>OZ024685.1:2268632-4978168 GCA_964016965.1 Diacarnus erythraeanus | reverse complement strand
GTGGCGTAGTTGGAGTATAGCTGAGTGTGGTTTTCACTACACCAAAGCAGTTATAGAGCTACAGTTACTTGTACTGAGTATTGAAAAAGAACTCATAGACAAAGTTGACTTCAACAGTGTCATTGACGCATTTGCTTCTTTATGACCTCCGCAGTATGCAATTATAGCTACTTATCATCATAATTATGTCATAATTATTCTAATGAAAAATTTGCTAGTGTTACATCTAGCTAAAGTGCTTTCAGCTGTGTTCACAGCCACACCAATTCCAAGAGGCTAGCTACACCATTGCAAGATGGGATTGAGGAACCCTTAGTCAATTTAAGTGGGAGTGTTGTAATGTTAAATTGACATTGATGTTGATTATTATTATTATCATGTACATGCTAATTTAGAACATTATTGTATCATGTGTTGATTTAGAATATTCTAGAATACTTGTACTTATGATTATAATGATTGATTTTTGTCACATGTCATCTTTTGGTGAAATAAAGTTGATTACAACAAGCATATGCACTTCACAGACTGAACAATTACCTTTGATCCACACAAACTGCTGAGAGGTTAAGTGCATTAGCTCTCATTCACATTGCCTATGAGACTGAGATCAATTTAGATACTGTGTAAACTATACCTAGAAAAATATCCATGTAGAATTGAGTGTGTGTTTCAGTAATGATTTTGCTAATTAAAATGGGTGTGGTTTGAGTCTGGTCATCATACATGTAACCCCCCATTTAAAAATCCTTCGTAAGCCCCTGCAAAAGTAACTGTGAAGTGGTCCGTAGAAACAGGAGTTTCATCATGTACACACACATTTACTAAAAGATCTGGGTAGATACAGAACACTAGATCAAGAATGTTCCCTTGACGATGGGTGGGAACATTAACTAACTGGTGTAAACCATGGTCATAAACAACTTCTTTTGACCAGCTGCTATCACTTACAAGTATAATCCAATGTATGTCAGGCAAATTAAAGTCTCCCAAAATAATTACATGCTGCCTCTCAGTTAGATCCCTTAAAGCTTTAGTCTTATCATCAAAATATTCATCAGATGCATTTGGAGGAATATAGACAGCAACTAGACTCACTACACAACTCAACCTTATTTCCACAGTGAACATTTCCAGGTAGCTAAGTTGGAGTTGGAATCACTTGAACAGTATATTTGTCTCTAATAGCCACAAGTACACCACCACCACTAGATGATCGATCTTTCCTGTAGATACTGTAACATGAGGTTTACAAAAAAATTACTTTAACAGCCCATAGGACTTTTACTTTTTTTTTTATTTTATAATAATTAAATATATTTATTATTTATTATTTATTTTTTATTTATTTTTATTTTTCCAAAATATCAAAAACAGACAAATGACTGAAGTTGACTTAAAACTTAGTTACCAAACTACGTGAATTAAAAAGACAAACTTGTGGCTCCTGACCCAGTCATGTTGAGCCAATGGGGACATTTGCAGCATCACTAGTAGAAAAATCTGATGCCTCATCATTCTGATGAAAACCAGATGGCCTTACAGCCTGGCAGACAGTAGCTGAGTCACCACTGACCTGTACAAACTTTGAGTCAGTGACCTGGCCATAGAGTATTCTTAACAAACAGCTTTGAGAATTTGATTCTAATATCATTCTTGTCCACCCCTGACGTCAACAGAGACCAACGAGCTTTTAGCAACAAGGATTGCTCAACTCTTTCTCCTTTACTCAGGTCAGATTTTATTTTAACTGAGCCTGTAAGGTCCCCATTGTTCTATAGGCATCAGCAATCCTGTTCAATTTCCCCAGAATTGATCTGGGCTTACACTGTAAAAAAAACGTGTGTATTTAACACCGAATAAAGTGTGCTAAATTTGTCCCACCTTGAACAGCACATCAAGTGTGTTATACACACCCACCAAAATGTGTTATACACACCAACCTAAGTGTTTTACACATCCAATAAGGTGTGTTTAGAACAACAGCTTAAAAATGACACCCTGAACTGTACTTTACTTCCAATACCTATACATAATAATCATTCAATATGACTCTTAAGAAGTTCACCACAAAAGTTAAGAGGAACAAAGTGAACAGTTGCACTTCAAAACTGCTGCTACTAACAGCTTGCTCCACCATCTTGTGGCTCCAAATCTTAGTCCACGCATCACAAACAGTGCATAACAAACAGTAGATCGAAGGTTTTCTGTTCCACATATTCTTTCCACTTCAACATAATATCTGAAAAGTAAACTAAGTTAATATACAGGTCTATATGCCTATAGTACATACCTGACTAGGAAAAGAATACTTATCCAGTATAACCTTTACATGGTACGTATTATCCAAAATATCCTGTCTCCCCATAGCAAATGAAGTTTCGATCAAAACAGCAGATTCTTTGATTGTACTATTGCAACCTGCAAACAATACAAAAGAAAATATCACAACCAGACAACAAAGATGAAGTCACATAATTTGTGAAACAGAGTTATTTAACACAACACAATGCTAATATTTATACTTACAGCTGAAGATCCTGACTGTGATTTCATAAATGGATCCTTAGTGCTCACCTCTATAGCCACACAGGTAAATTAAATTCTTCCTTATATTAAAAATGAAATAGCCATTGAGTGAAAAACTAAATCACATACCATATAATATACCTTTTTGAAGGAAAACATAGCAGATGCTATGGCTGAAAGAAAATGTTTTCTAACTCCAGCTGTCATGTTTATCTGAAGACTTTTCCTGTTAATAAGCTTCTTTAAGCTAAGAACATTAATAGTTAAAAAAAAACTTACCTCACCTTCTGAAGTGGATCATTAATAGGCTGTACAATTATTCTCAACTTCTCCTTGCTATCAATGTAGTCCATGCATCCCAACTCAGCATCATATTTTCTGGAAGACTATATCAAGCTAACATTCTTGAAAAGTTCATGTATTCTTTTAGAAGAATCTGCGCTTCCAAAGTTGTAGTTAACTAAGATCTGTTTCTTGCCATCAAGATAATTATAACCACGTGTCTATTTTAAATAGAGCCCACCACTCTAACGTGCTTTATTTAGAGAGCCACTAGTGTGCTTTATTGAGAAAATATTACTGGCTGGCTCTGTGGAGAAGCTTAACTTGCTAGCATTGCGTTAGATAACTACCTAGTATACAATGGAATGTGAAGAGTATACTTACTCCATGTGCTACAATTTTACCACTGCTAACATGCTAATGTACAAGCCAGGATTCTACAAGTTTCTTGCTGCCATTATTAATAATGAAATTTTTTGTGTTAGAACTGGGTGTTTTTAGTCACTATCATGCCATTTTAAAGGATTCTGTTTGCAAACGTACAGACTTAGTGGACTATCACCCATTGTACTTTCAAACATTAAGTAGGTTATTCCTTTAAAATAACGTGTAAAAAACAGATTTACATAAAAATAAAGGTGAAAAATTATGGCAATCCTGTACACTTCAATTGATTTTGTACTGTATGTATTTCTTAAACCCACACTTAATTAATGGTGTTTGTAGCACACTTTATTGCCTTGGTGTATCAATGTAGCACTTTTAAGGTGTAAGGCACACCGAATTTTAAATGCACGTTATAATTAGTGTTTGTAGCACACTTTGTTGGCTAGGTGTGACAACACACCACTAGGGTGATGTTCATTTAGTGTGCAATACACCCCCCATTTTTTACAGTGTAGCAAATTTGCTATACTTGCCTAGTCTAAAGCAATCTCTAACAAACTTCTGGAGAGACAGAGAGTCATCACACTCCTTGATAACCTTGGTTACACTGTTGAAATCTTCTCTTAGCCTCAACACCTTGCTGGCACCTGCTTGACATTCAGGGATACCAAAAACCACTATGTTGAGCTTCCTTTCCCTGTCAGATATTTTCCTTGTCTTAGACTTCACCATGCCTGAGCCTACCTTCCCCCTAATAGTGTCAGGCACATCTTTAGTGGGGATCTCACTCACTGCTGTGGCTGTCACATTAGTAATTGATGCAGTTTCCAGGCTAAGTTTGGAAAGAATTAACTCTAACTTCGATTCCAGAGCAGATACTTTACCTTGAAGTTGCTTCACATCCTGCTCACTTTTGTGAAGTCTAGAGTAAAAACATTGTTTTATAAACTACAGGGTGAAAGATATATATAAGCAGGAAAAAGATGAAAACAGTACCCTTAATTTAATCTGGTAAAACTAGTGGTTGTAAAAAGAAGTTGAAGAGTACACAATGTATAATAGAAAAACATTATTACAAAAATACAAAGGGTACAATCTAGTCATGATTTTGTTTGTTCCAGTGCAAAGTTCTAGCTATGTATCAATTAATTACTATAATGATGTGGTGGCTATTAAGCTGTATTAGAAAATTTGAGTTTTATTACAGAGCTCTTAAATTTCTCTTTCATTTCTTTGATGTTTACAGCATATACAAGATTAATAACTGGAAATATATTAATCAAGACAAAAGATATAGTGGTTAATTCTGGGTTTGAATATTGCCGGAAAGTATTTCTATCACATGGATTATTTGGATCATTTCCTCTTCCTTCACAGATGAAGTAATTAATTAATGCCTCCATAAATGGTTCTGAATTTCTTGTTTCTATAGTGAATGAAGTCAAGGCCACCACAACAAGCAGTACATAATAGCAAAATATAATCAAGATTTTCCGCTCAGCTGTACCAATTTTGAAAACACCTTTGGATTTCTTTGCCTTAATGAGTCCATATTGCTGTATAATTAGAATAAATAAAACTCAATTTGCACTTCACATTATTACAAGTTAATGTTAGGTACAGTGGATCCTCTTAATAAAGGACATAATTAAGTGTACTGTCCCTTGATAACATTTTGTTGTTCTTTGTACAGAAGTTGTCTTTATTTCAGAGGGTCCTTTATTACGGTTCTACTGTAACTTGGAATCAAACTCTAAACAAAGGGGTTAATGACCACAATACAAAAAGGAAGACATCAAACAAGTATCAAACTCACTTTGTGGATTATATAGAAGACAAATACTAATACAGTTATTTCATATATTAAAATCAGATTTATCAGCAGAATTCGAGAATAATACACTGCCTTATCGTTTGTACCAGAACATAATATAGGAGGGAATTGAGTTAAACCATAGCCCATACCACCAGATACAAATGTAATGTTTCTACTTTTCCTGATTTCGTCAGATTCCAGTTCCACAGCAAAAGTAACCATTGATGTTATTACAGGAACCAGTGGGAGTATGAGACCAGCTACAACACACCCAATGTGGATGTACTTAATTCCATGTGCTCTCTCAAATGATCGAGCATGGAAGGGGAATCGAATTTTCCACAAAAGAACAGTTGTGTGAAATATCCCCCATAGGGTCAACTGAAGTAGTGTGTATGTGATCATAATTCCTAAAAAATATTAAAATAACAAATTAATTCATTTGTCAGTTGCTTCACAACAATAGTTACCAGCACCACATAGATCCCAAACAATAACATTAAACTCTCAGTTTCTAATGCATAATTCACAATACAATAACTTCATTAAAATTTCTGTACTTGAGTCCTGAGAAGTATTTGGACAAGATGATGATGATGATGATGATGATGATGATATCTCACTAAAGCAGGATATGCAATGGGAGGAGGTTATGCTGTGTAATGGCTATAGTTAACAGTTTTCTTTCTCTTAGCTTTTTTCTCTTGCTTGTATACTTTTTTACATTGTGGCCTAATATCATTTCCAAGGAATGTTTTTCTTCGCACTTGTTTCCATTCATTTTTTAGTAAACCATACTAGCTAGCTATCACTATTTTGTACTCATAGATTGCAGATATAAAGAAGGAAGATCTGGCAAAATTTCCACTATTTTAGCTAATACATAGCTAGCAGAAATCTAGATGTATGTTACTAGTCACAACCAGTTATGAAGGCTTAGACACCTCCAACACTACAGCTTATTGAGAACAGGGACAAACCCTTATGCTGTCAGAGATCATGCCCTCCTTACAGGCAGACATGTGGTGATCCTTTACCTTGTGGCTACTCTTAGTCAGGGGGGTAGGAAGATGATTTTAGGTGGGGGGGGGCACCATTTAAGCTAAAGATCCCCCCCATTCTTCTTACCCAGTCATCTGAGATTACAGTTTCAGGGTGAAGTTACAAATTATAGATAGTTGATAAATTTTTCCAAAATAAAACTGAGATGTAATCTTCAGCTATTTTATCTAGGTTAGCTAGGTGCATCAGTTCTCGCTGTATGAACAGATAGTTCAGCCTACAGTGAGTCATTGTACTTCTCAAGTATGTCTTCAGTCTCATCAGAGAAGAAAATGACCTTTCAGCAGTCACATTTGTCACAGGAAATGTGAATTTAACACCTTATCTACTTCACACAGCTTATCCTTATAAATAGCACTTTGCTCTATGTGCCATGCTATTCTCATGTTCCTGAAAGTGCTGCAGAGCCTTTCTCCAGGTTCCAAACCTTAATGTAAAACTTTGACACTTGCAGGAAGTTTTGCCACGGCATATAGCTAGTAAAGAAATATTTTGAACTTAGGTGTGCAAACACTTATCCAGGAATACTTTTCATACCAACTAGGCTTTATTTTACTTGAGTAAGCTTAAAGCTTTCCTTCTTTGTACCCTTTACTCTGATGTGCATGACTCACCTTGGAGTCAGACATATCAAAAAATATAGCTATTCATACAGCACTGACAATCACATTTACAAGGAAAACAAGAGGAAATATCACAGGGTTGCCAATCTCCAAAGGAAAAAAAAAGGAGACTTTTTATGTAGGAAGATCATAATATATTAAAATGTAATTCTATAGTTACGTATTATAAGATAAGTGGCTGACTTGCTCAGCCAGAGTAGTTCAGCACTTGATTGCTGCTCATAACAATATCTGTCAAAATTCACTTTGGTTGCTACTAAAGCAGATAGAGTTGAATTATGAAGAGAATCAGTTTTTATTGCTTTTACCATACTGAAAATACATTCAGCTGAAGCATTGCTATGAGGAAGTGACAGCATCAACTTAGGCTAACGCTTGAATCTTTGAAATCCACCTCTAGTAAGACAGCAATAATATTAGGAAAAAGGAGGTTAATAGTGAAATATAGTAGTGAAAACAGGAAGCCAGGAGAGGACCCTTAAAATCAGGAGAGTTGGCAACCCTGGAATTTCAAATCTCTTTCCCTTAAACTCACACCATGCAAACACTTGAAGGTTCTGACTCAGAGGTTCAGAAGTAGAAGCCTCGCTCTCTTGTATCAAAAAAGGAGTTTAGCTTCTTTTGAGTCATGTCATGTGAGTAGGGATGTCCACATTATGCTGGAGCATAATAGGTTTAAGTGAGCATTAGGAATTATGCTGGCATTTGGGGGGAGTTAATTAACTATAATGTGTATTCTACTTCCTGCCTGTCCTAGAAGGCTGGACACTACCTGGTGGAAAAATCATGAGAAGGATTTAACTAATTGGGCCTCTGCTTTTCATACTTGTGCAGCCTAGCTCAGCAGCTGCTGAACATGTCTTTTCACTACACACCAACAGAACAATTCACTGGAAGATTACATTGAAGCTAGTATCATGTTACGATAATATTATAATCATTAATTTTTAAAAGTATATTGTAGTTATGTGGGAGCATAATTCTATGAGCATAATAGGTAAAATTGCTGGCATAGCATAATGGATAAAATTGTGAGCATAATGTGGACACCCCTAACCTGTACTATGTGGTTCCATACCCTCTCTGTGTACTATGTGGGTTCATACATGTACTATGTGGTTCCATACCTTCTCTGTGTACTATGTGGGTTCATACATGTACTATGTGGTTCCATACCTTCTCTGTTTACTATGTGGGTTCATACCTGTACTATGTGGGTCCATACCCTCTCTGTGTACTATGTGGGTTCATACATGTACTATGTGGTTCCATACCTTCTCTGTGTACTATGTGGGTCCATACCTTCAACAATTCACTTGAAAATTATATTGAAGCTAGTATCATGTTACAATATAATTTTAAAGGCATATGGTGGTTATGTGGGAGCATAATGGGTAATTCTATTAGCGTAATAGGTAAATTCCTGGAATTGCTGGCATAGCATAATGGGCAAAATTGTGAGCATAATGTGGACATCCCTACATGTGAGCCTTAAAAGTTACATGTATGGTCATGGATTTTGTGATTAGTAGTACAAGTGAAGTGTAAAATAGTGAAGCACTTACTATCACCACACACATGCACACACACTATAATACTATACACAAACTGCAAAGGTCTATGAAAAGTGGGGGGGCACCAGCACCCGGTGCCCCCCTGCTTCCTACCCCCCTGTTAGTATGCTTTCAGTATTAATATCTCTTGGTAGTAGTTATATTTTTTGAAGGTTCACAGACCTACTTTCATTAATATGTGATCCTTTGGCAGAAGAATCATATCCTCTAGTCATTTATGAGCTAGTATTGGAAGAAGAAGAGGAGGAGAAGAAGAACACAATTCCAGTACATAATTAATGAGGATTTTACTTCAAGTAGCTTGTGCGTTTAATACTAAAACACCATTTATTGTCAGAAGCTCTGATTACAACTGCATTTGATTTGGCCATTATAACAATAATGCAATAATGTCATTTTCATTCATATTATTATTATACACCATAATTGTGATGAAGTGTAGACAATAAAATGTACAAGTACGTACTACACACACAGCTAGCGATAGCTAGCTCAATCCTAGAGGCCCAGCTCAACACAAAGTGGCAAACCACAAAGAAGACTTACAGACCACACATATACACTAGAGTCACTACAGTAGGAGTTTATTATATTTGCCACACCTCATTATAATGTTCCAAATAACAATGTGTCCATTTGTGTTTGGTAAATTGATGCTGAAACTCCAAGGTTAAGGTAGTATTTAAGACATCAACTCTAAATTTTGTGACAATGACAATTACTAATTTTATCTAGTGCTATGTAATGTTGTCAATATTAATGACTTTGACAGGTTATAGAATAACTTACTTGCTATTATGATTACCTGTTATCACACAAAATGGTGTAATTTCCAACAAGCTATCAAGAAGATTAGTCGAAGAGCAATAAAGAGAAGATCGATTAAAATATCCAACTAGTGCAAAAAATTCTGCATAATAATAATAAATGAAAGACATTAGTAGGGACAAGTACTATAACTATTACTTACGTATCACCACTGTATCACATGTGATGTAGGTAACAAATATTGATGGGAACACAAACCTGGGACAAGAAGTTTGTATCATTAATGATGTAGAATAATGCTTTTAGTAGTATGTAAGTAATCATATCTAGTCATGGGGAAAGGAAGGTACCCATGAATGATAGATATACTTCAGGTTTAATGGCTAGCTGTATAGTGGAACCTCTCTACCTGTATAAAATTAATGTTCTATTAATGTTTTATAAACATGTTATAAAGTTGTAATTTGGTGTATAAGTCCATACTGAGTGTCAAGGTTGGAATTAGAGAGATTACACTGTAATTCCGTAATTAGCCCATACATACCTTAATAACTTGTTAATTAGAACTATCTTGTTAGGGATTTAGTGTGGTTACTATAGTATAATAATATCATGTTACCTAGCATCTCCCTGTTCAATTAGAAACAAGAATTACTCAATTACTCACATTCTTTTGAACCTGATGAACGATATTACCAAAAACAACAAACCAGATATAAATCCAACTATAATCGATGACACTATTATCACATCTGTAGTAATTGCTGAATATTCTTTCCAGGTATAACAGCTGGGGACACATATTTCTGAATTTTCTTCCCGGAAGAAGTCTTCACTACAATCCAGAAGCTCTGATGTGCTAGTGTTTAGTGAGGTGGTCAGGACCTCAGACTCTGAAATATTGAAATATTATTACAGGTGGATCATGAGTCAAGTCTTACCATTGGTGCCACTTCCATTTAGGACTGGACAAGATGGTGATTCCATAGGAAAGATCCCACAATCAGGAAGATCAATACCAAATCTCAGAACTGTGGCCCACTCAGTCCGACACACCATATCTCTGATCTCCTCACACTGTCCTATGGTGGGTTTAATGAAGATTCCTGATGTGTCACATAACCCAAACAGATAGAGACAGAGAAAAGGTACCACAAATTCCCTGCATTCAGGACTGGGGTTTATAATATTGAGTCCAAGCAGAATCTGACTAGCTGTGGATTCATCATTTTGTTGCACCAAGATGTTCCCTCCAAGATCTGTGTCACAGTTCATTGATGACAGGATATCAACTAGTGAATTTTCACAGACACTATTCTCAGTCAGTGTAGTTGGACATGTTGCATTTAGATTTGGATTTCTCAATATTGTGTTCACCTATAATGAATCAAATTTTATTTACATAAGCTGACCATTTCTTTACCCTTCAATACTTAAAAAGCAGACAGCTACAAGTTAGCTATAATATGTTCCACAAGCAAGAAGTACATACAGTGCCCTTGACCATACTGAATGCAAGTGGCTCAGTAAACCTACCAAGGAACACTGGACAGCTATCAGCAAGTACACATGAAAAATGAGCACAGTAAGATAAAGTATGGTGTTACACACTACATTCATGACTTAGTGGAAGCTGGATGGATCAAACTGTCTTATTGCTATCTGAAGACATGATAGCTGATATAATAACCCAAGGTCTGCCTACTGCAATTAGAACCCCCTAGCCCGCTAAGCTGGTGGGCAGTAGTTTATTCAAGAATCTGATGTCCTGTCGCCCAAACTCCTAGCTAGTGCAATACTAGCTGTTGCTCTCATTGCTGGGACTCTAGACACAGTGAAGCCCAAACGCACACAATCAGCAGGCCAGTGTTAATGACATTCTTGTTTCCGGTTCACAACCTAGCGGGTGGGCAGTAATTATGTTATTATTTCAATTTGATTAACAGATACTCTATCATGGTTGTACGAATATTCAAAGTCATCTTGATCCAGAAAACTATTAGGTTCTGAAGTAGCAGCTAGCAGCTACGAAACACAAAACGATTAGCACTAAATTAGTAATTTACAACTGCATGCAACCGCTTGTAGAGTCAAAAGTCAATTTGTACTCTTGAAAATAACTGTGTCAATTTCCAATGTATAGGCGGTTGACCAGAAACAGGAATGTCATTAACACTGGCCTTAGCTATGGTAAACTTTGGACCTCATCACTTCATTAGTTAACTCAACTTACATCTACTGGTATATGGTAGAAAACAATTGGCAGTATTAGCAGTCCCCACACAATAACTATCAGTATGGAAAGTACAACCACTTCCACACGAATCTTATCCCTTAGACGTAACAGCTTTTCCCCATTAAATGGGCGAACATCTTTTTGCTCCATTTGAAGGCTGAGTTGTAGTTATTCACAAATAGACTCGTTATACTATAGACAGATAGAACTTTTCTCACAGCAGATAAATTTCCTGCTTCTCATCACAGTGAGTTACCACAGTACTGCAATTATTGTGTCATAAAAACAAACTTTATTGAGTCACAATGATGCACTCAACAGATTTTTTATTGATATTGCTTGAATAGCATTCTTAGCTAATTAGCTACTACCATTAAATACACATACTCAGGTAACGTTGGTATCTACCTGGATAGGGATTCACTCCAGAGAACGGAAGTAGTTTTAGTCACATGAATGTGAGACTTCAAGTCTGGTGAGTTAATTTCAGTCAAGATTTGTGAAAACATGGAACTGTTCAAGTTTTCAAATCTCACTAGAAGAGAGCAAATATCATAGTGCCTGACAGTTGATCCATACAGCTGACTTTGGAATGAGCAGTTACCATCAGCTGCCACTGAGTATATATATACACACTGTCCACCATTATTAAATTAAAAAGCTAAGAGAATCTGAATCAATATTATAATTGATGTCAAACTATAGTTTACTACATAATTACATGCTCAATTTGTAAAAATAGGGCAAGCAAATTCTGGGGGATAAGGGGTGGGGGATGTTGCCCATTATTAGTGTTAACTGCAGCATGGTAAACTGTAGCTTGGAAGGCTTGAGCCCATATATAGCTATAAAACTTATATTTCCTAGAAGAACACATAAAATAGGCCCAGAATGGATACTAATTTTAGAGGAATGTAGCTAGGTGACACCTCTGTATGTAATATATATACTGTACCATAGAAATGTGATTTTGTTACATGTAAACTATATAAGATGTAATTGCATGTGTAACATACCTGGGGTACCAACAACCATTAACAACTTCTTTTTGGTAGTTTGTTTCAATTACTTATGATGGTGGAGCTGATGCACAATTTCCTAACAATCTCAGCAAAACTTGCTGATCTTCAAAGCCAAGTTTTACCCACCATTCCCATGGTTGTTCCCCATAAAAATTGCATAAGCATAAAAATTGCATAAGCATTGCATTTTTCGGCAGTAACTTTTAGCATCATAACTAATCTACTGAGTGAGCCACACAAGCAGTTGTTGGGATGGATCCATCCTATGATGAAAACAATTAAAAATATTGCTGATCAGTTGAGGAGTGTAATGGTGAGGGAATGGATTGAAAATTCCTTGAATTATGAACAATTTCTGGTAGATGTGTGCATAAAGCAGGAAGCCACTAAATTTCTGACACCCATGGATATTTCTATGGAGACCTCACTGGTACAATGGTTACTGCACTATCCAACGCTTTACAAATGCCAATAATAGTTTTTTTCATCTGCAGCTTGCTATCCTTTTCTATGTATAACACCTGAAATACAAAGAATATCAATTCCTGTGATGATGGCTTACGCTCAATTTGGTCCAGGACATTACAATGCAAGGATAAGACTCCATCTACTAAAACAGACCCTTGCAAATGTACTTGTGGAAAAAATGACCACACTGGACATTCCAATGTCATGTAACAAAGTGTAAATACACTACTATTGTTGATGAGAGCTAACAAGGCCTGCACAGACCTGTGTAGCAATCCAAATGGCCAAAGAAAATTCTGTGAAGGACCAAAACAAAAGCATTTTTAACATGCATGGCAGGAATTCAAACATGTGAATAGTATTGAATTTGCTCACAACAAATCAGAAAATCTATCCAGTGGTCCATTTACAAAAGTATTTTCTACTGGATAGATTTGTCAGCTATTGTAATGAAACTGCAAACCATCATCTCCATTACTACCATAATTATTATTTGTGCCATTTGTCCTAAAAATAAATGTGGGAGGAGTCACATGAACACACACACTTAAACATTAGATATGCTTACAAGCACATGCACTGACACAAGCAGAAACTACCACATACAAGAGATGGTGAAAGAGCTGTTGTATTGGTGGTGGAAATAGTATAATGCCCTTAGCCTTGCTCAAGTATTACAGTGGAACCTAACTTGTGTAATCTACCTTAGCTACATATTCAGGTTCCAAAATTTATTATAGCTATAGCAACCAACCTCTCTCAACTGTGTATTGCAGTCACTTTACAGTGCACCTTATTATCACTATTATTATGTAAAAAGGCAAGAGAAATAAAATTTCATTTGTTAATCAAGTTGTGAAGTTTGCTATTGCCTGTATTGTTAAAGACAGGAGAGACAGAGAAGACAAGAGAGACAGGGAAGACAGAAGAGACAGGGAAGACAAAAGAAACAGGGAAGACAGAAGAGACAGGAGAGACAGGGAAGACAAGAGAGACAGAAGAGACAGGAGAGACAGGGAAGACAAAGGAGACAGAGAAGACAGGCGAGACAGGGAAGACAAGAGACAGGGAAGACCAGAGAGACAGAGAAGACAGGAGAGACAGGGGAGACAAGGGAGACAGGAGAGATAGAAGAGACAGAAGAGACAGGAGAGACAGGGAAGACAAGAGAGACAGGTGAGACAGAAGAGACAGTGAAGACAAGAGAGACAAGAGAGACAAGAAAGACAGGAGAGATAGGAGAGACAGGGAGAGAGTTATATATATGGTGTTGATGTAATGTAAGGTGATAGTAATGATGTAATGTAAGAAAATTTACACATACTTACGTAGAAGAACCCGAAAAGTGCACTTCTCGGCTTCCATAGACTTAAGATGGGACTCGTCACCGAAATAGCTATTACCGAATCTAAAAATGGTGCATCTGTTGGAGATGTTCATGCGAGTAACGGCTGTGTCCAGGATGGGGAGAAGCAGTTCAGTCTGGTGTTTTGGATGCGCATGGAGGTGGTTGGACTTCTGGCGCTGATAACCATTGTGTGGGTATTGCTAACATTACCGACTGTTTTCTACCATATTCCAGTAACTGTAAGTCACTAAGTAGCTAGAGACTAGATAGATAGCTGCTTAGTAGCTGGCCACACATTGTATGAATTTGAGCAAGATTTGCTTGTTTTTCATGAGTTGTATTGACTACAATTTTATTCTTAGCTAAATATAACTCTTGGAGAATGGCATTAGAAGGTTGCTTTTAACAAGCAGTACAAAAGAAGTGGGCTTCAAGAGAAAGAAGTTCCTTGAATGAATAGTCAATTGCAAGTTGAGTTTCTTTATATGAGGAAATAAGCACGTCCTTGCCAAGTATGCAGATGTTTTTTTGAATCTCCATGTTCAATAACCTAAAGAGAATCATTTTTTGGCCTGTCTAGACATAGATAATATCTCTATTAATATTATCTATGGCTGGCAAGTTCTGTCTATAATTCTTGCCAAATCACCTATCAAATGTGACAATTAGCTAGTCATTTTTACAAGCCAGCTAATTATTGTATTGTAACATGACGGAAGTTTCAATGTAGTCCTCCAATGAAACATGTTTATCAGTAAAACAGTTAGACAATATTGAAAATATACTCTTTCTGCTGTTCTGCTGTGGCAAAGGATAGCTGCAGAAGCAAAACATTTTTGCATGTCTGTGACCATTGAGGGAGAACATGCTCCATTTTAACTTGTCCATTTGAGGTGAAAATGTCCTCAGCTATTGCTAATTACTTAGGAAGTTCAATATATTAATTAAGGAGCATATTCTTCCCGAATCCTTCCCCTTGCAGTGGCCCTGGGCCACATAATCATCGTTTACTCTGTGGATTTTTTAGACAGCAACCTGGCAATTATTCAAAAATGCCAGCACAATCTAGACAGGGCTAGATTCATTTTCAAAGAGCATTTACAGCTAAAATATGCAGGTAGCAGCTTATGAGATGTATAGGTGTTTTTAATTACGCTTTTCCAGTGGGACAATATTATTCATGGATGTTATTCCTTTCAGGCTCATTGGGGCAGAGTTTAGTCTTTTTCTGTTTAGGAGGACCTGGAGATTCTAAGCTGAAATTTATAATCTTTTTATCAGGATACTATCTAGACATACAATCTGATGGAGTGGAGTTTAACACTGTAATATTTGCCTGATATATTAGACTATATAATTCAGCTAGTGTTCTAATTTAATTATTAGACATGTGTTCTACTTGATCACGTGATGATTTGCATGATGTCACGATTAGTCATAGTTGTACAGGAAATGCATGAATCATAAATACTCAGTGTTTCGTGTGTTACTACAAATAATAATGCTACATCCTTCCCTCTATAACAAAAGGGATAGTTGATTGTACATTCAGAATTGTAAGGTATACGAGTTAACATAGTAATCAGGCTTTGTGACTGATCTGCCAGATCGTCTCAAATGAGGAATTTCAGGTGGGTGCCAGTGTTCTTGAAGCCAGTTTTTTTGACCATTTTCGGTACTTTTTTGTTCTATTTCAGCTTTCTCATCTTCATTTAACTTAGTGTCATCATTGTCATATTCAGTTTGGGATTTTCTGAGGTGTTTTCTGTTTCTTTGAATAGTTTGTCCTTCAGTTGTGGTCACAGCATATGACTGTGGGTTTGGTGATGTTCCAGTTACTATGGCAGATTTCTATTCATTATTTCCTTGGATTCTTACATTGTCTCCAATGTTGAGTTGTGGGAGAGGTTTAGAGCATCTGTCATAGCAGTGTTTTTGTTGTTGCTGCTGTAGTGCTACTATGTTGCTTCGGACAGTGGAGGCTTGAATAGTTTTGGGTAGGAGCAGCTTTTTGGTAGTTGGTAGAAGTGTTTTTGTTCTTCTTCCCATCAGTTGTTGTACTGGTGATCCAATCTTATCATTTACTGGAGTGTTGCGGAGGTCAAGCAAGGCAAGGTATGGGTCACGTCCATTGTAAAGAGCTTTTTTCAAGGTGTTCTCGACAGTTTGCACTGCTTTTTCTGCTTTTCCATTTGACTGGGGGATAGTGTGGACTGCTTGTGTGGTGTTCAAATTGATAAGTGGTTGCGAATTTTTGAAATTTGTCACTAGAGAATTGTGGCCCATTGTCTGTAAAAGAAATGTCGGGAATGCCATCAGTGGCGGATCCCCCTCCAAGTTAGTTAATAACATCATTTGAACATTCCTATATAGTGTCTATGTATATACTGTACTGATGAATGACAGTGTGAGAGCTAGAAAATGATGTAACATACTTTTAGCAATTGATGTCATTGACACTGTACCATAAACTTAGTACCAAGCTTTTATAGCTAGCTAGAGCCAGAATTATGTCTAAACGAGCCTCTAACACAAAAACCTCCTGCAAAGTAAGGGTCCTGCTCTAAAAACCTGGGATTAAGGCAATTTTTCTCTAGTATCAAGTAAGTATATCTCATTGTTATCATGAAGACTTTAAGATTTTAGTGCTAATGAAACTTTACTTCCTAGCAGTACTACAACTGGTACTGCTGCTTCTGGTTCTCATACTTCTTCAGTTTCTAGTCAGCCAACTAAGTCCTTTAATTGTTTTTTTTTTAATTATTATTCTCTTTATAATCACAATCATCAGATTGTAGCTACTCATCCTGGCTGGGGGGGCGGGTCCTCCAATTTCATATGCAGTTAGCCCCCCCACCCCCTTCCAAAATTCTGGATCTGCCCCTGGCCATGGCATGCAAACTGGGATTTACATCGAATGATTACTTGTTGTTTCCTTCAGGTAGTCCACTTCAATGAAGTTGGACTAATAATCAACCAAAATCAAGTAGTTTCGTCCTCGAAATTCACACAGGTCTGCTCTAACCTTTGCCCATGGGCGGTGTGGGACATCGTGGGGAAGCAGGGGTTCTTTTGTGTTGCTTTTTTGGTATGTGGAACATACTTTGCAGTTTGAGACTGTGTCTTCGATCTGTGAGTTCATCCCAGGCTAATAAATGACATCTCTTGCTCTTCGTTTACATTTTTCTATGCCAAGGTGTGAGCCGTGAATAGTCTGTAGCATCTCTGTACGCATGCAGGTAGGTAGCTATGATCACTTTTTGTCCTTTGAAAAGGATCCCATGGTGATGAGAGACCTCGTCATAATAATTCCAAAATGGTTTGGTCCCTATGGGAGCAACTGTTTTGTTTGGTGGCCAACTGTTGTGTACTGTTACCATTAAATCCTGCAATGCTTTGTCTTCTTTGGTCTTGTCCTGTATTTGTTTTAGCTTTGACTCTGTAATGGGCAGTGTGTGTAACACATTTATATCATACTGTTTGAACTCCAGTTCGTTTGCCGGTTCTGGTAAGGGGGCTCTAGATAAAGTGTCTGCTATCAGAAGTTCCTTTCTGGGTCTGTATTGGACTGTGATCTGGCATTTCTGGATTGACATGATCATCCTCTATAAGTGGGCTGGTGCTAGGTGCTGAGGTTTTTTTCAGGATGCTCTCCAGGGGTTTGTGGTCTGTTTCTACATGGATATTCGGCAGCCCATAAATGTAGTCATGGAATTTAACACATCCAAAGACAATGGCCAGCATTTCTTTTTCAATTTGAGCATAATTTTGTTGGCAGGTTGTCAGTGATTTTGAAGCATATGCTAAGGGGTATTGATCTTGCAGGAGGACTGCTCCTATTCCCTTTGAGCTTGTGTCAACAGATACTCTAGTGGGCTTTTTGGGGTCGAAGAACTTTAGTACTGGACTGATCCTCTTTAAGCTCTCAAAGCTAGTTTCCTGTTGCTGTGTCCAGTGCCATTCAGTATTTTTCTCTAATAGGACCCTAAGGGATGCTGCTACCTGAGAGAAGTTTGGGATGAATTTTGTGAGGTATGTCATCATTCCAAGGAACCTTTGTAACTCTTTTTGGGGTCTGGTTTCAATCAGTCATGTCTGAGGATGTGGCCAATATAGCTGATTTGGTTGAGTTTGATTTGGCTCTTTTTCCTGTTGAGTTTCAGGTTGCGCTGTTTTGCATGATTTAGGACTTGTTTGAGCCTAGTGTCATGTTTCTCATTCTCTCCCCATATTAGTATGTCATCTACTATGACTTCAACACCGTCCTCAAACATTTCAGATATGACTGATTGGAACACATCTTGAACGGATGAGATGCCGAATGGGAGTCTCTTGAACATGTACCTCCCAAAGGGAGTGTTAAAGGTACATAACTCTGCACGGTCATGATCCAGCTTGACCTGTCAAAATCCGGAACTTGCATCCAGAACTGAGAACACTTTGGCATTTGGTATGCGTGTTGCAACTTCCTCGATTGTCTTCATTGGGTAGTATTCTCGCTTGATAGCTTGGTTCAGGTGCAGGGGATCTATACATATGCGTAATTTGCCGTTTGGTTTCACTATAGTCACCATGCTATTTACCCAGTCAGTTGGTTTGTGGACACTTTCGATGACATTCAGTCTCTCCATTCGCTCGAGTTCATCTTTCACCTTTGAGCAAAGAGTTACTGGGACTTGCGAGGGGGGGGTCAACTACTGGTTTGTAGTTGGGGTCAACTTTGATGTGGTGTGTCACTCCTGTGATACAATCTAGTTGTCCTGTAAATGTGTCAGTGTATTTACTCAGGATGTCCTCAGTGATACTTTCAATACGTTTCACGAGTTTCATCTCATAACTTTCTTTTGACACGACATTGCACTGTGCTCCCATATCAATTTTGAAAGTGATGTTACGTTCATTTACCTTGATTGTAGTTTGCCAATCTTTCTCTACATTGATAGTGGCTATAACCATGTTGTCCTCACTGGAGCTGTCATGTTCAAGTTCACGTAACTTTGGTCGTCGCTTCTGTTGTCTTGAGCGGCAGACTCTGGTGAAATGGTTCCTTTATCCACATTTATGGCATTCTACACCATCAGTGGGGCACCGCTGATGTGGGGGGTGTCTTCCTCCACACCTTCCCCATTCATATCGTCGGTTTTGTCTGTCTTCTGGTTGCTGACCCTTTTTATCTTCTGGTTGCTAAGCCTTTCGGTGTTTGTTGAGAAGATTGAGGTCAATGTCCTCACTATCTGGGATGTGTTCATTGGTTGATGCTGTTGCCAATGATTTCATTTGAGTGGAGGTGGTTTAATCTGCTCTGCATATGCTGTTGCCAATGATTTCATTTGAGTGGAGGTGGTTTAATCTGCTCTGCATATATCTATGGCATCCTGCAATGTGAGATTAGCCTCCTTCAACAAGCGGCTTCGTGCCTGATTACATAGTATGCCACACACAATACAGTCTCATATCAGGCTGTCTGTAAGGGTTCCAAATTCACATGACTTGGCCTGCTTCATAGTTCAGTTGTGTATTGGTCAATAGTTTCACTTTGTTTTTGGTTTCTGCTGTTGAATACATGCCTTTCCCAAGTAATATTCTTTCGTGGTGTGCAGTAGGATTCAAACTTTTCAATTATTTTGTCTACTTTCTTGTCATCACCTTAGGTCTCCCACGTGAAGGTGTTGACGGGCATCTTGCCCTGCTAGGTGAAGAAATATAGCAGCTTTGGTCTCTTCTGCTTTGTCACTATTTCCAGAAGCAACGAAGTAGAGTTCCAGGCCTTGTTTTCACTTCCTCTAGTTCTCTGAGAGGTTTCCTTGGAAGGAAAGAGTTTCAGGGTAGTGAAGCCTATCCATCCCAACTCTGACACCATGTAATATTTGTCTGATATATTAGACTATATAATTCAGCTAGTATTCCAATTTAAGGGTGCTGTGCACTGGCAACACGCCATGTGTTGGAGAGTAACGGCTTTTTTTATTGATATAACATTGTTCGCTAAAATTGGCCTAATGTTAAATTTTGGCGTGCCAAATTTTAGCGCATTGCTCCCACTGCCACCTTAGACGGAAGATTTCACCCGGGCACAAATTTTATTAATATTAGGGGTGGGGCACTTTAGCTAAACTAATGCTATGATGGCATCCAACTAAAATTCAATCATCTCAGGAACCAATTACCAGAAGCGACCCATTCCTTGCATGCAGCTAGCATCTGGTAAGGTGAGGATAATTACATTTAGTTTTATTAAACAGGTATTCTGGAATTTCCAAAACAGCTAGTCTTGGGTGAATAAATGGAAAAATAAAATTGAAATATAGAAAATCTAAATGTAATGTTGTGGAGCGTGAAGAGAGGAGCTTGTGGAGTGAAAAATCAGTCCTGTAGCTTTAGTGGGTCCGAAGTTTAATCTGCCGCAGTAAGATCACCTACAGTAGCTACAGAAAATAACAGAAATGTTTCATGTAAGCTTGTGGATATATTATAAAGCTGCTCTACCACTAGTAATTTGTTTCATGCTTCTGCTCCAAGCTGTTGTGAAGTTATGGTTCCATAGCAATGGTGTGTGGGTGGGGGTGCACAGCACCCTTAATTATTAGACATGTGGTCTACTTGATCACGTGATAATTTGTTCGATGTCACGATTAGTAATTGTACAGGAAATGCATGAATCATAAATCTTTAGTGGGTCCGAAGTTTAATCTGCCACAGTAAGATCACCTACAGTAGCTACAGAAAATAACAGAAATGTTTCATGTAAGCTTGTGGATATATTATAAAGCTGCTCTACCACTAGTAATTTGTTTCATGTTTCTGCTCCAAGCTGTTGTGAAGTTATGGTTCCATAGCAATGGTGCGTGGGTGGGGGTGCACAGCACCCTTAATTATTAGACATGTGGTCTACTTGATCACGTGATAATTTGTACGATGTCACGATTAGTAATTGTACAGGAAATGCATGAATCATAAATCTTTAGTGGGTCCGAAGTTTAATCTGCCACGGTAAGATCACCTACAGTAGCTACAGAAAATAACAGAAATGTTTCATGTAAGCTTGTGGATATATTATAAAGCTGCTCTACCACTAGTAATTTGTTTCATGTTTCTGCTCCAAGCTGTTGTGAAGTTATGGTTCCATAGCAATGGTGCGCGTGGGTGGGGGTGCACAGCACCCTTAATTATTAGACATGTGGTCTACTTGATCACGTGATAATTTGTACGATGTCACGATTAGTAATTGTACAGGAAATGCATGAATCATAAATACTCAGTGTTGTGTGTGTATACTACAAAATAATAATACTACAAACAAACACTATATATAGTCATGTCAAGTTGTTTATTTACTATAACTTGCAGTGGCAAAGCAATCTGGAATCTATCAAAACACTCACATTCCTTAAGTTGTTTATCCAAGCATTATAGATAAGTAATCTCAGATCTAGCACTGTTATTTTATTTTCACTGTTAGTGGTAGGTGAAGAGACCTGAAAAAATAAACAAACAAACAAACAAATAAACAAACAAACAATAACCAAATAAATAAATAAATTTTAATAACTTTGACATCATCAAAGTTATGACAGTAATCAGTATCAGTGAAAATATTAAAAAGTGAGTTAGCCTGTAACTATTTTGAGATCAGTGAACATTGTACTACATATTCTAGCTAATAGGTGGTTGTAACCATTACCTGACTCATGTTGTGGTATCTACCCCTTACTGTTTACCATAGTGTGTCTGTTCAGTAAATTGCTGTAGATACATTACCTACCATTATTGACATATGTATTGATAGGTACATTACTGGGAAACAGTTATACACCGAATGTAATAGCCATATGTCTTGTGGAAGTCTCTACATGCTAATTCACAATGGTTGTGTCACTATAATATAGTCTGTTAGGTGACATAATGAATACTGTAGGCTAGCAAAGAATTTGACATTGGCTAATAAGCACTCTGTAGGTACCAAGAGTAATATGTATGATTTTGTAGGAGGGTTTCGATACCCACACCCACTTTAGCTGACCAATCTTTCTTTAGTTGTGGGTGTTGTCATGCTAATAATGGCTTCAGAGGTCTAGATCGTGGATGTGATGTGATTTTATGGCCAAAATTACAGCTGTTTACCATGTACCATGTATCATGGGGTTGTATCTAGCCCTCTAAGGGAGAGTTTCTTTGCAACAGGAACTTTCCTCTCCCTAAATACACCCCTAAGTACTGTATATACATCTTTACAGTGCTTAATTATGCAGACATTATATAGCTAATTACATGAATGATAAAGTAAATATTATGGGCCATGAAAGTGTGAGGGGGTGTGATGTCCCCTTCTCTTAGATTAACATAATAATAATTATGTGCAGGCCATTAGGTCATAGGAATTTGTGTGGACTAAGGAGAATGACCTATCTAGTTAAATAGCCGTTATTATTGGGATACTGGGGTACAGATGTAGCAGGAAAATAAAGAGAGAAAGACTCAGAATTAGTTATTAGATAACAATCCATAGAAATCTCATGTTGTATGGCATATAGTGTTTGCTTATTAGTAATAATTATTCATAAACAAACTTTGTGTTATTCATGCTAATGAAATAATATTATTGTTATTCTTACTTATTATTGTTGTTCTAAGCTCTTGCTGGTAGAGTAGGTTAAAGGTTTAATGTCTATTTTTTGTCCTCAAACTGTGTCCAAAACCAACCCCAGATCAGTGTTCTGGGGTAGAGTTTCACTTTCCCGAGGGTAACATGAAAGAATCCTAGCTCTGTGGGCCTAAGGACTGGAAAAAAGGAGGCTTGGACATTTTCACAGACATTTCAGGGAGGGGGGAGTTGGGGGTTGGAGTTAGGGGGTGGGGTGGGGAAGGGCATTCTCACTCAGATAAAGCTAACATTTGTCCCACCCTTTGCTTCCAATAATTGTCATAGAATTAGCAAACAATTGAGTATATGCTAAAAAATAACAAATTGAGAGGAGTTTTGTATCCTAGATCTATAAACAGTATAATCATTTCCTTATAGGTAGACACTGAGACAGATCAAAATCTAGGAAAACAAAATGCCACTCATCCGACATGTCCAACTACACTGATACAGAATAGTGTCTGTGAAAATTCATTAGTTGATATCCTGTCATCAATGAACTGTGACACAGATCTTGAAGGAAACATCTTGGTGAAACAAAATGATGAATCCACAGCTAGTCAGATTCTGCTTGGACTCGATAACTTTATAAAGCCCACTCCTGAATGCAGAGAATTAGTAGTACCTTTTCTCTGTCTCTATCAATTTGGGTTATGTGACATGTCAGGAATCTTCATTCAACCCACCATAGCACAGTGTGAGGAGATCAGAGATGTGGTGTGTCGTACTGAGTGGGCCACAGCTCTGAGATTTGGTATTGACCTTCCTGATTGTGGGATCTTTCCAATGGAGTCACCATCTTGTCCAGTCCTAAATGGAAGTGGTTCTGGTAGTACAAATGGTAAAACTACCTAAAACATGAATGGGGGAGATTGAGCATTTTGAGTTACAAAACAAAATTACCTTCATAGAGGTCTAGCTCAGTGACACTTAGCTACTTCCAGAAACTTGGTTCAAATACCAAAATGCAGCAAAATGCTCAATCTTCCCAATTCACTGGTAGTAGCTAGCTAGTAATAATAATATATTTATTACCGTATTTGCTGAAATTTTTATTTATTTAATAATTCATTTTTCAATTTTTTTGTTTTGTTTTAATTTCACAAGAGCCTCACCATAACGAAATTTAATCTCAGTGCATACTTTCCGATGCTTGCATGGTCTGTAGGACTATACCTGAATAGATCAATAACTAGCTCAATAGGCTACCTGAATAGCTCTTGTATTAGCTATAGCAGTAGCTGTATATAGAGATAACTGGCTAACATTTTGTACGGACCATGATTCTTAGAGGAGCTCATTGAGAACGTTGAGGACACCCCTGTTGCATTGGTAATTGCCTTAGACAGAAGGCAAGAGGCTAGTGGCCCATTGGCATCGGATATGAGCAGGTGAAAAATGTACTGCAGCTGCAGCTCTTTTAGGAAAATTTTCATTAATGTAATTATTCAACCTTTTAAATATTTGTAATAAAAGTGACACCCGAAATTAAAACAATGATGAAAATTTCAGCAAATATGGTATTATTATTACATCAGAGTCCGAGGCCATGACTAGTACTCCACTAAATACTAGTACCTCAGAGCTTCTGGATTGTCGTGAAGACTTCTTTCGTGAAGGAGATTCAAAACCATGTGTCCCCAGCTGTTATACTTGGAAGGAATACACTCCTGCAGAAACAATTATTTATTTACGATGTGATAATATTGTTATCAGTTATACATTCATCAGTTTCAAAAGAATGCGAGTAATTCAAAACTGGCCAGTTTTCTTGTTCAGTAAATATTATTACTAGAAAATTGCTGAGAACTGGCAATTCGATCATGTCCATACACACAAACTTCAAACACAGCTAATAAGTGTTTGATAGCAGAATAATTGGTGTAAAAAAAGTTTTGATTACAGAATGAGAGCATAAGAATGTCGATCTGACTGTGCCTTATATACTTGTCTCTACAATGTTGCTCCAGGCAAGAACACTTCTCTATGTTATTATATACCCTGCCCCTGTAGGGCAGGAGGAAGCTTTTTAAAGTGGTCAGGCCAGGAAGTGGGTGCAGTCATGGGTGTGGTTGGGTGGGCACAATGGTTGTGATCAGATAGTAGTTGTGGTCAGGGTAAGTAAATGGATTATGCACATGCCATTGTGTATCTGATAAAAAAATATGACAATTCAAAACATCCAAATATTTTTTGTGTTCATTGCTTGAAATGGAAGCGTTCAAACAAGTCTCCAAAGATAGCTTGACAGTTTCTTCTCTATGAATATATATAATCATTAAGTTATTTAATCTTAAGTGGCTTGAGGTAGAGTAATCATGACTTCAGTTGCTATTTTGTGACAAGTATATACTATGCTGATGATTATTGAAAGCCCCCTTTTCCCCAATAGCATCTTTCCAGTTAGTGTAACCTCTTGATAATATAAAGGCTTAATCAGCATTTCCAGATGAAGTCATTTTATTTTTCTTAACAGCATTCATGCACGTAAGCATAAAGCTGCATCATTAGCCTCATCGTAATGGAACCATTAAACCACTGACTTTTGAAAATCTCTGTACACTATCTTAGACTTACCAAACTGACCTTTAAGAAAACTTGAAATCCTGAGGTTGGTTAATCTCCAAGTCCAGTATTTCAGATAAACTGCTAGCCATGGTCAAGGAAAACGAGGAATTTCATGGTTTAGTGATAACCCTTTACCTACACAATAATAATTAATTTTGTGGTTTTCAATTGTGACGACATATTCGTGTTTATGAAAAAAGTGTGCCTGACTGGCCTGAACCGTGTACCTAGTTAGTTACACTACGTAGTAAATTTAGCTAGTTAATTAACTGCGTGTAACAGATTATTCAGATTACATTACTGAGGTCAATGGGCATATTTGGAATAAATTCCCTACAGTTAAACCCCTCTGAAAGGACACGCTTGGGACCCACCGTTTTGTCCTGAGAAAAAAAAAGGCTTCAAAAATGTAACTAACAGCTAGCTACGTATGAACCATTACAGCTCTAGATCATCTTGTAACATCTTTTGTAAAGTTGTGTATCAATTTTTGTGTATTAATAATATTATTGTAGCTATTTTATCGTATTTATTAAAGTGCCCAAAGATGACACTTTGAGATTGTAGAAGTACAACAGAGGCTACCATGCCTATAATATAAACTGGGATCCTAGGCTAGGCCAATGTTTGCTGCTTAGGAGGGAGCCTGGGAACTCTTGTGATGAACATGCATGCAGTTGCTGTCCTGAAAGAGAGATTGTTGGCCATGTACAGGGGAGGCTCAACAGGGGGGGCAGGGGGGGGGAAACTGCCCCCCCAACAAAAGTATTGGGGGGTCATTGCCCCTCCAATAAGCCGTGGCAGTTGAATCTGTCTATGGGGGGTTATGTACAGTTAACTAAATAGAGACTCATTACCCCTGGGTGCTATACTTACAGACAAGGCTAGCTATACCTGCAGTGCTAATTCACCCAAATACAGTACGGTATGTAACACTGCTACTTAACAGCAGGCAGTTGATAATGAACATGAGCATGTGACTGTTTAATGTAGCCATGTGCTATTTCTTAGTGGTGTACTAGTTAGCTACAATGAAGAGAAAACAGCTGAATTTGGCAGAGCAATCATTTTCTACTTTGAGACGGGTATTACAGAGCTTCCAACTGGGCCGGGACAGTCCCGGTATTCTAGTCTGCCAGAGTGTCCTGCCCGGTACTACAACTTGTCTATTCAATGTCCAGGCCAGGAGGCGAAGAGGCAGACAGCTACATAAACTGTGGCCACAGACTATTATATTATATTAGTTTACATAGTGCCTGACGAGCTGCAGGAATTATAAGCTGACTTTGCATTGCATGGCTGTCAGTGCTCAAGCTTTTCCAGCTGCACTGCATGCATTGCTGTCATGCATGTCAATACTCAATAGGGCTTTCCCAATTATGCTAGCATAGTTTTGAGCATAATTGGTGGGTAGGAGTATAATTGCTATTTGCTAACTGAATCCTCTCAATCATCTAATCAAGATTCCAATGTGGTACCTACTCTACTTAGCAGACTTAAAGCTTCTACTGCAGCCCGAAAGAGGGTTATTTCTATGAATCCAGCCAAGTCAGCTAAGAAAAGTAAGGCAATTGTACACGATGAACCAAAAATTTCATCTACAGTTCAAATTAAAGAGTTTCCTAATGAGTTCCTAACAGTTCCTAACAGTAAGCTGTTTCAGCTTGTAGAGAACCTTTGTCAGTGAGTTCAGGAAGGCAGGAGTTCCTTTGGCTAAAATAGATTGCTTTAGAGAATTATTGGAAGAAAGTGCATATGTTAATAAACCATTTTTATTACACTTTGGGAGCATAATTAGTACATTTTAGGAGTATAATTGGTAATAAATGCAGCATAAAAGAATAGCACAATTGGTCAAAAAATGAGCATAATTCAATTGGGAAAGCACTAGTGCTCAAGCTTAATTTTCCAGCTGCACTGCATTGCATGTCAGTGCTCAAGCTTTTCCAGTTGCTCATCATTAACTTTATAATGTTATTCATAGAGGGTATGACACGATTTAATTGGTGGGTGTGGCTTGTCCTGGTCAGACACTTGGAGAAGTTGGAAGCTATGGTATTAACATACTTACGATAAACGATGACTGAAAACTGTCTAAACAACTGCATTCTCCTTGCTATCCATAAGGAATTTACAGATAATTTGGACTTTTAGCTATTACACTAAAAGAAGATAGGAAGAAGTATTTTGGTACATTCACTATTTTGTAACTTATCTCTATAATAAATTTTAAGAATACTTTAGCATGAAGTAGTGTGCCTTGGAAAGTTTCCCCCCAACCAGAAGGGCAGTGAGCCTCCCCTGATGTACCTTATAATTTGGTACCTACATTCTCTAGAAGGGAAATAAACAAAGGTTTCATGGAAGTTAAAATGGAAAAGTGAACAGAAGTGCTGGCTATGGCCTTGAAGTGCCCATACTCTATGGACCTAAAGCCTACACAGACAGGATGAAGGAACTTATCCGAGCTAGTGATAATATTGTTAAAAGAATTGCTCTTTAAAATTTTTTTATAATACAGTAATCAGCAGGGGGTGTGGCATTGTATCCGTTATAAGAGGTTAATTTGTACTGTAGAGTGAAATTGCAGAGGTGTATGAGGGTCAAAAATATTGGGAGGGGGGCTGAGTACCACGTGGCTGTTAGGCCACGGCAAGGGAGGGGGGATGTACTAGCTCCCTCCCACACAGAGCACAAAGAAAATTTTTCTGGCAGATACATTGGAAACAATACTGTATAAAAAATTAAGGACTATAATATTATTTTATGGAAATACACCAAAATAGTTCCTATGTTTAGTATTTATACAGCAATAAAATCTTTAGCAACTTTTTCCATATCACAGGAGTCAGTAAGATCCGAAGCAAAAGGCAATTATTGAGTCCTTGCTCAGACATGGACGAGTGTAAATATGTATTAACTACTTTGAGTGCAGAAAATGACCCTTCAGAAGTAGCTGATGTGATTGGCATTGTTAAATATAACCGTAAAATGTTATGCACCTCTGACAGCATCGACTTGTATACAACTTGGCTATTCATAGCTTCACACTAATGGTATGAATGGATGTCACCTTAATAACAGTGGGCAGGGCTTGCCTAATCAAAGTAACAAGTTCCTGATGAAGCTTCTCAAAGCTAATATCACTACTAGTTGGCTGATAAGGCTCTGTATGATCCACACAGCAAAGTGATTCACACACAGTTACCTGGGCACACAAGTAGCTACTAGCAGTAGAAGCTTCAGCTTGAACTTGTAGATCCTCTGAATCTTCTACAGCCACAGCAAGGCTCTCAAATGAGAGACTGGCCTGTCTAAACCTCTTGGTCATGTTGACTTAACAAGCATAGAGACTAGGCAAAGTGCATGCAGGTGCAGCTGCTTTGTTTGTGATCTGGGTTATTACAAGTCAATGGTAGTGTGAATTCTATTGTATCTGTGTGTGTGTCCACAATAATTTTGGCCAAAATATTGGGGGGGGGGGGGGTTCCAGCTCCTCCAGCCCCCCTTCCTACGCCCCTGAATTGAGTTATAGGTGATAGTGTCCGTTGTTCTGAGTTAAGAGGTGTCCGCAATGAGGGATAAGTTTGTATTAGCTCCTAATGGAGATCAATTGGTGCCTTCTTGCTTGTCCATTGTACAGGGGTTGTCAGCATTTCAGGGAGTCTGTTCAGAGGGGTTTAACTGTATTCTATAGAGCTAGAGTAAAAACATTTTTTTATAAACTATAGGATGAAAGTTACGTATAAGCAGGAAAGAGATGAAAACAGTACTTAATTTAATCTGGTAAAGCTATTGATTACAGTGGTTGTAAAAAAAAGTTGAAGAGGATACAATGATTGTAAAAAGAGGTTTGAAGAGTACACAATGTATAATACAAAAACATTACAAAAAATATAAAGGGTACAATCTAGTTTGTTGTTCTAGTGCAAAGTTATGTATCAATTAATTGATGTGGTGACTATTAAGCTGTATTAGAAAATTTGAGTTTAATCATCATTACAGAGCTCTTAAATTTCTCTTTCATTTCTTTGATATTTAGAGCATACACAAGATTAATAACTGGAAATATATTAATCAAGACAAAAGATATAGTGGTTAATTCTGGGTTTGAATATTGATGGAAAGTATTTCTATCACATGGATTATTTGGATCATTCCCTCTTCCTTCACAGAAGAAGTAATTGATTAATGCCTCTAAAAATGGTTCTGAATTTCTTGTATTCAAAGTGAATGAAGTCAAGGCCACCACAACAAGCAGTATATAATAGCAAAATATAATCAAGATTTTCCGTTCAGCTGTACCAAATTTGAAAACACCTTTGGATTTCTTTGCCTTAATGAGTCCGTATTGCTGTATAATTAGAATGAATAAAACTTCAATCTGCACTTCAGGATAATACACATTATTACAAGAAACTTTGCTTTTAATGTAAGGTACAGTGGATCCTCTGAAAAAAGGACACATGGGGATCAAGTCTACTGTCCCTTGACCTTGTAAGGAAAATGTCCTTAACTATAAAATATACCAGATGGCGTATATAGATATTTCAGAGGGTCCCTTATTAAAGGTTCTACTGTAACTAGGAATCAAACTCTAAACACATTATAAAAAGGGGATAATGCTGATCACAGTACAAAAAGGAAGACATCAATTAAGTATTAGCTATTAATGCTATAAACTCACTTTGTGGATAATATAGAAGACAAATACTAATACAGCTATATTGTATATTAAAATCAGATTTATTGGCAGAATTAGAGCATAATACACTGCCTTATCGTTTGTACCAGAACATAATATAGGAGGGAATTGAGTTGAACCATAGCCCATCCCACCAGATACAAATGTAATATTTCTACTTTTCCTGATTTCGTCAGATTCCAGTTCCACAGCAAAAGTAACCATTGATGTTATTACAGGAACCAGTGGGAGTATGAGACCAGCTATAACACACCCAATGTGGATGTACTTGACTCTGTGTGCTATCTCAAATGATCGAGCATGTAATGGAAATCGAATTTTCCACAAAAGCACAGTTGTGTGAAACATCCCCCATAGGGTCAACTGAAGCAGTGAGTATGAGACAATAATACCTAAAATTATTAAAATAACATTGCTAATTTTATAATAGTTCATTTGTCAGTTGCTTTTGTATTTATAGTTACCAGTACCACATAGATCCCAAAACAATAGACTATACTAACATTAAACTTTCAGTTTATAATGCATAATGCACACTTCATTAAAAACTTCTGTAGTTGAGTCCTGGGAAGCATTTGGTCAAGATGATGATGATGATGATGATGGTGATATTTCACTAAAGCAGGATATGTAATGGGAGAGGGTTGTGTTATGTAAGTAATATAGTTAAACAGTTTTCTTTCTCTTAGTTGCTTGTATAGTTACTTCTTTACATTGTGACCTCATTCATCTCTACATTCCCATAATTTGTTTCTGTTCATTTCTTAGTAAACCATACTAGCTAGCTATCACTTTTTATACTCATAGATTGCAGATAGCTATAAAAAAAAGAAGTAGCTAGCTATTAATACATTGCTAGCAGAAAACTAGATGTACACATTACCAGTTATGATGTTCCAGACAGGCTTAGACACCTTTCCATGTTCCAACACTATAGTTTATTGAAAGCAGGGCCAGACTCCTGCTGTCAGAGATCATGCACTCCTTACAGGCACACATGTGGTGATCCTTTACCTTGTGGCTACTTTTAGCATGCTTTCAGTTAAAAAGGCAGACTGCTCACAGCAATTGAAAGATGAATTGAAATGGACACCAATGATTGATAAAATTGTGTCTGTGTGTAAGCTGACCTGAAGTCTGTTTTGATTCTTCTGACAAGACTGAACACCTGCTCACAATCGGCATTACTGGCTGGTAAAGACAGTAACTGAAGAGATAGTTTCTGATATTTGAAGTCCTCACTGGGTGATTTCATTGATCTAACTTCTAGCCAGAAAGTTGTGGCATCACTATCACAATTTGGGATACCAGAATCAACAGCAAATTCTCTATACCCTAACTTCACAGACATTTTGGCAAAATTTTATGGGAACATTAGCTATCTCAAATGTAGTTAGATGAGGTAATGTTTTTGACATTCAAGTGGGTCAATCAGCTTCAGAGTTGTCTGGACGTGAAATCAAACTTCCCTTTCAGCTTGATCACAAAAGTACTATAAAAAGATCTATCCCCTCCATAGAAACTTTTTCACTGATATTCCTTCATTTTCAGATAAATCCAGTAAAAAAGCTGTAGTATCATCACCTATGAAAAGCTCACTGTCAGGAAATTGATGTTCGCTTTTAGTGACATTAATACTAATCAAACAGGTTGCATCAGCTCTAATTAAAGAAGGCCTGACAAAAAAGGTGAGTACTTTCTTAAACAAGCGTACTGTCTCTCCACGAAGCTTGTGAATAGTACATGCTTTAGTGGTCAGGAAATACACATTGAACTTGTCAAGAACATTTGACAAAAAAGCATCCACAACCTAGTTAAAGGTTCAGTGAGATTATTGAAAATTGATTTGACTCTCCCTGGTTTTTCAACATCAGCATGACTAGACACCAAAGGGTTCCACATGACCAGTGATCGATTGATACTGCATGTCATGGATAACCACCTCTTACAGTGCTTTTAATAGATTTAAAATCTACAGCACAAAACTCAGCATAGTCTTTAAGTGTGGCTATGCTTTTAATACTGTGGCGAAAATGGTAATAAATAACAAGAATATCTTCAAATTTCAATGGAAGGACTTTAACAGTAGCTTTTATACATAAGTTAATTAAGTGGCAAATGTAATGGATGTCTATGACATTTTGGTTGTAGTTGCCTAATTTCACATTTCTAGTACATTGCAAGTATCTGAGACAAAGCTACGTAATAACATTAGAAAAGCCATTGATGAATAACATCTTTGATGCCTATAAATATTCCATCTGCAGTAGATTCAGTAATGCCTAATAAGAGTTGCAATTATTCCACGGCTTCTCTCCTAGTAGGCTCTAGCCAAATTAGTGAGCATTTTCACTGAGTCAACCTTTTCATTAATTTTGATTCATCACAAAGCAGGCTAAAAGGGAAATCATGAAAATTTTCAAGTATGCATGGTCTTCTTGTAATATGGATCTAGTGGAGTGCTTCACATACAATTGCTGTTGTTTTTGTACGTTTACAAGCAAAATCAGCTGCTATGGCTGAATCAGGAACAGAACTAAACAAGTGGTCAGCTACTACAAAAGGCAAGTTATGCATAGCAATGAAATTACACATCATTATTTCAGCAGCTGTAACCTTCATGGAATCTCTTGACTTGAGATGAAAGCCTGTAAACTTGATGTCCCATGAGTATCTTTATATCTTTTCTGATGGCCAGAACCATATTAATATGGCATGACACATTCTTAAATCCACCATGGGAAACAGCTTGTATTTGTCACCTCTTTTGCTTGAGGTGATGCCAACTAGAAGCTTCACCTTCCAACTCTTCCTGAATCTTCCACCTCGTGCCTACTTCTGTAAGCACATCTTTTTGGCACTAGCACTTTTGAGGTACATTAAATTGAACAGAAGTTCCAAGACTGTCTTTTGTGCTAGGGCTAGGGTTTGGTAAAATCATTGATCAAATCCAAAGCAAACATTGAAGGGTCTAAAATCCAAGCAGTTTAGATAAAATCCAAGACTTTGGCAGCACTGTTGATGACAATAATATAGAACATTCGCTTAAACCAAACCAAACCAAACACTATAAAGGTGTGTCATGCATATGGTTCTCCTGAAACAGTTTAACAGTGCATTAAGTGGGTTTTCACTGTTGGCTCTGGTTCTTCATCTGTCTCCCTAGCTACACTCTTGAGCACATTCATCAATTTCCCCTGGCTCTTGTGCATCATTCACTTCCCTTGTTTCATAAACTCGATTTCCCAGTCATTGCCACTGCTTACCCACTGGAGGAAGCCTTTCAGTCAATGGCCTTGTACAAAAATATTTTCACAATCCCATTTAATTTAAAAAGGGTGTGGCTTCTCATTCGCTTTTAGAGGTCAGTTTATAATTGCTAGAGTGGGCTGGTGCTAAGCTAGTGTTCACTATTCGGAGTTTGGAGGTACTTGCTTAAAGAGATGATCTGCTGTACATTTTCTATGGGAGTTGCTTGGGGGTATTCTGTAAGTTCGCTGGTGAGAGGTTATTTGCTCGTTAGAGGGTTCATTTTTAAAGGTTCCATAGTACATAAAACTTTATCTGATTTGGCCATTATAACAATAATGTCTTTTCAATCATTTATAAACCATAATTGTGATGAAGTATAGACAATAAGATGTACAAGTACTTTTGTCACACACTCAATCCTAGAGGCCCATGCAGCTCAAGAAACCAATATTACAGACTTACAGACCACACATGTACACTAGAGTCACTACAGCAGGATTGCCACACCTCATTAGAATGTTCCAAATACTATTTGTGTTGATGCTGAAACTCCAAGGTTAAGGTAGTATCTATTTGTGACATGAACTCTAAATTTTGTGACAAAGACAATTGTAATATTACTTAACTAGCACTATGTAATGTTGTTGTCTATATCAATGATTTTGACAGGTTATAAAATAACTTGTTTGCTATTCAAATTACCTGTTATTACACAAAATGGTGTAACTTCAAAAAAGCTATCGAGAAGATTAGGCGAAGAGCAGTAAAGAGAAGATCGATTAAAATATCCAACTAGTGCAAAAAATTCTGCATAATAATAATAAATGAAAGATAGTAGTAGGGACAAGTACTATAACTATTACTTACGTATCACCACTATATCGCATGTCATGTAGATAACAAATATTGATGAGAACACAAACCTGGGACAAGAAGTTTGTATCATTAATGATGTAGAATAATGCTTTTTGCAGTATGTAAGCATATCTGTGTATGCAGTCATAAAGGTACCCATATACTTCAGGTTAATGCTATAGCTGTATAGTGGAACCTCTCTACCTGTATAAGATTAATGTTCTATTAATGTTTTATAAACATGTTGTAAAGTTGTAATTTGGTGTACACCAAAAAGTCCATACTGAGTGTCAAGGTTGGAATTAGAGAGATTACACTGTAATTCTGTAATTAGTCCATACATTCCTTGTTAATTAGAACTATCTTGTTAGGGATTTAGTGTGGTTACTATAGTATAATAATATCATGTTACCTAGCATCTCCCGTGCAATTAGAAACAAAAATTACTCAATTACTCACATTCTTTTGAACCTGATGAACGATATTACCAAAAATGTCTAAAATGTCTAACTGATCAGTTTTATCTCTGTGTACATACATACATGATCATCAAATTGTTTAGCCTGTTTGAATATCATGGCTAGCTTCTTCTATATCAGATGATTCACTTTCAGCTCTCTGGCTGAAAAGTCACACTTAGTGGATTGTGAAAACAGTCCTAGAAGCTTTAGGTTTTTAGCACCAGGGGGCCTTGGACCTTCACTATCAGCCATTGTACCTAGCTCTAGCTAATACTGAGCAGCTGCTACATGCATCAAGAGTGACACAATAGGCCACAGATATTGATACTATATAGGTATAGGGAGTGAATAAGGACTTATGTAAACTGCCTATTAGCTAACTTTAAGTGGTTGCTTGAATAGGACCTTGATTCCTTCAACCCACCTGCAATCCATTTTATCAGATTTGGGGTGGGGGGGTGGGGTGGGTGGGGTCACTGGGATAATATTTGTATTAGTGACCCAAATATTAGGGGAAAGGGGCACATGCCCCCAGTGCCCCCCTCCCCATTTCCTACACCTATTTAATTTAATAGTATCCCCCATGTCATTGGAAACAGGAATTACTCACATTCTTTTGAACCTGATGAAGGACAATACCAAAACAAACAAACCAGATATAAATCCAACTATAATCGATGACAATATTATCACATCTGTAGTAATTGCTTCTGTCTGAGAATATACTTTCCAGGTATAACAGCTGGGCACACATATTTCTGAACCTTCCTCCCGGAAGAAGTCTTCACAACAATCCAGAAGCTCTGATGTGCTAGTATTTAGTGAGATGGTCAGGACCTCAGACTCTGAAATATTGAAATACGTACGTATATAATATTATAAGTGGATCATGGGTCAAGTCTTACCATTGGCATTTAGGACTGGACAAGATGGTGATTCCATAGGAAAGATCCCACAATCAGGAAGATCAATACCAAATCTCAGAGCTGTGGCCCACTCAGTACGACACACCACATCTCTGATCTCCTCACACTGTCCTATGGTTGGTTGAATGAAGCTTCCTGACGTGTCACACAACCCAAACAGATAGAGACAGAGAAAAGGTACCACTAATTCTCTGCATTCAGGACTGAGGTTTATAATATTGAGTCCAAGCAGAATCTGACTAGCTGTGGATTCATCATTTTGTTGCACCAAGATGTCCCCTCCAAGATTTGTGTCACAGTTCATTAATGACAGGATATTAACTAATGAATTTTCACAAACACTACTCTCAGTCAGTGTAGTTGGACATGTTGCATTTAGATTTGAATTTCTTAGCGTGCTCACCTATAATGAATCAAACATTCTTTCTTACTTTATCAATGTACAATTATTCAATACTTAAAAGGCAGACAGCAGCAAACAAAGTTAGCTATAATATATCCCACAAGCAAGTACATACTGTACAGTCCCATTAGTGCCATTGACCATACTGAATGCAAGTGGCTCAATAAACCTACCATGGAACACTGGACAGCTATCAGCAAGTACACATGAAAACTGAGCACAGTAAGATAAGTATTGTATTACATACTACATTCACGGAAGATGGATGAATCAAACTAATCTAAAGACATGATAGCTAAAATAACCCAAGGTCTGCCTAGAGCAATTAGAACCCACTACCCCTAGCCTAGCTTCAAATAGTTATTAGCCTGCCAAGCTGGTGGGCAGTAGTTTATTCAAGAATCGATGTCCTGCCACCCAAACTCCTAGCTAGTGCCTTCATACTGCTCTCATTGCTGGGACTTTAGACACAGTGCTATCAAGAAGCATTTTAACAACAAAATAGAAGCCCAAAGGCAGTTTGCTTCTTTACAACCGCGATGTATGCAATTATAGCTACTTATCATCATAATTATGTCATAATTATGAGAAATATGCTAGTGTTACATCTAGCTAAAGTGCATTCAGCTAGCTATTGTGTGTTCACAACCCCACCAATGCCAAGAGGCTAGCTATGCCATGCATCAATGACACTGTTGAAGTCAACTTTGTCTGTGAGTTCTTTTTCAATACCCGGTACAAGTAAACAAGTAACTGTCGCTCTATTGTGGTGACAGCCACACTTAGCCATACTCTAGCTAAGCCACTGCCAAAGGCACACAATCAGTATAATTATTAGCTATGGTCTTAAAAATAACTTTGGACCTCACCACTCCATTAACTAGCTAACTCTACTTACTTCTACTGGTATATGATAGAAAACAATTGGCAGTGTCAGCAGTCCCCACACGATAACTATCAGTATGAAAAGTACAACTACTTTCACACGAATCCAATCCCTTAACAGCTTTTTCCCATTAATAAATGGGCGAACATCTTTTTGCTCCATTTGAAGGCTGAGTTGTAGCTATCTTATTCACAAATAGACTCGTTATACTATAGCTGTTCTCAGAGCAGACAAATTTCCTGCTTCTCATCCACCTCCTTCACACGTCAGTTATCAAACTCATAAAAAAAAATAAAAAAATAAAAAATCACAGTCGCTTCAGATAATTGAGTTACCACAGTAGCTACCGCACCATCAAAAAAATAAACTTTATTGAGTCACAATGATGCATCTTTGGCGACTCGAACAGATTGAACAGCATTCTTAGTAGCTACTTCAATTATTAACCTATTACTCAAGTATCGTCGGATATCCTTTTGCCGCCAATTTTTCGTAACGGAAGTCTGAACTAGAGTATGACCTTTATTATTAATGAAGTGTTATCTCCACAGTAACCAAAGTAGACTAGCAATTAATTACTTGTGCAGTACATCGTTACTGATTACCAAACCTTGACCCCTAGAAACTATAGCCTCCAATGTACGTAGTATTTTAGTTACTGATGCAGTAGCTAGCTAGGGGTCAAGGTTTTTTACCACAAATTACCACACTTTACCACACCTTACCACGCTTTACCACACCTTACCAAACTTTAACACACTTTACCACACGCTTATCACACTTTACCACCACTTCATCACACCTGCATGTACATTACTATGGCGTGGAACTCCAGCTGTATGGTCTAGCATTTTAATGCCCTCAGTGTTGTTACTTCCTGTGGTAGCTATTACTATGACTTTAAACCCACTGAACATGCGCAGAATAATTAGGTTTGCTGCAATGTACATAACTAAGTACAATTCGGTCTAATAGCGGAATCCTATTGCAAAATGGCGCTTCCAAATGGAGCAAAACCTGATGGAGCCGTGGAGGGAAGAAAACAGTTTAGTTTGACTTTTTGGATACGTGTGGAAGTGGTTGGACTTTCTATGCTGATAGTTATTGTGCTGGGACTGTTAACACTACCAATTATATTCTATTTCATACCAGTAACTGTAAGTTAAAGTATAATAGGAACTAGTGGAATCCCCCTCCAGTCACCTTTGTATTCTTTCATAGATTGTTAGCTAGTATATGAATTTTCATATTCTGGAATATATTCTCTTTTACTGCAAAGCCAATGATAATAAGTGTTAACCCATGTAATTTATTGTGGCACTAAATCAGCAAGTAGTTAGCTACACCAGTCAAGAAAAAATCTCTTAGAGCTAGCAATATAGCTATTTTTAACTGGAAAAGCACTCTTAAAACCTTCTTCCACTAGACAGATGGTTGCTTCCTAATTAGATATAACAATATTTCGTAATCAGGACTACTTAGGGGTAGGTAGCTCTGTGAGAGAGGTACTAGGCTTCAGGGAAATACCATCTCACAATTCCCTCTTATTCTCAAAGTCATGTCCACCATTCCTTCATGAATATTTAGCAGTTAGCATACTACACCATTAAGGAAGTTTTTATGAGTCTTGTAGGTAGTTATCTTGCTGTTCATTAAATGAGTGAAAAAATGCAGCCAATTAGGAGAACCTTTCTGGTGGCTTAAGACCAATATTGAAGAGGTAAGAAATTAATCTTTCATCATTTATGAGGACTAAAAGTTTCTTCTGTTTCTGCTGCTTTAGCAAGATTTTTAGTAACTCAGATTTAATGTTTCCAAGCTATTAAGAAAGTAACTGAAGAAAGTAGCTGGTTAATATTAGAAGAATTAGGCTGCTTATACTGTATAATAATATATGTAAAACGTCAAAGGGCTTTAAGAAAACTCTATTTCTTAATAGCTGTAGACCAAAATAAAACATAGGTTACTCACTGCTCATGCATTGTAGATCAACTGGAGGCCTACCAGTGAGTATACTATTGTCAGCACTACTAAGTACTATCACTATAAGCAGTCACTGGATTGTAGTTTTTGGCTCAGAGCTCAAAATTAGGCCTGATGTTCTGTAATCCTATTGTACCCTGAACCCTAAAACCCATATATATTATGCATAGGAATTTATCAATTAATTAACAGCTTAACTGTCAACCATTGTTTGCTATGTAGTTGTTAACTGTCCCAAAACATTCCGGACAGTATGAATCTCCCACATGGAAAATTTTTATATTTATAGCTAGCTACATAGATTCCACAGACATTCTTTCCACTTATGCCACTAACTCTAATATTGCTTACTTCACCTTGTTGATCTGTCATTTACTCATGTATAGCTAACATCATGTTATGTAGCTAATTCATGCATTACAAATACAAGTGCATGATATTGCACATTTCCTGTATTTGAATGGCAGACTCTGTTCAGGGTTTTATCTCAGAATTTAATAAAGGAAGTCTGCATGCTTCTAGATTGGATGTTGTGCATGAAGTGTGCCATCTATGGGGTCTTATCATGCTCCTGCAGGAAATTTGGGGTCTCAGAGATGAATTCTGATCCAATTTAGGCACTGGAAAAGTGTGAAAGAGTGAATAGACAGATCTTACAAGTATAAATGACACTGCAGGAATTGGGAGAGAAGCTGAAGGAGAAGCTGGAGATATGGGGAAGAAGCTTCTTCCCCACTATTACCCACTGGATAGAACCCTGTTGTTAGTAGCACTAAAATAACCAGCCATTTTGGATATAAATAACTGGTAAACAATGAAATCAAACCTTAAAAATAGACTAAGCAGGCATGGTAGGTCAAGGTTAGTGGCTAAAGGTCCCTGAAGTCAATCCTAGAAAGTTGGCAACTATGTTGTAGCTGAATGGAAAGCTTTCCACATAGCATTTTTGTTTTGGGGATGGGGTGGGAGTATGTGAGAATTATACTTACAAGTTAAACAATTACAAAAAAGGATTGTCTTCTTTCGTTAGCTAAAAGAGGCATTTCTTGTAGGTCAAGTTTATCTGTCTCTTCTTTGTGAATGTGACAAAGCATATTATTCAATCGTTCATATTCATTCATTATAAGGCCATAGTTAGTCAGCACTGTCACATTTTTTTCATTGTGGTTTCATGGTTGTAATATCTACTAGACATGGAACATGGTGATCCAGCCAATATATTAGGAGAGGAGCAATGCCCCCCTAATATTTTTGTGGGGGTGATTGCCCCCTCAGCCCCCCTATTCCTTTGCATATAGAGGTTATTTAGGGGTTGTGGTAATTGGGCAGAGTCATGTGCGGGCTCCATTTTGAGTGGCAAAAAAATGCTGTTGGTTAGTATAGCTAGCTGCTGTTAGCAGGAAAAACTGAATCTTCCTGAATATGTAGCACCCAGGAGAGAAGAGCAACAATCCTCTGTCTCCAAACTAGCCATACATCCATCTCTATTCATTCACACAATCAGTCCAACTAAAAGAAGGCTAGAAAATAGTTTTGAGAGAGAAATACAGTTTAAAAGGAGGAGATTAGAAAATGAGTCAAGGTTTACATCTGCTCATTCCCTTTAGAACAAGCTGATTTTGAAAATGGTTCCCTATTATTATTATTATGAACCTAGATCAGGTGTACCATGTAAACACTGATTTGACTAATCAGACATTAATCATAAAAATAAGGGAAAGCAGCGGAGATCACCTCCTAGACCAACTAGTACCAAAATCTATGTTTCAATATTTTATGGGATTACCTTCACCTGCTGTTTTTAAACTAGCTAGCCATTTCAGGAATCAAAGAAGACAGTCAGCTAACACTACCATTGTCTGATCATTATGACATTGATGAAGCTAAGATTGAATTTAGCATTTTTGTGTGAATCGGATGGTTTCACTACACTTGTCTAACAGTGTTTATTGGATTAGCTAGGTACTGAAAAGTTAATTGGTTCATATGACACATCTTGAAAAGATGCTATGAGCATGAAGTGATGTAGGTACAGGATAACTAGTGTTTGCTTTTAAAAGTCCAGCAACAAGTGAGCATGCACGTTTTCCCTATCCCAACCATACATGTATAATGTACCACAATGATGCACCTGTCTTTCTTTACTCCAACCCTTAGTCTAAGAGGAGTAGCTCTGTGAATGACATAAGATGTTGGGATTACCACCAATAGTGGCATATACGCTAACACAACTTATCCATCCATCAGAATAGTCTATAGTCATCAAGGCCTTTAAAGGCTTTCAGGTTTTCTTTAGGGTAAAAGCATATCATCTTTTATGTCCATGTTCAAGGTGTGGTGGGTGCCCCCATTCATCTAATTATAGATAAGTCTAGGTCTTATGAGTAGATCATCATCAGTGTAGGTTCTTATTGTTCACATTCATACTCTATCTTACACTCATTTGTTAGCCTAACACTGTAAAAATAAAAAGCTAGGAGTCTTGATTAATAACTTCTGGCCACTTCAGCCAGTCAACAGCATGATGACTTTTGTAGCTTACTGGTGAGCTTGATGATTCCAGACAAAGTATCACTGCTTCTTATGAATATAGAACTCTCCTACTGCTCTGTTGGTACTGGTTGCTAATACCAGGCAACCAGTAAATCAATTTCCAGTGAAGGCATGTTGCTAAATTGGATATTGATTTGTAGCTAATTATGCTAACTTAAACAAGCATGACTGTGATATGCTTGAAGTTTAATGGTTTCTAGCTATGTAGTGACTTAATGGTATAAATACGTAGCTGATGTGATCACTTCATTAGAGGAAGTGGTCATTGTGTAAAGTTACAATTCATGAAGAAACTATAACTGTTCTATAATTAATAATAATAGGAAAACATGAATATTTTGGAGAAAAATTCAAATCAGACATGTTCAACTACACTGACTGAGAATAGCGTCTGTGAAAATTCATTAGTTGATATCCTGTCATCAATGAACTGTGACACAGATCTTGGAGAGAGCATCTTGGTACAACAAAATGATGAATCCACAGCTAGACAGATTCTGTTTGGACTCAATAACTTAATAAAGCCCAGTTCTGAATGCAGAGAATTAGTGGTACCTTTTCTCTGTCTCTATCAGTTTGGGTTATGTGACACGTCAGGAATCTTCATTCAACCCACCATAGGACAGTGTGAGGAGATCAGAGATGTGGTGTGTCGTACTGAGTGGGCCACAGCTCTAAGATTTGGTATTGACCTTCCCGATTGCAGGATCCTTCCAATGGAGTCACCATCTTGTCCAGTTCTAAGTGGAAGTGGCACCAATGGTAAGACTTGGCCCATGATTCACCTGTAATAATATTACATTTCAATATTTCAGAGTCTGAAGTCCTTAATACTAGTACCTCAGAGCTTCTAGATTGCCTTGAAGACTTCTTTCGTGAGGAAGATTCAGAAATATGTGTCCCAAGCTGTTATACCTGGAAAGAAAACTCTCTCACCTTTACTATTATAGGAGATGTGATCGTGTTGATATCCGCTATAGTTGGATTCATTTCTGGTCTGTTTGTCTGGGTAATATCATTCATCAGGTTTAAAGAAATGTTAGTATGTATTTAGCTATATTATAGTATACACTGTACTGATAGTAGTTTAGCAGCTAATAAGTGTGTGTTATTAGCCTCCTATGATGTACTTATGAAAATAGTTTGCACTATCATAGAGAACTTAGAATTGAGTTGGTCATGATGGATTCTGATAGTTGGAGGGGGGAGGGTGCAAAGTAAAAGTATATGCAAGGGTGAATGAAGTGGAGACATGTAAAATGACAAGATTATTACGCATTAATAATGATATTGTGTGGAACAGGCAAGGTCAGTTTGTTGGGCTTGTTAAAATGAGTCTCTCAAGCGCCGTCTCCATCTTCTCCTGAGATATGGTCATCCCTATGTACATAATAGCTAAGTGTGATAAAATGTCTTTTTATCACCATACAGGTTTGTTTTTCCATCCATATTAGTTATCTACATGACATCTGACACTATGCTATCAGGTACGTAAATATCACAAAGAAGAAGAATCTATTATAAATTAATTATATAATCTGCAGCATTGTTAGTGATTATTTCATATTTTGATCGATCTTCTCTTTACTGCACTTCACCTAATCTTCTGGATAGCTTGTTAGAGATGACACCATTTTGTGTGATATCAGGTAATTAATAGCAATTTCACTACTTGAAGACAGCGAAAGCTTTCACATTGCGTGGGTGTGTACTGAGTAGAGTAATTTTTTGGAGTCACATTATTATTATGTTATAATAATAATTATTAGCTAATTAAGGTTCGTAGAAACAGAAATCTCCACAAAATCTAGCTAGCTAGCAGCTAAGATAGACTCATGAGAGCTATTTTCATTTATATATTTCATGTTAACCATTACCTATTCAGAGTTAGAACCACAACACACTGTTATTCCTTGGCTATTGGAATGCCCAAACCCTATTCCAGTTTGTAGTATATAGCTAGAAGCTTGAAGATAATTATTAAACAGCTCCATTAGGGAGCAGGACAAAGGCATTTATTATATATATATAACCTTGCACTATGTTTTTGTAGATAGAACCCTAACACACGTATATTAGGTATAGAGATATATAAGAAGTTGGGAGCTGTGTTTTTGTGAGGTTTCTGTGCATGACATTCCTGAAATGGTATAATGAAAATGTGAGTACTAAGCTACCAATATAAACAAGATCATCGCTCTATTGTCATATAACTATAACAATTATTACCAGGCCTACAAAAACATGACAAATACTAGCTAGATTATGAGCTTACTGGATCAAAATAATCCAGTAAACAGAGGGTACCAAATTTATAAAGCTATTTTCTTTAAATAGGGATCATATTTACATATGCGTTGCTTCAGTTGACTCTATGGTGGATGTTTCACACAACTGCTCTTTTGTGGAAGATTCAATTTCCCTTCCATGCTCGATCATTTGAGACAGCACACAGAGTTAAGTACATCCATATTGGGTGTGTTGTAGCTGGTTTCATACTCCCACTGGTTCCTGTAATAACATCAATGGTTACTTTTGCTGTGGAACTGGAATCTGACGAAATCAGGAAAAGTAGAAACATTACATTTGTATCTGGTGGGATGGGCTACGGTTTAAATCGATTTCCTCCTATATTATGTCCTGGTACAAACAAAAATGCAGTGTTTTATGCACTAGCTCTTCCAATAAATCTGATGTTAATGTATGGAATAACTGTATTGATATTCCTCTTCTATGTCATTCATAAGGTAAGTTTACAGTATATATACATTGACAACCTTCCTCCTTTGCTAATGATCCATAATGCAAAAAAAAGGGGCCAAGTCCATGTTGAGGTCAAATTTCAATTGCTGTGCAGCTGCTGTAATATTATCTGATTGTACTAGCTATTATTATCATTACATCATCATCCAGATCACATGACATGAACATATCCTACTCAGTTTTAGCTGAGCTAGCTATTTAGCTTATGCTGATAAGATGCTTGAGCTGCTTTTGAGCCCAAGAAGAAAGCATAAACTATAAACTAATAAGTTATTATCAGTTGCTTATTTCAAAATTAATTATCTGCACTAGCTACTTGATTAGGCTTAGATAAATTATGCCAGCATAATTTTGAGAATAATAGGTAAGCTAAGGAATCCAGGAATAATAATAAAGATTCCAGGAATAATAGGTAAAATTTGGGGAATAATGGATAATTTTGCACAAAAAACAAGCTGATATGTATATGATATGGAATCTGAGAGAATACTAGGTAGCTCACATAGAATGGTAAAATATCTAAGCCTGACCACGGGCCTAAAAATTCCCAATCAAAAGAAACTAGCTATTGCTTGATTAGGTCCTAGACAATTATTAAGCATCTTTCCCTTTACCGTGTTTAGAGTAACTAGACTATCTTACCATGTATGAGATTTTATGCATTAGCTCTCTATATTAGAGGGAAAAACATATTTTGGGATTGTAGGGATGGATGAGGTCACAATGCAAAAAAGTAGCTACACAGAAACAAAGTGAAAGAATATACTTATACAATATGAACTTTCACTCCCATTATACATATACATATCCTGCTTTAGTGAGATGGACCTAGATAAACTTAATGGTAAGTACAAACAGTGAAGAATTATACTCCAAAAACAAAACTGGTCCTTCCTTAATTACATACTTATAGGATGATATTATATAGGCAGAGGGAAGGGAATTTTTGGAGCATAAAAACTTCATTGTATTCATTACTGTTTGTACTAATCAAAACTTCATCCAGGAGTAATGAAAAAAAAAAAGAATTTCTTTGTCATGTTTTACATTGTTTTAAGGATAGAATTAATGTTTTTTATGCAGCGATATGGACTACTTCAGGCAAAGAAATCCAAGGATGTCTTCAAAATTGGTACAGCTGAGAGGAAAATCTTGATTACATTCTGTTACTATGTACTGCTTGCTGTGGTTGACTTGACTTCATTTACTATAGCAACTAGAAATTCAGAACTATTTGTAGAGGAGCTATTTAATTACTTCACTTGTGAACAAAATGGGAATAATCCTAATAGTCCATGTGATACCAACAATTTCCGTCGGCTTTCGACTCCTTGGTTAACAATTGTATCATTATTTTTGATTAACTTGGTTCCAGTTGTTCATCTTGTGTACGTTGTGAAAATTAATGAACTGAAGAAGAAATTCATGAACTGTGTTAAGATGAAGAAACCCAAACCCTCTGCTACAGCTCAAACTAATTATTCATTAGGAATGATCCTTGATTAAGCTTTCTGCAGTTACATTTTTTTGTGACAAGCTAATCTATAGACGCTCATTAGTTTAAGTTCCTCCATTATAGTTGTATAGTTATATCTTACTGTAAATAGTTAGCAATACCAACAGTGAAGTTCATACATTGAATCTTGTTAGTATCCCATGTTGTGTCAAGATCACAAGTCCTTAATAATTTGTAATAATGTCACTTTGTTTTTGTTTTGTGTAAGTTTGATGAACACATTTTCATGTATCATAAACAAAGTTGGAACTTAGCTTACTACTACATTTATATGGGGCCCAATTTGTGTCAAAACTAATACGTATCATGTGTCTACTTTAAAAGCAGAAGCCTTCTTTATGTCAAGTAAACACATATTTTTATTTTTGACACAAAGGGGGCCTCATACATTTACTTTTGATAGTAATGTATACTGTTACACTTTTGAACACAATTAGCTTGAGAAAGTTCTTTTCAGCAATGGTTATCATCAACTCCTCAAGTGTGCCTACACCAGAAGAGAGAGTTCAACTATTATCATCAGCGTGAAGGAAACCATTAGCATTGAACTCATTGACCAATCCAGATTACTCAAGCAGGCATATGGTGCTTGTTGCTGTGGAGAGTTGAGATTGGAAAAAAGTGATGACTGTTGAGAAGTCAGTAGACTGGATCGAGGTACACTGGGGCAACTTATCAAGTGATACATGAGAGAGGCTGTCAGGAAATATTTTGGGGGTAAAGGTGTGAAGCTAGGTTTAGTATTATAGGTCAAAAGCTTTGTGTAGGTCATAGCGGCACATGTGTACACTGTCTCCACTCCACAGATACCTAGTAAATGACTTCCTGAGTTGCATATTATTATTATTCACACATGAAACTAACTCCTTCCTGTAAAGTAAGTTGGAATGGCTTAATAATTATCTGACGACTTACTAAAAGCTTATGCCTAAATTAGCTACAAGGACTACGTATAGCATAATATAGGAAGGGGAGCTTAGACAGACTTTGAATGCAAATTTCTTTGATATGGCTATCTCCCAGTAGGTATAGACTACCTTAAGTACAAAGGGTTGAAATTGGTATCTCTGGGTAAAAAATGGTGCTAACCACCAAATTTAGCATCACCTAATCCCAGGCCTAAACATTTATATACCACTTGTCAAAATCCAAAAGTGTCACTGAAAAAGAAAACAGCCCCCACTAAAGTTAGAATTTACTTAGAATTTTCCAGCATCACTATTAGCTATATGCAATGCCCCCAAAACACTTAGCTACTGCAACCTATCCAATTCTAAGGCCATCACTAGAGTGTAACACCTCAATGGAGTAGGAAGGGGGAGGAGGTGTGGGGGCCATCTTGAATGGTGCCCCCCTTGCGATATAATTTTATCACCTTTGCAGAGCTCTAATCAATGGAGGCCAGAGAGGCCAGTGCCCCCCCCCCCCACCCAATATTTTTTGGTGGGGCCTGCTGACCCTTTCAAAAATTGTATTGCAGGACACATTATCCTGTTTGAAAGATCCAAGTCCCAGGTAACTGCTAGTGACATTGAACGCTAGCTAAGAATCATATAGTTAGTTTCCAAGCAAATTAATGTAAGCATTAAGCCTCTCTTCAACATATTGTTAAAAAACCCACCACCCCAGTAGAGTGTATACATCCCATACCCATTATCCTAACACTTTTCTTCATAGCACAGTGATCGATATTGAACTTTTCACCAGCCATTCACACTGTCACATGCCCATCACTTCTTTGTTCTATGAAATGTGAACCTTGATACGTACATAACTGACCAACAAGTCCAATATCAGTGAATCTTTGCAAAATTTAACCAAGCTTGTTAAGACAAGTAGATTCTTCCTAGGCTTAGGACCAAAAATCCCAGCCCCTCTTAGCCAAATCTGGATTGCAAAATATTAGATATTTTCTTATACTATAGGAACTGTTTTTGAATTGATCTGATTTGTTTTTCCAAACAATCAGTCTGTCTTTATGGTAAATTGTTGTTCTTTTCCCTTATTACTGAACCTACAACATGTTCTTTGTTGTAATTGAAGGATGCACACTTTTACCTCAATAACAGGGTGTAGCTAATGTTGCCCCTTATGCCCCATGGCAAAAAGGTGTAGAATTAGCATAGAAGCAAGGGAAAAATGTCATAATAATATTGTCTGAAGAAGGTCATACTCAGAGACATAGCTAGAATTGGTTGTAGCCAACAAGGTGTGTGCAAAGTTCACACACTTGGTCCAAGGTAATCATTTAACTACGTATATACCCCCAGGGGAAATTAGATGAGGTATCAATTTTTGCCCTAAAATATAGATAGTTTGTTCCTTGGTGACATACACAACTTAGATTTGGAATTCATTTAAATTAACTTGAAAATCCTCACCACTACACCAGCTATTTTGGAGACTACGTACATGCTCTATTTTTTGGCACAGCTATGATCCACAGCTTTTGCATGGTCACACTTGCCCTGAATATTTTGTATTTGACTGAATATGCTATCTTTTAAAGTACAGTATTATATAGACTGTACATTCTCACTATCTTCTTTTTCTTTACAATACACCCACTCCCTTTCTCCTCAATGTAATTATTATATTCACTCTGCTCCACCCCCATACCTCGCTACATTAACTGATTATTAATTTTTCTTCATAATAATTATTTCATGCCATCACTGTGAATCATACTCCACCAATTGGCAGAGCCCATTCACCGCATTCTATGTAGCTATTGCATCATGCCCCTCCTAAAGGACTGCCTTCTTGAGGAAGTACAAGTACAAAAAAATTAATTGATAAATGAAATATTTATTAAACTACAGAAAGCATTTATGAAGTGGACATGTTTGATGAAGTTTGAGCTGTACTAGAGGATTTGAATTTTTTAATCACAGCAGAACACATGAATTTCTCCTTTAATTCTTTGATGTTCAGAGCATACACAAGATTTATAGCTGGAAGCATATAAATCAACACTAATGATACAACTGTCAACCACGGGATTGCAAGCTGACGGAAAGTATTTCTATCACATGGATTATTTGGATCATTCCCTCTTGTTTCACAGGTAAAATAATTTGATAACTGTTCTGCAAATGGTCCTGAATTTCTTGTTGCTATAGTGAATGATGTCAAGGCCACAACAGTAAGCAATACATAATAGCAAAATGTAATCAAGAGTTTCCTTTCAGCTGTACCAATTTTAAAAACATCCTTGGATTTCCTTGCCTTCAGAAGTCCATATTGCTGTATAATTAGAATAAATCAATACTCCAACCTGTACTTTTGCAAGATATTAATAATTTATGAATTTAGTACACAGAGTTAGCCAGCATAATTGTAAACAAATAACGAAGGGTGAAATGGTTTACTTGAAATAGAGAAAAGAATATAATAGCTATTACAGTATTCTATAAACTCACCTTATGAATAGAATAGAAGAGAAATATTAACACAGTTATTCCATACATTAAAATCAGGTTTATTGGTAGAACTAGTGCATAGAACACTGCATTTTTGTTTGTACCAGCACATAATATAGGAGGGAATCGATTTTGACCATAGCCTATTCCACCAGATGCAAATGTAATGCCTCTACTTTTCCTGATTTCGTCAGATTCCAGTTCCACAGCAAAAGTAACCATTGATGTTATTACAGGAACCAGTGGGAGTATGAGACCAGCTATAACACACCCAATGTGGATGTACTTGACTCTATGTGCTGTCTCAAATGATCGAGCATGGAAGGGAAATTGAATCTTCCACAAAAGAGCAGTTGTGTGAAACATCCACCATAGAGTCAACTGAAGTAGTGTGTATGCAAATACAATCCCTATACGCACATAATATATATGAATGTATTGTGCTATAATGAAGGCAGTAAATCCTATGTTCTATTGCTTTGGGATTATTATGTCCAGAAACTGATGATTTATTTGAGGGTTAAATAAAAGTGTGTTAAGTATTTATGCCCCACTTATAACACACTTCTCAGAAACACCTCTCCCAACCCTAATTGGTCAGTCTGTGTGTAAAATGATACCCTGGTTAAAATATTCTCACTCAACAGCTCAGAATAGCTCACTATTAGCTATCCGGGAGATTTTAAGAAATAATAGCCTATTACTGAAATTCAGAATTGTAAGTGAAGTATGAAAATTAGTACAATAAACTTTCATCACCAATTACGAAGTTGATTTTAACTGCTAATATAATTATACAGTATATATATTTCTTTTAATTACCTGATATCACACAAAATGGTGTCACTTCCAACAAGCTGTCAAGAAGATTAGGTGAAGTGCAGTAAAGAGAAGATCGATCCATATATGTAACAAATACAAAAAACCCTGCATACATGCATTTATAATGTAATTATAGTAGATTCTCCTCCATTATAATAATTACCTGGCACCAGTATGTCACAAGTCATGTAGACAACAAATATAGATGGAAAGCTAAACCTGTGGCGAGAGAAGGAATGCTAAATCATAATCTCAATTAATCTAAGACATGAATCTAAATTTCAACCTGGAGGTATAGTAGAGCTCATAATTAATAATTATGCAGTAGTAGAAGAGAAGCAGTGGTTATATTATCCTGAAGGAATGCATTGTGGGTTATCTTCTAGGGGAAACAGCCACCGGAATAGATCAGCCACACTTACACCTTAGTTAACTCGAACAGGGTGATCACACAAACTACAAATTTTGACTTCATATGGAAGCATTAAAACTTGTCAGACAATCATGCTCAAAACTTTAGGACATTTCTTTCATCATTAGGTCTTTTTTGTGAACTACATACTTGTGCTTGATCTTTAACTATTTTCTACACTTGAAACAAACCTGCTGAATTTAGTGTTGATACCTAAATAAAGTGGGAACCTCTGGCTGCTCACACATTTTGTGGTAACCATCACATAGCCAAAGCACAGAAATGAGAAACATTTTTATTCCAGCATGCACCACTGACTATTACTAGTATGGTAAAATATTAATTATAGACAAAATACTTCTTTGTATTATTATTACTATGATGGTTCTTTTCTTTACGTAATTGTACATATTTTTATATAAGCATGCATGACACACCACAGACACAACAGCAATATATAATTGTGGTGACCCCCACACTAGGGGAGATATTATGTCAGTACATTCTCTTGATGAATTTGTATGTCAATCATTTCAGAAGCTTCACTAACAATGATATGACTTCAGTAATGATTATACATGCGGTGCTATTAAAGCTACAGTAGCCAGGTAGGTGGGTGGGTGGATACATAGGTAGCTTATTATTTTATAGCTACGTATTAGCCAGTGACATTATGCAGCTAGCCAGTAGTCTCCAAGGAAAAATAACTCTTCTAACTTCCTTATCTCAAGGCATACTCATAGCTAGTAATCATGTCTAGTGTACTTAGAACTCCCTTTGTAGTGCTATTTTAGTCATTTCCTGTATGTGTCTTATTAATATTAATATCAGTTTTTAGCTGTGGACCAATTCTACTGTAGTGTTAAAAGTGACTGCTCACAAACCCTACACAGTTCTCCATCAATGGTTGCTTGGCCACTATAGAGGGACACTACTAAACAATCTCTGACCCAGAATTAATGGTGCTAGTAAAGGGAAATTAAGGGAGGTCTTTGGTCAAGGAAATACAGTATTCTGACTTACGTAGGAGCATAAGATAGGCTCGAAATAAAAAACTTACTCATGCACTGCCCATAATAATTTAGCTTGCAAACAAAAGATTTTAACATTGAACAGCATTGTCTTCAACTAGTGATAGCTAAGCTAGTGATGTTGCATTGTGTTCAGCAACAGGAGGTTTTGGCAATACAATATAGCTGCACATGTCTATATAGGATCATTGGTTCTTTCATAAAGAAAGAGAAAAGAGGTTGAGCCTGGTACCCAGTTTCTGTACACACACATAATGTAATCTGCTTACTTATCTTACAGTATTATTATCCAAATACCACAATGATAAAAGAGCACTTATGTATGTCTTAGATTAATAGTATATACCATGGCTACAATGCACTCATAGTATATAATATTTCCTACAGAATTAGCTACTAATTACTCACATTCTTCTGAACCTGATGAAGGATATTACCAAGACAAACAGACCAGAAATGAATCCAGCTATAGCTGCTACCAATATTATTACATCATAAATAATAGTTTCTGTAGGAGAAAATTCCTTCCAGGTATAACAGCTGGGGACACATATTTCTGAATCTTCCTCACGAAAGAAGTCTTCACGACAATCCAGAAGCTCTGAGGTACTAGTATTTAGTGAGGTGGTTAGGACCTCAGACTCTGGAATATTGAAATTATTATATATTATTTCAGGTTAATCATGGGCTAAGTCTTACCATTGGTGCCACTTCCACTTAAGACTGGACAAGATGGCGACTCCATTGGAAAGATTTCACAATCAGGAAGGTCAATACCAAATCCCAGAGCTGTGGCCCACTCAGTACGACATACCACATCTCTGATCTCCTCACACTGTCCTATGGTAGGTTGAATGAAGATTCCTGACATGTCACATAACCCAAACTGATAGAGACAGAGAAAAGGTACTACTAATTCTCTGCATTCAGGACTGGGGTTTATAATATCGAGTCCAAACAGAATCTGTCTAGCTGTGGATTCATCATTTTGTTGTACCAAGATGTTCCCTCCAAGATCTGTGTCACAGTTCATTGATGACAGGATATCAACTAGTGAATTTTCACAGACACTATTCTGAATCAGTGTAGTTGGACATGTTGCATTTGGATTTCTCTCCGAGATAGGCGTGTTCACCTATTAAAAATTTAGTATAATTATTGTGATGTGATATAATATACATACTAAACATGAGTACATGTACTATTCTTACTATTGTTAATCTTATAATCATGTGATTCTGTATGAATGAATGCATGTGCAATAAAGAAGTTTTATACCTATATAATCCTACTGTCCTTGGGGACTAACTCTAGTAATACATACTTCTTTTTAATAAGTACATCATAGCTTCCAACTTCTCCTATAATTATAGTGTCTGACAGGGACAAGCCACACCCACCAATTAAATCATGTGCATCCTCTATGAATATCATTATAATTCTATTGTTTAGTTAATGATTTTACAGTGGCTTTTTTACAATCATTTAGCTAAAAGTTCCTGATCTAACTGATATGTGAGAGCCATGCAGTGCAAAGTCAGCTATATAGTTTCAATTAGTCTCTTGCAGCTTGCCAGGCACTATATATGTAAACTAATAATAGCCCATGGCCACAGTTTACATAGCTGTCTGCCTCTTCGCCTCCTGGCCAGGATATTGAATAGGCAAGCTGTAGTACCAAGCAGGACACTCTGGTAGACTAAAATACCGGGGACTGTCCCTGGGCAGTTGGAAGCTATGGTACATGTTTAGGGATATGGGAATCTAATTCATATACACAATATAAACTTGTTGTAGGCCAAGACTTTGATCTGCACATAAGCTGGTAATTAGCTACATGAACTAAAATCTTTAGTGAAAGTATTAGTACAAACATGAAAATCCTTTCAAGTGAACTAACAAGCCATATAGCTAGTGAATGAATATACAGTAAACTATGTGCTAGAGTCATCAAGTTAAAATTGCCTATATGAGACTCTTCCCTTCACTATTAGCAAGCTATATGAAAGTAAAGATCAACTGTACCACCATCTAACTCAGAGCCAAAATTCTGCTTCATCATTAGGAAGCAGAAAATGACTAATAGCAGGAAATGACTAATATAAAAGGAATATGTCCCTTGGTGATACCACTTGTCATGACTACACAGGAAAAAGTGAGCTAATTATGATTAAAGCACTGGACTATGAACTTTATTTTAATGAGGTTATTATATTTATCATGTCTCAGACCCTAGCCCTAGGCCCAAGGCTGTCAGAAGGCATTTATTCCTTCAGTTAGCTATTATAACAGTAATTACCTTTAATGGCAATATGACAATACTATTTTTGCTGTTGTTTACACATTGGATAATAGTTGTTGTGTATACTGTGCTTGGTTAGAGAATCTTAAGGGTTTAAAGGTGTATTTTTGGGACTTCTGTTGACTAGGTGTGTGTAAGTGTGATCATACCAGTCTTATTGCACTTTTACGTAAAAGTATAGTAATGAAAATTTCCAAATACAGCTAGGTAATTAACAGGTTGCTGAGCAACAAGAATTCGTGACCTTATTCCCTTCTCTTTTTAGCACATCTGTCTAAAATTATTCTGGCTGCTATTTTTATATGTGAGTGACAATATTGGCAAGAGAGTTGTCTTTAGAAGAAAGAAAGTAAAATCACTATATTTAGGAAGATTGACTTACATCTATAGCTAACGTAGAAAGCACTACCTAGACTATAGTGCTTGCTAGCCCTTTTTTTGCCAGCCTACAGCACTCACTTTGTCAATTAACTAAAGCTTCTTGTTTATTTGGGTCCCTGAAGCTGGGTGTTGGCCTTTAAAATGATGTTATAAGTGTTATATCAACATTGGTGCATGCTTGCATCAAGAGTTTCCCAGAGATGTACCTGCTCATGATTAGTGGGTAATCTGTAACAACTCACTGAATTAATGATAGACCTAAGACAATTATAGGTATTGTGATTAGGTGGTCACAAACTAGCCACGTAAGTAGCTAGCTATGCTAGCTAATTATTATGACATGGGAAAAGCTGAAGCAGCTATTAATACTTGTGCTATAGTACTCGATAGGCCAGACCATGATAAGGAGGTAAATTGCATGGCTATGAGGAGACAAGCAAACTCTGCAAGATGTGGCTATTTCTCAAGCATATTTTGCACCAAAAAATTTATAATAGTCACTAAGCTGCTAGTAGTCAACTTACAGTTACTGGAATATGAAAGAAAATAATTGGTAATGTTAGCAGTCCCCACACAATGACTATCAGCACCAAAAGTCCAATCACCTCTAAACGCAACCAAAACTGCAGACTGAAATGTTCTCCTTCCCCAGGCGCATGACCGTTGGACAGGTGAACATCTCCAGCAGATTTTGCACCATCATTATTTGGCGTAGACTCTGTCATAGCTATCTCAGTCACAGCCGAATGTGAATTCATCTTAGCTAGCTAGTAAGTAGTTAGTAAATAATTAGCAACTAGTATCTATCTTTGATCTGATGGCATCCGGCGTTATTTATAATTTGCGGGGGTGAAACCGGAAAGTAAAACCTGCATGCACAGTACAGTGCAGTGAAATTCGCCTGAGCTTGCGGTAGTCAGTTTACTTTGCGGTTGTCCGAGGTGGCCGCTGGCCGGCCACAGAATGCTGCTGAACCCCTAGTTTTTTGTGGCGTCACAACAAGCTCTTTAACATGTACATGTGTAAATATTGTTTAAATCCAATCTGTTAACATGCACATGTGTAAATTAATTAACACATGGTCTTTGTGTAGCTAGCTGCCTAAATTTTTAGATGCCATGTCTAAGATTCTGCCTTGTCTCAGAAGAAGATGACCATCTTTTTGGCAAGACAACTGTAAATGAGTCAAGTTCAGCTGACTGTGAAGTAACCAGAGTGTTCTGATGATCAAAAATGTGGACAGCTTCCAAAAGCAGTGAAACAGATTTAAACCCCTAGAGCCATGAAGTTGAAATTCCTAATGAAGCCTACTCTCTCAAATATCTTAAAGGCTATAGCTAGTACAGTGTAATAGCAATGATAGCTATTATTGTTAGCTCTATATTATTATAGACATTAACATTCAGGACCTCAGATAATAATGACAATCAATTAGCTTTTGTATTTACATAAAGTAGCTCAGCACTGTTAACAAAAATCTCCCTATCTCCTCATGCACTTATTATGTGAAATCTTTTAAAGTAATTTTAAGACTAATCCATGGCAGGTAAATCGACTTGGTCTAGGAAAGTTATTATTATTGTGATAATTATGATGGACCATCAACAGCTGGAAGAAAGTTCTAATATTGATATAACATTTGACCATGGAGTTGAAAGTTGGTGAAAAGTATTGCAAGGAATATTCAAGGTGAATTTATTTAAAAGGGACAGAATTTTTCAATCGTACAGTAAAGAAAATCAAGACCATCACACAAAGAAGTAAGTGATAAACAAATGGAATGGTTGTTCAGGGGCTCCAGCAGATCCAGCTATTTTGAAAAGGGTGGGTCCAGTTAGGTAAATGACAACCATACAGCCATTAGGCCAGTGAGAAGGAGAGTGCAGGAGGGGGATGTGCCTTTCCTCGCAGAAGCAAAAATTTTAGCCTTGCTATAATGCCATAAAAGGCAATGAAACATGGACTTTAAGTTTTATTAATAATACAGAACAGCAAAGTGTGCATAGAATAACTATGAATCAATGACGATCCTCTATGGGAGAAGGACAACTTGCTGCATTGACTCTAATGAACATTGCTGAAATCTGTCCCAGACAAGTTATTACTAGGTTTATTTTTCAATATTCAAGAAGATTGGTTTTTGTTTTTGAGACTTAAATGGTGCTAAATGAGTGCTCAGCTTCACAACTGGTTACTGGGAGAGTAAAACCAATAAGCAATAGTTGATGAATATGAGGGTATATACACATCACTATCACATTCACTAAGTGTATTCAATAGACTTGTAGGCACATCACCTGCTGGAATACTTTCCATCTGTCATACTAATCCTTAACTTCACTCTTCAGTGAAGCTGGATGGATTGTGCACTTAGCTAATTAGCTACAGTCTAGCCTACACTGTAGCTACAAACTAAACATGTTTGACATAAAAGGGGGGGGGGGGGGGGGGCCCTGGATCTGCCCCAGTTGTTACTTTAAAGTTTGGGGTAAATTGAAGGGGTGTGGGGCTAACTGGTATTATACATTCATGGTAGCTACAGTGTCAATGAACATATTAAGTGTTACATCATTTTTATGACTTGCATGTTTAGCTCTCACAGTATCATCAGTAATAGACACTAGGAATGTACATATGAATAACTAACTTGGAGGGGAAAGCCCCCCCTTGGATCCGCCACTGCATGGTCTCACAAAAACCAAGAGAGCCTCTCTAATTCAGTCTTTATATACACACTCACACCAAAACAGATCAAAGAAGACAAAACATACAAGTCAGGGGTGTATCCACGAAATTTTTAGTGGTCCGGTGATATCATGATTGTGTCCTCACCTATCAATTTTAATATAAAAGGCTAATTAAAAAAAAGTAACATGAGTCCAACTTTATTATGTAGCTAGTAAACTCAAAAATACATGATCGGGATGTTTTGCATCAATAAATTCATTTGCAATAAGTTCTAAGTCTAACTTGCTTTGATTCATCTGGATCCTTACGCCTCATAGCTAAACCTTGCACTGCTAGATATCTCATATTAGATAGGATAATTTTAGAAGCATATCTCTGGCAGCTCCTTTGTTTTACTTATGTACAGCATTACTAAGAACTGCACACACATCTGTAGTTGTCTTTAGGTAACTTTAAGGTTACTACTGCATCAACTGCTTCATGATGAGTTTTTGACTCATGGTTTTTGAAAGGCTCTTGTAGCATCCTTCCAATTACAGTAACCTAGTCATAATAACTAAATAAATATACATAATTCCAACAACCTTATAACCTATAGGAGAAAAGTTGTGACTGGTCTTAAGAGTAAGTGCCTTAATGCATGTGTAACAGAAAACAGTGTCATCTGCCTCATTTTATAATGCAGAAATGGCCAAGATGCAAACCAGCTAGCTTTGAAGCTATACTTTACTGGATTCTTCTTCCCATACTGGCATTTAGGAAAGCAAAAATTCACATTTTGATGTGGTTTCTCAGGAAGATTGGGCAAAGAGCTACAGCCAGCCATCTTGTGACACTGCCCCAGACTTGTGTTGTGCTAGCACCAGCAGCTGATAATTGTAGTGGTGGTTAATGAAACCACAAAATTGTGTCATGGATAATTCTTAACCCATAATACTAAAAAGTGGTCTGGTGAAAACCCGGACCAACTGTAGTATCGGATACACCCCTACAAGTAAAACCTGTTGTAGTGTACATACAGTGTGTATGACAATATTACTGGAAGTTCCGAGTTCACTGTAGTAACTGTGTACTGGAGACACATGGTAGGTGTAATGTGTTAATTAAGATTCTTGTACTTGATCATGTTTGTGTGTTATTTTTATGTCTAGACTCTTATTACTAGTACTAGTTGTGTGCATGCAGCAGGTGTTCACCTGTGCAGTTTTTGTATGTCACTTCCTTCAGTGTTGTTCCCAAGTTATTAAGTTAGTTTACTAATACTCAGTTCACCTCTCTGGTTTGGCCTGCTTCTAATTTAGCATGCATAAGGTAGTATACAGTCACAACATCCATCACACATAGCTTACTAGCTATAGCTAATAATGATTATCAGCAGTGTTAATTGGTGTATTCATATATCATAATAATGAGGGAAGTGAATTATTTTCACCAAATGCAATAATCTATCATAGATTCCAGTTTCACAGAAAAAGTGACCATTAATGTTATTATGGGAACCAGTGGGAGTATGAAACCAGCTATAACATACCCACTGTGAATGTACTTAACTCTATGTGCTGTCTGGGAAATTGAACTTTCTATAATAGTAACTGCATGTGAAGCAATTATATTTCAACTTGTTTGAAGTAAATAACTATCCCATCTATACTCAGAGTCACCATCTGCCATACTGATATATCCATGGCTTCATCAAAGCAACAGGAAGTTTAACAACATACTAGCTATCTTGCAGTATAGCTGGGAGTTTTCACTGTATGGCTTATGGAAGCCTTTCATGGATTAGCTTAGTTGTAAGCCAAGCAGCAAAAAACGTGATATATTATTTTGGATTACCTGATGAAGGTATGAATATGTCTTCCATGCTTTGTGTGGGAGAGAGTACACATTTATACCCTCCCCCTGTTGATGCTTACCTCCTCCCTAAAACAAGCAAATGCCCTAGCTAGATCTATTCCTGTTATTTCTATTACGAATTTACATTATACCATCTGAATAGCACTCTCTATGTGTAGGAATGACCAGACCCTACCTAAAGCACAATATAAAAATAAGCTTCTCTAGATGTTCATTTTCAGCTGCTATATATATATATATATAAGCCTTAAATAAAGAATTCATGATCACTCTGTAACACTACTCTAATTACATTACTGTGGTATTGTTACCAGCAAAGTTATGTTATAGTGGTTTTGTGTGTTTCCTGTAGCTATGTAAACACCAGTAATTATGACTCTACAGGAAGTATAATCTTTAGCTGAAGTGACACTCTTCATCAAAGAATCACATTAATTGCAACAGGTCTGTAGCAGTTTCAAAGCTATACCATACTCTTTGAGGAGATAGCTTACCAAATGCTGCCATTAGGTAAAGAGTTTTCACTGAGAAAAGGAGATTTACTAATCAAGATTTTCCTTTCAGCTGTACCAATTTTGAATACATCTTTGACTTTCCTTGCCCTGTATCGCTGTATAAAATAACTAGATAAGTAGATAAAAATAACCTCTAACCTGCACTGCTGGACACATTCTTATGACTTATTTATGTAGATACGCATTAGGGAGATACCTCCAATATGCTGCCATAATACTGGCAGGACAAAAGTCATTATCTCAGCAGTGTCATGTTGAAATCTGCAAGTTTTTTAGAAGTTTCTCCAAATGCTTCAATAGCAGTAATCATTGTGTGTTAGTTTCTACAACAGCAACTAAGATCACTAATGCATGACTTTAAGCCGAGAAGGATATTTCGCTGGTCCAGAAACTGTGCTTACTGCTTAGAACGAGGAAGACTCAGAGATAGCACTAGTAATTATTATTCCCTCCAATTCACACTGCACCCCAATATTACATTCTCTTCTTAGTACCCACACATTCCCGTGACCTTATGGCCAGTGATCATAGGTTCTTGTGGTTCACCACTTAATGTTGATGTCATTGTTTCGGAGGTGAAAAAATCAGCAGCTGATGACTCAAATGTGGGATCCATGTTGGTGTGACAGTGATCACTGGATTCTCACATGACTCACTGGATACTGATGTTAAAACATCACTATTTGACTCCATAGTCCTCTTTTGCCGTAACTTTATCTTCCTATGCTGGAATCTAAGCCTGCAACGCATATACCCACAGTGCTAATACAAAGCCCTACTAAACATACTACAACTATACCAAACAAAAAGATCTCTGGATAGAACCACAAAAGTAAGAAAATATATAGGGATAAAATCCTACTGCACGAAATACACCTGCTCTATCATACTGTTGTGTACAGGTTCATAAATAATACACCATACATACATCACTTTTCTGTTACTATAACCCTTACATACTGCTAAAAAAGGCTTCAATAAGCTTTTAGCTAGACACTGTATAGCTGTAGACAGCAATTGAAAAGGGGGGGGTTAAAAATACAACAGCAATGCAACTTTAGTCTGGGACTTTCCCTGGTGCAATGACTAAGTAGGGAAAGTCCCTAAGCACATGGCATTATGCTCATTTTTTGACCAATTGTGCTATTCTTTTATGCTGCATTTATTACCAATTATGCTCCTAAAATGTACCAATTATGCTCCCAAAGTGTAATAAAAATGGCTTATTACTTTCTTCCAATAAAGTAATCTATTTTAGCCAAAGGAACTCCTGCCTTCTTGAACTACACTTTTTTTCACTGACAATGGCTCTCTACAAGCTGAACAGAACAGCTTACTGTTAGAAACTGTTAGGAACTCATTAGGAAACTCCTGTAGGTGAAATTTTTGGTTCATCGTGTACAGTTGCCTTAGCTGACTTGGCTGGATTCATAGAAATAACCCTCTTTCGGGCTAGATTAGATGCAGTAGGAGCTTTTAAGTCTGCTAAGTAGAGTAGGTAGTAACACATTGGAATCTTGATTAGATGATTGAGAGGATTCAGCTAGAAAATTAGCAATTATGCTCAATTACGCTAGATTGTACCAATTATGCTCCCACCTACCAATTATGCTCAAAGCTATGCTAGCATAATTGGGAAAGCCCTACACATGGCATAATGTCTTTGTTATCTTGGCTTAAACCTCCTGCTGATTGTGGTGAAACTACTTCTGACGAGTCAGATTCTGAAGAAGATATAGCATTGTAAGTATGTCTGAAGTAGCTAACTGTGAGTCTGAAGTGGCCTCAAGTGACCATATCCCAGAAATTCCCCAAAAAGCACACCAGCCATTTCTAAAATTCCCCAAAGGAACATTTGGGAAACAACAGCGAGCATTTTGTTCTTCGTGGTATGCCAAATTTCCTTGGTTACACTACCAGGAGGGACAAGATAATGTATCATTGCCTTGTCTCAGATCAGCATCATTATCCTGTAAGATGATGCCTTTATCAAAAATGGTTTTTTAAATTGGAAAAGAGCATTGGTAAAATTTAAAAAGCATCAGCAGTCACATTCCCATCGACAAGCTGTTGAATGTGTTATGAGTGCAAGTAGCAATGTTAAGGATATGCAGCACAAAAGGCTGAGAATCGGAAGATTTTACTTAATATTTTTAACTGCATTCGATATCTTGGTAGGCAAGGCCTTGCACTATGTGGCGGTTATAAGAATGGGGAGAAAGGTGAGATTGATTCTAACCTCATGCAACTTCTTCTATTAATATCATCTCAATCCAATCCTCAAATTTTTGAGTGGCTTAAAAGGACCCAAAACTTTACTAGCCCAGATATACAAATGTATGATGAGATATCAGAAGCAAAATATCAGACAAATGGTTTACTATCATGGTCGATGAGACTACTGACTTATCTAATACTGAACAGATGGTGTTTTGCTTGAGGCATGTTGATGATCAATTGGATGTTCATGAAGAAGTAATTGGCTTCTACTCCTTAGAATCTACTTCTGCTGATAGCATTGTGTTTACAATAAAAGATATATTGCTTCGGCTTAATTTGATATGTCTGGAGCTAGGTCAGGTGTTTCCACACAAATAACAAACATAGAGCCTAGAGCTCTCACACTCATTGCTATATATGGCCATGCTCTGAATTTAGCCACACAAGATGCAATTAAGGAAAATAATGGCAGACACCCTTGAAACTGTCCATGAAATAACTAAGCTCATTAAAAAATCTCCAAAGAGAGAGAGTATTTTCAAGGCAATTAAAAATTTGGATGAGATCATTACAACAGGCTCAATTGGAATTCGCCTTCTTTGTCCAACTCGCTGGACAGTTAGGACTGAGGCCTTAACATCTATTGCTGAGAATTATGTACAACACTTTACAGTTGACTTAGGATGCTGCTAAAGATGCTACTAGAGACAGTGAAATGAGAGCTAGGATTGGAGGAATTAAAGCACAAATGACCCAATTTGAACTCTTCTTTGGTGTTCAACTTGGAAAGAAGATTCTCACCATGGTTGACAATTTATCTTGTTCTCTACAGACAACTTCTACATCTGCATGTGATGGGCAAAATAATTATTGTAGGTCTAACCCTTAACATTTTACAATCTATTCTATCAAATGAATCTTTTCAATCCTTTTGGAAACTGGTTGAAATTAATGCAGTCTTTGTTGATGTTTCAGCTCCTACACTTTCACATCAAAGGAAGGCTCTACATAGGTATGAAGTGGGAGAAAGTGCACCAGAGTACCCTGCTAGTGTTGTAAACAGATATATTTTGAGTCAATCAATTATATTATATTGGCAATTAAGGATCGGTTTGACCAAAAGGGATTCAAAATGCTATATACAGGAATTGGAATCCATCCTAATTGAGCCTAACCAGCCAGAAAAAGTGAAGAAATTTTATGGTACAGACTTTAATCATGACCTCCTGACAACACAATTAAATGTCCTTCATACCAACAGTGGACCCTCACTAAGAGATCTGAAGTCAGTTGTTCCTTACCTTAAGACTTTGAATGAAGTTGAGAGGAATATTTTTTCTGAAGTCATCAGTATAGTTAAATAATACCTGCTACAAATGCTCTAAGTGAAAGAAGTTTCAGTGCCCTTCGTCGATTAAAAACATGGCTTCGCTCAAGTCAAGACTTAACTGGTGTATGGTATTCAATGTTCACAGAGAAAAAACTGATGAACTACAAATGATTCCTTTGTTGAATGAATTTATTGGACATTATGAAAGTAGAATAGACTTGAAAAGCCATAATCTAGTATCAAATTTGTATTATGACATTTTTTCCAAAATTCGGGGTGGGCTTCCCCCTCCCTCCCCCAGTGTCTACAGGCACACAGGCATGCACTGGAGTGAAAGGATAACTAGCTAGATGATCAAGCAGTCCCATAGAAATCAATTAAATCATGTAGCTACAAAACTTAAAATGAAGTACAAAATTGTATTAGCTAATTAAGAGTAGGTTGAGAGTCTTGTCTGTGAAGTGAAGAATAACCCAGCTTTTTCAAAACTGCAGAAAGCCAAAGGGTTTAAAAACCCACTCCACAGGCACAGAGAGTGTTAGTAAGCTATCAGGTGTCCACTCTGGCTAGTAAGCTGCATGTGGCACTTGCAGAAATTATGAGAGTATGAAAGTTACCTTGACCTCTTGTGAAAGTGTCCAAGTTATATAACCATCTTATGTCCCCTGCTACTTATACCTCTGTACCTATTGCTGGGGAGAGTGCAGCTGATAATACTACTCCCTCAACTGCTCCAAAATTGCTTTCCTCTGACAGAGCATCAAATGTTGTACTGTATGGCATAAATGAATGTCATCCAGGTTGTGCCAGACTGTTATATCTGTCCTATCTGCTACTGTGAGTCATATTGACCATCACCCTATCAAGGTCTGTCATCATCTGGGTAAATTTCGTCCTGGTAAAAGACCCCATCCAATCCTGTTGAAACCTCTTGGCTGTCTCAAGAGCCCTCAGCTAAGACCTGATTTAAGCCCTGCACAGAGAAAGATGGAGGCTATGCTCCTCAAAGAAAGATGGATCTTGATCTAAAATGGGCACAAAAGAGAACAAATCAAGCTATATACTACTTAACAATGAAGTGGTGTGCTCAGTCCATTATGTAGCTGGGTGTGCAGCTTCCTTCAAGTCAACAGTGACCCTGATGCCAACTGTTTCTAGTTGATGATAATCCGTTTTATTATTTTGGTCTATCACATGACCTTTTTTGTTTGGCCACATCTAATTCATTTTAGCCAATATAAATTCACCTTATAAGAGAGTAGGTATATAGCACTCTCTGGTCTGATAGTAATTAAGGTCAATCATTTAACTGTAGCCAACTATTCAATGCTTTAAAGCTAGATTTACCGTTTAGTATAAACTATGGACTAGCTAGGTATAATTATTATTATAAACATGGAGAGGTGTATTCTTGCCTAACCCGTCTGGAGCAACATAACCTGTAGAGACAAGTACGTATATAAGGCACAGTCAGATCATCCTGTTAAGACATTCTGAGGCACTAACATGCTCTAATTGTACACTCATTCATCAAAACATTTATACCAATTATTCTTCTGTCACACACTAGCTAGATTTTTGTATTGTGTTTGAAGTTTGTGTGTTTGGACATGAATATTCCAGTTCTCAGCAACTTCTAGTAATATTTGCTGAACAAGAAAACTGTCTAGCTATTTCTGAATGAAGTTCTTGATCACTGACAAGTCATAATAGAAACACACACAACACTAAAAAAATGTTATAGCTTAATTTATAGGGATGGACTAAAGAGAGTGTGATACAATCATGAGTCATAAATACGTAACTGCAAAAAACATTCATGAAGTAAACATGTTTCATGAATTAGTTTGAGCTGTAGCTACTAGAGAACTGGAGTTGCAGCTAATTTCTTCTTCAATTCTTTGATGTTCAGTACATATACAAGATTTACAGCTGGAAGTAAGAAAAGCAATATAAATCCTATAACTGACAACCATGGGATTGCAAGCTGACGGAAAGTATTTCTATCACATGGATTATTTGGATCATTCCCTTTTCCTTCACAGGCAAAGTAATTTAATAACTGCTTTGTAAAAGGTTCTGAATTTCTTGTTGTTATGGTGAATGCAGTCAAGGCCACAACAGTAAGCAATACATAGTAAGAAAATATAATCAAGATTTTCCTTTCAGCTGTACCAATTTTGAAGACATCTTTGACTTTCCTTGCCTTAAGGAGTCCATATTGCTATATAACATAATAATAAAACCCATTACACTTTACACTGCTGGACAGATTATTATGACTTATTTATAGATATGTAGCTATCAGGCTGTTATTACATAATTTTGGGTATTTCCATTATGTTAACATAATGTCTTGAGCCAAGTCTTTATCTTAGCATGATTGGTTGTATAAGATGCCTTTCAGCGACAAGACATGACTTACAATAATATTATAATCATCACTTATACTGCTGTAACAAACATTAAACTTTATATAAAAGCTGTAGCTGCTTAGATTAACACAATACAGGGGGAAAAGGTTAAAAATAGACTCAGGTCTCTATAAACAAAACTGCAAACATTAGAGTATTCTATAAACTCACCTTATGAATAGAATAGAAGAGGAATATTAACACAGTTATTCCATACATTAAAATCAGATTTATTGGCAGAACTAGTGCATAAAAAACTGCGTTTTTGTTTATACCAGCACATAATATAGGAGGGAATCGAATTAAACCATAGCCCATTCCACCAGATGCAAATGTAATGCCTCTACTTTTCTTGATTTCGTCAGATTCCAGTTTTACAGCAAAAGTGATCATTGATGTTATTACAGGAATCAGTGGGAGTATGAGACCAGCTACAACACACCCAATGTGGATGTACTTAACTCTGTGTAATGTCTTAAATGATCGAGCATGGAAGGGAAACTGAATATTCCACAAAAGAGCAGTTGTGTGAAACATCCACCATAGAGTCAACTGAAGTAGCGTGTATGAGAATGTGATTCCTATAATATATCAATTATACAAAACATTAAGCAGTAAATATTATACACTTAGTACATTCACTCCCATAGACAAAGAGTGTATTATTAGTCACAATGCACTCCCCGAGGCAAACAGTGCATTATGAGTTATAATGGCACTTTCAACTGCAGGCTACATACTTGTAGTTTTTGACAGTCATTGTTCATTCTTTTTAGCCATAGTTTAGCTAGTATTATCCCGAAAACATAATAAGTCAATCTAGGGTGTAATATAATAGTTATTGCTCGTCGCCTAATATCCTTGGCACCATATTACTTAACCTAATTATTTTGACTAGAAGATGTGTTTAAATCAAAATGTGTTAATGACATTCCATAATTAGTAATGCTATTCACAGACACTTCACATCCTAAATCTTATTTGTTAAACCTGAGTGTAAAGTGATGCATACCGAGTGTCTGGTAGTTTCTATTGGTTATACATATAATGTGTGACCACATCAAAATTCTATATTCAATTTCTGAGTGACTAGTGATGTAAGAAAATGGACTTTAGTATTGTAATATTTACGTAGCACTCACCAAACTGGTTTCTTGGAATTGTAATTGCTAACTTTATTAACATTTTACCTGTTATCACACAAAATGGTGTAACTTCTAACAAGCTATCAAGAAGATTAGGTGAAGAGCAGTAAAGAGAAGGGCGATCCATATATGTAACAAGCATTAAAAAACCTGCATAAAGTGGAATCATGACATGTAGATTCTTCTTCACAGCTACAAATGATAATTACCTATCACCAGTATGTCACAAGTTGCATAGACAACAAATAAGGATGGAAAACTAAACCTGTGGTAAGGAAATAGATTATCATCATATTATAGGAACAATTTGTCTATATGTCATAATGCATTGAACCTACTTTCAAACTTGGAGTGGGAAGCACAAGAGCTATAGCGAGAAGCATAATATTTCTATTGTAGCAGTGGATTTCAAGTAATTAGCTATTCATATGAAAGTTTACATGAAGAACTGTGTTTTATTAAAATATCTTCCTGCCTTAAATTATAGAATCACTGGCTACTAGTCATTTTTAATCCTGAAGGAATGCAATGGGGCAAGGGAGGAGAGGGAGGAGGAAGGGGCTATCTTTTGAGGAGGTACATAACAAGAAAGACCAAAAGATACATTCATTGATATGTGATACTTTGGGGAAAGAACCGAATCCCTCAAGCTGTTTTCCCTCCAGCCATTTTTCCTCCAGCTGTTTTTGAGCTAAAACGCTGTAATTCTTTGTGTAGCTTCTACAGTAAGTGGTTAGCTGACATGAGAGGAAAAATTCAGGCATAGTTATGAGTAGGGTCTGGTAGAGACTCTCTGATATAATAAGAACAACAATACTACTATTATAAACAGTGTACAGTTAGCTATTATACTAACTGCAAAAATAATATTAAGCCCCATACCACAAGAAACAGTAAATTACTCACATTTTTTTGAACCTGATGAACGATATTACCAAGATAAACAGGCCAGAGATGAATCCAACTATGACTGATAACAATATTGTCACATCTGTAGCAATTGTTTCTGTTCGAGAATATTGTTTCCAGGTATGACAGCTGGGGACACATATTTCTGAACCTTCCTCCCAGAAGAAATCTTCATGACAATCCAGAAGCTCTGAGGTGCTAGTGTTTAGTGAGGTGGCCATGACCTCAGACTCTGAAATATTGAAATGTATTATTATTACAGGTGAATCATGGGTCAAGTCTTACTATTGGTGCCACTTCCATTTATGACTGGACAAGATTGTGACTCCATTCGAAAGTTCTCACAATCAGGAAGATCAATACCAAGTCTCAGAGCTGTGACCCACTCAGTACGACACACCACATCTCTGATCTCCTCACACTGTCCTATGGTGGGTTGAATGAAGATTCCTGACATGTCACATAACCCAAACAGATAGAGACAGAGAAAAGGTACTACTAATTCTCTGCATTCAGGACTGGGGTTTATAATGTTGAGTCCAAAAACAATCCGACTAGCTGTGGATTCATCATTTTGTTGTACCAAGATGCTCCCTCTAAGATCGGTGTCACAGTTCATTGATGATAGGATATCAACTAATGAATTTTTACAGACACTATTCTGAATCAGTGTAGTTGAACATGTCTGATTATTTCTTTCCACAGTAAGTGTGTTCATCTATAAACAATAAAGAAACAAAATTATGACAACTTCTTCCTTATTTATCATATTTTTAACAGCTACTCATTTTGAGTGGCATTTTGAATTCTCAGATTTTAATCTGTCACATTTCTCTCCAAAATAGGTGTTTAATTATTATGACTACAGTAGGAACCTCACTATAACAGAGCAAACTCAAAACTTGTGGAGCAAGTTTCCACAAGTGTCCTATAAATTTTGAGTTTGCTCCACAAGGTGACTCCACAAGGTGTTCTTCAGTTAACTCTGCAAAATGTTTCACAAGTTTCCCTAAATGCTCCATTAGTGGTAATCATTGTGTGTTGGTTTCTACAACAGCAACTAAGATCACTAATGCATGACTTTAAGCTGAGAAGAATATTTTGATGGTCGAGAAACTGTGTTTACTGCTTAGAATGAAGAATATTATGAAAGACTCACAGGTGATTGCACTAGTCAAAAAATATATTCCCTCCGATTCACACTGCACCCCAATATTACATTCTCTTCTTAGTACCCACACATTCCTGTGACCTTATGGCCTGTGCATGCACATTACCTGTTATTTTAAGAGAAGGGTCACACCCTCTCACATTTTCATGGACCCTATAATGACCCCTATATGACTTCATCATTCATATAGTTATGTCAATATTATCCTAACTACATAGCTAATAATAGTAGTTTATACATGGATGAAGCACTCACTGTACGTATATGGTATACAATGCCGGGTCATAGCAGTATGGAAAGCAGAGAGGCGAAGTGAAAATTTTTGTGCTCTATAGAGGTTATCCCCTTCTTGGAGAGATCACTAATAGAGGTTTTATTGTATAATGAAAATAGATTTTATAACAGTTAGATCTGAGATTGGCTACCTATGATGCTGACTTGGGAAAATTAACTTGACTGTTATGATAAACTCCATCAGTTCAATGGTTAATGTGAGAAGTCTTAAGATTCTTCATAACTAATCACAGTTTTCACAATAACTATTCACCAACTTGTAAACAAGAGCAAAATAGTATTCCAAAGTAATACCATAGCAACCAATAGCCATCTGTATAATCATATATACCATTGACCACTACTTTTACTCAAACTGATAATGAATAATATCTAGCTATTTTGCTGCTGAACAGTAGAATTTCTTGTCCTTTCTTCCTCTGACCTATTACTTTATGGTATCTCTTTTTAGTATATCTGTCAAAAAATTTTCTAGCTACTATAGGGCCTTTTGGTAAATAGTAATACCAAATTTTGGCCAGTCAACAACACAAACACTCTATTACTTAACTGATGACATAATTAGAAAACCACACACTCGCCTGGTGAAAAGGAGTGTGCATTAAAGCAACAAGTTGCCGCCTACACTTGGTACACTATAGAAGAGCACATAAAGCATATACATTTACAAAGCCTGGTATGGTACCAAGCCACAACAGACTTTTGAGCTACTACAATTTGGTTACTATAAGGAGTCCGACATAGATGGCAAGTTGCTGCCAGTCATCATATTGGTTCTTTCTGCACCACAGGCCATCGTTAAATTGGTTAGATGCTAGTGCAAAACAAACTGCTTCACACTAAGATGTTTGTGCCGATGCAACAACTTACCTTATACACGGAACTCTGCTTGTGTGATACAAATGGTGAATGCACAAATGGTGAATGCACAAACGATGAAGATTTTAACAACAAAATTATAACAATGATGGGTAATCTCTTTGAGTAAAACCTTATTGGTTGATATAGCCATGTCTTTATCAATCTTTATTGTTCATTAATTTTATTTCATGCAATATCTGCCAAACATCCTGTTTTTTGAGGGTTTTTAAAATCACTTTTTGATACTAATTTGGATTCTATGGTTGTGAAAACATAGGATTAAAAGTTTAAGTTGCTGATAGTTATAATTTATTCCATTGGTAGCCATTTTGAAACTGAAAATTAATGGCTATGATAGCATCTGTGCAAATGTAAACATTGATTTTCAGATTCCTCATACTCTAAGCTTTCAAAAAATATTATATGCTACTTTAATCTCCATAAATTTTTAACGAAATTTAGTGAACCTGACTCTATATGCAGAGTTCGTCACCACACTATATAGGAGCTACATGAAAGATCACAATTTTGCTGAATTGTTCTTCTTTCTTCCATTCTATTTCTTTTAGGACTAGCTCAAAAATGAATAGAGGCATTTTGGTTCTTCTGCCAAAGGATTGTATTTTCAGAAGAAAACTGATTGCTACTATTTATTCTCCTCAAGTAAATTTTACCCCAACACTCAAATTGAATAGTTACTAAACTGCTAACACTTAATCAACTTACAGTTACTGGAATATGGTAGAAAATAATTGGTAATGTTAGCAGGCCCCACACAATGGCTATCAGCACCAAAAGTCCAACCACCTCTAAACGCAACCAAATCTGCAGACTGAAATGCCTCCCTTTCACAAGGCCACGGTCGTTAGACAGGGGAACATCTCCGTCAGAATCTATACCATAATATGGTGTAGATTCTGTCATAGCAATCTCAGTCATAGCAACCTCGGTGGTCACAGGCCAACGTGAATCGTATTAGTCAGCTTATTTTATCGCTAATAATTATTGTCTACTAAACCAGACTTTGGGAGAAGAATACTGTAACATTATCCAAATTGGGCCATCTGTGAGGAGAAAATATGTTGCAGCAGGTTTCATTGAAGAATATTATCAGTACTTATTCAGATAGGGGTCTCTGAAATTGCGCAGAGTGCGGAGGAAATATTTTGGCCTATTTTTTGGTGCCATTTTTGCTTTGGCCACATCTACTTCACATAATTACATGTCAATATAACTACCTTATAAGAGAGTAGGTAGCACTCTCTACATAAGTATGCATGACATGATGTTACCCTTAACAACAGCTACAAAATTTATTATGACTCAATTTTCAAATCTCACACATTCATTTTTAACTGCTAAAATACATGTATCATTAATGTTTGCTGTTCAAGGCTCAAGTAAGTGAAATCTTTCAATGCTAGCTACACTAACTAGCTAGGAGATACACAATTATTCTTTTTTGCTGTTGACAGTTTTTCAGGGCTATCTAAAAAATGGCTGAAGAGATTTAGTTCTTCTTCCACCAGAGAATCACATATACTCATATACTTGAAAGTATGTCTGTATATTTTGAAGAAAGCTATATACCTACAAAGAGACAAAAGCTCGCTAATAATAGGCATAAGGTAAAGGGTCATCACCAGGAGGGCGTGGCCAGATAGTAATTACTAACTGGCTCTTTCTCCATGTGCATGTACGTGTAACATATTACATACCTACTAACCCATCAATTTTGATTTGGCTTGAAACAGTTTTGCTTGATCACAAAAAAAATAAAAAATAGCTAGCTATTGAAGATGGATAAAGAGAAAAGTTAATTGTCAGTAGCTAGTATCTATCATAAAGGCTGCTGCTAATAAAAATGAAGTAGGGTGCATCATAATTGTATTATAGGTGCCATGGCCACACCCAAAATACAGCTACCTATTAATAATAATGATTTGAGCTATTTAGCCACTTGAAGATGAAAAAAGACAAGATAATAAGGCCAGGAAATGCACAGTTGTACCAGGATACCGGGAAAGCAGCAGGATATTCCCAGGATAGTTGGTAGGTATTACATCATACAGATTACATGGCCATAGCCATAGCCCACAGTATACAATGATGCATGTAATCTGAATAATCTGTTACATGGAGAAGGAGCCAGTTAACTAAGTATTCAAGCCATGTAGTGTAAACTAGGGGCAGGGTATAACATGGGGGGCAGGGTATAACATGGGGGGCAGGGTATAATTATAATAACATAGGTTGCAATGGCTAAGTGTTTTGGGGACATTGATTGTGTATCAATCGGACAGCATATAGGGAGTTTCATGTGTGGATATTGCAACTCAGGAAGTCATTTGCTAGGTACCTGGAGTGGAGGCAGTGCGTATACATCAGCCATCTTCTAAACATGTATTTTCCTTCATTTAATGAACAACAAGACAGTACCCTACAAGATTGCTTAGAATCATTCCTTGTGCTGCAGTACAAGCATTAAACTTGAATTGCACATGCACACACTTTCACAATATTCATTCATCAAAAAAAAATTTGAGCATATTTTGAGCATAATGAGCATAATAGCTAGGTAATTTGGGGGGAATTGCTGAAAAGCATAATATGTAAAAAAAAAAAAAAAAGCATAATAGCCTCAGACCTACACACTTGCCCTGAATATTACTGAATATTATGCTATCTTTTAAAGTACAGTATTATACATTCTCACCTCTTTATACCAACTCCCTTTCTCCTCAATATAATTATTATATTCACTCTGCTCCACCCCCACACCTCGCTACATTAACTGATTATTAATTTTTCTTCATAATAATTATTTCATGCCATCACTGTGAATCATACTCCACCAATTGGCAGAGCCCATTCACCGCATTCTATGTAGCTATTGCATCATGCCCCTCCTAAAGGACTGCCTTCTTGAGGAAGTACAAGTACAAAAAAATTAATTGATAAATGAAATATTTATTAAACTACAGAAAGCATTTATGAAGTGGACATGTTTGATGAAGTTTGAGCTGTACTAGAGGATTTGAATTTTTTAATCACAGCAGAACACATGAATTTCTCCTTTAATTCTTTGATGTTCAAAGCATACACAAGATTTACAGCTGGAAGCATATAAGCCAACACTAATGATACAACTGTCAACCACGGGATTGCAAGCTGACGGAAAGTATTTCTATCACATGGATTATTTGGATCATTCCCTTTTCCTTCACAAACAAAATAATTTAATAACTGTTCTGCAAATGGTCCTGAATTTCTTGTTGCTATAGTGAATGAAGTCAAGGCCACAACAGTAAGCAATACATAATAGCAAAATGTAATCAAGAGTTTCCTTTCAGCTGTACCAATTTTAAAGACATCTTTGGATTTCTTTGCCTTAATGAGTCCATATTGCTGTATAATTAGAATAAATCAATATTCCAACCTGTAATTCAGGATATTTAGTACACAGAGTTAGCAAAACTATAAACAAATAGCTAACAAAGGGAGAAATGGAAATAGAGAAAAGAACATTTATACAGTATATTCTATAAACTCACCTTATGAATAGAATAGAAGAGGAATATCAATACAGTTATCCCATACATTAAAATCAGATTTATTGGCAGAACTAGTGCATAGAACACTGCATTTTTGTTTGTACCACTACATAATATAGGAGGGAATCGAATTCCACCATAGCCCATTCCACCAGATGCAAATGTAATGCCTCTACTTTTCCTGATTTCGTCAGATTCCAGTTCCACAGCAAAAGTGACCATAGAGGTTATTACAGGAACTAGTGGGAGTATGAGACCAGCTACAACACACCCAAAGTGGATGTACTTAATTTTGTGTGCTGTCTCAAATGATCGAGCATGGAAGGGAAATTGAATCTTCCACAAAAGAGCAGTTGTGTGAAACATCCACCATAGAGTCAACTGAAGTAGTGTGTATGCAAATACAATCCCTATACACACACATAAAGAATGTATTATACTATAATGAAGGTAGTACATAATACTGTTATAAATCTAAATCGTGTTTCTAGATTGTTATAAACCTTCCTTGGTTAATGCTTAAACACTGTGGCAAACATTATTTGTTCACACCTTACTATGGCCACAAAACAAGGCACTAAAAAATTAAAATTCACTTCCTGTTTTGATCAATTATGGGCAGAACCTATTGATGATGCTGATGTGGGAAGTCATTCACCACATATCTATATGTATACTATGGCTAGTGTTTACACACGACACTACAGCTGACGTATACTTAATGCCAACAATGATTATGAGAGTAGTTCAGAAGGTTCACTAGAGGTTTCTTGCTCATATTTTATTCATGATGATGAAAGTATAGTAGGCTCTGGAGGTGAGGCTAATGGCAATCAACATGGAATAGCTACATTCATTCTCTATGAGCTCATGGATACTAGTGATTATGATGATGTGGAGGGCAGTGATTCTAGTGAAGATGTTTCACCTAGACTTTTGAATTTAAATTGGTAAATACAATGGTAGTATAACTTATGACTTATGCTGCTTACATTTTGTACATGCTAAAGGTGAACTTGTATAATAATGGTGAGTGTAAATGCTGTAGTGAGGTAGCACAGATGATGGCAAAAAGATCTTCTGAAGGAGTAGAATGCATTACACTTTATCCAGGTTTTTAAACAGTTTGTTTGGTGCCACACTAACATTGCATAATATGTATGACTTTTAACCTTAACATGTTTTACATTACTTCTAGCACTTGCAATACCACAGATTTTGACAACACAGACACATCAGCCTGCAGAAATGAAGCTTATACTAAAGTGTAATTCATCTATAATTATATCACTGGTGTTGGAAGCAGGGGAATTCCAGGTCTGGAGCCCACCTTCTAAGCTCATTCTCCTCCTCCTTCTCCTTATAGCAGCAGATATACTTTTACTTAAACTAGACCTCTATGTATTTCATGCTATTAAAATAAATCTATAGTTCATTATTACTTAGCATTGTAGTTGCTCACATTTACAGGAATCTATGTTATTGGTGACCTCAGCTGAGCCCATCTCCTAAAATGCATTTTAAATAGCTGTTAGTTACAGTAAATTACCCTGGCACACTCTCTTTTATTATAAGCAGCTGACCTGCACAGCTGCTTTGGTTCTGTACTAGTAGTAGGTGTTGGCCGTGGAAAAATGGTGGGTATGGCATCAGGCAGCCTATCAGCAGGCCTATCTTTTTGGATAGGATTGATGTCAGCTCTTCAGTGCATAGGGCCGAATGCTCACTGGGACCTTTCCATTTATCTCTTGTTCTCTGTACTTGCAATGTCCAAGCTCTTCTAAGCTAGCTATCTACTGGAAACTTGAAGAGGCTGACAGCCTGACACCCTTCTTATTTGTATTAAATGAAACATAATACCTTCCCATTGTTGCAATACTACAGTCACCACTACATCTGCAACCACAACTACAACCACATGGTAAAGAGCACCCGCATTTGAGGGGACCATTTTGTGAAAATTACATTTATCATGTGGTTTTACTTTTTTTTTGCTCATAACTTCCTTAGCATTAGTTTTTGTGTCATATTAAATAAACTCTCTGATGATACCTATATGTTGGGGGTTAATTTGAAATCAGCTCCAGTTGCAGGCTGTAAACTAAGGTCACTCAAAATTATCCATTTTAAATATTTCTCCAGCCTGCTTTCTCTCGAGTGGCCTTTACCTTATGTTTTTTTATATCATTTGAATCCTATTTACTGTAGAATCTCCTCTTAAGTTCCTTTTTTGATGATATAAGCTCTACCTAGGTTAACTAGCATGAATAGTACTTTAGCTAGTCAGTAAAAATGACTTACCGTAGTACTAGAAGATCTTGCTTGAGGTCTCTCTTTCTAGCTTTAGCTTGCCTAGCCTTTCTTACAAGGCTCCTTTATAATAGATCTTGCATCTTGTCATGAAGAAACAGGCCTTAGGCATCTTGTCACAAAGAAACAGAAGACTTTCACTGTAACTAGCCACGAACCAACACGTGCTCAACTAGCATCCTTATAGCTTTTTAGCTAGCATTGGTAAAGAATAGCCCTTAAATAGCTCTATTTTGATGTCTTCATAGCTTAAAGTATGACGAAGTTACAAAAATTGGGAATATTGCGAGTGTCTTCAAATTCATCGACTAGGATGATATGGAAGAAATGAAATGCATGCATAAAAAAGGCTATAACTTTAGAATGGTCCTTGCAATTGTTTTCAAATTTGATATAATATGACTTCTTTATACATATTATTATAGGTATCATTAAAAAATTTTTGGGGGTATTTTTCATAATAATTTTAACAAAATAGGCCCCTTGACTTCCCACATCTGCGTCATAATTGATCAAAACAGGAAGTGTGCACCTTGTTTTGTTGCTATAGTAAGGTGTGAACTTAATATTCACTACAGTGTTTAAGCACTACCCAAGGAAGATTTTGGTGTCATTTAGAAAAAATTTTACCCTTTAAGTACTTATACTCCACTTGTAACAATTATTATGAACGGAAACTTCTCAAACACGCTTCCCAACCCTAATTTGTCAGTATGTATGTAAAAGGATACCCTGGTTGAAATTTTTCTCACTCAACAGTTCAGAATAGCTCACAATATGTGACAGAAAACCAGACATGTGGCTCAAAAATTGAAAATTGAGTTATTACCATAGCATGTAGTTTAGCTCTAGAGGTATTGATTGATACTCTGCTTGGGGCCAGATCTTAAGCCACTCCTTAGTTATAAGCGTTACAATTCTCACCTTGTAAGAAGACATTACGTGTTCATTATTGAGAAAAAGGCACTAAAAGATTACATAGCGGTTAGTAAGAGACAGCTGAGTTTGAACTGAGTGCTTGGCTACTTAGAACAGCTTCTGACTCTTCAAACTTAGTGTGGAGGTAGCCCAAGGGCCGAAGATTCATCTCCAGTAAAATGTATGTAGAGGTAAAATAATTAGTTTTCAGCCTTTAAGTGGCTATTCTGGAAAATAATAATTTGTGTGACATGTCTGGTTTTCCTAAGTACTATCACATATATCTGGAAGATTTCATTTACCATAAAGAAATCATGGGTTAGGGCTATATTACTGAATTGTAAGTGAAGTATATGCTAATTATTGCTTTTATTAGTACAATAAACTTTCATCATCACTTACAAAGTTGATTTTATACAGTATATTTTTTCTCTTTTAATTACCTGATATCACACAAAATGGTGTCACTTCCAACAAGCTGTCAAGAAGATTAGGTGAAGTGCAGTAAAGAGAAGATCGATCCATATATGTAACAAGTACAAAAAATCCTACATACATGGATTTATAATGTAATTATAGTAGATTCTCCTCCATTATAATAATTACCTGGCACCAGTATGTCACAAGTCATGTAGACAACAAATATAGATGGAAAGCTAAACCTGTGGTAAGAGAAGGAATGCTAAATCATAATCTCAATTAATGGAATCTAACTTTCAACCTGGAGGTTTAGCATAAAAACTATAATTATGATAAGACATTTTGAGTGGAGCTATATATTGCAGTAGTAGAATAGAAGCACTGGCTATATCCTGAAGGAATGCATTATCTTCTAAAGGAAACAGCCACCCCTAAATTGTAGAATAGATCAGCCATACTTAGTTAACTTGAACAGGGTGATCACACAAGACTATAGTCTGTTCACGTTCACCTTGCACCACTTTGACCTTGAATAACTTCCTGGTACTTTTAGCTATGAATATGATTCAAACACCATTCTGCTCAGCTTAAAAACCCGGAAACATCCAAATATAGCATTATAGAATAAAATCAGTGGAAATTGCTCAACTGGCAGAGCCCATACATCTCTATGGGCATACCAGCCACCACAAGGAATGTGTTAATTCATGACGTCAACCGCATAGAAATCAAAATAATTGTGTGCAAGGATAATGTTGTTATTGGTCTTTATTGTTGCTCTTTGACACTTGGAATTGGTACACTGCAGTGAGAAAACATCATGATGAAGTGTTACTGCATTCATTGCAGGTTACCCCAAAACATCCTGATCATCTGAACTGGCAAAAATCTTCAGATCTTTGACATACCTACAGAACGAGAACTCAAACACTTTTCCGGTAAAACATTCCTCTCAATCACTATCTGAAGAGACACTGGAGCTATCACTGCTAAGCCCGTCATAGCTGTGGTCATCTTCACTAGAACTAGACCCTCCCACCTCTATAACAAACAACAGTACACTTACTTAATCCGGTAGCATCCACCGTCTTCTTCTTCAGCTTCACGATTCCTTGATAGATCTTCTTGTTCTTCTTGCTCTCTCTTTCAAAGTAATCATAAACATTGCAAACAACAGCCTTTGTGTCTGACCTTACACGCTTTCCTTTGCAAGCCATGTTTCTTACCAAAAAACAGCTGGCAAACTGCGCACGGGATGCGCGGGAACTTTTATTTGTGTGGAACACGTGATATACACGTACGTCATAACCAAAAACATGCAATTAAGAGCATCTGCTTCATTTTGTACGTGCAGCACTTCCAGGTGTAAGGTGAACGTGAACAGACTATAGTTCAAACTGCAAATTTTGAAGCATTACAACTTGTCAGATAACTCATGCTCAAAACTTTCATCATTAGGTCTTTATGTCTAGTCACTTTTTGTGAACTAATTGTGCTTGGTCCATTTAACTATTTTCTATATACTAACAAACCTGCTGAATTTAGTGTTAATACCTACGTAAATAGAGTAAGAACCTCTGGCTGCTCTCACATTTTTTGGTGACCATACACATAGTGAAAGCACAGAATGAGGAACACTTTTATTCCAGCATGCACCACTGAGTATGGTAAAATGTTAGACAAAATACTTCTCAAACTGCTTTGTATATTACTACAGTGGTTTTTTTCTTTAATTATATATATTTTTACACAAGCGTGACACACTACAGACACAACAGCAATATATTCTCTTGATGACATTGTATGTCAATTAGTAGCGTCGTGAGAGGGGTGCAAATGGGTTCATTTGCACCCAGAACAACTTAACTTGCACCCATACACACTTACTTGCATCCCTGCAGAGTAGCTCAGTCTCTAGCTACCAGCTAAAAAGCATTATTTATTTAGCTCCAGGCCATAGAACTTAACTGTCGCCGCACACTAGAACTCGCGGATGCTGCAGCAGCAGCAGTCATTATTAAACAAAGGTTCAAAGTTCACTGAGGTCGATTTAAGCGACGTTCCTCAAGAGTAATTGAGTATTATGCATGCAACTATAGTTTGCACCCAGTATCCAAAGTGGCTAGAGACGCCACTGATGTCAATCATTTCAGAACAGGCTTCCCTAACAATGCCATGACTTCAGTTCTTTCTAGTAGTGATTAAAGCTGCATGCTTTACTATTAGAGCTACAGTAGTCAGGTACTAGGTTGGTGGGTGGATACATAGGTAGCTAAGGTATTATTGGCCAGTGACATTATGCAGCTAGCCAGTAGTCTCTAAGGAAAAAATAACTATTCTGACTTCCTACTACTCCTCATCTCAAGGCATACTCGTAGTATGTAATCATGTCTAGTGTACTTAGAAGTAGGGATTGCCCAAATATGCTAGCATAATTTTGAGAATAATAGGCATGCCCTAGCACAGGAGAATAATGCCAGAATAATAGGTAAATTTCAGAAGGAAGTGGGTGGAGATAGTGGGTGGGGTCTGAGTACTGTAGTAACATGAGCTTCCATTCTGGTCTAGCACTTGTAAATCTATTCTATTGATATAACCTTCTTATGCAGTTGCAAAACTTTTTTTTACTCCTTGGTAACTCATTTAAAGAACAACAGTGTGATCTTTAGAAGACTATATTGAAAACTCAATTATGTTACAATATAACTCTAGATAAATTAATGTTCACATGATAATTTCTAGCCTATGATAAGACCAATAGATAAAGAATAATAGGCAAAATTTTAGGTGGAAACTGTGAGAATAATAGGCAAACTTTGTGGCATAGGAGAATAGAATAATAGGCAAAAAATTAGCATAATTGGGCAACTCCTACTTAGAAGTCCCTTGTAGTGTTATTTTAGTCATTTCCTCCTACTAATGTAACTCATACTTTACAGTTTTTAGCTGTGGACCAATTCTACTGTAGTATTAAAATGACTGCTCACTCGCAAACCCAACACAGTTCTCCATTAATGGTTGCTGGGCCACTACAGAGGAAAGACAAAAGATTTTAACATTAAACAGCATGTCTTCAACTAGTGAGTTTGTACTAAGATAGCTAACCCAAAAATGTTGCATCATGCATATACATAAGTTTCAGCAACACCTAGGAGGTTTTGATAGTACAATAGCCGCACATGACTATAGGTTCACTTGTTCATTCATAAAGAAAGAGAAAGAATTTGAGCCTGGTACACACAGTTTCTGCACATACACATACTAGTATGTACCTATGTAATCAGCTTACTTATCTTACAGTATTCTTATCCAAATACACTGCAATAAAACCAACAATCATGCAGAATTCCATTAAAATAATGTAATTCTGCATGATAGAGATAAAAGAGCACTTATATTATGTCTTAGATAAACAGTACCAGGGTTACAATGCACCCACAATAATAGCTAATATAATTTCCTACACAATTACTAATAACTCACATTCTTCTGAACCTGATGAAGGATATTACCAAGACAAACAGACCAGAAATGAATCCAGCTATAGTTGTTACCACTATTATTACATCATAAATAATAGTTTCTGTAGGAGAAAATTCCTTCCAGGTATAACAGCTGGGGACACATATTTCTGAATCTTCCTCACGAAAGAAGTCTTCACGACAATCCAGAAGCTCTGAGATGCTAGTATTTAGTGAGGTGGCCAGGACCTCAGACTCTGAAAAAATATTTGAAATGTATTATTATTACAGGTGAATCCATGGGTTAAGTCTTACCATTGGTGACACTTCCATTTAGGACTGGACAAGACGGTGACTCCATTGGAAAGATCTCACAATTGGGAAGATCAATACCATATCCCAGAGCTGTGGCCCACTCAGTACGACACACCACATCTCTGATCTCCTCACACTGTCCTATGGTGGGTTGAATGAAGATTCCTGACGTGTCACATAACCCAAACTGATAGAGACAGAGAAAAGGTACTACTAATTCTCTGCATTCAGGACTGGGCTTTATAAAGTTATCAAGTCCAAACAGAATCTGACTAGCTGTGGATTCATCATTTTGTTGTACCAAGATGTTCCCTCCAATATCTGTGTCACAGTTCATTGATGACAGGATATCAAAGAGTGAATTTTCACAGACACTATTCTGAATCAGTGTAGTTGGACATGTTGCATTTGGATTTCTCTCCGAGATAGGCGTGTTCACCTGTTAAAAATAATTAATAGGTATAACTATCATAAGTACATAATTATGTTTAGTGATATGGGAATCTAATTCATTATACACAATATATTATATAAATTAATTTTGTTGTAGGCCAAGACTTTGATCTGCACATAGCTGGTAATTAGCTACACAAACTCAAATCTTTCATCCTTAGTGAAAACAGAACACAACCCCCTGCTGTTTTTATATGTGAGTGACAATATTGGCAAGAGAGCTGTTTTAGAAGATTACCACCAATCATGAGCAGGTACATCACTGGGAAACTCTTGATACAAGCACCCATGCATTATAACACACATTACTAAGTAGCATTCACTTAGGCCAGCAGATTCCTGATCACAAGGGCATTCTATAACATTATGTATACCATCCTGCTGCAAAGTTGCTGTATATTCCAAAACTATATAAGTACAAATGTGCAATTGACCACCAAAAAAATTAATGGCATGATTAGGTGGTGCATGCTGTTAATTGATATAACACACACAATATCATTTTAAAGGCCAACACTGTAGTAACGTTTGATCCTGTTTATTTATTATGTGTGGAATTTGTGTCTTAAGTGTTAATGTATCAAGCATGTGCTGATAGATTCTGCAACTTGTATAGAATATTCCACAACCATGTGTGTAGTATATAAGTGTGTTGACTGTTGATTTAATGATCTGTGTCTTAGTTCCAAGAAATGCTATTAAATTACATTTATTACACGGGTGACAAGGATTAAAGTTATGGCTACTCATGGATCCCTAGGAGAGTTTAACAGCAGCAAAGAAGGCTGGGTTTCCTACACAGAGCAGCTTGAACAGTATTTTGCAGCAAATGAAGTAGTATCAGCAGACAAACAATGGGCAATATTACTCACTTGTTGCGGACTAGATACCTACCAACTGATAAAAAGCCTGTTAGCACCAGCAAAGCCGACAGATAAGTCATTCCAAGAGCTTGTGCAGCTTGTCAAGGATCACCATGAACCCAAGCCATCTGTCATTGTTCAAAGATATCATTTCAACTCCCGTGTACAAAAACAAGGGGAGACAGTTGCAGTCTATGTTGCAGAATTAAGGCAGCTAACTCAACATTGTGAATTCGGAACAATACTGAATGACATGTTGCAAGATAGACTAGTGTGTAGCATTCAAGACAAACAAATACAGCGTAGGCTGTTATCAGAACCAAATCTGACACTGGACAAAGCTATCGATCTGGCACAGACAATGGAAACTGCTGAGAAGGATCTACAGGGAACACAGAATCAAGGATCATGGGTGAACCACCTAGGAAGCACCAGGAGGAAGAGCCCGACAACATCAAACAGTCAAGACACCCAATGTTATCGGTGTGGTGGCAAGCATGCTGCTCCTACATGTAGCTACAAGGATGTTGAATGCTACAAATGCAAGAAAAAAGGACATTTAGCTCATACTTGCAGGAGCACATTCAAGGCAAGAAAACCAACACCACAGCATCTAAGACAGAACTCATCTCAAAGCATGCATCAGCTGACTCAAGAGGATACTGTAGAAGATACAACTCACTTAATGTTTAACTTATCAGGCAACTGAGTCAAGCCTCTGGTGGCTAGTCAGACAGTCGAAGGGGCAGAATTGAGGATGGAGGTGGATACAGGAGCATCTCTCTCTCTAATCAGTGAGGCAACATACAGGAAATTGTGGCCAAAGGATAAGGCACCCCAGATGGAATCTACCCAAATAAAGCTTCGAACCTACACTGGAGAAGAGCTGGAGGTACTGGGAACTATCAATGTAGATGTGACATTCAAAGAACAGTTGCAGAACTTGAAACTTGTGATCGTAGCAGGAGAGGGTCCAAGTCTTATGGGTTGGGACTGGTTGAGGAAGATACAGTTGGATTGGAATGAACTGTATTTTACCCAAGCCAATAATAACAATGATTCTTTTTCACTGCAGGTTCTCCTAAACAAGTATGGAAGTGTGTTTCGAGCTGGACTTGGAACAGTACAGGGAATGAAGGCAAAGATCCATGTGAAGGAGCAGGCACAGCCACAGTTTTACCGAGCCAGAACGGTACCATATGCTATACGGGAGAAGGTAGATGCAGATTTGGACCGCCTAGAACAAGAAGGCATCATTGAACCAGTGCAGTTCTCAGACTGTGGGCAGCCCCAATAGTTCCAGTCTTAAAGAAGGATGGAAGTGTGAGAATTTGTGGAGACTACAAACTCACAAAGCTGCCAAACCTGACACATATCCACTCCCAAGAATAGAAGATCATTAGCTGGTGGCCAAACCTTTTCAAAGTTAGACTTGGCTCATGCCTACCAACAGATCGAACTGGAGGAAGAATCAAAGCAGTTGCTTACTGTCAACACTCACAAAGGTCTATATCGTTACCACAGGTTACCATTTGGAGTGTCAGCTGCACTATCTATTTTTCAACGAGCCATGGACAATCTCTTACAGGGACTTCCTGGAGTCTGTGTCTATTTAGACGATATCTTGGTCACAGGAAAATCTGAAGCCAAGCACCTCAGGAACTTAGAAGAGGTGTTGAAGAAGCTAGATGCAGCTGGCATTCGTCTAAAGAAAGCCAAGTGTGTTTTCATGCAGACAAAAGTAGAGTACCTCGGACATATTATCACAAAGAATGGTCTGCAACCTTCAGATGAGAAAGTTTGAGCCATCCAGAAGGCACCATCACCCCAAAATACAACCCAACTAAGATCATTTCTGGGTATGATAACATACTACAGTAAATTTCTACCTAATCTTTCTACCCAATTAGCACCTATCTACAGTCTACTGCAAAAGAACACTAGATGGAAATGGGGACCAAAGCAGCAAAAAGCCTTTGAAGAAGCCAAGGAGTTATTGGTCTCAGCGAAAGTCTTAGCACATTATGACCCAAACAAGGACCTCTACCTTGCATGTGATGCATCACCTTATGGAATCGGTGCTGTGTTGTCACATAGGATGGACAACAGTGACGAACGCCCAATCACTTTTGCTTCCAGATCATTATCACAGGCTGAAAGGAAGTATGCACAGCTGGATAAGGAGGGCCTGGCTATCATTTTTGGAGTCAAGAGGTTCCACCAGTACCTGTTAGGGAGGAAGTTCATCATATTATCTGACCACAAGCCACTGCAACATCTGTTTAATGAGTCCAAAGCTATTCCACATATGGCCTCTGCCCGCATACAGTGATGGGCCTTAACACTCAGTGCATATGATTACAGTATCATGTATAAGGCAGGAAAGGACCATGCTAATGCTGATGTGTTAAGTAGGCTTCCACTACCTGAGACAGTAGGTGAGGTTTCAATGCCACCCGAAAATGTGTTACTGATGGAAAGCCTTCAAGCTTCACCTGTGGGGGCAAGACAGATTAAAAGATGGACAGATCGGGATCCAACACTCTCACAGGTGAGGAGATTGGTTAGCCATGGATGGAAAAATACTACAGACCCTGACTTGCGTCCATACCAGCAACAGAAGGATGAGCTGAGTATACGTGATGGCTGTATATTGTGGGGAAACAGAGTTGTGGTACCTCTACCAGGAAGGAAAAGCGTGTTGGAGGAACTACACTTGAGCCATCCAGGAATATCAAGGATGAAGTCTCTCGCTTGAAGATATGTGTGGTGGCCCAACATGGACAAGGAGTTAGAAGCCATGGTAAAAACTTGCATACAATGCCAGAAAGTCACCACCTGTCTCACCACTACACCCCTGGGATTGGCCAGAGCATCCATTGTCACGACTGCATGCTGACTACACAGGACCATTCATGGGGAAGATGTTTCTAGTAGTTGTTGATGCCTATTCCAAATGGCTGGAAGTGAAAACTGTTGAATCTGCCATATCACAACGTACCATACAATTACTAAGATCTATGTTTGCTACACATGGCCTCCCTGAGTTACTAGTTACAGATAATGGCTCAGTCTTCACCAGTGCTGAGTTTAAAGAATTCATGCAGAAAAATGGCATCATACATGTTACATCGGCACCCTATCACCCAGCCTCTAATGGGTTGGCAGAAAGAGCAGTCCAGACCTTGAAAGAAGGACTCAAGAAGTCAGCATTGGGGACAATTGAGACAAAAGTGGACCGTTTTCTGTTCCAGTATCGCTGAACACCTCACTCCACCACTGGAACATCACCAGCTGAGCTTCTACTTGAAAGAAGACCCAGATGCATGTCTTCTAGATTTACTATATCCCGATATCAGTGGCAAGGTTCGCCTAAGTCAAGAGAGGCAGAAGGCTACACATGACCAACATGCAAAAGGAAGAGTAGTGGTCATTGGAGATGATGTTTTTATTCAAAATTTTGGTCAAGGCCCAACATGGCTCGCTGGATCCATCATGGATGCACTGGGAACATGCTTGTACCAAGTGAAGATAGCAGATGGCAGAATTGTCCGATGGCACATGGATCATATTCGCCCACGTACAACAGATATTCCACCAGAACCACCAGAGGATGATTTTGAAGACGATTTTACTCTCCCTGAAGTACCTGATCAACCAGTCAATAATCCACCAAGTGAACAAACACCTGATACCGCAGCAGTTGCACCAACTACTGAACCTGAGTTGAGACGATCAAGTCGAAATCGTTACACCCCTTCACGTTTTGGGTGGAGCTACACACATTGAACCTAAGAAGGAAGGAGTGTAGTAACCTTTGATCCTGTTTATTGATTATGTGTGGAATTTGTGTCTTATGTATCAAGTATGTGCTGATAGATTCTGCAACTTGTATAGAATATTCCAGAACCATGTGTGTAGTATATAAGTGTGTTGATTCAATGATCTGTGTCTTAGTTCCAAGAAATGCTATTAAATTACATTTATTACAAACACCCAGCTTCAGGACCCCAAATAAGCTTTAGTTAGGTGACAAAGTGAGTGCTGCAGGCTGACAAAAAAATTTTGGCCAGTAAACACTATACTAGTCTAGGTAGTGCTATCTACATTAGCTATAGATGTAAGTCAATCTTCCTCCAGATAATATAGTGATTTTACTTTCTAACTCACTGCATGAAATAATAGTTTATAATGCCAAAAAATTGTAGGGTATATAGACCTGAGACTATTATAGATATACAACACGTATTGTATAATGATTAGGTGGTCCTTCCTACAAACTATGTAGCTATATTATAGCTAGCTATAATTATAGTGACTAGCTACATGGGAAAAGCTGAAGCAGCTATTAACTAATATAGTACACAATAGGCCAGACCATGATAAGGAGGTAAATAGTATGGCTATGAGGAGACTAGCAAACTCCAAGTTGTGGCTATTTCTCAAGCATATTTTGCACCAAAAATAATAATAGTTAGCTACTAAGCTGTTAGCACATACGTAGTCAACTTACAGTTACTGGAATGTGAAAGAAAATAATTGGTAATGTTAGCAGTCCCCACACAATGACTATCAGCACCGAAAGTCCAACCACCTCTAAACGCAACCAAAACTGCAGACTGAACTGCTTACCGTCATGGCCACGAACATCACCAGTAGATATTGCATCCTCATTATTTGGCGTAGACTCTGTCGTAGCTATCTCAGTCACAGACGAACGTGAATTCATCTTAGCTAGCTAGTAGCTAAGTAGTTAGCAACAAGTATAGTTAGCAACTAGTATATATCATTGATTACTTCCATACCTCCCAACTGTACCGATTTCGGCGGGACAGTCCCGAAATTTGTGTTATGTCCCGCTATCCCGATTTAGCTCACTTCAGTCCCGCTTTCTCTCCAGGACCCACCAGTCAGGCACTTAACTCAGTCGGTCACTGGCTAAAGCTAGCTGCAGGCAGTGCAGCCAACGGTTATTAAGGATCATTAATAATAATATTATATTAATTATAATAAAACCACATAAGCCACACCCAGTTTTGATCAATCATTTTACAAGCTACCTGGATGATCATCCTGAGGCTAAAAGACCCAAAAGAGATTGTAGCTACCAGACAGAGTGGAAATCTTCTGGGACAAGTGCTAGTAGAAGAGGGGAAAATTTCACTCACTGTGATTTTGAACTGAAATTATTGTATATGTACGTATCTAGCTATCAATCTCAACTGGAACAACATACACTCTGTGCTCTTGTTGCTTGTAAGCTTAACAATGACAGTAAGTGTTTTGAACTAGCAACACCAACTGCACTCTTTAGACTGCAACAATGGAGTATAACAGCTAACTGTTCAAAATTCAATAATAGCTATAATAATAATGATAGTGTATATAGCTAATTTTCATCCATTAAATTAAGAGGTCAGAAGTAGCCAATCATGGAGACCAACCATGCACAGCCACCTACAAAAATAAAAAAAATGGAATGATAAAGGGCATGCTTTCGACATCTCATCTCATCTTTACAACTTCGATGACCTGTCCCTATTTTTTGCTCAAAATCCCACATTTTCCTCTATTTTGTCCTCTATATCATCTTGAATGGTTGGGATGTATGTTAACTTCTGCTCTGATGGCATCCAATGTCACAGGGTATGGCCTCCCCCAGGGTGGGAGCTCCCCTGGAGGAATTGCCCTAGGATATGCAGACTTCCTTCCAGAGTTAATATCCTAAGGTATAGATTGATGGTGATAGCTAATAGTAAATTAACAGGCTAGATCCAAAGACAGAAACTCCTAATGCAGAAATTCTGGGAAGAGACTATATACTCTATAGATGACAGTGTAGAAAATTCTATGGAGGGAGAGGCTATACTCTGGATATCAGTTTAAGCTGTTGAAGGTAAGCTTAACTCTCCTTGATAAACTTTATCAAAACAAAAAACATGTGACACAACACAGAAAGTCCTAGAACAGTCTAAATATAACAATGATTACACAAAAGTTCTAATGATTACATGTCTGACAAAGAGTGCATGTTCTCTAATACTCCCTTCTCACTCCAAGGCAGACACTCCAGCTAGCTTGCAGAGTCTAACGAATTTATCACAAGTTAGTCCTTTTGTTAGGATATCAGCTAGCATGTTATTGGTTGGACAGTATTGTAACTCAACAGTGTTGTCCAGAACCCTTTCTCGAACAAAATGATACTTGATATCAATGTGTTTCATTCTGCTGTGATGTGTTTCATTCTGCTGTGATATTGAGGGTTCTGAGCTATGGAAATAGCTGACTGATTATCTTCATGTATGACAGTTGGTTGAGTTTGCTTGTGGGGAAGATCTTCTAATAACTGTCTCATCCAGGTAGCTTCTTGTGTTGCTCCAGCCAATGCAACATACTAAGCTTCAGTTGTAGAGAGAGCCACACGTGTTTGCTTTCTACTTTTCCAACTTATAGCAGTGCCACTCATCATCATAAAGAGATAGCCAGAAGTGGATTTTTGATCATTTGTATCATCAGCCCAATCGGCATCTGAATATCCTGTTACGGTGCCTTCATCTTCATTCTTTGAGTACACCAGACCATAGTTAGCTGTACCCTTTAGGTATCAAAGGATCCACTTAACAGCAGTCTAATGTTCTTTTGTGGGTCTGGAACAGAACACTTGACTGAGAATGTGATGTCTGGTCTTGTCCATCCAGACAAATATAGAAGACTTCCAACTGCAGACTGGTATGTGGCAGTGTTGACCATTTCAGACTGATCAGTGGCCTTCAGCAGTTTTGTCCCTGAAGCCATTGGTGTACTGGCAGGTTTAGAGTGATCCATTCCAAATTTCTTTATAACAGCTTGAGTGTATGCTGGTTGGCCAATCCATGTCTGTTTTGTCTTAGAGCTTTGTTTCACACTCACTCCAAGGAAATAGTGGAGCTCTCCTAGATCTTTAACTTGGAAACGTTTTCCAAGCTCAGCTTTTACTTGGTTAATCATCTGTTGAGATTTTCCTGCCAATAAGATATCATCTACATATACACCCAAAATGCATCTCTGCTGTGAAATACTCTTTTTCTCAGTGGATCATACAGTCGATATCCTTTTGTGGTTGCTCCATATCCCAAAAAAATACACTTCTTAGACTTGGGGTCTAGTTTCTTTCTTTTTCATCTTTGGGAATATGTACAAATGCCTGACATCCAAAAACTCTTCTACTAGTGGCCTTTTTCCTGTCCATGCTTCATAAGGTGTCATTCCAGTTATTGCCTTTGTAGGACTTATGTTACGCAGGTAAGCAGCCATTGACAGAGCTTCACCTATGTATGTGGTAGATTAGAGTTGACAAGCATTGACCTGGTAGTTTCAACTAGTGTCCAGTTCATACGTTCTGCCACCCCATTTTGTTCTGGATTTTTCTGGATCGTTAGTTCGTGGCATATTCCATTTTCCTTAAGGTGTGCTTCAAACTCTGCTGATGTAAATTCTCCTCCATTGTCTGTACGAAGGACCTTTACACTTTTTCCAGTGGTCTTTTCCACCATAGTCTTCCACTCACAGAACTTTCTGAAAACTTGGTCTTTACTTTGTAATGGATACACCCATACATAACGAGTTTTGTCATCAATGAAAGACAAGAAATATTGTGCACCACCAAGCGATTTCTTGGTCATCTTTCCACACAAATCACTGTGGACTAAACCCAGAGGTTCCATTGCTCTTGTATTACTTGGAGAAAACTTAGTTCTGTGCTGTTTACCCTTTGGGCATGTTTCACAAAAGTTGAACTGTTTTGATGTGTCAAAATCAAAACCATTCACAAGTTTCTCAAGTGCTAATTTTTGGAGACCACCTACACTCAAGTGTCCAAACCTTTTGTGCCAAATATCTTCTTTTGAGTCCGATTTCTCAGCTAAGCTCACTTGTTCAAGGTTGGGTTTATAATCAAGCTGATAGAGACTTCCAACCCTGGTGGCCTTGGCAACCATCTTATGCTTGTTGTCCAGTATTATAATACTAGACAACAAGCATATTAATATATATAACATGTAGACTTAGTGAATTTCACTATCTTGCCTTTCTGTGAGGTTTTAGCTACACTGATAAGGTTTTATGAGAGTTTGGGTACATATAGAACACCATGCACTGTGCACAATTTTGACCCACCATTCGGCAAGATCATATTCAATGCAATTTTCTGACAGCAGTGAGCATTTGCCCATCACCCAACATCACATTGATGGTTTCTTGTAACTGGTAGAGAGTGGTGAATGACTTGCTATCATGGCACATGTGTTTTGTAGCCCCTGAGTCAATAATCCAAGTACATCATTCATTACTTGAAGCAGATAACGCATGATCAGCAACACTGATGAGTACAGGGTTTTCACTATCTGAGTCCTCTTGTGTAACTAATGTAGCTGCTTTCTGAGATGTGCCAGATTTCTCTTTTCTCTCCTTCTGACCCTCCTTCTCAACTCTTAGGTCTCTGCAGAACCTTTTGATGTGCCCCAGTCTTCCACAATGGTGGCACCTTGGCTTGGGTTTGCCTTTGGAATATCTACGGGTGGTCATGGGACTTTCCATAGTCAAGCTTGCCTCACTTCTGTAATTTGACTTTCTTTCCTGATGGAGAATGCGTTCCGTAACAACTTCCAGCTTGGGTACATCCTCATTTGCCTCTAGTGCAGTCACTAAAACATTATAGACTCTGGCAGGCTAGCTAGAAGATAGAGTACTCAGTCCTCTTCTGAAACAGTTTCTCCAGAGCATCAAAGAGTTCAGTCATAACTTTAATATGCTCCAATGCAGAGTCTCCATCTTTCAATCTCAAGGAGTGCAGCTTACGGCGCAGGTCAAGTCTATTTGCCCATGTTTTCTTTTCAAACTGGTCAGCCAGCTTCTTCCAGACGGCAACTGGGTCTTCTGGGTCTCCTATCAGATATAACAGAGATGTATCTACTGACAAAACAACGGTTGCCAGTGCTCGGTCTCTTCTCGAAGTAAACTTCACTCGGTCACTCTTGCTGCCACTAGCAGGAGCTGTTTCTTCCGGTAACTATCCTCCACCGGCAACTATCCTCCACTGGCCCTCTTTCATAAGTGCCATCCTACATTGTATCTTCCACGTGGGATAGTTTGTGCTTTTCAACGGGACAACTGTCACTGATCTCGAATCAGTCATTATCACAAATTACAGTAGGCTAGTAGGCTACGCTATATTTTAGCTAGATAAGGCCTGGGCCCATAACCTGTTAACTCTCCTTGATAAACTTTATTATTATTATACAGAACAAAAAACATGTGACACAACACAGAAAGGGCCCATAACCTGTTGAAGGTAAGCTTAACTCTCCTTGATAAACTTTATTATTATTATGCAGAACAAAAAACATGTGACACAACACAGAAAGGGCCCATAATCTGTTGAAGGTAAGCTTAACTCTCCTTGATAAACTTTATTATAATATACAGAACAAAAAACATGTGACACAACTACAGAAAGTTCTAGAATAGTCTAAATATAACAATGATTACATAACAGTTCTAATTATATACATGATTACATGTCTGACAAAGAGTGCATTTCTCTAATATAAGCAAGGTGCAATGAGGGAACATCCGAAAAATGCAAAGAAGTTTCTCACTCCTTCAGACAGAAAGGTCAAAGGGAATCTTCTAGTGCAAAAAGAAAAAATACGTATTTTCTGTTAGTGTAGAATGATTGATGATGGACGATGCATGGTAGAATGTAGATGCAAAAAATGGTACCATAGAGATTGCGTTGATATATCTGATAAGACTCTACATGATGAAAGCAAAAGTTGGTTTTGCCAATCATGCACTAAATTTCAGTGAATCAGTATACATATGATCAGGTTGCTAAAGAAATCAATTAAGCTGCTCAAGGTAATTCATCAATAATAATTGATGTGATAATAATAATAATTATTAGCTATACTCTTTATAGCCAGTAATGGTGAACATAATGACTGGAAAAATAACATCAAAGCATCATGAAGTTTTCCACAATGGTTCGATTATTTCCTCCAATTCACACTGCACCCTAATATTACATTCTCTTCTTAATACCCACACATTCCTGTGATTTCATAATATATAATTGATCTGAAATGAACAAAGGGATGATAAACTCCATCAGTTCAATGGTTAACGTCATTAGCCGTTTTTGCCAGAGTCCTTAAGATTCTTCATATAACATTCACTGCTCCATACTAAACACAGTATGCACAATAACTATTCACCAACTTGTAAACAACAGCAAATAATATTACCAATAGCCATCTGTATGATCATACCATTGACTACTCTTTTTACTCAAACTGATAATGAATGATTATCTATAGCTATCTAGTTATTTTATAAGTTGCTGAACAGTGGGAATCTTTTGTCATTTCTTCCTATATAATCCTTTGACCTTAGTTTAGTGTAAACTAGGAACTAAGTATAATTATTATTATAAACATGGAGAGGTGTTTTCTTGCATAACCGTCTGGAGCAACATAACCCGTAGAGACAAGTATATAAGACACAGTCAGATCATCCCATTCAGACATTCTGAGGCACTAATATCATGTTCTAATTGTACACTCATTCTGTAATCTTTTATACCAATTATTTTTCTTCTGTCACACACTAGCTGTTTGTATTAGATTTTTGTATTGTGTTTGAAGTTTGTGTGTTTGGACATGAATATGCCAGTTCTCAGCAACTTCTAGTAATATTTGCTGAACAAGAAAACTGGCTAGCCATTTCTGAATGAAGTTCTTGATCACTGACTGAGAATACGACAAACCAAGTCATAATAGAAACACACACACAACACAACACTAAAAAAAAAGATTTATAGGGATGAACTAAAGTCAAGAGAGAGTGTAAAAAGCATTCATGTAGTAGACATGTTTCATGAATTAGTTTGAGTTGTAGCTAGCTACTAGAGAACTGGAGTTTTCTTCATCACAGTGAATTTCTCCTTTAGTTCTTTAATGTTCAGTACATATATAAGTTTTACGGCTGGAAGTAAGAAAATCAATATTAATGCTATAACTGACAACCATGGGATTGCAAGCTGATGGAAAGTATTTCTATCACATGGATTATTTGGATCATTCCCTTTTCCTTCACAGGCAAAGTAATTTAATAACTGCTCTGCAAACAGTTCTGAATTTCTTGTTGCTATGGTAAATGCAGTCAAGGCCACCACAGCAAGCAATACATAGTAGGAAAATAAAATCAAGATCTTCCTTTCAGCTGTACCAATTTTGAAGACATCTTTGACTTTTCTTGCCTTAAGGAGTCCATATTGCTATATAACATAATAATTAACCATTTCATATCAGGCTGTTATTACAGGTATAATTTTGGGCATGGCTAATAGGTATTTCCATTATGCTAACATAATGCTTTGAGTATTATGATACAAGTCTTTATCTTAGGTTGTATAAGATGCCTTTCAGCCACAAGATATGACTTACAAATAATCTGCACTTATCATAGGCGTAGGAACTGAGGGGGGGGGGGCACTGGGGGCATGTGCCCCCCCCCAATATTTTGGGTCACTAATACAAATAATATTATTCCAGTGCTCCCCCAATCTAACAAAATAGATTGCAGGTTGCTTGAAGGAATCAAGGTCCTATTCAAACAACCATGCTTAAAGTTAGCTGATGAATCGGTAGTTGACATAAGTCCTTATTGACTAGTATCAACATTTGTGGCCTATGTCTCTCTTGATGCATGTAGCAGCTGCTCAGTATTAGCTAGAGCTAGGTACATATTGCTGAGAAGTTTATAAGTGAAAATAAGCATTTTTGGTTCTTGTATTAAAATGTGTGGTTAGTGGGTGTGGTCACTCAAAATTTTTGCCGACACACATACTTAGCCATTCCTTTCCATACGAGTGCCCCCCCAATCAAAATTTCATTCCTACACCTATGCTTATGCTACTGTAACAAATATTAAACTTTATATAAAAGCTATATTCTTCTTTATAAAACTGCAAACATTCGAGTATTGTATAAACTCACCTTATGAATAGAATAGAAGAGGAATATTAACACAGTTATTCCATACATTAAAATCAGATTTATTGGCAGAACTAGTGCATAAAAAACTGCGTTTTTGTTTCTACCAGTACATAATATAGGAGGGAATCGAATTAAACCATAGCCCATTCCACCAGATGCAAATGTAATGTTTCTACTTTTCCTGATTTCGTCAGATTCCAGTTCCACAGCAAAAGTAACCATTGATGTTATTATAGGAACTAGTGGGATTATGAGACCAGCTACAACACACCCAATGTGGATATACTTGACTCTGTGTGCTGTCTTAAATGATCGAGCATGGAAGGGAAATTGAATATTCCACAAAAGAGCAGTTGTGTGAAACATCCACCATAGAGTCAACTGAAGTAGTGTGTATGAGAATGTGATTCCTATCATAATACAAGACATTAGGTAGTATATCTAGCTATTGTTGATAAGCTATCTGTTTACCAATCTTTGGGATTGTTTTGACCAGAAGATGTATTTAAATCAAAGTGTGTTAATAACACTCCATAATGTAATGATATTCACAGACACTTCACATCCTAAATCTTATTTGTTAAACCTGAGTGTAAACTGATGAATAAAAAGTGTCTGGAAGTTTCTCATGTACCTTAAGGTAACGTTCATAAACAGGTACTCATTTTAGCGAATTTTAGTGATTTTCAATTTTTTGTTAATATTAAACTCCATCAAATTTAAGGTCTACAGGGTCAAAGGTCACCAGAGAATCGCGTGGAGAAGATTGTAACATGATTGACATTGTAGCTTGCTTAGTTAGCAGCTAAGCTAGCTAGTATGAAATAATAATTTATTATTTATATTAACATTATGGACTGATGGCGCACAATAAAGTCAAAATAGCTAATATTTGTACCAGTTAAATGCCTCAAAGCATAAATTTTGTACCCGCTAATAAACGTTACCTTAAGGTATAATGTATGGCCACATCAAAATTCTATATTCAATTTCTGGGTGACTAGTGATGTAAGAAAATGGACTTTAGTATTGTTCTCATCAAATGGGTTTCTTGGAATTGTAATTGCTAGCATTTTACCTGTTATCATACAAAATGGTGTAACTTTTAACAAGCTATCAAGAAGATTAGGTGAAGAGCAGTAAAGAGAAGGGCGATCCATATATGTAACAAGCATTAAAAAACCTGCATAAAGTGGAATCATGACATGTACATTTTCTTTGTAATCTACCAACCAGTAATTACCTGTCACCAGTACGTCACAAGTTGCATAGACAACAAATATGGATGGAAAACTAAACCTGTGGTAAGAAAATGGATTATCATCATAGAGGAGCAATGTGTCTACATGTCATAATGCATTGAACCTACTTTCAAACTTGGAGTGGGAAACACAAGAGCTATAGTAAGAAGCATAGTATTTCTATTGTAGCAGTGGATTTCAAGTAATTAGTTAATCATAATGAAAGTTTACGTGAAGAACTGTGTTTTATTTAATATCTTCCTTGTAATTATAGAATCACTGGCTACTAGTCATTTTTTATCCTGAAGGAGTGCAATGGGAAGAGGAAGGAGAGGGAGGAGTAAGGAGGGGGGTCTATCTTTTGTGGAGGCACATAACAAATGTGATACTTTGGGGAAAGAACCGGCTAGCTGTTTTTCCTCCAGCTGTTTTTGAGCTAGTCTTGGAAAAGATATAATTCTTTGTGTAGCTTCTAAGGTGGTGATGGATTCTGCATAGATGGGCCTTTAAACAGCAAAACAATAAGTTGTTAGCAGAAAAATTCAGGCATAATTTTGCATTGTGTTATGGGTAGGGTCTGATCTGATAGAGATTCTCTGATACAATAAGAACAACAGTACTACTACTATAGCTACAATAATTATTATACGAACAGCAAAATTAATATTAAGATACCACAAGAAACAGTAATTACGTACTCACATTCTTTTGAACCTGATGAACGATATTACCAAGACAAACAGACCAGAGATGAATCCAACTATAGCTGATAACAATATTATCACATCTGTAGCAATTGTTTCTGTTTGAGAATATTCTTTCCATGTATAACAGCTGGGGACACATATTTCTGAATCTTCCTCAAGGAAGAAGTCTTCACGACAATCCAGAAGCTCTGAGGTACTAGTATTTGATGATGTGGTCAGGACCTCAGACTCTGAAATATTGATATCTTATTACAGGTGGATTATGGGACAAGTCTTACCATTGGTGACACTTTCATTTAGGACTGGACAAGATGGTGACTCTGTTGGAAAGATCCCACAATCAGGAAGATCAATACCAAATCTCAGAACTGTGGTCCACTCATTACGACACACCACATCTCTGATCTTCTCACACTGTCCTATGGTGGGTTGAATGAAGATTCCTGACATGTCACATAACCCAAACTGATAGAGACAGAGAAAAGGTACCACTAATTCTCTGCATTCAGGACTGGGATTTAAAAAATTGTCGAGTCTAAGCAGAATCTGACTAGCTGTGGATTCATCATTTTGTTGCACCAAGATGTTTCCTCCAAGATCTGCTGTGTCACAGTTTATTGATGACAGGATCTCAACTAGTGAATTTTTACAGACACTATTCTGAATTAGTGTAGTTGGACACGTGTGATTATTTCTTTCCATAATAGGTGTGTTCACCTATAAACAATAAAGAAACAAAGTTAATAATAATGATAACCTTTCCCTTATTTATCATTTTATAGCTACTCATTTTGAGTGGCTTTTTGATTTCCCAGATTCTGATCTGTCACATTTCTCTCCATAATAAGTGTGTCTACCTGTTATAATAATAATATCATGACTACTATATAGGAACCTCACTATAACAGAACAAACTCAAAACTTGTGGAGCATGTTTCCACAAGTACCCTGCAAATTTTATGTTCGCTACCCTTTGTTCTGACTCCACAAGGTGTTCTTCTGTTAGTATTCCACAAGTTTTTCACAAGTTTCCCTAAATGCTCCATTAGTGATAATCATTGTGTGTTGGTTTCTACAACAGCAACCAAGATCACTAATGCATGACTTTAAGCCAAGAAGGATATTTCGCTGGTCCAGAAACTGTGCTTACTGCTTAGAATGAAGAATGTTATGAAGGACTCAGAGATACCAGGTGATCACACTAGTCAAAAAATATATTCCCTCCGATTCACACTGCACCCCAGTAAAGTTAAACCCCTCTGAACGGACACGTTTGGGACCAACCATTTTGTCCTTTGTAGAGGGGTTGTCCTTTTAGAGAGGTTGAAAAAAAGGCTTCAAACATGTAGTTAACAGCTAGCTATGAACCATTACAGCTCTAGACTATCCCATTACACCTTGTGACATCTTTTGTGAAGTTGTGTATCAATTTTTGTGTTAATACAATGCATACTATGGAGAGTCAGAAATACATATCACAGTCTAGCACACTGATTCTATAGTACAGTGTACTACTAGCCCACTGTAGTGTAGTACTGACCCTTATCTCATGTTGAGATGAGTTGGCAAATTGTACCATGTGTGTGTGCGTGACCACAATACAATACAGGATTGTAACTATATCTTACAAGTACTCTTTATACTACTTACTGTGCTGGCAAGCAATATATGGCAAGCAGTATATAGCTAGCTCTCTATAGCTAGTAAGTACCCAGAGATGGCAAGTCATGTCACCACAACAACAAACTTTGAGATTGTAGAAGTACATTCCTACATTAGAGGCTACCATGCCTATATGGAAGACTAGCTAGGCCGATGTTTGCTGCCTTAGGAGGGAGACTGGGAACCCTTGCGATGAACATGCAGTTGCTGTCCTTAATGAAAGAGAGATTGTTGGCCATGTACCTTAAAACTTGGCACCTACATTCTAGATGTTTCTAAGAAGGAAAGGCCTTGTGGAAGTTACCGGTGGAAAAGTGAACAGAGATGCTGGCTATGGCCTTGAAGTGCCCTGTATTTATAGACTCTATGGACCTAAAGCCTATACACAGACAGGATGAAGGAAATTATCCAATCATTGTTAAAAGAATTGCTTTAAGAAAAATATTAATAAATTATTATTATTACATTAATCAGCAGGGTGTGGCATCATGTCCGTTATAAGAGGTTGATTTGTACTGTAGAGTGAAGTTGGGTTAGGTGATAGTGTCCGTTGTTCAGAGTTAAGAGGTGTCCGCTATGAGGGGTAAGTTTGTATTAGCTCCTAATGGGGATAAATTGGTGCCTTCTTGCTTGCTTGTCCGTTGTACAGGGGTTGTCACATTTCAGGTGTCCGTTCAGAGGGGTTTAACTGTATTACATTCTCTTCTTAGTACCCACAGATTCCTGTGACCTTATGGCATGCACGCACATCACATCAGTTACATGCCATTTTAAGAGAAGGGTCACACCCTTTCACATTTTCATGGACCCTATAATTACTCCTATATGACTTCATCATTCATATAGTATGTCAATATTATCACTACATAGCTAATAATAATTGATGAAGCACTCACTGCAAAGATGTGTATATGGTCCTTACAATGCAGGGCCATAGCAGTATGGAAAGTGGAGAGGTAAAATGAAAATTTTTGTTCTCTATTTTGTTCTCTTTTGTTCGCTTTCTGGAGAAGTCAGGTTTTATTGTATAATGAAAATAGAGTCACAGTGATTCCATAACAGTTAGATCTGAGATTGGCTAGTTATGATGCTGACTTGGGAAAATTAATTTGACCGTTATGATAAACTCCATCAGTTCAATGGTTAATGTCATTAATTGTTTTGCCAGAAGTTTTTAAGACTCTTCATAACATTCTTGTCTCTAAACAAAGCACAGTTTTCACAATAACTATTCACCAACTTGTAAACAACAGCAAAATAGTATTCCAAAGTAATACCATAGCAACCAATAGCCATCTGTATGATCATACCATTGACCACTACTTTCACTCAAACTGATAATGAATAATAGCTAGCTATTTTGCTGCTAAACAGTGGAATTTTTTGTATGTAATCCTTCAACCTTATTACTTTTTAGTACATCTGTCAAAAATATTTCTCGATACACATAGACTATAGTGCCTTTTGGCAAAATTAATAGTTAATTTATTTTCAACACGAACACTCTATTACTTAACTGATGACATAATTAGAAAACCACACACTCACCTGGTGAAAAGGAGTGTGCATTAAAGCAACAAGTTGCCGCCTACACTTGGTACACTATAGAAGAGCACATAAAGCATGTACATTTACAAAGCGGGTATGGTACCAAGCCACAACAGATTTTTGAGCTACTACAATTTGGCTATAAGGACACAGATGGCAAGTTGCTGCCAGTTGGTTCTTCCTGCATCACAGGCCATCATTGAGTTGGTTGGATGCCAGTGCAAAACAAACTGCTTCACACTAAGATGTTTGTGCTGATGCAATGACTTACCTTACACAGAACTCTGCTTGTGTGATACAGATGGTGAATGCGCAAATGATGAAGATTTTAACAACAAAAATCATAACAGTGATTATGATGATGATGATCAGGGGTAATCTCTTTGAGTAAAACCTTATTGGTTGATATAGCCATGTCTTTATCAATCTTTATTGTTCATTAATTTTATTTCATGAAAATTTATCTGCACTTTTTGGTATTATTTTTGGATTCTATGAGTATGAAAACATAGGATTAAAAGTTTTTATGTTAATAAGTTGCTGATAGCTGGCAGCCGTTTTGAAACTGAAAATTAATGCCTTTGGAGGCATCTGTGCAAATGTAAACATTGATTTTCAGATTCCTCATGCTCTAAGCTTTCAAAAATTATGCTACTTTACTAAATTTTAATGAAATTCAGTGAACCTGACTCTATATGCAGAGTTCGTCACCACACTACGAGCTACATGAAAGATCACAATTTTGCTGAAATTTATTCCAGGGCTAGCTGAAAAATGAGTAGAGGTATTTAGTTCTTCTGCCAAAGGATCACATATATAGGTCTGTATATTATCAGAAGAAAACTGCTAGCTACTTTTTTTTATTCTAGCTACTTAGCTAATAAAACAGGATATGTAAAGTGTGTTCTGTAAATATACCCTTCATTTATTTTCTTTCTCTTCACTTGTTTGTGCTTTTTGCATTGTGACCACATCTATCCCTGCATTCAAGAAATGATATTCCCCTCACTTGTATTATTTTGGTGGGTTAGACCATTATTGTGAGGTAAAAACCCTAAGATGTGACCATTCTTCAAGTAAATTTTGCACTAACACTCAAATTCAACAGTAAAATTTAATATCAACTTACAGTTACTGGAATATGGTAGAAAATAATTGGTAATGTTAGAAGTCCCCACACAATGGCTATCAGCACCAAAAGTCCAACCACCTCCAAATGCAACCAAAACTTCAGACTGAAATGCCTCCCTTTCACAAGGCCACGGTCGTTAGACAGGGGAACATCTTCGTCAGAATCTATACCATAATATGGTGTAGACTCTGTCATAGCAATCTCAGTCATAGCAACCTCGGTCACAGGCCAACGTGAATCGTTTTAGTCAGCACAGATATTATTTTATCGCTAAAATTAATACTAGAATAGTGGTCTCTGAAATTGCGCAGGGGCGCAGTGATGACGGATTGTTGTGCTGCCAAAGTCTTGGATTTTATCCAAACTGCTCATGGATTTTAGACCCTTCAATGTTTGTTTTGGATTTGATATAATAATTTGAATTTTTACCCAGCCCTAGCCCTAGCCCTGGCCCTAGTCCTAGCTCAAGTCCTAGCACACAAACAGTCTTGGATCTACTTTCTACACTTATGCACTTTTAAGTGTTAAATTTCATGTTGTGGTATACTGAGACAACTGAGCATGCTCACTCACTACCTAGAATAATTATTATGTCATCAGTTTGTGCACTTTAATAGTTGGCCAGTTTTTTATGTTCAGCCTGAGTGCAGTGTATCAGAATATCATTGTGTGTGTAGTAAAAGATTTTCTATGAAAGTTCTATAAAAGTTAGCGTGCAGGACAGCTAGTAAGCTGCCGTTTAGTTGACAACCCTACCGCTTGGCTCTCGGGAGGCAGTTTGTCACAATGTACTTCATAAGTGCTATATATGAATTTAAACCAAACACTGGTCTTATAAAGGTGTGTGAAGCTATAAGGTTCATAAGCCATTCATTCTCATTTTTTAAATAAAAATTCTGCTTGAATTTCTTTGAATTATTCAGTACAGAAAAATTTTTGGATAACTTCATTGACTACTTAGGATATTAGCTACAAAAATTATTTTGACACCACTGGGATTGTATGCAGGAGGCCTATCACATCTACTTTGGTGCCTTTTTGCTCTGGCCAAATCTACTTCACATAATTACATTTTGGTCAATATAACTAACTACCTTATAAGAGTAGGTAGCACTCTCTAGGTATGACATGATGTTACCCATAACAACAGCTACAAAATTTATTATGGCTAATCTCACACATTCATTTTTAACTGCTAAAATACATGTATCATTAATGTTTGCTGTTCAAGGCTCAAGTAAGTGAAATCTTTCAATGCTAGCTACACTAGCTAGGAGATACACAATTATTCTTTTTGCTGTTGACATGTTCTAAGTTTTTCAGGGTTGGCTGAAGATTTAGCTAGTTCTTCTTCCACCAGAGGATCACATATACTTGAAAGTAGGTCTGTATATCTTCACCTTTCAGAAGAAAGCTACCTGATGAAGAGACGAAAGCTTGCTAATAGTAGCCATAAGGTAAAAGGTCGTCACCAGGAGGGCGTGGTCTGATAGTAATTATAACCAACGGGCTCTGAGCTCTGATTAGATTACATCATTGCTTTTGTACCTAACCCTAGCCCTACAGTGGCTGATCCAGAAAATTCTTAAAGGGGTGACTTAATTTTCACGAGTGAATTTGTGATTGCCACACCCACTTTTTGATTGTGTGGTTTCCAGTAGTTTGTGGTTGCTGATGCCAATGTTTATTCCCCCCCCCCCCCCCCCCCCATATAAAAATTAAGTAGAGGGGAGCTGGATCAGCCCCTGCCCTCTAGCACGAGCGACCACTTTGCACAAGTATATATAGTTCTAAAGGAATTTAATTTCCGCTGCATGTAACATCAGCCTCTCATTTTCACCAAGTAAACGGCCGCAGTGCAGATTTGCTGCTGTTGTATATAGCTAGCCAGTGGCTGATCCAGAAAATTCTTAAAAGGGGTGACTTTTAATTTAATGCACAGTGTTAATTCCCTGGCCTGTGACATAGCTGGCAGCTGTATTTTTTAGCTTAAAACATGAAGAGAGTTAGCTCCTTGAATATAACCTCTTTCTTTAAAAGGTATGTTGTCTATGGCCATTACTCTGGTTACCATGATTCAGTGACGTCTCTTTAAAGCTATTACTAGGTTACTACTAGGAACGCTCTGAAGTTATTACTACAGGGGTGTAGATAAGGGGGGGCTTGGGGGGGCTTAAGCCCCCCCCAGATTTTTGAGATTAACTAGATAATAATAGCTAATAAGCTCAGGCTCTGGCATTTTTTTTTTTTTTGTAAACTGCATATTTTATATGATGTGCATTGTATTGGTTTGGTAAACAGTATTTAATTATGACAGTAGTGGTTAACAGGTAAGCATGGTAACATTGCAACAGTTGCTTAGAGAACTTGAGTTTGACTCTTAGCCTAATTGCTAGTAGCTAGTACCATGTCTGTGAATCTCTAAGATAGTAGTTTAGCACTACTTTAAAGCCAGATAAATTATCCAATGAAAATAAGGCCAGCTATCAGCCTAGCCAGCAGTCAGCCTGAACTGGTGAGCTAAGTTTTTCAATCAGTGTATTCTAAAATATAGTTTTACTAGCTTGAAAGTGATATTGAGGATCATGATGTTTCAGTACAGAATCCACTACTATCTTTAAATGAAATAGAGCCTAGCCTATTCTTGTGTACATATTAAAATATTACTCTAATTTGCTCTCTTACACCTCTTGGATTTTGAAAAAAAATTTTGCTTCTGCACTTCGTGCAGGAGGGGGCTTGCTGCACCCTCCCCCTTCAACTGAATTGCAGCTCTTTTGTCTTTATTTTATTAGCCCCCCCCAGTCCTAAAAAGTTGTCTACACCCCCTGTACTAGGAAATCTCTCTAAAGTTATTAGCTGCTAAGTTTATTTCTTAACATTCAAGAAGATTGTTTCAAAATTCTGTTGTTTTTGAAACTTAAATGGTGCATGCACACTTTGCTGTTATGTATTATTATTGCTAATAATAAAACTTAGAGTCCATGTTTCATTGCCTTTACAGCATTATAGCAAGGCTAAAATTTTTGCTTCTGTAGGAGGGACACATTCCCCTCCTGCACTCTCCTCCTCACTGCTGCCTAATGACTGTGTGGTTGTCATTTACCTACCTGGACACACACACACCCCTTTCAAAATAGCTAGATCTGCCCCTGTAATAATATGCTAATCAAGTGAAATTTGTACACAGGGCAGGGCAGGCAACATTGGGGAGGGGGGATGGAGGGAAGATGGAGAGGAGGGGCAACACCCCCCTCCCCTCCCTCCCCAGATGTTGCTTGCCATATTTTTGATAATGTACAAATTTAGCATGTAATTATGTAGTAAACTATAGTTAGACATTTATTATAATATTGATTCTGTAGAAATGGATTATCTTAGCTTTTTAGATAATGATGGACGGTGTGTATACTCAGTGGCAGCTGCTTATTTCAAGTCTTTCACATCATCAGCTGTATGGATCAACTGTCAGGCACTATGATATTTGCTCTCTTCTAGTGAGATTTGAAAACTTAAACAGTTCCAGGTTTTCACAAATCTTGACTGAAATTAACTCATCAGACTTGAAGTCTCACATTCATAATTATGTTACAGCCAGGAGTGTGGGGTACTCATGTAGAAATTATTGCAGCATCTACATATTTTCAAGTTCCGATAAAATTATTTCCTTCAACACCATCATCTATGTTAAAATGGGAAGTTTTTAAACCCCTAGGACCATCATGTGAGTTTTCTTATCAAGAATATCCAGAAGTTGATACTGCTGCTGAAGATATGACTTTTCTGGATCACTTTGAACTTTTGTTTAAAGATGACAGTCACTATGATAGCATCACCTTAAAATCTGGTGAAGTTTCATTGGTTAGACGGACACTACAGTACTCTTACACTGACTACAGAAATTACATAATTCTTTTTTGTTGTTGTTGTGTTTGTTTTTTGCTTCATTTTGTACTTAGCTATGTTGTTTGTATGCTATAATTATTACCTTTTTGCACATTTGTATCTGAAGCAAGCTATTTTATTGTGCACGGGCTGAAATATAGAGCGCATTGTGCGCGCTATAGGCCAGCTGAGCTCGATCATGTGACTAGAACTACTTCCGTTCTGAGATCGAGTGAAAAAAGTGAATCCCGACTCTAGACACAGCGATTATTTTATCGTTAAAATTAATATTGTCTACTAGAATAGTGGTCTCTGAAATTGCGCAGGGGCGCAGTGATGACGGATTGTTGTGCTGCCAAGTCTTGGATTTTATCCAAACTGCTTGGATTTTAGACCCTTTGTTTTGGATTTGATATAATAATTTGAATTTTTACCCAGCCCTAGCCCTAGCCCTGGCCCTAGTCCTAGCTCAAGTCCTAGCACACAAACAGTCTTGGATCTACTTTCTACACTTATGCACTTTTAAGTGTTAAATTTCATGTACTTCATAAGTGCTATATATGAATTTAAACCAAACACTGGTCTTATAAAGGTGTGTGAAAATGCTATCATGTTCATAAGCCATTCATTCTCATTTTTTAAATAAAAATTCTGCTTGAATTTCTTTGAATTATTCAGTACAGAAAATTTTTTGGATAACTTCATTGACTACTTAGGATATTAGCTACAAAAATTATTTTGACACCACTGGGATTGTATGCAGGAGGCCTATCACATCTACTTTGGTACCTTTTTGCTCTGGCCAAATCTACTTCACATAATTACATTTTGGTCAATATTAACTAACTACCTTATAAGAGAGTAGGTAGCACTCTCTAGGTATGACATGATGTTACCCATAACAACAGCTACAAAATTTATTATGGCTAATCTCACACATTCATTTTTAACTGCTAAAATACATGTATCATTAATGTTTGCTGTTCAAGGCTCAAGTAAGTGAAATCTTTCAATGCTAGCTACACTAGCTAGGAGATACACAATTATTCTTTTTGCTGTTGACATGTTCTAAGTTTTTCAGGGTTAGAAAAAAATGGCTGAAGATTTAGCTAGTTCTTCTTCCACCAGAGGATCACATATATACTTGAAAGTAGGTCTGTATATCTTCACCTTTCAGAAGAAAGCTACCTGATGAAGAGACGAAAGCTTGCTAATAGTAGCCATAAGGTAAAAGGTCGTCACCAGGAGGGCGTGGTCTGATAGTAATTATAACCAACTGGCTCTGAGCTCTGTAACATTTCATTGCTTTTGTACCTAACCCTAGCCCTACAGTGGCTGATCCAGAAAATTCTTAAAGGGGTGACTTAATTTTCACGAGTGAATTTGTGATTGCCACACCCACTTTTTGATTGTATGGTTTCCAGTAGTTTGTGGTTGCTGATGCCAATGTCTATTCCCCCCCCCCCCCCCATATTAAAATTAAGTGGAGGGGAGCTGGATCAGCCCCTGCCCTCTAGCACGAGCGACCCCTTTGCACATCAGCCTCTATGGTAAAAACTAACAAGCATGATAAACCACGGAATGATTATAGTGAGTACATGGCTCTCATTTTCACCAAGTAAACGGCTGCAGTGCAGACTTGCTGCTGTTGTATATAGCTAGCCAGTGGCTGATCAAGAAAATTCTTAAAGGGGTGACTTTTAATTTTACGCCCTTGAATTTGTGGTTGCCACACCTACTTTTTGACTTCCATGGCGTAGTTTCCAGTACTCTATAGAAGTTTGTGATAGTTTTCTTGTTGCTGATACCAATGTCTATTTTTTCCCCATATGAAAATTATGAATATTATCATTAAAATTAAGTAGAGGGTGTGTGTGTGTGTGTGTGTGTGTGTGTGTGTGTGTGTGTGTGTGTGTGTGTGTGACATGTCATCCTATTCACCACCCCTGGATCAGCCCCTGCTAGCTTAGCTAGTACTAATCCACTAGGCAGAGAGATGGTTAGTTCTAATTTCCTCATGTGTGTTGGCTGTGGGAAAGATTTGTCCACACTGGTAAGGGTCTGGGTCCAGCATTTGCAGTATTGTATAGGTTTTACAAGACCTTGTACTAGCTGTTACTAACTACATGAAAAACATGACATGTACCGCAAAGATTCAGAGGGTAAAAACTGGTATTGTCACCAAGACCCCTTTCAAAGGGGTCGTGCGTGCCAGACAGTTGACAATGATGCAATCTGAATAATCTGTTACATGTAGTTAAGTAACTAGCTAGATTTACTATGTAGTGTAAACTAGGGCAGGGCCCGACTACACGGTCAGGCCAGTCAGGCTTATAGCCTGACCACTTTTTTTTCATAAAGAAAATGTCATCACAATTGTAAACCACAAATAGCATGATGTGTAGGTAAAGGGTTATCACTAAACCATGAAATTCCTCGTTTTCCTTGACCATGGCTAGCAGTTTATCTGAAATACTGGACTTGGAGATTAACCAACCTCAGGATTTCAAGTTTTCTTAAACGTCAGTTTGGTAAGTCTAAGATAGTGTACAGAGATTTTCAAAATTCAGTGGTTTAATGGTTCCATTACGATGAGGCTAATGATGCAGTTAATTTTTGTTAATGTGCATGAATGCTGTTAAGAAAAATAAAATGCCTTCATCTGGAAATGCTGATCGAGCCTTTATATCAAGAGGTTACACTAACTGGAAAGATGCTACTGGGGAGAAGGGCTTTCGACAATCATCTGCATAGTAATAGCAACTGAAGTCATGATTACTCTACCTCAAGCCACTCAAGATTAAATAACTTAATGATTATATATATTCACAGAGAAGAAACTGACAAGCTATCTTTGGAGACTTGTTTGAACACTTTCATTTCAAGCAATGAACACAGAAAAAATATTTGGATGTTTTGAATTGTCATAATTATTTTTTAGAAATTTTTTAATCAGATACACAATGGCATGTGCATAATCCATTTACTGACCCTGACCACACCTACTATCTGATCACAACCATTGTGCCCACCCAACCACACTCATAACTACACCCACTTCCTGACCTGACCACTTTAAAAAAGCTTCCTCCTGCACTACAGGGGCAGGGTATATATGTATATAATAACATAGTTCTTGCCTGGAGCAACATTGTAGAGACCAAGTGTATAAGGCACAGTCAGATCGACATTCTGAGGTATCATTATGCTCTCATTCTGCAATTATTCTGCTATCAAACACTTATTAGCTATGTTTGAAGTTTGTGTGTATATGGACATGATCGAATTGCCAGTTCCCCAACTTCTAGTAATATTTAATATTATTTGCTGAACAAGAAAACTGGATAGTTATACTTACTTCTATCTAACTAAGCTGTTGGGATTAAACCATTTCTGAATGAGGTTCTGGATAACTGAAATTCTATTGTATGTATATAAAGCCCACTGGCCTGTCCAACCTGAGTTGAAGTTCACTACATAGTTTGAGTAGAGTAGACTGTCCTAATTAAAGCAATGGCTTCAAGTTCCTGAATTGCAAAATCCTGGAAGTTTGTACAAGGTGCATCATCTCCAGTATTATGAATCGAAAACAAACCACCAAGCAGTACAGTGCTCCCATCATCTTTAAAGCTTCCAGAATCACTTCCAAAGCTTCCAAGGTAAACTGCTGGCCATCACTGTTTCCTAGTCTGTATTTATTTATTTATTAAATTTTATTTATTTAAATATTACATTTTATTTATTTATTTATTAAATTTTATTTATTTATTTATTAAATTTTATTTATTTATTTATTAAATTTTATTTATTTATTTATTAAATTTTATTTATTTATTTATTAAATTTTATTTATTTATTTATTAAATTTTATTTATTTATTAAATTTTATTTATTTGTTTGTTTGTTTGTTTGTTCATTCGTTCGTTTATTTATTTATTTATTTATATTTTGATGTTCAATTTCATATTGCAAGAATAACTACTAGATACAGATACTCAACAGAATATGACACAAATATATATATATATATATACCAAGTCATAATAGAAACACATACACACAATGCTATAGAAAATTAGGGATGGAATAAAGTCACAGTAAGCGGAAAGAGAGATAAGCAATATAATTCTTACATGTTAGTTTGATGAATTAGTTTGAGCTGTACTAGAGAACTGGAATTTTTTCATCACAGTGAATTTCTCCTTCAGTTCTTTGATGTTTAGCACATATACAAGATTTATGGCTGGAAGTAAGAAAATCAATATAAATGCTATAACTGACAACCATGGGATTGCAAGCTGAAGGAAAGTATTTCTATCACATGGATTATTTGGATCATTCCCTTTTCCTTCACAGACAAAGTAATGTGATAACTGCTCTGCAAATGGTTCTGAATTTCTTGTTGCTATGGTGAATGAAGTCAAGGCCACCACAGCAAGCAATACATAGTAGGAAAATGAAATCAAGATTTTCCTTTCAGCTGTACCAATTTTGAAGACATCTTTGGCTTCCTTTGCCTTAAGGAGTCCATATTGCTGTATAATAATATTATTATAACAATTAAGCAGATAAAACCCATTCCACTTTCCACTGCTGGACACATTCTCTAGATATGAGGCAGGATCATCACAATTTTTGGCATAATAGGTATTTCTATTATGTTAATGTAATGCTTTGATAATTATAGGATTATAAGTCTTTATCTTAGCATAACTGGTTGTATAAGATTCTAATCGTCACTTATGCTGCTGTACAACAAACATCAAAATTTATATAAAGCTCTAAGTAGCTACTAAGATGAGCATGATACATAAAATATTGGGGAATTGCTAAAAGCATAATGGTTAAAAATAAACTCAGGTCTCCACAGCTATAGCTAACAAAACTGCAAACATGAGTATTCTATAAACTCACCTTATGAATAGAATAGAAGAGGAATATTAACACAGATATTCCATACATTAAAATCAGATTTATTGGCAGAACTAGTGCATAGAAAACTGCATTTTTGTTTGTACCAGTACATAATATAGGAGGGAATCGAATTAAACCGTAGCCCATCCCACCAGATGCAAATGTAATGCCTCTACTTTTCCTGATTTCGTCAGATTCCAGTTCCACAGCAAAAGTAACCATTGATGTTATTACAGGAACCAGTGGGAGTATGAGACCAGCTACAACACACCCAATGTGGATGTACTTGACTCTGTGTGCTGTCTCAAATGATCGAGAGTGCAATGGAAACTGAATCTTCCACAAAAGAGCAGTTATGTGAAACATCCACCATAGGCTCAACTGAAGTATTGTGTATGAGAATACGATTCCTATTCAAAACATTAGGCAGTATACCTAGCTATTGTAAAAAAACTATAAATATGTTTATAACTATAATGGGGATTGTTTTGACTAGGGTGGGCTTAAATAAAATACCCACACCTAACTAGTAAATAATGTAATGCTATTCACAGACACTCGCCTCTAATCTGTTAAACTTCTATTGGGCATGTAAAAAGTATAATCACAAAGTTACTGTAACTTCAATTATATCTGGGTGACAAGTGAAATATGAAAATGAACTTTAGTACAATAGACTCTCATCATCATTCAAGTTGGTTTATTTGGACTGCAATATCTACATAAGTTAACACTCACCTGTTATCACACAAAATGGTGTCACTTCATACAAGCTATCAAGAAGATTAGGTGAAGAGCAGTAAAGAGAAGGGCGATCCATGTATGTAACAAGTACAAAAAATTCTGCATGCATGCATAAAATGGAAGTCAGGTCAGATTCTTCTCCATTTAATAATAGTTACCTGTCACTAGTATGTCACAAGTCATGTAGACAATAAATATAGACGGAAAACTAAACCTGTAGCAAGAAAAAAGATTATCATCATAATTATATAGGGGTAGGGGTTGGCGAATTATGCTCATTTTTTTGTTATTATGCTATGCTAGCTATGCTCATCATTTTAATAATTATGCTACTAAAAAACCTCCATTATTATGCTCAACATTATGCTCATAGACAGGGTTCAAAGGTCACCTCGATCACAACCACATCCTGTACACTGTAGAGAGAGTATTTAGTGATCTCAAAAATTCATTTAAAGAGTCCCAAAGCCAGTCACTGGAAAATTATATTGAATTGTCATTAATGTTGCAGTACAATAGAAACTAATGTTTATTTATTTATTTATTTATTTATTAATTTTTTTTTTTGTTTTTTGTTTTGTTTTGTTTTGTTTTGTTTTGTTTTGTTTTGTTTTGTTTTGTTGCCAAAAAATACCTCATTATGCTCATAAATATATCAATTATGTTAGCATATGCTATATAGTGTTTATGAAATCACTTATTATGCTCGAAATTATGCTGGCATAATTCGACAACCCCTACATAGTGGGTGTTATCCAAATCATCATCTCAGTAATTGGAGTGGGTGGTATGTTACAACATATGTCAACATAATACAATATGTCAATATAACATGTCACATTACATTTAACCTAAATCTCAAACTTGGAGGAGAAAGCAGAAAAGCTGCAGTACATCTAGAAATAGTCATACTGAATTGTATAACATACATGATAATACACCATAGCTGTTACTACTATAGTTACAAAAGATATATAAAAATGCAACATGCAGGATTCCATCACCTGAGTCAATTCCCTGATAAACTACAGAAAATTCTGTATTGTGTTATGAGTTGGATTTGGTGATCACTGTATAGAGAGTGGCACGCTGATACAATGACTACACAGTAACACTATTACACAGTAAAATTATTATACTAACATCAAAGACCCCATACCATAGGAAACAGTGAATTACTCACATTCTTTTGAACCTGATGAATGATATTACCATGATAAACAGACCAGAGATGAACCCAACTATAGCTGATAACAATATTATCACATCGTAAATAATTGTTTCTGTAGGAGTAAATTTCTTCCAAGTATAACAGCTGGGGACACATGGTTTTGAATCTCCTTCACGAAAGAAGTCTTCACGACAATCCAGAAGCTCTGAGGTGCTAGTATTTAGTGGAGTAGTCATGGCCTCAGACTCTGATGTAATATTGAAATAATAAAATAGCTAGATACTACCAGTGAATTGGGAAGATTGAGCATTTTGCTGCATTTTGGTATTTGAACCAAGTTTCTGGAGGTAGCTAAGTGTTGTTGAGCTAGACCTCTATGAAGGTAATTTACTCATAATGCTCAATCTCCCCCATTTAAATTTTACCATTTGTACTACCAGAGCCACTTCCATTTAGGACTGGACAAGACGGGGACTCTATTGGAAAGATCCCACAATCAGGAAGATCAATGCTAAATCCCAGAGCTATGGCCCACTCAGTACGACACACCACATCTCTGATCTCCTCACACTGTCCTATGGTGGGTTGAATGAAGATTCCTGACATGTCACATAACCCAAATTGATAGAGACAGAGAAAAGGTACTATTAATTCTCTGCATTCAGGAGTGGGCTTTATAAAGCTGTCGAGTTCAAACAGAATCTGACTAGCTGTGGATTCATCATTTTGTTTCACCAAGATGTTTCCTTCAAGATCTGTGTCACAGTTCATTGATGACAGGATATCAACTAATGAATTTTCACAGACACTATTCTGTATCAGTGTAGTTGGACATGTCGGATGAGTGGCATTTTGTTTTCCTAGATTTTGATCTGTCTCAGTGTCTACCTATAAGGAAATGATTATACTGTTTATAGATCTAGGATACAAAACTCCTTAATCCAATCTCATTTTATAGCATATACTCAAATTTTATGACAATTATAGGGAGCAAAGTGTGGGAACAATACCAGACATTACTTGTTCAAGGCTTTATCTGAGTGAGAATGCCCTCTTCCACTCCCCACCCCACCCCCTAACCCCAACTCCCAACTCCTCCCCTCCCTGAAATGTCTATGAAATGTCCAAGTAGTTTTCTCCAATCCTTAGGCCCACAGAGCTAAGATTCTTTCATGTTGCCCTCAGTAAAGTGAAACTTTACCTAGGAATTCCCAGAACACTGATCTGGGTTGGTTTTGGACACAGTTTGAGGACAAAAATAGACATTGGACCTTTAACCTACTCTACCAGCAAGAGCTTAGAACAACAATAACAAGTAATAATAACAATAATTCATTAGCATGAATTATAACACACAGTTAGTTTATGAATAAATAATAAGCAAACACTATATGCCATACAACATGAGATTTCTATGGATTGTTATCTAATAACTAGCTAATCCTGATTCTTTCTCTCTTTATTTTCCTGCTACATTTGTACCCCAGTATCACAGCTATTTAACTAGATGGGTCATTCTCCTTCTTAGTCCTCACAAATTCCTGTGACCTAATGGCCTGCACACATTATTATTGTGCATTTAAGAGAAGGGGACATCACACCCCCTCACACTTTCATGGCCCATACTTTATCATTCATGTAATTATTACTCTAGCTATGTTGTAGTTTTATGTTTTGCATAATGAAGCACTGTAAAGATGTATACAGTACTTAGGGATGTATTTAGGGAGGGGAAAGTTCCTGTTGCAAGGAAACTCTTCCTTAGAAGTAGGGACAAGCACATTATGCTAGCATTGCTTTGAGCATAATAGGCCTATCAAAGCATTGGGCAGAATGCTGGCATAATAAGTGAACTTAGTGACCCTTAAAGTAAACAGTGGTCCATCTGCAGCTCAGAAAGTACTCTTAGTTCAACCATCATCAACCTCTGCTGAGTGTGTCTTTTCTTTATTGAAGAACTCATTCAATAAACAACAGATGAATTCTCTTGAAGATTATGTAGAGGCATCACTCATGTTGCAATTCAACAGAGTTTAATCCTGACTGTCATGTAGTTTATTTTGGGGCATAATATAAGCATAATAGGAGCTGGTGCAAAAGCATAATAGGGTTTTAAAAATAGCACTTGAGAATAGCATAATAGGAAATTAGCATAATGTGCTTGTCCCTACTTAGAAGGCTGGATACAACCCCATGATACATGGTACATGGTAAACAGCTGTAATTTTGACCATAAAATCACATCACATCCACGATCTAGACCTCTGAAGCCATTATTAGCATGACAACACCCACACTAAAAAAAGATTGGTCAGCTAAAGTGGGTGTGGGTATTGAAACCTCCTAGATATTACTCCTGGTACCTATAGAGTGCTTATTAGCCTATGTCAAATTCTTTGCTATCCTGCAGCATTCATTATGTCACCTAACAGACTATATAGTGACACAACCATTGTGAATTAGCATGTAGAGACTTCCATAAGACATATGGCTATTATATTCTGTTTCCCAGTAAATGTACCTATCAATACATTATGTCAATAATGGTAGGTAATGTATCTACTGCAATTTACTGACAGACACACTATGGTAAACAGTAAGGGGTAGAGTGTTACAGAATACCACAACATGCTAGAATGTAGTACAACAATGAATCAAATTTACTGATCTCAAAATAGTTACAGGCTAACTTTTTAATTTTTGATACTGATTACTGTCATAACTTTGAAAGTTATTTATTTATTTATTTGTTTGTTTGTTTGTTTGTTTGTTTTATTTTATTTTATTTATTTATTTTGGGGGGGGGGAGGAGTCCCTTCATCTACCACTAACAGTGAAAATAAAATAACAGTGCTAGATCGAGATTACTTATCTATAATGCTTGGATAAACAACTTAAGGAATGTGAGTGTTTTGATAGATTCCAGATTATTTTGCCACTTCAAGTTATAGTTAATAAACAACTTGACATGACTATAATAGTGTTAAACCCCACTCCATCAGATTGTAGGTCTAGATATTAATCAAAGTATCCTGATAAAAAGATTACAAATTTCAGCTTAGAATCTCCAGGTCTTCCTAAGCAGATAAAGACTAAACTCCACCCCAATGAGCCTGCTCGAGGGAATACCATCCATGAATAATATTGTCCTACTGGAAAAGCTTGGGTAATTAAGAATACCTATATATCTCATAAGCTGTTACCTGCATTTTTTAGCTGTAAATGCTCTTTGAAAATGTATCTAGTCCTGTCTGGCATTTTTGAATAATAGGCATGAACTAGCATTTGAGAATAATTATGCAGTGTTGCCAGGTTGTTGTCTAAAAAAATCCACAGAGTAAACAATGATTATGTGGCCAAAGGCCACTGCAACGGGGAGGATTCGGGAAGAATGTGCTCCTTACTGTAAGAAGCTACAGAAACCATCTTTTTCTAATTGACACTGAAAAAAAACATTACTATGAATGAGTGTTGTGTATGAGATAGAGGGCCTTTATTTTAGAAATAAATTTCATAAAGGATAGTCTTAATTGGACAAAACCAGAACTCTACCTTGATCCATCCACAGACAATTTTCTGCCCCAAAATCAACAGTCTGTGGAGAATTTAGGATGGGGAGGGGGGGGGGAGGGGGAGAATACCATAATATTGAACTTCCTAGGTAATTAGCAATAGCTGAGGACATTTTCACCTAAAATGGATGTTCTTCCTCACTGGTCCCAGACATGCAAAAATGTTTTGCTTCTGCAGCCATCCTCTGCCGAAGCAGAAAGAGTATTTTCAACATTGTCTGTTTTATTTATAAACATGTTTCATTAGAGGACTACATTGAAATGTTGCAATACAATAATTAGTTAGCTTGTAAAAATATTTTATTGACTAATTGTCATGTATTTGATAGGTGATTTGGCATGACTTCATAAGAGAATGGCATAATAATAGAGATATTATCTATGTCTAGATAGGCCAAAAAATGAACATGGAGATTCAAAATAACAGCTGCATACTTGTGTGGCAAGGACGTGCTTATCTCCTCATATAAATTGTGAACTCAACTTGCAATTATCACTATTCATTCAAGGAACTTCTTTTTCTATCAACTTGCTGAAGCCCACTTCTTCTGCACTACTTGTATAAACCTTCTAATGCCATTCTTCAAGAGTTATATTTAGCTAAGAATAAAATTGTAGCCAATACAACTAGCTAGTGAAAAACAGTTAATCTTCAAGCAAATCTTGCTCAAATTCATACAATGTGTAGCCAGCTAATAAGCAGCTATCTTTCTAGTCTCTAGCTACTTAGTGACTTACAGTTACTGGAATATGGTAGAAAACAGTCGGTAATGTTAGCAGTCCCCAAACAATGGTTATCAGCACCAGAAGTCCGACCACCTCCATACGCATCCAAAACACCAGACTGAACTGCTTCTCCCCATCCTGGACACAGCCGTTACTCGCATGAACATCTCCAACAGATGCACCATTTTTAGATTCGGTCATAGCTATTTCGGTAACGAGTCCCATCTTCAGTCGCCTACAGTCTCTACGCTATTCCGGAACCGGAAGTACCTACTATTAGGCCATTCCTTCCCCACTTATTATACTTGTAATGGAATTTCTAATTGCTTCTAGCTTAGCTAGCTAGCTGGGGGTGTGAACTATGATGTAATGTGTTATGCGTTTATACACAATTTTATATTGGTCATATGGAAGACCTTGGATAACTTTGGCACACTAACAATCAAGAATCAGTAATCTTGAGTGTCACATGGCTAGTATCAGTAAAGAGATCTCTGTGGAGCTAGCTGCAGCAAGTTCCAGGTCTCTACCACTTTCCTAGCTTGAGATATAGCTTTTCTAGTGTGACCACTTGTCTTCTGATTCACTTTGTATCCAGGTATGTTTGTTTAGCTATGAGAGGGAGATTTGTAGACATAACAGAGAGGGAGATCAAATCATTTACAGAGAGTCTCACCCCTGTATATGGAGACTTGACAGCCTAGCTAGTCACCTTCACAGAATTGCTTTCTAGCAACTATGATCAAAGAACTGTTGAACTTACAGCAAAGTAGACTCACAAGAAAAGCTATATCTCCAGCTGGGAAAGTGGTAGAGACCTGGAACCTGTTGCAACTAGCTCCACAGAGATCTGTTTACTCCACCGATACTAGCCGTGTGACACTCAAGATTACTGATTCTTGATTGTAGTGTGCCAAAGTTATCCAAGGTCTTCCATATGACCAATATAAAATAATATGTGTATCTATATAAACGCATAACATTACATCATAGTTCCTTAATTAGACAGAGGAAGCAATTAGAAATTCCAAGTTGTGGTATACAGACTATTGAACTCTTGGTGATAGAATTTAGTAACTTGTATTTTATCTTACACTTAGGTTGTTTGTCTGTACTTATGAATTCTTACACTTAGGTTGTTTGTTCTTAGTTATTCTAGAACATTCTATTTGTCTGATTTTTGTATAAGTAGTTTGTGTGATTTAAGTAGTTTTAGAGAGTTCCAGAGTTCAACAATAATAATTTCAGAACTATAATTTATCTACTTGTGATTCATAAAGAAGATATCACAAATTGGCGACGAGGATAGTGGATTGCCATGGCTAGGTCAACTGCTTCAACATCGTATGGAACTCTCAAAGAATTTCATTTGGAGTCTGACTCCATCAAGGCATATTTGGAAAGAGCTGAACTTTATTTCACAGCAAACACTATTGCAAGGGAAAAGCAAGTTCCAATTTTACTCAGTGCAATTGGCCCATCTACTTACAGCCTCTTAAGTGACCTTCTCGCACCAGAAGCACCTAAGTCAAAGTCTCTAGCAGAATTATCAGAAGTATTGCTGAAGCATTTTGAACCGAAGAGAGCTATAATCGCAGAACGATTTCACTTCCACAAACGACAACAGGCCCCAGGAGAGACCATCACGGAGTATGATGCTGCACTCCGAAAGCTAGCAACTCACTGCAAATTCGGCAATTACTTAGAAGAAGCTCTACGTGATCGGTTAGTATGTGGTCTACATAATGAAGCTATTCAGCTACGCCTACTTGCAGAAGCAGATCTAACCTATGCGAAGGCTATGGAGATGGCACAAGGCTTGGAAGCCGCTGAAAAAAGCTCGAGATCTTTCAAGAAAATGGAACCTTTCATTAAGAAAATTACAACAGACAAACCGGGTAAATCAAAGCATAATAGTTATAGTCTTACCCAATCCTGCTACCGATGTGGCAAATCTAACCATGCAGCTGCTGAGTGCCGTTTCAAAGATGCAGACTGCCACACTTGTGGAAAGAAGGGTCACATAGCACCTGTTTGCCGATCCAAACCCAAGAACTCTCATAACTCCAACTCTGTTATACAACCAAGAAGAAATAAAAAACCATTTGGCACCTACCACATGAAACAGCCATATTCTCAAACGGAATCCGAAGAGGAAAAATTTTACTTACACAAGTTGTCAGAACCTTCCTTCACACCAATCGAAGTGACGGTGAAGATAGAAGATATTCCACTGACTATGGAAATAGACACAGGAGCTGCCTTATCCATCATTTCAGAAAGCACTTACAGAGAAAAGTTTCCTACACTCCCACTGCACAGGTCTACCGTGAAACTGAAAACGTACACAGATGAACCAATGGTGGTGCAAGGCCAACTCAATGTACATGTCAAGTATGGGAACCAAATTGCCCCTTTAGTACTAATTGTAGTTGCTGGAAATGGCCCCAGCTTATTTGGAAGAAACTGGCTCAAATACATACGTCTAGATTGGCATCGAATTGCTACTGTTCGAAGCAAATTCCTTGGGCTAGATGCTCTGCTCACAAAACATGAGTCCCTCTTCAAGGATGAGTTAGGCACAATATATCCTGAAAAAGCTACTCTCCATGTCAAGCCAGATTCAACACCAAGATTTTTTAAGCCCCGACCTGTTCCTTTTGCAATCAAAGATGCCATCGGGAAGGAGCTAGACCGACTGGAACAACAAGCCATCATCAGGAAAGTGGACAGTAGTGATTGGGCAGCACCCATAGTGCCAGTCCCAAAGAAAGATGGAAAATTTCGAATTTGTGGAGACTACAAGGTTACAGTAAATCAATCTTTAGTTGTTGATCAATACCCCTTGCCCAAACCGGAAGACTTGTTTGCAATACTGGCCAATGGCAAATATTTCTCCAAGTTGGACTTATCTCAAGCCTACTTACAACTTTCATTAAACGAAACCTCCATGAAGTATGTCACCATTAATACCCATCAAGGTCTATACCAGTATACCCGCCTACCCTTTGGTATTGCCTCAGCCCCAGCCATTTTTCAGAGGTTGATGGACAACATTCTCAGAGGAATCCCTGGAGTCATCTGTTACCTCGATGATATTCTTGTTTCAGGCAAAGACGCTGAAGATCACCTCCGCAACTTGGCAGAAGTTTTCAAACGAATGGAAGAGCATCATTTCAGACTCAAGAAAGCAAAGTGTAATTTTATGGTACAATCAGTGGAGTACCTTGGGCATCAACTTAACCAAGAAGGTATTCATGCTATTCCTAGCAAAGTAGAAGCAATTGTCAATGCACCTCAACCAACTAATATCCAAGAACTTCGCTCCTTTCTTGGATTGATAAACTACTATGGAAAGTTTATCAGAAATCTTTCAAGTATCCTACATCCTCTCAATTGCCTGCTACAAGCCAAGCAAAAATGGGAATGGACAAAAGAATGTGAACATACCTTTAAACAAGCTAAACACCAGCTAGCATCTTCTGAAGTTCTTATCCACTATGACCCTAACCTTCCAATCAACCTAGCTGCAGATGCCTCAGCTTATGGAATCGGTGCTGTTATTTCGCATGTCCTCCCTGACGGAAGTGAAAGGCCTATTTCATTTGCCTCACGAACTTTGACAACCAGTGAAAAGAATTATGCCCAACTTGAAAAGGAAGCCTTGTCATTGATTTTTGGTGTCAAGAAGTTTCACCAATACCTTTATGGAAGGAAATTCACTTTAATTACCGATCATAAGCCCCTGACATCTATACTTGGACCAAAGAAGGGAATTCCATCTCTAGCTGCTGCTCGACTCCAACGGTGGGCACTTCTTCTTGCTGCATATGATTACAACATCTGCTACAAACCAACAGAATGGCACAGCAATGCTGATGGCTTATCTCGACTCCCACTACCATCACAAGATACCAGTTTAACTACAGAAGTTGTTAGTGTGTTCAACATTGGTCAAATTCAGGCTTTACCAGTTACTTTTCAACAAGTACAATCTGCTACCAGATGTGATCCTACTCTCAGCAAGATTGCAACTTATGTACAGTCTGGATGGCCAGGACATGTTTCTGATGATCTCAAACCTTACCATTCAAGAAGAGATGAAATTGGAATGGAGAAGGGATGTTTAATGTGGGGAGTTCGTGTTATTATTCCGAATAAGCTTCAAGACAGAATTCTGCAATCACTTCATGAGAATCACCCTGGAATTACCAGAATGAAATCAGTGGCAAGAAGTTATTTCTGGTGGAGTGGACTAGACCAAGACATTGAGAGAACTGCACAATCATGCCAACAATGTCAGGAGAATAAGTCTAATCCTCCAGTGGCACCCTTACACCCATGGGTATGGCCGACTGAACCATGGAAGAGGATCCATATTGATTTTGCCGGACCTTTCCTCAACAAGACATTCCTCATTGTCGTGGATGCACATTCCAAATGGCCAGAAGTCATTACAATGTCGTCTACTAATTCTCATCAGACCATCACAGCTCTTCAAAGTCTGTTTGCCAAGTATGGTCTACCAGAACAACTAGTGTCCGATAATGGCCCCCAATTCACATCCGATGATTTTGCTCATTTTGTCAAATCCAATGGAATCAAACACATCCGAAGTGCACCATATCATCCCTCATCAAATGGTCTCGCAGAGAGATTTGTCCAAACATTCAAGAGAGCAATGAAGGCAAGTGAACGTGATGAACCTTGCTTAACAACACGCTTGTCTCAGTTCTTGCTCAGCTATCGATCAGTCCCTCATGCTACTACAGGTGTATCCCCAAGTGAACTATTTCTGAAACGAAAGATTCGCACTCGCTTTGATCTCCTTAAGCCAGACTTAGAAAGTTATGTGAATGACAAACAATCTCAGCAAAAGAAATACCATGATAGTCATTGCAAATCAAGATCATTCATACCAGGTCAGCATGTAATGGTGAAAGAATTCAACACATCCAAGAAATGGACACCTGGAGTTATTTTGAACAATACTGGCCCTTTATCATACAGTATCAAGCTTGACCAAGGCAGAATTGTTCGTAGACATGCTGATCACTTGAGGAACTATTTAAAAACTCCTCACTATTCTCCTCTCAACTGTTATGGATTTATTCCTACCACCCTGAGCTCACCCAGACCTGAAACTGTACAAGAATCTGCACCTGTTAATCGTTATCCTCAAAGAGTTCGTCGACCACCTGATCGGTTATGCCATGTTCATATTTAAGAGGGAAGGAAATGTGGTATACAGACTATTGAACTCTTGGTGATAGAATTTAGTAACTTGTATTTTATCTTACACTTAGGTTGTTTGTCTGTACTTATGAATTCTTACACTTAGGTTGTTTGTTCTTAGTTATTCTAGAACATTCTATTTGTCTGATTTTTGTATAAGTAGTTTGTGTGATTTAAGTAGTTTTAGAGAGTTCCAGAGTTCAACAATAATAATTTCAGAACTATAATTTATCTACTTGTGATTCATAAAGAAGATATCACACAAGTGTAATTGTTTTAAACTTTGAACTCAATGATTGTGCTAGGTGTATGGTGTTGTCTCTCATATTATATATCTTGCAGATTTCATTTCAGTCTTAGAGTTACTCCAAAGGCTGAAATCAAGTAACAGGAAGGGCATACAGGTAGCATGTACTCTGGACTTAGATAATGAACAACTGCTTTAAAAATGGTTGAGAACCTTGAAGCTATGCCTGGTAGTCCTTCCAAGAAACCAAAGAGAATGAGCCACTTTCTGGATAAAGGAGTTTGAAGGTATCACTAGTAGAAGCATAAATGGAAAGGCATATGCTAGATGCTTGCTGTGCTCATCAGATTTTACTAAGTGCTGACCATGAAGGAAGGCATGATAATTATAACAGCAGTACTGTAATGTAAGAGTGACAATGTTGCTTAATAAACTGGTTTGCTATACATGCTTAATCTCTGATCATATGGGTTGGGCTTTGCTTTATATCACACCCAAGTGGGCAGGGTTTAAATTGTCCCTTATTTCTGTTTTCTTAAGTTGGCAACTATAGTACTCCTGTAACAGAAAGACTAGCATCTCTGCAGTATCATAGAAGTACACTTTACACTTACACGCTGCTTGCAGTAACAGATTTTTCTTTCAGCTGTACATTAAGTTCAATTTTCTTACCAGTACAGTAATAGCTAATTATTCCATCCAAAGACACTCAGAGTCCAGCTACAACACACCCAATGTGGATGTACTTGACTCTGTGTGCTGTCTCAAATGATCGAGCATGAAAGGGAAATTGAATCTTCCACAAAAGAGTAGTTGTGTGAAACATCCACCATAGACTCAACTGAAGTATCGTGTATGAGAATGTAGCTAATTCCTATCATACACAAAGCTATTGTTGTAAAACTTAAATATTTTTGACAAGACAATGGGTTTAAATCAAAGTGCCATATTATCTTATCTGTTAAGCTGGGTGTAAAGCGATGTTTACAAAGTATCTGGAAGTCTCTATTGGGCACATAATCACGTTAATGTAACTTCAATTGTGACAAAGGAAATATGACTTTAGTACTACTCATAATCACTCACTAAGTTGGTTAATTTGGACCGTAATATCTACATAAATTAATTACATTTACCTGTAATCACACAAAATGGCAATATAATCTGTATGATGTAATCTCATACTACCAACTATCCTGGCCGTTTATATGAAGAAGAATCTACTGTTGTATTCGTTAACTAAAACTAAAATGGATAATAGTTGACTAATTTCTTCACTACTAAAACTAAACTAAACTGTAGTTCACTTGCTTGCCAAAACTATTTACATCCATATTGCACCAAAAACTAAACTAAAACTAACGAGAGCAGAGGTTGAATCTAATATACACCTCCAGCTGGCCACACCTACCTCTGATCGCTCATTTATATCAGAGGTAGATTAATCACAAGCTGGTCGTGTAATCTACCGTTTTCAAATATTATTATGGCCCAGTCTTAGGCTTCAGGTCCTTCTGTCCCTTCAGTTTCATCAGCATCCGCTAAACCTACGGGGCAATCCTCGAGGTATAGAAGAAGTTTGGTTTGGGACTACTTTTACTACGATACTGATAGAAACAAGAGTGTGTGCCAAATTGATGTTAGCGGGTCTGTCTGTAGTAAGCATATTTCCGGAAAAAACCCCACAAACCTTAAGCATCATATGAAAGCTGCTCACCCTTCCATACTGAATGAATTTTTAATAAGAGAAGAAAGTATTAAGAAGCATAAGGTACAAGCTAAGAAAAGCTACTCTGAAAGAGTCTTTATCTAAGCAAACTATGTACACTAAAGATAGCCACCAATACAAGGCCGTCACTCGGAAGCTTGCCATATTTGTGGGCAGTTCTAATGTAGCCAATCGAATAGTGGAAAATTTTGAGTTTTTGAATTTACTCCAAACCATGGACCCAAGGTACCCCGTTCCAGGAAGAACAGCTCTTTGTAATGAGTTAACTTGTGTCCTCATTGAGTTAAAAGCCAAGATCATAGCACATCTGGAAAGTGCAAGCAAAGTAAGCATATGCTGTGATGTGTGGTCCAAAATAGGCCCAACTTCCTCATATCTTGGGGTTACCAGACATTTTTTCTCCTGGAAGGATCATAGCCGACACACAGTTACTCTATAGCTGTCAGAAGAATGATTGGCTCACATACTGCTGTCAATATTCGGGCTCTTCTTTTCTGAATGGGGATTAGACTATAGCAAGATCTCTGCTATCATAACTGACAACTGTAGCAACATGGTAGCTGCTTTTAAGGAGAACTTGGAAGAAGATGATGATACAGATGTTGGAGGTGATGAAAGTGATAATGATGCAGATGATGATGAAGTGTATAATATTGAGGAGATACCATCAAATGAGGAGAATGATTTCCTTGATTGTGAGGAAAGTAATGATGAAGAATTTATTTGTTACAACCGTATAAGCTGCTTTTCTCATACTCTTCAGCTTGTAGTCAATAAATTTAGTGACTGTGACAGTTTCAAACAGTTGATGAAGCATGCTCATGTACTAGAACAAAAATTTAATTCATCAACAAAAGCTACTGAACAATTAATTTCTCTTTCTGGTAAAAAAAGCTTACTAAAGACTGTCCTATCCGATGGAGGTCAACCTTCTTAATGGTCAATCATATGCTTGAAGTAAGAAATCACCTAAAAGTTGTACTAGAGGAGCAGGGATGGGATGATCTTGCTGCTAGTGAATGGAGAATGCTGCAGAATGTGGTGAATCTCTTACAGCCTTTTGCAAAATTTACATCACTTCTCAGTGGTGATGAATTTACAACCCTCTCTTGTGTTGTCCCAGCAATTATGGATCTAAATATTTGAGGAGGTATGTTACTGTATGAATTGACATTTTGTGCTTGCATTTAATCTCATTAATAGGTAAAGACAATTGGTGGTGACATTTCCAAGGTGGCAGAAGTTTTACAAACTGAATTACAGTGACGTTTTAAGAAGTACACTGCCCCGGGCATCATAGGCCACCATGCATTGATGCTGGCTGCTAACTTCCTGGATGTACGATATCGTTTGCTATTGAATTCTGTGCAATGTGACAGTGCCAAACAATTGCTCGCTGATCTAGTAAGTTAATTGGACTTGCATGCATTGACTAATAGCAATGTCCATTGAAATGTTTATTCATAATATACATGTATTATGAAGCTACATGTCAATATAGCTAGCATGTACTTGCTTGGATCTATAGCTAAACCATTAAATGTATTTTTGTAGTTGAAAAATGGTTCAGAATCCTGTCAGTCCTCATCACAATGTGCTGCTTCTTCTACTGATCATGAAGAGGATGGACAACCTCCAGGTGAAAAACGCTTTAAACATTTAGGCAAGGTGTTGGAGTTGTGAATCAAAGAGGGCATACAAAAGGCATCAACATTACCACCTGGAAAGTCGGAAATTGAACATTATTTTTCGTCAGTGGCCACACTCTCTGAAAAAGAGGATCCCATTACTTTTTGGCTAAATAATGAGTCTACTTACCCGCTGTTGAGCAGCCTGGCTGTTGACTTATTATGCATCCCAGCATCTTCTGCCCCAGTTGAGAGGACCTTCTCCACTGCAGGTGAAAGTACTTGTGGACGAAGAAATAGATTATCTGACCAAAACTTAGAGAGAGAAATCCTCATCAGAAGGAATCGAAAATATTTCACAAATAATAAAGATGGAGAACAATGATACACATAATAATATAACCTTAGACTCTCAAGCATGGCTATATAGCTAGCTATGACTCCCAATTTATTACATTTTCTGAATTTTTTGATAATAATAATAATAATTGTAATATAATATAATGTTGATAGTTAGCAAGCAGCATTCATCAAAAAATTATATTTGCAACTATATAATATGATTGTATAAGTTGATTGCCCCAGAATAGCTACCATGGTCTTGTTAACTTAACTAGAACTAAAACTAATGCTAAGCTCTTGTAACTAACTAAAACTAAAAGAAATATCAGGCTCTTGTAACTAACTAAAACTAAACTAAAATGTTGTAAGATTCCAATAACTAACTCTAATAGTCCAAAACTACTAACTAAACAACAGTGGAAGAATCTGACCCGATTTCCATTTTATACATGTATGCAGAATTTTTTGTACTTGTTGCATACATGAATCGCTCTTTTCTTTACTCCTCTTCACCTAATCTTCTTGATAGCTTGTTAAAGGTGACATTACTTAACCCTAGCTGCCATAGCCTTAGCCCATGGCCCACAGCATGCAATAGTACACAATGATGTAACTGAATAATCTGTTATGGAGGAGGAGCCAGTTAACTAAGTATTCAAGCCATGTAGTGTAAACTAGGGGCAGGGTATAACGTGTAAACTAGGGGGCAGGATATAATTATATGTACGTATATAATGTGTTCTTGCCTAACCCTGTCTGGAGCAACATTGTAGAGACAATAAGGCACAGTCAGATCATCCTGTTCAGACATTCTGAGGTATCATTATGTTCTCATTCTGTAATCAAATACACTAATTATTCTGCTATCAAATATTTTATTAGCTGTGTTTGAAGTTTGTTTGTATGGACATGATCGAATTGCCAGTTCCCAGCAACTTCTAGTATAAATTATTTGCTGAACAAGAAAACTGGCTAGTTATACTTGCTTCTATCTAACTAAGCTGTTGGGATTAAACCATTTCTGAATGAGGTTCTGGATAACTGAAATTCCATTTATATATAATAATAATATATTTATTATTTTATTTATTTTGATGTTCAATTTCATATTGCAAGAATAACTAACTATACTTAGTAGATACAGATATATACTCAACTGAGAATATGACACAAAGACGACATACCAAGTCTAATAGAAACATAGCTATAAACACTAAAGAAAATTAGGGATGGTCACAGTAAGCAGAAAGAGAGATAAGCAATATAATTCTTACATGTTAGTTTGAAGAATAATTAGTTTGAGCTGTACTAGAGAACTGGAATTTTTTCATCACAGTGAATTTCTCCTTTAGTTCTTTGATGTTCAGTACATATACAAGATTTACAGCTGGAAGTAAGAAAACCAATATAAATCCTATAACTGACAACAATGGGATTGTAAGCTGAAGGAAAGTATTTCTATCACATGGATTATTTGGATCATTCCCTTTTCCTTCACAGGCAAAGTAATGTGATAACTGCTCGGCAAGTGATTCTGAATTTCTTGTTGCTATGGTGAATGCAGTCAAGGCCACCACAGTAAACAATACATAGTAGGAAAATGAAATCAAGATTTTCCTTTCAGCTGTACCAATTTTGAAGACATCTTTGGTTTCCTTTGCCTTAAGGAGTCCATATTGCTGTATAATAATTAAGCAGATAAAACTTATTCCACTTTGCATTGCTGGACACATTCTGTAAAATTAATATCAGGCTGTTATTGCAGGCATAATTTTGGGCACAACTAATAGGTGTTTCCATTAGGGTAATGCAATGCTTTAGGATACAAGTCTTTATCTTAGCATGATTGGTTGTATAAGATGCCTTTCAGTCACAAGACATGACTTACAAATAATAATCATTACTTATGCTGCTGTAACAAATATTAAACTTTATATAAAAGCTAAGTAGCTGCTTAGATGGGCACAATACAGGGGAATTGCTAAAAGCATAATGGTTAAAAATAGACTCAGGTCTCCACATTAGCTATATTATAACTGCAAACATTAAAGTATTCTATAAACTCACCTTATGAATAGAATAGAAGAGGAATATTAACACTGTTATTCCATATACTAAAATCAGATTTATTGGCAGAGCTAGTGCATAAAACACTGCATTTTTGTCTGTACCAACACACAAAATAGGAGGGAATCGAGTTATACCATAGCCCATTCCACCAGATGCAAATGTAATGCCTTTACTTTTCCTGATTTCATCAGATTCCAGTTTCACAGCAAAAGTAACCATTGATGTTATTATAGGAACCAGTGGGAGTATGAGACCAGCTACAACACACCCAATGTGGATGTACTTAACTCTGTGTGCTGTCTCAAATGATCGAGAATGCAATGGAAAACGAATTTTCCACAAAAGAGCAGTTATGTGAAACATCCACCATAGGCTCAACTGAAGTGTCGTGTATGAGAATATGATTCCTATTATATACAAAACATTAGGCAGTAACCTAGCTATTGTGTAGAACTATTAGCTAAATAATAATCACGACTAGAAGGTGAACTTAAATGAAATCCTATTTAGAGACACTCGCCTCTAATCTGTTAAACCATGTGACATTTCTATTGGGCGTGTAAAGAGTATAATCACAAAGTTACTGTAATTTATTCTATATCTGGGTAACAAGTGAAATACGAAAATGAACTTTAGTACAATAGACTTTCATCATCACTCAAGTTGGTTTAATTGGATCTGAATTATACTTTAACATTTACCTGTTATCACACAAAATGGTGTCACTTCATACAAGCTATCAAGAAGATTAGGTGAAGAGCAGTAAAGAGAAGGGCGATCCATGTATGTAACAAGTACAAAAAATTCTGCATGCATGCATAAAATGGAAATCAGGTCAGATTCTTCTCCATTTAATAATAGTTTACCTGTCACTAGTATGTCACAAGTCATGTAGACAATAAATATAGACGGAAAACTAAACCTGTAGCAAGAAAAAAGATTATCATCATATTAGGGGGTGTTATCCAAACCATCATCATTTCAGTAATTGGAGTGGGTGGTAGCTATGTTACAGCACAATATGTCAACATAATACAATATGTCAATATAGCTATATATGTTTAAGGTGTCGGTTACTCCACGGTTAATCCAGGAATACATCACTTTTAAAATTCATTAAAAATGCTAAAATTGATATTTATACTATATATTATATTTGACATCAAAATGATCCGCTTTTCTTGCTTCATCTTATACTATCTAAGAGAAGGGAAAGCTATAAGGTAGCACAGAGTTACATTTAGATCTGTATGAACACTAAAAACTTACTATTTACAAAATTCAAGAAGAGTCCCGAAGAGTTCCTGAATTTTTTTATGAGCTCTGTACTATTGTCTACATAGACAATTTGCGGGACGGATGCATTTCCCCTTGAAACATTCCAAAACCAAGTAACAGCATTTTTAATCTATTTGTCCAACTTTAATTAATTTTTAAAAATTGAAATTTCATATCTGGTGAATATTCATCCATCCCACACCGAAAGTAGTGTAGACAAGAAGCAGGAAAAAAATCATGGCTGTAGAGGCCAGCCTTCTTTGGATATTTTGTAAATAAGAGAAACTCGGATTCTTTTTTGCTAGCGAATTATGCTAGCCGACAAATTTAATTATCTAACAAACGTCCAAGGTTATGTACACCACCCGCATAAAAAATTAATATTAGCGAGGATAATGTTTGACAAATTAATGCAGGCATTGTTTTCTAAGGGTAACCGCCACCTTAACCTAAATTTCAAACTTGGAGGAGAAAGCAGAAAAGCTGCAGTACACATCTAGAAATAGTTATACTGAATTGTATAACATACATGATAATACACCATAGCTGTTACTACTATAGTTACAAAAGATAATTATAAAAATGCAACATGCAGGATTCCATTACCTGAGTCCATGACAGCAATTGCATTCACAGTATTAATTAATTGAATTCCCTGATAAACTACAGAAAACTCTGTATTGTGTTATGAGTGGGATTTGGTGATCACTACACAGAGCCTAGCATACTGATACAATGACTATACACAGTAGCTAACACTATTACACAGAACACTAACATCAAAGACCCCATACCATAGGAAACAGTGAATTACTTACATTCTTTTGAACCTGATGAATGATATTACCATGATAAACAGACCAGAGATGAACCCAACTATAGCTGATAACAATATTATCACATCATAAATAATTGTTTCTGTAGGAGTAAATTCCTTCCAAGTATAACAGCTGGGGACACATGGTTTTGAATCTCCTTCACGAAAAAAGTCTTCACGACAATCCAGAAGCTCTGAGGTACTAGTATTTAGTGGAGTAGTCATGGCCTCAGACTCTGATGTAATATTAAAATAGCTAGATACTACCAGTGAATTGGGAAGATTGAGCATTTTGCTGCATTTTGGTATTTGAACCAGGTTTCTGGAGGTAAGTGTCGCTGAGCTAGATCTCTATGAATGTAATTTTGTTTTGTGACTCATAATGCTCAATCTCCCCCATTTATGTTTTACCATTGGTACTACCAGAGCCACTTCCATTTAGGACTGGACAAGACAGGGACTCCATTGGAAAGATCTCACAATCAGGAAGATCAATACCAAATCCAAGAGCTCTGGCCCACTCAGTACGACACACCACATCTCTGATCTCCTCACACTGTCCTATGGTGGGTTGAATGAAGATTCCTGACATGTCACATAACCCAAATTGATAGAGACAGAGAAAAGGTACTACTAATTCTCTGCATTCAGGAGTGGGCTTTATAAAGCTGTCGAGTCCAAACAGAATCTGACTAGCTGTGGATTCATCATTTTTTTGTACCAAGATGTTCCCTCCAAGATCTGTTTCACAATTCATTGATGACAGGATATCAACTAATGAATTTTCACAGACACTATTCTGTATCAGTGTAGTTGGACATGTCGGATGAGTGGCATTTTGTTTTCCTAGATTTTGATCTGTCTCAGTGTCTACCTATAAGGAAATGATTATAGATCTAGTAGATCTAGGATACAAAATTCCTCTCAATTTGTCATTTTTTAGCATATACTCAATTGTTTGCTAATTCTATGACAATTATAGGAAGCAAAGGGTGGGACAAATGTTAGCTTTATCTGAGTGAGAATGCCCTCCCCCACTCCCCACCCCACCCCCTAACTCCAACCTGATCCCCCCTCCCTGAAATGTCTGTGAAAATGTCCAAGTAGTTTTCTCCTTTTTTCCAATCCTTAGGCCCACAGAGCTAGGATTCTTTCATGTTACCCTCAGTAAAGTGAAACTCTACCAGGAAATTCCCAGAACACTGATCTGTGGTTGGTTTTGGACACAATTTGAGGACAAAAAAACCTTTAACCTACTCTACCAACAAGAACTTAGAACAACAATAACAAGTAATAATATTATTTCATTATAACACAAAGTTACGTATTTTATGAATAATTAATAAGCAAACACTATGCCATACAACATGAGATTTCTATGGATTGTTATCTAATAACTAATTCTGAGTCTTTCTCTCTTTATTTTCCTGCTACATCTGTACCCCAGTATCCCAATAATAACGGCTATTTAACTAGATGGGTCATTCTCCTTCTTAGTCCACACAAATTCCTGTGACCTAATGGCCTGCACATATTATTATTATGTTAATCCAAGAGAAGGGGACATCACACCCCATCACACTTTCATGGCCCATAATATTTACTTTATCATTCATGTAATTAGCTATATAAGGTAGTTTTATGTTCTGCATAATTAAGGACTGTAAAGATGTATATACAGTACTTAGGGGTGTATTTAGGGAGGGGAAAGTTCCTGTTGCAAGGAAACTCTCCCTTAGAGGGCAACCCCATGATACATGTACATGTTAAACAGCTGTAATTTTGACCATAAAATCACATCCATGGTCTAGACCTCTGAAGCCATTATTAGCATGACAACACCCACAACTAAAGAAAGATTGGGCTAAAGTGGGTGTGGGTATTGAAACCTTCCTACAAAATCATAGATATTACTCTTGGTACCTACAGAGTGCTTATTAGCCAATGTCAAATTCTTTGCTAGCCTACAGCATTCATTATGTCACCTAACAGACTATATTATAGTGACACAACCATTGTGAATTATAGCATGTAAAGACTTCCACAAGACATAGCTATGGCTGCTATATTTGGTGTTTCCCAGTAATGTACCTATCAATACATATGTCAGTAATGGTAGGTAATATCTACAGAAATTTACTGAACAGACACACTATGGTAAACTGTAAGGGGTAGACAATTACAGAATACCACAACATAAGCAGGTAATGGTTACAATAACTAGAATATGTAGTACAATGTTCACTGATCTCAAAATAGTTACAGGCTAACTCCCTTTTTAATATTTTCACTGATAGTGATTACTGTAATAACTTTGATGATGTCAAAGTTACTAAAGTTAATTAATTATAATTAATTATAATTAATTATATTATATTATATTATATTATATTACATTATAATATATTATATTACATTATAATATTATTATATTACATTATAATATTATTATATTACATTATAATATTATTATATTACATTATAATATTATTATATTACATTATAATATTATTATATTACATTATAATATTATTATATTACATTATAATATTATTATATTACATTATAATATTATTATATTACATTATAATATTATTATATTACATTATAATATTATTATATTACATTATATATTATATATTACATTATATATTATATATTACATTATATATTATATTATATTATATTATATTATATTATATTATATTATATTATTTTTTTCTGGGTCCCTTCACCTACCACTAACAGTGAAAATAAAAATTAATAACAGTGCTAGATCTGATATTACCTATCTAAAATGCTTGGATAAACAACTTAAGGAATGTAAGTGTTTTGATAGATTCCAGAGTGTTTAGATGCTTTGCCACTGCAAGTTATAGTAAATAAACAACTTGACATGACTATAATAGTGTTAAACCCCACTCCATCAGATTGTAGGTCTAAATAGTATCCTGATAAAAAGATTACAAATTTCAGCTTTAAATTCCCAGGTCTTCCTAAACAGATAAATATTAAACACCACCCTATTGAGCCTGCTCAAACGAATACCATCCATGAATAATATTGTCCTACTGGAAAAGCTTGGGTAATTAAATACACCTATACATCTCATAAGCTGCTACCTGCATTTTTTAAGCTGTAAATGCTCTTTGAAAATGAATCTAGCCCTGTCTAGATTTGAATAATTGCCAGGTTGCTATCTAAACATCCACAGAGTAAACAATGATTATGTGGCCAAAGGCCACTGCAATGGGAGGATTCGGGAAGAATGTGCTCCTTACTGTAGGAAGCTACAGAAACCACCTTTTTCTAATTGGCACTGAAAATTATGTGATTGTTTGATGAGTGTTGTGTATGAGATAGAGGGCCTCTATTTTAGAAATAAATTTCATAAAGGATAGTTTTAATTGGATAAAACCAGCCATAAGCAGAACTCTACTTTTGGCCTTGATCCATCCACAGACTATTTTCTGCCCCAAAATCCACAGATTGTGGATAAATCCACCAACCTGGCAACACAGCATGTGGAAATGAAAATTGTCAGAATTTAGTTAGGAAAGGGGGAGGGTACCTCCTAAGTAATTAGCAACAGCTGAGGACATTTTCACCTCAAATGGACAAGTTAAAATGGTGGAAGAAACATGAGCATATTCTCCCTTACTGGTCCCAGACATGTTTGCTTCAGCAGCCATCCTCTGCTGAAGCAGAGAGTATTATCTAACTGTTTTACTTATAAACATGTTTCATTAGAGGACTACATTGAAATGTTGCAATACAATAATTAGCTAGCTTGTAAAAATATTTTATTGACTAATTGTCATGTATTTGATAGCTAGGTAATAATTGGCAAGAATTATAGGCTGACTTCATAAGAACTTGCCAGAGAATGGCATAATAGATAAATTAATAGAGATAAAATGATTATTGAACATGAGACTAATAACAGCTGCATACTTGTGTGGCAAGGAGGTGCTTATCTCCTCATATAAATTGTGAACTCAACTTGCAATTATTACTATTCATTCAAGGAAAACTTCTTTTTCTATCAACTTGCTGAAGCCCAATTCTTCTGCACTACTTGTATAAACCTTCTAATGCCATTCTTCAAGAGTTATATTTAGCTAAGAATAAAATTGTAGCCAATACAACTAGCTAGTGAAAAACAGTTAATCCTCAAGCAAATCTTGCTCAAATTCATATAATGTGTAGCTAGCTACTAAGCAGCTATCTATCTAGTCTCTAGCTACTTAGTGACTTACAGTTACTGGAATATGGTAGAAAACAGTCGGTAATGTTAGCAGTCCCCAAACAATGGTTATCAGCACCAGAAGTCCAACCACCTCCATACGCATCCAAAACACCAGACTGAACTGCTTCTCCCCATCCTGGACACAGCCGTTACTCGCATGAACATCTCCAACAGATGCACCATTTTTAGATTCGGTCATAGCTATTTCGGTAACGAGTCCCATCTTCAGTCGCCTACAGTCTCTACGCTTATTCCGGAACCGGAAGTACCTCTATTAGGCCATTCCTTCCCACTTATTATACTTGTAATGGAATTTCTAATTGCTTCTAGCTTAGCTAGCTGGGGGTGTGAACTATGATGTAATGTGTTATGCGTTTATACACAATTTTATATTGGTTACATGGAAGACCTTGGATAACTTTGGCACACTACAATCAAGAATCAGTAATCTTGAGTACTAAAAGAGATCTCTGTGACGGGCAGCTAAAGACAGAAAGATTTCCAATGAACTTTGACCCCATAACGGGGAGGGGAAAACTCCTGTTTCGTGGGCGTATTGGCTCAGCTCAGCTCCTAACGTAAGAAAAACTCATTCTTCTGTCTATAACAACATATATTTATTTATAGCCTTTATTTATAAAAAGTAGCAGTGTCTGTTTAAAAAAAAATTTTTTTAAGTCAGCATTGGTGGAGGAAGATGACTTTGAGTATTGGGGCAGGTCAACTAGATTTATGTCACACTCTGATAATGATACCCAGTGTCATGTTTCAATAATGGCATAAAATTAATGGGAATTTCCAATAAAACTGCCTATTATATCATGGCCAGATGTCAGTTGTGTTATGTAGCTAATAATTAATTGTTATTTCATTTATTTTGTTCTTGCTTTTTTCCTGTATTGTGCAAAAAAATCATTTAGTAGCTAGTTTTGTTTGTTCAACACTATTATACACAAAAGATGGCTTTGTTTAATAAAGGGAGTCCCTTCATCTTAACAGTGAGGTTTTTACTTTCAGAAATATTTTATAATCTTCCCAACAAATGCCATAGCTGCCAGAGTATGGGGACAAGTGCCCTATGGTGGTTCCTCCAACTATGGTCAGTTGTATGTAGCTACAAATAACATTATACTATAAAACAAACCCTTGAGCATTTGAAGACCCTGAGCATGACATGTCTTTGTGCATAGTTTCTATACAGTCCATTGATATATCTCCTGTCTGATGTTATTTCATACCATCTATGACTAGAAGTGCTTAGCCTACTAGCTAGATGGGTTCCCAGAAAATAAGTAGGCAGGTGATGTGTGTATAGATTAGTAGTGTGATTTCAGGTCATATGACCCTACTAATAAGCACTGTAGAGGGTTGTACATACAATGATAAATTAGTCCAACTTTGAAACAAGAAGTCATGAGCAATGTTGCTATAGCCTGATAGCTAGCTAGTATCTCTGTGGAGTTTCTTTGTGTAAGTATGACAAAACCAAGATGAATGCAGGTCCAAGTCTGTTCCCTCATCAAGATCCATACATTTCCTATGTAAATAAACAGTTAAGCTATTACAATGGTGTGTGATATATGGCTTACCAATGAAACCGAGTAGAGCAATAATCACAGCATAATCATGTTTTCTTATTTCCATTTGTCCACACTACCAGATACAAGGAACAAGTTCATTCATAATAGGAGCTTATGAAGGGAAGAAGGGAAAGGGGCATTAATTCTTTTGATTTAATAATCTTCTAAGGTTGAAGTGGTTAACTGTTGCTGGTTAATTTACAGATGTTTCTAGTATGTAATTGTATGCTCTTCCCTATATGTACCATACATGATTAATTTTTTTACCTTTTTTCCCCAATAGAATGTGCCTCAGCTGTCATGAGATCTCTAATTTCTGCATCTATAATTTCATCTGGTAGATTATGCAGAATTAGCTCAGCTTCATGTACTTTCTACCCAGCATTTTGTACATGCTTAATCACAGAGTCCAAGCACATCCATTTTAGATTCCTATTTATAATAAGTAAGAATTATTGTCTCAGATAATCATTGAAATGCTCTTAAAATGGTTATATACATCAAAGACAAAGCACGCAAATGTTCTTTGGAATACAGGACAGAGTAGTATTGTTGGCAGAAATAAGGCCTGTTAAGGCCTCTGAAGCCACAGAACAATTGTTATTCATGGACATTGTAAACACCCACTCATTGAACCCTGAACCCTCTTTATTGGTATGGGTCGTTGCCCATTCATTCATTCAATTCATTATTATAAAATTTATTAAGTTTTTGATTGTCACGGGCTGCTAGCTAACGCATCAATAATTCGGGAGAGAACTCTCTGTATCAAGGCCATTTAAATTTGATTAGTTGTTTCTCGGTGGATCAGACAATTATATTGGGTAGGTAGGTAGCAATTCCCTCTTAAGCTCAACATCAGAAACAAGTAGGTCTTCATTTATTCCACAAAAGAAGCGTACTTGTTTGAACTTCACCAATGTGGAACTGTTGTAAGAAGCTTCCACAGGGTCAGAACAACTACAATTTTGTTTTACTACCACTGCATCATGAAGTGGAAAATTAGGAGGAAAGAAGATAGATCCATATGTGTAAATTTGGGACTCCAAAACTACGTAAAACTTTGTTAACTTTGAAACACACTCTCAATATTTTTTTTTTTTTTTGAATTTTCAAAAATTGTGCACACTTATTCTATTAAAGTGAAAGTTTTCAAATTTGTTGTATTTTCAAACCAACTTTTTGGTAGGTAGGGCCCGAGAAACAACTAATCAATTTGGAATGGCCTAATTATACTTCATAGCTGCCAACTGTCCCCGATCTTCCAGGACAGTCCCGGATTTATCACTCTGTCCCGGAGTCCCGGAAAGCTATTGTTATGTCCCAGAAGCCAGACAGCCAGCTCGGCAGATAGTTTACACTACACCTCTTAGTGATAGAATTTTTAGAAGCAAGACAGCCTCAGCTGCCCACCTAGTTTATACTACACCTCTAAGTCACTTTGTTGTTACACAAGTGACAAAATTTTAGTGTAAGAGTTAAATGTAACATCGCCATGTCCCATAATACACATTGTATTATACAATAATATTATGTAGTGTATAAGTATAATACTATTACAGTTTTACTTTTTGGGCATAACATCACTAAAATTACATCATTTGGGGCGTGGTTGGATGGGGTGTGGTCTTTGTCCCTTTGAAAAGTTGGCAGCTATGCACTTACTAATTGTGGTTGATGTGATATGCCTTTTCCCATCATACAATTCCTTTGACATAAACAGCTTGCAGATCTGTTCTTTTTTCTGTTTATCTAGACGTATTTGCATGTTTGCTTTCCTTTCTTTAGTTGAGAAAAAAGGATGTTGTTGTATTATATATAGCTTTATTGTGGGGAAAACTGTCCTTTCGTACTATACTTTGGTGTGGTTGATAATTTTGAAGTGCTTGAAATGTGCTAGTGTTTCAATATACTATTGTAGCCCAATGAGCTCCTAGATGAATAGGCAGAATCCAAACATCAAAATCAAAGAGTTTATCCTATCCTGAATATTGCATATAATCATGCATGTAGATAATTTCCAAACATGTACACACAGTGTATATAGTGAGTAATATTTAAAGACCCAGCTGTGAAACTGGAAAAGGGATAAACTTTTTGTGCCTGTATATATATGAACGTATAAGGGCATGCATGCCAGAACAGAAGTATACCTTTTTTGAATTACTATCAAGAGCTGTGAGTTAATGACCTATCAAGTAATTGAATCAAGTCAAATAATGGTCACATAATTATAGCTTACAGCATCATTCAGCCATTGCTTTTCACTGAGGCTACAGTGTTGTTGAAAACAGCTTTCTCATTTTAACAGCTTTCTCAAAATGAGAAAGCTGTTCATTGGGATTGCCATTAATTTTTTTGAAAACACCTGATCCTTTTAAATGTACTGAAACCTGCATTGCTGAGTGAATTAACATCATAGTTGAATTTAAGTATCATCACCTGGCAGTACTCTTGGGCTGGTCAGGTTAAGGTTGTTTGTATCATATAGATTTTAGAAATTTCTTTCACTTTGGTATCATAGCTCACATCCTTCTTATTTGTATTCCGGATACTCATAAATAGTAACTTCTCTAGATATTGAAGTTGATGAAGTTGAAACTATCTTCAGGTGGTGGGTTAGAAACCTTGGTCTATATATTAGCACAGTAATCATAACACTTCTATTGTACCTAGATGTTTTAAATTTATCTTACCAGTATTTGAAGAGGGTGTGGTCTGTAAACACCTAGCCTAATTCACGCATGTATAATATATGAAACAGTGGCGGATCCAGGATTTTGAAAGGGAGGGGGGGGGGGGGGGGGGCAATGATATCTCTAAGGTGGATCTCAGGATTTTGGATAATGGGGGGGAGGCCCTTGAGGGCTGAATTTTCTCTTTCAACTGTAGCAACAGTTACTAGAGTTATTGCAAGATATGAAACATTGTGCAGAGGAGTAGCCAGGAATTTTTACATACTGAGGTAGGAGATAGGGTTGGGATTTTTACCACATAATGCAGTTAGTGCACCATCTAGGGGGGTCTGGGGGCATGCCCCCCAGGATATTTTTGTATTTTAGACCTCTTTGATTCAATCTGGTGGCATTTCATGTTGTCTAATAGGTGATAACACAACTGTAAGATGCCCTTCTCAGCTGAGCTGAATCTTTTGAGGATATTCTCTTTAGAAACATCCATATCTCAGTTCAACTCAGAAAATTCGTTGACACAATGTTCAATAAAAGGATAATAAATATTCCTATGTTGAAGTATGCTTCAGCACTGTACGTAACTACAGACAGAGTTGTTGTTGCATCAAAATAATTTTAATGCATTAGTTTTACAATAGCAAAAATCTACTGAGGCAAAATGCCTCAGTGGCCACTACAGTAGCTACTCTTATGTTGTGGTGATATTTTGGGTGTGATTTAGGAGAAAAATTAATGTTTCAGAAAGTGAGGTAGGAAGTCCTTCAGATAGAAACTTTAAACTTCTTGAATTTGTACAACACAGAGGTGTTATCATCCTCAGTCTGTAGCTGCTTTTCAACTCTTGTTGGAATGATCTAACAAATTTAATGGTCTGTGTCATTATCAGGATGTTTTTCAATTCCAGGTATGTTGAATAGGCTCTGTTTACAAAATACAAGCTATGCTATAACCCTGCATGCCAGGCTCTATCTAATTAGCATTTAATGAATATTTACATGTAAAGTGTAAGCTACAATAATTTTTTTACACTGTTTGTGGCCCAGCTACACAATGTCACAAGGTGTTGAAAAGGGGGGGGGGAGGCAATTGCCCCTTTTGCCCCCCCCCCCCACTGGATCCGCCTCTGTGAAATCAGTATTATTATTACACTATTGTAGCTATTTATTGCAATAGCTATACTTCAAGACACTCAACTGATAATAGCTAGCCAATGACACAAGAAAAATAACTGTAGGAAATAATATAGTGATGGATAAAAGTTACAGTAAACAGGAGAGTGAGTGATATAATCTTCATCATAAAATATAGCTAACTGCAAAAGGCATTTATAGAGTGGACATGTTTGATGAATGAGTTTGAGCTGTACTAGAGAACTTGAGTGTTTTCATAATGTTGAATTTCTCCTTCAACTCTTTGATGTTCAAAGCATACACAAGATTTACAGCTGGTAGCAAGAAAATCAATGCATGTGATACAACTGTCAACCACGGGTATATAAGCTGACGGAAAGCATTTCTATCACATGGGTCATTCCCTTTTCCTTCACAGACAAAGTAATTTGATAACTTATCTACAAATGGTTCAGAAACTTTTGTTGCTATAGTGAATAAAGTCAAGGCCACCACAGTAAGCAATACATAAGAGCAGAATGTAATCAAGATTTTCTTTTCAGCTGTATCAACATCTTTGGCTTTCTTTGCCTTAAGGAGTCCATATTTCTGTATTATTATGATCAGATTTGTGAACAACCTCTCTCTCCCTCTTTCACCTTTCCTTCCCTCTCTCCCTTGCCCCCTCCTCCACACACACACACCCCACCCTCTCTCCCTCCCTCTCTCTCTCCCTCTCTCTCATTTTTTGAATAGTTTCTTATTATCTTTCCCTTATGCTACTGTACAACAAACACTTCAATTGTAACTATCACATGTCTTCATCATCACTGATGCTACTACAATAAACACTTCAATTGTAAATAGCTATATTATAGCATAATAAGTAGCTAAATTTAGAGATTTTGCAAAAAACATAATAGATTTGAACACATAATAGCCTCGGGTCTCCACATATCTAGCTAACAAAAACTATAAATGGATAGTAAAAAGGAGAATACACATTCTTTAAACTCACCTTATGAATAGAATAGAAGAGAAATATCAACACAGTTATTCCATACATTAAAATCAGATTTATTGGAAGAGCTAGTGCATAAAACACTGCATTTTTGTTTCTACCATGACATGATATAGGAGGGAATCGAGTTAAACCATAACCCATTCCACCTGATGTGAATGTAATGCCTTTACTTTTCCTGATTTCGTCAGATTCCAGTTCCACAGCAAAAGTAACCATTGATGTTATTACAGGAACCAGTGGGAGTATGAGACCAGCTACAACACACCCAATGTGGATGTACTTGACTCTGTGTGCTGTCTCAAATGATCGAGCATGAAAGGGAAATTGAATCTTCCACAAAAGAGTAGTTGTGTGAAACATCCACCATAGGCTCAACTGAAGTAGCGTGTATGAGAATGTAATTCCTATCATATACAAAACATAAGGCAATATACCTAGCTATTGTTGTAACACTATAATAAATAATGCTCCAATATTGGGATTGTTTTGACCAGAAGATGAAGTGCGTTAGTAACATTCCATAATATTTTATCTGCTAAGCTGGGTGTAAAGTGATGCTTACAAAGTATCTATTGGGCCCATAATCACAAAGTTATTGTAACTTCAATTGTGACAAAGGAAATTAAAAAAAAAGACTTTAGTACTACTCATTATCACTTACCAAGTTGGTTTATTTGGATTGTAATGTCTACATAATTTATATCTGTTATCACACAAAATGGCGTCACCTTTAACAAGCTATCAAGAAGATTAGGTGATGAGCAGTAAAGAGAAGAGCGATCCATGTATGTAACAAGTACAAAAAATTCTGCATACATGCATAAAATGAAAATCAGGTCAGGTTTTTCTCAATAATATATACTTACCTTGCACTAGTATGTCACAAGTCATGTAGACAATAAATATAGATGGAAAACTAAACCTGTAACAAGAAAAAGGATTTATCATAGAGATGTTATCCACACCATCTCAGTAATTGGAGTGAAAGATATGTTATAATGTCATTTAAACTTGGAAGGGAAAAAGACAAGAGCTGCAGTAAGACATTCATATTTCTATTGCAGTGGAGATGTGATGGTGTGAAATATGTATTATTATTATTGTAATATTATCTTCTTGAAACTATATACTATAATCCTGAAGGAATGCAATGGTGGGGTTATGTATATATATTATAATATTTTTTTTGAAGGGGCAAAGTAACACTAGCTATAACTAGTAGCTATGTATAGGTAGTATACAGTTTCTTGAAGTGAGAGTATTATATATTATATCAATGGTTCCTATCTAAGAATATTATATTCATTACCATAGGATTACTCACATTCTTTTGAACCTGATGAACGATAATAATTACCAAGACAACCAGACCAAAGATGAATCCAACTATAGCTGATAACAACATTAGTACATCTATAGTAATTGTTTCTAATGTTTTCCAGGTATAACAGCTGGGGACACATATTTCTGAATCTTCCTCCCGGAAAAAGTCTTCACGACAATCCAGAAGCTCTGAGGTACTAGTATTTAGTGAGGTGGTCAAGACCTCAGACTCTGAAATAGAAATATATTATTACAAGTGGATTATTTGCCAAATCTTACCATTGGCAACACTTCCATTTAGGACTGGACAAGATGGGGACTCCATTGGAAAGGTCTCACAATTGGGAAGATCAATACCAAATCTCAGAGCTGTGGCCCACTCAGTATGACACACCACATCTCTGATCTCCTCACATTGTCCTATGGTGGGTTGAATGAAGATTCCTGACATGTCACACAACCCAAACTGATAGAGACAGAGAAAAGGTACTACTAATTCTCTGCATTCAGGACTGGGGTTTAAAAAGTTATCAAGTCCAAACAGAATCTGTCTAGCTGTGGATTCATCATTTTGTTGTACCAAGATGTTCCCTCCAAGATGTGTGTCACAGTTCATTGATGACAGGATATCAACTAGTGAATTTTCACAGACGCTATTCTGAATTAGTGTAGTTGGACATGTCTGATTATTTCTTCCCTCAGTAGGTGTGTTCACCTATAAACAATAATAAACAAAATTTTGATATTTTGATTTCCTAGATTCTGCTCTGTAACATTTCTCTCTGAAATAGATGTTGTGTTTACCTATAAAGAAATAATCATGAAAAAAATAATGACACCACTCACATCAAAAGTTTACTCTTTTTGTGATAGGATCTAATGATGAATATGGAGGAGTTTCGTTAATAATTATGTGACTATAATTATATATACACAGTAGCTATAGCTATGGCTACAGGTAAGTGCACATTAGAGCTACTCCAGCAACTTTGTTACCAAAGTCAGGAGTTAAAGATCTAGTTTTTGGAATAATATGACTTTCTTTGTCTTGATGAATTATGGCTGTACACTTGATGTACCTGTCCATGATTCTTAATAGATCAACATTCATCTACATTCTGATTGCATGCTGGCAGAAAGTTTCGAATAGCAAAATTATCTTCTACGTACTACTACGTACTAACATAGAATAAAATCTTCAGTAAGGACTGCGTTAGGGACAGGTCCTTTGGCCCTTGCAGAGTATAGTTGACCTCTTCTCAGAGATTATTCCTCATACGTATTCATTGTGTATACTTTCTTACTGTCTGGATGAAATTTTGGGTTGTATGTAGTTGTAGTTCATGTGAAGATCTGGTCTTCTACTCACAAAAATAGTATGTAACTACATAGCTACATTAACATTGTATAATCTTATTGTAGCAATTGCGACGAAGGTATTATTATTTTAATAATCAGAGGAGTAGCTATATAGGAACTGGTTGAGGGGTGGGAGCAATGATAATACATACAGGCTACAGACTATGCACTCAGACAATGAACTTAGACTAGTCAATTTCATCACCTTTGCAAAGCTAGACCAAGAGCACAAACAGAAGTAGTGGAGTAGAAACCATGGAGGCCAGTGTCCCCCTCCCAATATTATTGTTGGGTGGCCTGGCCTTTCCAAAAAATGAGTTGATACTCTACTCAGAGTATACTAACAGATCTAGACCAGTAAGAGTTTTACTTGCCAGTGAACATGCTGCACTATAGTATTGCAGGGCACATTATCCTGTTGTAAGATCTCCAAGTCCCAGATAGTGACAATAGATGGACACTAGGAATCATATAGTTCCCAAGCTAAGCATCCCCATTAAGCCTCTCTTCAACATTTGTCAAAAAAAAAACCTACCCTAGTAGAGTGTATACATCCATCCTAACACTTTTCATAACACTGATCATTAAACTTTTCACCAGCCATTAACATACACATGCCAATTCAGAAGAGGTTAAGAGAGGCTGGGTTTTTTGGTCCTAAGAATCTTTACCTGTCTCAGACAAGCTTGATTAAGTTTTGCAAAGATTCACTATAATATTGGACTTGGAAAACTGGTCGAAAGTGTGATGTATGTATCAAGCATTTCATTTCCGTTTTTTCCTTTTATTATATCTGCTCATATTATCCTATACTTTGTCCTAGAAAGTTGATATTTTTCTCAAAATGTTTGTCATTTAAAGAGCTTTATGGTGGTATATTAAGTTTTTACTTTCCAACAACCTAGTCGAAGTTAACCTGCAAACTTTCATATACATAGCTACTACTTTTGACTACTTTTGACTATTACTCAACGCAACATTGTCCTAGATGCATTAAAAAATATTTTTCTGAAAGCTCTTTTCCTGCTCTTTTATTTGAATAGACAGAATTTACTTATGAAACATTGGAGGGGAGTTATGACATGCTGACTCATAACTCCCCTCTATAACTACCCATTTTCATTCATTCCACGTGATTATAATCATTAATTTTATTGTGTAACTGAGAGAGTGTGCCTGCCTAGTTCATTTTAGTAGATAATTAGTCTCTACATATTCAAGCTAGATAGTGTAAACTAGGGGCAGGGTATATTTATAGCTAATAACCTAGGGGCCAGGGTATATTTATAATAACATAGAGAGGTGTTCTTGCCTAACCCTGTCTGGAGCAACATTGTAGAGACAAGTACAGGCACAGTCAGATCATCCTGTTCAGACATTTTTGTACACTCATTCTGTAATCAAAACTTTTACACCAATCATTCTATTATCAAATACTAGCTATTTGTGTGTGTATGGACATAAATTGCCAGTTAGTTCCCGGCAACTTTCTAGTAATAATAATATATTTGCTGAACAAGAAAACTGGCTAGCTATATATACTTGCTTCTATCTAATTAAGCTGCCATTTCTGAATGAGGTTCTGGATAACTGAAATTCCATTGTTTGTTTGTTTGTTTGTTTGTTTGTTTGTTTGTTTGTTTGTTTGTTTGTTTGTTTGTTTGTTTTGATGTTCAATTTCATATTGCAAGAATAACTACTTAGTAGATACAGATACTGAGAATATGACACAAAGACACACCAAGTCATAATTACAACACACACAATGCTAAAGAAAAATTATATGGAATAAAGTCACAGTAAGTGGACAGAGGGAAGCAATATAATTTAGCTACATGTTTGAAGAATAATTAGTTTGAGCTGTACTAGAGAACTGGAATTTTTTCATCACAGTGAATTTCTCCTTTAGTTCTTTGATGTTCAGTACATATACAAGATTTACAGCTGGAAGTAAGAAAAGCAATATAAATGCTATAACTGACAACCATGGGATTGTAAGCTGACGGAAAGTATTTCTATCACATGGATTATTTGGATCATTCCCTTTTCCTTCACAGGCAAAGTAATTTAATAACTGCTCTGCAAATGGTTCTGAATTTCTTGTTGCTATGGTGAATGCAGTCAAGGCCACCACAGTAAGTGATACATAGTAGCAAAATGAAATCAAGATCTTCCTTTCAGCTGTACCAATTTTGAAGACATCTTTGGCTTCCCTTGCCTTAAGGAGTCCATATTGCTATATAACATAATAATATCATTACACTTTGCACTACCGGACACATTCTGTATAATATTGCACACATATATACGTAATTTTGGGCATAATAGGTATTTCCATTATGATAACATAATGCTTTGAGCATTATACTTATGTAGGATACAAGTCTTTATCTTAGCATGATTGGTTGTATAAGATGCCTTTCAGTCACAAGACATGACTTAATATTATAATCATCACTTATGCTCCTGTAACAAAACATTAAACTTTATATAAAGGCTAAGTAGCTGCTTAGATGAACACAATACAGGGGAATTGCTAAAAGCATAATGGTTAAAAATAGACTCAGGTCTCCACATAGCTATAGCTAACAAAACTGCAAACAAGAGTATTCTATAAACTCACCTTATGAATAGAATAGTAGAGGAATATTAACACAGATATTCCATATATTAAAATCAGATTTATTGGCAAAGCTACTGCATAAAATACTGCATTTTTGTTTGTACCAGTACATAATATAGGAGGGATTCCATTTAATTTATAGCCCATTCCACCAGATGCAAATGTAATGTTTCTACTTTTCCTGATTTCGTCAGATTCCAGTTCCACAGCAAAAGTAACCATTGATGTTATTACAGGAACCAGTGGGAGTATGAGACCAGCTACAACACACCCAATGTGGATGTACTTAACTCTGTGTGCTGTCTCAAATGATCGAGAATGCAATGGAAATTGAATCTTCCACAAAAGAGCAGTTATGTGAAACATCCACCATAGGCTCAACTGAAGTAGCGTGTATGAGAATATGATTCCTATTATATGCAAAACATTAGGCAGTATAGCTATTGTGTAAAACTATGTTTATATAATGCTCCAATATTGGGGTGAGCAGTGATAAATACTCACACCTCACTATAATCCATAATTAATACTATTCACAGACACTTGTGTTAAACCAGTGACGTTTCTATTGGGCATGTAGAAAGTATAATTACAAAGTTACTGTAATTTCAATTAATTTATTGTATATCTGGGTGACAAGTGAAATATGAAAATGAACTTTATAGTACAATGGACTTTCACCATCACTCATCAAGTTGGATCATAATTAGCTATACCTTTACCTGTTATCACACAAAATGGTGTCACTTCCAACAAGCTGTCAAGAAGATTAGGTGAAGAGCAGTAAAGAGAAGGGCGATCCATGTATGTAACAAGTACAAAAAATTCTGTATGCATGCATAAAATGGAAGTCAGGTCAGATTCTTCTCCATTAAATAATAGTTACCTAACACTAGTATGTCACAAGTCATGTAGACAATAAATATAGACGGAAAACTAAACCTGTAGCAAGAAAAAGAATTATCATCATATTAGGGGGTGTTATCCAAACCGTGGTACGTTACAATGTCACATTACATTTAACCTAAATCTCAAATGAGAAAGCACAAAAGCTATAGTGTGACATCTAGGTAATAGTTATACTTCACTACAGCTGTTGCTAACTATAGTTACAGTAGCCAGGTACTAGGTGGGTGGATGCTAATCTCTAATCCAGTTCACCTTAGTGAAGGGCTACTAAACAAGAGAAGTCTCTGATCAATGGCCACCAATAAGAGATGGAGGCAATTTATTAAACAAAGAAGATCAAGAAGACAGCTGTTTCCTTAGGAAGGCTCTGCATGTAAACTCTTAATTGGGATTAGCTATCTATAATAATAAAAATGGAACATGCAAGATTCTATCATCTGAGTTGATGACAGGAACAGTACAATTGCATTCACAGTATTAATTGAATTCCCTGATAAACTACAGAAAATTCTGTATTTTGTTATGAGTGGGATTTGGTGATCACTGTATAGAGAGTAGCACGCTGATACAATGACTACACAGTAACACTATTACACAGTACCATTATTATACTAACATCAAAGACCCCATACCATAGGAAACAGTGAATTACTCACATTCTTTTGAACCTGATGAATGATATTACCATGATAAACAGACCAGAGATGAACCCAACTATAGCTGATAACAATATTATCACATCGTAAATAATTGTTTCTGTAGGAGTAAATTCCTTCCAAGTATAACAGCTGGGGACACATAGTTTTGAATCTCCTTCACGAAAGAAGTCTTCACGACAATCCAGAAGCTCTGAGGTACTAGTATTCAGTGGAGTAGTCATGGCCTCAGATTCTGATGTAATATTGAAATAATAAAATAGCTAGCTACTACCAGTGAATTGGGAAGATTGAGCATTTTGCTGCATTTTGGTATTTGAACCAAGTTTCTGGAGGTAAGTGTCGCTGAGCTAGACCACTATGAAGGTAATTTTGTTTTGTAACTCATAATGCTCAATCTCCCCCATTTTTGTTTTAGGTAGTTTTACCATTTGTACTACCAGAACCACTTCCATATAGGACTTGACAAGATGATGACTCTGTTGGAAAAATCCCACAATCAGGAAGATCAATACCAAATCTCAGAGCTGTGGCCCACTCAGTAGGACATACCACATCTCTGATCTCCTCACACTGTCCTATGGTGGGTTGAATGATGATTCCTGACATGTCACACAACCCAAACTGATAGAGACAGAGAAAAGGTACTACTAATTCTCTGCATTCAGGACTGGGCTTTATAAAGTTATCGAGTCTAAGCAGAATCTGACTAGCTATAGATTCTTCCTCATTTTGTTGTACCAAGATGTTCCCTCCAAGATCTGTGTCACAGTTCATTGATGACAGGATATCAACTAATGAATTTTCACAGACACTATTCTGTATCAGTGTTGGACATGTCGGATGAGTGGCATTTTGTTTTCCTAGATTTTGATCTGTCACAGTGTCTACCTATAAGGAAATGATTATACTGTTTATAGATCTAGGATACAAAACTCCTTAATCCAATCTCATTTTATAGCATATACTCAAATTTTATGACAATTATAGGAAGCAAAGGGTGGGACAACTTCCCAGATGTTACTTGTTCAAGGCTTTATCTGAGTCAGAATACCCTCCCCACAACCCACCTCCCACAACAACCCCAACCCCCTAACCTCAACCCCCAACCCCCCCAAATGTCCATGAAAATGTCCTTCATTTTTTCCAGTCCTTAGGTCCACAGAGCTAATGTTGTCCTCAGTAAAGTGAAACTCTACCAGGGAATTCTGCAGAACACTGATCTGGGGTTGGTTTTGGACACAATTTGAGGACAAAAATAGACATTGGGCCTTTAAGGTAAACTTTCCTACTCTACCAGCAAGAACTAGAACTATTAGTAAGAACAATAATAAGACAATTAGTTTATGAATAATTAATAAGCAAACATTACGTACGTATACAACATGAGATTTCTATGGATTGTTATGCAATAACTAATCCAGAGTTCTTTTTCTCTTTATTTTCCTGCTACATTTATACCCCTGTATCCTTAGCTATAATAACTATGGCTATATTTGACTAGATGGGTCATTCTCCTTCTTAGTCCTCACAAATTCCTGTGACCTAATGACCTGCACATATTGTGTTAATTTAAGAGAAGGGGACATCACACCCCCTCACACTTTCATGGCCCATAATATGTAGTTTTATGTTGAAGCACTGTAAAGATGTATATACAGTGTATTAAGGGAGGGGAAAGTTCCCTGGTGCAAGGAAACTCTCCCTTGGAGGGCTGGATACAATCCATCATACATACGTACCATAAAATCACATCATCACATTCTGAAGCCATTAATAGCATGACAACACCCACAATATTGGTCAGCTAAAGCGGGTATGGGCATTGAAACCCCTCCTACAAAATCATAGATATTACTCCTGGTAACAGAGTGCTTATTAGCCAATGTTAAATTCTGCAGCATTCATTATGTCACCAAACAACTATTGTGAATTAGCATGTAGAGACTTCCACAAGACATATGGCTGTTATATTCAGCTGTTTCCCAGTAATGTACCTATCTAAATAATGGCAGGTAGCTAATATCTACAGCAATTTACTGAACAGACACACTATGGTAAACAGACTATATTATTATAGTAAATGTACAACAACATGTGGCAGGTAATGGTTCCAACCACCTATCAGCTAGAATATGTAGTACAACAATGAATCATATTACTCTAGATCTGATCTCAAACTAGTTACAGGCTAGAGATTACTGCTATTGTTAATGCTTGGATAAACAACTTAAGGAATGTGAGTGTTTTGATAGATTCCAGATTGCTATGCCACAAGTTATATATATAGTAATAAATAAACAACTTGACATAATATTATATAGTGTTAAACTCTGATTGTAGGTCTAGATATTAATCAAAGTATCTGATAAAAAGATTACATATTAAGTCAGCTTATAATCTCCAGTAAAGTCATGATAATTATAGGGAGTAGGTATTTCTAATCAGATAACAGACTAAACACTGCCCCACTGAGCCTGCTCAAAGGAATACTATCCATGAATAATATTGTACCACTGGAAAAGTTTTGGGTAATTAAAAACACATCTATATTTCTCATAAGCTGCTATCAGCATATTGAAACTGAATCTAGCCCTGTCTAATTATGTGGAATTTGTCAGAATTTGGGGGGAGGGAGGGGGTGATTTGTTAAAAATTAAAACTTCCTAAGTACTTAGCAACAGCTAAGGAGTCAGAATGGTGAAAGAAACTTGAGCATGATCTCCCTCGATGGTCCCATGCATGCAGGATGTTTTGCTTGTGCAGCCATCCTCTGCCACAGCTGAAAGAGTATTTTAATATTGTCCAACTGTTTTACTGACAGTTAGACAATATTAAAATATAAAAAGAGTTTGGAGGACTACATTGAAACTTCAGTCATGTTACAATACAATAATTAGCTAGCTTGTAAAAATATTTCATTGACTAATTGTCACATATTTGAAAAGAATAATAGGTGATTTGGCAAGAATAATAGACCCTTTTCAGTAGGCATGGTCACGACGTAGTTGCCATCTTGGAGTACAATTGTCGTAATGGTGAATTTCTGTGCTTTGGAATTTCATATGGATCTAGTCCAGTAGTAATAGAGAGTTTTTCTTTATACCTCCTTTTATCCTCCTTATCCAGTATAGTAGAAGAATATCCGTTTAATAGCCCTTTCTGTGAGCTCCTAGCTGTAGACGCTGCCATTGCAATAAATCAGGGTTGTACTCCAACATGGCCAACACGCATATGATGTCATTAAAAATTACGTAACTGAAAAGGGTCTATAATAGGCTGACTTTTGTCAGAGAATTATAGAATAGGCATAATCTAGACCACAGATAATAGAGATAGGCCAAAAAATGATTCTCTTTGGGTTATTAAACATGGAGATTTAAAATAATAGCTGCATACTTGTGTGGCAAGGAGGTGCTTATCTCCTCATAATATTGTGAACTCAACTTGCAATTAACTATGACTATCTACTTCCAACGTCACACCCTCTATGAATATTAGCTATTATAATTCTAAGATAATGATTTTACAGTAGCTGGAAATTCACAATTACATGTACTGTAGTAAGCTAGCTTGAGCTATGTGATAGCCATGCGGTGCAAACACTGCAAAGTCAGCTCAATAGTTCAATTGGTCTCTTGCAGCTTGCCAGGCACTGTGTAAACTAATAATGAATAGCTTGTGGCCACAGCTGTCTGCCACTTCGCCTCCTGACCGGGACATTGAATAGGCAAGTTGTAGTACTGGGCAGGACACTCTAGCAGACTAGAATACCAGGACTGTCCCGGCCATTCCGGGACAGTTGGAAGCTATGCTACTTTATGGCTATATCATTCAAGGAGCTTCTTCCTTGTTGAAGCCCAATCCTTGTGCACTACTTATTAAAAGCAACCTTTTAATGCCTTTCTCCAAGAGTTATATTTAGCTAGCTAATTCTCAAGCAATCTTAAGGTCATACAACGTGTAGCTAACTAGCCAAGCAGCTAGCTATCTATCTAGCTACTAGTCTAGGTAGCTACGTATATCTACTTAGCGACTTACAGTTACTGGAATATGGTAAAAAACAGTCGGTAATGTTAACAGTCCCCACACAATGGTTATCAGCACCGTAAGTCCAACTACCTCCATGCGCATCGGACTGAACTGCTTCTCCCCATCCTGGACACGGCCGTTATTCGGCGAGTGAACATCTCCAGCAGATGCACCATTTTTAGACTCAGTCATAGCTATTTCGATAACGAGTGATTTCGACTCCATCTTAGCGGGAGTAGCTAGCTAGCTGTAACAAAAAGACAGGCATTTCTGCAATAGTAATACTATTATCACGGAAAACACTGCAATTAGCTAATGCATACTTTACACTTAGACATTCTTTGCAGTAACAGATTTAAAATCATTTTCCTTTCAGCTGTACCAGTAGTCTAAAAGTCAATTAGCTAACAGTAGCTAACATCTATCTCATCCAAAGACACTCAGAGTCACCATCTACCATAAATATACTTACCAATAATAATGTCAGTGCCTAAAATATAGTACTAGCTAGCTAGCTATCACTGACCAATTATTGGGCAGTGATAAATTGCAATTGGGCAAAGCTCCCAGTACTGCAACTCAACATTGACACATCCTGTTAGCTAATACTCCTCCCACACATTTCTTCTCTACCCAAAGTATGTTTTAATTTTCTATTAAGCAATTAGCTAGCTAATTGGGCAATGATAATTTTATCTATTTTAGGCACTGGAAAATGTAAGATCCACTGCTTACTTTAAAGCAGCAAAAAATGTACTAGGTACTCCACAGAGGCTTCTAGAAGTCTGTTGAGGATTCAGTTAGTGGCTATGTGTCAAGCAGCAGAAAGGGTATGCTATAGTTATTTTGATGAAGGTATGAATATGGCTTCCATGTTTTGTGTACACATTTGCTCCAACACTTGAAAATATTAGCAATGAATTAGTTATAATTCATTACTACTTTAGATCTACCCCTGAAAATAGACTTAACCCATAGCACAATAAGACTCGATTTTTATTTTCTCTTCTAAAACTCTGTTCTAAGTAGCTATTTAATTTTTTGGCTGTTTCAAGGCCCAACTATACAAAATTCATCATCACTATGTATGACCAGGAGTTACACATATTGTTCTTCTTCTTTTTAGTTCTATACGTAATTGCTGGAGTGACACTCTTTTCTCTTCTTTCATCAAAGTATCACATTATTAATTGCAGCAGGTCTATGTCCCATCTAGAAATTTCAAATCTTTGAAAAGGTATCTTACTAAAAGCTGCCATTAGGTAAAGGGTATTTACCAAAATGAGGATGTGGTCTATAAACACATAGTCTAATTCATGCATGGGTAAAATCAGTACTATTATTGTATAATAGTGACTAACTATAGCTATGTACTTACAGACTCTCAACAGTACTGATAATTATGACACAAGAGAAGTTATAAATGATTATAGGAAAAGTTACAGTGAACAGGAGAGAGATCCTGCATCCACTACAAAAAAAATTAAATTTCAGGACTAGGGACAAGCACTGAAATGTGCAGGAAATGTGAATATACAAATTTCCTGACATGTCTATAAAATTTCATGTACATGACATGTCATGTGTACCTTTATATATCCTTTATAATGCTGAAATTTGACGTTTGGAGAATTTCAGAAGAAAGGAAATGTCAATTGTACCTGTACACATCCACACCTTCAGGAAATTTGAAATTCCAGAGGATTAGTCAATAACTTTATCATAAATTTTTGCAGTGGCAAATTATCATGCACTATAGTGTACAAATAAGCATTACAATAAACTTATTCCATACTAATGCATCAATTAAAAAAAATGGATATAGCTAGCTAACCATAACAAAGCAAAACAATAATTCATCATTACAAAAAATATAACCTAACTCAACTAATTTTAAAAAATTAATAATAAATAGTAGCAGTGTTGCCATTGCATGCTGCAAAGCTACTGAAAGCCACTGAAATAATTGGAGAATGCCTTTGCCTCTCCAGTTTCCTTTTATCCAATTCCTAGAAAAAGAGCAATGCTTCCCTTCAAAATACCACTACATAAAATGCTTCAATTTGTCTTATAGCTATAGCTCATAACAGCCAATTATGTATAATTATACATGTATTAATTATCATGTGAATCAAAGTCATTGATTATGATTTTGTAATGTAAGCACAAGTAGACTTGGGAGGTGAACAAAGATCATAATAATAATGCACAATAATAACTATGAAGACTTGTCAAACATTACACGGTATAACAGCTAACACATTTTCTTCAGTGTCTGACAATTTAAAATAGGAGTGAACACACTGACAAAGGTATGTATTGTCTAGTGACAGAAAAGAATGACTTTCAAATAGGTCTGGACACCACAGTTGCACTGGTTTTCCCAGCAAGAAACGAGATGGGTGCTCACGGTACCAGGATACATAAGCAAAACAATGTGCACAAATTTGCCCATCAAAAGAATATGACACTTTCATAAAGTGATTAACTTTACAAGCTCGAAGTAAAGGATCACCAGGAATGATGAAGTGTCTTGGAAGAATACGATCAGAATCTGAATTGGCCATTACAATTGAAGTTTTTTTAGAGGTAGAACTTGTCAGCTTTGATTTGTTGACAAGTACAAATTTGTATCTATAGTGCAATGAATTGACTTCAATGTTTTCAGAAGGAGAATGAAATTTACACAGTAACCTCTTAAACATCTTCTGTTCATCTTCTGAAAGCTTGTGCCTTGTACAAACGGGAGTTCAACAGACCATGACTGATTGCTCCTCTGATTCTGTGACATCAGCAACAGTGAACCTGTCATTCTTTGTTGAAGGGTGGAAAGGTCCCCAAACTCATTATGAAATTCAGCAGGAAGTTGAAATGCATATGCTATATTGTCTTGCAGAAATCGCCTCATAATTTGAACCTCAACACAACGATTACTAGTTGACTGGTGCTGTAAAATACCATTATAATGCTCATATGAGAAAAGCCAAAAGCCATACACAGGTCCATAATCAAGCACAACCTCCTTTAAATGACAATGCATGTGCATGTTAGGGGTAATAACATTGTTGCCATACATCCGTTGCACTCTACGGCAAAATTGTAGAAGTAGTCCATCAGCAAGATTTACATCAGTTAAAGTGAGACTTTGTTGGCAAAGAATTCTGCAAGCAAGCACAAAATGTCTCCAACATTCAAGGTTATCACAACCAATCACTCTGTATAAGCATGGCACAGAATATATAGTCACCCAGTTCTTGTACTGATCAGCAGTCAAGCCTGAGAATCCAGTTTCAATCTTACGGGGAATTCTCCCAATATCTGTTGGAACTCGAATACTGTCAATTGTACTTTGTATCTTTTCACAGACTTTTTTTGTCAGAGAGGTCAAGGACATTGTTTGTACTCCACACCTTCTTAACAATGTGTTTCGCAGAACCCTGCATGGGATCTATTACTAGCATCCTAACTGGGTCAAAATAAGACAGCTCCAGTAAAACGCTGATCTACACCCATACTTACTCTCTAGCTGATCTCTCATCATTTTAGTTTTGGCTTTCTGGATAAGTTTAACTGCTTATCAGTGATCAGAATTTGTCCTCAATCTCCAGTTGTCTCTATCAAATCCAGAATAATCCATGGAACCAACTGAACCTGGAAAAGTTTTTAGACATCTTGTACACCCAAGACGAGCAGAGTGCCCTAAAAAGCCACAAGATTTTCATCCGGCTGGTAGGTCACAAGCTACACCAAAAAGAATACACCTTACAATCTGCTTATCTTTCTGACCATATACATTCATCATAACACCAGTACTGTACTGTAACATTTCTTTTACAAAGGGTCTAAGGTATTGGTTGATATCTCTTGGTGGTTCACCAGGGCCAGGAATAATCCCTAACAGAATAACATTCTCCCTTTTGAATCGCTCTTGATAAGGTAAGTTCATAACAGTCAGATATATAGCTCCAACAGAAGATTAGGTGAGTTTGAATGGCTGAAACCAATCGATGTTAAGCATCACAGCGTACGTGTAACGAGCTGCTAAACATGGCTGGCCATTTAGATGTTGAAAGTCCTTCCATAGTTGTCCATCATAAATATCTTGAAGTGTGTCATTACTGTTTGTTCTAGAGCGCCAATGGTCACACAAATCAGCAAAATGTGGATAATTGAGAAGTTTTTGAAGTGATTGTTGAAAACCTGAGTAGCAGTATACTTTGAAAGGATAGAGCTTGATTTTATCACCCAACAATCGAACTGTTTTCAAGAGGAGAGTATGACAGTCAGAAGGAGAGTTTGGATGGGTGCGATGAGAACAAAGCTTACTAGTCACTGACATTCCATGGCGTTCTACACAATCATCAATTTTATAAACACTATAGCACTTTCGGCATACGACAAACCTTGTGAACTCTTCCTTAAGTTTAAAGAAATTCTGTAGGTGATACAATGTTTTTGGAAAAATAGGCACTATGCATTGGACAAACTCACTATAACGACCAAGAATTACAAGAAACATGTAGAGAAATTTTAACAGTGAGTTTAATGCTACATCAGGAATATAATGTTTAGCTTGCATTCTTAATAAGAATAGAAGGAGCCAGGTGAGTAAGGCAACTTGAGTCGAGTCCTCAAGAACAGGTAACAAATCATCATCATCCTCACTATCTTTGTCCTCCCATACTTCCTCTTCATCTACATCTTCATCACTATCATTTTCTGAATTAGAAAAGAAAATAGGAGTGTTTACAATCCCTGGTGCCTACTTGTCAAAAGTGAATATATGCATTAATGCAAGTATATACAGACTAAATACCCCCATAACTACAGGCAGTAGATTTGTGTTGTATACTAAAAATAACACTGTCCCTTATTATATTTAGGCTAAAGAAAATATTTCAAGCTGATCCTGCTTGCTAATAGGTGATATGCGCACATTTCGGTCTACATGTATTCCAGTGTTCATAGTAATTGTCCAGACAATTTCCAGACAAATTCTTAAGAATAATTGTATTAAAATGATGAGCATGCCCAGTACATATGCAAAAAATTAACCACCATCAAAAGCACACATCTGAACAATTTCTTGCCATGACAGATCATTTTGAATTTGTCCTGAAATCATGTCTTACTTCTATTTAAAAGTTACTATGAACCCCAATATCCAGCACTGTTAAAAAGCTGAGACAAAAAAGCATTAGTCTTACCTTCTGAGTCACTGGATATAAAATTGACTGTCTCATCTCCACGTTCTTGAAATTCAAATCCTCTCTCTGCATAATAGAAATAAACATAACTGGTCCAGAAGTATGTGTATAGGAATTAAGTTATAACTATTATAATATGTAAAATTTCACTGTATGTACCAACCTTGGCTAAGTAAAGTTTCATCTTCAAAGTCTACTATAGGAGGCGTTCCTATATCATGGATGTCAACTTCTGTTGTATCACCTTCATTTTCTAGTTCTTCAAAATCCACAGCATCAAAACAATCTGCATGTTAATCAGTGATGAATATGGCTTAGAGCATTGATCATGGTAATTGCTGAATTGAGACTAACACACACAATATCAGTGTGGTGAGAGTATTGGCAGGAAGACTATACAATCCCCCCAACCCCCTTTCATAGTAGTTTTATCAGTACTTACATTAGCCACAGAGATTCTTAAGTTCATAGCCTAGAAGTATAATGTATGATCTTCTGCTCATGTAAAAAGATTTGTTGCATGCAATTAGCTAATAGACCTACCAGACTCTGATGTAGATATCTTCGTCTTCTTTATCCAACTGTCAGTTTCAGAGTCAAAGTAGGTACGTTTATGTGCTAGATAAGTCTTTCTTGCTATGTTCTGACCGCAGTGAGGACAAAAATCCTGATTAGGCCTACTTAACCAACTCATGTTAGCTTCTACTCTACTACGCTCGATCGGCAGTGTGGTATAAATAGAAATTTTTTGCATCATAGGAAAAAGCGAGCTTGCGCGCACAGTATATGTCGTAATTTTGGCGCCAAAATAGATGTGCAGCACGTGGAGATATGGCGGAGCTCTTTTCTGATTCGACATATAGTTCTAGTAGTTCCAGGTGTAGTTCTCCTGAAATACGGATGCAAAACCATCAGTCAATTAGATCTAGCCAGCCTACTCCTCAAGGTAGAAGAGGAAAAGAACTACACCCTTCCAAGTTAATCAGCTCTGATTCAGTGATGAAAATGTTAGAGAATCAAAAAGACAAAGACAGCACAGTGTTTGTGATAAAGAAATCTCACCTAGCATTAGAGATATCAAGGAAATATTGATTTCCCTGTGTGACAAGGTGGATAAAAATACCCGGGCTCTGAAAGAGATCAAACAGCAGCACCATTCAAGGCAAGTATAATTTGTACAAAATCAGTATATTTCTTACTGTACACAGAAGTGAACAGGACAGTCATAATCATAACTTTTAAACATGCCTTCCATAAATTTGCGGTTCAGTGTCTTCTAGTAGTGGTGGATCAAAGCGAATAATTCCACTAAACGTCCGTGTAAGTCATGTGAGATCTAGTATGAGTGAATTTTGACAGAGAAGCTTTGTTATGGGATGGAAACAACTAATTGTTTGTACAACACTCCAGATAACTACTGTTTATCTGATTTCTATTTGTCTTACAGAAAGAGGTCAGAAGGTGTTATAAGACTTTACTCGATGATGATGATGAAGGGGATGATTTTCAGGGATGGTGCATTGAGTCAGGGTAAGCCACAAGCAAGTACACCAATTTAATGTAGTTCATTATAGTCTATCCGTCTTCTTGTTACAGTGTATCGATAAAGTCTGATGAAAATCAATCTGTAATTCGAAGGCTTATCAAGGAGGTCCAAGGATTGAATCCTACATTTGATGCTACAGATATCCGTGGTCAGTCTAATGTTATAACAGTACTAAAGTCCATATATTATATAGTTTATAGGATCAGGTTGTGCTACTGTCAACCTACATAATTATATATACCTACAATTTTAGTATAATTTATGTCAATAATAATTATTCCCTTCCTTATTTGTATAATTTTTAATCCATTAATTTTATTTCCACAGAAGCAGCATATCGCTTCTATAAAACAAAATGCAAGGAAGAAGCCCTGAAAAGAACTGGCAAAGATGTTGAGAAGAAGAGAAGTAGGAGACGTCATGAACGAATAGCAAGGGTAGGTATAGTTGATGTACTGATCCATACAAATCCTGACAAAGTATTGTAGTAGGAAGGATTTCAGATACAATAATGCACAAGAAGTAGGTATTTGTATAACAATTCAACTGCCTTTCATAGGGGTTGTATATGTGTGTGTGTGTATCTTTACTGTTAATGCATAATATTGTTTTTCACTGTACAGAAGAGAAAGGAGAGGGAAGCTGCCATATTAAAGAATTCTAAACTGACTGAAGACCAGAGGAAGAAGTGGCTGACTGTGATTACTAATGACTACATGTCATCTGAGGAAAGTGGGGAGGACGACTCTATTGTTCACCCATTGCCATGGCGATCAGAGTATGTCAGTTCAATGTTTAAGAGGATAGATGCCTATTGTGAAAAAAAGAAGTCGCCCCAAGCTAAACGTCAAATGAAGCAAAGGATACAAGGAAGAGCTTCTTCTCGTCGACAGCCAGTTGTAGATGAGATGATGTCGAGGTGGGCTATTGTTTGATTCTCCAACTAAACCACGAACTAAGAAAGAACTAAGAACTGCTATACCCCCCACTATGTTATTATTTATCTTTTTGATCGAAATTATTGATTATTTCATTCAAATGAATTCAGTATGAAATTTCTAAAAAGTTCTGAAATGTGACATTACAGGTAAATTTAAAAAATACTAACTGCTAGCTGAAATTCTTTCCAATAACTGGATGAAATTTAACTGAAATGATCCTGGGATATGAAATTGTGTTTGCAAAGGACATTGGCCAGACATATCACATGTACAGAGAAGGAAATGTCACTTTCCAGGTAAAGGAAATTGTGCCCTATACTATACTACCCTGTACCAGGAAATGCACCAGAAATTTATAAATTTCAGGTATGCAAAAATATGGCAGACAGCTGATATTTCAGTAAGATTTCAGCTAGATTTAAAGCACTTGGAAATTTACATTTTGGTGTAGTGATCATAAAATTAATAACTGCAAAAAGGATTTATGAAGTGGACCTGGTTGATAAGTTAGTTTGAGTTGTCCTAGAGAACTTGAGTGCTTTCATAATGTTGAATTTTTCCTTTAATTCTTTGATGTTCAGAGCATACACAAGATTTACAGCTGGTAGCAAGAAATCCAACACAAATGATACAACTGTCAACCAAGGGGTTGCAAGCTGACGAAAAGCATTTCTATCACATGGATTATTTGGATCATTTCCTCTTCCTTCACAGACAAAGTAAATTGATAACTGCTCTGCAAATTGTTCTAAATTTCTTGATCTTACAGTTAATGAAGTCATGGACACAGCAGTAAGCAATACATAATAGCAAAATACAATCAAAATTTTCTTTTCAGCTGCACCAATTTGGAAGACATCTCTGGCTTTCCTTGCCTTAAGGAGTCCATATTCCTGTAAAAAAACTTCATAATCAAGGGGTCAAAGTTTTCCAAACTTGCATTCTACTAGTTTTTTTTGGTGAACTTGTAAGTGCTAGCAGGTTTAAAAATGAAATATCCCCATACTCTAAATAACTCACACTATATGCTCGCTTCCTCCCTCATCATCACTTATGCTAATATACCACAAACACTTCATTTGGAATTTTATTCTTTTTTCCACCATCTTCCCCCTTTTATATTCTTTTTCAGTTTTTTTAGCTATAGTTATGTGGAGACCTGAGGCTATTATAGCTACTCAAATCTATTCAACCCCCCTCCCCCCAAATCTTATTTACTTATTATGCTATTGTGTGTGTATGATTACTTGTGAAAACTCACCTTATGAATAGAATAGAAGAGGAATATCAATACAGTTATTCCATACATTACAATTAGATATATTGGCAGAGCTACTGCATAAAACACTGCATTTTTGCTTGTACCACAAAATATAGGAGGAAATTGAGCTAAACTATAGCCCATCCCACCAGATGCAAATGTAATGCCTCTACTTTTCCTGATTTCGTCAGATTCCAGTTTCACAGCAAAAGTAACCATTGATGTTATTATAGGAATCAGTGGGAGTATGAGACCAGCTACAACACACCCAATGTGGATGTACTTAACTCTGTGTGCTATGTCAAATGATCGAGAATGCAATGGAAATTTAATTATCCACAAAAGAGCAGTTGTGTGAAACATCCACCATAGGATCCACTGAAGTGTCGTGTATGAGTATATAATTCCTATCATATACAAAAACATTAGGCGGTATACTTAGCTATTGTTGTAAAAACCAATTGTTTTGACCAGAAGATGGCTCAAATCAAAGTGTGTTAAATAACTCTTCTAAATCTAATCTGTGTATTAAGTGTCAATCTGACAGCATATAGAAGTATAATTACCTACATCTGGGTGACAAGTGAAATATTAAAAAAGACCTTAGTATATAGAATGGACTCTCATCATCACTTGGCTTCATCATTGTAATCAGTATAGCTTCTTTATTATAATTACCTGTTATTACACAAAATGGTGTCACCTTTAACAAGCTATCAAAAAGATTAGGTGAAGAGCAGTAAAGAGAAGAGCGATCCATATATGTAACAAGTACAAAAAATCCTGCATACATGCATAAAATGGAATAAGGTTAGATTCTTCTCCATAATACTTACCTTGCACTAGTATGTCACAAGTCATGTAGACAATGAATATGGATGGAAAACTAAACCTTTGGTAAAAAGGGATTGATGATATGAAATAATATAATAAATAGGACTATGCTAATGTCTTTAATGAAACTATATTTTTTCATCCAGAAGGAATGCATGAGGGGGTACAGAACCACTTACTATATATATTAACTAGTAGCTATGTATTGGTAATGCAATTATATACACAGAAAAAAGTTTCTTGAACTATGAGTTTATCTGTTAGTGGTTCTTTTCTTGAACTGTACATGTCAAACATAAACATGACATATACTACTGGGCCTGCTACTTCAAAGAGAATAGTATGTCCCATACCATAGAATACTCACATTCTTTTGAACCTGATGAATGATAATATCAAGACTAAAAGACCAGAGATGAATCCAACTATAACTGATGACAATACTATCACATCTATAGCAACTGTTTCTGTCTGAGAATATTCTTTCCAGGTATAACAGCTAGGGACACATATTTCTGAACCTTCCTCATGGAAGAAGTCTTCACGACAATTTAAAAGCTCTGAGGTACTAGTATTTGATGAGGTGGCCATGACCTCAGACTCTGAATATTGAAATATACATTATTACAAGTGGATTATGGGACAAGTCTTACCATTGGTGACACTTCCGTTTAGGACTGAACAAGATGGTGACCCTGTTGGAAAGATCTCACAATCGGGAAGATCAACGCCAAATCCCTGAAATGTGGCCCACTCAGTACGACACACCACATCTCTGATCTCCTCACATTGTCCTATGGTGGGTTGAATGAAGATTCCTGACGTGTCACATAACCCAAACTGATAGAGACAGAGAAAAGGTACTACTAACTCTCTGCATTCAGGACTGGGCTTTATAAAGTTATCAAGTCCAAACAGAATTTGACTAGCTGTGGATTCATCATTTTGTTGTACCAAGATTCTCTCTCCAAGATCTGGGTCACAGTTCATTGATGACAGGATATTAACTAATGAATTTTCACAGACACTGTTTTTAATCAGTGTAGTTGGACATGTCTGATTATTCCTTTCCTTTCCTGTGTTCACCTATAAACAATATTAATAATAAAAATACTTTGATTTCAATCTATAATTGAAATAAGTAGATGTTGTGTCTACCTATATATAAGAAATACCATGAAAAAAATAAGGACACCACTTTTTAGCTCACATTAAAATTTTTGATAGGACCTAATGATGAATAGCTATGGAGGGAATTCATTAATTATGTGGCTATAAATATATACACAGTATAGCTATGACTACAGATAAGTACACATTATAGCTACTCCAGCAACATTTGTTATCAAAAGTAAGTTTTTGGAATAATAACTTGGTTTGTTTTGATGGATTATGCATAGCATGGCTAATAGCTTGTACACTTGTTTCCTAGAGATGTAACTGTCCATGATGATTCTTAATAGACGGACATTATAATCTACAGAATTGATTGTGCAGTTGCAGTGCTGTTTGGAAGAGCAAAAATTATTGTTTCCAGGTTTCTTCTACTACTATTAACACAGAGTAAAACCTAATTTCCATACGCAAATTTGTGGTTGCCAAGCCCATTTTTTGACTTCCATGGTGAGGTTCTAGTTTTCTTGTTGTTGATACCAATGTCTATTCATTTTTTCCCCATATGCAAAATTATGAATAAAATTAAGTGGAAGAGGGGTTACATGTCACCCTATTCACCAACCTGGACCAGTACCTGTTGTTCTACCGGTCAAATAGTATGTAACTACATAGCTACATTAACTTGCATAATCTTATTGTAGCAGGTATTTTTGGTTTATTTAGCTAAGTCACTACTTTTCTCCAGTACATATGTTCTAAAGCTAGATCTTATAAAGATTGTTGTCATCAGTAAATGTGGGACATGAACTGGATGAAGGAGCTGGTCGACTCTCTGGTTGCTGCTGGACATCTCTAGTGCATTTTATATCTGAATTGTATCACTATCAGTGGGTGTGGTAATTAATCTTTAAGAGGTGAGTGTAATTCATGGTCATTCATAGAGGAAAATTTGTACATTTTCTGTCATCTGCTTGCTACTGTTCAGAGTTGAGAGTTGGCTGCTTCTTATAACTGGTTTTTTGGTATACTTAACTGGGGAGCATTTGATTTGGCCACTCTATAGAGGTTATCCCCTTCTTGGAAAGTCACTAATAGAGGTTTTATTATCATGAAAATAAAGTGACAGTGAAACTAGTTGGATCAGTTAGTTATAAAAAACTCGGGAAAGATTGTTATGATAAACTCCATCAGATCTAAGATCAATAATTATCATTATAATATAGTATTTTCTATAGAAGTCACCAGTCCTACGTATAACTAGCTAGCTATAGTTATTCCCTAAACAATATTACAAAGACCATATACTATGGCTACTGCACTTTTCACTCAAACTGATAATCAATAATATAGCTAGCTATTACCAGATGCTGCTGAACTGTAGGAATTCCTTCCTACATAATCTTGTGACCTTGTGGCCCCACATTACTTTATGGCATTATTTTTAAGCACATTAATAATATCAAAAATTATTCTAACTATATAATGGCTACTGTCTTTATGTTGTGAATGATGTTTCTTTATTCTTTATCTTAATCAAGAGAGATCAGAGGCTTGTGTGACAAGAATATAACTATAAGTATATCAGAGAAGCAGGTTTTGCAAAGGTATATTTGCCAAGATAGGTGTATTTTCACTCTTCTGGTTTAAATTAGATTCCACAGGAGCAAGCTTCAAGCCCTAGGCCTGTGTATACTAGCTACATTGTATTGTACTGTAGCAGGTGGCTAATTTCTTCCATGATAGCTACCGTAAATTTTCACCGTTGTTTTAATTTCGGATGTCACTTTTATTACGAAATTTAAAAAGTTAATAATTGGAGATGCACAGCACAGCATGCTGGGCTTACTAGGCTCTTCCGAAATTAAAACAACATGAAAATTTGAAAAATGAATTATTAAGTAACAAAAATTTCAGGAAATACGGTATACAGCCTACAGGTGACCTTCATACCTTTACCAAGCTACATAGTATAGCTGTGACTATGTGGAAACAAGTCCACAGGAAGTTGAAGCAGCTATAAAAGCCAATATCTGTAGACAGATTTCCAAACAACTCAAAAAGGATCAAAGTATTTGAGCTATTGCAAATACAGGATGATATTATAGAATCTGATGCTTACAGGGACACCAAAAAAAAAATTTTTTTTTTGGGGGGGGGGGGGGGGGGGGGACGGAGAGGGCAGGCGGGTGATAAGAACTTACATTATAGCTAGCAATGCAAAGATAGTAATGTCACAACAAAATTCTAGTATTCCTATCACTTTTTTTTTTTGCTATAAAAAGTTGCCACAATTTAGTACATTATAGCTAGTGGTGAAATAAAATGAATTTGAAAGTTAAGTATCCTGCATTCATTAGCCTTCCTACTTCTAAAAATGGGGGTGGGGGTTCAAGTCCCTCCTATTTCTTGCTTGTAGGTCAGATCATTATTGTGAGGATAAGGAGTTTAATATCTGGCTATGTAAGCAAACTCCAAGGTGAAACCATTTCTCAAGTATAATATTTTAGACCAACACTCAAATTTAAAGTTAGCTACTAAGCTGCTATCTACTAGCAGTTAAGTCAACTTACAGTTACTGGAATATGAAAGAAAATAATTGGTAATGTTAGCAGTCCCCACACAATGACTATCAGCACCAAAAGTCCAACCACCTCTAAACGCAACCAAAACTGCAGACTGAACTGCTTATCTTTCACAAGGTCATGGCCATTAGACAGGTGAACATCTCCAGCAGATTTTGCACCACCACCATTATTTGGCGTAGACTCTGCCATAGCTATCTCAGTTACAGAAGAACGTGAATTCATCTTAGCTAGCTAGTTAGAAAGTAGCTAGCAACTGTTGCATTTCAGTATTAATACTCATACGTAACTACCAATAATTTTCGACCAGCGCAGGAAACTGTTACGACGGAAGCTACGTAGCTATTATTATTATTATAAGGCAGGGGGGGGGGGGGAAGCAAGGGGTACATTATTTCCCCTCCCAAAAAGTTGAAATGAAGTTCCAATCTCTAACAAATAACCCTCATCTCCCAGCTCATTGTCAATTATTCTCTGTCTAGACACCTCTCATATTTACCTAGCTCAACTGTCTAGAGCCAAAATGAAAAGTCAGCTGAGTTTAGGTGAGCTCTGGAAGAGTACCAAGAAAATGTGTTGATAGTCAACCTGTAGCCTATAATTTGGGGGTAATCAACAAGCAAGTGTAAATGATGACTGGTGGCAACTGCCATGAACCTATGATTAAGACCAACCAATGCTGCAGTATAATTATGTTGTATTGATGATGCTTAAGCTTTGACAATTTCAAAAACACTACTTGTATCCCATGACAGATCAGGTTCACATCTTGAAATAGTTCTAATACATTTATTAGCATACATTCGACCAACAACTGAAAAATGTGCATATATTATATTACTCAGCATCCACAAAGAAAATTTAGATTTACATGAAAATAGCAGGAGAATTTCTATGAAGATCATGAGAAGTTTGGAAGACTTTATTGTGCATGCTTAATGTTTTACACATCACCTCACACACTGACATCTTTCACCCTCATGCACCCATCATCTCTTGTAAGCTGTTACCATCATTTTTTGCTCCAATCCCCTATACATGCAAGCAGCCACCCCCCTCCCAATCAGAAAGTAGTTGAGACTCCCCTGAAAAAAATGATGATAATAATATATCTAATAATGATTATGATGTTGCTACACTAATAAGATGTTGGGGCATTAATTTGCTTCCATTATGAGTGAAGGATTTTCACAGACAGTTTGGTTTAACCACCTCCATTTTTAAGCCACGCCTACTTCACATATTACATTAATATTATTATAGCACATTAATTATAGGAGAGTCCCAGTAGCACTCTCTAATGTGAGAATGACCAGACCCAACCCATAACAAAATAACATCTGCCATTAGGTAAAGGGTTTTACCAAAAAGAGGGTGTGGTCTGTAAACACCTATCCTAATTCATGCATGCATGTGTGAAATCAGTACTATTATTATGACAATACTAACAATACACTATTTATTGCTGGAATGACTAGCTATAGTTACAGACACTCAACTGATAATATGACACAAGAGAAGTCATAAAGAAATGATTATAGGAAGTATAGGGATGGATAAAAGTTACAGTAAACAGGAGAGTGTGATATAACTGCAAAAAGCATTTATGGAGTGGACATGTTTGACAAATTAGTTTGAACTGTCCTAGAGAACTTGAGTGATTTTGTAATGTTGAATTTCTCCTTCAATTCTTTGATGTTCAGTACATACACAAGATTTACAACTGGAAGCATATAAAGCAACATAAATGATATAGCTGACAACCACGGGTATGAAAGTTGACAGAAGGTATTTCTATCACATGGATTATTTGGATCATTCCCTCTTTCTTCACAAGCAAAATAATTTGATAACTCCTCTACAAATAGTTCTGAATTTCTTGTTTTTATAGTGAACGTAGTCAAAACCACAACAGTAAGCAATACATAATAGCAAAATGTAATCAAGATTTTCTTTTCAGCTGTACCAATTTGGAAGACATCTTTGGATTTCCTTGCCTTAAGGAGTCCATATTCCTGCATAATCAAATTTGTGAAAACCTTCCATAATACAATTTAAACAAGGAGCCAAAGTTACAAACTTGTGTACAATTAAACTTTAACATAATTATCATAGCATTCTACTATCATTCCTCTAGTTTTTTAATAGCTTGTAATTTTCCTCAAGCTATGTCAGCAGGTAAAAATATACTTTTATTTAAAAAATCAAAAAAATTAACCAATTCTAGGCAATAGATGTGAACTTGTACCATGCAATGGCATCAGTTAAGTAATTTACATCAACAAATTAGTAGCCACTCGGCATTTTAGCTGCTAGACTCTGGAAGCATACCCCTTTCACTCCTACGTACACACTTTTCAGCTCTGCATTGGCTACTCAGCCATATGGTTGCTTCTTTCTGCCTCCAATCTTTTGATTGTCAGCATTGGAAATTGGAACAATAAGTCAATACTCTGATGTTGGAACAAAGGATCTTTCTTTGATGCTTACTTTATGTGTATTTGGTACTAAAGCAGGATCACAGAAGCTTTATTCATGTGAGTTGCATATTTTGATAGAATTCATCATGCTGCCAGGTCAAAGCCATGGTTTGCACCTGAAACCACATGATCAAGTATGCTATTTGTAGTATATCAACTGAATTGAATACTTAATATTGTATGTGGTTAGTAAGTAGCAGACTGATTAGTTTTGTGATTGCATGCATTTGGTTTGTAACGTGGTTTTGTGTGTAGTATTTAATCTATCTTTTGTGCACAATAATACAGACTTACAGAGTTAGTGTTCAGTTGTTCAGTGTTTCAGTCATTTGCTATAAGACAGTATATCAGATTTCTAAAATATATTCTTATCAATTCTACCAGGGGTTAGTTAGTGTGTAGTAGTGAGCCAGTATACTACATAATTGGCAACGAGGATCATGGCAGTTCATGGACAAATTGGTATTTTCGATAGTAACGAAGAAGACTGGCAATCGTATGTAGAGAGGTTAAAATTATACTGCATTGCCAATTCCATAGACACTGAAGAAAAGCAGAGAGCGATACTGCTAAGTGCATGTGGACCAGCTACATACAGAACAATAAAAAACATTGTGGCTCCAATTAAGCCAGCTGAGAAAACTTTTGATGACATTGTCAAGTTAATGGGTGAGCATTACAACCCAAAACCAACCCCTACTGTACAGAGATGTTTGTTTAATGCCCGTTCCCGAAAGCAGGGTGAAACTGTTGCTAAATTCATCGCTGAACTAAAGCGACTTACTGAGTATTGTGAGTTTGGAGACAGGCTTGACGAAATGATGAGAGATAGGCTCGTGTGTGGGATTAATGAAGAACGTTGGCAGAAAAGGCTATTAGCTGAACCTAACCTAACTTACAAGAAAGCAATTGATATTGCACAAGCATTGGAAACTGCAGAGAAGAATGTAAAAGATATCAGTAATGGTAAAGATATGCCTCCTCGAAGAATCCATCATGTTGGCTATAAGGAAAGAGAAAGAAGTCAAATTCACAAACCAGGTGTTGGTGGGAAGGAGGTCACAAGCTCCACCAGTTCTTATTCATGCTACCGTTGCAATGGAAGCCACAAAGCCACTGAATGTCGCTTCAAAGAAGCAACCTGTCACTATTGTGGTAAGCTAGGCCACATAGTTAGAGCCTGCCGCAGCAAGAAACGCCAGAGTGCTGCAGATGCAAGCCACAGATCCACCTCCAAACCACCTCAGAAGCACAACCAGAAAAGAGCTCATCACCTTGAAGTCAAGGATGAAAAGGAAGATTCAGAGTACACTATGTATCATATTAGTTCGAGCAAAGCACATCCACTACTTGCTACAGTTAACCTCAATGGAGTGGAGACACAGATGGAGATTGACACTGGTGCTGCATTGTCAGTGATCAGCAGCGTAACATATCACAACCTTTGGTCAAGTCAAGATGCTCCTGTACTAAAACTAGACAATCATGTAAAGCTGTTAACATATTATACTGGTGAAGTAGTTAAGACAGAAGGGACTATATCTGTCAGAGTTACTTACAAGAACCAAAAGAAAGAACTGGACCTTTTAGTAGTTCAAGGCAATGGACCTAGCCTTATGGGCAGAGATTGGCTCAACCATATCATGTTGGATTGGCCACACTTACACCAGTTGAGTAAATCAGTAAAACCATGGCAAGAAGTAATTGACCGCCATCCAGATGTCTTCAAAGAAGAGCTAGGCCTAGCACAAGGTGTGACTGCAAAAATCCACATCGACCCACAGGCCAAACCAAGATTTTACAAACATCGACCGGTTCCGTACTCATTAAAAATAAAGGTAGAAGAGGAACTTGATCGCCTTGAGAGCCAAGGGGTCATTGAGAAGACACAATCAGCTGACTGGGCTGCACCTATTGTCCCAATTGTTAAGCCAGATGGCTCCATCAGGATTTGTGGGGATTACAAACTTACAGTTAATCAAGCATCGAGAGTGGAATCTTACCCTCTCCCTCGAATTGAGGACATTTTTGCCTCTCTCTCAGGTGGAAAGTTGTTCACTAAGCTAGATTTAGCTCATGCATATAACCAAATACCATGGATGAAGAATCGAAAAAGCTGGTAGTCATAAACACTCAAAAGGGATTATACAAGTATAACCGTCTACCATTTGGCATTGCATCCGCACCAGCATTGTTTCAGAGGACTATTGAAGGCATACTCCAAGGAATTCCAAATGTCTCAGCATATCTCGATGACATATTGATCTCAGGGAAAACAGACGAGGTGCATCTCAAGAACTTGGATGAAGTACTAAATCGTTTGGAGAAGGCTGGGCTACGTCTAAGATATAGCAAGTGTGCCTTCATGCTGACATCGATCGAATATTTAGGACATTATATTACCGATAAAGGACTTCCAACCTACAGACAAAAAGGTTAAGGCAATCCAAACTGCTCCTGCACCGAGAGATCTCACACAACTCAAATCGTTTCTAGGTCTTGTAAACTATTATAGAAATTTTTTGCCAAATTTATCTAGCACTCTTTCTCCTTTGTACAGGCTATTGCAGAAAAACACAAGATGGCAGTGGGGAGATGAACAACAACAGGCATTTGTTGAAGCTAAAAAACAGTTGACATCAGACAGTCTACTTGTACACTACGACCCAGACAAACCACTCATATTAGCCTGTGACGCATCACCCTATGGCCTGGGTGCTGTACTTTCTCACAAAATGGAAGATGGTCAAGAAAGACCTGTGGCTTATGCATCCAGATCCCTCGCTCCAGCAGAGAAACACTATTCTCAAATTGAGAAGGAGGGTCTTGCCATAATTTTTGGTGTCAAACATTTTCATCAATATCTCTTTGGTCGCAAGTTTACAATCTTATCTGACCACAAACCTTTGCAAAGCTTATTCAAAGAAACCAGTGGAATTCCTTCATTGGCATCAGCTCGTATCCAACGCTGGGCCCTGACACTTTCTGCCTATGATTACCACATCAAGTACAAGGCAGGATCGGAGAATGCCAATGCCGATCTTCTGAGCAGACTGCCACTTCCAGAGAAACACCAATGCAAGTACCAGAAGTGGGAGAGACCATTTTACTAATGGAAGCACTACAATCGTCAGTAGTGACAGCAGCTCACATTCGATCGTGGACAGCTCGAGATCCAGTGCTATCACAAGTACGTGACATGGTTCTGCAAGGATGGAAACAAACTGAAACACAAGGGATAAGTCCATTCCAAATTAGACAAAGTGAGCTAAGTGTACACAATGGATGTATTTTATGGGGTAATCGAGTTGTTGTACCTCCCATGGGAAGAGCCAAGATCATTGATGAACTTCATGAAAGCCATCCAGGTATTTGTAGGATGAAAAGCCTGGCTAGAGCTTATGTGTGGTGGCCTGGGATGTATAAAGAACTTGAAGAGGAAGTTAAATTGTGTAATATATGCCAGCAAACCAGACCACAAAACTCTCCAGTTAGTATACACCCTTGGGAATGGCCAAACCGCCCTTGGGTCCGTTTGCACCTTGATTATGCAGGTCCTATTTCAGGAAAAATGTTCTTGGTGATAATTGATGCTCATTCTAAATGGTTGGATGTGAAGATGGTGAATTCAGCTACATCTAATAGTACCATAGAACATCTCCGTTCTGTGTTCAGTGTTCATGGATTACCTGAAGCAATCGTAACTGACAATGGAACAGTTTTCACAAGTTCAGAGTTTCAAGACTTTATGAAGGGTAATGGAATACGTCACATTAGAACAGCACCGTATCATCCGGCTTCCAATGGCCAAGCAGAGAGGGCTGTGAAGATTCTCAAGGAAAATCTCAAGAAAAATTCAAGGGATTCGCTACAAACTCAGATTTCAAGATTTTTATTTCGATACCGGCTAACACCACACACTACCACAGGTGTGTCTCCAGCGGAACTACTGTTAGGAAGACGTCCTAGGTCGAAGTTAGACTTGATTCGTCCAAACTTGGAACAACAAGTGCAGAATAAACAGATTTGTCAAAAAACCAAGAGAGGAGGAAGAACTGGAAAGGGTTTCATGACAGGAAGTCCAGTATTAGCTAAGAATTTTGTATCTGGTCAGAAATGGCTATCTGGTACCATAATCAGATCCTGTGGTCCAAGGTCATATTTGATAGAGCTTGCAGATGGACGTGAAGTCAGAAGGCATTTGGATCACATTCGAGAAAGATCACCACATCTGTTAACAGAAGTTGAAGAAGATACCGAGGACTGGATTAATACCTATCAAACTCATGTTCCAATACTACAACCTCAACCTGCAAGGGGTGATTACTCAAATATACAAGGCAGAGTTCCACCTCGACGCTCTGAGCGAAGTTCGAGACCTCCAGATTATTATGGATTCCGAGTTCCATATTAAAAGGGGAGGAAGTGTAGTATATCAACTGAATTGAATACTTAATATTGTATGTGGTTAGTAAGTAGCAGACTGATTAGTTTTGTGATTGCATGCATTTGGTTTGTAATGTGGTTTTGTGTGTAGTATTTAATCTATCTTTTGTGCACAATAATACAGACTTACAGAGTTAGTGTTCAGTTGTTCAGTGTTTCAGTCATTTGCTATAAGACAGTATATCAGATTTCTAAAATATATTCTTATCAATTCTACCAGGGGTTAGTTAGTGTGTAGTAGTGAGCCAGTATACTACAATTTGAATAACACTAATGGTAATAGTAAGGTGTGCAGAGATGGTGCAGAGATGGTGTGTATCTAAGGGCTGATGCTAAATACATTCATTGTAATCTGCATGGATCAACTTTGACCTTTTGAACCCTGAAAGAGTTCACTTCTGCATGTTACACTGCTATATAAACTAGCCCTTTCACTCCCAAAAGAATATACCCTTATCAACTTTCTTTTTGCCACCAGCCATATAACTCTCCTTTACATCCTTCTGCCACCAGCCATACTACTGTGATCCCTGTAGACCTGTAGAACTTTATTTTGGTATAACAATATATATATAGCAGGCATCTTTCTGTGTAGGTAGGTGCTTGTTCTGCTAAAAAGTCCAGACACAGGATCAAGACTTGGACAACTCACAAGAAGTCCTTACACCTGATAGTATTCAGTGGCTGATCCAGAAAATTCTTAAAAGGGATGACTTTTAATTATTGTGGTTGCCATGCTCACTTATTTCCAGACTTCCATGGTGTGGTTTCCAGTACTCTATAGACATTCAAGAAGTTGGACAAATTTAAACCACTTCACTCGAGAAAAATGACTAATAGTAGTTTTCTTATTGCTGATACCAATGTCTAATTATTTTTCCCCATTATGAAAATAAAAGGGTAACCGACATGGGAAAAAATTTTTGCATTTTGCATTTTTCAGTAGTCCTATATACATAGACATGTGTGGCAAAAGATTAAAACTTCTGGTCAAGTATGCTCTGAGTTATGGCTAGCCAAAATATGAGTTTTTACAATACATCTATAATACAGACACAGTATTTGTTGCCATGATTGTGCAATGGCCACCTATACAAGGATGAAGTTAGTTCTCTTGTACACATTCTACAATTGGTAGCATCTTACAATGAAAGTCTGTCCTCAGATTCATCACTGGAAGTCTCTGAAGAGCTCCCTGAATCTGTCACACTTGGTTCAAAACTATATGCCATTGGCATCAAATGAACCATCACTAACTCTCCTAGAGAAAATTGCTGACTCAAAATCAACCCCTTCTTGGCTGCTCTGCTACATATTTCACCCTAGCAACAGCCACAGTTTACCTTTCAGCAGGCCTAAAACTACAATATTGCAATGGAAGCCAATCGCATCCTTCACATTATTGCATCATCAATAAGCCCCGCCCAAAACCAGATGTATTGTAAAAACTCATATTTTGGCTAGCTATAACTCAGAGCATACTTGACTAGAAGTTTTAATCTTTTGCCACACATGTCTATGTATAGCTATAGGACTACTGAAAAATGCAAAATGCAAAAAAAAAATTTCCATGTCGGTTACCCTTTAAAATTAAGAGGGGTGTGTTTGACATGTCACCCTATTCACACCCCCCCCCCCCCCCCCCCCCTCCTGGATCAGTCCCTGGTATTGGACTTTAATAAAGGTGATGGTGGTGGAAATCTATAAAGTTATATATATTTTATCATCCTTGTTGATAGAAGGTTTGTTTCTCTGTAGAGTCAGAGTATGAAATGGAGTTTGTGCAAGTAGAGGAGTCTAGCTATATCTACTAAGCAGATGTACACACTCCAATGTTTCTTGCCAATGCCATGGAACAGACATCTTTCTTCCTTGTCCCATCTCTCCAACCCAGCCTTCCCCTCCCTGTGGACCAAGTAGCATCATCTTACACAATCATCTGTAACCAAATTGACTCCCACCGCTGCCCAGTCTATTCACAATGAGTGTTCCAGTACACTGTGGTTCTAGTGATCAATGGATTCAACCTGATATTGGCTTTGACTGTTTTCCCAAAACTGGTCACATATAATTAGATAGATAAAAATATCAACACAGCTGGACACATCCTTATGACTTATTTATATTATGTAGGCATGAGGTTATTTCTTTTGGACATAATAGATACATACTTCCATTGTGCTGGTATAATGGGACAAAAGTCAAGAAAAATCTCTATCTCAGCACTGTAGTTGCAAATCATGTGTTTACAAGATGATTATAATCATCACTTATGCTACTTACAGACACTGTAATTGTAACTCACAAGTCTTCATACACTCATAATTATTATTAATAAGTAACTATCAAAAGATACTCATAATAGCATAATAGTAGCTAAAATTAATGGAATTTGCTAAAAAGCATAAGGTTTGAAAATAAACACAATTGTAAATCCCTTAATATCAGCAGTTCCTTTAATTTAGCAAGTTTCATGTATTATGTTTAGATTGATAAAATAACAGCACAATTAATACTTCACACGTGAGCCCACATGTGCTATTTTCAAACAATCACATGTCTTTCTATCTGATGGCTTTCTAAAATACTAAAGCCAGGACCCTGCTTGAGATTCATTCAAAACTCAGCAAATAATTATATTTTTGAAAAAGGCGAGAATTAAAAATTTTGTTGTCACTGGAATATTAAAATTCACTAATAATTAAGTCATAAATAGGTCTAATCAATAAAAATAAGGGAAGTGAATGATTTACAGTATTTGCTTTAGGTCTTAATTACTTAGGAAAACTGAAAACAGGATATATGTGTGGGAAGATAGTGAAAAATAATAAGCATTCTTTAAACTCACCTTATGAATAGAATAGAAGAGGAATATTAACACAGTGATTCCATATATTAAAATCAGATTTATTGGCAATGCTAGTGCATAAAACACTGCATTTTTGTTTGTACCACGACATAATATAGGAGGGAATCGAGTTAAGCCATAGCCCATACCACCAGATGTGAATGTAATGTTTCTACTTTTCCTGATTTCGTCAGATTCCAGTTCCACAGCAAAAGTAACCATTGATGTTATTACAGGAACCAGTGGGAGTATGAGACCAGCTACAACACACCCAATGTGGATATACTTAACTCCATATGCTCTTTCAAATGATCGAGCATGGAAGGGAAATTGAATCTTCCACAAAAGAGTAGTTGTGTGAAACATCCACCATAGGGTCAACTGAAGTAGCGTGTATGTGAATATGACTCCTATTATAATATACAAAACATTAGGCAGTATATATACGTACCTAGCTATTGTTGTTGTTGTTATTTGTGCTCCAATCTTTTCGAAATTAGAAGATGCACTCCATAATAATTATAATGTAATAATATTATTCACAGACACTTAGTCTAATCTGAGTGTAAAGTGATGCTTACAAAGTGTCTGTTGAGCATATAAAAAGTTTGGCTACAAAATTATTGAAACTTCAATTATAACTGGGTGACAAGTAAAATATGAAAAAAAAACCTTTAGTATAATTATAATGGACTCTCATTATCACTCACCAAGTTGGTTTATTTGGACTACAATATCTACATTAATTGTTAACATTTACCTGTTATCACACAAAATGGTGTCACTTCATACAAGCTATCAAGAAGATTAGGTGAAGAGCAGTAAAGAGAAGAGCGATCTATGTATGTAACAAGTACAAAAAATTCTGCATGCATGCATAAAATGGAAATCAGGTCAGATTCTTCTCCATTTAATAATAGTTACCTGCCACTAGTATGTCACAAGTCATGTAGACAATAAATATGAATGGAAACCTAAACCTGTGGGAAAAATGAATTATCATCATATGTATGTATATAGGGGTGTTATCCAAATCATCATCTCTAGTAATTGGAGTGGGATGTATGTTATAACTATGTCATAAGGGGCTATTTTTGGAGGGGGGTACAGAACCACTAGCTATAGCTAGCATGTATAGGTACTATACACAGATAAAAAGTTCTTGAGCTAAGAATATATTAGAGTTCTTTAGTGGTTCTTTACTAATATAAACACACCACTGGGCCTGCTACTTCAAAGAGAATATTATGTCCCATACCATAGGAAAATACTCACATTCTTTTAAACCTGATGAACGATATTAACAAGACAAACAGACCAGAAATGAATCCAACTATAGCTGCTACCAATATTATTACATCATAAATAATAGTTTCTGCAGGAGAATATTCATTCCAAGTATAACAACTGGGAATGCATCTTGCTGAACCTTCCTCACGGAAAAAGTCTTCATGACAATCCAGAAGCTCTGAAGAACTAGTATTTAGTGGGGTAGTAATGACCTTAGACTCTGAAATAAATAATATCATTACAGGTGGATTATGAGTCAAGTCTTACCATTGGTGACACTTCCGTTTAGGACTGGACAAGATGGGGACTCTGTTGGAAAAATCCCACAATCAGGAAGATTAATACTAAATCTCAGAGCTGTTGCCCACTCAGTATGACACACCACATCTCTGATCTCCTCACACTGTCCTATGGTGGGTTGAATGAAGATTCCCGACATGTCACATAACCCAAACTGATAGAGACAGAGAAAAGGTACTACTAATTCTCTGCATTCAGGACTGGGGTTTAAAAAGTTGTTGAGTCCAAACAGAATCTGACTAGCTGTGGATTCATTATTTTGTTGTACTAAGATGCCCTCTCCAAGATCTGTGTCACAGTTCATTGATGACAGGATATCAACTAATGATTTTTCACAGACACTATTCTGAATCAGTGTAGTTGGACATGTCTGATGAGTGGCATTTTGATTTACTAGATTCTGATCTGTCACATTTCTTTCTGAAATAGATGTTGTGTCTACCTATAAAGAAAATTTAGAGAATTCAACCAAAAAAAAAAAGAATAAGAACACTGCTCTGACTACAGATAGTGGACATTATAATAGCTAGTTAGTCCAGCTACTTAGGTCACTTAAAATCAGGAGTTAAAGATCTAGCTTCTGGGCTTTGAGGTAGCTATTAGCTAATGGATTATTATGTCTAGCTAATTTAGTGCATCAGAATAACAAACTATTCTGCATTTTGTAAAAGCAATAAAATTGGTACAGATGTACATTAATATGTAGTGAACATCATTTGCAAGTGTACCCACAGTTACCTTAGCAACAACTTCAAAATGGCTGCTGTGCTTATAGCTAGTTCATTTTAGCCTAAACAGCACACAACAACACTAATAAAAAAAGCAGCATAGAAGTGATAAAAGTAAATTGTACTTCAGTATGTATAGGTGTAAGTTAGATCTGAGGAGTTGCATGTGTATTTCACTGGACCAAAAGTTGACTATCCTTACATGACCATCCTGCATGGGACCTGAACTACTATCCCATGTATACCTGTTTGGTAGATAGTATAGTACCTATCCTGTGCCTGATAGGTAGAAGGATAGTTCAGATCCCATGAGTAGGGTTATAGTCTATAGTGAAGCAGCTGCAGTCTGTTAGTGATACTGTAATTGGATGCTTGTGCAGGTATATGCTGGCCAAAGAGCACATGATACTAGGGCAATAGCAGAGTGGCATCCTCTAAGAACTTTAAGCTTGTGGATACTTGGGAAACATCTAGCTACATCTCACCAAGGAAATCACAGATCTTGTTATGGTGACTACTACAGTCCAAAGTGTCAAGTGTGTTGGTCAGGATCAATTTCAGGCCTTCACAAAGGAAAGCCTGATCAACAGAACCAATGATACAATCCATTGCAAAAAGTTACCACTGTTAAGTACTCCTGTACTCAAGGTATCCAAAGGAAAGCAACAGCTGAACCCCCTGGTGTGATGTTGAACTCTTCTCATGACTATATTATTGCTGATCTATAGCTAGTTGCCTTTACTGCTTTGAATGAAGGATATTAGCTATGAGGGAAATTACTGCAGGTGATCACCTCCTTTTTTTCTCTCTAATTCACACTGTTCTTAGACAAGTTAGCTAGCTATACAAAATGAGAAACATCAAGGTGCAAGCCAATCTTACACCTAAATTCAAATTCACCCACTGTGTAGCTAGCTACTAAGCAGCTATCTAGCTAGCTACTACTCTATGCTTAGCGACTTAACAATTACTGGGATATGGTAGAAAACAGTTGGTAATGTTAGCAGTCCCCACACAATGGTTATCAGCACCAGAAGTCCAACGACCTCTATACGCATCCAAAACACCAGGCTGAACTGCTTCTCCCCATCCTGGTCATGGCCGTGAACATCTCCGGTATATGCACCCTCCTTCATTGTCATTTCAGTGAGTCACAGGCGAACGAATGCGATTTTAGACAAGATTCTCATGGACCTCACTCCCCACCCTCGAGAAGGAGGTACAATAGCTAATGTACGTAGCTATGTGTATAGGAATGGTTAATCGGTTGGGCGTACACTAGAGAGAAAGCCTCGTTCATGTATTACTATCATCCTCCAGGACAGACTTACATAGCTACATCCCAACCATTCAAGATGAAAAAGAGGGACAAAATTGGTGAAAATGTGGGATTTTAAACAAAAAATAGGGACAGGTCAACTGAAGTTGAAAAGGTGAGATGAGATTTCTTTTATTTTTTGTAAATTTATTGTAGGTGGCTGTGCACGGTTGGTCTTTTATATATTTCTGATTGACCTCTTAATTTGAAAACTTGAATGAAAAAAATTATGTAGCTACACTACAGATGGTTAATTATTTAATTTCGAACAGTGAACTCTGTTATATTTCATTGTTGCAGTCCTAGCTTGTTTGAGAAGTTCAGCTGGTGTTTCTAGTTCAAAACACATACTGTCAATGTTGAGTTTACAAGAAACAAGAGCATATAATAATTATAGTGTATCTTGTTCTTGTTGAGATCTGGGTGTGGCTTTATGAGGTCATGACCTCCATCACCTTAACCGCTGTGCTGCAGCTCCAGTGAATAAGTTGAGCTGGCTAGGATGAGCTTGACTGCGCAGTACTGGAGAAAGCGGGACTGAAGTGAGCTAAATCGGGATAGCGGGACATAACACAAATTTCGGGACTGTCCCGCCGAAATCGGGGCGGTTGGGAGGTATTTAGATGATGTTGGGAACACCACCTCAGAGTTAGTTAGTTAGTTTGTTTGTTTGTCTGTTTGTTTATTTGTTACTGAATTTGTATGATGATCAAGCAAGCTTATGTATGTAGCTAGCTATTAATATAAAACTTAGACACCCAGCAACTCCATCTTGATGCAGTGAAGAAATTCCATGGTCCAGTCTACCCTAGACAAATTGAGGAAGAGAGTGTGAACCAGTGTCTAAAATTAGATAAAACTTCACATGCTATTAACAGCTCATGAAACATTCAAAATTTGACTATAATTAGAATGTATGGGAGGAGGATTAACAGGATGTGTGTTAATGTTGAGTTTTCAGTACTGGAAGCTTGAGCTAGTGCTTGTGTTGAAGCAGTGCCCAATTGCAATTTTATCATTGCCCAATTGGTCAGTATTATTAGTACTATATTTTAGGCACTGATGTGAACCTAAAAAAACACCATTCATAAGCTTGAACTGCTCAGCTCTCAACAGAGACAGAAACTTTCAGGTGATGCTGTATAATTATAGTAATTGGGATGATTCTTACTTCATAATGCTTTAAAACTAGCTACTTCTAGATATCGTCAGTTTCAAATTTCACCTTCTTTGCTTGATAAAAATTAATAATAGAAAATAGCAATATTTTTATTATTATTATTATCATTTAAGCAATATCAAAATGATTCCTTGCTTATCACCAAAAAAATTAGGAAGGGAAGGAGGTTATTTTTTTGGTATATAGCTATATGAACTTGGTATGAAAACTAATGTGTAACATGTACTTGGTATGCAACTAAAGAGTGTATGAGGCAAAGAAAAGAATAAAGGGAGGTGGTATGAGGTATTGTACAAAATTAAGCATTAGTCCTTTGGTTTGAACTGGTGTGTTTCCTTAGCTGGAGATCACTTTCCACTGGAATAACAGCTCATAGCTACATATACTATCAGTTTGCTTTTTGAAATTTTCTTCAGAAGCACAAAAATAGCATATGAAGGTATTTCCAGCTGAATGGCACGGAATCTAAATGGGTGAGTTGTAGGACAGGTTCATTTTTGTGTGGATTACATTTAATACAGAGTCATCATCAGACAAATCACCACACACATAGAGAACTTCCAGTACGATTTTCTCTAACTCTGACTTCTGATTTTATTTCAGAGCAGACTAGTCTCCATTTCAAGCACTCAGAACACTGGATAACTGTTCCCACAATCTTGGCGTATTGAGCACTTGGAGAAAATGGCATACCATGGGACTTTGTTCCAGAATTATCTTTGCTTGAAGGTTTACTATTTATTAGCTAGTTTTTCTTTAGCTATGCTCTCCGCCCTAGTGCACCCATCATCTTGTAAGCCTTTATAATCATTTTTTGCTCCAATTCTATATAATATGCAAACAGCCCTACAGTCTATAAAAGCTTAAAAATCTGCCTCCTCTTATCAGGAAGTGGCTGAGGCTCCCCAGATGATGATGATGATGATGATGATGATGATGATGATTATTTCTTCTTTTAGTTGATGCTGCTGCTGATAATTAATATATTGGAGCATTGATTTGTGTTTCCATTATTGAGTGCAGGATTTTCACAAACACTTTGGTTAAACCATAACCATTTTTGAGCCACACCTGCTTCACATATTATTATGTTATGATTAATATTATTATATTTTATAGGAGAGTCTCAGTAGCACTGAGAATGACCAGACCCAACCCATAACGCAATAACATCTGCCATTAGGTAAAGGGTATTTAACAAAAAGAGGGTGTGGTCTGTAAACACCTAGCCTAATTCATGCATGTGTGAAATCAGTACTATTATTATGACAGTAGTAATAATACACTATTTATTGCAGGAATGACTAGCTATACTTACAGACACTCAACTGATAATATGACACAAGAGAAGTCATAAAGAAACGATCATAGGAAGTATAGGGATGGATAAAAGTTACAGTAAACAGGAGAGAGTGTGATATAACTGCAAAAAGCATTTATGGAGTGGACATGTTTGACAAATTAGTTTGAGCTGTCCTAGAGAACTTGAGTGTTTTCAATTTCTCCTTTAATTCTTTGATGTTCAGTACATACACAAGATTTACAAATGGAAGCACATAAAGCAACACAAATGATACAGCTGACAACCACGGGTATGAAAGCTGACGGAAAGTATTTCTATCACATGGATTATTTGGATCATTTCCTTTTCCTTCACAGGCAAAGTAATTTAATAACTCCTCTACAAATAGTTCTGAATTTCTTGTTGCTATAGTGAATGTAGTCAAAACCACAACAGTAAGCAATACATAATAGCAAAATGTAATCAAGATTTTCTTTTCAGCTGCACCAATTTGGAAGACATCTTTGGATTTCCTTGCCTTAAGGAGTCCATATTTCTGTAAAATATGTGATCAAATTTGTGAAAACCTTCCATAATAAGTTTTTCTTAAATTTAAACAAAAGGGACCAAAGTTCTAAACTTGTACAATACATCATAGTATTCTACATTATAAGGAACAAAGTTACAAACTTGTGTACAACTTTAACATCACAGCATTCTAATTCCTCTAGATTTTGTTAGCTTATAAGTTCTTCCTCAAGCTATGTCAGCAGGTAAATTTTTTATTCAAAAATCAAAAAAAAAAAAAACTATTTTAGACAATAGATGTTAACTTATGCCATATACTGGCATCAGTTAAGTAAGTAATTTACATCAACAAATTAGTAACCACTTGCCATTTTCTAGGCTCTGGAAGCATACCCCTTTCACTCCTACACACTTTTCAGCTATGCTACTCAGCCATGGTTGCTTCTGATCTGCCTCCAATCTTTTGATTGTCGGTATTTGGAAATTAGAACAATAAGTTAATGGTCAGTCAATATTCTGATCGATGTGGGAACAAAGGATCATTTTTTGATTCTTATATTTTAATAAAGGTACTAGAGCAGGAGCCCAGAAGCTTACAATTGTGAGTTACATATTTTTATCTATTCATCATAAAAATACATTGCTGCCAGGTCAAAGCTGTGGCTTTGCACCTAAAACCACATGATTAAGTATGCAATTTGATAGTAAGGTGTGCAGAGTAGGGCTGTCCACATTATTCTATTTTTTTCACCTATTATTCTATTCAGAATTTCTTCAATTTTTCACCTATTATTCTCAGAAAATTGCCCATTATTCTCAACAGTTATTATTTGCAAAGGGACAACTCAATGTAATCTTGTAATGAACTATATTGTTGATGGCTAAAGGAGTTCTGCAAAAGAGAAAAAACTTGTTCAGTAGCTGCTGAGCTTGGCTTCACCAGTAAAACATTCTTAAAAGACCAGTAAGGTAAGTCTTGTTCATGCCTCTTCCACCACTCAACAATGTCGATGTTGGGATGAGGGATCCAAATCTTCCATGCTGTCACATACTTGCACAGTTTAGCACACCAGGAAACAGGAATTAAATTAATTCTGAGAAAAACCACCCATTATTCCCACTATTCTCACTCCAGCCTATTAGTCTGGAAATTATTCTAGAATATTGTGGACAGCCTTAGTGCAGAGACGGTGGTGTGTATCTAAAAGCAAATACTAAATACATTCATTGTAATCTGCATGAATCAACTTTGACCTTATTAACCCTGAAAGAGTTCATTGCTGCATGTTGCAATGCTATACATAAACTAGCCCTTTCGCTCCCAAAAGAATATAATTTTACACCTTTATCCACTTTCTGTTACATCCTTCTGCCGCCAGCCATATAACTCTCCTTCACATCCTTCCACCATCAGCCATACTAGTTTGCACTATATGTGGGTAGCTACAATATTTATTGATTTGGGTTCTTTTAGGTACTAATTTTGACCAATTGTCTCCAGAATGAGACAACTCTCACATCTTTCTGCCACCAGCCACCGGAAGTCAGAACAATCCTCTGATTTTGAACCAACTTCTTTTGATCTTGTTTGCTTTAGCTATATGTATGGGGAAAATATAGGGAGAGTGGTATAGTGCATGGTGTAGTGCCTTGCAGGAGCACCAGGGTGGGTCGTGAGAGAGGCTAGAGCAGGCCAGCAAGAGTCTACTAGGTCGAGCTGATCTCTTTTGTCTTACTTCTAGCTGCCATCAGGGCCTGGAGGTATATGTTTGCTCACAACATCACTGTGACCTGTTCGAGGTACACCTGCTGTCGCCAGACCAATGAAACTGATGAGTTAGTATAGCGTTGCAAGCCACTGATTTATGTTGTTATTTTATAATGTGATAAGTTTATTTAGTAGCCAGTAGTTTTATCATAGCGGATTGTAGGAATGACAAACCTAAAACTGGCAAAACATTTTTTATTGCAGGACCAATAACCTGTAGAACTTTATTTTGGTATAACGACTAGCTATATCTAGGACTAGGAGGCATTTTTCTGTGGAGGTAGGTGCTTAGAAAGTCCTGACACAGGATCAAGACTTGAACAACTCACAAGAAGTCATTACACCTGATAGTATACTAATAGGTGATGGAGGTGGAAATGCAGGACCTATATAAAGTTGAATATAATCCTTGTTGATAGAAGTTTTCTCTCTGTAGAGTCAGAGTATGAAATGGAGTTCGTGCAAGTGCAGCCTATATCTACTACAAGCAGATATACACCGACTAATTGTTTCTTGCCAATGCTGGAACAGACATCTCCCTTCCTTGATCCAACTCTATAACCCCACCTTCCCCCCTGTGGGCTAAGTAGTATGATCTTGTACAAACACACTCACCTCTGTAACCACACCCTCTACACTGACTCCCACCACTGCCCAGTCTATTCACAAAGAGTGTTCCAGTACACTGTGGTTCAAGTGATCAATGAATTCACCTGTGATTCTCTAGTGTTCCCATTTCACTAACACTGACAAGACACTACACATAGATCCACTACACACAAACACTATATACATTAAGAACACTCACACACACACATATACTCACACACACATATACTCTGTGTACCTACACTCACATAATTGTGTACATACGCAAACAGTACAAACACTCAGTACACTCTAACACTGCACAGTACAGTAACACTGCATACGTGTACACAGTATTATATAGGCACTCTCATGATTGCTTACCCCAGGGTTGGTTGATGTAGCCCATAATTGGTTAGATAATGCACACCAAATGTGCAATTTATGGTTTTTGATCTACAGCACTTCAAAGAGCAATATTAATAATTATGAACAAATCAACCATTCAGGTTCCATTCTAATTCAAGTTCCATTCTGAAGCTGTTTGCTGTGTTATGACTGTTTTCCCAAAACTGGTCACATAATTATAATTACAACAACCTTAACTGCTGGGCACTGACTTATTTATATATTATGTAGACATGACATGAGGTTATTATTGCAGGCGGACATAATAAATATTTCTATTGCACTGGTATAATGGGACAAAAATTAAGAAAAATCTCTATCTCAGCACTGTAGTTGCAAATGTGTTTAGAATAGGTTTGAAAAGGAGCATATATACTGTAAATCCAGAAGTTATATAATAATAACAGCACAAATAAAATTATTAACAATTCACAATTGAGCCCACATGTGCTATTTTCAAATAATCACAATGTCTTTCTATCGCTGGTTTTCTAAGATACCAAAGCCAGGGCCCTGCTTCCCTAATGGAGATTCATTCAAAACTCAGCAAATAATTATATTTTTGAAAAGCTGGAATTAAAGATTTTGCTGTCACTTGAATATTAAAATTCACTATAAAGTCATAAATAGGTCTAATCAATAAAAATAGGGAAGTGAATAATTTATGGGATTTACAGTATTTGCTTTTAAGTCTTAATTACTTAGGAAAACTGAAAGCAGGATATAATATGTGGGAAGATATTGAAAAACAGAATAAACATTCCATAAACTCACCTTATGAATAGAATAGAAGAGGAATATTAACACAGTGATTCCATATATTACAATCAAATTTATTGGCAGTGCTAGTGCATAAAATACTGCATTTTTGTTTCTACCATGACATAATATAGGAGGGAATCGAGTTAAACCATAGCCCATTCCACCAGATGCAAATGTAATGCCTCTACTATTTCTGATTTCGTCAGATTTCAGTTCCACAGCAAAAGTAACCAATGATGTTATTATAGGAACCAGTGGGAGTGTGAGACCAGCTACAACACACCCAACATGGATATACTTAACTCTGTGTGCTCTCTCAAATGATCGAGCATGGAAGGGAAATTGAATTTTCCACAAAAGAGCAGTTGTGTGAAACATCCACCATAGAGTCAACTGAAGTAGCGTGTATGGGGATATGACTCCTATCATAATACAAAACATTAGGGTGAAATATGAAAAAGAACTTTAGTACGATGGACTAGGTTTATTTGGACTGTAATATCTACATAAATTAATATGCTTTATTAACATTTACCTGTTATCACACAAAATGGTGTCACTTCAAACAAGCTATCAAGAAGATTAGGTGATGAGCAGTAAAGAGAAGATCGATCCATGTATGTAACAAGTACAAAAAATTCTGCATATATGCATAAAATCGAAATCAGGTCAGACTCTTCTCTATGATAGTTTACCTGTCGCTAGTATGTCACAAGTCATGTAGACGATAAATATGGACGGAAACCTAAACCTATGGTTAAAATGGATATAATAGAAGTGTTATCCAAACTATCATCTCAGTAATTGGAGTGGGATGTATGGTAACAATGTCATAAGGGGCTATATTTAGAGGGAGGTATAGAACCACTAGCTATAACTAGTAGCTATTAAAAGGTAGTATACACTTTAAAAAGTTTCTTGAGCTATGAGTATATCTGTTAGAGTTCTTTAGTGGTTCTTTACTAATAATTAAACATAACACACTACTGGGCCTTCTACTTCAAAAAGAATAGTATGTCCAATACCATAGGAAAATACTCACATTCTTTTAAACCTGATGAACGATAATACCAAGACAAACAGACCAGAAATGAATCCAACTATAGCTGCTACCAATATTATTACATCATAAATAATAGTTTCTGCAGGAGAATATTCCTTCCAAGTATAACAACTGGGAATGCATCTTGCTGAACCTTCCTCACGGAAAAAGTCTTCACGACAATCCAGAAGCTTCGAGGTGCTAGTATTTAGTGGGGTAGTAATGACCTTAGACTCTGAAATAAATAATATCATTACAGGTGGATTATGAGTCAAGTCTTACCATTGGTGACACTTCCGTTTAGGACTGGACAAGATGGGGACTCTGTTGGAAAAATCCCACAATCAGGAAGATTAATACCAAATCTCAGAGCTGTTGCCCACTCAGTACGACACACCACATCTCTGATCTCCTCACACTGTCCTATGGTGGGTTGAATGAAGATTCCTGACATGCCACATAACCCAAACTGATAGAGACAGAGAAAAGGTACTACTAATTCTCTGCATTCGGGACTGGGGTTTAAAAAGTTGTTGAGTCCAAACAGAATCTGACTAGCTGTGGATTCATCATTTTGTTGTACTAAGATGCCCTCTCCAAGATCTGTGTCACAGTTCATTGATGACAGGATATCAACTAATGATTTTTCACAGACACTATTCTGAATCAGTGTAGTTGGACATGTCTGATGAGTGGCATTTTGATTTACTAGATTCTGATCTGTCACATTTCTTTCTGAAATAGATGTTGTGTCTACCTATAAAGAAATAGAGAATTTAACCAAAGAAAAAATATAAGAAGAATGCTACTCTGACCACAGATAATGGACATTATAATAGCTAGTTAGTCCAGCTACTTAGGTCACTGAAAATCAGGAGTTAAAGATCTAGCTTTTGGGATAATAATGGCTTTGAGGTATATAGCTATTAGCTAATGAATTATTTTGTCTAGCTAATTCAGATAACATTATTGGTTACCATTTATTGACTGACCTTCTGATATCTAAGGTCTGATAATGGAATTAGCTATTGAACAGACCTGTGCATTTTACAGGTTTTCTGTTGGCTGTCCCTGCCTGGCCCACTGGAGGTCAATTGCCCACCCTTGCATTAGTTTATCTTAGTTGCTATGGTAGAAAACATAATGGTTTTGAACTTTTGCTGGTCCTAGCTACTTAGCGACTTAACAATTACTGGAAGATGGTAGAAAACAGTCGGTAATGTTAGCAGTCCCCACACAATGGTTATCAGCACCAGAAGTCCAACCACCTCCATACGCATCCAAAATACCAGACTGAACTGCTTCTCCCCATCTTGGTCATGGCCGTGAACATCTCTGGCATATGCACCCTCTTTCATTGTCATTTCAGTGAGTCACAGTGAGGCGAACGAATGCGATTTATTCTCGTGGACCTCACCCCGCCCCACCCTCGAGAAGGAAGTAGCTACTAATGTGTGTATGTGTTGGAATTGTTAATCGGTGGGGCGTACACTAGAGAGTAGAAAGCCTCGTTCGGGTATTACAAGCATCCTCAAGGACAGACTATAGATGATGTCGGGAACACCACCTCAGAGTGTATTAGCTAGCCAGGCATTAAACAAAGTTGTTTGTTTGTTTGTTTGTTACTGTTATCATTGAATTTGTATGATGATCAAGCAAGCTTATGTAGCTAATAATATAAAACTTAGACACCCACATATATAGAGCAACCCCATCTTAATCCACTGTGCAGTGAAGAAATTTATGGTCCAAGACCACTGCTTGGAAGAGGGTGTGAACCAGTGCCTAAAATTAGATAAAAATTTTCAACTGCCCAATATAATTGCTTAATAAACTTCACATCCTATTAACAGCTCATGAAACATTCAAAATTTGACTTTGTTAATTAGAATGTATGGGAGGAGGATTAACATTAATGTTGGGTTTTCAGTACTGGGAGCGTGAGCTAGAGCTTGTGTCAAAGCAGTGCCCATGCAATTGCAATATCATTGCCCAATTGGTATTGGTAAGTGATAGTACTATATTTTAGGCACTGGAGTGAACCTAAAAAACACCATTCATAAGCTTCAACATTACTACTTGCAAACCAGTTTCCTAGTTAAAAGGAACTGCTCAGCTCTCAACAGAGACAGAATGCTAGTAATTGAGATGATTCTTACTTCATAGTGCTTTAGAATTACTTCTAGATATTGTCAGTTTCAAATTTCACTTTCTTTGCTTGATAAAAATTAATAGAAATTATAGGCCATATCAATTTGATAATTCTTTGTTGAAAAATTAGGAAGGAAGGGAGGGTTTTTAACTTCTTGGTATGTACAGTAGCTATTTGCTGAAAATTTCGTTTATTTAATTTTTCAAATTTTGTGCTGTTTTAATTTCGAAAGAGCCTCACCGTAACGAAATTTAAAACTGCGACTAGGACTATAGCTACGTACCTGAATAGAGGTAAAATACCAATAGCTAGCTCAATAGGCTACCTGAATAGCTCTTGTATTAGCTATAGCAGTAGCTGTAGTAACATTTTGTACAAACCACACTTCTTAGAGGAGTTCTTTTCCTGCAGCTGCATTTCCAATTAGAATTTTCATTAACGCAATTATTCAACCTTTTAAACTTCATAATAAAGTGACATCCGAAATTAAAACAATGACAAAAATTTCAGTATATCGAGTTGGTATGAAACTAATGTGTAACATGTAACTATGTACTTGGTATGCAACTGCAAAATTATGAGCCCCCCCCCCCCCCCCCCAAAAAAAGAATAAAGGGAGGTATGAGGTATTGTACAAAATTAAGCATTAGTGCTTTGGTTTGAACTATTGCTTTCCACTGGAATAACAGCTCACATATACTAGCTATCAGTTTGCTTTTTGAAATTTTCTTTGGAAGCACAAAAATAGCATAGGTATAGGATATTTCCAGATGAATGGTACGAATCTCAATGGGCGAGTTGCAGAACAGGTTTGTTTTTGTGTGGATTACATTTAATACAGTCATCATCACATTCCACATCAGCAAACGAATCACCACACACATAGAGAACTTATCAGGTGCAGTGCAGCCATATCAAGTTTTCAAAATTATTATAATTATAGCGCCACTCCTGATTTGAACGATCAGGAGAGCTGAAAAAGGAGCACCCTGATATTAACTATGTATATCATTGGCTATTCTCTTCTCACCTAATCATATGTCCACCCTCAGTAATGCTACTTTTGTTTTTGTGCCCCTGGACTTTACATGAATTTGGCTTGTATCAAAAAAGGCGGTGATAAACAAAGAACTGTGGATAATAGTAAACAGGAGAGAGTGTGATATCACACTCTCACTCTTATGCAGTGTGATATCACAGTTCTGCATCATATACGTAGCTATAACAGCAAAAAAACACTTATGGAGTGAACATGTTTGATAAATTAGTTTGAGCTGTCCTAGAGAACTTGAATGTTTTCATAATGTTGAATTTCTCCTTCAACTCTTTGATGTTCAAAGCATACACAAGATTTACAGCTGGAAGCAAGAAAATCAAAGCAAATGATACAACTGACCACCATGGGAATGTAAGTTGACGGAAAGTATTTCTATCACATGGATTATTAGGATCATTCCCTCTTTCTTCACAGACAAAGTAATTGGATAACTGTTCTGCAAATAGTTCTGAACTTCTTAATCTTAATGTTAATGAAGTAAAGGCCACAGCAGTAAGCAATACATAATAGCAAAATACAATCAAGATTTTCTTTTCAGCTGTACCAATTTTGAAGACATCTTTGACTTTCTTTGCTTTAAGGAGTCCATATTCCTGTATAACAGATTTGTGAAAATCCTCCATAATGATTTAAACAAGGGTCAAAGTTCTAACTTGTGTACAAACATATCATAGCATTTTAGCTAGTATCATTCCTCTAAATTTTAAACTCGTAAGTCTAGCAGGTATAAAAACTCACACCATATGCTCCCTCCCTCCCTCAATTATGCTACTATACAATAAACAACTTCTATTCTAACTTTAATACACTCATAATAGAATAACACCTAGGTAAATAGCTAAAATTTGTGAATTTTGCAAAAAGCATAAGAGATATGATAATAAACATAGTAGCCTCAGGTCTCCACATAACTAGCTAACAAAACTGTATATAGAATATAAGTGGGAAGATAGTGAAAATATTCCTATAAACTCACCTTATGAATAGAATAAAAGAGGAATATCAGCACAGTGATTCCATACATTACAATTAGATATATTGGCAGTGCTAGTGCATAAAACACTGCATTTGTGCTTGTATCACATATAGGAGGGAATTGAATTAAACCATAGCCCATCCCACCAGATACAAATGTAATGTTTCTACTCTTCCTGATTTCATCAGATTCCAGTTCCACAGCAAAAGTAACCATTGATGTTATTACAGGAACCAGTGGGAGTATGAGACCAGCTACAACACACCCAATGTGGATGTACTTAACTCTGTGTGCTGTCTCAAATGATCGAGCATGCAAAGGAAAACGAATTTTCCACAAAAGAGCAGTTGTGTGAAACATCCACCATAGGATCAACTGAAGTATCGTGTATGAGGATAATATTCCTATCATATACAAAACATTAAGCAGTAACCTAGCTATTGTTGTAAAGCTACGTATCTTAAAATTATTGTAACTTCAATCTACATCTGGGTGACAAGTGAAATATGAAAAAAGACTATGGACTCTCATCATCACTCACCAAGTTGGTTTCGCCAGATTGTATTTGCTAGCTTTAACATTTACCTGTTATTACACAAAATGGTGTCACTTCCAACAAGCTGTCAAGAAGATTAGGTGAAGAGCAGTAAAGAGAAGAATGATCCATATATGTAACAAGTACAAAAAATCCTGCATACATGCATAAAAATGGAATAAGGTTAGATTCTTCTCCATAATACTTACCTTGCACTAGTGTGTCACAAGTCATGTAGACAATAAATATGGATGGAAAACTAAACCTGTGGTAAAAAATAGAATTAATCATCATAATATAATAATATTATAGGGGATGTTATCTAAATCATCATCGTACAGGACCACTAGCTAGTATGTATAGGTAGTATAAAATTTTCTTGTACTATTATCTGTTAGAATTCGGTGGTTCTTTACTAATAAACTGATTTGAAGAGAATATTAAGTCCCATACCATTGGAAAATACTCACATTCTTTTAAACCTGATGAACGATAATAGTAAGACAAACAGACCAGAGATGAATCCAACTATAGCCGATAAAAATATTATAACACCTATAGCAATTGTTTCTGTCTGAGAATATTCTTTCCAGGTATAACAGCTCGGGACACATATTTCTGAATCTTCCTCACGGAAGAAGTCTTCACGACAATCCAGAGGCGCTGAAGTACTAATATTTAGTGAGGTGGCCATGACTTCAGACTCTGAAATATTGAATTAATTACAGGTGGATTATTGGCCAAATCTTACCATTGGTGACACTTCCATTTAGGACTGAACATAATGGTGACTCCATTGGAAAGATCTCACAATTTGGAAGATCAATACCAAATCTCAGAGCTGTGGCCCACTCAGTATGACACACAACATCTCTGATCTCCTCACACTGTACTATGGTGGGTCGAATGAAGATTCCTGACATGTCACACAACCCAAACAGATGGAGACAGAGAAAAGGTACCATTAATTCTCTGCATTCAGGACTGGGGTTTATAAAGTTATCGAGTCCATACTGAATCTGACTAGCTGTGGATTCACCATTTTGTTGTACCAAGATGTTCCCTCCAAGATCTGTGTCACAGTTCATTGATGACAGGATATCAACTAGTGAATTTTCACAGACACTGTTTGTAATCAGTGTATTTGGACATGTCTGATTATTTCTTCCCTCAATAAGTGTGTTCACCTACGTATAAACAATAAAAAAAATTTTTGATTTTAGATTCTGTTCTGTAACATTTGAGAATTTAACAAAATCCTTTTAGCTCGCATTAAAATTTTACTCCTTTTGTGAGTGGACCTAATGTATAGGGGATTAATTAATCATGTGGCTATAATGATATATATTACATCTATGACTACAGATAGCTAGCACGAATTAGCTAGCTATAGCTAGTTAGTCCAACTACTTAGGTCACTAAAAATCAGGAGTTAAAAGATCTAGTTTGTGTAGTAATAATGACTTTCTTTGTTTTAATGAATTATGCCTAGCATGGCTGTTATATTCCTTGTCCATTTGATTCCACATTGGGGGGCCATGCCATGACCAGAAAAGTACCTAGCACTTGCTTAATTAAGGATATCTGTGGTTCCTGGTAAAAACATGTTTGGAAGAGCAAAATTATTTTCAGGCCTCTTCTACTACTACTAACATAAGGACTGCATTAGGGACAAGTCCCTTGGCCTGGTTGGCCTCTTCTAAGAAATTATTCCTCGTATTCATTGTGTGCCCATTCTTACTGTCTTGATTAATATTTAGTCCATGTGAAGATTTGACTCTACCAGTCTTCTATTCACAAATAGTAACTACATAGCTACATTAATACATTAACTTATTGTAGAATCTATTTTTGGTTTGTTTAGCTCAGTCACTACAAAATAGCTACTTTTCTCCTGTTTGTTCAAAAGCTAGGTCTTAGCTATAAAGACTCAGTTGTAATCGGTAAATATAGGACATGACTGAATGAAGGAGATGATTGAATCTCTAATTACATCCCTATCAGTGGGTGTGGTTAAGAGGTGAGTAATTAATGGTCATTCATAGAGATAAATTTGAATAAACACTTTCTGTCCATTGGGGTCGTCTGCTGGCCACTGTTCAGAATTAAGAGTTGGCTGCTTCTTGGATGTTTGAAATGTACTGATCCTTTGGTATACTTAACTGGGGAGCATTTGATTTGGCCACTCTATAGAGGTTGTCCCCTTCTTGGAGAAGTCACTAATAGAGGTTTTATTGATAATGAAAATAAAGTGACAATGAAACTATATAGTTGGATCAGCTATTGTCAGATAAACATCTTAATGTGATTGTTATGATAAACTCCATCAGATCTACGATCAATAATAGCTATCATTGTATAATCGTTTTGTTTGAAGTCCTAATTATATATGCCTATATAACTATATCCCCCAACTTGTTAACAACAGTAAAATTATAATATTACAAAGACCATACTGATACCAATCTTAGCTATGGCTACTGCACTTTTCACTAGTCAATAATCTTTAGAATCAGAGGTTTTCATGATAAGAATATCATAGACTTCTTCATTTTTCTTGATTTGAATATTTCAGAGGAGCAGGTTTTGTAAAGGTCTATTTGCCAAGATAGGTATATTTTCATTCTTATGGTTTAAATTAGATTCCATAGGAGCAAGCTTCAAAGCCCAAGGCCTGTGTATACTACATTGTATTGTACTGTAGCAGGCGACTAATTGCTTCCATGATAGCTATACAGCCTACAGGTGACCCTTCATACTTTTACCAAGCTACATAGTAGCTGTGACTGTGGAAATAAGTCCACAGCAAGCTGAAGCAGCTCTTTCAACTTGTAAAAGCCCATATCTGTAGATCGATGCCATTCTCCAAAGTATTTGAGCTATTGCAAATGCAGAATAATATTATAGATGCTTACAGGCACACCAAAAAAAAGATTTTTTTCCCTTTCTTTTTGGGGGGGTGGAGGGGGGAGGCTAATAAATGTAGGATACTTGACACCTTCAAATCACCACTATAATGTACTTTAATGTGAAAAAATGAGTGATAGGAATACTATTTTGTTACTAGCTATAATGTAAGACCCCCCCCCCCCCCTTTATTTCTTAGACACTGGAGACACTGGGCTTGGTAGGTCAGATCTTTATTGTAATAAAGGAAGTAAGTAGGTCTGGCTATGTACAAGCAAACTCCAACGTAAGACCAGTATAATTTTAGACCAACACTCAAATTTAAACAATGAATAAGCTGCTATCTACTAACAGTTAAGTCAACTTACGGTTACTGGAATATAGTAGAAAATAATTGGTAATGTTAGCAATCCCCACACAATGACTATCAGCACCAAAAGTCCAATAACCTCTAAACGCAACCAAAACTGCATACTGAACTGCTTATCTTCCACAAGGTCATGGCCATTAGACAGGTGAACATCTCCAGCAGATTTTACACCACCACCATTATTTGGCGTAGACTCTGTCATAGCTATCTCAGTTACAGAAGAACGTGAATTCATCTTAGCTAGCTAGTTAGAAAGTAGCTAGCAACTGTTCACATTTCAGTATTGATACTCAATACGTACGTAGCTATATAGCTAATTTTCGGAGTGCTTCTTTGTGTAAATATAGTAACATTACATCATTACTATCACCTTACATTACCATATATCTAACTCTCTTAGCTTGTCTCCCTGTCTCTCCTGTCTTTCTTGTCTCTCCTGTCTTTCTTGTCTCTCTTGTCTCTCCTGTCTCTCCTGTCTCTCCTGTCTTCCCTGTCTCTCCTATCTTCCCTGTCTCTCCTATCTTCCCTGTCTATCCTGTCTTCCCTGTCTCTCCTGTCTTCCCAGTCTCTCCCTTCTTCCCTGTCTCTCCTGTCTCTCTTGTCTTCCCTGTCTCTCCTGTCTTCCCTGTCTCTCCTGTCTCTCTTGTCTCTCCTGTCTTCCCTGTCTCTCCTGTCTTTCCTGTCTCTCCTGTCTCTCCTGTCTCTCCTGTCTCTCCTGTCTCTCCTGTCTCTCCTGTCTTTCCTGTCTCTCCGGTCTCTCCTGTCTCTCCTGTCTCTCCTGTCTTTCCTGTCTCTCCTGTCTCTCCTGTCTTTCCTGTCTTCCCTGTCTCTCCTGTCTTCTTTGTCTCTGCTGTCTTCTCTGTCTCTTCTGTCTTCCCTGTCTCATTGTCTCTTCTGTCTTCCCTGTCTCTCTTGTCTTCTCTGTCTTTTCTGTCTCTCCTGTCTTTAACAATACAGGCAATAGCAAACTTCACAACTTGATTAACAAATGAAATTTTATTTCTCTTGCCTTTTTACATAATAATAGTGATAATAAGGTGCACTGTAAAGTGACTGCAATACACAGTAGAGAGAGGTTGGTTGCTATAGCTATAATAAAATTTGGAACCTGAATATGTAGCTAAGGTAGCTGCATTACACAAGTTAGGTTCCACTGTAATGCCAATACAACAGCTCTCTCACCACCTCTTAAATGTGGTAGTTTCTGCTTGTGTCAGTGCATGTGCATGTAAGCATGCCTAATGTTTAAGTTGTGTGTTCATGTGACTCCTCCCACATTTATTTTTAGGACAAATAGCACAAATATTGTGGTGATAGAGATGATGGAGTTAATTCTTGCAAGACTTATAATAACAATAAAGGATGATAAATGCATTTAGACAGTTAGCTGTGATATAATATTATGAAGCTACATTGTTTCCTGGCTAGTGTTATAATCTAGTTGCATTTGGCACAACTGTTAAAAAATTTTTATTACTTTAGTACGAATTTCTATTAGCTAATTTTATAATCTCTTTCACAGACTTTTGACTTTTCAGCTGCAGTTTCAATATTTTCTTCATTACAATAGCTGACAATACTATAAAATACTCTACTTTTGTAAATGGACCACTGGATAGATTTTCTGATTAATTTTGTTGTGAGCAAATTCAATACTATTCACATGTTTGAATTCCTGCCATGCATGTTTAAAACACTTTCATTTTGATCCTTCAGAGAAATTTCTTTGGCCATTTGGATTGCTGCAATTTTTGCACTTACACAGGTCTGTGCAGGCCTTGTTAGCTCTCAAACAAGGACATTGACAAATAGTGTATTTACACTTTGTTTCATGACAGTGTGAACGTCCAGTGTGGTCATTTTTTCCACAAGTACATTTGCAAGGGTCCATTTTAGTACGTAGATGGAGTCTTATCCTTGGGAAGAACTGCAGCGTAATATCCTGGACCAAATTGAGTGTAAGCAATCATCACAGGAACTGATATTCTTTGTATTTCAGGTGTTATACATAGAGCAAGCTGCAGATGAAAAAACTATTATTGGCATTTGTAAAGCACAGTAACCATTGTATCAGCGAGGTCACCATATCCAGGCGTCAGAAATTTAGGGGCTTCCTGCTCTATGCACACATCTACCAGAAATTATCCATAATGCGAGGAATTTTCAATCCATTCTCTCACCATTACACTCCTCAACTGATCAGCAATATTTTTAATTTTTTCATCCAAGGATGGATCTATCCCAACATCTTTCAACAACTGCTTGTGTGGTTCACTCAGTAAGTTAGTTATGATGCTAAAAGCTACTGCCGAAAAAAGGCAATTACCATCTTCTTCAGTTACATTCTTCTTCATATCACATGCATCTAAAATGAATGAAAGACATTCGGCATGCTATGTTCTTGGAGTGTTGATATTGAACTTCTAAAATGTAGACTTGGCACCATACACATGAATGGCACCATACGGTAGGAAAACCTATCTGAATTTTTAACAATGAGGCACATACGTACAAGTAGCTAATTCAGCACAGTTTATAGCTTTCCTTAGTAAGTGGTCAGTATCATTAACAGAAATCAGGGAAGGACCTTCTTCTAATTCGCACACTTTCTCCATACTGTTCAGTATTTTCTATGCTCCTGAGAAACCAGTGATTAATCACTCCAACATCTTCTTTCTCCGTAATTCCAAATTGACGGTTAATGGTGTGTTGACTGACTTCACTAAGTGCTGCAGTAAAGAACCTCACCAATGAATTTTTTTTCTCTTTCTTTATGTTGTGCCTGTAAATTTGAATGGTGAGTATGGCTAGTGCCAAGGGTATTCCCATCCTACCCACATGGCTGAGGGATTTATGTGGCAATGTAGTGGCTCATTGTATCCTGTTCCACCACTAGGTTCAATACCAGAAAGACAGCCTTGTTGGATGTGTTTATGTAGCAATGAAGTTGTTCCATGACATTATCAGTCAAAATAGTGACCATTGTGCTCAGCATTCTTCCACTTAACTATGAAGTTGTCCATGTTCTTCATTATTTCAGCTATATACTTTAGGGGTGTTCATAGTCCTTTTCTTGCTAATGTCAGTTGGATCTCAAAATACCATCCTAAAGTCACAAATGCATGTGTGGAACAACAAATGCTTTTTAGACATTGCACATGGCACATGTTGAACTGCATAGCTATGTTTTACAACAACATTTCCGTAAATTTGTTGCAGTTTCTTCCTCATAGTACAGCAGTTATCAATATATACGGTGCACTGACTCTCTTTTTCAGATTAGAATGTTACTTCATCAAATGAAGTGTATTTAGTCAGTTGCCAAGCAACAACCTGTCCTTCATCATTTAGCACCAAGAATACACTTCCATATTGAGTTATCCATTTTCCATCAGGTCTCAAAAATCCTATATTCAATACTACTTTAAATGTGTGGTCAATGCATATTGTTTGCTTCACTTGCATTCGCAGCATCTCTGATGTATAGAAAGATTCATTTTCCTGGAAATGAATGATTATACACCTATTTATGAAATCATTGGTAGGCATTTGCTGAGTTAACCAAGTTATCACAGTTGAAGTAGTAAGTAAAAGAAGAAGACAGAGAAGACAGGGAAGACAGAGAAGACAGGGAAGACAGGGAAGACAGGAGAGACAGAAGAGACAGGGAAGACACAGAAGACAGGAGAGACAGAGAAGACAGGAGAGACGGGAGAGACAGGAAAGACAGGAGAGACAGAAGACAGGAGAGACAGAGAAGACAGGAAAGACAGGAGAGACAGAGAACACAGGAGAGACAGGGAAGACAGGAGAGACAGAGAACACAGGAAAGACAGTAGAGACAGGAGAGATAGGAGAGACAGGAGAGACAGGAGAGACAGGAGAGACAGGGAAGACAGGAGAGACAGGAGAGACAGGGAAGACAAGAGAGACAGGGAAGACAAGAGAGACAGGGAAGACAAGAGAGACAAGGAAGACAGAAGAGACAGAAGAGACAAGAGAGACAGGGAAGACAGGAGAGACAGGAGAGACAGGAGAGACAGGGAAGACAGGAGAGACAAGAGAGACTGGGAAGACAGGAGAGACAGGGAAGACATGAGAGACAGAAGAGACAAGAGAGACAAGTAAGACAGGAGAGACAGGAGAGACAGGGAAGACAGGAGAGACAGGAGAGACAGGAGAGACAGGAGAGACAGGGAAGACAGGAGAGACAGGGAAGACAGAAGAGACAGGGAAGACAGGAGAGACAGGGAAGACAGGAGAGACAGAAGAGACAAGAGAGACAAGTAAGACAGGAGAGATAGGAGACAAGCTAAGAGTTATATATATGGTGTTGATGTAATGTAAAGTGATAGTAATGATGTAATATTACTATAAGGTGATAGTAATGATGTAATGTTACTATATATAAGGTGATAGTAATGATGTAATGTTACTATATATAAGGTGATAGTAATGATGTATATATAAGGTGATAGTAATGATGTAATGTTATATAAGGTGATAGTAATGATGTAATGTAAGGAAATTTACACATAGAAGCACCCTAATTTTCGACCGACCCTCAGTTCTGTAGGATATTGCTCTGAAGGTAGCTACGTACATCATCATCATCATCAACAGTATCATCATCATCCTCAACATCATCATCAACATCATCATCATCATCACAGGGGTGTAGGAAAGGGGAAGGTGGGGGGCTTGGGGAGCTTAAGCCCCCCAGATTTTTCAGAAAATATAGCCAATAAGCTCAGGCTGTGGCTTAATTTTTATTTATTTATTTGTAAACTGCATATGATGTGCATTGTAGTGGTTGGTAAACAGTATTTAACCATGACAGTAGTCAGCCTGAACTGGTAAGCTAATAATTATATTTAGGTTTTTCAATCAGTGTAATATAGCTTGAAAGTGAATTTGAAGATGTTTCAGTACAGAATCCACTATCTTCAAATGAAATAGAGCCTAGCCTATCCTTGTTAGTACATAATATTATTATTATTTGAATATTACTCTAATTTGCTCTCGTACATCTCTTGGATTTTGAAGAAAATTTTTGCTTCCGAACATATCCCCCTCCTGCACCCTCCCCCTTGAGCCGAATTGCAGCTCTTTTGTCTTTACCTTATTGGTCCCCCTCAGTCCTAAAAAGTTGTCTACACTCCTGCATCATCATGAACGTCATCATTATAATAATAATAATAGGGCATTATTATTATTATTATTATTATTATTATTATTAGGATTAGTATTAGTATTATTAGGGAATTCGAAGGTTTAAAATGGAACTGGATGGGAGTGGGGACATTGTTCCCCCCAAAAAGTTGAAGGTGAAGTTTCAATCACTTCTTGATGTTCCAGCTCATCATAATTAATTCGTTCTAAATAACCTGCATATTGCTAATGTCTAGACACCGCTCCTATTTAGAGCCTGGTTCAACTGTCTAGAGCCAAAATGAAAAGACAGCTGAGTTTAGGTGAGCTCAGACCCAACCCATAACACAAAACATCTGCCATTAGGTAAAGGGTATTTACCAAAAAGAGAGTGTGGTCTATAAAACCTAGCCCAATTCATGCATGTGTGAAATTATTATGACAATACTAATGCTATTTATTGCAGGAATGACTAGCTATACTTACAGGCACTCAGCTGATAATATGACGCAAGAGAAGTCATAAAGAAACGATCATAGGAAATAATGAATAAAAGTAATAATCAGTATAGGGATGGATAAAAGTTACAGTAAACTAAAGAGAGTGAGTGATAACTGCAAAAGGCATTTACATGTTTGATAAATTAGTTTGAGTTGTCCTAGAGAACTTGAGTGTTTTCATAATGTTGAATTTCTCCTTCAATTCTTTGATGTTCAGTACATACACAAGATTTACAACTGGAATCATATAAATCAACATATATGATACAACTGTCAACCACGGGTATGTAAGCTGACGGAAAGTATTTCTATCACATGGATTACTTGGATCATTTCCTCTTCCTTCACAAGCAAAGTAATTTAATAACTCCTCTACAAATAGTTCTGAATTTCTTGTTGTTATAGTGAACGTAGTCAAAACCACAACAGTAAGCAATACATAATAGCAAAATGTAATCAAGATTTTCTTTTCAGCTGCACCAATTTGGAAGACATCTTTGGATTTCCTTGCCTTAAGGAGTCCATATTCCTGTATAATATGTGATCAAATTTGTGAAAACCTTCCATAATAAGTTTTTCTTAAATTTAAACAAAAGGGGCCAAAGTTCTAAACTTGTACAATTATCATAGTATTCTACATAATAAATTAAAACAAGGAGCAAAGTTACAAACTTGTGTACAACTTCAACATATCATAGCATTCTACTATCATTCCTCTAGTTTTTGTTAGCTTATAAGTTCTTCCTCAAGCTATGTCAGCAGGTAAAAAATATAATTTTATTCAAAAATCAAAAAAATTAACTGATTTTAGGCAATAGATGTGAACTTGTGCCATGCACTGGCATCAGTTAAGTAAGACAGATAGTAATTTACATCAACAAATTAGTAGCTGGCCACTTTTGCCATTTTAGCAGCTAGGCTCTGGATGCATACCCCTTTCACTCTACACATGCTTCAGCTTTGCATTAGCTACTCAGCCATAGTTGCTTCTTTCTACCTCCAATCTTTTGATTGGAAATTGGAACAATAAGTCAGTACTCTGATGTTGGAACAAAGGATCTTTTTTGATCTTTCTTTGATGCTTAAAAAAGGGTACTAGAGCAGGAGTCCAGCTTTTTTTCGTGCGAAAAGCACCACAACTGTGAGTTGCATATATATTTTGATAAGATCTTATCATTTCATTATAAAAATACATTGCTGCCAGGTCAAAGCCGTGGCTTTGCACCTGAAACCACATGATTAAGCATGCTATTACTCAATTTGAATAACACTAATAGTACTAGTATAGTAAGGTGTGCAGAGATGGTGCAGAGATGGTGTGTATCTAAAGGAATACATTCATTGTAATCTGCATGGATCTTATGAACCCTGAAAGAGTTCACTGCTGCACGTTACACTACTATAATAGACTAACCCTTTCACTCCACAAAAAAGATTACACCCTTGTCAACTTTCCATTACATCCTTCTGTCACCAACCATATAACTTCCTTACTAAATAGCTACAGTGATCCCTATAGACAGGCTTCACTATTGTAATATAGTGTGCAGTGATCTTCTTACTTGTACCTTAGTGTGACTATATATTATATGCAGGTAAAATATTTATTGTAATTATAGGGTACTAATTTTGTTGGATTGTCTCCAGAATGAGTCAACTCTCACATCCTTCTGCCACCAGCCACCATTACATCTTTCCACCAGGAAGTCAGAAAAGTTAGTTGTGGTCAGTCAATACTCTGATTTTGGACCAAAGGAAAAGGCTTCTTTTGATCTTGTTTGCTTTAGCTATTGGGGGGAAAATGGAGAGTGGTATAGTGCATGGAGCAGTGCCTTGCAGCAGCATCAGGGTGGGTAAGAGAGGCCAGAGTAAGCCAGCAAGAGCCTATACTAGGAGCTGATCTCTTTTGTCTTACTTCTAGCTGCCATCAGGACCTGGAGGTGTGTGTTAGCTCACAACATCACTGTGACCTGTTGGACTTTGTGTGTGGATGCACCTGCTGTCGCCAGATTGATAATTAATATCGCAGCTGATATAGTAAATAGTGTTGCAAGCCACTGATTTATTTTGTAGTGATTTTATAATGTTGTAAGTTTTATTTTAGCAGTAGTTTTAACTAAGGTTGTAGGAATAACTTTCACTAGAAAACCTACAACTGGCAAAACACATTTTTATTGCAGGACCTATAGAAGTATAATGACTAGCTATAATATCTAGGAAGCATCTTTCCATGGAGGTGGATGCTTGCTCTGCTAGAAAGTCCTGATACAGGATTAAGACTTGGACAACTCATATTACACCTGGTAGGTTTGGACCTTAATAATGATGAAGGAGATGGAAAGCAGGACCTGTATAAAGTTATTTTATCATCCTTGTTGATAGAAGGTTTCTCTCTGTAGAGTCAGAGTATGAAATGGAGTTCATGCAAGTGGAGTCTATATCAGATGTACACATTCTATACCTTTCTTGCTAGTGCTGGAACAGACATCTCCATAGCTGCCAACCATCCCGGAATGTCCGGGACAGTCCCGGATTTATTAGCTCTGTCCCGGATAAAAGGCCTCCTATCCCAGAAGTATGAGCATGTGATGATCACTGTGCTTACATTAAACTTCCCAGCTAACTTCTGCAGAAGTGCAAAAAAGCTACCCGATCTGCACTAGGAATTAGCTAGCTGAGCTAACTGAACTAGTAGTCATAGCCAATAAACATTGAAATGCAAAGGTCAAAGTGTGGCTTCTAAAATGGGTGTGGTTTTGGGGTGTGGCTTATTGTCCCAGATTTTGATCTGGAAAAGTTGGCAGCTATGCATCTCCGTCCCAAATCTCCAACCCTGCCTTCCCCTCCCTATGGGCCAAGTAGCATCATCTTGCACAATCACACTCACCTCTGTAACCACACCCTCTACACTGACTCCCACCACTGCCCAGTCTATTCATGCAGAGTGGTCCAGCACACTGTGGTACTCAAGTGATCAATGGATTCACCTGTGATTCTCTAGTACTCCTATTTCAGACACATACACTAACACTGACATAGACACTACACCACTAGCTACACACAAACACTACATTAAGAACACTCTTACACACACACACACACACACACACACACACACACACACACACACACACACACACACACACACACACACACACACACTATGTGTACCTACACTCATGCATAATTGTGTACATATGTAACACTTGCTAAACCTAGACTATATTAACCTACAGACTATTATTTAACTATACAGGATATTTATATATATAGCTAGAGGCTGGATAGCAGCATTTATGTTACTAGGTAGCAGTATTTATGTTGCTAGGCAGTAGTTTTTAAAAAGAGAATATCTAAAACAAAAGGCTAAAACTCTCTGTCTCCTCTCAAAGTGCTACACATACACAAACAGTACATATACTCACACAAACCTAATTGTACATACACTTAGTACACTCTAACACTGCACAGTACAGTAACACTGCATACATGTACACACTGTATAGGCACTCTCATCCAAGGGTTGGTTGATTATGGTAAACTTTCATTGGTAGAATTCTAAACTCCCTCTCAATCATTTGAAATCAAAAGTCAGTCCCACATCAAGTTATAACCTAGGAATTAACTCTGCCCATAATCGGTTAATTTTGTTTAGACAATGCACACCAAATGTGTAATTAGTTTGGTTCTGACCTCCAGCACTTCAAAGAGCCATATTAATATATGAACAAATCAACCATTCAGGTTCCATTCTGAAGCAAACTCAACCTGATATACCAAACTCAATTTTTTTTGTTTCGTGTGCTATGACTATTTTCCCAAAACTGGTCACACATAATAATTTAGGTAGATAAAATTATCAACACCAACCTGCACTGCTGGACACATTCTTATTTATAATAATAATTGTAGACACGAGGCTATTATTGCAGGCATATACTTTTGGACATTATAGATGCTTCCATTATGCTACTGTAATGGGACAAAGGTTAAGAAAAATCTCTAGAACTGTAGTTGCAAAAGACTATTTCACCAACAGGACTGTGTTTTACAAGATGATTAGATCATCACATAATATGTTACTTACTGTACAAAAGACACTACAATTGAAACTTTCACAAGTCTTCATACACTCATAATAATATATTATTTATATGCAATTTCAAAAGACACTCATAATAGCGTATATAGTAAAATTAATGGAATTAGCTAAAAAGCATAATAGGTTTTGAAAGTGAACATTTTTGCTATAGGTCATAATTAGCTAGCAACTGAAAGCAGGAAGATAGTGAAAAAGAGAATAAACATTCCATAAACTCACCTTATGAATACAATAGAAGAGGAATATCAACACAGTGGTTCCATATATTATAATCAGATTTATTGGCAGATTTAGTGCATAAAACACTGCATTTTTGTTTGTACCAGTACAGAATATAGGAGGGAATTGAGTTAAGCCATAGCCCATACCACCAGATGCGAATGTAATGCCTCTACTTTTCCTGATTTCGTCAGATTTCAGTTCCACAGCAAAAGTAACCATTGATGTTATTATAGGAACCAGTGGGAGTATGAAACCAGCTACAACACACCCAATGTGGATATACTTGACTCTGTGTGCTCTTTCAAATGATCGAGCATGGAAGGGAAATCGAATCTTCCACAAAAGAGTAGTTGTGTGAAACATCCACCATAGAGTCAACTGAAGTAGCGTATATGAGGATATGACTCCTATTATAATATACAAAACATTAGGCAATATATATACCTAGCTATTGTTGTTGTAGTTATCTGTTTATAATTATAAAGCTCCAATTTCTCACGGTTAGAAAATGCACTCCATATACATCACAGACACTTTACATCTCTAAGTCTAATCTGAGTGTAAATTGATGCTTGTAAAGTGATGCTTACAGTGTCTGGAAGTTTTTGGCTACAAAGTTATTGCAACTTCAATTATATGATTATCTGGGTGACAAGTAAAATATGAAAAAGGACTTTAGTGACTGTCATCATCACTCATCAAGTTGGTTTATTTGGACTGCAATATCTACAAAAATTACCTGTTATCACACAAAATGGTGTCACTTCCAACAAGCTATCAAGAAGATTAGGCGATGAGCAGTAAAGAGAAGAGCGATCCATGTATGCAACAAGTACAAAAAATTCTGCATACATCCATAAAATGGAATCAGGTCAGTCTTCTCCATATAAAATTAATAATAGTTTACCTGTCACTAGTATGTCGCAAGTCATGTAGACAATAAATATGGATGGAAACTTAAACCTGTGTTAAAAATGAATAAGAAGGTTATCCAAACTATCATCTCAGTAATTGGAGTGGGATGTATGTTATAACAATGTCACAAGGGGCTATTTTTAGAAGGGGGTACAGAACCACTAGCTATAACTAGTAAGTATACACAGATAATAAGTTTCTTGAGATATGACTATATCTGTTAGAGTTCTTTAGTGGTTCTTTACTAATATTAAACAAGAATATTATGTCCCATACCATTGGAAACAGTGAATTACTCACATTCTTTTGAACCTGATCAATGATATTACCAAGACAAATAAACCAGAGATGAATCCAACTATAGATGATGATAATACTATCACATCTGTAGTAATCGTTACTGTCTGCGAATATGCTTTCCAGGTGTAACAGTTGGGGACACACATTTCTGAATCTTCCTCACGGAAAAAGTCTTCACGACAATCTAGAAGCTCTGAGGTGTTAGTATTTAGTGAGGTGGCCATGACTTCAGACTCTGAAATATTGAAATATATATATTATTACAGGTGAATTGTTGGTCAAGTCTTACCATTGGTGACACTTCCATTTAGGACTGGACAAGATGGTGACTCTGTTGGAAAGATCTCACAATCAGGAAGATCAATACCAAATCTCAGAACTGTGGCCCACTCAGTACGACACACCACATCTCTGATCTCCTCACACTGTCCTATGGTGGGTTGAATGAAAATTCCTGACATGTCACACAACCCAAACTGATAGAGACAGAGAAAAGGTACTACTAATTCTCTGCATTCAGGGCTGGGGTTTAAAAAGTTGTCGAGTCCAAACACAATCTGACTAGCTGTGGATTCGTCATTTTGTTGTACCAAGATGCTCCCTCCATGATCTGTGTCACAGTTCATTGATGACAGGATATCAACTAATGAATTTTCACAGACACTATTCTGAATCAGTGTAGTTTGACATGTCTGATTATTTCTTTCTTCAATAGGTGTGTTCACCTATAAACAATAAAGAAACAAAATTTTGATTTTTGATATTTTGATTTCCTATATTCTCATTTCTCTCTGAAATAGTTGTGATGTCTACCTATAAAGAAATTACACTCTTTTTAGCTAGCATTGAAAGTTACTTTTTTGAGTGGACTTAATGAGAGAATTCATTAATCATGTGGCTATAGCTATACAGCTATGACTAGATAATACACATTATAGCTACACCAGCTATAGCTATACTTAGGTAATTAAAAGTCAGGAGTTAAAGATCTAGCTTTTGGGATAATGTATTAATGTATTAATTATGTTTAGCTAATCCTGATATTATTATTCTAAAATCTATTGATTTCGCCTTCTGATATCTTATTGGAGGAAGCTCTGATAATAGTGTTAGCTATAGAACAGACAGAGGCATTTTATGGGTCGGTAATGGTCTGGTCCACTGGAGGTTAGGTAAATAAGAACATGAATCAAAACATAGGCCTTCACTTTTATGCTGTGTATGCATGTAGCTTTCATTTTGAAAAAAAAAATGCTGTTTAATTTCATAGTGCTAAGTTAGAACATAAATCAAAACATAGGCCTGTGTATGTATGCAGTATGAATGTGTTTGTTAAATTTTAGTGAATCACTTTCATTATTTTTAGTGAAGCACTTTGATCGTGGTTAAGTTGGAACATAAATCAAAACATAGGCCTCTAGCTATTTATGCTGTATATGCAGTATGGCAATTGCTGTTTTTTTATTTACATACTTAGTAAAGCACTTGGCGTAGTAGCAACTAATCAAAAATAATAGCTAGCTACAATTTGATGCTTTTTACTGTGGGGAAAATTAAGTTCAAGTTATTGCCCTCCAACACAACTCAGGTTTCTCATGTGGCTTCTTGTCCCACCCCTGCTATAGAAAGAAGCATTAGCTATCTTAGTTGTTATGGTAGAAAAACATAATGGTTTTGAACTTTTGCTGGTCTATAGCTAGTTGTCTTGTCTTTACTGCTTGGAATGAAGGATATTATGAGCAAGACTACTGCAGGTGATCACACCATTTTTTCTCCCTAATTCACACTGTTTTTTGACAAGTTATAGCTACAAAATGCCACTTATGAGAAACATCAAGGTGCAAACAAATCTTACACCTAAATTCACATTCACCCACTGTGTAGCTAGCTACTAAGCAGCTATCTAGCTAGCTACTACTCTATGCTTAGCGACTTAACAATTACTGGGATATGGTAGAAAACAGTTGGTAATGTTAGCAGTCCCCACACAATGGTTATCAGCACCAGAAGTCCAACCACCTCTATACGTATCCAAAACACCAGGCTGAACTGCTTCTCCTCATCCTGGTCATGGCCGTGAACATCTCCGGTATATGCACCCTCTTTCACTGCCATTTCAGCGAGTCACAGGCGAACGAATGCGATTTTAATGTCTTAGCGAGTCAAATACGCCAGCATAATTTTGAGAATAATAGGCATGCCCTAGCACCGGAGAATAATGTCAGAATAATAGGTAAATTTAGGAGCAAGTGGGTGGAGACAGTGGGTGCGGTCTACAAAATTTACAGAGTACTTGTGAGTAAACCACACATTTACAATTAGTAACACAATACCATCACTCTGGTCTATCGCACTATTCTATTAATATCATAGGCTCCAACCGTCAAGGAACGTCCTTGACAGTCAAGGATTTGATAGCTATGTCAAGGATCAAGGATTGCCTAAGTGGAGCCCTATTGTTTGTCAAGGAAGTGGTCATGGTCATGACGTCTATTGTGGCTGGCCAGCTGGATATGATATGATTATAGTAATTAAAATCATTGCACTAGCAACTTGTAGTACATTCATCTATACAACTTGTCAGCAAAACCACATGTAGGTACTATATACATCATGCATGAAGAGCACATGGCAGGGGAGTAGGAACAGGGGGGCAGTCGACCCCCCAATATTTCTAATGGAGGGGCAAATGTGCCTTTCCCCCCCCCCCCCCCCCCAATATTTTGCTTCTGTACAGTAGTAATATAGTCAAAGTGTCACTTACTTTTGCCTATATTCTAGCTTTCCACCCACACACTTGGTCAATTTGCATAAACTACTATGGTTGCAGGCCCAATATCTTGGAAATTGGAATGCACTTTACTAATGTGTGAGTCAGTGTTACACTGACTCACATACAGTCAAACCTTGATCTCCTGTAGACTGCTACAAGATCTACAATTTAGGACACTTACACATCTAACACATTCAACTGGGATTGTAAAAACCATTGATATTAATTTTATGTCTTTGACTTCATACAAAATTAATGCCTCATTGCCTACATATCACATGTACACATTCATAGCATCATGTGTGCATATGCATATGACACAAGCAGGATGCCGTGTCCAGTGTCTAGTGTTCCCCCCCCCCCCAATAAATTTCATCTTCCTACTCCACTGCATGGCATGCCTAAGCTTAGCAGATAGCAACATATGGACTGCTGCTGTGACTCCAAACTTTCTTCTGAGCTACTATCTAAATGCAAAAAGGCTACTCTTCAGTCATTAAATCAGGATCATTGTCAATAACTATAATTATACTATACTAGCTAGCAAGCTGCTATTTTTTGTAAACAATGATTGTGTTTATGGGAGTGGTTGGTGGGTGTTGTTGGGTCCTGCGATTGCCGACAGGTAGCCTTACTAGCGCAACAGAGTTATGTAGAGCAGGGAGATTTGTATTACACAAAATCTTTATTCTAACAACAACTAAAACAATTGACAAATCACACGTGTTTAAGTATTAATGTATGATGTAATGATAATTATAAGTGTGCTCTTTAATCTTTGTCCTCTTCTCTGTCTGGTACAGGGTCGAATGGTGGGCTGGAGAGCCCAACAGGTGTGACTATAATTAGTGGTGGGTGTGGTCTTGGTCAAGGATGAATTTTTCAGAAAGTTGGAGCCTATGATATTTATTTAGAAGACTGTATTGAAAACTTACAATATAACTCTAGATAAATTAATGCTCACATGATAATTTATAAAACTGATAGATAAAGAATAATAGGCAGCATAATAGGTGGAAACTGTGAGAATAATAGGCAAACTTTGTGGCATAGGAGAATAGAATAATAGGCAAAAAAATTAGCAACCCCTATTAGCGAGTAGACAGGATTCTCACACCCCCTCGAGAAGGGGGTGTGTTAATCACAGGTATTACTAGCATCCTCCAGGACAGACTATAGATGATGTTGGGAACACCACCTCAGAGTGTATTAGCCAGCCTCTAATCAAGAAATCTTGTTTGTTTGTTTGTTTGTTTGTTACTATTATCATTGAATTTGTATGATGATCAAGCAAGCTTATGTAGCTAATAATATAAAACTTAGAGCAACCCCATCTTGATCCACCATGTGGTGAAGTACCATGGTCCAGTCTACCCTAGGCAAATTGACCACTGCTAGGAAGAGGGTGTGAACCTAGAAAAACACCATTCATATGTAGCACTGCCCTTCAATAATACAACTTGCAAACCACAGCTTCCTAGCTAAAAGGAACTGCTCAGCTCTCAATAGAGACAGAAACTTTCAGGTGATGTATATAGTAATTGAGATAATTCTTACTTCATAATGCTTTTAGATATTAATTGTCGGTTTCTTATTATACCTGATAATAGAAATTATTGTTTCTTGGTGCTTAGTGCTGGTCACTTCGAATGCTTTTGTTTCAATTATTATTGTTAAAAAATTATTATCATAATTATTATTATGAAAACACTTTTTGGGGTGGAGGGGGAGGGAAAGGGGGAGCTTAATTGTTTGGGGAAAGGGGAAAGCTTGTTAGCCCCCATCCCAGGCTAGATGAAACCCTATATTATAGCTAAATGCTACATTTGTGACCTCATCATCATCACTATCATCAACATCATCATCATTAGTAGCTAATGCAGGACCAAAGGTAAAGCTGATGTTACTATATAGAATTTGTAGCATTATGAGATGACCATAATTCAGGAAATATCTTCAAGTTGGCATTTTATCATTTAGCTTAAAATTTGATTTTGGAATCATTCTTGCTTTCAAAAATATTTTACTGTACAGCTCAATAACTACATAGTCGACAACAATATTGCAGAAATTGAATGACTAAATGCTACTACTCTGGTCAACCTTTGTATAATGGAGAAATTCTATAATCTCTTTCACCTGATAGTTGGTATAGCTACGATTTGGTTTTTCAGAGTCATAAATCCAGCCTATTTACCTGCAGTTGCTTTTATGATTGTTTCTTGGTGAGATTGTACAACAATAAAAGTCAGCTTAAAAAAACACTAGTGGTAGCCATAAAGAAGCAAGGCTGTTATATCAAATGACACTTCCAAAATAGAGTTTTCCTTATCTGTGTGCAGTATTGTACAGTACAACATAAACCATGTCTATGGCACTAATTACAGATGAGAGAAAAACAGACTATGGTGTAACATTACTTGTATAGGATATTGTTCTAGTTCACTATTATGACTAACATTTACATGTAGCTAGCTACTAGTACTATATGATAATTATGAAGCAATAATTTTATGTAGCTACTTATAATTGATGTCAGATAACATAAAATTGTCAAGACTCTTTCTACAGAGTCTGACTGCACAAGCAATGAAGAAGTGTGAAATATTACACAATGGAAGTGTGAAATATTACACAATGAGTCAATCATCAAAGGACTTCTACTTTAGCCAACTATCTTTTCTACTGTTCTCGAATTTTTTATCTGACGTACCCTTTAGAAAATTTTTTGACAGCAGGTCGATCTTTGACCTATATAGTCTACCTCTGACCTCTAGTTTAGTAGGTACTATAGTGCTAGGCTGTTGGTGGTAATTTTGATCATGCTGTCTATAAGACTGTTGCTCCTCTTTCTACTGAGTATTCCTAACCAGGATCCCTTGCACCTTTCAGTGCAATCTGGCAAATCCTTGATTCCAAATCCAGGGGTGAATGTATCTCAGTGCTTCCTCACTACTGACTTAGCAGGACCAGTCCAGGCCTGTACAAGCCCTGGAGATTGAACTCTTCCTCCGAATTATCTAACATAATAATAATTGGAATAATTATACTTCCTGTATGTATGTTCCCTCCCCCTTTCTGAACTGAGCATGCTCACTATTATTCTAGTCTGCCTCGTGTTTGTGAATGATTTCTCTATTATTATTTGAGTGAATGAACTAATTGATCTCTGTTGTTAACTGTGGTGTTAGGTGGGCACCGAGATAGCTAGCTACATTGATCCTAAAGCCTAGAACTTGTCTGTGGGACTTACAACCCCACGGCTTGACAGCAGGACATTTCTAGCACGTTGGAGCGAGAACAGGACCAGAGTTAATTCTTTCAGTCATTGTCCCCAGCATCTTTACCACTGGCTTCATATTTACATTGCTTATATGTATGAAAATTATATCCCTCACAAGGTATAGAATTCAGCATTACACGAATCACTAACTTAATTCCAGTGTTCACATAGCTAATGACAAAATTACAATGTAATAAGAAAGGTCAAAAGTAACTAAAGGTAACCAGTAACAAACAGCTATTATCATGATTCATCTGTTGATGTTATATACAGGGTGGAGGATATGAAACACCCTTATACAGCACCATGCCTCCTGTATGTATGTTTCTTCCCATGGAGATGTTATATAGTGTCTGGAGTCAAAGTTGATACCATTCATCCAGGTAGTTTAACCTAAATTCCATCCTTTGGTAACCCAGGCAATAAGCATGCTGTGTAAGAAAAGGGAGTGTGTAAGCAGTAATTCATTTCTGTATATAAAATTCTCGTTTGGAGTCTTAGACATTAATGGGCTTTTAAAATACCATCAGTATTTAAAATGCTAAAAAACAAATTAATTTATGGCTATCAGAGTGTGAACATATTATTAGTGGAAATTTAATTGATGTCTGTAAAATCAAAGAATACTTTGAACAGTGAAAGTCAGACCACAAACCACCACTAGCAAACCTAACTGGAAACCACTGGGTTACAGAAAGTGAAATGAGCCAATTGTTTAGCATTCTGAACAGAAAATACAGTGAAGTCATGTGCTTGGTATGTACTTCAGATCATTATAATATTATTAACAAAGACATAAAAAGTGAAATCTGAAAGCTTCACTCATGGCAGTGACACCATTTCAAATTCTGTTCTGATCACTGATGGGGTTAGTAATGGAAATCATTGGACACTAGATACTGAAAGAAAACTAGCATACTATAGTGATTCACTTAGTTGGGTCGTTCCAAGTAATTTAACACAAATGGTTGAACCATTGCTTAATAAAATTGGTATTCAGCTAGATTGTTACACTCTATCACCAATCAATAGTACAAGTGGTGCAAGCACTTCACATTTATTTAAACCTGCTCCTATATATGTGTGGTGTTATAGTATTGTGCATGGCAGCAGTAATGTGTGGTGTATGGAACAATTGGCCAGGATGGAGTCAAAGTAATGCACCTAACTGTGGTGTTCCGAGATAGCACGCAGTTAGTTTTAGAAAAGTATTATTAGAATCAACTGACAATAACTGAACATTTACTGACAACTGAACTATACGCACATGAATGACTATATTTATAATGATTAAAAGAACTAGTTCGGAATAATAATAATACCACACAATATGTAATATGAATAATTAATAATAACTATAATGTCGAGATACCACACTAACATCCTATCAAAGCCTTCAAATTACAACCAAAATTTACGACTCCAGATAATTTCTTGGATAGTAGAAGACAAAATTGACTTTAGGGGCATAACCAAAGACAATTTAGGGGGAAAATTATAAAATGAAAATAGCCAGACCACTTCTGAGCAGACTGATATCAGCCCTTCTAATAATAGTGAAAATGAACATACATGTAACTATGATGAAGACAAACAAGACCATGAAGATGAAGTACAGATGTAAGGCATACATAATTGCTATGCTATAAATACAGGTTTGATGAAATTGATAGCAGTGATATTGATGTTATAACTGATGTTATAACATCAATATCAAACATAATATATATAACTGATAAAATAACTGATAATAATAAACATAATTATATATAACTGATGTTACAATATACAGCTGTAAGGTTATTGGACTATTAACATTCCAAGAGAGGCCCCAGAAAAAATTGTGAACCAAGTAGGTTTATATTTAATTCCAAGGGCAGATATCTATTTGCCACAATAGCTCAGGCAAAAGATAAGGATGGAGCTAAAACATTTTATGCTAACTTGCAAGAAAAAACTGAAGTACTAGAGGTATTAGTAAATGAAGCTAGCCCACCTAGTACACCTCCCAGTAATGAAGATAATGACTCTGGGGCCGATAGTTTAGATATTTTAGTTGGCCTTATGGAAGAGCATCATCAACGCATAGAGGAAGTAACACAACTATGCAACTCATTTATAGGAGATGTAGCTAAGTGAATGGATGAAACAAGTTGACATCCAATACCTTTGATTAAAGAAATTCTTCACTATATACATGAAAACTATTTCCACTACAGAGCCAAGGCCATTTGGAACCAGGTTCTATTGTGCAAAAAAAAAAAAAAAAAGCGTGGAAGAACTAAGTGTAAACAGAATCTAAGACAGAATGAACTTAAAAACCAAACCAATCATTTCAAACATGGTCGTGCTCACTAATAATAAAATTGCTAAATGACATAGACACTTAACACATGGGTCTCCCTCACCAATACAGTAATATGAAATAGACACTCAGGTCAATAATAAAAATATGGGATAGACATAAGCTAATTAATACCAGGGCTGACCCTAGTCAGGACCAGAATCCCAACACTAGGTAAGATGAATTTCGACACCAACCATTTAGTTAGCTATCTTCAGTAAGTACAGCATATAAGAACTCACCCTCGAGTCTCACTTAGGGACAGGTAAATTATGCCAGCATAGTTTTGGGCACAATAGGTTGAACCCTAATGCCCCAGCAATGCTGGAATAATAGGCATAGATTTTTGCTAATGAGTTATCATTGATGAATGACTAGACTAAGTTGAACTTCATTGACTTGCACATCATTAACGATGACTCATCAATCATGGACTAATTACTTTACTAATAATTAGTAATGTCACATCACATGCAGTCAAGCCAGTCACATATGCACTCATTGAGCTACAAGCACATGTACATCATGTACATGTGGCCCAGTGACTCAGTCAAGATGAATGTAATTAAGAATGTAATTTAACCACTTTTATAGAGCATAATGAGCATTTGGTTGAGGCATTTTTGGTTGAGAATAATAGGTAAGGGACACTGGCATTGGAGCATAGCATAATAGGGAGGGAAAAAAGAATAATTTACCTGTCCCTAGTCTCACTCCAAGTACATCTTAAATTATAACTAGAGGTCAGAGGTTGACTATAGGTCAAAGATCGACCTGCTGTCAAAAAAATTTTCTAAGTCTCAAAGGGTGAGTCAGATAAAAATTCGCCTACCGTTCCTAGGCAGTTAGCTAGATTGGTTGACCAAGCAGCTGAAGGTTTATTTATTACTAAAGGTAGGACGTTATCCCATAGCATAGCAAGAAGATCGTCTGTAATCTGGGACGCAAAAACTGAACGTAGCTAGCTATCTTGATAGGTAGAGGACGTTATACGTTATGACACCAGCCCTCAGTTCTGCAAACTGCTACGAAGAATATGATGATGATGATGATATCATGCTATCTTGTTGTTGCTGCTGCTGCTTCTGCTGCAGATTATTATAAAAATAATGTTGAGGCACTTTCGTTTAATCACGCCCATTTTGTTCAGCCACACCTACCCCACGTATTACTTATCAATAATGGAGCTATTACTGGAGCCTGGGAAAACCACACACACACACACACACACACACACACACACACACACACACACACACACACACACACACACACACACAACACACACACACACACTCACTCACTCACTAGTAGCACTTGGAATGACCAGATTCAACACATAACACGATACATCTTACCAAAAGCTGCCATAAAGGATATTACCAAATCTAGTCTAACCTAATCATCTGTGAAATCAGTACTCAGTGACAATAATACATTATTTTAGCCAGAATGCACAAAGAAATGAATATAGGAATGGACAAAAGTCATAATAAAGAGCAATATATGTAATCCTGAGTCATAAAAACTACAAAGAACATAATTTTTTTATGGGTTGGACATGTTTGATAAATTAGTTTGAGCTGTCCTAAAGAACTTGAGTGTTTTTATAACATTGAATTTCTCCTTCAATTCTTTAATGTTCAGTACATACACAAGATTTACAGCTGGTAGCAAGAAAATCAACACTAATGATACAACTGTCAACCACGGGATTGCAAGCTGACGGAAAGTATTTCTGTCGCATGGATTATTTGGATCATTTCCTTTTCCTTCACAGGCAAAATAATTTAATAACTCCTCTACAAATAGTTCTGAATTTCTCAATTCTACAGTGAATGAAGTCAAGGCCACCGCAGCAAGCAGTATGTAGTAACAAAATGCAATCAAGATTTTCCTCTCAGCTGTACCAATTTGGAAGACATCTTTGGATTTCCTTGCTTTAAGGAGTACATATTCCTGTATAATATGGGATAAGACCTCCATAATACAGTTAAACAAGGGCCAAAGTTCCAAACTTGCACAATTCAAGTATTGAAATTAATAATTTGTAAGTGCTTTTTTGGGCTATGCAAGCTATTATAATCAAAAAACAAACAAACTTTTCTATACTCACACCATACGTAGTATTGTTTTTAAAGTTTTAGCTTCTAACTGTGCTTTATAAGATGCTTAGAATCATTAATTATGCTACTGTACAACAAACACTTCAGTTGTAACTGTCGCAAATCTTCATACACACATAATAGCATAATAGGAGCTAAATTAAATATTATAACAGTTGGGAATTTTGCAAAAGGCCTAGCTAATAGTTTTGAAAATGAGTATAGGTATACCTAATAGACTTGGGTCTTCAAATTAAAACTGAAAACAGAATATAGCTAAGTGGGAAGATAGTGAAAAATAATAAACATTCTTTAAACTCACCTTATGAATAGAATATAAGAGGAATATTAACACAGTGATTCCATATATTACGATCAGATTTATTGGCAGTGCTAGTGCATAAAACACTGCATTTTTGTTTGTACCATGACATAATATAGGAGGGAATCGAGTTGAACCATAGCCCATACCACCAGATGCAAATGTAATGCCTCTACTTTTCCTGATTTCGTCAGATTCCAGTTCCACAGCAAAAGTAACCATTGGTGTTATTACAGGAACCAGTGGGAGTATGAGACCAGCTACAACACACCCAATGTGGATGTACTTGACTCTGTGTGCTATGTCAAATGATCGAGAATGCAATGGAAAACGAATTTTCCACAAAAGAGCAGTTGTGTGAAACATCCACCATAGGGTCACTTGAAGTATCATGTATGCAAATGTGATTCCTATCATATACAAAACATTAGGCAGTATACCTAGCTATTGTTGCTGTTTATAAATGTTCCAATCTTTGTAGCCAAGTTTAAAGCATGTTAATAAAATTCCATGATAGTAATGCTATTCACAGACACTTCACCTCTACAAATCTAATCTATTAACTAAGCCTGAGTGTAAAGTGATGCATACAAAGTATTGGAAGCTTCTATTGAGCATTATTCTATATTTGGGTGACCAGTGAAATATGAAAAAAAAAAGACTTTAGTACAATGGACTCTCATCATCACTCACTGGTTGGTTTCGCTATACATACTTTACCTGTTATCACACAAAATGGTGTCACCTCCAACAAGCTATCAAGAAGATTAGGTGAAGAACAGTAAAGAGAAGAGCGATCCATATATGCAACAAGTACAAAAAATTCTGCATATATAGCTACATGGATAAAATGGAATTAGGTTGGATTCTTCTTCACTTACCTGTCACCAGTATGTCACAAGTCATGTAGACAATGAATACAGATGGAAAACTAAACCTGTGGTAAAAAAATGGGAGGAGACGTCATCATCTAAATAATTGGAGTAAAAAATAATGATTTTAAACTTGAGCTATAGTTATTTCTATTGTCGCAGCAGATATTAAAATACATAATACGTATAGAACTAAATAGCTATTTTCTTGAAACTACTTATTATCTTTATCATCCTGAAGGAATGCTTTGGTGGGGCTATTTTTGAAGAGACACAGAACCACTAGCTATAACTAGTATGTATAGGTACACAGATAAAAAGTTTCTTGAGCTATGAATATAATATCTGTTAGAGTTCTTTAGTGGTTCTTTATAAACATGACATACCACTGAACCTGCCACTTCAAAGAGAATATTATGTCCTGTACCATAGGAAACAGTGAATTACTCACATTCTTTTGAAACTGATGAATGATATTACCAGGACAAAAAGACCAGAGATGAATCCAACTATAGCCGATAACAATATTATCACATCTGTAGTAATCGCTTCTGTCCAGGAATACTCTTTCCAGGTATAACAGCTGGGGACACATATTTCTGAATCTTCCTCACGGAAGAAGTCTTCACGACAATCCAGAAGCTCTGAGGTACTAGTATTTGATGAGGTGGCCAGGACCTCAGACTCTGAAATATTGAAATGTATTATTATTATTACAGGTGAATTATGGGCCAAGTCTTACCATTGGTGACAATTCCATTTAGGACTGGACAAGATGGTGACTCTGTTGGAAAGATACCACAATCAGGAAGATCAATGTTAAATCTCAAAGCTGTTGCCCACTCAGTATGACACACAACATCTCTGATCTCCTCACACTGTCCTATGGTGGGTTGAATGAAGATGCCTGACATGTCACACAACCCAAACAGATAGAGACAGAGAAAAGGTACTACTAATTCTCTGCATTCAGGACTGGGGTTTAAAAAGTTGTCGAGTCCAAACAGAATCTGACTAGCTGTGGATTCATCATTTTGTTGTACCAAGATGCTCCCTCCAAGATCTGGGTCACAGTTCATTGATGACAGGACATCAACTAGTGAATTTTCACAGATAGTGTTTTTGATCAGTGTATTTGGACATGTCTGATTATTTCTTCCCTCAATAGGTGTGTTCACCTATAAACAATAAAAATTTTAACATTTAGATTTCGATCTGTAACATTTCTCTCTGAAATAGATGTTGTGTCTATCTATAAAGTAATTGGATATTTCACCATGAAAAAAAGCACTCTTTTTCTAGCATTAAAAGTCTTCATGTGAGTGGACCTAATGATGAATATGGAGGGGATTCGTTAATTGTGTGGCTATATAATAATTATATAGACAGTATAGCTATGACTACAGATAAGTGCACATTATAGCTACTCCAGCAACATTTGTTACCAAAAGTCAGGAGTTAAAGAGATAACTTTCTTGGATTATGCCTATATAGCATGGTTATATTCCCTTGTACACTTGTCTCTTAGAAATGTATCTGTCCATTGATCTACAGAATTGATTCATTCTGATTGCTGGAAGGAAGTGCAGTGGTGTTTGGAAGAGCAAAATTATTATTTCCAGGTCTACTACTAACATTGACTAAAACCTCTGAGTAAGGACTGCATTAGGGACAGGTTCTTTGGCCTTCGCAGAGTAGTTGGCCTCTTCTCATATCAGAAATTATTCCTCATACTCATTGTGTCCACTTTCTTACTGAGTCCGCATGAAGACCTGACTCTACTGGTCTTCTACTCACAAATAGTATGTAACTAGCTACATTAATTTATATAATCTTATTGTAGCAGCTATTTTTGGTTTGTTTAGTGACTAAGTCACTATGAAATGGCTACTTTTCTCCTGTCTGTATCAAGACTCAATTAAATGTGGGACATGACCGAATGAAGGAGCTAGTCGACTCTCTGGTTGCTGCTGGACATCTCTAGTGCATTTTCTATCTGAATTGCATCCCCAGTGGGTGTGGTAATTGATCTTTAAGAGGTGAGTGTAATTCATGGTCATTCATAGAAGAAAATTTATATGTATGTTTTCTGTCCATTAAGGTTATCTGCTGGCCACCTGGCCACCTGGCCACTGTTCAGAGTTAAGAGTTGGCTGCTTCTTGTAGCTGTTTCTTTCGTACACTTAACTGGGGAGCATTAATTTTGATTTGGCCACTCTATAGAGGTTATCCCCTTCTTGGCGAGGTCACTAATAGAGTTTTTACCATTATGATGAAAATAAAGAGACGGTGAAACTGGTTGGATCAGTAGCTAGTTATAGTGTCAGATAAACATCTTGGGAAAAATTATGTGATTGTTATGATAAACTCCATCAGATTGAAAGATATTAGTATCATTAGCTGTTTTGCCAGAATTCTTATAAATATATCTTCATAATGCTCCTTGCTCCAAACCAAGCATAGTTTGTAACTATAATATTTCCCAACTTGTAAACAGCAGTAAAATTATTATTACAAAGAGATCATACCAATCTAACAGCTCTGGTTACTGCACTTTTCACTCAAACTGGTAGTCTTATGTGACCAGAATATTCTTCTCCATTTTCCTGATTTGAATATTTTACAGGAGCAGGTTTTGCAAAAATTTATTTGCCAAGTTAGCTAGGTATACTTTCACTCTTTTGGTTTAAAGGAGCAAGCTTCAAGCCCTAGTCCTGTGTATACTACTGTAGCAAATGGCTAATTACTTTCATGATAAGCTATATAGACCAATAGCTATAAAAATTATGTGTGAATAAGTTCACAGTCAAAGCAGCTCTTTAAGGAAAGATTTTTGATGGCATTCTCCAAGATATTGCAAATGTAGAATAACACTTAAAGTGCTGAAACACCACCAAAAAATTGGGGGCAGATGAAGTGGGGTGTGTAATGCAATTGCAATGGTCACTATCACACCTCTGTACCAATTCTTTGCCCATTTATAGTTGCCACATTAAATTACATTAAAGAGCAAATGGCCCTTGAGCACAATAAAGTCTCCGACATGGTGCATGATGGGCCAAGACCAGCTCAATGCTCTACGTCTGTATGCTCACAAGAATATTCCTCTATGCTGTGATGATGTAATTTATGTGCCAGTCCATTTCCAAGAAGAATGACATTCATTAATTTTGTGAGTGACAAATTACGTTGTACTGAAATATCCAAAAGTCAAAAGTAAACATAATAATAATGAGAAATAGGCAATCACGAATGCATGCCTCATATTGCCTCCTCCCCTCAAAATCTTGGGATCTACCTCTGCAATATCATTGCCCCCTCCCTTTTTAAAATCCTGGATCCGCCATTGCTTATTGTGAGGATAAGGAGTTAAAATTAATGTCTGGCTACACACAGCAACACAAGCAAACTCCATTTCTTGAGTATATTTTGCACCAACACTCAAATGAATAGCTACTAAGCTGCTATCTACTAACAGTTAAGTCAACTTACAGTTACTGGAATATGGTAGAAAATAATTGGTAATGTTAACAGTCCCCACACAATGGCTATCAGCACCAAAAGTCCAACCACCTCTAAACGCAACCAAAACTGCAGACTGAACTGCTTATCTTCCACAAGGTCATGGCCATTAGACAGGCGAACATCTTCAACAGATTTTGCACCACCATTATCTGGCGTAGACTCTGTCATAGCTATCTCAGTCACAGACGAACGTGAATTCATCTTAGCTATAGCTAGCATCCCAGTATTGATACTTATAATTAAAACTAGTTTTAATAATTTTCGACCAGCTGCAGGAAATTGCGACAAAGGTTATTATTATTATTATTATTATTATTATTATTATTATTATTATTATTATTATTATTATCATCATCATCATCATCACCATCATCATCATCATCATCTTCTTCTTCTTCTTCTTCTTACTGCTGCTGATAAGATGTTGAGGCATTAATTTGCTTCCATATGAGTGAAAGGATTTTCACAAACACTTTGGTTTAACCATGTCCATTTCTGAGCCACACCTACCTCATATATTACATTATGATTAAAACACATACTTTATAGGAGAGTCCCAGTAGCACTGAGAACATCTGCCATTAGGTAAAGGGTATTTACCAAAAACACCTAACCTAATTCATGCATGTGTGAAATCAGTACTATTATTATGACAGTAGTAATAATACACTATTTATTGCAGGAATGACTAGCTATACTTACAGACACTCAACTGATAATATGACACAAGAAAAGTCATTAAAGAAATGATCATAGGAAATATAGTTGTGGTAAACTATAATATTATTAAGTTATTAGTTATGTAATCACTTTTGCCGGCTTTTATATATAACAGCTGTGTTTTGTCATTGTGTGTGTTCAGTCAGTCCGTCCATCTGATTTGTTCAGTTCATTGTATTGAAAATAAAGACTTTAAAAACTTAGCATGCAGTATAATTATATAGATAGGTTGTCACAATTGTGATGGATATATAAAAGTTACAGTAAACAGGAGAGAGTGTGATATAACTGCAAAAAGCATTTATGGAGTGGACATGTTTGAGAAATTAGTTTGAGCTGTCCTAGAGAACTTGAGCGTTTTCATAATGTTGAATTTCTCCTTCAATTCTTTGATGTTCAGTACATACACAAGATTTACAGCTGGAAGCATATAAAGCAACATATATGATACAGCTGTCAACCACGGGTATGTAAGCTGACGGAAAGTATTTCTATCACATGGATTATTTGGATCATTTCCTCTTCCTTCACAGGCAAAGTACTTTAATAACTCCTCTACAAATAGTTCTGAATTTCTTGTTATTATAGTGAATGAAGTCAAGGCCACAACAGTAAGCAATACATAATAGCAAAATGTAATCAAGATTTTCTTTTCAGCTGTACCAATTTGGAAGACATTTTTGGATTTCTTTGCCTTAAGGAGTCCATATTTCTGTATAATAATGTAATCAAATTGTGAAAACCATACTTTATTTCAATTTAAACAAAAGAGGTCTAAGTTCCAAACTCAACCATAGTATTCTACATAAATTTAAACAAGGGAAGAAGTTGCAAACTTGTGTACAATTAATATATCATAGCATTCTACTATCATTCCTCTAGATTTTGTTGAAATTTAAGTTCTTCCTCAATCTATGTCAGCAAGTAAAAAAATTTTATTCAAAAATCAAAAAAATTAACTGATTTTAGGCAATAGATGTGAACTTGTGCCATGTCAATCTAGGAGATTTGGGAGCCTTACCCACCACAAATTGCAACAGAATTTTTTCCTTCACAATGCACTTCTAAGGAGTCCCTAGATCAACCTATTAAAAATGCACCCTTGGGGAAGTCTGAAATTCAATATGGCTGCCAATACATTCCTACATGTCTTTTTGGCTATAAAACATGTAGCTATGTGCTAAGCAAAATTATGTTCTAAGCAAGATTATAGTATTATAGGAATGTCCTAGAAGATGTATTATACGTACATTGAAGGTTTTGATTAGCAGGGATATGAGCAGCCATAATTTCATGCAAATAAAAAATTGCCAATGAGAGTATTTTAACAAGAAGGCAGGTCTTTTTACTAATTTTCAATATTACAAAAATTGTTATAAATTTGTTTTTGTATGCTCAAAATTATTCTGTCTGATTATCAATAGAAGAGTCTTCTTGATCAGATAGCTGACATATTATTGGTACATACTCCTCGGCATTCTCCACATGCAGGAGAACAGTCAAGATCTTTGAACACCTCATTTGTTCAGCAACCTGTTTTGCAGGAGCATCTTATGACTTCAAGTATAAGGCCTTTGGTGCTACATCTTTATTGGAATGAGGTTTGAACCAGCACTTTCCAACCCCAGTTAGTGGGTGGCAGATCATATCCTCTCCATGTCTGTACTTGGTGGTAAACTCTAAAGTTGAAGTGCCGGGTTGCTTGGAGGTATATAATGTCTGAGAATGAACACTGGTAGTGCTGGAATGTACTTTTTGGTGGTCTAAGGTGTCTCCTTTTTTGCCTCCACTGTAAAGATTCACCAGTGCCCTTTCTCCACCTATAGCCATATCTTCAGTTGTAGCCAATTTGTTATTGAACACTTCTGCCTAGATATTGAAGTCTTCACTGTTTCTTAGAGCAATACCCTTGCCAATGCCATGCACTCTTGATGTTGAGTCACATCCTAACAAGGCATGGCCAAAGAGGATGTTCTCACAGACACATGCATCTAGAACCTTCTTCGTGAGTTTTATGTTCCAGCACTGTGGTAACCTGTGTGTCCCTGCTTTGGCTTCAGGCCTGAAGTAAATCTCATGGGAAGAGTCAACAGGTGTATGGAAGCAAAGGAGAATTAGCAGGTCAGTATCATCCATCACCAAGTACTGTATTGGAAGTTGATGCACTTGTTGTTTGAACTAATACAATTCTAATTAGCTAGCATGTAGAAATATTATTTTAATTGTCATGTGTTTGAAAAGAATAATAGGTGATTTGGCAAGAATTATAGGTTGACTTCATAAGAATTATAGGAACTTGCCTGAGAATTATAGTATAGCATTTTAGGCAAAAAATCTGGCATAATTTAGACAGGCCTAGTCATGTTGCAATACAATTCTAATTAGCTAGCATGTAAAAATCTTATTTTTAATTGTGCTGGTATAATGAGACAAAAATCTCTATCTCTGCACTGTAGTTGCAATGATAATACAATTATCTATTTCAGCTATAGGACTATGTTTTACAAAGAATCATCACATATGCTACTTACTGTACAAATGGAATTTGATAAAAATCATAATAGGTTGAAAGTAAACATTTTTGCTTTAGATCTTAATTAGCTAGCAAAACTGATATAAGTGGGAAGATGTATAAAAGAGAATAAACATTCCATAAACTCACCTTTTGAATAGAATAGAAGAGGAATATTAACACAGTGATTCCATATATTACGATCAGATTTATTGGCCATGCTAGTGCATAAAACACTGCATTTTTGTTTGTACCATGACATAATATAGGAGGGAATTGAGTTAAACCATAGCCAATACCACCAGATGTGAATGTAATGCCTTTATTTTTCCTGATTTTGTCAGATTCCAGTTCCACAGCAAAAGTAACCATTGATGTTATTACAGGAACCAGTGGGAGTATGAGACCAGCTACAACACACCCAATGTGGATATACTTGACTCTGTGTGCTCTTTCAAATGATCGAGCATGGAAGGGAAATTGAATCTTCCACAAAAGAGTAGTTGTGTGAAACATCCACCATAGGGTCAACTGAAGTAGCGTGTATGTGAATATGACTCCTATTATAATATACAAAACATTAGGCAGTATATATACGTACCTAGCTATTGTATTTGTGCTCCAATATTTTCGCAATTAGAAAATACACTCCATAATAATTATAAGGTAATGCTATTCACAGACACTTAGTCTAATCTGAGTGTAAAGTGATGCTTACAAAGTGTCTTGAAGTTTCTATTGAGCATATTAAAAATTTGGCTACAAAGTTATTGTAAATTCAATTATATCTGGGTGACAAGTAAAATATGAAAAAGGACTTTAGTATAATGGACTCTCGTCATCACTTGGTTTATTTGGATTGTAATATCTACATAAATTACCTGTTATCACACAAAATGGTGTCACTTCAAACAAGCTATCAAGAAGGTTAGGTGATGAGCAGTAAAGAGAAGAGCGATCCATGTATGCAACAAGTACAAAAAATTCTGCACACATGCATAAAATGGAATCAGGTCAGATTCCTCTTCATATAAAATTAATAATAGTTTACCTGTCACTAGTATGTCGCAAGTCATGTAGACAATAAATATGGATGGAAACTTAAACCTGTGTTAAAAATGAATAAGAAGGTTATCCAAACTATCATCTCAGTAATTGGAGTGGGATGTATAACAATGTCACAAGGGGCTATTTTTAGAAGAGGGTACAGAACCATTAGCTATAGCTAGTAAGTATACACAGATAATAAGTTTCATGAACTATGAGTATATCTGTTATAATATACGTAGTTCTTTAGTGGTTCTTTATAAACATGACATACCACTGGGTCTGCTACTTCAAAGAGAATATTATGTTTTGTACTAGTGAATTACTTACATTCTTTCGAACCTGATCAATGATATTACCAAGACAAATAGACCAGAGATGAATCCAACTATAGCTGATGATAATATTATCACATCTGTAGTAATGGTTTCTGTCCAAGAATATGCTTTCCAGGTGTAACAGTTGGGGACACACATTTCTGAATCTTCCTCACGGAAAAAGTCTTCACAACAATCCAGAAGCTCTGAGGTGCTAGTATTTAGTGAGGTGGCCAGAACCTCAGACTCTGAAATATTGAAATGTATTATTATTACAGGTGAATTGTTGGTCAAGTCTTACCATTGGTGACACTTCCATTTAGGACTGGACAAGATAAGGACTCCTTTGGAAAGATCCCACAATCAGGAAGATCAATACCAAATCCCAGAGCTGTGGCCCACTCGGTATGACATACCACATCTCTGATCTCCTCACACTGTCCTATGGTAGGTTGAATGAAGATTCCTGACATGTCACATAATCCAAACAGATAGAGACAGAGAAAAGGTACTACTAATTCTCTGCATTCAGGACTGGGATTTATAAAATTATCGAGTCCATACTGAATCTGACTAGCTGTGGATTCATCATTTTGTTTCACCAAGATGTTCCCTCCAAGATCTGTGTCACAGTTCATTGATGACAGGATATCAACTAGTGAATTTTCACAGACACTATTATGAATCAGTGTAGTTGGACATATCAAATTCGTGATATTTTGATTTCCTAGATACTGGTCTGTCACATTTCTTTCTGAAATAGATGTTGTGTCTACCTACAAAGTAATTGGATATTTAACCATGAAAAAAAGCACTAGTCTTTTTGTGAGTGGACCTTATTATAATGATGAATATGCAGCTCAGATGATTCCTTATAATATAATTATTTATATAGACAGTATAGCTATGACTACAGATAAGTGCACATTATAGCTAATCCAGCAACATTTGTTATCAAAAGTTGGGGCTTAAAGATCTAGTTTTTGGAATAATAATAACTTTCTTTGTTCTAATGGATTATGCCTATATATATAGCATGTTTATACTTGTCTCCTAGAAATGTATCTGTCCATTGATCTACAGAATTGATTCATTCTGATTGCTGGAAGGAAGTGCAGTGGTGTTTGGAAGAGCAAAATTATTATTTCCAGGTCTACTACTAAAACCTCTGAGTAAGGACTGCATTAGGGACAGGTTCTTTGGCCTTCGCAGAGTAGTTGGCCTCTTCTCAGAGATTATTCCTCATACTCATTGTGTGTACTTTCTTACTGTCATTGTAGTCCACATGAAGACCTGACTCTACTGGTCTTCTACTCATAAATAGTATGTAACTAGCTACATTAACTTATTTTAGCAGCTATTTTTGGCTTGTTTAGCACACTATGAAATAGCCAGTCTGCTCTAAAGCCAAATCTTAGCTATAAAGACTCAGTTGTCAGCAGTAAATATTGAACATGACTGAATGAAAAAGTTAGTAGACTCTCTGGTTGCTGCAGGACATCTCTAGTGCATTTTCTATCTGAATTGCATCCATATCAGTGGTTGTGGTAATTAATCTTTAAGAGGTGAGTGTAATTCATGGAGGTAAATTTGTATGTACACTTTCTGTCCATTGGGGTCGTCTGCTTGCCACTGTTCAGAGTTAAGAGTTGGCTGCTTTCTTGGTGGTTTGAAATGTACTGGTACTTTGGTAGCTACACTTAACTGGGGAACATTTGATTTGGCCACTCTATAAAGGTTGGATAGGTCACTAATAAGGTTTTACTGTATGATGAAAATAAAGAGATGGTGAAACTGGTTGGATCAGTTAGTTATAATGTCAGATAAACATCTTGAGAAAATTAATGTTATGATAAACTCCAATTAGCTGTTTTGCCAGAAGTCATATAAATAATTATACCTTTAGGTATACGTACCTTTAAGATTCTTCATAACAAATATTCCCCAGCTTGTAAACAGCAGCAGAATTAAACACCATACCAATCTAGTTACGGCTAATGCACTTTTCACTCAAACCGATAATCAATAATATAGCTAGCTACTTTACAAGATGCTGAACAATGGTTTGATATTTTACAAAAGCAGGTTTATAACTATAAAAATTATGACTATGTGTGAATGAATAACTTCACAGTTGAAGCAGCTCTTTAAGGAAAGATTTTCAAACTACTCATAAAGGATGACATTCTCCAAAAGTATTGGATATTGTAGAATAGCTAATTCTATAGACCTACTTAAAGAGGCTGAAACACTACCAAAAATTTGGGAACAGATGAAGTGGGTACAGTAGTGCAAAATAGAAAAATTATTGTAATGGTCACTATTACACCTCTGTGCCAATTCTTTACCATTTACAGCTGCCACATTAAATAGTAGTGAATGACTACAGTGGAACCTCTAAAAACGAACCCTCTAATGAGCGAATAACCTCTTACCAGCGAACTTACAGAATGCCCCCGAGCAACTCCCATAGAAAATGTACAGCAGATCACCTCTTAAAGCGAATACCTCTGAACTCCAAATAGTGAACACTAACTTAGCACTAGCACACTCTAGCAATGATAAACTGACCTCTAAAAGCGAATGATAAGCCATACCCTTTTCAAATTAAATGGATTGTGAAAATATTTTGGTACAAGGTCGTTGGCTGAAATGCTTCCTCCAGCGTGTAGGCAGTAGCAATGATCGAGTTTATGAAACAACTAAGGAAGTGAATGATGCACAAGAGTAAGATGAATGTGTTCAAGAGTGTAGGGAGACAGATGAAGAACCATAGCCAACAGTGAAAACCCACTTATGCACTAGATAACGTTAAACCGTTTCAGGAGAACCATGGATTCCATCAAGAAGCTGGCACAATCATCTCAGTTGGAGATGCTATATAGCATGTGCCCATGAAATTCCTTAATTAAAGCAATCTACCCTTTTTGATTAATTATTATGACCCCTAATCCAACTGGTTATGAAATTTTTACACTCCAGTGTCATTGTATGTTTAAAAAATGAATTGAGCCACAAGAATGTACAGCAATGAATAAATGAACTATAATTGGGAGCAGTAGCATGATAAAAATGGGCAACCTCTGAAAGCAAACAACCTCTGAATAGTGAACAGAGGGGCCTGGTCCCAAATCGTTCTCTCTTCGGAGGTTCCACTGTACATGTAATTCCTATGTCTATTGATCTTAGAAGTTTGATGGAATTGAAGCCACTCTTCTGGAGCATAAGGCTAAGTGGCACAAATCCTGCCACACAAAATTTAATGTTATTCAGTTGCATTGAGCAGAAAAAACTAAAGAGGACACTGAGCCTCCTAAGAAGTATATTTGCAGAAGTATGTAATTTGAAGGTGTTAAGTATCTTGCATTTAATATGAAAAAGAAAAATTGGGATGGGGAATCAAGTCCCCCACCCTATTTCTCATACACTGGGCTTGGTTGATCAGATCCTTATTGTAAGGATATGGCACAGCAACACAAGCAAACTCCAAAGTGTGGCCATTTCTCGAGTATATTTTGCACCAACACTCAAATGAATAGCTACTAAGCTGCTATCTACTAACAGTTAAGTCAACTTACAGTTACTGGAATATGAAAGAAAATAATTGGTAATGTTAGCAGTCCCCACACAATGACTATCAGCACCAAAAGTCCAATCACCTCTAAACGCAACCAAAACTGCAGACTGAACTGCTTATCTTCCACAAGGTCATGGCCATTAGACAGGTGAACATCTCCAACAGATTTTGCATTATTTGGCGTAGACTCTATCATAGCTATCTCAGTCACAGACGAACGTGAATTCATCTTAACTATAGCTGAGCACCTCAGCATTGATCTAGTAATGCGTGTCACGCCGTTCCAAAGGTACCAGGTTCAATCCCAGGGATGGGCACCCTTTTTTTTTTCTTTTCTTTTCTCTTCTACCATTCCCTTTGCAGAGCCTCCAACCACACGGATTTATCCATATTTTTACGGATTTACACCTATAAAATACGGACTACGGAAATTGATTCAGTAGCTAGCTAACAGAACAGCTGTGAAATAGCATAGTCCAGAGGCTTAAAGAGTTATCTAAACAGTTCATATTCCTCAAAACAGGTGATAAAAAACAATAAGTAAATTAAATATTGTCAGTTAATTCATGATTGTTTACTGGTGCATTGTTATTAAATTTTATATAGCTATCGCTTGTTCCAGTGTCTCCTATCAAGCACTATGATAGCTAAGACTCTCAATTCTAGCTCACAGTCTAGTATCATCATTAATCACAAGATACCTGCACACGTAGGTGTGTGTCTTACAACATTAAGAATGATGCAGGTCATTAAACTAGCTAGCTCTACAGAATTCAATTCTAGTTCATCTAGTATCATTATTAATCACAAGATACCTGTACACGTAGGTGTGTGTCTTACAACGTTAAGAATGATGCAGGTCATTAAACTAGCTAGCTCTACGGAATTTGCTACAAAAATACGGAAAGTGAGCAATTTTTGTACTGAAGTTATTCACTTCAAGTTGGAGGCTCTGCCTTTGTTTTATTTTTAACCTTTTCTTCTTCTTCTTCCTCTTCTTCTTCTTCACTGGCACAGTGTTACCAACCATCCAGGGATTTCAGGTGTGATCCAGGGATTGCTACAAAAAATTTGTTGCATACTGTTTTTAAGTGTGTAATGTCTAGCTAACATCTTAACAGCCTCCAAAGAATCATATCCAGGGATTCCACCAAATATCCAGGAAAAATGGGACCCACAGACATCCAGGGAAGTCTTCCTTGGGGGTTGGTAAGTCTACTGGCACTGTCAATTTTGTGTGTAATGCATTAGCTATTATTATTAGCTAGCTACCTCCCAAGAAGTTGAAGGTGAAGTTTCAATCACTCACAATGTCTCAGCTCATCATCATTCTAAATAACCTGCACTCTGCTCTGTCTAAACACCTCTCCTATTTAGAGCCTGGCTCAACTGTCTAGAGCCAAAATGAAAAGACAGCTGTGTTTAGGTAAGCTCTGGAAGAGTGCCAAGAAAACTAACGTGTTAAATTAATAGTCAATCTACTAAGTGAATTTTATTTACGATAGAAGTGAATTTAGGGATGATCTACAAGCAAGTGTAAGTGATGACTGGTGGCAACTGCCATGAACCTATGATTAAGACCAATCAATGTTCCAGTATATTAAGTAAAATAATAACTTCAATGTATTTTTTTTGCATTGTGACCTCATCATCCCTATGTATATCTCAAACTTGTTATTATAGGGTTGTGGTAGTGTACAATTACATAATTTTGATTCACTAATATTCATCCCTTACAGAGAAAGCATCATCGCTATTCTTGGTAGGTTACGCTGTTGAGCAAACCTACAATACACACAAAAAAAATTTTCTAGGTAGCTAAACACAGTGTTTATCCCTGTACCATGCTGCAGAAAAAAACTTGTTTACAGAGATAAGCCCTTTGGTCAAGGCTTTGAGTGTAGCTATTTATGACACATCTTGAGGCTAGGATTAAATGGTGTTCCCTTAACAATCCCTCGATAAAAGAACTCAAGTTGCTAAAGTTCTCTTTTAACTTTAAGATATGTAGCTATTAACATACATTTGACCAATGACTGAAAAACATCTAAACAATTACACATTATTTAATCATCTTGTAAGCTGTTACAATCATTTTTGCACCAACTCTATATATGCAAACAGCCCTGCAGTCTATAAAAGCTTAAAAATTAAAATTTGCTCCACCCCTCCCCTTCAGAAAGTGGTTGAGGCTCCTCAGATCATCATCATGATGTTGATGATAGTATTATCATCATCTTCTTCTTCTTCATCTTCTTCATCTTCTTCCATATGAGTGAAAGATTTTCACAAACAATTTGGTTTAATGTCCACTTTTGAGCCACACATATTACATTATGATTAGCAATAACTATAACACATACTTTATAGGAGAGTCCCAGTAGCACTGAGAATGACCCAATAACATCTGCTATTAGGTAAAGGGTATTTACCAAAAACACCTAACCTAATTCATGCATGTGTGAAATCAGTACTATTATTATGACAGTAGTAATAATACACTATTTATTGCAGGAATGACTAGCTATACTTACAGACACTCAACTGATAATATGACACAAGAGAAGTCATAAAGAAATGAATAATAATTAGTGATTACAGTAAACAAGAGAGTGAGTGATAACTGCAAAGAGCATTAATTTTATGGAGTGGACATGTTTGATAAATTAGTTTGAGCTGTCCTAGAGAACTTGAGTGCTTTTGTAATGTTGAATTTCTCCTTCAATTCTTTGATGTTCAGAGCATACACAAGATTTATAGCTGGAAGCATAATGAATCAATGCAATTGATACAACTGTCAACCACGGGTATGTAAGCTGACAGAAAGTATTTCTGTCACATGGATTGTTTGGCTCATCAAGGGTGTACACAGGATTTTTAAAAGGGGGGTTACATGTGTGACCAGACTCAAACCACACCCAGAAAATGCCCAAACCACACCCATTTTAATTAGCAAAATCTTTACTGAAACAGCAAGCTAGCACACTCAATTCTACGTGGATATTTTTCTAGGTATAGTTTACAAACAGTATCTAAATTGATCTCAGTCTCATAGGCAATGTGAATGAGAGCTAATGCACTTAGCCTCTCAGCAGTTTGTGTGGATCGAAGGTAATTGTTCAGTCTGCAAAGTGCGGATGCTGACCTTTCACAAGAACAGGAGCTTAGAGGTAGTGTAGCAAAAAGTTTCAGCAGTGATCGATTCATCTTGATTTATTCTAGAGACTAACTAATAAGTTCATTTACTACTATCTAGCTCTTTCAACTGCTCTCTTTTAAGATTTTATATGCTTCTGTCTCTTCATTTTGATGGACTTTGGTCAACAGCATGACACAATTTGACATGCAGTAGCTGATAGTGCAGCTGGCATTCATTAATTATTAACACTACAACATGCATGCACACTTGTGGTTAGTACTATGTATATAATATATATAAATTACATGCATGTCACATCAGGATCAGAGTAGCCTATAAAGGGCAGGTGGGATCATGCTGCCCCCCCCCCCCCCCCCCCCCCCAGGCTTTACATTCTACCCTGCCTGCAACAACCCAAAATTTGATGGTACCCATTGACCCTACAAATCCTCCATGCCTGCACATGCACTATGAATATCATTAGTAATTTGAAAGGGGGGTTACCTGTAACCCACTGAACCCCCCCTGCGTACGCCCCTGCTCATTTCCTCTTCCTTCACAGGCAAAGTAATTTAATAACTCCTCTACAAATAGTTCTGAATCTCTTGTTATTATAGTGAATGAAGTTAAGGCCACAACAGTAAGCAATACATAATAGCAAAATGTAATCAAGATTTTCCTCTCAGCGGCACCAATTTGGAAGACACCATTTTGTCTTTGAAACTGTACTTGAAACATCCTTAGTCTTGGATAAGTAAGTAGGCAACTCTGCTTTTAAGTTAATAATAGTACCATTATTTGAGAAAAGAAAAGCTTTAAGGTTGTCAATATCAGAACTATCAAGTTTCATTTCGTTAACTTTTGATGGGTCAAAGTAGCAGGCTGCTTGAATGCAGAAAGAAATTTGTCACATTGTGTTACATGACTTGTTTGTAAATGTGTGATACTACTCAGTACTCACATCACATGTACAGTAGTAACAGTACTTAGTAAATTTTGTAGACCCCACCCACTATCTCCACCTACTTCCTCCTGAAATTTACCTATTATTCTGGCATTATTCTCCTGTGCCTATTATTCTCAAAATTATGCTAGCATATTTGGGCAATCCCTACATGGCACCGAATTTGACTCCCCACATCGTAGGTCATCAATAGGTTCGCCCAAAACAGGAAGTAAATTTTAAGGTGCATTTTTAGTGCCTTGTTTTGTGGCCATAGTAAGGTGTGAACAAATAATGTTCACTACAGTGTTTAAGTACCACCCAAGGAAGGTTTTGGTGTCATTTAAAAAATAAACAACTTTTTTTGGCTTTACCTACCCTTTAAGCCCCACAAGATTTTGAAAATGTAACTAGTAATAGCTAATAAGCTCAGGCTCTGGCTGGTTATTTATTTATTTATTTATTTATTTATTTATTTATTTATTTATTGTAAACTACATGTGATGTGCATTGTAGTGGTTTGGTAAACAGTTAGCTAACCATGACAGTAGTGGTTAGCAGGTAAGCATGGTAGCTGCTTAGAAAATTGCTTGACTCTTAGCCTAATTGCTTGTAGCTAGTACCATATTGTCTATGAATCTCTAAGATAGTGGTTTAGCACTCCTTTAAAGCCAGGTGAATCATCCAATGAATTTAAGGCCAGCTATCAGCCTGAATTAGCCAGCAGTCAGCCTGAACTGGCATGGGGAGCTATTTTATACTAGCTAGTTAGCTAAGATGCTGTTTCATCAACCTTCTCCTCCATGCAATTTTGGTGACCTTTGACCCCGTAGACCTTTGAGTTTAAAAAAAATGAAATCGCTAAAATGAGTACCCGTTTATAAACTTTAAAATGATGTTGAAGGTGTTTCAGCATAGGTGGCGGAACCAAGGGGGCACTTGCCCCCATTCTCTGGCAGCTATGGGGGCAGTGCCCCCATTCTAAAATCAATGACATAAAAAAAAAAAAACATGGCCAAACAACATGGCCAAACAATAGACAGTGCTAAGACCTGGTCCACTCTTGTATTTAATTAACAAGCCAGCTGTATACACTACACTGATAATCATTCATGCTAGAAACACTAAATTATTAGTACTGCTCTATTTTGATCACCACTGCCACCAGTGAACACCTGTTTACAGTTTTATGACAAGTTGAAACATATCCCTGTTCAACTATGTCCAAAACAATATCATGTTATTAAAAACAATATCATGTTATTAAATTAAAAATAAACTCCCAGACACCTCATCAACATAGATCGATTTTTATGTCATCTTTGAAACATGATGGTAGGAGTGTGATTATCAGAGAGTGTGACACTCTTGACCACAGATCTAGTTGACCTGCCCCCATACTCTTCCTCCGCCCATGTTCAGTACAGAATCCACTAGCCTATCTTTTTTGTGTTGTACATAATAATTATTATTATTACTCTAATTACACCTCTTGGATTTTGAAGCAAAATTCCACACCCTCCCCCTTGATCTGAATTGCCGCTCTTTTACCTTATTAACCCCCCCACCCCCTCCCCCAGTCCTAAAAAGTTGTCTACACCCCTGAGTCTATAAAAGCTTAAAAATTTGCCCTCCCCCCATCAGAAAGTGGTTGAGGCTCCTCAGATCATCATCATGATGTAACGTTGATGATATTATTATTATTATTATTATTATTATTATTATTATTATTATTATTATTATTATCTTCTTCTTCTTCTTCTTACTGCTGCTGATAAGATGTTGAGGCATTAATTTGCTTCCATATGAGTGAAAGGATTTTCACAAACACTTTGGTTTAACCATGTCCATTTTTGAGCCACACCTACCTCATATATGATTAGCAATAATTAGAACATATATTTTATAGGAGAGTCTCAGTAGCATTGAGAATGACCAGACCCAACCCATAACACAATAACATCTGACATTAGGTAAAGTGTATTACCAAAAAGAGGGTGTGGTCTGTTAACACCATAGCCTAAATTCATGCATGTATGAAATCAGTACTATTATTATGACATTATTGCAGGAATGACTATATAGCTATACTTACAGACACTCAACTGATAATAATAATATTATGACACAAGAGAAGTCATAAAGAAATGATTATAGGAAATATAGAGATGGATAAAAGTTACAGTAAACTAAAGAGAGTGTGATATAACTGCAAAAAGCATTTATGGAGTAGACATGTTTGATAAATTAGTTTGAGTTGTCCTAGAGAACTTGAGTGCTTGCATAATGCTGAATTTCTCCTTCAATTCTTTGATGTTCAGTACATACACAAGATTTACAGCTGGAATCATAAAAATCAACACAAATGATACAACTGTCAACCACGGGTATGTAAGCTGACGGAAAGTATTTCTATCACATGGATTATTTGGATCATTTCCTCTTCCTTCGCAGGCAAAGTAATTTGATAACTCCTCTACAAATAGTTCTGAATCTCTTGTTATTATAGTGAATGTAGTCAAAACCACAACAGTAAGCAATACATAATAGCAAAATGTAATCAAGATTTTCTTTTCAGCTGCACCAATTTGGAAGACATCTTTGGATTTCCTTGCCTTAAGGAGTCCATATTTCTGTAAAATATGTGATCAAATTAATTTTGTGAAAACCTTCCATAATAATTTTTTATAAAAGAGGTCTAAGTTCCAAACTCAATCATAGTATTCTACATAAATTTAAACAAGGGAAGAAGTTGCAAACTTGTGTACAATTAAACTTTAACAATTATGTGTGTGTGTGTGTGTGTGTGTACAATTAAACTTTAACATGTGTGTGTGTGTGTGTGTCAATATTACAGTACAGTAACACTGCATACATGTACACACTGTATAGGCATACTCATGATTGCTTACCCAAGGGTTGGTTGATTATTGTAAACTTTCTGTTTCATCAGTAGAATTCTAAACTCCTTCTCAATCATTTAAATCATAAGTTATACTTAGAAATTAACACTGCATCAAAAATTAATAATCAGACGGATGCAAGAAAGACATATTTTCTACATTTTTTCAGTGGAGGGTGTGACGGAATTTCCTACATTGTCCAAAATTCTGCCCTATTTTATATTAAAACAGTGTAGGAAACATGTGTTTGGTCGATTGTAGGAAATTTCATTTTTGATGCAGTGTAACTCCGCCCATAATTTATCAGGTTATTAAGTTTGCTTCAGAATGGAACCTGAATTATTTGCTTTAGAACAGAACCTGAATGGTTGATTTGTTCGTAATTAATATGGCTCTTTGAAGTGCTGGAGGTCAGAACCAAACTAAAAATATAATTACACATTTGGTGTGCATTATCTTATCGAAATTAACCGCGTTTATACACAATTTTATATGGAAGACCTTGGATAACTTTGACACACTACAATCAAGAATCAGTAATCTTGAGTGTCACATGGCTAGTATATATCAGTGAGTAAACAGATCTCTGTGGAGCTAGTTGCAGCAAGTTCCAAGTCTCTACCACTTTCCTAGCTGGAGATACATACCTACCATAGCAGACTTGGTTGAGACATATAGATAGATCAGTATTCTACTTGGAAGCAGTTGCTCGGTTAAAAAGGCAAACAAACAAGTGTGAGTGAATTATTTCTCTTACCTGAAGAATGTGGAATACCTGCCTGTCAAGAGCATTGATTTTACCTGTACTAGAAGGAGGAAAAGAAATCTTGATGCAGCAAGATACAGTTTATGAAGTACGAATACTTCAACAAACCATGTGTCCAGATATAAATGCTGGAACAAGACCAGCAATCTTTTCCCTCAATTCTGAGTCATTGTAAATTATTATATTCCAATGAGATTGCTTCCTATTCCAATTAGCTATTATTGTTGTTAGCAACAAAATTGATATTACACATGATATTACACCTTTTTATTCCAATGTATAATATTATGTATATGTAATGGATAGACTATTTACCTGTGTATGTACATCATAATAATAATTGGTACTATAATATGTGTTGAACATTATTGGTCATTTATTGCCTGCCTGCCATTGGTAACTTGTTAGTATTGTAACTTGTAAAATACACTTAATGTAACTTGTTAAAAGCACTATAGTTGTAACTTGTATCACTTGTAACATGTAACAACCACACTATTAGTATGTTCTAGAAGCTTCTTGTCCATGTTTGCTCACTTATAATATGATTGATTGTTGTATCATGTCATGATGTTCTGATTGGTCAGTGTTTGCTATAATTATAAACAGACTGTCTATGAGTAATTTGGAGTCTTTGTTGCTACGTATTTATGCTCTATCTGAAGTAGAAGAGAGAATAGCTAGTTTTTCCTGGTCCCTCACAGTATAATATTCAAAGTTAATAATTCTGTTGAATGAAACGTTCTTGTCATGTCCTGAACACTTAGAACAGCCGATCACAACGCACTTAGTCATTGTACGTTGTACACCACAATGGCGGAAAATCAATTTTCACATGACTGTGACATCACATGAAAGTGACGTCACATGAAAAAGCTCTATACAGTACTTTTGGACATAATAGATGTGAGGGACCACGAGTCAGGTTAAACAGTAAAGTGTTATTATGTTTCTTTACAGAAGTACAGAGGAGGTAGCTGATGAACAAAGGATAATTCAAAAAACTGACTAAAATAAACAAAACAGCTCCTTTTATAGTTGATACATAGATGATTAAAATGATTGGTTAATCTGCATCTCCAATAAAATGAATGATTAAAAAAAAATAAACAAGTTGGGTAACTAATAGCAAAGACCAATAAGAATAAATGTTTATGTGGGTTAAATAAAATACAATAAAATAATAGCCCTGGGGCTCACTACCTCAAGTCCTTTACAATAGATACCTCCATTATGCTGGTATAATAGGACAAAAGTTTTTAAAAATCTCTATCTCAGCACTGTATAGTTGCAGAATGATAATATTATCTATTTCAGCTATAGGACTATGTTTTACAAGATGATTAGAATCATCACATTTATGCTACTTACTGTACAAAAGACACTACAATTGAAACTTTCACAAGTCTTTATATACTCATAATTAATATTATTATTAATAGTAATAACTTTCAAAAGACACTCATAATAGCATAATAGGGGTGCTTCTATGTGTAAATTTCCTTACAGTATTCTTATAGTATATTACAGTAATCTTATTTTATAGTCAGTAATCTTATTGAATATTACAAGTATATTACAAATGACGTAATGTCCAGAATTTACACATAGAATCACCCCATAATAGTAAAATGAATGGAATTTACTAAAAAGCATAATAGGTTTGAAAGTGAACATTTTTGCTTTAGGTCTTAGCAAAACTATATTATAAGTCGGAAGATAGTAAAAAAGAGAATAAATATTCCATAAACTCACCTTATGAATAGAATAGAAGAGGAATATCAACACTGTTATCCCATATATTACGATCAGATTTATTGGCAGATTTAGTGCATAAAACACTGCATTTTTGTGTGTGCCAAGACATAATATAGGAGGGAATTGAATTAAACCATAGCCCATACCACCAGATGCGAATGTAATGCCTCTACTTTTCCTGATTTCGTCAGATTTCAGTTCCACAGCAAAAGTAACCATTGATGTTATTATAGGAACCAGTGGGAGTATGAAACCAGCTACAACACACCCAATGTGGATGTACTTGACTCTGTGTGCTCTTTCAAATGATCGAGCATGAAAGGGAAATTGAACCTTCCACAAAAGAGTAGTTGTGTGAAACATCCACCATAGGGTCAACTGGAGTATCGTGTATGTGAATATGACACCTATTATATACAAAACATTAGGCAGTATATATAATATTATAGCTATTATTGTTGTTAATGCAACAACAATTGTTATTATGTAGATGCACTACATAATAATTACTATTCCCAGACACTTTATATCACTAAGTCTAATCTGAGTGTAAAGTGATGCTTGAAGTTTCTATTGAGCAAATACTACAAAGTTGTTGAAACTTCAATTATATCTGGGTGACAAGTAAAATATGAAAGTACAATGGACTCTCATCATCACTCATCAAGTTGGTTTATTTGGACTGCAATATCTACATAAGTTAACATTTACCTGTTATCACACAAAATGGTGTCACTTCCAACAAGCTATCAAGAAGATTAGGTGATGAGCAGTAAAGTGAAGAGCGATCCATGTATGTAATAAGTACAAAAAATTCTGCATCATACAAGAAATGGAATCAGGTCAGATTCTTCTTCATATAAAATTACCTGTCACTAGTATGTCGCAAGTCATGTAGACAATAAATATGGATGGAAACCTAAACCTGTGTTGAAAATGAATTATCATCATAATATTATTATATAGGGGGTGTTATCCAAACCATCATCTCGATGTATGTTATAATAAGGGGCTATTTTTAGAAGAGGGTACAGAACCAGCTATAACTAGTAAGTATACACAGATAATAAGTTTCTTGAGATATGACTATATCTGTTAGAGTTCTTTAGTGGTTCTTTAATATTAAACAAGAATATTATGTCCCATACCATTGGAAACAGTGAATTACTCACATTCTTTTGAACCTGATCAATGATATTACCAAGACAAATAAACCAGAGATGAATCCAACTATAGATGATGATAATATTATCACATCTGTAGTAATGGTTTCTGTCCGAGAATATGCTTTCCAGGTGTAACAGTTGGGGACACACATTTCTGAATCTTCCTCACGGAAAAAGTCTTCACAACAATCCAGAAGCTCTGAGGTGCTAGTATTTAGTGAGGTGGCCAGAACCTCAGACTCTGAAATATTGAAATGTATTATTATTACAGGTGAATTGTTGGTCAAGTCTTACCATTGGTGACACTTCCATTTAGGACTGGACAAGATAAGGACTCCTTTGGAAAGATCCCACAATCAGGAAGATCAATACCAAATCTCAGAGCTGTGGCCCACTCAGTAGTACACACCACATCTCTGATCTCCTCACACTGTCCTATGGTGGGTTGAATGAATATTCCTAACATGTCACACAACCCAAACAGATAGAGACAGAGAAAAGGTACCACTAATTCTCTGCATTCAGGACTGGGCTTTATAATGCTGAGTCCAAACACCATCTGACTAGCTGTGGATTCATCATTTTGTGTCACCAAGATGTTCCCTCCAAGATCTGTGTCACAGTTCATTGATGACAGGATATCAACTAGTGAATTTTCACAGACACTATTCTGAATTAGTGTAGTTGGACACATCAAATTCGTGATATTTTGATTTCCTAGATTCTGGTCTGTCACATTTCTTTCTGAAATAGATGTTGTGTCTACCTACAAAGTAATTGGATATTTCACCATGAAAAAAAAGCACTCTTTTAAAAGTCTTCATGTGAGTGGACCTAATGATGAATATGGAGGGGATCCATTAATTGTGTGGCTATATAATAATTATATAGACAGTATAGCTATGACTACAGATAAGTGCACATTATACGTAGCTACTCCAGCAACATTTGTTATCAAAAGTCAAGAGTTAAAGATGTAGTTTTTGGAATAATAATAGCTTTCTTTGTTCTAATTGAATATGCCTAGCATGATCAGAGACTGATCTAGGGGGGTGAATAGGGTGACATGTCACCCCCCCCCCCCCCCCCTCTCTTACATTGGTATCAGCAACAAGAAAACTACTATTAGTCAAGTTACTTTAAGTTTGTCACAAACTTCTTGAATATCTATTGAATCCGAAATAAGTCGGCATGGCAACCTCAAATTCAGGCAAATTTCATGAGAAAAAATTAAAAGCCATCCCGATTTAGAATTTTCTGGATCAGCCGCTGATTATTATTATATTTCTTCCTACATGTGTACTTTCTTACAGTCATTGTAGTCCACATGAAGGCCTGACTCTACTGGTCTTTTACTCACAAATAGTATATAACTAGTTACATTAACTTGTATAATCTTGCTATTTTTGGTTTGTTTAGCTAAGTCACTACACTATGAAATAGCTACTTTCCTCCAGTCTGCTCTAAAGCTAGCTATAGATCTTAGCTATAAAGACTCAGTTGTCATCAGTAAATATAGAACACGACTGAATGAAAAAGTTAGTAGACTCTCTGGTTGCTGCTGGACATCTCTAGTGCATTTTCTATCTGAATTGCATCCCTATCAGTGGGTGTGGTAATTAATCTTTAAGAGGTGAGTGTAATTCATGGAGGAATATGTACACTCTCTGTCCATTGGGGTCGTCTGCTGGCCACTGTTCAGAGTTAAGAGTTGGCTGCTTTCTTGGTGGTTTGAAATGTACTGGTTCTTTGGTACACTTAACTGGGGAACATTTGATTTGGCCACTCTATAAAGGTTAGCCCTTCTTAAAGAGGTCACTAATAAGGTTTTACTGTATCATGAAAATAAAGAGATGGTGAAACTGATTGGATCAGTTAGTTATAATGTCAGATAAACATCTTGGGAAAAATTAATGTTATGATAAACTCCACCAGATTTATCATTAGCTGTTTTGCCAGAAGTCATAATATACCTTAAAGTATGCCTTTAAGATTCTTCATAACATGCCAATGCTCCACAATATTTGTAAAAATAACTATAATTAGCTATTCCCCAACTTGTAAACAACAGCAAAATTACAAAGACCATACCAATCTAGCTATATACGGCTACTGCACTTTTCACTCAAACTGATAATCAATATAGCTATAGCTAGCTAGCTACTTTACAACATGCTGAACAATGAATGATTTGAATATTAGCAGGTTTCGAAAAAATTTATTTGCCAAGATAGGTGTATTTTCACTCTTCTGGTTTAAATTAGACTCCACTGGAGCAAGCTTCAAGCCCAAGACCAGTGCATACTACATTGCATTGTACTGTAGCAGGTGGCTAGTTGCTTCCATGATAGCTATACAGGTGACCCTTCATACTTTTACCAAGCTACATATACCGTAGATCCAGTTATTTTCAAGACACTTTATTTTCACTGATCTTATAAAATCTTGTATTGTGAAGCAATTCATGTTTTTTATTTTCACTGAACGGGGAGGGATTTCAATTAGGTAATACTTTTGAATAATTATTAAAGTTTTTTATTTTCGCTTCCATTTACCTACCGAGAAAATAGCGAAATTAAAGTGACAGTGAAATTAACCGGATCTACGGTAGTAGCTGTGACTATACTCTCTACTGGCTACATAATAGCTACATATAAATTTAATTATGACTATGTGTGAATGAATAAGTTCACAATTGAAGCAGCTCTTTAAGGAAAGATTTTCAAATGATGGCATTCTCCAAAAGTATTTGAGATATTACAAATGTAAAATAATTCTATAGACACTTAAAGGGGCTAAAATACCACCAAAAATTTGGGGACAGATGAAGTGGGTACAGTAATGCAAAATAGTAAAATTATAATGGTCACTATCACACCTCTGTACCAATTCTTCGCCATTTACAGTTGGCACATTAAAGTACATTCTAGTACATGTTATTTGAAGGTGTTAAGTGTCTGGTATTTAGCTAATATGAAAAAGAAAAAATTCTAAAAATGGGGGTGGGGGATCAAGTCCCTCACCCTATTTCTCATACACTGGGCTTGGTTGGTCAGATCCTTATTGTATAAGGATAAGGCACAGAAACACAAGTAAACTCCAAAATCTGACCATTTCTCGAGTATACTTTTCACCAACACTCAAATGAATAGCTACTAAGTTGCTATCTACTAACAGTGGTTCCAAGTGTGAGTTTAGTGTATGATTCTTCGTCATTTAGTGTGTATTCAGTCAAGTCAACTTACAGTTACTGGAATATGAAAGAAAATAATTGGTAACGTTAACAGTCCCCACACAATGACTATCAGCACCAGAAGTCCAACCACCTCTAAACGAAACCAAAACTGCAGACTGAACTGCTTATCTTCCACAAGGTCATAGCCATTAGACAAGTGAACATCTCCAACAGATTTTGCACCACCATTATTTGGCGTAGACTCTGTCATGGTTATCTCAGTCACAGACGAACGTGAATTCATCTTAGCTATAGCTCCCAACATTGATATTGATAATTATTATAACTAGCTAAATAATCTCGACCATGCCCTCAGTTCTACAGGAAATTGATACGAAGGTAGTTATTGTTATTATTATTATTATTATTATTATTATTATTATTATTATTATTATTATTATTATTATTATTATTACTACTACTACTACTACTACTACTACTGCCTCCCAAAAAGTTGCAGTTTCAATCACCCACAAATAAATAACTTTGATGTCTCAGCTCATCATCATTGATTCACTCTAAATAACCTGCACATTGCTATGTCTCATATTTAGAGCCTGGCTCAACTGTCTAGAGCCAAAATGAATGAGTTTAGGTGAGCTCTGGAAGAGTGCCAAGAAAACTAACATGTGTTGATAGTCACAACCTACGTCCTACAGCTATAGTTGATGATAGAAGTGAATTTAGGGATGACCTACAAGCAAGTGTAAGTGATGACTGGTGGCAACTGCCATGAACCTATGATTAAGACCAACCAATGCTCCAGTATAATTATATTGTAGTGATGACCAGACGGCTTATCAACAAGATACTCTGTAAACAAAGGCTAGTTTTTGTCTGCATAGTATGGGGATATCACTTTGTTGTAGCTACCCAGAAAAACATTTTTGTGTGTATTGTAGGTTTGCTCAACAGCATAACCTACTTACTTTTTCCAAGAAAGGTGATGATGCTTTCTCTGTAAAAGCCTATTACAATTTTGACAGATCAGGTTCACATCAATTGAAGCTAGGATTAAATGGTGTTCCCTTAACAATCCCTCAATAAAAGAACAGCTGAGCACTCAAAGTTGGTAAAGTTCTTTCAACTTTAAGATATGTAGCTATTAACATACATATTATGACCAATGACTGAAAAACATCTAAACAATTACACATTACTTAATCATCTTGTAAGCTGTTACAATCATTTTTTGCAACTACTCTATACATGCAAACAGCCCTGCAATCTATAAAAATTATTTTGCTCCCCCCCTTCATAAAGTGGTTGAGGCTCCTCAGATCATCATCATGATGTTGATGATAGTATTATCATCATCATCATCTTCTTCATCTTCTTCATCCATATATATGAGTGCAAGATTTTCACAAACACTTTGGTTTAATGTCCACTTTTGAACCACACATATTACATTATGATTAACAATAACTATAACACATACTTTATAGGAGCACTGAGAATAACCCAATAACATCTGCCATTAGGTAAAGGGTATTTACCAAAAACACCTAACCTAATTCATGCATGTGTGAAATCAGGACTATTATTATGACAATACTAATAATACACTATATATTGCAGGAATGACTAGCTATACTTACAGACACTCAACTGATAATATGACACAAGAGAAGTCATAAAGAAATGAATAATATTAGTGATTACAGTAAACAAGAGAGTGAGTGATAACTGCAAAGAGCATTAATTTTATGGAGTGGACATGTTTGATAAATTAGTTTGAGCTGTCCTAGAGAACTTGATTGCTTTTGTAATGTTGAATTTCTCCTTTAATTCTTTGATGTTCAGAGCATACACAAGATTTATAGCTGGAAGCATATGAATCAACACAATTGATACAGCTGTCAACCACGGGTATGTAAGCTGACGGAAAGTATTTCTATCACATGGATTATTTGGATCATTCCCTCTTCCTTCACAGGCAAAGTAATTTAATAAGTGTTCTGCAAGTAATTCTGAATTTCTTGTTGCTATGGTGAATGAAGTCAAGGTCACAACAGTAAGCAATACATAATAGCAAAATGTAATCAAGATTTTCCTCTCAGCGGCACCAATTTGGAAGACATCTTTGGATTTCCTTGCCTTAAGGAGTCCATATTCCTGTATAATTATGATTAGATTTGTGATAACCCATTCAAGCAAGGGGTCAAAGTTCCAAACTTTACAATTAAACTACATATCAGAGCATTCTACTATCATTCCCTTAATTTTTGGTTAACTTATAAGTTCTTCCTCAAGCTATGTCAGCAGGTAGGGAAAAAGTTTTTATTCAAATATTAACCGATTCTAGGCAATAGATGCAAACTTGTGTCATGTACTGGCATCAGTTATCAAATAAGATAGACTAATTTACATCAACAAAATAATACTGTTGGACCAAAGGATCTTCTTTTACCTTTATTTGATGCTTACTTTATATGCACTTTAAAAGTGAAATAGAGCAAGAGCACAGAAGCTAGTGTATTGTGAGTTTCATAATTTTTGCTTATCAATTCATCATAAAAATGCATTGCTGTCAGGTCAAAGCTGTGTACCAATATTGAATTATTATAATTATTGTTTTCCTCAATAGAGGACCTTATCAATTCATCACATTGCCGAAACCACATGGTTAAGAATGCCGTTACTGAATATCCTGCTTTCCTCAATTTATGCAGAGACTATAATTACAGTGTGTACCTAAAGGCTAATGCTAGATCTATATGGCATGAATTAACAGTCCTGTTTCATGACTGTAATAAGGACCAATTTCACTACTGTCTTTTAGCTGGTTAGATTTCATCCATCACAGCTCTTATCACTATCGTCACTATTGTCCTCCATGCATTTTCTGATTCATCATCCTCAGTAAATGCAGCTTCCATGTTATCTTCAGCACATGTAACAGATTCTGGTACAGAATTTCCTGGATACCAATCTCGGGTTGAAATTGATTTGTGTTAGTTTCCATCCACAGTTTATTGGACATGCATCAGAATTAGTGCTCAGCCCTCCTCCAAATTCTTGCCATGTAATGTGCTCTTTTAATGTGATTACAAAGGAATTACATCAAATACGGTAACTACATAGAAGCTCATAGGGCTAGTTTCAAGACTATGCAAGCAAATGCAGGCAGGCCAAAGTGTCAAACCCATCTCAAACTTACATCAGGTAACAGTGTATTTAATCATGTAGTTAACTGGCATCAATGCATTTTTATGATGAGTTTTATAAGGTCCTATAATTATCAAAAATATGCAGCTCATAATTGTTTGCATGAAAAAAACTATCTCGGTTCTTGGTCAAAAAAGGAGAGTAATAGTGCATGGGGCAATGCCTTGAAGCATTATCAAGATGAGAGAGGCCAGAGCAAGTTTCATGAAGCTGCTATCAGCCAGATAGTTCTATGGACCTTGACAGTAATGCAACTTATGATGTGTATCCAGACAACTAGCTATTGTTAGTATTGTCAGTAGTAGGTTGTGGCTTATTTGTGGGTCATTGTTACCACCTACATCAAGGTGTATGCCTGTTGGTGACCTCAGAAGGAGGTATGGTACTAGCAGTAGGACCCTGTACATAGTCAGGGAACCATGGGGGCATCTATGCAGTGCCCCCATTCTAAATTCAATGGCATCATAATTTAAATACACATAAAGATAATAAACTTGTTGACAACTTCAATGATATTTCTATTTCTAGTCAATCAAAAATTGACATCTGTCAGATATTTACTCTACAAGCAGTTGCAAATTAGTGCTGATAGTTTTGTTTGGTTTTTAGCTGTGTTTTAGGTGCTAGATAGTATTCTAAATCAAGATGACCTTGCTAAACTACACAGAATATTCCAGTTCATGAAAGAAAATTGTACTGCCATATTTATGTATAGTTATGATATCATTAAATTTAATGACATAATGATTATTTGACCAGAAATGTTAACAATGGCCTTTTTGTTGTTGTTGTTGTTTGCTTGGGGGGGGGGGGGGGGGGGGGATTGGAAATTCATAAAATGGCATTGCAAGGATGTAGACAAGGAGGGAAGGGAGGGAAAAAAGCCCCCCCCCCCCACCTTTCCCAGATTTTTCAAAATGAGATAACTATAATACCTGAGGCTCTCACTTTTTTTTCTTATAAACTGCATTTTAGTGGTTTGGTTAAGTATATAGCTATATCTCCCCCACTCCAGCCAAATTGTAGCTCCTTTGTCTTTACCTTCTTAGCCCCTTCAGTCCTAAAAGTTGTCTACACCAGTGTATTGATTGAGTATGATTATCAGAGAATTCAACACTCTTGACCACAAATCTAGTTGACCTGCCCCCATACTCAAAATCATCTTCCTCCACCTATGCTGTAGTATTCACTGTAAGTAGCAGTAGTAGAGTGTGTCCATGCTAGTGACCCCCTCCCCCTGGAAGTGGGTGTGGTAAAAAACTGTATATACTTTGTAAGTAGCAGTAGGAGAGTGGTGATTTTAACCCTAAGGTCAATTTAGTCAGCATGTTACACTGCTATATTCGAGTACAATTTTACATCCTTCTATCACAAGTCTTATAACATCCTTCTGCCCCATCTATACAACTCTTCTTCTGCCACCAGTCATACAACTCTCACATCCTTCTGCCACCAGCGGGTGGGTAAGAAAGAACAGAGCAGGCCAGCAGCTTACTTCTAGCTGCCCAGGGCCTGGAGGTGTGTGTTTTCCTACAACATCACTGTGACTTGCTTGACCTTATGTGTGGATGCACCTGCTACCGCCAGATCAACGAAGCTGATGAGTTAGTAGCTATAGCAATAGTGTTGCAAGCCACTAATTTATGTCATAGATATTTTATAATGTTGTAAGTTTGTTATTAGCAGTAGTTTTAACTAAGGTCATCATAGCTGCTTGTAGAATAACTTTCACTCTATAGCACCTGGTATTGAACCTTAATAATAGAAGGATTATGAAGTGGAAATGCAGGATCAAAATATACATCAGCCTTATTGATAGAAAGTTTCTGTCCATGGAGTCAGAGTATGAAATATGGATTTCATGCAAGAGGAGTCTATTTCTAGCTACAAGCATATTATGTGCACACTATTTTAGAAAGAAATTTTATATTAGCTAATATTTGGACAAAATCAGAAAAATCCACAGAACTCTACGTTTGGCCTTGATCCATCCACAGACAATTTTCTGCTTCAAAATCCACAGATTGTGGATAAATCCATGAACCTGGCAACACTGGAGTGCATAGTTGCCAACCATCCCAAAATGTCCGGGACAGTCCCAGATTTACTAGCTCTGTACCGGATAAAAGGCCTCCTGTCCCAGAAGTATGAGCACTGCAATGATTATCTGGAAAAGTTGGCAACTATGAGAGTGGTCCAGCACACTGTGATCAACAGATTCACTTATGATTCTCTATAGGATCTAGTGATCCTATTTCAGACACATACACTAACACTGACATAGACTGACACTACACATAGGTGCACTCCATACAAACACTACATTAGGAACACTCAAATCACTCACACAAGTGTACCTGCACTTACATAATTGTGTACATACACAAACTACTTACACTCACACACAAACCCAATTGTACATATTACACCAGAGCCTCCAACCACATGGATTTATCAGGATTTACACCTATAAATACGGAATATGTAAATTGATTCAAGGAAACATTCGAGATTAAACTAGCTAGCTAACTGCTGTGAAATAACATTGTCTGGAGGCTTAAATACAGTTCATATTCGGTGATAAGGTTAATACACAATATTTATTTACTGGTGCATTGTTATATTATATAGCTTGATCCAGTGTCTTCTATCAAGCACTACGATAGCCAAGACTCTCAATTCTAGCTCACAATCTAGTCTATTTTTTAATCACAAAATACACCCGTAGGTATGTGTCATATAACAACAATATTATGATTAAGAATGATGCAGGTCATTAAACTAGCTAGCTCTACTGAATTTGCTACAAAAATTTTATATTTATACTGAAGTTATTCACTTCTAGTTGGAGGCTCTGGTACACTCTAACACTGCACAGTAGTAGTACAGTAACACTGCATACATGTACACACTGTATAGGCACTCTCATGATTGCTTACCCAAGGGTTGGTTGATTATGGTAAACTTTCTGTTTCATTGGTAGAATTCTAAACTCTCTCTTAATAAAAATCAGTTCCGAATCATAAGTTATAACTTAGGAATTAACTCCACCTAATTTTGACAAGATAGTGCACACCAATGTGCAATGTTTTTTTGTTGTTGTTTTTTGGTTTCTGACCTATACCACTTCAAAGAGCCATATTTTATGAACAAATAAACCATTCAGGTTCTGTTCTAAAGCAAATATATTCAGGTTCCATTTTGAAGCAAACTTATTTCAACCTGATATACCAAACTCAATTTTTTTTATTTCATGTGCTATGACTGCTTTCCCAAATCTGGTCACTTATAATAAGGTAGCTAGATAAAAATCAATCCTAATATACACTACTGGACACATTTTTATGATCACTAATATGTAGACATGAGGCTAATATTGCAGGCATATAATATATATATATACTTTTGGATATAATAGCTACTTCCATTGTGCTGCTATAATGGGACAATCTATCTCAGCACTGTAGTTGCAAAAGAATGATATCTATTTCAGCAACAGGACTGTGTTTTACAATATCATTTATGCTACTCACTATACAACAAATACTTTGATTGTAACTTTGACAAGTCTTCATACACTCATAATAGCATAATAGGTTATTATTAATATTGATTATCAGTAATAACTTTCTCGTAATAGTAAAATTGGGGGATTTGCTAAATGGCATAATAGGTTTGAAGGTGAGCACAGAATATAAGTGGGAAGATTGTGAAAAAGAGAATTATTATACATTCTATAAACTCACCTTATGAATAGAATAGAAGAGGAATATTAACACAGTTATTCCATACATTACAATCAGATTTATTGGCAGAGCTAGTGCATAAAATACTGCATTTTTGTTTGTACCAGTGCACAAAATAGGAGGGAATCGAGTTAAACCATAACCCATTCCACCAGATGCAAATGTAATGCCTTTACTTTTCCTGACTTCATCAGATTTTAGTTTCACAGCAAAAGTGATCATTGATGTTATTACAGGAATCAGTGGGAGTAAGAAACCAGCTACAACACACCCAATGTGGATGTACTTGACTCTGTGTGATGTCTCAAATGATCGAGCATGGAAGGGAAATTGAATTTTCCACAAAAGAGCAGTTGTGTGAAACATCCACCATAGGGTCAACTGAAGTAGTGTGTATGAGAATATGATTCCTATCGTATACAAAACATTAGGCAGTAACGTAGCTATTGTTGTTATAATGCTCCATTATTTGGACAAGAAGATGTGTTTAAATCAAAGTGTGTTAGTAACACTCTATAATAATATAATGTAATGCTAGTATTCACAGACACTTCACATCTCCAAATCTAATCTGTGTAAAAGTGATGCATACAAAGTATCTGGAAGCTTCTATTGGGCATGTAAAAAGTATAATCACAAAGTTATGGCAACTTCAATTATCTGGGTGACAATAAAATATGAATAGCACAATGTACTCTCATCATCACTCACCAAGTTGCTTTCATCAGATTGTAATTACTAATTCTTTATTAACATTTACCTGTTATCACACAAAATGGTGTCACTTCATACAAGCTATCAAGAAGATTAGGTGATGAGCAGTAAAGAGAAGAGCGATTCATGTATGTAACAAGTACAAAAAATTCTGCATACATGGAATCAGGTCAGAGTCTTCTCCATATAAAATTAATAATAGTTACCTGTCACTAGTATGTCGCAAGTCATGTAGACAATAAATATGGATGGAAACTTAAACCTGTGTTAAAAATCACATAGTTATATATAAGGGTGTTCTCCAAACCATCATCTCAGTAATTAATGGGTTGTATATAATTTGATTTTAAACTTGAATGGGAAAAGGACAAGAGATGTAGTAAGACATTATCAGTAGTGGATTTTCATATTATGTGTGAATATATAACTATAGAAGCTCTGGCCACTTATCTTTATCATCTAAAGGAATGGGGCTTTTTTGAGGGAGACACAAACCACTAGCTATAACTAGCAAATATATAGGTCAGTATAGTTTCTTGAGTTATGAGTATATCTGTTAAAGTTCTTTAGTGGTTCTTTACATGATATACCACTGGGTCTGCTACTTCAAAGAGATTATTATGTCCTGTACCATAGGAAACAGTGAATTACTTACATTCTTTTGAACCTGATTAATGATATTACCAAGACAAATAAACCAGAGATGAATCCAACTATAGCCGATAACAATATTATCACATCTGTAGTAATCGTTACTGTCTGAGAATATGCTTTCCAAGTGTAACAGTTGGGGACACACATTTCTGAATCTTCCTCACGGAAAAAGTCTTCACGACAATCCAGAAGCTCTGAGGTGCTAGTATTTAGTGAGGTGTTCAGGACTTCAGACTCTGAAAATTGAAATTTAATAACAGGTGGATCATGAGCCAAGTCTTACCATTGGTGACACTTCCATTTAGGACTGGACAAGATAAGGACTCCATTGGAAAGATACCACAATCGGGAAGATCAATACCAAATCCCAGAGCTGTGGCCCACTCAGTACGACACACCACATCTCTGATCTCCTCACACTGTCCTATGGTGGGTTGAATGAAGATTCCTGACATGTCACACAACCCAAACTGATAGAGACAGAGAAAAGGTACTACTAATTCTCTGCATTCAGGACTGGGGTTTATAAAGTTATCGAGACCAAGCAGAATCTGACTAGCTGTGGATTCATCATTTTGCTGTACCAAGATGTTTCCTCCAATACCTGCATCACAGTTCATTGATGACAGGATATCTACTAATGAATTTTCACAGACACTGTTTTTAATCAGTGTAGTTAGACATGTCTGATTATTTCTTTCCTCAGTAGGTGTGTTCACCTATAAACAATAAAGAAACAAAATTTTGAATTTTGATATTTTGATTTCCTAGAGTCCGATCTGTAACATTTCTCTCTGAAATATGATGTCTACCTATAAAGAACTTTTAGCTAGCATTGAAAGTTTTACTTTTTTGAGTGGACCTAATATAGGTGGTGGAACCATGGAGGTAGTGGGAGCACTTGCCCCCATTCTCAGGCAGCTATGTGGGCAGTGCCCCAATTCTAAATTCAATGGCAACATAATAGATATTAATAAACTTGTTATTCCTGTTTCTAGTCAATCACCCGTGTAACAACTGAAAATCTACACCACTTATTAATAATTAATTATTGATTGACTCTACAATTACATACAGTTGCAAATTAGTGCTGATAGTTTTGTTTTTAGCTGTGTTATAGCTGCTAGCTGCTACTTCAGAACCTAGATAGTTTCCTAGATCAAGAGGACCTTGCTAAACTACACAGAATATTCCAGATCAAATTGATTTTGAATAATGACATAATGAATAATAATTAATCAGTGCTGGGGGGAGGGGGGGGGGGGGGGGGGGGGGCAGATTGCTACTAATTGAGTATGTCAATTATCAGAGATTTGCCACACTCTTGATTACAAATCTAGTTTACCTGCCCCCATACTCAAAATCACCTTCCTCTGCCTATGCCTAATCAGGGGTTCTGATAGAAAATAAAAATAGTAGCCAAAATAGCTAATTTATTAATTTTTCTTTAGCCATTCAGTAAAGTAGGATTATAGCCATTTTGGCTAATTGTGTTGTCCAACTGTAGCCAAAAGCTACTAGAATTAGCCAATGGCTAATTTGGCTAATGCTCGGGGAACCCCTGCCTAATGATGAGTATGGAGGGAATTCATTAATCATGTGGCTATAGCTATATAGCTATGACTACAGATAATACACATTATAGCTACTCCAGCTATAGCTATACTGTAATCAAAAGTCGGGAGTTAAAGATCTAGCTTTTGGGATAATAATTAATGTCTTGAAGTATTAATGGATTATTATGTCTAGCTAATCCTGATATTATTATTCTAAAATCTATTGAATTGGCTGACCTTCTGATATCTTTCGGGAGTTAAAGATCTAGCTTTTGGGATAATAATTAATGTCTTGAAGTATTAATGGATTATTATGTCTAGCTAATCCTGATATTATTATTCTAAAATCTATTGAATTGGCTGACCTTCTGATATCTTATTGGAGGAAGCTCTGATAATAGTATTAGCTATAGAACAGACATATGAACAGGCCACATCTGGCCTATTGGCCTGGCCCACTGGAGGTTAGGCCAGTTGTTTCTGATCAGGATTTCCCTTTACAACCTAGTAGGCAGGCGGTGAGTATTTCATTATTCAATTACAATTTGATAAATGGATACTCCGCCATGGCAATACTTTTCTTTGATGAACTGGAATATTCTGTGTAGTTTAGTAAACTCATCTTGTTCTAGAAAACTATCTAGGTTGTGAAGTAGCAGATTTGTAACTGCATATAGCAAGCTGTTTGCAAGTCAAAGGTGAATTTGTAAACTTAAAAATATAATAATGTGAATAATGATAACTTTTGAGCAGTGTCAATTTCCAATGCAGGTGGGAAATGGGGGATAAATTGGAACATAAATCACAACATAGGCTTCCACTTATGCTGTGCATGCACTATGGCTGTGTATTTTTCATTTTGCTATTTTTATTTATATAGTGAAGCACTTGGCGTAGTAGCAACTAATCAAAAATAATAATAGCTACAATTTGATGCTTTTTACTGTGTGGAAAATTAAGTTATTGCCCTCCAACACAACTCAGGTTTCTCATTTTGGATTCTTGTCCCACCCCTACTATAGAAAGAAGCATTAGTTGCTATGGTAGAAAACAATGGTTTTGAACTTTCACCGAGTTGTCTTTACTGCTTGGAATGAAGGATGTTATGAGGGAGACTACAGACTTACCAACCCCCAAGGAGACTTCCCTGGATCTGGGTCCCATTTTCCCTGGATATTTGGTGGAACCCCTGGATATTATTCTTTGGAGGTTGTTAAGATGTACACACTTAAAACAGTATGTAACAAATTCCCTGGATATTTGTAGCAATCCCTGATCACACCTGAAATCCCTGGATGGTCGATAACACTGAGACTATTGCAGGTGATCACTCATTTTTTCTCCCTAATTCACACTAGTTATACCCATTACCACTCCTAAAAAACATAAGTGCAAGCAACTCTTTCACTAAAATTCAATGTCTAGCTAGCTACTAAGCAGCTATCTATCTAGCTACTTGGCGACTTACAGTTACTGGAATATGGTAGAAAACAGTCGGTAATGTTAGCAGCCCCCACACAATGGTTATCAGCACCAGAAGTCCAGCCACCTTCAAACGCAACCAAAACTCCAGACTGAACTGCTTCTCCCCATCCTGGTCACAGCTGTGGACATCAGCACCCTCTCTCATCGCTATTTCAGTCACGGGCGAACGAATGCGAATTTATCTCTCAAGGACCTACCCACCACCCATCCCCGAGAAGGGACAATATTATTACCCCTTCGCGCATGCGCAGCAAGAGGTAAAGCGATCGGGTCGGTTGTCGAAAGAAAAATCTGAACAGTACTTTTGCGGCTAATTTACGCTGTAAATAGTTGACAGATGATCTTTCGAACAGTTTGCATGTCACTCGACCGGTTGTACAGCTCAGAGGCTCTTCTTGCACGTGGCAATTCGCAGTTTCTAGTACAGTCTCTTTTAAAGCGAACGGCAACTGCAGCGAGGACCACGCCCATCCATCATTATGGCTCATTGCTTGTGGTTTATGGTCGTTACCTCTCTCTAGCACGGGTTTCATGTGTTCCTTTGAACTCTTGTTTTTATTATTGAACTTTGAGCAAGCAAGCTTAATAATATAAAGCTTAGACATCCAACCCCATCTTGATCCACTGTGCAATTAATTTTGATTTCCAATCCATGGTGCAATCTGCCCTAGAAAAATTAACCACTGCTTGGTAAAGAAGAGGATATAAATCACTATTTATAAGTAGCACTGCCCTTCAGCAATACAACTTAGTATCCTAGCTAAAAGGAACTGCTCAGCTCTCAATAGAGACAGAAATTTTCAGGTGATGCTGTAAAGTAATCTTTCTTTCTCACTTCATAATGCTTTAAAACTACTTCTAGATAATATTGTCAGTATTTCCACTTTCTTTGTTTAATAAAAATTAATAGCAATCTATAATATAATATAAGGACACTTAAGAGTTTTAGGATTGCTGAATTGTTTCAAGAAGGCAAAAGAAGGTTATATAGTCTCCTTCTAGAATGTTATTCTAGCTAGATGAAACCTGATGCTACATTTGTGACCTTATCATCATCATCATCATCACTATCACCAACATCATCACCATTGAAGGGGGGTAGGAAAGGGGGGTTCAAAGGATGCTGCAGCACTTTGTGGTTGTGCCAATGGCATGCATTTCTATTTTGGTAGCACCCCTTTATTCAAGTCTGTTCCAGTTGACTTGTGTACATATCCATTGCCTCAAGATGCTTAACATGCTGGAACAACATGTTTATTTCAAGAATGTTTTCATAATTTATTAGAGTTTGTTGTTTTTTTGTGGCTTTTTATGATAATTATGCCCCCCCCCACCCACCCAACTGTCAATTGCAGCACCCCTACCTCAAATCATCTTCCTACCCCCCTGCATCATCACCACCATCATCATCACTCACCACCATCACCATCACTCATCATCATCACTCACCATCATCACCATCACCATCATCACTATCACCATCATCATCACTCATCATCATCACTCACCATCATCACCATCATCACCACTATCACCATCACCACCATCATCATCACTACCCCCATCATTACCATCATCATCACCACCCCCATCATTACCATTAACATCATCACCATCATCACCATCAACATCACCATCACCATCGTCACCATCATCACCATCACTATCATCACCACTATCACCATCACTATCATCACCATCCCCATCATTACCATCAACATCATCACCATCATCGTCACCATCATCACCACCACCATCACCATCATCACCACCACATAGCTAATGCAGGAAGAAATTGCACTCAAGGCAAAATTTTGACTTACTATTTCAGGAAATATCTTCAAATTGGTTGTTCAACAAAATCTTAATTTCAGAAACAGTGCCATTTCCAAAAATTTGATTTTGTGCTTCCAAAAAAAACATCTCACATGACCACTCATAATTTAGTTAGCTTTCAGCTCGACTTACAAGATACAGAAACACCATAGAACAGTTGATAATTAGCTAATATATATAGCAACACTACTATAAAAAAAAAGATACTTTCAGTTTGATCCATTTTTTATTTTAACATCATAAGAAATCTTCAGTTCCAAGCAAAATAGTTATAGTAATAGCTACCTACATACTTATGCAGTTATATGTCATAAACCTGACTTGATTGCAGTGAGCCTGCTCTGTCACTCTTACTTGAGCTCGCTGAACTTGTCGTGACTTTTCTTACAAGATGTTGGAGTCTATAGATATAACAATAAATAGCTACTTGCATGGCCACTGTAATTCACTTCATGTGAATATTCATGAAAATTATTTTTATAATTAAATTAATTATTATTATACCTTTCGGCTCTTTCAAATTGCTGTTTATAATTTTGGATAAGAGATAGTCTTTCTTCCATTAACTGGTTTCTGTCCTTTACTAATTCATTTCTTTCTTCTATGATTTGGTTCAACTGCTTAGTGACATGTTGTATTTCCTGATGGCATCTTGTTAGCTTATCTTCATACTCTTTCTTGATATCCTCTTCCTTAGACATGGATCTCTGCAAGCTATTGTAAATGTAAAAAAGGAAATAAAGTATAAAGAGGATACATTATGGCAGTGAAAACTGTGTATAAGGGCTATTCTAACACTGCTATAGCTGACAACTTCCCACTTAGCAACATTGAATCATTTTTCTAGAGACTCAGGCCTAGAACAGAAACATCTCTTACATGAACTGCATGTGGTAATGGACCTCTGGTTTAAAAATATTATACTTTTAGGTGTTCATGTCTATCCCTTAATATACCCAAATGCATTAATTATTTGTACTCAAAGTAGGGAGGTTACATAAGGACAAGAGAACAAGGAAATAATACTTGCTCAGCACTCTCAGTGTATCAATGGTGTCTTCAAATTTTTCTGCTTTGTCCTTCCATTTGTCTCTTTCTGTCAGTACAGCTTGTAACTGAGCCTAAATTAACAACAGCAATGTGAAATTTATTATGCATACTCAGTAGCAGATCCAGGAGTCGAGGGGTTGCAACCTCCTCCTCTTTTGTTGTATAAGTTCTATGCTAAATTATGTGTAATGGTGAAAGAATTCCTGTTGGAGAAGTGTGTCATGATTTTTATACAGGCGCATCTAAGGCACTGTTGTATTAGTTAACTAAAACTAAAACTAAAATGGATAATAGTTCAGTAATTTCTTCACTACTAAAACTAAACTAAACTGTAGTTCACTTACTTGCCAAAACTATAACTAAACTATTTACATCATATTGCACCAAAAACTAAACTAAAACTAATGAGAGCAGAGGTTGAATCTAATATTAGTTGAGCACACCTCCAGCTGATAATTATTGTATTAATGTTTGTAGTTAACAAGCAGCATTCATCCCATGGAAGCAAAAAATTACATTTCCAACTAACTTAAACTATGATTGTATAAGTTGATTGTCCCAAAATAGCTACCATGGTCTTGTAACTAACTAGAACTAAACTAATGCTAGGCTCTTGTAACTAACTAAAACTAAACTAAAAGAAATATCAGGCTCTTGTAACTAACTAAAACTAAATACCAGGCTCTTGTAACTAACTAAAACTATACTAAAATGTTGTAAGATTCCAATAACTAACTGAAAACTAACTAATAGTCCAAAACTACTAACTAAACAACAATAATCTAAGGAGACATTTTTAAGTCACGCATTGTTGTTTGAAGACTAGCTTCAATACAATTTCAAGATCTTCCTACTACACCTTCTTGGTGTGGTTTTGGGTGTGGTCACAATCAACATTCCATTTAAGAAATCCTGGAATTACTACAGTATTTAGTATTAATGTAAGTATTCTTACTTGCAATGTTTTGATTCTGGTCTTATCTACCAACTTATATTCAGTTCTCAGAATTTCCAGTTGGTGTTTCAACTTCTCAACTTTCTCCTCCAACATCTCTTTCTGCATCAATGTTAAACAGTGGTCAACATAGCTAGTTACTATATCCATATCCAACTATAATTAGAATGTGTACTAATAGCTAGCTATCTAATTAATCTATCCATAGCCTACTTTTCTCATGGCTTCCTGGCTCTCTTGTTTAAGCATGGCAATCTTGTTCTGGATATCTCTCTGTTTTTCATCCTGTATTTCTTTCATTCTCTTCACAAGATCATTGCCTCCTTGTTGCAATTCAAACACACCTTTTCTGGTTTGGAGAGCATCAACAAGCTTGAGCAAACTCTGTGTCTGGATATAATTTCCTCTCTTACATAAAGTGATATTTAGTAGCTATTTATCAAGGTAAGAAAGAGTGTAGCTATTATATAGAGCTGTTTTCATTCAGAAAACAATAATAGAGGACCTATTATTCATCTGAATTATTTCACTGCATGTGTGTATATACGTAGATCTGTATTCATTTTAGTGGCCATCCAGAAATGTTGCATAAATACAAAAAATGTTAAAGTCTTGAGTAGAGAGGTTCCACTGTCTATAAATTATAGTACCTTTTCTGAAATTGTTTCAACTGATGTTTCACACTCGTCAAAGCTGTACATTGAACAAGTACAATGGCAGCAGTACACTAACCTTTTCCCCTGTTACCTCTTATATTCCTGATCTCCATTATCTCTTAACTTCTTTGATAACTCCTGTTTTTCCTCCATTACCTTACTGAGCTGGGTAGCCAAAATTCTCTCCCTTTCTCGTTGAACCGAACTCAATCTTTCAATGAGAGCTGAAGGAAAGTAGAAGATGAGTGATGAACTCTCATATCCACAACAACTCAGACCAAACCTGCGCTCTGTGCTGCCAACTTTGCACTGTTTGCTGCCTCATTATTGGCCTGTGATATTTTGCTATTTTCTAACTGCGACTCAGCTTGCATTAATGCCAATGAAATCTGTAATTTAGTGAATGCTCCATGATCAGAAATGCCTTACTATAATAATATTATTTATCTAGTCAACTTTTTACAATTGGCAGGTGAATGTGGTCAGAACACTACCTGGTCAGGCTGCTATTGCTATATATAACTCATTGCATTTATTAATAAAGCTCGATGAGTTGCTACAATATTCCTCTTCAGGCTTGCTCCATGTCAGGTCAGGCCAGAGTTTATCAACAACCTACTTTGTTGTTTTGTATTGTCCCTAGACAGGCTACATGCAGTAATAGCTAACTGTCACACTCTAGGACACATTGCTGCTGGTAATGATAACATGTTGTACAATGGCAACATTAGTACTGTAAGTTGAGCAACAAAAATCTAATGATGTACATAACAACGCAGCCTACTTTGTGCATACATCAAGAAATTTGTTTTGGTAAGGGAGAGATCTGGTCCTGAATCAGATGCTGTGATCACACAACGCAAAGTATGGCATAAGATTGGTTGGAAGCATGTCTACTTCTCCTTCCCTAATTGAGTTATGGGTCTCTGAGATGGATTCTGATAAAACAAAGTTATTGCACAAGGAACTAAATTGTGATGATCAAAAAGAGAAATATGAACTATTGAATAGGCACTTCTCTTTCGATCTTAGTATGGTACTGTAAAAATCAGAAGGACTTTGGAGAAGCTGGAGACTAAACTAGGCTTCTCCCTCCCCCCACCCAGCACTGAATAGGACCCTATCTGGTGGTATATATATCAGTCTAGACTTATTTCCTACCTGTCCATTTCTTGATTCAAGTTCCTCTAGGTCTTTAGTCAGTGCTGCAATGTGCTCACCTGATGTCCTCCTTTTTGTGAAAGGAAATTTAAAGTGTACTTACTGCTGCTTAGGTGCCCCACCCACCTTTCTATCTCTGTGGTGAACCTCAGTTCATTCTTGAGCTTTGTGTTTTGTTTCGTTAGGGAAGCTACCGTAGCCTCCAACTCCTTGATTTTCTCTTTGGCTTCCTTTTCCGGTATTGGCGTGCTGGTAGATTCTGCCTCCATTGAGTGCAGTATTGGAAGGGCGTGGCACGGCTGGCATAGGGAATGTGGGGCCCGCCCCTGAGAGACTTCCTACACGTACACGTTTTGTTGATGGGGAGGCTAGTGCTGGTATGTAACCTACTTAGTTAGGTAGTAGCTAGTTAGGAGAGCCTCCATCCTTTTATAGTTAGCTAGTACCTAGGTAACTCTATACAAGTAGCTAGCTACTATCGTGATTCTCGTTATTTCGGCTAATAGACTCACGCTATATGACTACATAAAGTTCTACTCTTATAGAGTATAGTAGTTCCTGTTCTTGTTTGTGTGCAAATAGTCCCCTATGGAGTTCTCCCCTTATAGATCCCTGGTCACATCACTAGATACTTTGTTAGTGACCTAGGGTGAGTCTTAAATTGATCACTGTCCTCTTCCTCCTAGGGAAATTTCTTCAGGAAAACAGTGCTCAATTTAAAGGACTTTTCACTGTCTACAGATGTGGTTATGAGATGGACATCCAACCAGGGCTAAGAGTAGTGAGAGGCCCTGACTGGGCCTGGGGTGACCAGGATGGAGGAGAAGGATGTGTAGGGACTGTGGCCAAGATGAAAAACAGCGAAGACGGGGGTAAAGCTGTGGTAGTTCAGTGGGATGCTGGCAACAGATGTAATTACAGTTGTGGGATAAAAGAAAAGTATGATCTCAGAGTATATGATTCAGCCCAGATAGGTAAGATATCTCTGATGGATAGAAGCTTCATGTCTATAAGAGTGACAACTTCTTTATTAGCTACCACCACACAATAATGACAAGGTTTAATGATTAAATGCTATGTGAAGAGAGAGAGAAAATCACTCACTCTTCCCCCGCACACACTGACCATCACTGAGTTAGCCTTTTTTATCTATCCAGTTAAACAGTCAGGCATCAGTTAAGTTTTGCTGACTAATTAAGGCATTTGTTGATTCTGCTAAAATCATTCATTATTGACCAATATATCATATGAATGAGCATACATTACTGACTAAATTATAATATTATGTATATACGGCATAAAAGACTATGTTTACACTGATGTGTCATCCATCCATCCATATTGTCTATCTTTTCAGTTATATTCATAAGGTCAAAGATTAGTTGTGAACAACCAAATTGTTAATGGTCAAACAATTGACCTAGGATGGAACCTCTCTATTCTAATCTCCCAAAATGATGCTACTGTATCCTAAGGTGCCCAGAATAGAGGGGTTCCATGTCTAACATCATGTTCAACATACATACCACAGTATTTTATAAGGAATTTAATTGGGTAAAGGGTAACTATAGTTATTGTACTTGTACAACTGACTCGTAAATGAGGCTATACTTTGATAGCACTGTGTTTTATCAAGCACTACTACTTTGGGGAGAGTGAAATAAGTTGAGTAGTAACCAAATGTGTTGTTGCTTTATACCTTAACAAATGGTATGAAAACAAGACTTATTCCCTTGGGTACCTCCTCAGATGAAGCCCTGGGCACTAAGCCACTGTTGTATGTATTATTGGGACAAGCAACAAGCCTCACATTAGGAAGTTGATGCAGAAAGGTTGTGTGTTTCAAAAACCCAGCCCTCTAAACTTAAAGGGTAAAGAGAAACCTGTGTCTGTACATGCATGAGGAATACATATATGAGGAATCCATAACCTCTTTGTGTGTTTTTGTGGCAGTGTAAATTGACGCATTGCCATCAATTACACTTTACTAATTGGGCCCCACAGAGATGCTCCTCCCACAATGCTCCTCCCACAATGCTCCTCCCACAATGTTTTCATATAATTATAAATGATGTTGGAAAGAGGGGTAGTGTTGTAATAAGTAACCAGTCCCTGTGCTGATTGCAGGTGTAAGGCACGTCAACATTATTTGTGATTCTTGTCGAGATTCAGGGATCTATGGGATTAGATGGAAATGCGCAAAATGCCACGACTATGACCTCTGTACCCTATGTTATAATGCTGCTAAGCATAATTTGGATCATGAGTTTCTGAGATACGACAGGCCAGATGCACCAAGGTAAAATAATAGAGAAAATCATTGCTAGCACCTTATTATTAGTCCACTGTATATAGTGGAACTCCTCTATTCCAACCCCCTGAAATGAGGACACCTCTGTATACAGTGGAACTCCTCTATTCCAACCCCCTGAAATTGTACAATCAGTAAAGTTACTTGCATATTTCCCTCTATTCTGTCTTATCCTCTGCAGGATCCATGTTCCCCCACGACTCAGAGCCAAGAGGTTGACTGCCACAGGACTCTTTCCCAATGCTGAGGTCATTCGGGGTCATGACTGGATATGGGGAGAACAAGATGGTAAGGGGTTTAATCATTGTAATCAACTCTGGCCCATTTAAGGGTAGGAGTAGATTGGGGAGGGGGGGGGGGTTAAGGAAAGGATTTCGGAGGCGAGGGAGGGAGGAAGAGAAGGAGGAGATGGCCCTCATATTGGAAGAGGATTGAGAAGGGGTTAGGTAGTATTTACTAGCTGACTGACTGACTCACAATGACCTCTATAACGCATGGCTAACTTATCTATATATCAAGGAACCGCCATTTTCAAAAACTAGCAACAGAGGGACCTGTAAATTCTTTAAAATGTGTTGAAGACTCGAGGTACAGTGGTGAAAGAAGAGGAAGGAGAGGAGACCTTTCCTTTCTTCTTCTCCTCAATCCCTTCACTGCTGTGATATTTCTTGATATTTCTGTATAAGAGCTCCTCATGACACGGGGAGGGAGGGGCCTTGACAGAGGTGACAGCAGTGAAAGGTGAAAGGAGTGAAAGCATTAGGAGGGGAGAGGTTTTTATTTTAATCATACATCACTTTAAAGTTATAATTATGGTAGTCTGTGCCAATTCTTTACAGGCTATGGTAGATATATAATATAGAGTTGAACTTCTCTATTCAAGACACCTTGGGGCAAATTAACATGTCCTGGATAGCCTCATTTTAAGAGGGGAAGTTCCATTGTTAACGTTAACACCATGCACTATTATTGACATATCCAATGTCCTTAATACAGGAGTGTCCTCATTTGGGGGGGGTTAGAATAGAGGAGAGGGGTGTCCTCATTTCAGGGAAGAAGAAATTGGAATAGAGGAGAGACCCGAGGTGTCAGGATTGGAATAGAGGATAGAGGTGTTGGGGGGGAGGGGGGGGGGGGGGGAGGGTTGGAATGTGTATTAGTTTCTATAAGCTTTCTTGTTTTACTGTTTCCCAACCACATGATGAAACTCAATGTAATCATGGTTGCCATGTTTCCTGCTGTCATATGGTTGTAAGCTATCTCTCTGTGTTCTGAGGAGGAATAGTTCTAGCATTAAAAAAAACTATGTTCGACGAAAAAGACTCCTCTGTAACTCTCCCTCCACACAATGTAGGACATTAGCTATTGTGTAGGTGGGTTAGGGAAGACTGGACGAGTTAAACATTAGCTGTTGTATTAATGTGTAGGTGGGCTAGGGAAGACTGGACAGAGTTAAACATTACCTATTGTATTAATGTGTAGGTGGGCTAGGGAAGACTGGACAAGTTAAGCAATAGCTGTTGTATTAATGTGTAGGTGGGCTAGGGAAGACTGGACGAGTTAATCTTGTTAAAGGACACAGTGCTGAGGATAATGCCACTGTAAGTCATCTTGTTGGTCTTGTGTAACATCGAAGCATGTACTTATAAACGCTTTCTCTTTCAGAAACGTAATGTTGTGGAAGTGGAATGGAGAGAGACAAAGAAAAAAAACCAGTACCGTGCAGGATATAATGGACTTGTTAGTTTCTTAAAGCAAAACTACCATTTTAGTTAAAGCAGTACAGGTCCCTAACATGGAGGTTAAGCAGTCATGCTCTCAGCCACACCCACACCCACACCCACCTATCCCTTCCATGCTTTTAATTTAGTCTTTCTGTCATTAGAAAGTGGAATTTACTGGATCATTCCTTACATAGGTTGATGTAAAATGCAAGGAGGTTGGAAGTGGAGGCTATTATTATCCTGAACACCTGCAAGTTCTTGGTTAGTGTTATTATTATTCAGTTATAACTTGTAGACTCCTTACCAGATATCATGATTGTGATACCCTTTACTGAATATTGGTTGGAAACCCTTTACCAGGAATTTATTCTCTAGTTGCACTATTTAAAGTAACAAATCCACACCCATTATTCTGCTGAACAAACAACTATGGTCTATTATGCTCCTTTGTTATAAAAATTAACTAGTTGATTAACTTTTGACATATACTATTTGACTGCCATGTGATTGTGGTGGTGTTATTACAGTTATGTAATCATAATGAAGAGAAGTTACCTCACTGGAGTAGAGTGTGTTAAACATTATTTGTATCTTTGGACCTGCAAAGAAAGGAATTTTGTTTTGTTTTTCTATACCTAAAAATCACTTTGCTGTATAACATTCAAGGTCTCCTGAGGACTATGTTGAGAGTTGTTACTAACTATATAGAGTGTAAAATCAGTTCATGTCTTGCTAATATTGTGAGTTCATCATGGATGTATTCATGGGTGTAGTCATTATGCTCTGTTATGTATGTAACTATGGGTGTGGTCATTATGCTCTGTTTATGTATGTAACTATGGGTGTAGTCATTATGCTCAAATGTATGTCAACAAAAGTCTTGTAGACAGATCTTTTGAGAATACAATACTATGCTGGTCTGTAGACCTTGTTATTTTACCTGCCTCGAGATAGACTAGGTCATGATGGTTATAATTACAGGTGCTCCATACCAGGACGCTCCTCCTGTGACTCAAAAGTTGGCCTCAGGGGACAACGTCAGAGTACAGTTGGATATTGAAGTCTTCAAGGCAATGCAAGAAGGTCATGGTGGGTGGAATGATCAAATGGCAGAGGTGAGTAAGGAATATAACTGCGGATAGAAATAGGAGATCCCAGTTTTGACGTATTCTTACTCACACCTCCAAAGAAAGAAATGAATTAGTTCCGTCTCTCTTTGGTAAAAATCACCTTTAGACACTGGCACATCATTTATAACAAAGATGCCTATACTCCCTTTCCTTTTTTATGTTTTGTTTTTTGGATTAACCATTTTATTTCTGTGTAGATTATCGGAGAGTTAGGGACGATAGCATCGGTATTGGATAGTGGAGATGTACGTGTACGCTACAAAACTCGTCTATGGACTTTAAATCCTGATGCACTGACCAAGGTATATACATATTGTTAAAACTGTGGGTGGGTAGGTGGATGGATGAATGGATGGGTGGGTGGATGAATGGATGGGTGGGTGGATGAATGGATGGGTGGGTGGATGAATTGGGTGGATGGAAGGTGTGGATGGGTGGGTAGGCTATTAACAGGTATCTTGTTTTCTATATACTGATTTGTGTGAAGCACTCACTCCAACATATCTCAACACAATTGAATCTCTCTCCTAATCGTCATATTTTCCTTTAGTACCAACACTAAAGGGACAGGTTACCTTAATATCTTCCTGCCATAAGTAATCTTTGTGACCATTAGGTTGACAATTTCAAGGAAGGAGATGTTATCCGAGTAATCAATGACATGGCTGAAGTCCACGCATTGCAGGATGGCCATGGAGGTTGGGTTGACGATATAGCCTTGGTAAGTAATGTACTGAAACTGTCATAACTTATCATCAGATGCCCATGTATGTATTAGCATTAACTTTTCATAATAAAAATTATTATATGCAAACTGTGCCCATAGCCACGCCTATTTTGTGGGTGTGGTTTGATTGTCCATTGTCATAGTAAATTTGTTTCAGGTTATAGAAGATATATCGGGAACCCATTCATATGTACATAACATACCATTTCATTAATTCAGACCTCATACTTACCTATGGCCAGTTTAGAGATATACCGTCTTAATTCTAATACAACAATAACAACAACAACACATGGCAAATAAATAATTACAACCTGCTTGCAGTTAATTAGATTCATTGAAAAATTCCAGGAACTGAATTTCTTACTTAGATTGGATAATGTGTAGTACAGGAGTTATTTCCTGGAAAAGTTTAAAATTATCATGCAAAGAGTGTAGTCCTATATTCTTAGCCAGCTGTTAGAAGTTTAACAAGTTCCCAGAAAGAGCTATGTAAACAGGGATGGGCCTTGGGGGCCACACAATGCACTTGGAGAACAAGTTCCTGGAATAATTATGTTAAATTAGATTCATGCCCAAAACTAACAGCTAACTCGTCAATTAGATCCATTAATAAATTGAATTTCTTCCGCTAGATTGGATCATTCCTTTTATTAGAATAAAGACGGTGTTCTCAGATAAGAGATCTCTTCCACCTTGACCAGCAAACCTGAATATTGTAACTACACAATGTCTTCTCACGACTACAAGCATCTTCTATGAATGAACAATATATGAATTTCAATATTTCTTGTTCCATAGGCTTTAGGTCAAGTTGGTCGTGTGGTTAGAGTTTTTCCAACTGGAGATCTCCGAATAAAAGTTAATGGAAAGACGTGGACCTTTAATCCTCAGTGTGTGGTGCCTGCTCCTGGAGAAAACCCACCTGAATCCCTTGATGCTTCTGGTAATTAGTTGTTACTTGATATCCCTGTGTTACTTGAGCATAGCATCTATATTATATTATATGTAGAGGATTTTCATAGAGGGATGGGATGGAGTGGAGTCAAAAAACCTGAATCTAAAAGTACAATAATTTTGATTTTCTTGCAGCCCATAAATTGCATGACAACCAAAAAGTATATTATATTATATAAACCTCATGTATCCAGACCCTTTACCCATACATTTAGACCACTCACTCACACATTCAGATTCCTTCCTCAGTTTAACTAGAATTTTAGCTGAAACAAAAGCAGTCAGATGAAAGTGAGGTCTCACTGTATACCAAATGTTCCTACTGGCCCTGCTCTATCATACACTTGCTCTACTACATTATGTGTCACAGAACCCCTGAGCTTTAGTGTCACAACCCCTGAACTTTAGTAGAACCCCTGAGCTTTAGTGTTGAATGTATTTGTTACTGATAGTCTGATAGCCTAACCATCAAATTTCCTGTCATTTGTCATCAAGTTTTGCTCTCTCTCTAGGTGAAGATGAGCTAAATTTAGGGGACATTGGTCTCCATCTATTATCACTTCTTGATAACCCGGCTGTAGTAGTGGCAGCGGCAGCTTCTGGAGATGCAAGCACTCTCAAAACATTTCTCCACAAGCACCCAACAGAGGTAGGAGAGATTGAATAAAATTGTACTTCTGGTATGACTAGTACATCTGGTACGTCTGCTACGATTAGTATGACTAGAATGTCTGGTATGACTAGTGATGATTATTTTCTTTGCTTTACTCTCTAAAAAAATCTATATTCATATTCACAGGTCAATGCTAAGGCAGCTGGTAAAGCAGCCATTCACTGTGCAGCTGTAGCTGGGCATATTGACGTGCTCAAAGCAATCCTAGAGTTCTCACCAGACCTTGAAGTGCAGGTAATGATAGGTTGGGTTATTTGCTATAATAGGCATTGTGTTTCATTGAACTGGTAAATTAATGGAAATTGTAAGTAGCAAGCATTAGCTCACAAACTTACAGATGCTCTGAGGGAGTGAAAAATTTGATGATACCTAAATTAATGTTCGTTTTTCTACCTGTGACTGCCAAAATAGACAAATAGTTTTTCCAGACTACTGCTACGTATACAAAGTGTGTTGGCACTCTCAAAGAATAGCAATATGCTCACTTGGAGCTGATTATCTCTTTAAGTTATTGCATTCAGAGCTGATTGAAAATATTAAACTCCTCAATTGAAATATTGTAATTCCTTGATCAAGTGTTGCAATCAGAGATCACTGACCACACCTCCTTAGCTCACATTATTATTATAGTACAGAGATGGCCTGGAAGTGCCTTGTTCTTATATTCCATAAACATGTCGCGAGGCTGGTAAAACTTTTAACCAAATAGAGAAGGAGGACTAAAGCTAAAGTCATGCACCTGCACCATGATAGTAGCCAAGACAGTGTGACCAACATACAATACATAACTATAAATTCTATGAACTCTTCTAAATATTATGTCTCCATTTCCAGACTAAAATTATTAGCATGAGAAATTTGCCAGACTACTATATAATTTCTATACTATTATTTCTACAATACATGTCATAATATGCCTCTTGCATATAGGATGAAGATGGTGATACAGCACTCCATCTTAGTGCCTACAGGTACTACACCATAGCAATGTGGTTCTCTGTTACCCCCCACACACCTACTTACACATATAGTCACATGTACTTATGTATGTATGAGATCACATGACACAGATGTATGCATAGGATGCAAGTATTGTGACATTCTTTATCACGTGCCTATCCTTCTAAAAGTATGGACACCATCTGTTTGGTAACAAAGATGGATTTTTTTGCAGGAAGGACTCTAGTCTTAATGTTCTTACTGAAAACAAGGATGTAAACTCTGTATAAAGACACTATATTATAGGAAACCCAATGATTTATGCATGTACTTTCCAGCAATGTTTCGTACATGCACAAACACATGCACCGCATGCACACACACATCCACCACATGCACACACTTTATTATACTGTAGTGATGAAAATGAAGCTGCACAGATTCTTATCAATGCTGGATCCAAAGTGAATCCGAAGAACCACAAAGAGGCAACTCCTACGATGATTGCAGCTATTAAAGGCCACACAAGTGTGCTGAGAATTCTAGTCAATCACCCAAACATACAGCTAGCTGACCAGGTACAGCCATGGAATAAAGCCAACCTGTTTGTCCCAAGGGTGACCACCATTCCTTGCTAAACTCTAGGATGCAGATGGAGACACTGCTCTACATTGTGCAGTGCTTGCACAGAAAAATGAATCAGTTGCTCTTCTGTTGGAGGCTGGTGCTGACCCAACCTTACTGAACTTTAGACTCTTTACTCCAATTCATGAAGCAGCTAAAATAGGATTTCTCCCGTAAGTTTTACACGAAGCTTCCTCCCTAATATTATCTCACAGACTATTTCACAATCCAAATAGGAGTATAATATACCTCTCTGAACAACAATGATGTATAGCGTTATATGTAATTATATTGTATAGTTATAATATCTAGGTATAATTTATTATAAAGCTTTTATAGACAGTGATTTAATGATCAATTTAGTAATAGACAATTATGTGCATAAATGATCAAATGTTTAATATTCAATTGGATGAGATCCAGACCAAAATCACCATATTCATGATCAGGACCTGGGTACAGCCAACTGACCACTGTATACATGTCCATGATCATGACCAGGCAGTCTCTCCATCCTGTGTTATGTATCTGTGATTGGGTAGAAGTTTATTCCTCTGATCAATGCCTATGAATATTGTTTCTATAGTGTGTTAAAGGTAGTGGTGATAAGAGAGGTACAATAACTAAGCAAATTATTCTTACTGTAGAGCTATTGAGCAGTTTATTCGAAAGTGTCCTCAGCATATTAACATTAAAAAAGATGATGGCTACACTCCACTCCACTTGGCCTCTATGAATGACCATCTAGATGTTGTCACTGCACTTATAGATAATGTGAGTTATCATATGAGAAAATGCTGCCATTCTTGGTGAGTAACACAGAGTAACACAGAGTAATACAGAGTAACTACAGTAGAACTTTTGATGAAGGACCCTCTGAACTAAGGACAACCTCGGATTACTAAAAAACGTGCCCCTGAAATAAGGACAACCTCCCTGCTAGGGACAGTAGACCTAATCCTGGTGTGTCCTTAGTAGTCATCTTAATGTAGAGAGATAAGGACAGCCTCCCTGCAAGGGGGCAGTAGACCTGTTCTTTATTCAGAGGTTCCACTGTAAGATGTTAATAATGAATGGTCAATTGATGGTCTGGAATTGGGAAGATTTTTCAGTTGTTACATTAACAGTATAATACTGTATAAAGTTCATGAGTAGATATATAGCACTAAGATAATATAATTATTTCCCTTGTGCATTATTGATATTGTTAGCTGAGAACTATAAAGAAATCTTGTTTGTGAACTTTTTTCAGTAGAGAATCTTTCCAGTCTAACAGGATTAGACTGTTTGTCACAGTATTGTATGAGAATACAGTGCAGGCCTGTACCATAATATTAAATAACCATAATAATGTACTTGATATGCTTGGAAGAATCCATATTTGACAAGACACTACAATATTACGTTAATCTACACTCTGATAGCCACCTTTCTTAAGACTTTTGAGTCCACAGGAATGGTCTAGATGAAGGAGAGATATCACAATGTTGATTCTGCCTGTATTATTGCAGGAGAGCTGTAATATCAATATTACTAGTAATGATAAGAGCACGGCACTGCACCTTGCTGTCCATCGAGGTAACTCAAAGGTGGTGGAACGATTGGTTGGCTTTGGGAGTGACCTCAATACTCAAGACAAGGATGGTGACACGCCTCTCCACCTTGCTCTAATGAAGGAGAGTGCAGATCCTCTCACAGATGAGACCCCACAATTGAAAAAAGTATGAATCTTGTCCACAAATGTTACTATCACTGTCCTATCAGTCGGCTGTAATTATATAGCCAATTCTATCCCACACTCCACGTGGCAGCCATTGGTTGGTTGTAGTCTAAACTCAATATAATGTACCAACCAACTGTATTGCAACTACATAAAATTATAAGATTTTTAGTTAAAGCCAGCGGTATCTTATGTTCTGTGTAATCGACTCAATCCACCTTGGAGATCTGATTAGGTCTAGAGCTATAGATATCATGTACTGACATCAGATCTAGTCAATCTCCTATGTGATAGCCAGTTGTTGGTTGTATTCCAAACTAGCAGCTAACTGGCCAATTATGTCTTGTATCTTCTTTCATCTTTTTCTCGGCCTCTTCTTTAGGTTCGTGACAACTTGCACATTTCAGAGGACAGTTCATCTCACGCAGGGGCCATTATAGCATGTTTCTTAGTCCAGGAAGGAGCAAATATTTACGTACAGAACAAAAAAGGGCACACCCCTCTTCAGATCTGTGCCCCTGACATTGCTGCTCTCATTACATCATTCATTGGAAAGAGCAAGTGTGTTATGTATAGTTATGGAATATTTGAGAGATTTCCACTATAACTATAGTGGATCCTCTGGTTTGAACAGGTTCTGTGTAGCCTCTGACCTCAGTCAGGGACTTTCATATGAACATTCCGTTATTAAAGAGTCTGTGTTCTAGTTTAACTTACGAGTATTTTGTGTATGATGCAGTACCAAGAAATTTCATAGCAGCCTTTGTTCTCCACCAGTCACTAGTCCAGTGGTGGTCAGCCACACATCTCTGAAACTAACTGGAGAGAAGGTAAGCCAAATTTAAGCCCTTGACTGTTCCATGTCAGTTTAATTCCAGCCCAAGTCCTCATTCCATATCAGTCAATTCCTATAATTGTATGTATAATTTACAGTCCATTCCAAGGTCTCAATTTCATTCCAAGTAGTCCCTTCAATACAAGGTACAGTGGAACTTCTTTATAAAGGACACACTGGTACCTTGGAATTATTACAGAGGTTGTCCTTAATTCAGAGGAATTTATAGTGACAACCTCTCTATAATGGCTACATTGGGACCTTGGGATCTTAATTCAGAGGTAATATAACACACTGAAGCATTAGTTGGGGACAGGAATGAGATGTCCATTGTATGGAGGTTGTCCTTATTTCAGAGAGTCCTTCTTTATCAGAGGTTCCACTGTAATATTAATATAAGAAAAGTTTGTTATAGTCTTGAATTATTTCTATTATAGTTGGAAGGCCTCACTGTAGGTGACAAACCGCCTACTTCTCCTGTTATCATCCAGAAAGAAGAGCAAGCCTCATTGCCAGCAGGTATGGGAGACATGTAGGGGGAGAATTGTGAAGTGAAAAACATTAAACCCCACCCCTAACACTTACATCAAAGCATTTAAACCCCACCCCTAACACTTACATCAAAGCATTTAAACCCCACCTAACACTTACATCAAAGCATTTAAACCCCACCCCTAACACTTACATCAAAGCATTTAAACCCCACCTAACACTTACATCAAAGTATTTAAACCACACCCAACACCTACATCAAGCAATAAAGACATTATAGGGACCTGCTTTGTCATCATACATGGTTACTGAGAATACATTATTATGCACAGATCCTGAAGAGAGTTGCTTTTTGTGTGATGCAACTGTGGATGTTAAGTTTGAACCATGTGATCATGCAGTTATGTGCAGTGGATGTGCACAAAGAGCAAAGAAGTGTCCCAAGTGCAGAGTAAGTAAAATGAACACACCCCAATTCATACCCAGCTGTCTTTTGAAGGTTAGCTGGGAAAGCTATAGAATAAAATTTGTACTCTATAATAGAGGTCGTCCCCAGTTTCAGGGTATTTGTCCTAGTTTCAGGGTATTTGTCCTAGTTTCATTAATATTTAATTATCTTCATGACATTACAGCAACCAGTTAAATCCTTTTCAAAGTTAGTGAAGACTTGTGGGATGTGTAGTACTGAAGAAGCTACAGTGACAGTCAGACCTTGTGCGCATCAGTTCTGCCCAGGTGAGATACAGCCAGCCAGTTGATTACATCCACTGCATGGCCATTATAATAAGTATTAGGCTCAAGAACAAATGTTTAATGTTAGTTGGTTTATACAAGTTGGTTTGGTGTAGTTTGTGAAACTTATCTTTGGCTAAGCATCAGTCTGTAGTGAAGCTAATGGATTGGTTTTTGTTCTCATAGCATGTGCTAGGAGGATGAAGAGCTGTTTTGACTGTAAGGCAAAGATAACGTCTAAAGAAGGACTTCGTAAGTTTATTCATATAATGATCATGACTTGAGTATTGTCTGGGAATGAAGGGATGGTTCGGTTGGGATGAGGGAAGAAGGAATAGACCCTCCTCCTGGCCTCTCCCTTGGCTGAAACCGATAATTTTGTGACCTGATATGCAAAAAGAGAGTTATTTGATCATATATGATAAATATTCAAGGGCGTGTTTTACACATGTTATAAGACTGATAAAAATGCCTGTCTATGGTGCTACATTTTGAACCAAGCCAACTTCTTTACTTCAGTCTATATCAAAAGTAGAAATCTCATATTTATTATAAGTATTTCTAATGAGGAGTCAAGCTCTCTCTGTGAAATTGTGAATGTTGATAGATGGGCAAAGTTCATAAGTTTAACTCAACAATGGACTTTCAAACACAGAAAATGACACTAGGAATGATAGAATGACTGACTACGAGTAAAAGTTCAATTATACCAGAATGGCATCACAAACATTTTGTTCCTGTTTCACCACATTGGAGCCCCAATACATAACATTGAGCCAACATCTGAGCCATCTGTGTTGATAAATCCTCATAGCTATCTGGCATCAGCATTACTGATGAAGAAGAGATAATCTTTCAAATCTAGCCAAGGATTATGTCCCAAAACCAGGCAGTAAACATAAGGAAGTTAATGACCTTCATTTCTAGTCTTTATATGACTTCATGATAAAATAACTAGTTCATTACCAGATAACCCTCCTTTTTTGTATACTAGGTAAGATATCCTCCAATTTATGGTTGAACTTCTGTATTCCAGACACCATGGGACAGATTAAAATGTCCTGGTGACCTTATTTCATGGAATGAAGTTGTTATTTGACACTGGGGGGGGTCTTCATTTCAAGGGGTTAGAATAGAGGGGTTCCGGAGTAGGTTAGCATGATAAGTTATACAAATCTCATGACCACAATGTTGTTGTCTTTACTCAACATTATTTTCTCTTCATTATAGCACCAGAGACTTCAGCGCCATCATCTAATGCTTCCAACTGTCCTATTTGCCTGACAGAACCTAAGGACACTGCATTTTTGTGTGGCCACCAATATTGCTGGGAATGTGCCCAAAAAGTGGACCATTGCCCTGTCTGCAGGAAATTTGTCACACACAGAATTCAGTTGTTCCAGTGACAAATTATTGTTGTATTATAATAACTACTGTTGTTAGTATTATTGTGGTTGTTTAGAGTAAAAAGATGTTGAATAAACTGCAGCAGGTTGCTTGTAACTTGCCTGTATAGTTCATCAAGGGCTAGATTAATCTCCATTATCAACTCTGCAAACACTGAAGGGCACCATTAGTCAAAAAATGGTTTTTTTATGGATTCGCAATAATATTTTGACCATAACTTGGTTCTCATGCTACCTATTTTAGCACCAAATTGTAGCCCTTTGAATAAGCTCTTCAATGATATATTTGAGCATAGATGTAAAGTAAACCTGTGCCCAGTAGTGATGGCTGAATTTCCAGTCACCAAATCCCCCCTTTAAAATGTTTACTCCAGCCAGGTAGGTGCTGAAGACCTACAAATTGTGTTGTGGTTAGATGAAAGCCATGCTAGATAAGTTCCTAAAGAGCTCTTGTGGCTATACTGTACACTGCATAATATAATGCTACTGTCACTTTCCAGGCAAAAACTAACATCATCATACACACGAATGTAACTTGTAACAGTAACACTATATTAGAAAAAAACTCTTTAGCAGAGCATTCTACGTGAAATAAGCTTTCAAATGATACCAAAATTGTTGTGCAAAAGTGGAAGTGAACTGGAAAAAATATTTAATAAGAGTCAAAAAAAATTGTCGTGTTTTCAGAAATTAACCATTAAAGTACACTCAGAATTGACCAGCACCATAAGTGGGTTGCTCTGTAGCTCTCCTCAGCTGCTGCCCTTGCTCTTCCCTTTGCCCTCCTCTTTTGCACACTATCTGCATCCCTCTCACTTCTACTGAGCCTCATTTTAAAAATAGGACTCTAGGCCAATTCAGAATAGCTGACATTCCTAATTCCATTCCTTCATTAAACACTTTCACAGACAAATGCACGGCAAACTTAACTGTAGGCTCGGATAGAAACTAAGTTTTGCTAGCCTTGTTCCACACTCTATGGTTGAATGATTCGTTTTGATTTTGGGTCACCCCTAACAAACACCTCAATAATAGGTCTCGGTTTGCTAGCCGAATAAAACAGAACGTACATATCTTGCCAAATCTCTTGGGATTTTAGGATTATGTGGGGGAGGACATTCATTTTTGGCTTTAGCTCTGTTATACTTGCACCAACTGTCAGTGCAGTGGGACAAAATTGATGCTGGGAATATTGATCTGTGGATAAACAGTGGAAAAATGCAGCATCTATATCACAGATCATTCCATCAACATCTCCTACATTGTTTCTTATGGCACTACCATAATACACATTCATAGCCTCAATATTGCCATCAGTAAGCTTCCCAGCACCACCAAATTTAACATGCTGACCATTGTCATCAAATACTACCGACTTTTTAAGAGTCATGAGTGCATAATACATTCGTTTTTGGACATGTCCAACACATTCCTGTTTAATAAAACCCACATCAAGTCCATAGGGTTTAACTTCATTATTAAAGGCTTTTGAATCTCCATCACTAATAATGGTGGTATACCTAAGTTTGTTTTTGGCTACAGATCGGAGCCATATACGCTCTGAACCAACCACTTCCATATTTCCAGACGATCCCTCATAATCAACCTCACATTTAGCTTTATGGCCTTCATACCACTCATCAAATTCACCAGAGTGCACACATTGACTCTCTAACTGAACAAGCAGAACAATGTTTTGAAAGGACTTCAAAATCTAGGACCTGGCCCGTCTTCCAAGACATTACAACTCATGATTTTCCCACAGAATTTGGCAATGGAACTACAGTTGTATAATAATATATATAGATATGCTACAAGCTTAATGACTGGACAAATGTCATGATTATTAAAATTTTAAGTGTACCACATTCGGGCTGTATGATTGGTCAGCTGACTTCTTTCTATGTTCAGGGAGGAGTCTAATAGGGACTGCTACTGATTGGCAATGTAGCTAGCTATTTTTCTACTGGAAAAAAGTGCATGAGGAGTGTAATAAATATAGAATAGTGTAACATCACTATTTCTACCTGCATGGAGATGTTGGTAACAGTATTTGTATAAGCTACAACATTGAAATCTTGACTTAAAACATGTGTAGTTATATAATATAATTATATAATATATATCTTCCACTATCACACAATATTTATAATTAACAAACATTCTAATATGCATCATAATGCTGTACTGTTCAGTATAGCTGTCTACAGTAATGTACTTTATAGTTTCTTTCATCATTAGAAGTTGAATATACTGAATGACCCAGGAGGGTCAGAATTTTCTCCAAAATTCAAGTTAAACCCTAGACATAATCATGGTAGAAGGCATAAATAATCCACGTAATTCACGCAGATAGTCCAGGTTTTGTTAGTTACAGGCCACTATATAGAACACAGATAATGATCTTTTATAGTGCTACTCTCTTGATAAAACAGACATCCATTTAACTGCTATAATTAGTTACAGCATTTTTACTCAAAGTAACTATTAAATTTTTTTTACCGCCGCTGTTCTGTCGAGGAGATGAAGTCCCTCCAAATGAGAAGCTACTACCAAATGAGGAAACTCCACTCCCACTCTCCTGCTGACCATCGAAAAATCCAAACCCTCCACCAAAACCACCACTATAACTTCCTGTTGATTATTATACTCTGTATTAATGTAGAGATAAGTCCCTAATAGTGAAACTAACCTGATTCTTGTCCAAATCCTCCAAAACTGAATCCTCTATCATCAATGTTATTAAACTAGATAATCAATATCATATTGAATACAAACTAGATACTTCAGTCTAGAGTATCATAGCTTATGTATGCACAGTGGAACTTCTCTATTCCAATCCCCTGAAATGAAGACACTTTTTTATTAAGGACACTTGGAAAATAACAGCTTGTATATTAACATAAATGGCACATCATTCCCTGAAATAGGAATAGGCCACTCCTTGACACTTTGATTTTCCCAAGGTGTCCATGATAAAGGTTCCACTGTGTATATACTCACCATATTATCTTGACTGTTAGATAAATCCTGAGTGTTAGGGGGCTGAACCTTCTGCACTACTTCTTGGTGAACCTGCTGATCCCAATAATTCTCAGCTGGAAGAGCTACTCCAGCAGTCATAGTAACACTGGGTTGAAAATTTTCCCCTTGTATCTGCAATTCTTCTTCTCTGGACCTATACATTGCCATTTGTTGCTGACTGGCACTGGCTATCATTGACTCAGATGAAGGAGGGACCATTGTCTGATAGGTTATATTCGGCTCAGTATTTGCTGGATTTTTGGCAGACCAAGAATGATCGCTCCACTCCATGCTTTCAGCAGACATTAGATTTGAAACTTGGTTCCTACTGCTTCTCTCTTGTTCATTATACTCAGTGTTTTCATTTAAATGTCCTTTGCTGTTCTCACTCTCCCTATTGATGTCCCCAACTTGTGACTGGCCCTGTACAGGAGCACTGGTACCATTTGAAAAGGATAAAATTTTCTGACGAAAAGGGTTTTCACTAGGCACTTTGAACTGGAAATTATTCAAGTCATTTGGGGCAGTTTGTGGTATGGAAACAGCTGCAGAGTCATGTAGAAATGACTGCTCCAGACTGGAGTTCTTTGAAGTTTGCACTAAGTTGGTCTTTGTGGCAAGAGAGCTGGAAGTATATGCTACCTGTAGAGGTGAGGGTTTAGGCTGGGCTAAAGCAGACAGGCATTGTTGTTTTTCTGGCAACTGAAGAGAACCAATGTGTTGAGAAACAGATTGTACAGCTAGGCTAGATATGGGGATATTTGATAGACTAGATGTTGGCCTAATATTACTAGTGGATCCACATACTCTATAAGCAGTTGAAGGGTATTGCATTACATTGCCTATTAAAGATGATGTTGATAGTTCATTTCTATTTCTTCTTGAAGAATTAGAAAGCTGAGGTAATTCCAGTCTATACCTAGGTGCAGAAATAGTCTTAAGAGGCACCACATCTCTCAGTACTTCAGAGATATGCTTGGTTTGGTTAGCACCAATTCTAGAATTGATGTGAGTAAAGTGACCATGTTCTTTAGCCAAGACTGAGGTGGTGGTTGTTGATGTTACAGTGTTAGAGAATGGTGGATTGTCAAAGAATGTCTTTTCACTTGCTAAAGTGGTCGACAGTGGCTGTTGAGCTTCTTCTCTGGGTTCTACTGCTCTTTCCATAGGCTCTACACATGAATGGGCCACATCTATAGATTCCATAGAGTCTGGTACCTGATTAATTGTGAGGATAAGATACACTTTAAGTTTGCTGACAGGCAATTGCAATAAAGCCCTCAGATTATAATACAAATTTTGGTGTTGTGTTTGGAGTAAATAGCATAATTTTCACTAAAAATAAAACCCCCTAATATTTTATATTACCAGTTATTACCTGACACACTGTTTGATGCTCCATTAAAGCACTCTGTTTGTACATTTCTCTGATCCTTGCCTTCAGACTCAAGGATTTTAACAGATCAGCTTGAATCTCACATGCATTTTTATCTGTCTCTACACGTAGGCTTGCCCTACAATGCATAATCATGGGAATTAACAAGCATAATAGCTAGATTCTCTATACCTAAAAGCAAAATCCAATCTATTATATAATAATATTATAGAGAAGACAGTATTTATAACTTTATAGCTAGTTTGTTTGCTACTTCAAAAAATACTTACATTCTTATTACACATGATACAAGTGATCTCTCATTCCCTAAAAAAATATGAGATGTAGAATCAGAAGATGTTCAAGCTTCAGGTTACAGAATACATAAGGATATTCACTACACAGCTGTAGAGTTAATAATTTTGATGACCATTACCAATTTTTATGCTGATACAGTATATTTAGTTCAAGAACCACCTGGAAATTAACTTTCCCTAAACTGAACACCATATGCTATTATTTTTAAGTAATATCCACTAGACCTAGAGAGATAATTATATCTCATGTTATTGCAGCTCAAAATGGCTTTAAGTGACACCAGAATTTATATTAATACTCCCTACTGAAGTGTAATTGTTCAGATTGTAAGCTAAGTTGCTATTTTTTTGGTGCAGTGAATGTAGCAGTTTAAGTTAAGTTAGAGAGGTTTTCTGCTATAGCTATGTACAAAGTGAAGCAACATAAGTAACTAGCTAACTAGATACATAGATTTCCTTACCTTTCTTCATGTGCATTGCCTTCAATAACTGCTGTAATTCTTCAATTCTTGTTTTTGTAGCTTCATCTAATGAAATTATATGAAATAATAATATACAAGTAGGTATGAACATTGAATAATGAGAAATTGGACACTAAACATGGCAGGGTTAAGAGTGCTTGACAATGAGTTGGTAATTTGGCAGTTTACGCTAGCAATGCGTGCTTGTTGGGTTGCTATGAAAATGCCAGATTGAAATCCTGCCAATTTTTCACTATGCCTTACTTTGTTCTTTTATAGAGTTAAGCTCATCTTTTTTCCTTCTAATTTTCTGAACCTCTTCCATGCTCTCATACTTAGCTTCATATGTAGCCCAAATGGCCTCATATTTAGCCAAATCACTAGCCTGCTGGAGCCTGCATGTATAAAGAGAAAAACGGTTACTTTCACAGAATTGACTTAAGGATTGCAATTTTAAGTGAAAGTTTCCCACTAAAAGACACATGGATAGATGACATATTAAATTACATTTCACAGTTTACTTCATCTAGGCTACGTTGCAGCTTCTTCTTTAATGCTTCTTCATGTTCAGAGAGTACAGTAGAGGTCCGCTTTAGGCTGTGAGATTCAAACCATACATGTTATTGTGTATACTAGTAAATTATGCATAGTGTTATATAGATGATCTTTCATGTTTGGAAATGGTTATCACAGACAAAAACAAAATAGGGGTTCTTAAAAAATAATGATGACATTATAGGCCATATTAGTCAAAGTAGGGGGTGTATAACTAACTTGTCAATATTTTCTTTGTTGATTGTGCTCTGTTTGCTAAGTTTTGCAGCCTGTTCTTCCCAATTAGACATCTGCTCTTCTAAACGATTCATCTGTGACTGACACTCCTCAATTCTCTTTTCATACACTAAAAATAAGTTTAGTATGTAGTAATCCTATAGAGGCTAACTTTTTCGGGAAGGGATGAAGGATAGCAATCTTCGTTTTGCTAGGACAAATAGCTGAAATTATCATCCACTTTGAATCAAAGTGCATTGACTAATTTATGCATAATTATATATTATATTGTAAGAACTTTGTCAGGTAGCTATTGATCCTAACAACTCAGTGATGAAAGTGACAAATAGCATTTCCTCGAATTACAGCTATAGATAAAATACAATAGCCTCTATACAAAGTACCCTCTGGTTTATCTTAATGTTAACCTCTGAAGTAAGGGTAGCCTCTCTACAAGGGATAGTAGACCTGATCCCAATATGTGTCCTTTGTTCAGAGGTTCCATTGTTATATGTGGTTTTTCCATAATTATATACTAGAACTTCACTTGGTGGTAACAATATAATCTGTCATTCTCATATTAGTGACATATACCTTCTGCTAGAGTGCTTACCTTGAATCTTTTCCCTTTCACTTTCAATTGCCTTTACTTGCTGAGAATTTTCAAATTCTGAAATAAATTTAAGTTAGTGAAAGGACTAGCATGTCTCAGCTACAATGTGAAATTATGCAGTATGATCAGAACCATTATTATTGATGGCATTTCCTCTCATTGAGAGTAATACTTGGCAATGGTCTTCATTGAACAGAGTTCAAAAGGTAATTGCAATAGGAAATAGGTCTAAAGAACAGGATAGGCAATTCATTAAAATATACTTACTGGACAGGAACTATAAAGTGAATGAAACTCTGCTTTCTTCTCTAAACTGACCAGAGAGTACATAATTATGGTGCATGCAGGCTGTAATGACTCTGTGTTGGTTATTCCTCTTTGCCACTCACCTGGGTATTGACCACCTGGTACACTCAACCAGTAAACATACAAAGCTATTGAACAACTGTAGCATTGGCACATTTATATGTGACAGAGTACCATCAACTAAGTCACCTGTCTAGATGTAACACCTGATAGCTATTACTGCCTGAAATAGTCTGATAACTAGCTATTATACCCCTGGAATAGTCTGATAACTAGCTATTGTGAGTTACTGCATAGACTAGTCTGATAACAGCTTGGTTTCCCGTGAGTTTCTCGCTTGAAAAGTATATTTCAAGGTACCACCCACACAAATATAGCTCCTCATTATTTGGTTTACACCCTCTCAGTCACTAACCTGTATTTTTTAGAATTTGGTCAAGCCCATTACAGTCCTCTAGGGAGGTAGACATTGTTTAGAGATGCTCAACAACTTGTTCCAAGACTAATTTCTCAGTCTGTATTACTTGCATCCAAGATTTAGGCTTTACTCTTCATCTTCAAGCAGCTGGTTCTTTGAATCTCCCGCGCTATATGCGCGCGCACAATGGCCTAACCAAAATGACGTATAATTAATTAGAAGAAGGTTAATTATTATTATTGTGCACACTGCATACCGCACTGCGGCCACTACACTCAGCGAGCTGTTACTACAGTTCTAATAAGGTCTCTTCTACGCTCAGAGGCCGCTCGTGCTAGTGACCGACAGTGTGTAGTAGTTTGAGAGTTGTATTTCTAAGGCTAAGTCACTTAAAACTGTAGGTATATAGCTAAGCGGTCAGCTGGTAGCTAGCTAGCTAGCTAGCTGGAAAATTGTTTAAACAGGCTTGGCAGACGTGTGAAATCGCTGGAGCCATCCTGATTCGGATTGATCTTCTCCTTGTACGCTAACTAAATGCTGCATCTCTTACGACCTGCTTTACGATCAGCTGAAATAACTTTCCGTTTCATGAATACACTTCATTGCTATATAGGTGAGTTGTCCATTAACTCTGTTGTGGGAGCCGAATATGATGATATGTGCTAGATGTGGGTAGGCCTATAGTAATTCGTCTCACTGGTTAACCATCATGATCAGAGCCACTTGAGTCTTTATCTATACTGCATCATCTGCTGGTGAAGTGCAGGAGTTTTTGCCACCAAAATAATGAATCCATGGTACTATTTAATATCATTAATACAGGGTAAATTGAAGATGGACGAAACAAAGGTTATATATTACATTGATGAAGAGGAGACACCATATTTGATGAAAATCTCCCTTAACCCTGGGAAGGTAACTCTGGCTGACTTCAAGGGACAGCTAAACAGAACTTATCAAAAATTTTTCTTCAAGTCTGTGGATGACGATTTTGGGTGAGTGATAGTCTAGCCTTTCTGACATGTTTAGGAGTTTGCCATAATCCTTGTATATGTAGTCAGACTAATAGCTGAAACTATGTAGTGATGTTGGAATGCTATTTGAAACACTGTAATCAAGCGCTGTGTGGAGCAATACTATTATGCAAGTTTTACTGTCAGATTTACCTCCCTCCATACACCTGGATTGATTGGACTGAGAATAGCATCATTTCATGTGGTATCCTGGTTCCATTCATAATAGCATTACTGTAACCTCAAAGACTTTAATGCTACCAAATTGGGCCAACCTGTTAAGGCCTACTGTGGGAATATGACAATTTACAAATGATTTGAAGTGTGGGAACTTATTACATTACAATATGACTGCAAAATGATTACAATAGGATAATTACATAAAATGTGCTGAAAGTCTCTCTCCTCAGAGTCTACCTTTTGGAACTTGCCCTTTTGGAACCTGTCCTTTTTCTATTATGTATATACTCACTGTATCCACACCCTTTTTTCAATTGCTATTAAGTCTGCAGCTGACTAGTGACTAATATATTCCAACTTGCCACTTCAAAGTAGTACTCATCTCATGGTTTTGAATGTGATGATTAAGCTAATCCAAGCCACAGTACCTGACCTATGTCCATGGACACCTGTTTCCTTGAAATAAAAATACAATTATTTATTTACTGGATTCAGCTGTGTGTTCTAGTGTAGACCACTGTCTTTGTGCATTCGAAAGGTGGCCCCACTGCATTTCCTGCCATTGAAATACCAATTGGGAGTACACCCAGCATCATAGCACCATTGCTGACTATGAGATGATATTTGCTGCTAGCCCACATCCTATAAATATACATTCTGGCCACATCAATGGGATGTGCTACAGCTGAGATCAATGCAGACAGACAGTGAGCCTATGTAGTGGTGTTGTACAACTGGTGATTTCACCACATCAAAAGGAAACCAAATCCATCAAAGGGAATAAGATATATGGCCTTTCATAAAGTGTAGGAGAGTAGTCATAGCAGATCTTCTTAAGCTGGTCTTCTCGGTTAGAGAATAGATCTCCACACAGCACATTTACATAAATTCTGAACCATACAGACCAGTTAGTTAAGTGACCTCAGCTATTTGTATTTAGAATTAGAGGGACACAGTAGACATGGATGGAGTCTGATCCCTTGTCCCAAAGGCATTTAGTGGTTAGGTATCACTTCAGGCTGACAGTTCCCACGGTTACATATTCTTGTGTAGCTGCATCATTCTAGTTCTTAGTCTGTTTACATTGAAATATTTGTCTATAGTTAAAACTGGCTGTATTTGACAGCATTTTCCATTGATCAGCTATATGTAATGAGTCTCTATTTCAAGAAAACCTGTTAGCATATCCTGAAACAGCTGGAAAGCTTGTACGTACTAGTCGATAATTTTAAGCTACTGCTCTAGTGTTGCTACTCATTGTTGAGAGAAGGCTAGTAGTGGAAGGAAGGCTTCTGTTTTAGAAAATCTGTGTGTTCTAGAAAATATTTATGCTATACAGTGATGTCATTAATGTGGGGATGAGCTTTCTGACCACTAAGTAGTGGTATAGTGATCATAACAAAAGAATGACCACTAAATGAGTTATGGTGGAATAGTTGTTTATGTGAACTTAACCAGTAATTGGATTTAAGCTTTGATCTAGAGAATGAGGTTTATTTGTAACAGCTGGTGAGTTTTATTCTCCTGGCATACAGTAGATTGTAGAACAGTTGTCATACCATGCATGTAGAGATTAAGCAGTGGCTCTGGAGTATATCTGTGCATATTGTTTTCTAGCCACAGTTATTCTGGATCCACTCTACTGATAGTGAGAGAAACTTTCATCTCTAGAGTTTGCTTTTATGTGGTATGAAGCTCCAAATACTAGCTCTCCTTCAACACAGTAGTCTTTCATCTGTTATCTTGACTATTGAACAGTGATGTTCTGAAATGGTTAACTAACCATACATGCAAGTACGAGGTGAACTTTCATGAATTTGCATTTAATATTAATTTTACTTTTAGATCAAGTTTGAATCTTGTTTTAAAACCTCTTTTGAGCACATCCAATCCTCCAAATATTTAGACAACAAAACTTTTCTATAACAATAAGTCACTGTTCTCTATATTCAAAACCTTTGAAGTCACAAAAATGGAATGATTATGCCAATCTGGACATACTGCCTTGCTGCTACCACCTACAGCTTACAGCATATGATGATTCAGCCTATTTAGGTAGCCAATTAGACTGCCACACCACCACCTACACATCAGCTTACTTCATGCACTAGGTATGACGCCAGTATAATAACCTACTCACTTTGTGATTCCACACTTGTCAGCCTCAAAGGAGTGGAATGGAGTTTGTATCAGGTGTTTTAGTTGTGGTCAAGGTAGAGTGCTTAATGGGTGGGTAAGTTATGTGTTGGCCTCATTTTTTAATACAGACTGTTAGGTACGGGTCATCTAATTCATCTTTCTCATAAAGGGAGCTCAAATATCTAACCACATTCCTTTGACATATTATTTTTGCGAAAACTAGCTAAAGAAGATGCTCTTTTAGATGAACTATCACTATTACGGCCATCTTTCTTCGCCTCACCTAGGGTACTCTAGATAGGTACAATTGTTAGGTATACTAAATCAATGTGTATACCCAATGTAGTTATAGTAGAACAAATGTAGAACAGTGCCAATATATCGTCCCTTACCACTAGGACTATGTCTGCATCCATTTTAGACTCTGTTTATGCTGTTCTCTCTTCCTTTCCAAGAGGAGTTCCCATTATTTATTAGGACACAAAGAAGCTGTACAGGTAGATTCTTGAATCTTTGAGTATGGTAGGTAAATCTTTTATATAGGTGTCGAGGAATAGTGTTAATAACTACCTTAATTATACCTCCTCCTTCCTTCTTCCCAGAGCCCAGGATATTGTATAATAGGAGTTTCATATTATTATAGGAGTTCTTCAGTTTGAGAGTGGTTGAGTTCTGTTGACATTGAAGACTATTCAGTGCATCTAGTGATGATATTATATTGAAGAGTAAAGACTATACCTCTGATCTAAGAGTCTAGAATTACCATCTCCTAGTGGTACATATGAAGTTTACCCACAATAATATTATAAAACCATAATAACTGCAAAGACTCTGCAATGGCTCAGTTAATTTTTTCAATGTCAAGAACTTACAAGATATTATATACACAGCTACATATAAAGCTACAGGTCCTGCTGTGTCAGTATAATGGCTGCATGCAGGTGTTAGTGAAGGTACTATGTTATCTGTGGTCAACCATATAATTTTACTGAGGTATGCCAACACATCGCCTAGAACCACACTAAAAAAATTTATTTTTTTCCTCTGTGACCATTTCAGGTGCTCTTTACTGCTACTTTATGTTTTTTTCCCTCTCTTCTTGATGTCTTCTTCCTGGTTATAATTAAGTTGAATAATGTGTGCATGCATGGAGGAGGTTTTGGCAGAGATGTGTTGGCTCCCATCCACATAATCTGGCTCTCTGTATGCATTGTCAAAGCTCTGACAGTAGAAGGTGTCCCACTATATTTCTAAATGCACTTAAAGTTTTATAGATGATATATTATGTTAAGTCTATATGTTATGTTTTGGGATCAAAGCATTCTTTCTTGGCCACATTGCATGATGTTATAAATGTGTGGTACTAAGAAACTATTAAGGGGAGATGAACCTTTGAGAGCTAATGTCTGCTAGCAATTACTCAACTACCCAGTTATTTCCCACTATGTAACTTTCCACTGTATAAACAGGCCACCTTGTGTCCCAAGGGTGACCACTATATTATACAGGTTCCACTGTATGAGCAAACCACCTCAGCCAACTGGTTGTGTCCCCAAGGGTGACCCGGTTCTACTGTATAAGCAGGCCACCTGGCTTAGTATTACATCTCCAGTCATTTGAGGCAGAGGAATTAACACTTTCATTTATACTTTGTTGGGAGTTATGCACACCACTCTGGAATGCTATTTCTGACTTAATTATCTCCCCCCCCCCCCCCCCCCCCCCCCAATCATGCCTTTAAAAGGACCTGAAGATTTTTTTTCAGTACTTTATGCTATTTCTTTGATGTTGCTAGTTTGTAATTTCAGAGCTCTGATTGGTCAGGTTGGTTCTGGCCTGAGGGAGGTCTGACTGGCAGACAGATAAATTACTTATAAATAATTATGCAATATCTGGATGATTTTGTAGCAACTTGCAATCAGCTTTCACTTGTGTTCTTTATTGCAATCATAATGTAGCTTTCTATGAGTGCAGTATAGTCCTGTAAAATGGGTGGGGTCAGGAAAAGCTATATAGAATCTCTGTTCCCCTCCTCTCCTAGAGTAATTTTTCCTCCTCTCCCCTGGAAGAAACACTCAGTTTAATTAATATAGGTGTGTTATAGACTAGACATGTGTAATACAGTAGATTCTTTTTTCTCTATCAACTCACTTCTAGTGCAGTCTAGTTTACTAGGGCTCTATCAGTTCAACCGGCTACATGTTGAATTATAATTTCTATACCTGTCCTGTTTTCTATCCTTTTATGAGGATGTTGTGGCTTGTAGTGTGTCAGCCAGATACCTTTATAGTCTTTGAGAAATTCACTCAGGCTGGTGATTTTCATTCCAACTGTCTAGAGCTAGCTGGATTGTAGTAGGCCAGCTCACTACTATGGCTAATGAGTATCGGAACTGGCTGGATTGTAGTGGGCCAGCTCTATGCACTGTTATAGTATTGTGTGTGTCCCACTAGCTGGATGGATGGTAGTGGGCCAGCTCTATGTACTGTTATAGTATTGTAGTGGGCCAGCTTTATGTACTCTAGTACTGTGTGTGTCCCAAATTGGCAGGATTGGTAGTGGGCCAGCTCTATGTACTGTTGTAGTATTGTGTGTGTCCCACTGGCTGGATTGTGGTGTATTATGCTGTTATAGTATTGTACATATGTGTCCCAAACTGGCTGGATCTGTGGTGTATGTATACTGTTATAGTATAGTATGGTTCCCAAACTGGCTGGACTGTGGTGTATGTGACTGTGGTTGACCAGCTCTATGTACACCATGGACATACATGTAAGCTAAGGATCCCCACCCTGTCATCATAAACGTCTTGCTACAATAGTATGAATTTGTTTAAATGGTTACTTTGTAAATACTCTTTAAAATGTATCCATTTGATGTGAGGTGTTCTGATTAAGAAGAGGTTGAGGGGCAGTGGCCTTCATTGAAAGGGAGAGGGGGGGAGGGTGCTGGAAACAAAACACACAGCAATAAAATTTTAGGACCATACCCACTTTTATAAAGCCTCACCCACGGCTCTGGTAGACCTTCTTCTGATCCCCATTGCTACATGGTACTGCGACTGTTAGTATGTCTCAGTATTTCAAGAAATCATGTCAAATTCTACCAGGCAGCTCAGCTGAATATGCCCAGGTTGATTTCAGAGAGACTGTACTAGGTCTCTTAGAGCAATATTGATCTTACTATATAAACATCCCCTAGATCCCTGTCTAGATCTCTAGATCTGTCTGTAGATGCCCCATCTAGATCCCAGTCTAGATCTGTCTGTAGATGCCTCGTCTAAATCCCTGTCTTAATCTGTCTCGATGCATGCCCCATCTAGATCCTTGTCTAGATCTGTCTGTAGATGCATGCCCCATCTAGATCCCTGTCTAGATCTGTCTGTAGATGCATGCCCCATCTAGATCCCTGTCTAGATCTGTCTGTATCAATGCATGCCCCATCTAGATCCCTGTCTAGATCTGTCTGTATCAATGCATGCCCCATCTAGATCCCTGTCTAGATCTGTCTGTATCGATGCATGCCCCATCTAAGATCCCTGTCCAGATCTGTCTCGATGCATGCCCCATCTAGATCCCTGTCTAGATCTGTAGGTAGACTCTACTGTAAATGTCCCATCTAAATCCAGTCTATATAGCTCTGACTGTAAACACCCTAGCTACCTAGTCTATAAAATAATTAGGCTCATATAAAAAATAATGGAATAATTAACTGGGTGTTAAAGAGTTGTTCACAAATTTGGCCCATTGGCCCATTTCCCTCAGGCTCATCTAGATTAGCCGTTGGCTATAAACAGTCTTTGTGTTCTGTACTTACTTCACTTCAGTACCTCCACAAATTATCCAGATCAATGGTAGCTAAGCACCTACATAACTGTACATGGTCAGTACTGCCAGTCTTCTGTCCCAATAGTAAATGAAAGTTAACAATCAATTACTGTGCTAGCTAAAATTATTGGACGCCAAGGACTAGTCACACCTTTTGCTGTTGGTATTACGGGTGCTTCAACGCCCAGAGCTACTACCTGGAAACACACTGTGGGTGCTTTGGTTGCTGGTTGAGGGGATGTTTTGATTGAGGGGTTAAGAGAGTATATGAGGGGTGTTTTGATTTAGATGAAGGGGTTTGGGGGTATTTTGATTAAGGAGTCCAAGGGTGCATCTTTTGAAGAGACAGGGTTCATAATCTCCTCTTCAAAAAACCAATGTTATCATGCAACGCTTTATTAATCGATCAAAACACCCCTGAACTTCAATACCCCCTGAACCATAATCACTTCCCCCTTGAATCATAATCATTACCCCCTAGTTGTAATCAAATCATCTTTACCCGAATCTCATCTTTCGATCCCCTAAATCTTATACAGGATAGCTCTAGGGTAACCTCATTAGCTTAGATGATCTTTGTGGGTGTAGAAATTAAACCTGCAAAAAAATTTTAAGGCTGTGCACAGGAAAAATTATATCAGCCTCTGCCAGACATAATGAACTCTTTGTACCTGTGTTCCTGTAATCTGCCTTTTGATGTCAGCTGAGCAAGCAATGGAGAGGCCAAATTCCCAATACATGTTGTGTGTGTAATTGTTACCTTGGTAACCTATGCATGCATTATCTTTTTCTAGTAGCTTAAAATCAGAATGTGTACCTATCTATAGCTACTGTTCTTAAAGTCTACAATAAATTAGTTCTTCCTGGACCAGTATAAGTTCTCCTTATACTATTACAGTGACTATAAATCAACTCCCTCTATGAGTTATCTCCCTCTATGAGTTATCTCCCTCTATGAGTTATCTCCCCTGTAGTGTATCTATGTAGTCAGTTAAGTATGACCATATGGATTTCTGGGTAGTGGAATAATGAAATGATGAGTAGACATGCTTCTCTTTCCTTCATTTCTGTAGTGTTGTCAAAGAGGAGTTGGCAGACGATGAAGCAATACTTCCTAAAGTGAATGGCCGGGTGGTTTGTTGGGTAAGCCCCTTGTATAATAATGAATTTTAGTTTTACCTTTGGTGTATGTCTGCCTTGGACTTTCTGGCTGTTATATAGAGGTGGTTTACTTATACAGTGGAACCATGCTGTATATAATGGTCACCCTTTAGACACAACTAGTTGGCTGTTTTACAGAGGTGGTCTGCTTATACTGTATATAGTGGTCACCCTTGAAACACAACCAGTTGGCTGTTATACAGAGGTGGTCTGTTTATACAGTGGAACCTGTATATGTGGTCACCCTTGAAACACAACCAGTTGGCTGTTATACAGAGGTGGTCTGTTTATACAGTGGAACCTGTATATGTGGTCACCCTTGAGACACAACCACAGTTGGCTATTTATAAAACAGCTGTTTATTCTACAATATGCAGTGTAGTGATATGAGAGAAGATTACATATTGATAGAGATTATGTGCTACAGTGCAATGGCTAGCTGGCTCTCCTGCATCACATCTTATATAGAATCCTCTTACTTTGTTGGTACAGGTTTTGACTGGGGAGCAGCAGAATGCCTCGGGATCAGATGCTGGTGGTTCTAAAGGGGATTTGGCATCAGAGTAAGTATTGAGACCTGAAGGTTGTGGTATATGGTGCTCCTTACCTCTGTAATTAATGTACATGTGAGGAAAACACTGTCCTATCATTAAAGCAACACTACCCACACCAAAGAAACCATGTTGTTTCCTCCTCTGTGCTGAATTAGCAGAAGATCAAACATCTGCTAGTGTGACAGAAGGAAGTATTACTTACATCTTTATGCTGCTTTAGAGTAGAGAGTGGCCCACTTCTTTAGCTAGAACCCTGGGAAACTGACTGAAGAAGCAGGGTGTCTCACCTCTCTATGCTGTCTTTAGCTAGAAGCCTGGGAAACTGACTGAAGAAGCAGGGTGTCTCACCTCTCTATGCTGTCTTTAGCTAGAACCCTGGGAAACTGACTGAAGAAGCAGGGTGTCTCACCTCTCTATGCTGTCTTTAGCTAGAACCCTGGGAAACTGACTGAAGAAGCAGGGTGTCTTACCTCTCTATGCTGTCTTTAGCTAGAACCCTGGGAAACTGACTGAAGAAGCAGGGTGTCTTACCTCTCTATGCTGTCTTTAGCTAGAAGCCTGGGAAACTGACTGAAGAAGCAGGCTGTCTCACCTCTCTATGCTGCCTTTAGCAAGCTCCACCCCTCAGTCAGTGTGATAGCTGTGAAGCCTTAGGATATGTATGTAATATCTATCACTAGCAACTTGTAATTGATCTTGATATTGTTATAATAATTAGTCTTTAATCCTATTCCTTGAGGTCAGTAATGCATTCATCAAAGAGATTTGAAGACCCTATGATAATAAATGGTGTCAGCCTGGAGTGTCATTCTACTTCCTGGGAACAATAGTCATTGTACCTTGGAATATTAGCTAAGCATAAAAGAGGTATCCCTATTTCTGGGAATTAGCTAGGAACATGTGTAGCTGTTGGAAGCATCTCAATTAAGGTATCTATTAAGGTATCTCTATTAAGGTATCTATTAAGGTATCTATTAAGGTTTCTCTATTTCAGATGACTAAGAAAGTCTTTATGAGAATACCTATTCTAGCTGCAAATATTGTATTATTAGCTAATTAACAGGAGTTTTGATTCAAGCACTGCACATGTTAGTACTTCCATCAGGAATAATATCACTATATACAGCCAAATTCAATCAAGGTGGTGTCCATATTGAGGACTATATATAGTTCATCATATCTGGCTACTGCTGGGAAAGTACGTATGCAGTGTCTTAAGGAGGTTCAGAGGCACTTTCATTCTGGGACACATCTCTGTAACTGGGAAAGTACATATCACTATTTCAATGCTACGTACTTGGTCTCCTACATCACTTTATTCCATCAAGTATACATTCTTAAGCCCATATCTTACCTGATTGGACGTGATCTAGTTGAAATATTAGTGTGCTGTATCATTATAACATAACAAATGACTTCTTGTGCTGAACAAACCGCCTCCACTTGATTCCACAGTTCTTCTGGATCACATACAGTTAATCTGTATAGAGTGCAATGCTCTCAGTAATAATTATAGTTAATGCATAGATCTGCAGCATCTAATGTCAGGATAAATTAATAGTTATAATTTTTATTTAGTACTCTTTAGAAACTTTCCTCTGTACATGTATCTTGTATTAATAATTCTATAGGCATGCACACTGGAGCCTCCAGGAAAGACAGAAACATCTGTTAATAACTTTGATAGTGCTACTCACACCTACAGAACCTTTTCCCACTCAATACATGCACACTGCATGGACAGTTTTTAGTAGGTGTCTGCATGTTTAAACAGTTTGTGAGCATTTTGGCAAGTTTTTGATCTGGCAAGGTGGCTCACCTATCTATGCTGCTTTAGCTAAAATCATGGGAAACTGACTAAATGGGCAAGGTGGCTCACCTCTCTATGCCGCTTTAGCTAGAACCATGGAAAACTGACTAAATGAACAGGGTGGCTCACCTCTCTATGCTGCTTTAGCTAAAAACATGGGAAAGTGACTAAATGAGCAGGGTGGCTTGCTTCTCTATGTTGAAAACCCTGGAAAATTGACTGTGTGATTGCTGAATGCTAGCCTGATATTAGCTAGTGTGTCTTAAATCCTGGCCTGATACTCTATGCAATCATTTCTGAACTGGCCTACTTTGTATAATCACATGTCCTGGTACTTTGTATGGTCATGTGACTGTGTCCCAAACTACAAGTATACACACTGTTGTTATTTTATGCAGGCAAGGTAAAGAGGATGATGATGTATCTGTCATGTCTGGAAGTGAGTTGATGTCATTAGAAAGTACTTTGCAAGCACTACACTATGGCACTAAAAATAAACTTTATTATTGACATTCTCGGTCTGGAGTACAACTGTATGCAAAACGCCATTAAGATTGAGTTTAAGTTGAGGGGGGATTGGGGGGTTGGGGGGGGGGGGCAGGAAAGGGAGAGAGGGAGATTGTGACTTGAAAATTGATCAGATCTGTCTTGTAATAAAGGGGTTAATTATTAAATGGTAACACAATCCATGGCTCATGTGATCTGTGACTACTGAAACTGATAATTGTTGAGTGGCCTTAAAACAAGGAAGAGGGTGAGTCCTGTTTTAACTGCTTTTTCTTTCATTTTTCCTCCCTCCCTCGTTCATCTCCCACTATAGCATCTAAGGCCTCTTCCCGTCGACACCGCCACCACCACCATCGCGGTCATCACCACAAATCAGGACGAAGTCGACATCGCCATCACGTACACAATGGAGTGGGTCATGGGAGTGTGATCTCGGGCTCAGAGATTGGGAGTGTCACTGATATTACAAACACTGACGTAGATACCACTTCATTCTGTGATAGTGAGGACACTTTGAGGTAATGTGTAGAGGGTTGGCAGATATCTTATGGTGCTCTTTATTGGCCGGTGATTTAATTTGGGGAAGTGGTCCTCATACATCCTTGTATTCCCTTCTTTTCCAAGAAATGTTTTTACTCTCATAGAACTTTTATTGTCAGTTGATTTGATATAGAGTTTGTGGGCTTTCTATCAATTTGTCTAGTCTATTGCTTTCACACATTCATACGTGAACAATGTCTGATGAATTTGGTGATCCTGACTATAAAATTCCCAATTAAATAGCTGTCAACAAAACAGTATATTTTCTTTGTCTCAAGGGTGACCACTATTATATATAGGTTCCACTGTATAAACAGACCACCTCTGTATAACAGCCAACTGAAGGGTGACCACTATATACAGGTTCCACTGTATAAACAGACCACCTCTGTATAACAGCCAACTGGTTGTGTCACAAGGGTGACCACTATATACAGGTTCCACTGTATAAACAGACCACCTCTGTATAACAGCCAACTGGTTGTGTCACAAGGGTGACCACTATATACAGGTTTCACTGTATAAGCAGACCACCTCTGTATAACAGCAAACTCAAGGGTGACCAAAATGTACAAATTCAACTGCACTTATAATCAGGACACTTGTTTAGCTTTGTTGATCATGCACTATTTCTTCCTTCAGTCGAGTCAGTGCCAGCACTTTGACATCTCTCAAGCCACCAAGGAGAAAGGTCTTGACAAAACACAAGATACCAAGGGTATGCCAACATCTATACAGTAGTGACTACTGGGAGGTTAGAAATGAACCCTAAAAATGTGGAAAATTAATTGGAACTGGCCCTGTATTATAGAGTTAGAGTCTTGGTGCAGAAAAGCAGGATTGTACATTGTATGTATGTTTGAGGTCAGGTTCTAGCATATACTTCTCAGTAATAGCAGTATCATACATTCCCTCTGAGGTGGAAAGCATGAAACTGTCATTTTCTCTCACTCGAAGTAGAAGAAACTTTTTCTTACTAGGAAAAGAAGAGAGAGAAATATTACCCCTCTGGATTAAACCCTGATTTGTGCAGGGTCCCAGCAACACTGCACAAGCTAGTAGTTAGCACTAGATAGTGTCAATGTTCTAATGACTGTACTCACTGTTTGCAGGTCTTTTATCTATTCCCATCACTCTGTTCATAGCATTTATAAGTGTTTATTAGAATTGTTCACAGCATGTACATTGATAGTGTGTGTGCATGTGTGGTTTCCAATTATTACCAATATTTGAAACTGGGAACATCTTTTCAGAGAGGGTATATCTTCTTCCCAATGTCTGTAGATAACATTGTGTCTTGTAAAATTTATACAAACAGCCTATTGTCATGTATTCAGACACAAAGCTATAATAACAGATCCTGTGACATTGATATAACAGGATGTTAAAAAGTGCTTACCCCATCTAAGACCAAGATCACTGGATCCAAACTTACTTACGCCCACAGCAGTTGTAGGAACTCTAGATGTTTTAAAGGTCCAATTGTTAGTTAAAGTTTTAGAATGATTATCTACCATGTAAGTACATGTATGGGACACAGTAAGATGTCCAAGAATTCCTCAATTTATGATCATTACATTGACTAACTCAAAATGATTTATGAAGTTGTACAATACCTTATCAGCTGTATCAATTATGTGAGGTCATACAGTACTTCTGCATAATATAACAACACTTGGAGCATTTGATTTCACACTTATGGCCAACAGTAAATGGGGCTAGAAAAAAGTGACAGTGACATTAACCAGATCCTCCACAGTGTGCATAATTAGCTATACACCTGTGCCTCACAACCTGAGGGGGGTAGGATGCAGGTGTTCAGGGATGGTATGTACAAGAAATGTGGCCTCTATGACCATAAATATAATTTAATAACTGCATAGAATATAGCATTTTTTGAAGCTGACCACGAACAACGACATCAGTGGTAGCACCAACAACAACAATGGCAGTTCTCTCTTTGGAACCCTAAGCCTATGACACTGCCATACATGGTACTGTTCCTCATAACATTATGTGTTCTGTTGTATTTAACAGAGCATGTCATGCAGCACAATGACCACTTCAACCATGACAGATGCCTCCATGCAGATCATCAAAGTCACTCTGAACATGGGTAAGCCATCTCTCTCTCTCTCTGAAGTCCACATATCATTCATTACTATTGTGAGATCACCTGTGTGTGTGTGTGTGTGTGCAGGATTCTAGCCAACATGGGTCAGAGGTGGTTACTTAATAGTCTATAGACATAGTTTTTCTTAATTAAAGAGTTCTACTTCAGACAAACTTCATTACAGAACCACGTGCTTCATTAGAGTCCTTTATACATTGACTATTAAAGAACCAAGCCCTTTCTATTAGTCGGTGTAATAAATTTAACAGTTAAAAGTCCTCATTATTCTCACTATAAGAGGTATTTTATTAGTCATGGTTAGAGCAGTGAACTCCTTAATATAACAGTTTAATCTCCTAATTAAGGAGATACATGTAGATAATATAGTTTAATCTTCTTTGTCTGCTGGTCCCTCTAACATTATTTTCTGTGCAAGAAGTAATTACCAGCAGTTGAGATGACTATTGGCTATGATGCTCAAAAGAAACTAACCCATTTCTTCAACATAGCGTAGCCATGCTCTTCACTCACTCGCAATATAGATCTAGAGCTACATGTTTCTAGACAGTTTAATAAAGAACTACATGTTTGTAGACAGTTTAATCTTCTAAATAGAGCTACATGTTTCTAGACAGTTTAATCTTCTAAATAAAAAGCTACATGTTTCTGAACGGTTTAATCTTCTAAATAGAGCTACATGTTTCTAGACAGTTTAATCTTCTAAATAAAAAGCTACATGTTTCTGAACGGTTTAATCTTCTAAATATAAAGAGCTACATGTTTCTTCTAGACAGTTTAATTTCCTAAATAGAGAGCTGTTTCTAATAATCTTGTTACATGTTTCTAGACAGTTTAATCTCCTAAATAAAGAGATGTGTGTTTCTGGACAGTTTAATCTTCTAAATAATGAGTTTGCGTTTCCTTTATATAGACACGGTTAATTTTCTTGGGATAAGCATTGTGGGCCACACTAATGAAGACGGAACTGGAGGAGGAATATTTGTGGGATCTGTCATGAAAGGGTGAGCTATATTAATTACTATGACCCCATTATAATATGATGGGGAGACGGAGAATAATAATATTTATTCGTTGGTTTGTGAAGAGTTATTTTTCCCAATATTAACGTTATAGTAGGTTCTACTTGAGGGTTCTCTAATTGGCAGGGATTAGTGGGTTCTACATGAGAGTTCTCTAATTGGCAGGGGTTAGTGGGTTCCTACTGAGAGTTCTCTAATTGGCAGGGGTTATAGTGGGTTCTACATGAGAGTTCTCTAATTGGCAGGGGTTAGTGGGTCCTACTTGAGTGTTACAGCAGCTACAGCTGCAGTAGTATGGATTATATTGTGTATCAAGACTTCATGTTATATACCACAGATAATTCATAGCTGTGTATGTGGATTTAAACTCCCCCAGTTACATTATGTGTACTAGTACATATTTCCAAGTAGCTATATGATGGGAGCACAATTTGTTATCTCAATAATAGTAAAGTATATGATTTGGCAGGCATCTTGTCTTACAATGCCTCTATGTGAGATATGCAACAATACCTCTATGTGAGTTTGCTAGTGATCAAAGTTATGATGTGTCTGGAAAATGTTCTTATTGTTCAAACTCACTTGTAATGTGGTGTAATCACAATGGCCATGACACTGTGTGTGTGTGTTTTGATAATATCAGCCCACAGCCATTACAACCTGTGATAGTCCTGTTTCATACATACCCAGACCACTCAGTGTGTGTGTGTGTGTGTGTGTGTGTGTGTGTGTGTGTGGAGTTAACCCTTACCTGGTACTTACCCAAACCATTACAATGTGTGTATGTTCTGTCAATAGCCTTTCACATACTCAGACCATTACAATGTGTTGGTGTATAACTATTTGCTATGAGGTAACCAAATCAGCCATTAGCACAACGTACACACTGTCATGCTGGAGAACACACCTTAATTTCCTCTGTGATGTAACAGGATAATTCATAGCTTTTTTACACCCACCCCACCCCACAATCCCTATCACAGAGGAGCGGTAGCAGCAGATGGACAGATTGAACCTGGCGACATGTTGCTGGAGGTTAACGATGTCAACTTTGAGAGTATGACCAATGACGATGCTGTCAAAACTCTCAGGGAAATAGTACAAACTCCCGGGTATGTTGTTGGAACACCTCTATTCCTGCACCCCCTCCTCAAAGTCTGGTTCCTAGTTCTCAGTCAAGCCCACTCAGCATGCAGACCCCACACTCATGAGTTCACTAGCTCACTCTGCACCCATGAGTTCTTTTCACTCACATTGGCACCCAGTTATCTATCATTTCACTCTACCCTGTGTTAATTAAGATCCTGTGTCCAATGAACATTAATGCGCCACAGACCACCGGGCACTTTAGTAGAGGCTCCAGGTGATAGTATTGCCAAAAGTGGCCTGCTTGTTGCTGTGGCTGTTTGTTGTATGGCAAAGGAACTTATTTAGTAGTCGACCCTTTACCATGACCATCACATGACCAAGTAATTGCTGACACCCTTTACCATATTTTTTTTTTTCTCTCTCTCTCTCTCATAGCCCCATCAGTCTGACTGTAGCCAAGTGCTGGGATCCTGAGCCAATTATACCAACCTTTGAACCCAGATGTACGTATGTTTGTTCCGTATAATGTGAGAGTATTCATGTTGATTTGTATACCTTTTGTCTGCCACAGTGGAACCAATTCGACCCATTGACCCTTCGGCATGGGTCATGCAAACTAACCAACACCAAGGTAACCTCCCTCCTTCACACCTATGCTATATTATATTCTCCTCTCCTCCCTCCTCTCCTCCCTCCTCTCCTCTCCTCTTTCCTCCTCTCCTCACTCCTTCTTTAGGTGACTACGGTGGCTATGGACGACCATTCACTGGCAGTCCCACACTAAGCACCATGACATCAAACTCTTCCCCTAGCCTCAACAGTTCCATTCCAGAATCAGATCGTAAGTATTTGCATTCAGCAGTTCCATTCCAGAATCAGATCACAAGTATTTACATTAATCGGATCATAAGTATTTACTTCCATTCCAGAATTAAGGCCTAAAGTAGCTATTTGCATTTTTCATTAGATTAACTTTCATCTTGACATGACTGATGATTGCGTAAACTAAACTAATACCTCTTTTCCAACTGTTGCAGGTGAGCCTGTGAAGCTAACTCTGGCCACACCAATGTATCGAATTTCCAAGACCTTAGCACAGCCCAATTCTGGCTTGGAGGTGAAAGACAGAGTATGGCTGAAAATGACCATACCTAGGTCATTCATAGGTATGCATCTCTCTATTTAAATCTGCTCGTCTTGCTTGACCTGGAAATGTTTGCTGCTGGTATTGCTGCAGATGTTACCAAATTATATTAATTTGTCTATTGTGTTTCAACATGTTGCTATGTAACTGTTGCTACAGGTGATTGTATTGCCTAAAGAGGCCATTGATACAAATGGTTGTTGCTTTGACTATAATATATTGGCATTGTTACAGTAGTTTTTACTATGGCTGTTGTTATAGATAATATACCGTAGATCTGGTTAATTTCACTGTCACTTTAATTTCGCTATTTTCTCGGTAGGTAAAAGTAAGCGAAAATAAAACTATGGCTGTTGTTATAGATAATATACAGTCTGGTTAATTTCACTGTCACTTTAATTTCGCTATTTTCGCAGTAGGTAAAAGTAAGCGAAAATAAAAATCTTCAATTATTATATGTACTAATTCAAAAGCATTACCTAATTGAAATCCCTCCCCGCCAGTGAAAATAAAAAACATGAATTGCTTCATAATACAAGATTTTTATGAGATCAGTGAAAATAAAGTGTCTTGAAAATAACCGGATCTACGTAGTATTGCCAAAAATGGTTGTTGCTATGGTTGTTATTGCTATAGATGTTGCTATGGGTGATATTCCTCTCTGCTCTAAAATACTCTTGTTGAATGAAATCCCACATTGTGTGAGATCTAGATGACAATCTACAGTTTTTCCCCCATGATATCCTTAATGGGAAGCTACAGCTATTTTATCACTTCCCCTCTCATTAGGCTCTGATTTAGTGGACTGGTTACACACCCATGTGGAGGGGTTTATTGATCGGAGGCATGCCAGGAAGTATGCTGCTCTCATGCTCAAACACAGCTTCATTCGTCACACTGTTAACAAGATCACGTTCTCTGAGCAATGTTATTATGTGTTTGGAGACTTCAAGATGGCTGCAAATTCTCTTCCAGCTGGTTAGATCCTAATTTTAGATATTATGGGCCCTATTTGTTATGGATGTTATTATGCTTATTAGTTACAAACTATCGTAGTACCATATCACCTTTTATGGTGGTGTGGTAATTTTTGTTAAATGTAATGGGTCATCAAACGTTCATGTATATTCAAGTAATTCTAAAGAATAGTCAAATTTGATTCTCCGACAAATTCACCACTTTACCAAATTAAATTAGACTGCTTGAAAGTTGAGATACTTTACCAACTGTAGTTATCTGGTTTCTGCGTAACACCATAATTATATCACCTTATAATTTCAAGGCACAAAAATAATTTTTGAGGTTAGCTATACTCAAAAAATTGTCATGGAATAACTTTTGAGGTCCCAAGTCTTGATAAACCCTGCCCACCAGAGTATGAAATAAGTGGGCAAGATTATTTTTTAAGTGTCCTGATTAAATGGGTGGCCTCATTTCTGGGGACGAAGTTCAATAACTGTTGATTTGGGACATATTCAAGTGTCCTTAATAAAGAGGTGTCTTTGGGGGGGGGGTGGAATAAAGGGATTCCACTGTACTGCATTCAGAAGGGAAAATAGAGAAAATTGAGAGAGGTTAAAAAAGTGCTTTTACAGAATACACTATACATAATATTATTATTTCCTTAGAATTCCAAGGGTTAACTTTGAGTGACTCAGGAGACGCTGATACCTTGGGTCCACTCCCCCCTGGAGGCATCTGGGGGTCAGATGGGGAATATTCACTACCCCCCTATGATTACTTCCATAATAGATCCAGTAACAACACAAACTCCAGCAGCAAGTCTCCATCTCCAGGTAAAGGGTCATTAGCATTGCCAGTCGTTATCAGTGTGGGATATTGTCATTACAGGATAGTACATAAAGAGAGTATGTATAATATATATGGTCCAATCTCTTAATGGTAGACAGTATGTATAATGTGTGTGCTGATGCTGACTGTGATGATGACCGAAGAAACAATACCAAAAACAAGTGTTTTTTCCCCCTTTCAGTTCTCATATCCTTTACCAAGACCATGTACAGTGAAATCTGTCTAATCAGACCACCTCTCTAAATAGGCCACTATATACAAAACCCACTTGGTTCCTTACACTATTGACATATAGGGACCACCTTAATATTAAGACTACATTTTTGTGGCCTTGATGGTGATTACTTGTTGTTGTGACCTGGAGGATTGTTGGTATGAATAGATTTTCACTAATTGAATGCTGTAATTATTATTAATGTATGTATATTATCATGAAATATCATCTTACGACCTTTTCTTTAATAGATAACCGCCATAGTCACCACACTGGGACACCCTCCTCTGGCAGTAGCAGTACCGGTGCCTCTAATTCCCAACATTCCCATCCCCGTTCCAATTCTCATTCAGCTCATTCGGCCCATTCCCATTCTCCACACCAGAATCACTACAATTCCAATACCAATAATGGTTCAGGGAGTGGCTATGCTCAACCGTATCAACCTAATTCAAGAATGCGTCACTCGAGCAGCATTAGCTCATCCAGCGAGTTTACTAGTGTGTCTCAACAGGTTCCTGGCAGTCACCCCTCTATTCCTCCTCCGAAGAACCAGTCTTCCTCACGATCTGGGAGTGATAAGGAACCTGATAAGGAACCTGATAGGGTCAGTGAGCCTCCCACTGGGAGAGCAGGGAATTTGGGTGTTGCCGCACATTTGGCTCAAAGCAGAGAGAGTTTCCAGCAAGCCTTAGACAACCCCTGTCAATATTTTGTCATGTAACTTATTTTCGAAGGTCACGGTTTTGAGGTCACAGTTGTGTGTGGTACACATTACATGATTGTCCCCTTCATAATTAGAAATACTAAAACACTAAAGATATCAAAATTACATGTTACTCACATTTTATGCCAAGCTGTATTCACCCCTGGTATCATGTGTATAAAAAAGTCTGTTTTACCAATCACTTTGTATTTAACACAGAAATAGCAATTTTTCAAAGATCTTGTTGTATGTGCATGTTTCTATGGTGACCCATTCTTTGTCTCTATGGTAACTTTGAAAATATTTGTCCATCATCCTTATAATGTTCCAATCTGCATGTGATCTCTATGGTAACTGCATGTGTTGTCTTGATGTTACGTATCATTGTGTTGTTTGTGATAGACATTTCTGTCTCCACAGAATTCCCATCTCTCCACATTTTTATGAGGTGGATCACAACTTTTAAGAGTAAACTTTTCATCATCATGTACTATAAAGCTATATTATAATTAACTCATATTGCATCAACTGTTGAACCATGATATCCAGTTACTAATTATAGGCCATTTTGTTACATTACCACCATCCATACAGTTGTGATATTGTGATTTTAGCTGCAGTACACTTTTTTTTTTTTTTTTTTTTTGGTTTTTCATACTTTCATCAATCGCATAATTATTATTGTTGATGTTTTCATCACTTGGTCTCTCACAACTTGGGTACTAATGATTAATGTTGGTTAGTATAAAAATACATGTTTCTTATAAGGGTGTATGTACACTGGTCAATTAAGGCCCAGGGGTCCAACAACAATTTTACAAGTGTACTTCAAACTTTCATAACTCTGAAACTAGAAAAAAAGAACAATTATTGTTTGGTGGGCTTAACAACCTTTGGGTCCTTATTTGAAAAAAAAAATTATTTGTAGCAGACCAAACAAAAGATGGTGTTTTATGATTAAAATCCAAATTTGTTCCACCTCTATAAAGAGTTTAAATTTGTATGCAACTCATAAATGGCATATACTTGGTATAAAATGGAAGGCTACATATTGACTAAGTTATGGCTGAAATCACTATTTTCCTATGTTTCCTATTGACATAAAAAATGGTATAGCCACAACATAATTGGGTAAGGACTTCAAGCCATTTTATTTTATGACATAATCTCCATTGAATTGTGCACAAAATGGCACCATCAAATTTAAGTTAGGGTCTATGGGAACAAATTTGGACTTTAGCTCAAAGAACTGAATGTCTGCCAGAATGTATGTAGTTCTAGAAGCAAAATAGGGGGGTTTACAAAAGCAGTGGAGTTAAAGTTTTTCATGCAACTGTTACAAGTTAGTAACAGCTAGTATCTTGTACAACCTACACTGCAAATGCTGGATCCAGGCCTTAACTTACCATGTAGTTTTATCCCAATCCCAAGAGGTCACCCCTGTTTTGAACTAACTACATACCTTATAAAGAGATCACCTCTCTAATCAGCAAAACGTTAATTTGTCTCTTGGTGTTGAGATCCAACATTTGTGATCAAATAACTATATTGCTATACAATCCAATTCATTGGCCACCTCCCTCACAGAGGAATAATGGATGATAGTGCTCTACAATGTTTGGCATTTGGTTTTCCTTCATCCATCAACTCCAGACACTTGGATAAAAACTAGACATTATATACACTTAAAAGGCTCCCCCTCCTCCATGGAGGTCTAAAGGTTAATATTTGCATAATAATTTGCACATTAAATATAATTATATAGTATATATTATAACAATACTCTAGAGATACAGATCACCATTTCTTAGGCCTTGTTCTCAAAATCTAATCTAATGAATGCCTATTTTCTAGGGTATAAAACTTAAAAATAACAATCATTGGCATGGTCCTTTCATTACATAATAATCACAGTTGCATCAACCTTTCAAAATTTTTTTAAAATAATCTTTATAATCATAGTTACACACCTACACAACATCAAGAGTTCTTGTTCAGGTTTTAAACCATACAGCCAATTTAGCATCAGCTTTTTCTTCATACAGTACACTATGTTTCCAGAGTTGATCAAGAATTACCACTCTGTCGTGGTCATGGCTAGACTGCTCAATGTCAAGACCAGGATACCAACAGCCACAAAGAAACTGGAGGTGTTCAGTTAGAAACTCAAGAACAGCAGGACAGAGTTGCTTAAATGTAGCATCATCTGGAAAGGCTAAGTTATAATCTGGGTTAACACCAGAGATGGTAGAATTCTGAATCAACGTCGATAAATTATCTGTAGGCATTAATTCGACGTCTTCTCCAAGGAGGTGTTCGATACTAGAACATAGTGGCTCAAAAGAGTACTTGGTGGATTTTTCACTGCAGTCGGTACAAAATTCATTTGAATTAGCCTGCACTAGACAAGTCACTGAGGTGTGTTCCATTAAGAGCACAAGGTGGTGGGATACATTGAGCTGGAGGTGAGCTAGCTTGTAGTAGAGTACAGGATTGTAATGAGCGGAGCGAATGGATCGTACTACCAACTGATTAAACAGACCAATAGGGAAAGCTGCACCATCCAGAGTGTTGAAGTGAATAGGAGAAGGGTCGATGTCGGAAGGGATGATGTGTGGATCAGGTGAGGGCTGTACCACCATGGCAGGGATGTAGACTGACTTGGACTCATGCAGCGAAGGGTGGCAAGTGATCAGATCCATACAATTTAATATGAAAAGCATCTCATTCCAGTATTTCTGACCCATACGAGCACATCGATAAGCTAGCAACAGCATCCCCTTCTCAATGTATCCTACCTGACCAAGCTTTGTGTAACCACTCTGCACTTCCTGAGTGATCCATCGACTAGGGTTAGATGTAATGATGGAACCTAATGCACTGATGAGCCATTGGGGGCGGAGTAGAATTATTCCAGAGAGCTCTGGATGTCGGTAAAAGTGAACAATGATCCCAAGATCATGGAAATGAGAGAGAACAGGCAAGACTTGAAGTGGGCCTGATAAATTGCAGTGTTCGGATATATACCGTGCAATATCGTCGTACAGAAGTATCAACTTTCTCTGCTGTTGCAAGCCATAAAGCAACTGCTCAAACTTGACCCATTGAACAGGAATATTATCCTGTATGTAAGGAAGCTGCCTTGCTAGATATTCAATCTCTCTCCTCAGGAGATGATGTCCGCTATATGGCACTTCAAGTTCGACTTCACTCCTGGTGCTGACTGTCTCGTAACGATTGCTCAATCTTAAAGCACTGGGACAATTTGCTTCTACAAGATGTTTTCTGTAAGACTTGAATGTTTCTCTGTCAAAGAAACGGTGAAACAGCACTGGAGATTCAACAAGGCTGGGATGATCGCTGTGAGTGCATGCTATAATGATCGGAGGAAGGAGAGGTGTGTGCTTGGTACATCTGTACGGCTTCGACGGTGTCTTCTTGGTGAAGGCTGTTGCAATACCAAGCCATGATTCTAGAACCTGAGCATTAGTAGGAATGGAACCATCAATATTAGTGAGGTTCTTCTTCCGGTACGACAAGCACGGTTGATCAAGGTCTTTGGAGAGGTTATAGGAAACCACAAAAAAGCAACGACTTGAAAAAAAGAATGGAATAAAATTAGCCTGGAGTGGGTCCCCAGATGAATCCCAAATAGTCATTGCTAGACGGTTTGAGCTGAGGCTGGATCTGTCCAGATGGTGCTCATCCCCAACAGGCCACCTGATCACCATTCTCTTCAAAATCTCCATAGGAAGTTTCTCTATCAGTAACCTGGAGAGCTTGTGACTGGTTCTGTTGAAGATCAAAGCTGTACATTCCAGCTGTTTGTCACTCGACTGGACGTCAGATTTTTCAATGGAACTCTGTGGTGACTCTTGCACAGATGGCTCTTTCTCATTGGAAGGTCTCATTCCAGCAGTTTGGTTCTGGGCCTGAGGTATATCCACTGATGACAGAGAACCAGATCTGGGAACAGGATGATCTAGAGATGAGATTCCAACAGAATTGGGATCAGATGCGAAGCTAGTGAATCTGGATTCGACTGCAAGACGATGGAGACGATCGTCATCACTGTTGAAATCTTCATCCTCGTCATTCATGACCGACACAAAGTACTCACCTTCCTCCTTGTCCAGGCTCGTTATGGAGCTGTCAGGCTCATCTACATTAAACATGAGGTAAGGGTTGACATCAGTTATAGCCTCAGGTTGTAGGGTTGTGGGTGTGGCAACCAATGAGGACACGTCATCATTATCATCATCATAAGCAAAAGTAACACTTGGCTTTTTAGGGCTAGTCTTGTGACCCTGGAAAAGTCAAAAAAAAAAAAAAAAAAAAAGATAGACAAAACAGATAAACCATGACTAGTAGTGGACTTTGAGCTTTGACCTTGGCACCAAGCTTTTAGTACATGTATATACATACCTTGAGTTCTTCAGAACAAATTCCACTTGCCCCCTGAATAGGGGAATAATGTACCACTTCACTCCTTTCATTCAAGGAGTTGTCATCAGTTTTTCCCTGAGAGTCAGGGAGCCCACCCTCCACTGGCAAAGGGTGGGCAAGTGACAGAGAATTTTCATCAGCTGCCTCGCTAGAGGAATTGGCAGCCTCATTAGAGGAATTAGCAGCCTCATTCCTTTCGCTTTCAGCCAAACTTTCTTCCTCAGTTTCTTGCTCAAAGGGAATGACATTCTCTTCAGGATTAAACTTGACAGTTTTAACTTGTTCCTTTTCTATTTGGAGAGCATTTGGATCTAAATGCTCGTCAGAAACAATCTAAATTGGGATATATGATAATATAATATGCATTACATCATCATGTTCAGGCTTCCCCAAGAAAAAAGTAATTAGCCCCACCCCAAACCACACCCCAAACCACACCATAGTACTTCTATATTTCTCTAAGTACTTTCTTATAAGTAAACAAATTACAGATGCTAGCTAAGAAGCAGTGGCACATGTCAAAAACCAAAGGAATTTAGGAGGAGGGGAATATTAACTCAACAATTAAAGCATTGCTTTCTACATGTAGGGCCATGTTGGTATCTAGAGGTCACTTTATAGTTTATTTCAGCTCCTTTCCTTCACTTAAGCCACAAATGACCTCTTATGCATTTTTATTAATTAACAGCTAAGAAATTCAGTTTTAATTCTGTGCTCATTGGTTAGATGCCATTATTTTTTTCTGTGGTCTGATTAGCCACCACCTGGCGCTCTGAAGTGAATGCTATGTACATACAGCTTACTCTGTAGCAGGAAGGTATACAGGCCCGTAGTCAAAGTAAAGCATTGCAATTAGGAGTACTAGTGTCTGTTGTTTTGGGATCAAATTGTTCTCAGCATTAGTGCTCAAGTGAACGAAAATGGAGAATTTCAGTTTAAACTCTTTCTATAACACTAAGTCTTGATAAAGCAAAGAGGACTGATCTTTACCACAATTACCCCCGTCCCACCTTTCATACTCACCCATCCACTTCTTATAGCACTTACATACCTGTGGCTGTCGAATAAAGTTGAGTATATAATCTATAACAGCATCTATATACTCCAGGTTCAACCTGTGAGTGTCAGCTTTAGAACTGGGCTGTTGTACCCACTCTTTGAACTGTTTAAATGTCACTCGAGTAACCGATGGATCGGCATTGATGCCAGAACTTGGCTTCTCCCCAGGCTCATAGTCTTCACCTGATAATGTCTTCTTTAAGCTGCTCTTACCTGAGTATGGAGTTATCATAATCATGTAGGTGAACCTGCCTATACAGTAGATCTTATTAATTTCACTGTTAACTGTCAGTAGGGATTCACTGTTCTTCATTGACCTCAGGTGTTTTAAATATCTTGTCATGCACACAGATACAGTTGTAGAAATATGACCTCACACGATAGGGATAATATAAAACTTCTACATACTACTGAGAATATAACCACATCTATATATAGTACATTGCACTTCATAGTAATATCCTACACAGAGTGCACACACACTCACTATAGTCCACTTTCCTACACATTCACTATAGTCCACTATCCTACACATTCACTATAGTCCACTTTCCTACACATTCACTATAGTCCACTTTCCTACACATTCACTATAGTCCACTTTCCTACACATTCACTATAGTCCACTTTCCTGCACACACACACACACACACACACACACACACACACACACACACACACACACACACACACACACACACACACTATGGTCCACCTCCCTGATCACACACACAACCTTCCAGATCACACACACTGTAAGAGATCAAGCATCATACAGGCCCTTGTCCAGGTAACACAGTGATTTATTTTATGTTGGCAAAGATTTCTTGTGATAACAGACAAATAAGCATGAATCAATAGTCCTGTGCATAACAGAAAATAGCAGTCCTAACTATATCCTAACACGACAAAGTCCAGCTTTTATAGCCTACACACACAAAACACAGAGCCTCCAACTTGAAGTGAATAACTTCAAGTTACAAAAATTGCTCACTTTGTAGCAAATTCCGTAGAGCTAATAAGACACACACCTACGTGTGCAGGTATCTTGTGATTAATGATGATACTAGACTGTGAACTAGAATTGAGAGTCTTAGCTATCATAGTGCTTGATAGAACAAACTATAGCTATATAAAATTAAATAACAATGCACCACTAAACAAATATCATAGCTATACTTCCGTATAAATTGAATCAATTTCCGTAGTCCGCATTTATAGGTGTAAATCAGTAAAAATATGGATAAATCCGTGTGGAAAACAGGTACCTTAAGGCAACATTTATAAACTGCTACTCATTTTAGCGAATTTTAGCGATTTTCAATTTTTTGTCAAATAAAAGGTCTGTGGGGTCAAAGATCACCAGAGGATCGTTATATTGTGATTATTATTGTAGCTAGCCCGCAAAGGAGGTCACTATAATAATTATAAACATTAAAGAGATAGAGAAAAGCTGTTCCGTCCGCTGGTAGTTACCCTCCCACGTAATTGTTTTAAAGACATCTATCTATAAAATAATTATTAACATCGTGAACTAATGGTGCATAATTATCTGTATACTATAATATGGTGCATAATTATCTGTATACTATAATATGGTGCATAATTATCTGTATACTATAATATGGTGCATAATTATCTGTATACTATAATAAAGTCAAAATAGCTAATATTTGTACCAATTAAATGCCTCAAAGCACAGAACCGCTAAATTTTGTACCCTTTGTACCCGTTAATAAAGGTTACCTTAAGGTATCACCAGCACAAAAATAAGACAAAACTTGTTTATTCAGATCCACTAACACATTAATACTTAAATAATAATATTTACACTATCTACTGAAAAATTTGTCACATAGTCTGGTCTTCCACACACACACATACACACTATGGTTTACCTACCTGATCCTGTGTCTCCTATCAACATAATCTTGATCCTGGACTCAAGATGGCTAGCATACTTCACAGCATTCAAGTAGCCTCTAATGATGTCTTTCTCCTTGCGATTCATCTCTCGGATTGCTTTGTCAGCTGCAAAAATATCAAATCACACATGGTAGATATACCGTGTAACTCCTCCTTACCCGTACTATGCTACTGCCATTTAATGCACTCATAAATCCACTATGTATGTACATTGCATACTCTATACCACATGCACACGCTCTACATTATACAAATTCGTACCTCTCCCTTACCACACAGACACACATACTGTTTATATACACATGTTTAATGTCCCTTCCAATCGTCCCCACACCATCCAATCTAGTTCTACCTTCCCATCTATATAGAGCTTATGCAATGATGTCACGATGGATCACGCACAATACTGGGCGGCCATTTTGAGTGGCAAATGGGCAAGAGCTGTTGTGCTGTCGGCTATACTAATCGTTACAGGAAAGGTTCTGGGGTTCATTTTTATCGTTTTCCAGAAGACAAAAGTAGAAGAGCAAAGTGGATCGCTGCTATGGCACACAAGAACTGGGAACCAATTGAACACTCCTGGATTTGTAGTGCTCACTTTGTTTCTGGAGCCAAGGACAACAACCCACTGTCTCCAGATTATGTACCCTCAGTCTTTTCTCATGTCAAGAGCTCAGTGAATGGAAGAGGGGATGAAACGATTTGAAAGGGTATCGCAAGTGAAGAAAAGAAGAGTTGAAACTGGAAATAAACTAGAAGCTGCCAGGTCTCTGTTGGAACTTTCTGACACTGGTAATGGTGTTACTCACTGTGAACCACACTCTGGTGTTTTTATGATGACTGATCTTGCCATGAATGATTTGAAGGAGTTGGAAGCAGATGAAGTAAAATTGAGTAATAGCCTCCAGGCAGTGTGCAGAGAGAATCTCCAGCTAATAGAATCTTACTATTGAGTGTGCAGCGTTGAGGGACAAGAATTGAGCGTTAAAGTTAGAGTATGAGCAGCTAAGAAGCAACCAATCATCTGCAATAACTGACCAAGAGCCATTTGGAGAGACAGTTTTTGAGGGCCACAATGAAAAGGTAAAGTACGACACTGGATTATTTCAGTTTGTATCATCTGGCATAGTACCTGGTAACAGTTCCCTCTTCAACAGAAATTTATTATGGTTCTCATTAAGCTCCGCCTTAATTTAGGGGACCAAGACCTTGCCTACAGATTTAATGTGGACCAGTCTACTGTTACCAGGCATATACAAAAGTGGACTGAGATTTTGTATGTGCGATTGGGACCTCTTGTTAAGTGGCCAGATAGAAGTGAACTGTTACGTACCATGCTCATGAGTTTTAGAAGAAGTTATGGAAAGTGTATCATAATAATAGATTGTTTCTAAGTATTTATAGAGCCAATTTAATGGTCAGAGCACAAACGTGGTCAAACTACAACACTGTAAAGTTTCTCATAGGGATATCCCTACATGGAGCAGTGACATACATATCTAAAGCATGGGGTGGTCATGTCTCTGATGTGCATCTGATAGAGCACTGTACCTTTTAGAAAAGCTGCTAGCTGGTGATTTGATCTTGGCCGACCAAGGGTTTTACATTTAAGATAGTACAGGACTCTACAGTGTTGAAGTTAAGCTGCCCCCTTTTACCAGGGGAAAGAAACAATTGAGTAAAGCAGAGGTTGATGTTGCTCGTAAGCTGTCTCATGTACGCATTCATGTTGAGAGAGTCATTGTGTTAGTGCATCAGAAGTATTCTATTCTGAGATCAATACTTCCTGTGAATTTTATCATGTGTGTGCAGTGGACAAAGTTGTCTTAATTTGTCGTGCCTTATGTAATTATGTGAATCTGTTATAATTTATGTATCCTATTGCAGAAGAGGTTATGCATGTGCAAAGTGACATCAATGACACACCCATCCCATAGGCCTAGTGTTGATTCAGTAGGTCAGTGCAGTGGTTGCTTTCAGAGAGCCATGCAAAGCCTATAGTCTCAACCCTAAACCCCACCCTCTTGCAAGGAAAAGAGTCTGGTATATACAATTTGAGCAATTTTTGGGTCTGTTGACTCATCCTGATTCATGGTACACCAATCAGAAACATTAATTCCACATGACCGACTGTGGTCATAATGTTTCTTGCACATCCTTTCTTCATACTCATTGCCTGCTTCTTCCTCGTGCTCACACCCCCACCTTGTAGCTCTGGATTTCAATGACATACTCTCAGGATAACAAATTACGATTGTGCTGGCTGTGTTTCATCGGTACAACATGCTGATCAAACTTTTGAAGCAGTTACTCTACCTGATCGTTGTTGAAACCAGATCTTTGACTGTGCTTGATCCCTGGTATTCTATGTAATTCTGGTAATTTTGCCTGTCTTCCTCTCTTCTGATTCCTTGCCCCCAATACAGGTATAGGCCTCCAAGTTTGTCCAGTTTGAAGTCTAGCAGTCACATCTAACCCCCTTAAAGTAATATGAAGCACTAGATGGTCCCGGTTCCACATTGCCACTCACACATGCACCAGCTTCTGCCACTCAAGATGGTGTCTCACAACGGTTGCTACGTTTCAATTGCGTTTCGTTACGCCATCGCATAAACTCTATATTAAGCAATCCCCCCTCCCCCATGGACATCACGTACATTACCTCCCCGAAATACAAACTGTAATGAAGCACAGAATTCAGGAAAGGTTTTTATTAATGATATTATATTATTGATATCAGAATTCAACGATAAAATGATATGACTGTGACTAGCAAATTTGAGTTCTGTCTCTACGATGAAAAAAATGCTTCTTTTTATACTTTACAGATGGTGAGTGAATATGATTGGTTAGACTGTCTCTCCAATAGCTAGCTAATAAACAACTGTCTGTTGATAATGGTTACAGCCAATAAGAATAAATGTTTATGTGGGGTTAAATAAATAATACAATGAAATAATAACTCTGGGGTTCAGTGTAATAAAGCTACCTCAGGTCCTTTACACTTACCTAACTAGTTCTACATTAACTTAAAGCAATATACTGCCATGAAACTAGGAAACTGATCTGTATTATTTTAGCCAGTTTGATTACTGGCTCAGAAATCAAAGCTGTGGCTATTGGGCATGTGCAAACAACCCATATAGTTCTGTACAGTGGGATTCTTACAAGAGACAATGTTAGGGGATGTAGGTTTAGTCCCAGAGAAGAGAGAAAAGTCAGGATAAGGTGGCCAATGGACTGTACAAAACTTTGGAAAGAAGTTTTCCATTTAACCTTTAATATCCCCCTTTCTATATATACGTAACACCACAACCATCTAGCTTGCAACAACCCCCAAAATAATTTCCATTTAATGCCCACTTTCCACAATCTCTACCATTTCCATTTAATGCCATCTTTCCCAGCCCCACCTACCAATTGTCCCCTATCCATAGCCCCACCTACCATGCTGTTGCTCCACATTAAGCAACAATCTCTCAGCATCCCATTGCTGGTACTTATGAGCCACCATGTAAGGAGTTTCTCCAGCATTATTTTCGATCATCTGGTCAGCCCCTGCCTTGACAAGAATGTCTATGAGTTCCTTGGAGCCATGTTTAGCTGCATGGTGCAAGGACGTGTACCCTGCATCATTCTGTGAGTTAACTGCTTCAGGATCCTGGTCTCGACCTAGAGTAATGCGTGCAGTACAAAACAAAATAGCTAGCTATTATACATGTAAAGTGGCTGAAGCGGGTAGCCATTTTACACAGAATAATATGAGTGCTGGGAGGAGGAGGAGGAGGAGATATTGGAGGAACTATATATGGAAGGAGGACATTAGTGATTTCTTTCTATATATTCCACCTGTAACTCTGGTTACGTTCTAAGACACCATACCTTATCTCATTACACTTATCACCTCCTTACCTACCTACAATAGCACTGACAGCTTCAACGTGACCTCCCACAGCTGCACGATGAAGGCAGGTCTCTCCTCGATTGTTCCTGACTGTCACAGATGCACCAGCTGCTGTAAGCATCTGACAGATTTCACCTGGATAAAAGTGAAGATCTTGATTAAGGGATGGAACAGCTTGTTTTAATGAGCCAAGAAGAAACATCCAGCTTCATTTCCAGGCTCCTCCCCTTGATAAAGTCACATATGACAGACTGCTAATGTGACAGACAATTATAGTATGAGTTTATAAGTACAATTCTTAAACCAATCCTCTTGTCAACATAGCCCATACAATGTGTACTATGCATACTCTATTCAGTGCAGAGTTTGAGTGTTACTGGGCCTAGCTAACTCTTGGGACATTTTATAGCCTATGTTTGCTATTTATTTGAGGTCTATTGGGAAATAGAACATGTGATCTGGAAGCAGAATCAACCAATAAGTATTTAGCACAGCACACTAGATAGTAAAGGAAAGTCACACACACACACACACACACACACACACACACACACACACACACACAGTTTACTTGGGGGGGGGGGGGGGGGGCAAAGGGTGTGGGAACAAGGGGGCAGGGCCTAGAAACAAGGCTAATTGGGGAAAAAATTAACGAGCTGTCTCAGGAATCTGTCTAGTTATGTGGTTAGCCCAGCCAAACCCATTACCAGACTACGAGGATCAGATCAAATGGTCTGGTTCCTAATTAATGCTCACCGTTTCCTGCCTCTGCAGCCAGGTGAAGAGCAGTATCGCCCCATTCATTACGATCATTGAGTCGAGCTCGACAAGACTTCGACTGGAGAAGACGCCGGACAATGTCAGTGTTTCCATCTCTCACGGACGAGAATAAATCGAATGTGCTCATTATTTTTTTAGCATTTCGCCACTGAATCCACTTCACTCTAGCCCGCAGTATGTTACATCATCAGCCAGACTATAATATTATTTTTAGTTGTAAGTTTCTTAGCTAACTTGCTACCCGTTTCTAATTCACTCTCTAATAAGCATTGACCGCGAAACTACCCCTAAACGGAAGAGGGTGGGGCTCGTTGGAGTTCCACCCATTTTTTCTGCAAGAGAAACCATGTGCATGCAATAACTGAGTTGCTAGCCACTACAATAATATGCAGTAGCGTTTGACTTGAATTGAGATAGATTCTATATCAGCAATGTTTTTAGCTCCAAGCAGTGCTCTTTCCTCTTCCAGCGGCTCTACGGAGGTCCGATCACAATCAAGTCCGGTGGATTACAAAGGGCTGCAGAACAGATTGTACGATTTATGCCTTGAAGAAAGCATCACTGACGTAGACAGCGAAGGTGTTATGCGATTCCACTCTGACAGCCTATTCAAAGGTGCATTCCTAGAGATGAACGCTCTGAGAGAAGCAGAGCAACTTTGTGATGTTATTCTAGAAGTGGAAGGAGAAAGGATTCCATCTCACAGAGTGGTTCTTGCATCTCTCAGTGCTTACTTTCGTGCCATGTTCACTGGTGAAATGGCAGAAAGTAAGCAAAAGACAATTGTGATAAATGGAGTAGATGCTTCTGCTTTGAGGAGCCTTGTGGAGTATGCATACACTGCCTCCATTAAGATTTCTGAAGACAACGTGCAAGCTATTCTTCCCGCAGCCAGCGTTTTACAGTTTGAAGAAGTAAAAAGAGCATGCAGTGAATACCTACGAAGACAACTAGACACAGATAATTGCCTCGGGATCAAGCTCTTTGCAGAGGTGCACGGGTGCCAGGAATTACAGACTGCAGCCACAATATATTCCAGTCACTACTTTGCACAAGTTAACAAGAAAGATGAATATTTAAAGCTTTCCTTCGATGACATTAAATCTCTCCTGAATAATGATCACCTGAATGTCTCTTCTGAGTTTGAAGTGTATGAAGCAGCCATGTCTTGGCTTCTTTACAAGGAAGGAAGAAGGAAGCACATCTGCGACATTATTAACCTTATCCGCCTACCTCTGCTAAGTAACGAGCAGCTGCTTGCCACTGTAGGACAGAGCTCATTGGTGTTGAGTGATCCTAGATGTGTCAAGATGATGGTAGATGCTGTACAATGCCATGTACTACCTGAGTTCAAATCCAAAGTAAGTTGTGTTAGTTTTTGTTATAATGATTATAGAGAGGGTTAAGGATTATAATTATCATAATGATAAACATTCTTTTGGATACACCTAAGTTCTCCTTTCCCTACCACTTACAGTATTATGAAGTGTGGACTCTTTGGGGAGCTTTAATATGTACGGTCACATCTAACAAAGACGAAACACACTCTATTACAACCTGTCATAGTTCATTACTATAGTGGTATCCTTGACCTGAGAAAGAAGAATGACTATATGATTAACCAGGATCAAAGCATTGAATTTTTTTTCTGATCTTGCTGCTCAGCATGATTACTATATAAATATTTATACTGCATCAAAGGGAAATATTGTTGGCACACTTCACTATCATTTATCATCAAAGGAAACCACTTCTTGGTGCAAAAGACTCAGGCTGACCTCTCTATATAATAGGGCTATTACTTTAGAAGAGGTTGTTTGGTTTGATACTTCATGAAAGATGTTCCCCCTTGAAGAGTTGAGTGAGAGGTAAAGTTCTTTTTTTTCATGATTGAACACTAGCATATACTATCTCTGAAAACTTCAACCAGTGAATTAATACACTGAGTAGTTATCTTTTATCTCACCAGTTCTTCAGAATAAATCATTCAGGTAATCATCATCATCCATGCCTCAGTTGGTATGAATCACTACACAGAAATACCTTCGAGATTTCTTTTTCGCTTTCTAAACCTTATAAGCATAAATTACTCTCCATTCTGTATTTGTAAGATGCTAGAGATACACTGAGGCTGAGATGCAATGGTTGTAATGATACTGCCACATTTCCTCTGTCTACATACTTTTGGCTGACCTTATTGTTATATCCCATTGTACATGGTAGTGGACAACTTGGTCTATTGACATAATCAACATTGTAGATATTTCAGAGGAGTCAGTAAGCCTGGAATAGAGAGCAATTATTCATCCTAATTTCAGGGGGTTGGAATAGATGAGCGTTACAATATAGAGTAGTCATGTGTTTGCATCTCAAAGCAGAGAAGTTCCAGTATAAATTAAACACACATCCCATTACATCCCATTACTACAAAAGTTTCCTGTGGAACTCCTCTACTTCAACAGTCTGTAATAAGATGCTGGTTGACGTTTTCCATAGTATATGATTACCACAAAGTGGCATTTCATATAGAACTGTTATACTACTAAACTTTTGTAATGGAATCTCTTCATTTCAACCACTTTATGGTAACCATACACTGTGGAAAACAACAATCAGAACCTTATTATATAGCTATCCATTATTCAGCTACATTCCTCAGTGTTAACATACACCTCAGCTTGTGTTACTATTGATACATACCTGTGGTTGTTTCACTATACTGAAAGGTGTAAATTGCTGCTAATGTGTGTGTGTGAATGGAAATAGTAGCCATCAAAACTCCCTAGAATTGAGGAAATGCAAAACCTTTTAAAGAGGAAGGTGCCTCCTAATGTTGTGCCTTACTATGAGCTCAGAATGTTCCTTTGGAATGTACTGATGCAATATATATCCTTAGCTGTGACCCATTTACTTTGAGTAAGCTATTCTTGAAGCCCTACTACCAAGTTAACAGAAAGTTTAGGATTCCTTTGTAGTGTGAGACTTACCTTCATTTATTGATTTAAGCTACCTCACAACATCATAGATATCATGGACAACTATGTGTGTAAATGCCTATGGTTTTCTCAGTGGAAAACCTACATTGCTCCTACAGTCTTTTGTTGCCAAATAATTTGTGTGACTTTGTATAGCCCTTTCATGTAATTATGTGGTTTATTTTCAAGTGATGTATAATTTGGTGTAATTATAAAGTGCTTCATGTGGTTTATACTGAGGAGGGAATGTTTGTTTTTAGACACCATGACTACAGAAACTAGCACGTAATTATTATAGAATTTATTAGCAGAACACCATTTAGATGTGGTTCTATATTGCTATATAACAGTATACTGAACACCTATGCTAATTAAGCCACTCTGCCCTAACATCTGGCCTACTTTTTGACTTACAGTGCTACTACATACAAAACAGCTAAACAAAAAGAATTACATGTACCTTCAGGCAATTAAATTGAGTGTAATCTCAAGTTAATGAGAGGTAGTTATACTGCTGGAATTAGAGAAAATCCACATTCTCCCTCCATGGCTATGCATCAATGATGCATCAATCTGTTTGTTCAATGAACAAACATAAACTTGAAAGATCATGCAGCAATGCAATAAGACATTTCATGACAGCAGATCAAAGGCTTACTAACCCTTTATGACTCCACAAGTAACCATGTACAAAGAATAGCAACAGACAGCCCCTCTTATTTGTGTCTAATACTCTGGTGGGAAGCATAACATGAGCGTTGCTATGAGTCACAACAAAACATGGCTCATTGATTTCTTAAGCTCTGGAAGTTCCATCTGATGATTTACACTGCTTCACGCTTCATTTATTCATCTTTACACTTGGTAATAGTTGCTTACTTACAGAAATAGCTATATGGCATGGGACTTTTGATGTGGTTCTTCAACCCTGCACCCACTATTGTGAGCATTGCATAAGAAATATTAGTAACAGATGCTGCAGTGTGCCACCCATAAATACATACATTATTCAAATTAGTGAGTCGAAATGAAAGTGATAGCAATAAAGATTTGAATCCAGGTTTCCTTTGGTGGGAAGGGCAAGAGAGAGCCTTGTACACACGAAATCCATGTATTCTACATATCCATTTATGCAAGGTGGCTAACTTCGGATCACCAGCCTCATCAGGAAATCCACATATCCATTCATCTACATTTCTGCAAGATGGCTAATTTTGGATCACCAGCTACCAAATTCCCATATTATTAATTATATTCACAGCCAGTGTGTACCTGGCTCTCTGTCCCTTCCTGTCAAAAGAGGCCAGGGTTTGGGGTTAGCTAATAAATGATATAAAATCAAAGGGCATATATACTTCCTGTGCTGCTACATCAAGGAAAACAGCTGAAGCCTTTTATTATTATTGGTCATAGTATGTACCAGAAAAAATTACTATTTTAAGTAGTTGACTTGTAGACATTACTAGTATTTGGCAGACAACTATTATGGGTTTCAATATAATTATATAATAAGCAGACTACTCGTTTACACTAAACAGCCAACCCTTAGGGTGACCACTCACACTAATTGCTGTGTCCCTGTCCATAGCAGTGATAGTAGAATGAGTGATACTCCACTTTTAAATAACCTGTAAATAAAGATACTGCTTAAAGGGTAAGAAACTTCAAAGGTTCAGTATTTTATACATTCCATAATCATGAAATCAATGCAATGAATGCCTGCTGATTAAGGGATTGAGTCTGTGTCCACACCTGTACTGGGGGTACAGAGGTGGCCTGTTTATACAGTGGAACCGGTCACCCTTTGGACACAACCAGTTGGCTGTTATACAGGTGGTCTGCTTATACAGTGGAACCTGTATATAGTGGTCACCCTTTGGACAACCAGTTGGCTGTTATACAGAGGTGGCCTGCAAGTGATTTTATTATCCTCATACTATATCAAATCATTCTTGCCCCCAGGTTGAACCCCATAGGTTACGACCTCGTAAGCCACATGAAAAACTCTTTGCCATAGGAGGGTGGGACGGCAACATGGCTGTGAACGTGGTTGAATGCTATGACACAGAAACAGGTCAATGGGAGACCACCAACTCCACTAAAACCCCCCGGAATGGTGTGGGGCTTGCAATTCTTAACGGATCTCTATACGCCATTGGAGGCCATGATGGACAGAGGTTTCAGAACTCAGTTGAGGTATTTGATATCAGGATAAACAGGTGGAAGAGCATTGCATCTCTCAAACACAGAAGGGCCAGTGCTGGTATGTTCTATAGTGATAGAAGTCATGCTTTTAAAACTGTATTTGGAAGGCATTTTGCACTTTCAAAATACATAGTCCTCTTTGAAGTGCAATTCAGTGGTATTCACTGAATATAGTACTTTAAGGGAATGTTTATGTAAACCTGAAAAAGTTAATAACCCAAACAGTACATCCTCGTAAGGTGCTGGTGAATGACTGCCATCATTATTTTGCATTTGCAGGTGTAGTAGTGCATGGTGGATACATATACGCTATTGGTGGACAAGATGGAACTTTGAGGCTACGATCAGCTGAACGTTACAGCCCCCTAAGAGGCGAGTGGGAATGTGTGGCTAGTATGAATATGAGAAGAGACAGTCCTGGAGTGGCTGCCTACAAGGACAGTATATATGCCATAGGTGGATGTCATGCCTGTATGTTCCTGGACACAGTTGAACGATACGATCCCAAACAGAACCGATGGTTTTCAGCCATGCGCATGAATCATCGTCGTAGTGCCATTGGCACCATCACATACAAGGATTATATATACGTGTTTGGAGGTCATGATGAACAAAACAACCTCTGCACTATGGAGAGATATGACCCACGTTCCAATGTCTGGGTCACTCTTAATTCCATGAATTCTCCTCGTGCTGGTGTGGGTGCGGCTATCCTCAATGGTAAAATTGTAGCAGTAGGAGGTTTTGATGGGGTAGAGCAGCTCAGCAGTGTGGAACAATACGACATCGATACCGACACATGGACATACATGGCAAAGATGAAGTACGAAAGAAGTTATGTAGGAGCTCTTTCGACAATTAAAATTATATAACTTCTTTATCTCTTGTAGTATATCACACACCTCTCATCCTTACCTACCCCAAATATGTCCCTCAGTTGCTACCTATTATTTGTGAACTGTAATGGGTACAAGGTATATAATCATTATTATTCCAACATCGGATTTTCTCCTTCATGAATAACTTTCATATCATGTTATTTAATTTTTTGAAATCATTTAGCCAACAAACTGATTCATCGTTCATCATTAACCATTAATCTTGGCATTAATTTTGTGTATAAATTTTTATGCAGAGGGTAACACTTTGATTTCATTGAGGGGCTATTTTTAGACATGCAATTTTAAGTTGATTATTTATTATTTGCTTACACTGCCTTAGCTGTTAAGTATATAGCTGTAAGCTGTCATGCATGTGCTATGCATGTGCTATGCATGTGCTAGGTATGCACTTTGAAGAGTTTGCTGCAGGAAATTAATTTTTGTGGAGACCTATTCCAACCCCCTGAAACAGACACCTCTATATACAGTGGGATGCCTCTATTCCAACCCCCACCTTTGTATACAGTGGAACTCCCCTATTCCAACCCCCTGAAATGAGGACACCTCTGTATACAGTGCTATTCCAAGTCCCTTAAGTGAGGATACCTCCCTATCCATAGTAGAACTCCTCAGGCACTTGGATATGTCCCAGATAACATTAAACATTAATGGAACCTCACTCCTGAAATGAAGATATCCCTCTAATCAAGACATTTTAACAATAAAAAAAATTAGTTCCAAGGTTTCAAGAATAGAGAGGTTCTACTATACATGCATCTCCTTTACACTAGACTGTCTCTGACATGGTTAAGTTCATAATTATTGAACGTGCAACTATTAGAAATGGTACAAATGTTAAGGGGAAGAGGTAATAAACAGCTGAAAACTGTTTGGCTAATAATAATAATAATAATAATAACAACAACAACAACAACAACAACAACTATTATTATTTGAACAGGTGATGCCAGCTATTCTGCCTTGATTTGTTTTTTCCTAAAGAGAGATGACAACAGTGAGTGATAGAGTAAGAGCCAGCCAATCATCAGTACATGACAGTAGAAGTACACTGAACTCATGAACTGCAATACAATACATACAATAATAATACTGCTTCACATGGTACTATACACTAGTTAGACAGGTGGAACTCTTCCCCAAAAATGAGGACACCTCTGTATATAGTGTAACCCCTCTAATCCAACTCCCTGAAATGAGGACACCTCTGTATACAGTGGAACCTCTCTATTCCAACCCCCTGAAATGAGGACACCTCTGTATACAGTGGAACCTCTCTATTCCAACCCCCTGAAATGAGGATACCTCTGTATACAGTGGAACCTCTCTATTCCAACCCCTCCGTATTGAGGACATTTCTGTATTAAGGATACTTTCCAAATATCCATATTTTCTTTACAGTTAACTGATATTCTTTGGGTAGGTAACAAAAAAAAAAGGTAAAAACTACCACACACTGAATAAAATTATTTCTGTCTATTCATGAGGCTTTTCCAGTCCAAGATAACATTAATGTATTCACCATTCTAATCAGGACATCTTAATCTGTCTCCACCCCTCTAATCAGGACACCTTAATTTGTCCCAAGGTGTCTGGTAGAGAAAGAGTAACATAATTTTATCTCTCCCCTCCCCCCTTTCCTCTCCCTCTTTTAATATTGGCATGAAAGATAAACGACAGGAACATTTCCCCCACACAAAAATTATCTATTTAACTACAAACAATTGCTAGTTAATCTTCAAGTGCATAGCTATCTATAATGGTTATAAGGTTACTCACAGAAATATTTTATTTTCAAGTACATAGCTATATAATGGCTATAAGGTTACTCACAGAAATATTTTTATTTTGGAATCTTTTCAAGTTGAAATTTAAGAAGTTGGTATTTTACAGGCTTCAATTCCCACAATATTTACACCATGCCTGTGAAGCTTCCACACAGGTTTTCACGTAGTAACCCCTCCAAAGCAGTGTTTTCCCAACAGGTTCACCACTATTATAACTACCTAGATTCTGACTCAGTCTTCATTGAACTAATATGGAGGTGGGGAGTTATGGTAAGACTGCTTCAATTCCATAAGGAACATTAATACAGGAAATATGTCATCTGTTAGATGTGATTTCATTTATTAGACGTCATCTATTAGATACGTCATCTATTAGATGACGATTATTAGACTTCATCAATTAGATGTCACCTATTAAACGTCACCTATTATACTAGACTAGGTATTTGGGTCCATTACCTATTAGACCAGGGGTCGGTTATCTAGACATATTTACTCATGTCTCTCTTATTTGGGAAGGTTCTCTAGGGCCTTGGATCCAATCCACTCAAATTTTAGTCCTTTTTGAGCTCTGACTAACCTTGTAACAATCAGACCAGGTAAGGAGCATGAAGATAGCAATTGGATACATTAGGAAGCAATTTCTGAATAAGTATGCAAATATTGTGAGGGGAATACGGATCACCAGTCTCATATCACTCAGGGAACAGCCAAGAAGCCGTCTCATGAAGCTAATAAACTACAAAGAGAGATAATGATGTGATCAAAGTAAAATGGTATACATAGTAAGTAGGTAGGTAAGTGGGTTTATTAATAACTACCTTCATTCTTTGATATAATGAAAGTTTAGCTAGTGTAGATCAACAGATTCCCAGAGCAGGTAACTTTTATTGGGTTTACTTTCACATAATATAAATCTGAAAATGCCACGCAATTAATCTAACTAATAGAAACATTATGATTGTTGCTTGTGTTTTATTGCATGGACAAATGGTTAAGAAATATCTTCACTAGAATCACCCACTCCAAAGGCACACACTTCCTATTATGATCACCATCATCTTCCCACTCAATTTTTGACCTCTAGATTAATCCCTGAGTACATACTGTTGTTGGTCTGACCACACCTACCACACTTACCGTCCTCTCGGCCAAGATGATTATCATCTCCAGTGAGAAATTGATGTAGTAACCCGGCCATACTCCATGCCAGATGCTGACAAATAACATTGTAAGCCCCCAAGAGGTTAGCTTATTACCCAGAAACTTCAGCCTTTTGTATACATACCTAAAGTAACCAGCAAGAGACATTAAGGGTTATCTAGATAAATGGACACATATGCAATAAGGGTTATCTAGATAAATGGACACATATGCAATAAGGGTTATCTAGATACTCAATCAGTGATGGTTATTTAAATACCCCAAAGATAGTAAAGGTTATTAAACCGAGACATTAAGGGTTATCTAGATACTTCAAAGAGAGTAAGGGTTATTTAGGTGCTCCGAAGACAGTAAACCATGAGGTCATATTTCTGGATTAGATTACTTGACTTACATAGAGCAATACAAGTAAAAAATTATATAAAATAATGTGCATATGTTCATGTGAATACAGTATACGCTATAGTTGACCACGCAGCTATTGGCTCTCCTCCGTGTAATACGGGATCATGTTAGATAACCTACTGTCCACATCAGCCAAAAATACCCAAAGTAGTCATTTGGGTATTTGATAATAATATCAAATGGTGATATTTGATATTATTATCATATTATCCTTTAATTAGAACAAAAAGGCTTTGATATAATAGAGAGAGAACCTTTGCCACTCAATGAAATTTGATACCAGATACTACCCTATGTTTGAAAACACACAAACCGATCAAACAGTGAGATCAAACACAAACTTATAATGCAAAGCTGGAGCTTTCAATTTCATATCCTTTACTGTAGTTGCCTAGATCACCACACACACACACACACACACTATAATAATCCTTTTTACTGCAAGACCAGCATATGTACACATACCCTGTAATAGTCTACTACCACTCAGAGTATTGGAAGAAAAGTATTTCTTGAACAGACATAATCTCACTATGAAATACTGATATAAGAGAGAGATTATTACATGTGACTACTCCATTAACACATTGGCTATAGTAATATAATCTAATAGTGTGAGGGAACCATACCAAACCATGATCAATTATATGGAGACCCCTTACCATCTCTATTACATACCACTCTCGAATACTTGATAACCCTTTACCTACTAATATCCTATAGGAGGAAGCATAATAATAGTACAAATCTTTTTACCATGCCACCCATTTATTAGTGTTCAAGTTGAAGGAGTCCACCACACCCTGGAACGTGATGGAGGTCTCAAATTTAATGATGTGAATGTTAGCCAAAGTGTGCCAATTGATCTTTCCCTTCTCTTCTCCATAAGAGATTCCAGTTAAGATGCAGGATCCTTCCTAGTAACACACAAGGAAGAACATTCATAAAGTAAAATTTGGCTTTATTGTGGAACCTTTACTGTCCTGAGGGTAACAACATGGAACATGTACTACGTATTATTAATTGCATACAGAGGATGGCCAGCGGAACCTGTATATAGTGATCACCCTTGGGACACAACCAGTTGGAGAGGTGGTCTGCTCATACAGTATATAGTGGGGACACAACCAGTTGGCTGTTATACAGAGGTAGTCTGCTTATACAGTGGAACCTGTATATAGTGATCACCCTTGGGACACAACCAGTTGGAGAGGTGGTCTGCTCATACAGTATATAGTGGGGACACAACCAGTTGGCTGTTATACAGAGATGGTCTGCTAATACAGTGGAACCTGTATATAGTGATCACCCTTGGGACACAACCAGTTGGAGAGGTGGTCTGCTCATACAGTATATAGTGGGGACACAACCAGTTGGCTGTTATACAGAGGTAGTCTGCTTATACAGTGGAACCTGTATATAGTGATCACCCTTGGGACACAACCAGTTGGAGAGGTGGTCTGCTCATACAGTATATAGTGGGGACACAACCAGTTGGCTGTTATACAGAGGTGGTATGCTTATACAGTGGAACCTGTATATAGTGATCACCCTTGGGACACAACCAGTTGGAGAGGTGGTCTGCTCATACAGTATATAGTGGGGACACAACCAGTTGGCTGTTATACAGAGATGGTCTGCTAATACAGTGGAACCTGTATATAGTGGTCACCCTTGGGACACAACCAGTTGGCTGTTATACAGAGGTAGTCTGCTTATACAGTGGAACCTGTATATAGTGGTCACCCTTGGGACACAACCAGTTGGAGAGGTGGTCTGCTCATACAGTATATAGTGGGGACACAACCAGTTGGCTGTTATACAGAGATGGTCTGCTAATACAGTGGAACCTGTATATAGTGGTCACCCTTGGGACACAACCAGTTGGCTGTTATACAGAGGTAGTCTGCTTATACAGTGGAACCTGTATATAGTGGTCACCCTTGGGACACAACCAGTTGGAGAGGTGGTCTGCTCATACAGTATATAGTGGGGACACAACCAGTTGGCTGTTATACAGAGATGATCTGCTAATACAGTGGAACCTGTATATAGTGGTCACCCTTGGGACACAACGAGTTGGCTGTTATACAGAGGTGGTCTGCTTATACAGTGGAACCTGTATATAGTGGGGACACAACCAGTTGGCTGTTATACAGAGGTGACCTAGTATATACCATAACACATAGTCACTAGCTTTATGTAATGAACTTACTGCAATGAGCCACACTGTTATATATCTCCACAGAGCCACTTTACCGCAGATAGTAACTATGACAAGTTTAAAAAGAAATGGTTTCTCCTGCAAAATCAAAAGGGGATTTATGTGTCATCACTATGGAGTATAGAGACTACGGCTTGCATGAAAAAAAGGTTCACTCTGACACATTCACAGTCTACTGGGCCATAGTCTATTCTGATGCTAAGGTTACAGAGACATTCTACATCACATGAATGGAAAGTGTTGGCATGATTTAGTCTAAGGTGCGCAGTCTAGCCATTGATGAGTGGAATAAACTAACCACTATCTCTGTGATCATCTCTTCTATTGTTCTGTATATTTAGTGCAATCTCTGTGTAGCTATATCACTAACATGCATGTGCCATAAAAAATCTGGTCATGTTCTCAGTAGGTAAAGGGGTTCTAAAATAAAAACTTTTTACATCATTAAAATTACCACACATGGATCTCAGCATCAATAAACATGAATTTAGAAATTTTTGCCTTAGAAATGATCAGATGTATTGACTGACACAGACTCTTCTTTTTGGAATCCAGGCTCTCTATTGGTGGGAAGGAAAAATACATCCTGTCTGTACATGCATTAAAATCCCAGAAAAACTGTGAATCAGATTTTTCATCTGTTTATGTACTTTCATGCAAGTAGCTAAATGCAGATTACCACAATTATCACCAAGTTAACTACAGCTCATGGTAATTCCGGAGTTGAAAAATTATTTTGAATTTCTATTGTTTGAAATTTAATAATTAGATTTTTTAGGATAATTAAATTTCGGAATAATTCTGGCTTCCAAAAATATTTTACTTTTGAGATATTCTTGAATTACGGTATTCAGAATAGCTCAGACCAGCTATTTTTTTACTTCTTCTCACCAATCGAGAGCCTGAGTTTGATGTAAGGACTGATCTGACCTGGAAAAATTTCATGCACAGGACTATAGTGAACATCCTACTCTTTAGATGTAATATTATTAAAAAGGATATTGAAAAATAAAAACTCACAGCAAATTGATCAGTGGCCAACATTGTAATGGGAAAGTATTGATTTAAAACAGAATATACCAGTGCAAAGAACAGGCCTGCCATTAGTCGCTGTATCCCAGCAGGTATGCTAGATAGAAATGTACAATAACAAGATTAGTGCAAGTGAATCTAAGGGTACAAGGTGGTAAGGATAATCAAAGATCTATTATATGTACCAAAATGACCTAATATGATAAAGAGTTGTATAACGTGCAGCATCTCCAGTCTCTCTTCTGTATGTACAGTATAATAATGGCTGACCATTCACATGCAACACCTCCAGCCTCTCTTCTGTACATGCAATAAATAATGGCTGATCATTCACATGCAACACCTCTAGTTGCTTTTTGTACATAAGAGCTGGTCATTCACAAGGTACCATGATGCAGCAAAATTATCATTATAACAGTGAATGCTTTTGGACAGTGACCTATTCAAAATGGATAATTGGTTGATAGCCATTACTTAATATTTTTTCAAGAACTTAATTTGTACAGTAATAGATCTTCAACAACTCCATCTTTAACCATTCTTACCTGTTAGGTACTTTCCTCCACTCAAAGAGCCGACCCTCTGTGAATTTCAGATGCAACGAAAAAGGAATCTTGCCGAATGAAAGGAAAAAAAATTAGTGATTAGCTTCATCCTCTGCAAGATAATGTGCTACTCCAAGTAATGAGAGAAAACTCAAGTAATTATTATCAGTGTGATATAATTTTGTGTAAACAAGTAAATATTTCTTTTGCTAAAAATTAGACCTGTTTCATTATATTTTTCACTTTAAAGCTACAAAAATTAAACCTGAACCTGCAAACATTTCCAGGTCACACACACTTTAGTTAAAATTTTAAGATGCCAAAATTAATGCAGTGAATTACATACTTTGTCATTACCTGAGGACCAGCTAGCTCTGAGCCATAGAAGAAAGAGAAGCCTAACACCTGAAAATCCAAAAAACACATACAAGTTCTGATACTACATGCAATTAACACCTATTCAGTAACAGAGAGCACTAATTGGACTGGATATTTGAAGTAATAACATATACATGCCCACATGCACATCCACACCTGCAACTCATGCACACGCACACCACATGCACACACAAACTTCATGCACATGCAAACTTCATGCACACATGCACTGCATGAACACCTATTACATGCATACCCGTTGCATGTGCATGTGCGCACACACGTTGGCACACACAGAGGAGAGCTTCTTCACTATTTCACAATATCTCCTTGATTACATTTACTACTAGTGAACTTAGCTATTCAACTCCTTTCCATGTCACATTTAGTCCACTAACTTCCAATAATGAAGATATTACCCACTACTGACCTGATTCACACTGACTAAATTTTCCATTACATTAAAGATTAAATCTAGTCACTCGTAACCCAAGTCTCCTTTTCTCATCAAGAAAATTAATAGAATATTGCACATTTAGTTCACTAACTTCCAATAATGAAGGTATTCTATCTACTGCCAACTCTCTCAAGTCCTTTCCAAGTTTGTCCTGTCCCAAGAAAATGTAGAGTTAAAAACAATCACTTCTCTAGTGAATGACATTCAACCAACTTACCTGATCCTTCCTGCCATCATAGATATTAAAGGATAACCCTATAATGGGAGGAAACCACTCAATGATATTACATTATTACATTATTATAGGATAACCCTGTAATGGGAGGAAACCACTCTGTGATGTTACATAAGACAATACATTGCAAGGTTCTCGGATGAGAGAGGAGGAGGGGCTATACACAAAACACAAGCCATTGTGTTTCCTCTTAAGTTTTCCTCTTATAGTTTTAACACTGTTTGTGTAAAATTAAACTGTCTTACCGATCAGTTTCAGTACCAGTACACAGTGAGGTATAGTCCAAGAAATGGGATGTACTTGCTTCAAATATACCACGGATATGTATCCACAAACCAAATGCCCCTGCAATTAATGACATATTAATTATTAATTATGTATTCATCAACCAAATATACTCGACAATTTGATGACCACTCATTATATATCTATCAACCCCTGTTATTACTGACATAATGTGTATCCATTAACCCCTGTCATTACTGACATTATTAATAATATGTACCCATTAACCCCTGTCATCACTAACATAATAATATGTACCCATCTGTCTATTCAAGTTTTTTAAAGTCCAAAAATGATCAAAATAACAAAAAAAAAAAAGTATTGAAACTGTCAACAATGTGTGTATTCTAATCACCCTAATATTTGGGTACAAGTATAATATTGCATCTAGATCTAGGTACAGTAGTAATAATATAAGGGCAACACCTAGGAGAACAATGACTGGTAATGCCAAGAACTGTCTTATTGTTTACATAATAACTATTCACACAATAGCTATTCATATCACACACACCATTGGCAAAGAAAACTTTGAACACTAGTTGAAATGGTCCCTAGAGATACCACCCCTAACCCTAGCCACTAGCCCATGATAAGCCTGATCCCGAGATCGATGTGTCTGCCCACTAAGAGTTTAGATATCCAGGAGAGTCAAATATTGGGGGTGGGGGATTGAATTACCAAGTAAAGGTAATTAATTTTTTTTTTTTTTTTTACTGTCATTTTTGAAACCTGAATAGCTGAACACACCATTAAAAAGTTCTTTGAGGAGATACTTTAAGCAAGCTTCTGAAGGTGTGTGTGACCAATCTATCCCTCTGAGAGTAAAAATGTTTTTTTGTTGTTGTTGTTGTTTTCTGTTGTTGTTTTTGTTTTGTTTTGTTTTAGTGATTTATTTGTATCTTAATGTAATCCAGAGTGAATACCAGCAACAAGGAACCACTAATATTAACTCCTGTTGCCAATCAGTCCTATCTTATAACAGACATTCTCAGTTCACAAAATTCCAAGGGTCAACAGTGCAGACAGGACTAGTAAGGAAAAGGTCTATAGCAGTTAAATTAGCTATTTTCCAAGGGTCAACAGTGCAGACAGGACTAGTAAGGAAAAGGCCTACAGCAGTTTAATTAGCAATCAATAGGCCGTAGTCAATCAAATGGGTCATAACAAATGAGTGAATATTTAAGGGGACAGACATTCCATGGACCTAACCAACCAATAATGTAACCAGTATGATACTACTGATTATAGCAACAACATAATCTGTAAGTTACTACTTATGATCACAGTAATGAACTATGTAAAGTAATGTCATTATTGATGAATGATCACTGGTAATGTGATCTGTAATGATGACTGACCATGGTAATGAACCAAGTAAGATATACTGATAGCAGAGTGCCTCCACACAGTCTCAAAACAATATACACTGAAAATATGTCCACCATTGAATGCCACACTGTAAAACCTGCAACAATAGATACTATAAAATTCTTTGATAATCATTGGAATCCACAATTGAGTGTCACACTGCAACAACAGGCTCTATCATTGTGCCCAATCACTGAGTGTCACACTGCAACAACAGGCTCTATCATTGTGCCCAATCACTGAGTGTCACACTGCAACAATAGGCTCTATCATTGTGCCCAATCACTGAGTGTCACACTGCAACAACAGGCTCTATCATTGTGCCCAATCACTGAGTGTCACACTGCAACAACAGGCTCTATGATTGTGCCCAATCACTGAGTGTCACACTGCAACAACAGGCTCTATCATTGTGCCCCATCGCTGAGTGTCACACTGCAACAATAGGCTCTATCATTGTGCCCAATCACTGAGTGCCACACTGCAACAACAGGCTCTATCATTGTGGTGACTCATCATTGAGTGCCACACTACAACAGGCTCTCCATTGTGGGATCAATCATTGAGTGTCACACTGCAATAACAGTTGCCACTGTGAGGATCCTTGTTATTTGAATGTTCTATGGAGAAGAGTCTAAATGAATATTCACTAGACAAGTAGACATATTATTATACAGAGGACATAACACAAACTCCAATGTTGTTGACATTTACATAATCAAGATACATAATAATATTTGGATAGAAGTAAATAACACTAGATGTTTACTCACCATAAACATAGTACATTATCCAAACTCCACTCATAGTGAAGTAAATATTCTATAAAAACAATATTATATTTGCATTCAATCTCTATTGTATTCTCTTGATTCATGGTATGGAGAATTCCTATGCTTTCAGTGAATATCTCCCCTTAACCATACCAGTATCTTTTTTCATTTTTTTTTGTGGGAAGGGAGCGGGAGAGAGCTGAATAGTGTGTTATTATGAACAATAATGGCCTATAGATTTTCAGACATAAAGTTATAACTAAAAACAGCTGTTGTCTTCATAGCATCAGCATTGCTATTTCATCTGGCAAACTTCTCTTTATACACGCATAAAATTCCAATAGATATGTGGATTACAATCCAGAAAACAATGTAATGGATTATAATCCAGGTAACTGAATTATAATACCTGAAAAAGCAGAGGATTATAATCCAGCAGTAGATTGATATTATGCTATATAGCAGTTTCCATACCACACCTACTACATGTAAACCACAACAAAACTAATGCATAATGTTGACAATAAAGTATGCAAAGAATTTTTATCTGTTCATTATCTTAATATCTTTAGCATATCAAAGCTTTGTGAATTTTTAACACCTCTTTTGCCATAACCTGTAGGTGTTTGTTTAAGTGGTTTGTGGTTTCCAGTACCTAAACCACAGAACCCCCCCCCAGGGGCCATACAGCTCACCCTTTTACACACTCCAAAATATCAGACTATCTGAATATAATTTCGATCAGCCCATAATAATCATATTACGGTTTAAGTTGACCACCAGTAGGGGTCCCTCGTCTGTTATTATCATTACGCATTATTTCACACTATCACAGCTTCTTTTTTTTTAATGCAGGGAGTATTGTTTGAAGACTAACTTCAAGATTGAACTAATTATCAGGGCTTCTATGTGTAAATTTCCTTATTATATTCTTATTGTATATTATGGTATATTACAGTAATCTTATTATATCATATTACTGAATATTACTGGTATATTACTGAATATTACTGGTATATGACAGATGTAATAGAAATGTAAGGAATTTACACATAGAAGGGAAGCACCCAATTACCACGCTGTTCAATTTATGTCTAATACAGAACCATACGTACCCCAAATGGATGTGATCTCACATACCCCCCTCCCAGTGCCCCTAACTTAGAATCAGAGGTATATGACACTTCCCCACCACAACACGTATAAGCCAAATAAGACACATTTTACACAAATCCTTCTCACATTCAGAAAACTTACCTTGAGAGTTGATGAACCTTCTGCAAGTGTAATCCTATAAAGAAATGCAAAGGGGTAGGCTGGAAAATGAAAAAAGAAAAAAAAATGTAACTACTATAACTATACATTAAGGTTTTATTATAAGAGGAAAAGAAAGAGGTTCATGAAGAAACAGAGTTGATTGAATCTGAACCATACAATTTTGCAATGTGGAATCTATGACATCCTGGGGGTAAAAGATGCACGGAGATGGGTACACATTACTCTAGCTGGCCAGCCCTTCACCTAGAATATGGCTATAAGAAACACTGCATACATTCTGTCTGTATTGTTCCAATGTAACAATTATGAGAATACAATAAGGCCCATCAGAACTTCAAAATTTTGAGAGAATGACTTTGAACAGACTTCTTGTACCCTTAATGTCACATTATACAAACTTAAAGTTAATGTTGGCCATATAAAAGTAACCTTCCCTCCCAAAGGGGGCTCTTGGCCTGCAATCAGCCGACTAAACCCCACATACAGATAGTCGACACACTTATGCAGACTGCAGCTTATAATTAACAGTGATACATGATCCACTCACCACTGAAAAGAGCAAAGAGAAACCTAGCACTAGGCTCAGAGACGCCCAGAACATCTCCAAATTTTGCAGACAAACTCGTCATTATAGGAATCTTGATGGCAGGACTTCACTATTACAAAACAATCCAGCTAGCGCCTCGTCCGCTAACCTGTATTCCCACTTGGACACACATGGCCTAATGTTATAGCCTTAATCATAACTTGGGGTGGGAGGGGGCTTAGGGGAATCCCCCACAGTTGTTCTGCACGTGGCCCTGAAGCTGAGCTATGCCGACTATAGGTGTACAGAGAGATCTCCTCTTCCAAGCACTAGGAAAAACTTATAGTATGGTGTTTATACTCTATTAGGGTTTTTTTTTAGTTGTTTTTTTTTTTTTTCTATAAAGGTGATGAAGAGTTTGATGAGCTGTGCTTTGAGTTTGGCATTGAGTTGGATGAAGTGGTATGGAACTGTGGGTTTGGAGAATTTCACTCCATTTAAAAGTTGTCTATGACTCTGATGATATCTTATTAGTAGAGTCTCAAGAAGAGGGATTACAGAATATGAGGACCTTATAGATTATGAGGGCTCTATAGAATATGAAGGTCCTATAGAATATGAAGGCCCTATAGAAGAGTTATTTAGGCATGTGTCCGAGTGTGGGGGTTGAATTTGGAGGGAAGTGGCTGCTAGCATTCCAGAAAAAAAATCCACTGGCATCAATAATGAAGCAGACAGAGATCACATGACTTCCTCTCCCCTCCCTCTCCCCTCCTTTTCCTATCTTTTGGGTATTTTCATATATTTTATTGTCTTCATTTAGACATCTGAAAAGCAAATGCTAATTCGTGAGCAAGGTCAGATAAAGGATCAAGATGCCTCTGAAGTCATTATCTATAAAATTGAAGTTCCTGCTAACAGGTAGAGTGTGTGTGTTACTGAATGAATGACAAGGATCAAGATGATGGGATGTTTTCCTCTTTCCTAGATATGATCTGCTCTGTATGGAGGGGTTGACTCGTGGTCTCCTAATATTCCTTAATAGGTAAGTTGATATGTGAAGGGTTGATGTTGGCTTCTTTCCTCTATTCAAACCATGTGAATCAGGACAAATCTATCCATTCAAACTTTACATTTCTGTGTCCCTTTCAATCTGAGTAGGACATCTTTACCTAAATTAAGACACTTCTGTATACCCTCTCCCTGAATAGGACATCTCAGAGTCTACATATGAATCCTGGTCTCTATAACACCTTTTAGAATGGTTTAGTAGGACATTGTAGTGAGTAAGGTTTAATATGTTAAAGAGATAGTGTTATTGATGGTTGTAGGATGGAAGCACCTCATTACAGAGCTATCAAGCCCAAGTCTGGTCCTATGCAACAAATGATAGTAAAACCAGAGGTAAATACTCCCATCCATCAGATACCTAGATTACCCTCATACATCAGATTAACCCCATACGTCAAATTACCCAGATTGCCCAGATTACCTAGATTACCCTCATATGTCAGATTACCCCTGTATATCAAGATTACCCAGATTACCCTCATATGTCAGATTACCCTTTTATATCAAGATTACCCTCATAGGTCAGATTACCCCTGTATATCAAGATTACCCAGATTACCCTCATATGTCAGATTACCCTTTTATATCAAGATTACCCTCATAGGTCAGATTACCCCTGTATATCAAGATTACCCAGATTACCCTTTTATATCAAGATTACCCTCATAGGTCAGATTACCCAGATTACCCTCATATGTCAGATTACCCCTATATATCAAGATTACCATTACCCTCATATGTCAGATTACCCCTGTATATCAAGATTACCCCCATACATCAGATTACTCCCTTTAATGAAAGCCAAGAAATTAACTTTTAGCAGACCACTGGAAATGTGTATAGCATTCTGATACATCCTAACCTGTCTAATTCCTTACTCATTATCTTCAGACAGCTCAAGTTCGTCCGTTTGGTCTGGCTGCGGTCTTAAGGGACATTAAGTTCACTCAGGTTTGCTCCAATATCTCCTGCTGTTATAAATCTATCTCAAAGTCCTGTTTATTGACAGACTAGCTATGAGAGTTTCATTGACTTGCAGGACAAATTGCATCAGAATATTGGCAGGTAAAGTAATTATCTCCAGAAAAGGGGAATGATCTTTTAACGAATATTGTACAGTCGTATGTAACATTCCTTCCCCGAAGAATTATCTGGAGGGAATGTAGAAAACTCCTTCCTCCTCAATGAGGCAAAAGTCCCCCCTTCTCTTCAAATTGTGGGTTCATTGTTCTTAAGATGAATGCCGTGGTTCCCCATAGATGATAACAGCACGGAATAATAATCTCTGCATACGACATCAGAAATATTTCATATTTTGCTGTAGGAAACGTAGTTTAGTGGCTATTGGTACGCATGATCTTGACACTATAGAAGGACCCTTTACCTATGAGGCCCTACCTCCATCTGACATCAAATTTAGACCCCTCAACCAGGTAATTTAGACACCCCTCAACCAGGTATTATTTTTACCACAGACTAGCCACTAACAGAATCCATGGTTTGCAGAATCAGAACTATTATTGCCTTTATTAAAAACCAATTTTAGTGGATTTTAAAATACTCCACCAGCTAATGACAATTTATATCATTATTGATTATTATTAACTAATGGTCATTGTCATTCTCATTTTTCTCCTGCTGTTCAAATCAACAAAATTATAAACAGATTTATGAAGCGATACCTTTAAATTCACAATATTCTTTTTATTACCAAAGACTAAAGAATACACAGCTGTTGAAATGATGGACTTGTATTCAGTAAGTATTAGCATTACATTATGAATAAGTTCCTTGAGCAACAAGCAACAACAATAATAATATTATTATTATAAATCATTGTAGCAGATACGAATTTTAGTATTATTACCAAGGAAGGGAGTGTGTAACTCTTATAGAACAAATGTATAGGAGAAACTATTATAAAAAGATTTTCCCATATCCTCTACATATCCTCCCATATACTCTACTGGATCTCCTTACCCTTTTAGGCGGCTTTGTAACATAATCTTGAATCCTCAGTTTTGCTCATGACCACATTTCAAATTTTGATTTTACAGTAGCTTTGTAGTGTTAAGCTTAAAGCAGAACGTGTTAAGAGTATGGTATGTACTGGTAATGGGTGTGTCTGCGTGTTTAACTACTTTGCTTATGTGGTAAGGAATGAAACTTACTAATAACCACTTTCAGTGGGTAAGTGGCAAGGAATCGAACCAGTGGAAAAAAAATTTTTAACTGGTAAGGAATAGTACTTTATAAAAGCACTTGATAAGGCCATGGAATTATAACTGTTGATCACAGGACAAATGTCTGGACATAATTCTTTGCACTATGTCATATGACCAACCATTTTATGTTTCAGCCAGCCAGGCCAGTTTGTCAGCCCAAAATAGTGCACAGTCTGACACTCCTTTTGTATTATAATAGTCCATGACTTCGTGGATAAGTGATGCATATAGACAAATACAGTAGTGTGGTGTAACTTGATATTCTGTCAGATTAAGCTTTTTGAAAGTTCTCTAACAATTGAAATTTGGAGTTATGGCTGGATGTGCCCAGAGTAGCAACGGCTTTAATTTCTAATTAAAGCACACCATGATATACTATTTTGTCATTGTTTTGTTCTTAGAAGGACAGTCACCTAAAGCATTATCTACCCATCATACGGGATAAGCCAGTTTATCCTGTCATCTACGACAAAAACAGAATCGTTCTCTCTATGCCCCCAATAATAAATGGTATTACAATAGTGACAAAGTTTGTGGTTTCTATCCTGCTCTATTTAAAGGTGATCACACTAAAATTACATTGAATACAAGAAATGTTTTTATTGATATTACTGCAACGGACCTTACCAAGGTACGTAAAACTTATTTCCAACACACTTAGTGATGCTATATGCATGAATTGTATATATTTCTTTTTTGACCAACATTACAAGATTCATTGGGGCGAGCCCCACACTAATAGCAACTTTTGACCATGATGACCATTTCCAAACATACCTTACCTCAACAAGGCCATACATTCTTCTGGTATTCCTGATTGTTAGCATTGGATGTGTTAGCTATCTCCTTTCCCAGAGCAACAACAAAGTACCTCTTAATACTTTGAACTCTTTTATTAGGTGGTCCATGTAATTACTGGGTTATCTCAATCTCTGGAAAAGAGGACACTTGGAGTAATATATGCTAGTTTAAAGGTCTTTTATCTTTTTTCTCAGGCTAAGATTGTTCTGGATACGCTGGTTACCACTTTTAGTGAACACTGTGAGGAACCTTTCACGTATGTGTGTACGGGAGTTAAATTCATGAATGAATAGGGTTAAGATTCACGTACGGAGTTAAGATTCACATATACATGGATAGGGTTAAAATACACATGCATGTATGGGGTTAAGATAAAACTTCACTTTTTTTCTACAACTCTATGAACTCTATGTGATCCAATTTGACCACTTCACTACAAAAATTCATTTTGAGTTTTGTTCCAGTCCTTATATAGTGGTAGCCATAGCTCCCTGGGAAATTGTAGAACTACAGTACACGTCTAGAGTTTTATGCTACAGAAAAGTTTAATGTTTCAGTATATTACGTTATGATTAACACTGTCATTCTGTGCAAAAATTGGAACAAGTGGAAGAAGCTGCCAATGTTTATTTCTTGTTCTGGCTCTGACTTATGTATTTTTTTGCCTGCCAGCTCTTGATATTTGGAAGGGATATCTTAACTTATACCCACTGCCAGTGTTTTAAGATCAGCATAGCATCTGGGAGTAGTCTAGGAGTTGATGTTGAGTGAGCTAAGTCTTTTGTTGCAAATACCTATTATATTTTTTATGCACACAACATTAACTGGTTATCAAGCATACAATTGGAAAGTTCATAGCATGAGCATTCTATGTACTAGGGACAAAGGTTCAAGTTATCGAATGAATAATTAATGAGTTGTGGGTGTCTGTTGCCTTAACAACTTTCGTCCATGATGGAGCCTAAACCTGTTAGGCCCCATAGTGTATGCATTCTTCTATTTATATAATGTGTTATAATAGTGATTAAGATTGTGTGCACTACTATGGGATAAAGGGTGGGTAAACGGTGGGTAAAGGGTGAGTAAACGGTGGAATATGTATTTACTGTTAATTGTCTTCTCTCTCAATGTGAAGAGTTGAACCTGCTGAGATAGTGAGACCGGACGGATCTGTGGAAATCTATCCGGTAAGTTTGAATGTCTCTTTACTATTACCAGACTGCCAACAATTATAATAAAATAAACAGAATTGCCTCTAATAATATTGTACTGTCTTTATACTAATACAACACAAGGAAAATAACAACAGCCAAGGCTGGTTTGAGGTTGGTTAGATTCATTGAAAAATTCCAGGAACTGAATTTCTTACTTAGATTGGATAATGTGTAGTACTGGAGTTATTTCCTGGAAAAGTTTATCATGGTACTAAGAGTGTACAAACACATCAGTCCTGAGTCTTAGACAGCTGTTAAAAGTTTTTAACAAGTTCCCAGAAACAGCTATGTAAACAGGATGGGCCTTTGGCCACACAATGCACACATGCTCCTTGGAGAACAAGTTCCTGGAATAATTATGTTAAATTAGAGTCATGCCCAAAACTAACAGCTAACTTGCTGTCAATTAGATCCATTAATTAATTCCAAGAATTGAATTTCTTCAGCTAGATTGGATCATTCGGTTTATTAGAATAAAGAAGGTATTCATGTGAAGTGGAACTTCACTTTTAGGACTTCAGTTATCCTGGCTATTCAGACTCAAAAATTGATGATATTCATTGCCAGTTTGCTGTAGGCATTAAATAGAATAAAACACTACTTCCATTTGAATGATGTTTAGTGCAGGTCCCATAGGATCTGTATAACTGAGGTTCTGCTGTATATTATTATACAGGTCCTATAGGGTCTGTATAACTGTATAAAGACTAGTGCAGGTCTCACAGGGTCTGTATATAGCTGAGGTTCCACTGTATATTATACAGACTAGTGCCAGTCCCACAGGGTCTGTATAACTGAGGTTCCACTGTATATTATACAGACTAGTGCCAGTCCCACAGGGTCTGTATAACTGAGGTTCCACTGTATATTATACAGACTAGTGCCAGTCCCACAGGGTCTGTATAACTGAGGTTCCACTGTATATTATACAGACTAGTGCCAGTCCCATAGGGTCTGTATAACTGAGGTTCCACTGTATATTATACAGACTAGTGCCAGTCCCATAGGGTCTGTATAACTGAGGTTCCACTGTATATTATACAGACTAGTGCCAGTCCCATAGGGTCTGTATAACTGAGGTTCCACTGTATATTATACAGACTAGTGCCAGTCCCATAGGGTCTGTATAACTGTATGTGTGAGCATGTTAAGATGTCTAAGTGGTTTCATACTATTCTGATACATCATGTTTTTTAAATGTTGAAGTTTGTCCTAATCTGCTCTGCAGATGAGTCTTTAAACTTCCGGTAAGTATCATCATTAATGTGAACTCAGGGATGTATTTGGTAGTTCAAAATATGTTTGTGTGTTTTATTATGTAGGAATTAGGTTATCGTAAAGAGATGGTTCCGGTTGATTTGATTAACAGGTCAATCGGGATTGAACTCTCTCCAGAGGTTGTAGCCAGACTATTGACAAGAATGTGTCTAAAAAGTGAAGTGTGCGAAGATGGGAAAAGTGTCTCGGTTGAAGTCCCACCCACAAGAGCTGGTCAGTAAAAAAAAAAAAAAAAAAAAAAAAATGATGTAATGCTTTGGTTGGTCGTATGGTATGGCTCTGCCGTGTGTCAGGGTGGATTCTACGGTGGAAACTGATAAAAGACACTCTGAAATAAGGACAACTTCCATACAAAGGACACTTTTTTGTCCTCAACTAAAAACATTATTGCATATGAATTAAAGGCAACCTTTATATAAATTTCCAAGGTCCCAATGTGTCCTTATAGAGAGATTCCACTATATAGTACCTCCAAATTAAGGTCAACTTCTAGTCCCAACGTGTCTTTAATAGAGGTTCCACTGTAATTTTGTATTTAAAACAATAGCCACAACAATAATATTATATTTAAAGAACGAAGGTCCCACCTAAAGTGTTAACTGGAATTAAGGAGACTTTTTCTAATTATAATGTCTGACTTTTTGACTTTGCATTTGAATATGTAATATTAAAACTCTAGATGTGATTCATCCTTGTGATATCATTGAAGATGTGGCCATAGCCTATGGTTTTAACAACATTAAGATGACCATCCCAGATACTAACTGCATTGCACACCAGGTAGGTAATCAGTGATGGATGGAGGGTGGTTTAGCAGTGTCTTGGATGTGTTCATGTATGGTATCCATGTACAGTGATACAACATGGTGTATGTAATCTCCCGTTAGGATGATTATAAAGCTCTGACACTCACGATGATAGTGAGCAGATAAATAATGCATGTTACACAAATGTTCAATGTTATAATCTTGAGAGGGTATAATTTTCAGATTTTGTGAAATTAGTGAAAATTAAACCTTCAAACATTTTTGGGTCCCCATATGTTAAAATACAAAATTTAACCCCCCACAAAATTAACCTTTTTCGCCACAAAATGTAGATTGTGTGTGTTCATGTGTTGGATGCTTTGTAATCATAGTTTTTAATATTTTGCAGTTGCCGATTAACAAACTTTCAGACCAGTTAAAGGCTGGTATAGTGCAGTCTGGTTTCACTGAAGCACTTACCTTTGCTCTGGTGAGATCAATTAACTAATATTAGAAGATTAGAATATTAGAATTAGAATTAGAAAAAATATTTAAGGACTAATTAGAAAGATTAGAATACTAATTTTAAAATTATTATATTATTAGAAATCAAACAGCCTCAGTCTAGTTAGCCTTAGAATACCAATATTGCCTCAACAGATGTCTCCTTCCAGAAATCTCCTTCAGTAGCCATGCCATCTAAATTTCCCAGTAGCCCCTCTGTCATGCACATGATAAAAAGGTGTGGCTTCTCTATAATGAGCTACTTATGGATGGTGACTTGTGTTTTTTGAAATGTGCTACTCTATGGTTTATAGTATATGCCTCTGTTACACATTTAATCATTAATTAGTGCTCTCGTGATGATGTGGCCACAAGATTAAGGAAAAATATTGAAGATATCCCAGCAGTACACATCAGTAACCCCAAAACTCTAGAATTCCAGGTAACTAACCCTAAATCCACCACACTAATAACCCTAAGACTCCAGAATTCCAGGTAACCAACCCTAAATCCACACCAATAACCCCAAAACTCTATAATTCCAGGTAACTAACCCTAAATCCACCACACCAGTAACCCCAAAACTCTAGAATTCTAGGCAACCAACCCTAAATCCGTGCCAATAACTCAGAATTTACAATACCTGCCAATTAACCTTGAGCTACAATAATTACCCACCAAATATAAGAACAGCAATAAAGTTAGTTTATTAGAAAGATGAAAATATTATTATGTTTGTAATAATAACAAATTTATACATGCTAAGTATGTGTGTACTCTATTGATAATATAGGTTGCTAGGACAACTCTTCTTCCTGGAATTCTGAAAACTATAGCTGCCAATAAGAAGATGCCACTCCCTCTTAAAATGTTTGAGGTGTCTGATGTTGTCTTGAAGGACAAGGGAAAAGGTTGATTCACTAAAATATGCAAGGAAAATGAAAGAAATGTTCTGTAAATTTTATAGATGTTGGAGCTAGAAACCACAGAAGATTGTGTGCACTATATTATAACAAAACACCAGGATTTGAGGTTAGTGTTTAGCTATGGCACCATCATGATGGTTATGGTGGTCACATGTTTGAATAGGTCATTCATGGACTCCTGGATAGGGTGATGCAACTACTAGAAGTACCTTTTTCCAAAGATAACTCTGGATACTTCATTCAAGCTGTTGCAGGTATAACTACACTAGAGACAGAGAATTTAAATCAGCTTCAAGGCACTTAAAGATTAATTATTTGTCTGGTAGTTTCAGGACACAGAAACCTTAATATTCATACGTATCTGTTAGTTTTTTCTTGGTTTTGGTTGTGGGAGCTAGGTAATGCTAGTCTCCTTCATTGTGGCCAAGCTGTATAATAATAGGCTTGCATGGATGGGACATGTTCTGTAAATATCCATATTCTTTGACCGGTAGCTAATGTAGTGATACAGTTCCTTTAAACTTTGCCTGTATCCATCTGAAGATGGCACAGAGGACCTACTCCTAACATTGCTATAAAATGTATTGTTTTCTCATGTCCAGATGCCACATACTTCCCAGGAAGATGTGCAGAGGTCATAGCTAAGGGAGAAGTGGTGGGGAGACTTGGAGTACTGCATCCTGATGTGCTCAATGCTTTTGAACTCAATATGCCTGCATCTGCTCTGGAACTAGACATAGAGCCATTCTTATAGATGTAGCATCATCATGAATCACAATGGCATTATTTTTAAAGAGTAGTTATAAATATCTTATAAACTTGTGCTAATACTGTAATGCTTTGAACTTTATCAAGAGTCGTGATAAAAGGTTGGAAGTCAGGTGGCAAAGGGAGAGGCATTGGTTGACCTATGACCCCGTTGGCCAAACTGAGCATGCGCCTGCAAAATTGAGATCGCCACCACCAACATATCCATACATACCAGCAGAAACTTTATTGCTCCGCAGCTGTCTAGGGAAGTTTATTTACCAAGTAATTTTACTCGTGGTCTATACACTGCACACTTGTAAGTTTACATAAATCACCAATTATTTGTGGTAGTGTTCATAGCAAAATTTGAAGTATATGTGATAAATTTTATTACAATAAAAAATGTATTATACTTGGAACAAGCAACCATAAACAAACAACATAACAATACAAGTAACTAAAATTGCTCTTAGAAATAGAGATGGCAAGTAGACTTCTGTCAACTGAAGAAGTGTTGACCCTCCTGGAGCAGGGGGGAAATATTGAACAACGAAGAATCATGGGATGAGTTGGAGGAAGATGTTCTAGAGGGAAGTGACGGAAGAGTATATATGATGACCTAGAAGAGTTGAATAAAGGTACTTTTAACATTGATTTGCATTATAAACTCATACTGTGCTTGCAGATTTACAGAGGTCTACGCTTTTAGAGGAATCTCACTCATCCCAACAATCTTCCATCAATGCCACAGGACCAACCATTCCATTTGCTATAGTACCAAGGGTTTCTATACTTGTGCTTAGCACCAAAGCTCCAGACAGCACTCCCATGCACCAAGTACAGTAGAACCTCCCTTATCCAGACTCCCAAGGTGCAGGCACCTCCTTCAACCGGGCAGCTATATCTGGAACTTTGACCTTATATGTAATAACATGTGGGCGTGGTTTAATGTCCATATACTGAGTATTACTGAGCATGTGCATGGCATACTACTATGGCAAGCAAAAGGAAAAGAATGGAGACTAAGAAACAAACCAAATTATCATCTTTTTTTTTTGTAATACATAGGGTTCATAACATTACATCTTCCTTTATTCTGAGATAAGTTACGGGCACCCCCTAAAACCAGACTGCCCGTATAAGGGAGGTTCTACTGTACATCAAATACTAGCCGAAGCTCCAACCACACCCCCTCCCACTTTGCCAGCCACACCCACCATGCTCATGCAATCTCCTAGTACACCTCCAACCTTAGCTCCTCTCTTGCCTCTATTTTCATTTAGTAGCCAGTCAACATCCAAAGTTGACACTACTTGGATCGACAGACAAGCTAGACCCACCCACCATCCATTCATTCATTCAACCATCTCACGTAGGCCCCAATGTGCCTATTCCCGGCACACCTATATAGAAATATTCAAGCTATTTTTCACTCCCGAGCTCATCAGAGCAGAGCAACACCTACGTAAAGGAAGTAATGGGGAGTGATAGATACAATGAATGGAAGCCTATCGATATGGAGGAGCTGGAGGGCTTCCTAGGATTTCAGTTCCTGATGGGACTGAGTCCTAGGTCCTCAGTGGTGGTGGATTATTAGAAAAATAATCATTATCCACCCATAGCTGATAGGATAAGCCGTGATAGGTACTTACAAATCTCAAAATACCTACATTTTGTGGACAATTCCACCCGGCACCACCTGGCACCCCACAATATGACAGGATTGGAAAGATTCGTCCAGTGTTGGAGTATTTAAAAGATTGATTTAAGGCTGTGTACAACCCCGGACAAAACATTGCCATAAACGAAGCAATGATAAAATTTCAAGGACAATCAACAATAAAACAGTACCAGTACCTTCCCAAAAAACCAATCAAAAGAGGGATAAAATGTGTGGGTACTGGCAGATAGTACCTATGGGTATTTCTCCCACCTGCAAGTATATACCAGCAGAAAGGGGGAGACAGTGGAAGCTGGTATTGATAAAAGAGTAGTTAAGGAACTTACCCAGGACTTCCAACATAAATGGCACCATGCCTTCTTTGACAACTTTTTTACATCAAAGTCACTACTCTGTGATTTGGAGGAAGTAGGAGTGCATGGCTGTGGTACTGTTAGAACTGACAGGAAGTTCTTTCCAGTGGACCTGAAAAGACCGAAGTTAAAGAACAGGTAAATAAAACATAGAGTTAATGGTCACAGTGAATTGCAAAATGGTTATTCATTGTTGTGCAAACTTCCTTCCAGTTTTACTCAATTATAGATCTGTCACCACTGCAGCACTTTGCATTGGATAACTAACTTGCAATACACTGTAGAAACAAAATTTACATGTAAATAATATAGAGGAGACATGCTAACTGTTCAGTCAGACAACATTGGTTCTTCTGCCTGGATGGATAATAAGGTGGTGACTAATGTACACTGGATTCAATCCTTTGGGACAGAGTACAGTATTTCGGAGCAAGAAAGATGGAACCAGAGTTTCTGTTCCCTGCCCTACTGCCATAGAGGCTTATAAGTTCATGGGGGGAGTCGATCGTGGAGACCACCTTCGTGGCTATTATCACAGGAAATTGAAATTTCTACAAGTACATCTTTTACTTTCTGTTGAAAGTATCAGTCACCAATGCATTCATTTTGTACCGAGAGAGTCACCCTCCTTCGAAAATAGCCATCAAGAACTTTCTGGAGCTTTTGGCATTGCAGTTAATAGGCAAATATTGTAGTAGGCGGAGAGCAGGACATATTGGTCATCAAATTGTCCCACTATGACACTTTCCCACTAAGGTCCCCTGCAACAACTACGAGAAGAGAGAGAAAGATGAAGCCTGTGTAAAGAGAAGCACAAACGTAATGACACTCAGTGGTATTGTAAGGAACGTGGAGTATGGCTATGCCATCCTGGCACTGCAGAAGACTGCTTCATCCCATGGCACAAAATAATATAAAGTTAGACAATCAGCACCATTTCTTTTTACTGACATGCGTCTAGACATCTAGGCTTGCATCTGACAGTGAAACTCACCATTTTAATTTTCATGCTTTTATGTACATGCCACTTTTCAAAACCAGTTTTTTTGAAAGCTAAATATTATTGAACATGCGCCTAGCCATCTAGGCTTGCACCTGACACATGCAACTCGATTTATAATTTTCATGCTTTTATGTACATGCTACTTTTCAAAAACGGCTTTTCTAAAAGCCACCCGCAAAACAATATTTCACTTGAACACTGTTTATCTGTGTATAATTAACTATGCAAGGGTTTATAATACTACTGCTAAAAATTAAACTAACTCACCATGTCCAAAATTGTCCTTGAAACAACCTCTGTGTGTGGAACTGATAACCAATGGGAGAAAAACTGTGGAAAAGAAGATATCTTAACTGAAATTATAGCTATAGGTAACATCAACTTAACTAGCAAACTTTGTATAAGTTAGCTATCAAACTAACTAGCTAGCTTTTAAAATCAATTGCACCCCCATAAGATGCCCACCTGCTAACTTGTATTTAGCTAGCTAGCTAGCGTGAAACTCACCCCCACGTGGCCCTCCGCTGCTGTTACTGTGAAACACACACACACACACACACGCACACACGCACGCACACACACACACACACACACACACACACACACACACACACACACACACACACACACACACACACACACACACACACACGACTTCCGAAGAGAAGCTGATCACCTAGCTCACTTCACATTCGGGGGTGGGGGTGTGTGTGTGTATGCGCGCGCGCACACACACACACACACACACACCTGATTAAAATTAATTCCGCGCATAATCGGTTAATTATACGTGCACTTTCTACTATTAGATACCTACTCCTCTCGATCATATGTCGATCAGATAGTACTTCGCAGCACATGACTAACTAGCTCTTGTAATAAAGTAGTAGTGCTTGAGTATTTTCATCGAAACATGACTAATCTATTGAAAGAAACTTTTCTTGTGGCCATTCTGTGCATCTTTTCACTAACCTGCTGCGGCACTGAGGAAGAAACTGTCATAGTTGTTGACCCTTCAGCTAACACTGGTAAGTATCTATCTGCCGTATTCAGCCTAACCAGCATTATACAATGTTATATAATTTACACACCACAGCTATTTTCAAACATTATGGAGACTGCACTGTAGTGGTATCACCAAGGGATGGAAAATCACACAGAGAAAAACGGATTGCTTTAGCAGACCCATCTGAACATTGGACAAATGGCATAGTCCCATATAACATTTCAAGTATATTTACTGGTAAGAAAGACATTCATAGTACAGAATGAGCTATTATTCCATATACATAATACAGAACATGAAAGGAGGATCATTCTCCAGGGATTAGAGCATTGGGAAAAATACACCTGCATTCGTTTTAGACCTAGCACTCCAGCAGATAACTATTCTATATTCTTCATGGTTGGACCGCCAGGAGTGTAAGTGCAGTGAAACTTCTCTATAAGGGGACACATAACTGTCCTTTATATAGAAGTTTGTCCTTAATTCAGAGCTAATATATTATAGTGAGGACACATTGGGACTAAGAGGTTGTCCTTAATTCAGAGGTAATGGCACTAAAGTAAAAGTTTCCTTTACATGGAGGTTGCTCTTATTTATGAGTGTCCTTTATCGGTTTCACTGTATAACAATACCCTTAGGCCATCACTATTGTTATTATAGTCACTACGGTTACTGTGATGATGTTCTAATATTTGCTGTATGTAGCTGTAACTCTTTCGTTGGGCGAGAAAGTGTAGAGTTTCAACCACAGGGTATTAACTTGGGATCCGGCTGTGTATACTTAGAAGTAGTTGTTCATGAAGTTGGACATGCAATCGGTTTTTTTCATGAGCAGTCCCGCCCTGACAGAGATGAATATGTTTACGTGAATGAATCAAATATCGAAGATCCAAGTTTGAAGCATAATTTTGATATAGTTCCAGAATATTATGATACCACCACGCTCAACTTGGGTTATGACTATGCAAGTATAATGCATTATAGACCGACAGCATTTGCCAAGCCTGGCACAGTTACTCTTGTTGCAATAAAACCAAATATTACTTTTGGTCGAGCATGAGAATTGAGCCCACTGGACATAGCTAAAGCCAATGCCCTCTACAAATGTGGTATGTTACAATTACAATAGAACCCCTTACTTATACAGACTCCATATTGTAAGTTTGCTAAGCATTAAATAGAACATTGCTTCACATTATAGCTACAGATTTATAAGAGAATGCTATTCCCATAGAATCCATATAAAACTCCACTAGCTATAAAAAAAAGTTAATTTAGCTACTTTACAATGCTATATTTTAGGGCCTCATGACACGCATCCTCCTCAAAGAATTGTCGTGCCAGATGAGAATGCCAAACCTCCTGTAATTGGCTGTGGCTCTGTAATTAGAGTTAAAGGGAGAAGGAGTTTCATGTTACCATCACCCAAATTCCTCCGCCATTTGAGATGTTCCTGGGTACTGCAAGCACCAGAAGGTTATGTGATCAGTGTTCGTTTCCCAGTATTTCAATTGGAGTCTAGGTAAAATAAACACGAAGCCTCTTGCTCTTTTAAAAGTTACATGGTGTTCTAATGGGTAATACTAATCTAATTTAATACAACACACACACACACAGCACACACACACACAGCACACACACACACACAGCACACACACACACAGCACGCACACACACAGCACACACACACAACACACACACACACAACACAAACACACACAACACACACACACAACACACAACACACACACACACACACACAGCACACACACAACACACTCACACACACTCACACACACACAACACACACACACAACACACACACACGCACACTAGTAATTATACAGTGAAACTTCTCCACCTTAAATTGGGACAAGATTAAGGTATCCTTAGAGAAGTGCTATTAATGAAACTGTTCATATACATACATGTACCTTAATACAGAGGTGTCCTCATTTCAGTTGGTTTGAATAGAAGGGTTCCACTGCAATTTCAAAGTAACCTATTATTATATAGCCCTGACTGCAGCAAAGATTATATTCAGCTATACGATGGTGCTTCAATATTATCTGAACAACGTATTGAAGGGAGACTATGTAGCAGTAAAGAATCAAAACGAATTTTCAATTCAACTTACAATATCATGACAATATTATATCAAAATGCTGCTAGTGGTATACCAAACAAAGTACAGCTTGAATATTTTCTTACAGGTAAGTAACTAGCTACCATTATAAATGATTTTTATTAGTCAGGGTAGTGGATTACTAAATTAATAAAAATCACTATAAGGTGTGTCTGTGATAAAATGTTATGTAAGTTGTAATGTGTAAATGACTAGATATTGATGAATGCCTGACAAGGTATAGATGCCATGATTGTAGGAATCTACCAGGAACTTTTGAGTGTATGTGTAGAGATGGATACTATCACTCTGCTGCTGCCGACATTTGTTTTGGTAAGTAAAATGATCTAAAACGGTGTGTGTATGGGGGCGAGGGTTACTTTAAGGATAAGCTGACTTGACCCATAGCTACTAACATTAAAATTAGTGGGTAAAGTAAATGGTATAAGAGCTATATTGAACTTGTAACTTCATATACACATTAACCAAGGTCTCACCACCACCACCAATAAGTTTCAGTGCCAAAAGACCGACCATAGCATTGCCACCCCTCCTAAAATAATTGCATGATTTACAAATTACTCTAAGAACATATTACTCACATTTTCATGACATGTGATTACCTTATAGCAACCTTCTATAAGAGAAGGTTATAGTTTTATATGAAGCATTAAAGTAGCCAGATTCTGGCATCAGACTAACGTATGTTATTTTGCACTATCTTAAAAGTTTCTTAGTCCTTATGTTCCTCAAAAATGGTTTCAACTAGCTGTCTAGCTGTTTTTTGAGACTCTAGGTTGTGCCATTAGCATACATTATGAATTGAAGGACTGAGTACAAAATTTTGACAAGAGTACCCTAGAGGAAAAACTTGAGGCACCATAAGATCATGTACTGCACTGCTTGGAGTCATAGGAGTGGCAAAGACACTAATTGACTGTGATCCAGAAGTAGCTTGCTGTATGGCCGCAGTGAGAGCATTAGAGAGAGATCCAACATTGACAGTAACATATTGGCTGCTATTTATGCACGACATCCTTTTCAACCCGTGCAAACACAAAGTTCAAAGTTCCATTAAACCACACCCATAATGTCAAAATAGCGGTATTTATAAATCCCTAGCGCCCTAGCCCTATATATCCCTAGCGGTATTTATTATATCTCTAGCAGTATTTATATATCCCTATCGGTATTTATATATCTTTACTTCACAATTAAATACTCTCTTTTTTAATAATTTTGAGACAAACAGCACCCCATATTAAAGTACATACAATGAAAAACATAAAACAGACAAAAATTACAGACTATTTCCCACCCACTCTCAATTAAATAATAATTGATGATGTAATTGTTATACTTTGGATAATACAAAAAACTGTTAGTAAGAACTCTAGCACTTGGTCCCCAGGAATTCGTTTTAAAGAGATTCCACTGTATTAACAATGTAGGCTTGTGAAGAAGTTATATTTTACAATGCTAATCTGTCTTTAGATGTAAATGAATGTGCAGTGGATAATGGTGGTTGTGATCAAAACTGCACTAACTTTGGAGGATCTTATCAATGTGAGTGTCATACTGGTTATTTGCAGAATGATGGTCTCAGCTGTGGACCAACAAGACCATGTAAGTTCTCACTGCATGACCATATGAAGTGGATAGGCTTGTCTGGAGGACTAAGTAATTACTATGGTGTTTTCCTACCTGAATATAGAGATTAAAGCAGAATAATCAGGTAGCAAAACACCACAGTAATTTAAGTTAGCTAGATTCCTGTTAGAGTAAGCCTATTTAAAGGTCACATAAGCCACCACTGAGAAAACTCTCACCTTGTGGATGTTCTATCTACTCAACTATCACCCTATTTGCGGTCTTTTTGTTCTTACCTCACCTTGCTAGGGGATCTAATCAAAACATACACCTGATTTACAAGCCTTGGTTTTAACACCTCACCTTTTAGGTACTATCAGGGGATCTAATCTATAGAACTATCACCTATTTATCCTCACCTTGTAGGGGATCTAATCACTTCCTTGTATGAAACCTCACTAGGGCTTGGCAGCTTAATTTTGAGCATAATAGAGCACCCAAGTGTAGGAGCATTTACTGGCATAATAGAAGCATAAAATAAATGAAATTTATAATTTTTTTATGATTGTACCTAATCATCAAAGCAGTTTCTACATAATCCTCCAAAGCTGATTGTTGTTCATTGAATTGTTTGAGAAGTGAAAAAACCCTCTCAGCACATGCTGATGATGGCTGGCAAAGTAATGTGCTTGCCCAGCAAGGTAATTTTTCCCCACCATTGTAGTGGGCCCACTGTATCTGACAAATCTTCCGCTAAAGAAAGGTAGGTTGGTAGTTCAGACTTTAAATTTGCTAAAATTTGATGATCAAGAGACTAAGCTAAATGCTTTCAGTGTGTCTACTATAGAACTGTCTGGCTTGATGTCATTTATCTTTGCTGGAAGAAAAAAGTCTGTGTCATGTGACTTGTAGTGTGGTATTTTTCTTGGTATGTATTGTAGTTTAGAGCTCTAGAGACTAGAAGTCACAGTTTGAGCATAGCTAGCTAGGGCCCATTCAGCGGTAGCATAATAGGTTTGGGCTAATGGGAAGTTTCATCTGGCATAGGAGCATAGCATAATAGAACATAATCTGCCAAGCCCTAAACCTCACCTTTTAGATATAGCTATCAATCTATAGCTACAACCATCACCTGATTTACCAGCTTTGGTGGGGATGCTGGTAGTTTATTCAATAACCTCTCATAATGTATATATATTGCCTAGATTCTAGACATATTTTTAATGATAAAAAGTCTCATTTTAAGCTGAATCTAATTAGTTTGTAGCATTAGCCATTATTACAAGTGCAGGATTTAGTTTACAGCACCTACCTCAGGACTGTACATAGATAAAATGCAATATTGGGGATGCTATCCAGTTATAGGGGTCTGGATCTCATGGCTCAAGGCCACATGGGAGGGAGTGGGGAGGAAAGCAAACAATATTTTTTTACATGTGAAACAGAATGTTTCTGATGGTTCAAGAGAAGTCTAAGCCATAATACATTTACACCAAAGTTATTTAGTCAAAATTTTCTGGTGATAGGATTTCAGCTAACTAATTCATTACTGCTTTTAAGTCAAGGGTATCTGTCAAATCTTTTTGTGAACATAAAGGATCATGCACCAAAAATCAATATTATCCCCCCTCTCCAACTGTTAAACCATAATAATTATTCTAATAATAATATATCAATCATAACGCTTTTCAAAATGTAGCAAGATTATAGCACAGGATCTCGGTGGATTTTTCAGTCTCCCATGACCTCAATAGAAAATGATTAGAATTATTCTGGGCACTAATAATGGTTCATTGTATTTCTCTTCTGCAGCATCTACCCCTACACCTCCACCTCCAGGAACTATAATTCCAAAGATGTTCACATCAGGGACACCTACTATGCCTACTATACAGCCGGTCAAGCTGTTAACTGCTGAAACTGGTTTTCTGAGCACACCAAACTATCCTGAGACTTATCCAAATGACATACTTTTAAAATGGAAGATTATATGTCCTAGTGACGACCACACAGATATAAGCATCAGCTTTCTTTCTCCATATGGAATAGCTGGAAAGACACCTGACTGTCTGAAAGACCATCTAACTGTTCGTCATCCTGAAAACAATTCTCTTTTGCATACATATTGTCATCGTATAAAACCAGTAGATACCACTTATCCATATGACAGCGTAAACTTGGAATTTTATGCTGGACATCATCATGATCTAAGAAGAAAGGGATTTAACATACAGTATACCTGCAGAGCATCCACTTTGCTCACTTCTGAAACTGGTTTTCTGAGTACACCAAACCACCCAGTGACTTACCCAAATAACATATTCTTAAGATGGAAGATTATATGTCCTAGTGATGACCACACAGCAATAAGCATCAGCTTTCTTTCTCCATATGGAATAGCAGGAAAGACACCTGACTGTCTAAAAGACCATCTAACTGTTCGTAAGTATAAAGATAATTCCCTTCTGGATACATATTGCCATCGTATAAAACCGGCAGATGCTACTTATCCTTATAACAGCATCAACTTGGAATTTTATGCAGGACCTCAACATGATCCGAGAAGAAAGGGATTTAAGCTACAGTATACCTGCAGTGTGTAATCCTAACAGAATTTTTAACTATAAAGCAAGCTGATTTTTGTTTAGATAATGATGATTAGTAAGAGTGTTACCTATTTTTTTCACAGTGTTGACATTAGCTATTTCCTAGTATAAAATATATAATATAGCCTTTTACTCTATTATTAAAAAGATAATGGTATGGTTAGTTTCAGACCACATCATGGTCACTCACATTGTCACTAGGAATCCATTGTGCCTTAAAGAACATATTGTCATTCCCGACGCCACCTCACAGGAGAAGCTAGCTATAGCTAAAATAAGTGACTAGGAGATTTTTGAGTATTGTATCCTGATGTATACTTAAAATTCATTTTTAGATTGTCGTTGGTCCATAGATACAGCTGGAAAAAGATCATTGCCTCTTGCTTGGGCATGCTGTTGTGGGTGGGGCTTAGCAAAACATAAAAGGGTACTGAGGTTTGATGTCATGGTGTGGAGGTGTGTGACTACAGGTTGCAGCCTAACCCACAAGGATGATGCTAGTCTCTTTCTTTCCCAAGAATGCTGGCTTGTGGGAAAAAAGTGTCAGGGAGCCAACTGAGCATTCTCATTTGTGCAGCAAACACTTTGAAGACAGTTACTTCCAACCAGATGATAAATTGAAGCTAATGGGACTTTGGAAGAGAAAGTCATGTTTAAAGGATGATGCTGTGCCAACCGTATTTGAGAAGCCAGCATCTTTAAAGAGAAAAGTCTCATTAACCTAATCTCAGGCATCAAAATTAAAAGAAGTACTTATGAGAAGTATGAGAGATTCAGGGTAAGCTTGAGCTTGCTTCTGATTCTGTGTGTGTGTGGGTGTGTGTGTGGGTGTGGGTGTGGGTGTGTGGGTGGGGGTAGGGTTGCCTGACTAATCATAAAGTGCCTCTTTAAAGTGATTCCAGCTATACCTGAGACTTTCCTGTCAGATATTCATTCACCTATGAAAAAAATAGCTATGTAGACACCAGAGTTTTAAGGTTAGCAAATAGTTATGAGCAATAGCATAGTGGTCACATGATTGAATAGATTATTCATATTAGGGTGATGCAACTACAAGAAGTCAAGTGCTCTTTTCCAACTTAAGCTGTTGCTGGTATAAATAGATCAGTTTCAAAACAGATTATTGTATAGCTTTTAGGATTAACAGGATAGTTGGTTCTTGTTTTCACTAGTTCTTGTTGTCAAAACTAAAATTATGTTGGTCTCTCCCTTTGCTGTAGCCAAACTGTATAACAGGCTTCTCTGGTTGGGGCATGTTTTGAAGTAGTCCAGTGATAAATATTGTGTTAATGTTCCTGATAGTTCACGGGAATATCCCTTTTCCTAGACCAGAAATTGTCCTTTCTGTTTTATTATTGCTATTGTAGTTCCTTAAGCTTTTCCTGCATCATCTGAGGAAGACATAGAAGACTTATTTTTGAACATTGCTATTACCTGCCACATACTTCCCAGGAAGATGTGCAGAGGTCATAGCTAAGGGAGAAGTGGTGGGGAGACTTGGAGTATTTGCATCTTGATGTGCTCAATGCTTTTGAACTTAACATGCCTGCATCTGCTCTGTAATTAGACATAGAACCATTCTTATAGATCTATAATATATACTGCATCGTGAATCACAGTAAATGTGAATGCTTTGTGTTGTGATGCCATGTTGAAAGTAACTAGAAGCAAACATGATACAGAAAGGAAAGTTTTAGGAAGTGAGGACCTCATAAGAAAGTTTCAGGGAGTGTGGGCTACAATAATAAAGACAGGAATGATAGTAAAGTGCTGGTGTATAGCTATGTGCAGCTCAGAAATAAACAATGTTCAGACATATCCACTTCACCTGATGGTAGATCTAAGTCACATTAGAGGCCAAATACTTCCTAGGGAGTTGCAGAGGTTACATCTGAAGAGAAAGTGGTGGAGATATGTATATAGCTACTTGGAATATTGGTAGACCTAAAGACTGAATACTTCCTAGGGAACCTCAGAGATTACAGCTGAAGAGAAAGTGGTGGAGATATGCATATAGCTACTTGGAATATTGGTAGACCTAAAGACTGAATATTTCCTAGGGAACCATGTACAGAGGTTACAGCTGAAGACGAAGTGGTGGAGATATGTATATAGCTACTTGGAATATTGTGAGGCCTAAAGACTGAATACTTCCTAGGGAACCGCAGAGGTTACAGCTGAAGAGAAAGTGGTGGAGATGTACTTGGAATATTCATCTAAGGCTGAATACTTCCTAGCTAGGGGGATGCAGAGGTTATAACTGGAGAGGAAGTGGTAGAGAGACTTGGAATATTGCTTACTATTTAAAGTTTTCCTGTTAGATATTCCTCAAAACTTCATAAAAACATGACTAATCTACTGAAAGAAGCTTTTCTTGTGTCCATGCTATGCATCCTTTCACTAACCTGCTACAGTGCTGAGGAAGAAACTGTTATAGTTGCTGATCCTTCAGCTAACACTGGTAAGTATCTATCTGATTAGCTAACTCAGTATTCAGCCTAACCATATCAATTGTATACAATGTTTTGTTTTTACACACCACAGCTATTTTCAAACATTATGGAGACTGCACTGTAGTGGTATCACCAAGGGATGGAAAATCACACAGAGAAAAGCGGATTGCTTTAGCAGACCGATCTTACCATTGGACAGATGGCATAATCCCATATAACATTTCAAGTGTATTTACTGGTAAGAAAGACATTCACAGAACAGAATGGGCTATTATTTCTACATTATACATAATTACAGAACATGAAAAGAGGGTAATTCTTCAGGGATTAAAGCATTGGGAAAAATACACCTGCATTCGTTTTAGACCTAGCACTCCAGCAGATAACTATTCTATATTCTTCATGGTTGGACCGCCAGGAGTGTAAGTGCAGTGAAACTTCTCTATAAGGGGACACATAACTGTCCTTTATATAGAAGTTGTCTTTAATTCAGAGCTAATATATTATAGTGAGGACACATAGGGACTAAGAGGTTGTCCTTAATTCAGAGGTAATGGTGCTAAAGTAAAAGTTTCCTTTACATGGAGGTTGCTCTTATTTAAGAGTGTCCTTTATCGGTTTCACTGTATAACAATACTCTTAGGCCATCACTATTGTTATTATAGTCACTACTGTTACTGTGATGATGTTCTAATATATTTGCTGTATGTAGCTGTAACTCATTCGTTGGGCGAGAAAGTGTAGAGTTTCAACCACAGGGTATTAACTTGGGATCCGGCTGTGTATACTTAGAAGTAGTTGTTCATGAAGTTGGACATGCAATCGGTTTTTTTCATGAGCAGTCCCGCCCTGACAGAGATGAATATGTTTACGTGAATGAATCAAATATCGAAGATCCAAGTTTGAAGCATAATTTTGATATAGTTCCAGAATATTATGATACCACCACGCTCATGACTATGCAAGTATAATGCATTATAGACCGACAGCATTTGCCAAGCCTGGCACAGTTACTCTTGTTGCAATAAAACCAAATATTACTTTTGGTCAAGCAAAAGTATTGAGCCCACTGGACATAGCTAAAGCCAACGCCCTCTACAAATGTGGTATGTTAAAATTACAGTTAGAAACTCGCTTATACAGACTCCAAATTAAGGATACTCATTGTATGCATTAAATAATAGAACATTTGAAACAATGCTGTTTCCAAAGAGTAATAATGCTATATATATTTTAGGTCTTCATGACACACACCCTCCTCGAAGAATTGTCGTGCCAGACGAACCTTACTTTGGTCTACCTCCTGGAATCAGCTGTGGCTCAGTAATTAAAGTTAATGGAAGAGAACGTTTCATGTTACCATTACCCCAAACCCTTGGCCCTTTGAAATGTGCCTGGGTACTGCATGGACCAGAAGGTTACATGATGAACGTTCGTTTCCCAGCATTTCGGTTAGATTCTAGGTAAGATAGCCCTTTAATAGCTACATGATGTCTTGGTGGGTAATACAGTGGAATATCTGATAAAGGACATTCTTAAATTAGGACAACCTCTATGTTTAGTTATTACCTATAACAACTTCCATGTAAAAGGCTGTTTCCAAGGTTCCAAATATAAGAATTTCCTCAATGATAATGTTTAGTGGATTCGCAAATCTCATTAATGTATTTTTGTACACCACACGCATGTAAATTTATGCAGTGAAATCTATCTATTCTGGACACCTTAAAATGTCATTTTTAGAGGGGTGGCCCCTCGTTTCAGGGGGTGAAGAAGTTCTTGTTAATATGACAAAGCTATTATTTGGGAAGTATCTAAGTGTCCTTGATATAGGTTTTTTTCTCTTTTCAGTGGGTTGGAATATAGATGGGGCTCCACTGTAATTTCAGATAATTTTTATATTATTATAGTCCTGACTGCAGTAGAAACTATATTCAACTGTACTTTGGTGCTTCAATATCATCCACAAACCTAATAAGACTTGATGGACATTTTGAAGGGAGGCTCTGTGGCCGTCTATCATCAACATACTATTTCTATACAAGTGGCAATGTCATGACAGTATACTATAATAATAATAGTGGTAGAATATTAAATGAAGTACTACTTGAATATTATCTTACAGGTAAGTACTCTGTGATAAAGTTATGTGGCTATAGTGTGTTAAAAATGCCTGGAATTATTTTACAGATATTGATGAATGTCAGAGAGATAGTGGGTGCCACAGCTGTAAGAATCTGCCAGGCTCTTTTGAATGTAACTGTAGAGATGGATACTACCACTCTATTGCTGCCAATTTTTGCTATGGTACGTAAGCTAATGAGTATAATCACAGAAGGTTAGCTGGAACTGGTGTTATGGGTCTGTGAAGAGTAGCTATAGTGGTGCTATAATAATCTGTAAGACATGCCTACTCTTGTTCTGATGCAAGGTTTAAGGATAAACCATACTGAAGATTGGGATATTGCTCAGGGACAGATCTAGACATGTACATTAAGTATACTTACAAGTTGTAATCTTGAGGCGACAAAAAGAAGGATGTTAGTTATTAGTTATGACATGTGTCTCAAAATAATAATAGTCTCACACCATGTCTCATTTCATAGTACATAATAAGTTTCCACATGGATGTTTTAAGCCATAATATGTAGGTAGCTATAGATAACTATATAACTATAGCTAAGTTCTAAAAGTCAGACCACATCCTTATAAAGGACCACATGAGGTTTGGGATTAAATTATTGTAGCTGGTTTTACCTTGACTCGAAAGACATTGTCTTAGGACGGAATGAAATTTTAGCTAATGCATGATTGGTGGATGTCTGGTTTTGCAAGATGCATTTGGTGAGACGGTGATCATAATATCCAAGCTACAGAAATAACTATATCTAGCTACTAGTTTCGGAGGATTATAAGACAGTTTTCAGGTCTTGAAAGCCAACCAGTTTGTAACCTTGTCTTTTTGCTGCCTTCATGGTATACATCTGCAAATTTTCTTGAGAAACTTCTTCCTCAAATGACAAATGACCTTTAACTTACATGCTATGTTGCTCATTCTGTTAAAGGATTCTATTATATTGTACATGTATCTTGCAAGTTAATGTAGTAGCTGACATTCTCTAAGCAGTTTTGCAGAAAGTTTACCAAAACATGTTATCATGCGCTGAAAGTTTGCTTTTTGAAAAAGCTTCAACTTGCTGTCTAGTTATTTTGGGAGCTAAATTCTCCAGATTGTGCCATTACCATACAAAATAGCCATTGGATGGAGTATAGAGATATATAACAATATACGCTTGTGAAGAAGTTGTGTGTTACAATATTTATCTTTCTTTAGATGTAAATGAATGTGCAGTGGATAATGGTGGTTGTGATCAAAACTGCACAAACTTTGGAGGATCCTATCAATGCAGTTGTCATACTGGTCATTTGCAAGCTGATGGTCTCAGCTGTGGACCAACAAGACCACGTAAGTTCTCGCTGCATGACCATAATATGAAGTGGATAGGCTTGGCGGGTGGACTCTAACCAAACTAGATATTTAAGACAGTATAGTTACTATGTACCTAAATACAGAGATTTAATTAGGTAGCAAAACACCACAGTAATCCATGAAAGTCTCAGTGATCGAAATAATTTACACAAGACTTAGATAACCTCCAACAGGAACAAATGTTATTCATAAGTATATTATGCATTGATCTAAAGTTAGGCAAGCCTTTGGTTATACTCCAACAGGAACACATAGTCATTAATTATGCATGCATTGATCTAACCAAGGTCATCTCGGCAAGCCTTTGGTTATACTCCAACAGGAACACATAGTCATTAATTATGCATGCATTGATCCAACCAAAGTCATCTCGGCAAGCCTTTGGTTATACTCCAACAGGAACACATAGTCATTAATTATGCATGCATTGATCCAACCAAAGTCATCTCGGCAAGCCTTTGGTTATACTCCAACAGGAACACATAGTCATTAATTATGCATGCATTGATCCAACCAAAGTCATCTCGGCAAGCCTTTGATTATACTCTAACAGGAACATAATATCATTATGTTAATGCATAGAAGTAAAGTTAGGTCACCTTGGCAAGCCCTATAGTCCTAGTACCAGTCAATTTGACCTTAAAGTACTAGCTTCGGCACTTAAAAATGTACTAGAGTAGGTAGATTAGAGCTGATATTATAGTGCTGCTATGGCTTTTTGTGGTATATTTACCGGTATTAAATATTTAATTATTGTGATCACGTTTTTATCATTATCAGTGTATAAATAGCTAGTGATTGTTTTGTGCAATAGAGACATTGAGAGATATAGAATGTTCTAAGAGTGTTGAGTTAGTTTCTCCTTCGTTCAGTCTTACCACGACCTACATAGTAAACAGCGTGTACTTAGTCTATCATCAAGATACGACATTATTGGCGACGAGACGGGATGACTGAAGACGGAGGAGCACCTACTGCAGCTGCACCAGTGGTGATGGGGACCCTGGGCAGAGTTGAAGAATACGAGCACCACAAAGAGGACTGGCCGCAGTATGTGGAGAGACTTAGCCATTTTTTCGAAGCCAAGAGGAAACGATCTGTCTTTTTGGCAGTGGTTGGTGCAACTACCTACAAGGTGCTGCGAGACCTTGTCGCTCCGAGCAAACCTGGTGATATACCTTTCGAGGAGCTAGTGCAAAAGTTGGAAGAACACTTTAGCCCTAAGCCATCCGAGATAGTCGAACGATTTCGTTTTCATACAAGGAGTAGGAAGCCAGGCGAGTCGGTTGCAAATTTTATTGCTTCTCTTCGTGCTCTATCAGAACACTGTAACTTCGGGACAGTTCTGGAAGATATGCTCAGAGACAGATTGGTCTGTGGGGTGAACGATGACACTACTCAGAAACGACTGCTAGCTGAGCCGAACCTGACTTACAAAAGAGCTGTAGAAATCGCTAGAGGACTGGAGACTGCTGATAAGAACATAAAGCTACTGAGAAACGGTGGCAAGAAGGACCATGGTGGAGTTACTAGTGGAGATGCTAATTTGCATAGAGTTACAGCATCACTTACCTGTTATTGTTGTGGGAAAGTTGGGCACACTGCTCCCAAGTGTAAAGTCACTAAAGACATTGTATGCCGAAAGTGTGGAAAAACAGGACACATGCAGAGGGCTTGCCTTAGCCAGAAGGGAACTGGGCCTAAAAAAGAGTCGGGTTTGACCAGATCAAAACCAGTCTGGCATATGGAAGATGAAGAAGGCAGTACAACATTGCTACATGTTAGATCTGAATCAGCTGTGCCCCCTCTGCAGGTACCTTTACTATTGGATGGTTGTGAGGTCACTATGGAGCTGGACACTGGTGCCACTATGACCCTTATGTCTGAAGACACCTTTAGGATTCTATGGCCAGGGAGGAGCTTAGATAAGTGTAAGGTGAGGCTTTGTTCCTATTCAAAGCAACCCATACCTGTGATGGGCAAGTGTAATGTAAACATCACCTACAAGGATCAACAAGGTGTTAACTTACCACTAATTATTGTAAAAGGGCCAGGACCAAGCCTCCTAGGAAGAGCCAAATTAGACTTGATTGGAAGGAGATCCATCAAGTGAACACAGACTCCTTACAGAGTGTGCTAGACAGACATAGCTCTGTGTTTGAAGAAGGTTTAGGTACTTTGCATGGTTTTAAAGCAAAGATTCATGTTGATTCTACTGCTAAGCCAGTCTTTTGCAGAGCCAGAACAGTGCCATACGCCTTTCGAAACCAAGTGGAAGCCGAACTAAAACGTTTACAAGAAGAAGGTACACTTGAACCAGTAGAAACAGCTGAATGGGCTGCACCTATTGTACCAGTTCTGAAACAGGACAAATCAAGTGTGAGAATCTGTGGAGATTTTCGTGTAACTGTCAACCCTGTGTCTAAATTAGATGCTTATCCTATCCCCAAGGTGGAAGATATTTTTGCTACTCTCTCAAAAGGGAAATTCTTTAGTAAACTGGATCTGAAGCAGGCATACCAACAATTGCCATTGGATGATGACTCAAAGCAATATGTAGTAGTGAACACCCATAAAGGCTTGTTTCGCTACACAAGGTTACCATTTGGAATCTCTTCTGCTCCTGGGATATTTCAGCGAGTTATTGAATCTGTATTACAAGGAATACCAGGAGTTGCAGTCTATTTGGATGATATACTGGTAGCGGGCCATACAGAGGATGAACATTTGAAGTCCTTGAATCTGGTTCTGGAGCGTTTAGCCAGAGCAGGTCTACGAGTTAAGAGAGAGAAATGTGAATTTATGAGACCCTCAGTGTCATATTTGGGACACAGAATCGATGAAACTGGACTACATCCATTACAAGATAAGATTCAAGCTATACAGAATGCCCCAACACCTAAAACTGTTCAACAACTCAAATCATATTTGGGACTGCTAACATACTATGGTAAATTTTTGCCTAATTTATCTTCTCTTTTATCTCCTCTCTACAGGTTACTCCGCAAGGACACTCCTTGGAAATGGGACAAGGAAAAGGAGGAAGTTTTCAATAAATCAAAAAAACTTGCTCACAGCTACAAAATTTTTGGCCCACTTTGACTCATCATTACCTCTCACCCTTGCCTGTGATGCATCTGCTCATGGTATTGGAGCAGTCCTGGCACATAAAATGCCTGATGGAACAGAAAGACCAATTGGCTATGCATCTCGGACACTCACAAAACCAGAACAGAATTACTCACAACTAGAAAAATCATGTATATTTGGAATTAAGAAGTTCCATGTCTATTTATTTGGACATCCTTTTGAGCTGGTTACTGATCACAAACCACTACTAGGATTGTTGAAGGAAGGTCGTTCTACTTCACCACAAGCATCTGCTAGGATAAAACGATGGTCACTCTTTCTATCTTCATACGAGTACAAGTTAGTATTCAGGAATACTGAGTCACATGCAAATGCTGATGCTCTTAGTCGTTTACCACTGTTGGAAGAGCCAGCCGAATCAGACACACCTCCAGAAATTGTATTACTGGTAGAACACTTGGAAGACTCACTTGTTACTGCTGCTGATATCCGGAAGTGGACCAGGAAGGATCCTAACCTTTCCAAAGTCTTGCAATACATAATGCAAGGTTGGCCTAGCCACTGTGATCCAGATTTAAACACCTTTGCTGCAAAGAAGCCAGAATTGTCAGCTTACGAAGGTTGCATTCTCTGGGGATCCAGAGTTGTTGTTCCAAAGCCAGGTAGAGAGGCAGTGTTACGGGAACTTCATGAAGGACACCCTGGGATTTGTAAAATGAAAGCCTTGGCATGCATGTACGTTTGGTGGCCAGGGATGGATTCAGATATAGAGAAATCAGTTCGCACCTGTAATGCTTGCCAAAAAGTCCAATCCTCACCTCCTGCCGCACCCCTTAATCCATGGAAATGGTCAACGAGGCCATGGGCTCGATTACATCTTGATTATGCAGGACCATTTGAGAACAGAATGTTTCTAATATTAATTGATGCTCATTCCAAGTGGATCGAAGCTGTCTGTACCAAGAGAGCTACTTCAACTGCAGTCATTGAAGAGTTAAGGACAATGTTTGCCAGATTTGGTATACCAGAGACCATTGTTACGGATAATGGGACAAGTTTCGTAAGTCAAGAATTTGAATCATTTCTTAGGTGTAATGGAATCAAGCATTATACCTCAGCCCCTTATCCAGCCTCTAACGGCCTAGCCGAACATGCCGTACAAATTGTCAAGAAAGGTCTAAAGAAAGTGACTTCTGGTGATATTCAAACATGATTGGCAAAATCACTTTTTAACTACAGGATGACACCACAGAATACCACAGGTGTTTCACCTGCAGAATTGCTATTGGGGAGGAGGCCAAGAACAAGACTTGATCTAATAAAACCTAATACAGCTGACAGAGTTGAAAGGAAACAGCTGGAACAAAAAGCAAGATATGATAGGAGTGCTAAGTATCGAGTTTTCAAGGTTGGTGACTGTGTTTTTGTTAAAAATTATGGCCGTGATAGACAACAATGGTTACAAGGGACTATCACAAAGGTGACAGGTCCAGTGTCATTTGTAGTGAAACTACAGAAAGGTGGTTACAGACGTTGTCATCAGGATCAGTTACGAGCAAGCTCAATCATCACTGATGAAGATTCAGTATCTACAGGAAATCCTGTAAATGAAGATTTAGCTATGTCAGAGACATCCTAATTTGACTCTCCTTACTGGTGAATCCCTATCTTATGTACGGGCAGCAAGTACTAATCATGTGGTTATTGACAAGTATTTTGACTTACTTGAAGATATTTTGTCAAAGAATAGCCTGACTTCCAGTCGTATTTTCAATTTAGATGAGTCAGGAATTCCTTTGCAGCATTGTCCTGGCAAAAGGATTGCTGTTCGAGGCCAGAAACATGTGAACGTAGTTACATCAGGCAACAAGATGAACATAACTGTGCTAGCATGTGTAAGTGCTTCAGGATTTGTCATGCCACCAATGGTAATATTTAATCGTAAAAATTTAACTCCGGAATTGACAAAGGGTGAAGTAGAAGGGACTATATATGGTCTGTCTTCAAGTGGTTGGATTGACTCGGAACTTTTTAGTGATTGGTTCCTTAACCACTTCCTGGAATATGCTCCAAAATCTCGTCCCTTGCTATTGTTATTAGATGGACATTCGTCTCATTACTGTCCAGAGTTTATACGTCAGGCATGTGACAATGGAGTTGTCATCTTTTGTTTACCCCCTCATTCTACACACGTCAGTCAGCCATTGGATGCCAGCTGTTTCCATGTTTTCAAGTCATACTGGGATGAGGCTTGTGACCATTACATGTCCAAAAACCCTGGTAAGATAGTCACTGTTTACACTTTTTCTCAACTTTTTGCAACGGCATGGTACAAAGCCATGACACCTCAAACAATTGTGTCAGGATTTCAAACTAATGGTGTATATCCAGTTAATTGATATGCCATTGTCCTGCCTGGGGAGCGGCCACATGACCATGGCACTCCTACTGCTGCATTAGCAAAGAAGAGAGGCATACATTACATGCCATTTTCCCCCCCTAGTGCACAGTTTACCGAGGAGGAAGTAGAACTCTATAAACATCGCTATGAGGAAAGATTTGATTTAACCCACGATGATCACTACAACCAATGGGTCAAACTCAACCATCCAGTGTTTGAGAGTTTACATCCCAGGAGCTTAAGAACCCAGCTTTTTGCTGAGTCTAATGGATTGTCCCCTACCAGTGACTCTACTACTCAAGATGCACCCATCTCCCTTAGTAATGAATCTCCAGAGTTGTCGTCTGATAATACTTCCCCTGAGAATTCTCTTCCTTCAGTATCCCATTCAAAATTGTCTGAGTTTCTGGTTATACCTGACCCTCCTGCAAAGAAAGATTCAGCAAGAGCAAAAACAACAATCTATCATCATGATCTAAGAAGAAAGGGATTTAAGCTGCAGTATACCTGCAGTATATAATCCTAACAGAATTTCTAACTATGAAACAAGCTGATTTTTGTTTAGATAATGATGATTAGTAAGAGTGTAGCCTTTTTTTCGCTGTGTTGACATTAGCTATTTCCTAATATTATAGCTATTTGATCTATTATTAAAAAGATAATGGTATGGTTAACTCTCCATGATTAGGGAGAGGTCTAGGGACTGATTTGAGTAATCAATGACACTGCAGCTAATAATGGTTGTACTCTGTGTTCTTTGTGTGGGCTAAGTTACTAACCTTGACTGCTATTGCAATGGTTTTGTGCAGATACTGATGAAACTTTAGCTAAGTCAACCTTATAATAATATACTGATGAAACTAACCTTATATCTAATAATAGCTAGAGCAAGTATAAAATTAATAGGAAAAAAAAATGACAACACTGAAAAATGGTAACAATCTGAGATTACTAATCATCACATCTAAACAAAATCAGCTTGTTTCATACATTGTCCACTGTTACACACTGCAATTATACTGCAGCTTAAACCCCTTTCTTCTCGGATCATGTTGAGGTCCTACATAAAATTCCAAGTTGATGCGGTCATATGGATAAGTGGTATCTACTGGTTTTATACGATGGCAATATGTATGCAAAAGAGAATTGTTTTTAGGATGACGAACAGTTAGATGATCTTTCAGACAGTCAGGTGTCTTTCCAGCTATTCTATACGGAGAAAGAAAGCTGATTCTTATTGCTGTGTGGTCATCACTAGGACATATTATAATCTTCCATCTTTATTTGGGTAAGTCTCAGGATAGTTTGGTGTGCTCAAAAATGCAGTTTCAGCAGTGAGCAATGTGGGCTGCATGACAGTAGGTGTGGTTGGCATTGTAGCAGGAGGTGGTGTGGTAGTAGGAGGTGTGGTTGGTGACACAGTTGGTGTTGGTTTGTATGGTAGTAGGAATGGTTGTAGCTGTCTCTGATGTGAATATCTTTGGAATTATAGTTCCAGGATGCATGTGAATTTTTATAGCTTAATGTACAGCTATAAGGAAAGTATGGAGATATCATTGAGCACATGTTCAGCTTTAAGGTAACAGTTATTCCCATCTGGATGTGTTGTATAATGAACAGTGCTTTCCATTATATCACACTATGTACATTTACATGAACCTGGACCATTTAATTTTTGATGGGTGTGTTGTTAATACTATGTATTACTATGCACAGTAAAAAAATGTAGCTACAGTGGAACCTCTCTATTGAGGAAACTTAGGACAAGTTGAAATGTCCTTATTAGCTTATTAGAGGGTGACCTTATTTCAGGGACAAAGCTCTATTTAATGATAATTCACAAGCAGTGGGACATCTCCAATCAGAGGTGTCCTCATTTCATGAATAAGAGTTTTCCTCATTTCAGGGGTAGGTGTTCACTGTAGTTTTCAATTAGCTATAATGGATGTGGCAACCTTCACTCTGACAGCTCAGCACTAAATGGTCATAGATTGCTGCCTGGCCATGTATGGAGTGCACTAACATGACTCAACATGTGTGCTAATAGCATTGAAAACTAGCCTACATATATAGATTTACACATTTTTTACTAAACAATGCCACATATAGCTAATAAAACTCTGTAGGAGTAACTATAGCTAGCAAGCATCTAAGAAAAACATTTTTATGAATTAGTTAGCTGTTTGATAGAGTATAGTTAGGACTATGCACTGCAGGTGTACTGTATCTTAAATCCTTTTCTTCTTGGGTCATGCTGAGGTCCTGCGTAAAATTCCAAGTTGAGGCTGTTGTAATCATAAGTAATAGGACTTGGCAATATACGATGACAGAATGTATGCTCAAAGGTCTTTTTTAGATTACTAATTTTTAAATGATCCTTTGAACAATCAGGTGTCTTTCCAGCTATTCCAAATGGAGGAAGAAAGCTGATAAGGATCCTCCAGTGATTTTGACTAGGACATATAATTCTCCATTTTAGAAGTACATTAATTGGGTAAGTCTCTGAAAAATTAGGTGTACTCTGTGTTTTGAGTGAGCAAGGTGAAGGAGTTTGTTCTCAGAGATTTAACTGCACTTTTAAAACTATCAATTTTGAAACTTTATTACTCTCTAATTAAACGACAATATTTTCACAAAAACAAATGTGGTTAAAAAAGTGATGACATTTACCAAAATGCAATAGTAATTATTGTCCAAATAATGTAATGTAGGCCTGTACACAAGGTAACAGAAGAACCTGTATTAGGTGTCGTGGTAGATATAGGCATGGTAGTAGGAGGTGTGGTTGGTTGTGAGGTAGCAGGAGGTGCGGTTGGTGGTGTAATAGTTTCTATGCTTAATACTTCAGTGATTGTATCAATTCATAGATAAATATGCAAGACTGATCAAAGTGTACAAATCATGAGTATTAATAAGAGCTAACACAGGAAGTGAACACTAAGGAAATGAACACTTTACACAACACCACAAGCATGACTAGCATAACTATTAAGAACTGTCAGGAATATCACCACAGGTGGTGAGGTAGCAGGAGGTGCGGTTGGTGGTTAGGTAGCAGGAGGTGCGGTTGGTGGTGAGGTAGCAGGAGGTGCGGTTGGTGGTGAGGTAGCAGGAGGTGCGGTTGGTGGTGAGGTAGCAGGAGGTGCGGTTGGTGGTGAGGTAGCAGGAGGTGCGGTTGGTGGTGAGGTAGCAGGAGGTGCGGTTGGTGGTGAGGTAGCAGGAGGTGCGGTTGGTGGTGAGGTAGTAGGAGGTGTGGTTGGTGGTGAGGTAGTAGGAGGTGTGGTTGGTGGTGAGGTAGTAGGAGGTGTGGTTGGTGGTGAGGTAGTAGGAGGTGTGGTTGGTGACACAGTTGGTGGTATAGTAGTGGTTTGTATGGTAGTAGGAATGGTTGTAGCTGTCCCTGATGTGAATATCTTTGGAATTATAGTTCCAGGAGGCAGGGGTGTAGGGGGAGATGCTGCAGAAGAGAAACACTTATTTTAGGCAGAGGAAAGTCATTATTACTGCATAGAATTATTACATAGCTACTATTGAGGTCTGGAGACTGAAAAATTCACTGAGATCCTGTAGCTACTGTAATCTGGCCACAAATTCTGTGAAGCTTTAATTTTGGGGTAGGTTTCTTGTCTCAATACAAATTGGGTGTGATAACACTCCACTTTTCTATGCCTCTGTTAATGGTATCTATGGTACTACACCTAAGTTTGGAGTTAGGACTTCATCAGAAGATGAGGTTTACTAGATGATTTCTTAATATGTTTCTAGCTATCACTGGTAGTGTTATGATTAATAGGCTCTCACACAGTTTTTAAGTATAGTTCTATATGAGAATAGGATAAGTAATTGCAAGAGGAAGCTAATTATAACTCACATCAAATCTCTATCTCCACATTCTTTTCTAGGAATTCACTTATATGTAATTTTTCATAATAGTTACTATGTGAAAGTACAAATGAAATCCATGCACTAATCCATTAAATAAAGCATACACACAGGATGGGTTTGGGCTTCAATTATGCCAACTCCAAGCAAAAATTTTATAGCTAGATAACAACTCAAATAATTATCTACTGCATCAGAACTATACATAGAAAATTTTCAACAATAAAAAATTATATTATAGGTGGGATTCAAACTGACTTTCCACTACTAAAGCCCCAGACATTTAAAAATACCATAGCAGCACTATAATATCAGCTCTAATCTACCTACTCTAGTAAGTGCCGAAGCTAGTACTTTAAGGTCAAATTGACTGGTACTAGGACTATAGGACTTGCCAAGGTGACCTAACTTTACTTCTATGCATTAGCTAGCAAATGAATGATATAATATTATGTTCCTGTTAGAGTATAATCAAAGGCTTGCCGAGATGACTTTGGTTAGATCAATGCATGCATAATTAATGACTATGTTCCTGTTAGAGTATAATCAAAGGCTTGCCGAGATGACCTTGGTTAGATCAATGCATGCATAATTAATGACTATATTCCTGTTGGAGTAAAATCAAAGGCTTGCCAAGATGACCTAACTTTACTTTGGTTAGATCAATGCATAATATACTTATTAATAATATTTGTTCCTGTTGGAGGTTATCTAAGTCTTGTGTAAATTATTTCGATCACTGAGACTTTCATGGATTACTGTGGTGTTTTGCTACCTAATTAAATCTCTGTATTTAGGTACATAGTAACTATACTGTCTTAAATATCTAGTTTGGTTAGAGTCCACCCGCCAAGCCTATCCACTTCATATTATGGTCATGCAGCGAGAACTTACGTGGTCTTGTTGGTCCACAGCTGAGACCATCAGCTTGCAAATGACCAGTATGACAACTGCATTGATAGGATCCTCCAAAGTTTGTGCAGTTTTGATCACAACCACCATTATCCACTGCACATTCATTTACATCTAAAGAAAGATAAATATTGTAACACACAACTTCTTCACAAGCGTATATTGTTATATATCTCTATACTCCATCCAATGGCTATTTTGTATGGTAATGGCACAATCTGGAGAATTTAGCTCCCAAAATAACTAGACAGCAAGTTGAAGCTTTTTCAAAAAGCAAACTTTCAGCGCATGATAACATGTTTTGGTAAACTTTCTGCAAAACTGCTTAGAGAATGTCAGCTACTACATTAACTTGCAAGATACATGTACAATATAATAGAATCCTTTAACAGAATGAGCAACATAGCATGTAAGTTAAAGGTCATTTGTCATTTGAGGAAGAAGTTTCTCAAGAAAATTTGCAGATGTATACCATGAAGGCAGCAAAAAGACAAGGTTACAAACTGGTTGGCTTTCAAGACCTGAAAACTGTCTTATAATCCTCCGAAACTAGTAGCTAGATATAGTTATTTCTGTAGCTTGGATATTATGATCACCGTCTCACCAAATGCATCTTGCAAAACCAGACATCCACCAATCATGCATTAGCTAAAATTTCATTCCGTCCTAAGACAATGTCTTTCGAGTCAAGGTAAAACCAGCTACAATAATTTAATCCCAAACCTCATGTGGTCCTTTATAAGGATGTGGTCTGACTTTTAGAACTTAGCTATAGTTATATCATATGGTAAAAATATATTTAGCTACGTATGTTCCAGTCTGAACTGCCAGCTCCTTCACTATCTCACTTATCTATAGCTACCTACATATTATGGCTTAAAACATCCATGTGGAAACTTATTATGTACTATGAAATGAGACATGGTGTGAGACTATTATTATTTTGAGACACATGTCATAACTAATAACTAACATCCTTCTTTTTGTCGCCTCAAGATTACAACTTGTAAGTATACTTAATGTACATGTCTAGATCTGTCCCTGAGCAATATCCCAATCTTCAGTATGGTTTATCCTTAAACCTTGCATCAGAACAAGAGTAGGCATGTCTTACAGATTATTATAGCACCACTATAGCTACTCTTCACAGACCCATAACACCAGTTCCAGCTAACCTTCTGTGATTATACTCATTAGCTTACGTACCATAGCAAAAATTGGCAGCAATAGAGTGGTAGTATCCATCTCTACAGTTACATTCAAAAGAGCCTGGCAGATTCTTACAGCTGTGGCACCCACTATCTCTCTGACATTCATCAATATCTGTAAAATAATTCCAGGCATTTTTAACACACTATAGCCACATAACTTTATCACAGAGTACTTACCTGTAAGATAATATTCAAGTAGTACTTCATTTAATATTCTACCACTATTATTATTATAGTATACTGTCATGACATTGCCACTTGTATAGAAATAGTATGTTGATGATAGACGGCCACAGAGCCTCCCTTCAAAATGTCCATCAAGTCTTATTAGGTTTGTGGATGATATTGAAGCACCAAAGTACAGTTGAATATAGTTTCTACTGCAGTCAGGACTATAATAATATAAAAATAATCTGAAATTACAGTGGAGCCCCATCTATATTCCAACCCACTGAAAAGAGAAAAAACCTATATCAAGGACACTTAGATACTTCCCAAATAACAGCTTTGTCATATTAACAAGAACTTCTTCACCCCCTGAAACGAGGGGCCACCCATCTAAAAATGACATTTTAAGGTGTCCAGAATAGATAGATTTCACTGCATAAATTTACATGCGTGTGGTGTACAAAAATACATTAATGAGATTTGCGAATCCACTAAACATTATCATTGAGGAAATTCTTATATTTGGAACCTTGGAAACAGCCTTTTACATGGAAGTTGTTATAGGTAATAACTAAACATAGAGGTTGTCCTAATTTAAGAATGTCCTTTATCAGATATTCCACTGTATTACCCACCAAGACATCATGTAGCTATTAAAGGGCTATCTTACCTAGAATCTAACCGAAATGCTGGGAAACGAACGTTCATCATGTAACCTTCTGGTCCATGCAGTACCCAGGCACATTTCAAAGGGCCAAGGGTTTGGGGTAATGGTAACATGAAACGTTCTCTTCCATTAACTTTAATTACTGAGCCACAGCTGATTCCAGGAGGTAGACCAAAGTAAGGTTCGTCTGGCACGACAATTCTTCGAGGAGGGTGTGTGTCATGAAGACCTAAAATATATATAGCATTATTACTCTTTGGAAACAGCATTGTTTCAAATGTTCTATTATTTAATGCATACAATGAGTATCCTTAATTTGGAGTCTGTATAAGCGAGTTTCTAACTGTAATTTTAACATACCACATTTGTAGAGGGCGTTGGCTTTAGCTATGTCCAGTGGGCTCAATACTTTTGCTTGACCAAAAGTAATATTTGGTTTTATTGCAACAAGAGTAACTGTGCCAGGCTTGGCAAATGCTGTCGGTCTATAATGCATTATACTTGCATAGTCATAACCCAAGTTGAGCGTGGTGGTATCATAATATTCTGGAACTATATCAAAATTATGCTTCAAACTTGGATCTTCGATATTTGATTCATTCACGTAAACATATTCATCTCTGTCAGGGCGGGACTGCTCATGAAAAAAACCGATTGCATGTCCAACTTCATGAACAACTACTTCTAAGTATACACAGTTGGATCCCAAGTTAATACCCTGTGGTTGAAACTCTACACTTTCTCGCCCAATGAAAGAGTTACAGCTACATACAGCAAATATATTAGAACATCATCACAGTAACAGTAGTGACTATAATAACAATAGTGATGGCCTAAGAGTATTGTTATACAGTGAAACCGATAAAGGACACTCTTAAATAAGAGCAACCTCCATGTAAAGGAAACTTTTACTTTAGCACCATTATCTCTGAATTAAGGACAACCTCTTAGTCCCAATGTGTCCTCACTATAATATATTAGCTCTGAATTAAGGACAAACTATATAAAGGACAGTTATGTGCCCCCTTATAGAGAAGTTTCACTGCACTTACACTCCTGGTGGTCCAACCATGAAGAATATAGAATAGTTATCTGCTGGAGTGCTAGGTCTAAAACGAATGCAGGTGTATTTTTCCCAATGCTTTAATCCCTGAAGAATTACCCTCTTTTCATGTTCTGTAATTATGTATAATGTAGAAATAATAGCTCATTCTGTTCTGTGAAAGTCTTTCTTACCAGTAAATACACTTGAAATGTTATATGGGATTATGCCATCTGTCCAATGGTAAGATCGGTCTGCTAAAGCAATCCGCTTTTCTCTGTGTGATTTTCCATCCCTTGGTGATACCACTACAGTGCAGTCTCCATAATGTTTGAAAATAGCTGTGGTGTGTAAAAACAAAACATTGTGTATACAATTGATATGGTTAGGCTGAATACTGAGTTAGCTAATCAGATAGATACTTACCAGTGTTAGCTGAAGGATCAGCAACTATAACAGTTTCTTCCTCAACACTGTAGCAGGTTAGTGAAAGGATGCATAGCATGGACACAAGAAAAGCTTCTTTCAGTAGATTAGTCATGTTTTTATGAAGTTTTGAGGAATATCTAACAGGAAAACTTTAAATAGTATGCAATATTCCACCACTTCCTCTTCAGCTGTAACCTCTGCATCCCCCCTAGGAAGTATTCAGCCTTCAATATTTACATGTCTCCACCACTTCCTCTTAAGCTGTAACCTCTGCATCCCCACTAGGAAGTATTCAGCCTTCAATATTTCTCCACCATTTCCTCTTAAGCTGTAGCCTCTGCATCCCCCTAGGAAGTATATGGCCTTTAATGTGGCTTAGACTTTCAACATGACCACCTTTCATCACAACACTTATGTTCAAAATAGGTCTTCTATGTCTTCCTCAGATGATGCAGGCAAAGCTTAAAGGAGCTATATACAATGGCAATAATAAAACAGAAGGACATTTTCTGGTCTAGGAAAAGGGATATTCCTATGAACTATTAGGAACATTAATATTTATCACTAGACTACTTCAAAACATGCCCCAATCAGAGAAGCCTGTTATACAGCTTGGCTACAGCAAAGGGAGAAGACCAGCATAAGGTTTCTAAAAACTACACAATAATCTGTTTTGAAACTGATCTAAATCCTCTTTATACCAGCAACAGCTTGAGTTGGAAAAGAGCACTTGACTTCTAGTAGTTGCATCACCCTATCATGAATAATCTATTCATTCCATCATGTGACCACCATGCTATTGCTCACAGCTAACTATTAGCTGATTTTAAAACCCTGGTGTTCTGCCTACAAGAAAAGCTTCTTGTATTAACTTATAGCTAGGTGAATATCTGACAGGAAAGTAGTCTCGGGTATAGCTAGAACCACTTTAAAGAGGTAGCTACTTATGATTGGTCAGGCAGGATATTGTGAACTCGAAATACCATGATACTTACAACAGGCCACTGGACACAGCCTGAGTACTATAACCTGGGAGGAGGAAGACCAAATATAGCTACCATGCATAATCTTGATAGCACTAATGAATATGATTTAGAGGAATAATATCTTGTGGTTTAAAATACACATAGCTATATAGATGTCAAAGTGAACCACAAAAACAATAGGGAGCTCTAGTATTGCTCAATAGTCAGCAAATTAGCATGAACTAACTAGCATTCCTTCATCTAAGCAGGACATCTAAGCAGGAATAAAGGAACTGGTCAGGTGAGCCAGACAGTTGCCTGACTAATCATTCTAAGCTACTCTCCTCATAACTTGTAAGAATAGTCCGTCAATATTATGATCGTGTACTACTATCCAGGAACAAAACCACCTACCATTTTCTTTACCTACATAATCTTCAGGCTAGTATAATTACTAGAAATGTAGATATGATTGCAAAGAATGCTCTTAGACAAACAGTTAGGGTTCCACCATGTGCTTCGACTCTGTAAAAAACATTGAACCAACATTTCGACTTATATGTCACTCATGAAAATCATCATCATTAATTATTTGTGATGTCTGTATTATTATGTCTTGTGATCAGTTTTTTGTGCTATTATAATGACAAGTTTGATGAGACTCATTGAATCCCTCAATAAAGGGCGAAGGGAGTGGGAATTAGCGTGAGAGTCACGATAGACAGTTAGTCTTACTGACCAGGATTGAAGATCTTACATGGTCCTTCGAGCCGGATCTTGGAACTCGAAGACTGGCTGATTTTGGGCGCAAAAATACTTGAACCTTGACCTCGAACTTTGATAGCTCATGGCTGACCTTGCCAAAAGGAAGAGGATACGAGCGGGGCACAGGGGATCGGCGACGAAGACTATGAACAAGGTGGACGAGGCGCTTGGAGCAGACTCCGTCGATGTTTCTGTTCTGTCGTTGTTGAAACTAACCCTTAGTGAGAAGCTCCAGACGATCAAAGCCTTGGATGCAGAGGTGCTCGAACTAATTGACGACGAAGCGGCTCTTGTAGCTGAGATAGAGCACGCTGATGAGAATCGGGAGGGTGTGCATTCTTCCCTTCTCAAGATCGAGGCAGTGCTGGCACACAACGCCGACCATGCCCAGAGCAGTGGCAGCTGGGAGTACTACAACAGCGAAGCTACCCAGGCTGAAGCTGAAGGCATTTTCAGGAGAAGTGACCTGCTGGATACCATTTTGGGAGTCTTTTGAAGCTGCTGTACACACTAACACTGGATTAAGTCCTGTAGAGAAGTTCAACTACCTCACCTCCGTTCTGGAGGGCTCAGCACGGCTCAGCACAGGAAGCTATTGCTGGATTATCACTGACTGCTACAAACTATGACGAGGCAATAGCCATTCTGAAGAAGCGTTTCGGAAGCAAGCAGAAGATCATCGATAAACATATGGATGCCATGCTGAGTGTTGGATCTGTTTCATGTGGGGATATGAAGAGGCTACGCAGTCTGTTTGATCAAGTGAGCTCCAATTTACGAAGCCTAAGGTCCCTTGGAGTGGGATCTGAAGCCTATGGCAGCTTGTTATGCCGTGTACTCATAAGGAAGCTACCACCTGAATTGCAACTGACCTTGAGCAGAAAGGTTTCAGAAGATAACTGGAAATTGGATGAACTTCTACGAGTGATTGAGGAAGATATCGTCACACGAGAGAGAGTCACTGTTATGCAGGCCTCGAAGCCAAAACGAGAGAACAAGCCACCACCTTCAGCTGCAACGCTAGTATCTGACACCAAGAGTACATCAAATGAGGGCTGTTGCTACTGTGGCCGGAATCATTTGCCCACTAAGTGTGATATAGCCAAGGAGGCTGATGCCCGAAAGCAGGTGCTCCATAGGAATGGTCGGTGTTTTGTGTGTCTGAAGAGGGGCCATTTAGGCCGCAACTGTCGATCTAGTTATCGCTGCCATACATGCAGTGGATGTCACCATGACAGTATTTGTGCACCTCAACAAATCAAGACTACCAACAATTCACCTGAGGCCTCTGGAATGCAGGCACCACCACTGCCAGTAGAGACGACGAGTGGTTTGAACCCCACTGCACCTGAGTTTTCCCCAAGCACAGGAGGCACTTTTCTCTACCTTAATGCAAACAAGACTGTGATCCTGCAGACGGCCATTGCTGAAGTTTATAATCCAGATGAGTATACATGAAGATGTAAAGTAAGGGTTGTCTTGGATGGTGGAATTCAACGCTTCTACCTGTCAGAACGGGTGAAACGGGACTTGAAGCTGAAACTAACATGCACACAACAACTTTCAATTGCTGCATTTGGTTCAAGAAGAGCTCAGGCATGACCCTGCAACGTTGTGACCATGGGAATTCAGACCAGGTCTGGTGAGGACCTGAAGATCAGTCTCTTTGTTGTCCCACACATTTTCGATCCATTTACCCCACAGCCAATATCGGCTTTCGCTGAACAATTCCATCAATTCTCCAACCTTGACTTTGCCGAGTATGACAATGATGGTGACCCTCCGAGTGTGGATATGCTCATTGGATCTGACGTGTATTGGGACATTGTCACAGGAGAAGTCATCAGAAGTAGTGGCGGACCAGTAGCAATCAACACCAAGCTGGAGTGGATCCTGTCTGGTCCAGTGGACCCTTCAGGGGACACAGCTGTGAACGTTATCACAAGCCATGTCTTGAAAATTGACAGCTCAACTGAGGGGCTCAAGGTGAAGTTGCACTCCTTTTGGGAACTGGAGTCCCCTGGAATAAACAAGAGGGAGGATCCTGTGCAAGAGTAGTTTGACGAGAAGATCCTGATGAAGGACGGAAGATACCAAGTGGCATTACCTTGGCGGAAATACCATGAGCCACTCCTGACTAACTATGTGCTAAGCCATACACAACTCTGAGGATTACTGTGTAGACTGAGACAAGACATTGATGTGTTGGCAGAGTATGACAAGATAATTCATGACCAGCTAGCCCAGGGAATTGTTAAGAGAGTGGAGTATGAAGGTGTTGGCGCAGTGAGTAAGGTTCACTATTTGCCGCACCACCCAGTAATTCGACGGGATAAAGAAACCACCAAGGTCCGAGTAGTGTACGATGCCTCTTCCCAAACAACAGGACCTTCCCTAAATAACTGTCTACATACTGGACCCAAGTACAATCAAAGGATACTCAAGATACAGAACATACCCTGTGGCGGTGGTTGCTGACATAGAAAAGGCCTTCCTGATGATTTCGGTTCACCCTAAGGACTGCGATGTCCTGAGATTCTTGTGGGTGAATGATGTTACAGCTGAAGAGCCTGAGATCACCACCTTGAGATTCACAAGGGTAGTATTTGGCATCTCATCTAGTCCCTTCTTACTGAATGCCACGATACAGCACCACATCAAGAAGTACCTTGCATCACAACCTGTTCTGGTGAAGAAGATTCAGGAATCTATATATGTTGATGATGTGGTTGGGGGAGATGATGTTGAAGAGTGTGCCTACAACTTCTACAAGGGTGCCCAACGATTGCTTCGAGGTGGCTCATTCAACCTACAGAAATTTGTGACAAACTCACCATCCCTTTGATGTAGAGTTGAACAAGAAGAGTCACCAAACAACCTAACTGCTCCTCCGACACTGAGCACGGCACCAGCTGACGAAATCTACACAGACTCCTCCTTCCCTGGCAGTGCTACCATCGATCAGGGGGAACAGAAGGTCCTCAGAGTTCACTGGAACACCAAGGATGATAGCTTGATTTTTGATTTCCAAGCGATTGCCAAGATTGCTGATGAACTACAACCCACTAAGAGGAATGTGATCAGTGTCATAGGGAGGTTCTATGACCCCTTGGGGTATCTATCACCAACCACCATTCAATTCAAGGTCTATATGCAGGAGCTGTGCAGGTCGAAGTTGAGCTGGGACGAAGGCCTGACTGGTGAGGCTTTAGCTAAGTGGACTAAGCTTGTGGACCAACTGAGACTTGGATCTCCCCTGACTTTGAACAGATGCTGTATCTCCGCTCCTGTGAATGAGCTGAGACAGTACCATCTGTACAGGTTTTGTGATGCTTCTATCACAGCCTATGCTGCAGTGGTCTACTTGGCTGAGGAAACTGCCACTGAAAGACAACTTCAGTTCTTGGTATGCAAGACAAGGGTGGCTCCTCTGAAAGCACAGACCATTCCCCCCGACTAGAATTATTGTCAGCACTGTCGGATCCTCAGCAATGTCAGTGAGAGTCTAAGAAATAGGCTACCTTTACAACCACCTAAGTGTTTCACTGACTCACAAGTGGCACTCTATTGGATTACTGGACTTGACAAAGAATGGAAACCTTTTGTGCAAAACAGGGTGAATGAGATTCGGGAAACTGTACCTGTCTCTAGCTGGAGTCACTGCCCAGGCTCATTGAACCCAGCAGACATTCCCTCAAGAGGTGTCACTGCAGAGGAACTCGCAAGAAGTATACTGTGGAGAAATGGTCTGAATCTATCAAGGTTCCCCACAGTCTCGCAGTCAAATGACATGCCGAACCCCTGCATCACTGAAATGAAGGCCCACACTTTGATAGCTCCAGCTCGAGCCGCCTCTATAGGCAACATTGTCGATATTGAGCATTTCAGCACTCTACAAAGGCTGTACAGGGTGACTGCCTACGTTTTCAAATTCGCCAATTTGCTCCGGACTAAACCTGCTACAACAGATCTCACACCCCATCACTTGCAAGCTGCAGAGAAGGCATGGGTCAAAGATTGCCAACTGAAGCTGGAGGACAAGAACTGGAAGGCACAATTCGGATTATTTAGGGACAACAACCAGATATGGAGATGTGGAGGTTGACTACAGAAAACTGGCCTGCCCTTCTCAACGGTACACCCCATGCTCCTAAGTCACTCGCATCCTTTGACCAGGTTGATTATCACCAATACACACCACAGAGTGCAGCATAATGGTATGAAAGAGACCCTCTCAGAGATAAGAGGAAGGTTCTGAATCATTAAAGGTAGAAGTCTGGTGAAGCAAATCATTGGAAGATGTGTGTGGTGTGCCGGCGGTTCAAGGGATTACCTTTCAGTGCACCCTCACCTCCACCACTCCCGAGTTACAGAGTGAATGAAGCCCCTCCATTACACTGCAGTGGACTATGCAGGTCCTCTCCACCTGAAGAAGACCAAGGACTCTGAGGAAGCCAAAGTGTGGATCGCCTTGTTTACTTGCTGTGTGACCAGAGCTGTCCATTTGGAGCTTGTGAACGAACTGTCCATTTGGAGCTTGTGAACGAACTGTCTGCAGTCTCATTCCTTTGGTGTTTGAAGAAGTTTGCTGCTAGGAGAGGTATTCCCAAGAGGATAGTGTCTGATAATGCTCGAACTTTCAAGGCTGCTGCCAAGACAATCAAGTTGATGCTGAATCACTCAGATGTGAAGAATTACCTGCTTTACTTGAGAGTTGAATGGAATTTTAATCTGGAGAAGGCCCCCTGGTGGGGTGGTCTATTTGAAAGGCTTATTAAATCAATGAACCGGTCGGAAGGGAGTGGGAATTAGCGTGAGAGTCACGATAGACAGCTAGTCTTACTGACCAGGATTGAAGATCTTACAGACTCAGCATTAATTTGCCTTTGAACCTCTTCTCTTGAAAATATCTCCTTTGTTGAAGAGTGGTGAAATAGTTACAACAGTTACCCTCTCCCCCCCACACACACACATAGAACAGAAGAAGTAAGCAAGCTTACCCTAAATCTCTCATACTTCTCATAAGTAGTTCTCCTTTTAATTTTGATGCCTGAGATTTGGTTATTAAAGCAGAGGTGGATCCAGGGGGGAATGATTGCTACTTGCTAGCTGTGCCACAAACAGTGTAAAAACAAGTATTGCAATTTACACTTTACATGTGAATATTCATTAATGCTAATTAGATAGAGCCTGACATCAGTGGCATGGGCCTCGGGTATATATAGCATGTAAACAGAGCCTCTTCAACATACCTGGAATTGAAAAACATCCCAGAGTAGCTTATAATGACATAGACCATTTGTTAGATTATTCAAACAGTTGTTGAGAAGTAACTACAGACTGAGTGTGATAACTCCTCTGTGTTGTACAAATTCAAAGAAGTTTAAAGTTTCTATCTGAGGGACTTACTACTGAAACTTTTTCTTCTAAATTATAATTATCCAAACTATCACCACAACATAGGAGTAGCTACTGTAGAGGCAACTGAGGCACTTGCCTCAGTATACTTTTGCTATTGTGAAACTAAATGCATTAAATTAGATGCAACAGTTAACTGACAATTCTGTCTGTAGTGTGTTTAGAGTGCCTAATTAACACATGATGTCATCATAGCCAAGAACAGCTCAATTGTCTCTGTGTACCAAAGTAATGTAGCATTGACAGCCTCAATGACAGTGCTGAAGCATATTTCACGATAGGAATATTTATTATTCTTTATTGAACATTGTGTTAGCAAATTTTCTGAGTTGGATTCCCTAAAACTAGCAGATAGAGATTTTTTTCCAAATCTGCACAAACTTGTTTTCACATTGTCTGTTGGTTCTGTGCCATGTGAACATGAGTGGAGAAAGGTTATGTAGTCCTGCTCTTCTTTATATTCACTGAGATATGAATGTTTCTAGAGAGAATATTCTCAAAAGATTCAGCTCAGCTGGGAATCATAGAATTGGACATTCTACAGTCAAACAAAATTTATTAGTGTCATCAAGTTCTTAACATACCGTTGATATGGTTATTTTCAAGACACTTTATTTTCACTGATCTCATAAAATCTTGTATTATGAAGCAATTCACGTTTTTTATTTTTGCTGGGAGGGGAGGGATTTCTGTTTTTGAATTTGTACATAAAATTATTGTAGTTTTTTATTTTCGCTTTCCTTTACCTACCGCGAAAATAGCGAAATTAAAGTGACAGTGAAATTAACTGGATCTATGGTAGTACATGTGGGTGCCTATTAGACAGCCTTAAATGCCACCAGAACCCCCTCGACGGTGCACTTCCTGCACTATGTGGTCACAAATGACAAATCCCAACCCTATCTCCTGCCTCAGTATGTAAAAATTCCTCTACACAATGTTTCATATCTTGTCTCTAGTAACTGTTGCTACAGTTGAAAGAGCAAATTCAGCCCTCAAGCGCCTCCCCCCCCCCCTTCAAAATCCTGGATCTGCCACTGCTTTTCTCTTCAAAGATACTGGCTTCTCCAATATGGTTGCCACAACATCATCATGACTTTCTCTTCCAAAGTCCCATAGCTTCAGACATTTTATCATCTGGTTGGAAGTAACTATCTTCAAAGTGTTTGCTGCACAAGTGAGAATGCTCAGTTGGCTCCCTGACTTGGTCAGTTCATTTTTTCCCCTCAAATTACTCATCAGGATACAATACTCAAAAATCTCCTAATCACTTATTTTAGCTATAGCTAGCTAGCTTCTCCTGTGAAGTGGCATCTGGAATTACAATATTAAAAAAGTATGTTCTTTAAGGCACAATGGATTCCTAGAGACAATGTGGGTGACCATGATGTCTGAAATTAAAGGCCCAACTGAGCAAGTTGACTAATCATCAGCAGAGACATAGCCAGCAAGGAAGCAATGAGGCAGTTGCCTCTATGACTGCTAGATCAACTGCTTCTCTTCAGGCTGAGGTCCAGTCCAGGGCTGTATAGTCTGTAGGAAAAACATGAAGATTATTAATTTGATAATCTAAGGAGTGGTCTTTGGTTGTTACACATGTAGTAGCGAATTGTCACATTTCTACGATATATCTACATGTGACCTTCTATTGCTACATAAATAAGTAGGAGAACGTTGAAATCCAATCTTGTGACTCACCCTCCGAAAATATCGAAATTAGTACACGCAAGATAAAAATCGCATTGCATTTGCGCTATTTAAGTGCGCAGGCGCAGTGCTAAGGTGTCATGCACGTGCGTATCCTAGCAGCAGTCACGTGTCCTAAAAAATTAAATTTGTAGGTAATGGGTCGCCATAATTATATAAGCATGATCAAATGGTCGTTAGAGGTATAAGCACTATTAGCTGTGGTTGGTATCTAACATGGGTCGTTCTTCAAAAGATAAGCGTGATATATACTACAGATTAGCTAAAGAAGAAGGCTGGAGAGCCAGAAGTGCCTACAAACTTATTCACATTGATGAAGAATACAATATTCTCTCAAGTAAGCTAGCTAGCTATCATAGGTCAGACTTTTTCTCATAAACCGACACATGGGTGTAAAAAAGAAGACGAAAGTGTATCTTGTCAAACGTAGCTAGCTATTTTAATAGTTGGAGTATGTGAGTGTGTTTGGAAATGGTCGTCATAAACAGAAATTGTTAACATGCAGAACAGTCAAGATTGCTAATTTGCTATGCATTAAAAATTGGCTACTTCCATTCAAAATGTATTGCTTCCACATAATTATATACTTATACATACTAGTGCTGGTCTGTATAACTGAGGTTCCACTGTATACATATTAATTTCTAATCCAACTCCATGGTGAGCTTACTTCACTTGCCATCTGGTCCAGGATAAATATTTGGGTAAAAGAGAATAATCCAGCTCACAAGACCACAAAGTATTTCTTCATTCAGATGTAAAGAGAGTGGTAGATTTATGTGCAGCACCTGGAAGCTGGAGTCAAGTGCTGAGTCAGCGTTTAAGCAGTAGGCATGGTGATGATGGTGGTGGTAGTGCCTGTAAACCAGGAGGTACCAGCATGCCTGGTTGTGCCAGCAACCTGGGTGATACCAGTGATGCAAAGATCGTAGCAGTGGATCTGCAGTTAATGGCTCCCATTCCTGGAGTTGTTCAGATTCATGGTGACATCACAAAGGTATTGCATGCTGCCAAAGACGTGTGTCCTGTTGTTGCATGAATGTGAAAAGTTTGTACAACAGATTTTTTAGTGAAACTTGCACATCATTATTTTAAATGACCCAAGTGAAGAGAGATGGTAAAATGGCTAACTTGGCCACACTTAACTCTAGAAACTTGTTCAAATACCAGCTGATTAATACCCATAATTTAATCCCCTTGGAATGTAATGATGCACTCATCCTAATGCATAGCAGTTTTGTATTTTGTACTTAAGGGAGACCACTAGGAAGGTCTTTAAGGGAGACTACTAGGAAGGTCTTTAAGGGAGACCACTAGATAGGTCTTTAAGCTACTGAAACAAGTTTCTAAAGGGTTAATGTCGGCTGAGTTATCCCTCTGTGAAGGTGAATAAATATAATTTTTATTGCCTTCGCTTCAAGGACAGTGTTCTTCCCAGGAAATTATGAAGGGATAGTGGTAGGGTGTCTACATCAAAGCATTTAAGCTCCACTCCATAAAGGGAAACCTCCAGAGAGCATAGTGGCTAGCTATGTCTATTAGCACATAAAGTTGTACCACATGATCATAACAAGGTTATATTAGAAGGGGGTAAAATTTCAAGGTGTGGGAAGTGAGATTTAAGCAAAGGATAGATAATCCATCCACATGTCTGCTGTATTCCATAACATTACATTTTTTGCTTTACACACAGGAAGCCACTGCACGGGACATTATCGGACATTTTGAAGGGGCAAAGGCTGATCTAGTGGTATGTGATGGCGCTCCTGACGTGACCGGTTTACATGACATGGATGAGTACGTACAAGCACAACTCTTGCTAGCTGTAAGTATAATTAACTCCTTATTGTCCCGACACAGAATCATCCTTATAAAGATGCTTTTAACCCCTTACAATCCCTGAACAGATAGTAGCTATGAATACCTCCTTACCATCCCTAGAATCTCTGCCTAACATATAATCATAGCTACAAAGAGAGAGTAGCCTCAGGGAGGCTCATAGCTGCAAATATGGTTTCAGTTTTCTCTGCAATTCTGTAAGGCCAATGGATGGAGCTAGTTCCCAGTGCTTACAGATTTTTCAAGCGAGATTTTCAATGGTTTCTAGGTCAACTTAAATAGTATTTCACATCTCTTCACTTCAGGCACTGAATATCACAACTCATGTGCTTAAAGAGGGAGGAAATTTCGTGGCCAAGATATTTCGTGGTAAGGACGTACAGTTACTTTACTCCCAACTAAAGCTATTCTTTAAGAAGGTTTCCTGTTGCAAGCCTAGAAGTAGCAGAAACTCCAGCATAGGTGAGCAAACACATAGTTATCATTATTGTTAATTTTGTGGAGGATATTTTGTTTTCTTTGAGCAGTTTCAATGCTCAAAAATTAATCTCCCACACAAACTTTATATTGCTGGACAATGGTGGGTTTTACTTTCAATAACTACAAAAAAAAAATAAAACACAACTCCTTCCCTCCCAGAAATTTACTGCTCATACAATACTGTAATTAAAACAACGCTTATATTAGGGTGATACTGTAATTAAAACAACGCTTATATTAGGGTGATACTGTAATTAGAACAATGCTTATATTAGGGTGGTACTATAATTAGAGCAATGCTTATATTAGGGTGGTACTGTAATTAGAGCAATGCTTATATTAGGGTGATACTGTAATTAGAACAATGCTTATATTAGGGTGATACTGTAATTAGAACAATGCTTATATTAGGGTGGTACTATAATTAGAATGAAGTTCAGTTGGTGCATATATTAAGATGGTGCTGTAATTAGAACGAAATTCTGTTTTTATTTTTACAGAGGCATTTTTTGGTGGCACTGTTAATTAGAATGAAGTTCAGTTGGTGCATATATTAAGATGGTGCTGTAATTAGAACTGTTTTTATTTTTACAGAGGCATTTGTTGTTTGTCAGGACTATCATCCTCCATCAAGTTATGTCCCGACTATGGCAAATCCACTCTTGGACCATCAATATAGTGAGTTCATACTTTAGAGAGGTGTCCTTGTTTTGGTAGAGAGTATATACAGAGGTTTATCCTCACTTTAAGGGTTTGGATTAGAGGACTGCTCTATAATAGAGCCAGAATTTAACATGTCCTTACTTCAGGGGGGGTTGGATTAGAAGAGGACCACTGTATACAGGGGTGTCAAGGGGTCTATATTCAAACTGTCCTCATTCCCCAGAGGTGTTCAAATTTCAGAGGTTGAAATATAGGGGCATGCAAAATAGACAGAGAGATCTCCTGTGTATAAGCAATTTGAGGGGATTAGGATAATGGAATGTAGGGAGCTGTTATATTTCTGTTTGTTGTCCTACATGTAGGTTCACTGAATGACTTGACAGGGATAAACAGAATAATAGTCCCTTTCATGGCTTGTGGAGACCTCAGTGGTTATGACTCTGACATGACCTACCCACTTCACTTGGTATGTTATAATAAGAATGCTACATACCCAGCCACTATTGTGTAGCCTGGCCTAGTGGACTGCCTGTGTAGGGTCACTTTCTGGTACCATTTTGGTTAACTTTATATAGCAGGTAGTGTGGTTACACACTTAAAGGTGGTGGGTACCTATATATTATTGACAATCTCATGAACATGGATACTACCTTCAATTGATTACGCAGCCATGATTGTTGTATGTAGGCAGAGCAAGGGAAGCCATACCAACTTTTGTCCCCCAATCAGTTCCCTATTGACCCACCTTACAAAATAGCGTGCCAATTGAAGCGAGAGAACCTCTTGGACAAATCCAGCTGTATAGCTGAATCAACAAATCTCCAGCATCTTACTCCATCCTTTCACTTGGCGAGCATTCAACAGAGATCAACCAATGTACAACAGAGTGGAGAAGTGAACCAGGGAGATCTAAATTCAACCTAGTACTGTGGTGCAAGCTTGTGACAATGTGCCACATTGTACTGTCAAGTAATACTATCCAGCTATAGTTACTTCCATACTAAGTTATCAAGAAAGCTATGAATATTACTCTATGAATATTACTCTATCAATCACTCGTTTCAATTTTTCTTGAGAGGCAAATGTATCAATCAATGCAACATTGCCTATGTATATATATACCTCTACTAGCATTTTATATAAAAAGAGATGGTTATAAGTAACTATTTCTAATGCTATTCGAGGAATCCACTTAGCTCTCTATGCTGTTAGCTATCACTCCAACAGCAGCTAAGGTGTATAATAATATTATTATAGTTTCCAAATCGTAGTCCAAAAGAAAAAATCCAAAATCCGTTGAGTTGAAAATTAGTTAACTTGATCAGAATTCTTGTTTTGCTCTGCTCCTAATATGGCCCAGGAGAGAAGGTTAGAGCTGTTTGATCCAGAGTTATTCAGACTCCATATGCTCTGGTTTTCAAAGAGTTCATAAGTGTTGCTGACGTAAGGCTGGTTGGAATTGTTGATCCCCGAGAGGTTGGGATCACTGGTCAGATCCACATTGTTTAGGTCACGAGTGTTGCTTGTATTGAATGGAGACTCCAGCATCCAGCTGTTGTCACTTCCTTCCCAGTCAGCTCCAATGGAGATATCCTGAAATGTACAAAAAGAAGTGAAAAATTGGCAGAGGAGATACGAGCTATAGTAGTAACTGAGCAACATCAGATAATAATATAAGGATTTAAGCCCCCAGAGATCTTCCCATCAATGCTATTAGGAAGTAGGAGATGTGATCCCTGGCCCACTACCAGCTCTACTGGCCCACTACCTGATGTAGCTCAGTTACTAAATCTAAAAATAAAATATTTACAGAAGCCATAATCATTCAGGACTCCAATTACATACTAATTAATCTGATACTGTTTCTGAAATCAAAAAAGAAATTAACTTTTATTTCCAGATTTACAGTAGCTCCCATGTCATCAATAACAAGCCCAGGGCATCTGTATAATTATATTGTACTCAAATTCATTATATTGCCTATAGTCACCTCTTCAGGGGGCCATGTCAAACCCTTTAGCTCCTGCTCCATAATAAGTGAGTTTCCCTCTCCATCTTCCTGATCCTGCTGCTGTTCTACACGAGAATACTCTGCCCCAGGAGCAAGCTTGTAGCCAGGGGGACCAACAGCAGTGGGACTCTGGACCACTGACTGGTAATTGGGAATCATCTCTCCTCCTAACTCACTGTTTTCACTCAAAGTACGTGCACGGGATGTATCTGATATGACATAAGGATGATTCATTAGGCGAGAATCTGGTTCATTTCCAACTGGATCGTCAGATCCACCTCTGAGGGGGTGTGGTTTCTGGGGGGAAGTGATGGATTCCATATAATCCTCCCACATGGGTGATCCAGCCAACATGTGCCTGTTGGCGTCATGGGAGGAAAACATCATTCGTGAAGGCCTGTGGAGAGAACTCAAGGCTTCAGCTGATTTCCTGGCTTGTTCACGAGCATAAGCAGCTGCCAAAGCAGCACGTTCCTGTCGATAGAGGTCAAGTATAAACTTCCTCTTCCTGAAGAACTGTTGACGCTTGAAGTCATCGTCAAACTGGTGCATCCGAAGGCTCTCGTGGGTGTAACCAGGAGGAGGAGGAGGGTATCCTGAGATCTGCTGCTGCTGCTTCTGCTGTTGGTATAAAGAGCCAGCCATTTTCTGCACAGAGCTGATGGAAGGCATTTGACGGTTCTTGGGTATAAGGTATAAATCCTGAGCACTTGGGTCGTGTCGCAGTTGCTCGTTAAATCCAATTGTATCAATATTTGGGTTGTAATAAGCTCCAAGAGTACGTTCATTACTTCGCCTGAAACCACTTGCTGGCTCCTGTGCATCAAATGGTTGTTCACCAAATCCGCCATAACTCTGTGGATCCGAATACATATTAGCATATGGAGAAGGGGTGGAGGATTTTTCAGAGTGCTGATGGATATACTCTGCCCGGTCAAGCATGGCCTTCTCTGAGTGAGGAACCATGTAAGAAACATTACCATTGAGAGGCAGAGAAGTGGGTATCTTTCCGTGCTGTTGGGTTAGCTTGACAGAATGGCTCATTCGTCCATTGGTTACAGGTGTTTCGACTCTAGGATCACTGGCTTTCATTTTCCTGGGATTCTTTCCTTCTGACCTCTGACCACTGGTTTTGTAGTCATATCTAGAATGATGCTTCTTAGATTTGAAGTTAGAAGATGGGTAAAATGGCTCTGCATCCAGTGAGAGAGTGGAGATCTTGTATTGGTCGTTAGAAAGAGGTGAAGAAGGAGATAATAAAGATTCATCCTTCATTGGAGAGAGGGAAGGAGGTGGATTCACTTTCTTGAACTTGTTGGCTTTAACAGTCTCCGGTTTCATGATCTCAAGGTCTTCTTCTTCAAAGTCGATGCTCTCCACGCTCTTGGCTCGGTCAGATTGCTTGTACTTCATCTTGGAGAGCAAGGAGGCAGCCAGATCATGAGGCGAGGAGCGATTATTGGGGCCGCCTTGTTTCTTGTTAGATAAATTCTCATGAGTGTCCCCATCCAGTTCTTCAGGTGACATATTATACTCTGTCTCTTCACCTACACTTTCATCACTCCCTTCTGCAGTGTTTGGATCTCTCTTTCCTTCTATCATCTCTTCCTTTATCACATCTATGTGCTTGGCAGAGTTAATCACAGGGCTCTTGTCGACTTCCAACTTTCCTCCCCTGTCTGAAGACTTCTTAGAACCTGCCTTCTTGCTGGCATAGGTGGATCGGTCAGGATTCCGGGAGAAAGGGTCTGAATAGATGTCTTCGTAGTGAGGTTTAGAGTTCTTAATGGCTGTACTAGGGACAGAGGGAGATGGCAGGAGATGAGGCAACGAAACATCGACTGCTCTGTTCCTTTCTTCAAAACTTTCCACAAGTTCAGGTGTCTTCCTAGTATAGGGTTCTGTAATAAAGGCTCTGTGATCTACAGCTTGTACATACCTAACTGGCATTTTTGGCTTGTTTTTTGGATTTGGGTCATATTTTGAAGGAATAGATGACAGTTTGGCCTTGATACCTTTTGTTGCTGGTATAGCTTCAGGTGTTTCATCTTCAAATTGCTCAGTGGAGTAAGACGAGTCTTCAGCTAAACTTCGAGTCCTCTCAGCTTTATCCCTCACTCTGATGCTACTTCTCTCTCTTTCCTTTTTCTTTAATAATTTTTCCTCTTTTTTCTGCTGTCTAAGCTTTCTCTTGCTCTTTCCTCCTTTCATATTTCCAGAAGCATCCTTCTTTACACCTTCTTCTCCTTCGGGGTCATCTGGAGACTCAGATATGTGCATAGTTTGCCCTGTGTTGGGTTCTTTGGTGAGAGGGAGCTGTTGGGGCTTGGTTTTAGTTGATAATTGCAGAGACACTGGAACTACATTTGTTTCAACAGTAGTTATTTTCTTGGTAGTAGAAACGACAGTATTTTCTGAATAGTCTTTTTCATCTGATTTATCCCCACTGGAAGTTGTAGATTCACTGTCGGTTGATTTCAGACTGCTTTCGGATTCCTTCCGCTCAAGACTATCTCGCTTGAGAGCCTGAGATAACAGGGAGGGTCCTGGTGTATGAGCCACTGAAGGAAACGAAGGCGTATTAGCAGCAGATTCTACTGGTAGGTGGCTTGATTTTTGGATCTTGGAGTTGGCTTTTCGAGAGCCCTTCAGTTTCCTGCTGCTAGGTGGAACAAAGGCGACACCAGTAGTAGGAGATGTTTCAGTAATTGCAGGAACATGTGGAGGAGTAGTGCTCTGAAAATCAGGCTGGACTGGGAGATCGAGCTCCAGCATTTCCAGAGATTTAGGATCTGGTTGTGTTGTGGTTTCAACTGATGAGGTGGCTGTTGTATGCACTTGCTTTATGCCTCTTGTGCTATCAGTAGGAGAAAGTTCTGAAGTGGATTCTTCACTGAGAGGTGAAGGCAGTTGAGGCAGCTTTACTTCAGGAGATGATACTGAATGAAGTGGGCTGCTCTGAAGTTGAGAATAAAGAGACTGCTTCAAGGAAGAATCATGAATCACATCTTTTGACGACGAATCAAGAGTGAAATATTGTTCATTTTCTTTGTCTAACCGATCCTCATTAGAACTATTATTTAAACTTTTAGGTGCAGGGTGATCAAGAACACCATTTTTAAGCTTGATTTCAAAATCTGTTGGTGTTGTTGAGGCTTGTTTGGTTGGGTTTGGTACGGAAGAGGCCTGTGGCACTTTGCTTCGTCGACACTCTTCAGGAGATGAGGGCTGTGTTGCTGGTTTGGACACAAAACTTGATTGGACGTGATGATTATGGCTGGTATGTCTGACCATCTCAGGTGGTTTACAACTGAAATAGAAGAAGAAACACTATCATTCTCCATGTAAACACAAGAAACAACTATGTATGAAGTGGCTACAGAGAGAGGGAAGGAGAGAGGGAGAGAGATAAGGAGAGGACTCACCTAGATCTTGTGTTTGAATTAGTTAAACTTGTGATATTTCTCAGATCAAATACTTGTCCACCAGTGGCTTGGATTAAAGGCAAAGCATTGTCATTGTGATAAGATATTTCTGAACTCATTCCAAAATTAGTCTGCATTAAAACAATCACTACCATAATTACCAATACAGATATCCAGAATGGAACTGAGAGCCATGCTATGGTCTGTTCCCATTCTGGGCGTGGCTGCATGGCATAGCAGACGGCCAAGAGGTTATGTGGAAGGAGAGCCAGTAGAGGAAACAGCAGTTCAGTTCCCGATGAGGTCTTAAACCGGAGAGTGTTAGAAACTTGAGAGATGGTAAAATCAGGAGTGAAACTAAAAGGGAAGAAGAAGAAAAAAAAAAACCTTCATGCAAATATCCCTATACTAGAGACAGATTTAGAGTGGTGGTCAGTATATTACAGCTACCTCTCCTCTAATCTCTACAGACAGGCTTCACTATAATAGAGATGATCAGTATATTATAGTCATTTCTATAAGCAAGGTGATCTATAATTTAGAGACTCATGCTAACAAGAAGTTAGAAATGGATAATAATTATAATCTATTGCTTACGATATCTCAATGGATTTCGTCTTGTTTGGTTTGATGATGATTTCCCTGTTGTAGTTGACCACGGTGAAACCACCCTCCTCTCTCCCACCAGCCCCCACCCCTACCAGGTAAAGGGTAAGTGGGGTCACTCCAGAATTATACATACTGAAAATTCTGCTGATCTTCATGGGTTCTGATAAAGGTCCTGCTATAAATGGGATAGAAAACAATATTAACATACATGCATAATTGGATAACATCTTTAACCCACAAGACACTAGAAAATCTAGAATTAACTCATCATAGCCTATATCATATTTTTAATCTAGATGATAAAAGTCATTTGATTTTCAAGGTCAACTATGAATACGTATAGTGAAAATAAGTGTGTTGCATTTCACATTTATAATTGTACCTTGACAGCTTTCCATCATGGTCTGTGTTAACTCAAATAGAAGTGGATCAGAGCTAGGCTGAATTCCATTTATACTGAACACCCCTTGAATGCCTTGCCCTCTCAAGAGTACATAATCCAGTATCGTCAAGTTATTCCGAATAAGCAATAGTGTACTAAATACAGATTCCACTTTAGGAGAAAATGCAACAGTTATCTGGTAAGGATCATCAGGTTGAACAATTCTGCTCATCAAAGAGGAATCTGTGTCAAATGAAATGTGCTCTCTTGAGAAGCTAAATGAGCTGGAGGAGGTTTGGTGAAAATCTACATTCTGGAGGTCTGCATCTAGCTGCTCTGAGAGTAGGTTTACTACCGACTGTGATCTTGTGTAGTGTTGGAGTAGAACTGGCTGCATCATTAATGGCCGATGAGAAGGATTGGTCAAGTTCAATACCTGCAACTATATTCAAACAAGGACACAATAATGAATATTTGGTGGTTTAGTGTATTTGTTACTAACTGTTCCAACTAGTGTTTCTCTTCATAACTTCCCTAAGTACTTGGTATAACCCCTCAAATTCATTTGTTGTCTGAAAGTTGAACACAGGAATTGTAGCCTTGATGTGACCTATGTCTCCAATGCATTCCTTATGTCTGCATACTTATAACTGGAACCATACCAGTTTATGTTCATGCCATCTATCAAAGAACTGTCAGATGACTGATCTAGCACCATTGAAAAGTGGTTTTATTCCCACCATCTACATACCAGCAAAATAACTAATCTCTTCCACCACCTTGTCTGCTTGAACTACAGCCTGGGGGGTATACATATCTAGTATCCTAAACTTCCACTGAAGACATAGGGACCCACTATGTAGTAACTGTCCTGAGGAAAACAGTGCAATTATAGCTGCATTCTTTCACTATTACTAAATTACATTACTAATTGAGTTATTAATAAACCTACGCTCACAAGAAACGTAATTTTTATAAGTCTCTTACATGTGAGTTTCCAATGGTTGTTGTAGGGAATTCTATCAAGTTTCCTTCAACATTTTGTAGGAGGTTAGGCCAAACAAGAGTAGCTGTACCTGGAACACTCAGTTCAGCTCCAAAATCAGGCATTACAACATAACTAAAATTAAGCCTGGATAAAGGAAAAGCAAGTGTGTATGTCAGTACACTTGGTAAATTATCTTTAAAAATCCCAGTAATTACATGATAATCTCTCTTCCTCTGAGTCACTCCCCTCCTCACTCTCAGATGATGCTTTTCATTTTGTTCCAGGTACTCTTTAGGGCCTATAATTAAATATTTACACATGCGTCCATGACAGAATTATTGGAAAAAAAAAAGATGGCGTTTCTGGAGGGGAATTTCTCTGAGGCTCTAATGATCCCTGCAGGTCTCACTCGCAACTAATCACTTAGCAACATTGTAAAAACAACTAGAGTTGTTATAAACAAGAACTGTAGACCGATTATCAAGCTAGCGTAGTTTACCGTAGTTTACCATTCTATCATGTTAGTCTATTTTATAGCTAGAGCTAGAAATTTCACTAGCAATCGGTGGGACAAGGAGAAATGAGGTAGGCTCAGTTCACTAAACTCAAGCTCACTAGTTATTTATCATTGATAATCTTACCTTCAGTTTTATCATGGATCAAGTCCATATCTAAATAATCACCACTACTCTGATATTTATTACATTATCCCGGCCTTCAAATTAATTTGCTACACATTGTGCAGTGAACTTAGCCTTAGTTGTGGTTGCTGTAATAAGATAATAGCTTCCTGTTCTGAATTTTAGCAGGCTAATTATAGTTATGTCACTTACAACTTCCTTTCGGATATATACACCTACCGTCGTTAACGACATTGCGCATGTGGACGTGATTAGACGCTATCAGCCCTAAAGAGTTAAAGGGCATGATATTTGAGCCTGACAAAAGCAGCTGACATTGTGGGATCTCAGTACTAACTGATCTGTCTGCAATGGACAGGTGGTGCTAGATAGGAATAATGGCCATCAGATTGTCCTTAATTCCTTATTACTGGCAAGGGTACAGTGAACTATAATTATAGTATACTATACTTGAGATACACACAAAACCACTTTGTTCTATTATTATGGCCAGTTTGTGGCTGTGGCCAGCTAAGAATTTAAGTCACCATACTATAATATTATAGTTTGTGTAGATTTACATAATTACACATATACAGAGGAACCTGTTTATATACAATCACCTCAGACACAACCAATTACATGTAGTTAAACCAAATCACATGTAGCTAAAGGGTTTGTTGATTTAAAAAAATCACCAATCAAATTCAAGATATGCTTTCATGAATACTCCTTCACCCACTCATGGGCTCCTCCTGCACACACACACACACACACACACACACACACACACACACACACACACACACACACACAAGATGGTCCAACTCACACATTGATGCCTTCTTCCAGCAGCGAATTCCATGATTCCCAGAGGGATGAGAAATGCTTGAGATCAGCAGTAGGATCACTGAGTTTAACCCCTCCTCCCGAGAAGGAGGATGTTCCTATGTAGGATCGGCTCCATGAACCACGGCTCCCCATGCCTAGGTACACACTTTCACCATCTGCTTCAAGGAGGGGGTCAAAAACTGCTGTACCAATCTAAGAGAAATAATGCAATGGCTAAAGTTCCTGTGTTGTTTGGGCTGTAAACAAAACCCAATACAGTGGAACCTCACTTATATGGGACCAGCACTAAGTGAAATCCCTACATGTGAAGCAATACATGGGACCAGAACTAAGTGATCCCTAATGTGAAGCAATGCATTTTGTATACTGTTCTATCAATTCTATTTAAAGCACAGCAAAACATCATTATCGTTGTCAGAGCAGCTAGTATGTTCCTGTGTACTATTAAACTAGCCTGGGTCATACTATGAACCCAGCCTAAGAATAACATGTATGCATTAACCACACTAGCATGCCAAGTACCACTCAAAAAACCACAATGCTGGATCATAGTCTGACATATTATCTATCCTTTGTTCTCTAAGGTCTCACTAGGTCATATTATGGTCAAAGTCTGATCTCCATACAAACTCCTGGGATAATCTTCTCTTAATTGAAAACTAACTACAAACTTACAAGCAAAGCCATGCAATGGAAACTATGTGTAACTAAACACTATCTGTTATTAATTCTGTAAGTGATCTCAGAACTCTCTATCAAACATGTAGTTATTATTACCACAAAGTGAAGACCACAATTCTATACAAATTAGTTATCAATATGTACACTGAACCAGAAAGTAAAGACCATCATTTCTATACAAATTACACTAACATCCAAAACAGATATCATAAACTATTTGGGAGACAAAACTCATTGTCCCAACTGATTTTACAGAACATAAAATATTATAGGACATTGTCTATTCAATATCATTTAATCACTGGCTAGACAGCATGAATGGATGATTATATATATGTATAATAGTGAGAATGCACATACATGTATACACATGCACATATACACATGCATGCCATGTCAATGACATGGTAAATCACAGTCAAATGGTAAGATGACTGATATTTTATTTATTTATTTATTTATTTATTTATTTATTTATTTATTTATTTATTTATATGCCCTGTATTGTATCTATACCACTTTGCTACACTAATTTTTGACATCACTAGTCTGACACTCATTCATTAACTTATAAAAATCTAACAACCACAACAATTCAAGACTTCTCCTCTACTTACATGTACTATCTCCTTGGGTTTGAGCAGTGGATATCCACCATCCACAGAAATAGGACGGAAATAGAACCTGGCATCACTGGGCTCTCTGTAGACAGACATCACCGTTACAGGATAATGATACAAGTTCTCAACGTATAATGGAACTTCAGCTATCCCATATGGAAAGGTGGGCTTGAAATATATATCTTCGGGTAGAGATCTGAGCCCTCCAATTGCTGTTTTATAGTATACGGGAACATGAAGAAGGTGATCAAAGGAGGTATAGACTAGAATCTCTCCAGAAAAGGTCCCTTTGGATTCGGGTCTGGTTACATTGACACGAAATGAGGCACTATGGCCCACATCAATAATATAGGGGGAGTTAGGTGGTGAAGAAGAAGTACTGGATTGATTAGTGGGATGAATAGAGAGTAGTTCTACAGAGGTATAAGGTAATCCTGCGCTCACCGTAAAGCTAGAAATCTGAATCTAGAGAAGAAGCAAAATATCGTAACATTGCTACTAAATAAATCCAAGGAATTGTGGGGGGTAGTGCATTGGTAAGGGTCATCATGGACAAAGGTCATTAAGAAATAGAAACTGCTTCTATTTAAAATTCACATGGATGTCATACATACATACATATGTACAGACTAGTGCTGGTCCCATAAGGTCCATATAACTGAGGTTCCACTGTATATTATACAGACTAGTACCAGTCCCATAGGGTCTGTTAACTGAGGTTCCACTGTATATTATACAGACTAGTACCAATCCCATAAGGTCCATATAACTGAGGTTCCACTGTATATTATACAGACTAGTACCAGTCCCATAGGGTCTGCATAACTGAGGTTCCACTGTATATTATTATACAGACTAGTACCAGTCCCATAGGGTCTGTATAACTGAGGTTCCACTGTATATTATACAGACTAGTGCTGGTCCCATAAGGTCCATATAACTGAGGTTCCACTGTACATATTAAATGGAAAGTGGTTTTCTTACTAAAGAGGGGAGGGGAAGGGAAAGAATGTGTAGGGGTAGATTGAGAGGGAAGAGTAGTATTGTGTGTGCAGTAGGTGGGGAGAAGAAATGGACTGCTGGGTGGAGAGAAGGAATGTACTGTTGGGAATGCACTGTTGGGTGGGGAGATGGGTCAGGAATATTAAACTATATAGGGCCATGTTTACATACCTCAACTGGATTAACATTATGGAGAGTAAAAATCCTACTTCTAGAGTCAATTTCAGAGAGAATACCATAGTCCAATGTATCTTCCTCTTCACCAGCACCTTCCACTGAGTACTGAGAATAAGAATTCATTAACACAAGTAGAGAAGGAGGGAGGGAGGGAGAGGAGGGAGGGAGGGAGAGGAGGGAGAGGAGGGAGAGAGAGGAGGGAGGGAGAGGAGGGAGGGAAAGGAAGGAGGGAGAGGAGGGAGGGAGAGGAGGGAGGGTGAGATGGTCAAATATTTTACTCAGTCTAATAATAGTTAACTATTGCTATTAATTGGAGATCAAAGCTATAGAGACATATGTGACAGGCATTAATGACATACTTTGACTCGACCATCATAACAGTGAAGTGGGATGGTGAAGTATGTTGAGTTGGTGGAGAGTCGGAGTGTAGTGTTAAAGAGACAGTCTGAAGAAGAAGGTAAGAATCGGATGGAGAATGGATAATACCACTCAGAGTCCGGGGGAAGGATAAATGGCTCGGTTAAAGATGATACCTGTAGAGAAAGGGATTTATTCAGCTATGCACTGCTTACATCTCAACTTTCATATGCTATCAATAATTTTATAGAACTGAGCCGTACAATATCATCATCAGAATCTGTAAATTCCCTTATTTACAATGTAATAGTGAGTATATTAGGTATATAGTAGGCAAGTCCATATATAGTAGGGGACTATGTGATTGGAGATAGAAATAGCAAAATGTATTTGTGTTGCTAGGGGCCAAAAATATCATGTACATAATATGTACATGATGGTGGAGGGGGAGATGTTAGGGATGGAGGGAGAGAGGGGAGATGTTATGGTGAAAGAAGATTTTAGTTATGTGGAAAGAGATCAACAATGATCACTTCTTTTGCAGAGAAATGGATGCACCTTTACATACTTTCATTACTTGTACTTACTGAGAAGAATTCGAGGGCCTTGGATGGTAGCTTCACATCATAGATAACAACTGGAACTTTAAACCTGTTAGCCAGGGGGATTTGGTGGACCATAGGATGAAAGGGAGGACGACCTACTCTGAACAGTGTTTTTGACTTCTCGTATGATAATGACCTGACCATATTGATTAAACAAAGTAAATCAGATCTGCCTAACAAGAGCCACATACTAATGGAACTACCAGTGACTTTGTAATTATATTAACACCCTCTATCTGTTACCTATTACAAACAGAATGCCCATTAACATTCCCTCTAGCACACACACACACATTATAGGCACACTCCATTAAATATGCACACTAACATACTAGATTTCTTTACTCAGCCGTGCTTCATAGGCACACTCCATTGAATGTGCACACTAATGTACCAGATTCCTTTACTCACCCGTGTAATACATTAGCTTCAAATGGTACCTCCAGCTGATGGGCTGTTCTGCCATTAGCTTTAACAGTTAGCATCCCTGAAGTCTGTTTCAGTGTACTTACTCTATCAGCTGAAAACATTATAAGGTAAAGAATGAAATTACAAGGACTTTCAAACAACTTTAATTGTACACATAAACTTTCATAAACATTCACTGGAATAACTTTTAAGATTGGAATGCTTACATCTTAACAGTTACTGAAATGGACAGTCGTTTATATCTCTAATGTGGGCAGAGGGTGTACGTAAGAGCACCCATAAACTGTGTGTATAAACTGTCACTTGAAAGTTTACCTCTACAGAGGTGGCCTTAAAGTGGTCAGTTTATACAGTGGAACCTTAAGTTTGGACCAGTTGGTTATTATACAGAGATGGCCTGCTTATACAGTGGAACCTGTATACAGTAGTCACTCTTGGGACACAACCAGTTGGCTGTTACAGAGGTGGTGTATAGTGGTCACCCTTGGGAGTTGGCTGTTATACAGAGGTGGTCTTCTTATACAGTGGAAGCTGAATATAGTGCTCACTCATGGGATACAACCAGTTGGCTGTTATACAGAGGTGGTTTGCTCATACAGTATATAGTGGTCACACAACCAGTTGGCTGTTACCGTATTTCCTTGAATGGATTTCGCCCTCGAGTTATGTTTGCCCTCAAATTGCACTCGTGGGGTGGTCTGAACTGAATTAATTAATAATCGACCTCAAATTGTTTATGCACCATTTTGAGCATGCGCAGAAACTAGTGTTGAAATCATTAGTGTATTATACCAAACAAAAAAAAAAAAAAAATTAAGGGGTCCTTCTATGTGTAAATTTCCTTACAGTATTCTTATAGTACATTACAGTAATCTTATTTTATAGTCAGTAATCTTATTATATATTATTGAATATTACAAGTATATTACAAATGACGTAATGTCGAGGATTTACACATAGAATCACCCAAATTAAGTGATGGCTGAGGGAGGAGCTAAGAAAAGGAGTGAGCTTTGTAATAGTCCTCACTTGATTCAATTGTTTATTGTTAAGTTCAGCCGATTGAGCTAGCCAGCGGAATAGTAAACGCCCTCATTTAGTTTTTGCCCTCATATAGTATTCAATCTAGGCAAGTGTACGAAATCTCGTAATCTATTCTATTCGAGGAAATACGGTATACAGAGTTACAGAGGTGGTCAGCTGTTCTTCACCACAATTACTTTGAAATTTCTAGTGTACACTTACAATAAAAAGTGATCATAGCTATTTTAGTGTACTTTGATCCAGGTTTCAAAACAATGGACTGTAATAGAAAATATAACAAACCATTATAACAAGAAATACATGTCATGTTAATCTTTAATGTACAATGTCACTGTACATATTGTTGTTATGACAAGCAAATGAATACACATCATGAGGAATCAGAAACCTCATGCAAGCACTACTTTATAGATAACTTTACCACACATCACTAAGACTAGAAGATTACCCCCTCCCCAGGCTATACCAGGGGGGAGGTTCTAACCTACACCATCTCTTTTCTCTTTTTGGGGGGGGAGTGGGACGCAATATGAGGTGAGAGATCATATCTGAATGCTGTCATATCCAGTTCAGCATTCTAAAGTTAATTGTTGCTATATAATTGTCTCTGGTATTGTCATAGCTGCTGTAGTCTCTGCTATTGTTATAGTTCTATAGTCTCTGCTATTGTTATAGTTGCTATAGTCTCAGCTATTGTAGTTACCATAGTCTCTGGTATTGTTATAGTCTCAGCTATTGTTGTAGTTACTATAGTCTCTGGGTAATGTGTTGTAGTTTCTGGTATGCTAGTATTGGGAGTACTGTAATATAATTAATTAACTCTGATCTACAGGTTTCACTGTAGTGACTAAGTACCTATCAACTTACTGTGTATTCAATATCTATAGCACCATTCTCAGGCTCAATTGTGATGGACTGTAAATATTAGAATAGTAATAATGTTATGTCACCAGTTGGCTGTTATACAGACTTATAATAGTGGAAGCTGTATAAAGTGGTCATCTTTAGGACACAACCAGTTGGCTGTTATACAGAGGTAGTCTGCTCATACAGTGGAACCTGTATATAGTGGTCACCTTTGGGACACAACCAGTTGACTGTTATACAGAGGTGGCCTGCTTATACAGTGGAACCTGTATATAGTGGTCACCCTTGGGACACAGTTAAACAGAAGTAGCCTGCTTATACAGTGGAACCTGTATATAGTGGTCACCATTGGGACACAACCAGTTGGCAGGGATGGCCTATAATTATACTAACATACAGGAACCTATTAAACAGCTATAACAATGTTCAGTTTCTGTATATTATGCTATAGGTAGTCCTATTAACTAAGGTTTACCTTGATATGAACTTGCTGTGGTCCAGAATTGAGAACATATAGAGGCAAGGTCTTAGATTCTATAATGAATAATATATTAATTTACTAAACAAAGCCTATACCAAAATATACTAAATATACCTCCACTTTTGAGTATACCAAAGTCCAGTATTTCCCGAGACAAGAACAGACTAGGAGATTCCGATACCTCCACTTCAACCGGGAGGACAATCGATGGACTGGAGACATGCATGGTCTTGATTCGTATGAAGGAGGTGTGGTTTGTTTCCATACGTCCAAAGAAATTTGCTCTTCCTATTGCCTTTGTCTCGTAGGGACGAATTTCCTGATCATAATACATTGTAATCATAATCATAATAATAAAGTCTTGCATAAAAAGAAGTGAAATGGTCTCGGTCTGTACATACTACATCAAAAGAGAGCACTACACATGGTTTAATCTGATAGTGAGGTCTAATTTGTAATAATGGTAGCATTTTTTGCAGTCAAGAATGTAATTGCATGAGTTCATTAAACTTATGATGCAATACTGTCCTATATACAGTCCTACAAGGTCACCTTCCCCTTGAGGTATCTACAATATACAAGGTTTCACTGTAGATGGACAAATCAGTATATAGACCTTCCTTGTAAAACAATGCTGAGAACTTACCCAAAGAGTCTTAGAACCATGAGGCATACCAGAAAGCAATTCCAAATGGAGGTCCCCACCACTGGAGTACATTTCAGTGATCTAAGAGATAGATGGAAGTCATACATAACCCACTAGTATACCCTTGGACATAATAAGTGTCAGTAAGTAGCTAGTTAATACATAGTATAGTTGGAGGGGGCCACATAGACACCACACCAACCTATATACAAGCTATCAACAGCAGTAAAATTCAAGAGCAATACCCCTAAAACTTTTCATAGGGTATCTGGTGAAAAAATTTGGTTTTATAGGGGTGGGAACCTGGGATTTCTACCCTACCCCTTAGTGCCTTCAACTTCATTAGTCAATTATTAGCTGAAGCCACAAATTCAACTGACCTTTATATTATACTACAAAGGGTGGCACATTAATTAATCCATCTGGCTAGACAAGCTTGAGTATCAGGTGTCCACCACAAAATGATTAATAATCACAAATGTCCAGATCTAAACATGTTACAAGATCTGTCTTCAATATGTAGAGATGTCCTATACATGCCAGTAACACAAACCACTAAGCAGTCTAATTAAGGTACACTTCTTTTACTTCTTGTGTCTCAATAATTATGACTGTTTATCTATAACTTTAAGTGGAATTAAGTTATGTTCCTCTGAAATGCAGTAAGCAATACTAGTTCAAAACCACAGCCAGAATGAGCTATGGGATGGACATCCAGTAGACATCTTAGACTAATATAACATGGCTTCTGCAGGAAGTAAACTGGAGCAATAATAGCAGCCCAGCTAGTATCCATCTTGTTAAACAGTGGTTATTATTAGAACATGCATATAAATGTTGGGCCTTTAAGTGGATATTCATAAGCATTATACTGTAGCCAGTAACCTTGAGAGCACTATCAGTGGATCCTTCACCTAGTGACTGACTCCACTGGTCTACTACAGGTCTCCACTATTGGAGGCCAAGTGACTATTAGTTCACAGTACAAGGAGTAATTTTGGGGTATTCATAACTATCATTTGCCTTAATGAAGTTTAAAACAACTAAATACTTATCCAATCATTGTAATAGAACACTAATTGGTCTGCCTAGTATCATGAGTAAAACCATTAAAAAAAATGAGCATTATAAATACTTGATTATCTCCTCTCTTTAAACAGGATACCTCCCTATTCAGGACACTTTAACTTGTTCCTGAATAGAGAGGTCTCACTGTATACAGGGTGATTGGTTTTAAATAGTTATCTCAAAACAGACAGCCACAAGACTGCTACCATACTCACCTGTAAGGACGAGTTGAAGGGGTTGTACATGGAGATAAGAGGAGAATAGGTAGCATTGAGGGGTATTCTCGCCCCCAATAAGGACCGAAGTCGAAACTTGTTAGGTACCCCTACACCTTGAACCTAAATGTATAACAAATGGTTAGATAGTCTATTTTGTTTTCACTTGTGGGTCAGTGGTATCCCTATAATTATTCCCCTTAAGGACTACTCAAAACTGGTATTATAGCATCATATAAATTACCATAAGAAAACACCTTGTACTTTAAGTAAATGCCAAAATGAACTTAGTGCAGTGATCACACAAAAAACATGATTTTGGTATGGGCAAATGAAGAAAAATTGGAACCTCTCTATTCCAAACACCTTTAGGACTATGAAAATGTGATTAGTCTTATTACCTATATTCTATAAGTGTGTGCATTTATAATAAGTGTCCTGTATGTCCTAATACTATACTCTCTAAATAAGGCCATCCTTCTAATAAGGCTTGACCAGAATAGAGAGGTTCCACTGACTGTACCTTGTAATCAAATGTTCCCAGAGAGGTTTGTATATAGAGTGCAGTCTGGACACTTTCTGGTAGTCTAGCTAGGAAAATCACATCAAAAGTAGTAGACTCTCCTGCCTTCAATACCTGTAGTACCATAACAATGAATTTCTTTTGCTTGTAGTAACAGTTCCCATAAATTTAATGTCTGTTTATGACAGACTGGAAAGAGAACTAACAAGATTTCCTGATTACATTCACTAATTTGTGGGCAAAAAATTTCTCAATTTCTGTCCACTCATGATTCTTTCAGTAAAAACTACTTTACTGTGGCATTGAAAAACCAAATACTAGGAGACATAAGCAGGTTTGGATATGACCATCACAGTCAAAGGTTTTTAACTTACACATATATGAGATTACTCACCCCAATTACGGAAACAGAGGTGACCTGTTAGAGTGGAAACAAGCACCCAATAGGTAAACTTAATGACATCATAAAACCACTTAATTAAATCAGGTATCTGTGTGGTAATCAAATCCACTCCAGTACACCCCTCCCCCAATCAGTACACTACACAGGTGACCAACTCCCACACACTCCACTAAAGATATGGCCCAGAGTCATATTATTCCCTATAAGGCAAACTTCCACCTTGTAGCCCTAGACAACCTTAGATCTGAAGAATGAGGCATGAAAAACTGGCGAGTCTCCTGAGATTGAGTTGAGATGAAGGGGCTGAGAGTGACTGGGGTTATGAATTTCAACTATCTCCAGTTTAGGCATGCCAACACTCCTGCAGTAGTATAAACAGAAATGAGAATTAAATGGTCCCATAAGGAAAAAAATAAACAAGTTATCATATAGAGGGCATGTCACTTACTGTTCTCGAAAATCCAGTACAGATGGTTCAAATTTGATTCCTTGTGTCTGTGTTGAGAGCATGCGATTGTCTCTATTGGGCATAGGGTATGTACAGCACATAATGAAAAATCCCTTTGCAAATGCAAGACTCAAGTGTACAGGTGCATAGCAACATGCATACACTATTACTATATATCAACAAGTCCCTTGATGACATTACTGAGCACATACTGACAGCCTGACATTATTAGCACCTTTCAGAATGCAGCTTGCATGCAAGCAAAACTCACCTTCCTTCACTAGCTACAGGTAACATAGAGAAAACATCCATCTGCATAAAGGAAATAACACAGTGGTTATATCACATCTGACCCTCTACTCTTCAGAGACCACATCCTTCCCTTTTACACCTCAAATTCAGAGGTTTCTGATTACTTTTTACAGAAGAATCACTATTTTTATCTAGATTTTGGGCAAAAACTATGTAATGTGTCATGATTAGAGGTGTGGTAACATCATTTCAGGGGGTGGGAAGTTAGCTACTGCTATAGTACAAAGTATCCTGGTGCAGTTTATGTCTTCCTACCCTTCCCCCCAAAAGAACACAAAACACCTGTCCAACTACTAGGGGAATATCCTATAGCAAAGTGAATATTCATGTCTGTAGTTTCCTCTGAGAGTTCTTGGCCAGACTACTACTACATAACTGTCTATTACTGACACACCCTCAATCAGTCTCTATGGGAACAAGAGGAATATTCATTATCAGAATGTTTACTTGAAAAAAAGATGAATATCAATCACTTCCTCTTCTGTACCTTTGCCAAAACTAATATACTTCCCAAGATAATAATGTGCCTGGGAAGATAAACAGATTTTAGCTGTATTGACCAAGGACTAACCACAGCTCATTATGCCACCTATGAACATCACAACTAAATACAACTTCTGTTCTGCTGAAAAAAGGAGAAAAAAACTTATTACCTAACAGTTATTTTCAAAGGTGGCCAACAGCTAGCCACTTGTTAGCTTACAGGCCCATAATCAATGGGAGCATACAGTGTGCACTGTGCAGCAGGTCCATTGTACATAATCCATGTGTCATGCATCACAGTGTATCATATACAGGTTACAGGTACATAATACGTAGGCAGGTGGACACATTCTTTTGGCATAATAGGCTATTTGTGGGCAGAATTATGGCATAAACAGAGAGGCTCATTTAGATTACATAATGCTATACCTAGATGACAAAATATTAACAGACAGTATTTTAAAACTGTTTCTGTATTAGGCAGGCTTCTGACAACAAAATTTATAAGCACTTAACTTTTGTGGCTACTAATGTAACATTTCTACATACATATATAAATTCAGCATAATAATAGCAAGTCATTGAGACCCATTGTGTGTACAACCCACCACGCCTCATTGAATGGAGAGTTAGCAGCTATACCATTAGACAGACAACATATCATAGTCCAGATGTATGAAAATTATCAGATTCCACTTCGTAACACCTTTAAATTGCTAAATTCCAGTTCAACCAACTGGTAAAATTCTCCATCCCATTGTTTATCATTAATGTTGTGTTTTTTTTTATCTTGAGTTTATATAATTTGTTATTCAGAAAAGCTCAAATTGAAAACACCCCAGCTATGACATGTCACTGTTGTGTGTACCTATACGTATACATTGTTGTATTAACAAGATGGCAAATTCTCAAGGTACAACTATTTATGAATAGACTACAATAGCACCATTATTACTCAAAACTGCTGAATAACAATGACTTCACACATTCTTCATATTTGTCCAGTGTATCTGTCAATAAGGACATAGGCTTTACCTTACAACTGCATAACTACTAAGTTTCCAATTACCACCAACACATTATTATTTATCTGAAGAATTCCTGCCAGAGTTAACAAACACTCATCACTACATACTGAGAAAGTTTACACTTACAAAAAAATCATGCTCCACACATCATCAGCAAATACCACACATATACCTTTATTCACATCAGGATACAAGCCTTAGCAACTACATACACTACTGAACACACACATCCTGAAAGTTTGTATTAATACCTGTAAGTTAGAGCCTCTTCCATCCCTCATAGGTCCTATAGAAAAAGTAATAGCTATTGTAAGCCTTATGGTTATAAACTCTGAAAACCCTAGAATCTTAATTAAGATGTCAAAAATTATTTTCACTTACAGGTGCATATTTATGATAGGGAACCAGCTAGATATAAAGCCAATAGCCTAGATATAAAGCCAAGAGCCTACATCTGATGCTCATATTGACTCAACATTACTTACATAGCTACACTAAGAGACAACTCGCAGGCCACAAAGGAATAATAGCCTACTAGCTACCTAAACTCGCTGACCTTCTGAAAGGAGGTCACCAGAGGTTCTTTGGCCGAGAAAGACGTACAGAAAATGCAGAGTGAACAGGAGAGTGGACGTAGAAGGTACTAACAGATTCTCTCTTAGAGCCATGTCGTACCATACCTCGTACCATACCTATATTCTTTCCCTACGAACTTTCAACAAAATGTCAGCAGCACTACTCCCTCTTCAAGTTTTTGTCGCGAACTAAATGACGTCACTGTTATGGGTGGAGATCATACCGGAAGTGTTTTCGTACACGCCCCCTTATATTAGGCAGTAAACTTCTCACCTGTCACTGAATTTTGTGCAGTACAGTGTATTCTAAACATGGCAAATATAGTAAGTGTAAGCTGTAGAAAGTACTTAACTAAAACCTTCCATGTAAATTCCAGGATGAAGCACTGCTGGATGAAATTAACAGTAGTCTTATCAGAGATGGCATAAAATTGTCCACAGAACCAGACAAAAAACTGATACATTTATGGAAGAAAATGATGAGAGCAGAAGAAGAATTACGAAAAACATCCACAGAGGTGAGTAGTTACTTCATTAATGAAGTTTACTGATCAAGTTTATTGCTAAGAGTTTGTTCAATGTGCTGCAGGCCATTAAGGAATTTTAGCTGAGTAATCTAAGTTAATTGCTATACTGACAACTAATGGGGAAAGGGGGTGGAGGCATAGACTCCATCTCCTTTTCAACTGTAATGCCAGCATTCACATGCATGCCAACGTGCCTTGTTCCTTCACATTTATTCAGCTGCATCAGTTGCGAAAGAAACAAAGAGAAGAAATGGCTGATGTTCAGAATGCATTCCAACATATCAGACAACTTTCACAAGAAAAAGAAGCCATCACTGAATCATTGGAAAGAGAAAACAACATCTTAAGAGGGCAAATGGCACAACTGACTACAGAGAAAGAAGCCATTGCTGAATTCTGCCTTGCTGAAGATATAAAGGACAGCTTTGGCGAGATACCCAAGCAACCAGTCCAATACTTGATCCAGGAGCGATCTCAGTTTTTGAAAAAAATTGGAAAAAGTGACGAAGAGAAGATAGAACTCACTGGAGAACTTGAAACGATAAAGAAAGAGTTGCAGAAAGTAGAAGATGAAAAAAGCATACTGGAAAAGCAGGTAATAATTATAACTAGTATTTAGTGAAAGTTTCAGCACTGGATGACCTATTTGGATGGATCAACCATGTTAAGTCACTGGCATTGTTCTTGCACAAGAGATAATATTTGTAGTGATATATAGAGGCAAATATTTTACCCACCCAGATGATCAACATCAAAGGATATGATATTAACAACAGTAACTTTAGCTTACAGAGTGTCAAGGTGATTTGGAACAGGAGATATCTAAACTAACTACAATCAAATCAGATCATATCAAGCAGAAGAAGATGCACCAAAGGCAGATTCATGACCTGAGGGATAAATTGTCTAAACTTGAGGTATAACCAGATAGTCATAATAATATCTATAACTGCTGGTATAATACATCAGTTGAGTATCATTTACCATTAGGTCACAGAAATCTTATATCAAATGAAGTGTCTTGAGGGATTCATTTAATATTTTTTTCTTGTCACGTGTTAATTGACTGCTACATAATAATATTTTGCTCAGGCTGATCGAAGTGAGGACCAACTGCAGGAAGCACTTTCAAAAGTGGCAGAGCTATCATCAGAATTGACCAAATCCACACAGATAGTTGAGAAAACAGAGAGACAGTGTGCATCTCTTCTTGATGATCTATCCATTGCCAACACAATAAATGAAAAATTATCTTCTCAAATCCAAGAACTAAGCCAAGAAATGACTGAGGAGAGAGAGAAAAGTCTCAAACTCCTTGAAAAACAACTCCAAAAGGAGTACAGTACACAAATCACACTTGAGACAGCCCAAAAAGACGTCCAGGAACAGGAAGCAAAAGTAGAGTCTTTAACTGAGGAACTGCAAAAAGAACAGACACTACGAGAAGAACTTCAGGCCACTCTGGAGCAATTGCTTCATGAAAAACAAGCTCTAAGCTTAGAAAAGGATTTGTTACAAAGAACAATGACCGAGAAGGAAAGAAACATCGAAACTCTTGAGAAACAGGTGGAAACATTGGAGGCAGCTAATCAGAATTTATCAATCCAAAATGCCTCTCAAAAGACTAAGATCAGAGATCATATTTCCAACATGGAAGATATGACTAAAAAACTACAAGAATCTTCCAAACAAAATGATGATGCTAACAGAGAGAAATTACAATTGGAGATGAAGCTAGAGAACCTACATGAAGAAAACAGTACTGTTAAAGAGACTTTAGAAGACATAAAAAGAGAGTTAGATAAAGTAAAGAAAGAAGCAAAAGACTCGAAGAATCAAAATGAAAAGCAGGTACAGAGGAACCTCACTACCCATGGGACTGTCCAATACTAATCTGAATGTGGAGGTGGTATAATGTACTACCATCTACTATTGTACCAAACTTGGGTTTAAACTATTCTATTAAAATAAGTTATTATTATATCACTGTAGCTGATTATTCTATTTTCCCTTAGAAAGCATCATCGGATAGCCAGCTATCTATTCTACAAACTGAGAAAGAAGACCTTGTAAATCTAGTTGAAGAAGAGTCTGCAAGACAGGCTAAAGTATAAAATTTTCTACTATATTGAATTTTATAGCTATAATAGCAACTGTTCTTATTTCCAGATACGCGAATCTCTTAATTCGACCATTTCACAGCTGCAGGATGAACTACACTCCAAATGCAAGGAACTTCAAAGGACACAGCTTGAAGTCCAACAAGCGCTCAGAGAATCAGCAACACTAAAGCAGGTAACTATACAATGTCATAATAATATTGTGTTTACAGTGTCAAGATATAATCTCATTTGGACTAAATAGAATCTAGAAACAGAAGTGGTAAGCAAAAATGAATCTGAACAGCAATTAGAATCACTCCAGTGTGAAAACAAAACAATGAGTGATAAACTGGCTCAAATGAAATTGGAAATGGAATCAAAGGTATAGTTTAATTATCACCAAATAAGTGACATAGGTACAAAAATCATAATTTTAGCAAGATTTCACTCATATTGTCATCTTTCCTGTTAAGTATTCAGCCAATCCTGTCTCTGAGGGTGCCTTTTCCATGGGTACCAAAATAATTATTCTCTAGCATAAACATGTACCTATTTCAGAGATGTACTTTCTCCTCGTGACCTTTGATTTGGCCAATAAGAATAGATTCACAATACTTTTAGTGGTAGCTATGACTACCAAAAAGTTACACTCTTTTAATGTTTCACTAGCTAAGTTGGAATAAAATTGGCTCATGGTCTTAAGCTTTATTCTGACCTTAACATCTCCATTGGAGTCACTGAAGTTTATATGCTAAATTTGCAGCATAATTATTCACATAAAATGCATTTTTTTAAACACTGCTCGCATTTGCAAAATGGATATACACTGTAGCTAAGTGCACATGGGTATGTGTTCAGCACACATGGGCAACACATGTGTATGTGATCAGTACACATAGGTAAGTGATTAGCACACATGGGCAAGTGATCAGCACACATATGTACGTGATTGGCACACATAGCAGCACACATGGATATGTGTTCAATGAACATTCCATGTAGCAATCTTCTGCCTGGCATAAACTCTTAGGTAAGATAGTCCTTTATTAGTTGTATTATACTATACAATGCAGCAAAAACAAGTTATTGCCACCCAGCAACAGTTGGATTTAGAAAAGGATTCACAACTACAAATAAAGAACAAAGAGTTGGAGAGCCTTCAATCCAAATTTGAGGTACTTACTGAAAATTGAAACACTCTAATATTCTGTCAAGCTAATTAATCAGTCTTGCAGTCTTGCAGTAAATTTAGAACAACATTCATCCCTCTATTTAGATAACATTGTGGGTGGAGTTAACATAATAATACTAATAGTTAATTAAATTTCTTATTGTAATAATTAAAGCATTTAAGGTACTATATAAGCTACTTATCTAGCTAGTTATCACATATTAACTTTTCATTAGACTATGAGAAAGGAAGCTGATCAGAATATAGCTACGTTAACTACAAAGCTCAAAGACCTCAATGAAGGTATTTATAATAACCAATTATCACCTGTATAAGACAGTCGTCACAGTCACATAACTAGGGCAAGATTAGAGGTGGAGGCACAAATCCAGTCATATTTACAATACACTTTACATGATAAATTTTATAGCCAAGCAAGAGGAAATAGAAATGATGCAGACTAGAATTAAGTCTGAAGAAGAAAGGGTTTCTGTGTTAGAATCTGAACTGGAAGCAAAGGATGCCACACTAAAAGATACTATGCTAGCCAAACAAGCAATTCAGACTGAAAAGGTAAGTTTCTCTGAACATGAAGGCTAGGAATATGAAAGTAATAATTGTTTACAGTAACTATGCATGAAATTCTTATTCAGACCAAGTTAGAGGCCAATCATGAAGCACTACAGAAAGAATATCAAACTTCTAAGCATCTCTTCTCCTCTTCTAAAGCAACATTTGATGAAGAAATGATCACTCTAACAAACCAGTTGGAAAGCCAGGCCAATGAAATAAAGCTGATTCAAGCTGAATTTAGTGCAGAAAAGGTTTGAATTGTTGCTACATAGCTACTATAGGCTTAACACAGTGGGACTAGATGCATCAACAGGAAAAAATTCAACCCATAGGTCATTTCTTGTGTTGTATAATTTTTTGAGAAAGAAAAGGTTTTATTACATTTCTCTGTATCTAGACAAACTTACAAGCTCGAGTGGCTTTGATGGAATCAAAGAAGCTTTCACAAGATCAGCAACTGCAAGCATCCAATACTGAACTTGAATCTGAGAGATCCCTCTGCAAAACTCTGAAAGGTGACATGGAGGAAAAGACACAAAGCTTACAAGTAGTACAGCAGGAGCTAGATGCTTTGAAGGAGCAATTTATGAAGCATGCTGATGAAAGCAAGAACCATGTCAAGACACTCTCATCCAGTTTGAATGAATCAAAGGAAAAAATCGATGCTAAAGAAAAGGTGCCATTAATTTTTGTAATAATGTCAAATGCTTGCCAGTGCCTCCAAGTGTATTGCATTCATGCATATTTTGTGCATCTAAGTAAGCAAAAATAATTATTAGCTGAGCCAATATACAACAGACTCATACATTATAATGAGACATGATGTGTTTGAGATATTATATCTTTGTTATGAAGACGTATACGCATAAATAAAATGTAAAGAATGAAAGAACACACTAGCTAGCTAAAACATCTATTTTGGTTAAAGTAATACTAGAAATAGCTATGTTCCATTTTTCAGTTACTATGCCCTCAGCAGTGACTGCCAATAACTATGGAGCTCAGATATCTAATCACACAAATCACCATAATAGTAACTAGATGTCCCAACAAAAATATTCTCTCAGTTCGTGTTTCAGATTCTGTACATAATTTTAGGAGTGTGAAGAGGCTCTGGCAGACAAGGCAGCAATGGCTGCTAGTGTATATGAGATGAAATCAGCTCTAAATGCCAGTGAAAAGGTAAAACTGTAGGCCTATCCACGTTACAGTATCTGTCAATGATAATGTAATACCAGGCAGAATGCAGGGCATTATGTGGGATGATTAAATGTACCAGAATGTCATAAGCAAATAATTATAATAATTCTTTCCCTAATGCATGGGGCTTACTCTGCTTGCCCCCAATTATTAAAGTAATTATCTATAAATAATAACCTGCACTATAACTTACATTACATAATCGCTAGAGTATCTATTATAACCATTATTGCAGAGGTTGAAGGAGTTAGAAGATCAGCTTTCAGAAGCTGTTACAACCACTCACGAGGCTAAAGAAATGTTTCAAGAAAAGGAGAAGGAATTATCTGAAGCTACAAGACACTTAAAGGAGGCAAATAGGCAGTTGTCAGAAACCAAATCTGCTTTGGAGAGAGAACAGACTCTTACCTCAGAACTGGAACAGTGGAAGATAACAGCTGAGTTCAACCAGAATAAGGTATATTAGAATTAGAATCAGTAGAATTATCACCTCTAATGTGTCACTTCTTCTATTTAACACCTTAATCATAATTGTATAGTAGTTACATTTCTATTTACCCTGCCATAGAACCGAGAACAACTCAATGAATTGATGAAAACAAGTAGCTCATTGAGAGATAGAATCAAGTTCTTGGAGGTGGAAAACACAAAAGTTAGTAAATTTTTTAACAGCATAAGAATTGTTACTTTCATTTTTCATCTGTTCTTCCACTTGTTAGCTATCTTCTACTTCAAACCAAGTTGAATCAAAACTTGCCAAAAAAACAAAAGAATTATCAGAATCTTGGACCAAACAAAACACAGTTGAAGACAAAGTGATTTTTTTTTGTTTGTTTGTTTTGTCTTTTCGTTTTCCTCCAAGTGCATATATAGGTCAATTAAGATCACTTGATCCCAACACGTATCAAGTAAGGTCACTTGACCCCAGAATGATTAGTCTATGGTGGGGATGGGGAGGGGGAGGGGGGTGGCATTGGGGAGCAATTGCTTCACATACCCCCCTCCCAGGTAGGCCACATCTTGCCTTTTTGTTTACTTTTTTTGACTTGGTTTAATGTTGGTAGCTATTAATGGAGCCTAGCCATGTGCATTATTAAATTATTTTGCACCCCACCCCCTTAGATCCACCCCTGACTATGATTTTTATTTATGTATAGGCATCTAAAATGGAGACAGAACTCACTAGACTCAGGGAGAAAGTGACTGTTTTGGCATCAGCCGAAGATGAGGCAACTTTACTTCGTGAACAACTACACATAGAAAAGACACAAAAACTTCTCAATGAGCAAAGTGTTTTTAATTTAAAGGAGAGATTAGCCAGTTTGGATGAGAATCAATTAAGACTGCAGACAATGCTAAAGGAGAAACAAGATGAACTGTGTAAAAGTGAGATTGAAACTATAGAGATGAAGAATAAAGCTCAGCATTTCAAAGATAAGGTTATTATTTTCAGGTCAAAATACCCACAATATCATTATAGCATGCTCTATTCACATAATTCTGGAGTCCTTCTGTACAGTGGAACCACTCACTGAAGTGAGGACACATCCTGAAGCCCACTACACTGGTAGTGGGTGGAGGGCATTCTTAATGAATAATGGAGATCTTGTACTTGCACAACAACCCCCTACATATTATACGTAATCCAGTGGCATAGCTAGAGTATGGCTGAGTGTGTAGCTTTCACCACACCAAAGCAGCTATAGAGCTACAGTTACTTGTACTGAGTATTGAAAAAGAACTCATAGACAAAGTTGACTTCAACAGTGTCATTGATGCATTTGCTTCTTTACAACCACGGCCATGACCGTATGCTACTTATTATCATAATTATGTCATATTATTAATAATAATTTATCATAATTATTCTAATGAGAAATTTGCTAGTGTTATATACATCTAGCTAAAGTGCATTCAGGTGTGTTCACAGCCACACCAATTCCAAGAGGTAATCTTCACTGTATGAGGTGCCATAGAGTGTTATAAATGTAGGGAGTTCTTGTGTAAGTAACTGTTCAACTGTTCTATATCACTCTCTTGATTATGTATAGATGGAAGGAGTTGTAGTTGATAAAGAGTTGCTAGAAGAGGAGGTGAAGTCTCACTTGGAGGAAATCAGTCAACATAAAGCTCAAGTGGTCCAGTTGGAAGCGAGACTGGAGAAATATAAACTGAAGTATAATGACAAGAAGAGACGCTCCAAAGACCAACTTGCTTCATCCCTGTAAGTATAGAACACAAGTACCCAGCAATTCACCAATTCACGTGGACCAATACTTGTAACTTATATTCTAAAAAAAAAAGAAGAAGAAAAAGAAACAAAAAACAAAACAAAGCAAAACAGAAAAAAAAAAAAAAAAAAAAAAAAAAAAAAAAAAATCAAGCAAAAAAAAAAAAAAAACTCCAGCCTTAGATATTACTAATCTTTAGTGGTATGTCGCTATAGTCCTAATCCTTATGCAAGGTTTTATGTAAAGTGTCTTAATTTATCCTAATACTTATGAGATTAGACATCCTAATTTTTTGTCCTAAGATTAATTAATCCTTATGCAAGGTACCCCTGTGCATTTGAGAAAAGCAACTCTTAAATATAGCAGCTAATATTTGTGCATGTGACACTGTAGGAACAGATTTTCAAAAGAAAGATTTAGTCTGGAATCGAGTATGTATGGAGTGAGGAATGAGCTCAGAAGTGCAAAGCAACAGCTAGACTGTGAGTTCAAGTGGAAAGATATTGCTGAGAATATGCATAGGAAAATATTGGAAGAAAAGTCAGAACTGACAGCAGAGTAAGTAAAATAATTAGATGCTATCAGCCTTATTGAGAGTTTCAAAGGAACACTAGCATGGGTTTCAGGGTGTGACATGTTGTGCTTGGGTTTGTGAGGATGTGTCTGTGAAAGTGTATCTTTCAGAGATGAGATGATTTATTCTGATGACTTCTGTGGTGTCAACATTATTATTTATACTCATTTCTACCTCACAGTATAACACCTAAGAGCACACAATAAGTTTATTTTCACCCTCACACAATGTCATTGTACATAACCATAACATTGTTCATGTGTTATCAGTAATTATTATTATCACATTGACAGTCTGGTAAGAACAGAGAAAAGATTGCGTGAGGAAAGAAACAAGGTATTGGAGTTAGAGGTAAAGATGAGTAGACTACAGCAGGAGAACCATATGTTAGATGAGAGAAACAAGATGCTTTTGAGCCACATTCAAGAGAGCACTTCTCCTTTGAACATTTCTTCCCCTTTGCATTCCTCTAGAGAGCTATCACCAAATCCACAGGTAACCACACACCAATGGCAAATTAATGTACACTATATAATTGCAGTTATTCTTGTGATTTTCAGCTCATCACATCAACACTGAGTCCAAATAGATTCCAGTCACTTCTAATACCTTCCAGCAACAAGTTCACTATCTCAACACCAGCTCCTTCCACCACGACTCTCCACCATCACCTCCTCAGCCCAACCCCGACAAATAGATTCACCTTTCCCACCTCACCGCCACCATCACCTGCATCACTTCACAGCAATCACTCCCCCATCCTCACACCCGTTCCACCAGCATCCCCAGTCACAACATCTCAAAATAACTAAGTGCACATGACTGATACTTTTTTCTTATGATAGCCCATTAATTAACCAAGCTACATTTATCCAGTTAGTATATTATTTGTGAAAGTATCAGAATGATTCACACTATACAAGTTTTATACGTGTAGCTATTCATGATGTAGAAGATAGGACCCAACCTTGCCTACTTTACTAATAACCACAATTCCCCTTCGCAGAGGGGTAGGAGCAAGTTGAAAAGTGGGGGGGCAAGTTGCTGACCATGCCCACTTTTTAAAACTACACCCCTTTTGATTATGGGGCCAGGTTCAAGGGGCATGCTCCCCCAGAAACCTTGAAAAAGAAGTTGCCCTAACCCTATCCAGGGGTAGGAGCAAGTTGAAAAGTGGGGGGGCAAGTTGCTGACCATGCCCACTTTTTAAAAACTACACCCCTTTTGATTATGGGGCCGGGTTCAAGGGGCATGCTTCCCCAGAAACCTTGAAAAAGAAGTTGCCCTAACCCTATCCCACAAAACATAACTAAAGCCATAAGTATGTCTATTTTTTAGATGTACAATACACAAAACACAAAAACAATGCATTAAAAATTACCAAATTGCTTTCTCCTCTCATCATTTACTGACAAAAATTGAAGAACAATCGAGTTCATCTACAATATCTTTATGTACATGTACAAGTAGACTATGTTTAGTCTCTTCTCAGTCATAGTTGATTGTTGATCTTAAATACACAAGCAGTCGCTTTAAAACTGAAAATGTTCTTTCAGAGGTAGCAGATGTTATCGGAACAACAAGGTACAGTCGTAATAATTTGTGGATCTCAGAAAAAATCACTTTCTAGGATGAGCTACGTATTATTCATAGCATCACTTATAGTCCGTATTGATGTAACTTTGGGAACAAACCCTCGCTTGGCCACATCAACCAACAGTGGAAGCTGCTTCTCTAGACTAGGAAGATTTAGATCTGAAGCAAAACAGCCATTTCGAATACTGTCAAGCATATTTTCATAGTTTTCACCATTAGCAGCTTTCAGCAAAAGTGATTCTAGACCTAACAATTCTGGAAGAAACTCACTTTGGATCCTCAGCTGTAGAAAATAACAGAAAGCCAAGCCTAAGCCCAAATAGGGTTCCAATGCAGCTACAATCCCGCCAGCTTTTAGTCCGTATTCGTCACGAGTGGTTGCATTTACTTCACTCATAGTTTCCATTAGAATAGAGTAGTCCAGTACATAGCAGATGTTCTAGCAGTCCTGCACAGGCTTTTGACTGTCACTACTGAATCTGAGTCGGCTTCAGCCAATAATAGATGAGACCTTTTTAGTGAGTACTTGATCAGTTATCTCACGCAGATAGACATTAAAATTTAATAAAAGAGATGTGAAAAATGGGGGGCTGAGCCCCCTCACTTTCAAAAGTGGGGGAGCAATCGCCCCCCTCCCCCCCCCTGCTCCCCCCCCTTTCTCCTACCCCTAAGAATGTAGTTCTAAGCTTGTTGTTATTATGCGTTAGTGGATCACGTATTATACACACACACTCGCATTTAGTGAATTATGGCCCAACGAATCCTCCACAGGCTAATAAAATTGTAATAATTTCGCATGCGTAGTGAGATTCCAAATTATGCGCATGACCAAAGCTGGCGTTTTGACGCCAATAGACAGACTAGCAACTATCATCGTATTTTGTTCGTCTTGTGGTGAGTCGAAGAGATTTATATACTTTATACGAGATTGGAATCCTATTTTCTTTGGTAATTTTATCTAGCTAGGGGTCTGTAGGTTTGGTCTAAAACAAGCATGAAGTTGTATACATAATTCTATAGAGTTAATATCAATAATAGAAGCAAATACAGTATAATTATTATTATTGTAGTAAATATGGCGGAGAATCTGACAAAGGCTGAGGAGGAGAATTTTGTAGAGAAAGGGTTGGAAGATGCTACCAACAAAGGATTCGCTGAGAATCTTCTTTGGGACTCTCTACATCAACACTCTGAAACTGGCCACTTGGTGGATCTGCTTAAATGTAGGAATTCAACAACACCAGAAGAAGAAACTGCAGTCGGAGATGAAGAAACCCAAATCCCGATGACGACCATTGGCTACACTGGGATGGAGTTGAAGGAGATGCTGGTGCACCGACGTTTAGATTCTGAACAACTAGAAGAACTCGATCCATCCAACATTCTCAATGAGCTAATCTATGATACGCTGTGCAGTACTCTGGAGCTTCCTTACCTTTGTGTGAGAATCGCACAAAATGCCATGATACTCTGCAGAGCGGGGTTGTGTCATCTGTACCTGGTGAAAGATGGCGATGAGGGAAAGGAACTGTGGTCTCAGGCTCATTCTATTTCGTGTGAAGTCCTTGACGAAGACCCAAGGAAGATAAAACTCAGCAATGTAGTGTGGGATACAAAGAGAGGAATCCTTGGCCACGTGGCAAGAACCGGAGAGGCCATAATGATAGAGAAGATGTCTCTGGTAAGGACTAGTTAGCATGTCACAGGGGAATTCAATGGGTCTCGGTATTTGTGATTTAGCTTTACCATTTTATTTCTCTACAGCATCCCGAATACGATGCAGAGGTGGACATATTAGCCAACGACTGTGGTCTTCTGTGCCTACCTATCCACTCACCAGCTAACGAAGTAAGGTCTCAGTGTAATATTCGTGTGGACTACATATTGATTTGATTTTTATAACGTGATACAGATGGTAGGGGTCATTCAACTCTCAGTGTATGGAGAACCAGCATTTAACAATCAGCACAAAACAGTAAGAAATATTTTTTCCACCCATCTTTAGTTTTAGTCACATTGCTATCCTATAATGGTTGACATAAATATAGAGGTCCTTGCTACAGTGTACTACAATACTTATTATTAAAATTGTGTCTGTTCTAAACAGATGGTCATGGAATATCTGAAGTTTGTGGCTATAGAACTTATAAGACCTGAGCTCCACAAAGCCAGCCAAGAGAACCTTGGTGGCATAGAGGTAGGTACATTACTGTGGGACCTCTCAATATTCCAACCTCCAAAAATGAGATAATATCTGTAACACCCAGGACACTTTGATGTGTCCAAAAATGATAAGAGTGAGCTTTGTTCCCCTGAAATCGGCCACCTCTCAGCTCACTTGACTTGTAAATGTCTTTCCACTGTATTATTGTAGCTTAGCTTAATGGAATGCTCCATAAATAGAAATTTCCCCTTCTTTGTACTATTATTCCAACCTTTTTAATGAAAGCAGACTACGAGGGATGTTGTATTATTTTGAAATGTTACTGTACTTCTGTAATAACTATTTTAACTTCTCAGATAAAGACCCTTGAGGAAGGTAAAGGTGAGCAGAAAGATAACATGTTTCACTTAGACTCTTATCTGTCCATCGATTCCCTTAAAGAAATTAACAAGGTAAAGCAGATGGAAGTGAACAATTCCGATCCAAGTATTGACAACAAAAAGGAGGACCCAAAAGTTGACAATGATGTTTCGTGTCTTAACAAAGTGTTGGACGAGATTAACATAGATGTTAGCAAAGTGAAGGACCGAGAAGATGATGAATGTGAGGATGTAGATGTATGCAGTGACGATCTTTGCATTAAGAAGAAAATTGATGCTAATTCTCCTCAAGAAGTTAAGGTATTACCCAATGCTGCAGACATACACATTTGGTATATTTACTCAATAAGTCATATAATTGTTGGGACACATTCACACAGTAAATCTAGGACCTCTCTGTATTCAATCTTTGTGCTATTACATTCCAACATTTTTAATGAAAGCAGACTATGAGTGGTGTGGTATTATTAAGAACTGTGACTGGACTGCTGTAATATCTATTTCATTTTCTCAGATAAAGACCCTTGAGGGAGACAAAGGTGAGCAGGGAGATAACATGCTTCAAATAGACTCTCATCTGTCCAACGATTCCCTTCAAGAAATTGAGAAGACAGAGCAGATAGAAGTGAACGATTCTGATCCATGCATTGATAACAAAGAGGAGGACTCGAAAGTTGACCATGATGTTTCATGTCCTGACAAACTGTCGGATGAGATTAGCTTGGATGTTAGCAAAATGAAGGACCAGAAAGATGATGAATGTGTGAAAATGGAGGATGTAGATGTATGCAATGACAACCTTTGTATTGAGAAGGAAGTTGATGCTAATTCCATTCAAGAAGATAAGGTATAACCCAATGCTGCAGCCATGCACATTAGTATATTTACTCACTAAGTTTATAGTAAAGTTGTGGAGACACATTCACACAGTAAATCTGTTGTAGCCATATTTCACTTTATCATAATGTTAATTACTGTGTCACTTTTACATAGTCTAACAAAGAATGTTCTCTGGTCCTTGATACCTCAGTTAATATAAACACAGAAACTGAAACAGGTAAAATAATAATAGCTTCCAATGATGTACTACAATATTGCTTTACTTTCACATTATTAGAGCAAGCTGCCGAAGGAAATCTGGATTCATGGCCAAAGAAGAAAAAATCTAAGATAAGATTCTTCATGAGAAAGCTAAGAAAGAAGCTTAATGCGATTAAGCTCTTTCGGGCTTGCATCCACTAATTATTCATCAAAAAAAATCAAAAAATCAAAAAAAATAATAAAAATAAAAATAAAAAAAAATAACACTAAGCTTTCTCATTTCGTGTGGATCAATGTTATACAGTTATATTATTATTTTGGATTCTTCATAATTTTGTGGAACTATTATCTTCAATTTGTGAATTAAAAGCATACATGCTCTGTGGACTAACTGATTATATTATTATTGGACGGATTATTAATCCTTGTGGGAAGAAGAGGTATTACGTATTATGGATGAATTTTACGAACTAACTACAATGGACAAGTTATGTGGCTCAACTAGCTACATGTGTTGGACCAATTAGTTATATTGTGGACAACTATCTATGTGGAGCAGCTAGCTGCTAAATGGTGATGGTCAATATTATGTGCACTACAGCTAGCTATGTGGTGACACATTGTGGACTAGCCAACTAGCTATGTGGATGAATGACGTGGTAACAAACTGTGATGACAGACCTCGTGGACCAATATGTGGTGATGAACTGTGTGGACCAGTCAGTGAATATCTGTGGACAAGTACCAACTAGTGGATCTATTGTCTTTATCTGTGTGTGTGTCTGTAGCTAGTTATTAGATTTCATGTTTTAGCTATATGTTTGTTGTTATTGTTTTTGTATGTTTTGTTGTTTGTTATTGATGTTAGATAGGTATATTTTGTTGTTTGTTGTTGATATTAGGCTATTGTCGTGTATGTTTGTTTTGTTTGTATTTATTGATCCACATCTCCACCATTCATTCATTGATCTACATCCACATACCACCACTCCACTATTTTTCTGTCTCATCCATCTCCACCTTCTAACATATCCACAAGTGCTAACATCTCCACTCATAATCCATCCCCACAATTTATGTTCTCACAATTCAACATCTTCAAACACAATACCATCTCTCTACTGAATTTATAATCCATAATCCAAGATCCATCATTTCTACAACATCTCTACTCCACAGTGGTATTCTATATGTGATCAATATTCAACAACATTCATTTGTATAGAATGAAAACATCAAACTATATCCACATTTTTTATTTATTATTTTTTTTTTGTTAATGATAACATTTTCCACTTTACATGCAATACCATTACAAAGAGTGGCTATTAGACTTACTGGATGATGGTGAGAGCTATGAAAGACGGAAGCGTGGTGTACTCAGAGAGGGTAATACAGAGCTATGTGTATTTATGCTACAGAAAAATGACAAGGAAGACATTTTGAGAATACACAATGGAGGACCAAATTGATTTAAGGATAGCAGTACAATTAAAATAGTAGTGGAACAAAGTTAGATCAATTTTGAGCATAGCAATTCAATTAATGCTAGAATGACATGTTTCCCCCACACTCTAACTTGGTTACAGATTTGAAATCAGCTTTAAGCCTGAAAGCACCAGCTAGTGTAACAAGTAGCATACTATCTTCCTCAAATAGCTGTTTCTTATTGTTTGCTTAGATGAAGGTGTCTCTAGTTCTATTATCCTAGAGAATAAATAACTATCAGAAGACCAACAAAATTTCTGGACAAAGAATTGAGGAAGAAGAGATTGTCAGTTTTGGTCTGAAACTATAACTACTCAATGTTAAACTAGCTTCATTGACATAATAATATTGAAATAGCACTTAGTTTGTCTTGAGGGTACGTAGTGAATGTTGCTTATAATTATATTGATATCTAATGTAGTTCTAGACTTGTTATTGTGTAAAATTTAAATAATACGCATTAGTTGATCACAGGACAAATCTATTAGATTAATTACGGAGAGTCGAGTCAGGCGATTTTCGCATGCGTAGCGGCATTCCAGATTAATTATGCGCATGACCAAAACTGGCGTTTTGACGCCAATAGACAGACTAGCTCCTATTATCGTACGTTCGTCTTGTGGTGAGTCGAAGAGAAGATTTTACGATAGATTGGAAATCCTATTTTCTTTGGTAATTTATTAATTTTGACCTTAAAAAAATTATGGTCTGTGGTTTTACAAGTAATATTCAGAAATATTTTTCTTACTATTATGTGTTATGAATGTACTGACTCCTCAAACAAGAAGCAACTTGTAACTTTGCACTGGGTTGATTTACATATGAATGTTTTCATAGGATTGCATGCAATATCTAATATAAGTGCAGATTCAATATCTAGTGTGGTCTAAAACAAGGAAGAAAGATAGTTTTAGAATTATGCAACATGAAGTTGTTGCACACTCAATTCTGGAATTAATGTCAATAACTGTAGCAAATACAGTATATAATATTACTGTAGTAAATATGGCGGAGAATCTGACAAAGGCTGAGGAGGAGAATTTTGTAGAGAAAGGGCTGGAAGATGCCACCAACAAAGGTTTCACTGAGAATCTTCTTTGGAACTCTCTACATCAACACTCTGAAACTGGCCACTTGGTGGATCTACTTAAACGTAGGAATTCAACAACACCAGAAGAAGAAACTGCAGTTGGAGATGAAGAAACTCAACTCCCGATGACGGCCATTGGCTACACTGGGATGGAGTTGAAGGAGATGCTGGTGCACCGACGTTTAGATTCTGAACAACTAGAAGAACTCGATCCATCCAACATTCTCAAAGAGCTAATCTATGATACGCTGTGCAGTACTCTAGAACTTCCTTACCTTTGTGTGAGAATCGCACAAAATGCCATGATACTCTGCAGAGCGGGGTTGTGTCATCTGTACCTGGTGAAAGATGGTGATGAGGGAAAGAAACTGTGGTCTCAAGCTCACTCTATTTCATGTGAAGTCCTTGACGAAGACCCGAGGAAGATAAAACTCAGCAATGTAGTGTGGGATACAAAGAGAGGAATCCTTGGCCACGTGGCAAGAACCGGAGAGGCCATAATGATAGAGAAGATGTCTCTGGTAAGGACTATTTAGCATGTCACGGGGTAGATACATGAATTCAATGGGTCTCGGTATTTGGGATTTAGCTTTACTGTTTTATTTCTCTACAGCATCCAGAATATGATGCAGAGGTGGACATATTAGCCAACGACTGTGGTCTTCTGTGCCTACCTATCCACTCACCAGCTAATGAAGTAAGGTCTCAGTAATTTTCGTGCGAACTACATAATGATTTGATTTTTATAACATGATACAGATGGTAGGGGTCATTCAACTCTCTGTGTATGGAGAACCAGCATTTAACAATCAGCACAAAACAGTAAGAAATATTTTTTCCACCCATCTTTTAGTTTTAGTCACATTGCTATCCTATAATGGTTGACATAAATATAGAGGTCCTTGCCACAGTGTACTACAATACTTATTAAAATTGTGTCTGTTCTAAACAGATTGTCATGGAATATCTGAAGTTTGTGGCTATAGAACTTATCAGACCCAAGCTCCACGAAGCCAACCAAGTGAACCTTGGTGGCATAGAGGTAGGTACATTACTGTGGGACCTCTCAATATTCCAACCTCCTGAAATGAGGCAATGTCTGTATTGCCCAGGACACTTTGATGTGTCCAGAAATGATAAGAGTGAGCTTCGTTCCCTGAAATAGACCACCCCTCAGCTCACTTGACTTGTAAATGTCTCAAGGAATTTCCACTAAGCTATTGTAGCTTAGCTTAATGGAATGCTCCATAACTAGTGATTTCCCTTTCTTTGTGCTATTATTCCAATTTTTTTGATGAAAGCAGACTACGAGGGGTGTTGTATTAATTTGAAATGTTAGTGTACTTCTATAATAACTATTTTACCTTATCAGTCCGATCCATGTATTGACAACAAAGAGGAGGACCCAAAAGTTGATGTTTCGTGTCTTAACAAAGTGTTGGATGAGATTAGCATGAATGTTAGCAAAGTGAAGGACCGAGAAGATGATGAATGTGAGGATGTAGATGTATGCAATGACGACCTTTGCATTGAGAAGGAAATTGATGCTAATTCTCCTCAAGAAGTTAAGGTATTACCCAATGCTGCAGACATACACATTTGGTATATTTACTCAATAAGTCATATAATTGTTGGGACACATTCACACAGTAAATCTGGGACCTCTCTGTATTCAATCTTTGTGCTATTACATTCCAACATTTTTAATGAAAGCAGACTATGAGTGGTGTGGTATTATTAAGAACTGTGACTGGACTGCTGTAATATCTATTTCATTTTCTCAGATAAAGACCCTTGAGGGAGACAAAGGTGAGCAGGGAGATAACATGCTTCACAAAGACTCTCATTTGCCCAAAGATTCCCTTCAAGAAATTGAGAAGACAGAGCAGATAGAAGTGAATGATTCCGATCCATGCATAGACAACAAAGAGGAGGAGCCGAAAGTTGACCATGATGTTTCATGTCCTGACAAACTGTCGGATGAGATTAGCTTGGATGTTAGCAAAGTGAAGGACCAGAAAGATGATGAATGTGTGAAAATGGAGGATATAGATGTGTGCAATGACAACCTTTGCATTGAGAAGGAAGTTAATGCTAATTCCACTCAAGAAGTTAAGGTATCACCCAATGCTGCAGCCATGCACATTAGTATATTTACTGAATAAGTAGTATAGTTGTGGAGACACATTCACACGGTAAATCTGTCTATTGTAGCTATATATTTCACTTGATCATAATGTTAATTAGTTTGTCACTTTTACATAGTCTAACAAAGAACGTTCTCTGGTCCTTGATACCTCAGTTAATATAAACACAGAAACTGAAACAGGTAAAATAATAATAGCTTCCAATGATGTACTACAATATTGCTTTACTTTCACATTATTAGAGCAAGCTGTCGAACAAAATCTGGATTCATGGCCAAAGAAGAAAAAATCTAAGATAAGATTCTTCATGAGAAAGCTAAGAAAGAAGCTTAATGCGATTAAGCTCTTTCGGGCTTGCATCCACTAATTATTCATCAAAAAAAAAAAAAAAAAAAAATCAAAAAAAATTAAAAAATTAAAAAAAAAAATAATACTAAGCTTTCTCATTTCGTGTGGATCAATGTTATTATTCTTCATTTGTGGATTAAAAGCATACATGTTCTGTGGACAAACTGATTAATTATTATTATTGGACGGATTATTAATCCTTGTGGAAAGAAGAGGTATTACGTATTATGGATGAATTTTATGAACTAATTACAATGGACAAGTTATGTGGCTAAACTAGCTACATGTGTTGGACCAATTAGTTATATTGTGGACAACTATCTATGTGGAGCAGCTAACTGCTAAATGGTGATGGTCAATATTATGTGCACTACAGCTAGCTATGTGGTGACACATTGTGGACTAGCCAACTGGCTATGTGGATGAATGACGTGGTAACAAACTGTGATGACAGACCTCGTGGACCAATATGTGGTGATGAACTGTATGGACCAGTCAGTGAATATCTGTGGACAAGTACCAACTAGTGGATCTATGTATTGTTTGTCTTTATCGTGTGTGTGTGTGTGTGTCTGTAGCTAGTTATTAGATTTCGTGTTTTAGCTATATGTTTGTTGTTATTGTTTTTGTATGTTTTGTTGTTTGTTATTGATGTTAGATAGGTATATTTTGTTGTTTGTTATTAGGCTATTGTTGTGTATGTTTGTTTTGTTTGTATTTATTGATCCACATCTCCACCATTCATTCATTGATCTACATCCACATACCACCACTCCACTATATTTCTGTCTCATCCATCTCCACCTTCTAACATATCCACGAGTGCTAACATCTCCACTCATAATCCATCCCCACAATTTATGTTCTCATAATTCAACATCTTCAAACACAATGCCACTGAATTTATAATCCATAATCCAAGATCCATCATTTCTACAACATCTCTACTCCACAGTGGTATTCTATATGTGATCAATATTCAACAACATTCATTTGTATAGAATGAAAACATCAAACTATATCCACATTTTTTATTTATTATTATTTTTTGTTAATGATAACATTTTCCACTTTACACGCAATACCATTACAAAGAGTAGCTATTAGACTTACTGGATGATGGTGAGAGCTATGAAAGACGGAAGTGTGGTGTACTCAGAGAGGGTAATGCAGAGCTATGTGTATTTATGCTACAGAAAAATGACAAGGAAGACATTTTGAGAATACACAATGGAGGACCAAATTGATTTAAGGATAGCAGTACAATTAAAATAGTAGTGGAACAAAGTTAGATCAATTTTGAGCATAGCAATTCAATTAATGCTAGAATGACATGTTTCCCCCCACACTCTAACTTGGTTACAGATTTGAAATCAGCTTTAAGCCTAAAAGCACCAGCTAGTGTAACAAGTAGCATACTATCTTCCTCAAATAGCTATTTCTTATTGTTTGCTTAGATGAAGGTGTCTCTAGTTCTATTATCCTAGAGAATAAATAACTATCAGAAGACCAACAAAATTTCTGGACAAAGAATTGAGGAAGAAGAGATTGTCAGTTTTGGTCTGAAACTATAACTACTCAATGTTAAACTAGTCCCACCTAGCTTCATTGACATAATAATATTGAAATAGCACTTAGTTTGTCTTGAGGGTACGTAGTGAATGTTGCTTATAATTATATTGATATCTAATGTAGTTCTAGACTTGTTATTGTGTAAAATTTAAATAATACGCATTAGTTGATCACAGGACAAATCTATTAGATTAATTACGGAGAGTCGAGTCAGGCGATTTTCGCATGCGTAGCGGCATTCCAGATTAATTATGCGCATGACCAAAACTGGCGTTTTGACGCCAATAGACAGACTAGCTCCTATTATCGTACGTTCGTCTTGTGGTGAGTCGAAAAGAAGATTTTACGATATACGAAATCCTATTTTCTTTGGTAATTTATTAATTTTGACCTTAAAAAAATTATGGTCTGTGGTTTTACAAGTAATATTCAGAAATATTTTTCTTACTATTATGTGTTATGAATGTACTGAATCCTCAAACAAGAAGCAACTTGTAACTTTGCACTGGGTTGATTTACATATGAATGTTTTCATAGGATTGCATGCAATATCTAATATAAGTGCAGATTCAATATCTAGTGTGGTCTAAAACAAGGAAGAAAGATAGTTTTAGAATTATGCAACATGAAGTTGTTGCATACTCAATTCTGGAATTAATGTCAATAACTGTAGCAAATACAGTATATAATATTACTGTAGTAAATATGGCGGAGAATCTGACAAAGGCTGAGGAGGAGAATTTTGTAGAGAAAGGGCTGGAAGATGCCACCAACAAAGGTTTCACTGAGAATCTTCTTTGGAACTCTCTACATCAACACTCTGAAACTGGCCACTTGGTGGATCTGCTTAAACGTAGGAATTCAACAACACCAGAAGAAGAAACTGCAGTTGGAGATGAAGAAACTCAACTCCCGATGATGGCCATTGGCTACACTGGAATGGAGTTGAAGGAGATGCTGGTGCACCGACGTTTAGATTCTGAACAACTAGAAGAACTCGATCCATCCAACATTCTCAAAGAGCTAATCTATGATACGCTGTGCAGTACTCTAGAACTTCCTTACCTTTGTGTGAGAATCGCACAAAACACCATGATACTCTGCGGAGCGGGGTTGTGTCATCTGTACCTGGTGAAAGATGGTGATGAGGGAAAGAAACTGTGGTCTCAAGCTCACTCTATTTCGTGTGAAGTCCTTGACGAAGACCCGAGGAAGATAAAACTCAGCAATGTAGTGTGGGATACAAAGAGAGGAATCCTTGGCCACGTGGCAAGAACCGGAGAGGCCATAATGATAGAGAAGATGTCTCTGGTAAGGACTATTTAGCATGTCACGGGGTAGATACATGAATTCAATGGGTCTCGGTATTTGGGATTTAGCTTTACTGTTTTATTTCTCTACAGCATCCAGAATACGATGCAGAGGTGGACATATTAGCCAACGACTGTGGTCTTCTGTGCCTACCTATCCACTCACCAGCTAATGAAGTAAGGTCTCAGTAATTTTCGTGCAAACTACATAATGATTTGATTTTTATAACGTGATACAGATGGTAGGGGTCATTCAACTCTCTGTGTATGGAGAACCAGCATTTAACAATCAGCACAAAACAGTAAGAAATATTTTTTCCACCCATCTTTTAGTTTTAGTCACATTGCTATCCTATAATGGTTGACATAAATATAGAGGTCCTTGCCACAGTGTACTACAATACTTATTATTAAAATTGTGTCTGTTCTAAACAGATTGTCATGGAATATCTGAAGTTTGTGGCTATAGAACTTATCAGACCCAAGCTCCACGAAGCCAACCAAGTGAACCTTGGTGGCATAGAGGTAGGTACATTACTGTGGGACCTCTCAATATTCCAACCTCCTGAAATGAGGCAATGTCCGTATTGCCCAGGACACTTTGATGTGTCCAGAAATGAGCTTCGTTCCCTGAAATAGACCACCCCTCAGCTCACTTGACTTGTAAATGTCTCAAGGAATTTCCACTAAGCTATTGTAGCTTAGCTTAATGGAATGCTCCATAACTAGTGATTTCCCTTTCTTTGTGCTATTATTCCAATTTTTTTGATGAAAGCAGACTACGAGGGGTGTTGTATTAATTAGAAATGTTAGTGTACTTCTATAATAACTATTTTACCTTATCAGTCCGATCCATGTATTGACAACAAAGAGGAGGACCCAAAAGTTGACAATGATGTTTCGTGTCTTAACAAAGTGTTGGATGAGATTAGCATGAATGTTAGCAAAGTGAAGGACCGAGAAGATGATGAATGTGAGGATGTAGATGTACGCAATGACGACCTTTGCATTGAGAAGGAAATTGATGCTAATTCTCCTCAAGAAGTTAAGGTATTACCCAATGCTGCAGACATACACATTTGGTATATTTACTCAATAAGTCGTATAATTATTGGGACACATTCACACAGTAAATCTGGGACCTCTTTGTATTCAATCTTTGTGCTATTACATTCCAACATTTTTAATGAAAGCAGACTATGAGTGGTGTGGTATTATTAAGAACTGTGACTGGACTGCTGTAATATCTATTTCATTTTCTCAGATAAAGACCCTTGAGGGAGACAAAGGTGAGCAGGGAGATAACATGCTTCACATAGACTCTCATTTGCCCAAAGATTCCCTTCAAGAAATTGAGAAGACAGAGCAGATAGAAGTGAACGATTCCGATCCATGCATAGACAACAAAGAGGAGGAGCCGAAAGTTGACCATGATGTTTCATGTCTTAACAAAGTGTCGGATGAGATTAGCTTGGATGTTAGCAAAGTGAAGGACCAGAAAGATGATGAATGTGTGAAAATGGAGGATATAGATGTGTGCAATGACAACCTTTGCATTGAGAAGGAAGTTAATGCTAATTCCACTCAAGAAGTTAAGGTATCACCCAATGCTGCAGCCATGCACATTAGTATATTTACTGAACAAGTAGTATAGTTGTGGAGACACATTCACACGGTAAATCTGTGCTAATGTAGCTATATATTTCACTTGATCATAATGTTAATTAGTTTGTCACTTTTACATAGTCTAACAAAGAACGTTCTCTGGTCCTTGATACCTCAGTTAATATAAACACAGAAACTGAAACAGGTAAAATAATAATAGCTTCCAATGATGTACTACAATATTGCTTTACTTTCACATTATTAGAGCAAGCTGTCGAACAAAATCTGGATTCATGGCCAAAGAAGAAAAAATCTAAGATAAGATTCTTCATGAGAAAGCTAAGAAAGAAGCTTAATGCGATTAAGCTCTTTCGGGCTTGCATCCACTAATTATTCATCAAAAAAAAAAAAAAAAAAAAAAATCAAAAAAAACTAAAAATTAAAAAAAAAATAATACTAAGCTTTCTCATTTCGTGTGGATCAATGTTATTATTCTTCATTTGTGGATTAAAAGCATACATGTTCTGTGGACAAACTGATTAATTATTATTATTGGACGGATTATTAATCCTTGTGGAAAGAAGAGGTATTACGTATTATGGATGAATTTTATGAACTAATTACAATGGACAAGTTATGTGGCTAAACTAGCTACATGTGTTGGACCAATTAGTTATATTGTGGACAACTATCTATGTGGAGCAGCTAACTGCTAAATGGTGATGGTCAATATTATGTGCACTACAGCTAGCTATGTGGTGACACATTGTGGACTAGCCAACTGGCTATGTGGATGAATGACGTGGTAACAAACTGTAATGACAGACCTCGTGGACCAATATGTGGTGATGAACTGTATGGACCAGTCAGTGAATATCTGTGGACAAGTACCAACTAGTGGATCTATGTATAGTTTGTCTTTATCGTGTGTGTGTGTCTGTAGCTAGTTATTAGATTTCATGTTTTAGCTATATGTTTGTTGTTATTGTTTTTTGTTTTGTTGTTTGTTATTGATGTTAGATAGGTATATTTTGTTGTTTGTTATTAGGCTATTGTTGTGTATGTTTGTTTTGTTTGTATTTATTGATCCACATCTCCACCATTCATTCATTCATCTACATCCACATACCACCACTCCACTATATTTCTGTCTCATCCATCTCCACCTTCTAACATATCCACAAGTGCTAACATCTCCACTCATAATCCATCCCCACAATTTATGTTCTCATAATTCAACATCTTCAAACACAATGCCACTGAATTTATAATCCATAATCCAAGATCCATCATTTCTACAACATCTCTACTCCACAGTGGTATTCTATATGTGATCAATATTCAACAACATTCATTTGTATAGAATGAAAACATCAAACTATATCCACATTTTTTATTTATTATTATTTTTTGTTAATGATAACATTTTCCACTTTACATGCAATACTATTACAAAGAGTAGCTATTAGACTTACTGGATGATGGTGAGAGCTATGAAAGACGGAAGTGTGGTGTACTCAGAGAGGGTAATGCAGAGCTATGTGTATTTATGCTACAGAAAAATGACAAGGAAGACATTTTGAGAATACACAATGGAGGACCAAATTGATTTAAGGATAGCAGTACAATTAAAATAGAAAGTTAGATCAATTTTGAGCATAGCAATTCAATTAATGCTAGAATGACATGTTTCCCCCACACTCTAACTTGGTTACAGATTTGAAATCAGCTTTAAGCCTAAAAGCACCAGCTAGTGTAACAAGTAGCATACTCTCTTCCTCAAATAGCTGTTTCTTATTGTTTGCTTAGATGAAGATAAGGAAGTGTCTCTAGTTCTATTATCCTAGAGAATAATAATTATCAGAAGACCAACAAAATTTCTGGACAAAAAATTGAGGAAGAAGAGATTGTCAGTTTTGGTCTGAAACTATAAGTACTCAATGTTTAACTAGTCCCACCTAGCTTCATTGACATAATATTATAACAACATGACAATAATAATATACAACAATAATAATACAATAATGCAATAGAATTGAGGTGGAAAGGTTTAGAGTTCAATATCATGGAGACTAACTTCAGCTCAAACCATGTCAACAGGGGAGACTTTGATGGTATTTCCACATGATGACCTAGTACCTAGAATAGCTGATCTAAGCAAACTGTAGGAAAGAGTACATTGTAGCCAGTTCATAGTACGGTTATATGGTTGGTCCCATTTATCAGCGAGACGTGAAGCCAATCTTTTATAAAAATTAGTGGCTTCTTTAGCCAAACCACCAGTAGCTGACATGACTAAAGGAGTGAATGAGGCATGTTCCACTTCATGAATACGTTGTTCATAAGCACGCTTCTTGTCCATTTCATGTCTCATCTATCTATAGTTGCATTCTTATTAGAGGGAGCAAAAGGGTTAAAAACCCTTACATCCAAAAATGTTTTTTCAAATCTCCCTCCCCAGAAACCATTGGCAGCGATGTCAAGTCTTGCACTTTCAGAGATGTTTGCTGTTCGATTTGAAAATTCTTGGCTTGCAGATCAGGTTCTATTGTCACACTACTACACACTTCAGTCAGCAGGGTGGCAGTTAGGTGTCTTATCTCATTATGCCTTATTGAAGGGAAACCACCTCTAGGGCAAGAGAGCATATGATCCACTGCAAAGGAAGCTCCATATATACATGTAGTCGGTGTTTTAGAGAAACTCCAACCATACCTTAAGGCCAAGGAATCAACAAAAGCAGTTTTATGTAAACAAAAACCATGTTCTTCAATTGGCATGGCTGTCAACCAACTTGAAGCTCCTTTATCACGAGCAAGATCCATAGCTCTCTGAAGAACAGGAGTTAGCTCTTTCCTCAGGTCGTCAGCTTCAGCTTTGTAACGCTCTTGCCTTTCAAGCCTAATATCTTTCTTAGCAGATAGAGTTTCATATGGATAAAAATCCTGTGTTTTTTTAGTGGTGAAATCACTTTAAGGGAAGCGCTGAACTCTCTGTCAAAATGAAGTGAGGATTCCTAAACAGCCAAGCCTGGCAGGCAATGCCATCAGTAGTCTTTCAGAGTCATTTGGTGGTGGACGACCAGTTAGGTTTGGAATGAGCTCACATCTGACAATATCTTCAAGTTTTTGTAGGTGATAACCTATGTTTGGGATGGTTCGAGAAATATAAGACCATTTGCTGGATATGCCATGAGTATAAGCAGCAAAAGCTGCATGGGGCTGGGAAATAGCAATAGAAGACAATTGTTTCAGTTCAGTTGACCAGCGCTGAACCTTTTCAGAGACAAACTGATTCACAAAGTGTGGACTTCCCAGAGCAGATCCAAGATAAGGTCTACCTTCACTAGTTATCTGTACATTTGTATCTCCAAATGCACTTCTTGTTTTATCATCCAAACCTTCCTTAATAACTAACCAAGTCTTGGACACATTGACAAAATAGCCATAGTATTGTCCCATGGTAGAAATTTATAATAATAATAGCACTTAGTTTGTCTTGAGGGTACGTAGTGAATGTTGCTTATAATTATATTGATATCTAATGTAGTTCTAGACTTGTTATTGTGTAAAATTTAAATAATACGCATTAGTTGATAACGGGACAAATCTATTAGATTAATTACGGAGAGTCGAGTCAGGCGATTTTCGCATGCGTAGTGGCATTCCAGATTAATTATGCGCATGACCAAAACTGGCGTTTTGACGCCAATAGACAGACTAGCTCCTATTATCGTACGTTCGTCTTTTGGTGAGTCGAAGAGAAGATTTTACGATATACGAAATCCTATTTTCTTTGGTAATTTATTAATTTTGACCTTAAAAAAATTATGGTCTGTGGTTTTACAAGTGATCAGAAAGATTTTTCTTACTATTATGTGTTATGAATGTACTGACTCCTCAAACAAGAAGCAACTTGTAACTTTGCACTGGGTTGATTTACATATGAATGTTTAAGAAAACTTCGTAGGATTGCATGCAATATCTAATATAAGTGCAGATTCAATATCTAGTGTGGTCTAAAACAAGGAAGAAAGATAGTTTTAGAATTATGCAACATGAAGTTGTTTCATACTCAATTCTATGGAATTAATGTCAATAACTGTAGCAAATACAGTATATAATATTACTGTAGTAAATATGGCGGAGAATCTGACAAAGGTTGAGGAGGAGAATTTTGTAGAGAAAGGGCTGGAAGATGCCACCAACAAAGGTTTCGCTGAGAATCTTCTTTGGAACTCTCTACATCAACACTCTGAAACTGGCCACTTGGTGGATCTGCTTAAACGTAGGAATTCAACAACACCAGAAGAAGAAACTGCAGTTGGAGATGAAGAAACTCAACTCCCGATGACGGCCATTGGCTACACTGGGATGGAGTTGAAGGAGATGCTGGTGCACCGACGTTTAGATTCTGAACAACTAGAAGAACTCGATCCATCCAACATTCTCAAAGAGCTAATCTATGATACGCTGTGCAGTACTCTAGAACTTCCTTACCTTTGTGTGAGAATCGCACAAAACACCATGATACTCTGCGGAGCGGGGTTGTGTCATCTGTACCTGGTGAAAGATGGTGATGAGGGAAAGAAACTGTGGTCTCAAGCTCACTCTATTTCGTGTGAAGTCCTTGACGAAGACCCGAGGAAGATAAAACTCAGCAATGTAGTGTGGGATACAAAGAGAGGAATCCTTGGCCACGTGGCAAGAACCGGAGAGGCCATAATGATAGAGAAGATGTCTCTGGTAAGGACTATTTAGCATGTCATGGGGTAGATACATGAATTCAATGGGTCTCGGTATTTGTGATTTAGCTTTACCGTTTTATTTCTCTACAGCATCCGGAATATGATGCAGAGGTGGACATATTAGCCAACGACTGTGGTCTTCTGTGCCTACCTATCCACTCACCAGCTAATGAAGTAAGGTCTCAGTAATTTTCGTGCGAACTACATAATGATTTGATTTTTATAACGTGATACAGATGGTAGGGGTCATTCAACTCTCTGTGTATGGAGAACCAGCATTTAACAATCAGCACAAAACAGTAAGAAATATTTTTTTCACCCATCTTTTAGTTTTAGTCACATTGCTATCCTATAATGGTTGACATAAATATAGAGGTCCTTGCTACAGTGTACTACATACTTATTATTAAAATTGTGTCTGTTCTAAACAGATTGTCATGGAATATCTGAAGTTTGTGGCTATAGAACTTATCAGACCCAAGCTCCACGAAGCCAACCAAGTGAACCTTGGTGGCATAGAGGTAGGTACATTACTGTGGGACCTCTCAATATTCCAACCTCCTGAAATGAGGCAATGTCCGTATTGCCCAGGACACTTTGATGTGTCCAGAAATGATAAGAGTGAGCTTCATTCCCTGAAATAGACCACCCCTCGGCTCACTTGACTTGTAAATGTCTCAAGGAATTTCCACTAAGCTATTGTAGCTTAGCTTGGAATGCTCCATAACTAGTGATTTCCCTTTCTTTGTGCTATTATTCCAATTTTTTTGATGAAAGCAGACTACGAGGGGTGTTGTATTAATTTGAAACGTTAGTGTACTTCTATAATAACTATTTTACCTTATCAGTCCGATCCATGTATTGACAACAAAGAGGAGGACCCAAAAGTTGACAATGATGTTTCGTGTCTTAACAAAGTGTTGGATGAGATTAGCATGAATGTTAGCAAAGTGAAGGACCGAGAAGATGATGAATGTGAGGATGTAGATGTACGCAATGACGACCTTTGCATTGAGAAGGAAATTGATGCTAATTCTCCTAAGGTATTACCCAATGCTGCAGACATACACATTTGGTATATTTACTCAATAAGTCTTATAATTATTGGGACACATTCACACAGTTAATCTGGGACCTCTCTGTATTCAATCTTTGTGCTATTATTCCAACATTTTTAATGAAAGCAGACTACGAGGGGTGTGGTATTATTAAGAACTGTGACTGGACTGCTGTAATATCTATTTCATTTTCTCAGATAAAGACCCTTGAGGGAGACAAAGGTGAGCAGGGAGATAACGTGCTTCACTTAGACTCTCATCTGTCCAACGATTCTCTTCAAGAAATTGAGAAGACAGAGCAGATAGAAGTGAACGATTCCAATCCATGCATAGACAACAAAGAGGAGGAGCCGAAAGTTGACCATGATGTTTCATGTCTTAACAAAGTGTCGGATGAGATTAGCTTGGATGTTAGCAAAGTGAAGGACCAGAAAGATGATGAATGTGTGAAAATGGAGGATGTAGATGTGTGCAATGACAACCTTTGCATTGAGAAGGAAGTTAATGCTAATTCCACTCAAGAAGTTAAGGTATCACCTAATGCTGCAGCCATGCACATTAGTATATTTACTGAATAAGTAGTATAGTTGTGGAGACACATTCACACGGTAAATCTGTGCTAATGTAGCTATTGTAGCTATATATTTCACTTGATAGTAAATGTTAATTAGTGTTTCACTTTTACATAGTTTAACAAAGAATGTTCTCTGGTCCTTGATACCTCAGTTAATATAAACACAGAAACTGAAACAGGTAAAATACCATAATAGTTTCCAATGATGTACTACAATATTGTTTTACTTTCATGTTATTAGAGCAAGCTGTCAAACGAAATCTGGATTCGCGGCCAAAGAAGAAAAAATCTAAGATAAGATTCTTCATGAGAAAGCTACGAAAGAAGCTTAATGCGATTAAGCTCTTTCGGGCTTGCATCCACTAATTATTCATCAAAAAAAAAAAAAAAATAAAAAAAAAAAAAAAAAAATAACACTAAGCTTTCTCATTTCGTGTGGATCAATGTTATACAGTTATATTATTATTTTGGATTCTTCATAATTTTGTGGAACTATTATCTTCAATTTGTGAATTAAAAGCATACATGCTCTGTGGACTAACTGATTATATTATTATTGGACGGATTATTAATCCTTGTGGAAAGAAGAGGTATTACGTATTATGGATGAATTTTACGAACTAACTACAATGGACAAGTTATGTGGCTAAACTAGCTACATGTGTTGGACCAATTAGTTATATTGTGGACAACTATCTATGTGGAGCAGCTAACTGCTAAATGGTGATGGTCAATATTATGTGCACTACAGCTAGCTATGTGGTGACACATTGTGGACTAGCCAAACTATGTGGATGAATGACGTGGTAACAAACTGTGATGACAGACCTCGTGGACCAATATGTGGTGATGAACTGTGTGGACCAGTCAGTGAATATCTGTGGACAAGTACCAACTAGTGGATCTATGTATAGTTTGTCTTTATAGTGTGTGTGTGTCTGTAGCTAGTTATTAGATTTCATGTTTTAGCTGTGTTTGTTGTTATTGTTTTTGTATGTTTTGTTGTTTGTTATTGATGTTAGATAGGTATATTTTGTTGTTTGTTATTGATATTAGGCTATTGTTGTGTATGTTTGTTTTGTTTTGTTTGTTTGTATTTATTGATCCACATCTCCACCATTCATTCATTGATCTACATCCACATACCACCACTCCACTATTTTTCTGTCTCATCCATCTCCACCTTCTAACATATCCACAAGTGCTAACATCTCCACTCATAATCCATCCCCACAATTTATGTTCTCACAATTCAACATCTTCAAACACAATGCCATCTCTCTACTGAATTTATAATCCATAATCCAAGATCTATCATTTCTACAACATCTCTACTCCACAGTGGTACTTCCAGATCAGTATCTACACAATTTGATCAATTCAACAACATTCATTCATAGCTAGATATAATGAAAACATCAAACTATATCTATTTATCCACACATTTTAATTTTTTTAATGATCACATTTTTTCCAACTTTATATACATTATTGCAATACTACGCATTAACACTAGACATAATTCTATCCCATGATTGACTAGTAGTTGATGATAAAGATAAAAAGTGTGTATCAAAAGAACAAAGGTGTTCAAGAAGAGGACTTTGGGCTCCTTCTTTATGTAACAATTATAATTCACACCATTGTCTATGGTAGCACATATATGTACTGTAGTAGCACTGCATGGCTGAGCTATTATCATACCTATAGCTAGCTAAATCCATTGAAAAAACATACAGGTCATTGATCATCCAACCATTTTACATATCTAGCTAGTATAAAAGGACAAAACTTAACCATAGTGATAGGCCAGTTTAAAAACTCAGACTTCTCACTTCAGCTCGGCACCCTGTATTTTTATTAACAAAAATTATTTTTAACCACTGCCTAACAATGATCTGGATCAGGATTTCCCTTCACAACCTAGAGAGGGCGGGCGCGGCGGTGGTTATTATTCATTATGTCATTATTCAATTACAATTTGATACTCTTACCATTTTCTTTGAACTGGAATATTCTGTGTAGTTTAGCAAAGTCATCTTGATCTAGAAAACTATCTAGGTTCTGAAGTAGCAGCTAGCGGATAAAACGCAGCTAAACACAAAACTATTAGCACTACAACTCCATGCAGCTGCTCGTAGAGTCAAAGGTCAATTTATACTCTGAATAATGTCCTTCTCGGCGCTCGATCTTTCACAGCTATATATACAAGTATCTTAGAAGTATAGGTGCCTATGACCATACCACGTTGAATACACCAGTTCTCGTCTGATCACTGCAGTTAAGCAACGTTGGGCCTGCCTATATAGTACTTGGATGGGTGACCGCCTGGGAACAGCAGGTGTTGTAGGCTTCATTTTTTTTTTTTTTTTTTTTTCCTGAAACAATTTGGAATACACATTGACATACCACATATTAAGGTGTACACACTTTAGAGTCAAATGCTATCTTGGTCGTTTTTTTTGTTGGGGGGGGGGGGAGGGGAGGGAGAGGGGGAACCTAAATAGACCATCAGATAGCTACTTGAAAGATGTACTTTCTGGAGGCAAGTGTGTGTGACCAGGCTAATCCTCTGTGAATGCAATTTCAGAGGGTTTTTTTCTTTTGTTTTGCTCTCCCCCTCCCCCCCTTCCTTTTTTTTTTTTTTTTTTTTTACAGTTCCAGTGGCTTCTAATTATTTCTAGGCCTCCTAGAAACCCCTGAACTATGGTATTTAGGCTCTCAATACCCTAGAAATCTCTTTCCGGCTTCTAAAATAACACATTAGTAATTAAATTTTATTATACAGCATATTCTAGTGCAACATGTTCAGAAAACTAATAGAACTGAGCCTCTCAGCTCCTATATTGAAAATACATCTACACTTTAGGTCCATTGCAGCAAAGATTTCTGAGTTCTACTTGGAGGCCATGTACAGGATGAGATCACCACTCAGTTATGGTAACCATACTCATTGTCGTGTGTGTGTGTGTGTGTGTGTGTGTGTGTGTGTGTGTGTGTGTGTGTGTGTGTGTGTGTGTGTGTGTGTGTGTGTGTGTGTGTGTGTGTGTGTGTGTGTGTGTGTGTGTGTGTGTGTGTGTGTGTGCACAAAAGTGTACAACATACATTACATACTTCTCCTTTGAACATTTCTTTCCCTTTGCACTCTTCTAGAGAGCTATCGCCGTAACCACATATCAATGGCAAATGTACACCTTTACAATTGCACTTATTCTTGTGATTTTCAGCTCATCACATCAATGCTGAGTCCAAATAGATTCCAGTCATTTCTAACATTTTCCATCAAGTTCACTATCTCAACACCAGCTCCTCCCACCACAACTCTCCACCATCACCTCCACAGCCCTACTCTGACAAATACAGATTCACCTTTCCCACCTCACCACCACCATCACCTGCATCACTTCACAGCAATCACTCCCCCATCCTCACACCCATTCCACCAGCATCCCCAGTTACAACATCTCAAAATAACTGTTGATACTTTTTCTTATGACAGTCCATTAATTAACCAACTATATACATTTAAGGGGGGTATTCAGGTCATTGTTCCCGTTTTTTTTCTTTTTTTATATATCTGATCATAGATTCTTAGAATTTTTTTATATATCTTAAAAAAACATTAGAGGTGAGTTATGAGTTAAAAAGGTCATAACTCCCCCTCTAATGTTCTTAAGACAAATTCTGTACATTCAAATCAAAGAGCAGGAAAAGAGCTTTTAGAAAAAAAAAAATTTTTTTTTTTTTTCATTTTGGACAATGTGGTGTTGAGTAATAGTTGAAAGTAGTCAAAAGTAGTGCATGAAGTCAGGCAAGCTAACTTCAGCTAGGTTGTTGGAAAGTAATATACCATCAGAAAGCTCTTTAAATGAGCAACATTTTGAGTAGAAGATCAACTTTTTTGGAGAAAGTATAATAGAATTATGATCATGCCAATGGTATGACATTGGTATAGAGTTGGACTTGAAGCAATCTACTCTTCATGCTACTATATGTATATAAAGGGAAGGTTGAGCGTTGATTTGCAGAAGTTCTCTCAGAGTGGCTGAGTTGTGCTGTGCCCAACCTTCATGGGGTGCACTAGTGGAGGCTCTGGAGTCTAATGCTGTCAACCATCATAATTTAGCTGACAAGATTCGAAGAGAGTAGCTATAGCTATACATGAGTAACTATGTACTGTTGGCCTTGCAATTCTTTTTTATTCATAGATGTTATACCTTCCTTCAAAGTTTATATTTGAAATAATACAGTGGTTGCTATTAGTGATAGTATTTACAGTGCACCATTTTCCAAGACAGCAGTACCCATTTGATGCAATTATATATAAATGCCCAAATGACCATTGTTGCCATGGAAGATGATATAATGTAAATGCTAGGCCTTTTCTAGATTTTCCTGCTGCATTTTCAATTTGAGTGCTTCTGTTTTCTCTACAGTCATCCTAGATTTAGCTATGTTATTTTTAATATCTCCTCAGCTCTATAATATAAGTGCAGTTAGCTAGTGAGCTACTTATATTTGATACACAGCAAAGTTCACTATTATTATTATTATTGTATAAAGATATCAGCTATTGAAGTAAATTCCTTGTGTTCATGCTTTGTATGCCCTCTCCTTGTTCTCGTCATTAGCAGGGTAGCAGGGTTCTATCCACTAGGTCTCCCCTCCATCACCTCCTCCCACCCGAAATGAGTGGTGCATTAAAGTATTAACTACAACAAATAAAAGCAAAGCAATAAGTGACCTAGAAATGGTAAGGACTAGAGCCTATTTCCATGGTCCATGCCAGACAGTAGGTACCAGACAATACTCTGTCTAATGATATTATAGAGGAGATAATTGATTATTACAAGTCTATCAAAAGAACTCACTGACAATCAACCTAGCTACTACCTCATACATTCACACACTTCTCAAACATACTGTTAGCTATATAATTTCTTTACACATTGTGCAACACCCCCTTACCTTCATGTGGCCTTATATATGCCCATGCAGACTGCACAGAGTAGTAATTCAGTGATTGAAAAGCTCCCCCCCCTCCCTCCTCACCCCACACACATTTCCCCCTAATATAATTAGTTTATAAGTATAATAGCTAATAGAACTTTGATTAGTACTTATGTGCCAGATAAATGGTGACTTGTGGTTTGGAATTCTCACCCATCTATATATTATAGCCATTATGACAACTCTATTTTATCAGTAATCAAGTAAAGGTAGTTGATAGCAGGATGGTAAAGATGAGAGCCAAGGTATAGGTGTGTTAATCCACACAGTTGTGATATAGATCTCTCATTAAACATTCACATGTTATATGAGATATCACAGAACATCATATTTCCATTTATTTGTAATTACATAAATATATTAGTTAATTATACAGGCTAATTTTCCCCAACCATTTAAGACCATTTTATAATCAACTGTTTGAATACTGACAAACTATCTAAGTAACTGGTCAAATTGCTGACTTAACTTGCTAAAAGAGCTTCAGTGATTTTAGTCAAAAAATAAATCTGTTTACTGAAAAACTACTGCTCCTTTCCTCTTCAGGAACCTTTCTGTTAACTTACTGTACACCTTTAAAAAGCTCTGTCACCAGTACATAGTAGTAATATTTCAGAGTTATTTCACAGTACACCCAGAAGACAGTGTTGGACCCATGTAGTTACACAGAAAATATAGACCCACACAATGCACAGCAAATACATACACCAACATAACACACAGAGAAGGTATGGATGGAGCCGATGGACTCACATAGTACACAGAGGAGGTAAGCAGTGCTAGCTAGCTGTTAAATATCTTGCATATCTTGTATACAGCTTGTACATATCTTATACATTTTAATAAAAACGACAAGATGCTAATCATCATGGAAGTTATAACTCCTTTGTAAATGTAGCCTACCCTGAGCTGCTGAGATATTTAATTATGTTGAATCGTGAGGTACTGACTTTCATTAACATCTACTGTAACAGTAATTAAGTGTAACAATGCCACAAGCCAGAGCAGTCTCTTTAGCAGTCCATGAAGTAGCTAGCTATGACCCTTTCTATAGCATCAGAAAAATGACATGGATCACAATGAATGGTACAAAGTTATTCCAATAATCGTGAGCTCAATTCAAGTTTATCTGTCAGATTAGAACATGAAAACATACTCCTAAATGAACATACTAAACATTATTATAACCCATTGTAATTATGACAACACATAGGAAAAATTTCATGAAGCCGAAAGAAAAAAATATCTAGTAAGTAATAAATATTAAGTACTGGCTATATATATACAATAGCTATAGCTAGAGTTACAAGCTTTATCTCTTTATGTTTCAGGTTTAACAGACTCTGGATTAGCCCTTAATGAAATCAATAACTCTATTTGGAATAACATTGACATAAGTGACCCATCACCTTAGTTCTATCTAACATCAGCAGTATTACTGTACAGTTATAGTGTCCATAATTATTATGACCACATAATTATAGCTGCTTCACTTCCTTGTTAGTTAAGGCAAAAAGTTATATCTTCTGGTCAGTATATAGATAGTCAAAGGATTGTACTGCTGTGTTAGGAAATGTGGTGTGAGGTATGGGATTTGTGGGTAACTGGAAGTGAGGTTAACACTCTACAGGAGGAGGTGATCCAATATTATATCTACATTATGATATAATAATAACATTAGTATGGGCTCATCATTCTTACACAATAGGTATTGATTGATGTAGATGTTAGGGTGCCATACAGGTATTGTAGATACTAGGACATATTTTACAGCGGCCACAATGATAATAGCTGTACCAACAGGTATAAAGATATTAGTTGAGTGGCTACTGTGTTTGGGGATGATTTAAGATTAGATACTCCTATGGTATAATATTGTTATAATGAGGTTTATGGAAAAATTCATTTGTCTATTGAGTGAATTTAACTTTTTTTCCCTCAGCATTTTTTAGTATTAGCAGAGATGATATTCTGATTATAGTTTTACAGGATTAAATCAAATAAGTTTGCAATTTCTATTTTAGATATAATACAAGAGGCTTATTGTAGCAAATTCATAGCTTAATGATAGGTTGGTGGGGACAGCAATTATATGTATATCATCCTTATCATTTAGTAGATCCAAGTCTTTGGCAGGGCTAGGGTCTCATACAGGTATAGTGAGACAGGGTTTAAAAAATTAGATACTTTTAGAGCTAGGGCTAGTGTTCTTTTTTCTTTTATCTGTTTTTGTTGTTGTTGTTGTTGTTGTTGTTGTTTTTTCATAGTAGTTTATCCCCTACTATTGAAATAGGAGGTATATTGCGTCCTATTGGGGTGAATCCTTTAGATGTGTTCTTTATTAAATACCGCAATTTTATCAAGTTCTGGTGCAACTGTAACTTGGACACATCATGGAATAATTAGTGGAAATAGAAAGAAGGCTATAAGAAGTTTGTCTTTGATGGTTATATTAGGATTAATATTTACCAGTTTACAGGGTATATATGGAGTATTATGAGACACCTTTTACTATATCAGATTCAGTGTATGGTTCTACATTGTTTATAACTACAGGTACGCATGGTGGACATGTATTAATTGGAAGTACATTTTTATTATTTAAATTGGTAAACTATCAATTTACTAGACACCATCATTTAAGATTTGAGGTAGCAGCTTTAGATCTCTCATATATTTATTATAGTGGGGATTAGACAAAATGGATTAAGGTTTAAAGTTTTGATCTTAACGATAAGGGTACTCTATTATGAAAGAGTGTTTGTTTGGAGGTACTATTAATAGAGGTGTTTACAGTTCTAGGATTTATATATTATTTGAGGGTGTATTAATACCCATGTTTATAATAATAGGAATATGGAGATCAAGAGAGGAAAAATTACAAGCTTCTAATTCTTTTTTTTAAATACATGGCTCGGTCTTTATGTTGTTGGGAATATTAATTTATAGTTATGCAGGAAGTACTGATTATCAGGCTTTATGGATAGAGAGTGATTTTAGCCATAAAAATACCCAAAATACCTTTTCATGTGATATGATTAACTCATGAAGAAGCACCTGTGGCTGGGTCTGTGATTATTAAAGTTAGGGGAGTTGTGTGTCGTAAGGAAAAAATTATTTGACACAATATCTCAAACATGGTAGCCATAACATAAACATTTTTGGTAAAATTGTATAATTTGATAAAAATTAATATTTAAAATTTCAGGGAACTATACACAACAACACATTATTGCTTTGAAGAAAGTATTTTTGGAAGTGTTTGCTACAGAGTTGGTTGTATTATGTAGTAGAATCACATACTTGCATGTTCTACGGCTTTCTTTATCTGCTCAGCAACTGCAGAATACTCAATATCCCACAACAGCTGATATAAACCCTCCCATGAGGGAGGATAGTCATGTGTTCCCCCACTATTCTTCCAATGCTCCATTAGCTCTCCCCAGCACATGGTCACATCTCCACGGTGCTTACTGTCCCATGCATTCAACTTATCCACACTAATGTCTAGAATTATGCCCATATCTTTCCACTGCGTACCGACATGGTCTAGCAGACGATATATGTGCTTGTGTCCCTGCTCATCCTTCCACTTGATAAGCTTGAGATTAGCCAGGGAAAAGGGAAAAGCTGAGGAAGCCTAATGATATTATTAAGAGTATTGTGATAAAACATTATTAACAGCTATAGCATTACTTACTGTAGTGGTAGTAGCTTGAGACTGAGGAATGTTAACTGAAACTGCTGAGGGGCTAGAAATTTCTATAATAATAGAAAAGAAGTATTGATACTTCAATAATAAATAGTTAGCTAATCTTTTACGTAACAATTCCAAACAAGATTTATGAAGTCCTAAGATTAACTAAACCACTATGTAGATCAAATTCTACCTTCTTGATCTTGCCACATCAAATGAGAAGGTGCCAATTCTCTATACACCTTCTTGTTCTTACTGCATATCCACATCCCTTCTCCGAATCTGGCCACATGTGGATCACTGACCCCACACGGACAAAGGAGAGCTGCTGATGGAGTACAGTTGTTATAACCCAAAGAGACAGCTGCCTTTCTGACACCTGTTAGAATGGCTTGACGAACATAGGTGCACAACTTTCTGCATACTTTACTGGCAGTAGAGACATGGACTTCAAAGTGATTGAAGGTGTCTATGAGAGTAACTGAACCAGGAAAACCAGGGACAGAGAACTGGATACAGTTTCTGTAAAGACATACTGGAGTGTTTGAATCCGGAAGTAACTCTATCTCCCAGGGACTGGGAAACTGATTGTCATGGGTGACAAGAAAGCAGCTTAGAGTGCAATAGGTACCGAGTCGAGGAGCTCCTAGTGGGAAGTCCAGAGCGAAGGCAGAAGCAGGAGAGTCACCAGAGACACGATACTCTGCAACCTTTTCAGCTTCAAGGACAGGAAGGAGAGCTGGCATGAAGTACTCTGAATCACTAAATTCAGCTATGATCAGTAGCTTCCTGAACAACTTGACCAGTTTCTTTGGAGTGAAGAGACCTGGCACATAATGCTTCTGGAACCGATCATTGGTAAGAAATTCAAGAGAAAAACGACCGTGATCTCTGAATATCTGCCAAGATGCACTAAACAGACGAAACGAGCTATCTTTATTTCTCAGACAGTATACGGTCTCAACAAGCTCAGTTACCTTATCAAGGAGGACTTGAGGATCAGTGAACACAACACTCTCTAAAATCTCAGGAAAGTAGAACACTACCGACAAATTTTCATCCAGGAACTGGAGAGCTGCATCAAGTGTGTGTTCATCAAAGTGAAGCTTGCGTGCTACCTGAAGGCATTCTTCTATGCTCAAGACCCCTCTGCCTAAAGTGACGCTGACTTCTTCCAGGAGGAGCTCTAGTCCATAATATTGGATTGGAACATCTACAGACTGAGGACTACATTCTGTCAAGACAAGCCTATGAATATCCTTTACAAGATCTTTTTCGTGTGCTCCAGGAATTTTGGCATTTATGGGGAATATAAACTTGCCTTGATAGTATACTACTTCATCTTTGAATGTAGGAAGCAACAACTTTCCTAACTTCTTATTCTTCTCTTCTTGTGATTCTTTGCTCTTAAACTCTTCATCCAGGTGGGTACCAACGACCATCACCTTGGAACATCCCCCATCACTCTTGGTTTTCGATCTGTGAGAATACATTGTGCGAAGACAGTGCTTCATTAGTTGCTCGTGGGTCTGAGAGGATTGGTAAGGGGTACCAATGCGTTCACCACTCTCATTGTAATACTCCACCACAGGTTTAGTCTCAAGTTCTTCTGAAAGCTTGAAGACAAAGACGTACAGCGTCATGCGGCGGAGAAATTTAGGAAGAATCTCATGAAATTGTGGTTGTCCTCCAGAATCAATGATCTGTAGCTTGTGAAAAGAGGTCAAGGCCTCGTCCAATTCAGAGCACTTGTCTATCATCCCAACCAGATTATCAATAGAGTGGAGAGTTGCCTCTCCAGTTGGTTGAGAGACATGATCTGCTTGTGTAGTGGGTGTTTGGTCTGTGGCAGATAGAGCATCTTCATGCTGTTGATGGGAAAATTCAGTTGTGGATATTTTCTCTGTAGTCTGTACCATACTATTCATTGTATTAGTGTCAACCTGCACTTCTGTCTGGACCTCTTCAGTGTCAGAGCCATTTTCTGAATCGCTGCATAGTTCATCCAGCCGATGCTTTGCACCCATTGCAGCTCTAGCTAGGACTCGCATTCTTTCCTCTAATGAGAGCTTCACCCATTTCTTATGAGTCATATTAACATGATACATAGCTACAGGACGACATGCCATGGGAGTACTCCTTCGTATTTCTGGAGGAAGCTTACCAATAACCATGTCCATGAAACTAGACTTCCCAGAACCAGCAGCTCCAAAGATGACAATTTTACTGATTTTAGATTCCACTTTTCCACTTTTCATAGCCTCATCACACAGCCTTCGAGACAGGCTAGAACCTGTAATATTATTAATAACAATTATCTTCATAGAACCTTGCAGGACAAGAATCTTGAGAGTTTGGTTAGTATTCCTTACACATTCAGTATCCTAGTGCATCTTTAATTGACAATAACACCCTTGTTGAAAAAGATAGTTGTATTCTAACCAATAGTGCAGTACCATTTCCTGCCTAATAGTGTGGCACTATTATGCATTCCATCTGTGAAACTCTCATCTGTACTAGCTCTTTGTTTAGCAAACTGCAACACTGCAATTATCTCAAATACAGCACCTACCCAATTTATCTAAATAGAACCTTACACTTTTTATTTTTATTGTGTCACTGGTAATGATGGTCAAGGAAGTAATCATAAATGGCATCATGACAAAATTAATAGTGGTAAGTTAATAATGAGTTGCTATTGATATACACCTTTGCCACTTAGAGAAAATGAGCAAACCTTATGCATGGTACCCACTCACAGACATGATCAATGGTCAACAGCAATCATTGGCTGCCATAATAACAACCTCTTTATGATAATTTGGTCCTACAGAATATTGTAGTAATGTTAATTTTGCACTATAGTGTTGTTATGAATAGGACCTTATAGAGCACTGTTTAATCCTAGTGTGCTGGCAGGCACAATCAGCAAAAGCAATGCATGATTATATCATATTATGTTTTATCATTATATGAGCACCATCCAGGCTATTGGCTCTACATTATACCACAAATAAGTGCAGCCACAACTTCTACTACAGGTTCATCCCAGCCTCATTCGACTGTATTTAGCTAGATAAAATGACTTTGGGATGATACTTCTTTCATGTAGTTACCTGTAGTAGCAGTTAGCTAGTTTGTTATGAATCTACATAGTGACTTAAGATTGTGTAGCATGCATGCAGTTCAAGTACAGCAGTCATTCCTAGAATTAATTTTTTTGGGGTTTTACATGCTTAGAATCTTTTTAGTTACCTACCTACACTTAAATTAACATGTGAATCAAGTTTACTCTTGCCATGCCCTGATATTTTGTATCATTAAGTCAAAAAAATTCATCTCTTGGCACACCACTGTTGAGACTGGCTGGTGCATGTGGAGCAGTGGCAAAACAATTACATCTTCTTTCAAAGGTCAGTAAAGAATCAGTCAGGAAGCCTGCTTTTTTCATGAAGCTGCCTTTCAAGATACCGATGATGCACTAATGGCAGCAAAGAGCAATAGCATGGTACATAAATTATTGATACATGGTTGCATCGTGTTGGAGTAATGGCTGTGAACGAAAAAAAGCTTACTGTTATTATTATTATGAAGAAGAAACAGATGAAATTGTTGCAGTTTTCTGCGGTCAGTAAAGAGTTTTGCTGCTGAAAGTTGAAGCAGGTACTTTTCTTGTTCTAGGGCTTGCTAGGGAGTGTTCTTGAGGCCAGGCAGTAGCGCAATTTGTAGAAAAAAGGAGGTAAGTTTTACATTAGCAATTGTTGTCATCCCTACATGGGAAGTGTTAACACATTCCTCATTTTATGAAGTTGAATTCTGTTGTCTACAAAATGATTAATTTGAGTGAGTATCAAGATCTGATTCCTCACCACTTTTTCAGTACAACCTTGTTTTGTTTAGAGAGAAGGATCTGTGGTAAAACTATAATGCTGTCTGGGCTCCTACTATAGGCAGAGAAAGTACTCATATGAAGATGCAAATGATTTATTGCTCTAGTGAATATCCTGTAATGTAGAGACACAGTGGGCAATGTTCTGAGATGTACTAGAGCTGTGTTCTTTACTTTCTCTAAGAAGTGAGATCAGCTGTATTGTAACAGGCACATGATGCTACTCAGCTGAATTGTCTCAAGGGGGTTGTTGTTGAGGACCAGTACACATATGACTTCGTGTTACACCCACTTATATAATTGCTTGAATAATTACATATTAATTGGCTTTGTTAGTCATGTCACCTGATGCTTATAGATAATTTTCTAGTTTCTCATTTTCTTAATTGCTAATTTATCTAAAAATGTTGTGGTTTGGATGTTTAAAAGGTGACAGTAATCTTACTGTTGGGTTTATGGTGATCTCCATCAGAGGTAGCAGCTCTATAGATAGCAGCTACACTCATACTATGCTCTTATTCATTTTTAATTGTAATCTGTCAATGTGACAAATACAGTAAAACCTCTATTAGCGACCCCTCTGAGGAGCGACCACCCTCCATACAGAGACCAAAGCAATTGTCCTTGATTGATTCTTCCATTGAACTAGTACATTTCTAAACTCTGAGTAGCGACCACCTCTCAACTCCGACCAGCGACCAGCAGCCAAGGTCCCTATGAACTGAAGCTGTACAAATTTACCTCCAAGAACGACCAGAAACCACACCCACTCACAAATTTTTATTTTTTTTTTTAATTTTTTTTTATGAGACAGCTAGCTTATTGGATTAATAATAAACTGCTAATTAGCTAAGTCAACTAGTTCCTTCATTCTGCAGTCAGTGTAGACCATAGGTCCATATAACCGGTAAGTACATGGCACCTCAAGACCATAACCTGCTCCCCTGTTAAATTTGGCTCCTGCAACTTCTGCAAACGCTTTGTTCACATCTCTCCTCAAGAAGAGAGCCATTGAATGGAATGTGGCCTACAATAACATCTTCTCTGTAGCTATACTGCCACAGCATTGACATCATGAGAGTTGTTTGTCCATGTAAGCATTATAACCCATCACAATGATTATCTCAAACACAAGAATCTTTATAACTAAAAACTGCATGTTGTGGACAGTCTAGTAAATTTACAAATGACTTCATTACACCAAACAACCCTGTATGATTTTGTGTAAACTAGCTAACATTCAAAATTATATTTTCATTGAGTATAAGAAAGAACCTCCGAGAAGAGACCAACCTCTCAACAAGGACCAAACCCCTTGTCCCCAATGCGGTCTTTATTCAGAGGTTTCACTAAGTTCCTGTAAAATTTTCCAGCCACATGATATATATTATTTAGTACATCATAGCTACATTATCTATACACTTACAAAATAAAAATTTCTCTAATAATAAGAAAATACAATGAACCAGAGGTGGAAGTGATTACTGGGACAATCCCAGGATGTCCTTCTAATCAGCTTCCAGAATACTAGTTATAGCTAAGTATCTTGGAAAAATCCCAGAATGTTCCTGTGATAAAGAATCTGTATATCCCACTCAAATGAACAGTCTAAAGGGTGTGATTGGTCATAGCATATATATATAAGTTATGCTACACTTTTAAATTTTAGCATGTGTAGTAATGTTATGGCACTTCATAGGTTAATGCTTCTTGTATGTTGCTACTCTAAGCAGTTCAGGAGTTATTTATCCTTAGCAATGGGGATTATTTTGTGTGGGTGGAGGGTGTATGAGCACTCTTAACTCTGGCCTTATATTATCATTATAATAATAGTATATTCAGGTACTTCCATGAAGTTTCCTCATAGTTTATGACAGCATCTTCAGATTACAATAACAGTTAAAATTTTGCCTGGTTATTTGTATAGTGACTGAATGCAGATAGATTTTAAACATTTTGTCATACAGAAAATATTTTTGTTACATTCCAAACACAACTACTATATATAATACAGAAGGAAATTTAGGAGAAATTTTAAAACCAAGAAAGGACCAGAAAAGTAAACAACTCTCTGATTATAAAGGCATAAATAACAACAAACTGCCTAAATTTCTCTAAATTTTGTACATTAGACCTCATAGCATATTATACTCACCTTTAAGGTAGTGGCTCCTCAACACTTCTAATACTTCATGATTCTTAAGACAATATAGAGCATTAGCCACATGTTCCCAAGATGGGGACAAATGATTGTTCAGGTACCATTTCCAGATAGCCTCACTAAATTTAGATATGTTATTATGGTGCTGACTCTTGATATCATTATATACACCAGTTGGGATGTCAAGGGATTCAGTCATCTCATAATCATAATGATCAATCACCATCAGTGAAGTGAGGTTAGTGAGAGTGAGGGAGGGGTCTGTAATTGGAGATTTATAGTTTGAGTTAGTGCAACATAACAATTTAAAACTATATCTACAGGTAACTGCTACTGTAACTCTGCTGACTCAATTATGTAGCATCATTAATTAGCCAACTCATCCTGACTCATCATGTAACAATTATTAGTTGTTTATGTATCACATGATCAAACACATGTTCAGTTTTTGTTGATTGAGACAAAGAGTAATTAACATTGGTAGCAGAGAATGGTTTGCTGAAGATGATGGTAGAGAAAAATATCTCACTATTCAAGCCTCTCTCTAATGGAGATATGACTAACTTGGCACCCATGGGGTTTGTATCATTAGATGACTTTCACAAGAGGAAGCCACACCCAGGAGAAGCATTGTCTGTGTTCACACATGGCCTCAAGAAGCTACTCTCTCAAGCCATACCTGCCTTAGAAGGAGAAGAAAGGGATCAGTTATTGGTTCATCAGCTTCTAGAAGGTTTACCAAGACCTGTCAGCAGGCAGATTAGAGCTATTGGAGAAACTGCTGATCTTGGCAAGGTAGTGGAGCGAGCTAGGCTATTGATGACAATGGAGAATCATGAACAGACAGCAACAGTCTTGAAAGTTGATAGCAAGGTGCATAGTTTATGTGAGCAAGTGAAGGAGTTGACAGAGCAGGTTGCAGCACTAACCATCAAGAACCAAGTGAGTCTATGCTACAACTGTAATCAAAGAGGGCATTTGCAAAGAGATTGCCCATACCGATGTCAAAGTAGGGGTGATCGTCATTGATATTACAATTGTGGTAGAATGGGTCATTTGGAAAGGGAATGTCATCAACCTCCCCAGGGAAATGACAAAAGGGGTGCATGTGACGACCAACAGGTACCCCAAGTATTAGGCCGATATGACTACACAGTAATGGAGAGAAAAAATTTCTCAGTGAGAGAAAAATTATCAGTAACTAAGGGAACTATTAATGGGGTGGATATGGATATTATGCTAGACTCTGGGTCATCAGTGTCATTACTCCGTAAAGATGTGGCTAGCCAGATGAAAGGACTATTTTACAAAATGGGCAGAAGCAATACCCATGCCTGATCAAACTGCTTCTTGTATCACAGATGAACTGGTGAAACTTTATTCCAGAACTGGAATTCCTGAAATACTACATTCTGATCAAGGAAGAAATTTTGAGAGTACCCTTCTTTGGCAGACACGGGAAGCTTTTGGCATTGAAAAATCTCATATCACAGCTTATCACTCTCAGGGTGATGGCATGGCTGAAAGACTGAATTGCTCTATATTGTAGATGTTATACTCTTATGTAGACACAAAAGAAGATTGGGAACAGTACTTGCCCTTGGTACTGCATGCTTACCATACAGCCATTCATTCTTATCACCATTTCAGTTAATGCATTGTAGAGAGCCCAAATTTTCTGCCTTTTCAGACACTACGGCATTTGATGCTACAACATATCAAGGTCACCTGCAAGCTTAACTAGCAGAGCTACGTGTTTTTGTTCAAGCCAACCTTTCTGAAGTAGCCACTAAGCAAAGGACAGAATTTAACAAACATTCACAAGACTGAAGCTTTTAAAATTGGTGAATCTGTCAGTTGTCTATTCCAACAGCGGGAATTCACCTCAGACAGATCGACACAGTCACCCTAGTTGCAAGCATCACCACCTCCAAGCACCAGGCATTACCCCTTGAATGGCTTTGTAGCCAGGAGTTCCAGGTTATATTTTTTGCTATGGCTCAGTGAACAGGATGGACTTCAATAGCTAGTTCAATGTGAAGAAATCTATCTCTTTAGTGGTTGGTTTCATATAATAGTTGAGAAGCCATTTGGTAAGGACTCTCAGAGTTCAGCAGAACTGAAACCCACCAGACTGGCTTCACAATTATTATTAACATGCTTAAGGACAAGCTTTATCAGTGTGGAGACGTATGTAACTGTATTTATCTACTGTAACTCTGCCGATTCAATTATGTAGTTAGCCAACTCATCCTGACTAATAATTATTAGCTGTAGTTTATGTATCACATGATCAAACACATTTTCAGTTTTTGTTGATTGAGACAAAACACTGGGATCTATTATGACATACTGTATAGTAGGAAAATCTAATACTGTTGTGTTACTATATTCTATTTAGCTTGACAATCTGAACCCACTTGATAACGACCACAGTCACTCAGGTCAAAGAACACTACATAAATTCCAAATAGACATTACATATTTTGAGTATATTGCAATACAGAAAAGTTATCAAGTACATTGCATGTATGTCTCTCTGTCTTCTAATTTGAATTGGCTTACTCACAACATGAGACTAAAATGCTACCATATAACTTCCTCTTTAAAGTGATTATCCAGACCAGAGTAAACAATTGCTCTTTGAGACTGGAATTGAAAGAAGCTATAGAGTTAGAGTAGAAAGATGTGATTGAGCTAACTGATTGGTGCATGTATTCTTATTGCAAACGCAAACCATTCCATTGCTATTTACTTAAATAGAATTTTTCTAATCTCAAGTCAGCATATTTTATAATAGGAGGGTTAACTGTGGAATAAAGTACTGACTATAAACTGACATTGGTTTGTGGTGTGATCATTTATATAATTATGTATGTTGTAGTCATCTATCATATCCTATAACATCCTGTATGTGGACTATGTAATTGATGTTCATGTATGTACCTGGCACTCACATCAGACATAGATAACTCTTGTTAGTAGTTTATACCCACACTATCTAACTTGTCTATACAGGGTAGATAGTGACATCTTTCTTCATATAGATACAGCTTCAAGCATTGTTATTATTATCACAGGATTATATTTATTATTTATGTGAAATACGGATCTTTTCTTTCTATTCACACATACATTGTATCCACAAGATCATCATTAAATTTGCCACACACACATTACTATCCAATGGCCTAACAACCTAGTGAAATAGCTCATCTACTTTAAGACTCACTAATTTTATCAGTTTGGCTATGGCTAGATCATCACAACTCATTAAAATTGCTTCATTATACCTTTCACTCACATCAACAAAAGAAAGCTCTTCTTCAGCTTCCTTTAACATAGAGACTACACCACTACACTACATACCGAATATCTTTCATCACTAGTACTAACAAAACATCTCATTCACAAAACTCTTTTATCAGACATAATTTTCTACCCTCTATAAATGATCTCAACTTTCTGCTTATAATCCTAAAGGTAGACTAATCTATCCTGAACATCTATTAGCCCACTGAGTGTATTAAACTCAGAGGAAGAATGCTAACATAACATGTTACTAAGACTAAGGTAATAAATATGTGTAGAAGAAATGAAAAATGTGGGTATGTGGGTATGTTTCTTGGCGTAGTCTATTATGGTAACTGTTCTACTACATAACACCACTGGTAAAAGATCAATGTATAGTAAGAAAGTTAACTATGTCCACTGCTAAGTGAGTATAAAAATTGTGGGAGAGAGGGAGGTATATAGAAGGAGTAAAACAGAATTATAGACTGAGAGACATCTTGGTAGCTACTTGCCACATACACATTATTACATGGTTAATAGTAGTTCTGTTATTATGGAATTTCTATTGCTTATGGACAGACCTTTCCCTATTTCAATGACTTAATGAGGATGCCATGATATGACCTTACAAACTGGTAGGTAATGGATGTGACTAAATCAAGGTACTGCTACATCTTTGAATGTGATGTAAAAGTCAATATCTTAACTATTGCAATAGTAACTATAGTACAACAATAATAGAGACTAATAGTGATATAAGGTCTGGAAAGTTATAAGATGAAGCGGTTATTACATAATAAATGTATGTCAGTAAAACCAACACTCACTCATAATCTAACAGAACCTGCCACTAGCCCTTGTCATAGCCTGTACAGTCTATAATAATATGTTAGTAGTACTGTAACAGCTAGACTAAACTCATAGAGATAGGTGAAGTCTCTAGGACTAGGACAGAGATATGATTCTCAATTTGACTTTCCCTTACTCATTTGACAGCACTAATTCCCCTTAACTGGGTCTTACTGAGATCTTCTGTAGAGAAGAGAGTGAAGTAGGAAAGGTAATTACTAAAGAGCTTTTAAAACAAGAATAAGTAGTGGTGGTGGAAAGAAACCTGTCATACCTGGTTACATGACAGAAAGTGCCCACATAACAAGAAGTGTAAAAAATCAGGTACTTCTATAATATTATGTAATCAATATGTAATTATACAAGTCTTAAAATAAAATCATTTGCCACTCTGAAATTATCCTCTATAAGAGTGACAAGATTTTGGAAAATCAGTAATATCACGTGGAAGTTTATTACTATTAAAAAATGTTTCTTTGCTCAACATGAAGTTTGATCTTTTGGCTAGCTGTCTACCAAATTTGAACCTTATCCAACTACTGTAAGTAGCCAAGCACGCAGTTTGAAGTCAGTGACCTCCATTGAAGATTATTTAAATTGCTATGTGCATGGAGCTTAATGGGATTTTCCCTTGGCTATCATAGCAGTACATACAATACAATAGCTACTACTAGCACTAGTGCTAAGTGTTTTTCAGCCAGTAGGGCAGCCTGGTCTACCACCAGGCTAATAACCTTCAATTCTTGGCCTTGAGTCAAGAAGTTTGTAGTCCAACACTGACTATAAAACTTTCTAGCTAAAGCTACAAACTTACCTACTCATGTTTATTAAAGCTTTTGAAACCTCTGTAAGCAGATCGGTGCAGTAAGGTAAAAATAATTGCACTAACACCCCACTTTCTTTCTTGAACAGCACGAGGTAAATAATTGAAAATGACGTAATGCGTTACATGGATCTACGTAATTTAATAGTATACAAAATTATTAAGCCTGCAGTGCAGTTTTGTTTATTGTAGCATTTTCTCAATACTCCGAGTTTATGACGCCTAGAGAGTAGTGGAAGTCAATGACGCATAGCACTGTTTCTAGGAAAGTTATAACCTCAAGAGAGATATTATTGTGTTCTTTAAGTTTTGACCTATAGCATAGTAAGTTTAACTCAATTTTGAATTTTTTCGTGATATTACTGATTTTCCCAAATCATTCTGTCCTAAGTATATGCAGTTCTGTGGTCCTCAGGTTTGAAATCATTATATTATAGCTAAAAGCTTTCCTAAGAACATTATATATCTGTATTGAGAGGACATCTGAGTAACAACTCTATTTAATCTATGTCTAATAGATAAAGTTTTCTAAAGGAGAAGAGGTTTTATAGAAGCATAGTCCCTTTCTAGCTGTAAGCCTACCATTATCATATAATCTTTCATATAACATAGTTACATAATTACTGGTATCCACTTATAATTCCTGTCTTAATGAGTAAGATTGAGGATATACACATAAATTAAATATCACTCTGGAGTATAATCTTACAACCTTTCTGCTGTGTGGTGACTAGAGCTGTTACAACACTGTACATACTACATTAATCTAGTGAGTTATGACAGCCTATTCATAATAACACTGATAAGGTATGTACCTCTTTTGGTTCTGATGATGTTCTTCTTCACTTTATCAAGAACTTGTTTCTTCTTTAAGTAAAGGAGTTTCCCTGCCAGTCCATCCCAAGATGCATTAGAATTAGTCTTGATATAGTACCGCACTAACTTCTCTCTGTATTGGTCAGCACTGGTACTATCTTGTTTAATCTCCATTCTCTTTGAAAGTGGTATGTTAAGAATGTACTCAAGTGATCTGCTATCATCAATATCATAACCATCCTTCACAGTCTGTAGAGTAGCTAACACACTTTGACAGGTAAGACTAGGGTCTGGAGGAGAATAACATGTAACATTTATGTAGCTACATAGACCTTTAAATAAAACTAAGTCACAGTCATAGTACAGTTGACGGACGACCCCCACTTAGGGGTAGGCTATTCCCATCATACACACAATAAACTAGATAATAATCATGCCTAAATCGTCTATCACAAGGTAAAAATTTTTCAATGGTTATTATTTTTGTGCTTTTTCGTGGGTCATCTTTAAGTACACAAAATTTTATCCCATGAGTATTTTGTGAGCTCTTTTCAAGTATTTTTGTCTCATTTTTTAATTAAATACTGGAAATTTTCTTTTCCTACATTAAGTATAAATGTATTACATGTGGTCAATGTATTACTCACTCAGTGTTACAGTGTACAGAGGATATTAGGGCTAGGTCTATGCTGGGAAGTAAATAGTCTATAGGTTCTCTGGTAACTGTGAATTAAATTATCATAGGATACATTGCCTGGAAGCCTTATTACATGTGATCAATGTATTTCACAACTGTTTCAGTGCACGGATAGAATTAAGGTCTAAAAGAGTAAATTGAATAAACTACTTAGCTACAATGGAACTTTAGTTTAATAGAAATATAGCAGTTCTTTAGCACCTACAGTATTTGCCTGTAGATACTAAGAGTGCTCTTTGGTAGGTCAGCTAAGCTGCTCTATATACTGCTGATTTGAAGACTTGGTATAAAATTATTATTATTAATTCCTTAATTAAGGCCATGTGGGTAATACAAGCTGTGAGCGGAGCTAGTTGTAACAGAATACAAGGTCTCTGCTACCTTCCTAGCTAAAGTTACAGCTTTGCTAGTAAGGGGTTGTGATGGATAGACTCCAACTATTTACCTGTGTATATTATAATATTGGTACTATGTGTGTTGAACATTATTGGTCATTTATTGCCTGCCATTGGTAACTTGTTAGTATTGTAACTTGTAATTGTTGTATCATGTCATGTTCTGATTGGTCAGTGTTTGCTATATAAACAGACAGTGTTTGCTATATAAACAGACAGTCTGTGAGTAATTTTTAGTTTTTGTCTCATTCTGTTTCTATTTATGCTCGATCTGAAATTGAAGAGTGGGTAGCTAGTTCTTCCTGGTCCTTCACAGGGGTATTCTATTGTAGTTATATCATGTATTGGTCAAAGTCATTTACTAAGTAGGACTTCTTCAAATGATATAACACATCACAATAGTGTGTGTAGCTAGTCACTGTGAGAATAAGGATAATCACACCAGGGAACTTAGAGTGAGCACACATCTATTTTGAGTGATCATTATCATCATTACTTACCTGTCAACTTCTCTGCATAGTTACATATGGAGTTAGCTACTGCTACTGTTGCTGCTGCTGCTGCTGTTTCTGCTGCTATTTCTGCTTTTCCTTCTAATTCATAAAGGAATGAAAGTGGTAAATATGGTGCTGAATAAAGATCTAGTTGTGATATAAGCCTTCTCCAAGAGGCTAATGGATCACGTAGTAACCAGTACATCACTACTGCTCTCAAACATTCCTTGCCAGTGGTGAATTCTCCTTTGATAGCTTCTAGTTTAGTATCAGGAATAAATAGCATTCGGCAAACTCTGTCCAGTTGAAGTCCCTCTAGAACAGCTACCACATTCTCCACATTGAGGGGGGGAGCTACAAATAATTGATAATAAACTAACTACAGATTGTTTATCATTAACATCAGACCTCATGATAAATTTATACACTCACAGAGAACTCTTCTATTTAAAGTAGGCATTAGGGTTAGGGGAGCGAGGGGAACAGAACCACCAAAGCCCAGGTCATAGCTGCCAACTGTCCCGGATTTATTAGCTCTGTCCCGGATAAAAGGCCTCCTGTCCGAGAAGTATGAGCATGAAGTTTAACTGTGATATTGCTGTGCTGACATTAAACTTCCCAGCTAACTTCTGCAGAAGTGCAAAAAAGCTACCCGATCTGCACTAGGAATTAGCTAGCTGAGCTACTAAACTATGCTAACTAGTAGTCATAGTCAATAAACATTTATGCAAGGTCAAATGTAAGAAGTGTGGCTTCTAAAATGGGTGTGGTTTGGAGGTGTGGCTTCTTGTCCCAGATTTTGATCTGGAAAAGTTGGCAGCTATGCCAGGTGCAGGTGGTATATGTCCCCCTACACCAAGATTATGCCCTGAGATCTGATACTACCCCTTACTCTGATGTAGTCTTTAAACTAAGGATTTACTCAAGTGTTGCATTGTGGAGAGTTAACCAAAAAGTTGTAGCTTCCATATTTATTTGGCGTATGTTCATACAAAAGATTAATCTCAAATGAAGGCTAGCCATTTAGCTGGACTTATTGTAGTGTCTGTAATACAGTTTACAGACATAGAGAGCAGTGTTGTGGCTTCTATCTGGACAGGATTTAGTTATTATAGTGGATATCTCATAATGTAGCATTATAGGCTACTGGATATATACCACCTGATTAATTTGGTACAAAAAAAGAAGTAAAAATAGGACAGCCACATTTGGTGAGAAAAATAGTGAGGACAATTAAAACTTGCCAGCTAAATTTGTCCTCAGAAGAATAGATATGATAATAAGATGAAAATGGAGACGATATAATACATATTTATATACTCATAGTTACCAACTTTTCAGAATAATTTATAGTGAGATGTGCATGTGTGACTAAGCATATACCTATAGTTGTAGCTCTTTGATTGTTGTATGATGTTCAGCGTCAGCACCCTTCAAATCTGTTAAGTTAAAAGATGACTTAGCTACTTTTCTTCATGATAGGGGGAACCAGATCATATTATCATCTTGTGATATAGCAATGTCTTCATCTGGCTCTGATAGTGTGTACTCTATTATCTCCATGTGACTAGCTAAATGTGACAATAAGCATAGTCCAGCTGACCCTACCCTGCTTGCTATTTACTGTGAGAAAAATGAAGTTGCTTGTGAGACTGTGAGAAAAAAGGAGAGTTGGTAACTATGTAGCTATACTATAATAATGACAGGTGTTGGACTTAGCCAGTCCTATGAGTGCCACATGGACAATGCCTGTGCTTCTGGGAAGCCAGCAGGAGGGGGTGTGGAGAACAATCAGGCCAAAGACCACGCCCAATGTTCTAGTCTAGTCTAGTTCTGTAATGAGTTACAGTTGTGAACTACATATGCCTGTATCTATTTACCTTTAAGTACTATAGGCTGTGTCACAAACAGAACTCTTCAAGCCCAGCTTTTCTTTTGGTACTTTTGTCAAACCAATATGAAATATCAACAGCTAATTCTTCTACATCAAATCCATTCTGTAGCTGCTTTAGATGATGTGTTGTGTAAGATATGGCAAGGACAACCGATCACATACACTTGACCATTTTTTTCAAGAATTCTAGACTTCAGAGAATTTCTCCTACCCAAATTCACAGATGTGTTATCCACTGACAGAGTAGTCCATGGAATGCTATTTTTGACTAAAACTTCCTACATTTTATTGAAAATTGCTTCAGAAGTGCCTGCATCTTCTGTTGGCCACTGTGTTGGAGATCATGAAATATGCCTCTAAAGCTTACTGGAACATGCAGAAGGAGGCTGGAGAATCTGCCAGAGCAACCATGGTCAAGATACCAAGAAATTTGCCCTGGGGGAGACACCAGAACTAATCTCCATTGAGAAATTCTTACAACTGTTCCCAGAGGATGTACAAGCCTACTGCAGAGAAACTGTATTTGCAGTTGCAGACTTGGTGGCCAAGTATTTCTCCTTGAAGAGAGCAGATGAACTCAAGTACGATTAATAAACCATTGACCTACAAGAAGAAAGAAGGGGAAGAGAGGAGGCTATGGGGCCCAAGAGACAAGAATCATTGGCAGGGCAACCAGCACTTCAAGGGAGGTGGCAATTGAGAAAGTCACAAAGGAGCCGGGATGTCACAGGAGTCAGAAGTTTCACAGCCAGCTAGAAGCTTTAAGTGCTGATACTGCCAATTACACATTAAAGCAGAAGCATGTGACTCTGTCTGAGCCTGTTACTGTAAGCACACAAGTTCAAACCCCACCTACTAATCAACAGACCCAACCCAACTAGGAAAAGGAACCCTGCAAGTAGGTGGTGCTTTCTTTGTGGTCAGTATGAGCGTTACAAAAGGGATTGCCTTAAGGCTAAGCAGGTAGGAGTGGCACATGTATCCAGTTTGTCCGAGTTCCCCAATGATGACATCACAGAATGCTGGGGAAGGTGGGAGGAGTGCCTGTGGCCCACATGCTAGCTGATTCCAGTGATGTGTGGTGGCTGAGAATCTTGTACCGGAAAGAGTGGCCTGGAGAGAAGAGGAGATGTGGATCACCACCATTGCTGGGGAAGAGCCTTGTAGTTACCCAACAGCCACAGTACCTGTTGTTGTGGGTAGTCGAGATGTTCAACTGCATGCAGCCATTGCAGAGTGATTGTGAAGTTGAGAAGTGTACTGAGAGAAGAAAGAAGGTGTAACATTTGAAGGACTGGCTAAAGCGGCAGGAGATTCCAGCAGCCAAGTGAGTGCCTGGGATGTGCCACTGGGTCCCAAAATATATATTTCAGAAAAGAAGAAGTTAATGAGAGCTTACAAGCCAACCAAGCAGTACCACTTTGGAGATACCCAGAACAAGCACAACAGCTCAAACAAACTCTATAGAAGTATGGAGATGTATTCCAGGACCAGCCTGGATGTTCAGATGTAGCTAACTCCCTTCAAGATCAAGACTGGTAGTAACAAACCAGTGGCGTCCTATCCAAGAAGGATGCCACCTCCTGGAGGAAGTAAGTAGGGCACAGTATGTAACTACAATGAACTTAGTGTGGGGGTACTATCAATTCCCTGTGGCCCCTGAGGATCAGCCTAAAACCACTTTCGTAACCCCTAATAGAAAAAATTCACCAAAATGCCTTTTGGATTAAAGGGGGCACCTGCCAAATTCCAAACCAGTTGTTCTCAGAACACCCCAACTTATCCACCTATAGATGATGTAGCGGTCTATAGTACTACACATTTGCAACATGTGCAAGCTGGTCTGAAACTGCTGAGGTTGACAGTCAAAGTTAAGAAGTGCAAGTTTGCACAGAGAGAGGTTAGCTTTCTTGGACACACTGTGGGTGGTGGAAAGGTAAAGACTCATGAAGCCAAACAATCCTGGAGATGCACAAAGAAGGAGCTACAAGCTTCCTCGGCTCTACTGTATATTATAGAAAATTTGTTGAAGGATACTCAACCATTGCTGCTTGTTTATCTAACCTCACCAGGAAGAAGCTACCTGAAAAGTTACAATGAACATCTGAGCATCAGCAAGCCTTTGAGAGGCTGAAGACTGCATTGGTAAAAGCACCAGAGCTGGCTACTCCTCAGTTGGACCGTCCCTTCATCCTGAGGACTGACGCCAGTGGACAGGGGATAGGAGCTGTATTGGAACAGGAAGGGGAAAGAGGAGTGCACACTATGGCCTATTACAATAGGAAATTAAGTACCCGGGAAAAGAAATAGGGCATGACTGAGCTGGAGGTCTTAGGACTCCACCAAGGAGTTAGACACTTCTCTATCTACCTGCTGGGAAATGTCACCAAGACCAAGGATCAACCATTGGTAGATAGAACTGCAACAGTTCAGACTATGGCTGAGTTGGAACTTGGCTACAGTAGACAATCCTGGAGATCAGACTCATGTGTCTCCCACCAAGGAAGCCACTCTTCAGAAAGAGGGGGAGGTGTTGGACTTAGCCAGTCCTACGAGCGCCACATGGACAATGCCCGTGCTACTGAGAAGCCAACAGGAGGGGTGTGGAGGGCAAGCATGAAGTCTAACTATAAACTAGATACTAGTCTAGTCTAGTCCTGTACTGAGTTACAGTTGTGAACTACGTGTACCTGAATCTATTTTACTTGTAATCAATCGTACTTAGCTAAAGAAGTCTCCATCCAGAGAAGTTGTTAGCTACCCTGACTGCTTCAGGGTGAGCCCAACAACAGGTCTATTCCTTATTATGGCAGGTTAAATATTACATGAGACAGACAGTGTGTTAAAATTATTAGTCATTGGTGCAAGTCAGCACACTGGGTTGACAGTCTTGGCCTACAGAGTATGTCATTTGAAAGAGGTTTATGAATAAAAATGTGCTGGCTATAATTGACAGAACTATAGTGTCTTAATCTATTCCTTAGGAACATAACAAAGATTGAAATAGTAGCTCATAAATAATTATACTTAAAATTATATCTTTCTGATCACTATCTGTATGCAGGCACTACCATTGTCACCCACACATGTTAAGTGTTTATGATAACACAATACATGTACAAGTGTCAAGTGTCAACTAAGGCTTAAAAATTCTGTGTCCTCTCTAGTGTACTGCAGGAACTTCAGAAAGGGAATACTTTTCAGTCAATTGTAGTGTTTGAGCATGCTCTGGAAAAAATATTGAAGACTACAAAAATATCTCTCATTTAAATCTCTTGGGATAGATTCTTGAATGTATTATAACTAGCTATCCTTATGAAGAGTTAATGCAAAGAAGAAGATTGCTCCTGAATTAATTTTTATGCCATACCTTTCCTAGAACAGACGTCTGCTCATGGGACCATATTTTTATAGCTAATGTACTATACACAGCTTCATCAGATGACTATATTTGGGAAGGTGGTATAGTGAGAAAAAGCACAATTTTTTATGACACATGTAAGAATCAGTGGACACATCTATACAGCTACTGTGGTGCTGGTGAGCAGGGACTATATACACAGGTTCATGTAGTAATAGAAAGTATTTTTTTTCTTCCCTCATTTCATCACTTGCTAAAGACAATAATTAGTAATCCTCTATTGCTTATAAGTCTGACTTGAAATGAGTTCATTACATATCCTTATCAACATGTATTATATATAACATTTAAGTTTAGGCCAGAAATACCCCTTAAAAAATATTGCCCAATACCATACTCCATTCTCAGATACGTCATCATTCCCTTGACAATTATACTACTTAAAGTATATCTTTTTGGTTTCTGCTTCAATTAAAATAGTAATTTTAAAGGAGGAGCTTGGATTGGTTACTGAATGTGGAGAAACTGGCACATACTGAGAAGATCAGACTATGAAAACTATGAAAGGAGATTTACTGGCTGGGATGGAGATTAAAGATTAAAATCTTTAAATCATGATTTTTTTAAATTTAACAGATAAATTTAGTGGCTTTCCCAGCATATCTGCTACACTTGAAAAATCTATAAACCATGTTAAAACATGCACTTTGGTCAAAGGCTGCACTAAACTCTTTTATCATAGTAAACTAATACCCACCAGGTTATGAATCATAGGTGAACCAGAAGCCAAGAACACAATACATTAATCTTTATCATTTAATTAGAATTAAAATAAACTCTCCAGACAGCCTTGCTCTTTGGAACGTATTGAACCTAATCTTATAAGCTTCTTTCTACTAGCAGCCATTTCAATTTTTTGTGTATAAAACAAATAAACAAACAAAAAAAAAAAACATATAAAATGGAATTCCAACTCTCTGCTAACATTATAAACTAAGTCATTTTGAATGAACTTGTTGAGTCAGTGTTGTTTTTTTTCCAGTACATGGCTAGTTATAAACTTACTCAGCCTCCTCATTTAAAAGTTATTGTACCTACCCTCTTCAATACTAACCTGGCTCTGTGAGAAGAGCATTAATAGTCTATATTGATAGATGTGTTACCAAGGTATTCACCTTTAAATTTAGCCTTTTCTCTCTTTAACCTCCGTCTCTCTTGCCTAGACACTTTCCTCATCTGTGGAGAATTGGATGTTTTCTGCTCATGCTGTTCTTCTCCCTCTGATGGAAGGACCTGATGAGGAGTAGATTGAGCTGGAATTGGAGTGTCATGCTGTAGATTTTCTTTTGGAGGGTTTAATCCAACACTTAGAGGAGGTTGTTCTGCGGAATTTGGAGCTGGAAGATCTTGACTCGCCTTTTCCTCCTCCTGTGTAGAAACGTCCGATCCAAAGTCCAAGGACGAACCGTTACTTTTATAATATGAGAGGATTATTATAGTAAATTCATAGCATGATAGAGCATTTACCTTCTAAGTAGCAGGGGAGGATCCAGGATTTTGAAAAGGGGGGGGGAAATGATATCTCTAAGGTGGATCTCAGGATTTTAGATAGTGGGGGAGGGGAGGCCCTTGAGGGCTGAACTTGCTCTTTCAACTGTAGCAACAGTTACCAGAATTATTGCAAGATATGAAACATTGTGCAGAGAAGTAGCCAGAAATTTTTACATACTCAGGCAGGAGATAGGGTTGGGATTTGTGACCACATAGTGCAGGAAGTGCACCATCTAGGGGGGTCTGGGGGCATGCCCCCCCCCAGGAAATTTTTGTATTTTAGACCTCTTTGATTCAATCTGGTGGCATTTCAGGCTGTCTAATAGGCACCCACATGCACTATGTTAAGAACTTGCTAACACAACTGTAAAATGTCCTTCTCAGCTGAGCTGAATCTTTTGAGGATATTCTCTCTAAAAACATCCATATCTCAGTTCAACTCAGAAAATTCGTTGACACAATGTTCAATAAGGATAATAAATATTCCTATGTTGAAGTACGTATGCTTCAGCACTGTAACTACAGACAGAGTTGTCAGTTAACTGTTGCATAATTTAATGTATTAGTTCTACAATAGCAAAAATCTACTGAGGCAAAATGCCTCAGTTGCCTCTACAGTAGCTACTCTTATGTTGTGGTGATATTTTGGATATGATTTAGGAGAAAAATTAATGTTTCAGAAAGTGAGGTAGGAAGTCCTTCAGATAGAAACTTTAAACTTCTTGAATTTGTACAACACAGAGGTGTTATCATCTGTAGCTGCTTCTCAACAACTAAACTTTTGTTGGAATGATCTAACAAATTTAATGGTCTGTGTCATTATCAGCTACTCTGTTTGTTTACAAAGTACAAGCTATGCTATAACCATGCCAGGCTCTATCTAATTAGCATTTAATGAATATTTACATGTAAAGTGTAAACTTTTTACACTGTTTGTGGCCCAGCTACACAAAACAATGTCACAAGGTGTTGAAAAGGGGGGGGGGGGCAATTGCCCCTTTTGCCCCCCCTGGATCTGCCTCTGAGTAAGGGGTTATAGGTTCAATTCCTATTGAAGATATTATTTAAGTTGGTGGGAGAGCAGTTATATTATCATTCTAGTTTATCATCCTTAACATTTGCATTTTCATAGTAGTTTTAGTCTCCACTATTGAAATAGGTGTATAACTTGCTGTCTAAGTAAATCCTTTAGATATTGTTGAAGAGTAGTGAAGAGACTCAGTCAGTGGATTACGAGTGAAGGCTGTTGAAAGAAGCCTTGAAAGAAGTTTGTCTTTGACGGTTATATTAGGATTAATATTTACCAGTTTACAGGATATGGAGTATTATGAGACACCTTTTACTATATCAGATTCAGTATAATAATATTGTTTATAACTACAGGTACACATGGTGGACATGTATTAATTGAAGTAGCTACATTTTTGTTTATATAGATTGGTTAATGATCAATTTATTAGACACCATCATTTAGGATTTGAGGTAGCAGCTTGATATTTATGTAGATGTAGTGTAGTTATTTTGTATTGATGGGGTCTATATAGATCCCTCCTCATATATAGACAAAATGGATTAAGGAATTAAGCTTTAATCTATTAATGAAAGAGTTTTTATTAGGCCAGCTTTAATTGTTTCTGATCAGGATTTCCCTAGCTAGTGGGCGGGGTGGCGATTATTATTCATTATGTCATTATTCAATTACAATTTGATGGACTGATACTCTTACCATTTTCTTTGAACTGGAATATTCTGTGTAGTTTAGCAAAGTCATCTTGATCTAGAAAACTATCCAAGTTCTGAAGTAGCAGCTAGCGGATAAAACGCAGCTAAACACTATCAGCACTAATATTCAGTGGCGGCGGAACAGGTCCGGCAGACCCGGCGAGCGCCGGACCAATCTACTACCCTCACCTGTGGGATTCTTTCCAAGTCTGAAGACGACTCTATGACACTACAGACTGTGGACTATCTAGCTAGCTTGCACTTAGCTCTAATATAATAATAATTATTATTATATTTAATGTTCTAATTATTATTAATGCTTATCAATTTGCCCCGCCCTCTTCTCAATTATGGCAGTGCGTTCTACAGCACTTGGTCAGTTCAAGGGCTATGCGTTTCCTAAGTCCTGGAAAAGAGGAAAGGTAACCATAGGCTATTAGCTTGGCTTTGCCCTACCAATCAATTCAAGCTTCCTCCGCCCCTGATATTGCAACTGCATGTAGAGTCAGGTCAACTTGTACTCTTTAAAAATTAATAACTTTTAGTTACTATTCTTTCTCGCGCTTTCACAGCTATATAAACAAATATCTTGGATCTGTAGGTGCCTACGACCATACCACGTTGAATACACCAGTTCTCGTCTGATCACTGCAGTTAAGCAACGTTGGGCCTGCCTAGTACTTGGATGGGTGACCGCCTGGGAACAGCAGGTGTTGTAGGCTTCATTTTTTTTTTTTCCTCTTTCCCCCACTACAATTTGGAATACACATTGACATACCATGTTACTAAATAGGCCATCAGAGAGCTATATATATTTGAAAGATGTAATTTCTGGAAGCAAGTGTGTGACCAGGCTAATCCTCTTTTTTTTTTTTTTTTTTTTTTTTTTTTTGCCTCCTAGAAACTAGAAACCTTTGCGCCTATGGTATTTAGACTCTCAATATCCTGAGAATTCCCCTCCTACTTCTAAAATAACACAGAAATACATTAGCAATTAAATTCTACCATATTATTCTAGTGAAACATGTCCAGAAAACTAATAGAACTGAATCTCTCAGCTCCTATATATTGAAAATACATCTACACTTTAGGTCCATTGCAGCAAAGATTTCTGAGTTCTACTTGGAGGCCATGTACAGGATGAGATCCACCACTCGGTTACTGTAACCATACTCATTGTCATACCTGTGTGTGCATGTGCATGTGTGTGCATGTGCATGTGTGTACAATAGCAAAGAAAAAAATATATTTTCATTCACCCAAGACCAAACCTTCCTTTCAGTGTCCTTGACCACACCCATTATAATCACATGACATGGGTATCATAGTATACCCACCTTGGCCACAGGGTATTGAACACACAAATGTGTATGATAATAGAGCCAATATGACAGAATCACTTTCCTCCAATCTGACCTCCCCATGCCTCTCTACAAGCATTGCCACACACCCTTTCCTTTCCCCACCCTCTCTCTCACCCACACACAGGCATCTTTCCCTTTCCTGTTGCCCCCCCTCCCCAAATAGGGCTCACTTCCTCCCCCTCCAAGCATGTACCATCAACTTTGCTTATTAAGAACAGTGTGATCTTACCATGCCACGAGTTTAACAAAGTTGTTGTTAAGAGCTATGCCTGCAGCAGCATCAAAGACACAGGAATGAGTGTCCCCAATAAAGTCAGTAGACACTACTTGCTCCTCGGTGTAACCAACGAAAGACTTAAGTGCATCACTTTCTGAAGCAGAACGAATGGCTGTCTTGATATCCTCGTAAGTAGCCTGATCAACAAGAAGTTATTATATTTATATTCTTCTCCCTATCTCCATCCACCTACTTCACATCTACCCTTTACCAAACCCTTTCACTAACCCTCCACCTTTTCACCCCCCTCTCCCTCTAACCTCCATCCTTTCCACCTCCACACACACTACCCTTCCCTCCTCAACCAGCAATCCTCACCATTCCCACCTCCCTTCTCCTCCCTTCCCTCCTTACCCCATTCTTCAGTCTGACTGTCAAGTCAACAACAGATACATCTGGAATAGGAACACGGAAAGCCATTCCAGTCAGTTTGCTAGACATAAAATATTAATCATTACCAAATAATTATGTAAGGAAGATAATATAATAGCACACAGATTCAGCTCAGAAGATAATTACTAGTCCACAGAGTGACGTATCCTCACCCATTCAGCTCACTACTATAATATATTAGCCCACAGAGTGACATATCCTCACCCATTCAGCTCACTACTATAATATATTAGCCCACAGAGTGACGTATCCTCACCCATTCAGCTCACTACTATAATATATTAGCCCACAGAGTGACGTATCCTCACCCATTCAGCTCATTACTATAATATATTAGCCCACAGAGTGACGTATCCTCACCCATTCAGCTCACTACTATAATATATTAGCCCACAGAGTGACATATCCTCACCCATTCAGCTCACTACTATAATATATTAGCCCACAGAGTGACGTATCCTCACCCATTCAGCTCACTACTATAATATATTAGCCCACAGAGTGACGTATCCTCACCCATTCAGCTCATTACTATAATATATTAGCCCACAGAGTGACGTATCCTCACCCATTCAGCTCACTACTATAATATATTAGCCCACAGAGTGACATATCCTCACCCATTCAGCTCACTACTATAATATATTAGCCCACAGAGTGACGTATCCTCACCCATTCAGCTCATTACTATAATATATTAGCCCACAGAGTGACGTATCCTCACCCATTCAGCTCACTACTATAATATATTAGCCCACAGAGTGACATATCCTCACCCATTCAGCTCACTACTATAATATATTAGCCCACAGAGTGACGTATCCTCACCCATTCAGCTCATTACTATAATATATTAGCCCACAGAGTGACGTATCCTCACCCATTCAGCTCACTACTATAATATATTAGCCCACAGAGTGACATATCCTCACCCATTCAGCTCACTACTATAATATATTAGCCCACAGAGTGACGTATCCTCACCCATTCAGCTCATTACTATAATATATTAGCCCACAGAGTGACGTATCCTCACCCATTCAGCTCACTACTATAATATATTAGCCCACAGAGTGACATATCCTCACCCATTCAGCTCATTACTATAATATATTAGCCCACAGAGTGACATATCCTCACCCATTCAGCTCATTACTATAATATATTAGCCCACAGAGTGACATATCCTCACCCATTCAGCTCATTACTATAATATATTAGCCCACAGAGTGACGTATCCTCACCCATTCAGCTCATTACTATAATATATTAGCCCACAGAGTGATATATCCTCACCCATTCAGCTCAGGGATGACCTTGCCCACAGCTTTAGCAGCACCAGTGGAGGCAGGGATGATGTTTTGTCCCGCTCCACGACCATCACGCCACTTCTACGGAGATTAGGAAGACAACAATGGAAATGTCATTCTACCACTTGATCAGCATACTGGCTATCAGCTCATCCCCTCCCTAAGACCTATGACCTTATTATGACAACTCCAGCCACAAATCTGATAAGATACCTTTAACAATATCATCCCACAACAACAACAACAACAACAACAAACCTTCCCACTAGGTCCATCCACCGTCTTCTGTGTAGCTGTGGTGGCGTGGACAGTTGTCATAAGTCCCTCTTCTATCGTAAACTTGTCATTAATGATCTTAGCAAGTGGAGCCAGGCAGTTGGTGGTACATGAAGCATTGCTACAGCAGGAACACAGAGGTCTCATAATTACAGCTTTGGATGAGAACACCAAAAAGGTTTGAGTATAAGGACATATTCTGTTAAGCAGTCAAGGAGTGCTTGATAATGATGACTACTTAGACAGCTTCCACTTACTGTCAGTTATGTTAATTAAAAGCCTATTAAGTTACATAAGAAGTGGTAATAGTATAGGGTTTCATTTACTACTTCATATCCCTCTATACCTATTAGACCAGCACCCTAATCCTTTTACCCTTTAAAGACCAACACCTTATCCTTCTACCCTATTAGACCAGCACCCTGTATTAAACCACTTCATCCTTCTACCCTATTAGACCAGCACCCTCATTTTAACCTGTGTTGAACAATCTCATCATTCTACCCCTGAATTAAGCCACACCCTCATGATCCCTCTATCCCTGTATCATACCAACACCCTCACCCTTAACCCCTGTATTAGATCAGCACCCTCATCCTTCCTTTCCTGTATTAGCTACACCCTCATTCCTATACCCCTGTATTAAACCACATCCTCATCACATATTAGACCTGCACCCTCATCTCTCACTATATATACCCCTGTATTAAAGCCACACCCTCACCTCACAATGTGCATGGATGAAGCATCATATTTATCTTCATTTACTCCCATCACAAACATGGGGGCATCAGCTGAGGGAGCAGAAATAATGACCTTTTTGGCTCCTCCTGTTATGTGGGCAGTAGCCTTATCAACGGTAGTGAAAATGCCTGTAGACTCCACAACAAAATCTGCTCCATTTTCTTTCCATGGAATAGTTGAAGGGTCTTTTCTACAAATTCGGCACATACACAAGTCTAATGGGAGAATGCTAGTGGATAGAACCTTTAGCTAATGCCCACATAGAAAACCAAGGCAACTGCCTGCTTCATCTTCCTATAAATGTCCTGGATCCTACTATCAAACTCTACTCATCTGATAAAATTGTAGCGTTAGCGAAATATCCAGATAAACATTGTTATAGCACAGTTTCTACACCTCATGACCTAGGGCAAGACCACAAGGTTCTAGTACTATGCAGTCATCATAGATACCCCTCTATATTATAAATAATAATAAATAACACCTTGGACTTCTTGGACCCCTCCATTCATTGCTCCCTCCCCCCAATGTAGTACTTTCACCCTGGACTTTTTGACCACTAAATTCATTGTAACACCCCCTCAAAAAAAAAAAAAAAAAAAAAAAAAAGTAGTCTTTATCTCTGAAATGAGATTACTCCTTCCATATCCCAAAGTACTTTATACTCCTTCAAAGATTCAGACTGCCTTTGTATGCTTACATGGCATAGACTGCTATGGCACTTCCATTGACAACCAGCTTGCCATCCTTGACCTCCACAGTGCCATTAAATTGACCATGTGTGGAGTCATACTTGAATAGATAGGCCTGAAAAAAATCACAGACGAACAGATTAGTGACATTGTTTACTCTGTATCTGCACACTATATGGACTAATTAATTACAATACTTCCAGTTCAAAGTACTCCACTAAGCAAAGGTCAAAATACAGACAAAGGTCAAATTACAGATGGTAATGAATAGTTAAAAGTTGGTCTTGATTTTAATTCCATCCTCCCATGTACCTATGCCCCTCATTTGACTGCCTCCATATACCTACCCTCTCCCTACATACCTACCACCCTCACCCCCACATACATACCTACCACACCCTCACCCTGCATACAGACCTACCACTCTTACCTACCCCTCACCCTGCATACAGACCTACCATCCTTAACTACCCCTCACCCTGCATACAGACCTACCATCCTTAACTACCCCTCACCCTGCATACAGACCTACCATCCTTAACTACCCCTCACCCTGCATACAGACCATCCTTAACTACCCCTCAACCTGCATACAGACCTACCATCCTTAACTACCCCTCACCCTGCATACAGACCTACCACCCTTAACTACCCCTCAACCTGCAAAATCCTACTACCTCTTATCCTGCATACACACACCTACCACAATTTACATGAAGGGATTATTCATACCTCTCACCCTACAAAAAATGCAACATTCTCTCATAACCCTCACACAGACCTACCATATAGTTGACATCAAGGAAAGGGTCATTGACTGCCACCACCTCAACTCCACCTTTCATTACAGCAGCACGCAACACAAGCCTCCCAATCCGGCCAAACCTGAAATGACAGAACATGACACAGGTTTTATGCACAGTTTGGAAGGTCATCTGCTAGATCTGAGAGTGATGATTTCAGAGAAAAGTTCAGAGTAAGTAACTCAATCTGTAAAGCTAGACCTAAGGAGGAGGCTTTAATTCATTACAGCTGGTAAAACAGGTTTGTAAACACAGAACTACAGCGCTTCTTGTACCAGTAAGATATGAGGAATGGCAGCATTCAAATTCCTATAGTGTCCAATGTATCCTTGTCTTCTACAAAAAGATTCTACCTTTTGTCCTTGGTGACTACTGGATAGCATCTCAGTTAAGTTGCTAGTATCCTTGACTCCATTACCTCTAAATTTCATAAGTTGCAACTACACCTAACTTCCATAGAGAGTTACTACTAACTGCCAGCTACACTATAGGGTATGGTCATGAATATCATTAACCAGAGTAGATTGATGACAAGGTGTCAAGGAAGTCAGTGAAGTTGCAGAAGTTATATAGAATACAAGGTTTGTTAAAAAGGATTGACAGCTTGCTAGTTAGCTCACCCATTTATTCCAACTTTAACCATTTTTGTTCTCTTGGCGCTGTTCTGCTCCGGTTGCGAATCACCTACAAAAAACACAGCGACGCAGTTAGTAAGTAATAGACACACATTAGATGCGTGCTGTCTTTGTTCTAATCATCTTACCAGATCTCTTCCTGCTCACTTGGCTCATAGATTGAGTCGTGTCACCTCACACAACCCTGAATTTATATAGAACGAGTGACACGAGACACAAAGTTCGTGGCTGTGCGCGCGCGCACACCCAGATAAAATAATTAGGTGGGACTTCTCGTAAAAAATGGCTTTTCTGGGTTTATTTAAGTGGAGTCTGTTTGTAGATGCTTTCAGACTGATCAGTATTTGCTCTTTCCTCTTTTGTTCTCTAACTTTCAGTTGGTATTCATTTGCCTGCCTCATCTCCATGCTGGGTAGGTGCTGTATTAACTGCTAATTCTGTGCATACCTATGAGAGGGTGTGATATTATAGACACTTTATTTAACTATTCCAGTTTTACCTTTGATCCCTAAAGAATATTTGTAGTATTTATTAATTTGCAAGTATATGTGTTCATGAAATGTTAATAGTTATTGCATGGGGTTAACCCATAAATATGGCCAGTAATAATAATATATTATCATAACCTTTTTAAATAAAGATTCCCTAAACTGATACATGTGATTGTTCTTTAGTGTCTCTGTTCTTTATATATATTTTTAGTGTCACTCTATGTACTTGACAGAAATAGCTACAACCTGCCAGCCACTTCCAAGAGTTCCGGTACCAACCCATACAAGGGGAAGAGAAGAGTAAAAGATGAAGATGAAATCCCACTTAATATCACAAATATATATACAAAAGATATTCTGGAGTTTGTGTTGTATGATGTATATAACACTGAAGCATTGAGGAACTTTAAAACAGTTCAGAATAATACTCATTGCATCTTCTCTAAGAGAGCTATTTTGTGGGGTGCACGAGATTATGATGTTGAACTATCTATTGGTGAGTTCAGTAGTGCATACTCATAAATAAATATAATTATAGTGGGTGTCTTCATAGTGGGGTCTCCTCATGTGGGTGTTATGGATCTCTAGCCTCTTAGGATTTCTTTGTACATACCCAATGACCTCCATCAGCAGAATTTTAAAAAAATATTGGGGATTCCTCTTCAATGTAGCTACACCAGTCAGCATTCTCTGCAGGATAGTTGAGACATAGTAAATCTCTATGCTTTCAATGACATTTCTTTTTTGATGACATAGATGTGGATGGGGCTTAAAATTCAGCTCCTTCATAATTTCCCATGCAGGAAGTATAATAGTTTCTAGCTTTCAAGGAGTGTTTCCTTGTCTTGTTGCATTATGTATGTTAGCATGATAATTATTGGGTATAGGTATACTGTTGCTTTTTTTAGCCATTTGACTGTTTTCCCCTCCCCCTTCTCCCCTTATGTAATTATATCTTCACTCAACTCCTGATTAGAACACAACATTACAAGGTAAGTTGTATATCTTAGATTAAGTACATATAGTGGAACTCCTTTATTCTGAGGACACCTCTGTATATAACACCTTTATATACAGTGGGACTCCTTATTCTAAAATGAGTGTATAATGGATTTGGAAAAGCTTCACCCCCCATAATGAGGCCACCTCTCTAGCAAGTTGTCCCAAGGTGACCAGAGTAGAGATTCCACTGTACCAATATAATCCTTCCTTCATGATGATCTCTATTACAGATCTCTACCAGCTCTCATAAAGTTCCTTGCAATTGGCTCTACTTTGCATTTAGATGGTTTCTTGTTTGAACTTCCTGGTAGGGAGTTCTACAAAGATGTAGAGTCATTTGGTGAAGGTGTTTGTCGTGTTCTCACATGTATCTCTGATGCTGATCCAGCCGGGTATCACTGCATGAATAAGTCCTTCCTCTCCAAAGTTGGTTGGTCGTTTGAATTCAACAAAGTTCCTATATTTGTGACTACTTTTTCAGCATGCTACCCTGACAATCACAGCAGGTATGTTGATTGGAAGGCTGAGAATGCCACAATAGTGGAACCCAGGGCCATTAAACTTGCCAGGCTGGCTAAACAGCCACATGAACTCTATCACAATAATCTGTGTGGAAATAAGAACCTCCCAGATAAAGGACACTTGTCTAGTGACCTCTGAAATATTCTCAAGGTTCCAATGTGTCTTAAAGTAAAGTCTGTAACTAGTTTTATGTCTATTGTAGGTACACATTCAATGTAGAGAGTTCGTTCATTCTCCTTCAACCAATGTACTCATTTGCAATCCACAACATCTCACCAGACACAGCACATACCAACTGGGACTCCCCTGTGACAGAGAGAGATAGAATTCGCGTTGCCTACAAGTCTAACAACAGAGGTTATCACATTAGAGACACTATCATCTATCCTACAGCACATGACATAGTCAAGCCTCTAGTTGAGGGTCCTGGAAATGTAGTGGAATGGTGGAAGGATGCCAGTAAGCCCGGGAGAGAAGAGGATGGTGATGAATTGCTGGCAGAATTCCTGGAAGAAGGCAGTTGGAGTAGGGAAGATGATGATCCCAACTCAGACAAGGGAAAAGAGGAAAATATTGAAGATCAAAAGGAAAAGAAATTGAAATAGTTCATGTATAATTATAGCTAGCTATATAGCCATTACAATAATACATTGTATATATGGACATAGATTAGCTGAACCTATTTTTGATATGAATCTGTGACCTTGGCAAGTTATAATAATTTAGCTACTTACATTGTGATTAATAGACATAATTATAATAATAATTATTATAATTATCTGATGTGTCCTCTGGACTTAGTTCTACCTGAGACAGAATGTGGCTTTGATTCTACACAAAATATTCAAGAATTAAAAAATAATCATTAACTCTATTAATTATTAGCTCACGGAATATTCCTGACTTTCCTGTGACAGTGAAAGATGCCGGAGAGGACTCCTCTAACATCTCTTCATCTTCTGCTATCACGGCTGACACCTTGTCCTTCAAATCACTCCCTCCTCCACCGTGGAAACCAGCAGCATATCCCACTACTTTCATCCTTCCAAAGTAAAGATTGTTATCAGATACTTTACGACCGATAGAAGATTTCTGGCTGTCTGAGTTATGCCTAAAAGAAGTGTTAGTAGTGCTTGGTCTCATATCTCCGCCACCTCCCGATGCACGGGATGAGTACCAAAGGTCAGTGTTATCTGCAGCACTGACTATTCTTGTGTTGAAAGTAACACGGTTTTTCTGTTGGGCGTTTATTTTCATTTGAGTGGTGGGAGAACGATCCGACGAAACCACCTGGCCACCACTACCTGTCACTGATCCAGCTGCTCCTTCAAGGGGAGGGAGTTGAGTGTGGCGAACAAAAGGAGTGGAAGGGGGAGAGCTGTGAGAAGCACTGCCTCCTAGTTTGAACCCACGGATGCCACTGTCAATGGGAACGAAAGCCGGGGTTTTGGGCTTCTCTATTGGCTTCAACATGGTGGTGTTAATGTTTCTCCTGTTAGTCATCCGACTGGAGATAAGTCTATTACTGTTTAGTACAGGAGGTCCAGGGGTGGTGGGGATCTGGTATTCTGAATTACGGGGGAGGGGTGTGACTAGTTTAGCAAATCGAAGACCTACAGCTGATGAATCAGGCCTTTCGATGATTGTGGGAACAGGAGTACCTTCTCGACTAATAACACTACATTTTGAAAAAGTAACACTCACATGAACCATCAGCACAATGTACCTTCAGTTGGTTACATTACTGTATCTCTTACACATATAAATGCACAGTTCAACTTGAAGTCACTATAGCTAAAATGAATACCATTATTTCAGTACAAACATTAATGCTCTAGTGCTGGGCTATTATAGTTCTTGGGACTATAACACTTATAAGAAATGAGTAATGGCTGTTCCTATCGTGGAAGGCCAATCATTTGCATTTATAATAGCATGAGAATTACATCAGAATATTTACTTTGGTACATATGATGAGTGTGCCCGTTGTTGGAGGGAAAGAGATCTGATTTGCATCACTCCTGAGAGGTTTGTGAGCTGAGGAAATGTGGAAGGGATGCCACCAGCTTGGGAACTTGGAGGATAGGAGTGCTTTAACCTCAAAAACTAATGTGACATAATGAAAGGGGTTTTAGTTATTTAACATTAGATTGTAACCAGGAGAAAGGGGAGGAGAAAGAAGATTGGAGGGAGGGGTCTCTGCTTAGTTAATGTTTATTATTAATTTTTGCTTGTTTTGTTGCTTTGTTTTTTACAGAGGTGAGAAGTCAACTACATGTGGTATACAGGAATACCCTCCCCAAGAATAATATCTACAGTAGAAGGCTATTATAGCTAGTAAATGGAGGCAGTACACATTATACCTTTGAGCCAGATTGGCCTGAAGCTTTAGTTAGAGTGGGTGGGTCCCTGAGACCTCGTAGAATATATGGCTGTTCCTGGGGACTCCCTTCTCCCAGGGCAGATGCAATGGGAGTCAGTGCATTATCCACCAAGGAATAAGCACTATTTCGACCTACAGGAAGACAGAAGTGACAGTATTAGTTTAGGACACTATTATGCATAATACACTTGTTACAGGTACAATACAGTAGGTATTACTTCAGATTTAAGGCATTATTAATTTTTTGGACATGTTATTGGCACATTACATTAGTTCAGGATGTGTTACAGGTACAATAGGACATATTTACATGTACACAACTTCTGTCACTTAACAGAGTTACATGTCTGTCTATGAATATTTCACACACAAACCTTGTGAATTTTCTCTGACTGCAGCAACCAGTGGCTGAAGTACCCCTATTACTTCATTCCAGAGGTGATTGGAGGCTAGGCTCATCACTGCCTCTCTCAGGCAGGCATTGGGAGTCACAGGGGGGAGCCCATGGTGCCGCTTTAATCGGGAATTCTTACGACTGGCATTGACTTGAACTTCTTCACTGGATGGAGAATTACAGTTAGAACTTCAAAATTAGTAGCTTTGGGAGCGATCAGTCAATAAATAGTAGGTTTAGAACACACCACCAACACAAAAAATAACTGAAGTTTTCCACACATCTTTTTTATAAAATGGGTAGATAATTGTTCACATTTGTACCGGGTTTCATGCTACTTCATAAGGGGAGTAATCTAAGGCTATATAAACTTTACTCAAACTCACTAAGTAAATTACGTGGACCTTGAAATAAGGGAGAGGTGTGTGGAAGGGAGTTTCCTACTAAGGGTAGTTCCCCACCCTCACCACCACCCTCACCACCACCCTCACCACCACCCTCACCACCACCCTCACCATCACTACAAATGCTGTATACTTGCTGCAGTAATTGGTATCTCTCTTATTGTTATAGTTTCCTTACTCATTAGGGGGAGGTGGAGGGAGAGTTTCCTACTCACTGACCCTCACCACCACTATAAACACTGTATACTTGTTGCAGTATATTGGTATCTCTCTACTTGTTATAGAAGCTCCCTCACTCACGTGCAATTATCAAAAGCAAAGAATTCCTCTAAAGTCCCTTCAGCTGCAATGACCTCCTCATAGAGAGGACTAGTCTCATCTAGGTCCTGTAGGACAAGGGGTTGTATTTTCTGTCCCAAGATCATCAGTCTATTTTAATTGAAATTTGTATAGCATGTCATTATATTTATGTAGACAGATTTTGCCATTAGATGAGGTATGGGATGAGAGGAAAGACATACTATACCCTGAAAGAGAACACATTCCTGTTCTACCTATCTCCTACACAACACATACATATACAACGCATGCATGAATGAATGCACATGCTCTTGTACTTACTTGCTGGAGCAGCCATGAGATTCAAGGTCTTCCACAGTGTGGGCATTCAGAGAGAGGAAGGGGTCAGGAGACACCATCTCTGTTCCATCCTCCATGCTGTCCAACAAGTGGATACCTCTAACTCTGAATAAGGAATATAACATTAGTATCAACTGGTCATACTGTCTACAGGGAGATTCAAGGAAGAAAATCATATTACACAGAACTCTCAACTCTAGATTTGTCTGTTTGCTATTTTAGGCTTACTCAAGGTGAGGGAAGTTGTTCCTCCATTCCTTGCATTCATCATCCACACGAGCAGTTCCAGTGGACCTCCCCTCAAACAAGGCAGCATCAATTTTATTAAACTTTCTCCTCACAGACTCAGTAGCTGCACGATCCAATTCCTGGAGAAGGGAAGATTCCATATAAGTCCTACTATATATTTCTGGATGGGTATACATTAGTCTCCACAAACTTTCACCTACATGGAAAGGATAGGTCCTGAATTTAAAGTTTGGTAGTCTAGTAAGCTCTTTTGACTTTATAACTAGACTCTCTTCTTTCTGTGAGTAGGGAAAGGGTTTGGGGCACACATGTGGAACCCCTCCATATATTGACTAGAGATTAGTGAATGGGATACAGTAGAACCTCTCTATTCCAACCCCTGAAGTCTCTGTGTCCCAAACAACAGGTGTAGTAATTATCCCTGAAATGAAGTCACCCTTCTAATCAGGTCCTCCACCATTCTACTAATTGTTGGGGGAGAATATCTTAGACCTCTTCAGATGACACACATAATGGCAAAATTCTAGAAGATACAAACCCTGACCTATAGCTTATGTGATTATCACACTTACTGTTAGTCCTACAGAATCAGTAGAATGACCACCCATGTACCCCTTTCTATAATCTACTGAGGCTTATATAACCTCTCTACTGGAGGTCTCACAATATCAATTGTACTTGCAGATATATACAGTAGAACATCACACACTTAGGACCAATTATACAGTATTAAAGCACTCCTGCCACTAAAACCTTACAGCTTCATCCTGACCCCACGAATAAGCTGAACATCGGCCAGAAATGGATCCAGTAAGAGTATAGTCACTCCATCGATGGGAGTTCGACAAGCTGCTGCTAGTATCATTACTGGCATTGACTTTGCTTGGGTTGGGAGGCTCAAACTGAAGGTATGGGTCTACTAAGACTTTTCTAGTAGCTTCAGGGTGAGGATGATTTTTTAGGAATGCTTCAACATTAGCTGCTTGAAACATACCATTGCTGCAGAAAAATTGTGTGCATTAAATAGAATAAAACCCAGTTGCCACAACAACTGAGTAACAACATTTGGAGCAAGGGACTGTGAATTAGTGCTAGCTAATTACATCTTATTTATTGATAGCTTGTAGAAAACTTACATGGCTGTAGGATTTGACTTAGACATGGCAGTAACACTACTGTAAGCGAGTGAAGACCGAGAAAAATCTTTCATTTCAAGTGACAGAGCCTGAAATTTGTAAATTGCTTTAAACAAGTTAAGACTAGGTACTTTGCCCTTCCTTACACTGAAAAAGCATCACAAACCAAGGTGAATATTTTTTTAGCTTCACTTCACAGCTTGCATGCTCTTTCGATTTGACGCCCACCATTGCAGACTCAGCAGAATTTAGCTTGCATGCGGCGCCTGATTTTTTACGCCTATTATTGAAAAGCATTTTCTCTTTAGATATGGATGCCCCTCCAACTGCAGGATCCAGTAGTCCAAACAATGAACCTGGAGTGACTGTCAAATTCGATGAAAGCTGGCAGGTGTCCAGTATGCCTGAAGTAAAGCAGTACTTCTCTCAGGACGTAAGCTAGCTGTAGTTTTATAGCCAGCTAGCTAAGGTATCATTTCTTTGCTTAGCCAAACCTTTATGAAGCAGCTGTGACAGCAATTAAGACAAGACTGGATGAAAGAGATAATACAATTCGACAAACTTGGCTGCTTACAGAGTGAGTTTATATGTTACATAGTTAGCTCCTACATTGCTGCAGCTAGGAACTTCATGTAGTGTCCTTTATGTGTAGGTGAACCCTTTAAAATTAAACTGGCAACCAGTAGCAATTCACTGCTTTCCTAAAAAGATGAAGAGTAAAGGATGGGACTATATAGTGTGTGACATTAAAATACTATAGCAGTTGTATATAGCTACCTCTTCTCCTTACTTCTGTAAGAAGTGGTCAGCATCACCATTTAGCTTACTTTGCCATATTGATATTGTTCCCTTCCTCATAGCTTATTACTCTCTTACAACACAGATAGATACTAGTATAGCTGGGATCAGGTTGACAAATACTTTACAGGTTTCTCCCTGGGGGGGGGGGGGGGGCTAACGTAACATATTTGACTCTGGGGTGGGGTGGAGTGGAGTGATAGGGGGAGGGCTATTTTCCTGGTTTTTTTGATTTGGCTTTATGTCTTGTAGCTAATATACCTAGTTACCTTGTAATGTTCCTTCTTCTCCCCTTCTCCTACAATGACTTGTTGCTGGTACTGATCTGTACTAATCCTGATTACTGGGTAGCCACTGATAGTAGTCAGTTTATTTAATTTCTCCAAAAAATTGACTATAGAATTGATCACTGGGACTTGGAGAAGGAGCGTGTTGTCCTCCTAACTGACAAAAGCCTCGTCTCTGTGAAATACAACTTTATATTAGGAACTGTGGAAGAACTCAAGTTCATACCCCTTTCTCATATCATTGAGATGACACTTGGGGAGTTTGAGTATCCTTCCTCCTATGGATTGTAAGTGTATAGCATAGTGGAGTGTGGGGAAGGTAAGTGAATTCCTGTATTGAATGTAAATATAAAGCAAGGAGAAAGGTAAGGGAGCTACTGAGTTCCTATACCTTTCCTCCTATGGATTGTGAATACTTAGCAATGGACAGGAGGGTGAATCTTTATCCTATGGCTAATAGTAGAAGGTTGGGGAAGGTTCAAGTCTCCATGTGGGACAATGAGGGAAAGTTTGGCTAGAACAGTGAGGGTAGGTTAGGCTAGTGAGGGGAGGTTAGACTAGTGAGGGGAGGTTAGACTAGTGAGGGTAGGTTACTAGTTCTAGTGTCCACAATTAATAATTTTATCACCTTATGGTGTAGTGCTTAAAATAACAGGTGTTTTTTTATGGTCAGTTATCCTGTATGTAGTGTGAAATCTATGGTGGGAGGAACCTTTGTGGGAGGGATCTATCCTTAGCATCAGTGCTCTGGACTAGTGGAGGGGGATCCTATTTAACTGTGCTTTCTCCTAATTGACTCTTCCCTAGCAATACTGCATAGAAGGTCCTAGGCCAGGCAGGGGTTTAGTAGGTAGCTTTCAATATAATTTGGATGAAACTTGATCATCTATTGATGGATGGGTTGAGCACTTCAAATGCTTAGAACCTCCAGAAAAAAAAACAGTTTCTAAGTTAGTCTGGCACTGTGATTATTGCCTTGTACTCTACATGAAGGTAGCTAGAGAAACTCTCAAGCCCTTTGTAGTAGCAGCCTAGTGGCCTTAGTTTGTCTCTAAATGCTGTAGGATCTCTATGTACTCTATATACTGGTAGGGACACTAAATACTGTAGATGTAGGGTGTCTAATTACTAAATACTGTAGATTCTCTAAATACTATAGAGTCTCTATATACTGGTAGGGATACCAAGTACTGTAGACTGTAGATTCTCTAAATACTATAGAGTCTCTATTACTGGTAGGGACACTAAATACTGTAGATGTAGGGTTTCTAATTGCTAAATTCTGTAGATTCTCTAAATACTGTATGGTCTCTATATACTGGTAGGGACACTAAGTACTGTAGGTGTAGGGTCTCTAAATACTAAATGCTGTAGAATCTCTAAATACTGTAGGAAGGGTTTGAATAATGTTGAGTGATCATTATGAAGGAACCTACATAATATGGCACACAAGAGGTAGTGAAACCCGAGAGATAAGGGTGGGACTTTCCTTCTGCCCGATAGATAGGGGGGTGGGATTTCTCTAACATCTGTGGCATACTTCCATTCCCTGCAGTTACCGAAATGGCAAAGGATTGAAGATATCATGGGGAAGTGATGAAGGTGTGGGATTTCTACAACGCTGGAACCCCATGAGTTCATCTATCCCTTACACTGTATTTGCCTCCCACATCTTGGTTCGAAGAAAAAAAGTCACTGACAAACCTCACCTTGACATCGACACTATGGTACCTGAAGTGGAGAAAGTTGTGCGGGAGTGCCAGAGAGTTAGTGGAAAAGTAAGTGTAAGGTTTTATAATGGAATGTCGATAAAGGACACTCTGAAATAATGACACCCTCCCATACAAAGGACACTTGTCCAGTCCCGAGCTAATACTTTAGTGTATTAATGCCTGAATTAAGGACAAAAGAGGTCCCAATGTGCCTTTATAGAGAAGTTCCACTGTATCCTAAATTAAGTATGTAGTTGGAGGAGTAGATATCCACCTCCCACTCCCCACCCACCTACCGTGATTGAAGCCACACCTTCTTCTATATGAATGTGTTATTCTTATTGCTGAAAGAATGCATGGCAATGTTGGCATTTAAATCATGGATGTTTGATGGTCTTCATAAGCACATTCTCTGTTCTTAGATTTTCTGCATTTACAGCAATTCTAAACAATTGGGTGGATAAAAGTAGATATTACCAGGCAAAACTTTTTCAGATCCACATTCCTCTCTCTCAAGAAGATGTTCTAGATAAAGGTTTGCTGTGTAGTGGAATCCATCTTAATCTTCTTTGTCTTGAGTCCCTCTCTCCCGCTATGTCTATATTCCCTGAAATGAGGATACTCTTGTATGCGGTGGGATCCTAATTAATGAAAACACTATGGAATCTCTCTATCCCCCACCCCACCTCACCTGCCCCCTGATATCAGGACACCCACCCCACCTCACCCGCCCCCTGTTATCAGGACACCCACCCCACCTCACCCGCCCTCCTGATATCAGGACACTCACTTAAATCTTGAATAAAAGATTGAAATTTTCTCAACAGTGTCTCGTGCTGTGTATTTTTTTGAGTGGCTGCCAGCTGGTTACAAGGAATTTACATTTAAGTCATGGGTTGGAGCCGAATTAATGGTGGATAGTCAGTTAGCTATAATACTAGTGCTGCTGTTTTTAAGAACTGATATACAAACTATATCTAGCCACTGTGGGTCTGGGTGTGTTGACCTTATGACCCTTATTCTGTGTATTTAATACCTAACTTAAACATTTTAACTGTGACTAGTGCTGTTTCTAAGTAATACTCAGTTATTGGTCATCTAATTATGTAGCTCTAGACCTAACTTGTGCTACTCTAAATATTATGCTAGACTTGTGCTACTATAGACTTGTACTACTCTAAATATTGTGCTAGACTAGTGCTGCTCTAAATATGCTAGACTTGTGCTACTCTAAATATTATGCTAGACTTGTGCTGCTCTAAATATGCTAGACTTGTGCTACTCTAAATATTATGCTAGACTTGTGCTACTCTAAATATTATGCTAGACTTGTGTTACTCTAAATATTATGCTAGACTAGTGCTACTCTAAATATTATGCTAGACTTGTAATATTATGCTAGATTTGTGCTGCTCTAAATATGCTAGACTTGTGCTATTCTAAATATTATGCTAGACTTGTGCTACTCTAAATATTATGCTAGACTTTTACTGCTCTAAATATGCTAGACTTGTGCTACTCTAAATATTATGCTAGACTTGTGCTGCTCTAAATATGCTGGACTTGTGCTACTCTAAATATGCTAGACTAGTGCTGCTCTAAATATGCTAGACTTGTGCTACTCTAAATATTTGTGCTACTCTAAATATTATGCTAGACTTGTGCTGCTCTAAATAAGCTGGACTTGTGCTACTCTAAATATTATGCTAGACTAGTGCTGCTCTAAATATGCTAGACTTGTGCTACTCTAAATATTATGCTAGACTTGTGCTACTCTAAATATGCTAGACTTGTGCTGCTCTAAATATTATGCTAGACTGTGCTGCTCTAAATATGCTAGACTTGTGCTACTCTAAATATTATGCTAGACTTGTGCTGCTCTAAGTATGCTAGGCTTGTGCTACTCTAAATATGCTAGACTAGTGCTGCTCTAAATATACTAGACTTGTGCTACTCTAAATATTATGCTAGACTTGTGCTACTCTAAATATTATGCTAGACTAGTGCTACTCTAAATATTATGCTAGACTTGTGCTGCTCTAAATATGCTGGACTTGTGCTACTCTAAATATTATGCTAGACTAGTGCTGCTCTAAATATGCTAGACTTGTGCTACTCTAAATATTATGCTAGACTTGTGCTACTCTAAATATTATGCTAGACTTGTGCTGCTCTAAATATTATGCTAGACTGTGCTGCTCTAAATATGCTAGACTTGTGCTACTCTAAATATTATGCTAGACTTGTGCTGCTCTAAGTATGCTAGGCTTGTGCTACTCTAAATATGCTAGACTAGTGCTGCTCTAAATATGCTAGACTTGTGCTACTCTAAATATTATGCTAGACTAGTGCTACTCTAAATATTATGCTAGACTTGTGCTGCTCTAAATATGCTAGGCTTGTGCTACTCTAAATATTATGCTAGACTAGTGCTGCTCTAATTGTTATGTTGGACTTTATGTTGCTCCCTAATTATGCTAGACTTGTGCTGCTCTACACTTGTCCCCTTTAAATCTCAATTTGTTTCCTTTATATCCATAGGGACACAGTTTGAGAGGTGATGGGGTATAGATGCCTCTATAGGGACACAGTTGGAGAGGTGAAGGGGTATAGATGCCTCTATAGGGACACAATTTGAGAGGTGATGGGGTATAGATGCCTCTATAGGGACACAGTTGGAGAGGTGATGGGGTATAGACGCCTCTATAGGGACACAGTGGGAGAGGTGATGTACTAGATATTTTGAAAAAATTGCTCCAACAACAAATTTGACTGGTTGGGTGGTGAAGAAATGAATAGGGTGAGGCTATTTCTTATTGGTTGGGCAGACTGACTCAGTGGCTGATTCTGTAGCATCAGTATTTCCTTGGTAGGTGACCAGTCCAGATATTAAGCTTCAAAGTAGCTAGTTTAGCCAAAGGCTAGCCACTTATAATGATTGTATTAATTAATTAATTAATTAATAATTATTTATTATTTATTTATTATTATTATTATTACTTTTTTTTTTTTTTTTTTTTTTTTTTTTTTTTTTTTTTTTTTTTTTTTTTTTTGCCTGTCTGGGTAGAGCTTAGTGATATAAGACTGAGCATGTAGCCCTAAACCATAGCCATTACTACTGCTGGTGGTATACAATGTGGCTATACTAGCTATGGAGTGGATTCTATACTTTGTGATCCCCAGATTAGGATACAATATATACTTCAAAATATTGCCTTAGCAAAAGTTAATTGCCATCATCGATCTCTTTTCCCTGAAGACAAGAATATGTATTATCGTTCTATAGGGTGGTGAGTTTGCTGTGAAACCTCAGAACTTGACAATAAACTCAATGGTGGGATTGAGTGCTATGGTTCACAATGGTAGTAACCTTGGGTTCTTCAAGAGGAGAGGTGCAGCCAACTGGTGATGACACTTATGTACTTATAACAACTTTGCATGCTGCATTTCAATAATTATATAATTATAGATTGTACGTACTAAATTGCATTTCAACTGTGATAATACTAAATTGTATGGATATTTTTTTAATCCCAGACTTTAGAGTGGGGGGGATGGGTGTGTGGGGGTGTTACAGAGCAGCTATTAATTGGGGGGAGGGGTGGAAAAACATTTCCACATTGGGCAAGTATATTGAGAGGGCACTAAAACTGAACATAGCAACATAACCAAGGAATTTTTACTAGGAACACAATATTGACACACAACATGATGTCAACAGTCCATGCTCACTGAGATTCTAATTCATTACAGCAAGTTTAATTATGGACAATTTCACATAGCAAATCTGTGCTAATGTTTTCTGAAGAGTGTTCCTCCATTGATCATAATTAGTGTGCCCCTTTTAATAATGGATGCATTAGTGCTTGACGAATTAATTCCTTTTTTTGGCCTATTATTCCCTTTGACTATTCTTCTAAGTGTTGCCCATTATTCTACCTATTATTCTTGACTAAAACACAAACTCTGTTGTTATATTGAGCATAATAGACAGACAAAATATAGTCTTCTAATGAGGAGTTCTGTTTGTGAGAAAATGAATTTTCTAGAAGTGAGAAAACACCTTTAGCCACAGCTGATGATGGTTGCACCAATAAAACGTAATTTACAAGCCTCAGCCCGAGCCTGTAGATCATTCTGGTGGTTTTACATCTATATATATATACATATCATGTCTGGTATAAATATTTGTGGTTACTAGAAACAACAACCTCAACTTATTAGCTGTGGCTATCATAGCTTCCAACTTCTCCAAGTGTCTTACCGGGACAAGCCACACCTATCAATTAAATCGTGTCACACCCTCTATGAATATTATTATAATTAGATATAGCTAGCTAATGTAATTTTTATAGCAGCTGGAAATTTGTGACATTACAATTACATGTAACTGTGTAGCTTGAGCTTAACTAGCTAGCTATGTGACAGCCATGTATGCGGTGCAAAGTCAGCTTATGTATTCAATTGGCCTCTTAGGTACTATGTATAGCCAGTGGCAACAGTTTCTGCCTCTTCTCCTCCTGGCCGGGACATTGAATAGGCAAGTTATAGTACCGGGCGGGACACTCTGGCAGACTAGAATACCGGGACAGTTGGAAGCTCTGACTAACTCACTGCTCAACTGAGTATAGTTATAACTCACTGCAGCAATGCAGCAGCATAATAATAATTATTGTCAAAGTAATTATTCCAATTGTTGCTGCCCATTATTCAAAAACTGACAATCTGTTCTTCAAGTCTTTGTCATTTTGTTGGTCTTCTGATAATTATTTATTCTCTAGGACCCTGACTAGAACTAGAGACACTTTATCTAAGCAAACAGCTATTTGAGTAGGTCTTACTATCTGGTGCTTTTATACCTAGAGCTGATTTCAAATCTGTAACTAAGTTAAAGTGTCCTCTCTGAGTACCTTTTTCCATAACATTTGATTACCTCTTACTATCATCCTGAAGGCTAGGACAGCATCATTGTAGCTAATAGGTTTCATGAATCTGGTAGAGACCTTTGAGTTAACTGTCCCCTACAGCATACAGACCATTATCTTTACATTCACCAGTTTCCACTATCTAAAAAGCTCATGAGCTATAATATTTGATTCTATAAGAAGATAAAGAGCATGATGGAATAGTTCTACTGCATGTAAAAGAGCTAGCCCTGAAAAAGAAAGAACAGTTTTTCACAATCCTTCCTGTAGCTCCTAGTTATCTGTAGTGGTGATAATCTCCCTTCTCTCAACTATATAATATACTCCCAAGAAAATTAAGTCTAATAGCTACTCCTTGTAATAGTATTTCTATTACATTATTCCATGTAAAGTGGAAAATGTTATCATTACAAAAAATAATAATAAAAATTAATGTGGATATAAATAGTTTGATGTTTTCATTCTATACAAATGAATGTTGTTGAATTGATCAAATTGTGAAGATACTGATCTGTAGGCTGTGGTATAGAATACCACTGTGGAGTAGAGATGTTGTAGAAATGATGGATCTTGGATTATGGATTATAAATTCAATAGAGAGATGGCATTGTGTTTGAAGATGTTGAATTGTGAGAACATAAATTGTGGGGATGGATTATGAGTGGGGATGGATTATGAGTGGAGATGTTAGCACTCGTGGATATGTTAGAAGGTGGAGATGGATGAGACAGAAAAATAGTGGAGTGGTGGTATGTGGATGTAGATCAATGGAATGGTGGAGATGTGGATCAATAAATACAAACAAACAAAACAACAAACATACACAACAATAGCCTAATATCAACAACAAACAACAAAATATACCTATCTAACATCAATAACAAACAACAAAACATACAAAAACAATAACAACAAACATATAGCTAAAACATGAAATCTAATAACTAGCTACAGACACACACACACGATAAAGACAAACTATACATAGATCCACAAGTTGGTACTTGTCCACAGATATTCACTGACTGGTCCACACAGTTCATCACCACATATTGGTCCACGAGGTCTGTCATCACAGTTTGTTACCACGTCATTCATCCACATAGCCAGTTGGCTAGTCCACAATGTGTCACCACATAGCTAGCTGTAGTGCACATAATATGGACCATCACCATTTAGCAGTTAGCTGCTCCACATAGATAGTTGTCCACAATATAACTAATTGGTCCAACACATGTAGCTAGTTTAGCCACATAACTTGTCCATTGTAGTTAGTTCGTAAAATTCATCCATAATACGTAATACCTCTTCTTTCCACAAGGATTAATAATCCGTCCAATAATAATATAATCAGTTTGTCCACAGAGCATGTGTGCTTTTAATTCACAAATTGTTCCACAAAATTATGAAGAATCCAAAATAATAATATAACTGTATAACATTGATCCACACGAAATGAGAAAGCTTAGTGTTATTTTTTTTTTATTTTTTTTTATTTTTTTTTTATTTTTTTATTTTTTTTGATGAATAATTAGTGGATGCAAGCCCGAAAGAGCTTAATCGCATTAAGCTTCTTTCGTAGCTTTCTCATGAAGAATCTTATCTTAGATTTTTTCTTCTTTGGCCGCGAATCCAGATTTCGTTCGACAGCTTGCTCTAATAACATGAAAGTATAACAATATTGTAGTACATCATTGGAAACTATTATGGTATTTTACCTGTTTCAGTTTCTGTGTTTATATTAACTGAGGTATCAAGGACCAGAGAACATTCTTTGTTAAACTATGTAAAAGTGAAACACTAATTAACATTTACTATCAAGTGAAATATATAGCTACAATAGCTACATTACCGTGTGAATGTGTCTCCACAACTATACTACTTATTCAGTAAATATACTAATGTGCATGGCTGCAGCATTAGTTGATACCTTAACTTCTTGAGTGGAATTAGCATTAACTTCCTTCTCAATGCAAAGGTTGTCATTGCACACATCTACATCCTCCATTTTCACACATTCATCATCTTTCTGGTCCTTCACTTTGCTAACATCCAAGCTAATCTCATCCGACACTTTGTTAAGACATGAAACATCATGGTCAACTTTCGGCTCCTCCTCTTTGTTGTCTATGCATGGATCGGAATCGTTCACTTCTATCTGCTCTGTCTTCTCAATTTCTTGAAGAGAATCGTTGGACAGATGAGAGTCTAAGTGAAGCACGTTATCTCCCTGCTCACCTTTGTCTCCCTCAAGGGTCTTTATCTGAGAAAATGAAATAGATATTACAGCAGTCCAGTCACAGTTCTTAATAATACCACACCACTCATAGTCTGCTTTCATTAAAAATGTTTGAATAATAGCACAAAGATTGAATACAAAGAGGTCCCAGATTTACTGTGTGAATGTGTCAGATGAGTTATTGAGTAAATATACCAAATGTGTATGTCTGCAGCATTGGGTAATACCTTAACTTCTTGAGGAGAATTAGCATCAATTTCCTTCTCAATGCAAAGGTCGTCATTGCGTACATCTACATCCTCACATTCATCATCTTCTCGGTCCTTCACTTTGCTAACATTCATGCTAATCTCATCCAACACTTTGTTAAGACACGAAACATCATTGTCAACTTTTGGGTCCTCCTCTTTGTTGTCAATACATGGATCGGACTGATAAGGTAAAATAGTTATTATAGAAGTACACTAACATTTCAAATTAATACAACACCCCTCGTAGTCTGCTTTCATCAAAAAAATTGGAATAATAGCACAAAGAAAGGGAAATCACTAGTTATGGAGCATTCCATTAAGCTAAGCTACAATAGCTTAGTGGAAATTCCTTGAGACATTTACAAGTCAAGTGAGCTGATGGGTGGTCTATTTCAGGGAACGAAGCTCACTCTTATCATTTCTGGACACATCAAAGTGTCCTGGGCAATACAGACATTGCCTCATTTCAGGAGGTTGGAACATTGAGAGGTCCCACAGTAATGTACCTACCTCTATGCCACCAAGGTTCACTTGGTTGGCTTCGTGGAGCTTGGGTCTGATAAGTTCTATAGCCACAAACTTCAGATATTCCATGACAATCTGTTTAGAACAGACACAATTTTAATAATAAGTATTGTAGTACACTGTGGCAAGGACCTCTATATTTATGTCAACCATTATAGGATAGCAATGTGACTAAAACTAAAAGATGGGTGAAAAAATATTTCTTACTGTTTTGTGCTGATTGTTAAATGCTGGTTCTCCATACACAGAGAGTTGAATGACCCCTACCATCTGTATCACGTTATAAAAATCAAATCATTATGTAGTTCGCATGAAAATTACTGAGACCTTACTTCATTAGCTGGTGAGTGGATAGGTAGGCACAGAAGACCACAGTCGTTGGCTAATATGTCCACCTCTGCATCGTATTCGGGATGCTGTAGAGAAATAAAATGGTAAAGCTAAATCCCAAATACCGAGACCCATTGAATTCATGTATCTACCCCGTGACATGCTAAATAGTCCTTACCAGAGACATCTTCTCTATCATTATGGCCTCTCCGGTTCTTGCCACGTGGCCAAGGATTCCTCTCTTTGTATCCCACACTACATTGCTGAGTTTTATCTTCCTTGGGTCTTCGTCAAGGACTTCACACGAAATAGAGTGAGCTTGAGACCACAGTTCTTTTCCTTCATCACCATCTTTCACCAGGTACAGATGACACAACCCCGCTCTGCAGAGTATCATGGCATTTTGTGCGATTCTCACACAAAGGTAAGGAAGCTCCAGAGTACTGCACAGTGTATCATAGATTAGCTCATTGAGAATGTTGGATGGATCGAGTTCTTCTAGTTGTTCAGAATCTAAACGTCGGTGCACCAGCATCTCCTTCAACTCCATTCCAGTGTAGCCAATGGCCGTCATCGGGAGTTGGGTTTCTTCATCTCCGACTGCAGTTTCTTCTTCTGGTGTTGTTGAATTCCTACGTTTAACTAGATCCACCAAGTGGCCAGTTTCAGAGTGTTGATGTAGAGAGTCCCAAAGAAGATTCTCAGCGAACCCTTTGTTGGTGGCATCTTCCAGCCCTTTCTCTACAAAATTCTCCTCCTCAACCTTTGTCAGATTCTCCGCCATATTTACTACAGTAATATTATATACTGTATTTGCTACAGTTATTGACATTAATTCCATAGAATTGAGTATGCAACAACTTCATGTTGCATAATTCTAAAACTATCTTTCTTCCTTGTTTTAGACCACACTAGATATTGAATCTGCACTTATATTAGATATTGCATGCAATCCTATGAAAACATTCATATGTAAATCAACCCAGTGCAAAGTTACAAGTTGCTTCTTGTTTGAGGAGTCAGTACATTCATAACACATAATAGTAAGAAAAATATTTCTGAATAAAACCACAGACCATAATTTTTTTAAGGTCAAAATTAATAAATTACCAAAGAAAATAGGATTTCCAATCTATCGTAAAATCTTCTCTTCGACTCACCACAAGACGAACGTACGATGATAGGAGCTAGTCTGTCTATTGGCGTCAAAACGCCAGTTTTGGTCATGCGCATAATTAATCTGGAATGCCGCTACGCATGCGAAAATCGCCTGACTCGACTCTCCGTAATTAATCTAATAGATTTGTCCCGTCATCAACTAATGCGTATTATTTAAATTTTACACAATAACAAGTCTAGAACTACAGATATCAATATAATTATAAGCAACATTCACTACGTACCCTCAAGACAAACTAAGTGCTATTTCAATAATATTATTATGTCAATGAAGCTAGGTCAGACTAGTTTAACATTGAGTAGTTATAGTTTCAGACCAAAACTGACAATCTCTTCTTCCTCAATTCTTTGTCCAGAAATTTTGTTGGTCTTCAGATAATTTAGGATTTTGAGGAAGATAGTATGCTACTTGTTACACTAGCTGGTGCTTTTAGGCTTAAAGCTGATTTCAAATCTGTAGCCAAGTTAGAGTGTGGGGGAAACATGTCATTCTAGCATTAATTGTATTGCTATGCTCAAAATTGATCTAACTTTGTTCCACTACTATTTTAATTGTACTGCTATCCTTAAATCAATTTGGTCCTCCATTGTGTATTCTCAAAATGTCTTCCTTGTCATTTTTCTGTAGCATAAATACACATAGCTCTGCATTACCCTCTCTGAGTACACCACGCTTCCGTCTTTCATAGCTCTCACCATCATCCAGTAAGTCTAATAGCTACTCTTTGTAATAGTATTGCATGTAAAGTGGGAAATGTTATCATTAACAAAAAATAAATAAAAAATAAAAAATGTGGATATAGTTGAATATTGATCAGATACTGATCTGTAAGCTGTGGTATAGAATATCATTGTTTGGTAGAGATGTTGTAGAAATGATGGATCTTGGATTATGGATTATAAATTCAGTAGAGAGATGGCATTGTGTTTGAAGGTGTTGAATTGTGAGAACATAAATTGTGGGGATGGATTATGAGTGGAGATGTTAGCACTTGTGGATATGTTAGAAGGTGGAGATGGATGAGACAGAAAAATAGTGGACTGTGGTGGTATGTGGATGTAGATCAATGAATGAATGGTGGAGATGTGGATCAATAAATACAAACAAAACAAACATACACGACAATAGCCTAATATCAACAACAAACAACAAAATATACCTATCTAACATCAATAACAAACAACAAAACATACAAAAACAATAACAACAAACATATAGCTAAAACACGAAATCTAATAACTAGCTATAGACACACACACACAATAAAGACAAACAATACATAGATCCACAAGTTGGTACTTGTCCACAGATATTCACTGACTGGTCCACACAGTTCATCACCACATATTGGTCCACGAGGTCTGTCATCACAGTTTGTTACCACGTCATTCATCCACATAGCCAGTTGGCTAGTCCACAATGTGTCACCACATAGCTAGCTGTAGTGCACATAATATGGACCATCACCATTTAGCAGTTAGCTGCTCCACATAGATAGTTGTCCACAATATAACTAATTGGTCCAACACATGTAGCTAGTTGAGCCACATAACTTGTCCATTGTAGTTAGTTCGTAAAATTCATCCATAATACGTAATACCTCTTCTTTTCACAAGGATTATTAATAATCCGTCCAATAATAATATAATCAGTTAGTCCACAGAGCATGTATGCTTTTAATTCACAAATTCCACAAATGAAGAATCCAAAATAATAATATAATTGTATAACATTGATCCACACAAAATGAGAAAGCTTAGTATTGTATTCTTTTTTTTTTTTTTTTTTTTGATTTTTTGATTTTTTTTTTGATGAATAATTAGTGGATGCAAGCCCGAAAGAGCTTAATCGCATTAAGCTTCTTTCTTAGCTTTCTCATGAAGAATCTTATCTTAGATTTTTTCTTCTTTGGCCATGAATCCAGATTTCCTTTGACAGCTTGCTCTAATAACATGAAATTAAGTAGTAGTGCATCATTGGAAACTATTATTATTTTACCTGTTTCAGTTTCTGTGTTTATATTAACTGAAGTATCAAGGACCAGAGAACATTCTTTGTTAGACTATGTAAAAGTGACACACTGATTAACGTTATGATCAAGTGAAATATATAGCTACAACAGATTTACTGTGTGAATGTGTCTCCACAATTTTACTATTATGCTTATTGAGTAAATATACTAATGTGCATAGCTGCAGCAGATACCTTATCATCTTGAAGGGAATTAGCATCAACTTCCTTATCTATGCAAAGGTCGTCATTGCATACATCTACATTCTCCATTTTCACACATTCATCATCTCTCTGGTCCTTCACTTTGCTAACATCCAAGCTAATCTCATCCAACACTTTGTTAAGACATGAAACATCATTGTCAACTTTCGGCTCCTCCTCTTTGCTGTCAATACTTGGATCAGAATCGTTCACTTCCATCTGCTCTGTCTTCTCAATTTCTTGAAGGGAATCGTTGGACAGATGAGAGTCTATGTGAAGCATGTTATCTCCCTGCTCACCTTTGTCTCCCTCAAGGGTCTTTATCTGAGAAAATGATATTACAGTGGTCCAGTCACAGTTCTAAATAATACCACACCCCTCATAGTCTGCTTTCATTAAAAATGTTGGAATGTAATAGCACAAAGATTGAATACAGAGAGGTCCCAGATTTACTGTGTGAATGTGTCCCAACAATTATATGACTTATTGAGTAAATATACCAAATGTGTATGTCTGCAGCATTGGGTAATACCTTAACTTCTTGAGGAGAATTAGCATCAATTTCCTTCTCAATGCAAAGGTCGTCATTGCGTACATCTACATCCTCACATTCATCATCTTCTCGGTCCTTCACTTTGCTAACATCCGTGCTAATCTCATCCAACACTTTGTTAAGACACGAAACATCATTGTCAACTTTTGGGTCCTCCTCTTTGTTGTCAATACTTGGATTGGAATCGTTCACTTCCATCTGCTCTACCTTGTTAATTTCTTGAAGGGAATCGATGGACAGATAAGAGTCTAAGTGAAACATGTTATCTCCCTGCTCACCTTTACTTCCATCAAGAGTCTTTATCTGAGAAGTTAAAATAGTTATTATAGAAGTACAGTAACATTTCAAAATAATACAACATCCCTCGTAGTCTGCTTTCATTAAAAAAATCACAAAGAAAGGGAAATCGCTCTTTATGGAGCATTCCATTAAGCTAAGATACAATAGTACAGTGGAAATTCCTTGAGACATTTACAAGTCAAGTGAGCTGAGAGGTGGCCAATTTCAGGGAACGAAGCTCACTCTTATCATTTTTGGACACATCAAAGTGTCCCAGGCGATACGGATATTGCCTCATTTTGGAAAGTTGGAATATTGAGAGGTCCCACAGTAATGTACCTACCTCTATGCCACCAAGGTTCTCTTGGCTGGCTTTGTGGAGCTCGGGTCTTATAAGTTCTATAGCCACAAACTTCAGATATTCCATGACCATCTGAGAACAGACACATTGACAATTTTAATAATAAGTATTGTAGCAAGGACCTCTATATTATGTCAACCTTTATAGGATAGCAATGTGACTAAAACTAAAGATGGGTGGGGGAAAAAATTTCTTACTGTTTTGTGCTGATTGTTAAATGCTGGTTCTCCATACACAGAGAGTTGAATGACCCCTACCATCTGTATCACGTTATAAAAATCAAATCATTATGTAGTCCACACCAATATTACACTGAGACCTTACTTCGTTAGCTGGTGAGTGGATAGGTAGGCACAGAAGACCACAGCCGTTGGCTAATATGTCCACCTCTGCATCGTATTCCGGATGCTGTAGAGAAATAAAACGGTAAAGTTAAATCACAAATACCGAGACCCAATGAATTCCTGTATCTACCCCGTGACATGCTAAATAGTCCTTACCAGAGACATCTTCTCTATCATTATGGCCTCTCCGGTTCTTGCCACGTGGCCAAGGATTCCTCTCTTTGTATCCCACACTACATTGCTGAGTTTTATCTTCCTCGGGTCTTCGTCGAGGACTTCACATGAAATAGAATGAGCTTGAGACCACAGTTCCTTTCCCTCATCACCATCTTTCACCAGGTACAGATGACACAACCCCGCACCACAGAGTATCATGGCATTTTGTGCGATTCTCACACACAGGTAAGGAAGCTCCAGAGTACTGCACAGCGTATCATAGATTAGCTCTTTGAGAATGTTGGATGGATCGAGTTCTTCTAGTTGTTCAGAATCTAAACGTCGGTGCACCAGCATCTCCTTCAACTCCATTCCAGTGTAGCCAATGGCCGTCATCAGGAGTTGGGTTTTTTCATCTCCGACTGCAGTTTCTTCTTCTGGTGTTGTTGAATTCCTACGTTTAAGCAGATCCACCAAGTGGCCAGTTTCAGAGTGTTGATGTAGAGAGTCCCAAAGAAGATTCTCAGTGAAACCTTTGTTGGTAGCATCTTCCAGCCCTTTCTCTACAAAATTCTCCTCCTCAGCCTTTGTCAGATTCTCCGCCATATTTACTACACTAATAATAATAATACTGTATTTGCTGCTATTATTATTAACTCCATAGAATTAAGTAGCTATGCAACTTCATGCTTGTTTTAGACCAAACCTACAGACCCCTAATTTTAGATAAAATTACCCAAGAAAATAGGATTCCAATCTCGTATAACGTATATAAGTCTTCTCTTCGACTCACCACAAGACGAACGAATACGATGTTAGGAGCTAGTCTGTTTATTGGCGTCAAACCGCCTTTTTGTCATGCGCATAACACTACGCATGCGAAATTATTGGATTCGTAGTCGTGGGCGGGCCGTAATTCACTAAACGGCGCGCGCGTGTGTGCATGATAAAAATGTGATCCACTTTTACAAAATGACAAGCCTAGAACTACTCACTACGTACCACATGTCTAGCTCAAGACAAACTAAGTGCTATTGTCAATGAAGCTAGGTGGGACTAGTCTAACATTGAGTACTTATAGTTTCAGACAAAAACTAACAATCCCTTCTTCAATTCTTTGTCCAGAAATTTTGTTGGTCTTCTGATAATTATAATATTAATACCCTGACTAGAATTAGAGACATTTCTTTACCTTCATCTAAGCAAACAACTATTTGAGTGTGTTGTTACTTCTTACAATCTGGTGCTATTATGTCTAGAGCTGATTTCAAATCTGTAACGGTGTGAGGGAAACATGTCATTCTAGCATGTTTTGCATAAGCAGTGCATTGTGTTTTTCTGTACACTACACAAGGAAGGTTATCTTCAGTGGCATAGCAACACATGTAGCTCTGCATCATCCTCTCTGGTGAGTACACCACGCTTCCTTCTACCATAGCATTTGATTACCTCTCATATCATCCTGAACACTAGGACAGCATGGCTGTAGCTAATAGGTTTCATGAATCTGATAGGAACCTTTGATTTACCATTGTCCCCTACAGCATACAGACCATTATCTTTACATTCACCAGTTTCCACTATCTAAAAAGCTCATGAGCTATAATATTTGATTCTATAAGAAGATAAAGAGTATGATGGAATAGTTCTACTGCATGTAAAAGAGCTAGCCCTGAAAAAGAAAGAACAATCCTTCCTGTAGCTCCTAGTTATCTGTAGTGGTGATAATCTCCCTTCTCCCAACTATATAATATACTCCCAAGAAAATTAAGTCTAACAGCTACTCCTTGTAATAGTATTTCTATTACATTATTCCATGTAAAGTGGAAAATGTTATCATTACAAAATAATAATAATAAAATGTGGATATAAATAGTTTGATGTTTTCATTCTATACAAATGAATGTTGTTCAAATTGTGAAGATAGTGATCTGTAGGCTGTGGTATAGAATACCACTATGGAGTAGAGATGTTGTAGAAATGATGGATCTTGGATTATGGATTATAAATTCAGTAGAGAGATGGCATTGTGTTTGAAGATGTTGAATTGTGAATTGTGGGGATGGATTATGAGTAGAGATGTTAGCACTTGTGGATACGTTAGAAGGTGGAGATGGATGAGACTGAAAATAGAGGACTGTGGTGGTATGTGGATGTAGATCAATGAATGAATGGTGGAGATGTGGATCAATACATACAAACAAAACAAACATACACGACTAATATCAACAACAAACAACAAAATATACCTATCTAACATCAATAACAAACAACAAAACATACAAAAACAATAACAACAAACATATAGCTAAAACATGAAATCTAATAACTAGCTACAGTCATGCATGACACACACACACACGATAAAGACAAACAATACATAGATCCACTAGTTGGTACTTGTCCACAGATATTCACTGACTGGTCCACACAGTTCATCACCACATATTGGTCCACGAGGTCTGTCATCACAGTTTGTTAACACATCATTCATCCACATAGCTAGTTGGCTAGTCCACAATGTGTCACCACATAGCTAGCTGTAGTGCACATAATATTGACCATCACCATTTAGCAGCTAGCTGCTCCACATAGATAGTTGTCCACAATATAACTAATTGGTCCAACACATGTAGCTAGTTGAGCCACATAACTTGTCCATTGTAGTTAGTTCGTAAAATTCATCCATAATACGTAATACCTCTTCTTTCCACAAGGATTAATAATCCGTCCAATAATAATATAATCAGTTAGTCCACAGAGCATGTATGCTTTTAATTCACAAATTGAAGATAATTGTTCCACAAAATTATGAAGAATCCAAAATAATAATATAACTGTATAACATTGATCCACACGAAATGAGAAAGCTTAGTGTTTTTTTTTTTAATTTTTTTAATTTTTTTTTTTAATTTTTTTTTTTGATGAATAATTAGTGGATGCAAGCCCGAAAGAGCTTAATCGCATTAAGCTTCTTTCGTAGCTTTCTCATGAAGAATCTTATCTTAGATTTTTTCTTCTTTGGCCATGAATCCAGATTTCCTTCGGCAGCTTGCTCTAATAATGTGAAAGTAAAGCAATATTGTAGTACATCATTGGAAGCTATTATTATTTTACCTGTTTCAGTTTCTGTGTTTATATTAACAAGGACCAGAGAACATTCTTTGTTAGACTATGTAAAAGTGACACACTAATTAACATTATGATCAAGTGAAATATATAGCTACAATAGACAGATTTACCGTGTGAATGTGTCTCCACATTTATACTACTTATTCAGTAAATATACTAATGTGCATGGCTGCAGCATTGGGTAATACCTTATCTTCTTGAGGGGAATTAGCATCAACTTCCTTCTCAATGCTAAGGTCGTCATTGCACACATCTACATCCTCCATTTTCACACATTCATCATCTTTCTGGTCTTTCACTTTGCTAGCATCCAAGCTAATCTCATCCGACACTTTGTTAAGACACGAAACATCATGGTCAATTTTCGGGTCCTCCTCTTTGTTATCAATGCATGGATTGAAATCGTTCACTTCTATCTGCTCTGTCTTCTCAATTTCTTGAAGGGAATCGTTGGGCAGATGAGCGTCTAAGCAAAGCACATTATCTCCCTGCTCACCTTTGTCTCCCTCAAGGGTCTTTAACTGAGAAAATGAAATAGATATTACAGCGGTCCAGTCACAGTTCTAAATCACCCCTCATAGTCTGCTTTCATTAAAAAAGTTGGAATAATAGCACAAAGATTGAATACAGAGAGGTCCCAGATTTACTGTGCGAATGTGTCCCAACAATTATATGAGTTATTGAATAAATATACCAAATCTGTATAGCCGCAGCATTGGATAATACCTTAACTTCTTGAGGAGAATTAGCATCAATTTCCTTCTCAATGCAAAGGTCGTCATTGCGTACATCTACATCCTCACATTCATCATCTTCTCGGTCCTTCACTTTGCTAACATCCATGTTAATCTCATCCAACACTTTGTTAAGACATGAAACATCATTGTAAACTTTCGGCTCCTCCTCTTTGTTGTCAATACTTGGATCGGAATCATTCTGCTCTACCTTGTAAATTTCTTGAAGGGAATCGATGGACAGATAAGAGTCTAAGTGAAATATGTTATCTCCCTGCTCACCTTTACTTCCATCAAGGGTCTTTATCTGATAAGGTAAAATAGTTATTATAGAAGTACAGTAACATTTCAAAATAATACAACACCCCTCGTAGTCTGCTTTCATTTTAAAAAATCACAAAGAAAGGGAAATCACTCTTTATGGAGCATTCCATTAAGCTAAGCTACAATAGTACAGTGGAAATTCCTTGAGACAGTGAGCGAGGGGTGGTCTATTTTCTCACTCATCATTTTTGGACACATCAAAGTGTCCTGGGCGATACGGACATTGCCTCATCTCAGGAGGTTGGAATATTGAGAGGTCCCACAGTAATGTACCTACCTCTATGCCACCAAGGTTCTCTTGATTGGCTTTGTGGAGCTCGGGTCTGATAAGTTCTATAGCCACAAACTTCAGATATTCCATGACAATCTGTTTAGAACAGACACAATATTAAATAATGTAGTACACTATAGCAAGGACCTCTTATTATGTCAACCATTGTAGGATAGCAATGTGAACTAAATGTGGGAGTGGGAAAAAATATTTCTTACTGTTTTGTGCTGATTGTTAAATGCTGGTTCTCCATACACAGAGAGTTGAATGACCCCTACCATCTGTATCACGTTATAAAAATCAAATCATTAGTAGTCCACACCAAACACTGAGACCTTACTTCGTTAGCTGGTGAGTGGATAGGTAGGCACAGAAGACCACAGTCGTGGGCTAATATGTCCACCTCTGCATCGTATTCGGGGTGCTGTAGAGAAATAAAACGGTAAAGTTAAATCCCAAATACCGAGACCCATTGAATTCCTGTATCTACCCATGTCATGCTAACTAGTTCTTACCAGAGACATCTTCTCTATCATTATGGCCTCTCCGGTTCTTGCCACGTGGCCAAGGATTCCTCTCTTTGTATCCCACACTACATTGCTGAGTTTTATCTTCCTCGGGTCTTCGTCGAGGACTTCACACGAAATAGAATGAGCTTGAGACCACAGTTCCTTTCCCTCATCACCATCTTTCACCAGGTACAGATGACACAACCCCGCACCACAGAGTATCATGGCATTTTGTGCGATTCTCACACACAGGTAAGGAAGCTCCAGAGTACTGCACAGCGTATCATAGATTAGCTCTTTGAGAATGTTGGATGGATCGAGTTCTTCTAGTTGTTCAGAATCTAAACGTCGGTGCACCAGCATCTCCTTCAACTCCATTCCAGTGTAGCCAATGGCCGTCATCGGGAGTTGGGTTTCTTCATCTCCAACTGCAGTTTCTTCTTCTGGTGTTGTTGAATTCCTACGTTTAAGCAGATCCACCAAATGGCCAGTTTCAGAGTGTTGATGTAGAGAGTCCCAAAGAAGATTCTCAGCGAATCCTTTGTTGGTGTCATCTTCCAGCCCTTTCTCTACAAAATTCTCTTCCTCAGCCTTGGTCAGATTCTCCGCCATATTTACTACAATTATATACTGTATTTGCTACAATTATTGATATTATTCCCATAGAATTGAGTATGCAGCAACTTTATGTGCATAATTATCTTTCTCCCTAGTTTTAGACCAAACCCTATGACCCTTAATTTTTTAAGGTTAAAATTGATAGCTAGATAAAATTACCGAAGAAAATAGGATTCCAATCTCGTATAACGTATATAAATCTTCTCTTCGACTCACCACAAGACGAACATATACGATAATAGAAGCTAGTCTGTGTATTGGCGTCAAAACGCCAGTTTTGGTCATGCGCATAATCTGGAATTCCGGGTCCTTCTCTCCTTACAGTATTCTTATAGTATATTACAGTAATCTTATTTTATAGTCAGTAATCTTATTATATATTATTGAATATTACATGTATATTACATGTATATTACAAATGACGTAATGTCGAGGATTTACACATAGAATCACCCGGAATTCCGACAAAAACTGACAATCTCTTCTTCCTCAATTCTTTGTCCAGAAATTTTGTTGGTCTTCTGATAATTATTTATTCTCTAGGATAATAGAACTAGAGACACTTCTTTACCTTCATCTAAGCAAACAATAAGAAACAGCTATTTGAGGAAGATTGTGTTACACTAGATGGTGCTTTTAGGCTTAGAGCTGATTTCAAATCTGTAACCAGTGGGGGAACATGTTGTTCTAGCAGGCTTGGTATATTGGTTATGCTACTCTGTCTCTTGTAATGCTTCAAGTGCATCAATTTTGCAAATCAATTCTTCATATTCAATGACAAACTTTACTCATTTGAAGATTACTTTGACTGAGCATGAAGAGCACATAATCAGACATTATAGCTCTCTGAGCATGATTTTTCTGTGTGAATAAGCAAATAGGTTCATGGAAACTGCTGCTATTAAATCCTGGCTAAAAACATAGCTGTAGAAGAATATTGAATTTTGACAGCAATAATCCACCACACAAAGTCAGTACAGAGAGTTCCTGTAAACAAACAAAATCTTGTGTTGTTTAGGACTCCAGTGATTTGTCATTGAAGTGTTTTTCTTTCAACACTACTTAAAGCAACCATTATAAGATAATCTTTTATTCATGTAAATTATTACATAGCTTACACATTAGGCAATTTGGACAGTAATAGCTGCTACCCAGTTTACAGCAAGCAATAACTACATGTACATGTGAAGGAAAGCAATAGTAAAGGCAAGGAAGGTGGAATTAATGTCTTGCTGTACACTACTCTGATACACAAAGAGGGTTAGATTGCTTAACCCTCTGACCGCGCTACTATTTTAATTAATTACACCTAAAACGCGCGGATGGCGTTAATTGAAGTTGTCTAATTTTTAGTAAGATGGCTGTAGGCTCTTTGACTATGCCCATGAGTGATCTCGGGAGATGTGGGAAGGTAGGCTATTGAAAACTGGATCCTAGCAACCACAAAACTCTAAGGTAAGCTTTAGCTAGCTAATTTTGTCGGGTGAACTATCTAGACAGGCTAGCGTAAGCTAACTGTAATGGCTGTGCACAAGGGGAAGTAAGCTGTAGTAGAGCTAGCTAAACTAAAATGGAAGGTTGTGCTACCTGATATTGGGTGCTAACCATTGTTTATCACCTTATTAGCTACAAAAGTTGCTAGTTGATCTTTAATTAGAAACAGTCTAGCTAATGCTTTGTTCATAACCTTTAGCTACTGTCTTGTTATTTGTAATTGGAGAACAATACTGTCTTGAAATTTGTAATTGGAGGACAATAAACTGTCTTGTAATTTGTGGCTGAATAGAAAGCATGATCCTAGATAGCTAGCTACTCAGATACCTGTCTGATAAGCCCAGCAAGGTGCTAGTTAGTTGTAGGGCTGAAACTAAGCTATATACACATATATAATCTGTTTTTCTATTTTTGTATAGGTCAGTGGACATGGACCATGACAAAGATAAATTGAAGGGTCATTTTCATTACATTCATCCATATAATAATCATTGTATTCTTCAATATCCTTCAAAATCATTATCAGCATCTTCACAAGTTGGCTTAACACTTAAGGATATCAGTGGCTACGGCACCTAGGGTGAAAATATGTTAATTAACCTCAGCATGGGGTGTCACACTACAGCTCCGCCTGGCTAGACTAAGTAGTAGAGCCTGTGCAGTTAGCTGTGTAAACGTTTATAATGAGTAGTTAATTGGCATATTTATATGCTCACCGCGGCAAGGGGTAGTTTAATTAACGCATATATATATGCGGGGCGCGGTCAGAGGGTTAATTAAATCCATTGTGTATCCTCAAAATGTCTTCATCTGTTGGTGGGTGTCCTAGTCATTTTTCAGTGGCACAGTATCACATGTAGCTATGTATCACCCTCTCTGAGTACACCACGCTTCCTTCTCCCATAGCATTTACACTCACCACCATGCTGAAGGCTAGGATTGTATCATTGTAATAAGTTTCATGAATCTGGTAAGGACCTTTGAGTTACCTACAGCATACAGACCATTTATCTTTACATCCACCAGTTTCACTTTCTTGATGGCATTAAAAAGCTCATGACTTATAGCTATGATATTTGAATCTATAAGAAGATAAAGAGCAAGACGGAATAATTCTAGCTACATGTTATGCACATACAAACAAACAAACACAAAGATCTCTAGTCTCCTATTGCTATAAAGACCTTCACTTGCTATCTAGGGTCCTTGCAAGAAAGCAGTAATATTGCACTAGGAGTTTTGGTAACTAGAAACATTTTTCAAGGGATAATTTTTTTCCTCAAAAATAGGATTGGAACCCACACAGATTGTACCATTATTCAAATCATTCCACCAGTACATCACTAGATATGTACCAGTACCCACAACACCTTTTATGTACAAAAACTACCAGAGGGGTAGGACACTTTAAGTATACAGTGAGTTCTGTGTGCATAGTCTCTATTCATAACTACACATACACTACATCCAGCTTGCACATAATTATATTAGACAGATCACATTAGGCCATATATAGCTGCAATCAGGAAGTACGTAAGAGCAGGAATCACACAGGTGAAAGGCTACTCTTTTCAGCAGCCACTTAGACGCGCCCCGAATTCGTGGTCATACGTGTGTTTACGTATAAGTAGGCGGGGCTAGAATCATCCGTGCGATGGCCTTGAAAGTGAATTACTTATACAAGCAAGAGGTGCCAGATATAGCGACCAGGAAAGATGATGGTATCAAAGTTAAAAGACGATTTCCCTCAAAAATCCCAGTAAGGTCTTATCAGAAACCGCTGAGATAAATGTTATATGAGTTTTTTTAATCTCCTCCTGTAGTTGGTAGTGGGAAGAGTGAATAAGTCAGAGCTGCCTGACTTAGAGAGGTGTAAGTTTCTCTTCCCAGCAGCTGCACAAGGTAAGCTATTTATGAACTTGAGTTAGCTAGCCACATGTATCAGCTTAGTTACTTGAAGTTAGTCACTTTTAGAGAGAGCCCTCAAAATCCCAAAACGCTAACTATGGTTTGTTACTAGATTTCTAGGAAGGACAGAAGCTGTTCTTAATACTATGAACTTGAGTTAGCTAGCCTGTATCAGCTTTGTTTCTTGAGGTTAGTCACTTTTAGAGAGAGCCCTCAAAATCCCAAAACGCTAGCTATGGTTCATTACTAGATTTCTAGGAAGGACAGAAGCTGTTCCTAGAGGATAAAGGGTTAATTGTGGCACTCAAGAGTAAGTCTCATATTTCCTCTTCCCAATCCCACTACCCCTTAGTTACAGACCTTACTCAATACATTAACAACAAGATGGGCAGACCAGACCAGGCACCCCTGTACATTTATGTTGATAATGAGATAGTGGTCTCACCAGAGAACACAATGGCTGAACTGTATCAGGAACACAGAGAAGATGACTTCTTTCTTTATCTGGCCTATTACGAGGAGAACATTCACACATATCGAAGTAAATCTTTTTTATCTGACAATTTAACAACTTAATTTCAGTGTAGGTTAGGCTAATCTTAATCATCAGGCAATTGATGTTTTTTGTCATTTGTTGTAAGTGTGAACATGTCAGGTATTTTGGTGGCAAAACTCTTGGTAATGACTTTAGTGTGGAGATTTGAGTATATAGTTTACTTCGTGGATGTATATACTGCATTATAAGCCAGGATATGAAGTAGAAAAGTTTTTACCAGTACATGCTTTATCAGAGGTTAGAAGCCAGACGCAAAAAGTAGAGGCCAAAGTTTTATTATAAGAATAAATTATTATTAGAATATAGTAGCTATGACCTATGACCTATCTCACTGAATGTACATGCACCGTATAAAAAATTGGTACTTAATTAAATGCGTTAAAAGGAAGAAGAGAAATGGAACCAGTTTCAAGAAGAGTCTTTGAGTCAAGGCCATCCATGTACTGGATCTGTCTCCTCACATATTCCACCATTTTAGCTAGATTTCTTGGGTCTGTATCCCTTTCTTTGTCAATTATCATGTTCCTGCATAAATATAGAACAAGGTATTCCCCAATTCTTATTTTTTATCAAGCTTTAAAAAAAAAAAAAGGCTTGAACTTCTTAAAGATTCATGCACTAATGGTTATGAATATCATTAAAAGGGGACCCCAGTCAGATGAACTTTAAGCACTCTGAATTGCCTCAATTCTATAAACTATAGGTCTTCACTGGAGGGATTCCGCTATTGTAGTTTCTTCTAATCCTCTTGCTAATACCAACTCTTTCATTTCAATGGGTTTATCTCTTGGCTATGAATATTATTAATAGGCTCTATGTTGCAAAATTAAAACATCCTGGTAATTAATTAGAAGGTGGCCTCAGTTCTATCAAGCGGACATATCTTAATAATAATAGAGATGTCCTCAGGTTGGGTTCCACTATAACAAACAAAAACTGACCTCCATATAGCAGATGCTAACACTTTGTCATTAGATAGGAGACCCTAAAAGAGAAATCATAGTGAGTTTTCATAGAGAAGTGTATATGCTGTTACTCTAAGGAAATCTTGATCTCAGTAACAGCTGTATTATGGAATAGTTCTACAATATTATTAATAATTTTACAGTCGGCTGGCAAACTGTGTGAATATATACAGCAAATAGTAGTAATATGACAGTGAGATTAACCAGAACTACAGTAAGTTTTCTAGTTTACCCTAGGACAGTATCCATACTATAACTACAATAGAACTTCTCTATTCCAACCTCATCTCTGGAACCTCTATGATTTAGAAGTAACCATAACAGCCATTGTGTAATGTAGGGAACCTTTTCTGTAGCTAAGCGAAAAGCCTGTGTGCTGTGTTCTACTCACTACACCACAACTACCTTGAAGGGACTATAACTATATATATATCTGTACCTCTTCATAGGCGAGAGTCAGTCCATAGAACTGGGAGACTAGCTCTCTAAGAGTGAGTGCCGCTGTTCTGCTGTTATCAACCTGTAATGAGCAGGATTATGATCATAATGAATGTTATTATTATCATAGCTCCCATAATGACACTTTCCACTGGTCTATAAACTAATTCAGATTAATGCTTAGGTCCTTTAATTATAATGATGCTGAAGGGTTTTTTGTTTCCTTGACCCTTTACCTACTAGAATATGTATAGTGTAACTGAAAATCTACAGAAACCTTTCCTTTTCAATGTGATCAGCAAATCATATATACCTCCTGATATTGATAGTGCTTCAGTGTGAAAACAAAAAGTGGAAGTCAAAAAAATGCAAGGAAAAAACAAAAACTCAATTTTGTCCCCACACTCCATACTTTTAATTAATGGGACAACAATATCTTCATTTTGATGTAGGTGTGGGCTTAAATGCCTTCATGTGGGTGTGGGTGGAGCTTGTTGTCTGAAACTCCACCTCACTGCTGACCCATGGAGAGTACATGCCACAAAAGGAACTTTAACAACTACAACAGCAAAGAACATACTCCAATTTCTTTCATTCGGTTCTCAATATCAAACCAAAAAGTGGCCACAACCTGCTTTAAGAGGTAGTCACCATCGGCTCCTTCGCGTTTCAGTCTTACTATAAGGAACCAGACATGGAGGTGTGCCACCTTGAACCACGACTGAAATGTGTCCGGCATAGTACAAACTGGAACAAAATTGATAAGCACAAGAACGTAGTAGGATAAGTTAAACTTTTTAAAATTAACCCTTTAAATGTTGCAGTTAATATTTATCCACTGGTGAATAATACTAAACCAAATCTACAGAATCAGGGAAGCTGATTGAGTCCCAGAACCTGGAGTCCAAATGAGATTCATCTCCATTCATAGCGACTTTCACCTCTATTCTAACCCCATGATATGAGTGAAACCCCTGTATACAGTTGAAACCCTCTATTTCGACTCCCTGAAATGAGTACACCTCTGTATATAGTGGAACCCCACCTACTCCAACCCCCTGAACTGAGGACATCTCTCTATCCCAACTCTCTGAAATGTGGACACCTCTATGTCCTAAATAACAACTGTGTACTGAACTTCACCCCCCTGAAATGAGGTCACACCCTTTAATTTGTCCCAAGGTGTCCAGAATAGTGAGTAAGTGGAAGATAAATGGAAGTACTGACAAACTAGAGAGCTTAACCTCACTCTTCTCTCTCCCCTTCCCACAAAACAGACAGCAGAGATAAAAGAAGTGTTTAAACAATAATTATTTACCTTCAAAAAAGTCTTCATACTTAATATTATCTATACAATTCTCATACAAGGATTTAGCTGATCTTAATAATACCTATAGCATAATAATAATAATTATTATTAGAGTAATAATAGAGTACTTTTTAATTTGGTGGCAATTTAATTTGGTGGTGATTTGGGGCTTGGACTTAGTGGTGACTTAATTTCCTGTGAATTCGCATAATACTTGTTAGAAATTTCATCTCACCAGTCACTACTATCTCATTTACAATGGCCTTTATGAAGAACTATCGTTTCTGTCTATGCAAATGTGTTGAAATAAAACATACCGCTTTCCGGGAATAAAATCCTCCTACCCATCCAATCCACTTCAAGATTCGATCACCAAGTTTCTCTTCATCCTTTGATTCCTAGTTTGCACGAGAATCGATAATAAACTAGGTATTTCCAATAAACTAGTTATTGAGAAACCTTTTACCAGATATACATTACATAAGTGTCCTCTGATATTACATGTTATTACACTGTACTGCAATACATATTGGGAAACCCCTTACCAGATATACATTATATAAGTGTCATCTGATATTACATGTTATTACATTGTACATATTGGGAAACCCCTTACCAGATATACATTACATAAGTGTCCTCTGATGTTACATGTTATTACGCTGTACTATGTAGATACACTGTAATGGATATGGCATAGATCCACACCACTTATAATAATTCTTTAGATCTTTTTCTCAGGTCATTAGTTCCCTAACATAATATTCCTCCATCCTTAACATAACATTCCCTTCCAAATATTCTGTTCCTAATGTGACAATCCATCTGTATAAGAATAATTTGAAAGACCTCAATCTTGAAGATATCACCTTTTTACAGCACAAACTTCAAGCATTTGGGATAAAAACTTTCTAGGTGGCCATAAGAATTTAATACCACTTAATTACTCCACTAAATAGTGGTACATGGTGCACAGGACATATCACAGACAGGGACAGAGTATGATAGACTAATCATAAAATATCAGAGCTACCGTTGTCGAAATGGAACACAGTCTCCGAGTAGGATGGGCCTCTGAGACCAGGAATGGATGGGACTTCACTCGGCAGCAACTCATAGGAGTGGAGACATTGTGGTAGCTAAGGTAAGGAGGAGAGATTCGAGGGTATGAGGATGAAAATAGCAGAGATGAGTCTGCAAATCTGATATCATGATAATGAAGAAATGAGCTGGCTTGTGAGTGAATAGAGATGATCCTTGTGTGCTGAGCAATACGCTGCTGTGGTACAAGAACCCAAGAGACGTATCTCCTCCCTAGTAATAGCCTGAAGGAGCAGCAAAACCCTAAACTTCCCGAAGTAGGCATATTTATTTCAATTTTACACACTAGTATAGGACCCTAATTTCTTATAATTAGAATGATCGAGGAGTTCATAGTTCGTATGCATTGTTTTCTATGCGGTAGCTAGGTAGGTAGATAGGTGTGTATCAGAATGTCCAACGTTACTACTACTACTAGTGCAGTGGAGAAGTCAGAGGAGACCTTTCATATATACATTCTCTCCTTTTCTTATGGGTTTCTACTAGTAAGAATAGTGTTGTTAGTAATGTTAAAGACTTGAGAATGTTGTTGTACCACACATCCAGATAATTATCTTGGGCCATATGATTATTCGTTGGCAGTGGAGGAGAGTGAAGGTCTCTCAGTTTCCAAGTCATTACCCTGGAGATAAATCCTTCAAGTGCAAGGTTTATAGTACACCTTAATATAGCCACACCCACAAAGGGCCCTCCCACAGGGGTTTCAAAAAACCCCTTCCCACTGTAACTTGTAATCATTGTCTCTATTACAGCAAACACCCTGCATGTGACATGAGCTCAAGAGGTTTTACATAATCAGCTGAAGCAAAAAAGGCTTTGGGGGGGTTCAGTCATTGTGGCTCACAAAGGGATGACACTTTTGTCAGTTTAAGATTAACTTGCAGTGAACAATTTGGTGTTGGGGGAGGGGGAAGGGGTGGGGTTGAGCTTTTTCTTTCTTCTTTCTCGGCCACTATGATATTCAAGTGTAGTGTATGACAAGGTATATGCTACACAAATCAGTATATTTTGTGGTTGACCCTTTACCATATTGGGGGAGTTCAGTCATTGTGACTCACAAAGGGATGACACTTTTGTCAGTTTAAGATTAACTTGCAGTGAACAATTTGGTGTTGGGGGAGGGGGAAGGGGTGGGGTTGAGCTTTTTCTTTCTTCTTTCTCAGCCACTATGATAATTCAAGTGTAGTGTATGACAAGGTATATGCTACACAAATCAGTATATTTTGTGGTTGACCCTTTACCATATTATTATAGTATTATTGTTCTGGCATGTCAATAATTAGGAACTGTGGAGATTTTAAGCCTTACCGATCCCAGTTACCACGATAACAGGTATTAAATTTCAGAGGAGGATTTGTTCCCATCAATTAACTTGGTACTGATTGGATAGTGCCATTTTTAAAGTACTTTCAATCAAATGAGAAAAAATTTATCCTTATAACTATAGTGTCATCATAAATGATGTTACTGTTTTGTGATAGGCTATTCGTCAAAGACTTATTTCAGACTTTGCTACCATCAGTGGACTCTCTCCAGATCCTACATTAATCAATGAGAACTTTGGGCCTGAAACGTTTGGTGCTTGCAAAGGTAAGGTGTCCTTGGGATGTAAGTGACCTTGGGATGTAAGTGACCTTGGGATGTAAATGACCTTGGGATGTAAATGACCTTGGGATGTAAATGACCTTGGGATGTAAATGACCTTGGGATGTAAATGACCTTGGGATGTAAATGACCTTGGGATGTAAATGACCTTGGGATGTAAATGACCTTGGGATGTAAATGACCTTGGGATGTAAATGACCTTGGGATGTAAATGACCTTGGGATGTAAATGACCTTGGGATGTAAATGACCTTGGGATGTAAATGACCTTGGGATGTAAATGACCTTGGGATGTACATGACCTTGGGATGTAAATGACCTTGGGATGTAAATGACCTTGGGATGTAAATGACCTTGGGATGTAAATGACCTTGGGATGTAAATGACCTTGGGATGTAAATGACCTTGGGATGTACATGACCTTGGGATGTACATGACCATGGGATGTAAATGACCTTGGGATGTAAATGACATGGGGTGGAATGTAAATGACTTTAACTGTAGATACTTCCCCTCGGCCTGTTTTGGAGTACGTGTTTGGTGTTGGATGGAGGACTGTGTCTGATGTTTGTTGGAGGGCTGTGCCTAGCCACTGGTACAGAATGAAGACATGTGAAGCTGCTGATGCATTTGGTAGAGTTCAACATCCTGTAGTTAACATGTTCTCCCAAAATAATAGTATTTTGTTCCATATATGGTAGTAATACAGTGGAACCTCTCTATTTGGGACACTTTGTATAGGAGTAGCTAACATAGAGGCAACTGAGGCACTTGCCTCAGTATAATATTTTTGCTATTGTAAAACTAAATTTTGGTGCAACAGCTAATGTGTATAGTGTGGTAGAATGCTTATTAAAAACAGTCTGAGGTGCAACCAGATTGAATCAAGGAGGTCTAAAATACAAAAATTTCCTGGGAGGGGGGCATGCCCCCAGACCCTCCTAAATGACACTGTGTAGTCACAAATATATCTCCTGCCTCAGTATGTATAAATTCCTGGCTACTCCTTTGCTTTGGGACAAGTTAAGATGTCCTGATTAGATGGTCATTTCAGTGGATATAATTTTAGTAAACATATCCAAGTGTCCTTAATACAGAGGTGTCCTCATTTCAGGGGGTTGGAATAGAGAGGTCCCACTGTATACAGAGGTGTCCTCATTTCAGGGGGTTGGAATAGAGGGGGTTCCACTGTACTTGTCTCTCTGAGAAAAGCTCATGAAGATGACTGGAACTTTATTGACATTCTTTTCTGTGCTTCTCTGAGGTACACTTTGCTTCTCAGTCTCCTTTTTGTCTTATATTCCTAGTTTCATCAGAAACTCTAGATTTAGCATTGTGTTTTGTCTAAATACTAGTAATATGTAATATGCATGTACCACACATCTACCACATGCATGTATCATGCATGTTGATTTATGAATCAGATGAGTTCCACAACTCTATATTCCTATTAACAGTATCATTGAATGAGAATATTCTGAAAAGCACCACCACTTCTATTCCCCTTGAGGAGCAGGCTCCCCTCTCAGCCAGCGATATATCTCGTGGTCGTAGAATTGAAGCCTTTCCTGATTTTGTATCAAAACTTAGAACAGTGAAGTCCTTTGGTGAGTTGGAGAAGGAACTTCTGAACAGGGCCTGTGACCTTTATACTAAAGCAAGATTCAAAGATGGGGTGAGCATGTTGTTGTTGCTGTCGTTGTTGTTGTTACGTGTTGTTGTTGTTGTGCTGCTGCTGTTGTTGTTGTTGTTGCTATTTACTCTATGCACAAGATCTCCTAATTTCACTCTATGTGTAGCTGTACAATCTAATGGTAAGAGTGACAGTTGATGGCCCTAAAGTCCCTGTGATCTGCCTGCCAGGTATGCATGATATGCCTGAAGTATGGTAGACCCAAAGGCAGCATGACTAATTGAAATCTAGTATTGTGATAGAGGAATTTCCCCTTTAGAGGAGCTACTTGGGAGAATGTAGAGGAATTCAGACATCCTTGTTTGGTAGAGTATAACCAGCCCACCATTACTGAGGTCTGGAGGGGGGTATACAAGGAGACACTCAGGTTGTGGTACTCACCACTGGAAGTAGTGAGTAATGGCATTATGTCTCTTAGGTTTCAGACCATTATCCTTATCCTGACCAAGCAGGAAGTGATTGTCCTAAATGTTTGGTCTTGTTTAATAAAAAATTAATAATGAGTGATAATATTCTACCCCCAATTCATGGCTTTAATGTAAAATCGTTTGTAAACTGCACATCTGATTAACTCTTCCCAAGAGGCACCATAGTAATTAGCATAACACAAAAGTCTGCTTTTGTTACCTAAAATAGTAACACTGCCTATTCAGGACACCTTTTTGAGCCTAAGGAAAGTGTCCTGATCGTTAGTTAGAGGAGTGGTCTCATTTCAGGGGGAGATGAATTAATATTTTGGGACGTGTCCAGTGTCCTTAATATGGAAAGCTAGTATCTATTATAAGACATTTCTTGGAAATGAAGGGACTATGAGGATGGATGAGGTCACAATGCTGAAAAGTACACAAAGCTAAAGAAGGATGGACACTGTAATATGAATGGACTAATTATTGTGCAACAAGGATGGATTTCTTGCAACCCTCTCCTCTCTGTACATATCCTGTTGAGTGGGATGGGCTGTTTGGTGAAGTTCTAATACCATATAGTATTTGTTGTTCCTCCTCTCTCCCTACAAATCACAGAACTGACATGCAGTGAAACCCCTCTATTACAACCCCCTGAAATGAGGACACCTCTGTATACAGTGGAACCCCTCTATTACAACCCCCTGAATTGAGGACACCTCTGTATACAGTGGAACCCCTCTATTACAACCCCCTGAAATGTGGACACCTCTGTATATAGTGGAACCCCTCTATTACAACCCCCTGTAAAGAGGACACCTCTGTATATAGTGGAACCCCTCTATTCCAACCCCCTGAAATGAGGACACCTCTGGATACAGTGGAACCCCTCTATCTCGCCTCTGAAATGGTAACACTTCTAGATACTTGGATTTGTCTTAAATAACAGCTCATGTATTAGAACTTCACCCCTTGAAATGAGACCACCCTCTATACTCAGGACACTTGAAATGTGTCAGAAATAGAGGTTCCACTGTAATTGCAAAATTAATGTTATTGTAGCACCTGAAAAATATTTCAGTATTCTTGTGTTTAAATGCACACAACACTACAGGAATTTCCTGAGGCTCTGTTTGAAGAGTTTGGTCAAATCCTTCATCGGTTACAGGACACGTATGTTTCAGTTATCAGTTCAGCTAGAAAGAGTGCAGGAATATGATGACTGCACAGGGAATGTGATGGTGTCCTTTTTTCATGAAAGTGGCTGCATATAAATTTGGAACCATGTGTTGCTTAAGTGTGGATGTAATTTATGTCATCTATGGGTGTGACTGGAAATGTGAACCTATGATAATTTGCCGTTTTGGGGTCAACATTATCCTTTCCTGGTTACAAAGCCTCTGAGATCAGAGAAAAATAGAATAAAGGAAAGTATCTTGAATCCAATTAAGCTTGGTCACTTGAACGTACTCCACTATAGAATCACAGTTTGTTTACATATTTGCTTGCTACCAAATTCCAATGAAAAATACCCTTTGGATGCATAACTGAACTTAATGCATTGCTGACTGTATTCACCATAATAATTTTAATGACTATGTTTAAATATTATTAATAATATTATTATATCCAGTGGATGTAACTGTATGGCTGCCTTGAATTACTGATCTCAGAATATATGTAACACTGGAAAATGGCTGTGCCTAAGAAGGGATGTTGTCACATGCCTATGGGTGGATGTGACTGGAAGTAACTGTTGTAAACTTGGGGAAATGAATATTGTTGGTCTATGTTCTTGTTCCTGATTAACATGTTTAAAGCTAAAAATAGAAAGCTTGAGGAGAAAAGTAAAGGAAGTCACACCAAACCTTGAAGAGAGAAGGAGAGGAGAGGAAGTCACACCAGGCTATGAATTTTAGCCTGTGTATACAGTCAGCTATGTTATAGTTAGTTATAGTGTGATTTGGGATAGTGGTGGGGTACAAGTCAGGGCCTCCCCCTCCCACCAGGGCCTTGTATGTGCGTGTATCTCTAGAGTAGAATGTTCTAATACTAATCACTCCCTTATATATTTCCCTGCCAGAGTATTGTGGCAGTGGTGATCGTAGAAGAAAGTTAATTTGACTCCCTTTGTGCTCACAGTCTTCAAATTTGGACAATGTGTGATCATAGTCACCTCCCCTTCCCCTTACCCATCCCCTAGCTTGATTGAGTGTGTGTGTACTGTGGTTGTCTACTCAATGATAGATTTGTAATATAACCTAGTAGCTGGATGATAGGTTTTTCAGCTGGTTATCTTCACATATGATTTCTGGTCCCTAATTGAGCTTCTTTTCTGTTAATTAACCTGTTAATTAGCTAAGTTTCTGTTAGTCTACACTGGTGCCTGGTGGCAGGGCCTGGTGCAGGGCCTGGTGGAGTGCCTGGTGCTGGGCCTGGTGCAGTGCCTGGTGCAGGGCCTGGTGGAGTGCCTGGTGCTGGGCCTGGTGCAGTGCCTGGTGCAGGGCCTGGTGGAGTGCCTGGTGGCAGTGCCTGGTGCTGGGCCTGGTGGCAGTGCCTGGTGCAAGGCCTGGTGCAGGGCCTGGTGGAGTGCCTGGTGGAGTGCCTGGTGCAGGGCCTGGTGGCAGTGCCTGGTGGAGTGCCTGGTGGAGTGCCTGGTGGCAGTGCCTGGTGGAGTGTCTGGTGGCAATGCCTGGTGGAGTGGGGGGGAGTTCAACTGTAAACTGTTGGTTACCAGAAATTCGTGGATTTTGAATGTATTATAGGTATTTCCAATAGAAATAACATTATTTATTGTTCTTTGCATTAGACATTTTGAAAATTCACAGTCTCCCTTTAGAAAAACAGTGCCTTCACAGAAAGATAGATTATGCCCTATATAAACTTATTGTTGTCTATACCGTGAATTGTTCTTACTACAATGGTGTCCACCTTTCTATATAAAGTGGTACTGAAATATATGAATATTTTGTCCTAAGATGGCTAACTATGTTGTTGTTGTTTTTTTCAGCTTGTCATCTGGAAGGAGTGCAGTCCTTTAGCACTAGTGTACAGTAAATGGCTGTTATATTGAGTGTACACTTGAGTATAACTTAATATGGGCATGTTGTATTGTATATAAAAGATGTCCTCATTCTGTTATGGCTATTCCAATATAGTTGATGGGGGAAGTGTCCATCAATAACAATAACTTCCAAATCATTCACTATTGGAACACAAGGCTCTGGGCATACCTCAGTCACATTAATGTACTTGTATAAGTTTGGCCACTAGCTGTGTGTAGCCTACTTTTGTGAGCTTCAATAACAGTATGAATGTGTGGCTCAGGTTTCCTGACTTGGCTAGGTTAGCTAGTTCACTTCTGGTATGGCTACTCCTAAAACAATTTCACTTTTTTCCTTCTAAAAAGTATGACTGTGAGGTTGAAGGTTACCCCATCATTTTGAGAAAATATTCTTGTGCTATCTCACCTCATTAGTAATGTAATGGGACTCTAATGCTCTAAAATGAGGACACCTCTGTATACAGTGAAACCCAACACCCTGAAGTAAGGCCACCTCTGTATTAAGGACATCCTTATAGTCCCTGAATAACAGCTATATTCCTATTCACCCTTCTGTAAGAGATGTTTGTTAACTTGAGGGTTTTAATGCAAGGACTGTTTGTTATTTTTGTTATGTGCATTGAAGGGTTCCTTTCATCTACATCGTTGTAACACCTATGTAGATTTGAGGAAAGTGTCCCTATTAGAGGAGTGGTCTCTGAAGGGAGGGAAAGGGTAGTTGTTTTTTTGTTTTTTTTTTATTTTTTCCCTCATTTTAGGGGGTTGAATGAAGGGGGGTGATGGTATACCCATAGATTCAAGGATATACAATATAATTTGGTTTCCTTTCAAAGGAGGGAGTGTAAGGGTTGAATGGAAGGTGAGAATGCACCCATAGGTGTGGTGCCCTGAAACCTAGCATATTCAGGATATCCTCTGACATCAAAAGCTAACTCAACAAGTTGTCCTTTGGAAAATAAGCTATACCTGTGGCTCTAACAATGGAGTGGATATTTGTGATATAGTCCTGGAGGTTGTATTTACTCATACACATCCTCACATGTAGCCTATATTCGGCATTGTGATGCAATGAAAATGACTTTTGCTCTAGCCATGATGTAAGTTGTGGGAAACTTTTCTGAACAGCAATGTGACAAGATGATGCAGAGTTTTACTCTGAAGTCAAAATTGACCCTCACCTGACCTTTGTACCTTACCTGTCAATAACAGAGTAAATGAGAATCTCTCTATAGAAGGTAGAGATGATCAGTTCCCCTCCTGATTGTGAAGCTAATATCATAGCACTGTGCTAAGTGGCTGAGTGTGGCAGCTACTTTATACTGGGACTCCATTATCAGGACCTTGGCTCTCTTGTCCTGTAATTCTGTTGGGGGTCTGGCTGAATTCCTACTGGACTGGTTAAGTAGAGAAACAAGATGTACAGTGTCAGTACGCTGAGATTAGGGTCAGTACACTGAGATTAGAGTCAGTACACTGAGATTAGAATCCATACACTAAGATTAGGTTAATATTACACTGAGATTAGGGTCCCTACATTAATATTACACTGAGATTAGGGTCCCTACATTAACATTACACTGAGATTAGGGTCCCTACATTAATATTACACTGAGATTAGGGTCCCTACATTAACATTACACTGAGATTAGGGTCCCTACATTAACATTACACTGAGATTAGGGTCCCTACATTAATATTACACTGAGATTAGGGTCCCTACATTAATATTACACTGAGATTAGGGTCTTACACTGAGATTAAGGTCTTAGTGCTCACTCCAGGAAATCATAGGCTCAAGTTAATTAACTGGGGCAGTGGTTCCTGTTAAAAGCCTGGGGTGGAGAGGGGAGAAATCTTTTGTTGGGTAATTCAACTTGTTTAGGCCTAGTGGTGAGTAGTTGGATACTCTGACTCCTGACAGCTTCCAGATACTCTTAATGAAACTCTGTGTATATCAACCAACCACTTCATACAGTTGACTGAGCCTTGAGGTAGTGTTAATCCTCTAAAACTGTTTAATTTTCATGGTATAAATGTATTTCTAGAATGTGGTTTGTGCATATAATTATTTTCTGACATTAGACACTGAAACACTTTACTGATAAAATAAGTCTAGAACTTTTGAACCACTACTCAATGGGTGGAGTTATATGAGCATGATAAATAAACCACGCCCTTTTAATAGAATGAGGCCAGGCAACCAGCCAACCAAGCAAGGTTTGTGTTGGAACTTTTATCTCTGATTTTGGTTAGTTTAGTGGTCTGGTACCTTTATCTCAAACTCTCATTGGGGCCACCTGGTGGTGTCAGAGAACAGGCGTGTGCGTATATAGCAGGACAAATAGAGTTTATTTTATTCCAACCTCTTCCTTCCCACTCCTTCAATTCCCCTGTTGGGATGACTCTCATTATTTTAACCCTGCTGAAATGAGTTGAGGGGTTCAAGGTCTATAGCCAGACCTGATGTGGTTCAACTTCACTGTTAGGTATTGTCATTATAAGGTATATGCAGTGAACCCCCCATACTTCAACCTCCTGAAATTAGGCTCCAGTAAATTATGCCGGGCATAATTGGAGCATAATAGGTTCAACCATTATGCTGGACATAATGGAGCATAATAGGGAGCTTCAACCATTATGGTTGGCATAGTTTGGAATTGATCATGACTGACTAGTACATGCCCTAAGTGCATGTTGTAGCTAATTAGCGAATTAGTCCTAATGGAGTTTTCCTGCTCTAGTACTTCTAATCCTGAGATTGAGAGTAGTAGCAGCAGCGGTGAATCATGAGTAAGAGTTCTTTAGTTCAACAAAAAAATAGGAGTGCTTCATTGCTAAGTAGATTAAGAGCCCCTACTAAGTCTGATTTGTGTTGAAAAAGGAAGATACTGACTCAATTTGTTCTAAAAAGTAGGGCATAATGGGTAGAATTCAGAGCTTAATAGGGTTAGATTTTGAACAATGCTCCAAAGCATAATGGGCAAAAATTTGAGTAATTTACTGGACTCTACCTGAAATGAGTGCTGGAAGTGTTAATATTAGTATGAAAAGGGAGGAATCTATCTTAAACTCTCACAACTGGCCACTCAGAGGCCCCTAGATACTTAGTGTGTGTGTTGCCTTTAGTATGGTCTATTTGTATTGTACTGAGATGTCCTTGTTTCAGGGAGAGATTCAGAGGTTCCAGAGGGGTTTAGAGAATAAGAAAGTCAAGGGGTTGGAATAGAAGGTACAGAGAGGGCTCCTAATTAACCAGAGATGGGTAAATGAGGTAAGAGTGGTCAGAAGTTCCTCAATGGGTTGAAGGTTCTTCCTTTTTTCAAAGGGTTGGAATAGAGGGGCTCCACTGCACACTGAGGTATCCTGATTGGGCTTCCACTTTATTGCCCAAGTGCTGTTTGTACATTTGTTGAGTCTCTAGAGATATGGGTTCTTAGTTGTTAGTTGTTAGTGTAGTCAAAATGTCTTGAGTGGGTTGTGTGTGAGATAGTGGTGGGTGGTGAGTTTTATTTGTGTGTATGGGAATGAAATGATGGTTAGTATTAACAGTGCTTTGATGGAAACCACCTCTATAGATGTATGTATTAATAATCCATCTGTTTCTACCTGTATGCACCATTTCCTCTACCAACCATTTCCTCTATGTGTCCAAGCAAACTCTGACTAGTATAAGCAGGCCACCTCTGTATAATAGCCAACTGGTTGTGTCCTAAAGCTTACACTGTATAAGCAGATCAACTATGTATAATGGCCAACTGGTTGTGTCACAAGGGTGACCACTATTATAACAGGTTCCACTGTATAAGCAGGCCACCTCTGTATATATATATATATACACTTGCATGATGTACAAATGTGTAGTTATATTCCAAGAATTATGGGTAGTCATTCTGTTTTTATATCTACTTGTAGATTAGACCCTGATAAAGCACACCCTGGTCTCCAATCAGTTGCATCCATCACATCCAGCATACAGTTTCAGTATGACTCATCACAACTGGGAGTGAAAAGAATGTCTCTGGAACCTTTATTGGGTATTATTAGATGCTATAGACCTCTACTGTATGTATTGGATACCTCTATTGAGTACTGTAGACAAGGTGGTGATAAAACAGTGTAGGGGTGATTGGAATGGAGGAAAGACAATGGAGGAAAGACAATGGAGCATGCAATACCTCTGTGTGTGTGTGTGTGTGTGTGTGTGTGTGTGTGTGTGTGTGTGTGTGTGTGTGTGTGTGTGTGTGTGTGTGTGTGTGTGTGTGTGTGTGTGTGTGTGCGTGTGCAGATGCATATGAGTTGCTGGAGGTAGGGGAGGTGTCTAGTGCAGTGCTAAATATAGTAACAGTTTGTTACTGTTCTAGGAAATCAGAGCTAAAATGCCCTATTATAGCTCCACCCCCATACCAAAATAATGGGGGTACACTATTACTATTACCCTTAATCCTATTGAGAGAAGTGGGGAGCAGAATGTTATTGCAGGTATGAGAATGTCCATTCATTTTATTATTCTCCAACCACTACATACACACACCAGCTTCAAACAAGAATGAATCCTCTCTTGAGGCTCCTGAACTAAAACTGACATCGACCATGACATCAACCACACCATCTCATACTAAGAGCAGAAAAAATGATGCATATGAAATTTCACCTCTTATATTATTAGTGCAGCCACCAAGCTATCCTAGCGAGTCAACTTTCTCCATTCCTGAGACACCGGTATGAGGATGTTCAAATTACCATTAATTTTATGAGGGCCCATTTCAGACACTCATCATAACCATAATATGTTAATTCAATCACTTTATAGAACATCAGATGAATTAGAATATCTTTGTATGGCCTGCTATGCCTGTATTTGAGAATTCAGAAAAATGTGTTTTTCATGTAATTTTTGTTGTTGTTTTGTTTTTGTTGTTTTGTTTTTGTTTTGTTGACTGTTTTGTTATAATTATATAACAACTATTATATGGAATTTATAATTATTATGGTTTACTTGGTAATAAGGTTTATTTAGTGTGCTATTCAAACTAACATTTTTGTACAATACTCTTTTTTTTTTTGGCAAAAAGATCAATGATTGATGAGTTACATAAGTAAGATGCATAATAGCAATTCAAGATGATTAGGAACACAAAAATAAGTAGTTAGTTTGCAATTAGAACAAAAATGTATTATTAGTGGATACAAACAATTAGCTACCATAATAATTATCATTCACACACACACACACACACACACACACACAAATATTTAATCATGACAATGGCAGTACAAAATAAACTTAAAAATACCTTGAAAAGTTGAAGGTAAACTTGTAAGAAAAAAAATAATATTCTAGTCAGTTAAAATTTGTTTCTTTTTTACTGGTCGGTTGGTCAAGATCTCTCGGGCAAATGTAATGGAAGCAAGAAGCATTCGAGGAGTTGTTATGAGGTACAAAAACTATCTATCCACCGATACAAGTGGACAGAACCCCCGATACGAGGGAACTAAAGTCTACACAGTAGACAAAAACTAAAAGACTCTTATACAATAAGATAAACACTCTAGGAGCAAATATTAGACGCTGTGATAAAGAAGTGAACAGAAAAGAGACAAGTAAGATAAAAAAGGACACAGCTTTTGGGATTGGAGGGGTAGGATGGTTTTTTGTATGCTTTTTAATTAATTTCTTGGAGATTTTTCAAAAATGCTTCTGCTGTGAAATCTGTTGCTGTTGGTTGATCAACGTCGATTGTGTTTGGCATGTCTGTTAGAAGTTCTTGAGGTGACAGCAAGTTTGGTAGACCGATGGTATCAATGTCATGCTTTGCCTTGCAATGTGTCACCATGATAGTGACAAGGTTTTGTGTCACGTGATGTCCAGGACCCCAGGTCTGTCCGAGACCAAGGAGAATGTAGGGGGAGGGGGAGTGTCCTTGGATGAGTGCGTAATGCTCTAGAGCAGGTCGGAAATGGTTGTTATAGTCAAACACCTTCGTAGGCTGGTCTTTGTTAATGGAACCTGCCTCCTGGCAGGGAGAGGACGTGTTGGAACAGTAAACCATGGTTCTACACAGAGGAGTAACGTACACTTTCTCATCACTAACTTCAAAAATGATGCCATTTTCCATAGCATCAAAGATATTCTTGGATTGGGACTGAGGGTGATTTTCGGGCAGGACTATGTTATGAAGACGATGGTAGCCATATCTGGTAAGGTCATTGGGAGAGGAGCTATTGGATATTATTCGGCAGCCTCCCTGTGCACAGTCGATGTACTCAGCATGAGCTAAGATTGACCCGTAGTATACACGGATTTGAAGCTGGGTGGAGGGGATCTGGGGGGAAATGGGTGGAGTTGGAGGATGGTCTTCAAGAACACTTAAAATCTCGTTCATTTCTGGGTCGGTCTCACTAATGACAGTTGGGGATGGACTATTGGTGACGGAAGGGGAATGGCAGGTCATGGATAGAGGACTGCCCACATCTATAATAATAATAATAATAATAATAATAATAATAATAAAAACGAAAAAGCAATAAGGTAAACTATAATAAGGATTAAATAAACATTACCTAAGGGTATAAAACATCATTCTGCAATAACTTATTCTACTATGTCATGCACATAATATTATAACATTATTCTGAAACATAGGGTAGTTTATTATCAAGGAGAAAAGTTTGCTTTAAAAACTTACCCATTGAGCAGTTTGGAGGCATTGGTTGAGCAAAGGGCTTCTGGTCCATGGCAAGGGGGGAGTGGTTCTGGATGGGGGAGTGGCTATGGGAGGGGGAGTTGTTCTGCAAAGGAGAGTGTTGTTGGGCAAATGGAGAATTTTGTTGAGCGATTGGAGAGTTCTGTTGGATTATCGGAGGAGAGTTTTGTGGGATCATGTGTGGCGAATTCTGTTCTACTGTAGAATGAAAGAAAAAAAGTAAATTCTCTAATGAATTCATTCACTCTTAATACAACACACTTACCATTTATGCCACTATCTGGGGAGTCCATGCGACTCAGAGGTGTACATGAGCTCTTTACAGGAATAGAAGGAACTCCTTGAACTGATGCAATAAGATCCCCATAGTATGGCTATAAAGAGATAAAATAATCTAGAGTGATAGTATGACTAGATAAATAAATATTTTTAGAGTACAAAATAAGATTTGAGTGTACTATTGCAATATTGGTTACAATGTGTAGACAATATGACTCAGGCATGTCAGGTGTCTAGGCATAACTCGTAGCACTAACATGGATTCTAAAATTCCCTCCCAAATTTCCTAGGTTTCCTAAACAAACACACATAGAAATTAGCATACTACAGAGAGGGAAATCCTACCCACTTAGCCTCATGATACAATTAATAAACCACATAGGGATTACCTGACCCAGAAATAAATTCCCCCTGTACTACTAATAACAATGGATCACACTAAGCATCTTTAGATGCTAGTAATTGCTACAAAGGAACTTGGGAATCTGTTTGTAAACCATTATTAGCGATTGGGATAAATGTTCTCTATATACATGGACAGCAACTAACAATAACATTAGAGAAATAGATCACCTGCTTATACGAAGAGGGCAGAGTGGTTGTGGGGAGAGTAGCAGTAGGCATAGTGGAGGTAGGCTGCATGGTAGTATAGAGTCTGTTGGCACTCACAGGAATACTCATTGATAAATTGGAGTAATTGTTCAGATTTGAAGGCATTTGTCCTCCGTCGAGATACTCTAATTTCATATTGGGTTGATATGAGTACATGGACTCTGTACTGGTGACTGGGGCTACACTACAGGGAATTCCATAGTAGCTTGGGTAGATATGTTGGGAAGAAACTGCAATTAACAAGAATGAGAAAAAAATGTGTAAAAGTACATATTTCATGTTAGAGTTTTATAGATGATATTGTTCAAGTTTCTTATTATAGACTTACTGTCACTGTAAGCAGAGGTACAACTAGGATAGGGATCAGTGGCTGTACGTCTAACAGCTCTTCGTCTTCTACGAGATCTACTGGGAAAGACTTTGTAGACCCTGCAATCCTCTGTTTGCATATCTTTGATCTCTTGAATGTCCTTGAGACCATTGATGGCACAACGAAAGTTTATCTTCCATACAGTAGGGTCACTGTCTTGTCTAAATTTCCCAGAGTGTATGGCCCACTCCCTGAATAAAGCAGCATCTCTTTCCCTGCAGTAGCCCCTCTTCTTAGCATGGATCCATGGAACTTTGAAGATTGTCTTTTCCTTGTCCAGCCACTCCAAGCCGGTGAATCTATTGCTATTGATCATTCTACAAGAACAGAAGTAGAACAAGAATAATTATGTTAGACAACAAATGACCTCTAGCTACAGTTAGTTCTCAGCAAAAAGAAGTAGCTATTAACCTTATGAGCCAGTCTCTCATGCGCTCTGGGCGTTCGCAGTCTCCCGCTCCGGCGGACACAGATACTGGAGATCTGGTCTCCAGTTCTCCATCAGAACTCCCACTGCCGATAAGATGAATTGGCGAGTTCGCGACGGCTACACTATCCATTTCGTTTTCTTCAGCCAATAATAAGGACATAGATCGATCTCTCCTCACTGGAGATACAACACTGATAAGTTGTTCTAGTTTTATTTTTTTCCCCAGCTAGCAGTTCACAAATTCAGCTAACAGGCCTTCCCTCCTAGCTCTTTTATACCTAACCCGCTAGTATAACATCCCCTCGCCGGGCCCAGAAAAAAAAAAAAAGACAGGATATCTAGCGCGGCGCTCGAGGTAATGTTTAATATGCGCATGCGTAAATTGCCGGAAATAGTCTGTTAAAATTAATAATAGGAGCAGTGCAAGCATAAAAATACTTAATATCCATAATAATAATAATTAATAATTCTGTTCTCTCAGTACTAGTAATTCAATTCACTTAGTACCGGGAAGCTTTGGACCAAGCATGGATGGGCCCCACTGCATTTTCTTAGGAGCTGTACCACCTTCTCCTAAAGTGGGGAAGTCCTCAGAGTTAGCAGACCACGGCCCACCTCGGACTACAAATCCCTGGTTAGAATGCTGCTGATTGGTATGGTTATAATGAGAATTTTTGGGTAGAGTGTACTGTTGCCTCAGTGCTTCTTCTTCGTCTTTCTCAATGACATCTTGCATCTATTGGAACAAGAAATCATTAAATTAACTGGTCCCAGGGACAAGTATGTAGAACTGCTCTATTCCAGACACCCTGAGATAAATTTGGAGTGGTCCAGGTATTGCATAACAGTGACAGAGGTGGTGTTCCATCCTAACACTAACCTCCCTGACCCAATGAAATATTAACAGTCGGCTAGGCCAAGTTATGCCCGGATGAAATGGATAGGCAGATGAGATAGGCAGCTAGATTATTAAATTAGTGTCACACTGTAACCAAATTTCCTCAACATATAACATTGTTTTTGTTGTTGTTGTTTATAGCACATACTATGGCACCCCTCTATTCTAACCCACTAAATAGAACTTAAAATGAAGCCACCACTCTAATCAGGACACTAGTTAATCTGCCTCAAGGTGTCCAAATAGAGAAGCTGTATCATTTCTAACATTACATCTTGAACGTCTCAGTAGATATATACAATTTCTTTCAGCATGCCAATTGATAACCAGCAAGCACATGTAACATAGTTTATTGGTTTAGGTAACATCAATGGCTTAAGACAACATCAGTTGGGTCAACAGAAGTATTTAGCCATGTTACGCTATGCATGTTATAATCAGCCTTTCAAATACAAGCCATAATTATTTTTAATTTCAGTGTAAATTACATAATTTTATGTGCAGTCAATTTTTGCTACTTGAAAAAACAAACTTAAAATTATTGTATAATAAAATGCAATGCCGATACTCCTCAACTCTCCCACAGCTATTAGCAAACTTTTTAGTGTGGGAAGTGACTCACATAATCCTCTGCTAAAGTAATCAGATGTTCCTTTGCATCCTCAACGTCATCATACAGACCAGTAATGACCACAGTGCCACTGGTTTTGTCCTTGGGAAATCGAATATCTACTCTGAAGCGTTCCATCACCTTGGATATGGCTTTACCACGAGTACCGATGAGACGGCTATGTACACGATGGTCGATGTTAATGTCATCAGTAACCTGTTCCTCCTGTGGGCGTGGCAAAAAATAAAGAAAAAAATGAAAGTAAAACTTGTACATACGCCTACACCACAACATGTTTAGGGGAATGAGACCACCAAATAACCCCCCTCCCTCACCCTCCCAAATCTGCTTCCCTTCTTGAGGGTTGAAACTGTATATCCAACTCCCTCTATCCTCCCCACAACCTTTGAGGGGACCCCTACAAGCCCACTAGTGCTGCTGATAAGATTTAACTGTTTTCTGGACATTCCATCATCACAATTTAGATCTGACTTCACTATTAATAGTCAGTCACACTTAACTATATTATTAGGACTTTTACAGAACCCAGAACTGGAAAAATAATGACCACACATGGCTATTGAACATAATATGTATAGTGCCCATTTATCAACGATATTCCACTGTAGAATACCAAGTTACAGTGGAACCTCTCAACATGGGACATAAAGAAGTTCAAATGTATACAGAGGTGTCCTCATTTCAAGAATAAAGAAGTTCAAATGTATACAGAGGTGTGTTGGGTTCAACAGAGGTGCCCTCATTTCAGGGGGTTAGAGTAAAGGGATTCCACTATTAAGTATTTCTATTAGTACATTCACATCCTTGACTAAAAATATTACAGTGTTGGCTTAAAAATAATGTACACTAACATTACCAATGCACACAGTAACATCAACCTCTGATATTTTCATAATGCCTAACTGTAGCATGTGACAGCAAACACCACATGGAGGGATACCATACCATCCTGTTCCCAGAAAGACAGAAATCGTGGCACCTCATTAAAAAGAATAAAGACCCAGAGAATAGTATGGTGATAGGAATAAATTTGCTGCTGTTAGCATACAGTCTATTGTGCTGAACATCCTGTCAATGCTTATTGTGCTACAAGGCCAGAACATCCTGCCACAGGTTTTGTAAATAGATCACATTAAGGAGATATAGGGGATTGTGATTAATCAGATTTACGGCCCCTTACAGGGTTGTAACCACAATATTTTTTGGAAAGTTTACTGAGTGAAATACTAAATTGAGTGAGCTTTGATAGTCTTTTAGTGACAAGTAAGCATAGATGCTTACTTCAACAAAAGATCTTGTGTTCATATGGTTCTATCCCTATGCATATGCTCTAAAGGAGTGTGAAATAGTGTGTATACCCATTGTCTAGCTGTATTCATGAAGATATCAGTGGTTACAGAGTACTCTACAGCAATCTCGCCTCTCCAAATCAGAAACCTTCCCTCCCTTTTCAAAGACCAAGCTTCCCTCAATCCTACCCCTTCAAACTGACCAATTCTCGCACAATCTTGAGAATCTCCTCCTGAGCTGCCTTGACTTGATGCTCATAGCCAGTAATGACAATATCATTAGCATTAGGACTCTCCTTGTCAGGCAGCTGTATCTTAACATCATGGTTGTCACGAATCTTGTTGATAGTCGCTCCTTTCTTCCCAATAATGTTAGGATGATACTTGCAATCTACTTGAAGCATGATTGAGAAACTCCTAAGAGCCTAAGAAAGGACATAGGGAGATAAGGGTTAATGGCCAATTAAAGTAAAATCTAAAGTGGGTCTGAGATACAGGTTAATGCTTAAAGCACAAAGAAACTCTTATGAGACTACAGTGGAACCTCTATTCAACACACCTTGGGACAAATTAAAGTGCCCTGATTAGAGGGGTGACCTCGTTCAAGGAGATGGAATTCTATTAATGTTAATATAATATAAGCTGTTATTTGGGATATATCCAAGTGTCCTTAATATAGGCGTCCTCATTTCAGAGGGTAGGAATAGAGGGACTCCATTGTATACAGAGGTGGCGGGGTTGAAATAAAGGAATTCCACTGTACGTATACAGAGGTGTCTTCATTTCACGGGATTGGAATAGAGGGATTCCACTGTATATTATATTGAGGGTTAAATGAAGGGAAGTAAACAGTGAGATAAGGGTTACTCAAGTGGTATGGTAATTGATAGGTAATATCCCCTCCTTACTAATCCCTCCAGATGTTCTGAAGAAATAGGAAATGAAATTCCTGCTTCACCTCATAAATAATAATCATTTAATTATTTAAGGGAGAAGGCGGGATAGGATTAATTACAATAATGTCATTTCCAGCTTCTTCCTTCCTAATCTTCCATTCCCCCCTCCCCTCCTTTCACCCCTCTTACCCTCTCCTCCTTTTCAGCCTCCAACTGTCGGACCTTCCTCTCCAGGGCTCTTTCAGCCTCTTCACAATTCCTGGCTGTCCCCATGAGAGTAATTTTATCCAACTACAGAGTAGAATAAGTAATTAATTCACATAGACTTCATCCCATAAATGAGACTATTTTCCTTAAATAATTAATGGCAGACTCACTGGGGACCAAGGAGGTTGATATCACAAACATGAATAAAGTACCGTCTATGGTCAAACCACAGACAATCACAAAACACCACATTACTATTGGGAGAGAGAGAAAGAGAGAGAGAGAAAGATGTCTAAATTAAAGTGAAACCAAATATAGAGGGAGTCTAGGTATAAGGTACCACATGAACCATAAAATAAACTATCAAACTGGAGGTTTTCCAGAAGAGGGTTACAACACATTTACTGGGTGGTCAATATTGTCAATGTTGTCACCACAGTGTTGTGGAGTACCAGGTAAAAACACACATCTCCTAATTTTGTCTAGACCAAGAGCAATGATAATGTTATAGAACAAGCCGGGTGACTCCAGCGAAAATATTATATACACACAAGTGACATTTCATAAGTTACATTTATCCCACTTTGAGCTCATGACAATTATCTCTTAGAAGGTTATGTAGTAAAATCAGGGTCTGAATAATACTGAGTTTTAAAAATAAGTATTATTATTATTTATATCATAGCATATGCTATCTCCAAATAGAAGTGCTCCTGTCTACACACCACTATAGAAAACAGGAGTCCCTTCATTTCTCCACTTACAAATACATATAGCTATAAATGTGAACTGCCACCATCAAACAAATTCCATTCATTTCTGGAATCACTTCATAGTCACTTATAATCATTTTAGCTCATTCTAATGCCTTGTTCCTGTAACTGTCTACATCTACACTGATTTTAACTCCAGATTACAGTAGTTGAACCTCTCTGTTCTAGACACCTTGTGCCAAATTAGTGTCCTGATTAGAGGGGTGGGGTGGCCTCATTGAAATGTTAATACACAAGCTGTTATTTGGGAGATATCCTGGTGTCCTTATAATATAGAGCTGTCTTCTTTAGAGGGATTCCACTATATATAAAGGTATCCTCATTTCAGAGAGTTGGAATAGAGGTGTCCTCATTTCAGGGGGTTGGAATAGAGGGGTTCCACTATATACAGAGGAGTTCTCATTTCAGGGAGTTAGAATAGAGAGGTTCCACTGTATACAGAGGTTTCCTCATTTCAGGCGGTTGGAATAGAGGAGTTCCACTGTATACAGAGATGTTCTCATTTCAGGGGGTTGGAATAGAGGGCTTTTACAGAGATGTTCTCATTTCAGGGGGTTGGAATAGAGGGCTTCCACTGTATACAGAGATGTTCTCATTTCAGGGGGTTGGAATAGAGGGCTTCCACTGTATACAGAGATGTTCTCATTTCAGGGTGTTAGAATAGAGGGCTTCCACTGTATTATAAAATTCAAGCTCACCTTGAACTAAGTATTATAATTTTTGATCTTAACTAAAAAGAAGAAGCCATTTTTTAGACCCATGAAAATAACAATTCTTCTTCCTTACAACCAGCCACAAACCACCCATCATGCTCCACATTACATGTTGATTTGTATAGTTACTAGTATTAATAATATTATTATGGCATAAGCAGAGATGCTCACTCCATTTAATACCCACCTTCTTTTCTGGAGGTGGGATGGTAATGTTGACATTGTGGTCTTCCATGAGACTTCGAACTTCACGACCTTTCTGACCTATGATGTAGCGGTGGTATTCGAAGGGTATGGTCACTTCCTTGGTAATGGGAATGAGCTCCTGTGGAAAGTGAGATTGCAAGAAAATAGGAAATTAGAAGGAGGGGGAGGGGAGGAGAGAGAAGGGGTGGTCAAACTCCATTTTTCATTTAGGGTGCAGTGAGCCACCCCTCATTGGGATTAAAAAAAAAAAAAATTTTTTAAATTCATTATCACAATTTTGTCTTGAACATGACAAAATTGAAATAGAGCTCAGAATGCACCTCAGAAAATCAACATTTCTCAAGGAAGCATCCCCAAACCACCCTAGGTCATGCTCTGCTTCACTTCTCACAGCTACCCACACTGCCCCCCCTCCCCTTGCCAGAATGTCTGCACGAAGTACTGTAGAGGGATGTCCTCAAAGAAGATATTAATAGCTACACACAAAGAGAAGAATGCCCACAGCCGTCACTAAGAACGCCCACACACTGGGCACAGCACCCACCCGATCATCCGTGTACATATATATACATTACATAAAAAGGTAAAGGTTAAGGAACCAGAAGACAGTCTGACCACATCAAAGCCTATAAAAGATGATCACACAATGACATATGCATCAGGTTTCCTTACCTTGTGGAGAAACTCAAAGTAAATAAAAACCAAAGAAATGCTCTGTTGCTATAATTAACCATCATTAGCATTTTAAGCACGAGGAAGCACAAGTGCAATCCTTTAAGTACACTCCTAATAATGACAATGGACTCAAATGGTCAAGTGTTCACTCAGTAAGAGTTTTTGAGCAAAAAGGATGCTGTCAGATGGCAAGTAGTTTCATTAGGTAGATGGTTACTAAAGGAACTGTTTGTAATGTGCTTGTAAGACTTTGCACCAGTTCTACAACATACCCATGTTATCACTAGTGTATGGAGGGGACTGGACAGAATGTTTCTACTTCAATTGTATTCTATAAACCTGTCTTTCCAATCTTTTTTTTTTATAGTGATAATATTGATAAACTAACTCACTAGGTTTGAAAATATGTTATTATAGTACAGTAAAACCACCTCACTATTCAGGACACCTTGGGACAAATGGTGTCCTGATTAGAGGGGTGGTTTCATTTCAGGAAGTGAAGTTCTGTCCTTAATACAGCGGTGTCCTTATTTCAAGGGGTTGGAATAGAGGGGTTGCACCATATTAAAATAAGAATTATGCTAAAATAACCAGCATGCTATACATGGAACAACCCTAGTAATGAAGCTGATAGCTACAGCTAAGTGAGTCTCCGTGCAGATGTTAGTGAACTTTGATGGCACATCTCCAAGTAGTAAATGATTTAGCTTTCCTTCATTGTTTTTTGTTGGGTTTTTTTTTCTAGTTTACTCCAATTTTCGCCACTAGTTAAGTATAGAGGCTATCAGTTTTTAATCCTCTGCCTTCCATTCAATAACTCAATTGCTCCGCCACATTGTCAGAAATCTTTCCCAAACTGCACTCTAAGTACTACTAATAACTGATGGTAACAATAGATTGTGTTAATGCATATTAATTTTGCTTGTTATCAAGTTATCATCAAAACATCACTACATCATCACCAAAACACACCAACTCATAACCCCATCTACACAAACCTTCCACCTCCTTCACCTCACCCCACCATACTAGTGCATACACAGAGACATACAAACCTTCATTCCAGGGGAGGACATGTGGTTTTAGTAATTAAATGCATGGGGGATATTATATTAACATGTGCACAACATGTATGTACTAGACATGTGGTTTTAACTTTTAAGTATTTCCCTCCCGACAGAAATGCAACAGACTACTCTGGATATAGGTGTCCTGACTTCATAGATATTCCAGTAATTAGGCTAACAAATTCCTCCTTGTACTCCAAATATTAAAAATGTAACAAATCATCTGATACAGAGTCCATAGAAATCGGATAATTTTATAAATTAGGCTTAAAAAATGTTTTCCTCCTAAGATGTTAGGAATGTAGCAGACCACCCTGTACAGAGGTATCCCACTTCGTAGAAAACTAATTTTTATCACTATCTTCCTCTGTGTACTCTAAATATACATTTAGGAATGCAATGGACCACCCAACAGAGAGGAATGGAACAAGTTAGTAGAATTGGGACAGCCCCATTACACCCAAAGAATTTATAGGCCTTCAGCTCTAACAGCTGCCAGAGAGAGACTGTCTGGACCATGGAACAGGAAATCCCAGGCAGCAAAACAGGATATTACTGGGAAGTGTTCACATAGCAAGGAAATATACAGAATTTGATGCCGCCAACAGAGAGACCACATGCTACAGACCACATGTTACAGATCACATGTTATGTGTATAAAGAAAAATTCAACAGATATCAAAAGTCCACTGGCCATTGTAAGCTCACCAAATGAATTACTATTATGTGCTGATGGATACAAGTACACAAACCCTTACATTAGGCCTTGGACTACTACAGAGTCAGGCAAAATCAAGCCATTATGCTTCCTGTTTTGAGTCATTATGCTCTAATTACTAATAGTAAATATGCTTAACCTTTGCCCTATATCACATGACTGCTAAAAATAGGAAGTCTGAGCAGAAAAAAAAAATTTAAAAAAAAAACTATTTATAGTTCTCTAAAGTCATTTATGTTACAATATGACTGTAGTGTATGCGATAGATAATTCACCATTAAGCTCATAAAGACAGTTTACAGGAGTGTATTCCCCAGGCTCAAAATTGTGCCTAAAATCCTCTATGTAACAGAGGAAGACACTAGCCTAGTAATACACACCAGTGTACAATTACATTAAGTTTATACTCCAACTTGTCATAAAATGTACAGATTAGCTACCAGGTTGTGAGTACCGATATATTATCATTATTGTATGTTATGAGTCACTGGGTGTCCTATCAATATCTGTACACATTACATACACTGTGATAGTGATAACAATAGTATGACCCTGTCTGTAACCTGTTGCAAATGGGTTAATAAGTGCATTGAGAGCAACAACAGCATAAAGAGTTAAATGAATTGATCAAATGACATGAAAGGAGAAGCTAGCTTGGAAATAATACTGTCCTACATGTGCTACTTTCAAGCTGGTCAGTTTACAAAGAAGCTAGAGTGCCAATTTCAGACCACTCCTTTTCTAAAACAAGGAGTTAAACGGTGCTAATGAGAGGTTAATAACCTGTGACTCTACCTACACATCATACACAGTAAGGGATTAAATGGTGCAACTAACAGGTTAAATGCAAGGGATACAGTGATTCTACATAGCAGTAAGGGGTTAAATGGTGTTACCAAGAGGTTAGATAAAAGGGTGATCTTATCAGTACCTTCAGGCATATCAGCGCTGGGCTACTAATCTCATAAAATCACCACAAAGATTACCAACTTACCACCATACCTGGCCCCACAGTGACCCACCAACCACTACACAATCCCCATCATTACCACCAAAGTAAGAGCCAACCTCCCGACAGACCCACCTACAAAATACACCAAAACCAAACCTTGTACAGGGAAGGTAGGAGCTCCTGCCTTCCCACTACCACTACACAAACCTCCTCTAATTACCGACAATATACTTAAGAAACCCTAAGAAACCCTAACTACACCACACCAGTAAGATAGCACAGGCTAACAACCGGGATGTTACCACATAGTGATACTAGAGGTAGGGCTGAAGTGGAGGGAGAGGTCTGTGAAGGACACTACCACCTCACAATATTACTACTACTCTCTAGGTAACCCTTTAATGATTACATACACTATCTGGGTATTTCCCTACATGACTACCACTATGATCACACTCAGAAAGAATTAAACTGTGTCCATATGCAACATTTATATGATTTGGTCCATTACCCAATCATAATTAGCAGAAGTAAATTATATTCATTGTTTCCAAGAGGTCTTTTAAGGATATTCATAGGCAGAAGTCAATTTCCAAGAAGTCTGTATCTCTCCCAACTAACTACCTAACACAGACACTGATTCCTATGGCAACCGTCCTATCATAGGAATCGTATCACAGCATCCTACCAGTCTATCTCAATAAACACATCTACAGCTCTTACATGAATAATCTTTAAGACATCTGTTTCATTTCCAAGAACTAGTGGCAAGTTCCAATAGCAGGAAAAGCTCACCCACCAGCTGAGATTGTAGAACACCCACACACCCAGTAACTTTAGGCATTGAACGTTGCCTTGGAATCTAAATATACCCACACCTCATCTAAGGGTGAATAAAACTCTATCCATACTTAGTACATCAAACTCATAGGGACCAGCCACCAGAGAGGAAAACTTTGTGCATATCTCTCCAATAGAAAAAGTAATAAGACATTTACCACAAGTTGATTCTGATACCAGAGAATCTAAGAAATGTAGAAATATTGATGAAGAAGAAGTGTAGGCAGAGAAGAAGAAATGTGTCTTGCTTGGAACCACACAGCGTAATTTAGCCTGAAAGAGTCTTATAGAGAATTTAGATCTTCACCATACATATGAAAATGTCTCTCTTTAAAAGTGTCCTGATAGGTCATTTCAGAACATTGTCACACAGCAACAAAGAATTATAATACCGAAGATCAGGTTTTTATTGAGGGGGGTGGTGTTCATTAGGTATGGTTTAATTTGGTTGTGTGATGGTCTTTCATCAATTAAGATTTCCCTCATCAATACCTGATCAATGCTTAATATTAAATTTGACCCAAAATTTGGACAAATTATTAAACTAACACACCACTACACTATATATACAGTGTGGGAAGGAATGAAGGAAGAAAGTAAAATATCTATTAGTTAGGAGATAAGATAGCAGTTGATATTGAACCTGGAGAGAAACATCAATTACTCACCATGAGAGCCTGCTTGGCTGCCTCCACATTTTCTGTCCGTCCAGTGATCACAATTATGTCCCGTGGGTTAGATAGCTTCTTCTTGTGTTCCTCTTCCTCACCATTTACCACTGGTTCCTCAGCAGGTGGGGGGGCATTGTGAGGAGAAGCACGTTCTGGAAACTTGATAGAGACATTATGTTCTTGAGTGATGCCTTGGACATTGGAACCTTTGGCACCCATGATGTTACGGTGATACTTCTGTTCTATGACACACTCAATTGTGACTTGGGCATCCTATAGTAGAGAACAGTAGTTGTGTGAACATTATATACAGTACAGGCTTAACTGGCCACCTCTGCTGGTATTTCCCAACTATATACAGGTCCCACTGTATAAACAGGCCACCTCTGTATAACAAACAGCCAACTGGGTGTGTTCCAAGGGTGACCACTATATACAGGTCCCACTGTATAAGTAGGCCACCTCTGTATAACAGCCAACTGGTTGTGTCTCAAGGGTGACCACTATATACAGGTCCCACTGTATAAGTAGGCCACCTCTGTATAACAGCCAACTGGTTGCGTCCCAAGGATGACCACTATATACAGGTTCCACTATATAAGTAGCCACCTCTGTATAACAGTCAACTGGTTGTGTCCCAAGGGTGACCACTATAAACAGGTTCCACTGTATAAGCAGACCACCTCTATATAACATGTGTCCCAAGGATCACCACCATATGTATACAGGTTACTGTATAAGTAGGCCACCTCTGTATAACAGTAAACTGGTTGTGTCCCAACTATATACAGGTATAAACAGGCCACCTCTGTATAACAAACAGCCAACTGGTTATGTTCCAAGGGTGACCACTACTATATAAACAGGCAATCTCTGGCTGAGTCCCAGGGGTAACCACTATTATGTATACAGGCTTAACAGGCAACCTGTTCTAGAAGTCAATTCACAATTGCACATAGCAATATTAATTATTATAGAAATCTTTAAAGACAATAGAGCAGCCAGATTTGGTATAAAACAAACATTCATTGCACAATGGAAAGCACTCTAATACAACAGGAGAAGAAATTGACAAACTGCTATTTATACAGAATCAATATCTGGTTGTACAACGTTATTGGCAGAAGTACATCATCATTGTGAAAACACGAAGGCTTTGAAGCCCTCTTATCAAAATTTCCCATTAATCTACCCAAAGGTTAGTTTGTCTTCCTGCAAAATTATAAACTATTGAGTCATAAAGAACACAACCTTAGATCAACTGATTATCAACAAATCAACTTCAGAGAGAGGCATCCCAGCACCCATTAATACACACCCACCCACAATATTGGTCCCCACCTCCTCCACAGACCATTTAGCAACATAGATTACACTCTGGAAGAGTTAGGGCCTACCCAGGAGCTCTGTAGCTGGCTGCTGTTATTATTGGGTTTAGTGGGGAAATACAGAATTACTCATTGCAGAGATGATTAAGGAAACTAATAACAGGGGCTGGTAAGTTCCATATTTTATGTAAATATATGCCAGCACTAGCCCCTCCCCTCAGCAAGTAATAGTGCTGATGTTGAGGGGGTGAGGTCTCTCTAAAACATGCTATCACCAGTGTTATTCGAGAAAATAACCCTTTTAGCATGTGAAGGGAGCATCCTTAGGGTTATTTATTAATTAACATAGGAGTGGCTATAGGGTTATTCTGCTCCATGAAATATTAACCCATTGAAAGAGTATTACAGTTTCTCTGAAAATGGTGTAATGATTATTAGGGAAAGACCTGGAGACCATGAAGAGTCTACCTAGATTATACTGGACCACATGAAACTAGAAACATACAAAACTTGTGGGGAAAATAGCCAACCACTTCAGACATTGGCCAGTTAAAGGCTCACAGATACAATGACATCATCTGAAATTGGTTAGAGCCAGCCAATAGCAGCACTATGGCTGGAGATTATTTACACCATAACCTTGATAACAGTACCATTGGTTTTTTCAAATACAAGGCTAGATATTTCCCTCTGGAATAACCTGTGGGCAAAGCTGTTGAGATTAAGTCCTTCTTTTGTTAATTGGTTTTTGACAACCCAGGGAGTTAAAGAAACATCACTATAGAGGAGGTAAGGTTAATAGTTAGCACTAATTAACCACAAACATTTAGGAAAAGCATATCAAGTATGAAACACTAACCCAGAAGGCTACCACCACACAACACCACACTACTCAAGAGTAAAGATTACAGACTATGGCCTAGAGTACATTAAATGTTTACACAAGATACCGTTCTGGACAAATGAAAAGCACACTGTCAACCTACGATGTCTAGAACTACTTTGAGGGCATATTTCTGGTTACTGGCTGTCTCAAGGGTGACCATTACTACTATACAGTAGAACCCCCTCTGTTCCAACCCAGGGACCACCATATAGATAGGTCCTAAATAAACAGCTTGTGTGTTAACATTAATAGAACTTCACCTCCCCCCCCATGAAGAGAACAGGAGAACATCCCTATGAACAGGACACTTTGTCCCAAGGTATCCCTGGGAGGGTCCACTGTACAAGCATTTATAACAACCTACTGCCACAGTCCCAAGAGTAACTATTACGATGCATCTTTCACTGTATAAGCAAACAATATCTATAATTATGTGTGACTACAATGCAATGCACCAATATACACACAGTTCTATTGTACCCTGGACAGATATAAACTTAAAGAGCCACATATTGGAACACAATTAGCACCAAATTACCCCAAAACCTTCAGCTCAGATAAAAACTAATGACCCTTAAATGGCACCTAAAATAACTTCCTAGCTAGATACACAGAGACTTGTGACTCACACAGCACCTGACCAATTGAAAAGATGAGAATATTAATTATAACATCCTTATAATAGCCAGACAGGACACAAATTGGAAGTCTATCCACGTAATAAAGCTTAGATCTATTACACCACTAGCTATGTGGATTTAGGAGAGAGTATATTAACGTTAGGTATAGAAATGGACAGGATAACAGAGGATAACAGAGGATTAGAGGTAAAGGAAGCAAAAAAATCTTACACACCACTAGCTGTGTGGATTTAGGGGACATAAGGTGAGGAAATGGGTAGGATAACAGAGGATTAGAGGTAAGAGAAAACTCTTATTACACACCACTAGCTGTGTGGATTTAGGGGACATAAAGTGAGGAAATGGGCAGAATAACAGAGGATTAGAAGTAAGGAAAGTAAAGAGAAACTCCCCTACAACTAACTGATCTGATATTTTTTTTTGTTTTGGATAACTCACACAGTAGTAGTATATGATAGTATACAATAGGTTACATGTAGTAAACTATGTATATAGAATAATCATTGTTATATTCCTGAGTCAACAGTATCTCAGTCCCCAATCATTAAGGGGACAGACAGTTAATTGGGACAAGGAGTAGCAGTTTACATTGGTGGTGGTTAAATTTGGATACAAAGCTTATTTAGAGATGAGATTTAATTTGGAAATCCAGGGAAGAAGTTTAATTTGGAGACAGGTTTAACAGTTAATTTGGAGACTGGTTTAATTTGGAGACTGGTTTAACGGTTTAATTTGGAGACTGGTTTAATTTGGAAACTGGTTTAATCTTGGGATGAAGTTTAAACTGGAATGAAGTTTAATTTGTTTGATGAAGTTTAATTTGGAGACTGACAATAACCACTACAGTATCTATTACACAAGCTTAATGTAGACTAGAGGGTTCCTGAGTAACAGAAATAAGGCCACATATCCATTGTTTCGAGGGCTCCACTGAATACACACCTGCAAACTCAATACTGAAATCGCCACACCTGTAATTAACCAGATATACATCAGATTGAGAGAATCATTTTTCATGCTCCAATTCTTACTGTTTGCCTTTCACTCCTCAGACATGAAGGTGAAAACTCCATTGCACTGCAGAGGCTGAGCCATGCCAAGAAGACTCACAAAAAAAGAAAGAAAAAGAGGCAACCTCAGACCTATCACTGTGTTTTTGTTCAGAAGGAGAATAATATGGGACAAGTATTTCTGTGAGTTTAACCCACCCCTTCCCATGCTTCAATACACACTGAGTAGTGGTCTTATCACACTCTAATCTTTCTAATCTGGACATGAGGAGTGTGTGTAGTACTCTACAGTAGATTACAGAACATCATGTAGAAACGAGCAATGCCATATTTATCTCATATCAAACAGGAGCAAAAGTGTGTAATACTATTCACATAGTGTAAACTTCAGAGCAAAAATTCATCTCTACAGATGCATGAAAACTCTCACCCCCCTTATAAAAAGACTCTAGCTAAAGCCTAAGACCACTCTACAATTTCCAAGACTTATTTTTTTCCCATAATAATAGAGAGGTCACTATAGAGGTAATTTGAAAGATTAGACTAAGGGGGGGTTCACCTGTATACCCTGTAGAGAAGTCACTATAGAGGTAATTTGAGGGATTGGACTAAAGGAATTCACCTGTATACCCAGCAGAGAGGTCACTATAGAGGTAATTTGAGGGATTAGACTAAAGGAGTTCACCTGTATACCCCTAAAATGAGGTACTCCCCACACTATTTAACAACCAGAACCAAAATATAAATACATAAACACAACTTTTGATTTATAATCCATTGCATCATCAGGTCAAACAGTGATTAATCACTAAGGGACAACAAAGGGGCAAAGGAGGGAGAGAGGAAGGGGGAGGGTCCCAGGCTCTGCTTAACCATTACCTATAGGGACAAGTCAGTAAATATAGAATTATCCATACTGCATGCTTTAGGAATGCAATCTACAGTATAAACTTCTTTCTCTCATGCTGATCATATTCATTGCTACTCTTTCGTGAGCACGGGCTCAGATCATACCAAAGGGAAGCATTATGAATAACCTAAGTCAACTTGGTGAAAAAGAATGACAAAGTCACTTAAAGTTTGTTCATTTAGTGTTCAGAGTTTAATAAATGACAGGTATTTATCTCATACCATACTGAAACAAACCTATACACCATTAGTGTGTGTGACTGAGCTAAGGCAGCTGTTGCATTCATAACTGAGTCTCAGATGGAGCCAAGAGGAGCTGGATGAAGACAAGTAGTCTAGCTAAAATTAGATAGAGGGGTGTGTGGTGTATAAGAGCTCAAAGTTTTCAGCAGAAGGATACAACTAGTTACACAGTAAAAATGCTGATTACTGTCATATTTACCTAGTGGATGTATGTTAGCACCTACCAGGTCCTCAATGATCTCTTGAATATGGGACTTGGCTCCCTCAATACACTTAGGAGCTCCCTTCAGTACCACCTTGTCTGAATTGGTTCCAGAACGAGGGAAACTAATGATCACATTCCCATTTTCTTCAGAGATTTCATGTATAAGCTGGAATAGAAGAGTAATAGATGAAACCTTTGTACTATCATTACACCAGTTGGCTATGGTGGACTGATTATATAATGTATGTACTGTATATAGTGGGGACACAACCAGTTGGCTGTTATACAGAGGTGGTATGCTTATACAATGTAACCTGTATATAGTGGTCACCCTTGGGACACAACCAGTTGGCTGTTATACAGAGGTGGTCTGCTTATACAGTGGAACCTGTATATAGTGGTCACCCTTGGGACAAAACAGTTCACTAGGGAGACATTCCAAGGACACACACAAAAACACTTGGACATTAATTGCTAAAATTCACTTGTTGTCAAACAACACACTGCCATACCATAATCAGTACATGCAAACATTACTATTAACTGAGATTAACAGGAGAAGTTTAGAATCCTAACCAGATTACTTAACCAATTTCATTTTTCAGTTTTGGCAAGTTAAAATTATATTTTTTTTTAAATACAGCCTGGTTAACAAACTATACTGACCAGGAATTACTATCCACGGTGGAGGGTTAATTTGTACAGGGTTAAGATTTGCCTCACTTTGAGGGTTATTATCACAGATTAGTGGAAATAGGTTTGTTACTATATATTAGTGCTTGAAACACACTCTTTCAGCTTCCTAGTACTAGGTAATGAATGTCATTAGTCAGTGGCACGTGAGAGGGGAGGGATCTTTACTGTCTCTTTCTAGAGATTAGAGGTATCAGTACACTTGTTCAGCCATCATTACTTCTAATCCAACAACTGTCTATGATCCACCACCTTACAGGAGCTATAGATTGAACAACACTGTAACATAACATAAAGCTTCTGAAGAGAAACAGGATCCCTTGTGCTCTATCGCTTCTTCAAATAGTTACAATATTTTGGAGAAGTGTCCATAGACACTCTGAAATAAGGACAACCTCCACATTATCTGCTCCAAGCTAATACTATATCATTCACTATCTCCTTTATAAGGAGACCACTCCACACTACCTCTGAATTAAAGACAACTTCTGTATAAAGGACAATTTCCAAGGTCCCAATGTGTCCTTTACAGAGGTTCCACTGAGGACAACCTCACAATTTCCAAGGTCCCAATGTGTCCTTTATAGAGAGGTTCCATATTATCTCTGAATTAAAATGAGAGTCCTTTATTGTTGTTATTAATCTGAAATATTACTATTTTAGGTAACCACTGGTAGACTGAGTGGGTGTGTGGCTACATTAAGCTCTCTCATCTCCAGGATGCATATTTCCTGTAACAACATAGTTCCAGAATACAAGTGCTGTCCTCACAAATGGGCTAATATATATGAACCATTGATTTTATAGAGGCTGTCCTTCTTCTTCTCCCTCCTAGAAGAGTACTGAAGGCAACAGTGGTGGTGGGTGTGGTGATACAGGTCAGAAGACCCCTCACCAAATAAACACATGCAGAATCAGGAGCAGAATCAACTAGAAGAGACTTGGCCAAGTAAGGGGTCACCCTCAGATGGCAAGTCACCCAAAAAGAGAGGACTACAAGCTAGTTTACATCCATCCACCTACATATCCAGTATATAGGCAGGGATAGCAGGACTACAAATTATATAGGCAGGCACGTGCCTATAGCCACTGAAAACTGTACTGCAAAAATTAGATGGTCAACAATGTATTCAGACAAGAAACACATCTAGCAAAATGGCAAAATACTACTGAGCCTTAGCAATCGATAACAGACTAGAATTCTCTCTAAGAACATCTTGACATCATTACATCTCTGCTGTGAAGTTTATGGCTAAAACCATGTGCCTAGAAATATCATCCACTTTTATAACATAATATAGAAGTTGTCCTTAATTCAGGGGTAATACACAGTGGAACTTCTCTAAAAAGACACATTGGGACCTCTATATAAAGGTTGTCCTTAATCAGAGGTAATATACAGTGGAACCTCTCTATAAAGGACACATTGGGAGCTTAGAACCTGTCCTTTTTATAAAGGTTGCCTTTAATTCAAAGATAGTATAGAGTGGAACTATCCTTTATACAGTATAGAGGTTGTCTAGATAACTGGGCTCTAACACACACCTTCAGTGTACATTCAGATCAGATAAAAGAATGATGTATTTACAAGGTAAATAGAGAGGTAGATAAATCTGATATCTAATTACACAGGTAAAACCCAAAGGACCAATAATCATCATAATTATCTAACTACAAAAAATTAGCTAGCTTGCCCAACTTTGGTAAACTGGAGCTTTGATTACGATTTGTTAGTTTGATTATTAAGTGTCTGTGTACATCACTCAACAAGACAGGAACAAACCAAGCACAGGTGGTTAGTAACTAGGAAATCCACACAAATAGCAGTTTCAAGTGTACACAAAGAGAGAAATAAATATAAACCAAAGGAGAAGCTAGGAGAAGTAAGGAGAACCTGTTACCTGGCTTAGGTTTTAGAGCTCTGTATTAACCTAAGTGACTGGGAGCAAATGGTGGGTTTATGGAGAAGTTTCTGGAAAACATGTAACCCTATTTCCAGGTTTATGTGCTTCCTGGCTCTTTCCTGAGTTATATATTTCCTGAGAGCCTATAATCACCTTTCCTGGTTTATATCCTTCCTGAGTTTAGGTTTGTATGTAACTACTAAACCAAGGAGAACCAAGAACCACAACTAGTGATCTTGCTTCCAAATTTAGGTTTGCATCAAGGACTTGTGATCTCGCTTCCTGGGTTTTAAATTACACAAAGTGGAATAACTAAAGTTATTCCAGAGTATAAATTACTGGTTACCTATTAAGAGGCATACTAGGAGTAACAGACACCATTTCAAAGTTTTAGGTTAGTAGCTATGTACCCACTAATCACTAGTCATGATGTTCTAGGTTTTGGCTTGCTAGTGCCCACTAATGAAGCAAGAGTAATGGAGAATACATAGGTTTAGGTTTGCCTAGTAATCAAAGCACTCATCATGATTGCTAAGAAAACACTCCTAACCCAACCACTTGCAGTGATTCTGGATGCAGCTAGGGCCAGCAAGCACACAGACTTTAAATTTGGAGTTGAAAATTGGATTCTTCCCAAGGGAAATAATTGCTTTTAATATTTATAATTGAAATTTTCAATATTGTAAATACACCATTTAATCAAGTAAGTAGAGGGTCCTAATGAGGCAGTTATACAAACCATCACTGTTATACAAACCATCACTGTTATACCAGCACAGACAAACCTACAGTGTAAACTATATAGACAAACATTTAACTCTTAACATAACACTTTAAAGATTGGACTCCTCTGCCACCAGACACCCCCACACTTCCTCCAGCCATAGATCAAACTAATCATAACTATAGGAAACACATAACTGGTGTACCCCCTATCAGGAAATGATTTCCTGACTCTAACCACACCCGGTATCTGTCAACATTTCTGCTCGATAATTTAGTTCAGCATACCTTTCTATAGCAGGGAGAGAAGTTGTGAAGTCCTATTATTATTGTGTTCATTTCTGGGAGAGATATCTGGCGAGAATTTAACAGCCACTCAAAAAGACCCTCCCAAATCCTAGAGACGGTGGGTCTGGTATAGACAATAACTAACAAACATCTCAGAACAATACATGGCACCATATTTTTATCTTCAAGTTGTGGTCATGCCCTTTAGACACCACGCTCATCAAAGTTTTGCCCCGAATTATCTACACAGAGATTCCCAACACAAACAAGCAAATAAACCACAAAGTAAATATAAACCAGACCACTTTCACACCCAATATCCCACTAAAGGAAAATCCTTGGGGATGGGTGAAAGTACTGTTAGAAAAATGGGCATCCACCTGAGGTAGGATGTCAGATTGATAAAGGCCATGAAGGTGGCAGGACCTGAGAATGGTGTCTCCTAGCATAAAGAGGTGAGACACCCTGCTTCTTTAGTCAGTTTACCAGGGTTCTAGCTAAAGACACTTTGTTTCTTTAGGCAGTTTCCCAGGGTTCTAGCTAAAGGCATCATAGAAGAGGTAAGCCACCTTGATTCTTTAGTCAGTATTAAAGGCTTCTAGCTAAAGCACCACAGGAATGGGCCACCCAGCTTCATTAATCAGTTTTAGACAGAAGGATCAGTTTCATGCTAAAGGGACGGGCCAAAATCCTTTATGAACATGTACAGACAGGCAGAGGTTAATTGCTAACACAACTATAACAGGGAGGGGGGTGTTCCAGGATCAGCTTATTAAGTATGATGTAATATATTTATAATTAAGTCACACTTTTTGAAATGACACCACACTGGATCTCCCCACCCACCCAACCAACCAACCACAAGACCATGCATCCTGGATTCAGATATAATCACTATTAGGGAAAGAGACGATTAGACACTTTTTTAAAATTGAGTCAATTTTGTGGTTTTTGATATGGTATGACAATAATTCAATGGAAGTGGCCAGTGGCCACAGAAGTGGCTTTCAGTTTAGTGGAACTTGTAATTGGGAAATTGGTACCTATATTATGTCCCAAAATGCAGTCACCCCACCCCCTCCCATAAACTAGTCTTCAGCATCAACCAATAATGAAATACACCATCTCATCAGAAGCCTAAAAGTAACTCCCTATCTGTTAGCTAACATGTTAGCTATAATGGCTGACTCTAGGACAGCCTGCACAGTTATTGAAACTATCAAAAGCTGCCACATGGTCACATAAGGTTTATTTTGATATTGGTATTGTTTTTATGTCCACCAACCCTCCATCAGATGGCCATTTCACAAATTGAACCTAATCAATACATTTTATACTGCTCCTAAGATAAATATTTGTCCTAAGATAATATTTATACTGCATACACACTCATTGCAGTTAATTACCAATAATCATGCCTAAGGCAACAACCATATCTCCTAATGATGACATAATACATGCACATACATTATACATGTACATGCACATAATACATCTAGCATGTAAGGTTCAAAAAGGGACGTATGATCCTGTTGAATTACAAGTTGTGGCCACTTAAATGTTAGTTGAAAGTCTAACACATTATGGACATTTGTAAAATGACATACACATGTATTATTAGACATACTAAAGTCAGACAAGGGGTTCCAGGGCATGTAAATAAGGGGAAGAGTCCCCAGGGCATGTGAATCAGAGATAGGTTCAATGGCAAAATGTGGATCATAGAAAGGGGTCCAATGGCATGTGAATCAGTCCAATACATACACACAAGTGGTATGTTCATCCATGAGAAACAAACAAACTCTCCAAGTCTTTCACTTTTAACCAGCCCAGTCATTCCACCCCTTCCCCTACTATCCCAATATCCTTGCTCTCCCCAAACCCCATTCCTAACAAACCAATTAAATTTCACATGAAAGGAAGAATACAGGTTAGGGTTTTCTGTATCAACTCCTCCTCTCAACCCTACTCCCTTTCTAACTCCCCCTACCCCCCACTAGGTACTAGACCACTACTACACAACAATTTCCTGAACAAATATAATCCAACCACCCTCAAGTACAGTGGGACCCCACCTATTCCAACACCCTGAAATGAGGACACCTCTACATACTTACCTATTCCAACACCCTGAAATGAGGACACCTCTATATACTTACCTATTCCAACACCTTGAAATGAGGACACCTCTATATACCTATTCCAACACTCTGAAATGAGGACAACTCTGTATAACTATTCTAACTTCCTGAAATGAGGACACCTCTGTATACAGTGGAACACCAACACCCTGAAATGAGGACACCTCACACAAACAGACACACAGACACGCACACGCACACGCACGCGCGCGCACACACACACACATACACACTTTTCCAGTGTGTTTAGATATCTATAAGAAAAGAAAACAAATTAACAGCATCCTCCATTGGCCTGTGTGGGGCTTTACTGGGCAAAGAATAACTATATCTAGCAGGAAGATAGACAAACAATGCAAAGAGAGAAATAATATTGTATCATAGGAACCGCACACATAGTTTAGATGGAGGACCCACACAGAACCATATAAGGTGTGGGCAATAAAACACACATTGAAAGTACACAGTTGTATAATAGATGGTCAAACCCATGGAGGCTTTACTCAGATAATTCTTAGTTTGTCCAGTACTTTGAAGTTGCACACATCCAAGGATGCATGCAAGTAAATATACCAACACATCTGCTTGCATCCTAGCCTGATCACTACCATATACAGGTTCCACTGTATAGTTAGACCCTCTCTGTATAACAGCCCAGGATCTCTTGGAGGGTTTCCAGCCTGTATTGACATTCTAAAAGCTAACATATTGTAATGATCAAACTTGACTCCCTAAACTAGCCCACCAAGAATGTTTATTTGAAAGATGTGATAAATTGAACTCTAAGATATTATTTTTAATCAATAAAATCACTAGGGATGTGTTGTCATGCAAACTATATTATAGATTCAACTAGTGGTTATTCCCAGGACAAGACAGCCTGCCATGCCTCTTTTACACAATGGAAAGAAAGTGGTTACTCATGGGACACTAATAATCTTGTTGTTATTTATATGGAAAAAGTGCTATTAGAAAGTGCATACACTGGTTATTCCCAGGACAATGAAACCCTGAGACACAACTAGTGGTCTGAAGGGATGCAACTATTCAGCTGTTAGCACTGGAACCAGCACATAGCATAGCAGTGGACAAATTACTCTTGGGGCAAAAGGTTGGCTTTAAATAAGTGTAGTCTTTAAGTTCTAAGCAACTGGACAAAATAACACCAGCAGAGAAGATGGACACCTGTTCACCTTAGTGTTAATGGTTGTGACAGGTTCAATAAACAACTACCATAAACTCCAGAGAGAAACACTTGAACTAACATTGTGAGCTGTTGCATAAGCAACAGGCCACTATATCAACTATCAGGTAGAGCTAACTTCACAAAGAGATAAGTATCAGTATGTATTGTACATAACATAAGCAGAGACAGCTCCCATAACAGTTTATGTTCTTACTATGTTGTATGACATGTATATTACACCTTCTATACAGTTTATACTCTCAGAAATGATTTTTTTGAGTCAGTTATACAGGTTCCATTGATACCTCTGTATATCCACCACCCACTGGTTACACCTTACAACCAAAGGGACACAGTCAGTTGATAGAGATAGAGAAGTGCCATGTTTGTTGTGAACCATAAACAGAGGTGGTCTGCTTATACAGTGGAACCTGTATATAGTGGTCACCTTTGGGACACAACCAGTTGGCTGTTATACAGAGGTGACCTACTTATACAGTGTAACCTGTATATAGTGGTCACCCTTTGGACACAACCAGTTCGTTATACAGAGGTGGCCTGCTCATACTATATAGTGGTCACCCTTGAGACATAACCAGTTGGTTGTTATACAGAGGTGGTCTGCTTATATGGAACCTGTATATAATGGTCACCATTGGGACACAACCAGTTGGCTGATTACAGAGGTAGCCTCAAGTATAATATAGTGATTACTTATAAGACACACTGTTGTTAAAAGAGAGTCTGAACCAGTTGGCAGTTATAGCGATATCCTATATCACTAAACAGGTTCACTACACAAACACACACAACATGGAGTATACATCTATACAATACCTGTCCCCTCCGCTGGATAAAATGGCGGTGATACTTCGGATCAACTTGCAACTCCACCTCAGCTATGTTCTCCTATATAAAGATTAATGGTCTTCATATTTACATACTACGTGATATGTACATACACAGTCAATCATTTTATAACGACCCCTTACCTACTACTTGGGGCATTGGCAAGAAGCTAGAATGCTAGGCTTCATAACCTCTCCTTAGTGCCTAGTTTATAGCTAAATAGTCTTCCTACATGACATCTTATCCCCTATCCTACAGGACTTCTCTCTACTCTACTTTCTTATCCGACAGGGTCCAGCTTTTTATTCTACAAGACCTCCTATCTGCTTACTAAAGAGAGACTTACCAGATCTTTGATGAGTTTCTCCAGGTGTTCCTTGGCTGCTTCAGCCTTTTCCTTCCTGCCAATAATCATCACCATTTCTGAATCATCGTCACTAGACTTATGGGGGAAAATAACACGTGCTCCAAATTGGTCACGGACACGACGAATATTGGCCCCCTGTCGGCCAATGAGGAACCGATGGTATTCAGGCTTGCAATGAATCTCAAGGGTGTGGTTTTCTTGAGCCTGAGCAATAGAATAACATTTCACTGTACTGGCAGGCCACCAGCCGTGTCCCAAAAATGACCACTATATGTAAGTTCCACTGTATATAAGTAGACCACCTCTATATAACAGCCAACTGGTTGTGTCCCAAGGGTGACCACTATATACAGGTTCCACTGTATAAGCAGACCACCTCTGTATAACAGCCAACTGGTTGTGTCCCAAGGGTGACCACTATATACAGGTTCCACTGTATAAGTAGACCACCTCTGTATAACAGTCAACTGGTTGTGTCCCAAGGGTGACCACTATATACAGGTTCCACTGTATAAACAGACCACCTCTGTATAACAGCCAACTGATTGTGTCCCAAGGGTGACCACTATATACAGGTTCCACTGTATAAGCAGGCCACCTCTGTATAACAGTCAACTGGTTGTGTCCCAAGGGTGACCACTATATACAGGTTCCACTGTATAAACAGACCACCTCTGTATAACAGCTAACTGGTTGTGTCCCAAGGGTGACCACTATGTACAGGTTCCACTGTATGAGCAGGCTTCTGTATAATAGCCAACTAGTTGTGTCCCAAAAGGGTGACCACTATATACAGGTTCCACTGTATAAGCAGGCCACCTCTGCATAGCCAACTGGTTGTGTCCCAAGGATGACCACTATATACAGTTTCCACTGTATAAGCAGGCCATCTCTGTATAACAGCCACCTATGTTGGATCTCTGGTAAGACTTTCTCTTCCTCACCAGCTCTTCAGCCATTTCCAGCAACATAGCTTCTGCCTTCTTCACATCTTCCTTGGGTCCATGTAGCCTTATCTCATCCTTTTTAGAACCAGTAGGCGGAAAGTGTATCCTTACTCCACCACACTCATCCATGACAGAACGAACCAGTTTCCCTTTCGGTCCAATGAGAGAGTTATGAATGCGAGAAGAGATGTTCAGGGTTAAATCTATAATAGACTCCTAAGGAAAGAAGGGGATGGAGTAATAGGAGTTAAAGCATTACCTAAAGGAGGGGGGATTTAGGGTTAAACCTAATAATCATTACCTAAAGGAAGAGCATGTTCAGTTTATGTTGCTATGGTATCACAAAAATTTAAAAACTTGAGCATTTCTTATAATAGCTATAGCTCCTTTTCAATATTTCCTTCACAGTTAGAACTCTCTATTCCAGACACAATGGGAGAAATTTAAGTGTCTTTATTATACGCTGTGGCATCATTTCAGTGTTAATACACAGCTGTAACTCAAGTGTGTCCTTATACAGAGGTATCCCCATTTCAGGGGGTTGGAATAGAGGTTCTCTACTGTATAGAGAGGTATCCCCATTTCAGGGGGTTGGAATAGAGGTTCTCTACTGTATAGAGAGGTATCCCCATTTCAGGGGGTTGGAATAGAGGGGTTCCACTGTATACAGAGGTGTCCCCATTTCAGGGGGTTGGAATAGAGGGATTCCACTGTATACAGAGGTGTCCTCATTTCAGGGGGGTGGAATAGAGGTTCTCTACTGTATAGAGAGGTATCCCCATTTCAGGGGGTTGGAATAGAGGGATTCCACTGTATACAGAGGTGTCCTCATTTCAGGGGGTTGGAATAGAGGGATTCCACTGTATACAGAGGTGTCCTCATTTCAGGGGGTTGGAATAGAGGTTCTCTTACTGTATACAGATGTATCTAAAATATTACATATTATGTATGAATGTATGGGGCATGTCTAGATTCTCACCAAATTCATAGAAATATCACCAATTAAGCCACCACTGATAAATACCAGTAACTCATAATATTTACCATGTCCTTTTCGATAGCCAGTATCTTAGCACGTGCCTTCTGTACATTCTCCTTCCGGCCAATGATACGAATCACATCACTATCACTGTTCTCTTGGGGAAGTTCGATTTTTGTGTCTGTCTCTTCTCTAATCTTACGAAGAGTGGCTCCCCCTTTCCCTATCACACTTCCATGAAACTTCTTGAACACACGGACCTCTCCCTCATAGTTTGCAGCAGCCTACATACAATAATATTCTCTAAGCAGTGTGTATAGGACTGTCAGTTAGTGCTGGCATAGCATGGAATTGGGAGGGGTGAACAGAGTGACCTCCCTCCAAAAAAACATCATTCACTCACACACACACACACACACACACACACACACACACACACACACACACACACACACATACACACACACGCTACCTCTTACTCACCAGATCAGTTCCAAGCTTCTTGAGGTGAGCAGCACATTTATCCACATCCTCCTTGGGTCCCCTGAGGGAGACCACGTCTTTCTTCTCTCCTGCCTCAGGGAACGACACTTGGACTCCATTAAACCTGTCTCGGATCTCTCGGATTTTCTCCCCCTTTGTCCCAATGATCAGCTTGTGGAACTTCTGATCAATAATGACATCCTTAGATCGTTCATTCTCCTACAAGTTCAAGGAGAGTAAGTAAGAAAGTGGGAGGGGATGTGGGTGGGGACAAGCTCTAGGTATTGCTAAGACAATGGACCTACTGACAGGACTAGACTCACAATGTCCAAGCTTTAATTAAATGGGTTATTGTTTTAACCCTTCTCTGATCATAGTATTATCTACAATTCTATGGCAAATAACTACAAAGGAGATAAAATTAAGCATACTAATCACAATATATGGTAAGGGTCGTCAACATAAAAAGCCCTTAACTATACAGGGTGGGAGTGGGAATTAGTCTCCTTATAAGTATAGGAAGTGTAAAAAAAAATTCTGATTCTTGATCTTACCATCTTAGCAGCCATTTCAAGTAGCATGTTCTTGGCTGCTTGCACTCCCATTGGGTCCCCTTCAATACGGATGCAATCACTCTTCTCTGTATCTGGTGGTATGATAATAGAAGTCCCAGTCTCGGTCTTAATTCGGCTCACTAGAGGGGGGGGAAGAAGTTTGGTAAAGGGAAATACTGTACCATGGAGTGAAAGTTTCATCCATGACACTGCATCATAGAGTCTGATCTCTACAACCTGGTAAAGGGTAACTACAGTAGAATACTTACCACTGGCCCCACCCTTCCCAATGATGTGCCGATGGTACTTCTGGTCCACATTAATCTCAGCATAGTCCATGGTAGCCATCTAGTTACAGAGAGATAATCAATACAAATGTATAAGAGCCAAACAGGGTGACCCCACCCAGAACTATTTGAAACCTGCTACACAAAACCCATTGTAAGTTGCCAAGTGAATACAGACAGACAGACAGACACTGAGGAGTGGGGGGTGAGTGGGAGTATTGATGGTACATAATATATTGTTACTTTTCAGCCTTTTAATACACTACTTCTATCACTAGTGTGTTGCCTAGTAATCTAGTGTGTGTTACCTAGTAATCTAGTGTGTGTTGCCTAGTAATCTAGTGTGTAATCTAGTGTGTGTTACTGTTACTTAGTAATCTAGTGTGTTGCCCAGTAAATCTACTTAGCCTAGTAATCTAGTGTGTGTTTTAGGCACAGCTCAGCCTAACTAAACTAGTCCCGTTGTTTGTAAGCCCAACATCCAACTAGAATGGACTTTAGTCTTGTGTTTAGGTGACCATATACCAAATGATTGATAAAACCATAAATTTACTTTCATTACATCAGAGAATCAAAATGCTCCTATCTCTCTCTATCTCATGAACTGGTCAATTAAAGTATCCAAGAAGCTACATCCTCAAATACCACAGATACAGCAAAAATCACTGGGTTCCAAGCCAAGAGAAAAATTCATCCATTGCTGATAAAGGAGGCAGTTCTAGGCGTTCTTCCTATATTTGGAATCCAAGCTAAGCATAGAGCTATAGTTACGGCTAGTATGTCATGAATATCATTAATTATCAGGCCTTACTAAAAAAAACACACACACACTTCCATGTTAAGTAAAGAGCTACCCAACGCTAGACGCTACACATAAACAGCTATTCAATACTTGGTAACCTCAGTACACTCCCTTACCAAGTCCTCTGTGAAGGTGTCAAAAGCTTCCTTTGCCTGATGGACCTGTTCTGGTGGACCCTCCAACACTATTTTGTCTGTCTCAGAGTTGAACTCCACGTGAACTTTAGGCAGGTCCTGAGTGATCTTCTGCACATTCTGACCTTTACGTCCAATGATGAACCTATGAAGCCAATGAGGGGCGTGGACTTCCTCTATAGCAACACTGTTGGCTTTTTCATACACCTATACAAAATGTGCATTATTACAATGTGAACTTCTCTACCCTATAATGGAACTCCTCTATTCTAACCCCCTGAAATGGACACATCTGTATACAGTGGAACCCCTCTATTTTAACACCCTGAAAAGAGGCCACAGAGGACCCCCTCTATCCTAACCCCCTGAAATGAGGGCATAGTGGAACCCCTCTAATCCCAACACCCTAAAATGAGGCCACCCCTCTAATCAGGACACTTGAATATGTCCCATGGTTTCCAGAATAGAGGTTCCATTGTTGCAACAGTATGTACTGAGAGTGAACTGGTAAACAAAGCAAATGTAGTGTGTAGAGTTATAACACTGATGCTAGAGGTTGGAGAGGCGCTGAATGTGTTTTTATAGCTCACTCCAACCAAATGATTGGTTGGTAACTATTACAGACCCCTTCAAGGGGTGAACTGTCATGGTAATGCTGATGCACTAATATTCAAGACACAGTGGCAACATAGCTTTAGAGTAGAAGAGGTCCATATCAAATATACAGATACCTAGCTACAGCAATAGGCTATAAGTTATAATAACAGGAACAAAGCTCTCTGATGAGTACCTCCACAAGGAGATCAGAATTGTGTTCACCCTCAGTTTAGGTATATCAATGTGCCTTTCTCCAACATTGGACTCTAGTACCTATCAAAATCTACTAGCGTAAACTTAACCAATGTTTGCTTAAAATCCCTATCATACTACTGGCTGACAATCCATCAAACTACGTGTGTAAAATTGAACACAGCTGGTTAGTGAAAAATAAAAATAAAAATTTTTCACACTAAGGTTGACTTTAAATTTCACATGTCCTATATTTTGAAGCTAGTAGGTGTGGCTTTCCTTACCCAGAGCTGGGGTGGGAACAAAAAGTGGGGAGGAGGGAGCTGACCTGGGTGAGGGCTTGTCCTAGCTTTTCCTGTGGTCCTCTGAGAGTAATGGTTTTGCTGTCCGATTCGGGAGAAGGTATTTCCACCCACACACCTGTGGTCTGGAGGATTTCTTGGAGAACTAGGCCACGTGGGCCCACAATGTACTTGTGCTGGCTCTTACGTACTTCCACTGATACAGAGGACACAGTGCGCTTCTGCATGGCAGTAGAAAGTGCATGTAACCTCTGTATAACAGCCATGGTTGTGTCCCAAGGGTGACCACTATATACAGGTTCCACTGTATAAGCAGGCTTCTGTATAATAGCCAACTGGTTGTGTCCCAAGGGTGACCACTATATACAGGTTCCACTGTATGAGCAGGCCACCTCTGTATAGCAGCCAACTGGTTGTGTCTCAAGGGTGACTACTATATACAGGTTCCACTGTATAAGCAGGCTTCTGCATGTGTAATAACCAACTGCAGCTGTAATAAGGTGTTCATACTTAAGAGTGCACATAGCTATTATATGCTCATCACAAAGCAATATAATAACTGTGTTGCATTAGTCTTAAGTGGAACTTCTAGAGAGTACCAGTTATTCCTGTTCCTATACCAGACTGCATGGCACTAGTTTTTGAATAGAAAGTGTTTATTCTATTTAATGCACAGCAACCTGGCAATTAATTTGGCTCTTACTCCATGTAACAGATTAGATCAATGTGAATTGTACTATTGCTATGGGCTAGGGTGCTGGCTGGCTAGGGCTAGGAACAGTACAATAACAAAAGTACATATTGACAATGATGTCTTCTGAATGTGTAATCTGAATAGAATTTGGAATCATAGATAACTAAGAAAAGGTCCACTATGATAAAAAAATTACTTAATGCAGGAATGAAGAATTAATGAGAAATAGGGCTTACAAATGTGAATATGATGCCCCTCAAAATATTACAGTAGAACTAAAGGACCTCTACAGTTTATAGAGTACTAATTGAATCTCTATAAGGAAGCCTTTATAATGAAACCTCGCACGTTTACGTATTAGTGAGGTTCTTTAGAAATCCATGTACTACACTATCTACGCATTCTTTCATCACTCTTTTAAGAGGAAAATAAAAATCAAGAGAACAATAATTATGATAAGTTATTTCTAGAAATCTGGGAAGGCTTTACAATGGAACTCCTCTAATCCTACCCCCATAAGAATAAAAAGGACACCTCTGTATACAGTGGAACTCCTCTAATCCTACCCCCATAAGAATAAAAAGGACACCTCTGTATACAATGGAACTCCTCTAATCCTACCCCCATAAGAATAAAAAGGACACCTCTGTATACAGTGGAACTCCTCTAATCCTACCCCCATAAGAATAAAAAGGACACCTCTGTATACAGTGGAACTCCTCTGTTCCAATGACACCTCTTTATACTCTACTCCTATGAGACCTCTGTACATAGTGGAATCCCTCTATTCCAACCCCCTGAAACAAAGGACACCTCTGGAATCTCTTTATTCCAACCTTGTATTAAGGACCCTGAAATGTGTCCCAAAAAAACAGCTTGAACTTCACCTAAAATGAAGTCCCCCTAATCAGAACACCTTCATTGGTTTCAGGGTGTCCTGAATAGAGAGGTTTACCTATACCAACACTCCCACCTTAACTTCACCTTCTCTAGACACTAAAACTAACCACATCACACATGACCACCATAACTAGGAACTAAAATCACTCCTCTACACTTCCTACACCAGCTTCCTCTGTGGGTAGGTTCCAACACCACATTCCTCACTCACCAGCTCGTTATACAACTTATTAATGTGTGACACCGCCTTGGCAACACAGTCCTTGTCCCCAGCAACAGTGATCTCATCCTTATTGAGGGACTGTGGAGGGATGTTGATTCTTGCACCAGTGGTTTCACTGATGGACTTTACCACAGAGTTATTAGCTCCCATGATGAAAGGGTGGTAATCCTTACGTATGTCCAATCGTTCAAAGGCTAGTTTTGCCTGAAACAGAATTATTACATATCATAATGATCCCAAAGATTATCATGCTAAGCCCCCCCTCCCCCCTCCCCCCCCCCCCTCCTCCCGCCTAATTTGGAATACTTCATTGGAGTCCAGTTAACACAGCTTGATATGCCCCCTTCAAGGAGGGTCAAACCCCCTCCCCCATCAGGATACTTTACTTCACTACAACTAAAGAATTTACTACAACTAAAGAATGCACTAGTCGGTAGTAACATAATGGATGATACAAAAATCATTCCAAAGTAGGCTGGAACATAGAGATTTCTTACGTGACCTCTGTCTCCCATTGAAACAATACAATCAGAGTCCCACACAAGTGGATATGGGGGGGAAACAGGACTAGCTATAATACAAGCAATCTTCCTCCCCACACATATGCCCCAGTAGCAATCTATTTTTAGAAGCATTCAGCCTACATTCAAAGTAACATGATGAACTCTCCTTCTCGCCACCACAAGGTACACTATGAAGTCCTATACAAGTAACATCAAGATGTTACTAAGCAGAGAGCTTGTCAGGTGGAGTATATTCCTATATTCCACCATTAGCCATAGCAGCCCAAAGCCACAAGAAGCCACACTGATAGTAGACAGTGTGGTCCAATTTTCAGAGCCAACATACTGGATATCTGATCATTTGCTACATCACCACGACATTCATACAGTATTCAGGACCCTACCATCACTAATCTTATTAGACAAACACACCCAGGCCCAAAATCCCCCAATACAGCCAGCTTATTCCACCCTACCCTCACTCATTCCCAAACCTTATTAGACAAAACCAACCAATTACTACCAACCACACCCCCTCCACAGCAAACCTTATAAGAATTACTACCTGCTCATCTGAAATCAGTTGAATCTGATGTCTGGCCTTATCCACACCTTCCCTAGTCCCAACAATCTTTATGATGTCAGTGTGGCTGTCAGACCTGGGCACTGAGATCTTGGTTGCTGTCTGCAGTTCAATAGACTTCAACTTTTGTCCTTCTCGTCCAATGATAAACCGATGGTGTTCCTTGGGAATGTTAAGGTCAATATGGGCCTGCAGAGGATGGAAAGGACATTTTTTCAGGATAAGGGATCTACTCACAAGCACACCATTACCTGTGTCTGTAGTTTGGAGAGGATCTCTTTGCGTGCAGCTAGCACTCCTGATGGTTTTCCAGACACCATGATGGTGAGACTGTGATCTTTGGCCTGGCTAATCTCGACATCACATCCAGTTCGCTCGATGATAAGACGGATAATATCTGACTGTCGGTTTTCATTGCCAAAGGAAGGTTCGTCTACAAACCGTCGTTCTTCAACAGGAACATGGAATACCTATAGGGATCGATGAACTGTCACCACCACTGCCACTACATTTACTGCAGAGTGGTCACTCTTGGGACATAACCAGTTGGCTGTCATACAGATGTGACCTGCTTATATACAGTGGAACCTGTACTATAGTGGTCACCCCTAAGACACAACCAGTTGGCTGTTATACGGAGGTGGTCTGCTTATGCATATTATAGTATAACCCTTGGGAAAAAACCAGTTGGCTGATATACAGAGGTGGAGTGAAACCTGGACTATAATGGTCACCCTTGGGACACAATAATAGACCTTTGGATGGGGTTGGTCTTAACATAGAGCTGTCTTATAACAGATAAAGGTCACCACTGGGAGACGACAACCTGTTTACATCTAGAAGCAAACCAGCTGGTATGCTGTGGCTAGCCCATAAAAATCATTGGTCTACGTGTTAGCAACAGCAGTGGAGAACAGTAACCACACACACTTTTAATCTCCTTACTCTATAGACAATAGCCAACAAAAGAAATGGCTTCGTCCAGCCTAGTAGAGCAACATTGCTGCTTCAGGGTTAGAAGATGGATGGGAAGACAACACAAAGAACATTTAGACAGACAACACATAGGAGATTTGGACAACAAACAATCTGTCTCCCTTATTTTCCCCTTTACTATAGGAGCTCTACCTACTTAGGTATGAAATTTATAAACTCAGGGGAAACCTGCCAAAGCCCACTAGATTCTTAGAACAGCCAAAGGGACTGTTTTCCAGTATCCTCTAGTTTGGACACTGTCTGGTCATTAGAGGGAGTGTCATCATTATGACACAACCAATTGGCTGCTATAAGGTAATGGTCTGCTTATACAGTGGAATCTGTATATAGTGGTCACCCTTGGAACACAACCAGTTGGCTGCCATATGGAGGTAGCAATGAAACTTGCATCTAGTATCCTGGAATCCTCATTCCAGTGAAACACATTCCTCAAGACTTCTCTATCACACTGACCTCATGCTAAGTAGGGGAAAAGGTGATTTTATAGGAACAATGATTTCAATACCATGTCAATAAAAAAAAAAAAACTCTGGAAGATGAAACCATCAGCATAATACTAACACCTTAAAAAAGACAGGACTGTCCCTTTATAATAATGTTAGGCTGATATGCATACAGTCCTGTAGAAAGGAAAGCTACCCAATTGGAATAACAGATAAACTGAAGAAAAAGTAACAGAAACAGCATCCAGTTACTTATATTGAAGGGTGAGTGACAAGTCTAGAAGCCTCCCATTAAAATGAGACACTTCCTTCAATTAACACCTCAAGTGGAAATTCAATATTACAAGGAAATGGAGCCCTTTGGGAGGTGCATATACATATATATTATATGTATGTTATACATTTTTCCATTTAACCAGAAAACCTAGCTCCCACAATGTGTAGCATTATTCCAGTAATAGTACAGTTGAATTTCAAGTCTCTACTCACACCCCAGGACACCTCTCTGTGGTGGAACCTTTCATTATAGACAGTTTTTATGCTTTGCAAGGGTCAGTGAGAATGCAAGTGTTGTCACAAATTTCCACATTTTCAGGGTTGCCTCAACAATGACTTTCACATTCTGATGGAAGAGGTGAGGGGAAGAAGGAGGAGGGGCAAGGGGGGGTGGTTAAGAGTATGGCTGTCAATTGTTATTCCATCCCACATTCATTTTGCCTAATATCCAAAAAAAAAACTGAATCATGCAGACTTGAGGACATACATTCTTAGCTAGATTTACATAACATGTACAGCAGGATGTTTAGCTAGCCAAAGTCATATATTACTTACATATTATTTTTTCATATCTAGCATTGCATATATAAATCCCAAACATTTTCGTACCTTCTCTTCAGTTACATCCAGTGACACTTTACACATCTCTCATTACATCTACATTTTTCATTCTTAAACCATAAATGTGGGTACCACTTTTTCTAGACCACTTCCAAACCACTCCCTCTTCCCCTGCAACAGCTATTCCAAAATGAAATATCATGGGGGACCCTGGGAATTGACACTAGACTGCACATATTCATTCCTACCTGAGTGACCGATGAGCTAGGTATTGATTTCACTGGCCAAGCAGACTGTGTTGAGGACCTTCCATAAGATGCAGTAGCCGGAGGAAACATGGGATCAGGTCCGGGTAGAGTCGGTGAGCCGAGGGGGGGGAAAGCTTCCTCATATGTTGGAGGAGCCTGATTCTCAGTATCAGAAAAACCATTCTCCATTGTTTTGTTGTTGTTGTTGTTGTTGATGATGATTTTTACACCGAGTTCAAGTTACTTAATTTTGCCTGGAAAGGGGAAATGGCACAGAGCTAGGTACCTTGTCCAATAACCTTATGCAGGGTCTGTGCAGCAGAGCTGAAGAATAATACAGTTAGCTATAAACATGATAGTTTCACATGGCAACACAAACAAGAATAAGTTATCCAGTTAGGCATAACATTACTCGTTAGCTATATAATATGGCTAACTAGCTAGCTACACAACTCACATATCCACTGCTTCCTTTAAAGGCAGTCCGGGAGTTAATACTATAAGATATAAGTAGCCACTCTGACAATATCGGTCCAGAACAAGAAGAGTTCAATTCGTTAGTCTTAGCACAGTGATCAGTTTTGGAGCTGTATGTATCGCTATAGTAATAATAAAATCAAAGCACATTATTATTACGCGCGAGCCGCGCCGCGCCGCCGGACTGTGTGCGGCCAAAAGTTCAAAGGGTTCAGAGCGTTGTGCGCGCGCGGGCCATCTGGCTAGTTAGCTAGAAACTAGCAAATTCAATAATATTAATAAGAAAATTTATATCTCTCTCTCCTGCATTCATGCAAACTAGATGCAAATCTTCCTATTCCAGTCTACTGCAAAGTTTAGCTATAATTTTAAAAGGAAGTAATCTAAAGAGTATGTGAAAACTGTCCAATGTTTCCTGGGCTGGTAGAGTCATTGTGATCTGTAGTGTAGACTAAAAATGTGGGCAAACATTATCCTGCACTTTGTACCTCCTGCATTTTCTACATCAGACATTATTATGAATGTACTAAATGAAAGCAAGAAAGAAAACAAACCCACAAATAAACAAACAGATAAACAAGCAAAAAAAAAAAAAAAATAAAAAATACAAGCAAAAAGTCAGCAACTAAAAGAGTATTATTTTATACATTATTAGTTGGATAAGTTGGGAGCTTAACAGTTGAAGTCAAGGAGTAACATTTCAGTGGATTTACTATACTATATGGGATGTGTTGCCTCTCCCTCAGCAGATGGATGGACCATCAGTCATTGGAATAACTATTTTTTGTACCACTATTTGTCATTAGCTCGAATTAGACATCGATGAATGTGTGGTGCTAGCCTCACAGATAAGCCTCCTACTGAAGCTACTAAAAACCTCAGAATCTCTGAAGAGGATGATGTAGGGAGAGGGAAAATTTTCATTTTGGAACATAAGAGACTTCATTATTCATTATTGTAGCTACTGAAAGTTCAAGGTCCATCTCACTAGTGACAAGAGGGATTTGTGTTGGTGCAAGTATGTCTCCTTTCACTTAGATTCATTCTCTTGCTTGTGTCATATATCTCTACAATCCCTTCATTTCCAAGAAACTCTTTTCTTCTCACCTGTCTCCCTATTACGTCCATAGCTAAAATCCTGCATTCTTGCATCCATAGGTTGTCAGATTGTAAATAAAGAATGGGTTAGGACAAAGAAACAATATAGTGGAAAGCCAGATAGCTACATAGCAGTTGTCAGATCATCAAAGTGTGAAATCAACTAAGAACACAGCCCAACTGAACACCGCCCTTCCAGTGAAGTGAAGCTAAGGGACCACGCCCTTCTTAATACATAGTATGGGTGACCTTTACCTTACAGCTAGGCTCCCTTGAGTTCTGTACACAAAACCTAATACATGATCCTCAGGTGGAAATCCCTCTAGGAAGTAAGAAAGAAATAAAGAAAGAAGAATAGTCAACAATTCGCAGCTCCTAGTTTGCCATAGCGAGCGTAAGTTCGATCGCTGATTTATTTTGTTACTGTGCACCGCACGCATTTACTAATAATTACGTTGTGTGATGTAATTGATGTGTGACAACATAATTGATGACGTCGCTAACCTGTGACACCTTGAGCTGCTAGCCTCGAGCTGCTAGCCTCGAGCTGCTAGCCTATACCTATACCAGGGTTGCTACAATTACGGTTATTACTTCGACACAGCAAGAGTGGGAACACTCCAGTACCGTCTACATAATGATTAAAATTATTGCGCTGGGAGCTAGCTGCCCCGCCCCCGCCAGCCGAGATATATATGTTGACACGCTCACACCTCCCAGCCGAGGGGTCCGGGGGAATCCCCAAATTAATAGTGTCGCAGTATAGCCAGAACTAAACAATGGCTACTACAGCTACTCTGGAACGAGAAAGGCTCTACAATTTCCTGAAGAAATACGACCTCGATAACCATTACCAGAAGTTCCTTTTGAATGGGGTGCACAGACTGAGTCAGCTGAAGGACGTAGTGTTGGACGATGCCAGTTTGGAGGAGGTTGGACTCAGTAGAATCGAGAGGCAGCGATTGAGAAGGAAGGTTAAAGAGAATGTCGCTTGGAAAGGACGCTTTATGGTGAATTATAGACTGGATGCACTATTACTGTTTGCTAAATGTAGTTGATGCAACAACTGAACATAACCTTCACCTGCATACACTTGAGGATTTATGATAAGTATCTGTACCTAGCTAGCTAACCAGAGACACAGTAAGAGATTTTGGATGGTAATCTAATAAATATTTCTTATACACACTTCAACAGAACATGAACTAGCTAGATGGACCCTTATTGGGAGCTATTAGGCTGGACATACTTTGATAAGGGATACATACACATGAATCTGTCCATGGTGGTGAGTTATCTACCCAGAATCATTGACTTTTGTAGGTTATCTGTATGGAACATGTGCATGTGGTAGCCAGTTGGGAGAGAAGCTTCAATTAGCTAAAAATTCGTTTTATATACACTTTATAAATATTCTCTATAGTCAAAATTGAAGCTTGCTAGTAGCACTACAAATTAATGAGAAACTTGAAGGATTACTTCTCCATTCCTAGAAATTTTGTCATTTGTCTTAAGAGGTTAAAAGTTAAAAGATCCCAGTACGGCTGGACCCTTTCAGTCATTTATAATAAGGTGCATGTGTATGCCCTTAGAGTGGGGCTACATTAGTGGAGATATATATGCCTTCGACCTCCTCTTCTTATGAAGTGCAGACATGATGTCTCCCCTCCTCCCTCTCCTATATTACACCCTCACTCACTTACTCACCCACACACATGTAGTGACTCTCCTTCCTTCATTTTATATAGAAAATCATAAAGGGAAAGGATAAGCAGTTCAATGTACCGGTTCCTGACATAGCTCATTTGAGCGTCCAACCTTCTGATGTTCATCGACCTGCTACCATCATCCCAAAGGAGGAAATCAAGCTTGTGAGGAAGATAGGAGAGGGTGCACATGGAACGGTACATGAAGGAACATGGATGGACATTCATGGAGCGGTAAATCAGAATAGTCTTGTTCTGAAAAGAGTTAGAGAAGACACAGGCTAATTTCATGCCTTAAAGTAATTGCATGAGAAAAGGTTACAATGGTGGACTGTAGCTATCCCCACTTAGAGCTAACTTGAACCCCAGTGTATACTTGGTGGTCTCCAGTATGTACACAGTGTCTCCCATTGGTTGGGAAAAGGTTCCTATGTGGAATCTAATGTATACATAGTGTGGTGTGAGTGAAAATAGAATCTGAGTGTATAGATGCAACTCTTTAAGTGGTCTTTATTGATAATTCTAACACTGCTATCAGCTCATTATTAATACAATTGTGTCCTGTGTAGTGTCTATTACCCTCAATACTAATCTAAAGGTTTCAAAATGGCACTCTCTTATAGCTGTATTTATCATTAAATACAGAATAAGTGTTACGGTTGTTGATAGCGGAATGGGTTATTCTTACTAAATGACTGCTTGTTTTCTATATTATGATTTGTCAGATTACTAATCTGAAAGATTATTATAAACACAAGAACACTAATAATGCATGAACCCTCTTAAGCTGTTGGGAAAAGTCTGGTAAACTCACATGACCCATTCTCAAAATACACTGCAGACATAGAACAATACTAGAGTTGTGATTATAGAGTGCCCCCCCCCCCCCCTGGGTGGGGCTGCATTTGCACTACTGCCTGCTCACACAGTCTTCTCATGGAGGAGTAAACAAAGGGTATACACTGAATCAGAGATAGGTTCAAGAACTAGCTATGTGTTTATATATTATTAGCTATGAGATGACATTGCAGATTGCACTCAACCAGCTGGCTGTAAACTACAAGTGCTGTGACAGCTAATTCCAGTAACCCTCAATATGTTAGCTAACACAGATAGACCCTCAAACCACTCCTTATTACACACTGCAAAAGCACAGTTCATATTGTATGAGTGAATAGTTATCTCGTGCTAATTTAGCAGTGGGTCATGTGAGTTTATCTCTCTCAATTGGGAACGAGATTATTTCTGGGAATGAAGGTTTTATTAGCTCTCGGCTGGTTTTAACCCCGCTTTAGGAAGAGATAATAAGTGTCAGGTGATCTAATAAAAACCCTTGGAGACTGGCTTCTCTCATGTGGTTAGAGATTTCACACTATGATAATATTGTAGGTTTCTGTGGCTGTTAAAACTCTTTACGGCAATCAAGAAGTCCAGAATCTCTTCATCAAAGAAGCAAACTCTATGACCACACTGCACCACAAGCATATCATTCAGCTCTTTGGCATTGTCCTCTCACAACCTCTCATGTTGGTTAGTTGATGGGTGGAGGAGATTGGCCATAATTTGTGCTCTCTGTTTAGTTAATTTGCATGATACTCCACAGTTATTCTGGACAGTACCTCTAATATAGGAGAGAGTCACCCTGGAATTCCCCTCTCGTGAAATTATTAGGGTGTAAAGACACTCGGGTTAGACCAGGTCAAGCATACATGCTTGTCATACTGATATTCCTGCTCAATCTATGCATCATCCATACAGTGTATACATCCCTATAGTGTATACATCCATATAGTGTGTCTCTATAGGGTGTATAATGTATTAGTGTTCATGTCCCTATAATGTATACATCCCTATAGTGTATACATCCCTATGGTGTGTCTCTATAGGGTGTATAGTGTATTAGTGTACATGTCCCTATAGCGTGTATAGTGTGTGTATAGTGTGTGTATAGTGTGTGTATAGTGTATTACTGTACATGTCCCAGTGTTTGTGTGGAATAGTGTGTGGTCTAGAGCATTAATGTTGATTTATGGAGAAATTCAAAAGATAATCTTGATTATGGAAGGATATCATAACTTGAGAAGGACCAATTTTACACTAGTCATTCGTTATACAACATTACATTGTGGACATGATGGGTTCTATAATAATATTCATAGCTATGGTGTCACTCCTATTAACCCTGAAACTGTTATTACTACATTAATTATCAATCTAGACTGTTATGACTATTAAATAAGATTAAATTAGGAAGTATTTCAACCTAAAAACATTTAGGTTGAATAGATGAGAAATTATTATTGTTGTTGTTGTTGCTGTTGTTGTTGTTGTTGTTGTTGTTGTTGTTGTTATTATTATTATTATTATTATAGATAGAAGAACTTGCTCCATTTGGTAATCTTCATAACTATGTCAAAATGGAAGGTGAACATCTCAGTTTGCAGCTCTTTCATACTTATGCTTGTCAGATAGCAGATGCCATGGCTTACTTAGAGAAGAGAAGGATAGTGCATAGAGATTTAGCTATCAGAAATCTTCTATTGGCTCACATTGATTTTGTAAGTTTACCATGGTACACCACACAGTACATACCAGTAGGTTGGGTTTTAACCTTAAACATCCTTTATGTATCTATAAGACATCCCTAGCTTATATTAAGGCCATACATCCCTATCTTATGTTAACCTAAACACCCACTATATACCCTTATATTAAATCCTAGGACATTTCTATCTTATATAATCCAGGACACCCTCAAATAGTCTTGAACTTAATTATATTATGAATGACATTGGAGTACAATGAGGTCATAAGTGCTTATAAGAAAATACTAACTTTTGAAGGCTTCATAGTCCTTCTAAACACAGTTACTTTAGGAACAGAAGAATGCCATTAGCATTTCAGTAGTTATTTCCTTTACTGTAAATTTAGTTATTTTCTTAAAGGTAGTAACATAACTACAGTGGAACTTCCCTATTCCAGACACTGTAAAATTATAGTGTCCTAATTAGAGGGGTGCCCTCATTTCAGGGGAGAAGAGATTCCGCTGTATATAGAGATGTTTCAGGGTGTTGGATTAGAGAGGTCTCGATGTATACAGAGGTGTCCTCATTTCAGCGTGGGGGGTGGAATAGAGAGGTTTTACTGTATACAGATGTGTCCTCATTTCAGGATGGGGGGTGGAATAGAGGGGTTTTACTGTGTACAGAGGTGTCCTCATTTCAGGATGGGGGGTGGAATAGAGGGGTTTTACTGTATACAGAGGTGTCCTCATTTCAGGGGGTTGGAATAGAGGAGTTCCACTGTATACAGAGGTGTCCTCATTTCACTAGGTTGGAACAGAGAGATTTCACTATAACCCCTGTGTGTGTGTGTGTGTGTGTTCAGGAAAGGACTATTATTAATAATATAATGAGCTTCTTTTTTTTTTTTTTTTTTTTTTTGAGAACTCAAAATATTCCAGAACTAAAAAGGCTTAACCTATTATAAAGATTATTCTTCTATTCATCTCCATCAGATAAAACTGAGTGACTTTGGGATGGCAAGAGTCCTGGAGGATAACAGTGATATATATAATCTCTCCAACCTTTCAGCGAGGATACCTGTTGCCTGGTAAGTAGGGTCATTGAGATAGATTAAATTATAAAGGGGGAGGGGGTCTGGTCTAATTGTGCCAGTGGTGGAGGTACTAAAATATAATGGAACCCCTCTATTCCAACCCCCTGAAATGAGGACACCTCTGTATATAGTGGAATCCCTCTATTCCAACCCCCTGAAATGAGGACACCTCTGTATATAGTGGAATCCCTCTATTCCAACCCCCTGAAATGAGGACACCTCTGTATATAGTGGAATCCCTCTATTCCAACCCCCTGAAATGAGGACACCTCTGTATATAGTGGAATCCCTCTATTCCAACCCCCTGAAATGAGGACACCTCTGTATATAGTGGAATCCCTCTATTCCAATCCCCTGAAATGAGGACACCTCTGTATATAGTGGAATCCCTCTATTCCAACCCCCTGAAATGAGGACACCTCTGTATATAGTGGAATCCCTCTATTCCAACCCCCTGAAATGAGGACACCTCTGTATATAGTGGAATCCCTCTATTCCAACCCCCTGAAATGAGGACACCTCTGTATATAGTGGAATCCCTCTATTCCATACCCCTGAAATGAGGACACCAGTGAACCACTCTATTCTAACACCCTGAAATGAGGACACCTCTGTATACAGTGGAACCCCTCTATTCCAACCCCCTGAAATGAGGACACCTCTGTGTACAATGAAACTCCTCTATTCTAACCTCAAGGACATCTCTGTATTGAGGATACTTGGGTAGTAACAGCTTGTGTATTTAAAATGAGCCCCACCCTCTAATCTTTGACAGGTATCTGAACTAGAGAAGTTTTATTGTAATCCCGTAGATGAAATAGAGAGAAAAGGTGTGCTGGTAGGGTTTCAGGGGAAGTAGAGACAGGAATATTCTCTAATCAAAATTTACTAACATTTGCATGTAGCTAAGTGAAGTTGAAGCGGTTTGCCAGATGATGTACATACCTTTCAGCATTAGGAATAGTAAATAGTCTTTGAGTTATTTTATTATACAATATAAAAATGTAACCTCTCTCCTTAGGACACACTATAGCTCTCTATTCTGGACACATTAGGACACACTATAGCTCTCTATTCTGGACACCTTAGGACACACTATAGCTCTCTATTCTGGACACATTAGGACACACTATAGCTCTCTATTCTGGACACATTAGGACACACTATAGCTCTCTATTCTGGACACCTTAGGACACACTATAGCTCTCTATTCTGGACACATTAGGACACACTATAGCTCTCTATTCTGGACACATTAGGACACACTATAGCTCTCTATTCTGGACACATTAGGACACACTATGGCTCTCTATTCTGGACACATTAGGACACACTATAGCTCTCTATTCTGGACACCTTAGGACACACTATAGCTCTCTATTCTGGACACCTTAGGACACACTATAGTTCTCTATTCTGGACACTTTAGGACACACTATAGCTCTCTATTCTGGACACATTAGGACACACTATAGCTCTCTATTCTGGACACATTAGGACACACTATAGCTCTCTATTCTGGACACCTTAGGACACACTATAGCTCTCTATTCTGGACACATTAGGACACACTATAGCTCTCTATTCTGGACACCTTAGGACACACTATAGCTCTCTATTCTGGACACCTTAGGACACACTATAGCTCTCTATTCTGGACACATTAGGACACACTATAGTTCTCTATTCTGAACACTTTAGGACACACTATAGCTCTCTATTCTGGACACATTAGGACACACTATAGCTCTCTATTCTGGACACATTAGGACACACTATAGCTCTCTATTCTGGACACCTTAGGACACACTATAGCTCTCTATTCTGGACACTTTAGGACACACTATGGCTCTCTATTCTGGACACCTTAGAACACACTATAGCTCTCTATTCTGGACACTTTAAAACACACTATGGCTCTCTATTCTGGACACTTTAGGACACACTATAGCTCTCTATTCTGGACACTTTAGGACACACTATAGCTCTCTTCCACCTTAGGACTATTCTGGACACATTGGGACACACTATAACTTGTCAATGGTTATATAGGGGTGGCTTCATTTCAGGGGATTGGAGCAGAGGGGTTGAAGAGGTTGGAATAGAGGGGTTGAGAGGGGAAGAGTTCAGGGAGTTTTAATAGAGGGGTTCAGGTATTGAGGGGGTTGGAATAGAGGAGTTCATGGGGTTGGAATAGGGGTTAGAATAGAGGAGTTCAGGGGGTTAGAATAGAGGAATTTAGGGGGTTAGAATAGAGGAGTTCAGGGGGTTAGAATAAAGGAGTTAATAAAGGAGTTCAGGGGGTTGGAATAGAGGGTTTTCACTGTACATAATATTCATCAGAAACAGATTTCCATACAGGGTTTTTGGGCTTAAGAGCACAGGCTGGATATGTGATACACAGGCCTGAACCTTGTGTGATCACAGGGCAATTGCTTTCAAAATTTCATCCCTCATTCAGGACAGCTCCAGAAGCCATGACCCAAGCCAAGTTCTCTCCTTCTTCTGATGTATGGAGTTTTGGAGTAGCTCTTTGGGAGATCTACTCACTCGGGAAAGTTCCATGGAAAGGACTGACTCCAATTGAAATTCGGGATGTCTTACTGAAAGGGGAGAGATTGGGACGTCCTGAAAGGTGTCCTACTGATGTTTATAAACTAGTTCAATCATGTTGGAAGGAAGATCCTTTGGAAAGACCAAGCTTTGAACAGATTTATAAAAAGCTTCAATTTGTGAGTTTGCTTTAATTATGTCAGGGCTCACTCCTCTGTACTCACTGCTCTAGCTAGAACCCTTAAAGAAACAGGGTGTCTCACCTCTTTATGCTGCTTTAGCTAGAACCCTGGGAAACTGACTAAAGAAGCAGGGTGTCTCACCTCTTTATGCTGCTTTAGCTAGAACCCTGGGAAACTGAGTAACGAAGCACCTCTCTATGCTTAGAACTTTTATATATAAAGATATCTGATAAAAGTACAAGGTACAACAATAAGAATAACAATATTATTACTATTATTATTATCATTATTATTATTAAAATCCTAATTTATAGCTAGCTCCAAAACAAGTCAGAGCAGTCAAATCTCATAACCTTCAAGATGACAGTGGCTTTCTCTCCTTCAAGACTGGAGACATCATTTTCATCATTGATAAGTGAGACACAGTATTTAACTAATGGCTTATATTATATAGTCAGGTTTACCAACTCCTTGACCCTGTAATGATGAGCTGCTCTCTGGGCCAGTCTCGTTACTCACTCCCCATAGTGATAATATAGACACAAGGACCTACAGATACTAACACAGAGAGGACATGTAACTCCCCATAGTGATAATATAGACACAAGGACCTACAGATACTAACACAGAGAGGACATGTAACTCCCCATAGTGATAATATAGACACAAGGACCTACAGATACTAACACAGAGAGGACATGTAACTCCCCATAGTGATAGTGTAGACACAAGGACCTACAGATACTAACACAGAGAGGACATGTAACTCCGCATAGTGATAGTGTAGACACAAGGACCTACAGATACTAACACAGAGAGGACATGTAACTCCCCATAGTGATAGTATAGACACAAGGACCTACAGATACTAACACAGAGAGGACATGTAACTCCCCATAGTGATAATATAGACACAAGGACCTACAGATACTAACACAGAGAGGACATGTAACTCCGCATAGTGATAGTGTAGACACAAGGACCTACAGATACTAACACAGAGAGGACATGTAACTCCCCATAGTGATAGTGTAGACACAAGGACCTACAGATACTAACACAGAGAGGACATGTAACTCCGCATAGTGATAGTGTAGACACAAGGACCTACAGATACTAACACAGAGAGGACATGTAACTCCGCATAGTGATAGTATAGACACAAGGACCTACAGATACTAACACAGAGAGGACATGTAACTCCCCATAGTGATAGTATAGACACAAGGACCTACAGATACTAACACAGAGAGGACATGTAACTCCCCATAGTGATAGTATAGACACAAGGACCTACAGATACTAACACAGAGAGGACATGTAACTCCCCATAGTGATAGTGTAGACACAAGGACCTACAGATACTAACACAGAGAGGACATGTAACTCCCCATAGTGATGGTATTACATATTATGATATATGTGAGTGGGGAGAGAAAGCTCTCCATAAAGTTAATTGTCTTTAATATCCATAATAGGACTACTCCTGAGTGGATATGTGGGATGAAAACTGGCGGCAGTTTTGGTCACTTCAAGCCTGAGTATGTGACGGAAGTTATTAATCCAATCGCAGACATCAGAGCAAAGGTAGCAGCTGGAGAGGCAAATGTCTCAGAGCTTTCTATTGGTTCTCCGACAGACGTGGATCATATGGTCCATTATAGCCGTGATGGGACCAAGTGGGCAACTGAAGGTGCACCTTCTCTGTGAGTGGAATATATGCTAATAACTGTAGTAGTGGTCACACAACCAGATTGGCTGTTATATAGAGGTGACCAGCTTATACAGTGGAACCTGTATATAGTGGTCACCCTTGAGACACAGCCAGTTGACTGTTGTTATACAGAGGTGGTCTGCTTATACAGTGGAACCTGTATATAGTGGTCACCCTTGGGACACAACCAGTTGGCTGTTATACAGAGGTGGCCTGCTTATACAGTGGAACCTGTATATAGTGGCCCATGGGACACAACCAGTTGGCTGTTATATAGAGGTGGTATGCTTATACAGTGGAACCTGTATATTGTGGTCACCCTTGGAACACAACCAGTTGGCTGTTATACAGAAGTGGTCTGCTTATACAGTGGAACCTGTATATAGTGGTCACCCTTGGGACACAACCAGTTGGCTGTTATACAGAGGTGGTCTGCTTATACAGTGGAACCTGTATATAGTGGTCACCCTTGGACACAACCAGTTGGCTGTTATACAGAGGTGGTCTGCTTATACAGTGGAACCTGTATATAGTGGTCACCCTTGGGACACAACCAGTTGGCTGTTATACAGAAGTGGTCTGCTTATACAGTGGAACCTGTATATAGTGGTCACCCTTGGGACACAACCAGTTGGCTGTTATACAGAGGTGGTCTGCTTATACAGTGGAACCTGTATATAGTGGTCACCCTTGGACACAACCAGTTGGCTGTTATACAGAGGTGGTCTGCTTATACAGTGGAACCTGTATATAGTGGTCACCCTTGGGACACAACCAGTTGGCTGTTATACAGAGATGGTCTGCTTATACAGTGGAACCTGTATATAGTGATCACCCTTGGACACAACCAGTTGGCTGTTATACAGAGGTGGTCTGCTTATACAGTGGAACCTGTATATAGTGGTCACCCTTGGGACACAACCAGTTGGCTGTTATACAGAGATGGTCTGCTTATACAGTGGAACCTGTATATAGTGATCACCCTTGGGACACAACCAGTTGGCTGTTGTTATACAGAGGTGGCTTGTTCTACAGCTTATAATAATATTAGTCATGAACCCAGCAACATATGTAGGTATCACATTATACACCTGCTACAGTGCTATTGTTATAGAGTGTGCACCCAGTGCCTTCAATCAGTATGTCATTATTGTTAGCTGCTGTGTAGCCTGTCTCCCAACAGTATAGCCTCTGGTAACCCCTTGGATGAGGGAAAGGGAGAGAATGAGGGAAGGGGGAGATGGGAGAGAATGAGGGAAGGGGGAGAGGAGAGAATGAGGGAAGGGGGGAAGGGAGAGAATGAGGGAAGGGGGGGAGGGGAGAGAACGAGGGTAGGGGGTAGGGGGAGAGAGGAGAGAATGAGGGAAGGGGGGGAGGGGAGAGAACGAGGGTAGGGGGTAGGGGGAGAGAGGAGAGAATGAGGGAAGGGGGGGAGGGGAGAGAATGAGGCAGAATGAGGGGGTGAAATAAAACCTACTGAGGAATTTGGTACATTTATCATCATCATCATTGTTTGTTTGTTTATTATTTATCTATACAGTGATGGTATATCTAACCAGAGAAAGAACTCTCCTACTCCTTACAGAGTCATTGATGAGAACCTCAAAAGTAATGTCTATATTTATACACTTGTCCTTTATATAGAAGTTGTCCTTAATTCAGAAGTGATGTATAATGCAATTTGTTTGTTGTTGTTTGTTATTGTTGTTGTTTATTATTTTTGCTACAGCATCAAAATCAGGTCAGTTTAGTCCTCCGTTGTCTCCTCTTTTTCAAGGGGTTAACAAGAACCCTCATCCTTACCTTGAAGCCAGTATGACACTATCAACAGATGCAGAAGAGAGAGGAAGGAAAGATGGAAAGTTTCACAATGACAAAGAGGAATGCGGCCCCCTTATTGATCTCCGGGACACGACTCCTGATGAGTATGTATTTATGAAACAGATAAGACATGTTGATATATTGGCTCAGTTGGAAAAGAGAGCAGTTTCGCCTATTCCTGATGATCCATATGTGACTATGCAGTCCTGCTCGATCAGACAGGAAGAAGCTATGCATGCAGCATCCATAAGTCCTGCCAGTCACACAAAAATAAGAGAGAGGTGCTCTAGTTCAACTGAAAATGTGGCCAGCGCTCAGTTATCTCCCAGTCTTAGACCGAGATCCCACACTGAACTGAGATCCCACACTGAACTGAGATCCCACACTGAACTGACTGATCAAACATCGAACAGACCGATGAAACATCCCATTCCAACACCAAGAACTGGTATTTTGGAAAGAAATATGAGTCCTGATGGTAGATTTGAAACAGCAAAAATTGACTTTCCTCTTGAAATTCCTCTTCTTGAAACTCCGCCTCTTCCTCCCAAGCGTAAAACTTCAAAGCAAAGAAATAATGGTGCTCTAAACTGGGAAGTAGTCCCTGAAGATGACTACATCACGTTAGATGCAAACTCAAGAATAAATGATGAAAGAAAAGCCAGTGGAACTGACCACGAATCTTCACAGAATCAAGACGAGAGAAAAATCTGGGAAAACAAACTTCTACAAGATATTTTATCAGATGATGAATTTATAGGCTGTGAGGTAGAAATATGTACATTTGCTCTGCAACAATGTAACTTTGATGTGGAGAAAGCCAAGGAAGAGATTAGGGTCCAGATCTTACTAGGCATGCTTCTTCCAAACATTGGAGAAGCTGACTGCAGGAAGGCTCTTGGCCATTGTCAACATAAGACTAACAGAGCAGCAGCATGGCTGATACAGAGGAGTGCTGACATGGAGGACAAAGCTCATTGATTTTAGCTTTGCATGCAACACATTTAATATAGCTTCTTCTGTTGTAATATATAATAATGATACCTATAGATGATGTGCTATTTTTATTTAGCTAAAAAAAAAAGGGTATTTGAAATAATACATTTACAACTGGCTGTTGCAGAGATGGGAGAGAGGGACTGCTAGCTGCTGCAGAGATGGTGGGGGGGAGGACTGCTGGCTGCTGCAGAGATGGAGGAGAGGGACTGCTGGCTGCTGCAGAGATGGGGTGCTGACTGCTGCAGAGATGGGGGGAGGGACCGCTGGCTGTTGCAGAGATGGAGGAGAGGGACTGCTGGAGAAGGGAGAGATGGTTGCAGAGATGGGGTAGAGGGATGGCTGCTGCAGAGATGGGGTATAAGCAGTAGCGTCGTGAGAGGGGTGCAAATGAAGCCATTTAACTTGCACCCATAACACTTACTTGCATCCCTGCAGAGTAGCTCAGTCTTTAGCTACCAGCTAAAAAGCATTATTTAACTCCAGGCCATAGAACTGTGGCTACACACTAGAACTTGCGGCTGCTGCAGCACAGCAGTCATTATGATCACGGAAAGGTTCAAAGTTCACTGAGGTAATAAGTATTATTATTATTATAGAGATTAAGTGGAGAATAAGAATAAGTATTATGCATGCAACTATAGCTTGCACCCAGTATCCAAAGCCACTGGGTATAAGGGATGACTGCTGGCTGCTGCAGAGATGGGGTATAGAGGGATGACTGCTGGCTGCTGCAGAGATGGGGTATAGAGGGATGACTGCTGGCTGCTGCAGAGATGTGGGAGGAGAATTGAATGTGTGTTGTTTTCTCTTTGATGAGATGGGTTCCTTCTTTTTATGGAAAGGGGTGACTGTGTGTGTTTAGGAGCCGACCAGAGAGAGGGTTATATCCATCCATAAGGAAAGGGGTGAAAGTGTCAGTTTAGCAGCAACAAGAGGAGATACACTCCTCCTTTAAGAATAGATAAGAGAAATGTAGAAAAAAAACACATGTCTTTACAAAATCTCTTCCACTCTTCCAGTTCTCTCAATGAGAGGGAGCACACCTTTACCCCCCTCCCCCCCTTAAGAATAGAGGAGGGAAGATGTTTAGGAGCCATAATTATTCTCTTCCATGACTGATGAAAGGGGATCCGCCCCGCCCCCCTCCCTTTAAGATCACATTCAACATATCTAAAAATGGCCTTAGTAAGAAACAGGGGTAGGATAGAGAGGACTACCGGAACTGGAAGACAAATGTGTTCAATGGAGATGATCTGTGACCTGGCATGCTTTGTGCTCCTCGGAATAGCCGCCTGCTACCTCCTCAAGTCTATGCTAGTATATGCGCGTGAATTTTGGGGTGGTCCCATGCCCATAATTTTACAGAGTGACTCTCGAGTTCCAACCAACAGATAGAAGTTTTTTGTGTGAAAGCTTCAAGGTAAACTATAGATAGAATGATAATTAAGCTAGCTAAAAGTTTCGGATGCTGATATATAGACGCTCACGGATAGAAACGGTTGGCAAATTTTTAGTGATTTGTCTACCTGTGTTTCAGTTACCAGTTCATTCTGCTGAGAAGCGAAAGTGCCTTTCGAGAAGGTTAGTGATGGGAGTCCCGAAGTTTTACAAATGGATAAGTGAACGTTACCCATGTCTTTCTCAAGTAATCAAAGATTACCAGGTGAGCAATAATTAGAATATACCCGTGTTGTTGTATGCATTATGCATGTTAGTCGTTGGTGTGTCAGTAAGTTGGGTGTACAGTGGAACCTCTCTATTCCAATACCCTGAAATGGAGTCTTTCTGTATTAAGAACACTACCTCTTTATTAACTGTAATAAGTTTCAAATAATGCCCTCTTATCTGGACACTAGCTTAAATTTTCCCTTCATCAGGGCACTGTTTTGAAGTAATGTCATTCTTTTCATCAGGACACTTTAATTTGTCCCATAAAAGAAAGGTTCCACTGTTATTTTGTGGTGGTGGTTATGGTGGTGGTGGTGGTGGTAATGGTGGTGGTTGTGGTGGTGGTAATGGTGGTGGTGGTGGTATGTGTGTGTGCACATGTCTTCATGCATATATACAACCATTCATTGCAAGTATCCACCATTCATTGCAGTCTTGTAACTGTTCATTAGATTCCAGAGTTTGACAATTTATACTTGGATATGAATGGGATAATTCACGTCTGTTCCCATCCCAATGATGATGATCCAACCTTCAGAATCTCAGAAGACAAGATATTCTCCGACATCTTCAACTACTTGGAGGTTGGGTTTTAACAATGAAAATTTTGTATGTGTGTTGAGATGGAGTTTGAGATCAATGTAATGATACGTGGAACCCCTCAATTCCAACTCCCTGAACCCCTTAATCCCAGCTCCCTGAACACCTCCATTCCAACCCCCTGAACAACTTGATACAACCCCCTTGAACCTTTCTCTTGAATTGAAGATACCTCTGTATACAGTGTAACTTCTCTGTTCCAGCAGGGCCATTATAAGGTCCCAATGTGTCCTTTATAGAGAGATTCCACTGTATATTACCTCTGAATTAAGGATAACCTCTATATAAAGGACAGTTGCCAAGGTCCCAATAGAGAGGTTCCACTGTATATTACCTCTGAATTAAGCACAACCTCTATATAAAGGACAGTTCCCAAGGTCCCAATGTGTCCTCTATAGAGAGGTTCCACTGTATATTACCTCTGAATTAAGGATAACCTCTATATAAAGGACAGTTTCCAAGGTCCCAATGTGTCCTTTATAGAGAGGTTCCACTGTATATTACCTCTGAATTAAGCACAACCTCTAAAAGGACAGTTCCCAAGGTCCCAATGTGTCCTCTATAGAAAGGTTCCACTGTATATTACCTCTGAATTAAGGATAACCTCTATATAAAGGACAGTTCCCAAGGTCCCAAGGTGTCCTCTATAGAGAGGTTCCACTGTATATTACCTCTGAATTAAGGATAACCTCTATATAAAGGACAGTTTCCAAGGTCCCAATGTGTCCTTTATAGAGAGGTTCCACTGTATATTACCTCTGAATTAAGCACAACCTCTAAAAGGACAGTTCCCAAGGTCCCAATGTGTCCTCTATAGAGAGGTTCCACTGTATATTACCTCTGAATTAAGGATAACCTCTATATAAAGGACAGTTCCCAAGGTCCCAATGTGTCCTCTATAGAGAGGTTCCACTGTATATTACCTCTGAATTAAGGATAACCTCTATATAAAGGACAGTTCCCAAGGTTCCAATGTGTCCTCTATAGAGAGGTTCCACTGTATATTACCTCTGAATTAAGGATAACCTCTATATAAAGGACAGTTCCCAAGGTCCCAATGTGTCCTCTATAGAGAGGTTCCACTGTATATTACCTCTGAATTAAGGATAACCTCTATATAAAGGACAGTTCCCAAGGTCCCAATGTGTCCTCTATAGAGAGGTTCCACTGTATATTACCTCTGAATTAAGGATAACCTCTATATAAAGGACAGTTCCCAAGGTCCCAATGTGTCCTCTATAGAGAGGTTCCACTGTATATTTACCTCTGAATTAAGGATAACCTCTATATAAAGGACAGTTCCCAAGGTCCCAATGTGTCCTCTATAGAGAGGTTCCACTGTATATTACCTCTGAATTAAGGATAACCTCTATATAAAGGACAGTTCCCAAGGTCCCAATGTGTCCTCTATAGAGAGGTTCCACTGTATATTTACCTCTGAATTAAGGATAACCTCTATATAAAGGACAGTTCCCAAGGTCCCAATGTGTCCTCTATAGAGAGGTTCCACTGTATATTACCTCTGAATTAAGGATAACCTCTATATAAAGGACAGTTCCCAAGGTCCCAATGTGTCCTCTATAGAGAGGTTCCATTGTAATAAGCTATAATACTACAAGTTAAAAACGACATATTTTTTGAAAATTAGGTTTTATTTCGGATCATCAAGCCACAGAAGCTGATATTTTTGGCAGTGGATGGGGTAGCCCCCCGAGCCAAGATGAATCAGCAAAGGGGGCGAAGGTTTCGCTCTGCCAAGGAAGCAGATGATCTTATGAGGAAGGCCGTCCAGGTAAAAATTACAATGAAGTATAAGAGCATGGTGGAAAATGTTTCTCATAAATAGTAGCTTTATATCAAAATTCATGGGGGGGAGGATGTACTAAATTTGGAACCCCTTTACCCCCTCGAGTCAAATTAATTCTACATTACCTAGGATATACATATTTTATCAGTCATTCTTGGACTTGGACTTGGGATGGGGTTAGGTGGGGGTGGGGTTAGGTGGGGGTGGGGTTAGGTGGGGGTGGGGGGACCTGAATAGATTATTAGAAAGTTCTTTGGGAGAAGTATATTTTGGTATTTGAACCAATCTGGATAAAATTGAAGGTAAAAACCATAGTTTTTCCTGGTTCTTGGCTACATAACAGCCATAAGGAGGAAAATAGTGTATAGTATCTTATCAGAGGAGCACTGCTTTTGAGGTGAAACTGGAGATAAAGGGCAGCAGAGTAAAATAAATGAGCTCTGTTTTGCTTCTTTAAGACAATTAACATCTCTTTACTTTATCCCAGAGAGGTGAAGTCCTTCCCTCAGCTCCGAGGTTTGATTCCAACTGTATCACTCCTGGTACAGAGTTCATGACACGTCTACATAACCACCTGAAGTATTTCATCCACAAAAAGCTCTCCACTGATCCTAGCTGGCAAAGGGTAGAGGTCATTCTCTCGGGACAAGATGTGAGTTATCTTTCAGAAGCATTGTTGTGGCATGTAGAAAATGCTGCATATAACTATAGTCATAATTATTATGTAGACATTATTGGGTGCAGAATGAGTAGAAGACATTTAAACTAGATACTATAGCCTTCCTAGGGAGCTTTATACAAGACAACAAGTTTATTGTTTGTTATTGCTTGTTTATAGTTCATTGTTTGTTTGTTTGTCTTGTAAATTTTGGATCTGTACATGCTTACAACTAATAATAGCTTTCAACTTATCACACACACACACACACAACCTCTAGGTTCCTGGTGAAGGGGAACACAAGATAATGGACTATATCCGATATCAAAAAGCCCAGCCGAACTATGACCCCAACACACGGCATTGCCTCTATGGACTGGATGCTGACTTGGTAATTTAACCAGACCTATCCTATGCACTCCCCCCCCTCCCCCACACACCTCCCCATTACATACTCTCACACACCCCTCTATACCTCACACACATACCTCTTCCCTCTTTCTCCCCCTTACATACTCAATGAACTCTTTAAACCTCCCCCCCCCACCCACACACACACACACCTCTTCCTTCCTCTCCCCTCCCCCTTTCTCACTCTTTCCACACTCAATCAACCTTCCATTTCCATGCCCCCTCCCTCGTCTTCTTCATTTCTTCCCATCTTCTTGCAGGTCATGTTGGGACTACTCTCCCATGAGCCACACTTCTCTCTGCTCCGAGAGGAGGTGCAGTTTGGACGCAAAAGGCAGAAAAGAGCTAATTCTCCGGACACGGTCATGTTTCATCTCCTCCATCTCTCAATTCTGAGGGAATATATAGACTATGAATTCAATGAACTTAAGGTGCAGCAGGATTTGAGGAGGGGAGGAGAGGAGGGGGAGGAGAGGGTTAGAATATTGGAAGCTTGTAAGGAATTCAGGGCTTATGTGATTTACACAGAGGAGGGGGTGGGGACTCAGGATTTTGGGGGTTTTCATCTCTCTTCCTCTTTTCCCTCCCTTCCTCCTCCAATCTTCCCTCCCTTCCTTCTCCAACCTTCCCTCCCTCCCTTTTCCTTCCCTTCCTTCCTCCTCCAATCTTCCATCCCTTACTCCTCCGACCTTCCCTCCCTTACTCCTCCAATCTTATGTGGTGCACTATGAAGATTTGAAGGACAGCTGATTAAAATCTCAGTGCATTACATGTTGGAATTGTATCATGACCTTATAGAGACATGCAGTCCTTAAAGAATGACCAGTTTAATGAGGAATGTACTCTCTATAATATTATTGTATTGAGGTCAAAAATGTGTAGGTACTATCAGGACATGACCTATATATGGGCTGAGGTGATCTGGTTTCATCCCATGGGATCTCACATATACCATAGACATCCCAAAGTCCCAGTGAACAATACTGGACAGCCACCCCTTAATAAGACCACCTCTTCAAATAGAGTTGAGTACAATGAAATGAGGATCTGATTAGACAGGTTTCACTGTACTATATAGAGAGGTGGTTTTAAGGGGTGGTCTGATTAGACAGGTTTCACTGTACTATATAGAGAGGTGGTTTTAAGGTGTGGTCTGATTAGACAGGTTTCACTGTACTCTATAGAGAAGTGGTCATATTAAGGTGTGGTCTGATTGGACAAGTTTCAGTATGTTATATTATTGTTTCTATAGAACAAACTTCCTTTTAAGTATGACTTGGAAAAGATCATTGATGACTGGATTCTTATGGGGTTCCTGGTCGGCAATGATTTCTTACCACACCTCCCAAATATGCATATCCGGCAGGTATAGTGAGTATAGGGGATGAATGGGTAAAGGGAATGTGGGTATAGGGGATGATAGTAAAGAGAGTGTGGGTATAGGGGATGATTGGGTAAAGAGAGTGTGGGTATAGGTGGGAAGTGTGGGTATAGGGAGAGAGTGAATGGGTAAAGGGAGTATGGGTATAGGGGGGAGTGTGGGTAGGGTGAATGAGTAACGGGAGTGTGGGTATAGGGGAGAGAGTGAATGGGTAAAGGGAGTGTGGGTATAGGGGGTGAATGGGTAAAGAGAGTGTGGGTATAGGTGGGAAGTGTGGGTATAGGGGATGATTGGGTAAAGAGAGTGTGGGTATAGGGGAGAGAGTGAATGGGTAAAGGGAGTATGGGTATAGGGGGGAGTGTGGGTAGGGTGAATGGGTAAAGGGAGTGTGGGTATAGGTGGGGAGTGTGAGTATAGGGGAGAGAGTGAATGGGTAAAGGGAGTGTGGGTATAGGGGAGAGAGTGAATGGGTAAAGGGAGTGTGGGTATAGGGGAGAGAGTGAATGGGTAAAGGGTGGTGGGTATAGGGGGTGAATGGGTAAAGGGATTTTGTTATAATGGTTATAATATCTATATTTTGTACGCAGGATGCTCTACCTTACCTATATCGCCAGTACAAGGAAATTTTACCAACTCTGGATGGTATGAGTAACACCCAGTGTGTGGGTGTGGTTGTGGGTGGGGTCAGATTTGTAACAAATTTAGTGGGTAATCTTCTTGTTCCCTCCCCTAGGTTACATCAACAATGGTGGAACACTGAACATGGAGAGATTTGAGATTTACTTGAAGTCTCTGGCTCAGGTATATTCGGTGTCCTAATGTTCTTCCTGGTCAGGTGCTCTTGGGTCAGGTATATCCAGTGTCCTAATGTTCTCCAGGACACAGAGGAATGAGTTGTGCTTAGTACCCAACACTCCCATTTCATGTCAATACTTTAATAGGAGGGGAGTGGCTAGTTGTACTGGGCTAGTTGCACTAGGCTAGTCTCACTGGGCTAGTCGAACTGGACTGACATTACTATGATTACTACTACACTGATCTGACTATAGATTACTACTACACTGATCTGACTATAGATTACTACTACACTGATCTGACTATAGATTACTACTACACTGATCTGACTATAGATTACTACACTGATCTGACTATAGATTACTACTACACTGATCTGACTATAGATTACTACACTGATCTGACTATAGATTACTACACTGATCTGACTATAGATTACTACTACACTGATCTGACTATAGATTACTACACTGATCTGACTATAGATTACTACACTGATCTGACTATAGATTACTACACTGATCTGACTATAGATTACTATTACTATGACCTAACTATGTCGTCCTAACTATAGTTTGACTATGATTACTACGAAGACCTAGCTGCTGGACTAGAATGGTTGGAGACGAAAAAACAATCGAGAGGACCATCAAAATCAAGGCGGAGCAATCAAGGCCGAGGTCCCAAGGAGGCAGAGTCTGAAGATCCCCATGGGTCAAGTCTGCCTGACGATAAGAACATCAGCATGTTTCCGATAGGATTAGGAGGAGACAATGAAGAAGAAGATGATCCTGAAGTTATAAAGAAACTACAGGTAATGAAGAGAGAGGTGGTAACATGGCTGGCTCTACAGGGAAAGAGTATATCGCACTCTCAGGAGTGTGAAGTGAGAGGGGTAATGAAGAGAGGTGGTAACATGGCTGGCTCTACAGGGAAAGAGTATATCGCACTCTCAGGAGTGTGAAGTGAGAGGGGTAATGAAGAGAGGTGGTAACATGGCTGGCTCTACAGGGAAAGAGTATATCGCACTCTCAGGAGTGTGAAGTGAGAGGGGTAATGAAGAGAGGTGGTAACATGGCTGGCTCTACAGGGAAAGAGTATATCGCACTCTCAGGAGTGTGAAGTGAGAGGGGTAATGAAGAGAGGTGGTAACATGGCTGGCTGCACAGGGAAAGAGTATGTCACACTCAGGAGTGTGAAATGAGAGAGGTAAAGAAGAGAGGTGGTAACATGGCTGGCTGTACAGGGAAAGAGTATATCAAACTCTCAGGAGTATGAAGTGAGAGGGGTCAAGAAGAGAGAGGTGGTAACATGGCTGGCTGTACAGGGAAAGAGTATATCATACTCTCAGGAGTGTGAAGTGAGAGGTTAGGGCGAGGAGAGAGGTGGTAACATGGTTGTACAGAGAAAGACACTCTCAAGGAGTATGAGTTGAGATATTTGTATACAGTATATTATCTGGTTAGGCTCTATAATGACTCAGTTGGTCTTTCTCTAGCGAGACTTTGGAATACGTGACTTGAAGTCGTATTTTGAAGAGGAAGATGAGGAGAGAGAGGAAAGTTTGGAGTCAGAATTCACTAAATTCAAGGTATAGGATGTATCCACATATGTTGTCTTGGACTTGAAGGAACTGTTTATTATTGTTGTTTGTTGTTGTATAATAATATCTAAGCTATGTATCAATCTTTTGCAGGCTAACTACTATAGGGACAAGCTTAAACTTGCCTTTGTTGATGATCAAGTCCTTGCTGAACAAGCCAAGTGTTATGTGGTCGGTATACAATGGGTCCTCAGTTACTACTATTCTGGTGTGCCCTCTTGGAGCTGGTGAGAATGCCACTCCCCTTTTACAGTAGCAGTAGTAATGAACTATATATTTATATCATTCCCTACCCGATGAGCCCCTCCCCCTATCTATCAACCCCCCCTTTTAATGAACTATATCATTCCCTACCCAATAAGCCCCTCCCCCTAACAGCCCCTAATCTATCAGTCCCTGGCCCTTTAATGAACTCTACCCAATGAGCCCCTCCCACTGTTTAATACATAATAGCAGCCTCCCTCACTTCATTGAGGACTCACCAGTCCAGTCAGTAGTATTCTAGGGGTGTGTTGTGATCCATAATAATAATATATGAGGTCTCAAATGTCACTAATCTCATACCCTAACAATTTTTATTTCTGTCTCTTTGTGTAGGTTTTATCCCTACCACTATGCCCCCTTTGTGTCGGATGTGACGGGATTCAGTGACCTCCAGATTGAGTTTGACCTGGGCTTACCTTTTTCTCCTTTTGAGCAGTTACTTGCTGTGTTACCTCCAGCTAGCAAAGACCTTCTACCCAAAGCATACCAGGTATACTGTGTACTGATCAATGTTTTGTCCAAGTAGTATATTTCTATGTAACAGCCCACCCCAAGTGTGACCACTATATACAGGTTACACTGTATAAGCAGGCCACCTCTGTGTAACAGTACTGGTTGTGTCTCAAGGGTGACCACTATATACAGGTTCCACTGTATAAGCAGAACACCTCTGTATAACAGCCAACTGGTTGTGTCCCAAGGGTGACCACTATATACAGGTTCCACTGTATAAGCAGAACACCTCTGTATAACAGCCAACTGGTTGTGTCCCAAGGGTGACCACTATATACAGGTTCCACTGTATAAGCAGGCCACCTCTGTGTAACAGCCAACTGGTTGTGTCCCAAGGGTGACCACTATATACAGGTTCCACTGTATAAGCAGGCCACCTCTGTGTAACAGCCAACTGGTTGTGTCCCAAGGGTGACCACTATATACAGGTTCCGCTGTATAAGCATACCACCTCTGTATAACAGCCAACTGGTTATGTCCCAAGGATGACCACTATATACAGGTTCCACTGTATAAGCAGACCACCTCTGTATAACAGCCAACTGGTTGTGTCCCAAGGATGACCACTATAATACAACTGCAGTACAACATTTCATTAATGTTCCCTCCTCCAGGGATTGATGATAAACGAGGACTCACCCATCAAAGAATTTTATCCAATTGAGTTTGAAACAGACTTGAATGGTAAACAGCAAGAATGGGAAGCAATTGTTCTCATCCCCTTTATTAATGAAGCACGGCTGGTGTCAGCCATGGAGGCGTGCTCTAACCGGTTGCGTGATGAGGTGAGCGAGCCTTTGCTTGTTTCAGTCACTTTGATATAGAATTCGGTCTTGATGTCAGACATGTAGAGTCTGACCATATCTGCCTTATAACTGTCAACATAATTTCTGAACACTGGTCAACTCACTCAACTCAAGCACATTATCAGGGACATCAGCAGACCCTATCACCTGTGAGATGCTGAAAGGAATATTCAGATTAGTATACTCCATTCAGACTCATCAAACACTGGTGTGGTGAATGAATGCCTTGCAGACTGCACTACATGCAAAAAAAAAAAAAAAAAAAAAAATGGCCTATTCTGTTTCCATTCTGCTCACTGCTTTGGCATACCCATTCTGCCCAAATTCTACCAGGCAGATTTGGATTTGGTCAGACCCTACAGATATGTAGGTTGGGAGGGGAGGGTAGCTATAATGGTATTCATAACCTGCTGTATATAAACCCAACATAGAAAGCGTAGCAAAGTTTTAGTGCTATATAATGAGTTTAGTGAAGGTTCCTGTATAATTTTTCAGTGTTGCAGTTTCATTTATGTTCTTGTAGTCTATAAAATGCTGCTAGGGTGTGGTAGCCACTCCCATTCAGAGGGTGTGGTGACCACTCCCATTGTATGTTGAAGCTTTGTCATGCAGTTCTCTTCTCTTGCTCTGTAGGAAGTCCAACGTAACCAAACTGGATGGTGTCTTGTGGGGTCACATGATCCAGGTAGTAAAGGGATTGTCTACCCCTCACCCTGGCCTGAAGTCTTCACAGAGATAAAGAATTGCAAGGCCAGGTTAGTTCACATAAGGATGACCAACCTAGCAAGAATAATTTTGGGAATAATAGGTGCCTGCTGGAATAAGAGAATCATTCCAGCTTAATAGGGCTTTAAACCTTGAAAAGGTCAAAAAAAAAAAAAAAAAAATCAACTGTTTTAATAGTACGTATGCTCTATGCTACAAACTAGAGTCATTGGTGTACAGCTTTGAAGCTAGTCCTTCTGGTTCAATTAAGTCTCTGCTGCTTCTGAATGATTTTACAGAACTTTCACTCAGAGACAATCTTCTTCACTTGAATATTATATAGAAACTTCAATTATGTTGCAATATAATTGAGAATCACCACTCAATTTCCTGAGAATAATGGGACGATCCTTGGGGATAATAGGAGTAATATGGGGAAATTCTGAATAGAATAATAGGCAGAATAATTAGGACAGCCCTACTGATGACCGACTTAGCATAGGGGAGGGTTCCCCTTCCCTCCATGGTAGCTCTTAATGCATTCTGTTGTATTCATGAAAGATAGGAGACCACAATTATCACTGACCATGTGTTTGCAGGATTAACAAACTACCTCCTAACCCTTATCCCATATGCAAAGAGAAACTGGTACAGGGTCTCTGTTCTGGAGTTAAACTGGACGTGTATTTTCCTGGGTTCCCTACCCTCAAGCACATTCCCCACACCACCTTCTTGGAGAAGGGAGGGGTCCGTGTGTTTCAAGCAGCTAGTCATGATGATAATCTTATCCTCAGCATTACACAGAATGATCTGCCTATTGTGAGTATAGTACCATTCAGGACACTGCTATTACCATTCAGAACACTACTATTACCATTCAGGACACTGTATTATTACCATTCAGTAGTCTACTATTTAAGCCTCAATATTATTCAGGACACTAATACTATCAGGACAACATTATATTACTCAATATAGTTCTATTCAGGACAGTTTAACTATTTAGGACAGTTTCATATTGTAACCATTCTTTTAGGACATTGGCAATTTGGCTAAGCAACTTCTTGAGAAGACATGTTTTGTGGATTGGCCGTATCTAATGGAGGCCAAAGTTCATTCTATCTCTAATGGAAAGAAGCTCTATACAATGGTGGGTAATCTGTGTGGGGAAGATTCTCTTCTCCCTCAATTTATTAGGGGTCAGGAGGTTTTCAACCACCCTCCATCCCCCCCCCCCCCCCCCCACACACACACACACACACACACACACACCTCTTTAACAATTTGTAATCTTTTTAAGGTGAAGTCAACTGGAGGTAGAGCTGAATTATCTTCCCACTTCTTGACTGAACTTGAAATAAAGAAATACTTGGAAGATGAAACAAATATCACTAGAAAGTGAGTGTGTATCGATGTCTATGTATATCGTGATGCACAGTAGAGTCTGTTGTCTCCTTCTCCATCATCAGTTCATTATAAAGAGACATAGGAGCTGACTATGGCAGTAGAAGAAAAACATTATACTGACATACTAGGACATTTAAATATGATTGTAGCATAATCCTGAGTTACTATGACCATGTAACATAATCCTAAGTTACTTTGACAATGTAGCATAATCCTGAGTTACTATGACAATGTAGCATAATCCTGAGTTACTATGACAATGTAGCATAATCCTGAGTTACTATGACAATGTAGCATAATCCTGAGTTACTATGACAATGTAGCATAATCTTGAGTTACTATGACAATGTAGCATAATCCTGAGTTACTATGACAATGTAGCATAATCCTGAGTTACTATGACAATGTAGCATAATCTTGAGTTACTATGACAATGTAGCATAATCCTGAGTTACTATGACGATGTAGCATAATGCTGGTTTATATACTAGGGATATGATGTTAATGCTAGGACCAATACTAACATATTGAAGGCCACTGATATGTTTTCAAACTCAAGACCTTTTGATTCTCTGTAGAAGTAGCCAGATATTTAGCTATGAAGTGTTTTTTCTCCTTAAGGTACAGAGAACGGAAAGGGATTGACATTGGTCCGGTGAAGATAATGGTGTATGGACAAGTGTTGCAAGGCAAGAGGTATCATTTCATAGTGTAGTGTGAGCCTAAATTCATTGAATTAGAGAAATATTTTATAGCTGCTTAGAGTGCCAGTCTAACCTCTCAGACAAAAAATTAGAGTTGATCTTTGTGATTCCTTCCTTCCCAGGTATATCGCGGATAAGAGACGTGATAATGGTGTGGTTTTCCTCCACAAGGAATGGGCAGCTCATCCGGAGCCTTTCCCTTACCAGACCACTGTAATGGACATTAATGTCCATGCCCCCAACTACAGAGACCAGGCCATATCACTGCAAGAACTCTATCCTGTGGGATCTCCGTGTTTTCTCACTTCTTCATCTCATTATGGCTGTCAGGCTGAGGTAAGGTAACCAAAACCACCAGTAGTGGGGCTAGGAAGGGAATGAAGAGAGAGAAGGAGGCTCTATGAGTCTCTTACCTATCCACCTCAATGTGTTACTATGACAAGGGCATAAAGTGTAGTATGTAATTAGAGGAATGAAGTAATTCTATTACGCAATCCAATTATATGCACATGTATAGAGAGCTACCATTACCAGATGAACCAAGAAACAAATACATATATGGTACATTATTTAGACTTGTTCTCAGTACTAACTGTTGTTCATAGTTCTTGCACGTGGATATCCACTAGAGAGACAATCACTTCTTCTGTGGTCAGATTACTGCCACCACATATCCTGACTTCAAGATCTTCACTTGTAGGTCTTTCCAGGACCTTACAGAACCAGGGAGGATTGTTGAATTGGCAGCAGTTGTTGCTGGGGGTGCATCCCTCTCCATCCCATAGAGGATTGGCAGAATAAGTTGTAAGTGCAGCTTCACTCCTGGGATTGCCGAAATCGCAAAAATAGTCATCACCGATAAATGATGGTGTGGAATAAGGCCAGTCTCGGTTACTAGTGCATGCACAGGTCTCTCTTACCCTGTTAGATGAATATAATTGGCCGTAAGGCGAAGCAAAAGACCATATATGCTGTCAGAACCTTCTGCACCATAAGTCAGCAAAACTCCGTCCAAGTAATCCCTTTCCTAGCTAGCTGATCCACTTACCGAGTTAAAGAATGCATGAGTTGTTCCTCTTTGATAAGCAACTACTCTTCCGCAGACACGATGGTAAGTTCGACCACCTGATGGAAAGATGGCTGAGTTGCACAAACTAGTGTTTACGGACGGCCTGCCACAACCTCTGACAGGACTGGTAATAAGCTTCCAGTTGGACGGACACTGTTGAGTAGAGGTAGCCATGTCCAGGTAAGCCAAGCTGACCCATTCTCTGCGACTTCCACACTTACATGGCGGTCCAAGTCGTCTATTAAGATCTGGAGTTATTCTGTTCTACAAGAGGTGTCGTATCGCTCCCTTTGCAGAGTTCCTGTGCATCTCAATGTTCTCTTGCACGGGACAGGATTCATTATCTGGTCCTGCAATAACAGTCGGGTTCACAATGATAGGCAGTGTAGAGTTCTGCTGTTGAGCGACACTCCTCCAAGCTCCCAGCACCAAAAGGAAGCTCATTATACAAAAAATGACCATTGTATATCACTCAGCTCTCTAAACTCGGACCAATGTTATTCCTAACGATATTCACGGTTAATGTCTGTGGCTATAATACAATGTCTCCTATATTTATGCTTAACTATGAACTATGAATAGAGATAGAGATGGAGTTCTGGACAACTCCTTCTAAGATGACATAATGAGGCATGCTATCAGCTATGCTGCAACACTACTTTAACATCAACAGACTCTTTAAAATCACTGCCTGATTCAACTCACTCTCTGGTGGTTATTTCATCTAGTTGCTCTCTTTTGGAGTGCTAGATTTCCTTTTAGCTTCAGAGCTATGAAGAAACTCAAGAAAGCTAAATATATCATGCATCGCACTAGGACGGTTAAGACCAGTTTGATCAGCAAACATGCATGTTTACGGGTGTAGTGAGTCCCAACCTATAGGACAAGACAGATGGTCCTAATTCTGTATCATAAAATACACTCTGCTCACAAAGACAAGTGCCACTTACATGCAGTTGCTGGTCAGAATAAAAACAACTATTTACCTGTAGAGATATTGATGACTCATGACGTATCTCTACAGATTTTAAATAACTGAATTCTCAATTGTACTTTACCCCCAGTATAATGTAAATAGCAGTCTTGCTTTGTATCAGGTAATGTACCTGCAATATATTATTCCTTCTAGCCATGTTTGGCTATGGTGCATTAAACCACTTGAAAATGTTACATTCTGATTCATTGAAACACAAAAATAATGTTTGGATTACAGAGACCATGTTACTCCATATAACATGTGCATGTATAGAAGGCTACCATTACCAGACCATGTTACTCCATATAATATGTGCCTGTATAGAAGGTTATCATTACCAGACCATGTTACTCTATATAATATATGCCTGTATAGGAGGCTACCATTACCAGACAGTGCCAAAAGATTATTATGTCGTACAATATCACTAAATTCAGTACTACTCGGAGGGACTACTCACAGGGGTACATACTTAGTTCATAGTTCTTGCACGTGGATGTCCACTAGAGAAACAATCACTTCTTCTGTGGTCAGATCACTGCCGCCACATATCCTAACTTCAAGACCTTCACTTGTAGGTCTTTCCAGGACCTTACAAAACCAGGGAGGATTGTTGAATTGACAACAAGAGTTATTGGGGACGCATCCTTCTCCGTCCCATAGAGGATCGGCAGAATAGGTTACAGGTATGGCCTCCTCCTCGGGATTCCCTGAATCGCAAAAATAGTCATCACCGATAAATGAAGGTGTTGAATAAGGCCAATCTCGGTTACTAATACAAGCACAGTTCTGTCTCACTCGGTTAGAGGAATATAACTTGCTGTAAGCCGCAGCAAAGGACCAAATATGCTGTCTTGAACCTTCTGCACCATAAGTCAGCGAAACTCCATCCAAATAATCCCGTTCCAAGCTAGCTGAGCCACTTACCGAGCTAAAGAACGCATTAGTTCTTCCTCTTTGATAAGCAACTACTCTTCCGCAGACACGATGGTAAGTTCGACCACCTGATGGAAAGATGGCCGAGTTGCACAAACTAGTGTTTATGGATGACCTGCCACAACCTCTGACAGGACTGGTAATAAGCTTCCAGTTGGACGGACACTGTTGAGTAGAGGTAGCCATGTCCAGGTAAGCCAAGCTGACCCATTCTCTGCGGCCTCCACACTTACATGGCGGTCCAAGTCGTCTATTAAGATCTGGAGTTATCCTGTTCTGCAAGAGGTGCCGTATCGCTCCCTTTGCAGAGTTCCTGTGTATCTCAATGTTCTCTTGCACGGGACAGGATTCATTATCTGGTCCTGCAATGACAGTCGGGTTCACAATGATAGGCAGTGTAGAGTTCTGCTGTTGAGCGACACTCCTCCAAGCTCCCAGCACCAAAATGAAGCTCATTGTTCTAATAATAGTCATTGCTAGATCTCCTATACTCAAACCACTAGACAGTGAGGAATTGGACACTCTGAGAGATGCTACATGAAACAATTTGTTTAAAATGAGCTTAATTGCTCCTAAGACGTAGAAAATGCATTATTAACACAAATGGGTTGGGTGGTCTATACTCAGCTCTAATCTCAAACCACTAGACAGTGAGGAATTGGACACTCTGAGAGATGCTACATGAAACAATTTGTTTAAAATGAGCTTAATTGCTCCTAAGACGTTGAAAATGCATTATTAACACAAATGGGTTGGGTGGTCTAGCCATGAAACCTGCTATTCTCCTTGAATGGGCTGGGTGGAAGTGATGGTCTAATGTTTGGGTGAAGATGGTAGTGTAGCCATGAAACCTGGTAGTCTTGATTCTCCCTAATTAAGTAATGGAGCTACTATACAGAGAGAACATCAAACCACTTATTGTGATAGTTCTCTGGAGACTTTTTACACATGATTGACTATATCACTGCATTCCTTATGAGCAACTTTTTCAAGTTTGGCCCTCTCTGGGGTTTGGTCCTCTCTGGAGTTCGGTCCTTTCTGAGGTTTGGTCCTCTCTGGGGTTTGGTCCTCTCTTGAGTTTGGTCCTCTCTGGGGTTTGGTCCTCTCTGAGTTTTTGTCCTCTCTGAGGTTTGGCCCTCTCTGGAGTTTGGCCCTCTCTGGGGTTTGGTCCTCTCTTTAGTTTGGCCCTCTCTGGGGTTTGGTCCTCTCTGGGGTTTGGCCTTCTCTGGGGTTTGGTCCTCTCTGGGGTTTGGCCCTCTCTGGGGTTTGGTCCTCTCTGGGGTTTGGTCCTCTCTGGGGTTTGGTCCTCTCTTTAGTTTGGCCCTCTCTGGGGTTTGGTCCTCTCTGGGGTTTGGTCCTCTCTTGAGTTTGGCCTTCTCTGGGGTTTGGCCCTCTCTGAGGTTTGGCCCTCTCTGGGGTTTGGCCCTCTCTGGGGTTTGGCTCTCTCTGGGGTTTGGTCCTCTCTGGAGTTTGGTCCTCTCTGGAATGTTGTCTTGTGTTCTTTATTCCAGGTATTATCTGTGGATATGACTCAATTTCGGGTCCAAGTACAGGTAGTGAACAGACAGGAACCAGACTTCTCTCGAATCATCAGCAATCGTCAACTCTTTGTCCACTACTCTCCCTCGTACGTGGTAGGGGAGAGACTAGGACTCCACGGACTTGTCCTTTCTCGTATTACAGGGAATATTCAGGTGGAGAGAGGATCAAGAGACAAGTAAGATGGTCTCCTTTGACATTGTGCTTTGTTTAAGGGAGGGGAGAGGGTGTGGGTAACTACTAGGAGATCTCAGAATAAATATAGCCAGACTGAGTGGCACTAATACACAAACATTACAAGGTATTCTCCCAGGATACGCACTAATGACAGCCAACTGGTCGTGTCTCTATGGTAACCACTATATACAGGTTCCACTTTATGAGCTTGCCACCTAACTGGTTGTGTCCCCAAGAGTGACCACTATATACAGGTTCCACTGTATAACAGCAACTGGTTGTGTCCCAAGGGTGACCACTATATACAGGTTCCACTGTATAAGCAGACCACCTTTGTATAACAGCCAACTGGTTGTGTCCCAAGGGTGACCACTATATACAGGTTTCACTGTATGAGCAGACCACCTCTATATAACAGCCAACTGGTTGTGTCCCAAGGGTGACCACTATATACAGGTTTCACTGTATTAGAAGGCTATGTCATTTTGTTACAGTGTGAAGGAGAAGGAGAAGATAAATGTAGGTTTCCAGTGGAAATTTGCGAGGAAGAATCGTGAGGTTGGTTCTATAAGATAACTATCAAGGTGTCCTAATTAGAGATGTCTATAATTTTGTCCTACTCTGTCTCCAGGTACCAGGCTATGCTCGTAAGCAGGACAACAGAGGATGGTCGTTCTCGACTAATGCTATCAAACTGTTGGAGGATTTTATGGAGAGATTTCCTGTGATGTTTCAACATCTCTCTGAGAACCCAAATGACGACAAATATTTCGAGAGAGACCTTTTCCCGGACCCTGAAGGGTGAGCGGAGGGTTGGAGAGAAGAGGGAGGGGAGGTTAGGGGGAGGGGTCAGAATGGAAAGAGGAGGGGGGGAGTCGTTCGATACTGTTTGTATATGCACACAGAATTACTAGAAAGTCTAGTAAACTGTCCTAGCTAAAATTTCTTTTTCCAAGTAAAATCTGTTGTTTATGATATGATTCTGAAACCTTGAAGTTTATCTCTGAGGCCTTTTCTGCTGTTTCAGGCTTGTCTTTCTAGTGTATGTTAGTTAAAATGTCTGTTCATGACGGTTCTTGTCTGTTCATGGTGGTTCTTGTCTGTTCATGGTGGTTCTTGTCTGTTCATCATGGTTCTTGTCGGTTCATGGTGGTTCTTGTCTGTTCACGGTGTGTATCAGTAAGAATGTCTGTTCATGATGGTTCTCATCTGTTCATGGTGGTTTTTCCAGTGTGTGTTAGTAAGAATGTCTGTTTATATATTGCATTGATTAGGCCAGAGAACTTGTACTCAGTGAGAGAGTGGATCAAACAGTTGCCATCTTATGGACTAGACTCGGTGGATTGTGGCAGCCATATTTTGGACACACCACAGGTTGCTGCCATTGAGCAAGCTGTGAAAGATATGCAGGTAAAATGACTTAATAAACCACTCATCTTGTTGTTGTTGTTGTTGTTGCTGCTGCTGCTGTATGTTGTATAGTCTATCAGTTTATATTTGTTCTTCCATTTTTTGTTGATTAAGTCATCATGTTTGTTTGTTTTTTTCCAACCTTACTTGTTGTTTGTTTGTTTGTTTATAGAGTTCATGTAAGGGTCAGAAATCAACCAAGCTTAGAGTAAAACCATCTGTACTGTTCAAAGTAAGTCTTGTTTAGAGTACTCTTGGAATATACTTGGAATATATAGAGATTCCACTATATACAGAGGTGTCCTCATTTCAGGGGGTTAGAATAGAGAGGTTCAGAAAGTTGGAATAGAGAGAGATGTTCCAGGGGGTTGGAATAAAGAAGTTCGGGGGGGGGGGGGGGGGTTAGAATAAAGAGTGAGAACTCCCTGTCATTATTCAAGTGTCTTTTAACTGGGATGGCCTTTCAACTCTTGACAATGTGTCCCCTCCTCTAGGGGATTCTCCTTATCTATACCTGACAATTCAACTGCACCATATAATCCTATAGCCAACCTATCACCAAGGCAACCTGATACCTGACCCAGCTGCCCAGTATGAGCTTTATGATAGGATTGTAAATGTATCTGTAAGTAATGCTGTACCATTTGGCCTCAGGGGAACCATCATTGGAATTCTTGGAGGTAAATTGTTATTGTCTTCTTAGTTATCTTTGTTTTTGTTATCTTTGTTGTTGTTGTCGTTGTCGTCTTTGTTGTTGTCTTATCTGTTGTAAATTGTACTATAACTATCCTTCAGAGGAGAGGTGTGGTTATCTAACCAACATGCAGAGCTCTCCTGAATACAGGCATGATTTATCGGGTGATTCTATGTGTAAATCCTCGACATTACGTCATTTGTATACTTGTAATATTCAATAATATATAATAAGATTACTGACTATAAAATAAGATTACTGTAATATACTATAAGAATACTGTAAGGAAATTTACACATAGAAAGACCCGATTTATCAGACCCTTCTAGAGCGCACTAGATTAGTGTATGCTATAATGATTATATAGCACCTCCTTTTATTCTTCCCTCAGATTCATCTGAAGATAATCATACTCTTTATGAAGTCCTCTTCGATGAGGAGTTTTTAGGTGGACTCACTATTCGGAGCTCTCCAAATAGAGCATATCGTCTTCATGCTCCTTGTATGCTGAATATCTCCTTCGGAAAAAGAATTCAAGAAGAAAAAGATGTTCACAAAACTGGAGGGAGGTCTCGAGATCAATCTGGACCTAGTTATCTATCATCATCTGTATCTGCTTCGAATTCGGGTTGGCCTCAAAGGGGAGAACCCTATAATTATTACCGTAGTGACGATTATCAGAGGCGTCATCTGCAGTATAGTCACGTGACTGGTGGTTATGATCACATGAGCCGTGGTTACGATGCTGTGGATGGTAGGATAGGAAAGGGACGTGACTCAAATTCTGGATATCATAGAGTAGGGTCAAATGTGAGCACTGGTGATAGACTAGGAAGGCGTGATGGATGGCATGATGGATGGCGTGGTGGATGGCGTGATGGATGGCGTGACTCGACATCCAGAGACCGTAGGGTGGAGCCTAGTGTGAGTACTGGTGATAGACTAGGAAGGCGTGATGGATGGCGTGACTCGACATCCAGAGACCGTAGGGTGGAGCCTAGTGTGAGCACTGGTAATAGGCTAGGAAGTGGACGTAACCTAACCAGAGACCCGAGGGTTGGGTCTGATGATGGTCCAGGAAGAAATAATTATTACCTCCAACAAAAAAGTGATCGTAACAGTCCATCTCGAGGAAGAAAAAAGAGGTTAATGTCTAATTGTAAAAAAGAAGGGTGTGTCCATTATTCATGTCGGGTGTATGTCCTTATTTAATGTATCTTTGTGATGCGTCCTTATTTAATTATCTGTCCTGAATATTTTCTGGGTTTTTTCAATTTTGTTTGTTTGTTTGTTTGTTTGTTTGTTTGTTTGTTTGTTTATTCCCCAGCAGCAATACGACTCCTATAGTAACTGAGAGATCCTATGCTAGTGCCATCAGACAGGAAGCCTCTGAATTCAGTTCCATGATCCAAGAAATGACAGCCTCTCATCCTTCCACAGCCATCAAGCAATCTTCCCCTCGACAGGAGCAATCGCAAAAGGATGTACATCCCAATAAGAAGGAAAAGCTGTCAAAGAAGGGAAAAGAAGATACTTTCTCTGCGGCTGTAGATGCTCTCTCGAAACTGGACATATCTTCTTCCATGAGGACTGGTTCTACAGAGATTACAGAAGGTGGGAGATATGTTAAACTCAAGAAGAGAGAGGAGAAAGACAAAAGTGCAAAGTCTACGTTATCTCAAGAACATGGTGATGATGGTGTTACTACAACTGCAGCCATTGGGAGACAATCGAAGGATAAGAAAGACCAGAAAGAAGAAGTTAGAGGTGTTAGAAATAAGAAGGAACTCTCTCCTTCTGTGGCAGCCATTTTTGACTCTGCAAGTAAGAAATATGATGAAACGAAGAATCAGCAAGGTTTGAATATGCAAGATGAAGAGTCGGTCCCTGTCATTAAGAGTACAACTACGACACCCAATACAGTTGAGTCTCAAAACACTGCAGTTCTGAAGAGTATGTTGCATGTAGGATCACACTCGACTGCCTTGGAACCACCCACCTATTCTCCTCATCCTGGAATGGGAATGGGAGATCCCAACATGCCCGAAGCTGTCCTGAAACTGATGCGTCCACCTCGTGCCCCTGGTTTACAATATCACGCCTTTCCTGCTAAATCTGCCCTTCTTCCCAATCCTTATCTTTACTCACAACCTCCTCCCATTAGAGGTGTGTGCAGTACTGTAGATCGAGAGTAGATAAATGATTAACCCTAATATCTCTTATTTCTTAGGTGCTCCGCTGTTGTCTGGCTACCAAGCCCCTCCCACAATGCCATATGGCCCACCCTCTATTGAGTAAACTTAATAGTAATAATATTATATTAGGATTGTACTGTGACCTCTGATAAAATACCCTCCAATAGAGAGACAATCTCTATATCTACTACTAAGAATCATACTATCTGATCTTAGTGTAAATTAACCTCTGAGATAGGACAGCCTCCCTACAAGGGACAGTAGACCTGATCCCAATGTGTCCTTTATTCAGAGGTTCTACTGTACTACAAGGGACAGTAGACCTGATCCCAATGTGTCCTTTATTCAGAGATTACACTGTACTACAAGGGACAGTAGACCTGATCCCAATGTGTCCTTTATTCAGAGGTTCTACTGTACTACAAGGGACAGTAGACCTGATCCCAATGTGTCCTTTATTCAGAGATTACACTGTACTACAAGGGACAGTAGACCTGATCCCAATGTGTCCTTTATTCAGAGGTTACACTGTACTACAAGGGACAGTAGACCTGATCCCAATGTATCCTTTATTCAGAGGTTACACTGTACTACAAGGGACAGTAGACCTGATCCCAATGTGTCCTTTATTCAGAGGTTACACTGTACTACAAGGGACAGTAGACCTGATCCCAATGTGTCCTTTATTCAGAGGTTACACTGTACTACAAGGGACAGTAGACCTGATCCCAATGTGTCCTTTATTCAGAGGCTACACTGTATACTACAAGGGACAGTAGACCTGATCCCAATGTATCCTTTATTCAGAGGTTACACTGTACTACAAGGGACAGTAGACCTGATCCCAATGTGTCCTTTATTCAGAGGTTACACTGTACTACAAGGGACAGTAGACCTGATCCCAATGTGTCCTTTATTCAGAGGTTCCAAATAGGTCATTACTATTGTGGTTGTGAAACAAGAACTTCATGATTATGCATTTTTATCTTCTTTTTTAGTAACATTCTACAACTCACACAGACAGCCCAAAACTTTGGATATTTGCCTCCAAAAATCACTGTCGAAGCAGTACCTGATGTACGTACAATATGTTACCTAAACTGTGATTATTCGAGTGGTGACCTTTTACCTATTGTACTTATTTAGGGCTTTGTAGGTCTAGTGGAAGTAGGTGATTACAAGTATAAAGGTGCTGTGTGCCTCGGTCCAGACGAAGCGAAAGCTAGTGCAGCTGCTATGGCTAACATCTCGCTGAAGCCTGTAAGCCAAATGTTGGTATATTATGTTAGATAAGGGTCTGGATTAATTAGACCCTGGAAAAATCTCCCGAAAGGTGTCCTGAGACATGTCCTGATATGGAGGGTGTCCTGATATAAGGGTGTCCTGAGACATCTCCTGATATAAATGGTGTCCTGATATGGAGGGTGTCCTGATATAAATGGTGTCCTGATATGGAGGATGTCCTGGTATAAGGGTGTCCTTTTCCGCTTCTATTTGAACAAAATCAAGAAGACTTGTTCATTAAGTAGTATTTGAGTGCTAATTATGGGCATCACACACTTCTCTTCTTGTCTATACAGCACTCTGGACCTCCTCAATACCCTCTCCTCTTTCATCCCCCTCTGCATCGTTATCCTCCATACCCCAATATGATGGGGAGTATTCCTGCTTCATATTGTCCCCCTGGATTCACTCCACAGTACCCTTTTCAGGGACCCCCAAAGATTGCCTTAAGGAATCCATTTATACCACTCCAGGTAAGAGTTCACTTGCTTGTTTACATGCTTGTTTACATGCTTGTTTATATAATTTTTTTACATGCATTACCAACTTTTATTGTTCACTTGCTTGTTTACATGCTTGTTTACATACTTGTTTACATGCTTGTTTACATACTTGTTTACATGCTTGTTTACATGATTTTTTTACATGCATTACCAACTTTTATTTAGGTGCAGCGAAGACAGATGCACAGACAACCTGACATGACTGTAAGTGCTGTGGTGAAACCAGATGGAAAATGTGCTGATTCAGCAAAGAGTGAAGTAGACCCTTTAGATGAAGAGAAGCTAAAGCTTGAGAGTGCAAGGTCTAAAGTTAGTGAGTTGCAGAACACGACTGATTCATTAAAAAGGAAAAGTGTGGAAAGTGTTGTTTCCGAACCAGCCGAGATGCCATCATCAGGTATTCTACCACCAAAACACAACCTCATTACCTCGTCTAATGCTACCAATTCCAATGCATCTGTCCCCACAAATGCCCACTCTGAAGTTGTGGGTGTGGCTGTCGACATCTCTGTTCTTAATAATCCCCATTCTGCAGGTGTGGTTACTGACCATGGAGATGCTGTGGGTGTGGTTGACATCAAAATTGAAGAAGGTGGTGTCAAAAGGGAGCTAACAACAGATTATAGCTCAGAAGAGACTGGGATGGACTTTGCAAGTCAGTCTACTGATGTAGAAGAAACCAAGAAAGAAGGTGAAGGGGCACCGACGGAGGGAAGTGGAAATTCATCAAGGCAAGGCATTGATACAATGGCTTCCAAAGATACAAGTACTCCTGAGCAGAAAGCAGAGGAAAATGAAACTGTCATTCAAGAAGACAATGAAACAGCAGACCAAGAAGCTGAATTGGCATTTTTGGAAAAAGTAGATGCTACGTTCACAACAGTGTTGAAGACACAGGACCAACTCCGTCAGCTCAGTCAGCTTGTTAACGCCATAGAGAAATCTCCAAATGAAATCCCCCCAGATAGTGAAGTCACGATACCCGTGGGGGAGGTGGGTAACACAAACCTGGCAGGGGACACTATAGTACATGCAGCCCTTGTTGGAGGCCTGATGGAGGAAGATAAGGAAAAAGAAGAGGTGTATCAAGAGGCATACCAGCCAACCAACAGTACAGATGAAGGGACTGTGGTTGTGGCAGGAGAGATAGTTTCAAGTGAGACTCTTGGACTGAGGGAGCACTTGAATGAGCCTGCCAGCAATTTAGAGGTTGAGCAGGCTACAGAGAGTATTTCCAATGAGGGATCGAGAGATGACTTGACCTCTTCCAATCTTCCTGATGGTTTGAGGAGCAAGCTGTTTACAGATAAAGAGACTCATGATTCTCAACAGTCTGTGCAAATACCTAACACTGAAGAAGACTTAAAGACTTCTTCCAGTCCTCCTGATGGTTTAAAGAGCAAGCTGTTTACAGATAAAGAGACTAGTGATTCTCAACAGTCTGAGCAAATACCTAACACTGAGGAACAAGGTAGCTCTCAGAAGCAAGGCTCCACCCCTAACCCAACCCCTCAACCGCATTCTAAACCTACACATGCTGCTCCAAAGCACTCCAGGTTTCAGCTGGCTGCTTCCTTTACAAAGCAACTTTGAACTATTACCACATGCATCATTTAAACAAAAGATGAACAGTAATTTTATATTATTTGTGGCATCATTATTATTCTGGCACTCATAGAGCATGCATTAACTTTGTACATAAAACTATACTATACAATTAATCCACACTGGAGTCTTCTTTAATCCCAGGATCTATCAATCCCAGACTAAAACTTTATTTAGTGTGTGCCTTTAAAGTAAGGACAACCTATATAATGGCCAATGTCATAATGTATCCTTTAAAGAGAGGTTCAACTGTATATCTTTGAATTAAGGACAATGTTTCAAGGTCCCAATGTGTCCTTTATAGAGAATGGACACAATGATAACTGTATACTTGTGTAGTGGAGTATAATTATGAAATAAAAACAGAAAAATAATAATTTATGACAACTATAAATATAGTAATTGAAAATTTAATGATTACTGATTGTGATTATGTCCAGTCAGGCCACGCCTCTACACTGTAACGGGTCAGGCTACCATCAGCCAGCCTTTCCATCCAATTACTAAACCTCTCACCGACCTGTACCACTGGTCCTAGTGAACCTGCAGGATCAGGAGATTCATCAGAATATTTCTCTGTGGAAAATTGGCTTTTATTCTCTCTGTCTCCTCTTCCTTCTTCATCTGATGACGTCTCATAGCCCAAACTTTTCCCTAGAGTCTCTCCCACATTGTTAGGCCTCGAGTGGTTTCTAGCTCTTTCTGACACCAGAACTCCAAAGTCTCTCTGATTTAGAGTTCTATCACATTCATCTTCCACCGTGCCTTCAAGAGATCCCTCTTCCTCTACCCTGGACCTCACTTCCTCTTCTCTCTTTAAGGAACCTTCCCCAGACTCTTCTTTCTTTTCTCTGCTTAGGGGATCTCTACAACACGTCCTTCCTTCCTTTCCATTTGAGTATAGCTCTAGCACTGTTTCAAGCTTCTCTGGAAACAGGAGAATCTGCTTTTTGGCTCCAATTAGGCAGACGGCAGTGGCAACACGACCCACAACACAACCCTTCACTCTTAGTTCTATTTCATCCTTTCGCAGCTGAGGACACACCCCTATAACATGTCCTAACCAGTTACAATTGGTACGATAACAGAGGTAAAATAGCTCTAAATTACGAAAGGGATACTTCTTTAGAACTTTAGCAAATTCTGCTAACACTTCTCTTCCTACATCATGTGCTGTATCTACAAGCAGTACCAATGACACTACCCCTCTAGTAGGTTCCTTCACAAGCTTGCTATAGTTCTGTCTGTTAAGTGGGTAGATTCGAAGATTATTTTTAACAGTTTGACTTTCTGGTTTTCTAGCTTCTTGAGATCTGTTGAAAGAGTAGGTCATTATAAACAGAGATGGTCTGCTTATATATATAGTGGAACCTGTATATAGTGGTCACACAACCAGTTGGCAGTATGCCTATATTCACCTTTAGGACTCTATCTATTACATAACATACCCTTCATCTTCACCATCACGCTGTGCTCCAGAGAAAGTACCCACCATACATATCAGAAGACCAGTGAACAGTAAACCCAGTAATGGACTCAGGTTATCCCTATGGTATACAGAAGATTACAGCACTGATGTGGTCTTCATGTGGGTGTGGCTAATGATCACTCACAGGTCACAAGGTGAGTCATGTGACTATGTCATCACATGATCTACATTTAATGTACTTTGAACTCACAGGTTAATGACAGAGAGAAAGGTGTAGTAATAGAAGTCAGTTATGGAGTCCATCATCCGTTCAAACCAACTCTACAGAAGTTATAGAGTGTAAGTGACAAGTGAGTACAAATGAATATTAATTACAGGGGACTCCTCATCCACTATCGGTTTCTCTAGTCTGACACTCTTCAATTTTCTAGAAGAGAGATGCGCTGGTAAGTTGTCAATGTGTTCCTCACAAAACCTCTCCAACCACTTGAACTGGACAGAAATTGGAGATATTCTCTTTAGCAGCAAAATCTGTAAATAAAACAACAATATACTAAAAAATATATTGGAAAACAACAAAAACAACAATATACTAGAAAACAATATACTAATAGGGACATGAAAAATACTAGAGATACATATACCAGAGTATACTAGAGTATACCAGAATATACTACAGTAGGAAATGTGAAACAATATTGGACATCTCTGTATACAGTGGAACCCCTCTATTCCAACTCCCTGAAATGAAGACACCTCTGTATACAGTGGAACTCCTCTATTTCAACTCCCTGAAATGAGGACACCTCTGTATACAGTGGGACTCCTCTATTCCAACACCCTGAAATGAGAACACCTCTGTATGCAGTGGAACCCTCTATTCCAACACCCTGAAGTGAGGACACTTCTGTGTACAGTGGAGCCTCTCTATTCTAACCCCCTGAAATGAAGACACCTCTGTATATAGTGGAACTCCTCTATTTCAACCCCCTGAAATGAGGACACCTCTGTATACAGTGGAGCTCCTCTATTCCAACACCCTGAAGTGAGGACACTTCTGTGTACAGTGGAACCTCTCTATTCTAACCCCCTGTAATGAGGACACCTCTGTATACAGTGGGACTCCTCTATTCCAACCCCCTGAAATGAGGACGCCTCTATATACAATAGAACCTCTCTATTCCAACCCCCTGAGATGAGAGCACCCCTCTAATCAGGACATTTTAGTTTGCCCCAGGGTGTCCAAAATAGACTATAATACTATTTTACACCTATTGGCCAGAATGATATGTACATAGCCACACCCACCTTCCTGGCTGTCCTTCCATCATAGCACTCATCATTAGTATTGTCCCATCCAAAATTCTCCAGAAACTCACTCTGTATGGACCCATCAATATATGAAAACAGATGAAGGTCTTTCTTTGCTGCCTCCCGGAAAGCTGCCACCATGGAGTCATTGTATTGGGTGATACCGCCTACTACTAACAGTGCACATAACCTAGGAGAATAGGGTAAAGGGTCACATAATCACTAAACACTGTAACAACAATAATTATGAGTTGAAGTTCCAACCCCTCATCTCCCCCTTCCCAAATTCAGGGGGTTCAAAGAAGGGAAAAGGACTACAAACACAACACAACATTCTGCCTAGTATAGTTAAGACATCTTCGTGGAGTCCTATGCCACTTTTGATGTGGGTGTGGTGTAGGGTGTGGCTTATGTACTCTGAAACTCCACCTTACCACTATCTCTTCATAATGAAAGATTTTTGACTGCTTCAAATTACCTGTTTCTGTCATCCAGAGGACAAGCAATATCAAACATGGCTTGGGATGAAATCCGTGGCAGGTAAAGGGTTGTCTCTTCCACAAGTTTTAGCAAAAGATCTCGGCTCAATTCAGATATCTAAATATTTAGGGGAGGGGGAAATTCTTGTATTACAGCTTGAATCTCCTCTATTCTAACTTCCTCAAATGAGGACACCTCTGTATACAGTGGAACTCCTCTATTCCAATACCCTCAAATGAGGACACCTCTGTATACAGTGGAACTCCTCTATTCCAATACCCTCAAATGAGGACACCTCTGTATACAGTGGAACTCCTCTATTCCAATACCCTGAAATGACTCTAATAAGGACACTTCAACTAACAGCTTGTGTATTAATAGAACTTCATCCCCTGAAATAAGGCCACCTCTCTAAAATCAGGACAGTTTGTCCCGAATAGAGAGTTTCCACCGCAATACACTTCAATATCCATCTCACCTTCTCCACTAACACAGGAGCATAGTCTTCTTTGAAGACCACCAACTTTCTCTCCCCTATTTCAACCCCAAACCTCTCTCTCAGAGCTTCCCGGAGTTCATTTCCCCCTGTGGGGGAGTAGGCAAAGTCCAGGGTTCTGTGGAAATAGAGTGCTACGAGACAAAAGAGGAGGGAGGGGGAGGGAGCACGGGAGAAGTAGATGACTCGGGGACGGTTACGAGGGATGGCATCAGAGAGAAAGGAGTTATAGTTGGAGTCTGTCAGCTATAAAAGCACAAAGAGGTTACTTATAACAGCCAACTGTTATGATTGACCACGAGCTGCTATGTGACCACCATATACAGGTTGAGCAGGCCACTTCTGTATAACAGCCAACTGGTTGTGTCCCAAGGGTGACCACTATATACAGGTTCCACTGTATAAGCAGGTCACCTCTGTATAACAGCCAACTGGTTGTGTCCCAAGGGTGACCACTATATACAGGTTACACTGTATAAGCATACCACCTCTGTATAACAACCAACTGGTTGTGTCCCAAGGGTGACCACTGTATATAGGTTCCACTGTAACACGAGACTACCACCACCTGCCCACCTTAGTGATGACGGAGGGAAGGATCCCTTTCAAGAAGTTCTTGATATCCCGAGGGTCATTGATCCACCCATTAAAATTCACCACTCTCCCAGAAATCACACCCACCACAGTAGGTACTCTGCTGACACTGCAATGCCGAGCCACTTGAGGCTGGTAGGAGGTATGAAGAGTCCCAAATCCAACACCCATTGGACCCAGGTCCTAGAAAGGAAGTCACATGATGACCACATGATATTGAATAGTTCAATCACTGAGAGAGGGTTGTATACCCACACCCCATAACCCCAGAACAAAAATCCGGCAGCAAAATGTAGTTTTGCTTTCTAACGGCTTATTTACATTAAGAGGACTGAAAATAGTGAATTTATGGTGGTAATAAAACATTGTGAGGGGCTGTCTTGTGGGGTGAGGACAAGTATTAGTGCAGTTTGTTGAAGGCATTCAGTTTCACTATTTTTTTAAACAGATGATCACTCACTCTGGATCTAAAAGGATTTTCAACTGGGAACTAGAGGTGAAGCTTAGTAGGCCACAGCCTCAATGAAAGGGATGAGGGTCATTCATTAGAACTCAGGGAGTGAAATCCGGCCCCTTTCTCTCTCTATTTCTCTATCCTTCTCCTTTACAAATCATAAAAATCAATGTGCTGCTAGGCTGAAAACAGATAGTACCTTATCAACTCAAGAACCTTCACTAGTGGACCAACCATCACATCAGCCATCACACCACAGCCATCACACCACAGCCATCACACCAACCACACCAACTGTCACAACAACCATCACACCATAGCCATCACACCAGCCATCACACCAGCCATCACACCAGCCATCACACAACAGCCATCACACTACAGCCATCACACCAACCATCACACCAGCCATCACACTAGCCACCATCACATCAACCATCACACCAACCATCACACCACAGCCATCACACTAGCCGCCATCACATCAACCATCACACCAACCACGACACCGACCATTATGCCGACCCTTTCACTAGCCATTACCACCACAGGCAAAGTGTCGACAGCCCATAAAAGTATGACTCACTTGCTTGAGTTCAGTCCACACATTGTCTACTCTCATGCACTCCATGCAGAAGTCATGGTAGAAGTAGAGTAAATATGGCTTCCAATAACTCCCTGGCAAAATTCGATCAAAGAACTCATTTGCACTAATAGAGTCCTTTCTCCTTGAAGATCCTCTGCCACCATTGAAATTAAATCGAAACTGGAAGCCATTTCCAGATTGGAATACAGTAAAGCCGTGCTGAGTCGACTGAGATCTGTGAGAAGATGTGTCTTCAACTTGACCAGTGAGATCATAGTGACGTCTTTTTTCATCATCTGAAAGAACCTATGATGTACTTCACTCTAATAATAGAACATTGACTGGGGGATTTGAGGGAGATTGTGTTTGCCTAGGATGAGGGGGGGGGGGGGGGGGGGGGGGTGCTCTCTTAAGAGGAGAACCCTCATAATTGTAATCATAAATTATATAAAATGAAGGTAATTAGATTGTACACTTCAAGCCTAATACATGAAACTTTTACAGTAGAACCCCCGTATACAGTGGAACCTCTTTATTACAACCCCCTGAAATGAGAACACCTCTGTATACAGTGGAACCCCTCTATTACAACACCCTGAAATGAGGACACCTAGTGGAACCTCTTTATTACAACCCCCTGAAATGAGGACACCTCTGTATATAGTGGAACCCCTCTATTACACACCCTTGAAATTAGGACACCTCTGTATACAGTGGAACCCCTCTATTACAACACCCTGAAATGAGGACACCTCTGTTACAGTGGAAACTCTCTATTCCAATCCCCTGAAATAAGGACACCTCTGTATACAGTGGGCCCCCTCTATTCCAACCTCCTGAAATGAGGGACACCTCTGTATTAAAAACACTGATATATCAGCTTGTGTAATAGAACTGCACCTCCTAAAACGAGGTCACCCCTCTAATCAGAACACTTTAATTTGTCCCAAGGTGTTAGGAATAGAGAGATTCCACTGTAACTTCTCATTACAAACACAGATTTTCACAGTGTTGCAAGCCAAGGAATACTCACAAACCTCGTAAGCAGTACTGATTTGTATAAACTTCTCCTTTGCACTAGGTGACTTATTCTTGTCAGGATGCCTAAATAAAGTTAGCCTTAAGTTAGACTTGCCAGCCAGAACCTACCCATTGATGAATATCACCCAGACACTTCACTTCATAAATGAAGGGGGGACTGGCCTAAGAGTCTAGCTTTAGTCATTATATGTAATAGGTAAATAGCAGAATACTTACCACTCCTTGGCCAACCTTCTGTAAGAGGCTTTAATCTCTTTCGAGGTGGCAAGACGACCAACTTTCAGTACATTGTAAAGGTCATCCTCGCTGCCCAGCGACAGCAGTAGCAAGCTTGACAGCAACAACCCCAACACGAAGAAATTCATCAAGGTAAGTGAATAGTTATAGCAGAAGCATCTTACTTGTGCATAACAATGTGAAACTGAAAAAATTATGCAGTGTGTTTTAATTGGAATATTAGTAAGTGATGTGCTTTATTTGGAAACAAACGCTTGCTCCACCTTGCAGCTGTTTCTCGGTTCTCCTGCCTGTCTCCCTTCCCATACTTCACCATGTCGGAGGTTCTAGGGTCTATCCCTATGGTATCAGGATTTGTCAAGCTGGTTCCTTCAATGGTAAAGTTCTATTAAACAGCTAATATGTGTAGCTAGCAATACTCATATATTTACAGGATTTTGAAGGCCAGAAACTAGGAGAAAAACTGTATCAAATGATAATCATTCTTTTTGCTGTAAGTCATATTTTAGTCTGTGTAGGCAGACTATGGTAAAATGTCTACAGTGGAACCTCTATTCCTGACACTTTGAGACAAATTAAAGGGGTTGCCTCATTTCAGGGAGCAAAGTTCTATACACAAGCTGTCACTTGGGACATGTCCCTAATACAGAGGTGTCCTCATTTCAGGTGGAATAGTGGAGTTCCACTACAGAGGTGTCCTCATTTTAGGGGGTTGGGATAGAGGAGTTCCACTGTATACAGAGGTGTCTTTATTTCAGGGAGTTGGGATAGAGGAGTTCTACTGTATACAGAGGTGTCCTCATTTCAGGGGGTTGGAATAGAGAGGTTCCACTGTATACAGAGGTGTCCTCATTTCAGGGGGTTGGAATAGAGAGGTTCCACTGTATACAGAGGTGTCCTCATTTCAGGGGGTTGGGATAGAGGAGTTCTACTGTATATAGAGGTGTCCTCATTTCAGGGGGTTGGGATAGAGGAGTTCTACTGTATATAGAGGTGTCCTCATTTCAGGGGGTTGGGATAGAGGAGTTCTACTGTATATAGAGGTGTCCTCATTTCAGGGGGTTGGGATAGAGGAGTTCTACTGTATATAGAGGTGTCCTCATTTCAGGTGGAATAGAGTGATTCCTATATATTTATAGCTTTAAAAAGTTATTATTTTAGTTTCTTTCTATTTCAGGTAGTAGGATTTATATGGGGCTATGTCTGTCAACAATTTGCACAGACTGTCTACATACTGGGAGCTGGAATTTGCTTAGCCTGTTTAGTAAGCCAGTTACTGTATGTAATGTAAATTAAAACTAGCTATACCATGCTACATTGGAACCTCAGTTATACAGAGCCTATGGGACCAGCACTAGTCTGTATAATGTTTATACAGACCCTGTGGGACTGGCAATAGTCTGTATAATATACAGTGGAACCTCAGTTATACAGACTGACACTATTCTGTATAATATACAGTGGAACCTCAGTAATACAGACCCTAGGTAAAGTACACTGCATTTTGCAGTGTTGTATTTGCAGTAAATTGGCAATGAATATCATTATTTGGAGCTAACGCTAAGTGAGGTTCAGTCACATGTATACATTGTTTGTTTTCATGATGACCTTTTCCAACTCACTCAAGCTCTCCTGTTTTATGTATCTAGCTAGTGGTACCTCCCTGGCCATTCTTCCGTAAGCACCCGCTGCAATGGCAGCAGATCAAACAAGACACAAAGACCAGAAAAGAAAAAAGATAAAAGTTGATCATTATTATCTTTATCTTAGCATCTTGTAATATTTCCTACCATCATACTCCATACACCATCAAGTGTGTAGATATACCTACCACCACAGATAAGAATTAACCCCCAGCTAATAATAGCATAGATTCTCTTTTCTATTATCTATTGTATTACTGTGTATAATTATGGAAAATTTGGAGTCTGAATGTACACTAAATAACAACAAAACCACTTTATCACTACTTAATATCACGTGATTCTTCTATAGATGACCACTTAGTGTGGGTCTGTTGACACTAAAATATTCTTTAGATAACCTCTGTATAAAGGATGGTTTCGGTGTGTCCTTTATAGCTAGCTATATAAACATTATGAAAAGGTACTATCAACACATGGCAGTCAACTGTTAGATTCATGGTGGCGAGCCAGGTCTGTGAACTTGCTGATCTTGGAGATCTCTGAGAAGATATTTGAGTCGCCATGTTTCCTTGGCAAGTTCAATGCATCTTTTAGAACTCGATTCCTATCATGAAAATTATGTTTACTGTGTGCATGTGAAACTGACACATTGGGACCTTGGAAATTGTCCTTTATATAAAGGTTACAGTGGAACTTCTGACACACTGGGACCTTGGAAATGGTCCTTTATAAAGAGGTTACAATGTTGTGAAACAACAGGTCATATTCTAAGAAGAAGAAAGTATCCTTAGCCAATACCATTTGTTTAAGAACACTATTTAAACACTTAACCACTTTCAGCATCAAACTTTCAGAACAGAATGGAACCACAGACCACCTATGGACACTACAAGGATGAAACCTTTGCAGCTAATGTTGGAGGTTACTGGGTCAATGAGTCCTCTGGAATGGAAAATGGCTACACACAGTCATTCATGTATACAGCCAACATAGTTGTTGTAAAGACTACCACAGACACAGGATTTCACATCAGTGAAGCTCTGAAAACCCAACCTCTGAACCAGATGAGCTCTCAGCTTGGATGGCATTTCTCCATGTTCAATACTTACAAAGTTAACTGGGTGAAGATGATGTTGGATGTATCTCCCTTCTCAGTGACTGATGATCTGCAAGAGACCACTCAGATTGATCAGGGATGCACAGATGTGTGGTTGGTACCATGGACAAGAGATATCTATGTGAATGGTCTGGAAAACCTACCCAATGCAAGCTTACTACCAGGATGCATATGGAAGCATGGTGGAGGCAGAATCTCAATCCAGTATGATGGTTCAGGACATTGGGACCTTAGAAACTAGAGGTTGGTCCACTTGGATACCAACATCTATCAGGAGACTTTGAAATAAGTCAACCATATTATTTCAATGGCAGGGAGATGGAAGGGTGGAGCAGAATTAAGACAGGTCTAGAATTATTGGTTGTATTAGTACATACTTTGAGTCTTCTATATCGATGCTCTTCTTCTTTCAGTTTAGCATTCTGTTGTTTGTGCTCCTGTAACATTGGAACATAGAACTAGCACTGTACATTAGGATCAATAGAGTCTCTATACCAATAGAACTAGCACTGTACATTAGGATCAATAGAGTCTCTATACCAATAGAACTAGCACTGTACATTAGAGTCTCTAGCTAGCATTGAATAGAGACAATGTAATTATTTTACCACAACAAAAATGTTTCATTGACCAACTATTAGTGGAACCTCTGATAAAGGACATTCTGAAATAAGGACAACCTCTATACAAAGGACACTTGTCCTGTCCCTAACCAATACTCTAGTGCATTATAATAATAATACTACCTCTGAATTTATAAAAGAGAATTTCCAAGGTCTCAATGTGTCCTTTATAGAGAGGTTTCCACTGTACAATATTTAGATGTGTACCTTGATAAGCTTTCTCTTCTCATGTTCCCATGCCTGCCTTTCCACCAACCAGTTTCTCTCTTTATCCTCCACCTCTCTTCTCATGTTGATCACCTCATCACCAGCTCTCTTCAGCTCATCCCCTATCTGCGACAGGCTCTTCTCGACTTCTAGTTTCCCCAAGTTGAATTCATGCTCCTGAAAGATTAGGACACAATGGGACCTTGGAAACTCTCCTTATTAAGCCAAGGAACTGAACCAGTCTGAGAGGTTCATTGTAACATCCGATAGCACTGGTTACTACGTTTAAAGTGAAAGGCACCATTCAGAAGATTCTCAAGAACATTCTGTACCTTCTTGATACAAGTGAAGGCATTTGTTTTGAACTTACAGTAGATGACATCTAGTGTGGGTGACAGTACTGGGGTATTTATGGGTCCTTCTATGTGTAAATTTCCTTACAGTATTCTTGTAGTATATTACAGTAATCTTATTTTATAGTCAGTAATCTTATTATATATTATTGAATATTACAAGTATATTACAAATGACGTAATGTCGAGGATTTACACATAGAATCACCCGTATTTATTTAAGGGGAGGGGGGAGGAGCTGGGACTTCTTTTGGAAATTTTTGTGGTATTTATTATCATTATTGAAAGTACCATCATTTCAGTCTACACAAGTTTGAAGGAGATTAGGGTTAAAATTGTTCCATGAAAACAACCAAAATAATTATTCTACCTTTATCTTCTGTGCCTTCAGTTCCTCTGCATATATCCTCACTTTCTCCCTCAATTCTTTCCCATCCAACTCCTTCTCCTTCTTAACTCTCTGTGAAAACAGGAGAGAGTTTATTCATCACACAAACAAGCACGAAACAAGAATCATGAATGACAATGTGCCCAGTGAGCAACTACAGTGAAACTAGATAACAGATTGCATTATGCCAGTACAGCAAATAATGCAAGCTGCCCCAAGTTTAGCACACAATGTTTCTCTCAGTTAACAGTATTGAAGACCAGTATACAGCAATTCACACCCTTACTAACATTCAATTAGGCTATAAACAAAATAGTAAACAACAACAACAACAACAACAACAACAATAATAATAATAATAATAATAATAATAATAATAATAATAATAATAATAATAATAATAATAATAATAATAATAATAATAATAATAATAATAAGTACTTCAGTTATCCAGATTAATTCACTAACTTCTCCCAAACACCCTTTGGTCAAAGGGATCCAGATAACCTGTATTTGGGGCCACTGAGATTCCATGCATAAATCTTAAACCTCTCACCATCAATTCACTGGATAGTGCTTTTTTCTGCACTCTTTCAGCTTGTAATGCAGCCTCCAATCTACTGTGAAGTATAGATATTATACTGGCTAAGTAAATTTATAAAAGGCAGAGGTACAGTGGAACCTCCAGTAAAGGATAAAGGCAACCTCTGTACAAGGGACGACTAAAAATATACCATCTGGTTTATCTTGGAGGTTCCACTATGCAGAGCTAATGGATTGATCATCTAAGCTAGGAATTGATTGACTCTTTCCTCCTCTCATAAGATAAGGAAAGGACTGGTGTTAATTCTATCCAGCTGACTAACCATATCTGTAAGTGGTGTCTCTTCTGTTCTTCTTGGAATTGGTGAGTACAGGAAGCCACAGCTTCTTCCTTTAATGAGGAGACAACAAAGTCCTAAAGGTTAGAAGTCTTCCTACTCTCTATATCCTTTCCCCTCTTCCTTATCCCTCCCTTCCTCCATTGTTCTATCTCCCTTCCTCCATTGTTCTATCTCCCTTCCTCCATTGTTCTCCCTCCCTTCCTCCATTGTTCTCCCTCCCTTACTCCATTGTTCTCTCTCTCTTCCTCCATTGTTCTATCTCCCTCCCTTCTTCCATTGTTCTATCTCCCTTCCTCCATTGTTCTCCATTGTTTTTTCCCCCTTCTTCCATTGTCTATCTCCCTTCCTCTATTGTTCTCCCTCCCTTCCTCCATTGTCCTCCCTCCCTTCCTCCTCCCTCTCACCTTCTTCTTACATTCCTCCATCAATCTCAACTCCTCTCTGGTTCTCTCTGCAGACTGTTGGACCCTGATGACAGTTGGGGACTTGGAACTCACAACCTCAAGAGACTTCTCGAGCATGGTACATTTGAGTTTCAGCCGCTCCTCGTGTTTTTTGGCATTAGTAGCACGTCCCCGCATGGCCAATACTATGCTCTCCATGTTGGTAAGCTTGTCTTTGAGTTCCTTATGCTTTGTTTCAAGGAGTTTCTTCTCGATGTGAAGAGTCTTGCATTGTTCTTTGACACTGGAGAGCTGGTGAGTGGAAAGAAAATAGTGACAACTTATACAGGACAGCTACAAGAACCCACAGCTGCTTGTAGGACAGCTACTTATAGGATAAGAACCCACAGCTGCTTGTAGGACAGCTACTTATAGGACAAGAACCCACAGCTACTTGTAGGACAGCTACTTATAGGACAAGGACTCGCAGCTACTTATAGGACAGCTACTTATAGGACAAGAACCCACAGCTACTTGTAGGACAGCTACTTATAGGACAAGGACTCGCAGCTACTTATAGGACAGCTACTTATAGGACAACTACTTAGGACAAGGACCTAGGGGGGAAGGGTGAGATTCCACACCTCACTGCATTTATCTTCTAAACTTTTAGCAATGTTTCTTTTATCAGCATTGCACTTTCTAAGCTTCTCCTTCAGTTCAGAAGTCTTGTCATCCCTGTTTAGTGAATTATAACAAACAAACAACACTCAACAACAAACAACACTCACTCACTGTTGTTGTTTACAGATGACCTTGTTCTTATCCAGATTACTCGTGAGTTCTTCCACTTTTAATCTTTCCTTTTCAAGCTGAATTTTAGCACTTTCCAATGCTTCTTTTAACCCTTTAATCACCTGCATTGCAATGCAAGGAATACATAAACAGCTCTCCATGTGAGATTACTAGCTTAGTTGCTCCATAAAGCAGCAGCCACATTTCTAGGCTAACTCCTAACAACTTATCATGTACATATGGCGACCCTTTACCCAAAAGGTGCCATTTCCGTGGGACATGGGACCAGTAGATTTACTATAATTGATAATCCAAGAATGCTTCTGAAATAAAGACAACTTCTGTACAAAGGACAACTATAGATATATCATCTTGTTTATCTTAAATACCTCTGAGATAAAGACAATCTCCCTACAAGGGACAGTAGACCTGATCCCAACGTGTCCTTTATTCAGAGGCTACACTGTATACTACAAGGGACAGTAGACCTGATCCCAATGTGTCCTTTATTCAGAGGTTACACTGTACTACAAGGGACAGTAGACCTGATCCCAATGTGTCCTTTATTCAGAGGTTACACTGTATACTACAAGGGACAGTAGACCTGATCCCAATGTGTCCTTTATTCAGAGGTTACACTGTACTACAAGGGACAGTAGACCTGATCCCAATGTGTCCTTTATTCAGAGGTTACACTGTATACTACAAGGGACAGTAGACCTGATCCCAATGTGTCCTTTATTCAGAGGTTACACTGTACTACAAGGGACAGTAGACCTGATCCCAATGTGTCCTTTATTCAAAGGTTACACTGTACTACAAGGGACAGTAGACCTGATCCCAATGTATCCTTTATTCAGAGGTTACACTGTACTACAAGGGACAGTATACCTGATCCCAATGTGTCTTTATTCAGAGGTTCCACTGTAGCTACAGGGGACAGTAGGCCTGATCCCAATGTGTCCTTTATTCAGAGGTTAAACTACCTGATGAAAATGTGCCGTCAAATCTTTACTTTAAGGTAGCTTGCCTTAGAACTCTCCTCCTGTTGGATATGCAATTTGGACTGCATGTTAATGTTGTCTGTTCTTAGTTCCACATTTTCTTGTTCCAGAGTCTCTCCCCGTTCCTGGAATAATAGAGTCACATCATGGATGATAATGTCAAAAGAATGTTGTAGATAATTTCTTCTCTCTGTCTCCTGACATTTAGTTCAATCAGTGACTCCCTTTTAGCGCATACACGAAGGAATATTGTAACTGGCATATTTCGGAGACTCTTTTACAGGGTCAATTATAACATTGGGTTCACAGACAAACACATTATTTGCAGCACACTTTATCCCCTGGACAAAACTATCTCAGTTCCTCCATACCTCAGGGGGGTAGGAAGATGATTTTAGGTGGGGGGGCACCATTTAAGCTAAAGACCCCTCCTTCTTATCCGGCCATCAGAGATTACAGTTTCAGAATGAAGTTACAAATTATAGATAGTTAATAAATTTTCCAAAATAAAACTGAGATGTAATCTTCAGCTATTTTCTCTAGGTAGTTCTTGCTGTATGAACAAATAGTATTCAACCTACAGTGAGTCATTGTGCTTCTCAAATCTCATCAGAGAAGAAAATGACCTTTCAGTAGTCGCATTTGTCACAGGAAATGTGAATTTAACACCTTATCTAGTGGCGTATCCAGGATTTCATGGAAGGGGGTGCTATACACATACTACACTCATGCTACACCCACATCACGCCATACCACACCCACTTAATTTTGGCAAAGTTAAATTAAAGATTATTATTATAAAAATTATTGACTAATCTAGGGGGGTCTGGGGGCATGCTCCCCCAGGAAATTTTTGTATTTTAGACTTCTTTGATTCAATCTGGTGGCATTTCAGGCTGTCTAATAGCCACAAAGAATAATACTACACATTACTAGCTAGGCTGTTTGTGGCTTTTGCTGACAAAGCCACTAGAAGCCAGCTAAATTGGTGTTTGCAGCTAAGTGGCTTCTATTCTTTTTGACAAGGGAATTACTGTAACCTTAGCTGAATAGGCTAGTTGTTACTGTCAACCTCCAGGGGGGTGCTCCAGCACCCTCAGCTACCCCCTGAATACGTGCCTGAGCCTTATCTACTTCACTCAGCTTATCCTTATAAATAGCATTTCTTTATGTGCCATGCTATTCTCATGTTCCTGAAAGTGCTACAGAGCCTTTCTCCAGGTTCCAAACCTTAATGTAAAACTTTGACACTTGCAGGAAGTTTTGCCGCAAAAGAAATATTTTGAACTTAGATGTACACTTATGTATCCAGGAATACTTTTCATACCAACTAGGCTTTATTTTCCTTGAGTAAGCTTTAAGCTTTCCTTCTTTATACTCTTTACTCTGATGTGCATGACTCACCTTGCAATCAGACATATCCAATGGATGGTAAAAAATAGTTAACTATATTCATACAGCACATTTACAAGGAACACAAGAGGAAATACCACAGGGTTGCTAATCCCCAAAGGAAAAAAAGGAGACTTTTTACGTAGGAAGATCATAATATTATTATAGTTAATTCTATAGTTAAGCTTGAGATCCACCTCTAGCAATACAGCAATAATTAATAGCTATTAGCAAAAAAGGAGGTTAATAGTGGAATATAGTAGTGAAAACAGGAGGCCAGGAGAGGACCTTTAAAATCAGGAGAATTGGCAACACTGATACCATGGTTTCGAATCTCTTTCCCTTAAACTCAAACACTTGAAGCAGAGGTTCAGAAATAGAAGCCTCTCTTGTATCAAAAAAAGGAGTTTAGCTTCTTTTGAGCCATGTCATGTGAGCCTAAAGTAAATACATGTATGATCATGGATTTTGTGGTTAGTACATGTATTTTACACATTATACAGTAGTCCCTCTTTTGAGAGACCCCTCCCACCAAAGACTGCCTCTTTTGAGAGACCATAATTTGCATGCACTGATGATTTGCAATACAAAATTACCTATAGTGAAAGACTACCTCTTTTGTAGGACCAGAGACCACCATAATCAGGTAGTTTTAAGACCACTGGTGTATTATTAACACTTGCACTTGACTTGTACATGCTATGTATGAGTACATGTAGCTGCAAGTCAAGTTCAGATAACTAGCTAGGTGAAAGATCAAAGATGTCTAAAAATAGAAATATTCTGATTTAGTAAGATAGAGTAGCTGTCTTACTAAAGTTGATAGTGGCAAGTCTTGTCATGGCATAGCAGAAGAGCTTGGAGTGGGAACTGTGATCTAGGTTTAGCAACAAACCAAACCCTTGAAAAGGATTGGGAAATTAATTTACTGACTAGCATCGGAAGAAAAAACAACTAATCTGGTGAAGAAGAAAGGGAAGATTCAGAGAGTACACCAGTTATAGGCATTCAGACTGCAACTAAATATCTCCATGGACTGTGAAATTTTGCTCTTGCTCACAAAAACTGTGAGTTAGTAAGGATGAAATTATGCTAAAAGAAACTGTGTATGTACCATATTGAAATATATTACACACACCCATCACCTCGCCCACCTCTAGTGGGAGACCACCTCCTTTGGGAGACCATTTTCTGTCGGATTTGAGGCCGGTCTCTCAAAAGAGGGACTACACTACAAGTGAAGTGTAAAATAGTGAAACACTATCACCACACACATGCACACACACACTAGCTATACACAAACTGCAAAAGTCTGTGAAAAGTGGGGGGGCACCAGCACCCGGTGCCCCCCTGCTTCCTACCCCCCTGTACCTCTTAGCTCTCTAGTGACTTGAGGGGAGGGGAAGGTGAAAAAGTGGCAGTTTATCTTTCCAGAAGTGGCCCAGAAAATATAAAAACACCCAACAATGACCTGGCTAGGCCACTAGTGTCCCAGCAAGCCAGAGTCCATTAATCTAAAATAAGTGGACAGCGTGATAGTGCCCAACCCTTCAGATAACTGGCCCTCTTTTATATTGTAGTCTTTCTTAAATGCAGTTATAACTGTTTCCCAGAAAGCACAGAGATGGGGATTAGACTAAACTTCCCAAAAATTTATTGTGCCATAGACAGAGATGTCACTTTTAGTTAAGGAGAACTCCTTAAGATATACCTCCAGCTTAGAAATCTTTTGAGTGAGCACTTCTTTTTCTGATGCCATCAACTCCACCAACTGGTCAACTTCATCAAAGACATTTGATTGGTTTTCAAGCCTCTCCAATCCCTAATGGATGAGTTCATAATTTATTTCTAAGACACTTTATTTTCACCTATTACAGACTAAGTCATGTTTTGTTGTTGTTGCTATTATTGTTATTGTTATTTTTGTTTCTTCACTGATGTTGAGGTCCTTGTAAATAATAAATAAATAAATAAATTAATTAATTAATTAATTAATTAATTAAAAAAAGGGCACTACTGGTAGCCAGCTAACCGGCAAAAAGCAGTTGCTCACCATTTCTGCACCAGTTTTTGGAGAGCTTGTAACTAGCCCATTGTGTGAATCATTATCACAAAACGAGCCTTCAATAGACATCTCTAGTTCTCTCTGCAAAACCGCGCTCGTTACTGCAGCAAAGATGTATGTGTATTATTATAGGTCTGGTGATCCCGTACTATATAGCCTAGCCGGGTTTGACGACCTTTGAACTTGACATTTCTTAATGGAACCATCCAAGTGTGTTTTAGTAGGAGTAACTGGGAGTGTAGCAGCCATTAAGGTACCTGAACTAGTGAAGAAGCTAACAGAGTGTCAGAAATTAAAGGTACTTGCTCAGTCACACCTACAGGTTGCTTTCACAATCCCCTCACAATGTCTCCTCACAGTTCCTCAAAGTTCCCTCACAATGTCTCCTCACTGTTCCTCAAAGTTCCCTCACTATGTCGTACATTATATTTTTGTTATATTACAGCTAGATGTTCAGGTTGTGACCACTAAGGCAGGTCTTCACTTCTTTGATCCAAAAAAACTCCCTGTGAAGTGTTTTACAGATGACGATGAATGGGTGAGGATGAACATCTTCCTTCATAGTAACTTTCCAACCTCTGAAAAGAGTTTATCTCCAGGGATTCCTCTACCCTGGAAGAAGATCTGTATAACCATAGTTATCTGAATTTATGTTTGAGTGAGGATTTTTTTCTTGCAGTGTCCTGTTTATTGCCTCACTTTTAATGGTTTTTCTCCAGGCTTGGACTAAGAAAGGAGATTTGGTACTTCACATTGAGGTATATAACTCCATTTAATTGAGGAACCCCTTCTATTCCAATGAGGACACCTCTGTATACAGTATTCTAGTCCCCTGGGATGAGTGAGGACTCCTCTGTACATAGTTATTTTAGCCACCTAAACTGAGGACACCTCTGTATACAGTGGAACTCCTCTATCCCAACCCCCTGAAATGAAGACACCTCTGTATACAGTGGAACTCCTCTATCCCAACCCCCTGAAATGAAGACACCTCTGTATACAGTGGAATTCCTCTATCCCAACCCCCTGAAATGAGGACACCTCTGTATACAGTGGAACTCCTCTATTCCAACCCCCTGAAATGAGGACACCTCTGTATACAGTGGAACTCCTCTATTCCAACCCCCTGAAATGAGGACACCTCTGTATACAGTGGAACTCCTCTATCCCAACCCCCTAAAATGAAGACACCTCTGTATACAGTGGAACTCCTCTATCCCAACCCCCTGAAATGAGGACACCTCTGTATACAGTGGGATCCCTATCCCAACCTCTTAAACTAAGGACATCTCCTGTATTAGCTTATAATATATATCCTAGCTTGCTAAACCACTTCATTATCATCACTTCATTATTATATGAAATAAAGCCACTCCTCTAATCAAGACATTTCAATGTTCTCTGGAATGTCTGAAATAGAGATTCCACTCTTATTGTATTCTACCGTATTTCAGCTGAGGAAGTGGGCTGATATATTTGTTATTGCACCACTGGATGCTAACACGATGGCCAAGATGGCCTCGGGCATCTGCGACAATCTGCTGGTAAATCATCTTCATTTCCAACATGTTTCAAATAATGATTTAGTTCCAAAAAAAATACAGACTTGCGTGGTACGAGCATGGGATCCTAAGTGCCCTCTGGTATACTCACCAGCTATGAATACCTTTATGTGGAATCATCCTTTGACTTCATCTCACATTGCTACCTTGAAACAATACGGGTATCGTCTAGTACCTCCTGTCAGCAAATTGCTGGCTTGTGGTGATGAAGGTATGTACAGTGGAACCTCTCATTTCAAGAGGTTTGAATAGAGGAGTTCCACTGTATACAGAGGTGTCCTCATTGGAATAGAGAGGTTCCACTGTATACAGAGGTGTCCTCATTTCAGGGTGTTGGAATAGAGGAGTTCCACTGTATACAGAGGTGTCCTCATTTCAGGGGGTTGGAATAGAGGAGTTCCACTGTATACAGAGGTGTTCTCATTTCAGGGTGTTGGAATAGAGGAGTTCCACTGTATACAGAGGTGTCCTCATTTCAGGGGGTTGGAATAGAGGAGTTCCACTGTATACAGAGGTGTCCTCATTTCAGGGGGTTGGAATAGAGGAGTTCCACTGTATACAGAGGTGTTCTCATTTCAGGGGGTTGGGTTGTTTTTAGTGGTCAACTGAGATGTGGCAATTTTACATAATAATAATAATAATAATAATAATAATAATAATAATAATAATAATAATAATAATAATAATAAGCCTGTACATATGGAATAGCTTTTTTATATTCAGGTGTGGGAGCAATGGCTTCAGTTGATGATATTGTTGAAGCTGTGGCTAAAACTTTGCAGCGAGAATAATTGTTGCTGTTTATCAACTATCTCAATCACAATAAATAATTACCATTTTTTTCTATGAATATTATTACTACCAATGTAAAGTTAGTTATGTACCCATTAATAGTGGTTAGATAACCGGTAAGTGGTCGACAAACCGCCAAGGCGTGGCGCGCGCGCACGAGAGAATTAAAGGATCGAGGCATCGATCAGGCGCGGGGGGCGATCGAGGCCCACACAGCTCAGAGGCCAGGCAGGCAGGATATATCTAGCTGCTTTAATTTAAGTATGAGGCTAGGCGCGCGTGCGGGGTTCGATCGCTCGAACGGGTGTGGGTGTGACTTTGTTGATTATGACGTTATGGACCCGACGTTTGTACTATAATAATAATAATCTAGACTGGTGGTGTTTATAAGCTTTTACTAGATTTTGTTGGGAGACCTAGCTAGTGGGGCAGAGTTCCAGTATGTTGAGGTGACCTAGGCCGGTTTGACTATCACCTACTCGCTACAAGAGACCATGAATCCAACAGTTATTTCTGCTAATCTATGCCCTAGTTCTAGCAACCATCAAGCTGAAGCCTCCACCACCAGTCACCAGGCTACCATGAAGACACCGGAGGCGAGTTATGTGGCGGATAGAAAGAAATCAAGTTCGGTCCTCCCTCCAGATGTTCTCGGAGGATGTGGAGTGGAAAAAAAGTTCTTTAAAGGTACCTAGCTAGTTCTAATATAGCGCCTTTCTATGCAGCTACTAACTTTGAGAAGATTGTGTTTGTGTGGTGATGGAACAGAGAACGTAGCTATATCTGTTTGGAATAACTGAACAGTTGTGTAGATATGGTGTAAAATAAACACAACAAATTTCAATTCTGGTGTAGCATTTACTGCTGGCATGCTGCAGACTGTGTCCAAATATTCCTGCACTTGCAGTTTTGTGTACAGCCAATGCTTGAACCTTAAACAGAATGTTGAGAATCAATAATGCATGTAACTTGCAAAAACTGTAGAAGACCAGCTCAAATTTACATTTCAGAGTGCTCCATGAAATGTTCTGAATTCTCCATGGTGCTGCAGATATCTGGGTAACTTGTAGCTATAGTTGTGAGTAGGATAGACTTTTTGATTGACCTGTAGACCTAACTCATTAGGAAGACATGGTGAGGTGGTATAAAATCAAATTTAACTCAATCTTTTGTGATTTGTGCTGGACAGGACTAGATAATGCTGAACAAATCACTGTGGTTGTAGCTATAGAAATGAGAAGAAAACAAACATAAAGGTGAGGAGGACCTATGGCTGCTATCTCACAGGCCCCATGATGGAGCTGGTTACCCTTTGCAAAATGTCTTTAATTTGAAGTTGGTGTCTCTGTGTATATAATGTATACAAAAACTTACCTCCAAAAGCACACTATCCATTCACTGTACCTATCTTTTCAAAGAGCTCTCAGTTGCAAGTCTTGGCACCACTAACTGCACCATTGCTAATATATGAGTAGTGGGCCCTTTTGAAGAGCTTACAGACTTAATTTTTCAACATGGGTTCCCATTGTAGAGTCCATGTGTGGTGTATTGTCCTAGCACTGTACCTAAGTGTTAGTCCTTAGAATAGAGGTTCCCCGTCCACAATTGGTGTTGTGGGAAAACACTGATTGATGCATTATCTCGGTGGTGTTGGACATTATTACTCCATTAGATTAGACTGGTGGCTTACCACTGTACACAGTGTCTAATTCCCACATCTCCCCATACTCCACTCAGGTCCAATTTCCACTGAATAGTTACCTCCCTGATTAGGACTTGAAATCTTCCTTCTGTAAACAGTAGTCCGGTTCTATCTCTCTGATTAGGACCCTCCATACCTTTCTGTTGCACAAAATAACAAGCTAAGTTTAAAGGTTGTAGCTTATGGAGTGCAGACCTGTTATTGTTTACTCTGTGGTCTATGTTGACAGATAGGGGTGTGTGGTTCTTAGTGGTGCCAGCATTCTTCTAGAGGTGTTAGGTGAGCTGGAACCCATGACAATTCTCCATTATGAGTGTGTTGTACTAAGCTGTCTTCTTCTTGACTACCCCTAGCTTAGCAACATCAATTAGGCCTGCACAAAAAATATATATTTTTCTCCCTATGCAAGCAGAAACTACTCTTGGGAGACAGCCTGATAATAAAATCCTTAAATTCAAGTGGGCTAAGAAGTTTGTAGTTCAAGACTTTCTGGATTATAGTGTAACCTCTCTGGTCTAACTCCCTGAAATGAGGACACCTCTGTATACAGTGGAACCTCTCTATTCCAACCCCCTGAAATGAGGACACCTCTGTATACAGTGGTCCACATTAATGTTTACAAGGTTGTTGTTGTCTCTGTCCACATTAATGTCTACAAGGTTGTTGTTGTCTCTGTCCACATTAATGTCTACAAGGTTGTTGTTGTCTCTGTCCACATTAATGTCTCTGGCATGTAAAGTTGAATGGAGGTGACCTACTGGCCCATTTGGTTCCTGCATGTGGTAGTGGTGTCAGGTCATGATTGATTGCTGTGCTATGTTATGTGGAAAGCTTATTATGGACTCTGACCTCATAAAGAGGGACTGTAAGCTATGAATATTGATATTGTCATAGGCTATCTTATCTTAGTCTAGCTCTAGTGGGGGGGGGGGGGGGCAATCAATTTTTACATGGACCACTTGAGAAACCCAGTCATGTTGAAGGGCCAAACCAACAATGTTTTCTCCAGTTAGTTTTTTTTTTTTTTAATTAATTGCTCCTATGGGAGTATGTCACTGTAAAATCAGCAATCTTTTCAGAATAAAGACAACACAGCCATATTGTGTGTACACAACATTAATGGAAGCCTAATTTACCTGATCTCAGGTGGACCAGGCAGGGACAGTCAACAGGGCGTGTAAAATGCCCAGGTCTGGTCCAACCATTGCACTCTATAATAATATTAGCTTTAGTATGTAATTCAGGAAATTTTCTGCATTAAATTTTCTATACCCACAAAAAAATTTTCACATGAAAAAATTGTTTTTTTTTGTCAATAAATTTTTGTTGAGTCTCTTTAGAAAATATATTACATGAACATTTAACTTACAGTTCTGTTCTAGCTCTCCTAGAATAGAGGCACTCCTAGAATCTAGAATAAAGGCACTCCTAGAATAGAGGTACTCTTAGAATCTAGAATAGAGGTACTCTTAGAATCTAGAATAGAAGCACTCCTAGAATAGAGGTAATCTTAGAATAGAGAATAGAGGTATTTATAGCCCTAGCCCTAACCTCTATTCTAGGAGTGCCTCTATTTTAAATACTTCTATTCTAGGAGTGCCTCTATTTTAGGAATACCTCTATTCTATGTCTATGAGTACCTCTATTTTAGGAGCCTCTCTATTCTAGAAGTATCTTAGTAGATATTAGATAGCCTTAACATGTATTAACTTTGTGTTCAGATTGTTGTTCAATTGAAGTTGCTAATTGTGGTGAAGTCTCAATGACCTTTGCCCTGGCAGATGGACAACAGTGGAAGAAATCAGTTTGGCCTCGTAGAGATTATCCAAAGAAACTACAGAGATGGAACTCAGTGAAGGTATGATCAATAGATCAACAGCCAGCAAGTTTGTAGGCACCTCTGTATAACAGCCAACTGGTTGTGTCCCAAGGATGACCACTATATACAAGTTCCACTGTATAAGCAGACCACCTCTGTATAGCAGCCAACTGGTTGTGTCCCAAGGGTGACCACTATATACAAGTTCCACTGTATAAACAGACCACCTCTGTGTAACAGTACTGGTATGGTTTCTATTTGTGATTATGTTTCTCTGTAGGAAATTCTCAGCTACTTGATCAGCTTTGATCGGCACAAGGATTGGATTTCACATACTGTCCCTCACAAGTAAGACTGGTTTGGGGGCAGGGATCTTGATGATATTTCTCTCTTGATGCAGAAGTCCTCAATGCTTTTATAGCATAAATTCCACTGTCTCTATATTATCAATTGTCCATATCACATAATTAGCATATTCAGATATGACCTCACTATTATAGTGAAAGTATGAATGACTTAAATTAGGGAAACCATCATCTCTGCCTAAAAAGGCTAATGGCATAGACCTCCCCTATGTATTAAAAGAGCTGCATTTTTGTACTAAAATCAAGAGGAGTTTGAGAGTTTCTAGGAGGAGGAGTCTGAAAGGTTTAGTTTCTAGAAGGAGTCTGAGAGGGTTAGTTTCTAGGAGGAGGAGTCTGAGAGGGTTAGTTTCTAGCAGGAGGAGTCTGAGAGGGTTAGTTTCTAGCAGGAGGAGTCTGAGAGGTTTAGTTTCTAGGAGAAGGAGGGTTGAGATCATTTCAATCTTTTTGACCACTGATACTGTGTTTTCTGTAGGCCACCTTCTGGTTCAATTTTATTCTTTGACCAAACTAAGGTAGGTGTAATCATGGGTGTGTGGCATTGTAGCTCCTCCCTCTCATCTGGAAATCTTTTTTTTTTTTTTTTCTCAGACTAGTAAGTATCGACTTGATGGACATAGCTGGAAGACCCGAAGAATCAAAAGTAACATTGTCAGGGAAGACAGGATGAAACTAAAAGTTGGGGGCTACCAGGTAAACATAGTTATACATGTACATCAGTGGAACCCATATATCAGTGGAACCCTCTTCTATGTACGTTATCAGTAGAACCCTCTGTATATTATCAGTGGAACCCTCTATGTACATTATCAGTGGAACCCTCTATGTACATTATCAGTAGAACCCTCTATGTACATTATCAGTAGAACCCTCTATGTATGTTATCAATAGAACTCTATGTACATTATCAGTAGAACCCTCTATGTACGTTATCAGTGGAACCCTCTATGTACATTATCAGTAGAAGTCCTGTGCACACATACAGTTTTTATGCCAGATCCCTCGTAATTGAGGACCCTTTAACAATCAAGTGTCCATGATTGTGGGTGGGTGCAAGGAATAAGGAATATGGTTACTCGGTATATATGATTAGATCATAATGTATTTTATAGTTGGTGTATGGTTGCTATGCTCATTCAGCTTCTGACCCAGAGTTCCACAGAAGAACATATTGGCTCATTCAGGTAAGGGAGATTGTCCTATATATAATGATGGAACATACAGGTGTCAGCTTGTCATACCACAGAGGTGGCCTGCTTATACAGTGGAACCTGTATGTAGTGGTCACCCTTGAGACACAACCAGTTGGCTGTTATACAGAGGTGGTCTGCTTATACAGTGGAACCTGTATATAGTGGTCACCCTTGAGACACAACCAGTTAGCTGTTATACAGAGGTGGTCTACTTATACAGTGGAACCCTGTATATAGTGGTCACCCTTGGGACACAACCAGTTGACTGTTATACAGAGGTGGTCTGCTCATATAGTGGAACCTGTATATAGTGGTCACCCTTGGGACACAACCAGTTGGCTGTTATACAGAGGTGGTCTGCTTATACAGTGGAACCTGTATGTAGTGGTCACCCTTGAGGCACAATCAGTTGGCTATTATACAGAGGTGGTCTGCTTATACAGTGGAACCTGTATATAGTGGTCACCCTTGGGACACAACCAGTTGGTTGTTATACAGAGGTGACCTGCTCATACAGTGGAACCTGTATAGTGGTCGTCCTTGGGACACAACCAGTTGGCTGTTATACAGAGGTGGTTTGCTTATACAGTGGAACCTGTATGTAGTGGTCACCCTTGAGACACAACCAGTTGGCTGTTATACAGAGGTGGTCTGCTTATACAGTGTAACCTGTATATAGTGGTCACCCTTGGGACACAACCAGTTGGTTGTTATACAGAGGTGACCTGCTCATACAGTGGAACCTGTATAGTGGTCATCCTTGGGACACAACCAGTTGGCTATTATACAGAGGTGGTCTGTTTATACATTAGAACAATGTTGAGTTATGTGATAGTAAAAATGGTTTTATTAACTTAGCTATGTCAACCACTATTTTTCCTCCCTCACCTCCTTACACAGAATCCTGACCTTAGAATGGTCCACTATTTGGATTTGAATTTCCATGGCAACATTACAGCTAGCGTCCAGGTAAGTGCAGTAGAAGCCTGACTTGAGCTCTCTGAGCAGATGTAAATCTACAAATGAAGTATAATAACTTTAGCTACTTCTCTCAGTAATGTGTGTGGTGTGTTAATAATTATGGTCTTTAATTTGACCCAATTTGACCTTTTGACCTAATTTGACCTCTTCCTATTCATGGAACATCTTGACCACATCAATGATCTGTTCACTCATGGCATTGTCCCCATTCTGTAAAGATACAAATTACCTCTTAGAAAAGTCTGTACAATAAGCATGTTGGACCAGACAGTTTAGGGTGAGAGGTTACCATGTAATATTAATGTCTAATCTTTGCCCCAGTTCAGTGTCCTAGTATTCATTTCAGTGTCCTAATCTTTGCCCTAGTTCAGTGTCCTAGTGTTCATTTCAATGTCCTAATCTTTGCCCTAGTTCAGTGTCCTAGTGTTCATTTCAGTGTCCTAATCTTTGCCCTAGTTCAGTGTCCTAGTGTTCATTTCAGTGTCCTAATCTTTGCCCTAGTTCAGTGTCCTAGTGTTCATTTCAGTGTCCTAATCTTTGCCCTAGTTCAATGTCCTAATCTTTGCCTTAGTTCAGTGTCCTAGTGTTCATTTCAATGTCCTAATCTTTGCCCCAGTTCAGTGTCCTAGTGTTCATTTCAATGTCCTAATCTTTGCCCCAGTTCAGTGTCCTAGTGTTCATTTCAATGTCCTAATCTTTGCCCCAGTTCAGTGTCCTAGTGTTCATTTCAATGTCCTAATCTTTGCCCCAGTTCAGTGTCCTAGTGTTCATTTCAATGTCCTAATCTTTGCCCTAGTTCAGTGTCCTAGTGTTCATTTTAAGGTCCTAATCTTTGCCCCAGTTCAGTGTCCTAGTGTTCATTTCAATGTCCTAATCTTTGCCCCAGTTCAGTGTCCTAGTGTTCATTTCAATGTCCTAATCTTTGCCCCAGTTCAGTGTCCTAGTGTTCATTTCAATGTCCTAATCTTTGCCCTAGTTCAGTGTCCTAGTGTTCATTTTAAGGTCCTAATCTTTGCCCTAGTTCAGTGTCCTAGTGTTCATTTCAGTGTCCTAATCTTTGCCTTAGTTCAGTGTCCTAGTGTTCATTTCAATGTCCTAATCTTTGCCCCAGTTCAGTGTCCTAGTGTTCATTTCAATGTCCTAATCTTTGCCCCAGTTCAGTGTCCTAGTGTTCATTTCAATGTCCTAATCTTTGCCCTAGTTCAGTGTCAGCTAGTGTCCATTTTTTGTACTGCATAGATAGCCTGCAGCTAATGGCAGATAGTGTTGCTATGAAACCTTGTTTAGGATATTCCCAAGGGGTATTTCTCTTGCTATACAGTGTCTGACCCACTTGGCCCAGAGAAGATAAGTTCCTTAGATGGCCCTTGGACTGGAGTACCTTTTATTTCACTGTTGTAGATCTGGTCATTTCACTGTTGTAGACCTGGTCATCATTTCACTGCTGTAGGTCAATGTTTGGTTATTTCAGTGTCACTTCATCTTAGCTGTATTCACCATTGGCCACAAAAATTACCACCTCAACACACTTCACATAAAATTCTTAATTATCATGATACAACTACCACTGAAAATAATCTGTAAACATAACTTACTTATCTCTGAGAGGATCTTGTAACATTTTTGACTTTACATCCTTTACAATTTCAGAAAATATCAGACCTCTCCAAGTTGCCATCTCATCTCTCTCCAACCAACTGGAGTATGATGACCATCAGTGACTGTAACTTATGTGCCCTTCTGGTTATGACAAGTAAGGCAGATACAACCAGGGCTCTTCTCTTCCAGTTAGCTCTCGTCCTTAACACAAGTTTCCTTCGAGCATCTACTCTTGAAGAAGTCTTGACAACCAATAATGCTGGATTGCCGGTAAATATGTTTGAAGATTCTCGATCTAAGAAGCCAAAGCTAGCCAGTGCACAGTTTAAGAAGGGTCTTGCTATATCTCAAGATCAGAGTAATGTCTCGGTGGATGTCGAGAGTCTGAGATTACACGAGTCTTCCGGTCACACCTCGAATACAACGGAAGTACTACAAGTCTTGTCGAAGTCACCGCATATTATGTGTTATCCCAAACAAGGCTCTGTCAGTTATATTTTGACTTTACCGACTGATTCTGTACAGAAATCATCTCTCCCTCCTTCTACCTCCTCCTCCTCCTCATCATCATCATCTTCTTCTTCCTTTCCCTCTTCCCTTTCCTCCTCCTCTTCTTCCTTTCCTACTTCCTCTTCTTCTTCATATTCTTCCTCCTCTTCCTTTCCTTCCTCCATCACTTCAGTGAACAGTCAATTGGAACCAGCTCAGTACTCTGACATGAGTGCTCCCTCCCTCGAATCTCCTAATCCAACGACACTCTCTGTATCTCCCAACTCTACTATGCTTGACTATGATTCAAATGACTTCTCTCATTTAGCAGAGTTCTTAGTCGGGCTGGACCCCTTGTGTCTTTCAGAAGAGAATCTCTTGTCCTCTAGTAGCACACAAGGTAGTTTACCAAATACTGCATGTTTGAACAGCAATTCTACCTCTGGGACTTCATCCCTAAATGTCACAGGCCAGCCCAGGATTTCGTCTACAGGACAAGCTGGGATTCCAACTACAGGACAAGCTGGGATTTTAGCTACAGGACAAACTGGGATTTCATCTATAGGACAGGCTGGGATTTCATCCCTGAATGTCACCAGCCAACCATCTCTACATGTCACCAGCCAACCACAAATTCCTCCCCAACGAAGAACTTCAGAAGTAAAAAGCCAAGATATGCTACTTGAAGAGGAAGCCTTATTATATCCAACTGTTCCTCTGTGTTTGTTCTTTCCTGAACAAGATGAGTCTTTGGGACTAAGTGAAAGTACTGTGACACAGGATTCTCTGCCTGAGTCATCTAAGCCAAGTCTTTATGGTTTTACTAAAGGCAGTGTTTGTTCCACATCTACTGATATATCTTGCATTGACTGTAATATGGAGATGTCAGGAGATGACAACAATTTGTTGAAGTCACCTGGAGAAAGTCCAAACATTGAAATTGATTTTGAGAGCTGGCAACAACTGTTTCAGTCATCATTACCATCTCCAATTAGAAACAGAAATGGCTACTCTGATTCCAGTTCTTGGAATGGGTTGTGGGAATGTGGGAATCCCTCTTCTATAAGGAACTGCCTACAGTCAAGTTTTCCACAAGGTGAGAGAACTTGACCAACAAGATATAGCATGACCTACTGTATTTCCGGAAATTTTCGTTTATTAATAATTCATTTTTCAAATTTTCATGTTGTTTTAATTTCAGAAGAGCCTAGGGAGCTCAGCATGCTGCGCTGTGCATCTACAATTATTCAACTTTTTAAATTTCGTAATAAAAGTGACATCCGAAATTAAAACAACGATGAAAATTTCAGCAAATACGGTATATTCAGTTTCTTTAACCATGTATAAAAAAAAAAAAGGAAGCTCTCTATTCTAGACACCTTGAGTGAGATTGATGTGTCCTGGTGAAAAGATGTGACCTCATTTCATAGGGTGATATTCAATTGGTGTTATAAATTGTTTTGAGGGGACATGTGCCTGTATTCTTATACCAGTGGAGAGAGGGGAATGGGGTGAGTGTTCTCATTTCAAGATATTTGGGTAGGGAGGTTCCATGTTAAAGAGGGGACTTTAATTGTGACAGGGGACATGTGCCTGTATCCTTATACAGTGGAGAGAATGGAAAGGGGTGTGTTCTCATTTCAAGATATCTGGGTAGGGAGATTCCACGTTAAAGAGGGGACTTTAATTGTGACAGGGGACATGTGCCTGTATCCTTATACAGTGGAGAGAGGGGAAAGGGGTGAGTGTTCTCATTTCAAGATATTTGGGTAGGGAGATTCCACGTTAAAGAGAGGGGACTTTAATTGTGACAAGTTTTTCCTTTTAATTAGTATTTGTCCCAAATTCAGGACACAATGTCATATATTTGTCCCATATTCAGGACACAATGTCATATTTGTCCCAGATTCAGGACACGATACATATTGGGATTCAGGACACATTATTATATTTGTACCAGATTCAGGACACAATACATATTGGGATTCAGGACACATTATTATATTTGTACCAGATTCAGGACACAATACATATTGGGATTCAGGACACATTATTATATTTGTACCAGATTCAGGACACAATACATATTGGGATTCAGGACACATTATTATATTTGTACCAGATTCAGGACACGATACTATATGTCCAAAGAGTCCTAAAAATGAGAGTATTTCTTTCTTTTCAGGTGACATGGTGACCACCCTGTCTCCAACACCTTCCAACCTCATCACCACTCCTCCTGAGGACACAGCCCTTCCACAGGAACTCCATGACTTCATACTAGATTCAACCTCAGCTCTCACAGTGCCTCCTCCTCTTTCTCCCCCTCACCACACTCCTGTTTATGATGGAGATAGTTGTACTGAAAACCCATTGATTCCTTTGCCAGGTTGTTCGTTGCTGAACTCAAGGAGTACCTTACCTAAGTGTGACAGTTTTCAGATCGAAATGGAAAATTTCACTGCCAGGAAGATTTCCCAAGTGAGTGTTTATAGTGAACCACTAATGGATGGAAGTCAAAATGTTCCTCGGCAGTCATGCTTATCTCCAGATGATCAACTTCATCTTTCTTTACCAAACCTCTCGACAACTGATGTAATGTTTCCCAGCATTACAATCGCTGAATCTGACAGTTACTTCTTAGATAAAGACACTTATCTTTCCACAAGTTCGACATTCTCCAATGCAGCAGCACATCAAGATAATCTCAGTCCTTCTATTCCACAGAACATCCCCAAAGGAGTTCAGACACAGTTAGGAAGGACCATGGATGAATGCCCTGGTTTGCTGTCGCATAGAAGCAGTCATTCTATTCCTTCCTCTCCTAGTGCTGCCTCTGTTGCGAGCTCCACTGTGTCTGCACAAGACATGTTAGATGAATCACCATCCGTCAGAGAGCTGTGTGAGATGCTCAGCGAATCTGCTAATGTGCAGCAGACCGACTTCTCTCACATGACCCTGACAGGTTTGTGTGTGGTCTATTTAGGTGTGTAGTACATTCAAATTGGGAGTACATTGTATTGGACACTTACCATGATAAAAAATGCACCACAGATGCTAATGACAGTTTGGACATGTTCACATGCTGATAGCTGCATGCTCACATACTGATAGCTACATGGCTCACATGCTAATAGCTACATAGCTCACATGCTGCCAACAGCTACATGGTACTTCACGTTCACATACTGATATCTACATAGCTCACATGCTGATCACATGCTGACAGCTGCATGCTCACTCACAAGCTGATGACAGCTACATGCTCACTTGATGAGTTGCATAGCTCACTTGCTCATAGCAAAGGTACCATGGAACTGGAAAAGTTCACCAGTAGACAGAAAACATTCTTCATTTCCTTGTGTTAGTCTACTTGTGAATAAATTCATGAATGTAAAGATGATAAAGACTTGTTCATGAAAAAAAGTCATGAGGTTTTCCAGTCCTGCATTAGTCTGTGTGATCATATCTTATGACTTTATGCAGATTCAGAACAGGACCAGTTATTCCATGCAGCTCAGACAATACAAGGTGCATTTAGGAAATACAAGGTACTGGTGCTGGAATGGGAGGTGGGAGGGGCAGGGGGAGGGGCAGTGGCGGACAATAGGGGATTCTGTTCACTGCTGACATTCATAGCTCAAAGTTATGGCTCTCAATATAAGACTGATTTTTGCTTCCGTACTATTTGTGAGAGTGAAGGGGTGCACATTATTACCCTCTTCCTCACCATGGTGTTTCTAGTCCTCCTACAGTACCTATCTATGTGATAGGGTCGGATTTAGAAACTTATGATGACCCTGTGGACTTGTATTATCAGCAACCCTATGAATTAGTACTGCATTTGCTGGGGTATTGTACCACTATTAAACACTGGTTAAATCATCTTGAACTTTGAACTAATGATTTATAAACCAGAAAAATAGAATTAGTGTTCTCTTGGGGTATATAGAATGTACACACTTGAGTTATGATCAATGGCAGCTTGAATAATTTTTGGAAGGGAAGACCTGAATAAGGTCATTAGAAGCCTCTTTGAGATAAGTTTCTAGGAGTAAGTGTGGCAGAACTAGCCTTCTGTGAATGTTGCTAAGGATAAATAACTCTGGAACTGCTTGGAGTAGCAACAGGCTAAGAGCTTTAACAGTGCTACACACAGTAAAAGTTGTGAGGTTGGGGTATTTATAAGTATCCTTAACTTGGCTCAGTTTTTTTGTTGTTGTTTTTGCTTTTGTTTTGTTTTGTTTTGTTTTGTTTTGGTTCTTTTTTATAATTGGAGCTATAGCAACTGAGAAAATGAGTTGCACAAAAAAGCAAGGCAAAAAACATGAAAGTAAAAGAGAATTGTGACTGTATTCTATAGATAGTGCTTCTTTGGTCTGGTTCATCATTCTTCATCATTAATGTCACAATAATTATTATTACTACTACCTATTATTATTATTATTATTATTATTATTATTATTATTATTATTATTAATATTAATATTATTATTATTAATATTATTATTAATATTATTATTATTATTACTACTATTATTATTATTATTATTATTATTATTATTATTATTATTATTATTATTACTACTACTACTACTACTATTACTATTATTACTACTATTATTAGGAGTCCTATAATATTGTGGTTTAAATAAAGGTGCAAACTTATATCACAATGCCACTTATACTCTGAAAGGAGTGGCATGGGTTCTGTATTCACCTCCCCAAGATCCCACCCCTGATTTCAGCATTGATTAAATATACTTGTATCCTTCAGAGTAGGAGACAGGAGAGAAATAGGGAGAAAAGTGCGGCTCTGTTGATTGAGAAATATTACAAGAAATATAGAGATGTGAGTGTATTCTAATTAACAGAAATATAGAGATGTGAGTGTATTCTAATTAAGTGGGATATAAGAAATATAGAGATGTGAGTGTATTCTAATTAACTGGGATATAAGAAATATAGAGATGTGAGTGTATTCTAATTAACTGGGATATAAGGGAATTTAGCCAATTCTGATAGGAATAGAGATCATTGCAAGCTTTTGTTACAGGGGAACTTCTCTATTCCAGATATCTTAAGGTCTCCTGATTAAAGGGGTGGACTCACTTCAAGAGGTGAAGTTCTTGTTATTGGGACATATCTTTACTTAATACAGAAGTGTCCTCATTTCAGGGGGTTGGAATAGAGAGGTCCCACTGTATACAGAGGTGTCCTCATTTCAGGGGGTTGGAAGGAATAGAGAAGTTCCACTGAATATAGAGGTGTCCTCATTTCAGGGGGTTATAATAGAGAGGTTCCACTGTATAGAGGTGTCTTCAGGGTTGGAGTAGAGGGTTTCCTAATGCATTTGAAGAAACCTATGCAATCATGATTCACCAATAGTTAAAAAGATTTCATGGAATCAGCAGGTTCCATTCTAGCTTTTTACACAAAATTAAAGTCCACTTGAGCCCAGCAAAATATTAACAACTTACTCCATTACAAAACTAGTAGACTCCTGATCACAGGCCCATTTAATAGACCAGTACACCACACCACCATACCCACCACCAGGCCCACACCATCACACCACCAGGCCATAGCAATAAATATGCTCATTAGTTATTCCAGGTAGAGTGTGTTGGAGTGGCTCATCCTGTGTTTGTTTTTAAGGCAGTAGTAGTTAATTATGGCCCTAATTCGAGTAATCTACAGTACATTTTCCCCGTTACATAATGAATATAGTTATGACTGTGAAATTAATCAGGTCATATAGATGTACAGGGGAATCACCAGGAAATGGCATTATTATCTGTCATGGTGTTGCCAGGTTGTAATTTCTAAATTCGTTCTTTTCAGAAGAATGTCCTAAATAGAAGCTTCAATAAGTAGATATGACTTGATACTGAATAAGAGTCTAAGTTGCTACTGTCACTAGTAGAATTATAATCTATGACCACTTTTGCTCTAATCATGGCTGGCTCTGAATAGTACTACATGGAAGTATGTAGATTGAATTAGGAGCACTTCATTTTATCCAATTTTTTGATCTCAAAACCACTAGATTTTTGAGAAACCAGTATATAGCCCTGTCCACACTAGTCTGTATGTGAGGCAATACAAAGTAATCTTCTATTTGGAGTCTGAATCAGAGCAGCCAGATAACTGAAGTCCATATAAGTGAGGTCTAAGGCTCTAGGGCTGAATGATTCTTTGCCTTAGTTCGAGCCTTACCTCATATTGTAATTATTGTTGGTGTAGGCTAAAGAACAGAAAGACAGAGCTGCAAGGAGAATACAGCATCAATACAGAATTTATAAACGAAAGACTAAAGAGCTTGACGAACTCAGTAGAGCAGCTACTTTCATCCAACAGATGTATAGGTGAGGGAATGCAAGCTTTAGATACATGGACATGGTGAATTCTGGCTCTCTAATATATAAATAGCAGCTTGTAGCTAATAATAGAATTTCACCTTTTTCCTCATCTAATCAAGACACTGTGCCAACAATGTCCTAGATAGAGACTCCACTTATTATAGCTTCAGAGTGATAGTTAAAACAATTATATCATTGCAGATTTCAAAGAATTAGAAGACCTTCAGCACATCCATATCACAGACCAAATCCTCCCCAACTCTGACAACTGTTTACATTAATAATATTATGAATCATCAGGAGTTAAAAACATATACATATAATGTATACAGGTGAAATATTATCGAACAAAAGGTACAAGTGATATCTTTTGTGTTGGTAGTGGCTTTGAAAAAAGCCGGTTATAAAATGTATTGTAGAGAGAGAACAGTTAATATTCCTGGCTCTGAGAGGATTTCTTTCCACCACTGCCAGTCTTTTTAGGCAGAAGGACAGCTTGGATGTTGGGAAGTACACCACCCTGAGCAATGGTGACTCCTGAGAGTAGCTTGTTCAGTTCTTCATCATTCCTGATGGCAAGCTGGAGATGTCTGGGGTTAATTCTCTGCTTCTTGTTGTCCCGAGCAGCATTTCCAGCCAACTCCAGAATCTCAGCAGCCAGGTACTCCATGACAGCAGCTAGATAAACTGGCGCTCCAGCACCTACACGCTCAGAGTAGTTGCCTTCACGGAGCTTACGATGGACACGTCCCACAGGAAATTGAAGACCAGCACGGGCTGAACGAGTCTTTGCCTTGGCACGAGCCTTTCCTCCTTTACCACGTCCAGACATATTATAGATAGATGCTTCTCGTTGAATATAGAAATTATACACAGAAATTGATAGTGGAAAGAGATAACTCCATAACCTTCTTTTATAAAGGTGAATCTCGCGCCTAAAGGGATCAGAGAGCACACGACCAATCAGAAGCTCGTATTTTTTACCCGACCCTATTGAAGGCTAGTACAAAGTGCTGCATCAGCATATTTTGTAACCCGCCGTATTCCTAGTGGGTGTGGCTATAGTAATATGAGCATATGTACGTCCAGCCAAACTTACAGTTCTCTTGTCTTGAGTTCTGTAATTAATATGGACCTATTTGGTGACTTACCTCCGCCCGCTACGAACCGTAAGTTTCCTAGTAAGGCAGCTAGTTTATTTCAATTAATGCGCACTTTACAGTTAGTGGTGATCTCCCTCCTGAGAAACAGGCTACAAAATCTCTGGGAAAGAGAGAACCAGATACTAGAGACGAACCTTCTTCAAAGCATCCCAAACTGAGTACAGGAACTATTGTAGGGGGAAGGGGGGTAGCTACTGAAAATTTGGGAACCCCTCCCAGTCTTCCCCCTAAGATTACACCCTGTACAGTATAGGACTTTGTAATAGGTTATTGTTCTTGCAGCAAACTATAAATTTACTCTGAAGGGTTACCATGGAGAACGGAGGGGAGAGAGAGAGGACATGCAGGATGCTCACACCATCATAGATGACTTTACTCCTCAATTTGAATCTCTCCCTAACAACATGTAATGATAATAATTATTATAGTGGAATCCCTCTATTCCAACCCCTGAAATTTATAAGTCTTGAAAATAGCCTACAACCACTATTTATAGTGTTGCCTGTTTTACAGAGTAAGTCCCTTTAAAAGTGATTAAAAAAATTAACTATTAGAGTAGAGGCAGCCAAGCACTATTAAATTTGCACACCATAAACTGGTGCAATTAGTGTTTGATATGGGATGATATAGGGACCTTTTTTATCTATTTATGCAGTTCACGAGCAGCTTATTATGGAGTCTTTGATGGCCACGCTGGGCCAAAGGCATCTGAGTTTGCAGCCAATAATCTCCATAGAAACATATTAACCAGAGTACCACAAGGTAATGAGTGCAGAGATCAAACAGAGGAGTATTATCATAACTCCTCTCCAATATTCCCTTGGAGTGGGGTGGGGGGATTTCTCCTTTCATATGAAATATAATATCTGGTAAAGGGTTTCCAATTACAACTGTGAAAGTTAGAAACCCAGATTTCAATGTGCTGTGTATGGGGTAGACCTCTTGTCATGTGACCATCTCCATGGTAATAGGAGTTAACTAGGATGCAATAATTTTAGGTAATGTTCAAAACCTTGATCGGGAAATGAAGAAATGCTTCATTGAGGCATTCAGAAAAACTGATGAAGAATTCTTACAGAAGGCCTCAGAATCTAAACCAACCTGGAAGGTATGTCAAGAGTCTGGATTGCGGGAGGGGTGGGTAGGTATGACCACACGGTTATGGGTCTACACAATTCATGCTAAACTTTCCCTTCCTGTATAATGCATGTAACAAGTAACACTTCTGAAATGAGGACACTTCTGTATATTATAGTGGAACTTCTCTATTCCAACCCCATGAAATGAGAGGACACCTCTGTATACAGCCAAGGACACCTCTGTTTGCAGTGAAACCCCTCTATTCCAACACCCTGAAAGGAAGACACCTCTGTATTAAGGACACTTGGCTTGTATATTAACATTTCAGCCCCTAAAATGAGTTCACCCCTCTAATCTTAATTTGTCTCAAGGTGTCTGAGAAGGTTTCACTACTACACAAGCACTTAACACTTTGTCCTGGCTTCAAACCATCATTGAGTGCATCCCTGTAATGTCTGGCCTTTTTATAGGATGGTTCGACAGTAGTAGCAGTATTAGTACTGGACGATGTTGTCTACTCTGGAAATCTTGGAGACAGCAAGGCTGTCCTTTGTCGAAGATCCTCTATTGATAAGAACCAGTTGTGTTTTGTTAATCTTAGCAAAAACCATAATCCTTCAAATGTGAGTATTTTTGACAACCCTTTCCTATTTGACGATCTTTACCTATTTTGTCATTAATGTGGTGAGAACTTCTGGCTGTTACATTTTTACAATTTAACAAATTCAGTTTGAGGAAAGGAAGCGAGTGGAAAAGAATGGAGGATTTGTCAGGTATATACTATCTGTATGTTGTTAGAGGGTGTGGGACCCCTGTCATGTGATCAGGGATCCATCTCACTTATCCCCAGTGATGTTTAATAGGGATACCAGGAGGGTTTGGCTTGAGGGTTGGTGGGTGGGAGAATTACTGGCTTATTAGATGCTTCTCTTTGAACTCTCATTGTAATATACCTGTGAGGCTCCTCCCCCCCCCCAGCATCTTAAGTGAGTTTTTGTCTATGTCGATCATTTCCAAACTAGTTTCCCCTACTATGCCTTGTATTCACCTAATGATGATTCTTCATCTCTTTGTGCAGAGATGGTCGTGTCTTAGGTATTGTTGAGGTTTCTCGTTCCATTGGAGATGGCAGGTTTAAGCACTGTGGAGTGATAGCCACACCTGATGTCTTTAGAACTCAGTTAACAGAGGATGATTTGTAAGTGATAGTGCTATAGGGGCCAATAATAGAAGTGGACTTGATTTCAAATACCATAAAGACTGGAATATTTCAGACTTAGAAAATAATGTGATGGTTGTCTCAAGGAATACATCTTAACAGTTTCTGTCTGCTTGCAGCAGAACTTACAAACTTTTCATGCTCCAGTTTCCAGTCCTATGGTGTATACTGTAGCCAAATGTATGCACGAGCAGTTGATACAGCTCTAGAGCAAGTTACTGTCTGCCTGCCTTTAGGCAGAGTGGGTGGGCAGGCAGGCAGGCAGGCAGAGTGATTGGGATAAATCAATACATATCCTGAAGCTGCTTTGTGTTGTTTGACTACACACTGTTCTTGCTGGGGTCAGAAGGAGAAGAGAAACTTCTAGAACTTGAATAATACTGCTAGTGGTGGGGGGTATAACTGGGGAGTAAATATCATCCTATCCCCCTCTATTTATCGTGGTAGTCTGTACCCTACGACTTTTTGTTGGCTGTGATCTTAATTAGTTTTTTCCATTTATTTGGTGAGAATTAAATTTGGTTATTTTAAACAATTGTTTTTAAACTTGACAATCTTGACCAGAATCTGGTCAAATAGCACTATGTGGTATCTGTATGGTATTTCCATGTGACCATGTGATTCTAGAGGTAGTCTGGACCAAACATGGAAAGGTGGGGCTTAACCTTAACCCCTATTATCATTTCCAGATTAACCCTTTACAAGGTGTCTTTTGCTAACTTATGACAACTAATCTTCAGCAGAACTTGCCTTTAGGATAAATAGTCAGGTTTATTTTTGTACAGGAATATCCAATAATCTCTAATCATATCTAACACAGGTTTATCCTGATTGGGTGTGATGGACTGTGGAATGCCTTCAGTGTGGAGGATGCTGCAAGGTTCATTCTCAACGTGCTGGAGGTTGTTGTTAATATCTGAGTAGAGAGAGTGTGAACATTAAGTATTGAGTTCTTCTTTTATGCAGGATGACAGTATGCCAACTCACTTAAATGGTAACCACTCATGAGGTGTAGCTGTGTAGCTTAAGGATAGGCCTACCAGACACTTATTAGCAGAGACCCCAATATATATGAGGACAGCTACCCATTATGTACTCAATAGGGGACAGCTACCCATTATGTACTCAATGGGGGACAGCTACCCATTATGTACTCAATAGAAGACAGCTACAAAACCTGCCAATGGAGGATAGCTACCCATTATGTGCCTACCCATTATGTACCTAATAGAGGAATAACTATACATTTTGCATCCAATAGAAGATGTAGGCCTGCCAAAGTACCCAGATAAATATTTTAATAATGTGTCCATATGAGGAGGTGTGTGAACAGCCCTATAGTTGTAACAGGATGTAACAGCTCTAATTCCTGAACCTACTTATAGGCATTTCTTGAAAAATGAGATATTATACTTGAAGGCAAAGCACCTAGATTGTATTGCACCTCATAAGTACTACCCTCATACCTAAGAAGCTGTCATAATGTAATAGGCTGAAGGGGGGGGGGGGGGGGGGGGGGGCTGCCCAAAGACCATTGATTGGAGCCATCTATGAGCTGCTGGGACCAATGGCTATAGATTTTTTGTTATTTCTTACATCATTTTGTACTAATAATACATTTCTATCTTTGTTTAACCTTTAACCTCCACCCCTCCCTCTTTTCTCTCTCTCTCTCTTTCTCTCAGCAAAATTACACGTTTTTGTTGAATTCTAAATCAATCATGTTTCACCTCTGAAATGGGATCTCACTCACCTACCTCTAATCAGAGCCATGGTCTTCTTAAATGGAGGGGTGTAGTGAAAGGTGACCCCTTATCCTGGTAATTGATATATTCACTATGGGGTAATTGGAGACTATGTACCCAGGATGTGTTGTCCTGAAATAATACACACCACCTCTTCATTAGAAATCTATCCTGTGGTGGTATCCAAAAATAGAAGTCTCCACATACCCCTTCCCCCCCCCCCCCCCCCCCCCCCCCCCCTCTATTTTAATCAAAGATCTTTCTCATGAGATCTGAAACGGCCTTCAGATACAACTCTATACCTCTGGGACCATGGAATGGATAATGTAAAAATACACTAGGAGATGCCCCTATAAGAGGTTCCACTGTTTTATAGATAATCCCACAGAGACTGATTTGGGGTCAACAAAAGCTAATCAGAAAGCTATCCGATATGAAGAGGTGTGTAACAAACTAGCAGTGGAAGCTGTCAAGAGAGGCTGTACTGACAACGTTACAGTAATGATAGTGGATATAGCCCAGAAAGAGCAAGTTAATAACTGATATAGGTCAAGGACTATTGATAACATTCATTTTATCCTTCTCTGTGTTCACACGTTTACTAATATTCATGATAATTAACATCATTATTAAAACTGCTTCTCTGCTAGTAATGTGTGTAGGAGTGACACGCTAGTATCTAAGCGGGTGTAAGAGCGTAGTGATGCCAATTAAAAGAATGTACGAGCAATTGAGAGCTCTCTGGCTATCCAGAGACCAAGATCATCCTTTCGTGAAAGGCATCCTGCTAACGAGAGATGTCTTGAACGGCAGCAATGTTTCCAATTCCTGCAACCAGCTCACTGAGAGGTGGTTTACCTTGCTGGGCCATTCACTCTTCTATTGCAAGAGTAGTGCTAGTGCGGAGTTCAGTGGCGCCTTATTGACAGATCTCTTCAGTCCAGTCATTGCTAGAGTGGACGAGAAGACGGTCGGTGCATTCGACTTACCCGAAGCCCATCGAGTAAGTTGCAAAACTGTATTTACATTATATTAATAGAACAGTAGTAGGTATTACTTAGCGGCTGCAGTTATAGAATATCTTAAGTGCTACCGCTATGTGGCTAAATAGCTAGTGGTTTGTGGATAAATGCAGCAGATGACTGGCTATTAGTTAAAGACAACTTTTGCATAAATAGTGCTTCATGGCTAGTCTGTCTGTCTGTCTCTTTTAATAGATCACAGTTATGAATATGATGATTGATAAAGGACATTCCCACTAGAGCTCAGTATGAGACTACATATCCTAAACCAATTACTTCTTTCACCATAAAGGCATTCTCATGATTCCAAAGAGATATAGCTAGGTAGTTTAGTAGCACCTATGGCACACCAAAATGATTCTAAAGCAATTTTATGATGTACAGTGGAACCTCCTATAACAAACCCTCCAAAAAGCGGACAACCTCCAGACAACGGACAATCTAGATGCCCCAGAATGACTTCCATACACTGCTAATAGAAGCTTGCCTCTGAAAGCGACCACCTCTGAACTCCGAACAGCGGCCGGTTTGCTGACTCACTTGTATTTTAATAAGACCTCTATGAGCGGACAAGAAACCACACCCACCAGCACCACACCCATAACATTAATTATAAATAATGCAGCACAGCTAGTAGAGCTAGCTGTTTCAGGTTCTAGCTCAAGCCTTATGTTTGAGAAGTTTTTCCAGTTTCTTACAGTATTTTTGGTTTATAAAACCGATAAATACATGAATTTCTAGACCATAGCCAGCTCCTCAATTCACCCTGCTGCCAGTTACTTCAGCAAAGACTTCTCTCCTCTACAACAGGAGCTAAATTGTACAGAACATGGCCAACAATCACATCTTCATTCAACACAGCAACTGCATGGCTGTCTTCACTGTTGTCTGGTTCATACTTCAACAGTAGCTCTTGTCTTGTCCTACCTGTGCATCTCAAAGGTCCATATAAATGTGGTAGCCCCTCACTTTCCACCACTGATCATTACAATAATCATTTTACACTTCACCATGGTCTGCACTTGCATATTAAACACAATAAAAGTAAAAAACGGGTTAACCTCTGAGAGAGGACAACCTCCGAACAAGGGACAAAGTGCCTTGTCCCAAGTTGTCCCTTATTGGGAGGTTTCACTGTATTACATATGAAAGAAATAATACACATGAAGAAATATCTCTATGTACATGACTCTTGTCCTTGACTATGCAGCCATATGTCCTGTACCTGAAAGGAATGCTGATAGAAGTGGAAGTTCTGATATGCCCTCAATCCATGGAAGAGAAAAGGATATGGCTGGAAAGATTTCAAAAAGCAGGGTAAGTAATAACTAGCCCTTTTTGTCAGTAAGTTAGCTATTTCATTTGCATTAAGCATTTATTATTATTATTGTGTATTTGTATATGAAACACTACATGCATGTTACTATTACATACTTTTCTGCACCAACTGCATGGAATGAGACTTGCCCTCAGTCTACTTATGCTGTTTACATCTGGTACCAGGTCAAAAAATGTGTCTATAATACATGCATGTATACACTGTATCAGGTCTAGTCAGACCATCCTGACCCATTTCCAGGTTCCCTGTGAGATTACAATACTAGACAGTACATCAGGCCACAAGTATAGGTTCCTAGACTTCAAGCTCTTTCTCTCTGAGTGGACAATTTGAAATGGGTATCGATCAGAATGGTAGACAGGAAAAAATCAAATTGTCCTAATAGTATGGACGGACCTTATTTCAGGGGGTGAAATGACAATACAGAAGCTGTTATTATTCAGTGTCCTCATTTCAGGGGTCTGGAATTGAGTGGGTTTCACTGTGTCATGCAAATATCATTCAAAAATGCCTGTTGCTGCATAGTCAACTATTATAGTTATCCATCCTATAGTTTGAAACTAACAAATACCTGTTCATCAGGCTTTGTTTTTATCTTCATAGACAAATAATATGAGTATAATTATGCTCAGTATGATTATACTTACTTCCAGAATCATAGATGTGCTTGTTTCAATGCAATTCTATACATGTGTAAGACTGAGGACATAGAAATAGCTAAGTTAGACATTATCCAATTAAACCTCCTCGTACACTAATGATTAGAATGTAAGTGAAAGGCTTTCTTGTGACTGGAATACTAGTGGGTAGGTCAGCTAGGCATTCTCTAATCAAGCCCTCTTCACACAATAATGATTAGAGTTTAGCTTTTCTCATGGCTAGGTCAGCTAGCCATTATCCAATAAAGTCCTCCACACAATAATGATTGGAGTGTAGCTTTTCTCATGGCTAGGTCAGCTAGGCATTATCCAATAAAGTCCTCCACACAATAATGATTGGAGTGTAGCTTTTCTCATGGCTAGGTCAGCTAGGCATTATCCAATAAAGTCCTCCACACACTAATGATTGGAGTGTAGGTGAGTCAAGACTTCTGGGTATCAAATTAAAGACTTAATAAGCCTTCTCCATTATTTTCTAATGGTGATCACAACTTGGCAGTCAAGTGTTCTATTTGAATTGGTGGGTGTTAGGCTAGAGATGGTAAATGCTCTCATTAACATTCCTTTGTACTATAGTTATTAAGATCTTTAATGGTTTCTGGCCAGGAAGGGTGTGGTTCCAAAATTAATTATATTCATAGCACTGATATCCAAACCCAATGTAATTTTTCTGATTGATTGCTCCATAAAAGTGTCATTGGTGAAGTGAGAATATTACTTCACTTCTCCAGTCTCACTTGCTACATAATACTATACTCGCAAATTTTTGGAAAGTCTATTTATAAGGCTTGATGGCTAATATCATGTGAGAGCACAAGTGGAAGAGGCCGAGTTGTTAAGGTATAAAGTAGGACTTTTTCTCCCCATGTTGCCATCCCTTGCTGTCTGTCCATGTTACCCTCCCATGCTATCCCCCCATGTTGTCACCCTCCTTCCCCCCTCCCCCCAAGCGGTTTCCTCTGTGTTGTATGTCATTCAAAGGCATATTATTACTAAAATTGAAGAATTACTCTCACATCAATTGATCAGTAATAAAGTAATGAGTTAATGGTGTCTAACAGGTGGTGCTTCTCAAGTTACATATCTACACATAACATGTGTATTGACTAAAACAGCCATACTGTGGACAGAAATCCACTTCCACTTACAGTGGAATGAGGATACTTCTATATACATCTATTCCAACCCCCTGAAATGAGGACACTTCAGTATACAGTGGAACTCCTCTATTCCAAAGCCCTGAAATGAGGGCACTTCCGTATACAGTGGAACTCCTCTTTTCCAACCCCCTGAAATGAGGGCACTTCTGTATACAGTGGAACCCCTCTATTCCAACACCCAGAAATTAGGGCACTTCTGTATACAGTGGAACTCCTCTATTCCAACCCCCTGAAATTAGGGCACTTCTGTATACAGTGGAACTCAACACCCAGAAATGAAGACACCTCTGTATACAGTGGAACTCCTCTATTCCAACCCCCTGAAATGAGGGCACTTCTGTATACAGTGGAACCCCTCTATTCCAACCCCCTGAAATGAGGACACTTCTGTATGCAGTGGAACCTCTCTATTCCAACCCCCTGAAATGAGGACACCTTCTGTGAGGACACTTAGCAAATAACAGCTTGTATAGTTACATTTTAATAGAGTTTCACCATCAGAAATGTGGCCACCCTTCTAATAAGGACATTTTGATTTGCCCCAAGGTGTCTAGAATAGAGGCCATATGCGTTATTTTCATAGAATTCCTAGAGAGAGCACAAGAATTGTAATTACTCCACATTCTAGTAACCTTAGCCAGCCAGAGAGTGTAACATGAGTTTTGTGTTTCACAGAGTTTACTACAATGTATACTATAGCTGTCTGTACTACATACATAAAGAATATGCTGTTTCCCACAGAAGCTACTGGGGAAGCTTGCAGTTAAAAATTGAATTTTATGAAAAGAAAAACTATAGATAACTTTCTTGATAGTAGACTGATTAATGGTAATGTTAGATGCATTATTTTACCTGGAAATGTTAGATGTATTAGCTAAAGTGACAAATGTAAGGTAATATTTAACTACAAGGTTAATAAAGGATGGAATAGCTAATTAGTAGGTGAAATAAATTTAATATCACATTCACTTCTAAGAGAGATGGATAAGTTAAGAGTATACATAATAATAATAATAATAATAATAATAATAATAATAATAATAATAATAATAATAATAATAATATCTTCATAATATATAACTTACAGAAGTGTGAATTAGTAACCAGTATTTTTTTATACTATACTACATAGTACAGTGGGTTTATACTTAACAGGATACATGGGCTATGAATATCACTATTTTATATCCAGTCTACTTGTAGGGGGGTTAGTATAATTTCCTTTAGACAGATTAGACAAGAAACAAATGTTTCTTAGAAGCACCAGGGGGAGAAATGGGGGGGGGGGAGAGGGGGGAATGGGGAGAGGGAGGGAGGGATAAATGTAAACTATAAATCAATTTTAAGAGACACACTCTTAGACTAGGACTAACTTCAAAAATTTACTCTCTTTCTTCCACTACACCACATACACACACCTGCTGCTTGAAGACTGAATGTTCCATCAAGACAACCTGCAGTAAGTCCACTAATAAAGATTTGGGAGAACAGGAATTCCTCCATCTATAGTGAAGTATACTTTTCATTTCATGTGGAAACAATGAGGACTGCCACCACACCCTTCTCTAATTATTATGGAGAAGAACTATTCATTTTGTTGTTGTGAATTAACTTTGGCAGTTCCTGAGGTGCCTGACTTGCTGTGCCCAAAATTTTTATGTACTGTGGAAAAATACATCATGGAATGGCAGAACAGACCACCCTAGATGGTAGTTAGGACTCAATTGGGTTGGCCACACCACCTGGCTCAGGCTCTGTTTGGACAAGAAGCCAGTCTCTTACTTACTATCAATTGATGGCCTTGTACTCTATCTAATCATAATTTTCCCTCACAGATTCAGCACAGCAGAGAGAAGGATAGAGAAGAGAAGGTGATAGGTGAAAATGATTCACTATGCAATACTCCGACTGGAAATGTATGGCATGCTAACTAGATTAGTTATACCACTTTTATGCAGCATCCAAAGTAGAATACATATAGGTTACCTCTTAATAGCCAACTGGTTGTGACCACTATATACAGGTTCCACTGTATAAGCAGACCACCTCTGTATAACAGCCAACTGGTTGTGTCTCAAGGGTGACCACTATATACAGGTTCCACTGTATAAGCAGACCACCTCTGTATAACAACCAACTGGTTGTATCCCAAGGGTGACCACTATATACAGGTTCCACTGTATAAGCCGGTCCAACAGCCAACTGGTTAGTGTTGTCCAAAGGGTGACCACATTCCTCTACTCTATAAGGTCACTCACTGTACGCTCATTCTCTGCACAGTACATATTAGTCATTATGTAATCAATTATGGCTCCAGGCTTTACTACAACATTCCAATTTCACAACTTTGGCTTGTAATGGGTCCAGAAAACAATGGCCAATTGGCAAGATTGGCTGGTTAATCAGAGACATATTATGTCCTCATACAAGGGGCTTGCTAATTAGAGGCATAATTGAGTTGTATAATTATCAGGGACAGTTTATTTGTGATAGGCAGTGGGAATAGCATTCACTGCTTAAATGAATAATGCATAGCAACCACATTATGGGGCTAGAAACAGTTATATCCACATACAAGGGGCTTGGTGCATAATGGAGCTGAAGAGACAGTTTATATGTGATAGGCAATGGGAATAGTATTCACTGCTTAAATGAATAATGCTATACTTACATAGCAACCAGGTAATGGGGCTGGTTATTATAGACAGTTTGTATGTGACAGACAGTGGGAATAACATTCACTGCTTAATGATATAGCAACCATGCCATATGTGCTAAAGGGCAAAACTAGAGGAGATATGCTTATGAGTAACATAGGTGTGGTATAAAACAGATGTGATTTACCATCTTGGAGGTGTTTTGATGCTAGTAGCTCACAATCTGCTCCACTTTGCACATTTTATCAGAGATTATGTCAAATTTCGCTATTGGAACCCTAAAGTCATCCTTGTGCTATTTATCAGAGGTTAATCCTATTAACCCTTGGATTCTCCTAAATTTAGAGGTTAAATAGCTCATGTCTGTATTAATATATCACTAATTAAAATGATGAAGCTGTGTTGCATCCTAATTGGCATCTTACATCTGTAGAGATGGGGCACTGGAGCATGTGTTTATTTAGTGTTTACACAGCTCTATGAGGTATGCAATAATTCTGCACGGGTATATACTCCAGAACTAATCTCTACAGATGCATGACAACTGCTCTGCAATGTACTGTACTGCAACTTCCTCTATTGATGAACAGGTTGCAGCTTATAGCTGTTTAGTTTAGACTGGGTACCCTCTAAGCCACCCATTCATGTGCTGTTGCAGCTTATAGCTGTTTAGTTTAGACTGGGTACTCTCTAAGCCACCATTCATTCATGTGCCATATTGTTCTGACAACTCACCTGAAGAACACCAGCAGATTGCAGGACTACTGATTGCAGGACTACTGATTGCAGGACTACTATTGTCTGCAACTATAGAGCTAGTGGCTCTGGAGTACATCTGTATTACTGTGGTTGGACAACAATAGTGTATAATGCACACATGACATGTGCTCCAGAGCATCTCTATAGATTTCATTATGTAATCTACTGCTACTAGAAATATTGAGAAAGCTCATTATACTTTCTTATGCAACATTTTTGAGCACAAGTTTAATGTTTTCTTTTGCTATAGAAAGCAGAACATTATTATGCTCAGGATGTGGATTCTATTAGAATCCAGAAATAAGAATCATCGAATTGGTTGCTACTAACTCCTTCAGTGTCAAAATGTTCTTTATAACTGTAGCGATACGAATTAACACTGGAATTGTAATCTGTCCCCTAAAATGCATCATGTGAATACTTCAAAACATACATACCTCTACCTCTACAGACACATTTGATCTCAGGGCAGGACCTAATGTTCCCATGACTGTATCTATTGTCATATAGATGACACATTTGACAGGAGCTAATGTTATGCATGATTGTATCTATTGTTGTATAGACACATTTGAGCTCAGGGCAAAACCAATGGTCACAGCAGTGGAAGAAGGCAGCACAGAAGGTCAGGTCTCTACCAGATGCCTCACAAATCAGGATAAAATTTGAGGTTTGTGTACAGCATCCACACATTTAATATACAGTGGAACCTCTCTATTTCTCCTTAAAATACACCTCTAGCTTTATTAAGGACACTTGGATATATCCAAAATAACAGCTTGTGTATTGTATTAACATTAATACCCTCTGAAATGAAACCACCACTTTATTCATATAATCAGGGCACTTTAATTGGTCCTCTGAATAGAGAGGCTCCACTGTATAGACCAGCTAATAATAAATAATTGAGTGCTTCTATGTGTAAATTTCCTTACAGTATTCTTATTGTATATTATGGTATATTACAGTAGTCTTATTATTGAATATTACAGGTAAATTACAGATGTAATAGTAATGATGTAATGTACAGAATTTACACATAGAAGCACTCACATATTTATAATAATAATAATAATAATAATAATAATAATATTATTATTATTATTATTATTATTATTATTATTATTATTATTATTATTATTATTATTATTATTATTATTATTATTATTATTATTATTATTATTATTATTATTATTATTATTTTAGTTTCTTCACAAGTTTGCTGGAAGTGAGAATAGATATTTGAATGATCTTACAACTTTGGTGGAGACTTACTTTCGGCAACTTAAAATAGCTGTGGATTCTGGTCATGTGACTTTACGGAGAGATCAACTCGACACCATATTTTTAAACTGGTACATGAAATGGCAAGCCACCTCTGTAGCTATTATAACGGCCAACTGGTTGTGTCCCAAGGGTGACCACTATATACAGGTTCCACTGTATAAACTGGCCACCTCTGTATAACAACAAACTGGTTGTGTCCCAAGAGTGACCACTATATACAGCTTCCACTGTATAAGCAGGCCACCTCTGTATAACAACAAACTGGTTGTGTCCCAAGGGTGACCACTATATACAGGTTTCACTGTATAAACTGGCCACCTCTGTATAACAGCCAACTGGTTGTGTCCCAAGGGTGACCACTATATACAGGTTCCACTGTATAAACTGGCCACCTCTGTATAACAGCCAACTGGTTGTAGGTGACTAACTAATACAATTTCTGCTAAATCAGCAGGTAGACAATAATAATGATGTCATATATATTGTTGTGTCCATATCTGCAACAGTAGAAATTGGGGTCATTCAATTTCCCATTACATCATAAAGTGAACAAAGTAATATTCCTTGAACTTCCATGTGATGGTTCAAAGCTTCTAACTCTCAAGCCAAAACTAAATCATATTCATTTCACTCCGTATAACTTTATTCATGAACAGTGAAAGCTTACTCATGCTGCACAAACTGTTCTGTTCTTATCTGAGGAAGGCACTCTCTCAACCGAGTGTGACGTTCGGAGACCTTCTCCTGCTCTTCATCCCTCACATGGAAATTTATGCTGAGTTTATCAGGAACCATGAAAAGAGTATAAAAGTGAGTAAATTTATTTTTGTCATTACAGGGGAACTTCTCTATTCCAGACGCCTTGGCTGTCCTTAATATCCAGAGGTGTCATCGTTGGAATAGAGGGGTTCCACTGTATACAGAGGTGTCCTCATTTCAGGGAGTTGGAATAGAAGGATTTCACTGTATCTAGAGGTGTCCTCATTTCAGGGGGTTGGAATATAGAGGAGTTCCAGAGGTGTCCTCATTTCAGGGGGTTGGAGTAGAGGAGTTCCACTGTATACAGAGGGGTCCTCATTTCAGGGGGTTAGGATAGAGGAGGTCAGGGGGTTGGAATAGAGGAGCCCAGGGGAGGAGTTCAGGGGGTTAGAATAGAGGAGTTCAGGGGGTTAGAATAGAGGAGTTCAGGGGGTTAGAATAGAGGAGTTCAGGGGGTTAGAATAGAGGAGTTCAGGGGGTTGGAATAGAGGAGTTCCACTGTATATCCACTATTTGTTCACTTTTTCTGTTCACTCAATTTTGATGGCCACATTGTTTACTTCCAGTGAGTGCAAAAATTAGGTTACTCCATTTAACCCTTTAGATTCTAGAGGAGAGTCTTCAAAATTCAACATTTGCAGATTTCCTAGAGAACCATCATTCTTCACATGATTGTGAGGCTCATCAGCTCAAAAAGCTACTCCATCAACCAGTCACCAGGGTAAGTTCTCTCATTGGTCATCTCGTCGATCTTTACATTGTGCAGTTTCATTGATAACAATGTGCTTTATTCTCGCTATTAAAACCACACCCATTGAAATTTTCGGCTTTTGCCAGCTAATATTCAACAGTTTTTCCTATGAATATCAGATTAATATATCATCTCATAGCTAACAGTCATTGTTCTTCATGAACAAAATCTGACAGAGGGTTTGGGTACTTTATATACCATATTTCCTGAAATTTTCGTTTATTAATAATTCATTTTTCAAATTTTCATGTTGTTTTAATTTCGGAAGAGCCTAGCGAGCCCAGCATGCTGCCCTCTGCATCTACAATTATTCAACTTTTTAAATTTCATAATAAAAGTGACATCCGAAATTAAAACAACGACTAAAATTTCAGCAAATACGGTACAAGAAATAGATGTGTTCATGTTTAAAATGCTGAATAACTGTGGCTGAATTGTGAGGGAAGTATATAGTTAAACTGTATACTTAAAACCAACACACACACACACACACACACACACACACACACACACACACACACACACACACACACACACACACACACACACACACACACACACACACACACACACACACACACACACACACACACACACATAAGTGCACACACACGCTCACACACATGCTCACAGATGCAGCTATGGAGATGTATCATGTACTAGTAGTGCTTTGAATTGCAGTAGCTAGGTGTAGTCATGAGTGCTTGTAGTAGGCAGGGGGCAGGGTAGGTTTCAGTAACTTAGCAACTATCTGTTGAATGTAGCATACATTGAAAAAACAAGATATTGATATCATTATAGTATAGACAACTTCTGTTAAGTAGCAGTACTACAATTATAGTTTTAGTTTACCCCTAGAAACATCATTCCCCCTCCCCCTCCCTCCCTCTCTCCCCCTGGTCCTTGATGTATTACAACCATTGCAGCTAGAGATCTATCAGTCGTTTTTGGAGAAGGTATTGGAACAGACAAGTGAGGATCATGTTGATTTCAAGCCACTTGGTCAAGCTCTACAGAGTTTACAAGATTTGAAGAATGTATGTTATTCTAGGGAGGAATGATGGGGAAGGGGGTAGTCAGTGAGCTATGGGTAGGTGTGACTGAGGGAGTTGACTAACAATGTTAAGATGACAGCATTGGAGAGGTAATTAATACACAGTGGGGTTATGGGAAGGTGTATGGGTGTAGATGGAACTATCAGTGGGCTGTGGGTAGGTGTGTGACTGAGGGAGTTGACTAACAATGTCAAAATGACAGAATTGGAGAGGTAACTAATTGATTAGGGCAGATTTGGTTAGTGGGTTGTGGGTATATAGAGGGAGTTGACTATAACATTGTCAGGATAACAGCATGCATTGGAGAGGTAATCAGGGTTGGTGGGTGTGGACGGAGCTATCAGTGGGTTGTGGGTATAGAGGGAGTTGACTATAACATTGTCAGGATGACGGCATGCATTGGAGAGGTAATCAGGGTTGGTGGGTGTGGACGGAACTATCAGTGGGTTGTGGGTATAGAGGGAGTTGACTATAACATTGTCAGGATGACAGCATGCATTGGAGAGGTAATCAGGGTTGGTGGGTGTGGACGGAGCTATCAGTGGGTTGTGGGTATAGAGGGAGTTGACTATAACATTGTCAGGATGACGGCATGCATTGGAGAGGTAATCAGGGTTGGTGGGTGTGGACGGAACTATCAGTGGGTTGTGGGTATAGAGGGAGTTGACTATAACATTGTCAGGATGACAGCATGCATTGGAGAGGTAATCAGGGTTGGTGGGTGTGGACGGAACTATCAGTGGGTTGTGGGTATAGAGGGAGTTGACTATAACATTGTCAGGATGACAGCATGCATTGGAGAGGTAATCAGGGTTGGTGGGTGTGGACGGAACTATCAGTGGGTTGTGGGTATAGAGGGAGTTGACTATAACATTGTCAGGATGACAGCATGCATTGGAGAGGTAATCAGGGTTGGTGGGTGTGGACGGAACTATCAGTGGGTTGTGGGTATAGAGGGAGTTGACTATAACATTGTCAGGATGACAGCATGCATTGGAGAGGTAATCAGGGTTGGTGGGTGTGGACGGAACTATCAGTGGGTTGTGGGTATAGAGGGAGTTGACTATAACATTGTCAGGATAACAGCATGCATTGGAGAGGTAATCAGGGTTGGTGGGTGTGGACGGAGCTATCAGTGGGTTGTGGGTATAGAGGGAGTTGACTATAACATTGTCAGGATGACAGCATGCATTGGAGAGGTAATCAGGGTTGGTGGGTGTGGACGGAACTATCAGTGGGTTGTGGGTATAGAGGGAGTTGACTATAACATTGTCAGGATAACAGCATGCATTGGAGAGATAATCAGGGTTGGTGGGTGTGGACGGAGCTATCAGTGGGTTGTGGGTATAGACGGAGTTGACTATAACATTGTCAGGATGACAGCATGCATTGGAGAGGTAATCAGGGTTGGTGGGTGTGGACAGAACTATCAGTGGGTTGTGGGTATAGAGGGAGTTGACTATAACATTGTCAGGATGACAGCATGCATTGGAGAGGTAATCAGGGTTGGTGGGTGTGTTGGTGGGTGTGGACGGAGGAGTTGAATAGCATTGTGTGAACTGTAAATCATTTTCCATGCTATAATTTTTCAGATTTTTAATTAATTATTCTTTGGCAATATTTGGAGGGTCTTCAGTTCAACCCCTTATCCAGAAATAACCACAAAATCTCTCTATAGCTAAACCCACCCACTCCAGAATATTGGGATCAGTACAAGGAAATATTCTGTCTCTCCCTCTTTCTCTATGCACACATTTCTAATACATCTCTATTATGTTATGCTTTGTGTTTGCAGGTCTTGGCAAAGGCTAGTAGCATAGGAGAGAACCATGACAGAATCTTAAACATCATTGAAAGCATAGGTGCCCGAGGCTTTCTACTCTTGGAACCAGAATGTAAACTTATTCTTGAAGGTCAGACAGGTTACTTCCACTCGACACACACTGAGATTGTTAATTTATCACCAAACCTCTCAGTTCAATAGAACCATTTTAGTGCACTCCAGTTCCTTATCTGTGCCCCATGAGTAATGTATATACTAGTGTTTGTTACTACTGTGGGTTGATGCAATGCAAATAATATACTTTTATAGCCTTCCACTGGAAGGACACTAAGATTCAAGGGTTTAAAATTTCTATCATTTATATAAATAGTTTATATATAAAATTTGAGGAGATTAAAATTTGTTGCTGGTTAATTGACACAACCCATGTAATTGAGGGGTGTGGTTAATCTTAACCGTATACTTTAGAGCCTCTCTATAAGCTGTAATTCTGAGCAGGACAATGACTTTTAACTATTCTTTGAGTTCATGGTTATAGGATATGTACACTGGACCCCCTCAGGACACCTTGGGACAGATTAAAGTGTCCTGATTAATGGGCTGGTCTTAGTTGAGGGAGTGAAGTTCTATTAACGCTAATACTCAAGCTATTACTTAGAGGACATCCGATTCTTAATACAGAGATGTCCACATTTCAGGGGGATGGGTTCAAGGAGAGTTGAGGGGATTGGAACATAAGGTCCAAAGGGGTTAGAATTAGCTAAAGGGGTTGAAGGGGTTAAAATAGAGGGGTTCCACTCTATATGAAAACATCTGGGAAACAAAAGGTTACATGCATTAAAAATCTTTTCATTAAGAATGAAATAATGTTTCAGGGAGTTAGAATGACTCGTGAAAATAAAAGCTCATTCAAAAATCTCCACCCTTATGGCAGTCAATATAGTAGGTAATTATTTCACAATGTTGCTAATATTTTTGACATGATTATAATAGACGAGATGTATCTTCCAGCCACAAGCAAGTGGGTGACTGGTACTATCAGAAGACGTCCAATACACTGCTACCTCTATTCAAATGCACTGGTTGTCATCAGCATGGACAAGAAAGTGAGTAACAACAGGCGGATGGCTGGCTTCTAATGAAAGCTTTTTGCTTCTGTTCTAATTGGTAGAAACCAAATCTGCTTCTAATCATATTATTATCACTAACTTCATGGTGATTACAACTGCTGAAGAAGTGGCTAGTGAATGCTTTTGAGATGGTTGGTCACAGGAGTAATAACTATTCCAGTTTATGTTATTGTGAATAGATGCTAGCTAGCTAATTGCGTTAGCTCTTTGCAGTGGAACCTCAGAAAGGCACTCAAGACAGACACTTGTTTACAACTAATACTTTAGTCTGTTAAATTAAGGACAACCTCTATATAAAGGACAGTTTCCAAGGTCCCAATGTGTCCTTTGTAGAGAGGTTCCACTGTATATCTGAATTAAGGACAACCTCTATATAATGGACCATTTTCAAGGTTCCTCCTAATGATCCTTTATAGAGAGGAACTACTCCACTGTAAAATAGTGAACTAGCCATTGTGTTCTCAAAAACAACAACAAAGCCATGGCTATATATACCTGAATCATTTTGTTTAACAAAAACTGTCAAGGAAAGCAAAATTAATAATAGTCATGTATACTGATAGTGGAGAGGCTAGCAGGTAGGTAGGACACTCTCAGGTAGGTTGAGTGTATATACTATTACATATAACTGGAGAGGATGTGGGAGGAGGCTTAGAGTGGGTATAAGAAGTATATCAAGATTTGGAGTGTGACTTGAAAATCAGCAAGGTGATGTGAGAAGGGATGAGAGTAGATTCAGTGTTGTGGAAAAGAAACATTAACTATGATCATTGATAAGGTAAGGGACCTTAGGAAGTGGGGGGAAAAAAGGAAAGTTGTGTCAATTAGAAAAAAAAAGGAAAAGAAGCTGACTAAGGATGAATAGAGGATGTGGTGATAGGAAAAAAAAAAAAAAAGAGAGGAAAGCTGTGTCAACTAGAAGAAACAAGAAACTGACTGAGGATGAATAGGAGGGGGAGAAGAAAAAAAAAAGAAAGTTTTGTCAAGTAGAAGAAGGAGGGGGGAAAGGGGCTGCTGAGGGTGAATAGAAGAAATGGGAGTAAGGAAAAAAAAGAAAGAAAAGTGAAGGAAGGAGGAAAAAAGAAAAATTAACCCTTGACTTGTGTTGACTGGGCTGTCCACTGGTGCCTATTCACTGGCGCTATCCCACTACTATCACCCACGGGACCTTTTGCCTGCTGCTTTTCAGCCCTGGGCTGGTTCAGTACCTCATTATACAACCTGGAGGCCCCAGACTCCTCAGGGGACCCCATATTGATGGGAGATTTAGTGCGGACGCCTGATCCACATAGAACACCAATTTCCAGGTGTCCCAGTCTCAAAGCCTAAGGTTTGTAACGCCCTGCAAGCTGCAGTTACAGCCACGCGCCACTGTGGCCAGCTGACTGGAAATCTGACAATTTTAGGGTTTTATAGTGGATGCATGTTAATAATACGTAATACTATTATTATTATTATTATTATTATTATTTGTGAGTAATTATATGGTACTATAATACTCAATATAATTGTAGGGAGGAAAATTTTGGAGTTTCTGTAATATTTTCGCGTTTGAAATTTTTGTGGGAAAAATTTGCATAATACTATTACAATACTTGTAGGTATACATACTAATACAATACTTAGGGAAGAAAAATTTGGTGTTTCTGTAATTTTCGTGCTTGGAAAATTTTTGTGGAAATTTTTTTTGCACAACAATGATTTTGTATTAGGGCTAATTCCTCTGTACTAAATCCTCTTTCTTTGCTGTAGACCAAGCAAGCTTCAAGCAGCCGAAGTCAAGTCTTTCCCCTCAATGGTGCCACTGTCTATGAACATGTCTCACGCTCTGGTGCAGTCACCCACTCAAAAGATCCGGGTACATAACCACACCCTTGTCTTTCCCCTTGTTCCTTTCAACTAGTGGTATTAAAATTATATGAAAGACACACTTGTTTTGTGATTACAAACTGACCTTTCTCTCTCTGTTCTGCATTCAGATATGGAGTTCAGAGCACTGAAGCTATACTCCCCCAATGGTCCCAGGAATGGTGTGGTCATCATCTTTCTCACTCAAAACAGTAAAACCCTTTGGCTCTCCAAGATATCGGAAATGATCAATCTCTGTGCCCCTGATCCTCTTTTGCCTATTTCTTCAAGCCCCACCTCTGCCGGGACCCCGCCTCGTTCACCATACCAGAATGGAAATCAAAGAAGGGGGTCTGTTGGTACAGTCTTTAGTGGGAGTGAATCACCACCAAACAGTGCCCATGCTCCTGTGAAAATTGAGAATGACAGTCCTACACACATGAGGAATTCTCCGATATTGATCAGTCGTACGTGCTCCCTTTTCTCTTTCAATGGAGAGGAAAAACCAACAACTGATGCAAAGTAGGTCTGATATGTTGTTGTTGTTAAAGTTGTTGTCATTGTTGTTGTTGATGATGTATGTAATTATATAAGTAACACCATTCAACTCTGTGTTCGAACTTGTGTTGTAATAGCTACTCCAAGTTCTTTGGTTAGTGAAAAGGTTACTGCATAACTAGTTATTCTTTATTGCAGATCAAAAATGGAGTACGTTCCCATCTCCAGTCTCTTTTCACGACTGATTTCTAGCCCCCCAGACCCCCACTATCCAAACACGTTCCTCCTGACCTACCGTATGTTCACCAATGCTCACGAAGTTTTAGATGCTTTGCTAGAGGGACATCGAAAAGAATTGAACACCAGAAATACAGCAAATAAAATGGTGGGTGAGACTAGACAGTGGGTGGGGCTAGATGGTGGGCAGGTTAGGTGGTGGGTGGGGTTAGATGATAGATGGGTTAGGTGGTGGGTGGGGTTAGGGGTGAAGTCATGTGTTATTTTTATATATTTTTGGTTTTCAGAATGGATCTATGTCAGCAGAAAGTTTGAGATTTTTCAATAACTTGAAGCTGTGGGTCAACAAATACTATGTTGTAAGTTTGTATAGTGATATCTCTATTCCAGACACCTTGGGACAAATTAAAGATTAAAGGGGTGTTCTCACTTCAGGGGGTGAAGTTCTATCTATCTTAAATACATGAGCTGTTATTTGTGATATATTCAAATGTTCTTAAAACAGGTGTCTTCATTTCAGGGGGTTGGAATAGAGGGGTTCCACTGTATACAGAGGTGCCCTCATTTCAGGGGGTTGGAGTATTGGTCCGATATTTCAGTGGGATTATAATTTGGTACCTTTATAATAATATCTTTATTTTGGCCATTATGGCTCATAATATACTAGCCTTGAAGATTACACAGTAGGTCAACAGATTAGCACTTGTTAGAGACTTTGTAGATTCATTCAGATGAGGTTAGTGTAATGACTGCTTGCAATGATAAGCTTCTATGATGCCAAAAATCATACTAATACGTACAATGTTTAGATAAACTTGATGTTTGTCTTTTTTTTACAAGGATTTCCATCATGATGTGACGTTGAAGAAGGAACTTGTTTTGTACCTCAATGCTGTAAAAGAACACAGTTGCGTTCTTGAAAAAGAAACTGAACTAGCAGAGGGACTGCTCAGGTAACTGTCAGGCATGTAGCTGAAATGTATGAATTTGGAAAGGTATTATTAAATTCATTCATGAAAGAAATTTCCTATGGAAATAAGATTTCTGTGTTGTATGATATTTTAGAGGTAGACTTTTGAAAAATAGTAATTGTTTGATGCATATTTCTTCCATAAAGAAAGGTAGTGAAGTTTATAATAAGACATCAAAGCATAAATAAATAAATTGATTAATTAATTAATAAAGAAGCAGTGTGGCTAGCTAGAACCAACCATTATAAATTTATTACTTTACTTCATAGCACTGTCAGTAAAAGAGACCATATTCCTCTTATAAGGAGAAGCAAACTCAGGGTAAGTATAGCTAACTGCTCTTAAACTGTTATATAGCTATCTGCTACATGAATCACATGACATTGTTGTAACCCTTATCTCACTATATTTTTTATTATTGGACTACTCTATTGACCTTTACTTTGCTAGATAATGATTATTAGTTTAACTCCAATCTCACTAGATTATTACTGGTCTACTCTATTAACCCTTACTTACCTCACTAATTATTATTGTTTATGATTGTTCTCTGTTTCGTGTTTTCAGATTCAGATTCCAAAGGCAGTTAACCCTGTACCTAAGGAGTTATCTGAAATCCGACCCGATGTACTTGCTCAACAACTGACTTGGATAGAGCATGAACTCTACTCTAGAATCAAACCATAGTATGACCACACCCACTGTATAGTATGACCACACCCTCTATATGTCATTAGGAAACACTATATTCAGGTCACCTAATTATGAGGCACCTTCTATATTTAGGACGCTATACTCTATATTTAGGACACTATATGTATATGGGTCATCTCTATATTCAGGACAAGCACCCTTTAATTAATATTCAGGATACTTGTGAATTTGGCCTCTAATGGATGTCTGGAAGCTATCACAGTGGCTAATCCAGAAAATTCTTAAAAGGGGTGACTTTTAATTTTTGCCCGTGAATTTGTGGTTGCCACACCCACTTTTTGACTTCAATGGTGTGGTTTCCAGCACTCTATACTAGAAGTTTGTGACAAATTTCTTGTTTCTGATACCAATACATTAAAAAATTAAGTGGAGTGGGGGGGGGGGGGGGGGGGGGTGACATGTCACCCTATTCACCTCTCCCCCTGGATCACTTTCGCTGATGGTAATTTATATTTTCATTTTAGTGAGTTTCTTCAGCAGAAATGGACCAAGAAGAATCGTCTGGAATTAGCTCCTAACATATGTCATGTAATCACCAGATTTAACCAGATGACTGAGTGGATCTCGAAGGTTGTACTTTCTCCTGAGCAGCCACGTCAGCGATGTGCCATCATCACCAAGATGGTGCAAGTAGCACAGCATGCCTTGGAGTTAAATAACTTTGTGACAGTGTTCCAGATCGCTGGAGCTCTTTCTACAACTGCTATACAGAGGTTGAAAAAAACTTGGGATCTCATTCCACAATGGGTAAGTCACGTGATTGTCATGTGAACAGATTGTCTGGTACTGATAGCTATAGGGATCTTGACGTTCCACAATTGGTAGGTCATGTGATTGTCATGTGATTGCAATTGGAAAATAAAGTACGAGATATAATGTGGCAACTTTATATGCCTAGCTAGTGGTAATATTGAACCTTCAGCAAAACTCATATCGTGTTCCTTTGTGAATGAGTGATTTCCTGTTTAATAGGTATCAGATTCACTCTACCATAATATAATACAGTGCTTTTTATTAGCAGGGAATTCAGTGCTTTTGGTCAGTTTAATACTGCCAAACAGATATTGTTCACGTATGACAGAATAATGTCTAAATGACAGTCAATTAATTTAATTTAATTTTCACCAAATATTGATGGGAAGGCATCACCAAAATTAAGCCACCAACAAAACTAATCATGTGATCTGTTCACACTTAATCATGTGATCTGTAATGTTAATCATGTGATGTTAACTGTTTACTATAAGGTTTTAGACCAGTTTGAAGGGCTGAGAAAACTCACAAGTATAGAGAACTCCTCAAGATGCTACAGGAAGAGACAGAATAGGTGAGCCTATGCTTTCACTGTGTAGGCAAATTCACATATTGTTGTTCATGTTGCTATTGCTGCATTATTAAATTCTCCCCACTTTTGGTGCCATCAGTTTATAATTTTTCCCCCTTCCAGTTCCCCCTCCCCCTCAGTGCCATACATGGGACCCTACCTTAACCAACTGATCTCCATTGAGGTGGGCATGGCCACTTTTGTCAAAGATCCTCCAGAACACATCAATTTCTCTAAACTGACCAAGGTAAGACTAAGATATTTCACCATGAGGACATCTTCTATAATCCCCTGGAACTGTCAGTGGAACCACTCTATTCCAACCCCCTGAAATGAGGACACCTCTATATACAGTGGAACTCCTCTATTCCAACTCCCTGAAATGAGGACACCTCTGTATACAGTGGAACTCCTCTATTCCAACTCCCTGAAATGAGGACACCTCTGTATACAGTGGAACTCCTCTATTCCAACTCCCTGAAATGAGGACACCTCTGTATACAGTGGAACCTCTCTATTCCAACCCCCTGAAATGAGGACACCTCTATATACAGTGGAACTCCTCTATCCCAACCCCCTGAAATGAGGACACCTCTGTATACAGTGGAACTCCTCTATTCCAACTCCCTGAAATGAGGACACCTCTGTATACAGTGGAACTCCTCTATTCCAACTCCCTGAAATGAAGACACCTCTATATACAGTAGAACTCCTCTATCCCAACCCCCTGAAATAAAGACGCCTCTGTATACAGTGGAACCTCTCTATTCCAACCCCCTGAAATGAGGACACCTCTGTATACAGTGGAACTCCTCTATTCCAACTCCCTGAAATGAAGACACCTCTGTATACAGTGGAACTCCTCTATTCCAACTCCCTGAAATAAAGACGCCTCTGTATACAGTGGAACCTCTCTATTCCAACCCCCTGAAATGAGGACACCTCTGTATACAGTGGAACCTCTCTATTCCAACTCCCTGAAATGAAGACACCTCTGTATACAGTGGAACTCCTCTATTCCAACTCCCTGAAATAAAGACGCCTCTGTATACAGTGGAACCTCTCTATTCCAACCCCCTGAAATGAGGACACCTCTGTATACAGTGGAACCTCTCTATTCCAACACCCTGAAATGAGGACACCTCTGTATACAGTGGAACCTCTCTATTCCAACCCCCTGAAATGAGGACACCTCTGTATACAGTGGAACCTCTCTATTCCAACCCCCTGAAATGAGGACACCTCTGTATACAGTGGAACTCCTCTATTCCAACTCCCTGAAATGAGGACACCTCTGTATACAGTGGAACTCCTCTATTCCAACTCCCTGAAATGAAGACGCCTCTGTATACAGTGGAACCTCTCTATTCCAACCCCCTGAAATGAGGACACCTCTGTATACAGTGGAACTCCTCTATTCCAACTCCCTGAAATGAAGACACTGCGAAACCCTCTGTAGAGCCACTTGTGATAATTTTTTGTTCTTTGTTTAGCTAGCAAAGGTGATTGAAGAAATTATGCGTTTCCAGAACCCAAGCTATCCAATCACTCCTGATGGCGCTGTAAGTGACTCCATTAAAATATTCTACCTTTTCATTACATCACAATTAAATAACTGCACACAGTCAGTTGGCTAGCTGTTTATTATACAGAGATGGTTTGCTTATACAGTGGAACCTGTATATAGTGGTCACCCTTGGGACACAACCAGTTGGCTGTTATACAGAGGTAGCCTGCTTATATAGTGGAACCTGTATATAGTGGTCACCCTTGGGACACAACCAGTTGGCTGTTATACAGAGGTGGTCTGCTTGTACAGTGGAACCTGTATACAGTGGTCACCCTTGGGAGGCACAACCAGTTGGCTGTTTTACAGAGGTGACCTGCTTATACAGTGGAGCCTGTATAATATAGTGGCCACCCTTGGGACACAACCAGTTGGCTGAGATGACCTGCTTATACAGTGGAACCTGTATATAGTGGTCACCCTTGGGACACAACCAGTTGGCTGTTATACAGAGGTAGCCTGCTTATATAGTGGAACCTGTATATAGTGGTCACCCTTGGGACACAACCAGTTGGCTGTTATACAGAGGTGACCTGCTTATACAGTGGAACCTGTATATAGTGGTCACCCTTGGGACACAACCAGTTGGCTGTTCTACAGATGTGACCTGCTTATACAGTGGAGCCTGTATAATATAGTGGCCACCCTTGGGACACAACCAGTTGGCTGAGGTGACCTGCTTATACAGTGGAACCTGTATATAATGGCCACCCTTGGGACACAACTAGTTGGCTGAGGTGGTCTGCTTATACAGTGGAACCTGTATATAGTGGTTACCCTTGGGACACAGCCAAGTTGGCTGTTATACAGAGGTGGTCTGCTTATACATTATTCATTAGTTTACTCACATTGAATCTCAACTAATCCCAGATAATGGTCTTCATTGAAAATGAGCTTGAACTATCTAGTGCGTTTGATGAGGATCAGAGATATTCACGTTCGATGGAGATTGAACCAAAGAAACACTCCAACAAACTCAAAGCTATAAAGATTATGTCAACAGGAGACTAACTTCCACACATGAGACTTGCTAGCTATTAGGTGCACCATATTTTGTGTCCTCATTATTGTAATGTGCTATAAATTAAATTATTGTTATTGTCATTAGAAGTAACAAAGAATTCCAATCCTGCTTGCTCATGTACCTAGATCAACTGTATATTGTCACAACTGAGGTCATCTGGTTAAGTAAATGACATAATTCAATGAATGATATAAGCTAATGGTTATGTTAAATTAACTATTATTAACAGTGCACTGACTTTCTGCATGTACAGTGACAGACAGTATATACATCTAATGAACTACCTGATTAAAAAATTTGCAGTTGCAAGTGCATGCGAACTGTTTTTGGTTTCTCTACACTTTTCGGCCCACTTTCTACTCTACACCTTGTGACCTCACCCTTAGCCCCCCCTGTTTGGGATAGAATTAATTATAAGATCTTCTGAAATTGGGACAACCTCCATATAAAAGACTAAACTAATGCTTTACCTCTGAATTAAGGACAGCCTCTATATCAATGTGTCCTTTATGGAGAGGTTCCACTGCATTAAGAACCCTTAAACTATTTATTTTGTTTTAACAGTCTGTATAATTAATGGCAGAAAGTTGGAAATTGAGCAAGTAAATAATCAATACAAATGGCCAATAATATTGCACAGTGTGTCTCTCTGTGTGAAGGAGAGAGAGAGAGAAGGCTAATCTGCTATCTTATTGGTTTGTTTCCTTTTGCTTTCAAACTCGTCCATCTCCTCCGGAGTGAGGTAAAGTGGATTACCGACAGATTCATCATCTTTGGTGACAACTAGGGGATTGCTGAGAGTAAAAGCACCTTGTGAGTGAGCATAAGCTACTTCATCTTCTGCCATATCTCCTTTAGTGATCTCCCTCCTGCAGAGAATATATTTTCAAGATAATAGCCAACTAATTGTGTAAGATCACCTCCCAAGGATGACCACTACATAGGCCTGAATAACAACCAACTCCCATGAAAGGGCAACCACTATATACAGATTCCACTGTATAAGCAGACCACCTCTGTATAACAACAAACTGGTTGTGTCACAAGGGTGACCACTATATACAGGTTCCACTGTATGAGCAGGTCACCTCTGTATAACAGCCAACTGGTTGTGTCCCAAGGGTGACAACTATATACAGGTTCCACTGTATAAGCAGACCACCTCTGTATAACAGCCAACTGGTTGTGTCCCAAGGGTGACCACTATATACAGGTTCCACTGTATAAGCAGACCACCTCTGTATAACAGCCAACTCCCAAGGGTGACCACTACATCATACAGGTTTAATAAACTTTGGTGTCCACTGTAACTACAGAAGTAAATACCTTAGCTTGAATGCCCACAAAGAGCAACCTAGAGTAAAACACATCAAGACACAACTGATTGCAGCTACAAAAATCAGTATGATGAGAAGGCGATTATAATCAGACACGAGCGGACTGCTATCAGCTAAATGGAGACAGAAGGATAATTAGTAGTGTTGCAAACAAATCCACAATGTTATGAGGAAGGAAAAGGGAGATAACATAGGAGGTAATTTTAAAGGAGGAGAGGAAGGAAAGTGGAAGGAGGGAGGAAGGTGAGGAGAGGTGAAGAAGAAGGGAGAGAGGAGAGGAAGGTGAGGAGAGGTGAAGAAGAAGGGAGAGAGGAGAGGAAGGTGAGGAGAGGTGAAGAAGAAGGGAGGGAGGGGAGGAGAGAGGGAAGAAGGGAGGGAGGGGAGGAAGAAGGGAGGAGATGGGGAGAAATAAGACTTTGCAGATAAAAAGTATTCTAATTTCTCACCTACACAAGTAGGTATAAGTTCCCACTGGCCACGGTTATTACACACAGCAGACACTACTCCCAGTGTGTTAGCAGTACCACCAGCCTGTTCTATCCTATAGCCACTCTCACACTGGTAATACACTATAGACCCCAGAAAGAATACGTTGGAACCATTGAGATCCACCATACCATTAGCAATTGCAGGAGGAGTATTGCATAGTCTGGCTGTAATGAGAGGAACCATGTTGAATAATTAATATCATTGCACACTGCTACCAGGTTCTCTAAAGGTGAAGTGAAACATTAATCTCACTGACGTTAATGATTGATCAATTAGTGATACACAGTGATGGTTCTGCAGCCATTAGTGATTTCTACATGTAGTCTTGAGCTTGCCAGACTCTTACATTGAGAAAGAGTCTGGACAAGTTCCATAGACGATCTCATTGTGCACAGTCAGCAATTGACATCGTGCACAACTATGTGATGTTGTGATATATGTCACGAATTTAGTAAAAGTCTGCACTTTGCTTTTAGTGCTGCTACTCCTCTAGTTCTGCAGCCATTAAAGTTTGAAATGTTCTAAATTACCCTTTTATTCCATTGTTTCACTTTATGTCTCTTAAATACTTTCAAAGAAAGAGCTCATTCCAATACCTTACCTCTGCATGCTACTCCTCCAGTTCTGCAGCCACTAGAGTTTGAAATGTTCTAAATTGTTTCACTTAATGTCTCTTAATAGCTACTTACAAAGAAAGAGCCCATTCCAATACCTTACTTCTGCATGATACTCCTCTAGTTCTGCAGCCACGTTCAAAATGTTCTAAATTACCCTTTTTTTCTATTATGTCCCTTAATACTTACAAAGAGCCAATTCTATTATTTTACCTCTGCATGCTACTCCCAACAGACTCCAGTTCCCAGAATTCATTCCAGACACTATGCAAACAGTAGTGGTCTGTGACAAAATACTGTTTGTGGTTGCGTCCACTAAATCATAACCTATAGCACACTTATACTCAATTATCTGGTCAGGAATAGATTCAGGCTGTTGGAAGCTAACATCATTTCCATCAAGAAGGAGCTGTCCAAAGAGAAGAGGCTCCAGAATAGGACATGAACCTAAAGATTAGAAAGTGTTGTTATTAATATGTCACCATAATAATATGTCTCACTATGTAGACACCTTGGGACAGTGTCCCCAATTAGATTGGGTCAGGAATAAGGAATCACACGGAATTTTAATGCTATTTCCAAGTGTCTTTAATACATGCAGAGGTATGTCCTCATTTCAGGAAATTTGAATATAGAGGGGGTTCCACTGTAGTTATACAAAATCAGCTTTTTAGCTACATTCTTGCACTTAATGTTTGTGCAACAATTTTGAACCCCAAAGGGGGTGTGTCACGATATAGTGTAGCTTATAACAGAGCAGCTACTACTTGTCAATACCCATCCGAAACAACTTACTTAGTCCCTCTGTAAAGCGGAACAGAACTAAAGAAGACAGCAGCAAAAGCAACGCTCTTATTTTCGTCATAGCTCAAGGCGCTTGAACTAGCTGCTCCACCCACTATTACGTCATGAGTGGGTGTTGAATTATTTTACATTATTATTATAATTATTGTAATTTTTATCAATTTTTATTTTAAAGCAGCTGAAGTATTCAGTTATGAAAAAGGTCACTTCTTCTTCTTTGAACTTTCTGGGCTCCTCTTGTATGCAGGTTTTGCTAGGCCCTGTGGTTTTGGGATCTCCTGAACCTGCTGAGCTGGTGATCTTACTGAACCGTTTTGCTGTTGTCGTAGCTGGTGTTGTTCTTTCATTTGAAGATATTCCATAGCCTGAGCTTCCAAGATTCTCTGCTGGGCCAGTTTCTGTTTCTTCAGTTCCATTTGTTTCTTCAGTTCCTTCTGCTTCATCATTTCTTCCTGTTGAAGTCGCATGGCATATTCCTAAAAATGTATACAAAAATGACTTAAATAATATAAATAATAAATAAATAAAAAATAATAAATAAATAAATAAATAAATAAATAAATAAATAAATAATAAATAAATAAATAAATAAATAAATAAATAAATAAATAAATAAATAAATAAATAAATAAATAAATAAATAAATAAATAAATAAATAAATAAATAAATAAATAAATAAATAAATAAAACAGAGTTAAGCAGGCAGTTTCCTTTTTGCTGATGGAAAGAATGTAGCATAGTATTGACTGAATTATATCACTCTTCAACCACAAGCTATTTACTCAGTCTTTTAACTGAAAAGCACATTATAATAATTTGGGTACGGCTAAAACACCATGTAGGAAAAGAAGAAAGAATCACTAAATTCACTCAAAATAACTGAAATTCTGGTTAAGTTGGTGTTATAGCTCCAGTTCAGTCTGTACACTTTAAACCTACTGCATCTGATTCTTGTCTGTTGAGAGTAGACTTTGTAGGCTTCTTCTTACTTCTGTCCAGTTCTTGCTGGTATAGTTGTCGTGCCAGTTCCTGAAGACGTAATATTATATATAACATCATTCTGATTTATTCCTGCCTGCATTAAACCTCTCTCTGTCCCTCTACCTCCCTCTCCCCCTCTCTCCCCCTTCTCCCTCTCCCCCTCCCTCTCTCCTTCCCCCTCTCCTTCCCCCTCTCTCCCCCCCTCCCCACCATCTTTCCCTCTTCTTCCTTTTCTCCTTCCAAGTTCTCTGCTATTTTCCTAGAAAAGGGACTACAAATGTTTGTTTAATGACCAAAGGACTTCATAGTTTTGCACCCCACTTCCTCTCTCTCTGTTATTCCATTTCTTCCTCACCATATCTCTTTCATGGTTAGGTTGAGATGACATAGCTCTCTCTTTCTCCTCTTGATGCAGTTTCCTAGCCAATTCCTACAGCAAACGTGAAAAATAAGATTTAGTGCTAAAAGAGGATAGTTTGCAGACTCACTAGATCTTGGCTGTGGGATGTAGGAGCTTTACGTTTGCCTTTCTTTTCTTCTTCTTCTTGCATCCGTCGTGCAAACACCTGCACAGAACACATTCAATCTATTGCATCTAGAAAGCAAATATTTGTATCTGATGTCCAAACATGCAACACCAATGCTCATCTAGAGCATCTTTATCCAGAAGACATCTGATGTGAAAATGCAAGCGTGGTTTATGCAGGTACACACAAACATCTCCTTGTTAGCTCTATGAATATATACCATGTCTTCCTCTTCTCTTCTTTTCCTCTATAAAATGGAGAAAAGAAATAATCTCTTTTGCCCATATACACTCAATTCACCCTCACTCACTATCTCCTTGCCTCATTCCCTCTATATGCCAACTCCCTACATCCACCCATCCCACATCCACCTCCCTACCCCTACATCCACCCATCCCACATCCACCTCCCTACCCCTACATCCACCCCCCACCCCCTACATCCATCCATCTCACATCTACCTCCCCACATCCAACCATCCAACACCACTCCCTACATCCACCTCCCCATCCCACATCCATCTCCCCACATCCTACATCCACCCACCCACATCCACCTCCCCACTCCCTACACCCACCCATCTAACATCCATCTCCCAACTCCCTACATCCACCCACCCACATCCACCTTCCCTACTCCTTACATCCACAACCCCACTCTCACTTCACTTCACATGCTGCCTTCATTACCTCTCATCACCCTCATCTCAACTCTCAGTACCTACTTACTTCATCTTCCTCCTTCTGTATAATCTCCCTAGCAATTCGTTCATCCTCTTCTTCCTGAAGGGCAAGCCTTTCGTTCTCATCCATCTCTTCTTCACCAACTGGCAGCCCTCTACTGTTTGGCACACAATCGTCGTAAGATGGCAGTTCATCTGATGAGGGTGTGGCATTTTCCCGAACTGCCGACTTATGAGAACCATTTGGGAGAATCTTGCCAGGTGGGAGGGAAGTAACTGAGGGGAAAAGGTTGCATATAAATAGAAGTAATTCAGGAAATTTTAAATTTTCATGGAATCTCCATGAAATATTTCACACACATGCAAAAAATTAAACCCCAGTTGAATCACTATAACCACGAAAATATTTCATACATAAAATGAATTGAAACTCCAGTGTATAACCACGAAATTTTTCCATACAAAAATGAGACACACAAGTATGAGAGAGGTAACTTTTTGATAGACAATGTAGTGCTCACACACATACCTAATCTATCTTGGTGATGGTTACTTCTTCTTGTAGCTGGTGGTAAGGAGGTCTGAGGGCTACTCTTTGGGGAACTAACAACAACAACAACAACAACAAATTTACATGTTTATAATACATTTCTAATTTCTTCCATATACCTACCCAGTGTGAGCTCCTCTTTGGAGTTGCAGTTGTTTCATTCTCTGGATTTCTCTTTCAGAAAGAGCTTTTTCTGGCTTTCTCCTTTGTTTTAGCTTCTCCCTCTCCTCTATGGAGGTCTGTCGGGCCATACGTCCATCTGTTTCTTCTTGGAGTCTCATCTTAGCTAACCTGAAGAGGGAAAAAAAAGGAGGGGGGGGAGGGAGGGAGGGAGGGAGGGAGGGAGGGAGGGAGGGAGAGAGGAAGGGAAAGAAGGAGGGAGGGAGAGAGGGAGGGAGAGAGGGAGGGAGGGAGAGGGAGGGAGGGAGAGGGAGGGAGGGAGAGGGAGGGAGGGAGGGGAAGAGAGAAGGAGGGAGAGAGGGGAAGAGAGAAGGAGGGAGAGAGGGGAAGAGAGAAGGAGGGAGAGAGGCAGGAGGAGTTCTCATTTCAGGAGAGAATTTCAAGGTAGCAAAGTTTGTGATTTATCTGATGTGAAATTCAACCTTTACACACACACCCAAAAAATTTGTGCTTAGCTACTGATTGAGACCTGATTGGCTACAACTAGGACTGGGGCTAGGGGAGGGGCTGGAGGAGGGGATAGGGGAGGGGATGGAGGAGGGGACAGGGGAGGGGCTGGAGGAGGGGCTAGGAATGGGGATAGGACAAGGGCTACAGGTATCAAATTCCATAGTAGGCAATCTCTATACAGTACAAGTCTACTCTAGTTGCTAACTAGCCTAGTGGATAGTGGTATACATAGTTGTCATCCTTTACCTCTTTGCTTCCACCTCGTGCATCTTCTTGGCCATAATCTCATCCTGCATCCGGAGGGCCATCTGAATTTCCTCTTCATCCTTCATCTTCTTTGCTATCTTGGCAGCATGTTCCTGATCTATCAGCTCTCTGGGTCAAAAGTAAAATATGGTAATTAGTGTCGGTCAGTAGTAGTGTAGTGTGAGCTAACCTCTCTCTTGGGTAAGGGATATTGGAAAGAAGGGGGTGGGGGTATAGGATATTGAAAAGAAGGGGGTAGGGGTATAGGATATTGGAAAGAAGGGGGTGGGGGTATAGGATATTGAAAAGGGGGTAGGGGTATAGGATATTGGAAAGAAGGGGGTGGGGGTATAGGATATTGAAAAGAAGGGGGTAGGGGTATAGGATATTGGAAAGAAGGGGTGGGGGTATAGGATATTGAAAAGAAGGGGGTGGGGGTATAGGATATTGGAAAGAAGGGGTAGGGATATATGATATTGAAAATAGGAGTCAACAAAAGCAACTACCTATTCTAGAAGGGGGAGGGGTTAGGTATCCTAAGCCCCTCCCCTAGATCCACCCCTGTTCTCTTCCAACCTCTGAAATATGTGCACCTCTGCATAGAACAGGAGATTTTTTTCACTTTAAATGGTAACACACCACGAGGCTCTAATCAGCCCATATATCCTAACTAATAGTCTCAGGGAGAACACTGTCAAACCTCAAAGGAAGAATACCATCAAACCACTCAGTTTAAATCCTGTATACATCTTATCAGAGATTAACCTTTCTCTGTTTGCTCTTTCTTCCTCTTCTATCATTTGAGCAACCTTTGCAGCATGTTCCCAGTCGCATTGCTCTCTGCGGCAGAGATTGGTAGTCAATGAGATATTCTTTAATTATTCTAGTTTTTACTTTGGGATCTTAATTGGATAAATTCACACAGTATTCATATGATACTATCCTGAAATGTGACCAAAATTGGTGAGTGCACTATCTTTCCTTTGGATTTGTGATTTAAGTTAGAAACTTCTGCACTGAGCTAGAGAAAGGTCAGACATAGATGATGTAGTTGTCCTTAAAACAGAGTTGGTTGCCCTTGGAGATAAAATAACTATTTAGCTAGAAAATGCAAGTCTAGAGACAGATAGTGCAGGATTTTGGAGGGAAAATGCAAGTCTAGAGACAGGATTTTGGAGGGAAAATGCAAGTCTAGAGACAGATAGTGCAGGATTTTGGAAGGAAAATGCAAGTCTAGAGAAAGATAGTGCAGGATTTTGGAGGGAAAATGCAAGTCTAGAGACAGATAGTTTGGGATTTTGGAGGGAAAAGACAGATAGTGCCGTTTTTGGAATGAAAATGCAAGTCTAGAGAGTTTTTTTGGAGGGAAAATGCAAGTCTTGTAGCTAAAATTGCAAGAACTATAAACTACAATTTGTTCTCTCTATGTCTGTACCAATATAGGCATCTGCAAAAGGTATATCAACAGTCATCTGTATCTCACAGGTATAGGAATGAAGTGGACTAGGTACCTGTGTCCTTCAAACAAAATAGCTAGTATTGTACTGTATACCACCACACAGTCTCTATGATACCCCCCTAACAAAAATCCTCCAAACCTGCAGTAGCAGAGAGCATACTAAAACCTTAATAGAATTTCATCCCAGGACACCCACTCCAAACAGGACATGTCTGGAATAGAGAGGTTTATCTATTTGATGCTCTTGGAATATTATTTTAGTGAGTGTGTCAGAATTAGAGGCCTTTTTGTGCACATCTAGAGACCTTATTATAAGGAGTTAGGAATCTAAATGCTTTTGCCAAACCTATCTTTGAGCTTTCTTTCCTCTTCTTCCAACTTCATGGCAACTTCTTCAGCATGTTCTCTGTCTCTCTGCTCTCTGAAACAGACCAACATGGATGATGACATTATGAATACAGTAGCTAGTGTTTCCTCTTCTTAACCCTTCAACTCTATTCCCTCCCTTCTTCTCCCCCCTTTCTGTCCTCCATTCCTCCCTCCCTCTTTCCCATCCATCTGTCCTTCCCTCCCTTGATCTCTACTCCTCCTTCTCCTCACCTATCTCTCAGGTGCTTGAGCCTGGTCATCTCCTCCCGATGTTCTTTATCCTGTTCTGCCTTGGCAAAACTGACATCATGACGAGCTGTACGTCGAAGCTGAACATTGGAATTGAAGTGATCCTCGACTGCACATAGAAATCTTATAAACAACAACAACAACAAACAAACAACTACTACATGGGATATCCCTGCTTATTATTTGCATCAACTATCACTTGAGATATTTAGCTGTACAATAATAATACTTCACTGTCTATGCAGAGATGTCCTATAATGGATGTAGCTCTTGACATTATGGTAAAATCACTGAAAACAAAACAAGACTATTAAGCCAAGTAATATCAGGATTCTGTCTTAACTGTGCCAAATTCAGAATGGCACAGGAATAGAAGATGGTATATATACCAAAGAAAACTCCTATAATGACACCTCTATTATAAGGACAAACTCTAGAGGCTCTGTTGTAAGGATACCTCTATAATGTCACCTCTGTTATAAGGACAAACTCTAGAGGCTCTGTTGTAAGGATACCTCTATAATGTCACCTCTGTTATAAGGACAAACTCTAGAGGCTCTGTTGTAAGGATACCTCTATAATGTCACCTCTGTTATAAGGACAAACTCTAGAGGCTCTGTTGTAAGGTAATAATACAATCACTGTTCAGTTTAGACTATCACTCAGTTTACTGCATAAACTCTACAAGATCACTTTACCTACAACTAACTCAGTTTACCGCATCCACTATTCGGTTTACTGCATCTACAACACTCAGTTTACTAGACCACTGTTTAGATTACTGCATTTACAACACTCAGTTTACTAGACCGCTGTTTAGATTACTGCATTTACAACACTCAGTTTACTAGACTGCTGTTTAGATTACTGCATTTACAACACTCAGTTTACTAGACCACTGTTTAGATTACTACATTTACAACACTCAACACTCAGTTTACTAGACCGCTGTTTAGATTACTGCATCTACAATACTCAGTTTACTAGACCATTGTTTAGATTACTGCATTTACAATACTCAGTTTACTAGACCGCTGTTTAGATTACTGCATTTACAACACTAAGTTTACTAGACCGCTGTTTAGATTACTGCATCTACAACACTCAGTTTACTAGACCGCTGTTTAGATTACTGCATCTATGACACTCAGTTTACTAGACCACTGTTTAGATTACTGCATCTACAACAAGACCACTGTTTATCCACAACACTCAGTTTACTATATCACTGTTTAGATTACTGCATTACTAAGTCACTTTTAAGTTTAATGAAACCACTCTACTCAATCTCTGGGTGTATGCACGTAGGTATTCATGAAGACAGCTTTTATGGATATCTGCCAAATACAAACAAACTCTGCTTTACTTGATTATACAAGATGGCTTCTTTTTTTGATGGATTCTGCTGGAAAATTTTCCATGTATGAACTATATGCTGGTCAGTGGTCATTATGTTTACGAAGAAGCTCTATTCATATTCAGGACACGAGACACGATTTATATTCAATTCAAGATGCGATTTATAGTCAAGATACCTACCATAGTTCTATATTGATATTTTATTAGGACATCCACAAATAATCTTTGGTCTCATTATTATAAAGGCATCAAGTCAGGACACTTTAATTTGTCCCAAGGTGTCCTATAATGTAGAGATCACCCCTTAAAGTCAGGACACTTTAATTTATCCTAAGGTGTCCTATAATGTAGAGATCACCCATTAAAGTCAGGACACATTAATTTATCCTAAGGTGTCCTATAATATAGAGATCACCCATTAAAGTCAGGATACTTTAATTTGTCTCCATAATAATATAGGACACTTTTAATTTGTCCCAAAGTGTCCTTGTACAGTGTAAAGTAACAGCAGATTAAAAGAGTTTAACTACACTGCAGTATACATTGCACATTCTATAGACAGTTATAATAGGCAGATCTCTTCTGGGAATTGAGAAAAATAATTACATAATATTGACTCCATAACACCCATTGATTCCATTGTAAAGGGCTTAGGGGCTTTAAATTCATCTTTAACAAAATATAGATAGCAGAGAAAGGGAAGATTTATCTTGAAATGTAAACAACAACAAGTGAATAATGCCAGAAGGGTTAAATAATGCAACTAAAATAAATATCCTTCTTAGTAGGCTATAATATTATGTACAGAACTAAAGCAACAGGCTATATATGTACAGAACTAGAGCCATAGGCTATATATGTACAGAACTAGAGCCATAGGCTATATATGTACAGAACTAGAGCCACAGGCTAGTGATAATGAAATACAAGACTAAAATAATAATAATATGTATTTCCATATACTCACAAACCCACACACCCATAACACCCATTGATTAAAGATGCCTTCCAACACACGCCCACACAAGCAGTAGTGTGCCCCCCTCCCCCCCTCCCTCCACGTGACACCTACCACAAGTACCATTACAATCATACCATAACTCATATATCACCTAAAGGGAAAAAGAATCACCTCAGCTCATTAAATCTGTAACAACTAGTAATTAACCCCAACAGCTATTAGTTTAGCAATTATTACAGACTAATGAGCTACACCTTCTTTGCTAAGCTGACACTGACACTACATACACAATCAACTGTCAGTCAATTCACGTACTATAAACCGACTGAGTATTCATAGCCAGAGAGTATCATAGTCTGGTCTGATGTACTGAATGAAGATCACCTCATGTCTTTAGCCAAGTGATTATAAACCTATTTCTTTAACACTCTGAGAATAGGATTCAGTGTAATCTGAATGTTGTCCAAACACTCTTCACACACACTAGAGGAATAGCCCCTTGAGTGGGCCAACACTCTGGATTACTGGAACCAATTTCGAGATGGTTTCCAGAAAGTTCCAGTAAATACACATTTAATAATAGAATTATAGCTAGTAAATGTGCGACATTAACTGTACAATAACACACACAGCAATATATATGTGTACACAAAAGTCTGGTTATTTTCAATACATTGATACCTCCCATAGTTACCCCACACAGTAAACTAGGTTACCCAGACAGAGTAACTTTGATGTCACAGTAGCTTTGCTAAAACTACCTAACTTCCTATCCTCTTTCTATTTGGATATCAATACTACCCTCTCTGACTATAGTAGCATTATTTGCAGGTTCTGGTAGGCTCTTGTGTAATGTTTTAACCAGACAGGAGTATCATTTGTACCCTTCACTACAGTAACACTATTTTGTCAGTTCTTGTCAGTTCTTGTGGTGTTTTCTCCCCTTCAAACAGACAGGAGTATTATTACTCTTTTAGGCTATTGGAGTAGCATCATTTGCAAGGGTAATAATAATAGTGGCATTATAGTGCTTCACTTTAGTATGGTTCATTTGACAGACACCATTGAAAGTATAACTATATAAGTACAGCATTAAATCCTCTGGGTGTGTGGCTATTTGCATGCAACTGTATACCCGCTGTGTGTCATGGTATGTGTGTATACATGATTGCTAGCTTAAAAACAACAACAACATGGCCATGGTCACTTACATTCTTGCTCCTGAAGTCGATGAGCCAAAGACTTATCTTCCCTCAACTGAAAGTCAGTACAAACTGCACAGGAAAGAAACAATGATACAAAGATATAGGCTCACTAGCTACATGACAATACCATAGATGTATACGGTGTGATTCTAACAGCTAGCCAGCTATGGTAAATAGCTAGCGACGTAGTAACTTGGCTAATGAATAGCTATCTGGCTAAAAGATACCTTTAGAAACTCCTGGTAGATCTTCTTCAAGTAGAGACATAGTTAACGTTCAAATAAGCAGCCAATTTGCAAAACTACCTCCTTCCATGCAAGCGGATATTAGTAAAGTACCACGCCCTCTCGTCCTCCTTCAGAATACGGATTTGGATATTTTCAGTAAATCTGTCTAAGACTTGTGTAAGTCGTGAGAAAATATTTTAATTAATATTTCTATAATTAGAACAATATGGTATGGTAGAAAAACACATGCGAAGATTTATTACCTTTCAAAAGTTGCCAGCTTTAGCTTGTCCTTGTTATTTTTTTTTTGTCTTTGTTTCTAGCTAGTGCTAACCTTGTCCTTGTAACATTTGTGAAACTATCTACAGGTGAAAATGGCGGATGCAATGAATTTCGGTCCTGAATGGTAAGGCATTTTTGTTCATGTAACATTCTAATAGATGCCCACTAATCGTTACAGGTTACGAACACTGTCCAGCCAAGGTAGTGGAGGCAGTTCAGGCCCTCTCTCCCCTTCAAAACCTCACCAGACCTCTATGACACCTACCACCACCTTAGCAAAGAAGTTTAAATTGGCTGAATTTCGATATGGGAAGGAAGAGCTACTCCAGTTGTTCGTTGATAGTCCTGAGTTGCCCCGTGACATGCCTGTATTGGTGCCAATCATTAATGGTCAACCTTCACCTCCACTGGCATTTTTGCCTCTTTCAGAAGAGGAGCAGGTGAGTAAAAACCGTGTTGATATTAAGAGAGCAGTAACCCATGAAATGAGGAGAGAGCATACAGCTAGTATAACCAGTAAAATACTAGACCACAATAATCCTGACTACTAACAGATAATCTTCTTCACCCACCTGCACCTATATTTTTTATATTCAGCATTTTATTTATCACTATGGAAGTTGCACTTCCTCATGTCCCTTGATATGTAGTGTTTAAAAGTGCCATGTAGCTTCATAAACCATATCCTATGTGGTATGACTTGAGTAACTGAACCATTATTTTGTGAGGTTATGAGCCTTAAAACTTTCTTTGTACTCTCTTCTGTACTATTTCCTAGTGCCAAGTGTTCTCAATGGTACTCTCGTAGTTAGTATGCTGTTATCTGGTATATGGTGGATTATTATGGTGGTACATGAGGAGCGTGTATATAGGACTCTATTGTTTATTAAAAATGTTGCTGTTATTAGTAATATATTATGTGGTACGTAACCTGTTTGTAAGTAGAATATATGTACATGACTGCGAGTAGAGTTTAAATTCTAGTCATTCTGAAGAAGATATTATACAAGGAGACTGAAAATTCATTATAATACAACTTTCAGTTGAGATCATAAAATTCACTTTCAACACTCCATTCCAGGACCTAGACAGTAATTCAGTTCCATTCCGTAGAACTGGTATTGAAACTGAACATAACCACAGACAGAGGACAAATTCCTGGATAATAAAGTCTGAAATGGCCAGCAAGATAATTCATTTTTACTGTTATCTTGTTGGTCCCTTTTGGTGCATACAGCTGGGACACTGCTGTGATGGAGAATGCTATGAACTAAGATTCTAGAATAGATTCTGGTTGGCTATAAGGTGTGGTGTGGAGGGTAAGGATTCCATTTTTAGCCTGTGAGATAGCCAATATGGCAGGAGTTGAAGATATGATCTGTCCATTCTAATTATTATGTTGGCTATAGCATGAGAGCAATGAGAGATATGTATTTATTTTACAAGATTAAAAATTGTGCAATGTCTACTACTGTCTAGGGTTGCAACTTAACCTGGGCCCCCTCACCCCATTCCAGATCTCATCCAGGCCCCCACACCCCACTCCAGACCTCCTCCAGCCCCCCACTTAATACTTTAATAGCCAGCTAGAATCCACTTTAGAATCATGGTCTATTTATGCCTGTTAAAATGTTTATCTAATGGTTCAGAGTAATAATATGGCTTTGCAAATATGAAATTTATCACTGTTTACATGAGGATAAGTTTAGGAGTAGTTAAATAGACTTGAAACGTGAGCAATATATCACAGTACCTCCTGCTACTTTTATGTGTTGTAGTGTCAAAATCCCTCCTTTGGAGTCTGGTTCAGTTGGAACTATCTGGGACCTGGAATATAGTATCAGTATAAAAATGTTATGAATTTTATTAAAGTCATTTTATTCCAACCCCCTGAAATGAGGATACCTTTGTATTAAGAACACTTGGGTATATCCCAAATACTTCACCCCCTAATGCGAGGACACCCCTCTCTAATCAGGACACTTAATTAGTCCCAAGGTGTCTCAAAGATATAGATTCTACTGTAATTCTCTAATAAGAAGAAATCTAATTGTCTCCTCATATATTAAATTCTCTACACCATGTACTGTGCCACTGTTACTTGTAGCTGCTAAAAATTAAATCCTACACTCAAACTACTTTATCCCTGTATTCTTAGGCTTTATCTTATTTGGTGTTAATCAGAACTTGGTGGGGAACTTCATGAGTGCTGCCGATAATTATTATTGGGGATTGGTGGGTGGGAGTAGAGCAAGACCCTAGACTGGGAGAAAAGATTATTGTGTGTATATATTACTATATGTATGCTTCTTTCATATCTGGAACTTGCTATTAATGGAGGGGTATCTCCCAGTGGAGTATTCTCAGTAATGGGCTTAGCTGGGTGAGCCCCTCCCCTCTAGGGAGTTGGATTTCATATGGATTTTCTCCTTGTGGAATCTTTTCAAGTCCCACAATGCCACCCCCTTCCCCCAACAATGCTTGCATTCTATAGTTGTATATACTAGTTAATTCTATGTGATTAGTTCTGAAGAGCTGGACTTGGCTTGTAGAAATCTCTGCACTTATGACCAGCTAGAGGAGAGAGGGTCAGTAGGTGGGTTAAAGGAGCATTAATCTACATTTCTAAGAGAACTGAATTGATTATAATTTGCGAAGATCCGTGTAGAGTCTTGTGTGATAAATTTCTTCTGCTTTCAGGCAAGTAGCCAAGCATGGCAGTGTGCTATACTAATATAGATTGTGGACTCATCATAATGATAAAAGAGAGACTGAAAAACTGGCTTCTTCCCCAAAGACCTTCAATAACTACTTCTGACATCCAGTAACCAGTAGTGTCCTAGTCTTAATGAACTGGGAGAAGCTATATACCTTTGGATGCAAAAAGAAAAAAATGAGTGTATACCATAAGGTGCAATTAGTGAAGCAAGTAGATAGAAGCTATCCATCCTTCATAGCCAGCTTAAGCTCTGAAAACTACCTTGGGGAACCATAAGCCAAGATCTTTAAGAGGTAATGAGGTTAGCCGTGTAGAAGTGTCCTTCTCGGGGCTGTTTTTGGAGAGGTAGATGGACTTGTATAATGTATGTTGTGTATGAAGGCTGTGGAGGTTGAGTATTGGCCACATGTAACTAATTTCAGTTCCTGTTTTTCCACTCAGACTTCTCATTACAAACTGCTTTGGTGAAGTTGTCTGAACTAACTTTAAGACCTTCAAATAGTTCATCTGCTCAGGGCTAGCTAGATTGCTGCTCCTTTGTGATGAGCCAAGTCTTGCTGGGTTTTCATGACAACAGAAGGGAGGGCCAGAACTAGAAGATCCCACCAATTTCACACCAAACGTAGGTTACCTGAAACTAGTAGTCATCATGCACTATCAATAAAGTAAAGGTTGCAAGGAGTGGCATGGGTAGTGGATTCTTTCGTGTGAGAATGAAGCATAGCTTCACTGGTTCGTGCAGCTTCATTGGCTCCATGATAGGTAGTATTTACAGAGAGTTTTTGCATGGGGTAGTTGATGTTTTAAGAACTATTGTCTAATCAGTGCATTGCTGGTTTCTGCAAGAAATGGGAGAAGGCTTCAGTTTCCTTACAAGAGAAGATGTAATAGCTTAGCTCTCAAGCTCTTAAAGAACTACTGGAGAGCCTGATAGCACCTGAGCACTCTCAAAATGCCTTTCAGCACAGAGCAGAGGTAGGCTGCATTTTGCATTACTTCCACAGATGATCCTGTCACAGCAGTTCCAGTTTATAACCTGCTGATTGAGCTGACAATGTCTGGAGAGGAATTACCAATAGATCATAGCAAGTTACACAAAATAATGCTTCTTGGATCTATTTCTGGTTCAGTGTGTATTGTCTGTCAATTCTCCTCACTGTCCCCAAGAATTAGTAGCATCCCATACTCCAACTGACTGCTAGCTACAACCCTAGCACATGAGAGTATTATTTAATTGCTGTATGTTATAATTATGATAGCTGGCAGGTAGTTTCTGCTTCCAGACTACAGATGTTCTTCTGCCCAGTAATCATCAAATAAAGCAGCAAACCTATGGCCTAGCTAGGAGGAGACCCAGAAATTCTTATTAGGCACTAAACACACAGAGTGTGGGTGGTGTTGATGAGACTAATGGTGGCGATTGGTGTTATTAGTGACTTGTCTGATAATTGGGCTGTTTGTCACCTGAGTTTATCTACCAGTCCCCCACGCCCTCTCAATTTTTCAGGGAGTCTGAGAAGGATGCTGCTAACTTGAACTACAGCCTCAATACCAGCCATTTGGCCTTCATAGAATTTTATTTTTGGGGGGGGGAATGGGGGCTGCAAGGTATCCCTAGCACTCTATGTACTAAGTGCAGACAGACACACATAGAATTTAGTGAGTGCAAGCTATTGAAGAGCAAGGCACCAAACGGCACTCATAGTTGTGATCATTCCTAGCTCATTTACTGGAAATATTCTCCCTGACAAAGTCACTGTACACAGAGCCTCTTAAGTCCAAGTACCACAGTCAATCTCAAGTCTTATAAATCAGCCTTGAACATAGGCTCTAGTTATTGTCTGGGTGGGCTCTAATTGAAGGAATTCACAAGGTTGACAGGTGTAGCCAGTGTCTCTAATTGAAGGGATTCAGACAAGTATTGAGTGAACATGTTTTGCTGATTGGAATCTATAGGTATGTTCTCCAACAGCAGTTTCTTGTGGTGGATGTGGTGATGATGATGTGGTGAAAACTTGGCAGAGGAAGTGGCCCGAGTTGTGTTGAGAGTCTTTTGGCTAACAAGCAGCAGCCTCTATGAGATGTTAGACAATTACTACACTGACACACAGTTTCAGCATTTGCCTCTTGTGTTGCAATGCAGCACTCACTACATTTGCCTTTTTTCATCATAGATATCTGGTCAATGTACTAAGTTAGAGCTGCAGACTACATGTTAGGTTGTGGGTTCAAAGGTGGACTAGTGCTAGGTTGTGGGTTCTAAGGTGGACTGGTGCTAGGTTGTGGGTTCAAAGGTGTAACAGCAGAACTGCTTGTAATCCTGTAGATTGCTGGACACTTGAGTGGTCATTTAAAGAGTTAAGGTAGACTCCTTCAGAAAAGCCGTGAGGTGATTGTACACCTCTCTATCCATAACTTTAGAGATTGAATTCAGTAGAAAAATGAGCCTATAAGAACTTCTCTCTTTGCCTGATTTGTAGAGGACTTGAAACAGTGACACAAGAGCGGGTAGAGCACCAGAGGATTTGGATGGAAATCCCCAAGGACGTTATAGAGGTCACTCTCGGAGATATAAGTAGCTCGCTGATTACTTGCTTGTACTCGGTAATCTGAGTAAGAGTGATTGCTGCCTGTGAGGATAGTGGGAGGAAAAAACTATTGAAGACTTTGCTTTCTTCCAAGTTTATATAAGCACTGGTAGTTCCATAGTGTATGATGATCTTAAGCTTTGTGTGTATGCTATAAGATATCCAACTACTCTTGGGAGATCGAACTGATTTGAACCAGAAAATGAAGGAAATTGAGATTAACATCCTGAGGGAGCGGAAACTGCACTGTAGTATTTTAACACCGCAGCATTTAAGTGTCATCTTTGCTGGTAATAACTTACAGGCATAGAAAAGAAACCTTACTCAGAGAACAGGCAGAAGAGGAGCTCTGGGGGATACAGAATCCGCTACAGAGGACCACCTCGTCTTAGAAAGTCTCGTGCACAGCAGCAGCGTGGAAATGGAAATGTTTGTAGAAATATCTGCAGGTCTAGTCCTAAATTTCTCTATATGGTGCACAGAAATCTTAGCTAAAATGGTCTCTCCAGCAGCCCAGCCTAGTTGTTTGTTTGTTGTTTGTTTTGTTTTCTTTTTTTGCTATCTTCTGTGGAGATGCTGTGTAGTTATCCCGATGTTATTGTGTTCTTGGGGGTGGGAATGATTTAAAATATTAGCGAAACTGGTCTATCCAACAGCTCACCTGTTTCGTTTAGTTTTGCTTCTGCTGGGATCCTTCCCTAGTATCCTGTTGTCTATGTATTTTAAAATGTTACTGTGTAGAGGTGGGAAGGTTAATTATGATTTTAATTCTTTACCTATGTTCTAGATGGCCATGTCTGGTGGAGTCAACAGTGGGACAGTGTATGGGATGAGGTCTGGCAGAGGATTCTATCCTTCTCGTGGAGGGAGAGGAGGAAGAGGTGGGTGGTACTCTTAAGTTAATCACTATGGCAACCAATGAGTCTAGTTTCATTTTTTTAGTGTTAATTATGCAAAAATGTGTCTATCGGTTCAGAATTTCACTCATTCTTGGTAAAATTAATTGAGTGATGATTATATGCAGGTTCTTGTAAATAGCTTATATATTATACATAATGGCTATCAGGATTTTATCCAGTGGGGGGGGGGGAGCTTCTCCCCAAGCACCTTAGACCTTAGGTCCTCCCCCAAAAATAAAGGAGGGTGGAGACACCATGTGACTCTGACAAACATTCCAGCCACTAAGCCACATTGTACTTACATGCAACTGCAACCCAACTCCCTCCCTCCAAATTTTTTTCTATTCAGTATGGAAGTACAAAGAGTTCCTTTTGTCTTAAGAACAGATAAGGGTCATAGTCACTACCCCAGGACATCATTACTTAATTATAGGGGTCTGTTTGGAGGGGTCTGTTTGGGGGGTCTGTGATCTTTATGGCAACCAAGGTCAGTACTGAGAAGTTACATTGAGCGTAGAACTGCTTATGGGTCAAAGGTTAACTCATTTATAACTGTTTAGAGGCACCCCTTTTCATGTGTATTAGTTGGTTTCTCAGTTCAATGCAAGACAGAGTAGATAGTGCACTGTAAAATAGCACAGAATGACTGCTAGTGTGATAGCAATACTTGCAATATAAGTAGCAGGAGAAGACCTCTGTTATTAGGCAGACTATTACTAGGAAGAAAGGAGACAGTGAGTCTGCTTGAGAGAAATAATGTTGAATATCAGCTTTAATAAATAATTGAGACTTAGTGGTCATTAAAGGTGCAAAAATTAATGACTCCATTTAAGATTCTAAGCACTTGCTTGGTTCAACATACCAGGTTTAGGTCACCACTTTCTCTAGGAGACTGTTATACTCAGATACTTGGCAACTGGTGATTCCATGCAAGTAACAGCATTTACTTATAGATTGGGTCACAGTGCGAGGATGGCACACAAAGTAGGTGGTGGACTCAATATATTGGTCTGTACTAGTAGGTGATGAACTCATGTTAGATGGAGATCAGTCTGTATTAGTAGGTGGTGGACTCATGTTAGATGGAGATCGGTCTGTATTAGTAGGTGGTGGACTCATATTAGATAGAGATCAGTCTGTACTAGTAGGTGATGGACTCATATTGGATGGAGCCATTTCTCTAGAATGCCACCTGTAACTCTTGAAAATTCTAATAACAGTTTTTCCTCTCTATTTCAATATCCAATCCATTCATTGGTCATACAGGACGTGGGAAGGGGGACTATCATCGGAGTTCCAGCTACAGTGACGAGTATGGATCTGAGCGAGGGAATTACAGTGGTTACTATGGAAACAGTGGTGGAGGGACAGCAGGAACACCTGTTGGATCATCAGTTGAAGGGTGGCCATCAGAGGGTGGGAATAGAGGAGGTGGGTACACACCCACAAGTGGGCGGGGTGCTTCACGAGCCAATCGGGATGACAACTGGCGTAGTCCCACTACCCCACAGGAGGAGAAGCCAAGTTCTGGACCCACATGGGGTAACCATTGGCAACTTCCACCTAGCCCAGGTAAGTGTTTTATGTAATGATTATATACATTTCATTTCCCTTTTATGTAATGTGGTCCTGACCCTGTAACCATGGCAACCACCAAGTGGTATTGTATGAAGGTATGCCTATGCATTACCACAGTGTGTCCATTTTTCACATGTACCTAGACCTCTATAACCGTTGGCAACTCCAGTCCTATTTACATATTTAAATGGGGGTGTGGCTATGTATTTGGTCTCCATTAATCTTCAGGTGTGTTTTCTCCTTGAGGCATAGAAGTCCCTGTTCCTTCAATGGAAGTTTCCCTTTTATGTAGGGGTGGAGCTTTAAGTCTTTAGTACCACCCACCACTGTCCCCTCATGAGTGTTATTCAACAGTACAATACTGTGTAGGCCTTATATCAGTGTGATCACTGTGCATCTCTTACAGGAAAACCTCCTTCTTCCTTGGGGAAGGCATGGCAGCACACTAATAAGGACTCCTCTTCTTCTGGGTCACAATCCAAGTGGCAGGCTCTCCCAGAGTGGGCCAGTGAGGATAACATCAGCAGCAGCAGTGCCGTAGGGAGTTTTGACTCCTCTGGAAACTTTGCCTCTTCTCCAGCCAAAGTATGTGCCCTTTGAATATACATATATGAGGTTCATGTTTCAGTGTTCAGTTCTCTCAAGTGTGTTCTATAAAATGCTTGGTCACTATATTATACAGTACCATACATTTTTATAATCATGTTGTTTGCATACATATCCACCCTCTATTCTGCATGCATGACTACCCTTTACCACACATCTATAGTTGAATACATCTCTACCACTACTTATCTAGTCATGTTCCCAGACCCCTCCCCCATACACTCGTACACTAGAGGGCCCTATCTGGTCATTAGGCTTGGCACTCCAGCCCCTCGGTGAGCTGACCAATCAGAAAGTAGAGCTAACCAGTATGTAGACTTTTGTATATTGAAGCTTACACCATGTGCCACTTCCAAGCTATCTGATTGGCTAGTTTGTTGAGGAAATGGCTAGGCCAAGCTTTATGACTCTAATGACCAGTTGGGGTTTGGGGGGGGGGGGGGGTTGGGAACATATTCACCCTTTACCATACATGTTTCTATGAGGTGTAAAAATGCATCATTGTACAGGAAACCAAACCTGTGAAATCTAGTGATAACCTAATTGATGCAGTGGAGTGTGATGACAGCCAATCCAAGGTGAGGTTCAGTGTGTGTGTGTGTGTGTGTGTGTGTGTGTGTGAGAGAGAGAGAGAGAGAGAGAGAGAGCTATAATAACCCTGTTCCATTTAGCTGATTAATGAGGAATTTAAAATTGAAGTGTCCTACTCATCAAAAGGTGGTTCCACTTGGTATACAGAGGTGTCCTCATTAGGGGGTTGGAATAGAGGGTTCTACTGTATCCAGAGGTGTCCTCATTTCAGGGGGTTGGAATAGAGGGGTTTCACTGTATACAGAGGTGTCCTCATTTCAGTGGGTCAAAATAGAAGGATTCCACAGGTGTCCTTGGAAGAATAGAGAGGTTTCTCTATAGATGTGTTCCATAGAGAGATTCTGTTATATCTCTATCGCTAACTACTAGAATAGTCATTTTTTTTGTTTTCCCAGTCACAATCTCCAGATCACCTGACCCTCAGTCACCCTCCTCCTCCTAAGAAGGAACACCCTCCAGCTACGCTGCACTTGACTAAAGAAACTGTTACTCAGTCTCGTTCCCAATCCCAATTCCATAATAGGTCTGAAGCTGGAACCAACTATAAGACATTGGTACTGGACCCTCCCAATCAACAGTCAACAGGCTCCAACATGGCAGAAAAATTACCTCTTTCAGCACCGAAAAGTGGACCACAGCTTCATATTTCCACTCGGACTAAACCACTCGCAGAGGTTTCATCTTCTAACACTGTTCAGTCATCCTCGGTTTCTTATGGACAGATGTCTTCAGCTAGTCTCAATTCATTCAGTGTTCAGAATCCCCCTCAGCAGATCTTTCCTGGGGGAGTGACTAATAGTGGGTTACTTATAGCCACACCCAGTTCCTCCTCCTCCATGCCCAGTTCTCTTAACAGTGCTATGAATATTGTGTCACATGACCAGGACGGCAGTGTGTTTTCTCCCAGCAGCATGGATGATGAGAGAATGAAAATCATTGAAAAAGTGAGTCAAGACATGAAATAACATGATACAAAGGAGCAAGCTTGCCCTGATAGAAGGCAGTTCTCCTGAGGACTGTCATCATATTTGTGGTAGAGTCTACTGAAAGGCTTACTTGCTCCTTTGATAACTCAGTCCAAGGTATTGATGTTGGAGGATTCCAGGGAAATTTTCCCTTTTTTTTTTTTTTTTTTTTTTTGCTGATTTTTATGCTCTGAAGGTACAAATGCTGATTTGGCAATAATTATGACCAAATTTCTCTGGTTCACTTTGTGGATGGTGTTTCATGTACAGTGGAACTTCTCTCTTCAGGAACAAAGTAAAGTGTCCTGATTAGAGGGGTGGCCTCTTATCAGGGCTGAAGGTTTATTAATGTAGTTTGGAGTGTCCTTAATGTAGAGATATCCTCATTTCAGTGGGTTGAAATAGAGGGGTTCCACTACATAGAGGTGTCCTCACTTCAAGAGGTTGAAGTAAAGAGATTCCACTATATTGAGGTGTCCTAACTTTAAGGGGTTGGAATATAGAGGTTAGAGGTGTCCTCATTTCAGTGGATTGAAGTAGAGAGATTCCACTATGCCCTAGCCCTAGCCCTAGCCCCTAGGTATCCTCAGTTAAAGGGGTGTGGTTCCACTATTATATATGGAGATGTCCTTACTTTAAGGTGTGGGAACAAAAGGGTTACGTTGTAATATGGAGATGTTGAGATTGGAATAGAGGGATTTCACTGTTATCTATACAATCTTTCCCCAACTGAAAGCACATTGTGAACTGTAACATAACCACATAGTGTATGTGTTGTGTGTTGCTTTAAACTTAAGTAGCATTATGTGATATCTGTGGTGGTCTCTTCCATACACTACAGGCAGCTGAAGCCCTCCTGTCCACTGAAGAAGAAGACACACCCACTCCAAGTCCTACAACTAAACAGACAGTGCCTTCCCAGCTCACAGGTTTGACTTAGCTTCCAATTGTATTTATAATAATAAAGTGATTTGTTGATATAGTAGCACTTCTCTGTTTACCCTGGTACTAAATAAAGAGAAGAGTCTTTATTAGAGGGGTGACCTCATTTCAGGATGGGGAATTTTATTAATGCTAATACACAAGATGTTATTTGGGACATGTCCATGTGTCCTTAATACAGAGGTGCGGAATAGAGTGGTTCCACTGTATACAGAGGTGTCCTTATTTCAAAGAGTTAGAATAGAGAGATTCCAGGTGTCCTCATTTCAGGAGGTTGGAATAGAGTGATTCCACTGTATACAGAGGTATCCTCATTTCAGGAGGTTGCAATAGAGAGATATCACTATATACAGAGGTGTCCTTGTTACATCTGTGTCAACTAGATTCTTAAAGTTTGGAGGAGTTTGCTGATTACATTTATACAGGCACTTAGTTGCAAGTGTATTGGGTGGTTTGTAAAGTTATGTGTGTTTATCCAGGAACAATCATAAAACAACAAAATACAAGGTCCATTCTCGATGCTCCTCAACCTCTGACCTCTCCAGATATGAATAAATGGTTGTATAAGGACCCACAAGGTGAGATCCAGGGCCCATTTTCGGCCAATGACATGAAGAAATGGTATGAAGCTGGCTATTTCACTATGGATTTGATGGTACGAAGAGCCTGTGATATGGTTCTCTTGCCACTTGGTATGTGAGGAATAACTTGTTACCCTGTTACCTTTTGTTTCAATATTGCAACTTGTAGGTCAGGTGATCAACATATGGGGGCGTGTCCCCTTTAATCCTGGGAATAGTGTACCACCTCCCATAAGGCCCAATGACCGTTTCTGGCAAAGAATATTCCAGCAGCAACAGGTTAATAGTTGTACAGCCCACATTGAACTTAGAGATGAAAATTGCAGCTTGTGATTAGCCATTTGTCCTAGCAAATGCCGTGGAACCTCTCTATTCTGGACACCTTCGGACAGATTAAAATGTCCAAATTAGAGAGATGGCCTCATTTCTCGAGTGAAGTTCTATTAATATTAATATACAAGCTGTTATTTGGGGCATGTCCAAGTGTCCTTTAAAGAGGTGTCCTTGTTTGAATAGAGAGATTCCACTGTATACAGAGGTGTCTTCATTTCTGGGTGTTGGAATAGAGAGATTCCACTGTATACAGAGGTGTCTTCATTTCTGGGTGTTGGAATAGAGGGGTTCCACTGTATGCAGAGGTGTTCTTGTTAAGGGAGTTGGTATAAAGAGGTTCCACTTGTATAATATGATATTCTTGTTGAGGGAGAAGTTCCACTGTTGTGTTAGTCTGTAGGTCTTTTTGTCCAGTCAAATCTCAATTGAATCCAAAAATTCTAAAGGTACCACAACCTATTTCTATATAGCAATGTTGAAGGTACCCTCCTTCTTTCCTTCATTTAGTTGGGAGGGGTGGGGGTGTAGGTGGGGGGATTGGGAGGGGCATGGGTAGGATGGGGGTGGGAAACATACTACACCTACCTGAAGGGTGTGTCTAGATGTTGAATTTTTATCAGACCTTTGTTCAGTCAGTCATTCAATGTCTTGGGCAGTTGGTTACTCTGAGAAGGGGTGGGACCTGGGGGAGAGGCTCAACATGCCCTCTCTACATGTATTTAGAGTATGCAAATGTCCTAGTCATATGTTTTGATCGAACAACAGTTCCTGTACCAGCAACAGCAGTTGCTATTGATGCAGAAGAAGATGCAGGCCTCAATGGTGGCAGCCACTGTGACCACTGCCCAGCAGCAACCTCAGCAGTCTGGACCCTTGACAGGACAAACTCATTCTATTCCTACTCCACAGAGAACATCGGACTCCATCTGGGGCGTGACGGTCAACCCCAAGGACAAAGGTATGGAAGAAGTGCAGTGGAGCAGTGGAACCTCTCTATTCAGGACACTATGGGATAAGATTAGAGGGGTGGCCTCATTTCAGGAAGTCAAGTTAATGCTAATGCACCAGAGGTTCCACTGTTATACAGAGGTGTTATGGGGTAGAATAGAGAGGTTCCACTTGTGTTCTGTGGTGGAATAGATTGTTATTACCACAAAATGATTAGTGTTTTGGTAAATCTGTTTTGTAAACATCTTATAGATTCTACTGTAGACCAATGGCCTGAGATCACATCTGTGAACTCTATGTGGGATGATATAGCTCCAGTCAACACCACACCCCAGCAACCACCCACTAAAACCACAACCACCAACCACATACACATGCAGCACCATCAGGGCAGGAGGATGGTGGGAGGAGATGTGAGTGGGGCGGCTGAGAAGTTAGCCCTGCAGAGAGAGGCCCAGGAGAGGAAGAAGAAAGAAGAGACAAGGTGAGTATATGTGGAAACTTTGCTTATATGACTATCTAAAGATTAGACAATCAATGAATTGCCAAAAACTAATAACCACTTGTATATAGGTTACTGTTAAAACAATATTATAATAACCACTTGTATACAGGTTACTGCTATTATAATAACCACTTGTATATGCTAAAACAATATTATAATAACCACTTGTATACAGGTTACTGCTAAAACAATATTATAATAACCACTTGTATACAGGTTACTGCTGAAATAGTATTATAATAACCACTTATACACAGATTACTGCTGAAAGAGAGTAAAGGGTTAAATAGGCCATAATCATATATGCATACAGGTTACTGGCTGAGGCAGAGCATCAGCGTCAAGCAGCTGCTGCAGAAGAAGCCAAACAACGTGAGGTAGCCGAGATGAAGATGAGGAGACTGGAAGCTGAAAAGCAGAGAGAGAGGGAAGAGAAAAAGAAGATGGAAGAAGAGAGACAGAAACAAGTAATGGCTGAGCTGGAAAAAAGACAGAAGCAACAAGAAGGTACATAGAGAGTCCAGTAATGTAATAGAGGTCAGAGGTCAAGAGGAAGTGGGTCACAATAAAAGCCCAACCCATTACTGTAAAAGAGGTCAGAGGTCAAGAGGACATGGGTCACAATTATTGCACTTTTTGAGCATCAAAGAATCACAATCAATCACTAGAATAGCCCTCAAGCAAAATTCCCTGTGGTGCTCCAGCACTAGTAGCCACCAAAGGAGTAAGCTTACCCACACTAACCCACCTCATCTGAGTTTCTGGAGTTAAAATGTTTATTATTTCACATTCCTATTGCCAGAAGAGGCTAGGCTTCTCCAACAGCAACAGAGGAGAGAAGGACTGAAGAGAGCACAAGACAAAGAGAGAGAGAGACAGCAACTATTGTCAGCAGAGAGGGAGAGGCAGGCCAGACAACAGCAGCAGCAGGCCATAGCATGGATGCAAACGGCTGGTACCAGCAGTGGTAGTCTCGGCAGTGGTGGTGGTGGTCTTGGTGATACTCCTACCAGACAGAATCCCAGTGCTTCCATCCTCCAGATACAGCAGGAAGAAGCTCTGGCCTCAGAGAAGGTGTTGTTATTATATAAAGTACTGGGGTGTGTGTATCATAATTTTCGTGTCTAAATTTTAATTTTCATGAGATTTTCATGGTCATAGATCCTATTCTCTTGCCTAAAATTTTTTGGCGTAACAATTTTTTTCATGGTTATAGATATTCCACAAAAAAGTAAGAAAATTTGAATAACTGGCCCTTTACTGTAACGAGCTCTCTAATTTTGTTCACGTCTTTGGGACTGGTTTTAGGATAATATTGATCAGGGACACTCTGTTGAGGGAAAACTAGCATTGTTCTCTTCTTTCATTTTGCAGCGTCAGAGAGAAGAGATGAAACTTCACCAACTCCAGCAACAGATGCGGCAACAGCAGTTGTCACAGGCTACTGGGGGGTGGGGCACTACTGGAGCTGGAGGTGGGATGGGCCAAGTCAGAAAGTAAGTTTTATAGCTTCTATAAGTTAGCTAAAACGGGAATGTCCCTTTGATATGGATGGGGCTTTAAAGGGTGTGAAGCTCCACCCATTATCATCCTTGCGTTACCGTGTGGATATGTTCTCTAGTGCTGTAGTTCCTGGAGGGGGTGTGGCTAAACCCAAATCCTTCCTGGAGATACAGCAGGAACAGGAGAGTGACTTCCAGGTCCCTATAACCACACCTACCAAAGTCATTGGAAACAAAGCCAAGGTATCAGTGAAGTGTAGTTATCTGGTGTGTCTCACAACATTAATTTCTACTTTCCTTTGTCCCTTCAAACTTTCATCCCTCACTTATTTCTCTATCCCTTCTCCTTCCTTCTCCCCTCCCCTTCACTTCACTCCCCTCTTCTCCCCTCCCCTTCACTCTACTCCCCCTTCTCCTTCACTCCACTCCCCCTTCTCCTTCACTCCACTCCCCCTTCTCCTTCACTCCACTCCCCCTTCTCCCCTCCCCTTTACTCCACTGCTCACTTCTCCCCTTCACTCCACTGCTCACTTCTCCCCTCCCCTCCACTCCTCCACTCCTCTTCTCCCTCCCCTCCACTCCTCCACTCCTCTTCTCCCTCCCCTCCACTTCTCTTCTCCCTCCCCTCCACTCCTCCCTTCTCCTCTCTATCTCCCTCCCAATTCAGGTCTCGTCATGGAGTAGTGTTGCAAAAACTAGACAGGTACAAGTCCCACCTTCATGGACCCCCATATCCCCTGTCCAAACCATTCCTCCCACCAGCAGCATTGTAGTCAACCCTCAACAATCCAGACAGAAGAATTTATCGTATACAGCCAGTGAAGATAATGGTGATGAAGAAGAACGAGCATTCTGGAATGAGTGTGACATAGAGGCCAAGAAGAACCCAGTGTCTTCAAGGGATGGGGCTAAGACTGGTGGGAGTGGCAAGGGCAATAGTGATGGTAGTGGTGGAGGTGGAGGGGGAAACAAGAAGAGGAATGTACCTAAGGAAGAAGTGAGTGCTTAATAAGAGTGTCTTCCTCTAGTCTGGGTAAAGGAGGTTGTCTCTGTGGGAGAGATCAGGGAATCTCCCACCTACCCCTTTTCCAGGGGATATGTTTCTAGAAGAATGTTGGAGTCTAGACATCTCTCCTAAATTAATGAACTTTTCAAGGAAGAAGTTACTTTCTTGAAATTTAAAAACAATCCTTTAGATTGTTCTCTCACTGAGAGGGAGAGTGAGGTTGTCCCTCTATGAATGGAAGGGAGAGGGCTATTCCTCTAAGGGAGGGAGAGAGGTTTTCCCTCTATGTGTAATTTTAAGGTGACAGGGAGAGAGAGCTGACTATTCCCAATAAACTAACTTGCTTTCTTTTTTATCTCTAGCAAAAACTCAGAAGGCTATTGTCAGCTAATGATGCTAGTTCAGAGTTCAACAGCTGGTGTAACCAGGAGCTCCATAAGTTCAACACGGATGTGGACAGTAAGAGAGATGTGTGCTTTACACCATCAATGTAGATTTTAACCAGAATTGCTAATAAGTACTGATTATATGGTGTGAAAATTCCCCTGTTCATACTCTCTGTTGGTTCTGTCTGGCTGTGGATGGGACTGCATGGCAGACTGTCTGGTGTGCTAACAGGCAATTCAGGGTCTCCATTAGTTGAACTAGCTGTGTTTGTAGTCTCTGTTGGTTAGAATAAGGATCTCTATGAATTAGAACATCCAGTATGTTTAGGGTCTCTATGGATTAGAACATCCAGTATGTTTAGGGTCTCTATGAATTAGAACATCCGGTATGTTTAGGGTCTCTATGGATTAGAACATCCAGTATGTTTAGGGTCTCTATGAATTAGAACATCCAGTATGTTTAGGGTCTTAGAACACACTGTAGCATGTAGCATATTAAAATCCACATTCATGTTGAGCCTGGGTAGCTGCTTGTTATAGTCTATTCATGTTCATATGAGCCTGGGTAAATGACAGTGTTTCTATCAATAATGATCTGGTCGTGCACCAAAGTTGCTATCCACCCTCTAGCCACTTGCATTCTGTGTGGTCTATGGCACTTGTGTCTGTTAGAACATAGCATGAACTTGGATGGCATGGTCTCTGTTTGAACATGGTATGGTTAGGCCTCTGTCAGAATATGATGAGTTAGAGTTTGTAAAGAACTAGGGTATCTGTTAACTAAAACAGGACTCCGTATTAACATGTTTACATATGCAGCCATTCTTAATCTCTCTATAGCTGCAACATTTATCAGTTTCCTACTGGAGGTGGACTCGGTGTATGAGGTACATGACTATATCAAGTCTTACCTGGGAGAGAGCAAAGCAGCACATGATTTTGCCAAACAATTTCTGGAGAAGAGACAAAAACTAAAGCCACCATCTCAGCAGGTAAGTGGAAAGAAATGTAGCTCAATTTAACTTGTTAAATATTCTTACCCTTCCTTTCCCCTCTCTCGCTCCTCTCTCCTTCCTCTCCCCTCCCCTCTCTCCCCTCCCTCCCCTCTCTCCCTCCTCTCCCCTCCCCTCCCCTCTCTCCCTCCCCTCCCCTCCCTCACTCTCTTCCTCAGTCCAAGAAATCTAAGACGAGAGAGAGAATTGCCAGTAACAGCCGGTCAACAGATGAGCCATCGTCCAAAATAGACCATGATGGGGGGAACTCCACAGGAGAGGGAGGAGGGGGAGGAGGTGGCTCAAGGTCAAGCAAAAAGAAGAAGAAGAAGATGCAGAAAGTCAACCCGGCAGCCATGCTAGGTTTCACAGTCAATGCTGCTGACCGACCTAACATGGGAGAGATTCAATCAGTCCATGACGATACATGAGAGATGTGGTATATACATACCATGCACATACAATCAATGTACATGTGGGAGGGGCAGAAAGTGGGTGGGGAACATTTCATTAACTTCTCTTTTTTTGTTGTTTGTTTGTTTGTGTTTGTATGAGATAAGCTGAGCTGGCAGCTGGCATCTTATTCTATTAAAAAATGTCTTTATTGCATGTAGGATTAGAGCTAGGATAGTCTGAAACTGGCTATCATGACTATGGTACATGGAATCCCTTGAAATAGTGTCATATCAGCATATTTAGATCCAGTTGGTAAAGAACTAATGTACTTGAGAGTGTAACCTCTATTCTTGCGACTAATTAAATCTGTGGTCTCATTTTCAGGGAGTTGGAATAAAGAGGTTCCATATTGTATAGAGGTGGGTATATATCCTCATTTCAAGTGGGTTGGAATCGAGTTCCCAACACTAACTGACTGACCACACCTATAGTCACACCCATTTATGCTAAATCCATGAACATTGAATAGCCACACCTTTGTACTGTATTCCACGGTTGGTTAACCACGCCCATACTTATTTTATGCCACACCCTTTATGCTGATCATTAATTAAAGTTAAGTGAATAACCAATGGCCACACCCCATTGGAAACTCAAGCGTCTAAGCCTTTCAAGATTAATGTATACAGTTTTTTAATGTCAACATTTGTACAAGTGAGAGTGTTGCCATCTAAATAATTCTGTGTTGCTAGAAAAACTACATACTAAACATAACTGTCATTCTCATGAGATAAAAAAATAATTCTTAGCTTGAGGTTTAAAATGGAGATTGTGGTTCAAAAAAAAGAAAATATTGCTTTCTCATAGATATTACATAAGCTTTGACCAATCAAAATCATCGTCGTCGTCGAATAGATCAGTAGCTGCTGATCTTATGGCCACACCTCCCTGAGTTTCGGACAGTGGTACTCCCGAGTTGAGTGAAGGAATGTGACTGAAAGTTCCATATTGCTGATTAATTTGAGAAGGGTTAGACCCTACTGATAAACTCGACTGTCCCTGCAGTGAAGTGTGGCTGTTAGGACTAGGAGTCCTGTTTTGATAGTTACAAGTTGTTGTCGGAGCCTGGTGCATGCTTAGCAATGGAGACGCTATATCCAGCTGGTGATGTGGGTGGTACTTAGACATGAGGTTATGTCCATTGACTCCGCCCATAAGGTGCCCGCCATGAGACACTATTGCTGTATTGTGATGGTGTTCGTATTCACTAAGTCGTGGGGTAATATTTGAACTACCTGTCAGAAACCTGTTGTTTAGCTGTGAAAGAAAGTGGTTGAAGGAGGTGTGGATTTCTGCGTATAACTCTGGCTCTAGACCAAACTTGTCTCGTTCCCCAGCTTTGAAAGAATCCATGAGACCTTGTATTTGTGCTGGGTCCAATTTGTCCCAGTTGTTTGTCTCTGCAATGTCACGAAAGCTCTCCATGAGGGAAGTAAACTGAGGATTGTGAATCGAACTAAACATTGTTGACGCCGATGCCCCGAGGGGTAGGCTTGAATTAGATAGCCCCAGGTCATTTGAAGAGTTGGAGTTATCAGGAATGATCCCGTGTTCGTCTATGTCGTTAAAATATTCACCAGGTTGGAGAGAATGACCGAATATGGACTTGTACAAGCTACGGAAGGAAGAACCAAGGTCATCAAATCCTTCTCTCTCGGTGAAAGCCATTCGTATGTGAAGGCTGAGAGAAGAACTGTCGGATATTGAGTTAGAATAATGGAAGGCAGAAGAGATTGGAGGAGGGGAGGGGCTGTAAGGGGAGATGTACGTTGCTCGTTTAGTTCTAGGGCCGTCAGGGATTGTGTTAAGCTCAGCTAGTGTAGGTGAGGGGACTGCTGTTGGCGAGACCTGTTTCTCTCTCCGATGTTGATGGTGGTGGTTTCTAGACTTATATTTGTTTTCTTGTTTTTCCGACTGTTCATCTGTAGTCTGTTGCTGGGAATGGGAAAAGGTTATGTGAAAGTGATTCCAGAAGAAATTCTATTCCAATACACTGAAATGGGGACACCTATATACACCTTTATTTCCCTTTTGAAATGAGGACACCTCTGTATGCAGCAAAATCTCTTTATTCTAACCCCATGAAATGAGAACACCTCTAGCTCTGTATACAGTGAAAATACAGCGAATCCCTCTATTCTAACCCCCTGAAATGAGTGACACCTCTGTATATACATTGAGTACACTCTGTATACACGTTCCAACCCCCTGAAACAGTCCCTCTACCTCCTCCTTCTTCCCCCTTCACACATCCCCACAAAAACTTCACAAATCATTTTACTATGAATAACATAAATTAATCAAGATCAAACACGAAAGAGTCCAGATTTACACTCCCTCGGGAAGAGAGGGAGTTACAAAGGACGAATAATGCATATCAGAGATTAATTACCGAAGATTGTGTGTGGATGGCTTTGCAATGGTTATTTAGAGAGAAAAATTCACAAGTTTTGTCTAAGAGGCAACCACTGTGTAATCATAGCATGCAAGTTGTAAAAATAGAGCGTTTGAGCAGATAAATTCTTGGAACAACCTACGCTAGATCTAAATACTGAAAGGTGGAAATTACATGGCTGGTTTGTGTCAGCTTATCTGCTAAACTCATGATTTAAGTAAAAATGGAGGCCATTTTAATCATAGGCTAGATTCTAGGTTGAGCCTGGTCGAGTTCTGTTTTTGCACAGTCAGCATCCTTGAAATTGAGGCCCCATGCAGTAGTGAATTATGTTACAGTGGAATCTCTATTCAAGATACCTTGAGACAAATCAGAGTGTCCTAATTAGAGGGGTGACCTCATTTCTGGGAGGGAAGGTATTTAATATACAAACTGTTATTTGGGACATAGCCATCCCTTGCCCCACCCCCTTCAGGAGAGAGAAAAAAAGAGGCTACCACTTGAGACTATATATGAGACGTCACAAAGAAATGATTGATGAACCACTTGAAATGAGGACACCTGTATAGAGTGGAACCTCTCTATTCTAATTCCCTGAAATGGGGACATATCTGTGTATAGTGGAACTCCTCTATTCCAACACCCTGAAATGGGGACATGCACTTGGTTACAGTTTGAGTGTTAGAAATTAATCCCTGAAATGAGGTTACCCCTATAATCAGAACACTAATTTTGTCACAAGGTATCTGGAATAGACTTATTGCAAACTGGACAACACGAGATGGGTGGTGGACACAACTATATCGTACTGCTATAAGTAAAATGAACTGTATCAAATGGTAGGATAGACTCCATCACTACATCTTTGTTCCAGAGACTCTATACATGTATATGCTCTAATCAACATGTGGGATCCTTATACTTTCAATGGTAATCACATGTTTACAACATTCTCAGAAATAGGCCATGATTCTAATAGAGATGTCATGATTATATGTTACTGAGCCTGAAAACTTGAGTTAGCAGTCTATATTCATAATCTGCTAAAGCTGTCACAGCAGCTGCTGGAATGTGTCCTTTTAAAAGTGGTTACCTTTGGAATGGCCTGCTTATAGAAGGTTCCTCTGTGTATTATTAATTAGGCCCCCAACTGTGGTGTCTCATTTCAGGGGGTTAGAATAGAGGAGTTCCACTGTATACAGAGGTGTCTTCATTTTAGGGGATGTATACAGAGGTGTCTTCATTTCAGGGGGCTGGAATAGAGGGGTTCCACTGTATACAGAGGTGTCTTCATTTTAGGGGATGTATACAGAGGTGTCCTCATTTCAAGGGGCTGGAATAGAGGGGTTCCACTGTATACAGAGGTGTCTTCATTTTAGGGGATGTAATACAGAGGTGTCCTCATTTCAGGGGGCTGGAATAGAGGGGTTCCACTGTATACAGAGGTGTCCTCATTTCAGGGAAGTAGAATTTGTATGTTATCACCCTTGGGGAAACAACCAGTTATAAGTAGTAAGCTTGGAACTAGCACAGGTACTATATATAACATTATATTATGGCTGACTGTTTACATATTATGAGAATTCTTCCACTTTGTGGGTTTATCATTGCAAAATCATATCAATATAAGGATTCTTACTCTTTTGCACCCACTAGAAGAGTTTACTCTCTCTCTCTCTCTCTCTCTCTCTCTCTCTCTCTCTCTCTCTCTCTCTCTCTCTCTCTGAGCTTGCATGTACATTGACTGTATGTGGTTTCCATGGAGGGGAGTGAAGTAAACACTTCCACTCTCACACTTCCTAATGATAGTCATTTACACTTAGCTAGTGGTAATGTAGAAAAATGAACCCTCTTCAAGGTAATGAACCCTCTTCAAGGTAATTACAGTATTACCCTCTGGGGACTAAAATGGTATCAATTTGCAGGTCTTCAAAACCAAACACTTGATCTAAATAAAACACATCCATAGATTGCTACACTGTCTGTATGACAGGTCAGCTTAAACATAAATAAACATTCCAGGTTTTCTGTTTGGATGGTTGTCTAGGTAACGGATTATATATGGACTGCATGCAAGCTTCTATGGTTCAGTGGAATTCAGTTGATCATGATGGAATGTGTTTCAGTGGAATGGAATGTATTCAGTGGAGTGGAATGTGTTTCAGTAGGATGGAATCTATTTCTGACCTACAAATGCTTACTCTGTCACTTGCTTTCCTCTTCCTTGGGAAACCCGAGAGAGATATGGAGTCACTGCTCTCCTCCAAGGGGGTGGGGTCAATCTCCCAGTAGGATCCCTGAGGTATAAGGATTACATATCTGAATCCTTAACTAACAAGTAAATTCTGTGTGGGAGGAGTTACCATTAATTAAAGAGATGTCCTTAATTGTACACATCTCTCCTCCTTATATTATCAACATGGGAATTTTGCACATATCTCTGCACATATCTCTCTCTATAGACGTTTAATATGCAATGTCTATTGTAAAAAGGATGTCTTGTCATATTAACCAACTGTATGATTTGTATAAATAGCTTTCTAATGTCCTTATTAAAGGAAACATTCTTAAGATGTTATGTAGCACTAGATGTTAGAGGATTCTCCATTTCCTTTCTCTCTCCTGACTACATAGTTTTAGAAGTGGTATTGGGAGAATTTATTAATGCAGTGAAATGGGTGAATTCCATCCCATCAAAGAGGATTAGGCTTCCTCCCACTTCAATATCACCACTTGTGGCCCTACTCAAATGACCTACAAACTCCACATCAAATAGAACTCTATAGTGAGATATTAATTCCATCTTATAAATAGATCATTGAGGAATTTTATTATTGATCTAGTCCCCTCCTCCTCCTACATCCCCTCCTACTTCTCTCCTATATCTCCTAGTCTCCTCCTCCTCCTACACCCCCCTAATCCCCTCCTCCTCTCCTACATCCCCTAGTCCCCTCCCCCCTGTATTCCCTAGTCTTCTCCCCCTCCCCTCCTACACCCCCCTAGTCCCCTCCTCTTCCCTCCTACATCCTCCTAGTCCCCTCCCCCTCCCCTCCTACATCCTCCTAGTCCCCTCCCCCTCCCCCTCCTACATCCTCCTAGTCCCTCTCTTTCTCCCTGGTCTTAAAACTGGTCATACTTGTCTGTTATACAGGTGGATCTCCTCTATTCCAACACCCTAAAACAAAGACACTTCTGTATTAAGGACATTTGGATAAACCCCAAGTAACAGCTAGAATTTCACACCCTGAAATAAGCCCACTCCCTCTAATCAGGACACTTAGTAACCCCAGGATGTCAAGAAGTTCCACTGTGCCTACAAGAAGAGTGGTTAGCACAATTGACTCACCAAGTGATGAAACCACTAAGTGCCCAATAACCATAACAACTTGCTCACAAACCTAAGGCATAATTATGTGGTCATAGACACACCCACTAAGTCTAATTGAGGGTGTGTACTGCTAATAATAATTATAGTGTACACTTGCTGGGTGGGAAGAGGAGATCAAATTCTAGTCCTGTATATATTGAGGTGTGGACTGCTTATATAGTGGAACCTGTATATAGTGGTCACCCTTGGGACACAACCAGTTGACTGTTATACAGAGGTGGTCTGCTCATACAGTATAACCTGTACATAGTGGTCACCCTTGGGACACAACCAGTTGGCTGTTATACAGAGGTGGTCTGCTCATACAGTAGAACCTGTACATAGTGGTCACCCTTGGGACACACCTATTTCACTAGTTAGCCTTAGCCTATGGACTCACTTTTCCAGGGTCTTCCTTTGGTCGAGGGACTTTTCGAAAACACTTATTAAGTGAAAGATTATGTCGAATAGAGTTCTAAAAAATAGAAGCATTTAGATGGAATCTCTATGAAGGTGCATGATTGGGTGTGATATATCAAGTAGTCAGTGACACTAGCTACAGTATCCTATTATCTATACACATACAATATGGAAATAAAGTGTCATTTATAAAGACATTTCACTATTAAGGACAATCTCTACATAAAGGACAATTTCCAAGGTCCCAATAATATGTCCTTTATAGAGAGGTTCTACTGTATCACTTCTGAATTAAGGACAACCCCTATATAAAGGACAACTTCCAAGGTTCCAGTGTGTTCTTTATAGAGAGGCTCACTATATATTGCCCAAGAACAACCTCTATATAAAGGACAACTTCCAAGGTTCCAGTGTGTTCTTTATAGAGAGGCTCACTATATATTGCCCAAGAACAACCTCTATATAAAGGACACTTTTTAATGGTTTTGATAGAGGAGATTCTACTACTGTGTGTACATGGATAAGTAAGAACAAAACACTTAAAAGAATATACAGGTAAGTACCCTCCCATTTCTTGGATCAGCTGTTTCAATAAAGGAAGTTAGGTGCTTCATTAGTGGAGCATGGCAACATAAGACCCTCTCTAAGGATACCCCTGAAATGTGGACATTCATTAACCCCAAACTACTTCCTTGCCACAGATTCTTAAAGTTTAGGAGTAGTACTATATGTATATACAACACCACACTTTCCTCCTTTCTCAAGAACACCCCCATGAATGATGTATATATTTTCAATGCAACTGGTTACTTCCTATCATGAGAGCTAACAAGAAGCTCTTTTATTAAAGCTTTAAGAGAAGGCCATTACTATAGAAAATAGGAACAGATTTTGATCAGTGCATGCCTAGGAATTTGCTCTGCTGCAGCCCAGTAAGGTCAGAGAGAAAGTAAACTGTAAACTCATTGCAAGCAACAGAAATGTTTTAGGTAAACTCTGGAATGAACCATAAATTCACATGATTAATAATGATGAGGTAGAAAACCATATTAAAGAGTTTTATTGGTATAAAACCACTGAGTAAAGGAAAGAAATTAGGTCATTTTGCAAACTCATAGTCCCCTCATTCCAAGATCAAGGAAAAGCTGTTAGGACTAACTCAATTTCTGGGAATAATGAGTGAATGGATGGATGGTGATGTGGAATAAAGCTTAGCTTAGGCTGCAGTCAGTGTATTGGTGCAAAGCCATCCTGTAAACAATGTATTTTTTGCACAATTATCTCTCTATTAGGAGCATCAAGTGCAATAATAACATTATATACATAGATAGAATCTATATACTCATTTCTATCAACATTAAAGAAATGTTTATTTAATATAAGGATGTTGAAATGTTAAAGGTTCTCCTCCATGCATTTATCCTGCCTGTCCCTTGATTGAAAAATGCATGTAATTACTACATTATAGTTATTGTCACAAATCACTGTTTTTATGTTATAAGTAAGTGTGTTCCCTTAGTTATGGTCTAGTAGTTATTAATTCTCCTTAAATTTTAAGTACTATAATGGCTGCAGGATGTTCTGTCAGCTGTCTGAACTAGTGCATCACTGATAACAACAAAAGACTAACAGTTATCACAGTTGAAGCATGAACTATTAAGCCTTAATGGCCAATTGTTTAGTCTGTCCGTTTAAAACAGCTCACCTTCCATCCTGTACCAGCATCTTTATAGTAAGGGAAATTTGATGATATCCAATTGTAGATCTCACTAAGAGTCATTTTTCTCTTCAAGGAGCTGTTAATGGCGAAGGTTATCAGTGCAGCGTAAGAGAAGGGCGGCTTGGCGTCGTGATAACGATAGGCCTGCGCCTCCATTGGGTCCAGTCTCGCTGTGAGATCTATGGGACTGGGGGGAGGTTTCCTCGTCGGTGGCCTGATTTTAGGAAACTCTCCTGGCGCTTCCATCTTCCCTACAGTTCCTGGTCCTCCTCTGAGTCTAGGGAGCCAGTCTATAGCAGTCAGACTGTTCCCAAGCTCCATGTTATTTATAATAAAAAGACAGCTACGCGACACGTAGCTAGCTACTTCTTCCTGAATTCCGTAGCTAGCTAGCTAATCTATATGCAGCTGGTTGAACGAAATTTGTGTAGTTAGCTATTGTCGAGAGTCCAGAATACTCGTAGGAACATGTATCTTCTCTCTTTTATATCCTAGAGGACTATGTACAGGTGGTTTTGGTTCAGTGGCTACCAATAACCAGACGTCCCAGAACTCACTGTCTGCTCTCTGTACATCTTTTCATTCAGCTAACAATTTTGGAGGTGTGGGGGAGACCAGTGAATATCATTAAGACATAATTGGCAATTAAAATTTTAATAAGAGGGTTTCCCTCCTTAGTCATGTCAAATTAGTCTCTAATGTATTGAGAGAGCTAGAGTGGGTTACATGTTTTTCTTTGTGCTTCTCATCTGATTAGTGATTTTGGAGTGTAATAATTATATTGCTGCTAGTGGGTGTATGGTTGCTTTCACACTTGCACCCACACCCACAAAAGTAGGCGTGGTCATGGGTATGGTCCAACTTCAGCTAATCTGTGTTATAGTCCAGAAAGTCTTCTGGGCTGTGCCTGAATGTAGGCATGGAAGATTATTGTACACTGACAAAAATAATGTCCCCCTTCATCTTTCTGGCTGTATATATAATAACACAGACACTGGGTAATGCTGTTTTTAGCTGCATTTTAGTTACTTCAGAACCTGATTTGCTAAACTACACAGAATATTCCAGTTCATCAAAGAAAATTGTACTGCTTTGGCAGATAGCTAGTATCCGTTTATTAATATTGTGAATAATATAAAAGGGGGATTCAACAGCCACTTAACCCTTTACCCATGCTCAAGCTAATACAGTAGAACCAATAAAGGACCCTCCAAAATCAGGGCAACTTTTGTACAAAGGACAACTACATAGCATTTGGTTTATCTCTATATCTGAGGTAAGCCAGCCTCCTTATATACATTAGACTTTCTTTTATTCAGAGGTGAAATAAGTACAAGGACCACGAGTAAATCTCTATCCTTTATTAAGAGGTTCCACTGTAAATAGAGTATTTATGACTTACAATGTTATACTCAATGTAGCAATGCACTATCCTAATGCTATAGATGCTGAATGCAATTAATTCAGCTGGAAGGAACATACCACACGAGGTATTATGTAATTTAATGTGGTTTGAAACACCACCTCACTAACATCCTTTCATGATTTCCTACAGAAAACACCACATAAGGTACAACTTCCAGTCCCCAAAGAATCCTAAGTCTATTATTCCAAATGATGACATCTGTAACCAGATATGTTATAATTCTATACAGGATATGCTGATTAACCAAGTGGTTTCACACAATGGAACCGTTTACTTACACAATGACAATGTTGTTGACTCAATTAAAATACTGTCATTATACAATTTCCAAAAAAAAAAAAAAAAAAAAAAAAAAAAGAAGAAAAAAATAATAAATATAATTTTATTAATTAAATAAAAATAATTAATTAAATTTTTTTCTGATAGTACAAATGTCATTGGTGAGAAGGAGATGATTTTGAATATGATTTCATAACTATGCAATGAAATGTACATCTCCCACAAACACAAAAGAAATTGGAATAGGAAATGGTCACACTATTTACCAGTTAGGTACAGAAAAGAACAAAGGGAAAGTTTAGCAATTGGTCATGAAAGATAAAAAAACCTTTATCTCATCCACAAATTATACAGTAGAACACATTATTACAAGATCCAGACGATGAAGGTGACAGGTGCCATATGTCACACACACACACGAGGAATTCCTGGGTGTCCAGTGGATGTGTGCCATCAGCAGTAATATGAGTGCGATTAATGTCTTACAATCTAGACACAATCTACGTTCCTGAGCCAATCAGCCAAAATAAAAAAATAGCAAATCTCTTGATAGATAAGAATCTTCTTCAAATGAGTGGCGATATATTAGTGGGGTACGTAGAGCCATGACCATAGGACTTTAACTCCAGGCAGACGACATGAACAAGCAGAGCTTCATAGTAAATAAATTAACCGAAGAGCGGACCACACTTATTTGATGATTCCGAGTGATATAACTAAACAGTAACCAGCACCCAATATGTGGGAACAGAACTATGTACGGAACTTTTATGCCTGAGTGCTACATCTTCTCAAACGTCAGTTGAAACCCACACTCAGAGCAGGTTTTAGTCCAGGTATCAGATTCAGGGTTATAGGTGTCCTCATTTTGAGGAAAGCTATGAACATGAGACTTCCCTGGGGTCGATTTTGACGTACTTGACTTGACAGCTTTTCGAAGAGCTGCATGTTAGTGATGATATAAAGATATTTTAACACGGGCATGGTTGTAAACTGGGAGGGGAGGGGGGAGGAAGAAGAGGGGTGGGGGAAGGAGGAGGAGGAGGAGTGGGGGAAGGAGGGAGAGGGCAAAGAAAGGAGGGAATGGAAAGAGGAAAGGAAGAAGGGTGTGTGTGAGTTATATAGGCAATGTCATAAATAAAGTGGTAGAAAATTTTTTTTTTTTACAGTTGCTGTTAAGCATGCCCAGTATTACTACCCACACAAAAACAACAGTATGGGGGGATTATTCTAGCAGTCTGAAAGGGGGAGTGGAGGGGGGGTTTCAAAAAAACAACATTATGGGGGGATTATTCTAGTAGTCTGAGAGGGGGAGGGGAGGGGGGTTTCACAAAACAACAGTATGGGGGGATTATTCTAGCAGTCTGAGAGGGGGGGGGGGGGTTTCACAATTGATAGAACTTCATGAGGTCACCCAGGACATTCTAGAATAGGTTTAACTGTAAATATGGTACATTGTGTGTATGTTGACCTTGACCACACAAAAAAAGATTCAAACATCATTTTCATTCCTAGCTATTCTCTATTGAGTTAAGGTGTTGGGTATAAAGTCCTCCCATGCATTTTCACACTCTATTAATTTACAACATTTTAATTAAAGTTTACATAGTTATAAGTATGTGCGTTAATAATACACTATTTTGAAGTTACTTAATAGCTATCTAGAATAAAGTTACTCTCATAAAGGAAGGTCCTATGGCAGCAGCAACTGAACAGTTTTCTGGCAAGTAAACTTTGACCACGTTATATAGCTCATGACCACCAATTTTCCAGCTAAAATCCTGCACATGCTTACCTCGATTATGTGGGCGTTGGCTACTGAGTGTTGGTGTGGTTCAGCTTCACGTCAGTTTCCTCAGAGAATACTGACTATTAGACAGTAAGTATGATATTTATCTATTAAAGGGAGTGTGGCCTAGGTCGGCATGAAAAAATATTTTTCCTTACATTGATTTTTTAAGTAGTTATGGTGGATTGAAGTCTGCCAAGTCGCTCCTTTATCCCTCTCAGCTGTAAAGCAACCGCTGGATCTTTTCATGTCGCCAGGCTCTAAGTCTAAATACAGCCTCTGAGGTGTATGGAATAGGAGTTGAGCGGCCCATTGCAGCTAGAACTGGTGAAGACCCCGTGAGTGTTGAGTATTTCCCCCGCTGTATTTGCTGCCAAGAATTTCACTTTTGTGTGCTCTAACTTCGCTGAAGTGTAGTGGAGTCTTAGTTGTAGCTATTGGTGTAGATTACTGCTTGTAAATTGGTTTTCATAATAAAATTTTATTGTATTTAGTGTGGTGACACTAAACATCACTAACTTGTACCTGCCCCCTTAACATTTACAAAGCAATGGCAAGACTTTCAGAGCTATATTATACATGCTATATTTTCCAGTACTACATGACCTTGGTTAAAGGCACCAGAGTGTTGTTTTGTACACCATTTCACTTCAGACCTCATAACTCAAAAATACCACAGATTGTTTACACAGTTACCAATAGATGCCAGACTCCTATTACTCCAAGCATAGATTCTTTGTGGGTAAAATATCAATCCTACCCCCCAAGTCGTGGAACTGGTAGTTCTTGGCTCTAGAGTTACATTCAACTTTTAAAAATATCCTGTTATGCCTTCGCTGCATATTTTTCTTCTCTCTTTGTAAATCGACTGATTCATAACAGTATTGTCTTGCTTAAGACCCACTTGAGGATCACTTGAAAACTGACACCATGCCAAGTTCATCATTACATTTAACTTAATTTACAGAGTACTTCAAGAATGAATGCTTCATCATACTTAAGTCACGTGTCAAAATCTTTAAAAAAATATACAAAAGATGTCGTAAGGTCAGACAAAAAAGATAAGCTGAGAGCTCAAACAGAACATTCTTTTGAATGCACTAAGAGTATAGAGAAGTGACTAATGGTGCGTGCTATTTGCATGTGGCATGTTCTGAATGTTGGGTTTCCTGGAAAGTAATTCCGACAGAGTCCATATTAAAACAATAGTTTAATGACTTTCACGTGTAGTATATTGCCTAATTACATTTGTACCATAACAGACTTCAGTCACTCAGTTGCTCTGATTAAATTAAATGACATTCATTGTTAATTTGCTATGCATTAAATAGAACACCTTTTGGATACTTCACCTAATGCTGGTCCCTATAGGGTCTGATAACTGAGCTTCCCATAGGGTGAGGTTCCACTGTAACTAATGCTGGTCCCCACAGGGTCTGTATAACTGAGGTCCCACTGTATATTATACAGACTAGTACCAGTCCCATAGGGTCTGTATAACTGAGGTTCCACTGTATATTATACAGACTAGTGCCAGTCCCATAGGGTCTGTATAACTGAGGTTCCACTGTATATTATACAGACTAGTGCCAGTATAACTGAGGTTCCACTGTATATTATATAGACTAGTGCCAGTCCCATAGGGTCTGTATAACTGAGGTTCCACTGTATATTATACAGACTAGTACCAGTCCCATAGGGTCTATATAACTGAGGTCCCACTGTATATTATACAGACTAGTACCAGTCCCATAGGGTCTGTATAACTGATCAACTGTGTATCATTTTCAGCTTGTACAAAATATTTTCTTTATGTAGTACACCTGTAGTACAATTCTACTAACAACAGTTAACTATTATAAGGAATAAAGGTGTTCCCAGAAGATGATAAGTTCAGCTCCTAGAATGTCCTTATATCAGGGTTCAAGAACTATTATAAATAGGTTTCCTGCTACTGTGGCAATGGTCAGGTACTCACACAGACCAATTTACAATAACATTGAAAATGAGAGTTCTTCAAAGTCCCAAAACATGGTCCAATAACAGGTGAAAAGTAGCCTTAATGAGTGTACTTTTAAAATATTAACTGAAGTTGGTAACACTATATCCAATTGATAGCTTTCATGTGTGACAAGTCAATTATTGGGTTATTTTTTCCCCTAGGTGAGGGGATCATTCTTCACATCTGCATATTTTGTGATCACTTTCACATCCGCATATTTTCACAAACCCAGTGGTCTCCATCAATGGAGTCGCCTGCTACGGTGTCTGATTATCAAATTTTCTCACCAGACCGAAGGAATGACCTCCACTTTCTGCCACCCTGCCTGAGCTGCCAAAAATAGCTCCCCTCCCTCTCATATAGCTAATGCTACTGTGCTAAAAATAGCTCCCCTCCCTCTCATATAGCTAATGCTACTGTGCTAAAAATAGCTCCCCCCTCTCTCATAGCCTATGCTACTATGCTAATTAATTTTATTATAAGATATCCTATATATACACTGAGTTAAACTAGCAGGCTGAAATAACCCAATATTAGGACCCCCTACGCTCCATAAAGAGGGAAGAGTGTGGCTCAAGTTTGAAGTGTGATTATATAAGGTACGTGTTTTCCCAAGCAATGGCTCAAGTTATGACCCACAAGCATAACACTATTTCCTTCACAGAATGTGAATCATCCACACACTTTAAACTGTATTCTAACTCCATGAAGTAAGTGTGGAACATCTTTATGAACAGTTGAACTCCTCTATTCCAATATCCTGAACTCCTCTATTTCAACCCCCTGAAATGAGGACACCTCTGTACATGGTGGAACCTCTTTATTCCAACCACCTGAAATCTGTATACAGTAGAACTCCTCTAATCCAACAAGGACACCCATGTATTAAGGACACTCAAATAATAGCATTAGGTCACCTTTCTAACCAGGAGATTACAATTTGTCCCAAGGTGTTCTGAATAGAGGAGAGGTTCAACAATATGTACCTTTAATCTCTTTGACATATTTCTTCTCTTTTATTTTCTCTCTCCTCTCAGCCTTCCTCTGCTGTTCCTCCATTAACCCTTCCTCTCCTCCCCAGATTTCATAGGCTCTTGCTTCAACCTGCAAAAACAGAATATGCTACATTCTCATTGGAGGTGGGGGTGAATGGGGGAGGGGCTTCAAGTATGACCCATAACCTGAGGTGTCCTCATACCAGAGAGTTTGCAGTGGGGGGGGTGGATGGGGGAAGGGTTCCAAGTATGACCCATAACCTAAAGGTGTCCTTATACCAGAGAGTTTTCAAATACTGACTGAAAAAGTGGCAGACTCCACTCCATCTATTGCAATAACGTATGAACTAGTCATACCTCATCATAAATAGATTGAACTGCAACAACTATATATGCCAGACACAGTGTCTGGTCTTAGCCTCATAAGCCAGGGCAGTGAGTTGGTTTTGATTTCCAATGTCACATTGCTTCCATCCATTTCCTACATAGCCAAAGCCACTCCCTCCCCCCTCCTTTCACCTAAAATTACTACTGCACATGCTCAATGTCTTGGAGTATGGACTGACTCAACTAACCACAAAATCACTTAAAACACAATAAGATTGCAAGCACTACTTGTTCCATTCCCCTCCTATTAGAGTGGTTAATTATGGGGAAGGGGAGGGGGGTTCCTATGACAATACCTGGCAGAGTAGAAAGAGTTTCATTTCTCCCCACTGTGAGCTATGAGGGTTCTTTTTCAACAGAAATGGCAACGAGGGACCATTTCTCTCACCAAAGTCACGATCCTGGAGCAGGAATCTCTGAAATGGTAAATTATCATATGAGATTTCCACTATAGGTTTTGATTTCAGGGTGGGGTGGAGGGTGGGGCTGATATTACTGCCGTGTAATCTGATCATACATTAAATCTGCCATCAGTAAAGAGGAAGGGAGGAGAGGGAGGAGGAGGAGAGAGAACAGTTCATATAAAATCCTTACCACCTATGAATTACCTGTTTTGCTTCTGTTTTGGTAATCAGAGAATGCTTTCCTGTTGGGTCCCTGTTAATTAACACATCAGACAGTAAGGGACACATCAGACACAACAGTAAGGAACACAAAAGCACATAGTACCAATGCAGTCTACTGCTAGTGCTAAAAATAGTAACATGCTGACATAATTAGAGTGATGCTCTTGACATTGATGAGTAAACTATTCATTTTACTCAGCTCACAGTTCACACCGCTCACTGGCTCACATAGTTCACACAGCTCACACAGTTCACACCGCTCACTGGCTCACATAGTTCACACCGCTCACTGGCTCACATAGTTCACACAGTTCACACCGATCACTGGCTCACATAGTTCACATAGTTCACACTGCTCACTAGCTCACATAGTTCACACAGTTCACACCGCTCACTGGCTCACATAGTTCACACCGCTCACTGGCTCACATAGTTCACACAGCTCACTGGCTCACATAATTCACACAGCTCACTGGCTCACATAGTTCACACAGTTCACTGGCTCACATAGTTCACGCCGCTCACTGGCTCACATAGTTCACACAGTTCACACCGCTCACTGGCTCACATAGTTCACACAGTTCACACCGCTCACTGGCTCACATAGTTCACATGAGTTCACATAGCTCACACGGTTTATATTTCGATAGTCAACCACCATGCACTAAGCTATAACTGGAGTATTATGGACATACCTACATCTGTCACAGACATTTAATTGAAACTTGCTATGGAGATATGATTCTGCAAATCTTCTCTTACATTCTTCACACTCTATCATTTCATCTGGATAAGCTGGAACTATAAAAACAACAAAAAAACTTAACACTTCACTATAGATTCATTTATCATTATTAGGTGTTTGGATTAAGGCTCTAAACAAAGGACATACCCCTATACTACTTAGATTATGCAGTCATGTCACTATGGTCACCATAGAGGGCTTGCTGTGGCAGGAGGAAATTAGACCTACCATCTTCTTCAATCCTTTGATACTTGTGTTTCTGGTCACCTTCATCTTCAAAGATGAAACCAGCATGAGAATCTCTGAGAGCTAGCTGAGCAGAGCCCTCAGCCTGTACTAAAGTTGTCCTGTGATTTTTAGGAGGTCGGTCATACGGCTTAGCTTGTCTCCTCTGCTCCCTAAGTGCCAGAGCTCTTGCTCTATTTTTTTCAATACGCTCTTTCTGTTCTGCTGTCAGCTCTTCCTGTATAAAACTTCCATTTTCTCCTTCAGCATCCATAATACCTACCTCAGGTTTAAAGGTTAACTAATATTCAAATTTCGAATAATTGGAAAAGAGCCACTACACTCGTGTGAAGTCTCTCTGGAGATGAAATGTAGTAGATTTCACACAGCTCTGAACATATTCTGTGCCAGTTATGCGTTGGGGAAACATTCAAGTGTCTCTCAGAACCTGTTCTTTCTTCTATACACTTCTTCTCCTTCTCAACATATCTTTTTATGTTGTCCTCTACTTAAACGTGCCTTTCCAGACATCAAACCAGGCAGTGACCTGCAATTGTCCACATTCTGTTTCTGTTAATAACCAGAAATATGTACTGCCTGACAACCAGCAAGTTCTCAGTCAAGACAAGATTCCACACACAAAGAGTAGACACTATCTATTAGTGGTCTTGATACTTTCAAGTCTGGAAGGAAGAAGAAGGCGTGATAGTATTAGACAAACATGGATGAAGGGGTATAAGGAGAAGGAACTGGGTGTGTTGGTACAGTTTGCAATTGGAATTAAGGACCTATTGACTTCTGACATGGAAGCATTATCATCAGAACAAACTACTCATGGAGATTTACTTCTTCTCTCGGATCTTCAGGAATCTTACTTCAGCCTCACAAAGAAAGTTCTGTTAAGTTTTAAGACAGTTGATGCAAATATTAACTTTTCCTACTTACTGAAGTGTGATGATGATACCTTTGTTATTCTGGACACCATCTTGAAAGAGTTGGCACAAAGAACATCTAAGCAAAGTTATTATTGGGGGTTCTTTGATGGAAGAGCTCATGTGAAGAGAAAAGGAAAATGGACTGAGAAAAAATGGTTTTTGTGTGATAGATATCTTCCATATGCTCTAGGCGGTGGATATATTCTGTCACACGATCTAGTAAAACGTATAGTTTCTAATTCTGACAGTCTAATTCTTTATAACAGTGAGGATGTGTCTGTGGGTGCATGGCTCAGTCCATATGAAGCTGAAAGACGACATGACGTGCGATTCAATACAGAATTTGTCTCCAGAGGTTGCAGGAATCAGTATGTAGTGTCTCACAAGCAGAGTATAAAAGACATGATCTCCAAACAGGGATTATTAGAAGAAAAAGGCAAGCAGTGTGATAAGGAATATCAGACAAGACTATCATATGTATATAACTGGACTGTAGAACCAACAAAGTGCTGTGAAAGAAAGAAGAACATTGCATGATTTTACTAATGAAGAGCACTTCTGATCTGGCTATATAATATACATGGTAGAAATCCTGTATATTAGCCACTCCCCTTGTTATTGTTGGAACCCTCCTCTATAGCTCATTTCTCTCGTCAAGTTGCCACACTTCTATACTTGATCTCTTCCCTGGTTCAAGCAGGTCCTGGATCAGTCTCCCCCTTCAAGAATCAACTTATGAAAATAATTATAATGATAACGAGCATCTCAGATTACTATTTAGCTAAGAGGCAGTGTTGTCTTGTGGTGTCCCATGTGACGGATATGGGACTCACTGGAACAAACCACAGCTACCCACATATAGAGGCCTATAATAATTATTTAGTCTAAAAATAACATCTATTAATTTCTATTTTTTTTAACCTCAATGATGCAATACATAGTTAATGATCCTGAGAACTTTTAATTTTTGGTTTCATTTGGAAATTTTGGTTTAACTTTTACTGTGAATAAGATTTGACTTTCATCATAATACAAAATTGTGTTTGTGCGTGATATCAAAAAATCCTACTCTTCCTTTCACAGCACTTGGATGGTTCTACAGTCCAGTTATATAAATAAGATAGCATTGCTTGATATTCCTTATCACACTGCTTGCCTTTCTCCTCTAATAATCCCTGTTTGGAGAGTAAGTCTCCCACAATCTGCTTGTGAGACACTACATACTGATTCCTACAACCTTTGGTGGCATATTCTGTATTGAATCGCATGTCATGTCGTCTTTCGACATTGTATGGACTGAGCCATACACCTACAGACACATCCTCACTGTTATAAAGAATTAGACTGTCAGAATTAGAAACTATATGTTTTACTAGATCGTGTGACAGAATATATCCACCGCCTAGAGCATATGGAAGATATCTATCACACAAAAACCATTTTTTCTCAGTCCATTTTCCTTTTCTCAACACAGGAGCTCTTCCATCAAAGAACCCCCAATAATAACTTTGCTTAGATGTTCTTTGTGCCAGCTCTTTCAAGATGGTGTCCAGAATAACAAAGGTATCATCATCACACTTCAGTAAGTAGGAAAAGTTGATATTTGCATCAACTGTCTTAAAACTTAACAGAACTTTCTTTGTGAGGCTGAAGTAAGATTCCTGAAGATCTGAGAGAAGAAGTAAATCTCCATGAGTAGTTTGTTCTGATGATAATGCTTCCATGTCAGAAGTCGATAGGTCCTTAGTTCCAATTGCAAACTGTACCAACACACCCACTTCTTTTTTCTTATACCCCTTCAGCCATGTTCGTCTAATACTATCACGCCTTCCTCTTCCTTCCAGACTTGAAAGTATCAAGACAACTAATAGATAATTTTTGTGTGAACTCTTGTCTTGAGGAACCTCTTGGTTTTCAGGCAGTGTATTTGTGTCAATGACAGGATGTGGAGGATTGCGAGACACTATCTGGTTTGACATAATATAGAAGGGAAAAGTTAATATGCTGAAGAGTAGAAGTGCATAGAAAGTTCTGAGAGGCACTTGGATGCTCCCCCACCGCAAGACTGGTACACAGAATCGTTTGAAATCCAAGCCGACTCGGACCTTCCACTTCGACTTCATTATTACGACACAGCTAGCGATCGATGTTAGTGAGTCTTCCAATTAAAAGAAAGTATAAGTTTGGTTTTCGCCACGCCCAATGATTATTTTGTCCCCTGTGAAGCTAGCTCTGAGGTCAATTCTGAGGTTAATTAAAAAAATATATATAAAAAATATATATATATAATAATAATAATAATAATAATAATAATAATAATAATAATAATAATAATAATTAAAAAAATAATGAATAATACAACTGACAGTCAAAAAGAAATGCTCAAAGAGCCAAATCTAAACACTAGTGGATATTCCACCAGCTAATATTTAACATGATATTTTTGAACCAGTTTTCTTCATCAGCAAGTTTCAGACACAATTTATTATTATTATTATTATTATTATTATTATTATTATTATTATTATTATTATTATTATTATTATTATTATTATTATTATACAAGAACTGACTAAATCTTGCTCTCAGTAAAAGTTGTACTGAATTAACTAAAATTGCCAAATGAAATCAGTAGAAATAACTTCTCGGGGACATTAATTACACATTGCATGCTAAAGCATGCATCATTCATTTTTAAAACTCTGGAGATAAAGATGTTTAGACTAAATAGTCTTCTATGGGTAGCTGTTGCTTCTGTTTCAGTGAGTCCCATATCCAATTAGCTTTCACATACCTGACACCACTCTGCAAGCAATATACATAAACTTGACATAGCATAACAATATTGCTGGAGATCTGTCAGGTACATAATAATAATTATTCTGATGTCATAAAATTATAGTTATGACTGATTTTTTGTGCACAAATTATTTAAGTGGTAAATAAAAAAGGGTGAGGTACCACTGACTCAAATCTTAACCAGTGATGGGATTAAAAATTAACACTGCGTCATTAATCATGAATTAACTGACTTGTTTTTATCACCTGCTTTGAGGAATATGAACTGACACTGGTTTCATAGTAGTTAGCTAGCTAGTTCAAACTCTGAATAAATTCCGTGTAAAGTAAAAATATGTATGGTTGGAGGCCCTATTAAACCTATAGTAAAATCTTATCACCTTCACAGCTAGCTATGGACTGGCTACTATAAATAGTCACATGACTATCACATGACTTTATGTTTTTAATTTACTAATAGGAAATTATGACCCAGTCCCAGGGCCTGAGCAACAGAAGTATATGGTCTTACCAATAGGCTTGCTGTACAAGTACATGTATGTCAAGCTATTAATTAGCTACCCACTCTGACTGTAATGCCAGGCTCAGGCTGAACTAATGCCAGACTGAACTAATAAGCCATCATCTGCTACTGTATCCACTTGTTTAACCCAATGTTAACCTGACCACTTAGCAATAACCATGCCATGGTCAATATTTTGACATTCCATTTGAGTAAAGTTGCTAGTTTTTCCTTGTATTCCTCAACATTCACAATGTCATAATACTGACTGCAATTGGGAGAATTAAACTATCATTGACCAAAACTGTGGGTAGAATATTAATGCTTATGGGAGCCATAACTGAGCACCCTTACTTAAGCTTATAATCAAAGAATTACGAAGTTAATGATATTCATTGTTGATTTGCTGTGCATTAAATAGAACACAGATGAATTATAATATTACTATGTATAGGCAGTGCTGCCAAAATAATTTAAAGCAGTCAACGAAGTTATCTAAATTTTTCTGTACCAAAAAATCCAAAGAAATTCAAGCATAATTTTTATCAAAAATGTAATGAGAACACGACACCTTTATAGCTAAGATCAGTGTTTAGTTTGGTTTAAATCATACCACTGTATATAGAGGTACATTAAATTGAACACTTAAAAATGCATCAAGTGTAGAAATTTTAAGACTGTTCTTGTGCTAGGGCTGGGATTAGGTGAAAATCCAAATTATTGTTGATCAAATCCAAAGCAAACATTGAAGGGTCTAAAATCCAAGCAGTTTGGATAAAATCCAAGACTTTGGCAGCACTGCATAGGGTCAGTGTTCCACTGTAGACTAGTACTAGTCTAATAGGGTCAGTATTACTGAGGTTCCACCGTACTTATTGTTCTTACCTCAGAGGAACTATGTCCATCATCTGTGATGTAGTATGTAGCCTGTGACTTCTGAAACTCGTCCATCACTTCACCATCATAGCTAAAAATAATAATGAAATTTTAACTAAGAGGAGAGGAGGATTAGTAGGGGAGGTGATGAGGGGGATTGATGGGGAGGTGACGAGGAGGATTGATGGGGAGGTGACGAGGGGGATTGATGGGGAGGTGACGAGGAGGATTGGTGGAGGAATAAGGGGAGGTGAGGAGGAGGATTGGTGGAGGAATAAGGGGAGGTGAGGAGGGGGATTGGTGGAGGAATAAGGGGAGGTGAGGAGGAGGATTGGTGGAGGAATAAGGGGAGGTGAGGAGGAGGATTGGTGGAGGAATAAGGGGAGGTGAGGAGGGGGATTGGTGGATAAGATACAACTAGGGTAATGGTGAAGGATTATTCTCACTGATACAACTGAAGGACTAATATTTATTGGTATATAGGTATGGGAAATATTGTTTATAGAGGGTTTCACCCACCCACCCTTTCCTGATACCCAGGAATGTAGTGTTTTCCCTGTATCAAACCACATAGCATGTCTTAATGACTCTAACTATGAACTCTATACACACAGAGACCTATCAATAGACACAAGACTGAAACTAAAGACTGACTTTAATACCTGAAAAACAGCAATAAATATAAAAACAACAACAACATCAACAACAACACCATTGAGTGTTCTTCTCTTTAAGTACATTTGTTTAACAGAAACCTACAGAGCAAGTGAGTTTACTCCTTTGTTTAAGTATACTATAATTGACACTCAGGGCAAAGGTCAGCTTGATTACCACCAGCATTGTCTGAGGGCAGCTTGTTTGGAAAATGACTATCAAGTACAAAAGTCTATGTAAAGTGTAATCTCTCCATTCCAACACCCTGAAATGAGGATATCTCTGTGTACAGTGGAATCCTTCTGCTCCAACCGCCCCTGAAATGAGGACATCCTTTATTATTAAGGCATGGATATGTCCCAAATAACATAGCTTGTATGTTTACATAAAATTTATAGAACTTCACCCCCTGAAATAAGGTCACCCCCTCTAATCAGGACACTTTAAGATGTACTGAAAACAGGTTTCGCTGTATAATAGTAAAAGCTTTCATTCTAATGTAGTGATTGATTACTCCATACACACCACTCATTCCACACACTCCACTTACTCCACACACTCCACTCATTCCACACACTCCACTTACTCCACTCACTCCACTCATTCCACACACTCCACTCATTCCACACACTCCACTTAACTCACTCCACTCACTTCAGACACTCCACTCACTTCACACACTCCACTCACTTCAGACACTCCACTCCACTCACTCCCAATTGTGATAGAAGACTTACGAGATAAAGTATCTTCTTAGTTTGGCAGCATTTGATGTTTCTGGCAGTAGATAAATCTTCACACCAGAGAAGAGGTTGAGAAGAGGCTATAGAATGATGAGACATGTGTAACATGCTGCAGAACCCACTTGGTTGCATCTCAAAGGTGATCAGATACAGGGTTCTACTGTATAAGTACACCATAATCAACCCACTGGTCACCTCAAGGGTGATCAGATACAGGGTTCTACTGTATAAGTACACCATCATCAACCCACTGGTCACCTCAAGGGGGATCAGATACAGGGTTCTACTGTATAAGTACACCATCATCAACCCACTGGTCACCTCAAGGGGGATCAGATACAGGGTTCTACTGTATAAGTACACCATCATCAACCTACTGGTCATCATCTCCCAAGGATGAGAAATTCTAAAGAAGTATAATATTATATTCACCTTTTTTATAGTTACTCCAGCACATTTTACTTCAGTGTCATCAAGAGATTCCTAGAGTTTAATATAATCCTAGAGTTTATGTATATTAGAGTAACCCAGTAATAAACAAGAGAATCCTAGAGTTTACAGTAATATTATAATAGAGTAACCAAGAGAATCCCAGAGTTTACAGTAAAAATGTATAATAGTGTAACCAAGAGTTTACAGTAATAACCAAGAGAATCCTAGAGTTTACAGTAGAGTAACTAAGAGAATCCTAGAGTATACAACAAAAGAATCCTAGAGTACAAATAAAGTCTAAAGAAAATCCTAGAGTATACAGTGATAAAAAAACCATTATCCAGATTCATCGAGAATAACCTTTAACCTTTTCCATACTTATCACTACTGATTCAAAACTGCCCATAAAATGTGTCCTTATTTCAGAGTGTCCTTTACCAGAGGTTCCATTATAGTTGGTATAGTGTGTGTGTGTGTGTGTGTGTGTGTGTGTGTGTGTGTGTGTGTGTGTGTGTGTGTGTGTGTGTGTGTGTGTGTGTGTGTGTGTGTGTGTGTGTGTGTGTGTGTGTGTGTGTGTGTGTGTGTGTGTGTGTGTGTGTGTGTGTGTGTGTGTGTGTGTGTGTGTGTGTGTGTGTGTGTGTGTGTGTGTGTGTGTGTGTGTGTGTGTGTGTGTGTGTGTGTGTGTGTGTGTGTGTGTGTGTGTGTGTGTGTGTGTGTGTGTGTGTGTGTGTGTGTAGGGGGGGGGGAAGGGTAAGTAGACTCACTAATGAATCTTTCTTGTGCTTTGTATCAGATTTTGGAACTGCTTTGCCTTCAAGTCTTCTCCGCTTGCTAGGAGATGTCTTTGTGTCATCTGTATGGTCCAGGGTTTTGGTCAATGTTCTCGTATTTAGCTTCCTCTTTCTATTTGAAGTCTGGGAAGAAGTCGTTAGAACCTCACCCCCTACATCAGCAGCATTACTTGGCCCCCCAGTGTCCATCTCTTTACCATCTTCTTCTTCAGCATTTCCTCCATCTTTCTCACCTGTGACCCCAGTTTTTAATCCAGGAATGTCTGTTGATGGAATCAGATAATCATCAAAACCACACCTATCATTTACTTACACCCACCCATACTCACAAACCACACCCATTACCCATTATTTACTAACACCCACCCATACTCACCTACATTCTCCTTTGAGGTTTTGAATAAAGTCTAATTAAAAAATATGTTATTGTCAAGATTATTGTAAAGAAGTATTGCCACCAGATTACCACTAAAGGCCAAAGAATATGACTCACTTATCTGTTCAGACTTTGACCCCTTGACTGGAACAGATCATTTTTAGGGACTGGACTAGAGCAACAACCTACTGTAATAAGAATCCTCTAGTGGAATCCCTCTATTCCAACCTTCTGGAATAGGGACAGTGGGAGTCCCTCTATTCCAACCTCCTGGAATAGGGACAGTGGGAACCCCCCCTATTCCAACCTTCTAGAATAGGGACAGTGGGAATCCCCCTATTCCAACCTCCTGGGATAGGGAAAGTGGGAATCCCTCCATTCCAACCTCCTGGAATAGGGACAGTGGAAATCACTCCATTCCAACCTCCTGGAATAGGGACAGTGGGAATCCCTCTATTCCAACCTCCTGGAATAGGGACAGTTGAATATTGTAGCATACCTTGAGTCTCTCTAGGTCAGTTGCATCAGTCCAATCCTTATCATCTCTGATACGAGTGACTCTAGGGAACCGGATAGAAATCCCCCCAGCTGTGTGTAAGTTGGAACTAGTGAACTCAGCACCTGTGATCTCCCAAATGGGAGCATCCTGTACCCAATACAATATTGATTTTATATCAAATACTGTTAAATAGATCATCAGTGAACCTTTCACCTTTGGGTCTTTGACAACAAAGTCAGGTATCAGTGCCTTGTTTACCAGTAACCATGGAGGCACCTTGGCCATGTCCTATGAAAAGAAAAGATTTATGTGGGATTTGGAATATATATACAATACCACACAGTGTAAAGAGGTATAGTTTGAGATACATAAAGGTGTCCTCATTTCAGGAGGTTGGGATAGAGGAGTTCCACTGTATACAGAGGTGTCCTCATTTCAGGGGGTTGGAATAGAGGAGTTCCACTGTATACAGAAGTGTTCCCATTTCAGGCAGTAGGAATAGAGGAGTTCCACTGTATACAGAGGTGTCCTCGTTTCAGGGGGTTGGAATAGAGGGGTTCCACTGTATACAGAGGTGTCCTCATTTCAGGGGGTCATAATAGAGATTAAAATGCTCACCTTGCTGATTTTGACCACCTCTAGTTCAGTTTGTAACCTGTTCAAGGTAGCATCATCATGCCCATTACCACATTTAGCTACTGTACGGAACCTGTCACATGACTTATCATACACACCCATTAAAAACACAGACATCATTCCTCCTACAAGAAGAACAAGAACTATTAAGAATCATTTTTGGGAAGTTGCTATGACAATGACCTTTGTTCCCTGTGCCAATGTAGGCCCCAAGAACAATGAGGTCTGCTGAGTCAGCCATGGCCCCGCCCTCTAGATAATCTTTCTTCACTTTTAGCCAGTGACGCTTGCCTGGTTCATAGATACTCTAGAGGAGGAGGGGGAGTGGCCGGAAGAGAGGAGGAGTGGCAGGAAGAGAGAGGAGTGGCCGGAAGAGAGGAGGAGTGGCAGGAAGAGAGAGGAGGGGACAAGAGAGGAGGAGTGGCAGGAAGAGAGAGGAGGGGACAAGAGAGGAGGAGTGGCAGGAAGAGAGGAGTGGCAGGAAGAGAGAGGAGGGGACAAGAGAGGAGGAGTGGCAGGATGAGAGAGGAGGGGACAAGAGAGGAGGAGTGGCAGGAAGAGAGAGGAAGGGACAAGAGAGAAGTAGAGTGACGGAAGAGGGGAGTGGCAGAAAGAGTGAGGAGGGGGATAAAAAGTGGGGGCAAGAGGAAAGGAGAAAGAGGTAATATATGGAAGGAATATAATAATGTTTACCTTCATATCTTTAAGAACAAGACCTTCCAGTCCCTGTTTAATGACCTTCATGATGAGGTCAGACAAAACGCTATCATCTTCACGCTAAAATATTAGAGAATGTGGTACACTAACATAACCATCCACACAACACAGAGTTAGCAGGTAAGGGGACACCTAATATCCTGCTCCAATCATGTGACCAATCACCTTAATTAAAGTCTGTTCTGAGAGCATAATTCTGTTCTTCACTTCTGTGACGTTTTCCTCCAAAAGTCTCCTCCTCTCATACATTGGCCTACAGGAACAACATCAAACCAAACCACCATGTCCTGAACTTGTTGAGTGATGTTAGTTCCAGGCATGGCTGGAGGCACCCCTACAGCTGGCACTGCCATACCACATTTTTAAAGAGAGTTAGAGTATTTGAAAAATTTGATGAGTAAATTTTGACTTTTTTGGCTGTGTTTTGAAAGAACATAAGTACATGATATTACATAGATTACACCAGGATCCTGGAGGGGTGCATGCCCCCAAACAACTCCCTTTGATGGCATGGCCGTACCAATATAAATGAGCTAGCTCCAGCCCTGCTTTCAGGTAATGAATAAAGAGAAGTTTGTGGGCAGTCTATGCAAGCAAACTTATTGACAGAAAGACTCACTTGTCCATCAGTGTTTCTCCATTGAAGTAGATGATATCAAAGATGAACAAGCAACAACAGGCATCCTTGAAAGCTGATTTCTGTATGGCAGTTGTTGGATGGGAACATGATTATGTCATGGGAATAAAATGTTGGCAGAATGGGAATAGCAAAGGACCACATCATGAAAATGGAATGAATTGTGAAATGGAATTAATCTTGGTAGAATGGAATGAAGCATAGTGGATTGGGATGAATGTTGGTGGAATGGAGCATAGTGGAATGGAATGAATGTTGGTGGAATGGAGCATAGCTGAATGTTGGTGGAATGGAGTATAGTAGAATGGAATGAATTATGGCAGAATACTGGCAGGGATTAAGGGTGTGTATGGTACTAGGTAGCCCATATAGAGGGAAGGGGAGACTAATTTTGAGGTGTGTGCGCGTGTGTGTGAATATCCCCTATCTTCCTTTAGATTAAATCCTGTAGTGGTGTAGAATGTAGAGTTGGAATAGTTGGATCCTTACCTTGTGGATTCCCAGTGTTCCAAATGGAAGAGGCTTACTCGTCTTCATGTCCATCATCAGAACCTACAGAGTACCAGATCTCAAACTTTGTGCTTTCCACAACTTTATCCATACCAAGCTGGACCTCCATAATAATATACAGTGGAACCTCAGTAATACAGAGACTATGGGACTGGTACTAGTCTGTATAACATACAGTGGAACCTCAGTTATACAGACCCTATGGGACTGGCACTAGTCTATATAATATACAGTGGTACCTCAGTTATACAGACCCTATGGGACTGGTACTAGTCTATATAATATACAGTGAAACCTCAGTTATGCAGACCCTATGGGACTGGTACTAGTCTCATGTTACAGTGGAACCTTAGTTGCTAAGAGGTCAAAATTATCTTACAAAGGGCTAGTTTGGCCACACTTAACCCCAGAAACTTGAGTATCAAAATATAGCTCTGTCAAAGAGCGTTCTAATAGTCTATCCTGGTCCCTCCTACGTCCAAAAATAACCAAGCTAGCAAAATTTTTCAAACTGCCTAACTCAATAGTGTGTACACCTAATATTTGGTATGTGTCTATTACATCCCTAGAGCTGTTAATACATAAAGAGTAAATAAATAAATATGAACAAACAAACAAACAAATGTGTGTTTAATTGTCAAACTCAGAATTATAAAGTCTTGCTTTATTTTTATCCTGCCATTACCTCACAATCCAGGATCATGCTATGGCCATGAGGACAGGCCTTGGGAAGATAGTCTTTGATATTCTCCACCTAGTAACATGATAATTAGAGAATGGATGGTACTGGGGAGGTGAGTGTGTTTGGAAAGGGTCACCATGGACAAAAGTCATTCAGAGAAGGTATATATACACACTCCCTGGAGCTTATCCCAACATACCATTATTATTATTATTATTATTATTATTATTATTATTATTACTATTATTATTATTATTATTATTATTATTACTATTACTATTACTATTATTATTATTATTATTATTATTATTATTATTATTATTATTATTACTATTATTATTATTATTATTATTATTATTATTATTACTATTACTATTACTATTATTATTATTATTATTATTATTATTATTATTATTATTATTATTACTATTACTATTATTATTATTATTATTATTATTATTATTATTATTGTCCCTATTAATAAATTGTAACTTGATTCTACATTTGCTACTCAGGGGGTCAGTTGAGCTAGAATTGAAGTGTATAGGGAGGAGGTGTCCATAGAAGAGGGTTAGGTGGTGTTAGGTGGTGTCTATACTTTAGATAGAAGAGGGTTAGGTGGTGTTAGGAGGTGTCCATACTTAGATACCTTGTGTGACTGCACTGTCTTCAGACTCCTGCTGAAGTATTCAAACTTGTCCCCTTCCTTATGAACCTGCACTCTCTCTCCATCGTACTTGATTTCTGCATACATCCCATTGGGACACTTTCTCATTGCCATGGCAACAGAACGACATGCCTCAGCCTAAAATAAAGATAATGAGCGTAACTTTTTTCCTTTGTTCCTCCCTTTCACATCCACATTACAACATAAAACCCAGTTAAAATGATATTCATGTCCATAATCAAATGCAAACATCATGTGGATGATACCAATCTTAAGAATATCCATAGCTTAGGTGTCTGTCCAACAAATCCAATATGTATATTTTCACAGTGTATTCTAATTTCCAACCCTTGAAATGAGGCTACTTCTGTATCTAGAACACTTGGATATGTCCCAAACAGCCTGTGTACATGTAGTAACACTTTATCCCCTGAAATGAGGCCATTCCTTTCATTTTGATTTGCTGAAAGGTGTCCTAAGTAGAGAGGTTCCATTATAGTAACTTTACATTGACTGAGTTTCCTTTTCTGCCTCTTCCCTCCTTCTTACCAGCATAGGCTTGACTGGGGTCATGATGTTTGTTCGAATACTCAAGTTCCTCTTCATTCCAGGCTTGGCCACACCTCCATCATCCCCAACTCCACCCACCACTCTGTCCACCACATCCTTGAGGTCATTAGATGCCTGAAATGCAGCATAAGCATTCGGATCGAGAGCATTCAGTCTAAAACAAATGACATTATAGTGTAAGTATGTACAGCTTGAGCCTCTCTATTCCAGGCACCTTGAGACAAATTAAAGTGTCCTGGGTGGTCTCACTTTAGGGGGCGAAGTTAATGTCATTATATAAGCTCATATCCAAGTGTCCTTAATACAGAGGTGTTCTCATTTCAGTGGATTGAAATAGAGGGATTCCACTGTATACAGAGATGTCCTCGTTTCAGGGGGGATTCTGCTGTATACAGAGGTGCCCTCATTTCAGGGAATCAAAATGGAGAGATTATACTGTAGTCTATAAGGACATCTCATTTGATGATAGTGGCCTTCCCACTCTAATTTGGAGATGTAGATATCCACTCTGCAGTAACTTACACATGTTTTGGTCCAGCATTGATACGAAGGTCATGCACTATTAAACGAATGATCATCTTGAGGTCCTCAGCAGTGCACCTGCAGTGTGTGTGTGGCTTAAGGTCATACGAATTGTACCCCCATCCCCCTGAGAAGGGTATAGGAGGCAGGAGATATAAGACCATTTTAGTGTTTAATTTCCTTTATCCACCTCCCTCATTTATGCAGATTCCTATAGATAAAAATCCCACCTCATCCAAATGAAGGAAAGAAACCTCTCAAAATCATACAGTACAAAGTACAACAGCCATAGAGATGCTGAGCGTGTAGCGTTTTAAGTATGAAAAAGGTGTATGAATATACTGTACCATATAGATACTTGCTTGACTTGCAGTCCTTCCAACCTCCACCCATGCTAATCCAGGCTCCTCCCTGCATTTCTTTTGCCCCTCCCACTCCCTCCTCCCACTCCTCACTCTCCTCCTCTGGAACTTAAACCAGAGACACACACAGTTTAAGATAGGTAATGATTGTTTACAATCTTTTACTGTACATCATCATTAACCAATCAGCTGTTACATTGTCATAATACACCCACCACAAGGATTGTTTAAGAGCAGAGGATAATGTATAACCGCTGCTTGCCTGGGCACCTATAGTGGTGTGTGTCTAAACAGTGACTGAGGGACTGAGGGTGTGTGCCTAGCAACCACTTAGGGTGTGTGTCTAACAATGACTGAGGGTATGTGTCTAACAGGAGAGTGTGTGCCTATATGTAATCACTGAGAGTGTGTGCCTAGCAACCACTTAGGGTGTGTGTCTAACAATGACTGAGGGTGTGTGTCTTACAATTAACCACTGAGAGTGTGTACCTAGTAACCACTGAGGGTGTGTGCCTAGTAACCACTGAGGGTGTGTGCCTAGCAACCACTTAGGGTGTGTGTCTTACAATTAACCACAGAGAGTGTGTGCCTAGTAACCACTGAGGGTGTGTGCCCAGCAACCACTGAGGGTGTGTGTCTAACAATGACTGAGTATAGCAGTAAAACAATATACAAACCTTTTGATGATCCTTGTAAACTCAAGTCTTTGCTCCTCTTCTCTAGTATGCAGGACCATCCGATCTAGGAAAGAGTCCACCTGTACCAGACAGAGTCTAGATGTAAAGAGACCTGAGTGAGGATACTGAGGGACCTCTTTCTGAATTAGAGACACTTTTAATATTGGGACCTCTTATAAAGGACACCCTCTGAATTAGAGACAAAAAACTATTGGGACACCCTCTGAATTAGAATATTGGGACCTCTTATAGAGGACACCCTCTGGATTAGAGGCACTTTTAACATTAAAAAGAAACCAAGTACACCCTCTGGCTTTTAATTAAAGACCAAGACCAAGTGGGACTTCTAGAATACACACTTTGAATTAGAGACACTACTTTGAATATAAAAAGCACAGCAGAACCTCCAAGGACCCACCCACCATGGGATTCAGGAAGAGTTTATCCTGTTTGCTACTGCTTACCTGAGTAAGAGTGAGAGTACTAGCAGTAGCTGGGGGGGAGAGCTTACTATTCTTAAAGAACGTCTTGGAAGTTTCTGCCACATCGCCCTGATAAGAACAAAACCTCCTACTAATACAAGTAACCATGGTGATTGGCTGTTATACCTTCTCCAAGTCTTCCATCATCTCATCAACACTACACCCAAATATCTATGGGAACAGATAAAAGGTAAACAATACATGGTGCATAAAGGCATGTGAATAGCAGAATGTATAGAAATAAGGGATATGTGTATTTATAATGTAGTGTATAGGGGTATGTAGAGCATAAGAGATAAGAGGGTAGTACAGGAATAATGTAGTGCATAAGGGATAAGGGGTAATGTATACAGTGTATGGGGATAATATAGTGTATAAGGGTATGTAGTGCATAAGGGATAAGGGGTAATGTATACAGAAAACCTTTACCTTACTCAGCACCTTCACAATCTGCTTACTCTGAAGATTGTAAACTCTTTTCTTGCCAGCAGTTGGTAGCAACAACTTTACCAAGAGATAGATATTTCCTTTAAAACCATCTAGAGAAAAATAATGAACTGTGTAGTCAAGCTAGGCACTCCAAATGGGACTATAGTAATGAACTGTGTAGTCCAGCTAGGCACTCCAAATGGGACTATAGTAATGAACTGTGTAGTCCAGCTAGGCACTCCAAATGGGACTATAGTAATAAACTGTGTAGTCCAGCTAGGCACTCCAAATGGGACTATAACAATGAACTGTGTAGTCCAGCTAAGGCACTCCAAATGGGACTATAGTAATGAACTGTGTAGTCCAGCTAGGCACTCCAAATGGGACTATAACAATGAACTGTGTAGTCCAGCTAGGCACTCCAAATGGGACTATAGTAATGAACTGTGTAGGCATTCCAAACAGACTATAATAATGAACTGCAGTTAGTGGGCTATTAGATTATTTGCTGATGTGGAATGTTTATTGTTTGTCATGTGATTTGATGTTATTGTAAACACTCACCAGCTGGAGAGACGCACATAATTATATCGACATCACTAGATAAAAACATTATTTTCTTAACAAAAATTTGGTCCTAGTAAATGGAGACCTTCACTGGTTCCAAACTTACAGAACTAACCTCCACTGGTTCCAAATTTACAGAACTAACCTCCACTGGTTCCAAATTTACAGAACTAACCCCCACTGGCTCAAAATTTCCAGAATTAACCCCCACTGGCTCCAAACTTACAGAACTAACCTCCACTGGTTCCAAATTTACAAAACTAACCCCCACTGGCTCCAAATTTCCAGAATTAACCCCCACTGGCTCCAAATTTCCAGAACTAACCCCTACTGGTTCCAAATTTCCAGAACTAACCTCCACTGGTTCCAAATTTACAAAACTAACCCCCACTGGCTCAAAATTTACAGAATTAACCCCCACTGGCTCCAAACTTACAGAACTAACCTCCACTGGTTCCAAATTTACAAAACTAACCCCCACTGGCTCCAAATTTCCAGAATTAACCCCCACTGGCTCCAAATTTCCAGAACTAACCCCTACTGGTTCCAAATTTCCAGAACTAACCTCCACTGGTTCCATGTTTGATATATGTAGTGATCAGACTTGTCTTGGCATTGTAACTGGGTTCCTTCTCGAGACTACTGCAAAGCTTGCAAAACTGGGAAAAAGAGTTATCTGGTTCTAAGGTACTTTCAGTGGAATATGATTCGTCTAGTGTTGAATCTTCGGAAAGTGTGGATGTTACCTTGGAAGAGGATTCCCCTGTAATGATTAATCACTATTAGGATGGGTATAATAATATTCATGACTACATAGCTATATACTGCAACAGACAATGCAGTGTAGACAGTGTGGGTAGCTGTGAATTATTTGTTCAGTAGTGGAGGAGAAATGGCCATGATGGTCTAGATTGGCCTGCCTCTCCTTTACCTTGGCTCAATGAATCAATCTTTCTGTGGACTAGAAATATGCAATTTATTTTACTTTATTTTATTATATTATATTATATTATATTATATTATATTATATTATATTATATTATATTATATTATATTATATTATATTATATTATATTATATTATATTATATTATATTATATTATATTATATTATATTTTATTTTATTTTATTTATTTATTTTTTTTATTTTTGTCAGCTGATTGTGTTCATATTTGCAAGGTGCATACACTAAGATGGTGTGTGTAATAAGAAGGGTTCTATGTTGCTTTGTGTTGGGCAGCACTATATTAAATAACATGAAAAACACAGGAACTACCAATATTTGATAGTAAACACACAAACAAAACCTAGTAAACATTGCATGGTATCACATTACCCACCACTACTAATAGTAGATAGAGTATCACTCCCACTTGAGGAAGCTTTTCCCTTTTTCTGCTTGGGCTTGGCAGGAGATTTTGAAGTGATGAATTCCTTGATTAAAGATTTTATTTCTTCCTTTTCTTCATCCTTTAAATCAAGAAATCCCTCGAGGTCTGCTGGTGTCTCTATCTTCTTAGTAGAGGCTCGTGCTCTCTGTGGAGATAAATTATGTAATAGGCTACACCTCTTTGTACACATTCCAGCTTCCTCCTGAATTGAAGATACCTCTGTATACAGTGGAACTCCTCTATTCCAACTTCCTGGAATGGGGACACCTCTGTTATACAGTGGAGTCCCTCTATTCCCACTCCCTGAAATGAGGACATCTCTGTAATACAGTGGAATCCCTGTATTCCAACACCTTGAAATGAGGACACCAGTGGAATCTCTCTATTCCAACCCCCTGAAATGAGGACACCTGTGGAACCTCTCTATTCCAACCCCCTGAAATGAGGACACCTGTGGAACCTCTCTATTCCAACCCCCTGAAATGAGGACACCAGTAAAACCTCAACCCCCTGAAATGAGACCCTCTATTCCAACCCTGTGATTTACTCTATGTTTTATCTGAATTAATATACTACAAACAAGAGTCAGCTTCACCTTGAATGTCTCAAAGATGCATCTCATATGATACCACACCTTCATTTCTCCACCATCATCACTAAAAGGGTTGGGTGCAATCTTTCCAATACGTCCCACCCCCTTGGCAATTTGTTGCTTGCATTTCTTGCACCCACTCCGCCCAGTTTTAGCATATTCTATACAGTAACGAGCATCAGCCATCTCTTCATCCTCATTGGTTAAAAAATTTCGACTACTATTTTTTGCATGAAAATAAGCAATTAATTCACAACAAAATATTAATTTTTAACTCACTAGAAAATCTCACTGGCTTCAATATACTTGCTGTATAATGGTGGAACAATTCTGTGGTGATGGAAGACCAGTATAAGAGGTGCTTTAGGTCGTAGTCGTAATAAATTTGAAATCGGCCACCTCAAGTAGCATAAGGGGCTCAGCAAAACTGCCAAGGTGCGCATTTAATAGAATGTTCTCCGGTGCACGTGGGCGGGGCAATCATGTGACTATTTTTCTTTTTGCAAGAGTTGAAGGAGAAGCAGTGAGTTTAGCAGCGAAAAGAAATGCCTAGACGGAGAAAGAAGGCTGGCGCGATAGCGGCTGCTGTGCTGTTGGGTTTTCTGCTCGTAATTGGCACAATCTTTGTAGCTTTGCTCGGAGGATTTTTCAACCACTGCAGAGGAGGTTATGTCCATTTTGGGCCACGGAACACAACCGACACGCCAGCTCATGAGTGGTATTGGCCACAGCATATTCTAAGCAGGCTGCTGTTTGCACTGCCGACTGGACTCGTGGTGGTAAGTCGCCACAATCTATTATACTGAAGTGTTTTGGTCAACAGTATTAATAATATCGCCTGAGTAGTCTATGCGCAGAATTAGCTAGTAGCTAGATAACTTTAAGGTAGCTAGCTACAGCATTATGTTAATTGTTGGAAGATCAAAGAGGAGATGGAAGTCATTTACTCATTGATTTAAGCTTGAATGCACAATTATTACTGAAACAAATTTTTATCAAAGAAAAATTATTACATTATTTTTTTGCATAAATGTTAGTTATAAGTGTCAGTAAAAGGGGAAATTGCATTAGATGACTTCATATGATCTAAATTGACGTGTAATAATAATATGACATTACTCATGAGATAGATATGTTGTCCTAAGGTCTGTCAGTGATCGAGAATGACTATAATTTTTGTTTTTGTTTTTGTCAAAGCATTCATCTTTACTTTTCAGAGCTAGTATGGGATACAACAAGAAATCTTGTTTTGGCAACAGTAGGTCATGATCTTACTATTTTACAGGAAGCAGTCTTAAACAAAACTATATAATTTTATATCATCATAAGGACTACCCTAAGAGATAAAAATTTATATTAATACATAAGATATACTTAGTCATAGCATCATCTTATGCAGATATTATTTATTTATAGGTAGTATTTCAGTAAGTTTTTTCCTTTGCAGATTCTCTTTGGGGTTCATCTGAGAGGATCATTGGTTGTAATGTTGCTGACCTGGTTCAGTCTCTATATAGGCTGGGGTACCTACATGAATATAGGGATGGATGACAACTACTGCAGGTAATCCAGTCATGAGTGTGGGCATTATGCAGTTGTATTGTTGATGGTGGATATCATATGTGAAAATTAAACTTGAAAACTTGTGTTCATGATGTAATATCTTTGTGCACTATACCTTATTTCAACCTCCTGAACTTATGTATACAGTGGAAACTCTCTATTCCAATCCTTTAAAAATGAGGACACCTACCTTTGCATTAGGACACTTATGGGTATTAATAAATGAGGACACTTTAATTTGTCCCTGAATGTCCAGAAAAGAGTTCCACTGTATATATCATAGAGGTTCACTGACTCTCAGCACACCTTACTTAATTAAACTGCAAACAAACTGAGAGTAAATATTTTTACTTGGAGTTTGGAATGAATTTTATTTCCCTTATGGAGTACATTGTGGGATATTATGGGACCTGGTGTACACCGAGTAAATGTAGAATGTTATTGATGAACGGAACACCTTTGCATACAAAAAGAGATTTTTTGTGAAAATGTTTATTTTTCTGGTTTTGTACTTGTTTTAGAATATTGTACACAGGTTTAATCGAGTGTGTGCAATCTATCAAATACACTGTAGCCATCACAGTGAGACTTTTAATGAGTGAATCTAATATTGAGAGCAATCATTTACACACTTTTATATGCAAAGATTGAGAAATTGCCAAATAAAGTGCACAAAAAAAAAAAAAAAAAAAAAAAAAAAAAAAAGAGAAGAAATTCATAGCTCACATGTGCACTTGTTTGTGGTAGTATATGATCATCAAAATCTACCAACTCTCTTCCATCACTCTTTCCATCATTCCTTCCCTCCTGACTATCCATCTACACAACAGACTTTTTTTTTTTTTTTTTTTGAGCCAAGCTGTACAGCATGTTGTAGTTAATAATTAGTAGAACCTCCTTGGTCAAATTAATCTTAATTAAGAAAATGGCCTGGGATGTATATAAAGTGCATATGTGCAGTATGCACATGTATTTCCCAGATTCATACTGTATTTGACAAGTTCTCAGTGGAGTTATATATTTGAGAGGTCCTTAAGGGTGAGAATTATAGAGGTTTTGTACCCAGTTACACTCCAGAACTCATAGGTCATCTCCTATAAAGTTAATTTTTAAAATGCATCAATAATTGCTCGAAAAAATCAATAAAATGGGGGGAAAATAAAATATTATTTAAAAATAAATAAAATCAAATAATTGTTCTTACAAAATGTGCTCTCACTTGTTAGAATACTTTTTGTGTTTTGGGGAGAAATTTCTTTATTTAAAGTTTTTGATGCATGAGCCAGTAACTTCCCAATCGTATATCTGTGGTCTATGTTTTTGTGCTGAAAGGGGGGGGGAAGCTTATGAGAAAAGGAGTAATTTGGTGCAAAAATCAAGTTTGTAGGATGAAACATAAGAAAGTTATGGCCCGATAAAAAAAAAAGGTTTTTTTTCCCCTTTAATAATATTATCTATTGCTTGTAGCCGTGCAGGAACCTTTGATTGGTTAATAGGGAGACAAGCCCACAATTGGACAGTCAATGAGAGATTCGTTCGGGAATACTCTGGTATGTCCCTGAGAGGGCTGATGTGGACTCTACCCCAAGGCTATGTCCTGGAACAGATGGGGTTTGGTTGGGAGTATTCTCTGACGGGATCGGTTATGCCTCTGGTGTATTTCATCGGGGCCAATACAAAGTTTCACGAAAAGCGTAAGAATGAATTTATTGATGGATCCATCGCAGTCTCCGAAGTGATATGGGGTCTATGGTTATGGTTTGTATTGATCAATGCATGCTTGTCTCAGGCGGTCAGACGAGCACGAATTTTTGTCTACCAGAGGAATCCATACATAGGCATCAAGCCATTCTCCAATATTGAGATGATAAAATACGAATCCCTGAATCGACCGTTATTGCGTGCATTTTATGAATCTTTTGTGATTGTATTGACAATTCTCTACTGTTTTACTGTTATATATTACTCCCTTGTATCGCAGCCGGATATCCCGAACAAAGGACAGACCTTCTTTGGTCTTTTCACTGCTGTACTTTTCCTCGTCTTCTCTCAAGCCTGGATGTGGAGTACAAGATACAGAAACTTACTTTTGAAACGATATGCTAGAAAATTACGAGGAAGAACGAGCACTAATAATGCCGTCTATAGCAGTAACTCACAATCTTCGGATCAGGAAACAGATGCTCCTGAAATAGCCAGAGCCGCATCTGTGGTATCTTCCGGCAAGATAGAGCATTATGAAGGATTATGCAAGACTTTACAACCTCCCCACACGTCTCCGAGGCACAATAAAGGACCTTTATTATCATGGCCGTACTCACACCCTGATCGGCTCTCACCAACAGAGGAACAGAGACAGCAAGTCTTGGATATGTCCGAGCATTTGCACCCTCAGTTTAGAAGTTCTCCATCTAAATTTTTGGCGGCGTGGCCAAAGTTGGAGAAATTTATCTGGTTAGATATCTTTGTTCTGGTGAGAAGACTTGTAGGTGCTATTACACTGATTTGCGTTATTTTTTCTGTCATGATAACATTTACAGCTATTATAATTGGCTGTAGCAGTGCAAGGTTTATCAAGGACTTGAATCCTCCGTGTAAACCTCATTGACAGTTAAAAACATCATCTCTCTCCGGCTCTACAATGAGTTCTTAAATTATTTTTTTTATCACTAATTAATTATATTGTTTACATGTGACTTCATATAATGATATTCATTGACACCCTATCACATGTCATGTGAAAAGCAATTGTTAATGTGTTGCTGTGTAAGATTATTCATAAGAGCTACGTGTTATTATTATAACAGAGTGAGTACATAGACTACCTCCATCTCTACTTCTCTATAGTCCGTGCTTCTAACCACTTCCTCTTTTCTTCTCTGATTGTATATATATACGCATTAGGAAAGCAGGAACCTCTCTATTAGAACCCCCTGAAATGAGGACACCTGTATACAGTGGAACCTCTATTAGAACCCCCTGAAATGAGGACACCTGTATACAGTGGAACCTCTCTATTAGAACCCCCTGAAATGAGGACACCTGTATACAGTGGAACCTCTATTAGAACCCCCTGAAATAAGGACACCTGTATAATTAGAACTCCCTGAAATGAGGACACCTGTATACAGTAACCTCTCTATTAGAACCCCCTGAAATGAGGACACCTGTATACAGTAACCTCTCTATTAGAACCCCCTGAAATGAGGACACCTGTATACAGTGGAACCTCTCTATTAGAACCCCCTGAAATGAGGACACCTGTATACAGTGGAACCTCTATTAGAACCCCCTGAAATAAGGACACCTGTATAATTAGAACTCCCTGAAATGAGGACACCTGTATACAGTAACCTCTCTATTAGAACCCCCTGAAATGAGGACACCTGTATACAGTAACCTCTCTATTAGAACCCCCTGAAATGAGGACACCTGTATACAGTGGAACCTCTCTATTAGAACCCCCTGAAATGAGGACACCTGTATACAGTGGAACCTCTCTATTAGAACCCCCTGAAATGAGGACACCTGTATACAGTGGAACCTCTCTATTAGAACCCCCTGAAATGAGGACACCTCTGTATTCGGTGGAACTCCTCTATTCCAACCCCCTGAAACAAGTACACTCATATAAGTTTGTGTATTAACATTAATGGAGCATCACTCTCCTAATCATTAAATTTTGTTCCAGTGTCTGGAATAGAGAGCTTTGAATTACACTCCAGATACTTAATTTGACCAATGTAGATATGAGTGGGGCTTAAATACTTTAATGTGGTCTGAAACTCCACCCACCACTATATATCACTGCCTAGGTGGAGACTGTAGGCATATGTATAAACAAAAGACATACTCTGCAACAAAATATAATGATGCTACAAGTTAGACCTATTTAAAAATTAAAGTTTATATAGGGTTATTGCGGGTACAGGGTTATGATCTATACAAGACTTATAGTGGGTATAGGGTTATTGATGAATAGCTACATACAATAAAATAGTGGTACAAATATGCACATGAAGTCAGTACAGGGTTAATTATACACATGCAAGTGGGTACAGGGTTGTTATGATTATACATGTGCAAGTGGAAATAGGTTTATGACGAATACACAAACTGATTATGTAGCATGCACTGAAGCACCGTTAAAAGATATTGCATCTGTAGAGGAAGTGCCAGTTGTAGACTCTTTATAGTTCTCCGCTTCAGCAGGATCTACGCCTACAGTTGTAGGCTCCGAGTGGCCAGTGACAGGTTGCACTGAGTTGTGCACTGACGTACTAGACACTGTCTCAGTCTCCAACAGTTCCTGGAACTTTTCCTCAAGTGCTTGGAGGCATCGGTCACATGGTACCCCAAAAAGACGTCGACGTATGATTGGAGAGAGGAAGATATAGAGGATGGTATTGCCCCACCCCTGACCTCCATCACCTATAGCCTGAGGCAAGATTGTAGGATATAAAAATTGAGAGTGTGGTTAAGGTATTAAGGAGGTTTGGATAGACAAGCAAGCCACCCTCTGTAATAACAACTGGTTGTGTCACAAGGGTGACCACTATATACAGGTTACACTGTATGAGCAGACCACCTCTGTATAACAGCCAACTGGTTGTGTCACAAGGGTGACCACTATATACAGGTTACACTGTATAAGCAGACCACCTCTGTATAATAGCCAACTGGTTGTGTCTCAAGGGTGACCACTATATACAGGTTCCACTGTATGAGCAGACCACCTCTGTATAACAGCCAACTGGTTGTGTCTCAAGGGTGACCACTATATACAGGTTCCACTGTATGAGCAGACCACCCTCTGTAATAACAGCCAACTGGTTGTGTCCCAAGGGTGACCACTATATACAGGTTACACTCTATGAGTAGACCACTTCTGTATAACAGCCAACTGGTTGTGTCCCAAGGGTGACCACTATATACAGGTTCCACTGTATGAGCAGACCACCCTCTGTAATAACAGCCAACTGGTTGTGTCCCAAGGGTGACCACTATATACAGCTAGGTTCCACTGTATGAGCAGACCACTTCTGTATAACAGCCAACTGGTTGTGTCTCAAGGGTGACCACTATATACAGGTTCCACTGTATGAGCAGACCACCTCTGTATAACAGCCAACTGATTGTGTCTCAAGGGTGACCACTATATACAGGTTCCACTGTATGAGCATACCACTTCTGTATAACAGCCAACTGGTTGTGTCCCAAGGGTGACCACTATATACAGGTTCCACTGTATGAGCAGACCACCTCTGTATAACAGCCAACTGGTTGTGTCACAAGGGTGACCACTATATACAGGTTACACTGTATAAGCAGACCACCTCTGTATAATAGCCAACTGGTTGTGTCTCAAGGGTGACCACTATATACAGGTTCCACTGTATGAGCAGACCACCTCTGTATAACAGCCAACTGGTTGTGTCTCAAGGGTGACCACTATATACAGGTTCCACTGTATGAGCAGACCACCCTCTGTAATAACAGCCAACTGGTTGTGTCCCAAGGGTGACCACTATATACAGGTTACACTCTATGAGTAGACCACTTCTGTATAACAGCCAACTGGTTGTGTCCCAAGGGTGACCACTATATACAGGTTACACTCTATGAGTAGACCACTTCTGTATAACAGCCAACTGGTTGTGTCCCAAGGGTGACCACTATATACAGGTTCCACTGTGAGCAGACCACCTCTGTATAACAGCCAACTGGTTGTGTTCCAAGGGTGACCACTATATACAGGTTCCACTGTATGAGCAGACCACCCTCTGTAATAACAGCCAACTGGTTGTGTCCCAAGGGTGACCACTATATACAGGTTCCACTGTGAGCAGACCACCCTCTGTAATAACAGCCAACTGGCTGTGTCCCAAGGGTGACCACTATATACAGGTTCCACTGTATGAGCAGACCACCCTCTGTAATAACAGCCAACTGGTTGTGTCCAAAGGGTGACCACTATATACAGGTTCCACTGTATGAGCATACCACTTCTGTATAACAGCCAACTGGTTGTGTCCCAAGGGTGACCACTATATACAGGTTCCACTGTATGAGCAGACCACCTCTGTATAACAGCCAACTGGTTGTGTCCAAGGGTGACCACTATATACAGGTTCCACTGTATGAGCAGACCACCTCTGTATAACAGCCAACTGGTTGTGTCCCAAGGGTGACCACTAACAGGTTCCACTGTATGAGCAGACCACCTTCTGTAATAACAGCCAACTGGTTGTGTCCCAAGGGTACTGTATAGATAGCCTACTATACCTATATCATGTGACATTCTCATCATGCCACAACTATGAATATTATTATGATTATTAATACAGATGACATGACTCAGGAGAAGAGGAGGAGACAATTTGATTATACAATAATAATTTCTATATTGTTATAATTTTTTAATAATTTTAATAATTTTAATAATTTTAATAATTTTAATATATAATTTGTTATTATTGATTTGTGGTGAAAAGAATCCCACACTGAGGAGGAGTTAGTATAGCATATCTACATTAATTCTGGTACTTTTATTTAACTGAATACACTTGCCCCCGACAATACCTTGCATTCTATCTATATAGTGATAAAGATAATAACCACATAATTCTCCTCTATCTCTCATATTCTACTCTCATTCAAACATTCTCTTACTTGGAGAATTCCGAATATAAAATATGTCTTTTGAACAGTCCTCGGAATGCAACCAGATACATTGGTGTGGTCAATGATGATGGAATAGAAGAATTGTAACGTCCCCCACATGCGAAGTAAAATATAAAGTAGTGGAATGGCAAATAATCTCTTCTCTATTCTTGAGAATTTATTTGTTTTACTGTTTTCGTCAATGATCTTTTTAGACTGTGGTAATGAATAAGTTTTGTTTTGTTAAGAGGCAGAACAAAGAACACAGCCTGAATTTATGGCTAATCTACTCTTCAGAAAGATACAAAATATGAGTGCAGAATATTGCCAAAGTTGTGTATTTCAAGATTCTATCATGCACATCTGTGACTCTAGTGAGGAAGATGTTGCTATAATATGCAGAACACTTCTTTATTCGAGACATTGCATGATTATCTTTCCAGGATGGAGAGTTATAACTACAAATAATTATGTGAAATCAAGTGAAAAATGATCATCTGTGAATAAGAACATCTTAGCTAATAAGCCATGCTTTCCCAGTGTTCAAGTGTATGCAAGATTAAACTATTCCTAAAGTCATTATACTCTCAGCTAGATGTCTCAGCTTCTACACTATGTCTAAAAGTAAAGCAAATATTTGACTTGTGAATTTATCTATTGATATTAGTTAATAGTAGAAACTTATTGTTTATGTCATTCCTCACTGAATTGTGGTCAGATAATAATTTTGCTGGTAATACAGTATATCTTCAATGAGGAAATGTGGGATTGATTTGATGTCAGTATCTGATATTTATATCTCTAGCTCTAGCCCTTGTCTCAGCCTCTTGTCTCAGCCCCTTGTCCCAGCCTCTTGTCCCAGCCTCTTGTCTCAGCCCCTTGTCCCAGTCCCTTGTCCCAGTCCCTTGTCCCAGTCCCTTGTCCCAGTCCCTTGTCCCAGTCCCTTGTCCCAGTCCCTTGTCCCAGTCCCTTGTCCCAGTCCCTTGTCCCAGTCCCTTGTCCCAGTCCCTTGTCCCAGTCCCTTGTCCCAGTCCCTTGTCCCAGTCCCTTGTCCCAGTCCCTTGTCCCAGTCCCTTGTCCCAGTCCCTTGTCCCAGTCCCTTGTCCCAGTCCCTTGTCCCAGTCCCTTGTCCCAGTCCCTTGTCCCAGTCCCTTGTCCCAGTCCCTTGTCCCAGTCCCTTGTCCCAGTCCCTTGTCCCAGTCCCTTGTCCTAGCCCCTTGTTTTAGACCTAGCCCAGTGCAGACATCAGATCTACAAGGATTAGTCAATCCAGTTCTTGTACACTACACATCTCCCCAGTCTCCACACATCTTCCCAGTCTAAAAGGAATTAGTCAATCTGGTTCAGGTACAGGATGTGTATGCACTCTGAAACATAACTTTGGCAATACTGCACTGATTAAAAAGTACCTTTCTGAAGATTAGGACAGCTAATCCAAAAGATAAGTGTTTTATGTAATAATGATAATAGTCATGTATTTAATTATACATGGAGATATAACTCCATTAGCATATCTGGGCATTGTACTCATGTACAACTAATAGATTTTACTAAACCAATTAGCTTTATAAATATTTTCATTTCAGGGGATTGGAATAGAGTGGTTTCACTGTATACAGATAGAGATGTCCTTGTTTCAGGTTGTTTCCACTGTATACAGAGGTGTCTTCATTTCAGGGTGTTAGGATAGAGGAGTTCTACTGTATACAGACGTGTCCTAATAGTTCATTTGGTATAGAGGGTTCAACTGTAGCTATACAGAGGTGACCTCATTTCAGGGGGTTGGATTAGAGGGGTTTAACTGTATAGCTCACATGATCCTTATCTGGAGCATAATAATCATAATTATACCTTCCATATGAAGATCTTGATCCACAGATACAGAGCTATAACGACGATATAACTCAAAATCTCCCAAAATTTTCCACCAAGCAAGATAAGCACAATAATATTAGGTTTCTGCAGCAACTGGTGCTTACTAAAATCATTGTCCTTTATATAGCACCAGTTAGCAGCAACATATGGGGCATAACCCAAGTTCCTTGTTACCAAAAGGGGCACTACAATTAACAGAGGACCAGTCCAGGAAATGATGTTAAAAATTGGGAGGAGCTGGTATGCAAGGGTTGATTTGTTAAAGACGAGAATGAGGAAGAAGTAAAATGCCAAAATACATGTCCAGCAAAAGGAAGCCAAAGTTGACCAAGTTGTAACGAAGCTCTGTATCTCACAAATGTTTGCAAAAATTTCACAGTCATTTGATCTGGTGTAATTAAAATGCGTGAGAAAATTGACAGATCCTACGATGTAGCCAAAAGCAGTGAAGAAATCAGCTATGGCCAGTAATGTGATGACCTTCTGTGCACCAGTCCGTATATCCTTCAATGCAAAGTATGCATACACTATTAGGAGTGAACCTGTGCAGCTTAGACTGCTGGAACCCAAGCTAATGTAGCTAGGGATTTTTCCCAGGTCAAAACTCACCAGGCCCTGCTGGGAACTGCAATTTACTATACTTGGACACGACATCTGTCCATCGTTCATGACCGTTGAGCCTGTAGCAGAGAGACGTACACACCTTCTTTCGCAGTTGTTATTTCGCGAGTTTGCGAGGGGTCAAAGGGTCAAAGTTCGATTCGTTTGCCGTTTTTGCTAAGAGAGAACTCATCGAGTGTAAGTAAAGGAAAGTTAATTTCTAATCCTGTATGTATTATAATAGGCCTATTCGAACTGTATTTTGACACTGATACAGAAACTTCTTTGGCGAGATGGTTTTTCATATAGATGACACTCTAAGTAATTGTCCTTGGACTTTAATCAATGAAACATGCCCCCCACATTATGAGAGTTTCGATACTGGAACTGCTCCAAGCTATGTTGCCATAGTTTCATCCACATTCTCGTGCCTTGGTTCTCTCCTCATCATCCTCACTTTCTTCATTCTCAAAGATATGCGGACTGGCTCACAGAAAATCATCACTCTGTTAGCCTTGGCAGACTTGATCAGTGCTGTTGGGTACATAATAGGCTCGTCAAATTACTTACAACATCACAAAACCCTCAACCTCACAGATGTGAACACAAGCACATCTTGCAAGTCCTTTAGCAATGTCTGCACTGCACAAGCAGCAGTTACAACCTGGTCGTCCAATGTTTCTTTTTACTGGACGGTCATCTTGGCATTTTACTTCTTTTTAATCATTGTTTTCAAGCGTATAAAGTTGGCTTCGAGGTTGATGGTTGTCTATAATATCATTGCTTGGCTTGTTCCGTTGATAATAGTGATTCCTCTGCTTGCCTACAATAAACTCGGGTATGCACATTATGCAGCCTCCAATTGGTGTTTTGTCAACACTAAAACTGTAGTGGATAAGATGGATACACTGGTGATACTAGCTGCAGGGAAATTTTGGGAGATCCTCAGCTATATCCTGGTGACTGTTCTATATGTGTTGATCTATTGTGCTATGAGAAAGGTGAGCAGTGTTGTCATTGTGAGTGAGAGAGAGAGAGAGAGAGAGAGAGAGAGAGAGAGAGAGAGAGAGAGAGAGAGAGAGAGAGACTCTATGGGCTTGGATGTGTTGCATATGTTCAGTTGGATCCATATAAGTCCAGTAATTTGCTTCCTTTAAAGACATTTGGTAGTAATAATCTACACCACCTTACTAGGCCATCATTAATGTTACTAACAGTATAACCACTTAATTAAAATAACTTTACCTACTTTAGTTAAAAATGGACTATATGTAGGACACAAAAGGTTAAAGTTCAGGTATGCATGTAATTTCAACAGTAGCTGTGTCACCTGACTTGCCAAGTAGTGTAGTTTTAATAACCACAAAGTCATCTCGATATTCTAATAATGGTAACACATTTCCTGTAATGGGTATATGACACTTCATTGTGGGTAACCTGTGCATGACATGTGCAAATGTGGTTGCATGTGGTGCTCTTAGTGGGTGGGTGTGTGGTGGGTATGTTTTTCTCCTTTGTTTGCCAAATTCTGAAGTGAAACAACCTCAGAACAGCTCATGATGTTGTTTGAATATGTGTATCTGTGAGTGCTTTCAAAACAGATTCACCAAAAGCACTGATTATCAACAACATACAGATACATATGGCAGGTTGAAAATGATTTTTTTTCCCCTCCAACTCAGGGCACCTGATTACACAAGGGGAAAATATATATAATATTTTTAGTGACCTTGTTTTTCAACGTTTGTCTTGACTTTTAAACATCTCTCTAATCTTTAGGCTAAACAACAGGTACGGAATACGCAAATGGAACCTCGTGTCACCCATGTAGAGACCAGGCTACTGGCTATTCCCATTATTTTCATACTTCTCCGAATGTGGGGTACCATCCAGTTTGTGTTCTCCATTATCACATCTAGATATGTCAGGCATCACTGCATTTCTAAGCCAATCTTCATTGTTTTTGAAGTACTGGCAGTTCTTCAAGTAAGTGATGTGTCATTAACTTAATCTGTGAGTGTGTTGTCACTGAGCCATACATAAAGTTAGGGAAAATAGCTGTACAGGTTTTAAGTATCTGTTTATAGTACAGTGGAACTTCAGTTATACAGACCCTATGGGACTAGTACTAGTCTGTATAATATACAGTGGAACCTCAGTTATACAGACCCTATGGGACTGGTACTAGTCTGTATAATATACGGTGGAACCTCAGTTATACAGACCCTATGGGACTGGCACTAGTCTGTATAATATACGGTGAAACCTCAGTTATACAGACCCTATGGGACTGGTACTAGTCTGTATAATATACGGTGGAACCTCAGTTATACAGACCCTATGTGACTGGCACTAGTCTGTATAATATACAGTGGAACCTCAGTTATACAGACCCTATGGGACTGGCACTAGTCTGTATAATATACAGTGGAACCTCAGTTATACAGACCCTATGGGACTGGCACTAGTCTGTATAATATACAGTGGAACCTCAGTTATACAGACCCTATGGGACTGGTACTAGTCTGTATAATATATGTGGAACCTCAGTTATACAGACCCTATGTGACTGGCACTAGTCTGTATAACAAGTTGGCATATTGGAAGTCCATGCTTTAGTTCATTTTTTTCTTGCTTCAGGCTATAGGTGATGGAGGTCAAGGGTGGGGTAATGCCATCCTCTATATCTTCCTCTCTCCTGTCATCCGACAGCGACTGATCGGTGAGTGGTGTGGAAGGTGTGTAGAGAATCTGGATGACAATCTGAACAGGGTGTCTGGGGTATCAGCCGACCCTGATCAGAATCATGCCCGTTACAAGAGTAGGAACAGGAATGGTATCTTGAAGACTAACCTGAGAGATAATAAGCATGTCAATGTGGATAACTCTTCTGAGACAGCACCACTTAATCCTGCAGATAGAGCCACTGGTTATAATATCAGAAACTATGATACAACCACTTCATTTGAGACTGGTACTGACATATCTACCTAGCTAGTTATTATCATAGTGAAAGAATAATGTGTGTGTGTATTATGTGAACAGGTGCGATAAGAATTATGTTTGTGATTTTGACAGTAATATTCTGCGGCTCCGTGGCCGGCCAGGACGTGCTGTGCTGTAGTATTATGGACTCCCCCCGCATATATTATTATAGTTGCGGTCGTAAAATGAAAGAAGATTCATTTGCATAGCTTAACTCTATTATTTAATACCTCGTGATACGGGATATTAGTTGCTATAGTGTAGATATGGCAGGCCAAACTCACTCCGATTCTTCCGAGTCAGAAGAATGGGAAGATGAGATCTTTAGTTCTCCAGAGAACGACGACGGTAAAACCAGCTGGCTGAAAAGGTTGAGAGGCGCGGTTAGTTCTGTCAGGACGAGGAAGCTGTCAGTTCAATCTGGAGACTTAATACGAAGTAACCCTTCCTCCCCTTCAGGCATAGCCTGCACGACGAACTCTGTGCCATTAGATTCCGTGCCTGAGACCCTCTCACAAGCTCGAGAAAACCTTTCTCCTCGTACTATTGACTCTGAAGAAGACTCCAAAAGGTCCATGTATGTACCCAGGCATAAAAGTGGGTTTTATTTGTTTTTCTTCCCACTCCTGCATAAAATTGTCAAGGTGTTGTTCTTCTCACCAAAGGTTGGTCGTGTTTATATTCCAGTAGTCTCCATTCTGGTGCTTTTTGTCAACATGCTATTGATTGGAGGGATGGTAGTTACTGCTTTCACAGTAATACCTCCAAAAATAAACCTAGAGGTGAAATCTTTCGGTATTCCTAACCATCCAGCACAGATACATTGGGATGCACTCAATGCTGCTAAGCATAACCAGTTTGACAACTCTTCACAGCATGATGACTCCCCGACTGACACCTCATTTGAACTGAGGAAACGTAGGAGTGTTCTACAGCCTAGATCATCAACTGGAACTTTCCCAAACTGTCCAGGGGAATCAAGTCAGAGCCGATTTACTTCTTGGAATATGGATTTAGTTTTTATAGTTCCTGATTCAAATCCAAACAAAAATATTCTCACCAGTAAACACATTTCAAGAATTCATGAAGTAGAAGAAGGTATTTATAACAGTCAAGAATATGGCTACTACTGCCACAAAAATGCCAGGATTAGGATCTGTGATCCACTTTCTTCTCTGTTGACTTGGCTATATCCTAGAGATAAGAACACAGGACGATATATTTACCAAACCCCAGATGGATTCACTTCTGATCTTCAGTTGTCTCTTTATAATCTCTCCATGGCCAATCCCATAGCATTATGGTTTACAGGAGGTGAAATAAATCTTGTAAACTCCTCTTATGAAGCGAAACTCCTTCGAACACAGATACAGATTGGACTACCTTTACCATGTTATTTGAATGAGGACGATCGCAGAAAAGAACAGAAGCAGAGGGTGTCAGACTACTTCATATCCTTGATACCAATGCTGGAAAATAGCTCTACAAGGTAAAGAGTGGATTTAAGTTGGTATGTGGGGAGAGGATGTGTGTGTTGGGGGGAGGAGGGAGGTGAGGTGTGTGTGTGTGTGTGTGTGTTGGGGGGGAGGTGTGTGTGGAAGAGGAAGCATAGTTTTAATTCATTATTGACTAACCACACAGAGATGTCCTTAAGATAAAGGTAACACACTGCATACAGAGGTGTCCTCTAACTTTAGATAAGGGGGTTGGATTTTCCATAGTGTATGAGCACAGTAAGTCATCTGTTATGATACAGTGGCCATAACTGAAACTCATCAACCTGTCACACAAGTGTGTACATAACACTGACTATTGCTGCTGACATGATGTTTATAGCAAAGGATGTCATTTCTGTAGGGTATTGCGTAAATACCCTATACTTTTAAAAGCACACAATTACATAAAACTGTAATACTGACACATATTTGTGGTGCCTGTGCTTTTAGCTGTTGCTATCTAGTGGAGGAGTTGTCTTACATGTGTGTATGGTAGTGGAGGCCCTGGAGCATGTTGTGTGGTTGTTGGATAGCATGCAGCTGGTATAATTTCCTTTGAAGTAGGCTTAGTAATCTAGTCGCTGGTAACTGTTATCTGGTAACTGTAATTGGTGGTGGTACATATGTCGGCCCTGGACACACACGATGCTGTCTAAAAATTAGCCACCTGCTACATGATAGGTTACATAACACACAGGTATCTTAGTTATGAACTGCTTTCATAGCATTGAGGCTTGACCAGGAACCAAGGAAGGTATCAGTAACTTCTTGAACATGTGTAGCATAGCCCTTCCTTCCTTTTTATGTTCAGGCTTTGAGCTGATTCTCTATCATTGCTCTTGCCATGCAATGTACTGGTAGTTTATAGTTTTACACATGTTCATTGCTCTCTCTGCTACCTGTTGTGTATACAATATACTTAGAATGGAATGTATGGTGTAATTAACATGTGGTGTTTACTCAACAACTTGTGTATAGGGTTTTAATATCAATAGGATGTGTGTAGGAGCCTGTTTGAAGATAACCCACCATAAAGATTTGGTCAGGAGAGTGTGGGAGAGGGTGAAAGAACTGAAATTTCATTTTTTTCCTTTTTTTGGTGGGGGGTGGGGGGGGGGGGGGGGGTGGTGTATAATCAAAGCTTAGTTCTTCATAGTTGGGAGAAATAACTCCCTCCTATAATATGCCAGGTATCTAGGAACTCTAGACATCCTGGTGCTGTGACCTAGAACTCCCTAGACCTCCTGGTGTCCTGGGGCCGGGTACTGGTGTCCTGGGGCTTAGGTATATAGGTGTCCCTTGACCTAGAACATCCAATATTATATGCTCAGTTAAATTCTTCTCATGATTTGTATGAATTTACAATTATTAACACCTTATAAGAATATCCTGTGTAGATTAACAATGGCTTCATAAGAATGGGATAAATAATTTATTGTGGACATTGGAAGTTTTTCCAATCCCCCCTAATTATTGCCAACCCCCCCTATATTCAATGCTAATATTAACCACTTAATGAGTCTCTAACTGTCATTCTTACTCTGAAGTGGGTAGTTTCACTTAATGAGTGTCTAATTGTCTTTCTTACTCTGTAGTACTGACCATGTATAGTGTTAATTTATAAGTTGTAAACTAAAAACTTGTAGCTTGCCCAGCTAGTGATAAATTCAAGGGTTGATTAAACTTGAGGTGATGTACCTCTGCTGGAAATTGGGGGTCCTTTTTGCTATTTTTCTATGGGATTGTGTGTATCTAGCCTGAAGTGGAAAGTTTCTTATTATGTGAATGTCCCAATAACTTATTCTAAAATGGATTTAAGCAGAGTACCGAGATTTACTGGGATAAATAAGATGTGAGATATCTGGAAATCTGACTTTAAAATGATCAATAAGAAATATATTATTTTTATTATAGTGAAGTGGAAGTCCTATATGGAGGAGGAATCGTATTCGACTATCAAGTTCATCTCGCCATCCTTCATGATGCTAAGCTTGCCTTCTTTAGTCTCTTTTTAGTCCTCGTACTTGTGTTTGTTCTGAGTGGCTTCTCCCCATGGTTAACCATGTCCGGAATATACGCCATCCTTACCTGTTTTGCTCCAGCCTATGTTATGTACAGAGGAGTCTTAAGTGAGTTTTTATAACTAAGAGAAGAGTTGTAAGGAGGTAAATAATATGGGGTGGGGGGTAATGAGTGGAGATATGGTTGCAGTGGGAATGGGAGGGGGGGGGGAGATGTGGTTACAGTTTGAGAGGAGTAACGAAGAGGGTGGTGTGGAGATGTGGTTACAGTGGGAGAGGAGTAATGGGTGGTGAGAGATGGTGGTGTGGAGATGTGGTTACAGTGGGAGAGGAGTAATGGGTGGTGAGAGATGGTGGTGTGGAGATGTGGTTACAGTGGGAGAGGAGTAATGGGTGGGGGGTATGGAGATGTGGTTACAGTGGGAGAAGAGTAATGGGTGGTGAGAGATGGTGGTGTGGAGATGTGGTTACAGTGGGAGAGGAGTAATGGGTAGGGGGGAGATGTGGTTACAGTGGGAGAGGTGGTGTGGAAATGTGGTTACAGTGGGAGAGGAGTAATGGGTGGTGAGAGATGGTGGTGTGGAGATGTGGTTAACAGTGGGAGAGGAGTAATGGGTGGGGGGTATGGAGATGTGGTTACAGTGGGAGAAGAGTAATGGGTGGTGAGAGATGGTGGTGTGGAGATGTGGTTACAGTGGGAGAAGAGTAATGGGTAGGGAGGAGATGTGGTTACAGTGGGAGAGGTGGTGTGGAAATGTGGTTACAGTGGGAGAGGAGTAATGGGTGGTGAGAGATGGTGGTGTGGAGATGTGGTTAACAGTGGGAGAGGAGTAATGGGTGGGGGTATGGAGATGTGGTTACAGTGGGAGAAGAGTAATGGGTGGTGAGAGATGGTGGTGTGGAGATGTGGTTACAGTGGAAGAAGAGTAATGGGTAGGGGGAGATGTGGTTACAGTGGGAGAGATGGTGTGGAAATGTGGTTACAGTGGGAGAGGAGTAATGGGTGGTGAGAGATGGTGGTGTGGAGATGTGGTTAACAGTGGGAGAGGAGTAATGGGTAGGGGGTATGGAGATGTGGTTAACAGTGGGAGAGGAGTAATGGGTGGGGGGTATGGAGATGTGGTTATAGTGGGAGAAGAGGATAAGCTAAATCAACACTGGCAGATCTCTTACTAGAGAGGAGATTCCATTAGGGTGCTATCAGGACCAGTGCATCTAGAAATTCCCCTGTCCAATGTTATATGGGTCCCCCTGCTTATAGGGAACATTCCCAGCTTCCCTGCTCACAGGGGGAGGGGTGAATCCCAGGTTCCACTGACATTAATTTAATAGACAAATTGAGTGGAACCTCTCTATTATAGTGTGATGATTATAGTGGGTGACCTCATTTGGAGTTAAAAAGTCCTCATTTTGAGAGAGTGTGAATTTCCAATTGTTAGTGAATGAGAAATGTGACACCTCCCATCTTATCAGTTTAATTAATAGGGTTAGTGCAAAACTTCCCCTTTATATTGTTTGCAGGTATTCAGACTCTGGGTATCCTCAATGTTGTCTCCATCTTTGTCATCATTGGAATTGGAGTGGATGATGTGTTTGTGTTCATCAATACTTTCAAGCAGTCAGCAAGAATGAAGGACCTTCATGGTCCTTATCAGAGATTGACACACACCATCCTGGAGTCCAGCAAGGCAACCTTTTTCACCTCTCTAACAACCTCTGTGGCCTTCTTTGCTAATGCAGTTTCATCGGTAAGGGATAAATTTATTGAAAACTACATTAAGTAACTCACTGGACTCTCACAGCTCCTATAGACCAGTACCACGAGGCATTGGAGGCTATTACTTCCTCGATTGTGTCTACTGGCACATGGTTGTGGGGAAATTTGTTGTTTGTTTGTTTGTTTGTTTGTTTGTTCAGGGTTTTTTTTGTTATTGTTTGTTCAGGGGGTTCTTTTGTTATTGAGATATAGGCAGATCTGAAATTAAGCTCAGCTAACAATAAACATCACACAGGAACAGCTGAGGATTGGAAATTATTAGTGTCAACTAAAGCCATTATTTTCTTTCAGATCCCAGCTGTGAGGCAGTTTGGTATCTTCATGGGCATTGTTGTCATCTTCTGCTTCCTCCAAGTCCTGCTGGTGATTCCACACAGTCTTCTCATCTGGCACTGTGTGTTCGTACACATTGAAAATGTCATCTATTGGCCAGTGTACAAACTGACTCAGATTAGGTGCAGGAAGTCAACTGGTTTATCCATTCGAATGAGTGATATTGCCCATGGGGATGATGATAGTGGGATCGAGGTTTCCTCTAATTCCAATTCTGATACTATCAGTAATTCTTCGGAATCCAGTGCTCAGTCTGTTTCCAATGACAGCAATCAGTCCAATTCCAATGTAGAAGTTGGAATTGATCAGAGTGACGATCAGGTGATGCTTATACCAGATCAGACCCCAGAGAGTGTACCATCACCATCTCTTTTCTCGCCAGAAGACAGCATGACCGCAGAGAGCAAACTTACCTATGCAATGCAAATCTCTATGTTCTATTTATCAGTGATCCCAATGTCCCTTCATTTGTATTTTAGTGAAATATTGAAGAAAAATCGACTTAAATCAGCCTTGTTTGTCATCTTTAACATATTTCTGTATGTGGTGTTGGTTGGAGTGTTTGCAGCTTTGATGGCTAATCTCAGGTTCAATGACAAGCCTCCAAAGTTCTTTGACCCAGATAGTAATATTCAGAAGATGTTGGATCTGGTGGGAAACGTGACAGACTCTGACAACATCCAAACTTACAGCTTTTCTTATTGGAACAGTGATGTATCAGGTGAGGTGTTGAGGGAAAAGGAGGGAGGGGAGAGGAGGAGAGGAGGAAAGGGAGAGAGAGAGGGATAGAGAGAGGGAGGGAGGGAGGGAGGAAGGGGAGGTCTCTGAAAGCAGTCACAAATCTATGGCTATAACGTTTTATAGTTAACCACTGTACTTAACCAAGTTGTAAACTCCCTAACTAATAGACCCATCTGTGGGGTTTTTTAAATTCCTCCTTGCCCCCAACCTCCCCCCTCCCCCCCCCCATTCCTACCTCCCACCATCTCCCTTCTCCCTCCTCTTCATACCTTCCTTCTCCCCTCTTCTTCATACCTCCCTTCTCCTCCCACCACCTCCTCCTACCACCTCCTCCCACCTCCCCCTTCCTCCCCGACTCCTTCCCTCTCCCTACCTCCCACCTCCCCTCTTCTCCCCCTCCCACCTCCCTGACTCCTCCCCTCTCCCTACCTCCCACTACCTCCTCCCACCACCTCCCTTCTCCCCTCTTCTCCCCTTCTCCTCCCACCACCTCCCCCTTCCTCCCTGTCTCCTTCCCTCTTCCTACCTCCCACCAAAGTGACAACTAGCTTGCAGTGGAAATTACTGATTTCTTTTTTTCTTTCTGTAGTTCCCATTGTAGTTCCCACTATGCCAAGTGGTGGGAGCATACCTGTCAGAACCGTACCTGGAGGTGCAACTCCTCCATCCACTACCTCAAAGTCCACTCCCTTCCATACTGCAACCACACCCACCACGCATCGGTCCACCACACAGCAAACCACACGGCCCCCCACCACACAACGGCTCACCACACGGCCCACCACACGGCCCACCACACGGCCCACCACACAGCCCATCACTCGCCCCACTACCCATCTAACTACACACCCTACACGCCCCCCTCCTCCCAATACAACTCCATCCAGCATGTCCATGACATCTCATCAAACTCAGCCTCCACCGACTACATCTGGTAGGTCAACCACACCTACTTCTGGGTTTACGATACCAACTCTCCCTGATAATCAGGGAGATGGTAGCAAGAAGTCATCACGTTTCTCCGGCAATGTTCCAGTTTATGTTGTCTTTGGTGTCAAAAATGTGGAAAGACATTACAATCCTTCACAGGTACTTCCAGAAGATGGGAATCAGGTGAGTACCTAATTTATACAGACAGGAAATGTTCTAGAAGACTTGCCATTTACCACTGTGTCCCATTTATCTCCTCCTCTCCCTCTTCATCTCCTCCCACTCTCCCCTCTCCCTCCTCCCCTCCTTCCTCTCCTCTCACTCCCTCCTCCCCCGTATTCCTCTCCTCTCACTCCCTCTTCCCCCCTCATCCTCTCCTCTCACTCCTTCCTCCCTCGTATTCCTCTCCTCTCACTCCCTCCTCCCTCGTATTCCTCTCCTCTCACTCCCTCCTCCCTCGTATTCATCTCCTCTCACTCCCTCCTCCCTCGTATTCCTCTCCTCTCACTCCCTCCTCCCTTGTATTCCTCTCCTCTCACTCCCTCCTCCCTTGTATTCCTCTCCTCTCACTCACTCCTCTCTCCTCCTCCAGAATTATGCAGTTCTTGATGACTCCTTCTCAAATCTCTTCACCTGTCCTATTGCTCCGGGCAAAACCGTCAACCAGGTGATGGGTGCCATAAGAGGTCTATGTCGATTATGTACCAACATCGCTAATCCTAAGAACGGACTAACTGTTACAGGGAACTACCAGTGTATACCTGCCAATACCACTAGATTCTGGAACAGTTATTGCTTTAAACGAATGCTCCATGACATGCCGGAATGTTCCTCTTTCTTAAATAAGGACACTGCAAATGTATCAGTAGCAGGAAGTGCGTATGTCAATCATACAAACACTGCTGAAGGTGGTTATGATACACTGCTATACCTTTCAATGGCCTTCAAATCTGTAAGTTGTGGGGGGGGCGGGGGTATTGTTACTATGCACTAGATACATAGACATACAGTAACAGTTATGAGTCTGTAGAGATGGGTGGTAGTTTCTATTCCAACCTCCTGAAATGAAGACACCTCTGTATACAGTGGAACCCCTCTATTCCAACCTCCTGAAATGAGGACACCTCTGTATACGGTGGAACCCCTCTATTCCAACCTCCTGAAATGAGGACACCTCTGTATACAACCCTTTGAAATGTGTATACAACCCTTTGAAATGAGGACACCTCTGTATACAACCCTTTGAAATGAGGACACCTCTGTATACAACCCTTTGAAATGAGGACACCTCTGTCTCTGTATTAAGAACACTTGGATATGTCCCAAATAACAGCTTGTGTATTGAAAGTAATATAACTTAACCCCCTGAAATGAGGTCACCTCTCTAATCAGGACTGTATTATGGTCTCACTCACTTTAAGTTTGCTTATTAAATTGTTATTTTGTTGTTGTTGTTGTTTTTTGTTTGTTTGTTTGTCTGTCTGATTACTAAACTATTTTTCGTCTTCTCTCCGTCAGACCACCAACCCTGGAAATTCTCCCTTTGACAACGTGAAACAATACCAGAAGTGGGAGGATTTTCTCAGTTCAGAGCTCGAGGCCATCAAGTCACATTCATCCCCAGGTCAACTCTATGAAGGAGCAGAGGTCCTTCTCTCGGCCTTCCAGACCAGCGAACACTGGGTCGAGGTCAACATAGAAGTAGCAGCTGTGGATGGTTCCATTTACGGCATTTTCATTTCATTTATGCTGTGTTCGCTGGTAGTAGTGGTGTTATCTCACGATTTTAGAATTGTGTCGGCAATGATCCTTACCATCTCTGCTATTTTAGTGACACTTCTCGGGATGTTCTGGGCATTCGGGTGGAAGTTAGGAATCGTGGAAGCAATATCTCTTTCAATCTTGGTTGGAAACTCTCTGGATTACTGTATTCACATGTCAGAGGGTTATGTAGCCACAGATGCAAGACACATTGCCTTTGTTGACAAATTTAAGGTAATAAATTGACATTGAAAGTGTGATGGAGCTATAGATCACGATTGGACATGTTGGTCACGGGGTAGGATCCAGGAAAGGGAGGGTCGTGTCGTGTCTTTGGCCAAAAGTCATGACACCTATATGAATAGGATATGTATTCCTTCTCTGGTACACAGTGTGAATACAATTGATATAGAGTAGTAATTCATCACTTCTTTATAACACTGAATTATAAAGCAGAAGTGATAGCTGGAGAGGAGAGGTTAAAAGCAAAAATGAGTATTGCTCCCCCCTACCCACTAGATCTATCCCTCTCAGGTTAAAGTATTTCGATGAGTTACCTTTATAGATGAAAATGTTAGAGGTTTTATATATGATGAGGATACTGTTGTGGAACCCCCTCTATTCCAAAACCAGGACATCTCTGTGGAACTCTTTCTATTCCAAACCCCTGTAATGAGCCCACCCCTCTAATCAATATGTCCCAAAGTATAAGGGTTGGAGAGGTTCCACTGTAACAAGTAGTCATGATCTTGTAGGGAAAGGGATGTGAGGTATACTATCTCTTACAACTGTAGTTCACAAAAGGAGCCTCCCTCCGTGTGAAGAGAGTAATGGCAGCCATTTCTTTCATCGGTGTTTCCATCCTCAGCTCAGCCATCACTACCATTCTTGCCATAATTCCTCTTCTCTGGACTCAGATACAACTCTTCACAAGATTTGGAGAGATTCTCCTCATCGATACAGCAGTGGCTATTCTCTACACACTCTTCATTTGCAGTAATTGCCTTGGATTCTTTGGTCCTCCCCAGACTGAGAAGAAACGTGTAAAGATATTGAATGCTGTGCTTACTATTGTTGTGACCATTGCTGTTTATGGTGTCATCATTGTTTGCTTGTTTGTTGCTTCAAAACGTGGAGTATACATTCCATCCCCTAGAGGAGGAGAACTGTTTAAATAATCAGTACATATTTTAATCCATTCAAAACATGATCTTTTATCCTAATTGTATTATATTATTAGTACTGTATAAATATTTAAAAAGTTTACATGTGGGAAGTGGGCTGGGCTCCTTTATTCCACCTACCCTAAATGAAATCCCCTCTATTCCAATCTCCTGAAATGGGGACACCTCTATATACAGTGAAACCACTTTATACCGACCCCCCTGAAATATACATTGGAACCTCCTGAGATGAGGACACCTAGATCTATATACAGTGGAATCTCTCCATTTCAACCCTCTGAAATGAAGACACTATCAGGATTATTGTCGGGCAAAACTAAGGAACACATCCTTACCTTTTGTCAGTCTAAATAACAGTAGCTCCACTCCAATGGGCAACAAGGAGACCAAGCTAACATTAATATTAGCTCTCCAAAAAATTTTTTCATTACTGTATTAAATGTGACAGGATCTAAGACACAATACTGAAGGCGCGTGCGCCAGCCGAGATAAACCGCTCTCTCTAGCTAGAGGATCGATGACTGTCAACCCTGCACTATCTGCGTTGGGTTTCTGCAGAGGATATTAAGGCTATGATTATCATTATATCTTTCAATAGCATACTGCCAAGATCTGTATATATTTTCACTAGCTATTTAAATTTCTCTACAATACACAATACAATAACGTTAGCTACAGATCTTTCCTTCAAAAGAGTGACATAGGTAATAGTTTCTGGCTACATAGTTAATTCATGATTACAACATTTCCAACCAGGTGTCCACCATAGTCAAAACCATCTGCTCTGAACTGTGAGAGTTCAAATATTCCAAGAACCCCCTCAGGTCTTGCAGTACAAGCTCTGTCCTCAGGCTATTCCTTTCCATAAGCCTTTGCACAATGCTGATCTAAGCATTACAACAATTTACATGTAGTTAATACTGGCAACATTGTAGAAGCAAGCAAGTTTTAATATTGGACAAAAGTCAAGACAGTATGTATAATACATAAACCTCTTTAGTATAGGTGTGGGGTTCCCCCTATTATTGTTTATTGTTGTTATTGTTTGTTGTTGTTGTCATTGTTGTTTACATCATAAGTATAATATGCATCTGTGACCCCCAACTTACCAGTATTGAGGATGCCTGATTATTTGTGGTTGATATTGAAGATGCAAATTTACGAAGTGCAGTCAACAGGTTATTATGAGAGACCAAGAGTTGCAGTCCCTGTAATTTTATATGCATAATTTTAAACTAAAAAATTTGTGGCACTCCTCATAGACAAAACCAGTGAGTGAGTAAGGCAACAGATATCACCATTCATGTTAGCCTTAAACACAGGCCTCTGAAAAAGAGGCTGTTTTTGAATGTGCAGATATGTTGGGAATTTGTGTATTTTGCAGTCATTTACAAGTAAGTGGCTATTATCACCAGCCACCTATAAATTATTTCAAGTCAGTGTGTACCAGGCTGCTATTTTTACCCTTCTAGGCCTAGATTCGAGGCTATATAATAGCTAGCATACTCTGAAAATTAACCGGTTAGCTCACTTGTACATCATTTGCACAAAGTAATAACATTTGAAGTGCTGCTTGTTGGATTTTGAACTTGTAATGGTGTTCAAGTTGGTCAATATACTTCAACAACTCTGGGATCAGGACTGCAGCCTGTGTTAATAGTTTAAGAACTGTACATAGGTTATTACATGTACTAGAAGAATATACAGCATTATGGGTTCCTTCTCCTTGTAACAGATTATTCACATTACATCATTGTCAATTGTACGGCTAGAGGTAGGGCTATGGGTAGGGCTATGGGTAGGGCTAGGGGCAGGGCTAGGGGTAGGGCTAGGGTTAGATACAGTACAATAACAATAGTACACAATTGACAATCTGAATGATGTAATCTGAATGATGTAATCTGAATGATGTAATCTCTACTGTTACATGCTGAATTTATGGGGGCATATACATAGGTATGGAAAGGGTCATCAAGAATGAAAGTCCTTAAAAGAGAAGATAAGAATGTTCTATCATTTGACTCTCTAGTGTGGGGGTTGCTCTGCTCACCCCAAATAATGTCTAATTAAATTGGTGGGGGTGTGGAAGAATTACTGGATAGCTATATCATTACACATCATAGCTATGCAATTGACATGAGTAATGGAAAGTTGTATGAAACACAACACAATCAGACAGGTTGTTTGGGGGTGAGGCTAGGGAGCGAGTCCCTGCATCCTTCCTTCAGTGAACTGACAACCACATTCCTAACCCTTTGAAGAATGACTCTAGGCTCCAATTCTCCTAATCTCTGAAGTACTAGTATTTCATGCAATCCCTCCTCCTCTTCCTCCTCCCCAACTGCCACTCCCCCTTCCTGTCTCCCAGCTGTTGCAACTAGAGCATCCAAGAGCCCTGAATGACGAGTTAACAAGAACTTTGATGAATTGCTGTTGACTAGATCCATCAGTATTTGTAACAAAAAAGGACGTGTGTTCCAATAACCTAAAAATTAGATTGCATTTTTTTTAAAGTGTTCATTTAGGCCCTAGAAGCTGGAAGTTTAGGGCATAAAAATGATGTTTCTATCAATCAGGTTTTAGTTATGCATACACATGGCTACATCCCCATTGGTTTTTTGTGGTCTGCTGATGCTGAATTGGTTATTATGGTAAATGGCACATAGTACATACATGCAGCTAACTTTGGCAGTGGGATGGTATAAAATGTTATAGAATGGCCATGTGATCAAGAATCTGCTAGTGTCTGAACCAAGTAAGCCATTTTCAAGTTATTAATATTTTTGTTAGAATATATATAGAAACCAATTTCCAATAGAACTGTGTTACTATTATATATAATTACAGTCAAATTCACTTAATTGGAACATGAAGGGAGCACAAAAACCCTTTCAATTAAAAGAAGTTTCCATTAGCCATAGTACTTCTAATTGGAATTCAGTGACACAAACCCTGAAATTTCCATTAAAATGTACAAATGTGTTATCTGTACTAATGTTGTACGTAATCCAATAGGAAAGTTTGCCTTTTCTCAAAAAAGCTTCTCTCTCTATACAATGTTCAACCTCATGATAGAGTCAGGTGATTCTGTAGTAGACAAATATTGCTTTTAAAACATCAACTGCTTTCATCTGATGGTGGGATAGTTTGTACATCAATGGTTGTGCACACATTCACATCTAACACCTTGTATCTACATTACTTGTTAATGGAAGGAGTTTAGAGATTTCTTCCAAATACAAGAATATTTCAATAAAGTGAATTTCAATTAACCAAATTAATTTTATACTAAGTCTATGGAAAGAAATATCAGACTATTCCAATTAACCAAATATTCCTATATCAGGATTCCAATTAAGCGAGTTTGACTGTATAATGCTCTACCTTTTTTGAGTGCATAAAGAATGTCATCCAACCTAGAAAAAGAGAGAAGAAATGAAAAATGGAAGATGGATTTCTCACAAGAATTATGCATGGTCAGTAGCTAGTAGCTATGATCTATAATTGAATCAATTATTTTAGCTATGCCCTTCCAACTCAATCCTTGGTCTAGTTAGCAATCAATATGACTGAACTAGAAGCTGGCAGAGACAAGTGAGAGACACTTTAGCTCTTATGGTACCACAAGTCCTGGTTTAAATATAGACTACCCCACTCCACCCCACCCCACCCCACCTCACCCCACCCCACCTTACCCCACCCCACCCCCTGAGTCATCTAGGAAGCCAGTATATGCTCACCCATTCTCACTGGCAATGGTTTCACGACAACTGTTCTTTGAAGCATCCGATGAGAGCAGAGTAAGAGATATGGCTGCTTTATGCACCACAAATTCATTGGGGGAACAGAGAAGAGCACAGAGAGTAGACACACCACCCAGAGAAAGAAATTTGACCTGTTTCAATCAAGGTTTTAATAACAAGAATCTTCAGTGGCTAACAGGTGGCTCCATCAGTTCTGAGTGAAGTAATACTGTGAGGGACTTAAAGAGTTGTGATGCAACATGCAGACCTCCCAACTTTCAAAATTGTTTAGAGTGAGATTTTTGGGATTTAGGCTTAAGATTAACCCCTCTTGGCGTGAGATGTGTCGGTTGTTGTTGCGATAAACTTTATTGTTCTCAGTATTATATATTGTGAGGTTCTCCTTTAACATCTGAAATAAAGTCAAACTCCTCTGTCCATGCTGCATTAAACTTGCTTTTGTAAGTTGTAAGGATTAGGACACTCTGAAGCACTGTCAGAGTCCAAATCACTACAGTCAGCCATGGTTGCTTGGAAGTTTGAACTAGCTTCTGGCAACCCAACATGCCTAATTAGGCTTGAGATTTGGGGCTCTTGACTTAAGATCTGGTCCAAAAGCTTAAGTCTCACTCCAGAGTTGAGAGGTCTGAACATGACTGGTGGAGCCACCCCTCTGGACACAATGAACATTGTCTACCTGAATTGGTGGATGGGTGAGGAGCAGGGCTATTGCCTCGACAGCATATTCTTGAGTGACCTGCCAAGACAAGGCAAATGGTAAAGGGTTTTTTTTATTAATTCACTTCCAGTGACTTGTATTGTGACTGTGCAATTATTTAGAAAAATGATCTCATTTTATTATCTATAGCTTAATAATCTATAGAGGTTCATGACTATTATTGTGGGGGAATAGAGTTTCCATTGTGTTGTGTCATCATTTTGGGGGATAGAAAGGATGTAACATGTCTTCCAAAGGTGTCTTATTTCAGGGAGGGTTTTCCTCATGGGTTCAGTGAATACATTGAGATCTGATCTACTGTCCCTTGTGGGGAGGATGTCCTTATCCCAGAGGTTAATTTAAATTTGTATTAGCTGTCCTTTGTACAGAGTTTGTCTTATATTTCAGAGGGTTTTTTATTGAAGGTTCTAGATAGAGGATTGGAATAGAATAATACTCACATTGTCATCTCCACTCACCAAAGAAATCAAACACTGCAAACTAAAGTATAAAACATCAGTAACAACAACAACAACAACAACAACAACAACAACAACAACAACAACAACATTCTGCTGACTGATTTATCATACCCTCCTTGTCCTGCAATCTCTACTTTAGACTGGTCTCCTAGGAGTGCCATATTGCTCAGTTCAAATGCTGCCTGCCTTTTATATCTCACTCTACAATGATATTATTATTGTAATTCACCAGAATAGGAACAAAATAATTAAATTCAATTGGCAATGGTATTCTATTGAGCAAGCCTCAAGACATGTGAACATTACCAAATGTGGCCACTCCTCTAGTCAGGACATTATAAGAATCTAGGAGGTTCCACTGTTATCACATACTTTCCAGTCTCTGCTATTTCTATCATCTCTTTGATATTCCTGGCTCTAAGCAAAGCAGGTTTCATCAATGAGCCTACCTAAAATGATAGAAACAATGTTAATTAACTGAATAATAATAATTTAGAGACATTCTTAGAATAATTCTGAAGCTGCAATTACTTAGATATAGGCTTCAAAGTAGTACTGACACTGAAATATATTATTCATCAATAAATGCCACACATGACTGGATAGAACAAGAGCTATGGTTATCATCACCAAGTATAGACAAACACATTAAAGGTAGGTTCATGGAGGAAGCACTAAGAGGACACACAATGCAGCTTAAAGTTCTGTGTCTTAATTATTGTGTGACTTAATTCACCGAAACATACTTCAAACTTTAAATTGATTCTTGCCACTAGAGAGACAAGGGCACCAGATAAGAAGAGAATTGTTTGGAAGGGGAGGAGGAAGAGGCTGAACCAGACTTGAGGGGAACAGCCTGGACCAGACAAGGAGTTCAAGTATGGAGACCCTGGTATACAGCTTGACTGTTGGAATGAAATAAAATAAATCCTTAAATTAACCAGTTTTGATATAATTATATCTAGGAAAGGTAGAGGGTTCCCACTCTATTATACAGATGTCCTGAAGTTCCACTCTATACAGAGTTGTCCTCTTATTAGGGTAATGGGTTAGAATTCAAAGGTAGAGGGTTCCCACTCTATTATACAGATGTCCTGAAGTTCCACTCTATACAGAGTTGTCCTCTTATTAGGGTAATGGGTTAGAATTCAGGTGTCCTCATTTTTAAAGGGTTGGAAGGTTCTAATTGCTTTTATGTAAGTTTTACATTAAAGGAGCTATCTGAGGGTTGGTTTCCATTCAATTATACATTCTAGACTTATTAGTGTAGCACAGAGATGTCCTCAAAGGTATCCATCTAGTGTAGCAGTATAGATATTTCAAAGGGTTTTAAAATGTACCATGTTACCATGGCTACTTCATTATTATTATTATTATTATTATTATTATTATTATTATTATTATTATTATTATTATATGTTACTGTCATTAGAGTATAGATGAATATTCCAATGCTGAATAGAGATAGAGATAGAAAAGTCACTGCATAGACCACCATCACGTAGATATCTCTGTAAAATAAAACAATGATTCAGCTAATAGCCAAATTTAGAACTTATTCTAAAAATAGTAACATTTTACTACCATGTATGGATTAAGCATGAATACAGTAGTTGGTTACCTCTTCTTGATTCTTTCTGTAGTGCCTCCAATGTATGTGTAACTTGGCATGAAATAGAGACCCACCAATGCTAAAGAACCTGCAATAACACAGACCATATATCATTTATAACAGCGGTGAAACCTGTTATGCAGACTACAATGACCTCTGTGCCAAATATAGTAAGATTGACTAGGTTCACCAGCCAACTGGTTGTGTACTACTTACACTGTATAAGCATGTCACCTCTGTATAGGAGCCAACTAGTTGTGTCCCAAGGGTAAACCACTATATACAGGTTCCACTGTATAAGCAGACCACCTCTGTATAACAGCCAACTGGTTGTGTCCCATGGGTGACCACTATATACAGGTTCCACTGTATAAGCAGACCACCTCTGTATAACAGCCAACTGGTTGTGTCCCATGGGTGACCACTATATACAGGTTCCACTGTATGAGCAGACCACCTCTGTATAACAACCAACTGGTTGTGTCCCAAGGGTGACCACTATATACAGGTTCCACTGTATGAGCAGACCACCTCTGTATAACAGCCAACTGGTTGTGTCCCATGGGTGACCACTATGTACAGGTTCCACTGTATGAGCAGACCACCTCTGTATAACAACCAACTGGTTGTGTCCCAAGGGTGACCACTATATCTACATAATAACAACAAACTGGTTGTGTTCCAAGAGTCAGTAACAATCCTGAAGCTATAATATGTAACCTGATAAGTGGACAATACCTATCCATAATCCAGACCACCAATAAACACTAGCAAAAGTGAGCACTGACAGAGTCAAAAATGACCAAAGAAGAACCTGTAAAATGTAATATTAGTAACAGTGAACACCCATTACATGGGCAGATTCATCAATTTTGAAAGGGTGTCCAAGCACAACAACATGGCTATAAGGTCTAAGGTCACAGTGAGGGGGAGGGTGTGGGAGGGGAATGTGCCCCCTCCTTTGTTTCCCATGGGGAAGCAAATATTTTGCTAGAATGTCTTTAGAGGCAATAAAATATTAACACTATTATTGCTAATCAAAAATGTCGGGGGTCCTGACCCCCTCCCCCCTCCTGGATCTGCCCCTGCATTGTCATTACATGTTAAGCACCCATGCATGTATCATTAGTCTGATATTCAGTTGAGCTCCCCCATACATTAATCATCAAACTGCCACTGTTTTAGTGAGAAATCCATTTATATAACTTCCTATGGGAAAATTGTACAAGAACAGAAAGAGAACAGTGTCAATAATGTTATTCTCACACACCTTCAGTATTTTCAATATCCTATCTCTTCTTTTGAAAAGAGATACTTCCATTCTTAATGCATTCATGACTGCTGTCCGTGACTCCTTGCCTCCCAGAGGATCATTAGTTCGAGAAAGGGCGATAAAAGATTGTGGGGTGCTGACCGAAGTGTTTGCTTTTATACCCCGTCCAAAGGATATTGGAACCATTTGTAGGACACACATTTCAACTATACCATACTCCTTTAAAAAATATTTATAGAGTCAAGGTTAGGGGCTATTAATAATAATATAATTTTGTTATTTTAAGTAGAGTAATGTCATTCATGGTTATACAGTGGGACCTCTCTGTTATGGACACTTTGTGGATAGATCAAAGTTTCCTAATTAGCTAGAAGGTGAAGTTTTTAATACACAAGCTGTTATTTGGGACATAGATACTCCAAGTGTCCTTAATACAGAGGTGTCCTCATTTCAAAGGGTTGGAATAGATTGGTTCCATTATATACAGAGGTGTCCAGGGTTGGAATAGAGTGGTTCCACTGTAGACCATAACTCATAAAATAGGAGAGTGGCCTGCCTGCCTTCAATTAGCTATCCAAACCCAAGGTTGTGACCACATAAACACACTTACAACAGGCATTATAAGCTGTGTTTATATTAAGATTTCTGAGAATGAAGTAGTTGTACAGACTGACACAATAAACTTCCTTTAAATGATACATACTAAGTACATTTTCAGACAAATATCATCTTACAGCTACATGATACATAGAAATCAATTTGACTGAATCAAAGCATTCTCTTGCTGAGACACACGGCCAAATAAACCACTAGAATGATAATGCACACAGTTGAATGTCCACAGCATGACTACCATGTAAACAATAAAAACATATGATAATCAGTGTTAGATAACAGCTACTTAATATATTTGTGTACTTCAGACTTTCCCCACTAGGGACAAATTGAAGTGTTCTGATAGGAGGGGTGGTCTCATTTCAGGGGCAAAGTTCCATTACTGTTGATGCACAAGCTGTTTTTTGGGATGGACATATTCAAGTGTCCTTTATACAGAGGTGTCTTCATTTCAGGGGGGTTAGAATAGAGGAGTCCCAATGTACTTACTGTAGTTAAGAATAGAAAGTTGTATACTCTCTTTGCAATATATAGGTAATATGATTCCTAAGTACTCATCTTTATTACAATATAGAGTTTCATATGTATGTAAGTATATACATGTGTGGAACTGATAGATTTAATGGAGACCACTGTCTGTGATGATGTAAATGACAGTATTTATGTACATTGAATAATATAAGGAATCCTAGTATCTTGACAATTCAATCTTACTTGTAAAGTAAGTGATTCCTTGAGGTAAGAGCCCTCATAGCTTAATTGAAAGGTATCATCTTCATAGTTTATGTCATGCAAGATGTGGAGGATAATGGCTTTGAGCTGATCCACTGTGGTAGACTGGTCACATGACAAGGAGAATGTTCTTCCCTACAAGAATAATATTAGCTTATGGAGGTTATCATACAAGCCCTTCCCTTGTTTATAATTATGTATTACCAAAAAGTTCTTTCCTTCTATAAATATCAGCATATCTGGAGTTTTACAAAGGCCTAATTCACACCTCGCGGGACATGCGCGCGCATAATGCGCGAGCACGTTGTTCTAAAAATAGATCATTTCCTTTTTGGTTATAAAAATAGTCTGTAGCAAAAATAGAATCTGAACAGCACCAAATTGAGTTGGGTGCGCCATATTTTCCCTTCGTTTGACCTGTGGGAAGTCGAGTCTCGCCATTTCTGAAGTAAATCAGCTCTCGAGGGGACAGTCTGAAACATCTTTAGAGTAATTTGGTAGTGGTACAGCCAGTATGCAGACTATAAAGTGTGTGGTGGTAGGCGACGGGGCTGTTGGTAAGACGTGTCTGCTAATATCGTACACAACGAACAAATTCCCTCAGGAATATGTCCCTACGGTAAGTTCTTTATACCTTAGAATGTCTAGCTGGTCATAGTTAGTAGCTGAGTATCTCTAGCTGTGATTTTGAGTAAGTTGGAAATATCAGGGAGACATTTTAAGCTAACCATTGTTTTAACTATGCACTAACAGAATGGTTAAGAATGTAATCTTTGTATCTGGTTCCACTTGGCCTGTAAAGTAAGTAGGCCATTTCATGTGTATAGTTATAGCTTGTTATTACAATGTGAAATGTTCATTCTGTGACATTTGACAGGTGTTTGACAACTATGCTGTTACAGTAATGATAGGGGGTGAGCCATATACTCTTGGACTCTTTGATACAGCAGGTATGTGTGTATGTGTCTGAGTGTTCTTTGTGTGGTTGTGTGTGTATGCTAGTATGTGGCTGCCCTGTCTATAGTTGTCTCTCTCTACTAGCTATTCATACAAGGTAAAATGATTTTGGATAACCTCTCTATTCCTGGACCAAATCAGAGTGTCCTGATTACAGAGAGATAGCCTCATTTCAGGGGGTGAAGTTCTATTACTGTTAATACATTTGGGATCCAGGTGTCCTCATTTCAGGGGTTGGAATAGAGGGGTTCCCACCATGCTTGACAATACCCACTGAATACCAAATGCTTAGTAAAACTCTTGAGTTATAATAATAAATTCTTTGGACCATGAAAAGATGTGTGAGAACTATGTGTCTGGTTGTGTTATAGTTGTAGTGGCTAGCAAATGAAACAGGAAAGTCACACACACTTTTTTAAAAAGGGATATTTTTGTTCCCAGTATGTGGTATTTATTTAACAGCTGTCATTGGACCTTGAACCAAGCAGGTTTGGAAATGATTAACTCTGGTGTAGAACCTATGTAACAACTAGGTGGCATTGGTGTGACCTACTGGGTTCCTTACATAATAGTCTGGGATAGTGGTGTGATCTACTGGGACATCTTCATAATAGTCTGGGCAGTGGTATGACCTTACTGGGTCAAGTTACCCAAGCCTGCTCCCTATCAAAGGTTCTGTAGCACCAACCAGTGAGGGCAATGTTTCTCTACTAGCGGCGGGATCAGTTTCAATTTCTGTTTTTGTTTTCACAACTAAGCAGAAGTTAAGTGGAAACTGCTAAGTTAACCTGTGCACCTGTGGCTGTGAAGCAATAGTGTGGCACTTCCTAGTGGTGTATGGATGGAACAGTACATTAGATCATATCTCTCCCATTGTATTGCTACATTAGTGTCCTCCAATATCATTATTAATAAATATATTTTATGATGGTATGTATGACACTGGCCCTTGTTCCATAGAAAGTTTACTAATGACATACTGATTGATTGCATGATTACTTGGAAATTCTGAGCAGACTGCCTGTCTGTGGTATTGTTATAGTACTGGCAACCCAGTTTGAAGATGAAACCCAACATTTGTCTGATATAATCTATATGTTCTTCCTTGGTTGCTAAGGAATATCTTATTCTGGTATCCTAGTTATGCTCCTGTGTGCCATTTGTAACATTCCACTTGCTAGTGGGTTACCCAAACTACAGTTACTGTGTGTGGAGACCAGTATCATGTTACACTGTGGGTGTGTATTATATGGAATTTTCAGCCATTCTACAGGTCATGTGTGGGTATGGCTAAACTAACACTATTTAACCTATACAGCATAGCTTATAGAACTATTGGCATGTTTCTTTATAAATAAGCACAAATGATGGGTTTTTGCAGGTCAGGAAGATTATGATCGGCTGCGTCCACTTTCCTATCCTCAGACCGATGTATTTTTGGTTTGTTTCTCTGTAGTCTCACCAGCATCATTTGAAAATGTCAAAGAAAAGGTAAGGTTGCCAAAGAAAAAGGACACAGGAGATTGTCATGTAATCCTGTTTGAACAGCTATTAATAATAATATTCATAGAAAGTGGGATGATATCATGACAGTTTGTCTCCAAGACCATGGGCTATGTGTGGTAGGTATAGATAATCATGTTTAAGTTTTGAAATCTGACCTGACTCTCTCTGCTGGACCACAGATTGATTAGTTCATTGTTTTGTGAGCACCACAACCAGAAGTTTTACAAGTTCATCTGATTACAGGAGGAGTAGATTTCCTTCTACCTATTCTACACCACATTAGCCTATAGTCCCCCCAATCTTTACTCCTTATCCCCACTAATCTGTACTGTCATAGGAAAATTTACCTCGAGGCTAAAATATAATTTTTGTGAAGATAAACAGAAACCAGTAGATAATGAATGGAATGCAAATTCTTTATATCTTGATTATTATGTTTATCCATTTCTACAAAATACTCTTACACATTTGCAGTGGGTTCCAGAGATAACACATCATTGTCCCAAGACACCCTTTCTTCTGGTAGGAACGCAAATTGATTTACGTGATGATGCAGCAACAACTGAAAAGCTCTCAAAGGTCAAGCAAAAGCCCGTCACAGTTGAATCAGCCGAGAAGTTAGCTAGAGAGCTGAGAGCAGTGAAATATGTAGAATGTTCTGCTTTGACGCAAAAGGGTTTGAAAAACGTCTTTGATGAAGCAATTTTAGCAGCCCTTGAACCCCCAGAGCCCGTGAAGAAGAAAAAGTGTGTTCTTTTGTGAGTAATTTGGAATATCTGACTTTTAGAATTGTGTGCGTTTTGATCAAACGTACTCTATTATATTATAATTTAACAAGCACATTTAATTATCATACACAGCTAAATTGTTTGGGTTATTTTTTCCCTTCATAATAACTTCTATTTAATTTTAAGCCAATATTTGCCATTCACTATAGATTAATCCAGTATTGTACGTTGAACATCATTTTGTGTCCTTTGACTTATGCACTTTAGCATGCTATATTTTATTTTTCATCTTTGAAGTTTTTCTGGTGATTTGTGTCATTGAATTATTAGCTATACTCTCACACACTTGCATAATGTTTTCAAACAACCATAACAGTTTAACTTAAGTATAGAACTGTGGAGCCAATGGTCACTAGCTGAGAATGTGTACAGTGGAGCCTTAGGGAGATAGAGGTTGGAGGGGGTTGGAATCTGTTTGTGTCTTCCTTGGTTGCATCATTAGTCTGGGGTGTTTCAGGCATTATTCAGTCCCAACAGTAAAATGTATATCTTTTCAAAAATAAAAGCAAGTGGCAAAAATAGTGTGTGTGTGGGGGGGGAGGCTAGTCTTGTATAAGCGAACGACCCCTTTGCACAAGGCAGGGCGGGGTCGTTTCTTGCTTGTGTGACGTGCATTTTTTATACACACACGTACACACGTACGTATACACACACAAAGGGGTCGCGCGTGCCAGACTAGCCAGCCCGCGCGAGCGGCCTGTAAAAAAAATACCCGGTACCCAGAGTCTAGTCAGGTAGTATATAGTATAGACAGTCTGCAAAATTCAGCAAGCGAGTGTACATTCTTTCTGTGTAAGTCTGGCGCGCTATGCTAAGCTCAACCTGCAGCCGAAGTCTTTAATTTCTTCAACAGGACCGTGAACCACTTGCAAAATTATTAATATCGTCAATAGTACTATTGCACTTGGTTGTATCAGATTCATATGGGCTAGGGCTAAGACACAGTGCAATACTACATGTATTGACAATTACATGCATGCATGTGGAAAAAGAGCCAAAATACTACTATTATAATAGTTCAAAGAGATGCCATTACCTAAAAGTTAAGAAGAAAAAGAGAGTGAGGCTAGCTTCAGCACACACCAGGTCTACAGGCGAAACTTTGATGGTATTTTTTTTACTTAACTATACTACCACCTATCTACATAGCTACAAGCAATGTTAAACTTTAGATATATAGTAAACTACTACATGGCCAAGATTACCATTAAATTTTGGTGCAGCATCCCTATAACCACCCCACTTTAGAAACCGATAGCTCCTTGGTCTTGCTTCCAAAAAGTTTTTGCTGACTGGACAAGGGTAGGTTACCCCTACACTTCAATTTGCTGCTAGGGATCAAGAAACAGTGAAACTATTCCAGTTTATTAGGACATTCTTTAATTAACTATAAGTTAGGACATGGTGTCTTGATCTAGTAGTTTAGGACATGGCATCTTGATGAAGCTAGGTTGATAACAGAAATCTCACAAAAAACTGAATGATAAAACAAACAGTAAAACCTCCAAAAATAAGAACAACCTCTATACTAGGAAGCAACTAAAAATTGGACAGCCTCCCTACAAAGGTCAGGCAGTAGACTGGATCCCAATGTGTCCTTTATTCAGAGGTTCCACTGTAGTTCATTAATGATTATACTAAAGATCTGGGTGGTCCAAAGAATGAATCTAATCCAGGTGAGAGTCTCTCTGGACCATTTCCCAGGGACATGGCAAATTCTGAATTTGATTTCTGCTCGTGAGAAAGAAGAACTTGCGTGAGAGCATTCATGAATGGAGTGATTTCCTGTCAAGTCAAAACATGACATTGTCTGATATAAGGTTCACGTAATACAGTTCCTGATGAGGACACTATTGGCCATTTCAAAGTCACACATGAACCACATGAACTTATTTGGACTGATTAGAGGGATACTTAAATTTCTAGTCATCCCACAAGCTCCCCCCAACCCAAAAATAATAAATAAATTTCTGACCTTTATTACTTCCCTGCCATCTGGTATGGTTGGGTCAGAGGTCAAACGGGGCCCATTGTTATTAGCAATGGGAAGAACAAGAACATTGTTCTGCCTCTGGAAACTTTCAATTTCAGCACTTGTCACCTCTCTTTGTAGGGTATCTGAGCTAGATTGGGGTTAAAATATAGGGTCCATTTATACTTATATTTGTATACTTATCTATCTACCTATCTATCTACAATAACCCTGAGTTAACATGGGGTTAAAACATGGGGTCAATTTATACTTATATAAAATTGTATTTACCTACAATAACCCTGAAAAATGGAAACAAAAAATGTTCAAAACTCAACATGAAATTACCCAATATAATTTAACCCCTTGCTTACTGTGTGCCAATCACCACATTTAGGTCAGTATCACGTCCTCTAGAAGACATGGTCGAGATCAGCTTAGGAAGATCTTCCCAACTCTTTCTGAGAGTTTAAAAACCATAGAATGCATAATCACAGTGGAACCGAGATCCCCTGAACCCACCCCCCTAAAATGAGGACATCTCAGTATACAGTGGAACTTCTCTATTCCAATCCCCTGAAATGAGGACAACCTCTGTATACAGTCTATTCCAACCCCCTGAAATAAGGAGTGGAACCTCTCTATTCCAACCACAACACTTCTGTATCCAACACCCTGAAATGAGGATATCTGGACACGATTAAATCATTAAACTGGATTGGAGGGATAACCATATTGTTATTTGGAATATATCCAAGTGTCCTTATCCCCATTTCAGGGGGTTGGAGTAGAGGGATTCCACTGTATACAGAGGTGTCCTCATTTCAGGGGGTTGGGATAGAGATGTTCCACTGTATACAGAGGTGTCTTCATTTCAGTGGGTTGGAATAGAGATGTTCCACTGTATACAGAGGTGTCCTCATTTCAGGGGGTTGGAATAGAGGGATTCTCCTCTCCCCCACCCCCCTCCTCCCTTTCAAGTTAGAATATAGCTACCTGTCTTGGTAAGAGAAGAAGACCATAGTACCATCTGTGGCAGCCAGACAAGCTGGAAGGATATGGTCAAACTTGTGGAGTGCTCTCTCTCCAATATCCCATAACTCTAACTGCACCAGAATCACAACATCAGGACTACTTAACTGAAAAACAAAAAACAAAAAACACACACACACACACACAAAACACGTTCCTAAGATTAAAATTGGTCACATGCCCAATTGATCACACCCAATAGTCTGTAGTCTGACATGCTGGCCTATAATTATGTGGTGGTGACCCTTTACCAATTTACACAATATACCAAATGACGTGACAGTTTTACCAAAGATCTCACCTTTACTGGCCAATAAAGAGTATGTGTCTGGATTCCAACTGTTGCTTCATGGTTTGTTCTGATATCTTAATAAAAATAAATAGACAATTAATTATGTAGTACAGAGTTCAGACTCCTCCTATCCACCCCACCCCTCCAAGGGGTGGGTCTAGGATTTTAAGCTGATCCAACATAATATTAATGGTCACTGTTCATGTTGAGGTGGGATGGGAAGGCATAATTGAAGTATCGGTGGAGGGGTGGAGCCCAAGCCTCTCCCGTATCTCTCATGCCCCCCACTGCTTCCAGTCCAGCTTCTACAGACTTAACTGAGGCTACAGCATGTCCCCAGCAAGACTAACCTCTTCCAGCCAGTTTGTCAACTGTGCTTGTTTTCCCAACACCTGACTTTCCCACTAAAAACAGCTTCTTGTGCAGTAGTGGAAGCCCTCGACTCTCATACTCATAAGGTTTCTCCAGCAGTCCTGGGGGAGTGTCAGTCGTCCAACCATTAGGAGATTAGCGTATACTTACCAAAAAATATTCTTCTGTTCCTTTTGAGCAGAGAGTTGATGTAGCCTCTAGCATCTGGAGTTTGTTGCCATGAATCCTGAACAGAGAACAATTTTTCATTAACACCATCCATCCATCCATTCGATCGAAGATTCCCCCGTCGCGCACGCGCGCACCACAATATAACCCTTTTTAATCTCAATTTTGTAGCTGTGAATATTGCAGTGAGAACTCTTTGCTTATCTCTCTCGCCTCAAGACTGACTTTTCTTAGGATGCCCAAGAAAGTACCTTTTCGTGTGGTATACAGTTCAAGCTGTGATGAGAACTACACAGCAAAAGATCTTGAGGTTAGATAAGACCTTCTCTGTGTTGCTATGGAGTTTTTTTACAGTGTATCTTTTGTCTTAGGTTCACAGCCCTTATGTCAAAGGTTGGAGGTCTCAGAGGTGAGCAATAGACCACAAACCATACACAATTTACCTGCCAATCCAGTTGTATCTTTTCACCAGCATCAAATTATAATATTGAGAAATTTGAGATAAAACTTTTGTTGCTCTGTCCAGTTGGGCCAGCCTGTTATACCTGGGGAAGGGACTTGCAATCCAAGGTGGGCCTGTTATACCTGTCGAGGAAACCTGCAATCCAGGCAATCCAGGCTGTTGTACCTGCTGGGGGGGGGGGAGAGAAGACCTGTAGACTTCAAAATTTTGGGTGAAAATTAAGATTATTTCTAATGATGTTTTGTTGTTAAATTTTTGTGGGTTGTTATAACTACTTTCACATGAATATAAATTATCACAGCACGAAAATTCCCTAAAATTATAGTGACACAGTAACCTTTTGAAAATCCTGAGATATGTAAAGAGGAATTAAGTCTTCTTTACTGGAAGACTTTTCATGTTTGACTGAATGATGAATAGCTTAGGTATATTATTCTTACAATTAAAGTCATTTAAGATAATGACTAGAAATATAACAAACGTTTTTTATTTTAGGTTTTGCCTCTTTCCTCAAGAAATAGTCCTCAAAATGGACCCACCAGTTCGAATAAAGAAACTCCAGATTCTCTCACACCAACACTTGATTGCAAGCAGGATTGAACTATATATCTCGAACATGTCTTCAACCTCTTTAGACCGAGCCAAATTTGATCGTCTGGGGTACATTTCACTGTCTGATAACACAATGACAGGATACAGGGTAAACCTGTTCTGTCACTTATTAATAGCTGTATTCAGGCATGTGCTCTCTGCTCTGGACACTCAGGGACAAATTAAAGTGTCCTGATTAGAGGGCTGGACTCATTTCAGGGGGTGAAATCCTATTAATGTTAACTCTTAAAAAAGCTATTATTTGGGACATATCAAATATCCTTAATACAGAAATGTCCCATTTCAGGGAGTTGGGATAGAGGGATTTCACTGTATACCATGGGAGACCCTAAGTTAAAAAGTACCTACTCGGAAGTAAGGACAGCTTATGGACACACATTAAGGACCTTGATACTTGCTATCTCAGACTGAATTAAAGAAAACCAAATATTGCTATAATCCGGAGTTTTCAAGATCACTTGAGTATTTGCCTCTATATTATAATTATCCTACACAGATTTTATCATTTTAACTCTTTGCATTTTTTATAGTCTATGGAATTAAAATCTATTAATCTGAACTGCACTGGACATCTCTTGAAGTTAATTCTACACACAAATCACATAAACAGGTTGAACCTTTATAATCAGGTAAGTGTCAACAGTAAACTGTTATTTAAATACCTCTGTGTAACAGCCAAATCTGTACTATTATACTGGTTTCATTGGGTCAACTCTTGTATAACTGACTGTGTTCCAAGGGTGACCACTATAAAACCCTTGACCTGTTTAAGGGTTAACTATAAGGGTTAATTGTAAGGGTTAACTCTAGAGGTTAATATTGTGTTGTTGTTTTTTTCTTCACCAGGTTGGCATAGTGGCTCTTAATATTATTGGTGACCCCATCCATTCGGACAGAAATTTAAATGTCCCCCCTGCTATCTCCCAAGCTGTTACCCCTGCTATTCCCTCAGTTGTTACCCCTGCCGTCCCCACTAACACAAAGGTATCAATATAAGAAGTTTCAGGAGAAATTTGATATTATTATGGCATTAAGGCTGGTTTACAATATGACATTAGCTTAGCCTTACTCAAGGCTGCATTTTACTTCAGTATTGCATACACGTGAACGTCAATGATGTTATGTAATGCTAGAGTTTTTAGAGGAAGTTATGGGCCTTATATCAACTTTTTATTGGTTGTGATTAAATTTGGTGCTGATTTAAAGTTGATACTGATTTAAATTTGGTGCTGATTCAAATCTGATACTGATTTAAATTTGGTACTGATTTAATTTGATACTGATTCAAATTTGGTACTGATTTTAATTTGGTACTAATTTAAATTTGATATTTTAAGACCATCATGCACAAGTGAGCTATTGTGATTAATAGTCTCCTTAAGGTAGCATTTAACTGTTCCATTAATAACCATTTCTCCTTGTAGTCTCATCATCTTTCTGGCATACTTCAAAGCTACCTTCCCGAAATTTTAGAGAATGAGAAGGAAGTAGTTAACAGGTAAGATAAAAACTTGTTTCTGCTTGAAATTTGACAAACTATTTTTTTAGGTCCAATACCATTTCACCTTTGGATGAACTTTTGTTTGCTATTACTCAGGTTTGTACATTACTGGGTATGTTCATAGATTACTAGTGTAGTATGTTCTTAGATTACTAGTGTAGATTACTAGGGTTGGAGGTTATACATTGTATGCATTGAGAGCCTCCAGCTGAGGAATAGTTGCACTGAAGATTAAGTTACCAAATGGGAGAACACATTGGTGCAGTAGATTACTAGGATGAAAGATTTTATATGTTCATAGATTACTAGGATGGGAGGTGGGATTACTAGGATAGGAGGTGGTATGTTCATAGATTACTAGGATGGGAGGTAAGTTATTATTAGAGTGGGAATACTAGGGGTGGTATATAGGATTAGTCACCAAGTACAAACATTAATATTATAGCAACATCTCTTGTAGGACCCTGAAACAGCTGACCTCATCAGAAAACTGGAGAAGAAAAAAGTATCAGCTGTAGAAGGTAATATTGCTGCATATGGGGATATTGCTTCCTGTGGGAGGGATATTGCTGGGATATTGCTTGGTGTGGGAGGGATATTGCTGTGTGTGGGAGTGCCAAGTTTAACTTGTAGAAAACCCATGACAACCTGCAAATTAATTGTCCACTGGTCAGATGTAATTATATAATTGGGGGTGGGTGGGCGGAGTGACCCCCACCCCACACTCAGGTATCAAATGATACATAATAACAATGTTATATTTTCTCACTTTCTTATGTGACGACCCTTACCAGACCTATTTACTCCCACAATATTTCCTGCAATAATTAGTACTGTAATGATTATGTTGTACACTGTGATGATGTAGTGTGATCAATATAGCTGTGACAATGTAGCAATGTGTCTTGATATTTCACCATAGAGGAGAATTTCAAAGAAGCCAAGAGGTTGAAGAGAGTGATCAGTGAACTCTCCAAGGCTGGGGAGATTTTATGTCGGTATGAAGTGGAAAAGAAAGAAGCTATTGAGAGAGAAGACTATGACCTGGCCAAAGCCAAAAAAGTTTGTAATTCACCTACATGCAAGTTCCACAGACCACCTCTGTATAACAGCCAACTGGTTGTGTCTCAAGAGTGACCACTATATACAGGTTCCACTGTATAAGCAGACCACCTCTATATAACAGCCAACTGGTTGTGTCCCAAGGGTGACCACTATATACAGGTTCCACTGTATAAGCAGACCACCTCTGTATAACAGCCAACTGGTTGTGACATAAACAGGCCACCTCTATATAATAACAACCATCTAGTTTGGTCTCAAGGGCGACAGGTTTCATTGTAATATTTTAAATTTATAGGAAAAATTAGATGACTCTCGCAAGCTTATCTATGAGCAGCTGGGGCTCCATGGCCTGTTAAAGATCTCCCCCCAATCTAAACAGTCACCACATGCCATTGTTCAGCAGCACCTGAGTAATGTCCCTAGAGTGAACAGAGGTGGTCCATTCAGTACATCTGGTAATGAAAGTAAGCATTCCATCCCGATGAATTCACTTGAAAGTTGTCACAACTTTCTATTAAAAGTACTGGAATGTCATACGTGACTGTTTACCATTGATGGTTCCTTGGATGATGTTATACCCCCTATGGCATGAGAATGACATTCACCATTGTCAGCTTTAATTGTCTTTAGGAAGTGTATAGATAGGGTTAATACTCTAATGGGTAAATACTCTGGGTTAATACTCTAACAGGGTAGGTTAATACTCATGGGGTTAATACTCTAAAGGGTTAATGCTCTAAACTCTCTAATGGGGTTAATACTCTAAAGTATACTCTAAAGGGTTAATACTCACTCTAAAGGTACCTAACTTCAAGTTTTCCATGTTCACTTACTTGTAGTCTTCAAATCATTGGATGACAAGAGACATTCTTCTTTGCTCCCTCCAATTAACCCCAAAGAGTCTGTATTATCTCCTTCCCCTCCTGCCCACTCTTCTCCGTTGGAGCCAACCTTTACAGAGAGGTCAAGTTTTGATGAAAGGCCCCTCCCAGCTCTTGTTCAGAAGTTAGTTTAATTTTAGGGTATTGGCAGGGTTAAGTATGGTACAGGCAGGACAGGGTTAAATATGGTACAGGCAGGGTAAGGTACAGGCAGGCAGGCAGGCATACAGGGGATGGGTTAATGGTACAGACTAGGCATGGTTTACAGGTGTTTACAGGTAGGGCAGGGTTTAGTATGGTACGGTAAATCAGGGTTTAGGTAGGTCAGGGTTTACAGGTAGGGCAGGGTTTAGTATGATAGGGGTAGGGCAGGGTTTAGTATGGTATAGGTAGGTTAGGGTTTAGGTAGGTCAGGGTTTAGTATGATATATACAGGTGGGGTTAGTATGGTACAGGTGACAGTGTTTATAGTATGGTACAGGTGGCAGGGTTTAGAGTGGGAGTGATTGTATTTCAGTGAGAGGAGGAGGTCAGAGTCTCACTTCCATGACTCTAGGTCTGAGAGCCTCAAGGCATTTGAAGGTGATGAGGGAGGATGGGAGGGGCAAGGAGGAGGAAGAGGAGAAGAAGAAGTTGGACACCTTACTCAGAAACAGCTCAATGAGGTCTCTTTGGCAGTGGAAATTTTTGGGATGGAAGTGGTAAGAGATACAAATTTCATACCTGATATGGTAATATAGCGCCTTAGAATGATTAGTTCTAATTGACTGAAAGTAAATTCAAAGTGATGTAAAATACAAGTTTCATATAATTAGACTACCCACCATGTGAACATATATACACTAGATTGTGTTAACAGCAGCTGAAATTGAGCTGGGGACATTTCTATAATAATACTTACTGTACTATGTATATACATATAGGTGAAACAAGCTTATAGCAAGAAGTTCTCTGTGCGGGAGAAAAGCTTGTCAACTCTCATGGAGTTTCTGGCAGCACAGGAGCAGGTAACTGGAAGGAAGGATATTGTTGGAATCTTGAAGGCTACTTGTCAAGTCTTGGTGAAGGGATTTAAAGATAAAGTCTTCTCTGTAAGTTCATACAGTGGAACTCCTCTATTCCAACACCCTGAAATAGGGACACCTCTGTATACAGTAGAACCTCTCTATCCAACACCCTGAAATAAAGACACCTCTGTATAGAGTGGAACCTCTCTATTCCAACCCCCTGAAATGAGGACACCTCTGCATTAAGCCACTCTGGGATAATAATCCTATTGAAACTCTTTCGTGTTTTCCTTTAATTCAGACATTTGCTATGTGTCAAAATCTACTACAATACTTAATAGGACCCTTTGCTGAGCATCACAAGTAAGTTATATATCATTTATACCATGGGGAACCTTGATACCCCCCACCCCTCCTAAACAATACTCCCCTCCCATGAAGATACATCTAGGGTTTTAAGATTATTATAATCTTTACTGTAGAGTTGTCAGTCAAGACTTCTCCTACATTGTAGAGAAGGTAAAGATACTGTATAAAGCTCTGTACAAGACTTCCAAGTAGGTTTTCCCTTCATAAGTTCATGTCATGAATTTTTATAGGATAATCAGACCACTCCTTGAGACCACCACTTTATATAGGTACAGTGAAACCTGTCTAATCAGACCGCACCTTAATAAGACCACTTCTCTATAGAGTACAGTGAAACCTGTCTAATCAGATCACCCCTTAAAACCATCTCTCTATATAATACAGTGAAACCTGTCTAATCAAACCACCCCTTAAAACCACCTCTCTATATAATACAGTGAAACCTGTCTAATCAGACCACCCACCACCTCTCTATAGTGAAACCTGTCTAATCAAATCACCTCTCACAGAGGCCACTTGGTTGTGTCCTGATAATACTTGTACCATCTATTTTGACCTCCAGGAGGAGACCACCTTCCCATTAAGGCCATTGTTCAGGGTGGATAGGTTCACTTTAGCTAGTAATAATACCAACAGCATTGTTTCAAAAGATCAAAATTTTCTTAACTCTAGATTGTGCCAGTGTTGTTGACAAGAACTGGAGACTCAGTGAGTCCTCCCTCCACATACCCACTGGGAAATGATTGTTTATTTTGTATTAGTCTCCTAGAATATCTGAAGCCTCCTTGAATTACATCACTGATCTGGCCAGACATAGGCAGATTCAAGTGGGTCCCTACTCCACTCTGTACTATACTGTTAGAGTTATTACTACTATATATTATAGAAATTAGTTCTGCTTGGACCCATGTTAACAGAACCTTTCAAGATGAAGGTGGGTGTGACTTTATGCAGGTGTAATAATGAGTATGATTCGATTACCACTATATGCTTTATTAAATGATCCCTGGAAGATACATAACTTCATTACAGATGAATAATTCAGAGATGGGATGTTCATCTTTAACCCTTTTGTTTTCATACCTTCTCCTATAGATCACTTTAACCCTTTTGTTTTGTTTTCATACCTCCCTCTTTAACCCTTTTATCATCATATGCCTCCTCCTAGACCTTTTGTCCTCATATACCTCCTAGACCTCTTTAACCCTTTTGTCCTCACATACCTCCTCCATAATAATCCTCTTTTATCCTCATAGTATATACCTCTAATAGTACACCTCCTGTCCTCATTAACACTTAAAACTCCCTTTTCCTTTAACTCCCTTTCTTCGGTCCTCATCGTACAGACACCCTCTTGGAGACTGATTGTAGGTAGAGTAGTATTGCTGGAGAGAATCCTAGAGAATCCTGGTATGATGGAGAGTGGACTCGATATCAAGAAAATTACAAAGGCATGCTATACACTATAATTTTATATTAGTAATACTATGTGATTTGGAAAATTTTTGATAATTTTGTGTGATTTAATTTCGTGTGAAAATTACATTTTTATGGCTATAAACCCCATGGAAATTTATTAGCAGAATTTTTGGTGCTTGTAATTTACATGTGAAAAATATTTCTGTGTGGTTTGTAGAGACTCCATGAAAATTACCTGTTTCTTACCACTGACTCCCTCTCTCCTTTAACCACAGTTCATCTTCCAGTATCTGGATCATGGCAACAGTGAAGTAAGAGATGCAGTCATCAGATTGACAATGCAGCTATATCATAAAGTAAGGATCAGTCTGTGTGTCATCTTCCTGCACTATGTATAGCTAAACCCCAGCACTGAGTCCAGTACTCCTGCACTATGTATAGCTAGACCCCAGCACTGAGTCCAGTACTCCTGCACTATGTATAGCTAGACCCCAGCACTGAGTCCAGTACTCCTGCACTGTGTATAGCTAGACCCCAGCACTGAGTCCAGTATTCCTGCACTGTGTATAGCTAGACCCCAGCACTGAGTCCAGTACTCCTGCACTGTGTATAGCTAGACCCCAGCACTGAGTCCAATATTCCTGCACTGTGTATAGCTAGACCCCAGCACTGAGTCCAATATTCCTGCACTGTGTATAGCTAGACCCCAGCACTGAGTCCAATATTCCTGCACTGTGTATAGCTAGACCCCAGCACTGAGTCCAATATTCCTGCACTGTGTATAGCTAGACCCCAGCACTGAGTCCAGTATTCCTGCACTGTGTATAGCTAGACCCCAGCACTGAGTCCAGTATTCCCGCACTGTGTATAGCTAGACCCCAGCACTGAGTCCAGTATTCCCGCACTGTGTATAGCTAGACCCCAGCACTGAGTCCAGTATTCCCGCACTGTGTATAGCTAGACCCCAGCACTGAGTCCAGTACTCCCGCACTGTGTATAGCTAGACCCCAGCACTGAGTCCAGTACTCCTGCTGTATAGCTAGACCCCAGCACTGAGTCCAGTACTCCTGCGCTGTGTATAGCTAGACCCCAGCACTGAGTCCAGTATTCCTGCACTGTGTATAGCTAGACCCCAGCACTGAGTCCAGTATTCCTGCACTGTGTATAGCTAGACCCCAGCACTGAGTCCAGTATTCCTGCACTGTGTATAGCTAGACCCCAGCACTGAGTCCAGTATTCCCGCACTATGTATAGCTAGACCCCAGCACTGAGTCCAGTATTCCCGCACTATGTATAGCTAGACCCCAGCACTGAGTCCAGTATTCCCGCACTATGTATAGCTAGACCCCAGCACTGAGTCCAGTATTCCCGCACTATGTATAGCTAGACCCCAGCACTGAGTCCAGTATTCCTGCACTATGTATAGCTAGACCCCAGCACTGAGTCCAGTACTCCTGCACTGTGTATAGCTAGACCCCAGCACTGAGTCCAGTATTCCTGCACTGTGTATAGCTAGACCCCAGCACTGAGTCCAGTACTCCTGCACTAGACCCCAGCACTGAGTCCAGTACTCCTGCACTATGTATAGCTAGACCCCAGCACTGAGTCCAGTACTCCTGCACTATGTATAGCTAGACCCCAGCACTGAGTCCAGTACTCCTGCACTGTGTATAGCTAGACCCCAGCACTGAGTCCAGTACTCCTGCACTGTGTATAGCTAGACCCCAGCACTGAGTCCAATATTCCTGCACTGTGTATAGCTAGACCCCAGCACTGAGTCCAATATTCCTGCACTGTGTATAGCTAGACCCCAGCACTGAGTCCAATATTCCTGCACTGTGTATAGCTAGACCCCAGCACTGAGTCCAATATTCCTGCACTGTGTATAGCTAGACCCCAGCACTGAGTCCAGTATTCCTGCACTGTGTATAGCTAGACCCCAGCACTGAGTCCAGTATTCCCGCACTGTGTATAGCTAGACCCCAGCACTGAGTCCAGTATTCCCGCACTGTGTATAGCTAGACCCCAGCACTGAGTCCAGTACTCCCGCACTGTGTATAGCTAGACCCCAGCACTGAGTCCAGTACTCCTGCTGTATAGCTAGACCCCAGCACTGAGTCCAGTACTCCTGCGCTGTGTATAGCTAGACCCCAGCACTGAGTCCAGTATTCCTGCACTGTGTATAGCTAGACCCCAGCACTGAGTCCAGTATTCCTGCACTGTGTATAGCTAGACCCCAGCACTGAGTCCAGTATTCCCGCACTGTGTATAGCACTGAGTCCAGTATTCCCGCACTATGTATAGCTAGACCCCAGCACTGAGTCCAGTATTCCCGCACTATGTATAGCTAGACCCCAGCACTGAGTCCAGTATTCCCGCACTATGTATAGCTAGACCCCAGCACTGAGTCCAATATTCCTGCACTAGTACCGTAATTCAGAAATTTTTTGTCGCTAATTAATTTTCGTGGGACTTCCCCAACAACGAAATATTTTTCAATGAAAATTTTTTTAAAGAAAATTTTTTAGAACAGCACACGAGTGGCCATGTGGTCTGTAGAGCTAGCTATTTTCTAGCTGCATAGATCGATCTAGTGAATCATGGCTCTGAGGAGGTATCTACAGCCAAAGGATGGGCTTCCTGATCCTAGAGGTCCACTATCCTCCTCCATTTCGAGTGCGGCAATAACTCAAGCCAATCAAGAAGTGAGTGAGTGTGCCAAAGACAAAGGCAAACGTGGAAAGTACAAGTATAGTGAGAAACTTCGTGCTGAGATTGGAAAATATTCCAGCTATCATGGAGTGGCTGCAGCATCCCGTCACTTTTCACATCAGCTGAAGAAGAAGGTGAGCGAGACCACTGTTAGGTCCATTCGTGATAGCTACTTAATGGAGGTTAAAAGGAAAAGAACAGATGATGTAGAGGACATAACCATTCTCCCCCCCCCCCCCCCCCCCCCAAGAAACGTGGCAGACCACTCTTGTTAGGAGAAGCTTTGGACACAAAAGTACAACTTTACTTGCAGAAAGTTAGAGAGGCAGGAGGAACAGTTACTGCTAGGATAGCAGTGGCAGCAGCTAGAGGGTTACTATTAAAATATTATGACAAAACAAAACTGAATGAATTTGGTGGACTTGTATGCCTCAATAAGCCATGGGCTTATGCTCTTTTGCAGTGCATGAAGTTTGTAAAAGGTAAGGCAACTACAGCCAAGAGTAAATATACAATTAGCGATTTTGAGCAGGTTAAGAAATCTTTTCTTAATGATGTTGCCTCTACAGTAGCAATGGAGGAGATCCCACCTGAGCTTGTCCTAAACTGGGATCAAACTGGTATAAAGATTGTTCCTTGTTCACCATAGACAATGAACAGGCTAGGGACCAGGAGTTGAAATGATCGGGATTAGTGATAAAAGACAGATAAGAGCTGTTTTCTGTGGAAGTTTAATCGGTGATTTTTTACCGATACAATTAATTTACAAAGGTGAAACTGCTGGGTGTCAACCTCATTACAAGTTTCCTTCAGGGTGGGACATCACACAATCTCCAAAACATTAGTCCACTGAAAAAACAATGTTACAGTATATCAACAATGGAGCGAATAAGACAGGATTTTGAGGACAAGGAAACACCAGCTGTTGTAATTACGGACAATTTTAAGGGGCAAATAACGCTGTCTGTGAACCAGCTACTTGATGCTAATGATAATTCATGTGTGCCTCCTACCCCCAGATACTACAGATCTTTTACAGCCTATGGATTTAACAGTGAACAAACCAGCAAAGGAATTTATTAAGAAGAAGTTTGAACAGTGGTATGCAGACCAAATAATACAGCAGCTTGATGAGGATAGTGAAGTTGAAAGTCTTCAGCCTGTTGACTGCCGATATTAAGGAACTAGGAGCAAAATGGCTTGTTGAAATGTCTGAGTACATCAGCAATAATCCTCAGTTTATCACTAGTGGTTTCATTCGTTCTGGAATTACTGATGTTCTGGATGGCAAAGAACCAGAAGATGAAGCACCATTGTCTTCTGATGAGCTCACTGATTCAGAGAGTGACTCTGGTGATGAAGCCTTGGAGAGCTCTACAGATGAAGATTAGCTAGAGCTAGCTAAAATGAATATTGAATAATATTTTATAATGATGATTCAAGGATCATGCTTCTGACGCTTAAATACTTGTTTGAGTTTGTTTATTTCTTTAGGCTTAGCTTTGAATGTCACACAACATGGTATTTCTAAGCCTCCTTGTGGTAAATCTTCAGAGTATCTCCTGTTACCACTAACTGTACAGTGTATGTAGCCTCCTCTTCTTAAAAATAGTGAACAAATTCTAGACACTTTCTTAGGAAGATGCCAACGGTTATTCCATTTCTTTGGACTGCTACAGCATACCTATCTTCAGTGTTTGTAAGCTCTCTCACACAGGGAAGAACTTCTCCAATTGCTGCTGTCCAGATAGCCTGGTAAACGTGGTAGCCTTGAATACATAAAACTCTCTCATATCCATCCATAGTGTGGCGTGTATTCTTTTTAATGCCTGCTATAAAATTAATTTCATGGGTGGACTCCAACAACGAAAATTGCTGGCCACGAAAATAAATGACACGAAAATTTTTATCAACAACGAAAAAATCCTGAATTACGGTAGTAATTATTATTATTATTATTATTATTATAGTTAGGGTACACAGGGTAGTTATGGAACACTTAAGGTAATGAGAGTGCTCTCATCACATAGTGCTGCTATTACAACCAAATTTGTTTATACAGTTATTCAGCATTCAGAAAATATAAAATATTGCAGCATATTCTTTTTAATTGTGGCAATAACCACAACTATTCATAATATGTTTTTTAGGGTATAATGGAACATGATAGGGAGTTATGAAACACAGAGGTTTTGACCCTAGGGTGCACTTTCATCACCATCAACACAACCCTAACTGACTTATCCTTTATAATTAAACATTCTGACAAAAAAAATCGAACTTTGTACTCCACATGTTGTACGAACTTCACAAATAATTTATTATGCACACGTCTAGCACTGTAAGTTCAGAGCTCAGCTGAGGCACATGCAGAGCATGATGAGAATGATATAAGAACTAATAGTATTATGTATGTAGATTGTACATAACATGACCACAAAGTTAACCATAAGGTAACCACAAGCCACAGATTACTCAACTACAGTTCTCACACATAAATAAATCAGGTATAGCATCAGGGGCCAAGTCCACACATTCAGTATGCATCCAGCTTTTACATTCATCACACTTAATCCATAATTTTTCATCTGAACCATACAAAGCTCCACATTCTGCACACGGAACGTCACCATCATCATCACTACTACTCTCTGAGGTTGAGGATGCCATTAGTCGACCTGATGCAGTCTTTTTGCTTGTGCAACCTGTCTTGCCTCGACCAGTTGTCTTGCCTCGACCAGCTGTCTTGCCTCTACCAGCGGTCTTGCCTCTACCAGCAGTCCTACCTCTACCAGCTGTCTTTATCTTCCTAGCATATCTTCTTGGAGGCTGTTTCTTACTAGAAACTTCTGCTGTCCTTGACTTTGCAATTCCTTTTTCTTCCCTGGTCCTTTTTTTTTCATTCAATTTCGCCAAAAAAGGGCTGCCAGTGATATCCTGTGCTAGACTAGTAAGACTGCTGGTCTTCTTAGTACGGGTTTTAGCAGTTGGTAGCTTCAAAATCTCATCAATACTTGAAACTGTTGTGACACTGCTCTGTGACTCATCAAGGTTTGGTCCTGATGAGCTAGTGGAGTCATTACAACAGTCAATTGTACTCTCATAGACTCTAGATGGAGCAGTTTCACAATCTAGAATTTTTGCAGGATTAAAGGGGAAAATGCCACTTTTGCAGAATCCACTAATAATATTTATTGTAGTGAGTGACAGAGGCCATGCTTTCCCTATTAACCCACTAAGATCATATTCAGTGATTATTCTTCCAGGGTTCTTAGCAAGAAACTCAGAACTGGCTTTACTAAAATGCAGCTTGAACGAATGCATAACTGAAATATCCAGAGGCTGTAATATGTGAGTTCCATGTGATGGGAGACATAACAAATGAATGTCATTCTTTCTGGCCTTCTCAATAACCTCGATAGAGATGTGCGAGGAGTGCCCATCATATATCAGAAGAACTGGTCTAGCCTTTGGAATAGACTTAATGAAAAAATCAAGCCATCGAAAAAATATATCCTTGTTTATCCATCCCTTTGGTGAAGTTTCAAAAATAGTACCAGGTGGGTTTTGAGTTTGTCATTCATACGAACCCGAGGAAAAATTATCAACGGAGGGATGTAATGACCTGCTGCTGAGCCACACATCAATATAGTATGAGTACGACCCCTCTCACCAGAAGTTAGAGACCAAACAGTTTTCTGACCCCGTCTAGCAAGAATTTTCATTTTAGGACTGTGAACTCTAGATACTCCGGTTTCATCTGCATTATAAATCTGCATTGGCTTACTTAATATGCCTAATCGTGAATATACTGCTGCAAGTTTAGCAAAAAAGTCATCAACTACTACAGCACTTGCATTTTTTGCCCTTGCATACGATAATGCCTCAGGTTTCCTGAGAGATAGCTTAGGGTGTCTCCTAACAAATGCTTCATACCAATCCCTCCCCGCCATTCCATTTTTAAATGGATGGGGCCGTCCAGATGCCTCAGCAATACGGTAAGCTACTATCCTTATGTTCTCAATAGTCAGTCCAAACCCCATATCAGCCATAATAAGGCAATACTCATACAATCTATCCTCTTCTTCTTTGGATAGAACAGTTGATGGCCCAGGCCTAGCATCAACTTCAACCAAACCATCTACTCGCCTTTTAAGAGTAGTAACAGGGACTCCAAACTCTCTTGAAGCTTCCCTAAGCCCTTTGCTGTCCACCTTCACGGCTTCAAGCGCTGCCTTCATGCTGTCCATGTTCCAGGTCATTCTTGCAACCGCCATGGTTGCGAGGTCAAAAGGTCATTATTTTAGCTCCACCCCAAATCAATAATTACTAGCTATAAAAATTGGTAATTTTTAATTTTTAGGGCCATTGCAGCTTGAGGTTGCATCTAAGTGGGAATATAAGAAAGTGTTCCAAAATACCTTCCTGTTCCGTAATACCCTTGTGTACCCTATTGTATATCCTGATTTAGACAAAAAAAATTTTTTTTTTCAAGTATACTATTAGAATGAACCCATAATAATGAACCATGTTGTAATAATGAACCGTGTTGTACCCATAATAATGAAATAATACTAATAATGTGGTAATGTATCCATAATAATATACCTATTGCTATCAACTGTCTATGTGATACATACAATAGAACATACTGAACCTGAACTGTATTGTACCCATAATAATGTGGTAAACTTGTGTGGTAACCATAGTAATAAAATGTGTCATACCCATAATAATGAAATGTGTCATACCCATAATAATGAACTGTGTGATGTCTATAAAATGAACTGTGTGATACCAATAGTAATGAACTGTGTGGTAACCATGTGTGGTAACCATAATAATGAACTGTGTAATACCCCATAATAATAATACTATTATGGTACCTTTTAAAGTGGTTTTTAAATATCCCAAATCTATCCCCCTTCCAAAATGTTATGATGGAGCCATGAAGAGAATACCTTGTAGTGTACAATTCATTCATGGTGTACAACAGAACCTCCAATAGAGGACCCTCTGAAATAAGGACAGCCTTTGTTACAAAAGATAACTAAAAATGTGCCACCTGGTGTAAGTTAACCTCTAAGCCTCCCAACAGAGGACAGTTAATCTCTAAGCCTCCTAACAGAGGACAGTTAGCCTCTAAGCATCCCAACAGAGGACAGTTAACCTCTAAGCCTCCCAACAGAGGACAGTTAATCTCTAAGCCTCCTAACAGAGGACAGTTAGCCTCTAAGCATCCCAACAGAGGACAGTTAACCTCTAAGCCTCCCAACAGAGGACAGAGTTAACTCTAAGCCTCCCAACAGAGGACAGTTAACTCCCAACAGAGGACAGTTAACCTCTAAGTCTCCCAACAGGGGACAGAGTTAACCTATAAGCCTCTAATAATTTGTCACACAAAATTAGATTATGACAAGAAAGTTGTTCTTCTATCAACTGGCATATAAATCAATAACATCATCATAGAATATTTTTGTGAGCATACAACGGAACTAGCGGTCTTGACCTACCATGGACCACTTTGGAGCCTTTATGTGCTTGAGGGCTGAGTTTGCTCTTTCAACTGTAGCAACAGTTACTGGAGCTATTGACAAGATTGTGGCAATATTTTGTATATGATTTGGGGTAAAAAATTGGAGAATTTAATGTTTCAGAAAGTAATGTAGGAAGTCCTTAAGATAAAAACTTTAAACTTCTTGAATTTGTTCAACTGATGCAACACAGAGGTGTTATCCCACTCAGTCTGTTAGCTGCTTCTCAATGACTGAACTTTTGTCCTCTGAATGATCTGACAAAAGATCTGTCACTATGGGATGTTTTTTATTGCTCAGTGGCATGGTGAAGCACAGCTATGCTATACACCATCAAGGGTGGGCAATTAATGTTTACAAGGGGCCACTTGAGTTGTGAAGGAGGGCAATACTAACAATAACTGATACTTATAGTTTTCCCCACAGGAAAAAGCATCCGGTTCATCACTACTAAAATAAAAATAGCGATCTTTTCAAAATAAAAGCAGCATAGCCATATTTTGTGCACAGCAACCTATGTTTTGATTTATGTTCTTAGGTGGGCCAGGCAGGGACAGCCAACAGGTGGATGTGGCCCACCAGCTGTAAAATGCTCAGGTCTGCTATAAACACTGAGCACATGCCAGACTCTCTATCTCATTCTAATAGATATTCACATGTACAATATAGAACGTACAAATTGTTTTAATCAATGCATGGCACAGCTAGCAAAACATGAACTTATTATGTCACAACATATTGAAGGGGGGGGGGGGGGGGGGGGGGGGAGCAATTGCCCCCTTTGCCCCCCCCCCCTCTGGATCCGCCTCTGGTTAACCTCTGAACCTCCCAATAGAAGACAGTAGACCTGATCCCAATGTGTCCTGTTTTAGAGGTCCTATGATGTGTATTGATTTACTGTTCATTGGAGTTACATTATTAGAGTCTGTATATACATTGGAGTCCACTATTAAGTCTGTATATGCATTGGAGTCCACTATTAAGTCTGTATATGCAATGAAGTCCACTATTAAAAATGAACCATTGTGTCTATTAGAATGGTGCTGAAGTGAGGTCCCTAATGCCAGTGCCAGATGATGCTACATCCCGCAAGAAAATGCTCTGGAAGACAATATATGAAGGTTTTGATAAGATTGACGGAGTTCCAACTCGTGCTGAGAGAGAAGTAAGTATTCCTTAGAAATAATATTCAACTACTATTAAAACAGGTGCTATAATGATTGTCGTAGTTAGCATTGTGTTGGCTTAGTAAGTTACAGCTTAAAGGTAAGTACCAGTGGAACCTCTCTATTCTGGGCACCTTAGGAGAAGGGTAATCTCATTTCAGGGAGTTGGAATAGAGGAGTTCCACTGTATACAGAGGTGTCCTCATTTTAGGGGGTTGGAATAGAGGAGTTCCACTGTATACAGAGGTGTCCTCATTTTAGGGGGTTGGAATAGAGGAGTTCCACTGTATACAGAGGTGTCCTCATTTTAGGGGGTTGGAATAGAGAGGTTCCACTGTATACAGAGGTGTCCTCATTTCAGGGGGTTGGAATAGAGGAGTTCCACTGTATACAGAGGTGTCCTCATTTCAGGGTGTTGGAATAGAGAGGTTCCACTGTATACAGAGGAGTCCCCATTTCAGGGGGTTGGAATAGAGGATTTCCACTGTATTGACCCACTGAAAGTTGTCCTGACTTCATTAGCACTTTTCAGAGTGTCTAATTGACACCGGTTTATGGGTGCCATGAGGAAGGAAATGCGTATTCACAGAGTGCAAATTTTTATGGTTTTTCTTAAATCTTTTCCTGCTTCAGACTATGTTTGTTATTATAATTATGGATTCTTAACTGACTTACTCTATCTCTTTTCAGACTAAGGGTTGATCAAAGTTTGCACAAGTAATGTGGTATAATAATAATAATAATAATAATAATAATAATAATAATAATAATAATAATATTATTATTATTATTATTATTATTATTATTATTATTATTATTATTATTATTATTATTATTATTATTATATCACATTATTTATTATTATGCATATTACTCTGTTAATTAACCACACATGGGATTACAATGCACTGTGTTAACATGACTCTGTTACAGGCAATGAACCAATCCACTCAGAATACCAAGAAACAGCAGGTGCATATCTGTGTGTGTATACTGTACATTGTCAGGAAGACTATGGTAATTGAGTGGTGGCAAGCTATGACGATACTTTCAAGTGATTATATTTATATAAGCCACCTGCCTCTATTAGCTCTGACAGCTGACCTGTGCCTCTATTAGCTCTGACAGCTAACCCATGCCTCTTTATTAGCTCTGACAGCTAACCCGTGCCTCTATTAGCTCTGACAGCTAACCCATGCCTCTTTATTAGCTCTGACAGCTAACCCGTGCCTCTATTAGCTCTGACAGCTGACCCGTGCCTCTATTAGCTCTGACAGCTAACCCATGCCTCTTTATTAGCTCTGACAGCTAACCCGTGCCTCTATTAGCTCTGACAGCTGACCCGTGCCTCTATTAGCTCTGACAGCTGACCTGAAAAGCACATTATTATGTGTGTTGTAATAATAGTACTCAGATTCTAATGTTCAGATTCTTATGTGTGTTAGCTCTGATTCTAATGTGTGTTATTTATTATTCAGATTCTAGCTCTATTATATGTTACTCTAGATTCTAATCTTTCAGATTCTAATGTGTGTTAGCTCTATTATCTAGATTCTAATGTGTGTTAGCTTTACTCTAGATTCTATTATTCAGATTCTAAAGTGTGTTAGCTCTATTATATGTTAATCTAGATTCTAATCTTTATTACTATTCGGATTCTAATGTGTATTAGCTCTATTATATGCTACTCTAGATTCTAATCTTTATTATTCTAATGTGTATTAGCTCTATTATATGTTACTCTAGATTCTAATCTTTATTACTATTCAGATTCTAATGTGTATTAGCTCTATTTGTATGTTACTCTAGATTCTAATGTTGCGACATGAAGTCAAGAAGTTGAAAGCGATAGTGACTAGAGTGAGTTACAGTCTCGCTAACTGATAATAATGAAAATAGTATCATATTAGACTGAGTTGAGTGAGCAGGTTGCAGAGAACGTCAGTCCTCCCCCTAGGCTTCTTCCAAAGGTCAAGGACCCGGAAGGAGGGTCTGTCATATTTCCTCCAAGCTCTTCTCAAACCAACTCAAGAAAAGATAGCACATTTGATAAGTATGTACCTAACTATATTGGGGAGGGTGGAGGTTAAGGGTGGAGGTTGAGGGTGGGTGGGGAGAGTGGGAGGGGTGGGGTGGAGGTGGGGTGGAGGTTGAGGGTGGAAGGGGTGGGATAGGGATGAGGGTGTTGACCATCTCTGGATTATAGTTTAGTCCTTTCCCAGAGCAGCTGTTTCCATTAAGGTTTTCCCCCTTTTCCCTTCTTGACTTCACCTTATTTTTTTTTTTTTTTGTTATATAGGATGTGTGTCTTCTGCGGGAAGCAACAAGATGACTTGCAATCAGAAGCTGCCATAGAGTACCACTACCTTCACGAGTGCCCTATGCTCCAGTCATGTTCATACTGTGTCCAGGTGTGCCTTAATAAATATCTCACTACTTGACCTAATCCACATTTTTTTCATTGCTTGAGCTAAACTGAAAAAAAAAAGGAACAACAAATTACACATTTCTCTGTACTGTATACCTTAGGAAGGTATGCAGTGTCCCTATCAGGGAGGAGATCTCTATGTAGCTTGGAGTATCCTTATTAAATGAGAAACCATGAGTAGATTTCTGTGTAGGTTGGAAAGTACTCAGTAATGAGTGGAAAGCATGCACCAGGATGGAAGGTATGCAGTGTCCTTGTCAAAAAAAGAGATGTGGTCTGTTTATGGTAGTAATAATAGCCGATATCTCAGTTCACGGTAGCAATCACCTAGATTTCATGCTAGATGGTTCTTGGGGGGACCTACCTAGCCAGAGTTTGTGGAACCTCACCTAGCCAGAATTCCTGGGGACCTTACCTAGCAAGAATTCATGGTGGCAACCACCTAGATCTCAGTAGTGTAGTAGTTCCTGGGCGATTTCAAGTTAGTAATAGATCCTATTACTCATTGGTAGACAGTTCATCTGGCCAGAGTAAATATTATACTTCTGAGAAAAGGTTTCTGTACTGACATATAACTGTCATGTAATAGCGAGTCCCAGTTGTTGCATAGTTCAAATTTTAATTCTTTAGGTGCACATCTAGCAATGTCTTTTGAATGTCTAGTAACAACCTCTTGGTACCAAGATGACCCACATTACTGACTTCTAACTTGTATAGAGATGTCCTGAAGTTGTTATATGAAAGTGTCTAGCCCGAGGGATTCTCTGTGTTCTTTTTTTGACTTCTCACAATACACCACTTGCCATGAGTTATTGATTTTGATTTTTCCTGCAATACCATGACTCATATAGTAGCTATTACACGAATTATTGAACTATAGCCCAGGATAACAACATACCTTCTTTAGGCCATGATTTCTGTTTAGGTCACAATTTATTTAGGTCACAATTTGTTTAGGTCACAGATTTTTTTAGGTCACAGACTTGTTTAGGTCATGACATTATAATACCTTGTTTAGGTCATGGTCATAATTATGGTATATTTTTAGATCATAGAGATATCAGGACTGACTAAGCACTGGCTGACTGAATGTGAGGCTAAGGATGATTTCCGGGAGTGTCCTCTGTGCAAGGAAGCAATCAAGAAGAACATTTATGATAGTCATGTAGCATCTAGGAGCTGTCTGGTAGACGTAGTTGAGGGTACAGAGCCAAACAAATGCCCTCTGTGTCATCAGACTATACCTGCGGGAGATGAGGTAAATGGGTGTGGTAAAACTCCTCTTGGCTAGGGCTAGGGCTATGATTGGAGAAGTCATGGGAAAAGTTTTGTTAGGGGTGTTCTGACTTCAGGGGACGAATCTTCCTCATGTTTGAAATGGCCTCATTGTTTAGTGTGTTAGCATCACTGAGTCGGTAGGATGTGTTTGTACAACAAACAAAGGAGTTTATTGATAGTGGTTATTGGAGGTGTACACCTTCCTGTCGTCTAGTTTACTTACATATCTATTTGTGTTAGTGTAACTGTGTTAGTGGGTATCTTACTGTGATACCTACTGCTGTTAGCAATAATATGGAAGCCTATTCCAACCCCCTAAAATAACAAACACCACCTGTGTATAGTGGAGCCCCTCTATTCCAACCTTCTGAAATGAACCCCCCCCCACCCACCCACCTCTGAAATGAAGATACAGTGTATCTAAGACATTTCCTGAATAAGTAAAAGTAAGGAACTACTACTAATGATGAGTGGTTTAGTATTACTATGCCATCTCCATTATCCTGAATTATACATATATTACTGGCTCCAGTTAGAATCCAATTACCCATTTAGCACACCCTGTGGGTGTCTGCTGCTGCCCCGGGTATGCCTAGCCGGATATCTAGGTGGGAGCACCATCACTGAGGCTTGAACTCCCTGTGACTGGCCATAATCACTGAGCCATAATGTAGGTTGTAACCCCTGGTCCCAAAATCTGAAGGCTATGAGTTCAAGCTCTTCCAACTAGCACTCCTCAGTAAATTGAGGTGCAAATAGCTGTATTATTGGGGTACACATTGTTGCTAATACTGCATGGCCTTTGCATGGCCGCCTTTGCATGGCTGCCTTTGCATTCCGGCTCTCTCAGTAGAGATTTACAGTGGCTCTGAAGTATATTATGTGTGTTATTGTGGTTGATAATGTTTTACCCTGCTTCCTGCATAAGTCAGCTATATATTGCAGAGCCACCACATGATTCTTATGGACTATCCCTAATCTACCAAGCTGTAGCAACATTCCTTGTAACATCTTTACAATCCTGGAGATGAATTTTTCCCAAGACTATTCATAGCTCAAATTCTTTGTGTAATTTTCTGTCAGAGAGGTGTAGATAAATTGCATTGGGTTCTGTTGAACTGAATAGTATAATAGTGTGTATTTTAAAATTTATAATTTGTGACTGACATAAACACAAAACCAAGGGAAATACAAAAACAAAAGCAAACTATACGAATCAAAACAGATTACAGAGGCAAGAAAAAACCTTTTCCACCTGCTAACAGCATTAATCAAGAAATTCATTAAATACAGTGTACTGCATTATTTTCTAACTGTCATTCCATTATCTCTCAAGGTTGACTGTTTCCCTGTATAATTATTTTATGTAGCATTCAGAGTTTGTGTTCCTTTGTGCTGTTATAGATATAGTTCAATTGTTTTATCTGTTCATTTTGGTGCTAAATATTCAATTAGGGCTGGCATACTCATCTGATGGGCCCCGAAGATAGCCCTGGCACTTGTCCAAAAAGGAAGAAGATACTCTCAAGTGGCCATGAATTTTTTCCCTAAAACCTACAGGAAAAAGACTGGTGTTTATCTCAAATGTTGATCATTTGTTGTTGTTGTTGTTGTTGTTATATCTTTGAAATTCTTCCATTCTCCCTTCCATATATACTGTTCCAAAACCTCTCAATTATTATTTTCAGTTGCCACCCAGAAATTTAATAGTTCATCAAGAAGTGTGCCATAATTTAATCAGTTGCAGTATTATTAAGACCACTCACCTGATACCTTTTAATATTAATTAGCTTAGATTCCTATTACTTTGATGTGCGTTCTTGTTATGGAATATCAAAGCGGATGTCCGGGTATTGTAGGACAATATTTGCACACCCATTTTTGATAAGTGGTGATGTCTAGAGAGGAAAGACAGGAGCGACTTTAGCTGTGCAAGTTGTGAATAGTTATCAAAGTTTGAGATCCACTCTGAATTCACCAGGTGCTGACCGTTTCTCGACTTGAAGTAAGTTGCAGTCAACTCTCGAACTAGCTACAGCTGCTAGCTAGAGAGATAGAGCTAGGTAAGTAGATATGATAGCTGCCACTTACAGTGACTATCTAGCTATCTAGGTAATTCTCTCTAGCTGTTTGCTAGACTACATGGTAGCACTTTTTATCGGTCTCTAGCTAGATTCTTGCAGAACTCGTGGCTTCCTAATATTTTTAATGCACTTTTCCCCTTACTGTACATTTGTTTTGCATTTTTCCATGTGAGAATGATATACGATCTCCTTGTTGCCTTCTCACAGAGTAAGGCTAGTTTGTGGTACACTCTTGGATATGGGTGTGGAGTAGCTGCTATTTTTAGTGTGGCAGTAGGTGTGTATTGTTAGTTACAAGTCCTAGGCACTGGTATGGTGTAGTTATGAGGTAATAGTGGGCTTTAGAATAGCTAAGATTACTGTTAGAGGTGCATCCTGGAGTTATAAACTGTCTCCTTGTATCCTATGAAGTTATATGACTTTTTGTAGTTAAGAATATAATTTTATGATGTACAGTATAATATATCTACCTTCTTGATAATCTATATAACTCCCTGATCGACTCTCTGGGGTCAGGTCAATTCTGTGTGGTTTATTTAATGCCTATTGATTTGATAGGGTGCCCTGATAGTAACATAACCTCACTGCAATGGAGGCTGGCATGCTTGGAAGTGAGTAGTTATGTCTAGGATTGAAGCTAGACTTACTGAGAAGTAGCAATGTTGGATTGTGGAATGAATTTTATAGTGAGAGGTAGTCTGGTACTGCTAGACATATTGTTCTTACTTTGTTGAGGTGAAGAGAAAGGTCTAGAGACTCTAAAATTTGTGTGCTTGAATGTCAATCACATGCTTTCATTGCACTCTTAGTACATGCAAAGAAAGAAAGCATGCAAAAGATTGTGGTTTGTAAAAAAAATTATTTGTGGTCATGTTATTATTGCATCCTGTGGATATTTCTCTGTAGCAGATGTTAAATCTCTCATGGCAGCAGCAGGGTGGGCTTGTTGTTGTTGTTGTTGTTGTTGTTGTTGTTGTTATTGCTGTTGATGTTGTAGGTCTATAATATGAAAACTATAATAATTCCTTGCTGAGAAGGGTTTCCTGTATTGTTTGTCTATAATCTTTTGGTGACTGATGGAAGGTTTTAAGGGAGCTGGTTTCTGTTTGAACTCCTCTCTTGGGAAGCTGTGGACATGGAATTCATGCTTATTAGCTTCCAGTTAACTCATCTGTGAAGTGTCTGTGGTCTGGGAAGTAATTATGGAGGTGAAGTAATCTAATTATATTCTAGCTGCTCAATTTGGGGGTGGGTGGGAAACTTCAACCAGTTGTCTCTATAATATATTACTAGTGAGTACATGGAGGGGGGGGGGGGGGGGGGGGGAGTATAATAGTTAATCATATTCTATGTTCTATTGTACAGTTCTGTAAACTGTTCATGTTCCCGGAACCCAATAAAAATCTATTATGCTTGCCTTAATGTTTACCGTTGCTATGCTAACTTCTTATATAGGAGGCTAAACTCTATTGCTCTTTCTGGTTTATAGTGTGTAGCTGTGTATCTGAGGCTTAGTCCGGCCATTATAATCCAAAAGTGCGCAGGTTGATCCTAATTATGCTGGCTGATCCTAAAGTATGCTGGTCCGGGTGATATGGACATCCAAATAGGTCTTCCTTTTTCTGGAGTTTTTATAAAATTATTTTCAGTTTTGGGGGGCATTATTTGAAGTGGGTGGCTTTATAATTGATTAGGTCAAAGTTGGAGAGGATTTTGAACTGTCAAAATTGTCTTTGTCAGAGAGTTGAAGAATGTTCCTTGTTGACGGAGTGTAATGGTGGTGTATGGAGGTATGTGTACTGGTTTAAAGGACGAGGTCACTACACTGTCTAATCAGGTTATTGCCAGCTGGAGGTTGAAATCCCATAGGAAAACTACTATAACTCCAGTGTGTACTCTAGTAAATAATTCTTTACTAGAGCGCTGAAGTCATAAATTCCTAATAAGTCAGTGTTTTAGTCTAGGTTCTCAGCGGGCAGTGGTTAGTGCTCTCTTTCAGGATAAATTGAGACATTTTTATCTGGTAGTGACCTCATTTGGGAGGAGGTGTGAGATCAGTAATTATAGGCCTATAACATAGGGGTGCCCTGTTTTGTTGGTTAATTAGAACAGCTGTATGGATCGAGGTTGTTTCACTATCTTGTAATGATATAATTTCCTGAATAAATATTATTTTACTTCAGATAATACATTCTGTGTTGCCAGGTTCATGGATTTATCCACAGTCTGTGGATTTTTGGGGGCAAAAAAATTGTCTGTGGATGGATCAAGGTCAAATGTGGATTATTCTGATTCTGTCCAATTAAGGCTATCCTTTAAACTTTATGGAATTTCTTCTAATAGTGCCACTCTATCTCATGCACATAACATTCAATCAAACAATTAATGATTTTCAGTGTCGAAGTTTTGATTAGAAAATGGTGAAATTTTGGTTTCCACAGCTTCCTGCAGGAAGGGAGCACATTCCCCTCCTGCACCCTCCCCCTTGCAGTGGTCTTTGGCCACACAATCATCAAATCCTTGTTTACTTTTTTTAGACAGCAACCTGGCAACATTGTACGTTGAGACAGTCCTTTATATAGAAGACACATTGGGGTTTTGGAAACTGTCCTTTAGTTATCCATAATTCAGAGGTATGTTATTTACAGTGGAACCTCTGAATAAAAGACACATTGGGACCTTGGAAACTCCATTATGTATAATCATAGAGCTCCTTGAAAACTATGAGTGGTTGCCAACTTTTCCAGGACACAAAGCCACACCCATCAAACACACCCCTGTTTTAATGCCACACCCATTATTAAATTGAAAATAAACAAAACTGGAGTTGATGGTCCAGAGCTACCAGTGGCCTGCTTGTAGTGGGTGCAGGAGGAGGTGGGTGCAGGAGATAAGGAGGTGGGTACAATCTCAAAAGCCAAAGAACAGTTGCCATGTATAATGTTTGATTTTCTACATGTTATTTTGCACCAGTTGCAGTGATTCATCATGATTAGTGTGCAAAGTTGCTCCACAAACATGCAGTGCACTATTTATATCTCTGAGCCTCCAGAACTGTCCTTAGCCATTCCAGGACTGTGAGACTGTCCTTAATTAAGGGGTTGTCTATATAGGAGTTAGAATACTTCTGTCAGTAGATTTCACTGTATAAACATGATTTCTTTTCCCCATAGAATCAGAGATGGATGTGACTACAGCTATTATAAACAGTTTTTCCAATTTAACTGCCTCTTCTAATGATACTTGTGAAAGTTTTGGGATAGTGGATGCTGATCCGGACAAGATAAAAGGGTTAACGGTGACGATCATACTTTTCTTGTCGCTTTTCGGGAATATTTGTACAATTCTCATGCTCAGTAAATTCAAAGTCCATCGAGTTCCAGATGTCCTTGTTATTGGGTTGGCATTGACAGATATCATCACAACTTTGATTCCAATTCCCATGTCAACCTACGCTTACTTTTGGGGGGTAAACTTCAAACAGGGGTGCTTCCTCTGCAAGTTCTTTGGTACGGTGGCCCAAACCACAAGGTATTCTTCAGCGTTGTTAGTCACCCTTGTGGCTCTGGAACGATATTTTGCTGTTAATCGGCCGTTTATCTATCGTAAATACGCCACACCTAGAAGATTTGTATACATTCTAATCTGTTGCTGGATAATTGCCTTCATCTTAGCAGTTATTCCCATTATAGGAGATAACACTGTAATCGTCACTCATGAAGGATTCTGTTTATTTGACATAGCCAGCTATTACGCTATTGGTATTTTAGTATATTCAGCCATACAGTACGTAACTGTGTTTCTGTGTTTCTTGTTGGTGACTATTGAGCTAGTAAAGGTTTATAGAAGAAGAAGAAAGCTAAAGGTTCGGGAAAAATACAACAGCAGTAACTCAAGAGATAAGAGGAGAGTACAAGTGACTTTTTCCAAGACGAGCTTGACGTCCAGGTATGTTGATACTAAAGGGTTAAGGTGTTTTCTAGTTTTGTTATTACTCAAGAGTGTGTGGATATTTAAGGGGTTATTTTGTAGGGTTAAATGGAGTTATGAGATGTAAGTAGTTAAATAAAAATGTTACTAGAGCAATTTGTTAATATCATTTCTCCTTTGCAACTGTCCTTAAATATATCATAGAACGGGTTAAACTGTCCTGATTAGAGGTGTGGTTTCATTTCAGGGATTTATAAATAAATATTAGCTGTCAGATCTAAGTACAGAGGTGTCCTCATAATAGTGGAGTTCCACTGCATACAGAGGTGTCCTCATAATTGTGGAGTTGCACTGCATACAGAGGTGTCCTCATAATAGTGGAGTTCCACTGCATACAGAGGTGTCCGCGTTTCAAGGGGTCGGAATAGAGAGATTCCACTGTATACAGAGGTGTCCTCATAATAGTGGAGTTGCACTGCATACAGAGGTGTCCTCATAATAGTGGAGTTCCACTGCATACAGAGGTGTCCTCGTTTCAAGGGGTCGGAATAGAGAGATTCCACTGTATACAGAGGTGTCCTTATAATAGTGGAGTTCCACTGCATACAGAGGTGTCCTCATAATAGTGGAGTTCCACTGCATACAGAGGTGTCCTCATAATAGTGGAGTTCCACTGCATACAGAGGTGTCCTCATAATAGTGGAGTTCCACTGCATACAGAGGTTTCCTCGTTTCAAGGGGTCGGAATAGAGAGATTCCACTGTATACAGAGGTGTCCTCATTTCAGGGGGTTGGAATAGTGTATACAGAGTTTTCCTCATTTGAGGAGGGTTGGAATAGAGGAGTTCCACTGTATACAGTGGTGTCCTCGTTTCCTAGAGGGTTGACTGTAGCCAGATTTCTGGTGTCATCCTGAGTAATAATAAGTACTTGATAATTCTCATGGAAGATCAGAGAGAGAGAGAAAGCGAACAAAGATTAATGTTGAGAATTTTCTAAAGGATTGACATCATTCCCTCTAGAGAGATGGAAAATCTGGAAAACAGCTGCATAAGGAGATGTTGGCATTGTAATAGATTGACACTACACTTCTCAATTAATAGATTTTGTCATCCTAAAATAATAGATTGGCTAGGGAGATTTTTTAGGAGTATAAAGATATCTCCATGGAGATATACACAAAAAATTTTTAAGAAAATAAACACATCTCCATGGAGATATACACATGTGTATATTGCCTTCTAAGTCAGTATGTGTGCTTAACACCTCAACCTCACTACCCTTATATAGTGTCCTCCATTATGGTGCAAGAAGACCCATATGTGTTTCTGGCATGGTTCTTTCCCCATCTCCTGTGTACAAAGGAGTAATGTTTTGATATTACCACCTGGACTCACCACCATAGCTTCCTCTCTGAATGAGATAGTCTGTACTCAATTATGCACCACTAAACTCAGTCATGCATTGGTAGAGTTTTATCTTTACCTCATTTTAGCTTAGGAAGGCACTGCAGTCCTTCCCTGTGAACAGGAATATGACTCACAATGTTGGGTGTGTGTATACAAGCAATGTCTTCTGAAAATAAGGCTTCACTCAGGTAGTTTTTGCCTTCTGTAGGTTGATATGAGGGAAGCCATAAGCACTATAAATAAATTAACAGCTAACCAGATGGCTAGTTGGCTGTTATACAGAGGTGATCTGCTTATACAGTGGAACCTGTATATAGTGGTCACCCTTGGGATACAACCAGTTGGCTGTTATACAGAGGTGGTCTGCTTATACAGTGGAACCTGTATATAGTGGACACCCTTGAGACACAACCAGTTGGCTGTTATACAGAGGTGGTCTGCTTATACAGTGGAACCTGTATATAGTGGTCACCCTTGAGACACAACCAGTTGGCTGTTATACAGAGGTGGTCTGCTTATACAGTGGAACCTGTATATAGTGGTCACCCTTGAGACACAACCAGTTGGCTGTTATACAGAGGTGGTCTGCTTATACAGTGGAACCTGTATATAGTGGTCACCCTTGAGACACAACCAGTTGGCTGTTATACAGAGGTGGTCTGCTTATACAGTGGAACCTGTATATAGTGGTCACCCTTGAGACACAACCAGTTGGCTGTTATACAGAGGTGGTCTGCTTATACAGTGGAACCTGTATATTATAGTGGTCATCCTTAGAACACAACTAGTAATTGTCTCTTAATGGACCCTTCTATAGTGGTCACCTTGTGGTTGATAGTTATTCAAAGTCATCCATGAAATCATCAAATGCTTCAAATCCTACCAACCCAACATGTTTTCTTGATATTCCCTTCACAGGATCAGTGATTTGGGGAAGTCACTCAAGAAAGCTGCACCTCTCATCTCAGAGAAATTCCAGTGGAGTGTGGAGGCTCAATTTGCCCGAATGTTGTTTGCTGTAGTCACTCTTTTTTACATCACCTGGACAACCATTGTGGTGAGTGATATGGTAGCCATGGTGACTGTGCTGATAGTCATGGTGATGGTGGTGATTGGGGATATGTGTAGTTTAGTGTCAAGTGGTGTCAATTTGACTCATGGCTTTTGTCACTTTTTACAAATTAATTCTTGGAAGTGTGCCATTTAAATCCTCCATGTTTCATTTACTTGTGTTGAGTGAAGTGTGAATATTCTCCAGAGCCAATCTCTGTAGCAACAAACAGCTCTATAATATCTTCTATAAGCTTGGCACTCAACCTCTATTCTAAACTTCTAAAAAAAATCCTCTATTGAACCTGAGCCAACTGTGGTAATCAACTTCCTATAGTGAACTGATTGAAGTATTTATGAAGCTTCCCAGTGAAGTGTGGCAGCCTGCTAACTTCTAAACCCTCTCATAACTTAATAGTGGAAAATTGAGTGAAGCTAAGCCAAAATTAATAGCTTATATGTTTTCATTTGAACATAAGCCAAATTTATACAAACTAGTGTCTTGACAAAGTGTGGTAAAGACCTTGAACCTGATAGCAAGAGTCAGTATAGTCTCTTTGTTGGAATTTCTTTCTACTCAGCTGTCACAACAGCCTGTAAAAGAGGATAATTTTGTCTGTCAGCATCTCCTACTATTGATGCATGTTTTGTTACATGTGGTATTTGTCAAATGATTCTCCATCATTGATTCATACAGTTTTCATATCAAAGGCTCCAACAGGCTGTGACTTAAATGGATCATTAAGTGTAGTTTCCATGCCGCATATCTTTGTTAAAGTGAGCATACATATAGTGCACTGCTAATGAGGTTTGGAGAACCACGCCCAATGTTAAATAGTAGCCCTGTGCAATGATAGGGTCCTGCTAGAAATATATCTATAATAACCATTGTGTCTCCCACTTGTCTACAAATGATATTCATGGCATGAATAAGTACTCTCAGTTCATTATTCATAGAGAGGTTATGTTATATCGGCTAGATGGCTGGACCCTGTCTGTCTTTTCATGGAGTGGTTATATTGGCTAGATGACTGGGCTCTGTGTGCGTGATTATAATCTTTCATGGAGTGGTTATATTGGCTAGATGACTGGGCTCTGTGTGTGCGTGATTATAATCTTTCATGGAGTGGTTATATCGGCTAGATGACTGGGCTCTGTCTGTGTGATTATAATCTTTCATGGAGTGGTTATATCGGCTAGATGACTGGGCTCTGTGTGCGTGATTATAATCTTTCATGGAGTGGTTATATTGGCTAGATGACTGGGCTCTGTGTGTGCGTGATTATAATCTTTCATGGAGTGGTTATATTGGCTAGATGACTGGGCTCTGTGTGTGCGTGATTATAATCTTTCATGGAGTGGTTATATCGGCTAGATGACTGGGCTCTGTGTGCGTGATTATAATCTTTCATGGAGTGGTTATATCGGCTAGATGACTGGGCTCTGTCTGTGTGATTATAATCTTTCATGGAGTGGTTATATCGGCTAGATGACTGGGCTCTGTCTGTGTGATTATAATCTTTCATGGAGTGGTTATATAGGCTAGATGACTGGGCTCTGTCTGTGTGATTATAATCAGTGGTTATATCAGCTAGATGAATGGGCTCTGCCTGTGCTCATCTGTGTAAGAATGTTTATGGGAGCTGAAGGACTGGGCCATGTGGCTATTAGTGACTTATGGAGGATAACAGTTCCACTAGTTATTCTATAGATGGTGCAGTTCACACTGTTTAGTTTAGACATCCTTGTATTAACTAACCTCTCTTCCTCTTCTTCTTCCTTTTTTCTCTCCCTTCCACTCCCCCCTCTCCTCACTCTCCTCTCCTCCTTGTAGGTGCTGATTATTATTGCCCAAGTTAAGAATTCAGGTGATGGGTTGGAAACAGGACTATTCTGGGGGATTCGTTTCTCCATCATTAGTACTGCTATTAACCCCTTTCTCTATGGTTTGTTGGCACGACAGTATAGACTGGCCTATATTTATGTTTTGCGACTATGGCTAAGCAAATGTTGTTATTGGGTGTCTCCTCCTCTCAAGGATGTGTTTGGTGAGTACACTTCATCATTATTATTATCATCAATAAAGTCTGCTTATACAGTGGAACCTGTATATAGTGGTCACCCTTGGGACACAACCAGTTGGCTGTTATACAGAGGTGGTCTGCTTATACAGTGGAACCTGTATATAGTGGTCACCCTTGGGACACAACCAGTTGGCTGTTATACAGAGGTGGTCTGCTCATACAGTGGAACCTGTATATAGTGGTCACCCTTGCCTTGGGACACAACCAGTTGGCTGTTATACAGAGGTGGTCTGCTCATACAGTGGAACCTGTATATAGTGGTCACCCTTGAGACACAACCAGTTGGCTGTTATACAGAGGTGGTCTGTTTATACAGTGTAACCTGTATATAGTGGTCACCCTTGGGACACAACCAGTTGGCTGTTATACAGTGGAACCTGTATATAGTGGTCACCCTTTGGACACAACCAGTTGGCTGTTATACAGAGGTGGTCTGCTTATACAGTGGAACCTGTATATTGTGGTCACCCTTTGGACACAACCAGTTGGCTGTTATACAGAGGTGGTCTGCTTATACAGTGGAACCTGTATAGAGTGGTCACCCTTGGGACACAACCAGTTGGCTGTTATTCAGAGGTGGTCTGCTCATACAGTGAAACCTGTATGTAGTGGTCACCCTTTGGACACAACCAGTTGGCTGTTATACAGAGGTGGTCTGCTCATACAGTGGAACCTGTATGTAGTGGTCACCCTTTGGACACAACCAGTTGGCTGTTATACAGAGGTGGTCTGCTCATACAGTGGAACCTGTATGTAGTGGTCACCCTTTGGACACAACCAGTTTGCTGTTATACAGAGGTGGTCTGCTCATACAGTGGAACCTGTATGTAGTGGTCACCCTTGGGACACAACCAGTTGGCTGTTATACAGAGGTGGTCTGCTCATACAGTGGAACCTGTATGTAGTGGTCACCCTTGGGACACAACCAGTTGGCTGTTATACAGAGGTGGTCTGCTCATACAGTGGAACCTGTATGTAGTGGTCACCCTTTGGACACAACCAGTTGGCTGTTATACAGAGGTGGTCTGCTCATACAGTGGAACCTGTATGTAGTGGTCACCCTTTGGACACAACCAGTTGGCTGTTATACAGAGGTGGTCTGCTCATACAGTGGAACCTGTATGTAGTGGTCACCCTTTGGACACAACCAGTTTGCTGTTATACAGAGGTGGTCTGCTCATACAGTGGAACCTGTATGTAGTGGTCACCCTTGGGACACAACCAGTTGGCTGTTATACAGAGGTGGTCTGCTCATACAGTGGAACCTGTATGTAGTGGTCACCCTTGGGACACAACCAGTTGGCTGTTATACAGAGGTGGTCTGCTCATACAGTGGAACCTGTATGTAGTGGTCACCCTTTGGACACAACCAGTTGGCTGTTATACAGAGGTGGTCTGCTCATACAGTGGAACCTGTATGTAGTGGTCACCCTTTGGACACAACCTGTTTGCTGTTATACAGTAGCGGTGGTCTGCTAATATAATTGATCTTGAGATCTGAGTAATTTGCACATAGTGTGTCTATAAATGTCTGTAAAGATTTGAGTGAGTACTTTCAATTTGTACCAGAACATGAAAGTATTGTGAATATGGGATTTTGAAATTCTCACTTTGTTGGACTCATTTGTAAAGTGAATGAATGCCTTGTCCTAGTTCTCTGTCACGTAGCCATATTTCTCAGACCATAGGTCAGGTTTCAAGTAGACCCTGAACTCTTTTGACAGGAAGGGAAGGAGAGTTTGGTGCTCACTGTTAGCATGTGCATTATAATGCCCAGAAAAGAATATGTATATATAGTTTACAACCCCTAGGTCCAGCCCCAGTCCCAGTTCCAGCCCCAGTCCCAGCCCCAGCCCCAGTCCCAACCCCAGTGTCACCCCAGCCCCAGTCTCAGTCTCAGTCCCAGTCCCAGCCCCAGTCCCAGCCCTAGTCTCAGTTCCAGCCCCAGTCTTAGTCCCCCAGCCCCAGTCTCAGCCCGAGCCCCAGTCCCAGTCCCAGTCCCATGCTGTCCTAGCCCTAGCCATTTTCATGACCCTGACATGGGGTAATGTATCAGGCTCTCTATACCCTGGGTTTGAGGCTAGTGAATTCTAAGCCATAACACAGACAGACCTATTAATTGTCATCCATTACCATTTAAAGGTATAATAATGATACATATCTCAGTTAATTTTATACCCCCTGCACTGAAGATTTTTTATATATCTCAGTGTATACCCCAGTGAATTAGGCGTTGTCATGTCTGTATCATATTGGTGTCTACTGTTAACTAAGTTCATTTCATCTGCAGCTGCTTCACGGTATGTGGGTGAAAAAACTGATGTAAACAGAGCAAGGAACAGTACCTTTCGACGGAACTCGGATGGAAACCAGTCAAGTAAGTTCACATGTACATATATGCGTAGAGAGTAGGAAGATGATTAATGGACCATGAAGGCATATCAGGATAGGATTGATGCACGTGCTGAAAATACTTTATCCATTTTTATAATACCACACCCACTTGAAGATGAAATCTTAATGGGTGTCCTCATTTCAGGGGGTTTCGAATATTTCTATTGTATCCTTTAAAATTTATTCTTCAGAATATACTTTATGTTACACCCAGGTGGTTTCCATGGTAGCTATAGAAACCATGACTCCAGTCTTGCTCATGCTCCAACTCTCAAAATCATTCAAGAGGATGTGTTTATTGAACCCAGTAATGAGTCCTCCAATACTGCTGAGTTATCTACAATTGTGGCATCTACTGGTGAGGTTTCGTCTTCAGCCAGTTTCCCATTCCAAGCTAGGGAGCATAATAATGATTCCACTATAGTTCTGGAGGTAAGGTGGTGTGCATCATGGAGCAGTGTGGGACGGTTAAGGGGAAGTGGACATGTCAGGGGTGTAAAGAAGACATTGTGTAGTAATCTGGAGTATGTATGGAGAGGTGTGGAGAGGGAACATCATGTGGGTGTGTGGGTGTGTAATGTGTGTATAGGGGGTGTGGAGAGGGAACATCATGTGTGTGTAGGGGTGTGTGTATAGGGGGTGTGGAGAGGGAACATCATGTGTGTATAGGCCCAGGGTGTGGAGAGGGGGTGTACAGGGGGTGTGGAGAGGGAACATGGTGTGATATTCAATACTCCCCCCTGCTCTGATATCAGATAAGAGATGCTCCATCCATGCAAGACCTCATGGATTCAGGAATGGTAGAACTAGGACCCAGCATGGATGCAAAGGTTGGTGTGGAGAACCCTCTGGCAGTAATGACCAAGGTAGTGGGTGGAGAAGAGGTAATAATCAGTCCCACTGGATCAGAACTCGACTCTTCTAACAATACTGTGAGTAGCACCGAGTAGGGTTGGAATAGAGGGGTTCCACTGTATATAGAGGTGTCCTCATTTCAGGGGGTGGAAATAGAGAGGTTACACTGTATACAGAGGTGTCCTCATTTCAAAGATATACCTATGTAGGTTGTTATTTTGATGACCTTTACCAATATATTGTATTTTTTCAGTAACACTTTACTTCTTTCTTTCTAGTCTCCCACAAGCCAATTCTCAAATCCTATGTATGAAATCACTGAAATTTCTAGTGGCCACTCCATGAAATCTACAAATGTAATGAGACAGAACAGGCTCTCTTCCAGTGATGACATCACCCTCGTCTCCAAAAAGAAAGTGACGAAGACTCGTTCTAGTGAAATCCCTTACCAATCCACTGCTACACAACACCTAGTGAAACCATCTCATTCTATCCAGTACATGAGTAATTTGTCAACACATTATTCTCAGCCATATGTTGAAACCATAGAGGAACTGACCTCGGGGGAACTGAGGGGCAGAGACAAGGCCGTGAGTGATAGAACTTCTCCAATTGAAAATGGAAGAAGGAAGGAAGGTTTTGTTAGGATCACCAATATTGACACAGGAGTGTCTGTTTTGGCTGCAAGTTGTGGGCATCTGACCGACCTTAGTCGAGATAACCACTCAATATTGCACAGAAGTCATGCCACTGCAGAGAGAAATTCAGAATCGAAATTAAAGCATAAAAGTTTGGATTTTGATTGTTTAGAAGTTCAAAGGTTAATGAATAAGACAATGTTCTCATCTCCCAAGACATACAGTCAACAATCCACTGCCAATGACACACAATCTCATTCTCATCCCCATCCCCATCCCAGAGCAGGTTACCAAAATTCAACAGAAAACTCTGATTCAGGCAGAGAGAGTATGGTGCTGGAATCAGACGGTATAGCATAAGAATTTGCTACAGGATAAAAACAGACATACATTGTATATAAACATATAATGTTGTGTTGATACACTTTATTGCCAACAGCAAAATGTAAACACATTATAAACAAATATAACAAGTTGTGTTGATACAATTTATTGCCAAAAACAGCAAATAGTAAATAGACATTGTAAACAAATACCATAACATGTTATGCTATATTAACCGTTTGCTTGTTGCCAAAAGCAGCAAAATGTGACTAATCCACTACACTCTGCTACATCTAAAATTACAGTTGTTGAATTATTACAGAACGGGCAGCTCTACATGGAGGTGTATACACTATAACATCTCGTGGACTGCAATGGGCCAGAGGCCTGTGTTATCTGGCCGAAGCCTGCTGTTTGGAAGCCTGCTGTTTAATTGCCGTAGTGTTTCTAACTCTGCAGGCATGGCATTTCCGACAGAGGAGATGGCCATGAAGTGGGTAGCATTTTTCTCCACCTCCGGTTCTGTTAGCCAGTTGCTTTCTGCAGTCCTAATAAACAGATGACCATGATAAGATGGTAAAGGGTAGAGACAGGATCTAGTTTGTGGGTGTGGCAAATTTTAACTGTCATGTGATCACTGACACATACTGTAGGAGTACTAAATTTCAAGAAAGATTGTTTTTCTAAGCTATTTCAAGGCATGAAAATTAATCTCCACGAAATTTTATGTTGACTGAATGATAGTAATATTAAGTATACTATTATATTACATGAAGAGGGACAAGAAATTTTGAGGGTCAGAATTAACAAAATTTATGATGCCATTAAGATGCCTCACTCAGGAGGTCTATACTTCAGGACATCTATCTACACTTACTTTAGGACGTCCATACCTCAGGACATCTATCTACACTTACTTTAGGACGTCTATACTTCAGGACATCTATCTACACTTACTTTACTTTAGGATGTCTATACTTCAGGACACCTATACTTCAGGACATCTATCTACACTTACTTTAGGACGTCTATACTTCAGGACATCTATCTACACTTACTTTAGGATGTCTATACTTCAGGACACCTATACTTCAGGACATCTATCTACACTTACTTTAGGACGTCTATACTTCAGGACATTAATTATCTACACTTACTTAATTCAGGACACTTACCTCACATCTGTAACAATTAATGTGATAGCTTTTATCCATAGCAATAACTCTCAGACTCTTTCTCTGTCCCTGTGAAAAGAATAACATATATACAAGGTAGCTAACAAGAGATAGGATAACCATTCTTGGTGACCAATACTATAGGATCATCTCTCTATCTTGGGACAAAAATCAAAGTGGCAAGAAGTGGCCTCATTTCAGGGAGTTAATGTTAATACATAAGCATAAAGTGTCCTAAATGTATTATACAGAGGTGTCCTCATTTCAGGGAGTTGGGATAGAGGAGTTCCACTGTATACAGAGGTGTCCTCATTTCAGGGAGTTGGGATAGAGGAGTTCCACTGTATACAGAGGTGTCCTCATTGGAATAGAGTAGTTCCACTGTATACAGAGGTGTTCTCATTTCAGGGGGTTGGACCAGAGAGGTTCCACTGTATACAGAGGTGTCCTCAATTTGAGGGAGTTTGACTAGAAGGTTCCACTGTATACAGAGGTGTCCTCATTTCAGAGTGTTGGAGTAGAGGAGTTCCTTATTTCAGTGGGTTGGAATAGAGGAGTCCCACTGTCTATAGAACTTCACTCCCTGAACCCCCCACCCTTTAACCCAGACACTCAAGATGGTCCCACTGCAAGCCTGGTAAGGGTAGTTATGGGGTTCCAGGTGTGGGGTGACAGTTGTGGGTTCCAGGTAAGGAGTTCCTGGTAGGTGGTTCCAGGTAAGGTAGCTATGGTAAGGGAGTGTTATGGTCCTTATGGAGTCACTAGACACTAGATGTGGGTATGCTATGTCAACAGTAAAGTTCTAAGGTCATGATTTGTATACATTCCTGGACTCATAGTTGTTATAGTGAGGCAGTTTTTTGGGGTGTGTGTGGGTGAGTAATGATATTCATATCTTGTCTAAGTGCTTGTAGTAAACACATTGAAGTTTGACCACCTCTGAAGACCCTACAACATAATTTGGCAGATGATAAGAATCCCTCTAATGCTCTTTCAGTAGTTTTTATCAGCTGGGATTGGATGATTACTTCTCCACCAGGTGCTCAGCTTTCAAAGGCCAAGGAGGGTCCACTGCTACTACACAAGGCAGCCATTGCTTTCCAAGGGTGACGGTTATTCAAGTACTTCGATTTTTACACTAGCTTGTATCTGCTATAAAGTTTCACCAGCCTCTATATACTCTTGAGAAATATATAGGCAACGCCACTGATTTCTAATTAGAGTGTGGTCAGCGATTTCTTATCAGAATGTGGCATCCATGTTTAATGAATAATACCCTCCTCCAACCAAACTTTAGGAGCCACACTCTAATTAGAAATCACTGACCATACTTATAAATAGCTGTAACATGGAACCCTGCCTCACTGTAACACGGAACCCTGCCTCACTGTACCATGGAACCCTGCTTCACTGTAACACGGAACCCTGCCTCACTGTAACACGGAACCCTGCCTCACTGTAACACAGAACCCTGCCTCACTGTACCATGGAACCCTGCTTCACTGTAACATGGAACCCTGCATCACTGTAACACGGAACCCTGCATCACTGTAACATGGAACCCTGCATCACTGTAACACGGAACCCTGCTTCACTGTAACACGGAACCCTGCTTCACTGTAACACGGAACCCTGCTTCACTGTAACATGGAACCCTGCATCACTGTAACACGGAACCCTGCATCACTGTAACATGGAACCCTGCCTCACTGTAACATGGGACCCTGCATCACCCTGCCTCACTGTAAAATCAACTTACAGGTTTTGGGATGATGGGCATGTCACATACAGCACATTTAGGTCCATATATCCTGGAGAATTAAAAGGAGAAATGGATTATGTAACCTCAGTACAACCACACTATGATATTAGTAAACCTGTATTATTATTTATCACTCCCCTCCCTCCTCTTCTTCCCCCCCCTCCGTCCTCCCTCCTCCCTCCTACACTCCCTTCCCCCTTCCTCCCCTTCTCTCTCTCTCCCTTCCCCCTCCTACCTCCTTTCCTCCTCCTCCCCCTTCCTCCCTTTCCCCCTCCTCCCCCTTCCTCCCTTTCCCCCTCCTCCCCCATCCTCCACCTCCCCTTTTCCCTCCTCCCCTTCTCCCTTCTCCTCCACACACAAGTCGGTCATGATTATTGCCAAATCAGCAATTTTCCTCTGCATACAAAATCAGCTAAAATACTGGAAGAGGCCTCAAGTAAATTTTCCTGAGGTGCTCTATACACTAGTAACTTCTGCTGAATCATCTGAAAGAACAAGCTTCACTTTTCAGTAGACTCTACAAACATTGGTCTTCTTGAAATACTCAGTAAAAGTATCTAGCCAGATAAACTGGAGCCTAGAAGTGCATAAAGTGTCTAGCAGGACAAGCTTTGCTCTTTTGTCTTGTCTAGCAAAAGGCATAACTTCAGCATATACTGTTTCTACTATAGCCATAGCTATAGACAGCAGAAGAGTATCAGTAGTGATGGGCTGTGTGTACTATTGTGGTTGGACAACAATAGTAGAGTGTTTACACAACTCAGATGCACTCAGTCAGCACTCCAGAGCTACCTCCCATCTCTACAGATGCTATTGTAGTAGAAGTCATAATAGCAAGCAGAAACCGTAACATCAGCAAGCAGAAGGACTCTACTGATTCCATGAGATGGTGCTGATAGGGTTAGACTGTTCTCTAGTAGAGCCTCTCCATTTTGGGACAAATCAAAGTGTAGGGGTGTCCTAATTATAGGGGTGTCCTCATTGGACAAATCAAAGTGTCCTGATTATAGTGGTGTCCTGATTATAGGGGTGTCCTCATTGGAACAGAGAGGTCCCACCAACATGATATGTGACAAACTTGGAAGCTCTGATTTAGTCAAGGTAAGAAAATTCTCAATGGCATCAGGAGAAGAGGTTAGATACTTACTTGTGGTAATCCTGCATACAGTAGATTTTGTTTCTGACGTGAGTATAGTGGACTCCGTCCAGAGATTGTCCACACACAGTACAGCGGAAGCAGGAAGGGTGGTAGGAATTACCCAATGCCTTCAACACCTGTACAGGGTGAGCTGGTAAGTTTGTTGAGTGTAGAAGAGGTTAATTAATAATTGCTTGTGGGACATACAGCTCATGACACTTTACTTTACTCTCCACCCAATGAGGTGACACCTCTACACTCCCATTAACCTACACCCAATGAGGTGACACCTCTACAGTCCTATTAACCTCCACCCAATGAGGTGACACCCATTAACCATTCCCCAAAGAGGTAACCAGTGGTTAAGTTTTCGTGACATTGGAAAAATCAATTTGAAATTTTCTCTCTAATTATCAAACTAACTGTACACATAATAGGCATGCAGACTCCTCCTCCCTCAAGAACCCAGGATTATAAGGGGTTAAGGGATATATATGGACTAGCTACAGAAACTGCTTGGTAGGTTAGCTATACATGATCTCTGCTAACAGGGGTTAAGATTAGAGGCTGGGCTAGGGCTAGGGCTAGGCTGCCTAGTCAGCTTCTTAAAGAGGGAAGGGGCTGACCAAGGGAAAGAGGGTGGGGCTGGTAATATGAACCAAGGAGGAAGAAGGAAGGTGCTGGTGGGACTTTAGCTACATAGTATATAGCACTATTGATCTTGACTCACTCTGTCCTCAATGCTCCTTTTACAGCTATAACATTGTTCAAAGGTGACCTGTGTGTGTGTGTGTGTGTGTGTGTGTGTGTGTGTGTGTGTGTGTGTGTGTGTGTGTGTGTTAGAAAAGACATTTTTAATAGGACAGATACATGTTCATACATTTCCAATCAGACACATACCCAATACGTGTAGGTGTAATGTCCTCTAATGTCATTTAGAAGGTGTCCATGTAATGTCCTCTAATGTCACATCCATGTAATGTTATCGATATAAACTCAATAAGTGCATAATTACAGACTAGGATATCTTTATGGGGACGATTAACAAGCAATTAAACAGCAGAAAACACAATGACAACACTCACTGTTAGCTCTTTACATGTTATCATATTGTGAGAGTACCTGCTTTATTACCATTACTACTGTTCTGAGTATTTTTGGTACATCAAATAGAAGAACCCCTTATTTAAGGTACAGTATTAGAAATGTGTGTAATAAACAGAAACTACCAGTGACAAATAATAATAATAATAATATGCCTATTTAACAAAGACACTCTATCTTCCATTATTGAAATTCCCCCCACTCTCACCTCAACCCCCCCCTCCCCCCCCCCCCCCCCCACACACACACACACTCCCACCCAACCCCAACTCCAACACTCAATACTCCCACCCCAAAACAAACACCTGTCAACAATTAGGAGGAAATAAACAGATTCATTCCTCACATCCTGGAGACAGAGCAAGTACTCACTACTATGAATACTCCAGACCATGTGAACTCAATGCTGAAACTATAGATTCCAAACCTATTCATGAACTGAGATATAGAGAGAACAGAGGGATTCAGGCTGCCACACCTCCCCCACTATACCAGTGCTGTGAATAATGTAATACCTACTCTAGGGAGATCACTTCTTAATCATTGGGGACACAACAAGTAAGTTGTTGTAATAATTAGAGGTATTTTGTATGACAGATGGTCTGCTTATACAGTGGAACCTGTATATAGTGGTCACCCTTGGGACACAACCAGTTGGCTGTTATACAGAGGTGGTCTGCTTATACAGTGGAACCTGTATATAGTGGTCACCCTTTGGACACAACCAGTTGGCTGTTATACAGAGGTGGCCTGCTTATACAGTGGGATCTGTATATAGTGGTCACCCTTGGGACACAACCAGTTGGCTGTTATACAGAGGTGGCCTGCTTATACAGTGGGATCTGTATATAGTGGTCACCCTTGGGACACAACCAGTTGGCTGTTATACAGAGGTGGTCTGCTCATACAGTGGAACCTGTATATAGTGGTCACCCTTTGGACACAACCAGTTGGCTGTTATACAGAGGTGGCTACTTATACAGTGGAACCTGTATATAGTGGTCACCCTTTGGACACAACCAGTTGGCTGTTATACAGAGGTGGCCTGCTTATATAGTGGAACCTGTATATAGTGGTCACCCCTGGGACACAACCAGAGAGTGGAACCTGTATATAGTGGTATAAATAGCTGCACCATTAACCTGTTAACTAGTTCAAATCTGTTTCACAGACACCATAACTACTAATTAAACCTCTTTACATCATCCAGACAGTGACAATTCCTCACAAAATTAATTACAACAGTATAATATCCCATCTTGGCAAACTCTCCCAGGCCCCCACCACTCTCGCCCCACACAACTGTAACCAACAAGCAACATTGGAGGTAAAGAAGTCCACCTGGGAATCATGGTTATACATACACCCTAACCACACACCAGGAGTCCACTAGTTAGAAACTGCTACTCACCTGGTGGTCCCTTTCGCACAAGAGCTTATCCTTGTAGGTGTAAAAGTTTCTGTCAGTAAGAGATATTCCTGTAGTGTGCGTGAATGTGTGTGGAAGGATTAAATTTTTAGGTCTTGATCATGGGGTGGAGTTTAAGACCAGATCAAAGCATTTAAGCTCCACCTACTACCCAGATCAAAATGAAATGTTAAGTGGATTGATGGAAGCCAAAGAATATCATAAACAAACATTACCAGCAGAGTTCTGGAATCTCTCTATTCTGGACACCCTGGGACAATTCCAGAGGTGTCCTAATTTCAGGGGTTAGAAAAGAGGAGTTCCACTGTATACAGAGGTGTCCTCATTTCAGGGGGTTGGAATAGAGGTTCCACTGTATACAGAGGTGTCCCCATTTCAGGAGGTTGGAGTAGAGAGGTTCCAATGTATACAGAGGTGTCTGGGGTTGGAATCATACAGAGGTGTTCTAATTTCAGGGGGTTGGAAACTGTACAGCTCTATACCAGAGGGCTTGTCTGTCCTCATTTGGAGGTGAATTGGGTTCATTGAGAGAGTGGATCGTCTCTCTTTCAACTTTAACCCCTAAAATAAGGAGACCCCTACATTTAGAAAAACTCCAATGAATGAATGTGAGCTGCAATGCTATGTGGAGACACTTGGATATTATACACAGAGTCATGTTACACTTCTGAAAGGCCAGACAAAACCATTCTATTACCAGAAGAACCAGTTCCTCTATGGAAGAGAAAGTGGGAACCCAATAACAAGTCAACTGGGATAATAAGTGAGTGGATCTACCACACAACTTACAGTCTCCATCAATCCCACTGAGAGACGCTACGTAGAATGTTTATAGCCAACACAGAGTTAATGAGGGATGAAGTTATTAGAACCACATATCTTTCCTCAAGGGTTAAACCACACCCATCCTTTTATCAAAGGATAGAGGAGCAGGAAAGGGGCTCTATGTCATGTATAGCAGTGTGTATCAGGTCATGTGATATATTATTTGTATACATATACATACTAAGGACTCAGTATGGGAATAAGACAGTTACAGTAAAGAGCAGACACGAGAATGAGACTAGATACTTGTACAGACTAGACATGGGGATGAGACTGGTTACTTGTACAGACTTGACATGGGAATGAGACCAGTTACTTGTATAGACTAGACATGGGAATGAAACTGGTTACTTGTACAGAGCAGAGATGGTTACTTGTATGGAGCAGACATGGGAATGAGACTGGTTACTTGTACAGACTAGACATGGAAATGAGACCGGGAATGCAACTACAATGACTTACCACACTTTGAGCAGGTGAAACACTTCAGATGATAGATCCTGTCCAGTGCAGCACATCCATTATCTGTTCCTATTACAGGCTCAGAACATCTAGCACAGTAACCTAGACATCAAGACACAGAGATCAGTAAAACATGAAATACAGAGATCAGTAAAACATGCAACACAGAGATCAGTAAAACATGAAACACAAAACATGAAATACAGAGATCAGTAAAACATGAAATACAGAGATCAGTAAAACATGAAACACAAAACATGAAACATAGAGTGCTGGACAGGAGAGGGGCATATAGACTCACTTTCCTTTCCCAAAAAAAATTTTTTTTTGGTTTACTTATAATATAGTCTGATATTAACATTAATGTTGTAAGAGTTGATGAAACAAGTGTCAGATATTTACAAGCCTTTAACAGTACATGAGCCGAAATCTTGTTAATGGAGAAGGAAATTCTCTGGTACATTTTAAAATTGATTGTACATGTGATTATGTCAAACATGGTTTCTGCATTATGGGTACATTATGTCTTCATATTCACCACATAGTTATGTGTAAGCTCTCCCAAAATAAAATTGATTGTAGCAGTGTAAATTATGAGCCTACAGAAATGAATATATTATTAGCTAGTTTACATAATATGATATATAATTCTTGGCTCCCTAAGATTCATAGAGTAGTTATTTCCTCCATGGTGATACAAACATAAGCCACCATCAACAACAACAACAACAGCAACAACAATAACAACAACAATAATAACAACAATAACAACAGCAACAACAATAACAACAGCAACAACAATAACAACAACCCTCTCTAAATCTGCTCTTCTCCTGATTACTTAACCTTGAGCTTCCTGTTTATAACAGGAATGCAGTTATGAAACTTCTAGCAACTCAGTCATCACAAAAACTTCCCATAACTGACTCTAACAGAATCACTAAATATGGACATTAAAAACACATAGGAGTGTGCAGGACTCTAGCATGGGAGGGGCCTCCCTAACTGACTCCTATCACTTGTCTTCTTTTCTAACATAAGGTCTTCCTTTCTCTTCCAATCTAGTTATCTACCTTTCGGGAGAGAGAATAAAGAGATTGTTTGATGTCAGGACTTTCCAGTCATTTCTAGATGAAAGATTCTTCAAAGAAGATTAATGGTCTAATTAACTACAAGTCTATGTAGAAGTTAACAGGAAAAGGACTCCATTTGATACCCTAACTTTCACAGTCAAACGAGAAGAAAAGTGGTAACGAAGTGAGGTCATTGGTGCAATACAACAACAGCTGCAGATAGAGTTAATTGACCAATTTGCAACATCTAGCTAATACAGTGTGAACATCTGGTGCCTGCGCCTCACTACATCTCTCTTGAAAGCACTGAAAATAGCCAATTACAAGCTTATATATATAACACAAGTGGTCAATGTGACTACTATAGAAAGCAACCTCTCAACAGTACCTATAACTCTGGAACCAAACCATTTTTTTCCCAGCTATTTAAAAACACAAAATCTCCTCTCCCCCAAATCCTGCCAGCAATTAAATAAAATAATGAAAGCTCTAACTAAAATCCTAGCCTAGCCAACAATGTCTTCCTCCAAGTATTAAACTCTTAACAGGTTAACCAGGTAAGTGTTTGTCCTCTATGATCTCTTCGTTCTTCTCACCATTAAGTACATGCAGTAGAATAGACTCAAATTTCCTGTCTGATAGCCACAATGACTACCCACCTTCAAGTCCAGATCAAATTTCAGATCTTAACCACACCATTTTCACTTGTATTTGTAGCACTAACCAGCTGAATGTGGGCAAAGAGTGACATAAATTGCCTGCAATGGGCCAGCACAGAGAATCACAGGGTAATAAACTCCCACAGACAACAAGCATAAATGGCATTTATAAAGATGTGCAACTGCTATCCTTGTAATAACTCAATGACATGCCAAGTAACAAATCCTTACCAGAGGAAGAGAATTAGGCAAGAAATGGCAAATTTGGTGTTTTGCAGAGACTTCAAAACATGTCAAACAGCTCATCAATAATTAAGATATTTTTATAAGCTGTATTTCAGTGTTGGTATTGTCTTGAGAGGTGCCAAGAGTATGGTTCTGTTGTGAGTTCTGTGACATGTTATGAGTTCTTATAGTTACATGCATGGACACTGATTGGAAATCTGAAGCATATTTTCTGTCATTTGAGATAGGAATGTTTCCTCTGTCTTTATGAGTCATGGTTCTTACCAATCAATAGCCCAGAGTATAGTATTCCAACAGAACATGATACACTGCCTGCCACACACACACACACATCATTTATGGACTGACTGGACTTGGGAGACACAAGAACACACACACACACACACACACACACACACACACACACACACACACACACACACACACACACACACACACACACACACACACACACACACACACACACACACACACACACACACACACACAAGTGTAACGAGGGAGTGTGGTTTGGAGTCTATAATATTGAGATAGAGACAGGCTATAAGCTTCATATAGACTATCTGTTTCTGTCAACTTACCATAAAACTCCTCATGGTATTCAGGATCCAGAATGGCATAATCGTGTTCCACAGGCGGTTCCAGAATAGCGTAATCATGTTCTATTGGATCTGGCGAATAATTTTTACTATCCTGATCAGAAATGGTTGCTTTATAGCCTTGAGAACTCTCTCCCTTGTCAGCAGAAATGCTTCTTTCATGATTTTTAACCCTTGAATCAGTGATTACATCCCTGTTTCTACTTGAGGAGTTTTCTCTACTGTCTTTAGAGTGACTAGCATTACTAGTCTTACCAGCTGAAGTTGCAAACCTAGATTGTTTGAATTTTGGTGGTAGAGCTGGTTTCGAAGCATCAGACGACAATCTTGATATAATGCTATCATCCACTACAGAATCAGTATGTTGTGGCACCCAATCCATCAATCTAGTAGAACTTGTCTGACCAGTCTGACCAGTCTCTTGCCCGGTCACTTCCAAGGAGTCAGACAGCCTTCTCGTTTCCTCCAAAAAGTCAGACTGCCTTCCTGTCTCCTCTAATGAGTCAGACTGCTTTCTTGTTGTCTGGGTGATTTGATTTGATACAGATTGAAGGGGTGGAGGACTGGTGATACCATGGGAACTGTTCCCTGAACTAATGGGGGACAGTGGGAAACTAGCAGTGCTCGAGTCCACATCTTCGTCAGAATCTTGGTACCACTTTTGGGGAGATGCGGTACGGTGGCCTTCCGTGCTGTACAGAAAAGATGTTTTGAGTACAAAGGAATGTCTTTCAAGTGGAAACATTATCTAACAAACAGCAGTTTAAGTTCAGAGTGCACAGTTTAAAAGGGCACACCCCCTTATACATATTTAAAGGTGAACTTCATCAGCTAATACAGTTGAACCCCTCTATTGCAACCCCCTGAAATGGGGAGACCCCTGATTAACTACCTTATACTTTAATCCCCTCTACTGCCACTGGGGAGATCCCAGTTACCTCAAATTTTTATCCGAATCTGAATTCAGAGCATTGATAAAAGTACCAAGGGCTTCCACTGTAGAAGTGGCCACTTCTTCCATGGTTCTATCAGTGCTGGGCTGTGACCAGTTGAAATCGAGGTCAGGTCTCTTCTCAATTGGATCCAAGATCTCTTCCTCCATAGTAAGATTCTCTTCCTGGTCTAGTGCTGGTTCTGGCGATCCCAGTGTGAAAGAAACTAGGTTCTGATCCACATCAGACTCACTGGATACTTCTGGAGTCTTTGAAGGCCACGATTTAGTACTAGCATCAGAATGAGAAGAATGTAACTTCCTATGCATCTCTGTGGAAGTGTTTGTCCCTGGATATGACTGGGTGATGTCTGCTGAATGCCTTCGTAAATTCTTCTTGTCATTATTTTTCTTTAAAGGTAATGAGGATGATGTTTTTTTCTTATTGATAGTGGTATAAATAGCATTAGAATCTCCACAATAATACCTAGTGATCCTGTTGTCAGCGGAATCCTCTTCTTGCCTCTCTTCCACTGTAAGGCTCTCCTTTGGAGTCGATACATCGTGTTCCCATTTTGAAGACTGTGAAACAAAGGAAGAGCTCTTTACAGGAGGAGTATTCTCATAGCTCTGCTTCATGGCATCATTAAGCTTATCTTCCACAGTGTCGGCACTATTTCTGGGATCCAAATTCGATGAGTTCGTATTTGTGGAGTCCTTCTTGGCTATAGTAGTGTCGTCAGAGCTTGCTTTCTGAGGACTGCATGGATCTTTAAAAGTTTCTTCAATGGTCTCATAAACAGGTTCTTCTTTCCCTGCTGAGGAGGAAGCACTTACTGGTGATGAAAGGTGGTCATATACACCTCTGTCTTGCTTCTGGTCAGTAATCAAGTCTGTGCCTGAGTTTTGTACTTGTTTTTCTCTATTAATACTAGAACGTGTAAGAGCTGAATTGTACCATTTAAGTTCATTCCCTGACTGAGAAGAGTGGCCTTGTTTTTCTAGTCTCGGGCCCTGATTCGGGGGAATTTCTGGTGCTCGCCTGATTGACCTGACAACACTTTGCCGAGAGAGTAATCCAGGTATCGAGGAAACAGGACGGGGACCCCTATCTATTGAATTATGGCGTTTTGGTGCCCCTCCATCCTTGACTGTATGAAGGATCCTGTGACTAGAATTTGAAACATTTACGACTTTGAACGAAGACTTTCGGCTATAGAGTACTTGAGTTTTACTATTACCATCTTCTTGCTTTGGGGGAGTTTTGCTTCTAACCAAAACAGTCTTTGTTGGAAGTGATGACTTACCTTCAGTATCAGAGATTCTTCTCTCGGGAATTTTTGATTTAGTAAGAGAACGCATGTTGACAGCAGATAGCTTGGAGCCATCTATGCTACTGTGTATAAAAGAACCATTGTGGTTAGTTTTGGAGGAGTTAGTGGCATTTAGAGGTGTTGTTTTAGAACTGTAGTAGGAGTGGGGAGTCGATGATGCTGCCTGGACACCTTTCGAATGCACAGGGTTGTGCACACCATTGAACACAGGAGGATTAGATTTCGAATATTTAGCAGTTGAACTGGAACCGAAACCCTGGTTGTCATGGTCAGGTGGTCCTCGTCTCTCTGTAGCCATGGATCTCGTCTGGCCAAGAAGGCCTGCACTTGATGTGTGAGTTAGCTTTCTGTTGCTATGGGATCCTGGATTCTCTACTGAAACAGGCACAGCTATGGTGGACCGATTTATTCTTCTCTTGCTTTCCTCAGTTACCTTTGAACCACTGTCTTTATCAGTGTAGTGGCTACTACTAGCACCTCTGCTAGCAGCTTTATGCACAGATACTGGGTGTCCTCCCCCTGTGTATCCAAAATGAGAGCCCAGAGCTCCAGCTGGAGATATCTTTCTGCCACTAGTCACTACAGAAGATGCTTTAGACACTTTGTTGGCACTTCTAGTATCATTGTTACTACTGTCCGGTGCTGCTGTTGGCGGCGAGTCCACCTGAGCGTTGTAACTCAGCTGGCGGTTAGGAGTACGGGTGAGTCCCGTTGAGAACTTCTTCCTCAAATGCACTAATGTTCTACCATCAGAGCTAGTTCTGCGAGGTCTAGTCGACTGAGACTCGGGAATCTTCAGAGACTTTTTCCAGTCAAAGGAAGACCCGTTATTTTGGAAGAAATCCAGAGTATCAGGCGGGAGGTCCGACATACCCATTTCCCTGAAAAGTATGTCCGCTTCTCTTCGCAATTCTGCTTCAGCCATCTTCTGCAATATTATGCTAGACTCGCTGCTGCGGTCGGTTTACAATTCGCCGCTAAAGTGTTTGTTGTTACTATTAACCACATTCATAGCCTTAGCCTAAACTCTAATAAAAGCACATCTGAAGGCGCCCCCGCAGTGCCGGCTGATGGCCTGTCTGGTTTGGTCGTGATGAGCGATAAAGCTGCAGCTCCGTCTTCTGAGACGGCCATTAAGCTCTCGAGTAATGAAGTTGTCTCCCTTGCTACCGAGAAGCCGGTGAAAATCCCACAGAATGAGATTCTAGGGGCTTGTAGGAGTGTGAAAGATTTTGAGAAACTGAATCGTATAGGGGAAGGAACTTACGGGATAGTCTACAGGGCACGTGACATTATATCAAAAGAGATAGTGGCCCTGAAAAAGATTAGGATGGAATCAGTAAAAGAGGGTAAGTCTACAGTAATTTGCTGCATTTAGGGGTGTGTCTACACATGGGCGTGGTTTCGTCTTATGGAGAGTTTATGCTACAACTATAGCACCAGAAGTACACTAGTTTGGGGAAGTGTTATAGAGTTAGACGGCATAGCAAATTATGTGCTGGACACCCAGAGGTGGGGTCTCAGCACATTTTTTAGGATACCAAGCCTCTCAAGATTGCTTCCACCATGCCCATTTTAATGTGGACATCTCCAAATATGCCTCGCTCTAATTATTCATTCAATTTGCCAGGTGACTGCTCATCATCAGTCTGTTCTTTTGATAGCATAGACTATGTTCAATGCTATAACTCAATTTGAACTATGTTATCAGCAACATCAATAGATATAACTTTCTGTACTCAACTTCTGGCCTGGAGACAAGTGAATCTAATGCATTCCTTTACTGGAGGGAGTCCTTATGTGTCAATCCCAAAACTGTTAAAGCTGAACATCCAACTACTTTATTAGTACAAGATATTGACCTTAAAAAGATATTTGTTGAGTTTAATGGGTCAAAGTGCCAGCAATCACTAATTGAATATTTAAGATAGTCTTGAGACAGAAGTAGATTAGCTAGTATCTTAGAAAGATAAAGGCCTGGCTTTAGTTTCACAAGGGAAATGAATCATGCTTTTAGGAAATGAATCATGTCTGACTTTAGTTTTTATAAGGGAAATTATTTTAACATTTACAGGCCTGCCAATCTGCAGTGTACGGGAAATTGGAATTTTGATGCAACTAGACCACCAGAACATTGTCAAACTGCATGAAGTGGTAGTAGGAAAAGATCTAGACAGCATGTTCCTTGTGATGACTTACTGTGAACAAGATTTAGCAGTATTAATTGATAATATGAAGACTCCTTTCACAGAAGCACAGGTATTCTACAGTGTATGTATGGGTGCAGTATAAGGAGGTGGGGTAAGGGGTTATCTCAAGGAAAAACACTAATACCAAGGAAGCACAGGTACTCTACAGTGTATACATAATATTATGTAGGGCAGTATAATGGGATGGTAAGGGGTCATCTCAATGAAAAACACTAATATCAGTGCATTCATAAGGAATAAGCTTATAAGCCACGTAGTTTGCACAGATACATAACAACAGTGTCTTCCCCTCATTACAGGTGAAATGTCTTCTTCTACAGTTGCTAGATGGTGTGGCCTATCTCCATAGAAACCATATTATCCATAGGGACCTCAAAGTTTCCAATCTATTACTCACAGATAAAGGATGCCTCAAAATTGCTGACTTTGGTTTGGGAAGAAGCGTTGGACTTCCTCCAAGGCCCCTAACTCCTACAGTTGTAACTCTGTGGTACAGAGGGCCCGAACTACTATTTGGAGGTACTACATATGACATGGCCCTAGACATGTGGGCAGTAGGGTGCATATTCTGCGAGATGCTTAGTAACGAGGCCCTCTTACCTGGAAGGTCTGAGATGAACCAGATTGAACTTATAGTAAATTTATTAGGGACGCCTAATGACTCAATTTGGCCAGGGTTCTCCTTGTTACCACTATCGAAAGTGGTGCTGAAGAAACAACCTTATAATAATATCAAGCAGAAATATCACTGGTTATCAGACATTGGTATCAAGTTAATCCATGATCTCTTGACATATGATCCCGAGAAACGAATTAGTGCAGAGAAAGCACGAAGGTGTGAGTATTTTCATGAGAAGCCACACCCAGTAGAGCCCGAAATGATGCCTACCTATCCTCATCTTCGAAACTCCAAACTTCATGTTCGTTGCAAAATGCCAGATGTTGACCAGCATGCAAATAAACTAAAACCGACTGCTTCAAAAAAATTAAAAATTTATTGAATGATTCAAAAATAGCTTGATCTAATATTTATTATAGCTAGCTAAACTTTACTGGACATAAAGGCTTCAAATTTTTCATTTTCAAATTCTTTCATTATCTTGTTCAAGGCATAAATCTTTATAAAAAGACTCCATTCTCTCACATGGACTTGTACAATAAATGATTCTCACCTCTGCCCTCTGCTGAGCTTTCAGCTTTGCTATGGCTTCTTTATTTTTCCTTTTGATTTCTGTTTCATTAACATGAGTTTCTTTCATTCTCATCACTATTAATGTGTATAAACAATGAATATTATTATCAGTTGTGTTGTAGTGTCTTCTATATAAAGGTGATGGGTTGATGGGTTGTGGACCTCTATATAAAGTGTCTTTCTGGGGATGGGTTGCTATACTATGTGTATAGATAGTTCTCTGTATAAAGGTATCTTCCTGGGGTCGCTATAATTATGTGTATCTAGTGTCCTCTTATTGTATATAAAGGTGTCTTTTTGTGAATGGGTTGCTATGTGTATCTATAATTGAAATGTCCTCTAATTAAAGGTGTATGGGGGGGGGGGTAGCTACATTTGATTTACCAGAAATTACTTGAAGACGATTTTTCAATTCTCTTTGACTCTATAAATTCAATGATTTTCATAATCACATTGTTACTATAATGATATCATAGCAATTTACTTACCTTTATATCTAACATTGAAGGGATATATCTGACATTTTGATCTGCATGCATACCATAATAATATTATATATGTTAGGGTTAGTGGCCAGTCATCAACTTTATCATAGGAACAAGCAATATTAGTGACAGCTAGAGACAATAATATTACAGCGCAATATTATATCTAGGGAGGGCAATATTATATTCTAGAGAGGGAACACTCTTGCTTATGTATATTATAATTTAAACTAAATAGTGCAAGCATAATAGCTAGCTACAATATAACATACAGCTTGTAGGTGTTGAAGGTGGAACATTGGGGATTCCTGTTTCTTTTGGTGTGACTGAGTGACTCTCTGAGAGATATACAACTTTCTTGATAGCACGAGATTCCAGTGATGTTCTAATGCTGTCCTTTGAAGTGGGTTTTTTGGAAGATGTTGGCCTTGATGAACAGCAGACTCTTGGCAGTCTATGACAGACTATCACAGGTTTCCTTTGACAGAGTAGCACAGGTTTCCTTTGACAGAGTAGCACAGGTTTACAAGCTGGATCGTTGAGCATGTTCGGTCTTTTTCTCCTTTTTTTAAGTCTTACTTTTGTATTTGTGACCACATGATCAGCCAGTTCCTTGCATCCCATTCTGACAAAATTAGATGAAATCATATCACCACTTCTTTTGGAATCTTGTATTGGCTGATCATCTGTTCCATGTATGTGCAGTAGTTCTATTTGTTGTAGGTGTAAACTTTCTTCATCACTTCTTAAAGGGTCGATACTGACCCTGTTAGTTGTGGAGTGTTCAAGTGATTTTTTTGGGTCACTTTCAGAGTTCACACGTTGCCTGCTAGAAACTTTCCTCTTTCTATACCTGGATCTCCTTTTTGACAGCAAGGAAGTAAAAGCAGGTTGCCTCTTTGGGACAGTAGATTTGGAGCCCCTCTGAGTCGAGATGGGTTGAGCTTTACCTGCGATTATAGGACAGAACGGGACCTCATTTCTGCGGGAGGAGAGAGTTAGCATCTTTCAGCCAAGCCAGCCAGAGGTGCTGCATAGATAGCTAGCTAGCTATGCTAGCTCGTTCGCTAGCTGTAGCTATGACGATAAGATGTATGCACGCATTTAGCAGCTCCTCCCACTTTTTTGCAAACCAATTCCCATTAACTGGTTCCAACTCTAAATCGAGGTCCACGTGGATTTGGGATGAGGAGCTGTTAACGATGAGGCCTCTCACAGACGAAGAAACACGGACAGTGTTTCAAAAATTATCAAAGTAGTAAGGACTGGTAGATGTGCTAGTAATGAGTCTTAAAGACTGGAAGCCCTCTCTATTCGTTCCAATCCCCTGAAATGGCTGTATTTTGATATGTCCTGAGTAATAGCTTGTGTATTGGGATAGATAGAACAATTAAATTATAATAATTAGAAATGTTCCACTATACATTATTCAGTGTAGGGGATAATATCAAGTTGCTGGTGGATAGGCCAGATGGCAGCTACTGCTTTCGTCTACACAAAGACAGAGTGTACTATGTCAGGTATGGACTATGATTAGTCATTCCAGACCAATCTACATAGTTAACTCTTCACGTATCTCATGTAATGAGTGGACACAAATGGAGTTGATTAGTGGCATAGTGACGAAGGTCGCATCCTCAGACAGTATAAGAAGAGTCTGGTGACACTGGTTGAAGTATTAACAGTTCTCATGTGATCGCTATGTATTTCTAGCAAGGGAGCAAGAATTCCTCAGCTACAAAAACTGTAAACCAGCATCACCAGACCCCTTCCTACCATCAAAGGAGGCCGACCCAAGAGGCTATTAAGCCAACCCCTTTGACTTGCATAGTTGGACAGTTGATCCTAATAGTCTCATTCATTTCAAGCTAAACCATGCAAACATAAGTGTTTATAAATAGAATCCTGAGTTGCCTGATAAATGATGGCTATCTTGTTACTCTCTTTGATTTGTAGTGAGATGATCATGAGGAAAGCTACAAATATTGCTCGAAAGAACCTTATTAGTCTGGGCACCTGCATTGGAAAATTCACTAAAAGTGGAAAATTCCATATACAGATAACAGCTTTAGATATATTGGCTCCATATGCCAAAGTAAGATGGTTTATGTGTTCTCCCAGTGTACAGTGGAACCCCTCTATTCAAACTGCCTTGTATACAGTGGAATCACTCTATTACAACCCTTCAATATACAATAGAACCTCTCTATATGAACCCCTGAAATGAGGACCCCTCTATATTAAGGAACAGTTTGTGTATTAACATTAATAGATCTCCACTCCCTGAAACAAGGACACCTTTCTGATCAGGAGGTGTCCAGAATAGAGATGTTTCTATTGCCTATTTCCTTTAGATGCAGATGTGGGTGGGGCTTGAATGCTTTGGTGTGTTCTGAGATTCCACTATTCCAAATAAATTTTTGATGTAAGTATGGATCAGACTTGAATGCACCTCAGCTGTTATTCCTTTGTACCAGAACACCCCAGCCCCAGCCCCAGAACAACTTCTATTCCTGATAATAATAATATTCATAATTATTGTGCATTACAGTGTAAGATTTGGTTAAAATCCAACTCAGAGCAGTCATTTCTCTATGGTAATCATGTGACTAAATCTGGACTGGGTAGGATTACAGAAAACACAGCACAGTATCAGGGTGTAGTCATGTATTCCATGAATGATGTACCTCTGGTAAGTCTTACATTTAAAATATTGTTATAGCTGTTATATTTCTCTTTTGTATGCATTAAAGGGATTTGGAGTAGCTGCTAAGTCGACCCAAGAGTGTAGGCATGCTGATCCAACAGCAATAGTTGCTTTCCATCAGTCAGACATTGGGGAATATCTGAGGTCTGAAGATGCTTTAACATAGACATTGATATTCATTGAAACCCAATGGAAATAATATTTTGATTGTAGTATAAATAGTGTAGCATGGGGGCTGACATCTTATTGATATTTGTAGTGTGATGTTATAAGTATTCCAGTACCTATTCATATAGGGAGACAGCAAGTAATAGGTCTTGAAATCCACCTTAAATGTGGGAACACCTTTTTACCAAGGCCACTCCTTGTTATTTTGTTTATTCTTCTCAGTTACAAGTCCTTTTATGTGTGAAGATCCTTCTCTGTAATTTCATCCTAAGCTCCCTCAGTTAGGTCTATATACATGTAATACCTGGCTGGAAACTGTACTAATAGTAAAATTATGTATGATGTTTGTGTAGCTAGAAGCTGCACACACTGCACCTGGCTAAGTGAGTCTGTGATATAATAAACAGACTACTGTAACTATCCTGATGATGTTTATGGTGTTATGGTATCCTCCAATGTCTTTAGTCCTTAGTTATGTAATGAATAATATTGTATATCTTTTGCTTGTTTGTGGTTCATGTAACAAGGAAGGTGAGTGGCTTGTGGCAGCAAAAATGTCAAGAACATCAGAATAACTCTATTAATTTTTGAGTAAACATTGCACTAAACATTTGTTCATCTCTAATGGCATAGATTTGTTAAAGACATGAGATAGACACTAATGGTGTCCATTCCTTACATTGTTCCTATGTTCTATCCATATACTTGGTCTGATTCTGGATAAGATCAAGTTTCCAGACTTCTGAGAAATAAGAATCTATTAAACTGTAAATTACATCTGAACATCTAAGACTCCAGTAGCAATCTCATTTGAAGGTATTACCATATGTGGTTTACAAGGCATTTTGATAAATTAGAAATCCTTCAAAAGTAGCACTATCTCATGGTTTAGAGGTGAAAATAGAGTTCACAACAAAATGCTATACCTTTAAGTTATGCTACCTTGGATTTGTGTTACATGTGTGAGGTATGACAGAGAGAACTGTTTATTTAGTAGCTATAGCTTGTCTATTTAAACTTGGTGAAGAATTGAAATGTGACTGTTCACTGTTTTTCTCTTGAAATATAGCTACAGAGCATCTGTGAATAACTAAAAGTGAAATCTCTATTCTGGACACCTTGGGACAAATTAAAGTGTCCTGATTATAGGTGTGGCCTTATTCCAGAGAGTGAAGTTCTATTATCCTGCATATTATTTTTGCGTGGTAAATTTTCACTATTTTTATAAGTTATTAAATTTTTGAGGTTAAAAGTGTCTGAAGTAGAAGCAGGAGATATCCAATTGCTCCAGGTCTAGTCAATCCCATGAGACTGACAAAGAGAGATGGAAGGGTCTGCTCACAAGACACTGGCTTGATTTTTAAATGCAAAGTATTTGTAAGGACTAGACAGTGTCCCTTTATGTATCAATGTCAAAGTCTCGTCTGAAACAGTAGTTTGTATAAATGTCATGTTTGTATTTATTACTATACCAGGTATAGTCAGCACTCTCTACTTGCATGACAGGAAAACCTTGGATGCTATATAGTTAATAAAAATATTTTGTATGAGTGGTTGTATCTAAAGTGCTTCATCAAATCCACTCGGTCTTGTCCTGATTCTACCATTTGTATCAGCAAAAAAGTATGCATTTGGCATCTTTGAAATGTCATTGTTTGCCTAAACACTTGGGTGGTTTATGAACTTACTAAGGAACCAATTAAATTCTCTCTATCAGTGGAGTTGTGTGGGTGTAGGTTCAAACCTGGTTTCTTCTATGATAGAAAAAACTTGAGATATTTATGGCTTGAACATTTTGTGGTTGTTCATGATGAAAAATTGCTTCTGTTGCATCTAAATTCTTTCTGGGAAACCAATTTCTAAACTCATGTCTATCCATAGTAATTTCTTCCTTGAAATTATGTAGCTACTCAAAAAAAGTGATATGGAAGCATAGTGGCAAGATGGAGCAAATAAAATTGGTTGTACCATCATTGTTGGACACAACCACTTTGTGGTGTGTTCACATAGTAATGTAGATACTGACTCCTGAGAAAATGATCCTGTAACTGATTTGTAAATAGCCTGTTTGTTTATAGTATAGTAACCATCATTTTAAAGATGTCAAACCATTAACTGTCAACACTATTCATAACTAGCTAAATACCTTCATGTATACATTGACAAAAAACAAATGTACTGTAATCACTGATTTGCAAAACATGAACATTTATCAAGAAACCCATCAGGGAACCTCTCACTTGGTAACACAGCACCTAGAGTGCCTCTTATAATCACTACTTCACAAGATCATGTTGACTATTACATGTATAACATATCAGTCCTTTGTGTCAATAGGAGGTGAAGCATTCAAGGTGGCTTTTATAATTTTAGGCATTATCTGAAGTTAAGTTGACTTATTTCTTGTGGTGACAACAGTTGGCAAGGTCATTCTGTAGCTATTGTAGACATATTAACACTGCAATGTAATCAGAAGAAAATTATTGCAGTGGAACACCTCTATTCTAACCTCCTGAATTAGGACACCTCTGTATACAGTGGAACACCAACCCCCTGAAATGAGGAAACCTCCAGTTATTCCAACCCCCTGAAATGAGGAAACCTCTGTGTATACAACCTCCTTGAATTAGAACACCTCTGTATACAGTGGAACACCAACCCCTTGAAATGAGGAAACCTCTGTATGTACAGTGATTCCAACCCCCTTGATTGTATTAGACACCAATTGAACTTCACTCCCTGAAATGAGATCATTTGATTTACATATATTGTATAGGTGTTTGCTAAGCTGTGGTAGTCATGGTTTTTATAATCATCACTTAATTAACACACTTAACAAGTCGACTTGTTCCCTAGCAGCTTCTCCAACATAAGCTAAGGCAATACATATTTTAAATTTCTTGATATTAGCTAAACAATTAAGTTTGATCATTAAATATTTCTACTAAAATCACGATAGCCTACATTAATAACAGTAAGACAATTTTAATAGCCAATTATTTATGAAATCAAGCATAAAGAGAACCAATGATGCTGGATAATCTTCACTGTATTACATACTGTGGAGTTGATATTACAGACATAACTCATGAGTATAGTTGTAATTCTATATAGCTGTTATTGGCAATAAAATAATAATTATTATATATATATGTTGAGACAATATGTAAGATTCTATTGTTTGAACTACAGATCAAGTAATGTGTGTGTAAACAAAACTGAAAAAATAGCTAGCTCTGTTGCCTGATCAAATATAACATACCGGATAGTATAAATTTATGGGATGCATCTTTTGTTCAGACATGACCTTGTATATTATTAACTCAATGGGTGACTCAGTGTAATTCATCGTTTACACTGAAAGACACACTAAGTGGAGAAATAACACTACCACATTGCTTTGTAAGATGAGGCGATAATTCTGAATCTCTGGTCTCGGTGGTATCTTTAACAATGGACAGTTTACCAATAGCATTCTTATCTTCAATTTGGTTTGTATTTTCGTTGCTCTTACAACACCTTCTCATGGTCTTCTTAAAAGTGTTGATCAATGGAGTACAGTCACTGATTGCATAGATTAACAACAAGGCCATAGAAAACTCAGTTGTGAAAACAACATATTTCAAGGTAAGCCATACTTCTGGAAACTGTGTCCCGGGACAGTCATTGAATACACCGAGTGTGAGCATAATAAGGTTGATAATACTGAGAATGGAGTAGATAATGCCAAGAGCAACAGTGATGTAAGTAATCAGAGTTATCTTTCTTAGAGCTCTTCTCTGTTTGTTCTTCAATATGTTCTTCAGCTTTGTGTTCGTGTTACTCCGCTTTCTTACTTCTTCACCTTGCTTTGTTGAATCCTCCTTAAACTTTGACATCTCTATGAGATCATGTCGACTCAAGTTTGGAGAGTCCTTGCATATCATTGAGCTACTCTTACAAGTTTCTTCCACTATTCTCAGCAGCCGAAATCCAGCTATCAGGAACAAGACGCAGACCAATAACCCCCAGATTGAAAATATAGCTTCACAAACAATTAATAGCACTATCACTGTCATTGGGCTATCCAGTGGCACCAGAGCAATAATCTCAAATATGATAGCTATGACATAATGCACAAAGCAAAGAGGGATGAGGATCTTTAGTCGTTGTACCCACGATCTCCCCAAGTTGATTCTGGCACTGATCCACAAGGTCAAGAACACCAGTGTGTAACTTGCTGTGAGACTGGGAAAACCAAGGGAGCCTAGAAGTCTGGAGAATACTGTGCAAACGTAATGAGTGCAGAATCCCAGCTGTTTCCACGGATCCAGTAGCAGAAATAAAGCCCTTGAGAGTCCAAGCGTCACAAGTGCAAGGTCAATAGCTATGAATGTCCTTACTTTGAATCTCTGTGCCAAGTGTCGCTTGATCAGCAACAATATGCACGTAAGTGCAAGGCCCAGAAATAGTATACAGTAAATGACTATCAGTAGGTAGAAGAAAATATACCATAATGTCGTCCTTTCTTCCCAGAGAGAATTACCTGGGTTAAATAAACCCAATACTTCAAGAGTTGATTTGTTAGTCAGGACTACGCAGTCATTCATCTTGTAACTATCATTTTCGCCGCTTTATGACATTGCAAAGGATTAGCTCAGAATTTATAGACCAACTTCCTGGCTAAGTCCTGCAGCTTTTCGCAATTAAAATTAAGAAGAGTGGCTTGAGGTCACACCCCAAACAAACAAAACGACTAGGTAGGTAAAGTGTCGTCACACGGCTCAAACTTCCTGTACGTGTGGCTAGCTAGGCTAGCTAAAAGTACATCCGGCAACCAGCCGGTGTCTCGATGCGCGCAGCTAAAGTTGCGATGCGCGCAGCTAAAGTTGGCAGATAAGTATGTAAAGTGTCATCACACGTTTTACTATTTCCTGCTCTTGCAGACTATAAAACGTCAACTTTAGCAGCAAAACAGCTTGTAATAGAGCTAGCAAAAAGATTTTTTTTTTGGAATAATGGATAACAACTATACTATAAACTGTTGCTCTAGTCGCATCAAAATAATCAACGAAGGACTGCAGCCTTATCAAACACTGAGTTTTCTGGTTCCAGGGAATGACACAGTCTGGACAGAATTAAGTGAATTGTGGTATATCTCTTTCACAGTCTGTATTACAGTGTTTGCACTCCTCTATCTGATGTTGGGGCTGTTCTCAGTCATCATGATAATAAAGAAAAATTGTCTGCGTTTACCAACAAGAACCTTCTTCGTTGTCTACACAAATATGGCTATTTTAGGATTCAGCAGAACATTATTCTTGTCTCTTGACCCTTTTGGAATTTTGGGATTCATAAGTGATCATTTTTCTGGATGGATCATCGTGTCAAGGATTTTTGGATCATTTGGTTTCCCAAGTGTGGTGGCGTCATGCACCCTGATTATCGTAACATTAATGCGGCTAGCTAAAGTGAAAACAGGAGCTCAGTGGTATGAATCCTGGACTATGCCTGTTCTGATAACTGTCGTAACCTATACCATATCTTTAATAGCAGAAGTTTTAAACCACACGTCAACATACAGTGCACTTTTTGTGGGCTTAGCCTGCCAAATTGTCTTCACTCTTTGGGGGTTATTCATCTGCACAGCATTCTTGATTACTGGTACACGACTGCTGAGGAAGGTAACTACATCAGAAAAGAAAACCCTAAGGAGATCTGAATCTTCCTCTTATCCTGAAGAGTACTGTACTACAAGTGAGAGAACAAAGACTATTAGAAAGAAAATAACTATCATCACTTTTGGTACAGCTATAGTTGGCATCATTTACTCTGCAGTAGCTGTTGTAAGTGTTACAATGCTCTTCATGTTAATCTTGAATAACTGTCTGGGATATAAAAGAAAAACTGATTCAAACAGTTGGCTTATCGTCCAAATTATCCAATTCAGTGTTGAGATAGTGCTTGCAATCTTTGTACTCTACTCAATCACAAACACAGCTCCTCTCAAAAAACTCTACAGGAAAGTGATATGTTGTGATACATGCTCCTCGGGACAGACAGTGGATGAAGGAGTTGATCTTGATAGACCTAAAACGTGCTCCCAAAGTCTTCAATCACACCACACAGGAGACACTGTGATAGAACTTGGAGATATCGAATCACACCAAATTCCAATCAATGCCACAAATTCAAATGGCAGAACATTCAAAATTAATACCCAGAGTGTCTCAGAAAGCTCCGAGTTGGAGTTAGAGGGAGCTCACATGGAAACTAGGGAAATGGGAAAATCATCAATAACTGCTAGTGATTCGGCTTTAGTCGCTGATGCTGCATGCAGAGTTTTTTCAATTGGGAATAGTCCTACACGGATTGAATCAGCTCGTACACATAAGAGCAAGCACAAACCTGTACGTTTGATAGGTAACACATGCATACCACTTCTAGTCACGTCAGGGGTGATGACTGAACAAACTCGTACAAAAACACTTCCAGTATCACTACTTTATACATCATCACAAGAAGAAAAATTCAGGTCAGATTATGTGCAAGTTTAAACATAACATACCCTGTTACCTCTCTAACATTGCAACATCACACTGCTACTGTACCTTATGCATTTCCACTGGCAGAAACATGAATGTAGACAGGAAATGCAGATACAGTTCACTTTTTCTTTTTTTCCCCTTCTTTTTACAGGTATATACAATCATTATTTATAACAATATAATAATGTTTATTAATATTTTACATAAATGATAATAGCTGTAAAGCCAGAAAATATTTTGAGTTTGATGGTGAAAATTAGCTATATACTTAGCTACAGGTTTCTTTAGCAAGACTTGTCTCTTCATTTACTTCATTTTCCTTCAGTTTTGATTGAATCTCTGAGTTTAACTCATTTTCTGGATTTTCAGTAATATTAATGGAAGTGTCTGTTTTGTCAGTGAGAGAACTTTTCTTTGATTTCTTTTTTTCCTTTACCCATTCTGCGGAGTAGAACGGCTTGAAAGACTCAAAAAACCCTGCCTTTTCATTGTCAAGGTTAGGAAGTATCCAGAATTTAAGCTTTCCAGCTGTTACAACAAGTATCACACCATTCAAAACCAAGCGAACTGAATAAAAATGAGAAATCATCATAAAATTATTATTAACCTCTTTAGGAGCTACTACACACACACACACACACACACACAAAAAAAAAAAAAAAAAAAAAAAAACAACAACAAAAAAACAAACACTAGAGCTTGTCCTGAATCCAAGACAAAAATGTAACTTGATGTAGAATATAGTAGTTTTTATTGTGATTTGGGAGGTAGGTGTGGCATTTTCGTCAATTTAGAACGTGTAAACATACAAGATAAGGGGAAATTATGCTAGCATAGTTTTGGGCATGATAGCTTGATGTCAGTGCAATGCTGGCATAATAGGCATAAGTAAATTTTAGCTTTTGACTTGGAGACTGTTCTGTTGAAGTTGGAGTGTAATAGTCAGTGATGCCAACGTAATTACTATAAATGCATGCATAATTACTATAATGTACATGTACACGTAGGCAGCTTGCATGAGATTTCCCCAGGGCCCTTTGTCAGCAAATTTAGTAAGTATATTAGGACTAGCTATTGGGACACTGGAGCATGGCATAATTTCCATGTTAAGATCAATGTTCAATGTTTTTAAATCACACTAATAAAAGTCTAAATTGAATCAAAATTTTTGTTGATCCTAAATAAAAACCACTTAAGCACACTCTTATGTTACAAATTGAATTACTGTTTATGGAGATCTGACACCACACCTTCTCCCAGCAAGGAACTAATCACTGTTCATGGCTAGTACATATACATATACTTCAGAAAGTTATCATTTCATTCAACTAGATAATGATGATGGCAAGAATTGAATCACTAGCCAGTAATAGCTACAGACTAACAGAAGAAGCTCTATCATATAAAAAACCTGTGCATCCCTTATTTTAAACATTTACTCTCCCATCCAATTACTGCAGTGGAAGTTCTCAACAGCACAACTTCCCCCACCCCCATTAAGTTCATAGGTGGACACAGAACTTTATTGTGCACACAGGATAAGACTATTGACAGAGTTCTGTGGTATAAATACACTGGATACTTAATTAAAACAGTATAACAGCCCCTAAGTGGTCATTATTGAATGGCTTCATTATGTGTGACCATATGAGGTGGGAATTCAATATAATTCACTCCCACTACAAATCCATATAAATAAGTCAAAGAAAATACCCCATAATAGAGCGTGTTGTTGCTAAGGATATTAATTATTACAGTATTACTAACCACATTCCATATGCAAGGGCTTGCAGGTTATATTTCTATCTATAATACGGAGCTGTAGTAGATCTTCAATTTTGAAACTTCTCATGTCTAATGCCATCAAAAATTCAAACCTCGCACATTGTGCTGGCTTTATTTCTTTGAAATTGTGTTGTGAAGTGTAATCAATTTACATCCAGTAGATTGAACTTCTTAGCTAAAACCACACTTAGAAGATTGGCAAAAACATATTAGGAGACCTTCTATAACATATCCAGGTTTTCTCATTACACAGATGTGTATAACTACCTATGGATGTCTTTTATAAGTAGGGTCAATTGAACACCAAGAAATGATACAAGAAGCTAGTCAAAAATACTTCCATACCAAAGATTATCACACCTAACACCTATTAAATTTCTAATTTTGTAATTCAATATAGTGTAGTTCTTTCCTACATAGGGTAGAACCCTGGGACTCTTCCTTATATACCTTTACCTTATGTTGCTAACCCTGGAAAACTCTTCATCTTTAGCTAGAACCCTGGGAAACTAAGGATGGTGTGTCCCTCTATGTAGCTTTAAAGCTAGAATCATGAGAAACAATAATTATGATTTTTTGGTGAGAAGAGGGAAGGTCTATGAGTGTTGGCACTGGAATGAAATTTTTTGATTAGCCACACCCACTTTTAGTCATCGCTAAAGGATCACTACCTTAGTTGTCTTCAATAGTCTCTAGTGAAAATTTAAAAGACCATTTTCACTAATTATTGTAGGAAACTGTAACACAAGAGATTGGAGGAAGAAATCCCACCGCCCCAACTCCCACTCTTTCATGAAACCCGAAAATAGGATGGCTCACTGACTATACAATAATGATTTAATGTCTCCCTAACCAAACTTCACCAGCCATTCTCTATTAAAACTCTATTCCAAACCATATACAGTATATACGGTATATATATAAACCCAGCATGCTTTAAGAATTCTCTCCCTTTATCTTGAAAACAATAAGCCCCTTAGCTGTACAAATAAGAACTAAATAATATAGTCAATTATAGACGAAGAATTCAGTTAACTCAGTTAATCAGATTGACTCATTTAACCATTAGCTTCTCCACAAGTTGTACAACCAGCATGCTTCAGAGTGCCCTGGGACATTCAGACAAAATCCCAGAAACAACTCAGATCTGCTCACACCTGTCACTTTACCATAAATGGAGCCTATTAAATTTCCAGGTAGTCAAGTAATAATTATTGTCAGGCTTTCAATTCTCCCACACACCAACTATAGAAATAGTTGAACCCACTCCCAAAGCATGAAGGAGTATCACTGAGGTGGCTCCATTCCACACCCAGATCAAATTCAATCCTCCATTTTGATATCCTGAGAAGATATCCTGAGAGAACACACACTTGAACTCATACTATTGTATAGCTGAAAAACCTTACCTACGATAAGAAGAATCATAAAACTCATGAGGACAAGGACTGCCATGCTCACATACCACACCATCTCACGAGAAGAGTCTGGCCATAGAGGTTGCAGTGTCAGAGCTATGGCACCAACAACTGAAAAAAAGTGTTCATATACAGTGTTCATATACAGTACACCAATACTACACATTACAGTAGAACTTCTCCATTCCAGACACCTCCGAGACATATTAAATTGACCTGATTAAAGGGGTGGCCTCATTTCAGGGTGTTCTATTACACATACTGTCACAGGGAAACATCGGTTTATTACAGGTGTCCTCTTTTCGGGGTTGGAATAGAAGAGTTCCACCTGCACAGAAGTCTCCTCACTTCAGAGGTTATAATAGAGGGGCTACACTGTACACTGTACATATAGAGGTGTCCTCATTTCAGGAAGTTGTAATAGAGGGACTACACTGCAGTTAAAGTGTAGAGTATGTATGGAAATTATGCATATCAAATCTTTTATTCCACATAATAATTAACCTGTGACCTCACATAATAAATACTTGAATTAGTGTCATATTATAACAACTATTGTATCTCAAATTAAGTGATGTCACATAGCATCATTTCTCAGGGAAATTAATTATTCCATGAAACGACTTGTCACACACACACACACACTTAATCAGACCAACATGTTGATTGTTATATTATAGTTGAACTTCTCTATTCCAACCCCCTGAAATGAAAACATCTCTGTACACAGTGGAACCCCTCTATATTCCAACCCCCTGAAATGAGGACACTCCTATACCAACCCAAGAGGGTTTAATTCATCTCAAGGTGTCCAGAATAGAGAGGTTCCACTATGTAATAGTGAATTGGTATTTAAAAAATGCAGTATGCTATGAAACACAATCTTTCTGATACAGCCACTGCCAATGAGCTATTTGCCCTTGGACAATGTACATAGGGATCACTGTATGCAGTGGCAGGATTCATGGTAATGTAGGATTCATGGGAATGTGACAGATACAAAGGAACCACATGATAGGTGAATAGTTAAGGTCACACTTCTCTATCATGAGGCTGTTTCCTATGATGTAATTTACCCCTGACAAAAGTGGAGTAGATTTATAGATATGCTGACAAGCAGGAAGCTACATTTGGAAATAGTGATACAAATTACAGGCGTGTTATTAAGAAGTCCTCGATACCTACACTGGATTACTCTCCCTGCTAGAGATATCCCATGGCCCTGGAGCTTTTAGTACTAAGGTTTTGTACTAGGTGAGAGGGGAAGGAAGGAGATTCAAACAGACCATCTTCCTCCAAATAAAGGTTACTAACAATTTTAGATTCTTATCCTATCCTAAACAGACCATCTTCCCCCAATCAAAGGTTGCAAACAATTTCTTTACTTATCCCAAACAGACCATCTCCCCCTAATCTAAAGGTAATATAAACAGTATATTAATCTTTTGACTAAAGAGAAGCTAGTTTGCCATAATATGGCCTTTTTTGGACTCTGAAATAGTAGTACTGTAATTTTTTCCCCCTCCCACAGCCTTTGTCAGAGTTCTTCCCACCAACTCAAAATCCTGTATGAAACCCTGACTCCATAATAGCTATCGACCTACAAAGCTAGAGTTATATAAGGCAGGAAGGGAGTTAGTCTAATTTTATATGGAAGTAGAGCCATCTAGGGACATCAAAACCTTCCCCTCTCTCTTTGAAATGAAGCCCTGACTTGTACATCCCTTCTAAATAGCATTCCCACCCCAACATAGGAAGGTGTGAAGATGTGAGCTACTAACAAGAGATGGTTGAACTTCCTCTTCCATTTCTGCTTCTATGACTGTCCTCTGACTTGATTCACCACAATTCTGCCTGTTGTAACTTCTACACCACAAAGAAACCTCAAAAGTGATAGTAAACATAACTCAACTTTAATCCTTTCATCTTTTATTAGAATCAGGAAATCTAATTACATACAATAGTATAGAACAGGATATCAACTACTAAAACCTGGAACATTCCCTGTGTAATGCTCTTAAACCAGCATTCCTTGGAGTTCTTTGACCTCAAGAGTGTACCTAACAACTCCCTAGGTAAACACTATCATTGTAATTATGAAATCACAATAACTTTCTCATGCCATAATCCTTCAGTTTTACCCAAAACAAACCATTAACTCTTTTTTCTCCCACAGTCAAACTGGTCAGTGTGTGACTAGCTGGTTAGCGGTTGTTTACTATAGCAGGAAATCCAAAGGAGGAGGCTGTATAATTTAATATGATCCTTCTGACTAGACAAAGATACACAGATGGCAAATTCTAAGAAGCTACTTACTAACAGAAAGGTCTAATGAAATTTGTACTAGAATAGGATCACACAGTCAATTTTGAACTTAAAAAAGGCAGAGCTGAGAATAAGCATGATTGTACACCTACTGCTGGAAGGAAGAAAGAAATGATAAGGTCAATCTTTCCTAGAGGGTCAACTAAAAACAGTTCAGTCTCACAACAGATAACACACAGCCTTAAACTTTCTTCCCTATAGGCAGGTAAAACACATTCAGAACATAACTACACAACCTGGTGTTCCAACACACAACCTGGTGTCCATCACACAACCTTGGTGTCCATCACGCAACCTGGTGTCCATCACACAACCAGGTGTCCATCACATAACCTTGGTGTCCATCACACAACCTGGTGTCCCTCACATAACCTGGTATCCATCACATTCAATGTAATAGGATATCTATTACACCTACTATTGTTTGTTCCTCCCCCACCTTAATTCAGAGGCTAGACCACACCAAGAGGCTAAATGGCACCTAATAGGGTAGGTTTGAACCAACTTAGTTTATACAGTAGCTACTTCTACATACAATTGAGTAGTGCTTCCTACCTTAAGAAATGGCTAACAACTACCAAACATGAACCACATTGACATAACAGTCTGATTTTATCAAGCTTCTGATTGTTTCAGTAGTAAAAGTTATCTTAGAGTCACTGATGGAAACTGGAATGCCTAAACTCACATCAAAGCCTCCTGATCACCATACAGTAGACTACTACTAGTCAGCAATATTTAATGACCGTGCATGGCATAGTTAAGTTATTAATTAAAGGATGGATAATAGACTCTGCCTGTGTATACAATAACAGTCTCCGGCACCCTATAATGGTGGGGACTTGCTCCAAATCCTCACAATTGTCATTTTGTTTATGATTTTCATGTCTCATGATTTCTCTAAGATTTAGAATATCACACTGTGCATATCATGCATGCTTTAGAGAAACCCACATACCTATCATAACTTTAATAATTAATTTTCTGACAAGAATGAGTCTGACAGGAAGTAGGGGTAGAGTGAAATTTCTTGTGTTACATACAATATTAGAAATTGAGATTATCCTCCTCTTTCAGGCTATTAATTACATTATGATCTGCACACAAAACTTTTAACGACTTCCTTCAATTAATTATAAACTCCCCAATCATCAAGAAGCCAAGGAATGTTTATTCCCAAGAGACTTCTTCTTAGATGTTAGTATACCTGCTGTCTGTTAATTAATGCATTGTCAGCTAATATACATATATACACTGAAACTGATGACACAAGTATAGCCCTGTTAGCAAATTCTTACACACACAACATGCTCAGTGTACAGACTTAAAAAAATTATTTTTTTTGGTCACTGTGCAATGTATTTAGTGAAGGTCATTATTGTATAGAGCATAGACTTACCTACAGCAAAGCCTATGAAGTAGGAGCCATAACTAGGAGGGTCATACTTCCAGTAGTAAACCTACATGCATGCATGCATAATAATACAATACAACATTTAATTAATAACACTTCCATTCTACCACTAAATGGACTTAAATATTTGGGACTAGATGCTCTGGTCTTCCTTGGGCAGTGAAGGAACAGTAGTGGAAATGTCTCTGTCTGTTTTGTTTTAGTTTATTTATTACCTGAATGATGCTTTGACTAGATGTTCTAGCCTTCCTCAAGGAACAGCAGTTGAAATGTCACTCAAAGAAGGCTAGAGCACCTGCTATAAATGTGTTCTGTTCATTCACTCCCCCTTCCCCAAGGTATCTAGCGAAATATCTTCCAATCACTTACAACCAAAGATGGGAGATGGGGAGGTTGACTTGATGAACAAGCAAACAAAAAATACAAACAAACAACAAAAAATACAAATAAACAAACATAAATGTAATGTTACTATACATTTTCTGACCACACCAAATGAGGACTATGTACTGACTAAAAAGGGAAGGGCTTCTTCTTCACTGAAATGTGAGTGGAACTCACTTCATCTTTGGAGTCCAAAAAAATTTGCTGTCGATGATAGTCCAAACGAAACTTTCGTCTTGTCCTTTTCTCTCCTCCCCCCTCCCCCTATAATGAAGAGTAGTAATAACCCTATATTCTCTCATCTCCTTTTCCCCCTATAATGAAGAGTAGTAATAACCCTTTATTCTCTTCTCCTTCTTCCCCTTCCCCTATATAACCCCCTGATCTCTAAATAAATCCAGGTGATCAAAAATAACCAGATAAATAAATCCAGGTGATCAAAAATAACCTCTTGGATGCTTGTATAGTCAATCATTTTGCATAACAAATCTGTGATTATAATAACCCTCTACCTTAGGTAGTCACATATTATAAGAGAGCCAAAACACATTTGTTGAAAATGAAGGTAAGGTGGGGTCACTATACAAACTTGGTGAACAATTGAAATATAATTTACTTCTAATAATGTCGTGTAATGATGATAGAATTATTGCAATACGAAACCTTTCCTTCTTCCGTTCCAACTTATACAACAATGTTAAAGTCAAAGTCAAGTTTGATAACAATAACCCTTACAACTCCACACACAATTAACTTTCTAATCACTTATTAATGATCAAGGTATTCAAGAGAACCCCATAGGCTCTATATACAGCATAGCAGGAAATTTCTGGGGTGAAATATTTTCGTGGTTTTCAATAATAAAATTTATTCATGGAAAAAAATTCGTGGTTTACAGCTCGGTGCTGTCTCAATTAAACCATAAAATTAAAAGTTCGTGGGTAAAACATTTGTGGTTTTATTTAAACCACGAAACCACGAAAATATTTCTCCTAGGAAATTTCCCACTATACGGTATAAACAAATAACCCTCAGTGCTTCAACTTTATAATCTTTAGATAAACTATTTCAGCTGATCAAAACAAAAACAAACAAATAAACAAACATAACAAAACAAAAAAGCAAGCAAACAAAAACATTTGTTACTGTAGTAGTGTGTACATTACCTGTTTCTTGGGTCTAGGAGAGTCTGATACTTTCTCGCCTCTCTTCCTTGCTGAAGTTGACCCTCCCTTCCCCTCCTTTGCCACACCCCCAACTGGTAGGTCATTGGGGTCATCCTTATGTAGCTTTTCCGCACGAACAAAAAACTGTTCATGGAGTAATCTAGAAAAACAACAACAAAAAAACAAACAAACAAAACAAAACAAAACTGATTACTCCATTTAGCTGGACACAGTGTTTTGTCCAGGAGAAAATTGTTCAGTAAACTGATGGAGAAGGGTCAGTGTACAAATTAAGTGGGCTTTCCATATGAGATTTCTGAAACTGGGCCAAAGTGACTCCTATGGTGTGCATAGGAATACCATGTATCTCATGTCATTGTTGGAATTTCTTTTATGTGTATTAATTAGGTCTTTGTACTAGGATATTTCCATGGAACTAGTAGCATCATGGAAATATCCAAATGGCCTGTCACACTTAACAGGACTCTCACTATACCCATCAGGCAAAGCAATACATACACATATCTCTGTCTACAGTGTAATAACAAAGAATGTGTTAAAATACAGGTACACATTGTATGTATTTGCAACAATAGCTGAAAGGTGCGAAGTACTTATACCAAGATACTGGGAGGTGACCAGGGGAGAACTACCAATTATACCAAATACTGAGATTATATTTGGAAGTGACCATGGGAGAACTACTACTACATATTCACCCATACACAGGATAAGTAACTAGAGAAGGTATACCTTTATAGTATCCTCCACCCACCCCTATAGGGACACAATACCCAATACTCTGGACACACACGAGATAGCTATATACTAACTTGCGACAGTAATCCACAGCATAAGTTCTGTTAATGAAGTAGGGCTGATCAGGGTCATTAGATTTAGGTTCATTTGTCCATTTGGATTCCATTAGAAGGTCAACAGCTTTAGAAGCTACATAACAGATATGTAACAACAACAATAAAAAAACCATTTGACAACTTGGACCCATAAAGTGTTCTAGGACCTATAATTCAGTACAAGTGTCCTAGGACCCATAATTTCAGTCAAGTGTCCTATGACCTATTTTGAGATCAAGCATCCTAGAACTGCATTTCAGATCAAGTGTCCTAGGACCCAATGCATTGAGATAAAGTGTCAATGCATTTAAAATCATAGGTCCTAGGACACTTTATCTCAATGCATTGGGTCCTAGGACACTTTATCTCAATACATTGGGTTGTAGGAGATAAAGTGTCCTAAGACTGGGATGACCTTTAAGACAACCATGTGTCCCAGATCTAATACCATGCTCTCACCGACAGAATCATCATTTTCATAGGATTTGGTGGGCTTATGAAACCATGGTAACTGGCTTCACAGCAAGCATTGGTACCCTACCCCCTTCTTTCCCCCTCCCACTCTCCTGATCTTTAATCTCAGCCCCAATAAACACAGAAAAGTATTGCCTGATCACTTAATATCAGGTGATCACATGATTTTAGATTGCTAATATACAGGTCACCATCACAAAGTGTGACCTAATATACAGGTCACCATCATCAACCCCTAAAAACAATTAAAATAGTGTGACCTATAATATATAGGTCACCATCACTAACCTAAACAAAATAGTGTGACCTGATAATCACCATCAACAACCTAAATAAATTGTGTGACCTAACAATCATAATCAATGACTGACCTGTAACCCCACAAACTGTTTAAGTGCCACCACTATAGGGAGATTCTGATTGGTGACCCACATTTTATTCCCAGTTATTTAATTAAGGAACAAATAATAAACAAACAAACAAACAAACAAACAAACAAACAAACACAACCAGGAGAACCATTAGCTTCCAAGACAGCCTACACTATAGCCTCGTAAACAGTCCTGCCACCACAGAACCTATCCCAGACATCAAGTAGAACCTTAGCCTAGCCGGAAATGAAGTAAGATAGTAAGCCAGCAGGGGAGTCTATGAGTTCTTGGAACTAGGAAGCCAACGGGGAAAGTAATACATCCTGTGAGTTACTTTCTGTAGCCAGGAAGCAGGCAACAGGAATATAAGTAGTTCATCCTGGAGTTACCTTACAGTATACAAGGAAAAATGTAGTCTCCCCAACAGGAACTCCATACTTGAAAACATGCAAACACCAGTCAATCGATGAGAGTCAGTGCAAGGTAGGGCTGTCCACATTCTGCTGACATAATTTTTGGCAGAATAGGGACTCGAAAGCAGAGGGGGGAAAATAGGGCTCTTTTGGGCAGAATCAGCATGGCTGTGAATCTGTGATTAGGTCAAGGGGATTATGCCAGCATAAATTTTTGGCTCATCATGGCATAGGATGTACGTAATTGGGCATAACAATAGCATAATTGGGCCTTTCTTCCTTTGTTACTAGTAGCTAGCCTTCTTGTCAACTCAGCTAACAGCTTGGAGCTATGAGCTAGCTCAGCATTGCCTTTCACATAACAATTACAGTTATCACAATTTCTACATGTTAATCATGTGCATGTGATTGGATATAGCAGTTACAGTCCTTATAGTTCTAGGCTAGTCTGGCTAGCTAAAAGATGGCCTCTATTTCTGGGGACTTAAGTATCACTGTTGAATCTGGGTTGTCTGACTCCTCTGGAGTCTGGCTCTGATCATGAGTCTGACTGTGTAGAGAAGGCTCCAGAACCAGTATCATCTCTGTTGGACAAGCTAAAATATCCGAATCCTTCTGAATTAGTCCCAAAAAAGAAAAAAAATAACCCTCCAAAGGGAAAGAGGAAATCTTCTGGCAGCAGTACATTGAACTGCAAGTTAAAGGTGTATCCTGCTAGAAGAGTGATTGAGTTTCCTAATGAACAACTTATAGTGTCACTAGGTAAGCTCTTTTGTTTAGCCTGCAGGGAAACTCTCGCTGTTAAGAAGACTACTGTTCTTAACCAGAGTTCAAAACACCAGGCAAGCAAAGAAAAATTGAAGTCAAAAAAGACAAGAGAAGAGAGTATTGTTCTCTCCCTTGAAAAGTAGACATCATGAAAGTGCTACCCTACCTGATGCTCATAGGATGTACTGAATTAAAGTACTAACTACTTTTATGAGGGCAGGAGTGCCTATTTCAAATTGGAATATTTCAGAGATATTCTGGAAGAAAATGCTATGTGATTAACAGACCGATTGCACATGCTCCAGTTAGTTCCATTTGTTCTAGAGCAATCTCCATTAAAAGAAGAAGTTAAGGGCAAACATAATATTTGATGGAACTTCTAGACTGGGGGAGGTATTGGCAATTGTAACCATGAATGGAATATTCACCATTGTTTAATAGGACTGGAGTTTCTCGCTAAGAGCATGACCAGGCAAGAGGTTGCACGTCAGTTAATTAGCACACTTTCTGTTACTTATGGAATTGAATCAGCTTTTATTCTTGCTGGCTATGAGGGATGGAGCTAGTGTCAATGGCTTAGCTATGGAGGTAGTGAAAGTTATCTATCCTCATATAATGGATGTGCACTGTTTTTCCCACACCTTAGACCTTGTTGGAGACAAATTTCAAATATGTACCACTTCTTGCTAGTTTCTATTCTTATTGGATCTCACTTTTTTTCTCATAGCCCAAAGACTAAAATGCTTTGGAAGAATCAAACCAGTAAGTCTGTGGCCTAGTATAGTAAAACACGATGGTGGAGTAAGTGGGAAATACTCCATCAAATCATGCTACACTATTGAGCATTTTTTTGACTGCTAATGCAGATATTGGTCCTTCTTTAAGACCTAAATTACTTGACATATTGCACAGTGTACTTGTCAACTGAAGATGGAGCTAGCTGCTGTAATTGGACAGTGGTGAGCAATTTGTGAAGGCAACGTACAATTTAGAGGGGGGTGGGGTATTAATGGTCAATTGTTACGAAGAAATAGTGAAGCAAAGAAGTCTTATAAGCTCTGCTTACTATCCTAACATTGCAGCAGTTTCCCAGAGTTTAGCTACAGGGAATCTTCGTGCTCAACAGCAGTACATTGCTTATGCAATGTCTTGTGTTCAGCCTGGAATTGATTATTTCAAGTCAAAGTTTGAAGGTGACACTAAGCCTCCCTTGAGCCAATTTAAGGCTATGAGATACTTTTCACTTGCAAGGATTCACAAACTTCAACCATTAGCTTCAGATATTGGCTCTTTCAGCACTATCCCTTTCTTGAATGACTCTAGTGTTATTGCTGACCTAAAAGCAGAACTCCCAACTTACCTTGCCAGATCTAATGGAGTGAACTCTACAGACATTTGTGAGTGGTGGAAAAATAATGAGACTCTCCTACCAAACTGGGCAGGAGCAGCCAAGAAGGCACTACTAGTGTAGCCTTCTTCCGCTGCTTCTGAAAGGGTGTTTTCCCTTCTGAATAAGAGACAAAACTGTTCCCTTGAGGACTATATATGTAGAATCTTGTGTAATAAATGTTACAGTATAATAATCCTTAATAATATCAATTTATGTTGGCATACATGGGCATAATATTGGGCATAATTGGGGGGAAATTGTGGCAATGCCAAAAAAGCATAATCAGGTAAATTTTTGGCATAATCCACTCAGGCCGCAGTGAGCTATAGATGAGTTCAGCGTGCACCCCCTGCCCGTTGACAACGTGCTAACTAATAATTGCACGGGCCCCCTGGTTGGCAAAAGCAGCGGCTGGCATAGGTTCAGTAAAGAAAGTTGGTTGAGTTTTTACTGAAATGAGCGACTACTTCAGGCGCTTGGATGGTGATGGGAAGGTTAGGTATAAAGACAAGCTTGGGTATCTCGATTGAAGATGACCCCTACCTGCCAAATGCCAACTTTTTGTCTGACATGGTGGCATGGCCTGGTGTAGAATATGGTCACATATTCAACTATTTAATCACTCGCCCTGGGGTGTACACACTAGAGCAGCTTCTCTCCTGGAAGCAGCTGGAAGGTTATAACTACTTTCAAAGTAATTATGTCAGAACTGTGTGGTTGAGATGGTTTGGCATCAACAAGGATATTTGTGTAATGAAAGCCTTTGTTAACCCTAGTCAGTGTGCACCTGATAAGGCCCATGAAGCTTGGGTGATCACCAAACTTGATGGAACCATAATTACAGGCCACTGTACCTGCATGGCTGGGTAAGTTATTATCTATTGAAATGTGTGTATAGCATCATTTTGCCCAAATTTGCTTAGGCTTTCTGAAGGCTGTTCACATGTCGCAGCAATATTGTTCAAGGTTGAATGTGCTGTGAGATTAGGCTATACTTCGGTTACTTCCCAGGCTTGCCAGTGGAATGATGTGTACTGCAAGAAGGTACATGGGACCAGCCATCTTTTATACCCTGTATATAAAATTAGTTGTCCTTTTTTTTCAGGTTGAACCAGCTCCAATTGCACAGATTAATTTTAGCAGACCACAGAGAGGGAAAGAGAACAACTCGACCAACATTCCCAATGACAATACTTCACAGCGAAAGATTTCTGCAGTTAGTAAAGCCGAGGAAAAGGATTTTTTTGATCAATTGAAGAAAATTTCACCATCGTCAACCATTCTTACTATGATTGAGTTAAGATCTCAAAATAGAGAGAGTGGAGTTCCATTGATCAAAAAACTGCCTCAACCTCTAACTGCTTTAGCAGATAAGAAATACGCAGGGATGAGTGATGCCAACATTGCGTTAGCTTGTGAAGATATATTTTCTGGTGGGATTAACATCACAGATGATGAAGCTGCCTACTTGGAACAATCTACCAAGCTTCAAGCTCAATGTTTGTTGTGGCACAAATACAGGATTGGTCGGATCACAGCTTCAAACTTTGCTGCTGTTTCAAAGGCCAGGTTGTCGACACCTCCAATGTCTCTGACTAAGAAATTAATGGGTGAGACAAGTGTAGATTTCAACACAGTTCCAGCCCTTAAATGAGGAGTAACAAATGAACCTATTGCCTGCATCACATTATGTGGAGAAAGCAAAGACTGAGCATGAAAGATTTTACTTTGAACCAGCTGGTTTGTTTGTGAACAAGGAGTTTCCGCATCTTGGTGCATCACCAGATGGTCTTGTTACCTGTTCATGCTGTGGAGATGGTCTGATAGAAATAAAGTGCCCATACAAGCATCGTGATAAAGACCCTACCACTGTGATTGACAATGATTTTTGTCTACAGCCTGATACTGAAATATCAGCCTATCACATTCACACAACTACTACATTCAAGTGCAGGGTCAGCTAGCAATATGCGATAAGGAATACAGCGACTTTATTTGTTGGACGCCTCATGGTATGTATGTTGAAAGAGTAACCAGAGATCCAGCTTGCTTTGACACTATTAAGCCATTGTTGGACAAATTCTTCAAGGACGTACTGTTGCCTCATCTAATAAGGGTAACTGTTTCTAACAACCATAGCCCTACTCCTACTCCCATGAATGCCTCACAAACCAGTAATGAAACCGAAAGGAAATACTGCTGGTGCAATGACATTGAATCGGGGAAAATGGTAGCCTGTGAAAATGCATCATGTGAAAGGGAATGGTTTCACTTCGAGTGTGTTGGACTGACTCGTAAGCCACGAGGAAAATGGCACTGTAGCAATGAATGTAAACAACAATCAACAAAGTCATCATAATAATAATTAGCTCTATCTATCATATGGTACAATACATTGTGATAAATTAGTTAAAGCTGCACATGTAACTAAAATTTTATCTAGGTTGGAAAAATCATTTTTATGCCTGATTATGGTGATAGGTAAAATCCCTTGTAAAATGGTATATTTATTCTTCAGTAGGCAAATCACTCTCTCGACATGTATCCTTACTCGAGCTAGCTTTTGAGAAAATTCAACCTCCTTCTGACTGAGCTGTGATTTTCCTCGAGTGAATGATGGGATTTCCAGTTTTCCTCCATGTAGCTGCACATCTTCTGAAATGGTAAACCCCCTGTCTGCTAGAATGGTATCACCAGGATCTATCAAATCTAGAAATCCACTCTTTTGAGTGATCACCTTGTCTGAGACCCGACCACCCCATACATTAGACAAAAAAGAGATGGATCCAGAAGGACTAATTGCTATCAAAAACTTAGCAGTATTATGTTTCTTATAGTTTGAATACGTCTTGGCCCGAGCTTGATACGAAGCTGGTCGCTCAATGAAAATTTCAGAGCAGTCAATGATACATCTAGTTAGTGGGTACGTTGCCCTAAATATTTGGGGCATATTGTCTTGAACAATTTCCTTGGGTGCCCATTTGGTCAAAAAACTTAATCTTACTGCCATAACATCAATCCATAAATTACATATAGTAGTAACAGTGGACTTTGCTATGCTAAAGCGGTGAGCAATATCTTCAAGTAATAGGTTCAGGCGAAGACGCATTAAAACAAGTAATAATTCATCCCTCGGTTGTAATTTCGAATATCCTGTCCATTTCTTGGGGATATGGGGTATTAAAATTAAGTAAACTTGCTCAAAAACATCCCAAGAAGGCAACCCAGTGTAAAAGTTGGTCTTAGGGTCACTACCCTCTATAAAAGATGCACCAAAACCTTGATGAAAATCAGTCTGTACACCTCTTCCAATAACGATTGGGCATGCCTGAACAGATTGTGTCTGTGCTAATACACACGCTTTGATACTCTGCTCTACTGTTGATGGACTATCCGTTTGTGTAGACACACTGGCAGTAGTGGAAGTATGCACATCTAGACTCTCCACTTCTTCACTCATACTCAGTAAAGCCTCAGCAGCTGCTGTAGTAGCTTCTAATTCAGCAACCTTTTCCCTTCGATGCTGTAGCCGGAGGTGCCGTTCATTCTGCCTCTCACTTTTTTGTTTGAACGAAAATATACTTGGCACATAGTCAACATGAACAGGGTCATCACTAGGCTTCCCTAAAGATCAGAGCATAAAATTAGCTAGCATGATATTAAACTCTACTGACCTGTTGTGAAGTGTTGCCCACATATCCTGGTATGCTTCTTAGGTATCCAGTCCTTTCTTTTCACAGCAGCTATCCACCTCCTTCTCCTTTCAGGCAGAGATGGAAATCTAAAGAAACCAAGGGTTTCCCCCTTCGCAAACCTGTTAGTACAGCCATAAGCACAGCAGCTAACTACCATCTTTGTAATACTTTTGCCAACCAGTGGGTGTGGTGCTGGGCGTATATTAGAAATAGACACGTGGGGGTGTGTTTGAATGAACTCATCTATAACAAACTGAATTGTTGATTACTGCTGATAATGCTGAGCATGTCAGCATGAGCACATGTTTGTTAGCAGCTGAATGGCCTCCAGTACTAGTCCAGGTTCAGGTTCTAATCTGAATCATCTGAGTCTGAGTCAACTCCTACTCCTGTTGTTTATTGGATAAATTGAAAGCTCCCAGAGCCTCTGACCGCTCAAGAAAACAAACCCTCCACCAAAAGGAAAAAGAAGTCATCTGGTAGCAGTGGTCTCAAAACTAAGCTTAAAGGCCATCCATCCAAAAGAGTAAGCGAGTTTACTGGTGAAGAACTCACTGTCTCTTTGGGCAAACTGTTCTGTAAAGCTTGTTGAGAGCACCTTTCTGTAAAAAGAAGTACTGTTAAAAGCCATGTTAAGTCAGCATGTTGACAGTAAGGCTAAGCTAAAGACTAAAACTGGCAGTAATAGCCATATCTCTGAAAAAGTATGATGAATCAGTCCACCCAAAGGATGAGACTTTTCCTGATGAACAGCGAGTATATGAGTATATCGTATAAAATCTTTTATGAGAGCCGGCTTGCCTATATTAAATTAGAATTTTTCCAAGATATTCTTGAATAGAATACATTGAGATTAACTGAGAGGTAATTTAGGATAGGACTAGTAATCTCTGGAAAGAATACACTGGCAAGTCTATCGCCTCTTGTAGAAAAACACATTGGTGGAGTAGATGGGAGGTTTTACATCAAATCATGTTAAAATTTGAGCCTTTTTTGTCGACCTATCAAGATATTGGTTTAAGGGTGAAGTTAATAGACATATTGCATAACCCAAACAGTCTATCCCAATAATAACAATATTCCCGATGTATTTGCCCAGAGAGCAGCTGACTCTCCACTTAGCAATTTTTATTATAATGTAACACTCCAGGTAACACCATAGGATTTGTATTAGTCTCCTGTATCTCTCTATGGGGCACTACAACAGACTAAACAGGCATCTGGTAAGAAGTGCCTTGGTAAGAGCTGCTAAACATACCAAATGCGCATAATTTGAAGTTATTTTAGCCATTAGGCATGTTTTTGTGAGGTTCTTGTCAGCTTGGACAGACTTTAGCTGCTGTGACAGATCTTGGTGAACGGTTTGTGAAGGCAACCTACAACTTAGAGGGTGATGGGGCATTAATGGTTGACTGCTATGAGGAAATAACAAAGCTACAAGCTCTTCTAAACTCAGCTAACTATCCCAACATTGTAACTGTAGCAAAGAACATAGCACCGGGAAATCCAGCAACTCAGCATCAGTGGATTATGTATGCTTTGTCCTGTGTTAAGCCTGGACTGGACTATTTTGTGGAGAAATTTGGTGACAACACCAAACCTCCTCTTAGCCAGTTTAAGACCTTGAGGTACTTTGCACTTTCAAGAATTTTCGAAATTCAGCCATCTGTAGCTGATATAAGTTCTTTGACCCTTTTTTAAATGACCCAATTGCAATTGCTGGCCTGAAAGAAGAGCTACCTGTTTACCTCGCTAGATCCAATGGCCTACTATTGATATCACACAATGGTGGAAGATCAATGAAGAAATGTTGCCAAATTGGTCGGCTGCTGCCAAGAAGGCATTACTGATTCAGCCATCATCAACTGCAGCAGAGCAAGTTTTTTCTCTTTTAAATAATGCCTTTTCGTCAAAACAGTACAGTTCATCAGAAGATTATGTAGAAGGGACAATTAATGTACGTTAGAATTTTATTTTTTTATGGCATAAATGGGGGCAAAGTGGGCATAATATAGGGCAAAATTTGTGGCAATGCCAAAAAAGGAAAATAGGTAAATTTTTTTTGCAGAATATGGACAGCTCTAGTGCAAGCAAGGCCAGGTGCAAGGTCCAATACAAGACAACATGTAAATTACATGGTGCTACGCCATGTTAGCGCCACCCCATATCATCACAGAAATGTAAACAGGAAACAGGCCTATCTATCAACCTCAAAATTGGACCCCCTCTCAGGAAGACCTTTTACCTAATTGTTACTTTCATCATTGGCTTGCAATTTGAGATGCTCAAGGAAATATGTGTATAAGGTTTATGGGTGATGTGTGGACAGAGAGAGAGACAATAGGGATGGTGTTTGGTATCTCTTTCCTTAACTATTTGCAGCTATCTCTAAAGAAATATCTGGTACACAGAGAAAATTTTGTATTGTGCTATAGTTGGGTTTAACCAGTCCTACCCTATGTAGAGAGTGCTAACCACTCTGCTTATACCATAGAGAACCATAAGGCTGTGAACATTCCATGTCCTCTCACCATATACCATGGAGAGCTATAGATCTCCCACATGTACAATAGAGAACTAGAGATATTCCACCCACATGTACCATGAAGAGCCATGGACATCTCACAACCTACCACATGTACCTATGGACATCCCATGACCTCCCACATGTACCACAAAAAGTCTATGGATATCCCATGAACTCCCACAACCTCCCACATGTACCATGGAGAGTCTATGGACATCCATGACTCCATGTGTATCACAGAGAGTCTATGGACATCCCATGAACTCCCACATGTACCATGAAAAGTCTATGGGCATCCCATGACTCCACGTGTATCACGGAGAGTTTATGGACATCCCATGACCTTTCATAACCTCCCACATGTACCATGGAGAGCTATGAACATCCACATGTACCACATAACAAATGTGTGTACCATGGCAGATAGTATACACACAGAAATCAGTACACATTATTATGGCTTCAGGGATCTGTCAGGAGTATAAGATAGAGCTAGTGGATATCCCATGGTGTCCTACAAGTATAAAGGTGGTAATACTAAACCCCATTAGAGGGATAAGAAATGATACAAAGCTGTATAGTTATTTCCATGGTTACCTGTGAAGTACTCAACTTTTTCTCCCTTGATGACAGCTGATTTAGTAGGAACTTTGGATCTCAAATACTTAGCAACTCCTTCCATCACTTTACGCTGTTTTTTTTCATCTTCACCCATTTCTTCCTGTTCTCGTGATGAGTCAGCACTCTAGGATATTTAATGTAAGTATTCTGAAAAGCTATCTAGAACCTGAGCAACTGGAAACTGAAGCTAGTTATACATATTATGCTGAAAACTCCTGAGCTTGGGTTTTGAGGTGTATTAAAAGCTAACAACCTTTATTTTCTTTCCCATTTTCACCTCTTGTTCTCGAACAATGACTTGAAATGTTATATGGACCTTTTTCAATGGCTGAAAGGCCAGTCAAAAGCACTGTGAATGGGCGACATACACCAGGGCGCAACTTGCTCGCAACATGTGCATTTGAACACATAAGATGTGTACCAATTAGAATCATCCGCCACAAGCTAGTGGGCTTCAATTAGAGTTAATTCCTGGTGAGCTTGTCTCTGACTCACTGAGTTACAGGAAATTGGTGGCGAGGATGGTATGGCGGATGACACAGAAGATGTACTAGACAACTGGGAAGATGAAGATGCAGAGGTTAGACTCATTTTACAGTAATACACAACTCTTTTTTAAATATCTAGTTATCTTATTGGACGGGTACCTATAATACTGTTTAGTATGTAGCTAGTTAACAGGACTGAGTTGATGTTATTATAGCTGTATATAAATATATAGCTAGGCTGATAGAGGTGTGATTTCTGTAGGTATTTGAACGTCGTATGGAAGAGAGACAGAAACTACAAGCAAAAGAGAAGTAAGAGATATTGTTCATGTGTTAGAGTTGCTTCATCTATAATTATCCTTTACTGCTTGCTGTTCAATCATTATTGCATAGAGATTACTACTATTGGATCTCATGGGAGCTGCCATATTCTAATTGTCATTGTAGCAAACCTTTTATGACCCATTATAATAGTGTTGCTTTCTTCATTATATTTAATAATGCTGTGTTAAATGGAGGGTGAGGAAAACTGCTCCCACACTAGGGAGTCCATGAATGAGAGATTTCTATTGTGTGTGTGTGTGTGTGTGTGTGTGTGTGTGTGTGTGTGTGTGTGTGTGTGTGTGTGTGTGTGTGTGTGTGTGTGTGTGTGTGTGTGTGTGTGTGTGTGTGTGTGTGTGTGTGTGTGTGTGTGTGTTCTATTAATGATTTTTGTCTGTGATGATCCTTGCCAAACACATGTTTCTCACAATACTTTGGATTCTTCTAGTAGTTGTCAGTAATTTCAGTAATTCAAGTTACTATTATGTAAGGTCATACTTCTACATATTTGAATCACATGGTCAATGGCTGACAGCAAAAGTGAAATATCTATGATAAATACATAATCTAAAACTTGGCTCAGATGACAGTTGGTCTGTACTCACTAGTCAGTACTTGCCAAATTCACCATATACAGGGTTTCATATTACAGAGGAGGAAGGACACTGGGATTCCTTCTTCCTCCCCCCCCTCTCTCTCCCAAGAATTTGAGAAAATTAATATCCAAGAATTTGAGAAATAATTTTTTATTATTTAGGAAAAAATCTTCAGTACAAAAATCTGCTGTGGGTAGCAAGGATGGCTGGAATAAAGGGGAAACTACTGTCAAACCCCTTGAAGTCCAGACACACCTTCCTCTCCGTACTCAAGATACTGGAAGGACAGAATATGTGGCACCAGTAAGTCCGTTATAATTCTGGTAAAGGGTTTCACACAATCAGAGCCGTAACATGATAAATTAGTATTTTACTCATAATTAACCCTCTAGATTAAGATTTTGAAGCGGCAGACAGACTCCAAAGGGTTATCCACCACTTCATACTCTAACACCACATCATCAGCAATACCAAGAAAATCTCTAGCAGAGAGAGAAGCAGACTATGCCTCAGCCAGGTAATAATACTAGCTTCATCTATTCAAACTAAGTAGGCTTCTTCAAATAAGACAGGCCTTTGTATCGAGGAAGGGAGATTATCCCTTCTTCTCTGATATCCTTCCATTCTTTCATTAGCCAGTTTGGTGACCTTGCTTTCATGAGTTTTTTTAGCTAGAACTTTAACCTATAAAACTGCACACAGGAATAGGTTAATATCTACAGCAGAAGTGACATAGAGAACGGTGCTTAAGGTGACTTACCTATCTAAAGTCTGTCCAAGCTGACAAGAGCCTCACAAAAACATGCCTAATTCGGGTAAAAAAAACTTCAAATCCTATGGTAGTATTCTGGATCACAAAGGATGCAATTAGCGTTGCGCATGATAAAAAAATTGTTGTGTGGAGAATCAGCTGCTCTCTGGGCAAATGCATCTCCAATGTTGTTATTATAGCAAGGTATCTATGAATCATATGTAGCACTTCCGGGCTGTTTCTATGGGCTCTCGTCAGCTTGAGTTCTGTCTCCTCTATTCTATAAGCGAATTGGTTTTTGGCTATGGTATTCAAAACACATATTCTTACTAGTATAAAAGATAGTGCACTGAACCACTTCTCTCTGTGTTTAGGGCACGTATACTTGGTTCAGGATATAGGGCCTCTGAGGATACATCAGGATCTCCAAGTTCCATCTCCAAGTCTGTTACCTCTCGTGGACCAGGAGAGAGTGCAGAGTCTATAAAACGTCAACCAAAGTAAATAGTAATAATATGTTATTACTGGTGTCTCTCTGATCACTATATATACCAGTTCTGCTGTATAAGCAGACCACCTCTGTATAACAGCCAACTGGTTGTGTCCCAAGGGTGACCACTCTATACAGGTTCCACTGTATAAGCAGACCACCTCTGTATAACAGCCAACTGGTTGTGTCCCAAGGGTGACCACTATATACAGGTTCCACTGTATAAGCAGACCACCTCTGTATAGCAGCCAACTGGTTGCGTCTCAAGGGTGACCACTATATACAGGTTCCACTGTATAAGCAGACCACCTCTGTATAACAGCCAATTGGTTGTGTCCCAAGGGTGACCACTCTATACAGGTTCCACTGTATAAGCAGACCACCTCTGTATAACAGCCAATTGGTTGTGTCCCAAGGGTGACCATTATATACATGTTCCACTGTATAAGCAGACCACCTCTGTATAGCAGCCAACTGGTTGCGTCTCAAGGGTGACCACTATATACAGGTTCCACTGTATAAGCAGACCACCTCTGTATAACAGCCAACTGGTTGTGTCTCAAGGGTGACCACTATATACAGGTTCTACTATATAAGCAGACCACCTCTGTATATATAATGCCAACTGTTTTTTTATCTACACCACTTTTGCATACAGAGAAAATGGTTATATTCCAAGGGCTCCACAATACATCCATTAATTTTTATGACAAACCATTTCATCAACCTCATTACATACACAGAGGTCCCAATGGTACAAAAGGATTCAAATCACAGACTAAAAGCTGACACAGTAAGTGAATGAAATCTCTATAATGGACCTCCTTTGATGTGAGGAGACCCTTTTCTCTCTCTTTTCTGTATCTTAGGAGTTATTTTTCTGTTTTATGATCTTGTAGCTTTTTCTATAATGAGTATTTGAGCACCAAACTTAGTTCAAGCACTTTTTTTCTTTTTAAGAGATATAATGATTCATTTTCTAGTAATGTATAATTATTATTTATTTATATGTTCTCTGTGTGATATATAATAATACTTAGTGAATCATAGAACCATTAATAATTATCTTCTGGTATGTCTACCTTGTATACAGTGAAACCACTCTACTCCAATCCCCTGAAATGAGGACACATCTGTATACAGTAGAACTCCTCTATTTCAATCCTCTGAAATGGGGACATCTTTGCATATAGTTGAACCCCTCTATCCCAACCCCTGAAGAGTTACTCTTGTATATACCCTAAATAACAGCTTGTGTTATTAGAACTTTCACCCCTGAAATGAGAATCAGGGCACTTGGATTTGTCCCAAAGTATCTGGAATAAGGATTTTATGCTATCTTGTGAGTCCTGTCAAGACAATGAGGAATTGCCAAGTTTTAGTTTAGTAAATACCTGCTGTAGCTAATATCATTACAGAGTAGCCATGCTGTCTATCCCTGCGGTATGGGGTGATCATGGTGACTTGCCTTGTTTGTTGTCTTTCCATCTATTATCAGGTGATTATGTGTAAGGTGCGTATGGAGCGAGGTTAGCATAGTAATAAGTTCATGACTAATGTTGTTTAGCTAATAGCCAGAGTGTAAATTAACCTAAATGAATATGTTTAAGAATTCATCAGGTGATCATCAAGAAACGGTAAATTACCTACATCATACTTTTTAGACTTGTATGATTTCCAGGGCGAGGGCCGGGTGAAAGCAACATCAGGTGATGTTGTTTATCATGAGACTGCTATAAAATTCAATTTACAATCTCTATGTTCATTGTTGTACAGTTAGCTAGCCAGTATAACATATCGAGATTTATTCAATTGTACAAAATTTCCTTGCAAAGATGTATATTTCTCTTATTTTGACTGCTGTTCTGCTCTCCACTGTGCGTGGAGATTGTAACACACCATATGATGCTAGTTGTGGTAAGTTAGTGAATAGCTATAGATGGCCACGCGCATTAGCGTAGTAGATTGTGGTAAAAGTTTCTATGTACGTACTACTAGTAACCTCAGATATCATTAGCTAATGTCTTCATCTGCCATGGACTTTAATCTTTGCATGATTGTTACATCATAATGGGAGTCATTCAGTCTGTTAGACTAGCATGTGTTAAATTGCAGTTCCTAGGATAACTGCATAGTTTTAGTTAGCACTGTGAAAGATCATAACTGGTCGTCTATAGGTGATGGTGGTGATATAAAGATCCAAAATGTGTCGATAGCTGACTGCTGTGCTCCACCATGCATTTTCCATAAGGGAGAAAATGCTACTATTGTAATCACTTTCCAATCAAGCAAAGATTTCAGCACACTCACTCAGGACCTGTGTGGAGAGATTGTTACATGTCTTCCTCTACCTGGTCAAAACACTGACACTTGTCAGGATGTTACTTGTCCTATTGAAGCCAACAAACAATATATGCAGAAATTTTCAGTACCCGTCAGTTCAAGTTATCCAAGTGTAAGTTTATACTATAGGTGCTTTGGCAATGGATCTAAGAATTCCTTTTGTGTTGGTGAATGTAGATAGCAGTTTAAAAGTGCCTTTGAAGTGTGATCTGAGTAGTAGTAGTGGAGTGAGAGAATGGCCCACTTTTCAGTTGACTATATATGAACTAAAAATTTCTTACTGAATAACCAACCTATAAAATGTTGAGGTTTCTACTCATAACATTTCTACTTAACTAATGTTAAGGATTCTGTTGAAATTTCTACTGAATTAAATGTTGTGGTTTCTACTCAACTGTTGAAGTTTCTACTGAATGATGTTTAGGTTTCTACTATACCACTTTCAGTATGCTATTTTCATTGTGTATCTTTCGTTAAAAATAATAATTATTGTTATCCGACCTTTCCTATAATGTTATATTTTTCAGATCACATTGACAGCAAAGATGAGTTATAAAGATAATGGAAACAAAGTAGGCTGCTTTGAAGTGCCATTGAAAATCGAATAGTAATAGCATAATAATTATAACTGTTGTTATATAGGTAATATTGTGTGACTCTAGCACTAGCTATTAACTGTATTGGAAGTGAGTTTAATGTTAATCTCAGTACATCATCCAGGAGTCAGCACTGTCTCCTGTCAACTTTAAATCATGCATCTATTATGTAGCATAACATGGAATACACAATAATGCCATATACATGTTCGAGGCTTTGTATATAAGGGAGTGGAGTGGAGTTAATATTCTGGGATATATTAGTAAAGGGTGCTGATTGGAGGGTAGAACTCATTTCATTAATATCAATGCATAATCTTATACTTTCAGGCATATCCAAAGTGTCCTCACTAATACAGAGGTGTTTCATGGGGTTGGAGTAGAGGGGTTCCACTGTATACAGAGGTGTCCTCATATTAGGGGTTAATAGAGGAGTTCCACTGTATACAGAGATGTCCTCATTCCAGGGGTTTAGGAATTGGGAATAGAGGTGTTGAATATGGGTATTGTACCACATAACTGAGGGAGGCTTACAATTTTCTTTGAGTTTGCCTGTTTCTTGTGAAGTGAAATTGTGTGCCTTGTTGCATCCTTGTCGGGTGGCAAAGTTGGCAGCTCAGGCTCCTCCTGGTCTTCCTCTGGAAGCTCTTGGTGACCTCTGGTTCTAGGAGAAGAACCAGCTCTTACATTCAATGACTCAGAAAATGCTGGACCATAATGATAAATTCTGTAATAACATGTTGCTAACTTGGTTAAAATTCCTAGAGATTATGGTAGTAACACTGAAAATAGATGTCTATATATTACTTTGTCATGGTATTTTCACATCTTTATAGAGAGAGACTACCTATATTGATAGGATGGTCTGTTTTACAGTGTCATGGGATAGGATCTAGTGGCTAGTCAGACTGACTGGATAGTTAGGTCATCAGATGGTTAATAGGCATCTAGATTTGTCTTACCATCTGACAAAGGTTGAAGTAGTCTATCATGACTGCTCAAGTAACCTGGTTGTATTCCTGGAAGCATGCTTCTCTTCTCATAATGTGAATTGACTAAATGCCTTTCAGGAGACTCTCGGTTCCTCTGCTGGATGAGCATAGATATCCGATGATGGTCAGCATTGGTATTAGCTGCAATCAACATGCTCATTCGTTCGTCATCTCTGGCCTGTTGTAGATGGCCCACAGGCTGCCTTCCATAGGGCATACTCTGTCTTGTGAGATCACCTTGCCCTGAATACCTAGCACTTTGGTTTAGCATCTGTCCTGTTGGGCTTCTCTGTGGATTTGATCCTTCAAGTCTCACTGGATAATCCCTCTCTGATAGCATGCTAGTGAATCCACCTTGACCAGCAGTCATAATTCCTAAATTATGTTGACCAATAGCTCCAGAATGGCTTGGAGAGTGGTCAAGTATATAGTGAGGTGCATTCTGGGACTGAGAATTTCTGTTTGGAGCAAACTCTAACAATCCCAGGTTGGTAGGTTCAGAAGATGAGATTCTCATGCCCTTTTGCTGTGGGGTGTTAGTATTCTGCATGCCACATCCATGCCATTTCCAAGTCACTAGGAGAAAACTTTCCTGCTTTGGGGCCATTTATTCCTCTTATGCTAATGGCTTCACGGGCAATGAATGTCAGAAGAGAAAGAAATTCCACCAATTCATGAACTTCAGTTCTGTCATCTAAACCATAACTGGTGATCTGTATAAAGCAGGATAATTGGATCCTCCTTCTGATCCCTCTCTATTCCCCCTTCCCTCCCCCTCCTTTAGTGACTGGAGGGAGAACAAGTGTATTTCAATGGCTCATTTATCATGTTTTAGACCACATCTCCACATCTGAATTCAAAACTGTACCATGCCTGGTGTCCTTGGTTTAATTTACAGAATATAAGACTCTAGGAGTGGGGCTATAGACCAAGAACAATTGACCCAACCCCATGGCCATAGTTCAATTTTGTGGTCACTTTTGGTATTACATAGGAACCTCAACATCATGGAACAAATTATAGTGTGGATGGCCTTATTTCAGGGAATGAAGTTCTACAACATATCTAAGCTGGGGTAGATCCAAGAGGGCGGCATTTGCCCCTCCCCCCTCCCCCTTAAGGCCCTGCTAAGTGTTCTTAATATAAGAGTATCTTCATTTCAGGTAGTTGAAATAGAGGTTCCACTGTACTTCTGTTTTCCAAATCATTAGGCTCTAAACCTGTAGTAGTAAAGTATAGACACCCCCCAAAAACAGTATTGACATAAAATCATAGCAGAAATGACTTAAAACTAAGTGTCTGCTAATTGTGATTTTAATTGTAGATAATACTGAAAATTTATAATCAGTTATTTCATGATGTTGACCTAGCGGTATATTATAGTAGCTGTTATGTTATTATAAAATTTCAACAGTGGTCCATTCAATATTATGAATTAAGCCTTCAGGAGTGGGAAGAGAATGACTTTGTTGATCCAACCTTACGAGATTCAATGAATATAATTCTTTTATAACTCGAAAAGTGTCCATTTTTACCAGAATTTTACTCTTCTTGGGCATACCGAACTTCATTTGGCTCTAAGCCTGTAGTAGTAAAGTATAGACCGGTCCAAGATTGAAATAAAATGGATCATATTTTCAAAGTGGTGCTCAATATTGGCTTAATATTCACCAATGAAAAAAACTGATGTATTATAGCTATAGCTGGAAATGTTTGTCAACAAAATTAATTATTTCATCAACGTGTAATATTCACTGATTGTATTTAATTACGTCATAATATTTCATCTCGGAAAAGCCAAAAGCAGTGACATAGAGTGATGAATATACTCCAGTTTAGCTAAAAATATACCTCTTAGATTGATGTCAGGGATAGTCCTCGAGGTCGTGATAAATTTTGTAGCTTTTTTGTTAACTATGCATTTGAGAACACATTCAATTTTGCCAGGAATAAAATAAACATTTTTCTTACCAGGCACATCCAGAGAACATTCTTTTATAACTGGAATCTGGTAATACATTTTCAAGAGATGGTAATAATTACAGAGCTAACATTAATGCTATTAATGGCATACATGAAAGTGATCTATTGCTGAGCGTAGAGCATACTGCCGCTTGAAGCAAGCTTCACAAAAATCATGTTCTCCAAGATAAATGAGTTTAGCTATCTTGACTTTCCTTGAACAAACTGAACACCTATTGATATACGATATAGCATGTAAAGAGCAATAATTGCCATCCAGAGACTTAGGTGAATTGCTATACTGGTTGTGTCCCAAGGGTGACCACTATCTACTATATAAGCAGACCACCTCTGTATAACAGCCGTGACCACTATCTACTATATAAGCAGACCACCTCTGTATAACAGCCAACTGGTTGTGTCCCAAGGGTGACCCATATATACAGGTTCCACTGTATAAGCAGGCCACCTCTTTATCTACACCACTTTTGCATACAGAGAAAATGGTCATGTTCCAAGGGCTCCACAATACAGCCATGACAAACCATTTCATCAACCTCATTTGAGCACCAAACTTAGTTCAAGCACTTTTTCTTTTTAAGAGATATAATGATTCATTTTCTAGTAATGTATAGTTATTATTGTTCATATTTATTTATAATAATGTTCTCTGTGTGATATTACTGTATATATAGCTATAACTATAGAACCATTAATAACTATATTATTATCTCCTGGTATGTCTACCTGGTATACAGTGAAACCACTCTACTCCAATCTCCTAAAATGAGGACACATCTGTACCTCTATTTCAATCCCCTGAAATGGGGACATCTTTGCATATAGTTGAACCCCTCTATCCCAACCCCTGAAGAGTTACTCTTGTATATACCCTTGTGTTATTAGAACTTTTCCCCCTGAAATGAGAATCAGGGCACTTTGATTTGTCCCAAAGTATATGGAATAAGGATTTCTATAATTCAATGCTATCTCCTGAGTCCTGTCAAGACAGTGAGGAATTATGAAGTTTTAGCCCAGTATAATTTCCTGCTGTAGCTAATATCATTACAGAATAGCCATGCTGTCTATCCCTGCGGTATGGGGTGATCATGGTGACTTGCCTTGTTTGTTGTCTTTCCATCTATATTAGGTGATTATGTATAAGGTATAAGGTGCATATGGAGCGAGGTTAGCATAATTATTAAGTTAATGATTAATGTTTAGCTAATAGCCAGAGTGTAATGAATATGGTTAAAATTTATCAGGTGATCATCCTATTTGTGCAAGGCATCTAAAATTACCTACATCATACTTCTTAGGCTTTTGTAGGATTTCCAAGGGGAACATCAGGTGATGTTTATCATGCGACTACTATAAAATTCAATTTAGAATCTGTACATAGATGTTGCAAAGTCTAGCTAGCTGGTATAATAAATATCAAGATTTATTTGACAAAATATCCTTGCAAAGATGTATATTTCTCTTATTTTGACTGCTGTTCTGCTCTCCACTGTGAATGGAGATTGTAAAACACCATATGAAATTTGTCACAGTAAGTTAGTGAATAGCTAGCTATAGACTGCCATGTGTGGCTCACAAGTGTGGTAAAAGTTGCTAGTAACCTCACATATCATCATGGACTTTAAATTAATCTTTGCATGATTGTTACAATCATAATGGGAGTCATTCAGTCTGTTAGACTTGCATGTGTTAAATTGCAAGTTCCTAGGATAACTGCACAGTTTTAGCACTGAAAGATCATAACTGGTCATCTATAGGTTCTGGTGACATAAAGATCCAAAATGTGTCGATACCTGACTGCTGTGCTATACCATGTAATATCAAAAAGGGAGAAAATGCTACTATTATAATCACTTTCAACTCAACCAAAGAATTCAGCACACTCTCTCAGAACCTATGTGGAGAGCTTGGTGCATGTATTCCTTTACCTGATGAAAATACTGACACTTGTAAGGATGTTACTTGTCCTATTGAAGCCAACAAACAATATGTGCAGAAATTTTCAACACCCATCAGTTCAAATTATCCAAATGTAAGTTTCTACTATATGTAACATGACTATCATACTGATTGACTTTAATTTGTGGTAAACTTAGTCTTCCATAATATCCATTGTGAGTGCACTTTGAACTCTGATATCATTTTATGTGTGTTGTACTGAGCATGTGCAGTAAGATAATTATGTTGAGTGGAAAAACTACCTAAGTCCAGTTTATAACATTTTGAGAAAACCACCTTTAAAGTTGAGAGTGTTTTACTTTCTTTAAATCAGCATAACACCTTCACTCACTTTCATGGAGGCAAAACTGTTGTTAAAAAATTTTGGGAGAAATCACTGATAGTCATACACCATGGACTGATTTGTTTTTTTTTTTTTTGGACTTAGGTCGTTTTTCCACTCAGCCCTTCAATTAATTATAGAATAGAGAAAATCCTCTTTTTACCAGGTCTTTTGAATTCTGTGTGGTCAATGAGTCCTCCATGTGTACACGAAGTTATAGTTTACATATATAATAATGCTTTAGGCAATAGATCTTAGAATTATTTTTTGCCTTGGTGAACTACAGTGTAAAAAGTGAACATGATACCTTTGAAGTGTGATCTGAGTAATAGAGTTTAGAGAGAATGGCCCACTTTTCAGTTGACTATACATGTAGAACTAAAAATCAGAAGTTTCTTACTGAATAATGTTGCTGCTCATAACTGTTGAAGGCTTCTGTTGAAATACTGTTGTGGTTTCTACTCATCTGTTGAAGTTTCTAGGTTTCTACTACATATACCACTTTCAGTATGCTATTTTCATTGTGTATCTTTCATTAAAAAATTAATATTGTTATCCGACCTTTACTTATTTTTCAGATCACATTGACAGCAAAGGTGACATATTTAGATAATGGAAACACAGTAGGCTGCTTTGAAGTGCCATTGAAAGTCGTCTAACATATAATTATTATAACTGTTGTTATATAGCTAATATTGTGACTCTAACACTATTTATATATAATTCTAGCTATTAACTGTATTAGAAATGAGTTTAATCTCAGTACATCATCCAGGAATCAGCACTGTCTCCTGTCAACTTTAAATCATGCATCTATGTAGCATAACATTGGAATACAAAATAATGCCATATACATGTAGCTTTACCAAAGGCTTTGTATAAAAATACAAGGGAGTGAAGTGGAGTTAATATTCTGGGATGTATTATTAAAGGGTGCTGATTGGAGGGTAGAACTCATTTCATTAATATCAATGCATAATCTTATACTTTCAGGCATATCCAAAGTGTTCTCCCTAATACAGAGGTGTTTCAGGGGGTTGGAGTAGAGGGGTTCCACTTTATTCAGAGATGTCCTCATTTTAGGGGTTTAGGAATTGGGAATAGAGGTGTTGAATAGTACCACATAACTGAGGGAGGCTTACAATTTTCTTTGAGTTTGCCTGTTTCTTGTGAAGTGAAATTGTGTGCCTTGTTGCATCCTTGTCGGGTGGCAAAGTTGGCAGCTCAGGTTCCTCCTGGTCCTCCTCTGGAAGCTCTTGGTGACCTCTGGTTCGAGGAGGAGAACCAGCTCTTACATTCAATGACTCGGAAAATGCTGGACCAAGATTAATGATAAATTCCATAATAACATCATCAGATGAAAAAAATATGTTGCTAACTTGTTAAAATTTCATATAATCTTCTATAGATAGCTATGGTAGTAACACTGAAAATAAAATGTCTATGACTTTGTCATGGTATTTTCACATCTTATTTACAACTTTATAGAGAGAGACTACCTATATTGATAGGATGGTCTGTTTTACAGTGTCACGGGATAGGATCTAGTGGCTAGTCGGACTGACTGGAAAGTTAGGTCATTAGATGGTTAATAGGCATCTAGATTTGTCTTACCATCTGACAAAGGTTGAAGTAGTCTATCATGACTGCTCAAGTGACCTGGTTGTATTCCTGGAAGCATGCTTCTCTTCTCATAATGTGAACTGACTAGATGCCTTTCAGGAGACTCTCGGTTCCTCTGCTGGATGGGCATAGATATCCGATGATGGTCAGCGTTGGTATTAGCTGCAATCAACATGCTCATTCGTTCGTCATCTCTGGCCTGTTGTAGATGGCCCACAGGCTGCCTTCCATAGGGCATACTCTGTCTTGTGAGATCACCTTGCCCTGAATACCTAGCACTTTGGTTTAGCATCTGTCCTGTTGGGCTTCTCTGTGGATTTGATCCTTCAAGTCTCATTTCCTGTCCTGGATAATCTCTCTGTGATAGCATGCTAGTGAATCCACCTTGACCAGCAGTCATAATTCCTAAATTATGTTGACCAATAACTCCAGAATGGCTTGGAGAGTGGTCAAGTATATAGTGAGGTGCATTCTGGGACTGAGAGTTTCTGTTTGGAGCAAACTCTAACAATCCCAGGTTGGTAGGTTCAGAAGATGAGATTCTCACGCCCTTTTGCTGTGGGGGGTTAGTGTTCTGCATGCCACGTCCAAACTTGTTGTGGAATGCATATGCCATTTCCAAGTCACTAGGAGAAAACTTTCCTGCCTTGGGGCCATTTATTCCTCTTATGCTTATGGCTTCACGGGCAATGAATGCCAAAAGAGAAAGAAATTCCAATTCATGAACTTCAGTTCTGTCATCTAAACCATAACTGGTGATCTGTATAAAGCAGGATAATAGTTATTGGATCATCCTTCTGATCCCTCTCTATTCCCCCCTCTCCCACTTTAGTGACTGGAGGGAGAACAAGTGTGTGTATTCCAATACTATTCAATGGCATATTTATCATGTTTTAGACCACCTCTGAATCCAAAACTGTACTATGCCTGGTGTCCTTGGTTTAATTTACAGAATATATGGCTCTGGGGGTGGGGTTATAGTCTAAGAACAATTATCAGGTCAATGGACCCAACCCCATGCCCATTAGTTTAATTTTGTTGTCACTTTTGGTATTACATATATGAACCTCTCTATACCAAACATCATGGAACAAATTAAAGTGTGATGGGTAATTTTCAGGGAGTTCTACAACATATCTAAGCGGTGGATCCAAGAGGGTGGCATTTGCATCCTTCCCTCCCTTCCTCCACACCTAGGTAGGCCTTAGCTTTTTTTTTTTTTTTTTTTTTGATTGATTACTTTTTAAACTTGTTTTAATGTTGGTAGCTATTAATGGGGTCTAGCCTGTGCCTTTTTGTCCCCCTCCCCCTCAAGGTCCTAGATCCACCCCTGCTGAGTGTCCTTAATATAAGGGTATCCTCATTTCAGTCATTTCAGGGAGTTGAAATAGAGGTTGCACTGTACTTCTGTTTTCCAAATCATTATAATATTGAAAGGACCACTGTCGAAACTTAATGATCACTGTAACAACTCTTTTCTAAGCTACTATCTACCACTAGGTCAATATCATGAATATAAATTTTCAGTATCTACAATTAAATCACAATTAGCAGACACTTTTTCTGTTATGATTTTATGTCAATACTAAGTCAATGCTTTTGGGGGATGGGGGTTAGGAGTTGGGGGGGTCCTTGGCTAATTACTTACCAAGGATCGGAGAGATTGACTGGTTAAAAGATGTTTGGTTTCTTTTTCATTGAGATGTGCCGAAAAGCAAGCCTTCAGGAGTGGGAAGAGAATGACTTTGTTGATCCAACCTACAAGATTCAATGAATATAATTCTTTAATATAATTCTCGAAAAGTGTCCATTTTACCAGAATTATCCATGTCAAATTTCTTAAACTCTTCTTGGGCATACCGAACTTCATTTGGCTCTAAACCTATAGTAGTAAAGTATAGACCAGTCCAAGATTGAAATAAAATTTCAAAGTGGTGCTCAATATTGGCTTAATATTCACCAATAAAAAAAACTGATGTATTGTATTGCTGGAAATGTTTGTCAACAAATTATTTCATAACATATATGTTGTTGTAATATTCACTGATTGTATTTCGTCATTATAATGAAAATTTTTATTATTAACAGTTGTCTTTGAAAAGCCAAAAGCAGTGACATAGAGTGATGAATATACTCCAGTTAAAAATAGCTAGCTAGAAATATACCTCTTAGATTGATGTCAGGGATAGTCCTTGAGGTCGTGATAAATTTTGTAGCTTTTTTGTTAACTATGCATTTGAGAACATATTCAATTTTGCCAGGAATAAAATAAACATTTTTCTTACCAGGCACATCCAGAGAACATTCTTTTATAACTGGAATCTGGTAATACATTTTCAAGAGATGGTAATAATTACAGAGCTAACATTAATGCTATTAATGGCATACATGAAAGTGATCTATTGCTGAGCGTAGAGCATACTGCCGCTTGAAGCAAGCTTCACAAAAATCATGTTCTCCAAGATAAATGAGTTTAGCTATCTTGACTTTCCTTGAACAAACTGAACACCTATTGATATACGATATAGCATGTAAAGAGCAATAATTGCCATCCAGAGATTGCTATAAATGTAAACTTCAAAGGTGGGGGGTGCTTGGACCCTCTAAGCCCCTCTCATCAATTTAGTTAGACTTGTGCACTAATACATGATCAATGTTTAATGTTTGGTGATATTAAACTTGACAATCTCGATCAAAATCAGCCAATTTTACTGCCAATATAACAGTTTTAAGGTGATACATATACTTCTCTCAATGGACCCATATCCCTACTATAATTCCCAGTTCCACCGACAAAACCTGAGGATTTTATATATTAATTCCTTAGTCTAACTAACATACTATATTATTTCCTATAATACCTTCTCCTTGTTTTCATGCCCTTACTCCCAACCAGCTGTCTGATGTTGCTGTTGAGCATTTCAAAGGTCTCTGGTGTCACAACTTTACTGTGATCCATGCTCAAGAAACTTCTTGTAGTAATAGGCCCAGATTCCCAAGGTGTTTTCTTGGAATAGAGCTGATTAAAAGACTGTATTTCAGGAGTCATTGAAATTAGATCTCCAGCAAAGCCTGCTTCATCATGAGACATTGATGCAGGACGAGTACTTCCCCTTGATGTCACATGACTGAATCTTTGTTGCATGACAGGTTGGTTAGTTCCATCTGGATACTGTGATGATGGTAGAAGAAGATTATGAGAGAGAACAGGATTAGAGGTAAAGCCCCGTATAAAATTTTCATCCAGTGGTGGACGAAGAAATGGTTGGTTAGACGGAGAATATCCAATGTCTGGATTTTCACTCTTCAATTCTATCTGACTGTGTTTGTCAAGTGAGTACTTGCGTTGGGTTTGGGTGCCATAAGGCTGGTCAAGAGGCAGAGACTGTGTTACTGATGGTACAGGGTTGGGAGTGATCGGGTGAAAGAGCCTTGATGTTGGTTTTACTGGTCGATCATAAGGAGTACTCTCAACTTCATAGTCGTGGGTGACTATGAATGCCACTGGCCTGCATAGTTCTCTCGTGTCAGCAAAAATACGCACAGTGTGTATACCAGAGTGTTTGGGGAGAAATGTTACAACTAGCTCATCCTCTTCTAGACCTGCAGTTCCTTTGAGTTGGTAGTCTGATTTAAGATAAGATGGAGGACTGGAGTGAATCTCCTCATATGTTCCCGATTTATGTTCTACCACACATTCAAGAAAACTGTGCTGTAATCTCTGCAGTGCCACGTTACTTCCCGGATACTTCAGGAATATCGAAATCTCTCTGCCAGCCATATATTATGCACTTTGGAGACGGATTTTTTCTCCCTAGCTTACTGCAAATGAAATAAATAGGGGTGGGGCTCGCGATATGAACTTGTTTGTGGGAGTGACAGCTGAGTGCGAGCATGCGCAAATCACTCCCGACCGCACTGCGATTCGCGAAGATTTTATACACGCGATGTTGAGATTATGGACGGGTCAGAGATGTTGTAGGTATTTTCAAAGATGTTTATCCTCTACATTGTCACGCAGATACACCCGGAAGAAGGAGCATTATGACGTCGTGATTGCTGGAGGGGGGATTATGGGGTGTTCCTCGGCCTACTTCTTGGCTCAGAGAGTCCCTCCTGAATCTGTGTGTATTATAGAAAGAGATCCTAAGGTGAGCTGCCTATGCAGCTACAGGTACACAGAATAAACCCTGGAGCATGTACCATCAGTTCATTGCTATTTCACTTCCTAAAAGCAACTCTGTGCTAGCTATGTAACTATCTATAACTTAGTTAATATGCAAACTAGAAGGTAAGACACAACTGGATTATAAAATGTTCCTTTCTTCGTTCCTCTCAAGTATGAAAAGGCCTCCACAGTTCTCTCTGTTGGATCTATCCGCCAGCAGTTCTCCATTAAAGGAAATATCCTCATGTCCCTCTATTCTTCCCACTTTATAAAGAACATTTCCACCCTGTTGAGAGTGGAAGAGGATGATCCTCCCCCCGATGTACAGTTTGTGGAGGAAGGATATCTTCTCCTTGCTTCGGAGGAGGGAGAAGAAACCCTTCGAGAGAACTACCAGTTACAGAAGAGTGTTGGAGCTGAGGTGGTGTTATTAGAACCACAGGAGTTGTCAAAGCTGTATCCGTGGTTAAATGTGGAGGGTGTGAAGCTAGCTTGTTTGGGTAAGATTCTTCTATAAAGATCTTGCATGCATGCATTTTTTTTTCTTTTTTGAAGGGATGTCCTTTCTTAGACAGATTATATTATACAACACTATATACTTTATGGTACCGTGCTATAGGTATAAAGAATGAAGGCTGGTTTGATCCATGGAGCTTGCTGAGCTCATTTAAGAAGAAAGTGATATCCATGGGAGTCCATTATTTAGAAGGAGATGTTACTGGAGTCACTGTAAAAGAAAATAAAGTTCAGAAAATCAAGGTAATATAATAATATAGACTTCTTGCAATATAGACATACTAAACCAAGATAGAGATGTGTTCCTTGTATATTTTTAGCTACTATCACTATGCTAGTATGGACTATGTACATGTCAGCCTTCACACAGTAAACTATTGGTGCAAGAGTCCATCACTTATTATTATGTTCCTCACCTTCTCATATGTGGTACATACATAATGTCCCCTTGTTCCCTTCATTCTCACGTATCTCCTTTCCTCCTCATAATATCTCTTCCCACGTGATCCCTCTTACCACCTCTATACCCCACCCTCTCTTCTGTTCTTCTTCCTCCCCATCTCCCCACCTCTATGTACCCTCTATTCCTCCTCTTCTATTCTCACGTTGCATCACTCTCCTTCCTCTGTGTTCCTTCCAGTCTAATTAATGTGTGTATATCAGTAAGAATAATTATTGGTAAGAATTACAGTAACATGAACTTCGGGTGCTTCTATGCATAAATTTCCTTATTGTTTATTATGGTATATTATGGTAATCTTATTGTATACTATTGAATATTACAGGTATATTACTGGTATATTACGGTAATCTTATTAGTGTATACTATTGAATATTACAGGTATATTACTGGTATATTACGGTAATCTTATTATTGAATATTATTGAATATTACAGGTATATTACGGGTGTAATATAATAGTAATGATGTGGAATTTACACACAGAAGCACCTTGTCCATGCAATTAATCACGCAATTAATCACGCAATTAGAGAGACATGTCCAAATTGATAAAAAGAGATTTTTAAAATCTTTCCATTTAGGTATATAGGGTGGTTGAAAATAACTTAGTATACTACTCAGTATATTTCTGATAACTATAATTACTCATCAATATATTTGATTTGGTGATAGTTGGGCTAGGGCCAGAGCTTCTTTCCAGGAAAATCTATAAGTTAAACTGCCCTATAGAAAATACTCTCTATTCTGTTGGTTTTACAGGTAAAGATGTTAGAATCTGGGGAAGAAATAAGCTTGAGTTGTAACCATCTTGTCAATGCTACGGGGCCATGGGCAGCCAAACTAGCTCTGATGGCAGGAGTAGGTGACAAATCACAACCTGATGCAGCTCTGCATCATCCTCTTCCTGTTTATCCACAAAAGCGATGCATTTTTGTGTTTAAATGTCCATCCGGTCCCATTGAGAAATGTCCAATGGTGATTGAGTACACTGGAGTATACTTCAGGCGAGAAGGGGGGATGACATTTATAACGGGAACATCACCTCCTAAGGTAGTTAGGTGTGTATCAGTGCTCATAAAAGCAGTAACCAATCACTGTCATGCAGAGGATTAATCAGTTTCTTGGTTAGATCAGTTTAGTAGATAATTTGTACTTAGTTGCTGTAGGCTCACTTTCTCTAAATACTCTCTTGTTATGAAGCTCAAAGTGGGTGTGGCCAGTAAGATGGGCGTGGCTAGCAAAAATTTAATTGGTTGCTAAATTTCACATTGATTAAGTGAGTCATTAAGTGTATAAATGTATAATATTTGTGTTAAGTATATTCTGTTACCTACTGTCTACAATAGTATTATGTACAATTGAATATGCAGTAAAAAAATAATAAATAAATAATAATAATAATAATAATAATAATAATAATAATAATAATAATAATAATAATAATAGTAATAATATGGAGTCAAACAATTATAATATCGTTTCTGTTAACAACTTTTGTCCATGATGACCCATACCCAACATGATTACTTCCACAATACCTTGCATTCTTCCAATAATAATAATAACTAGCAATAAAAGCTATTATGGAGAGGAATGATCTATTTTTTGCAATTAGAGTGTATCTGTAGAGATGTAATTTCCTTAAACTTGTGTTGGTCACGTGATTTTACGCCCACTCTTCACTTAAAATGGGTGTGGCTAATCAAAAGTGGATAAAAAAATTTTGTAGCTATTTTTAGTTTGCATATCTGCTGTAGATCTGGTTATTTTCGTGATCATGTTAATTTATGTATTATCTGTTGGCCATTAAAATATTTCAAAAACTTATTCACGATCGTGTAATAATAAATAATACTGCTGATCTGGTTAATTTCATTGTCATAATGTTATTTTCACTATCAGCCATTGACTGAAAATGAAACAAATATTCTATCATGCATGATTACATTGTAGAAGAATATGGCCTCACAAAATAGTGAATTAATATTAAAATCATATACCTACTGATATTACATACTGAAAATAACTGGATCTATGATACCTAATCACTTCAATAGTATTCTTGTTATGTAGCATCTGGACATTAATGAAGATGAACTTCAAGTTGACTACTCTATATTTGAGGATATCATTTGGCCCAAGATTGCATTTCGTGTGCCGGCATTTGAAAATCTTAAGGTATGCAGCTAACACCATTCTGAAATCTGATCGCCAATTATTAAATATCAAACCTCCCATAAAGCCAGTGCATTTATTGTACAGGTTCAAAGTGCATGGGCTGGCTATTACGAGTTCAACACTTTTGACCAGAATGGAATAATTGGTCCTCACCCTATCATTTCCAATCTCATATTTGTTAATGGATTCAGCGGACATGGAATCCAACAGTCTCCAGCTGTAGGCAGGGCTATCAGTGAGATCATAATAGACGGGAAAACACACTCCATAGATTTGAGTGAGTTTTCTTTCAACAGAATCATAGAAAATAGGCCACTCAGAGAAAAGAATATAATATAATTATATTATTGGAATAATACATTTTTTATATTTTGTACTTAGCAATGAGAAGGTATTATTTTTTTCAGTGAAAATTCAATGAATCTTGTATAAACTTCTTTTGAAATATTCAAAAATTAGCAATAATATAAACAGTAGTTATTATGCATAGACATTATCCAAATGTTAGCCAATGCCTTTTTTTGTATGGAACGTAATGGCCAGCTATGATAACATATTCCAAGTCAAATGTAGACAACTCATTCTCTGGAATCTGTACATAAGATAGCTTAAATCCACTATGATAGACATTTTTGCTTCTGCTCATAAACCTGAAGCTTGTGGTCTCATTGATGACGTATGTAATGTTGAAAAAGTGCTCACACATTCTCTTTTGGTTAGGAAAGTGTCCATGTTTAAGTTTCAGGTAGTCGATTCGACATTTAGGAGATGATAAGATATCCAGATAACTAATATTTATTCGTAGTCTGTAGTTTGGCCATGCTGACACTCTCCATATGCAATTCTCTTGATGGTTGTAAGGTGCAGGGAAGTGGTAAGATTGGATTTGTCCAGATGATGCATTCAGATGGCTAATACATTCTAAGAGGGTGGGAGAACAGACATTATCTGTAATTCTGTAAATTGTTAATAAATTTGTGTGAGGTCTACAACAAGGAAGAAAAATTTTTCACACGAAATTAATCCTATGAAAAATTCCCGTTTGGGGTCTCTATTTCACACAAAAATAAAAATTATTATACACATAATGTCCTGAATTACTCTGTATGATACAAAACACTAATGTCCCTCTATATAATATAGTAGTATTTCTATTTCTATGTGTAGTAATATCAATACATACTAATACATGTCTTCTGGTTGTAGTCGAGTTTGAATCCAGCTCTGCAGTAGCACTGGAATGAACCCTCTGTGTTTGTACATTTCTGTTGGCATCCTCCTTTCTGTGTTGCACACTCATTCACATCTGAATGAACAAGAGAATGTTTGCATAATTCCTCCTCTGTGGGCTCCTTAATGTGGGGGGTGGGGGGGGGGTGGGGGGTATTCTTGATCCCCTATCTCCACCTTGTATTTTTACTCTCCCCTAAAAATTTAGAAATTGTCCCCTTTAGTGTCCAAAATTAGATTTGTCCCCTTTCCTCCATCTCCCTCCCCTTTGTACCTTGTCGAGGGTATCCTTTTAAACCTGATAGTCATATGGTATTACTCAAGTATGCTATCAGACTGTTTCATATTAATTAGTGGATCGTGCCTACACCTAGTGGACTAGTGAGTATGCTGCAGCAGTCCCTTTGATGATCCGGAGGTGAAAATTGATAGTCCTTTGATACACGTAGGACAAGATCGAGTCCTGAATGAGATTTAGTTCTCCAGTTTCAGGATCCATAGTTTTGTGGTATTAAATAATTTAAGCTAAAATATAATCACAGTCTTGTGGTATAAAAAATATTCTTGTGATAATTAAATCAGAATATGTTGTTTTTGATCATATTATTGATAATAGTAATACTTATAAAAGAAAATTCCTTACCATGACAGTTTAGTCCATCTTGAGACAGCTCATAGCCCTTTCTACAGCTACAGTAGTGTCTTCCATAACTGTCGCTGATACATATCTGTCCACAACCACCATTTGAAACAGTGCAAGGATCAACATAATCTTTCTTCTTATCTGAACATTAATAAAGAAGAAGAAGAATAAGAATCTGGCCATCTGCTATTATACTTAAAGGTTAGGCCATACAAGTGAAAGATATTAATTTTCTCACAGAGAAGCATCTTCGTTATTACACAACATGTAGTAATAACACGTAGTGCAGAGAGGTGGTTAATTAACTAAGAGACTGTTGTTGGGTTGTTAAGCGAAGTGGCAAGGATAAAACCAGCAGTTGGTTACAGAAGATGTTGCCATCAGCCGATTATTAAATTAAGGTGGCCACAGCAGATTGGGAGTACCACTAGTGCAAGGGCTTCCAGCATAGTTGTTCCTAATCATCAGTTATTACTGACCCTTAGGAAGGTAATGATTGTGGTGATGGTTGTGAGGACAACAGGTGGGAAGGATAGAGTAATGTATAGCAACAGTGGTAGTGAGAGGATATGGTAATGGTTGAGAGGATAACCACGTCTTTACCACAATCTATTTTATAACTGCACATTGCCCTTAGTGGGAGTTAAACGTTTACACCATAATAATTAAATTATAAAATAAATAAATAAATAAATAAATAAATAAATAAATAATAATAATAATAATAATAATATTATTATTATTATTATTATTATTATTATTATTGTTATTATTATTATCATGAAATTTTTTATGCCTAAAAGTGCTTGTTTTATGTTGTGGGTCAATATAATTATGAAGTACCTAATAACTCATATTCAAGTTTAAAACCTTTCCCAGAGTATGTGTCATCTGAATGGAAGTGAAGTACTATTGTATCTGTTTCCAAATCTATTCCAGCAATGAGGGAATTAGAATTGATTTCATTTAATGATGGTGTGGAACATAGTCTCCTAGATCTGCATGACAAAAACAATAATTATTGAAGTTTTACTGAAATATGTGGACAAGGTTAAGAGGTACTTTGCTCATTACTTGCTTTAACCTAATAGTCTATACCTCAAAATACTCCCTTCAGAGTTGATATTAACTATATCCAAATAATCAAATATACATTCCCTTGTGACGAAGAAATAATCCTCTATATTCAACTCATGGAAGTTTACTCTTAGGCTGTATCTTGACGGAGCTTGAATCTTCCAGAAGCAGTCCAATAATGAGGGGTAATATGATGGATATTCAGGAGATTGGATGTACCCACTTCCATAAATCCCTTCTGTGGTGTTCATGGTCACATTTGGAAAGATAGTTCCACCACACTGTTCTGAAAGAAATAAGGAACTCTTAAAAGGGTAGATGGAATTAGTACAGGAGGGGTGTGTCCACACACCCCTCCTCCCACATCCTCCAGGTGTGCCTAACAACCAACCACTTAACAACCAGTCAACCAATTTTGTTATGGCTTTAGTTTCCATTATGTGATTTGTGGACACACCTTTTGTAACTTATTAGATCAACACCTGCTCTGGTCTCCCTCTCACATGCAGTTATCGTAATAAGACAAACACCCGCCTTGGAGTCTGTTCACCAAGTGTTAAATTTATTTATAGATAATGTAAAATTGTGGTAATAAAAGGCCATTAATGGTAAGTAACGAGAAAAAATTTTTCTTGTGTAGCTGTACCTTCACACAAAATACTTCTATTTTTAAGGAATGAAAAAAATTCCTCTGAGAGAAAAAAGTCCTCATCTGTCTTATGTCTGGATCCTTCATTTGTCTCATTACTCTGTAATGAGGTGGTATTATAGTTGGCTACAACTGTGTTCACCCTGATTCCAAGGACAACTGCTAAAATCTTATTTATCATGGAATCAGAGCAGGAATTTACATAGAGCTGTACACCCACACCAGTGCTCATAGCAGACTCTATACAACACCTATAAATAATAATAATAATAATAATAATAATAATAATAATAAATATTATTATAGTGGGTGAGGTTTAATCTTGTTAATTTGTGATTGAACATTTTTCTGAGAGTGATTACCTATTGTGTAAGAAGACTTTGTAAAATGTGATTGAAGTTCACTTTCCAGGAAAATAAAATACCTTCTACTGCACTTAGCAGACTGCATTGGTTTTTAATCTAAAGCTTTGAAATACATTTCTATTTTAATTATTATATGGTGGGTTATAATTATTTTGTATTTCCAGTTAATGTTTGCCTTTATGGTCTCACAAAATTAAAATTATTGCTAGATGGGGAAAATGCCTTATGTACCTAGTCATGATATCATCTGAAGTTTATATAATAAATTATTTATTATTTAAGTATACTTTCAAGTGGTAGCCAGAACTTATCAAAGATTGTTAACGCTTGTTATAACTGGATTTTAAAGTAGCTAGCCAACTCTCCCATGCTACATAGCTATTTTTTGGACTTTAGCAAAGGGCCACCAATAATGTATGCAGATATTACCACCGAACCTGCTATTATTGGAGCCTCTGAATGAGATATACTGGCTCTCCAATTTCCTGGGTACAAAGATAAAGCACGAGGCATGCTCCCACCGTCGTAGAGCAGACACAATCCTTTTCATAGTTCCACCTACACATGTTATGTGGTAAATATTTTTCCTTGAAGATTCTGTCTATCTCAGTGTTATAAGTCAAAACATGAATGTGGATTATGTCATGACTTTTATTAGTGGATAATGTACACTAACAATGAAACAAAAGAATATTTCTAGTAAAAAAAAGTTTCATGGTATGCTAGAATCTTCAAATCAAGACCCCCCTTCCCCCCTATATAATTGGGCATGTCCTAAAATTTCAGCTTATGTAATAGAACTTAATCCATTTAATTAAAACTTTATCCATTTAAATTCCATTTAAATGAGGCCACTTCTCTAGCCAGGAAATCATTCAAAATAGTGATTCTACTAATATTTCCAGCAAATACATTAATTTCACAATAAGCTTACTACAATATTCATTCATAATAATACCTGTTTACTACAATATTCATTCATAATGATACCTGCATGTTTTACACGTTATCAATTAATTAACAGACTGCAGCTAATGCCTTTTACTTGTTTATGCTATGCACATTCTAGGTGGGCACATCTGTCAGACTTTAATGTATAAAGGTGCAGTGCATGTGTTTTGTTATGAATCAATATTTAGTTTGCTTTGATCAACAAATCTCTGACACACCAAGTTAATTATAATCAAAATGAATAACATTATATAGCAATGAATATTATACTATTTTGGCACAGAGGAGCTTCAAAAGGAAACCCAAGACTCTTTGTCTCTCTATGTATATACTTCTGATCTACCACATAAATTACGAGGATCATTCTTCTGATTACGGGGAAGTTTGTCACTCTTCTGAAATATATTATCTCATTCTATTGCAATGTCTGTGCCATGCCATGTCAGTGTGTGCATGTCTATAGCATGACTTTATTTTGTGGGCCCGTCACAACTCAGTTCATAAAATGTAATGCTGTGTCTTGACTCATTCCACAATAACAATATTTTACTTTTTGTTTGTTTGTTTGTTTGTTTGTTTGTTTGTTTGTTTGTTTGTTTGTTTGTTTATGGCAATAGTAGTAAAATAATTACAATAGGAAACCTGCCTGGCTCAGAATGGGTCCTAATCTTACAACTTCTGGTGTACACAGCTACTTTCTAGTGTGGATTACACTCATGGTCGTAATCCAGTAAATTGTAGTAAACTTTGTATCATTGCCTATTCCTTTAACATTACTGTTTTGCAATAACTAAGCACTACTTTATCTAAGAGCGATGCCACTGATGAGACATGCTATCTTTAACTGTGAAGATATGCTGCAAACTAAGCCATATATGTTAATATCTACGTAGTGACCACAACCAAACACAACTTGATAGTGTCTTCTCAGTGCGAACATAATGCATTTACATGCCAATTCATGCTGCCAGAGCCTCCAACCACACGGATTTATCCGTATTTTTACGGATTTACACCTATAAATATGGACTACGGAAATTGATTCAATTTATACGGAAGTATGGTATAATGATAGCTAGCTAACAGAACAGCTGTGAAATAACATTGTCCAGCAGAGGCTTAAAGAGTTGTCTAAACAGTTCATATTCCTCAAAACAGGTGATAAAAACAGTAAGTATATTTATTGTCAGTTAATTCATGATATTTGTTTACTGGTGCATTGTTATTTATAGCTACATCCTATAGCTTGTTCCAGTGTCTCCTATCAAGCACTATGATAGCTAGCTAAGACTCTCAATTCTAGCTCACAGTCTAGTCTATTTTTTTATCATTATTAATCACAAGATACCTATAACAATAATAATGATTAAGAATGATGCAGGTCATTAAACTAGCTAGCTCTTGCACACATAGGTGTGTGTCTTACGTATAACAATAATAATTAGAATGATGGAGGTCATTAAACTAGCTAGTTCTACGGAATTTGCTACAAAAATACGGAAAGTGAGCAATTTTTGTACTGAAGTTATTCACTTCAAGTTGGAGGCTCTGTGCTGCTGTTTGATATTATATTGCTACACATGTACTCAGGATAGTATAATGTGAGCCTTGTACCAAAATAATTAACAACATAATATTTTTGCTAAACCTCAATTAACACATGATATAAATATTGATGCATTATTAATTATGATGCAGCTAAATTTACCTGGTAGGCTCTCATTCATGGTGTATGGTATTATTCCTTTCAACCAATTGTTAGCTACAACCTCACTTCTCTGCCCTACATTTAAACAAACATAACAGGTATAGCTAGCTAGTTTCATGATCTCAGAGTTATAATTATCATGCTGTCCGGGGTTACATGCATCATAAAGACTATTTTAGCACTTCTATCAGTGCAAAAACCCTTTAAGGAGAAGAATTATTAGCTATATAATTATTGTTGCACTCACCAGTATCTGAGCAGATGTGTGGCAGTTGCACATCAGAGCTGGGAGGAGAACATATACAGACCTGGAGCAGGAAAAGCAAGCAAGCGATGGAAGGCGAGAAAGAACAGCTGCAACCTGATCCACTCTTCGCCATTATCAGCTGGACTGATGCCGCATAGCTTAGGTGTACCTTTATGTGTAAGCTAGCCACACACTTGTTTACTATGCGCGCGCATTACTACAATAACAATAACAATAACAATAATTCTTCGACTTCGACCTTTACCAACTCACGTGGTTGCTAGATAGAGCTAGCTAGCTAGAGATGGACGATGACGAGTCCTCGCACAAACCGTGGGAGACTGAATATGAGAGAACATGGTTAGCAGTGAAAGGGTCAAGTGTGGTATGGGTTACTATGAGGGAGAGTTGTATCATTACACGTCCTTTACTCATAGCTAAAATTTCTATCAGAGCCGCAGTACTAGAAAGAAGAGGCTTAGCTACCTGTATTGTCATAGGTCTTCTTTAGGTGCTCATTCATTTTGTGTATTCAGGGAAGTACTTGAGGAGGATGAGGAGGGTCATTTGCAGGCCTCCCATGAGGACGAGGTGTACAAAGCGAAGAGAAGAGAGTGAGTGTGTGCAGGTGTATGTATGTGTGTAGCTAGAGTGAAAACTTAGACAAATAGTGGAGAGGCAAAGTTCTATTAATGTTAATACACAAGATGTTAATTGGGTACATATCCAAGTGTCCTTAGTACAGAGGTGTCTTCATTTCAGGGGGTTGGAGTAGAGGGGTTCCACTATATACAGAGGTGTCCTCATTTCAGGGGGTTGGAATAGAGGGTTCCACTGTATACAGAGGTGTCTTCATTTCAGGGGGTTGGAGTAGAGGGGTTCCACTGTATACAGAGGTGTCCTCATTTCAGGAGGTTGGAATAGAAGAGTTCCACAGGTGTCCTCATTTCAAGGGGTTGAGTTCCAGAGGTGTCCTCATTTCATGGGGTTGGAATAGAAGAGTTCCACTATATACAGAGGTGTCCTCGTTTCAGGGTGTTGGAATAGAGGAGTTCCACTGTATACAGAGGTGTCCTTATTTCAGGGGGTTGGAATAGAGGAGTTCCACTGTATACAGAGGTGTCCTCATTTCAGGGGGTTGGAATAGAAGAGTTCTACTGTATACAGAGGTGTCCTCATTTCAGGGTGTTGGAATAGAGGAGTTCCACTGTTTCTCATTTCAGGGGGTTGGAATAGAGAATAAATGTATGTCTATACTAATTCACCTGTTCACTAGTGTTACCAGATTCTGTAGATGCAAATTCCCTACCCTCAAGAAAAAATTTCCCTAGAGTTTCCCCTAATTGTAGTGGGTGTTTAGTAACAACAAATCTAATCATCATCACTGCTTGAAGATGAGCTGTCACACATTCTTGCATTAATAGCCTTGCACATGTCTGAATCAGGAACATGCACCAAATTGTACACAACCACTCTAAAAGTAGACCAGACTGTGCATGACCAGACCAGACATGCCCCATCTAAAAATCCCTGACTAAGCGATTCTGGTCCCTAAACACCACCAAAATTCCCTTAATCTGGGGACAGTTCCCTGAATCTGGTAACACCGAGTGTTCACCCACTTGAAATTAAAGAATTCCGACCTAGTATCCTGTCACCTTTGTGTGTAAAATAGTTTATGGGTTGTGTTGTGGGGAGGGGTGGTTCGAAAACAAAATATGAATATCTTGTATCATTTTAAAGTTTTCTTGTGAACTTCGTTGGGATTCCGTAAATCATCTTATTTATTTGTTTATTTGTTTGTGTTTGTCTAGACTGTTTAAAAGGCCAAGTTCAGTTCGTCTGGGAATGGTAAGAGAGAGTTCTAGCTATGCCTTAATAATTTCACACAGATCCATTGTGGCAACACTACTATACTCCTATGTGTATCTATGAATTGGTCTAGTACAGAGGAACCTTAGTTATATAGACCTAACCAGTGAAAAATTAGGTGAAGTAATGGATTTGAATTGAAGCAGCAAATTAGCAATTTTCATCAGTTGGGAATCCTATATATTGGATCCCTTATATGTAACTTAAAAGTGAACTTCTGCTGTATTTGCTCTTCTAGAAGCTCAGCTCTCACTTTTATAAACCTTTTGCTAGATGAGACACCTGTTCATTGTGCTGGATGTGTCCAGGTCAATGAACGAGAAAGACCTCAAACCAGATAGGATAACATGCACCTTGAAGGTAAGGCTCCTGAAAGGCTGTTAACAGTGATTACTAGGACAAACTGAGACCATATTACAGTGAGTGTTCTCAATTTAATGTGATTTTAATGGGTCTCTTAAGGTATTCATAGTTCAATATTGATTCAATACTCATCAATGAGGATTCATATATTGTTTTTACAGGTGTTAGGAAAGTTTATTACGGAGTTCTTTGATCAGAACCCTATCTCTCAACTGGGAGTCATAGCAACCAAAAATGGGAGAGCCGAGAAGCTTACCGAATTGACTGGTACACATACTGTTTATTTTTATGCAATAAAAACATGCATATTGATCTTTCCACAGTGGAACCCCCCCTGAGGACACCTGTATACAGTGGAAACCTTCTATTCAAACCCCCTGAAATGAGGACATCTATGTATACAGTGGAACTCAACCCCCTGAAATAAGGACACCTCTGTATACAGTGGAACTCCTCTATTCCAACTCCCTGAAACGAGGACACCTCTGTATACAGTGGAACTCCTCTATTCCAACCCCCTGAAACGAGGACACCTCTGTATACAGTGGAACTCCTCTATTCCAACTCCCTGAAACGAGGACACCTCTGTATACAGTGGAACTCCTCTATTCCAACCCCCTGAAATAAGGACACCTCTGTATACAGTGGAACTCCTCTATTCCAACTCCCTGAAACGAGGACACTTCTGTATACAGTAGAACTCCTCTATTCTAACCCCCTGAAATAAGGACACCTCTGTATACAGTGGAACTCCTCTATTCCAACTCCCTGAAACTAGGACACCTCTGTATACAGTGGAACTCCTCTATTCCAACACCCTGAAACGAGGACACCTCTCTAATTTAATTGTGATGGGTATATAAGTTAGGTCACCTCTTCTACTACTGCTTAATTATAGAATAAAATTCAAGTGTGTCCCAAATTATAGAAACTCCTCCCCCATCCCCTCCCTCCCTCTCATATAATACTAGTTAATGTTATGATTGTTCAGGCAGTGCTGGTGTACATTGTAAGGCTCTGAGAGGTGTTCAGAATTGCAGTGGTGACCCCTCGCTTCAAAATTCCCTTCAGATGGCAATGAGAGGATTACAGTATGAGATATTCAGGGGTACAGTATATTCAGGGGTAAAATATAATGAGATATTTAGGGGTACAGTATATTCAGGGGTAAAGTATAAGATATTTAAGGGTACAGTATATTTAGGGGTACAGTGTATTATGATATTCAGGGATACAGTATATTAAGATATTCATATACAGTGTATCTAAAAGTACAACTTAGGTTATTGCAGTGGAACCTCAATTATCTGGAGAATGATTATTTTATTGTATTTTATTTTATTTTATTTTATTTTATTTTATTTTATTTTATTTTATTTTATTTTATTTTATTTTATTTTATTTTATTTTATTTTATTTTATTTTATTTTATTTTATTTTATTTTATTTTATTTTATTTTATTTTATTTTATTTTATTTTATTTTATTTTATTTTATTTTATTTTATTTTATTTTATTTTATTTTATTTTATTTTATTTTATTTTATTTTATTTTATTTTATTTTATTTTATTTTATTTTATTTTATTTTATTTTATTTTATTTTATTTTATTTTATTTTATTTTATTTTATTTTATTTTATTTTATTTTATTTTATTTTATTTTTATTTTTATTTTATTTTATTGGCAGTGTATTATGTGAATAAATGTCACAAAGTTTATGGAGTCTCCTATTTTAGGGACACTCCCAGTTCCCAAAACTATATGGGGACCCCTTCATGGATATTGGGCCCCCCACTACTTAATTAAAGGCCCTTCAATATTTTAATACTGTTTCAAGACTGTAGCTAGTCTGTTGAGCTCCATCAGGATTACATAGCTAGAGGAACCCTCGTAAATATTAATACACACTTGCTTCAAAACAGTTTAAAAGTTTAACACCATACAATATTACTTACTTTTTAAGTCTGTGGGGGTCCCTAAAACTGTTGTGTCCCTTCACAAATAATAACATGAAATCCGGAGACTTTATGGCACTGGTTAGCTGGCTGTGTTGGATCTGTCTATAGTAATGTGTTTTTAATTGGCATGAATGATGTATGAAGAAGCTAGCTATGTCCAATTATACTGAAGACATGAGGTTCCACCATAAATTATATCGACTATCCTTAACTTATCTCCTTTTTCCTTTCCTTTCATTATTAAAGACATGTCCCAAACCATGCCAGCAAAGAAGTCTTGGTTGTTCTAGGCTCTCTATCCTCCTGTGATCCAGGAAACATCTTCAATGTTATTGATGTGAGTTGTATGTAATCTTTTGAATCTTGCCAGTAAGTAAATTTTTGTAATTTTTGTGGGGTCTTTACAACCACAAAAAATTTCACACGAAAGTTTTTAGGCACAAAAATTTCCCTGAACTGTATGTGGTATGTGCTTGGTGTGTGATTTTAAGTCTTGGTTTATTGTTAGGAGTTAAAGAAGAAATCTATCAGATGCTCTATCATTGGATTAGCAGCTGAAGTTAGACTCTGCAAAAACATTTGTCAGATTACACAAGGTGTGTAAGAGCTAGCCTCTTCTATAGAGTGGAACCTGGTCAGTCACCCTTGGAACACAATCAGTTGTGAAATAAACCTCACACAAATTGCAAATTCAACAGACTTTCTTTCCTTATGTCCTCAATGACAGACCTCTTGGGGGAAAGGTGTGTAAATCACTTAATCAAGTGCAAATCGTTTTTTTAATGGTTTGAAGTATCTATAGTGTTAATAGTCATATCTCAGCTTGGATATTACTTATATTTAAACTTAATATACCACTGGAAAGCTCTCTGAATGACCAATATTTTAATACTAAACCTAACACTCTGAGACAAAGTGTGGACAAGTTATGACAATGCATACTTTATTTTTGGGTGATATACCTAAGGTATCACGGCAAGTATCATTGTTTGACTATTTAAATGTGTCAATATCATCTGTATTATTGTCATGAAGTATGTTTGTGCAACCAGATCCCCTGGGGTTACCACAAGCTGGAGTGCACTCAATGTTGTGCCTCTTGAATGAGCATCTTAGGGTACTGCGATCAGTGTGGCAGTTACCCACAGCAGATGTTCAGGAGCAAAAAGCAGTGATGTTTGAAGTAACACATACCCCCTCACATCCCTGCCACCCCCAGCCCATTAGATGAAGTCCAACTGCAGATCCTCTCCATTCTTGGACTTGAAGGTACACACAAAGACCGTGGGACATTGCTGCTGCTGATGTTGGTGGTAAGGCCAATGGTTTAACATGAGATCTCTTTGTAGCCACCTTTTCACGGAACCATTGATGTCAGAGGGAATCCTGTGTGTCAGTAACTTTCTGTTATAGTTATAGATGTTCTCTCTCCTGCATCTATCACATCACACATGGAGGCCAGATTAGTATTTAACACCTTTACCTGCTCACGGAATATACTGAACTTTGTGAGGGAAGTTTTCTTTCCGATCCCATAAAGATCCCATAAAGACAAGATGTTGTTTCACGACCAATATGATGTTGGTTGCAGATATCTGGATCAAGCATTTGCTTTGTGGCCTTGATATTCCAGATACGAGGCTTCTTTGTGTTCTTCTTTGGCTCAGGACAAAAGAAGAGGTTGTGAGATTCCAGGCTTACATGGTAGCAGAGCAAGACAATGAGGTCAGTGTCATCACCAACTAGTACTGGTCAGCTGCACCAGATTTCCTTTTGACCTGTCATGTCTTTTTGTTAGTACTCTCATAGCCATCAAACACAACTATGGCATTCCTGTACTTCCTTGCTACATATTCAGTATACTGGTGGCAGATGTCTCTATATTATGTTGATCCACAGGACCATGGGATGCATTGCAGAAGTGGCCCACCATCATCTAGGACATACTGAATGCCATTGTCTGCTGCTGTTCTGAAGGTGGTGTTTAGCTTGTCATTGATCTCAGTTTTGATTATTCTCTCATCAAAGTGTTTTTGAAGCTTCTCCATGTACAAGTAGCTATAACTATGCTCCATATCTAGTTTCTGTTTCTTGAGGTCAATGAGATCATTGATTGTGATTTGCTCATCATCTTGTAACTTCCAAGAATGCTTCTGCCCTCTTGTTATTCTGAGGATATCCAAGCTTTGGTTCAACTGAGCTATTGGTGCTTTACAGCCTCAGATGCCACAAGATTGAATCAAAGAGGTCTAAATTCCTCCCCCAGACCCCCCTAGATGACAAGCGAAGGCCCACTATGTGGTCACAAATCCCAACCCTATCTTGTGCCTCAGTATGTAAAAATTCCTGGCTACACCTCTAATATCAGACCAACTATCAGGTTGCTCATGGCATATTTAGTGTCCTTTAATCAAATGGTTTTAACTCCTTTTCCTACCAAATTTTGCTGGTCTACCACAGAAGAAACAATCAGCCTTGAAAGAAACTCCCTCCTCAGATGACCTAGGTATGTAAGTCCAGGTCTGCCACTACTTGTGTTTCACATCAACTCTTCTTGGTTGGTATTTGATGAGGGTTACAGTATTTTCTGTGGCACTCTTGATGTACTTTTCCCTAGGCATGGTACGAATGCTGCGATACTACCCTGGTTGATAGTTGAAGTCCCCTTTTCTGTTAGAGTTGAAGACGGGACTCCTGTGACTACAGGATTCTTGCAGATAGCAAACAATACAGGTACCTCCATGGCTGAAACAAGAATATAAAATTATAAAGAGTAAGCTGGGAACTGAATGATCAACCTACCCATATCTTTTCTCTAGTAGGTTTGAAAGAAAGGAAACTCATATGCACTAATAGTACTAATACCTGTATGCATGTATGCATGCACGCACAATGTATTTACTATTAGTACTGATGGGGTTGCACTTTACTAGATAAGCAGTCAAAGAATTATATTTCATCATTCCAATTAACTTTATAGAAATCAATTCAACAGCAAGTGTGGGATATGTTTGGTCATAACTTGTCCATACTTTGTCTTAGAGTGTTAGTTTTAGTACCGAAATATTGGTCATTCAGAGAGCTTTCCAATGGTATATTAAGTTTTAATATAAGTAATATCAAGCTGAGATATGACTATAAACACTATGGATACCTCAAACCACTAAGAAACAAAATCAGAGTTTTATACTCAAGTGATTTATATACTTTCTCCCAAGAGGATTCCTTAGGACTTCTTTTCCCTGTCATTAAGGACATAATAAGGAAAGAAAATCTGTCGTGTGTGAGGTTGACCCAATATTTTTGGTATAATGCCTGTACTACAGTTGGCTATTATACAGAGGTGGTCTGCTCATACAGTGGAACCTGTATATAGTGGTCACCCTTGGGACACAACCAGTTGGCTGTTATACAGAGGTGGTCTGCTCATACAGTGGAACCTGTATATAGTGGTCACCCTTGGGACACAACCAGTTGGCTGTTATACAGAGGTGGTCTGCTCATACATTGGAACCTGTATATAGTGGTCACCCTTGGGACACAACCAGTTGGCTGTTATACAGAGGTGGTCTGCTCATACAGTGGAACCTGTATATAGTGGTCACCCTTGCCTTGGGACACAACCAGTTGGCTGTTATACAGAGGTGGTCTGCTCATACAGTGGAACCTGTATATAGTGGTCACCCTTGAGACACAACCAGTTGGCTGTTATACAGAGGTGGTCTGCTCATACAGTGGAACCTGTATATAGTGGTCACCCTTGAGACACAACCAGTTGGCTGTTATACAGAAGTGGTATGCTCATACAGTGTAACCTGTATATAGTGGTCACCCTTGGGACACAACCAGTTGGCAGTTATACAGAGGTGATCTGCTCATACATTGGAACCTGTATATAGTGGTCACCCTTGGGACACAACCAGTTGGCTGTTATACAGAGGTGGTCTGCTCATACATTGGAACCTGTATATAGTGGTCACCCTTGAAACACAACCAGTTGGCTGTTATACAGAGGTGGTCTGCTCATACAGTGGAACCTGTATATAGTGGTCACCCTTGCCTTGGGACACAACCAGTTGGCTGTTATACAGAGGTGGTCTGCTCATACAGTGGAACCTGTATATAGTGGTCACCCTTGAGACACAACCAGTTGGCTGTTATACAGAGGTGGTCTGCTCATACAGTGGAACCTGTATATAGTGGTCACCCTTGAAACACAACCAGTTGGCTGTTATACAGAGGTGGTCTGCTTATACAGTGTAACCAGTATATAGTGGTCACCCTTGGGACACAACCAGTTGGCAGTTATACAGAGGTGGTCTGCTCATACATTGGAACCTGTATATAGTGGTCACCCTTGGGACACAACCAGTTGGCTGTTATACAGAGGTGGTCTGCTCATACATTGGAACCTGTATATAGTGGTCACCCTTGAAACACAACCAGTTGGCTGTTATACAGAGGTGGTCTGCTCATACAGTGGAACCTGTATATAGTGGTCACCCTTGCCTTGGGACACAACCAGTTGGCTGTTATACAGAGGTGGTCTGCTCATACAGTGGAACCTGTATATAGTGGTCACCCTTGAGACACAACCAGTTGGCTGTTATACAGAGGTGGTCTGCTCATACAGTGGAACCTGTATATAGTGGTCACCCTTGGGACACAACCAGTTGGCTGTTATACAGAGGTGGTCTGCTCATACAGTGGAACCTGTATATAGTGGTCACCCTTGGGACACAACCAGTTGGCTGTTATACAGAAGTGGTATGCTCATACAGTGTAACCTGTATATAGTGGTCACCCTTGGGACACAACCAGTTGGCTGTTATACAGAGGTGGTCTGCTCATACAGTGGAACCTGTATATAGTGGTCACCCTTGCCTTGGGACACAACCAGTTGGCTGTTATACAGAGGTGGTCTGCTCATACAGTGGAACCTGTATATAGTGGTCACCCTTGAGACACAACCAGTTGGCTGTTATACAGAGGTGGTCTGCTCATACAGTGGAACCTGTATATAGTGGTCACCCTTGAGACACAACCAGTTGGCTGTTATACAGAAGTGGTATGCTCATACAGTGTAACCTGTATATAGTGGTCACCCTTGGGACACAACCAGTTGGCAGTTATACAGAGGTGATCTGCTCATACATTGGAACCTGTATATAGTGGTCACCCTTGGGACACAACCAGTTGGCTGTTATACAGAGGTGGTCTGCTCATACATTGGAACCTGTATATAGTGGTCACCCTTGAAACACAACCAGTTGGCTGTTATACAGAGGTGGTCTGCTCATACAGTGGAACCTGTATATAGTGGTCACCCTTGCCTTGGGACACAACCAGTTGGCTGTTATACAGAGGTGGTCTGCTCATACAGTGGAACCTGTATATAGTGGTCACCCTTGAGACACAACCAGTTGGCTGTTATACAGAGGTGGTCTGCTCATACAGTGGAACCTGTATATAGTGGTCACCCTTGGGACACAACCAGTTGGCTGTTATACAGAGGTGGTCTGCTCATACAGTGGAACCTGTATATAGTGGTCACCCTTGGGACACAACCAGTTGGCTGTTATACAGAAGTGGTATGCTCATACAGTGTAACCTGTATATAGTGGTCACCCTTGGGACACAACCAGTTGGCTGTTATACAGAGGTGGTCTGCTCATACAGTGGAACCTGTATATAGTGGTCACCCTTGGGACACAACCAGTTGGCTGTTATACAGAGGTGGTCTGCTCATACATTGGAACCTGTATATAGTGGTCACCCTTGGGACACAACCAGTTGGCTGTTATACAGAGGTGGTCTGCTCATACAGTGGAACCTGTATATAGTGGTCACCCTTGGGACACAACCAGTTGGCTGTTATACAGAGGTGGTCTGCTCATACATTGGAACCTGTATATAGTGGTCACCCTTGAAACACAACCAGTTGGCTGTTATACAGAGGTGGTCTGCTCATACAGTGGAACCTGTATATAGTGGTCACCCTTGCCTTGGGACACAACCAGTTGGCTGTTATACAGAGGTGGTCTGCTCATACAGTGGAACCTGTATATAGTGGTCACCCTTGAGACACAACCAGTTGGCTGTTATACAGAGGTGGTCTGCTCATACAGTGGAACCTGTATATAGTGGTCACCCTTGAGACACAACCAGTTGGCTGTTATACAGAAGTGGTATGCTCATACAGTGTAACCTGTATATAGTGGTCACCCTTGGGACACAACCAGTTGGCAGTTATACAGAGGTGATCTGCTCATACATTGGAACCTGTATATAGTGGTCACCCTTGGGACACAACCAGTTGGCTGTTATACAGAGGTGGTCTGCTCATACATTGGAACCTGTATATAGTGGTCACCCTTGAAACACAACCAGTTGGCTGTTATACAGAGGTGGTCTGCTCATACAGTGGAACCTGTATATAGTGGTCACCCTTGCCTTGGGACACAACCAGTTGGCTGTTATACAGAGGTGGTCTGCTCATACAGTGGAACCTGTATATAGTGGTCACCCTTGAGACACAACCAGTTGGCTGTTATACAGAGGTGGTCTGCTCATACAGTGGAACCTGTATATAGTGGTCACCCTTGGGACACAACCAGTTGGCTGTTATACAGAAGTGGTATGCTCATACAGTGTAACCTGTATATAGTGGTCACCCTTGGGACACAACCAGTTGGCTGTTATACAGAGGTGGTCTGCTCATACATTGGAACCTGTATATAGTGGTCACCCTTGGGACACAACCAGTTGGCTGTTATACAGAGGTGGTCTGCTCATACATTGGAACCTGTATATAGTGGTCACCCTTGGGACACAACCAGTTGGCTGTTATACAGAGGTGGTCTGCTCATACAGTGGAACCTGTATATAGTGGTCACCCTTGGGACACAACCAGTTGGCTGTTATACAGAGGTGGTCTGCTCATACATTGGAACCTGTATATAGTGGTCACCCTTGAAACACAACCAGTTGGCTGTTATACAGAGGTGGTCTGCTCATACAGTGGAACCTGTATATAGTGGTCACCCTTGCCTTGGGACACAACCAGTTGGCTGTTATACAGAGGTGGTCTGCTCATACAGTGGAACCTGTATATAGTGGTCACCCTTGAGACACAACCAGTTGGCTGTTATACAGAGGTGGTCTGCTCATACAGTGGAACCTGTATATAGTGGTCACCCTTGAGACACAACCAGTTGGCTGTTATACAGAAGTGGTATGCTCATACAGTGTAACCTGTATATAGTGGTCACCCTTGGGACACAACCAGTTGGCAGTTATACAGAGGTGATCTGCTCATACATTGGAACCTGTATATAGTGGTCACCCTTGGGACACAACCAGTTGGCTGTTATACAGAGGTGGTCTGCTCATACATTGGAACCTGTATATAGTGGTCACCCTTGAAACACAACCAGTTGGCTGTTATACAGAGGTGGTCTGCTCATACAGTGGAACCTGTATATAGTGGTCACCCTTGGGACACAACCAGTTGGCTGTTATACAGAGGTGGTCTGCTCATACAGTGGAACCTGTATATAGTGGTCACCCTTGGGACACAACCAGTTGGCTGTTATACAGAGGTGGTCTGCTCATACATTGGAACCTGTATATAGTGGTCACCCTTGGGACACAACCAGTTGGCTGTTATACAGAGGTGGTCTGCTCATACAGTGGAACCTGTATATAGTGGTCACCCTTGGGACACAACCAGTTGGCTGTTATACAGAGGTGGTCTGCTCATACATTGGAACCTGTATATAGTGGTCACCCTTGGGACACAACCAGTTGGCTGTTATACAGAGGTGGTCTGCTCATACATTGGAACCTGTATATAGTGGTCACCCTTGAAACACAACCAGTTGGCTGTTATACAGAGGTGGTCTGCTCATACAGTGGAACCTGTATATAGTGGTCACCCTTGCCTTGGGACACAACCAGTTGGCTGTTATACAGAGGTGGTCTGCTCATACAGTGGAACCTGTATATAGTGGTCACCCTTGAGACACAACCAGTTGGCTGTTATACAGAGGTGGTCTGCTCATACAGTGGAACCTGTATATAGTGGTCACCCTTGAGACACAACCAGTTGGCTGTTATACAGAAGTGGTATGCTCATACAGTGTAACCTGTATATAGTGGTCACCCTTGGGACACAACCAGTTGGCAGTTATACAGAGGTGATCTGCTCATACATTGGAACCTGTATATAGTGGTCACCCTTGGGACACAACCAGTTGGCTGTTATACAGAGGTGGTCTGCTCATACATTGGAACCTGTATATAGTGGTCACCCTTGAAACACAACCAGTTGGCTGTTATACAGAGGTGGTCTGCTCATACAGTGGAACCTGTATATAGTGGTCACCCTTGCCTTGGGACACAACCAGTTGGCTGTTATACAGAGGTGGTCTGCTCATACAGTGGAACCTGTATATAGTGGTCACCCTTGAGACACAACCAGTTGGCTGTTATACAGAGGTGGTCTGCTCATACAGTGGAACCTGTATATAGTGGTCACCCTTGAAACACAACCAGTTGGCTGTTATACAGAGGTGGTCTGCTTATACAGTGTAACCAGTATATAGTGGTCACCCTTGGGACACAACCAGTTGGCAGTTATACAGAGGTGGTCTGCTCATACATTGGAACCTGTATATAGTGGTCACCCTTGGGACACAACCAGTTGGCTGTTATACAGAGGTGGTCTGCTCATACAGTGGAACCTGTATATAGTGATCACCCTTGAAACACAACCAGTTGGCTGTTATACAGAGGTGGTCTGCTCATACAGTGGAACCTGTATATAGTGGTCACCCTTGGGACACAACCAGTTGGCTGTTATACAGAGGTGGTCTGCTCATACATTGGAACCTGTATATAGTGGTCACCCTTGGGACACAACCAGTTGGCTGTTATACAGAGGTGGTCTGCTCATACAGTGGAACCTGTATATAGTGGTCACCCTTGGGACACAACCAGTTGGCTGTTATACAGAGGTGGTCTGCTCATACATTGGAACCTGTATATAGTGGTCACCCTTGAAACACAACCAGTTGGCTGTTATACAGAGGTGGTCTGCTCATACAGTGGAACCTGTATATAGTGGTCACCCTTGCCTTGGGACACAACCAGTTGGCTGTTATACAGAGGTGGTCTGCTCATACAGTGGAACCTGTATATAGTGGTCACCCTTGAGACACAACCAGTTGGCTGTTATACAGAGGTGGTCTGCTCATACAGTGGAACCTGTATATAGTGGTCACCCTTGAGACACAACCAGTTGGCTGTTATACAGAAGTGGTATGCTCATACAGTGTAACCTGTATATAGTGGTCACCCTTGGGACACAACCAGTTGGCAGTTATACAGAGGTGATCTGCTCATACATTGGAACCTGTATATAGTGGTCACCCTTGGGACACAACCAGTTGGCTGTTATACAGAGGTGGTCTGCTCATACATTGGAACCTGTATATAGTGGTCACCCTTGAAACACAACCAGTTGGCTGTTATACAGAGGTGGTCTGCTCATACAGTGGAACCTGTATATAGTGGTCACCCTTGCCTTGGGACACAACCAGTTGGCTGTTATACAGAGGTGGTCTGCTCATACAGTGGAACCTGTATATAGTGGTCACCCTTGAGACACAACCAGTTGGCTGTTATACAGAGGTGGTCTGCTCATACAGTGGAACCTGTATATAGTGGTCACCCTTGGGACACAACCAGTTGGCTGTTATACAGAGGTGGTCTGCTTATACAGTGTAACCAGTATATAGTGGTCACCCTTGGGACACAACCAGTTGGCAGTTATACAGAGGTGGTCTGCTCATACATTGGAACCTGTATATAGTGGTCACCCTTGAAACACAACCAGTTGGCTGTTATACAGAGGTGGTCTGCTCATACAGTGGAACCTGTATATAGTGGTCACCCTTGCCTTGGGACACAACCAGTTGGCTGTTATACAGAGGTGGTCTGCTCATACAGTGGAACCTGTATATAGTGGTCACCCTTGAGACACAACCAGTTGGCTGTTATACAGAGGTGGTCTGCTCATACAGTGGAACCTGTATATAGTGGTCACCCTTGGGACACAACCAGTTGGCTGTTATACAGAGGTGGTCTGCTTATACAGTGTAACCAGTATATAGTGGTCACCCTTGGGACACAACCAGTTGGCAGTTATACAGAGGTGGTCTGCTCATACATTGGGACCTGTATATAGTGGTCACCCTTGGGACACAACCAGTTGGCTGTTATACAGAGGTGGTCTGCTCATACAGTGGAACCTGTATATAGTGATCACCCTTGAAACACAACCAGTTGGCTGTTATACAGAGGTGGTCTGCTCATACAGTGGAACCTGTATATAGTGGTCACCCTTGGGACACAACCAGTTGGCAGTTATACAGAGGTGGTCTACTCATACATTGGAACCTGTATATAGTGGTTACCCTTGGGACACAACCAGTTGGCTGTTATACAGAGGTAGTCTACTTATACTTATGGAACATGTATATATAGTGGTCACCCTTGGGACACAACCAGTTGGCTGTTATACTATGATACCTGTCATTCTTCTAGGTTTGTACAATGTTATTCTGGACGAAGCCCACTTCAGGGATATTATTATGCAGCATTGTAGACCACCTCCTGCTAAGGTTTGGCTGCAGATCATGTGGTTCTTTAAAATTAATATTATGTTGACTCATTTAGGATGGCAGTGAAGCTACTTTGATTCGAATGGGTATGTACTTTATACCTACCCTCATTCCTATTGTATAATCCCACTCTTATAATTCCTATTACCTTCTATTTCCACCATTTAATTATCTCTCTACTTCTATGCTAATATCAACAGGCATCTTTATTTTTGACGACCCTTTACCACATACTATGTGGCGATCCCTTACCATGCAATTACCGTAATTAGTTGATGTGGTTCCTATTACAGAGAGAATCATTCACAGAAAACTGATTCAGCAAATGTTTCCTGTATGTATGTTCATTACCTTTTGAACTATTGATATCCCATAAAAAATACTTATAGAGTACACGTTATGGGTTAGGTGTAACCTTGAAAATATACCGGGTGATCGTGTGAATGACATGAGGGCATCCATTTATTGGTTGTATCAAATTCTAGCAGCGTAGTCCTTTATTGGGTAACCTAACACTGCATTACAAATTTCATACTGCGTTACTCATTCCCTGCAAGTGTAATGATGAGTCACTTGATTGTAATGGAGCAAAGAGTTTTTGTTGTGTTACTCAGTGTAAAGTTGTTACTCATTCAATGCAAGAGTTATGGTCAAGTATTTATTTCCTCTTTTCCTTTACAAGGTTTTCCAAAGCATCTCTTGAATGGTCCCCTCTCAGCTTGTCTTTGGTAAGTTGGTTTCGGTTGATATTTTTAATTCCTTGTATCATTAAGTGACAAGTTTTGTTTTTCATTAATGTAGTCATCTGAGTCAACAAAATCCTGAGTATATATCGTCCTCGGGCTATTTTTGTCCTCGTGTGAGTTTGTTGAAGTGTACCATTCATACCACATGAAAAGAGTGGTAACACTTGCTTCATTAAAACCACTGTTCTATTATGCCCGAAATCCTTGGAGACTATAGTAGAAGAGGTAGTGAGTCATCCATTACTTCACTACCTTGACTGTTATGAATGTCAAACTAGCTTGAGAGGGGTTTCTGAAACATTAGCTGGATAGCTAGCTGTAGTGAGAGAAGTATCAGTAGCCTAGGCTGCTAATTAGTGGTGTTTAGTTACTATAGTGAGTTCATAATGTTGGTACATATCTATTGGATAGCACCTGAAAACATGGATGCACTTCATTAATATGTTGGTGGTTCTGGTGTAGCAGATTAAAGTATTCTATTGTTAGTAGTTTGGATTAGATATTAGGTTTTGTAATCCACCAGCAGGTTTTGGACTCTGCATGAGACTTACCACAGGCTTTCCTTTGCATGCTGACATCAAAGACATGGTGCAGTTTGACTCACTCTGCTGTAACTAACATTGAGTCAGTACTAGGCCCTAGCTTGCATGTCTAAAAGGGCCCAGACAACCCTCTCCTGACACATGGTTTGAATGTGATATCTCTATGTGCTGTTTTGCATAATGACAAGCATATAACCCATGGAGAGAGCAGTTTCAAGAATTTTTTTCTGCATTCTTATTACTGCACTAAATCTCTGACTGTTTCTACATTCATTGTCCAGCTGAAAAATGTCAGTTTAGCTTCATTTCTTTGCAATAACATCAGAAAATGAGCTTCTTTAAAGTTTGAAAGGGGCAGTGAACTCAGAGAGAAATAATACCAGCTTAGGGAAGTCATTCATAACTATCAGGAACTTTGGAGCAAGCTAGATGTGCTCCCACCATGAACCTTTTGACATGTTCACCACAAACCTTCTGTCTAGACTATTGGGTTACAGTAGGCAGCATCAATCCTATTCTAACCAGGAGAAGCACTTCTATGGGAAATGCTACTTGTAGTGAAGGAATTTCTGATCACTGGTGCTGGTAGTTTGTAGGTACCATAACATCAAGACATTACTAAAGAATGTTCTATTTTTTGCTCTACACAGAGAGCCAAATCATCCAATTAGTACCAGAATAGAAATTCTGTTTCCCATACCACCAATAATGAAGTAATATCTATCCCTGTTCCTAGACTCTCGTCTCTTAGAATGTTTGCATAGAATGTATCCAAATATAGAGGAGTTCCGGTATTTTTGGATACTTCTGCATACTTTCAATAATTGTACCCAGTATTTTTGGATACTTTCAATAATTTGTCTTAATTAAATCCATTGTCTTTTAAAAGAGGTATCCTTTCGCATGCTTTTTCTAGACATGATAAATAGATTCTCAGCCAGTTTAATGCTGGTTAAAAGAAAATTAAACTGACCCTGTCTACATGGTGTGGAGTCCACTTGAGACAGTATAATACTGCTAGTGTTGTGAAAGTATTCCCTGTCCTGGGAGAACATACTTTTTGCTAGATCACTGTCGTGATGTCATGTTTAATAAATTCTGCATTTTTATTGATTAGAAGCATTCAAAAGCTTCCATGGAACGATGTGGTAGGATGTGGGTACATGGGAGACTTCACAGGGAATCTTTTTGTTAGTGTGTTTGAAGATCACGGGTAGTCAGTCAGGTGATATCAGTTACCACAAGAAGAATGTTATTGTGAAGAGGAATGAAGGGTTCTATCTAGGAATGTATTTTTAGAGAGGAGAGATGGTCTACTTTGATTGGATGCCATGACGGATGCTATTTCCTTCCTCCTCCCCTTAGGAATTTTTTTTGTGTCAGACGGATTCTCGTATAATTTGTGGAGTTTTGATAAATGGAATTATAGGAATTTGAGAGGTAAAGGGGAAGATGATGGAATATACTAAGTCCAAAGTGTGAGGTGGGAGGCTACCCACTTCTCTGACTATGAAATAACTGCTAAACATGAGACAATTTGTGTCTTAAGCAAGACTGACACTCATGATCATTGTGACTATAATATACCAATATCTCTTTAGAAGTTATTCCAGTCAAGACCTTTCCCATCTTCCCTGAGAAACTTCCCTGTCCTCTCCACTGGGTAGAGTCCTGAGGCTTATTTGTGGCGTATGGGTCAAATAGAAGTACCAGAACATACAAAAATGCAAAACGGAATAGTGTTTATTTCCTCCCCCCCACCATCTCCATCTGTGTCAACCCCCCCTCAATTGTGGTATAGATCTGTTTACCACCACCCAGTCAACTAATTGATAAACATTTTTCAGAAGTACAAAACAGGCTATTTCATTAGAGTGGAGGTGATATCTGGAGGTGGACACCACTTTAACCTCATTAATAATTAACCTTCTATTAGGGGGGTATAACTACACCTGATGATTGAGGTTTTGTCTTTTCTTGCCACATGGGTCAGTGCTCAGTGTGTGTTATCACAATGCCTGTGGTATTAAACCATAGATTAGTGTTTGGTTACAGTGAGGTTATGTAACTGGTACGACACACCCAATGAAAGTTGATATAGGGTTAGACTACTGACTATGTATGTATACAAGACAATGTGTGGTGGTTTCCTGAGTTTAACGGGTAAACCAATAGCATGTGTGATAAAAAGGTTTCCTTAGTGTGGCTTTTGAGTGGACTTATTCAGTGAATTAATGGTATGCCGGATATTTTCACTGGAGCCTCACCAATCCAGTTAGAGATGTGAAGGGCTAACTAGTTGTGACATGGCCAATTGAGTGTACATGTCAAATCTCCAGTTTAGACAGCGAGTCTCCTATTCTCAGAGATCTGATTGAGTTTCCTGTTTTCAGAGATCTGTCTCATTAATTGGCTATCATTATTAGTTATTGGCTGTTAGTGTATTATCATTAATAGAACTTCACCCACTGAAATGAGGTGTGGGATAATGGCAGGACACATTATCCCAGTGAAGGATCCAAGTCCCAAATGGTAGTGACAGTAGATGAAATCATATTTCCCAAGCAAATCAATGTAAGCATCCCCATTAAGTCTCCCTTCAACTTTGTCAAAAAACCCACCTCAGTACATCTCCACCCCCTATAACCAGAACCTCAGCCATACACATCAGTTTAGTTTCTGTTGTTTCACACTAAGAAAACATGCTTAGACTCTCTTAATGAGATGGTAGACTAACTCATTATAGCTGTGGCATAGCATACTAGAGAAGGCAATGATGGTGTCACATTGTTGCAATGCTGTACAGAAGGGTTCAAGAGTGAAAAGAATGAGTTATTTCATGAATGCAAATGAGCATTAGCTTTCAATGATCCATTTAATGGGTCTGACAGGTAAGCCTTCAACATCCACATGCCATGCATTCCTGCTTAATTGTATAATTGCAGTGTTCTCTTCAAAGGTATTATAACAATTCCCTTTAATAGTAGTGCCACTACCTCATCACGACTCCTGTGTTAGCGGACACATTTAGATGTTGGAACTAATGTATGAGGCATTCAGTATCACCACTCACTGTTATATTGAAAAGGATGCGAATTACTAATCTCAAAGGTATTGAGGTTGGGAAAGTGCAAGCAACATCTGGTGTTTGAGTATAGTTCAAGTGATAAACAGTTGAAGTTGTAGTGGTGAACATTTGAAGTGATGAATTATTGATAAGCAGTTCAGAGTATAATGTATGTTGATATTTTTCTACATGCAGAGATTACTTGCATCTCAAACTATATATTTTATTCTGGTGCTGTCTAGAAACCATTTGAATTGGTATTCTGGTGTTGTCCAGTAAACTATTTGTAAACTACTAGATTTATATTTGGTGCTGTCTAGCAAACCATCTGTAAACTACTGGATTTGTATTCTGGTGCTGTCTAGTAAACCATTTGTAAACTACTGAATTGGTATTCTGGTTCTGTCTAGTAAACCATTTGTAAACTACTGAATTGGTATTCTGGTGCTGTCTAGTAAACCATTTGTAAACTACTGAATTGGTATTCTGGTTCTGTCTAGTAAACCATTTGTAAACTACTGAATTAGTATTCTGAAACTACACCCTTTAATTATGAAATGGAACATTAACATGCAGCTAGCCATACCACTCCAGTGGACAGGTTTCAGTCTATACCTGTAAATCAATCCTCTTGAAGGCTATAAGTCCAAGAGTCCTAGCACTCCCATAGGAGTACACTGGAGACTACAAGAGTCTAGCACTCTCAGAGGAGTACCTTTAAGACTACAAGAGTCCTAGCACTGTCAGAGGAGTACATGGAGGCTACAAGAGTCCTATCACTGTGAGGGAAGTACCCCTGGATCAGGTATAATTGTCGACTGTAATGCTATCCTTTCCGGAGAAGCCCATTATAAATTATTTGGATGCTGATGAATTATTGGTAAATACACTAACAGTTCTAGAATTGGTAAATTATGCTAACGTTTGATGTGGGATGTATGATGCCGTACCTTTGGATTAGGTGGTGGGACTCACTAGGATTGCTGTAATTCACTTGGAGACAGTCTATTGACTTCGTCGGTTGTAGTGTGGTATCATTATGAACTTGAGTTATTAGTCTGTTGTAAGATAAGAAAAATGTGTTTTTGTTTGTTGACAAAGTTAAAAGTGTTCTGACGTGTGCCCGGGCGCCAGAGTTATTAGAGAATGCCCAACTCTTTCAGCTTTCTCAATCCCTTTGTGCCTTACTGGGACAAATTCTAATCATTTTGAGTATATTGAAAAAGCCTTTATTTTGACAGACTTTCCAATAAAAGTTCAAAAGTTCAATACACACAGGAATCCCCTAATTAATCTGTCTTAGGGCAGGAAAGCTTGCCCCATAACTGACCAAGTCTTTCTACATTGTGAAGTTGTGACGTACAGTGAGATGGAATGTAGTACCGAGACAATTTAGTTAAAGAAAACCAATTGTTAGTCTGGGAAGTTACAACCTTTACTCCAACAATGTGTACTTTGCACTTACGTACTTAGGGCCTGTTTAACTCTCTATTAACTATAATATGTGTTGTCTGAATAACTCTGTACCCTCTGTATTGTAATATTAGCTGTGTAGTCTGTGTGGTCTCCCATTAATTCTAAGAGGTCCTGCTTAGCTGATAGCACCCTCAATTAGGTTTTATCTGATCTTGAGGTTGCTGTCAAGTTCCTTGGGGAGATCATGGTTCAATTGGAGAGCAATTAGACGGTGAACAGTTTCTCTCCGGGCCCTGAGACAAGTATGTGTTTATCAGATAGGTGGTTGAAAATTTCAGATAGGTGGTTGAAAATTTCAGAGGGAAAAAAGGTATCCTTGTTTCAGGAGGTGAGAGGTTCCAGAAGTGTCCTCATTTCATGGGGTTAGAATAGAGGAGTACCAGAGGTGTCCTCATTTTGGGGTTCCACTCTATACAGAGGTGTCCCCACTTCAGGGGGTTTGAATAAAGGGGTCCACTCTGTACATAGGTGTCCAAAGATGTTTTCATTCAAGTGGGTGGGACTATGTAACCTACAACTGTTCAAACTTTATATCCCTTTCAGACAAGTGAAAGCAATATGTTCCTATTAGTGGGAGTTAAACAGAATCCCTATCTTGTAGACATTTTTCCTGTACAAAGGAAAGCATTGCTTTGCTGGAAGTGTGTGGTATGGTTTGGATGTCTAGAGAGAACCAAAATGTGGGACAGCAGTTAACAGTCCACTGTGGTGTTATTAAGCCTCCATTATTAATCACAGCTACACCACTGTGGTCGCAATGACACCCCAGCTAGAAGTGTAAGCTTTTTTTTGTGTGTAAATATCTACCTTATGTTTTGACCAAATCACTTGTGATCACGTTGCACTGTTTAATAGACCAGAAATCTAAAGTTGGGGTCTTTTTAACAGTAGATCAGATGCTAATTGTCTGTAGTTATCTAATAGTGTTTTAACACAAGATCAAATTGTGAAATTTTAAGTGGTACTCTTTAGTACTGACGCCAGTAGGAAAAGACCTGTCTTTAGGTCATATATTTCTCATGCACTATAAATCCATTTTAGTACACAGTTTATTACTAAATTTTGATATTACTAATTTTGATAGAGTTGTATACCAAACCTCATAACTCTGGATTGTAATCTCTTATAAAGTTGATTTATGTACCACAATGTAGTTCTTGAAATAAGCTTTCTAATGGTATATTATATTGTTTAATGATGTCATCCCAATTTATAACATCTTCAAGAACTCAAAAATATTCCTTCTCATAAATGCTGCATCTAACCATTGCTGTACCTCGTCCTCAATTTTTTTTTTACAATTATTATTACGCATTCTTATAACTGTAACACTAAGCTATAGTTTGTAACAGTTTGTAACAATGAATGATGCAGATGCTGAATTCAGTTTGAGTCAATATTTATGATGTAATAACTATGGAAGCTCCGATAATGGACACTGTGAAATAGGACAGCTTCCACCATACAAAGGACACTTTTACTGGATTCATAATAGCTAGCTTTCTGTGCATATACTGCCACACTTCAAGAATCTTTGTGTTATATAACTTGTTAGTTAATGGTAGCACTTTCAGTGTTATTATAAACTAGTATTTTCTTTGTGTTGAACCAACAGCAGCAACCAACATAGAGGTAAACACAAAAGGACAAACATCATGGTAAACAATCAATAGTGCATAGAACCGGTAAACAATCGACAGTGCATAGAAACAGGACAAACAAACAATCATGACAATGGGATAAACATCAAGGTAAACAATAATACAAGGTTACCCACAAACAATACAACAATTTAGTGGTTGTCCATGCTGACAGCTAGCTTGACAACATCCCTTTCATCTCATCTAAAGTTTAATGAACCTTACAAGCTTCTTGTTAGTGGTAGCCATTTTAACTTTTGTTTACCATGTTTATAAATATTTATTTTCAAAAGATCAAAAATGTTATAGGACATGATATTTGGATTCTGTGCCAATACTACAAACTAAGTCATTTTGAATGAATGTGCCATATCTGGCATTAAGGACAACCTCTATATAAAGGACAATTTCCAAGGTCCCAATATGTCCTTTATAGAGAGGTTCCACTGTATCACTTCTGAATTAAGGACAACTTCTATATAAAGGACAATTCCCAAGTCCCAATATGTCCTTTATAGAGAGGTTCCACTGTATCACTTCTGAATTAAGGACAACTTCTATATAAAGGACAATCCCCAAGGTCCCAATATGTCCTTTATAGAGAGGTTCCACTGTATCACTTCTGAATTAAGGACAACTTCTATATAAAGGACAATTCCCAAGGTCCCAGTGTGTCCCTTATAGAGAGGTTCCAGTGTTATCATGCAATTTAATGAAGATTCAACTAGTGTTCATATATTATACCTGACCTCTATAATATAATGTAAAGGTGGAACTGGTCTATGAGAGTTTGGAACATTCAAAATATTGGACAAGTATCATTTTCTATTTTCATTTCTCTTGTGTTTCTTATTGAGTTGTAGAGTTTAACTATTATTATTGGGTGGATGATGGTAATGTGGCAGCCATAGTAACTACCACTAAAACCTTGTGCTATACTAGAGGAGATGGAGTGTGCCAGCTCTAACAGCTGTTCACAATACTGAGCAGTTTAAACACCCACAAACTTAGTTCATGATAACTCTGTATCTGTAATGTGGTCACCTATTATTGTTTATGAAGGTAGCTAAGTGAGAGATGGTTATTACATTATGGCAATGTACTGTAATTTGATTTTAGTGTAGTGAGAGGCAACTTGAACTAGACATGTTAGCTACAAGGATCGAGAGGCAACTTGAACTAGACGTGTTAGCTACAAGGAGTTATTTTCATTGTGAAATATTCAGCATCAAACAAGATATATAATTCTATGTTTAGCTATTGCTAATAGAAAAAGGCATAGAAAAAGGAGTGCTTCTATGTGTAAATTCTGGACATTACATCATTACTATTACATCTGTAATATACCTGTAATATTCAATAATATATACAATAAGATTACTGTAATATACCATAATATATACAATAAGATTACTGTAATATACCATAATATATACAATAAGATTACTGTAATATTCAATAATATACAATAAGAATAAGATTACTGTAATATACCATAATATACAATAAGAATAAGATTACTGTAATATACCATAATATATACAATAAGATTACTGTAATATTCAATAATATACAATAAGAATAAGATTACTGTAATATACCATAATATACAATAAGAATATTATAAGGAAATTTACACATAGAAGCACCCAGAAAAAGGCATAAATTAAGTACATACTGGTTGGTATGCTCATAATAGTAGTCTTGTTAAAATAACACAGTGATATAGATATTTATTTGTTTAGTCGTTTTTTATTTCCTTGCAGTGCAATAGCAAATATTGTGAACTTCCAGTGGAGTGTAGTGTCTGTGGTGAGTTAGTCTAATGGGGGTGGGAGGTGTGTGTGTATGGGGGGAGGGGGGAGGGGGAAGAAAGAAAGGGAACAAGTACAAGCACCTCCGTGGCTGGAATTGTCTGTGGCTAATGCATACCAGTGTTGTACTGTTTCTGAGCTTAACTTATTCCTGTACTGTTACTTTTGTGAGGAAATCTAACTACGTAGATTAAACAGTTTTTCTGGTCGAAAGAAGAAAAAATGTTGAATATAAGTAGATGGTAAGCAATCACTGGTTTACCATAATGTGATATCGTCAGGAAAAACGTAACAAATGACCCTTTTCCCTATTCAGTACCGACAGCTACATAATATCAGAAGCCACTGTTTGATATAGTAGTATACAGACTCTTATATAATATGAGCCTGTACCATCTGCTTGCCAATACTTGCAGGAAGTACACAATCATGTGGTGTGTTTGGTTTAAATCGTGGTATTTAAGGCATTTCTTACAATGCTATTATGTGATAGGGATACAAACTGGTTGTGTCTCAAGGGTGACTACTATATACAGGTTCCACTGTATAAACAGACCACCTCTGTATAACAGCCAACTGGTTGTGTCCCAAGGGTGACCACTATATACAGGTTCCACTGTATAAGCAGACCACCTCTGTATAACAGCCAACTGGTTGTGTCCCCAATGGTGACCACTATATACAGGTTCCACTGTATAAGCAGACCACCACTTCTAGTATATCCCAAGGATTAGCATCAGCATGTCCATTATAAATCTCACTGCGTTCTCATTTATTCCACTTAGCTCTCACACTTGTTCAGGCCCCTCATTTGGCAAGATCTTATCATCATCTCTTTCCTCTTTCAATGTATGAAGAGCAGCAGACAACTGAAATGTAAGAGCAACCACATGATATAGAAAATGCTTAGCTGGCCATTCCGTTTCATTTTCCAAGGAGTTGTGTACTACAGTACTGTATTCAACTTTTATGTGTGATGGGGTCAACTTAAAGTGAAAGAATTGTGAGAATTCTGTTTCGTTATGCTATAAACAAATTTCTAAGTGAATTTTTACTCCTCATCGTCCATGCAAAAAGAAGATAGCTACAAATTGAGTGTAATTTATTTTATCCGAACAACAAAACCATTTCTAGTGATAATAATGTTCTATTTTTAGTTACATTAACACTTTGTTAAGTTGTAGAAGAGCAATAATATACCATAATTCATTTTTGTTGTGATAGACTCCATCAAACAATTTCCAACCAAGCATAAGTTCCTTGGGTATAATAAATTTTTATATAGACAATGCACAAACTAAAATTTCCTGACTTAAAATGTTATGTGCACAATAATTATATATCTGATTATTGGGTGCTTCTATTAAATTCTGTACATTACATCATTACTATTACATCTGTAATATACCTGTAATATTCAATAATATATAATAAAATTACTGTAATATACCATAATATACAATAAGAATACTGTAAGGAAATTTACACATATATAGGAGCACCTGTAAATTATGAAATAACCCATGAATTTAGCCACCACTTGCAGATTATTAATTAAGTTCCCTCCTCTATAGGTGTTTATGTACTGGCTGTCAAGTAACACTACAAAATAAGGTTAATGATTTGTTTTACTTCTGTTGTAACCTTGTTTGTTGTATGTGTTTGTCCAGTTTAACACTCTAATTAGTGAGACTGCTTTTCTTTGATTCTTTTTTGAAGTAGTCCTCCTAAAGGTTATTTTTCAGTACAGATGGATGTTAATTAGTAGATTAGCTCCAGGGCAGGCCAACTGCCTAAAGTAACTAATAGAGAGACTCCCACTTGCTACCTCTGTATAACAGCCAACTGGTTGTGTCCCAAGGGTGACCACTATATACAGGTTCCACTGTATGAGCAGGTCACCTCTGTATAACAGCCAACTGGTTGTATCCCATGGTTGACCACTATATACAGGTTCCACTGTATAAGCAGACCACCTCTGTATAACAGCCAACTGGTTGTATCCCATGGGTGACCACTATATACAGGTTCCACTGTATAAGCAGACCACCTCTGTATAACAGCCAACTGGTTGTGTCCCAAGGGTGACCACTATATACAGGTTCCACTGTATAAGCAGACCACCTCTGTATAACAGCCAACTGGTTGTGTCCCAAGGGTGACCACTATATACAGGTTCCACTGTATAAGCAGACCACCTCTGTATAACAGCCAACTGGTTGTGTCTCAAGGGTGACCACTATATACAGGTTCCACTGTATAAGCAGACCACCTCTGTATAACAGCCAACTGGTTGTGTCTCAAGGGTGACCACTATATACAGGTTCCACTGTATAAGCAGACCACCTCTGTATAACAGCCAACTGGTTGTGTCCCAAGGGTGACCACTATATACAGGTTCCACTGTATAAGCAGACCACCTCTGTATAACAGCCAACTGGTTGTGTCCCAAGGTGACCACTATATACAGGTTCCACTGTATGAGCAGACCACCTCTGTATATCAGTCAGTGTATATTGTAAGAGTAATAATTTTCTCTTCACCACAGATGTATGTGTGCAAAGAATGTCAGGAACCATTCTGCATTGACTGTGACATCTACATCCATGAAACTCTATATAATTGTCCAGGCTGTAGTAGTAGAGTATACAGCTCAAACATAAAGCTATAAGTCAGTACTGGTCATTTCTCTGAATGTAATGTAAGAAAGATGGTTTTACATAATCTTGGGGCTTCTTCGTTGCCAGAATTATGTTCCTATCGAAATTCTTTAATTATAGCATACATAATTAGTGTCAGAAAATAAACACATTTCTTGGAATTATTGTTCCCTTAGACTAGTGTCTAAGATATATTAGGAGCTGAGAACAGTTAGAGGAAATGTAAAATAACTGGTCTGCTGAGCATTCAAATGAATGGGAATGTTATTGAGCAGAGAGGAAGTGTGGTATCTTGCCTGAAAGGAGAGATGAGGTTTCCAGGTTAGCTAACTGCTGCTGTGATTGATGCTGCAGCCTACACAGTTCGATTCTTCACAGGCACACAATAGTTATCTGTTTACAAGAAGACATTAAGCTGAACTGACATTCTGTGATGTATGATTGTGGATGCTTTTGCTAGAAATTTTCTTACTCAGTGGTTAATTAACCTGTGTCCATATCATGTGAACTATATACAGTAGATTTGTCCAAGTTGATAAGGAAATGCATATTCCATCGTTTGGTATGTAGCAGAACAAAGCATTTTAGTATGGAGACCACTGTTAATTATGTTATATAGTGAGTACTAACTAGCACACTAGTTGATGTGCTTGTGGAACAAGGCATCATTTGGTATGGGAGTAAACTATGAGTTGTAATACTATTGTGTTGACAATATTTTGACTGTTGTAAAAGTACTTGACACCAATTAAATGGTGAATGGCTGCAGGTTATAGCAAATATTTACCTACAGTATTATTAGTGAAGTTCCACTATGTCTGAAATCTGACAGGAGGTATTTATTGGAAGGAGACAAACTCAATACACCAATATCAATATTTGTGTTTCAAGTTGACACTTGATAAAGCAGGATATAGTATCAGGGGATCATATAACCATCCATAACACAGCTATATTATTTCCCATGCACTTAAACTTAGTTAAGGTAATTGCACTGAAGCAATATAATATTCTAACCCACAGCATTTCATGGACTCTTTCCTCAGTAAAGACACCACCTTTAATAAATTGGGTTACTTCCTTTTGTAGTGGCTTAGAAACAACACACACTTAGGTAATTTTGGTGCACAGAGTGTAATACTGCCAAGATGAGCTTTTGAAAATAGTTGTAAAGTATCTCCTTGCAACTATAATGCTGTTGGTACATTGTATGGACAAGCTAACAGTCAAATAACTAATCTGGCTACTTCTAGGATCCAATGGACTGCCAATTGACCTGATTATGTCCCTAAACTGCCAGGTTGTTTAGTCAGTTGTATTGGGAGGTGGCGTTTTTGGAGATAATTGTGCTGGACTTACCAACTAAGTAACATATTCCAGGAATCTAGGCCTATCCAGGTATTTAAAGGTTTCACTGTAAGCACAATGGCCAACTTGTTAGCTATATACATATAGCTATATAATTATACAGGTTCCACTGTATAAACAAACCACCTCTGTATAACAGCCAACTGGTTGTGTCCCAAGGGTGACCACTATACACAGGTTCCACTGTATAAGCAGACCACCTCTGTATAACAGCCAACTGGTTGTGTCCCAAGGGTGACCACTATACACAGGTTCCACTGTATAAGCAGACCACCTCTGTATAACAGCCAACTGGTTGTGTCTCAAGGATGACCACTATATACAGGTTCCACTGTATAAGCAGACCACCTCTATATAACAGCCAACTGGTTGTGTCTCAAGGGTGACCACTATACACAGGTTCCACTGTATAAGCAGACCACCTCTTTATAACAGCCAACTGGTTGTGATACAAGGATGACCACACATACAGGTTCCACATCCTAAGGATCACTCGCCATGACTTAAAATTATAAAGTTGCCTCTTCACCACATAATGTGTGTGTTTTACAATCTATATCCATGAGATTCTATATAATTGTCCAGGTTGTAATAGGACACAACACACCAATTGATTGTAGTAAATATGATAATAATCTTAATTAATCCCAGTGGCTGGAATCTTATGCTTCTATTGCCATAAGTATAATACCAAAAGGATATTAGATATTAAAAGGGTTTATAAAGAAGAGAAAAGATAGAGCTAGATGGAGCTAGTACTGTATATGTCAGAAGTTATATGCTCCAAAGTCCTGCTAAAACCCTTCAAATCTTTTCAATATTTTCTCCCTTCATTCCCCCTCTCCAAATAAAACTGGGTGGGGGGGAAGGGGGTTGGGCAATACTGTTGAAGCTTTGATCAAGACACTTAATTCCCATGTATCGGTAAGTGAAACATGAAATCACTGTTCTCTGGCCTCTTTTAACTGATGACCACAACAAGAATGGTTTGGTTTCTTGTGTCAATTATTTCTTTTCTGCTAAATAAGGAGGACACTTCTGTATGAACCAACCTGCACACGCCTCTGTATACAGTTCTTGCCTAATATTCAAGCTATTGTAAATACAAGCATCAAATGTACTCTCATAATAAATTGTATTTTCTGCTGTTCAAATTAACAACTTGATACTCTCTAAAACAGGAGATAGACAGAATAATAGAGATAGTAAATGCAAACAGCCCAGAAATGAGTAGTGGTCCACCTCAGGTTAGTAGTTATTCACACTCTGGGGTATCAATTTTAATGCATTTTGCATTAGCTCACACAATGTTTTCTGGGCTGTGTCCTGTTACATTACACATCCATGTAAGTACGTTGGATGTTGTGGTATTTGGTATTATGAAATCCAGCTGTTTTTGATTCCCTGGTGATTTGCATACGTATATGGACATTCTTCCCTGCTCAATTTCAGAGTCTGCTGGTTTTGTTTACACAGTGCTGTCAAATACTTGTCTGATGATGAGTTGTCTCCCCTTATCCATATTAACTTAACTTCCACTGTAAGCCTGGTTAACCATAACTTTGCTCTTATTTTGTGGTGGAAAACATAAATCTTGGAGTAGTTTTGTGGTGGAAAACATAAATCTTGGAGTGGTAACATTAGTTTCACATAAAAGTGCATTGTAACCTCACTAACAGTTCCACAATAACCTCAACCTTCACAATTGTGTGCATGAGTGCCCCCAGTGTTAGTGATGTTTTCCTAGAAAGTTGGTTCCACAGGATTGGCTGCCAATAAAGATCAATTTGTTATTCTAATTTCTAACTAGTGATTGGAGTCACTGTGTAGGGAGAGTTGTAGTCAAGCGCCTTATTGACTGAAATAGAACAATTATTCTAATGTCTCAAAAGAACACTTCACTCTAGATTAAGGACACATTGAATAAGGGACACTCTGAAGAGGGACACAGACACTGATTCAGAAACACTCTGAACAGGGACACTCTGTAAATGGCCACGATCTGAATGATCTGTACCTATTAGAGTCCAAATATTATGGCTAGCTTGTCAACTTCTAAGATCTCAATGTGTTGGGAATGGAGAGGTTTTGAGGTTGGATGTCTTGATAATGATAATAAGGGGGGCTTCTCAACAAATCAGTTTACAAGGGCTTGGGAAAAAGAGGTTCATTACTGCATTTCTACATATTGTGACTTAATTAATCGTCTAGTAGAACATTATCTATGCTTCCTCCATCTTCTGCCCAAATCACATCTTCTCATGCATAGTCCAGTTTGACTATGTCTTCAAGGATCTATACCATGACATCAAAATAGTATTTCAGGATTTTTCCTAATTATTGCACCAGCTTACCATGAAAGCTTTCTAGTTATATTCTCAATGTAAAATCATTGTGAGTATTGTTCCTAAGAGGTAATTATAATGTTATGATCATTGTTAAAAAGTACTAGCTAAAAACATCCATTTGTCAAAATTGCTATGATAATCTACTCAACTCAGTCACCAGTCTCTCACATGTTCAATGCTAGAGTGTGCATATAAAATGAACAATAGCTATTCATCCCATGTGTAGCCTACTCTGGTATTACTATAACACTATTAAATATCTAAATAGTATTATATAGCACCTTTGCTGGTGCTATAAGGAGCACAGAGGAGGTAATAAATGGTAAACACAGGTATTAAATACTTTTGATACATTCTGGCAGTTTATCAGGTAGCACCTACTATTAACCTTAAACACTAGAGCTTCTCTTTCTCACACCTCATATATCCTTTTTGATAAAATGACCTTTACATACCTTAATTTAAATTATCATTATCCAGATTACTAATTAAATTATTATTGACCAGTGTGGGCACCAAGCACAGCAGGGAAAACTGGTATTGTATACCTGTGTAGCAAGGCAGACAGGTAGGTATATTTACCTTTAAATTGACCTTTATGTATCTGTCAGTTAATATTGTAATGTCATAATGCATTCATTCACTTTAGTAACCCAATCTTATGCACAGTGGGTGCTGCAGGTCTTCAGAGAATGCCTGCTCTGCATGAATGCTTTTTCTCATCATTAAACAGTGGCTTCCATTAGACTAAAAATAAACTCTTTTCGTCATTCACAGTCAGAGTACAAGGTTTGTTTTGCAGACAAGGCGTTGAAATAGACCTTAAGATGGACAAAACACACTCTCTTTATTTTTCTGTCCTGAGGCAACATGCTGAAATATGTAACTGAGAGCAGAAGACTCTATGATTCTATATGAAATTCCTATGCCCTCAGACAAGATGTTGTAACTTCTGACTCTATTCTGTTTCATTAAAGTTATTATTGTTAAAAGTAATTATATTCATAGCCTATTCCAGCGTTGTACTCAATTATTATTCCCATAGCTGAGAGAAAGTATTGTTTTTTAATAATAGATGGTAAAATAATATATATATTCACACATAATGTGTGACACAGGCTGTTATCATACCTGTTTATGGTGCAGGAAAAAATATGCATGACACAAAAATAATCTCAGTGTGTACAGAAGTGGATTATCACTAGAGAATGCCATAATGTGTTACTTGTTTGGTTGTTTTCTGTGCAGTAGACTTAGTACTATTTCGTCTGTTTTTATGTGAAAGTGCATGTTCACAGGGTTCCATTTGGGGAGGACTAGCATAGGACCTTTGGGTGTGGGTGAAACTGTATGACCGGTACACATTTCCCTCTTTGATCAAAACAGATGGATTATCTAATTTTGATCTTTTTTCCAATTCTTTTTGGAGTTTCGCATCTACTACAGGAACCATATAAGTTTTTCCTTTATGCTTTATAATCAGTGGTGGTGCCCTCTTCTTGCCAGCCATCTTCTGATTATCAAAGCCATTTCTTGTTCTTGTCTCAGGTGAGACTGTACATCCTCGCTGGCATGGAGAGGCAGTTGGTGATGCTGATGTGTGTTGTTGCTGGCTTCTTTCTTGACAACAGGGGTGTAATGATGCAGTAGTGTAGTCAACATAATCAGAAGGCATACCGGCTGGGAAGCCCTTGATGGGTGGAGGGTAGTTGCAACCCTTTGAAGCAACTTTCTCTGACCTTCTCTTTCTGCCTGCCACAGAAGATGGGTCCGACATTTTTCTATTTTGTCTGTAATTCAGAGAGTCCCCTAATTCTGGTGACTTTGACGAGAAAGTTCTGAGCTTGCTATAAACAGGTGACGACTTGACAGCAGCGCCTCCAGCTCCTTTGCTGTTTGAAGATCGATCACTCTCTGCTTCGATGCCATTGATAACTGGTTTAGCAGTTGAATCTTGAGAACCTCGCGAATCCTCTGATCCCTTGGATATGTATATTGCATCTTGATGAGCTAAGTAATCTTCCTTACAATCATCTAATGTTTCATAAGTATGATCCTGGAAGTCTGTTGTTATGGTTGGCCTTCTTGGCGGGGGAACTGGTGGTGGAATATTAAATATACCATCTGACCCAGAATTTCGGGATCTTTTTGAATGCTGTGAGTGTGATGATCGTTTGCTGTCAAAAGATCTTTCCAGTGGGCTATCCGGAGAAGGACTTTTAGCTACCGAAGAGCATTGTTCCAACTTGTAGTGAGGTTTACTCTCAGAGATAATCTGCTCCCGTCTCTTGTGAAGAGCCAAGAGGTCTATCGTCTCATCAATGCAGATCAAAGAAGCTGAATCACCTGACACATTGTTAAATATGAAATTCCCAAAGTCACTATCCACCTCTGTGTCAGTCTCCCAATAACTTGTATAACCGCCATCTTCATGGTGAGTCACATCATCAAAGCAGGGGAGATTGTGAATAGTTTCAAAGTACATTCCTAATCGATACTTGGGACCTGCTTTAGGGATGTTTTCCTTCAGTTCATCCAACTTCTCTGTGGTTATCTGTAGCCAATGGAGGAAAAGGTACAAATTTAGTCAACAACTGTTAGTTATGAAAACAATTCATAACTAATTCCACGAATAACCCAGAGGTATCACACTCATCACCCTAATCCGGTGTGTTTTTATTACTGGTCTCATACCAAACCAATTAGCTACACTATGAGTCACATAGTTGAGGTCTTGTGGACTAGACCTCAGCCAAAAGTTTGTTTTTCAGTTCTAGCTACAGCTATAAGCCAGCTATGGCTGTTTTCAATTTATTAGGCACAATTATAACATTCTTTTGTGGGATTTGAAAATATAGAAACAGTAATTATTGTTAAAAGCCATATATTCTTATGGATCCACTATTTGCACTCGGCAATATAACAGCATACTGTAGAAATCAAAGTAGATCTTTATTAACCACATGCAAAATAGCTATTTGAAATAATTTTGAGATCACAGTTATTACTACAGAGATTATAATCTGGACTATAAGCAAACTCTGTGTTGACCTTTATACATGACATTGTTGATACAGCTAGCTACTTGTGACTAAGCAGAATGATCTCCTTATTAGAGCTTTTCAAGATGACTGCAGCTCTGATTACAGCTTTGATTGCAGCTGTGCTGAAAGTTGTGTGCTATAAATCAACTGATAACTGGTGATAGTCACATCATTGAATATTAGCAGGTTACTACAAGGGAGATGTGCATGATCATGACTTCAGTAGTGTATAGGACTATAATATTATCCTCTGCAAAAATAACAATGCTGTGTTGTTTTGCATTGACATTAAAGCATGCATTGTATCAACTAAAATCACTGGCATTAAATTTGTTGCACAAAACTATCAGCTCTAGATTACAAAATGGGTAATTTAATTAACTCCTAATGTAGCTACCTTCATTTTGCTATGCTACCCTTCACCAAATATACTCTCAAGGTAGCTAAGTTTTACCTAAAATGCTAAAGATTATTATAATAGTCATTTGTATAAAGGCCAGAAGTGTTGAAGTAGCTTGTAGCTAGTTAGTCTAACTATGCTGCTATAATAGGTTGTTGCTAGCTATTCTGCAGAACAGACCTGCAACGCTATATAGATAGCTAGTTAATTAAGTTGGTAAACACAATCTTTTTGATTTTTATTAGTTGCAGTTTAACGGACCCACCAAATGTAATCCGGCTATCTTAGCTAAAGTAACTACTCACTTTAAATTCCTGATTCTCTTCCAGCATCATCATCCTTCTACAAGCGTTAAGCAGTCTTGCAACAAAGAACCGAATAAATTTGCTTGAAAATAACGAGCAGGCACAGTAACTCGTTGCTCTTCACACAAGTACCGTTTTAAGCCGTTTATAAAGCTGGTGCTATTCTGCTGTCCGGCGGAGTCCTTATATACGGGGAGAACACGCCCCGCTGGCGAATATAGGGGTTTCCCCCCGAGGCCGGATATAAAAAAATTGATATAATTTATTATTATTATTATTATTAAATGAAACACGATAACTCAGAGTTATTCAACGTTTAATAATTACACAACTGGCTCAAGACAAGGACATCTGTTCAAAATATTGGTCCAGGTGGTATCATAAATATTATCTTGATCTGTTCTTGAACTTTTAGAGTGACATGGCCTCTTATTGATGATCCAGAATGGAATTATAACTATGTAGTAAACTAAAAAATAACAAACAAGCAAACAAACAATAAATATTGGCTACAACTTGCAGGACCACTACAATAGCTCCTTATCAAAAGGCTATCCTTATGAAAATTATCAGCAGTTCCAATGTAAAATTCAAGTTTCCAACTCAAAGATGGTACTTTTAGTTACAAACAAGCAATCAGTATCATAAGTATCATTTAAGCTAATGATTAAATGTATGTAGGACTTGAATATTATTCCACAGTGATAAAATCTGATGAATATTCAAAATTATTTTAGGTATATATGAAGTGAAAAATTACTTGGAGTTACAACTGTTTGGTAGTTAGTTCAAGTTGTTCAGTTTTCCCTAAAGTTAAGCATGTGTATCAACGCTCAAGTATCTTTAAAGTAACTCCTTGTTCTAGGGAATTCATCAATAGATGACCTAAAGTACCAGAACTCAGCAGTCTACTGGTTTAACCACTAGGTTATGGTCAAAACCATCAAAACCAGAAGGAATTACATTAATAAGAAGTAAAGAGGTCTATCACTCAAAGTCAAGCTTAAAAATGGCAAAGTCCATATATAGATGTTTTATTTTAAAGATCTGACATATATAGAGGCCAGCAATATTCATGACTTCAGCACTCTTCAGATGCTCATATACAGAGATACAGCACAAAAATGCCACAATAAACAGTATGGTTACAGAATGGTCACAACTTGTTTGGACACAGAAGGACTTGACAAGCATATGTTTAACAGTGTCAAATATTTCAAGTTTATGGACACTTTCTCTATACAGGGCACTCTATATTCACCACATTGAGGACACTATCCAGAGGCAGATGAGGGAGGGAGGGAGGGGGGGGAGGTGTGGGGGAGAAGGCAATCCCTCCACTTTCAATATGTTGTGGCAATGTTGTGGCATAATTATTATAACAAAGTGTGGCTAATTAGCTGTCGCCATGCAGTACAATTTTGTAATTTACACGAGCCTGGCATATGCTCAGACCTGGGCATTTTTGGCCACATCTTTCCGTTGATTGTCCCTGCCTGGCCCACCTGAGGTCAAAAACATAAATCATAACATAAGCCTCCTTTTTGCTCTCATCCAATATGGCTGTATTGCTTTTATTTAATGCACTCGCCTAGCTAGTAACAACCAATCACAAATTTGATGCTTTTTACTGTGGGGAAAGTTATTGTTGTCCTCCATGTTTCTCGAGGGTCCCCTTGTAAACATTAATTGCCCATCCTGATAATTATCTACTATCTATGTTGTATACAACTACTATCTATGTTGTATACAAATTTAAAGTTTCTATCTGAAGGACTTCCTACATCACTTTCTGAAACATTAAATTTTTCCTCCTAAATCATAACATTGCCACAATCTTGTCAATAGCTCCAGTAACTGTTGTTACAGTTGAAAGAGCAAACTCAGCCCTCAAGCACATAAAGGCTCCCAAGTGGTCCATGATGGGCCAAGACTAGCTCAATGCTCTAGATGGGCCAAGACTAGCTCAATGCTCTACTTCTGTTGTTTGTTCCATTCACAAGAATATTCATCTTTGCAATGCCAAGAAGAATGACAATCATTAATCCTTTGTATTTTGTGTGATAAATTATATTGTACTGAAATGTTCAGAGGTGAACATAATATCTCCAAAATCCTGGATCCCCCCTGTTAGATCTGGCTATTTCACTGATCTCAAAAGTATTACAGACTATCAATTTTCACTGATGCTGAGGTCCATGTGGTCCTCTTGACCCTTAACCTACCACAAACATAGCTAAAGTGAAATTAACTGGCTCTATGATAATATATCCAGGATACTGACCCATTAACACCAACACACTGACACATAAACACCACTTTAGGACATCTATTACTTCATAAAATGATTCTTATCCCAAAATGTCCAGGATTAGATGGAAAGGACACATTAACAAAAAATATTGGCTCAATTTTTGTCCAGGTGTTGGGCTCCAGCAAAGAATTGGACTACAAAGTGTCTAACAGGTTCATCTGACCACAAACTAAAATGTCTTATAAAATAACACTTGGTCATGCAGAACTAACAGTAATAGTGGATAAATACCACACATGATCATTCCAGGCACAAAGTAACACACTTTTTTGTATACTATTATATACAGTAATCCCTATAACATACAAAAGGTACATTATAGTCTGAGATTAGCAACATAAATCTCTTTAGAATGTCAATATTGAGACTACAATATTAACCTAAGTTTATGTATCTTCATATAGGACACACACTGACAGTGTCTGGCACCTATAATAGGGTCAGGCCAGACTTCAGTCACTACTTGTGAATACAATTGAATTATCCACCCAAGTTTCCAATAATTGTGGTTTAATGAGGGCCTAAAAGAATCCTGTATTGATAATTACCACAAAGATGATCACAGCCAGCCTCTGGTGCAATCTTTATTACATACATAGAGATAGGAAGGTGTAAGCTGGTATGTATGACTCCCTGCAAAGACAATTATTTGCCAAGTTGCTCTATAATTTGATACCTTTGGTTCTAAGTGCATTTTTGGAAGCTTGAGGTCAAGGTAGATATTACAATAACAATACACCTTAATTAATATAATAAACAGTTAAATGTGGTATGTGGATGAAAAGGAGAGGGAAATGCATGAAATGTATTATGTTAACTTTCTTCCCCATTATCTCCACTAATAGAAACTCTAGTAAAATTCTAGTATTAATGAATTTTTCTTCCCTTTGGGACATTGAATTGATAAAAGAAGTGGTGTCTCATTTCAGGTGTGGGGGTGAAATAGAGGGAGTTATACCTTTGGTATATAAATATCACAGTAGTATCCTCTTTAACTGTAAGAGTCCCTTAGAAGGAAGAGGCCTTATACTGCTTGCATTACTTGGAAAGATAGCAGGAGAGACAAAATCCCATATTTGTGCCGGTTTAGCAGGTGGAAAGTGTATCATCAGGAAAGAGTCAGGTGTGTGAACAAAATGATAGAGGAATGCCCAGGCCATGTACTATGGGAAAGTTGTAATAATTGCATTTATGACAGCACTTAGTGCTAACAGCTAAAGAATGATAACTGATGGCATTTATTCTATGTGCTTATGTAGAAATTAATGACTACATTAAGCAAGTTGCTATTAAATCACTGAAAGAAAGCTGACAAAAGAAGATGTGTTTCATTTTTTAAAATCAAAGATATAGTAACAAGGATTATGGCTAAGAATTTCTGTCATTTAGCACTTTTTTGTGACCTGTTCTTAATATGATTAATAGGTACATTGACCAATACATTAAAATATCAATTTAATTGATGAAGAGAGCTTTTCTTCTCATAATCCACTCTGCAGAGTTGTGACTTACTTGATCAATCAACCATTATACAGTGGAATCTATAGTGGTCACCCTATACAGTGGAACCTGTATATAGTGGTCACCCTCAACCAGTTGGCTGTTATGCAGAGGTGACCTGCTTATACAGTGGAACCTGTATATAGTGGTCACCCTTGGGACACAACCAATTGGCTGATATACATTAGGTGGTCTGCTCATACAGTGGAACCTGTATATAGTGGTCACCCTTGGGACACAACCAGTTGGCTGTTATACAGAGGTGGTCTGCTTATTATTATAGTGGGACTTGTATATTAGTGGTCAACCCTCCCAACACAGCCTGTTGGCTGCTACAGAGAGATGACCTGCAGATATAGTTGGAACTTAAGGGCAGACATTAATTGCTGTTAATTACACACAAAGCCTGTAATTTACATCAATTAATCTACTAGGTCAAGTTTCCCAGCCCCATTTCTAGGTAGCCACCAGAGACAGCTGTATAGAGGTGGTCTAGCAGTAATTTGAGGTAGAAGCAGTTGGCTGTGGTCTATTTTTTACAGTACAAAGGCTTCACTATACCACTGAAATAATATACTTCTAACACTTCTAAAAGCTTGATACTACACCCATCCAAGATGCCACAGACATAAGAAAAATGAAATTGAATTAGCAGGTTTGGCAGAAGGCAGTAACCCTCCAGTGGTCAGTAAGAGGTGTAGAATATATTATAGTTGTTATCAATTAGGATACAGCTTTGAAGTCATTCAGTTCCAGGAAGAGGATTTATTGGAAACAAAATACTCCTGCGTTGGAAAAGAAACTGACTCCAATGATCTAACCAGCTGAGGAAGAAACGATTATACCAGATAACACATTGACATCATATTTATCAGACAAACAGTATACCCTACAGTGAACAGCTGCCTCTTACATACACTGGTTAACTAAGACAATAAGAGATACATATGGTCCACACCATCCACACCTAACGAACTGACAGCTAACAAACCCTTATTCACATTAGTACCGTCAGCAACCTAGTAGGCAAACAACCTTGCTAACCAGTCTACGAGACCAAAGCCTACTGTAATTAACCAGGATGTCTTCCGCTAGAGACAAAATCAGTACAGCACACTGACAATTACTACCTAGAATATCCTTCTTAAGAGTTTTCACTGGATCCCAGACTAAGACAAGCCAGCTACTCAAATCCCTCCTTATTTAAAGCAGCAAGGTTCTTACCCCCAATCTTCAACTCAGCATTAGAGGCTGGGGAGTAGCAATTTACCCAATCGTAAGACTACAAACAATACCAACAACAACAACAACAACAACAACAACAACAACAGTTAATTGAAGACCAGAATACAGTAATTCATAGATTATTAATTATTATTATATTATTATCATGACATTAGTTCACTTAACAAATGCTCTCCTCTTCCTCCTCTCTACCTCCTATCCTCCTCCCTGGCCAAAGGGGTCCAGATAACTTATATAGAGGTGTATCTGTCCATTAGAGGAGGATGTCTGGCTAAAGGGGTCCAGATAACTTATATAGAGGTGTACCTGTCCCTCAGAGGAGGATGTCTGGCCAAAGGGGTCCAGATAACTTATATAGAGAAATGTACTTGTCCCTTAGAGGATGATGTCTGAAGTCCAAAAGTTGGAAAAGGAGAGGGCAGAGACATGATTAGCTATCAACAAGACTCAACACAGAAGACGAAAGGCTCTAGAGTTGGGCCACCTCACATTCCTTCAAGAAAGAACGAGTCAACAAGCAAAAAGTCATAATACACAACCACTCCTGTTCCCCAAACATCTACTCCCACTACCGAAACATCCTAACATTGTCCATAGGAAGAAAGAGAATTTGTTTAGCTCACAAATACTAGCTGACAAGTTCCCATTAAATCATCACCAAATTCTTCTCATAGACAGGACAGTAAACACTTGTACTTCAAAGGTAGCTGTCAGTATACCTTCAGCATATCAAGGGTAGCTGTCAGTATACTTTCAGCATATCAAGGGTAGCTGTCAGTAAACCCTCAGCATATCTGATAATTGTCAGTAAAACAACTGAAGCTGTCCCAGTGGTTGGATGTAGTCCAGTAGCCATCCCAAAGGACTCAGTAGAATCTCCATTTTCTCTCAATCTATTACCAGAACAGCAGAACCATCATAACTACTCTACAACCCAAAGTAGAGAATTATTACTTAGCTAACTAATGCCAGCTATCAGCTACAGGCCTGGCCAGCTACCGCCTGGCCAGCTACATGTCTGGCCAGCTATAGGCCCAACCAGCTACAGGCCTGACCAGCCAGACCTGACTAGTCAGATCAACTATAGGCTTGACCAGCTAAGGGCCTGACTGTTTAGTTTCACCTTATCTCTGCACACATCTATGTAGTATTACAAACTAGTTCTATTTAGAGGTGACTGGTGAGGGTCTTTACCCCCAAAATACAAAATAGATTTGAGGTGATAATGAACCTAAATCACGGAGAGATATGGGGGGGACCAAGGAGAGATATTGGGGGGAGCATGGAGAGATAAATTAGGGGAAGCACGGAGAGATATTGGAGGAAGCACTCGAAGAGATATTCACTCGAAGAGATATTGGGGGAAGCACGGAGAGATATTGGGGGAAGCACGGAGAGATATTGGGGGGAGCAGGGAGAGATATTGGGGGAAGCATGGAGAGATATTGGGGGAAGCACGGAGAGATATTGGAGGAAGCACTCGAAGAGATATTCACTCGAAGAGATATTAGGGGAAGCACTGAGAGATATTGGGGGAAGCATGGAGAGATATTGGAGGAAGCACTCGAAGAGATATTCACTCGAAGAGATATTGGGGGAAGCAGGGAGAGATATTGGGGGAAGCACGGAGATATTGGGGAGAGCAGGGAGAGATATTGGGGGAAGCACGGAGAGATATTGGAGGAAGCACTCGAAGAGATATTCACTCGAAGAGATATTGGGGGAAGCACGGAGAGATATTGGGGAAAGCACGGAGAGATATTGGGGGAAGCACGGAGAGATATTGGGGGAAGCACGGAGAGATATTGGGGGAAGCACGGAAAGATATTGGGGGGAGCAGGGAGAGATATTGGGGAAGCATGGAGAGAAGCACGGAGAGATATTGGAGGAAGCACTCGAAGAGATATTCACTCGAAGAGATATTAGGGGAAGCACTGAGAGATATTGGGGGAAGCATGGAGAGATATTGGGGGAAGCACGGAGAGATATTGGAGGAAGCACTCGAAGAGATATTCACTCGAAGAGATATTGGGGGAAGCAGGGAGAGATATTGGGGGAAGCAGGGAGAGATATTGGGGGAAGCACGGAGAGATATTGGAGGAAGCACTCGAAGAGATATTCACTCGAAGAGATATTAGGGGAAGCACGGAAAGATATTGGGGGAAGCAGGGAGAGATATTGGGGGAAGCACAGAGAGGAAACTCTCCACAAATTCTGTACTGATACAGACACCCTACATTACAACACCAACAAGACAAGTAGCCACAGGTTAATTCCCAAGATTCAGACAAGTTTCAGTAGCCAGATCCACCACTTCTCCTTATGGCAACAAAAGTTACACAGATCACTAACAATTCCCCCATTCTCATGACCAAAAAAATTACTATTGGAGATAATTCAAACTACCCACTGGCAGTCCACACTCCATAACAAGCTTCAAGTATAACTGAATTATACTAGGCACACCAAACCCACATTATACCAAATGACACACCCTTATTCAGACCAAATTCAGACTCCATTCAGACTCAATTAACATGTCCTGTGTTCCAAAACAGCAGACAATCCCTGGAAGAAACCCTCAAACACACTATTAACAGGTTAATGGCATTTTAGGAGATGTTCATAGCCAATAGTTTCATTCTCTTCACTTAAAGTTAAATTGTTCTGAAGCACTCTGTGTTGCTGTAACTGAACAATTGCTATATCTGTTCCAGCTACCTGAGGCAACAAATCTCCTAGATCCTCATAACACCTGAGGGAACACCTCTCTATAGTTATAACCCCCTGAAGTAAAAATATACAACTCCCCTTCCCCCCCCCCCCTCAAAAAAAAGAAAAAAAAAGTGGATTATAAAGGGAAAAGGCTTAACTATAAGTACCTTCCAATACACTAATTCCCTGAAGTGAAGACACCAGAGAGGAGAGCCCCCCCCCCAGAGTGAGAGACAAACAAAAAAACTATTGGCTATGTAGCCCATAGCCCTAGCTACTAAGACCTCCTCATTTACAACTTAATGTGACCACCCAATTCACTGTGTAAACAATTAATACTCTGAGAACATCCTAGCCTAGCCCCAGGCAAGGGCCAAGGAAGGAAGAATCATGACAAGTGTAATGTCCTGGCACAGATGACACACTCAGAAAACAAAACTGGATGTTAAACAGCTTTCCAGGGAGCTTCTCCATATAACACATACTGACATGTTATACTAACATATACTAACATATACTAACATATACTAATATACTAACATATACTAACATATACTAGTATTAGAGTCATAGTCATAACCTGTAATAGTTAAGTTACAAGTCAAAGCTAACACACTAGCCAAGGGTGGGAGAAAGTCTTGCAAATTTCAACCATATTTAGGGTCTAACTTCAAGGCTAACCTCATGGATTTAGTCTATACAAATGGCCTATTATCCCTTCAACACCCTCTACATCTCTTTATTCCATTATCTTGGCCCTTTCCGGTCAAACCTGTCTTTACCCACAAGTGGCATTCAGTGGATTCACCTCTGAAAAGACACAAACTTCATTGACACACATTCAATGATGCCATTAAAGAAAAATAAATAACTAGAATTAGATTGAGGTGTAAAGTGCACCAGAATATCCAAACATCACTAAATACTAGTGGTACCTAAGGATATGCCCCAGAAGTACCCACATCACCAAAATAAATAAACAAACAATAAACAACAAACAACAACAACAACAATATACCCACATCACCTAAGGACAATATGCCCTAGGGCATCCACATCATCAAAGGATAATAATTATGTCATAGGCACTCATATCATCAAAGAATATTCTAGAAGCACCCACATCATCAAAGGGTAATGTCTTTAGGGGCACCTACGTCATGATGTCAGGAGGCTGAAGCAGTCAAAGGTACCATCAGTGATAATAAAATCAAAAAAAAGGACAACCTCCCTGTCTGCTTCCAAGAGGGTGGCCCCCTGACTCCATTCCTTACTTTGATGTAGGTCAATTGGTGCTTGCTGAAGACATCATTACAGTCCATTATCCCTGACCAAAATAAAATGGGATGTCCAAAAATACCTCAATAATTTTGTGCATAGAGAGAGTTAAGCAATGAAATATGATACCAATACACATTCACAGGTGCTTCCCCTTACTCTAATCTGGGTAGTATTTAAGTGGAAAAATCAAGATTAGGAGTAAACATCCATTCCACCTGAAGATAAGGTCATGTCCATTAGTAGGAGAGTCCAATTTCAGTGATACATTAGGTGGTTTGCTTGTTAATATAGTGGAACCTGTATATAGTGGTCACCCTTGAGACATAACCAGTTGGCTGTTATACAGAGGTGGTCTGCTTATACAGTGGAACCTGTATATAGTGGTCACCCTTGGGACACAACCAGTTGGCTGTTATACAGAGGTGGTCTGCTCATACAGTGGAACCTGTATATAGTGGTCACCCTTGTGACACAACCAGTTGGCTGTTATACAGAGGTGGTCTGCTTATACAGTGGAACCTGTATATAGTGGTCACCCTTTGGACACAACCAGTTGACTGTTATACAGAGGTGGTCTGCTTATACAGTGGAACCTGTATGTAGTGGTCACCCTTGGTACACAATCAGTTGGCTGTTATACAGAGGTGGTCTGCTATACAGTGGAACCTGTATATAGTGGGACCTGTATATAGTTCAGAATTATCATTACAGATTTGGCATGCTGTTGCTCTTCTTGCTTATTAGAGTGAATGCTGAAAAAATAATACTTGTTATACATACAAGATACAAAAGATAGCTAATGCTTATGGGACATGCAACCAGTGTTATATATATAGTAACATTATCCTGCTAAATATAGTAACAGGTCAATTATTAATAGAGCAGAGAATTAGATCACTCTAGATCATATTTCTAAATAGACCACTCTTCTAAAAACCCATTCTTCTAAATACACTACTCTTCTAAACACACAACTCCTCTAAATACTATTGCAGTATTTGTACATACTAAGGGAAGATAATAAATGGCCTCTGGTGCCTGCATGATGAGATGTGATCTGAGAATCGAGAAATGGTATCTCATGATCTCATTAGATGCTAAGTGATTTCAGTCCTGGAGGCTAGCTCATTAGGCACTTAAGCCCACAAACTGTGGGATATGGATGCTGCTATGATTAATTATTCCTGGTAGAACATATCTCTCTATTGACAATGTTGTGATCTTGCATTGCTAAATTAAATTATCAGCTTTCAGTCTCTTCTGGTCAGAGCTGATAGTATATGGGTTAGTGACATCAGTTCTTTGTCTAAAGGTCGCTGTTCATGATCAGAGTACTGGCTCTTTTGGCTCAGTCCAGCAGACACACAGTCCCAGACACATCTCAAGTGCCTCTCTTGTCCCTATCTGGTCTCACCAACACCCTAGTGTTGATGAGGTGTTTGGACTGGCACCTCCAGGGGCCAGACACTCTGGTGTCTTAATTATAGGGTGGTCACCTTCAAAATCTTGTGGGTCCCCACCACACCCTGAATGTGACCAGGAAAGTTACACACCTTCCCACATTAGACACTCAGCCTACACCATGATAACATGATTATTGTGTCAGACCAAAGGGAACTATAAATAGAGCATAGAAACTTTTCCTGAGGGCATATAGTAGTCTATCCTGAAGGCATACAGCCTTCCTTGAGGGCAGCTTTCCCCTGAGGGCATATAGCCTTTCCTGAGGGCCCTACAGCTTTTCCTTGAGAGGACACCACTCTGAGGGGGTACAGCTTTTTCCTCCAGAGCTATTGGCCCTGGCATCCTCCTGAGTACCCTACACAACACTATAGATATCCTTCCTAGGCACTTAGGTGAATTCACACTTTAAAACTGTGGTTACTAATAGTTTACCGCTACCTATAATAATAATACTCCAATAGAGAATAATTGATAGTAAGAGAAATAACCAATGAGGGCTAAAATTGTTATTAAATTCTCATGGCAATGATTAGCATTAAATGTTAAGGATTAGTGGTGTTAAGGATTAGTTGTGTTAGGGATTAGTGGTGTTAAGGATTAGTTGTGTTAGGGATTAGTTGTGTTAAGGATTAGTGGTGTTAAGGATTAGATGTGTTAAGGGTTAGTTGTGTTAAGGATTAGTGGTGTTAAGGATTAGTGGTGTTAAGGATTAGTGGTGTTAAGGATTAGATGTGTTAAGGGTTAGTTGTGTTAAGGATTAGTGGTGTTAAGGATTAGGTTTAGCAATGCAATTGCCAATTATAACTCCTACTATCTGAGGTGGTCAGGACTACATCTCACTGTTTCTAGCCAGTGTGTGAATTCAGTGGACACCCCAGCATTATGAGTGTAGTTCAATTGGACAGGGAATAGGCCTTTGTAGAGTAGATAATCTCAATTTAGGTCCAATAGCTATATAAGTGGCCTCCCAATTGGATGATGCTTAAATATAATATCTACTGTATAATAATAATTATTATGACCTTCCAATTGAGTTTTCATAGTCCTGTTATGTAGACCTTGTGAACGGAAATAGGGCACTGCATCGGTCTGGACTCAGTTCGCTATGATAAATAGGGCACTGCATCAGTTTGGATTCAGTGGCTATAGAGTTATCGGGCACTGCATCAGTTTGGATTCAGTGGGTATAGAGTTATCGGGCACTGCATCAGTTTGGATTCAGTGGGTATAGAGTTATCGGGTCCTGCATCAGTTTGGATTCAGTGGGTATAGAGTTATCGTGTACTGCATCAGTTTGGATTCAGTGGGTATAGAGTTATCAGGTCCTGCATCAGTTTGGATTCAGTGGCTATAGAGTTATTACTGCATCAGTTTGGATTCAGTGGGCATAGAGTTATCGTGTACTGCATCAGTCTGGATTCAGTGAGTATAGAGTTATTGGGCACTGAATTCAGTGGGCAAAGAGTTATTAGGCACCTCATCCGTTTGAATTCAGTGGGCAAAGAGTTATTAGGCACCTCATCAGTTTGAACTCAGTGGGCAAAGAGTTATTAGGCACTTCATCAGTGGGTATAGAGTTATCAGGCACTGCATTAGTCTGTTTAATAGCAGCTCAGTACTCCCAGCCATAGGAACTTCTATTCCAGTTTCAGCACCATTAGAGTTAATATTATTCATAGTTCCTCTGAAACCCACAGCAAGTATCATGCAGATTGCACTATAAAATATCAAGCCAAAAATATAATTGGGCACTTTACTATTCTGTACATAATGACACTGTCTCAAATTTTTGGAGAGCTTATAAAGCTTGTTTATCATTCTCTACACACCAAAGAAAATAAATTAGCCTCTTCTCCCAATACCAAGTACAGTGAGGGGGGGACAAGGTTCACAAATGCCTCTTTAGAGGGCAGTAAGCCTAGACTTTAGGTTTGAAGTAGTATGAAGCTACCCACTGCTACCAGGAGGGTAGAGTAAGCTGAGAGTAAAGGGGTTCATTTAATAGGGGTGTGTGTGTGTGTGTTCAGAAAGGCAGTATGCTTAGACCTTAGAAGTAGTGCTGAGCACACATGGAGAATAAAGTAATGTTGGGAACCTGTCCCTCCCAGGCTGTTTTTTGTACCCAATGTGATTAAACAATCACTTGTTTTGGGTGCATGTAGATGTGTCTCCATGGAAGATGGGTCATGTATGTTGCTAGGCTTCACTCTAGGAAGGCCACCAGAGTCTAAGCTAGTGTAGAAATATTATAGAGATAGTCATTGGAATTAGTTCCACCTTCACTGGAGATATCCTCATCTAAGGGGGTTTGGAATGTAGGGGTATATAGCTATAATGGGTTGAGGGGAGGGGGGTTCTTCATCCTAGGGGTTGGCATTGAGGAATTCCATAGTATATAGGGGTGTTTTCATCCCAATAGAACCTCAACTCCCTAAAATGGTATACAGTAGAACCCCTCTATTCCAACCTCCTGAAATGAGGACATCTCTGTATACAGTGGAACCCTCTATTCCAACTCCCTGAAATGAGGACATCTCTGTATACAGTGGAACCCCTCTATTTCAACACCCTGAAATGAGACCACCTTTGTATACAGTGGAACCCCTCTATTCCAACACCCTGAAATGAGGACACCTCTGTATACAGTGGAACTAATAAGTTGACCTCTGTACACAACCTCAGTGACAACATGACCTTGCAAAGTACAAGGAAGCGTAGCTAATCTATAGTAGAGATAACTTATTATCACAGAAATATGAGTTAATAATGAGATCTACAGGAAACACATAACAAATATTTCACTGCCCATTTCTCATAAACACCTAACCACATTTATACCCCTAAATGACCAGAATCAGAGATAGGCACATTCTGTGGCTCCAAATGAGGGTCAGCTGAGCTGCTCATGCCAAACACTCTATCTAGCCTGCTGGTAATAGCTAAATTTTGACACACTGTATTGCCAATAATGTTTGAGTTTGGACACCCAGTACAATAGCTAGGTACTGTAGCCACACACAGCTGGAAGTCACAAGTAGGACCTTTTTTGTGTGTGTATTAACACAGCATAGGAGTCTGGTCTACTAGGACTAGCAGCCCAACATTATATCCTAGACAGTTTACCTAGTACATCCACACACCAAATACCTCCTGGTCCCCACAGGCTTAGACATCTGGGTTTTGAGACCGCAGGATGGTCTAACCTTACAACAAACTAACATAGAACTGCAGAATTTACAGCTTCAACTAATATTACAACTGAATTAAGGTCCCCGCCTAACCAAATGGCAACATGTCTCCAGTATAACAAAGCCAGGCAGACATTACAACCTTACAACCCCAACAACACCTCTAAACCAACCCCTACTTGTAACCCAGATACCAAACTAGTACTTACCTCCACAACCTTAATCTGATACAGAAAACAAGCCGGCCCACTTATACTAACAAGATAATTAATTGATATCTAATTACGTTTCCAAGTAACATACAAACCTCAGACATCTTCCTCAACTCCACCTTATAAACAAGAAACAAGGTAAGTTTTCCTCCTGGGGCATGCTAGCCCCAGCCAGCCACCAGCTGAAATGTTATTAACATCTACAAAATGCTATTAACCCATACAAATTTTATTAATTAGTACTAGCTGATAACAATACCAAGCTGGATGACAGCCCCACCACATACTGACTAGCATTCCAAGACAAACACAATCCAAAACTAGTCAGTTTACTCCAAGGGAGGCCATTATCCTATTAAACCATTAACCTAAACTATGTTTAATGGACACTTCTCTATACTCTGAGTCCCGGATTACCAAGTTGTGCTGAGAATTTAGTATGTGTGGCCTAGAGGTTTGTCATGTCTCTCTCTATTTCAGGGAATGAGTATATGCAAGATTATAGTGGTGTGTACTAGGGACAAAGAGATACTTTTTTTCCTGTTGAAATGAAGACACCTCTGGATATATATACAGTGGAACCCCTCTATTTCAGGAAAAGAGGGGTTCCATCACATACAGAGGTATTCTCATTTCTAGGGTATAGGAATAGAGGGTTTCCACTGCATATAGAGGTATAGTGTAGTGCTGGCTGTGCTGGCAGAGATGTGTTAATTCACCTCCTCTTATAATTAAACACAAAACCACAGAGTTCAGGTCATCATCATTAGGTCAGGCCATTACAATACCCCAACCCCCCACAAAACAACCCAAAGATAAATTCATATCCACAAAACTAACTTTCTTGTGTGTTCTGGAACACACTAGCACTCAGTCCCCAACACAAGAACAACCAGCTGCTAGTGAATAAGTAACTCAATACATACATAGCTAAATTCCCTCCACAAACCTCCCAATACAACCAGACAAAAAGGAAAAACAAACAACTGACAACCATCATTACAGGCTGTTACAACCTGTGTGGTCATGGTTAGCTACAACCTCTGTGTGGCTATGGGCAACAGAGTTTGTTATTTTCAAGAATTCCTCAGTATTTGCAGCAAGATAATCATGTCTCTCTAAACCCAGATATTTTAAAATGATAGTCTCTATGTCCCCAGTCCAACACACAACAGACTCCAGCAGGCTGTGAAGGCACTGAACGAACTAGTAAATACTCAGCATCAATTTAACACCTCATTACAGATAATTAGAGATATTATTTCCGATTTTATAATTAATGTACAAAACTTATAGGAAATTTCCAGAACCAATCCCCTGAAATGAGGACACCTATGTATACAGTGGAACCTCTCTATTCCTACCCCCTGAAATGAGGGCACATCTGTATACAGTGGAACATTTCTATTCCAACTCTCTGAAATGAGGACACCTCTGTATTAAGGACACTTTAATTTTCCCCAAAGGTGTCCAGAATAGAGGTTCCACTGTAGCTAAAATGTCTGTTAACTATTGAGCAGTACACTACTAGTAAACTATTGCAGTACTTGTAAATTATTGAGCAGTACTTGTAAACTATTGAGCAGTACTTGTAAACTATTGAGTAGTACTTGTAAACTACTTGTAAATTAAGACTTACTGAAAGTGAGAGATGAACAAATGGCAATAATGAGGCACACTATATACAGCTCCTTCGCTAAAATATACTGAATAAGAAAGGAGTCACTATTGAAATGATTACACTTTGAAACCAACCCCCATGAACAACTGTATACAGTAGAACACCTCTATTCCAACTCCTTGAAATGAAGACACCTCTGTATACAGTGGAGCTCCTCTATTCCAACACCCTGAAATGAGGACACCTCTGTATACAGTGGAACTCCTCTATTCCAACCCCCTGAAATGAGGACACTTTAGTACAAGATACCAAGAAGTCAATAGCTCTCACTGCCCACCCCTTCCCCCTCCCCTCCCTCCCCACCCCTCCCCCCTCCCTAATATTCCAATTTCAGTAACCTAAATAAAGTTCATGCCTAGACGAGTTCTTAGCTGGGAAAGTATGTGATGTCTTCATATGAAAGACATGTATCTCCCCATTTAATTGCTTATGTAATTACAGGGAAGCTACCCCCACGAAAACACAATATACCTATCCCGTTACAAAATACAAATCAACCCTAAATTAAGCTGGGGGGGGGGGGACACCACAGTGACTAGCATACCTTCTCCATTATGTAAGGACGTTATGTATGGGAATAGTACATTTACAAATTATCTAGACTCCAGACACACATTTTTTTTAAAAAGTCCTTTTCTTCCTCTCACTCTTATTTACAAATTGTAAAGGATGCCATCTAAATACCATTATTGTAGACTCGTAGACTTGAAGACTCCCCAAAGCTCCCAAAATAAGGATGTTACAGCTAACAATCTTACAGAATCTTTTCCCTCCCCTCTAACAGTCACCCCTTAAAGACACATGGGAGTACAGGTTACTATATTTAGTACCCAATAGAGACAGAATGCAAGTTTGTGGTTGGGCAGTACCAAGACTTCATCCACAAGTTAACAGAGCTTGAAAAGTTACCATTTTTTTAACCAGTAGATGTATCTACCAATAATCTACTGTTTTAACCAGTAGATTATTATTATTATTATTATTATTATTATTATTATTATTATTATTATATCTGTAACTATACAATGAATATAATTATTATAGATCTAAATTTTTCACACAAAATTAATATTGATTATAAGCACAAAAAATTCCTTTGTGTTCTAATAAACCGTTTCACATAAAATAAACTACACAAAAATTTATTCAGTGGGATCTATATAACCATTTCACACAAAAATAAATTGCATAATTTTTTAAATAAAATTTTTACTGCACTCATAATTTTTTTTACTGGAAATATCCCACAAAGAAAGTGTTATTTAACAACCAAAACATTACACGGAATTTCTAGCTATGCAGTGACACAGTTCCTATACAACCCTTCCCACCATCCCATTCCCAAATACTCACACAGGTGTAGGCTCTGTAGATATAATAGATATAGACCAGTCCATAAACTCCATCTGCCAGGCCAAACAGGTAAAACAGGTATTTAACACCATGATGCACCTTATTCACAATGCAAAAGACTACCACGAACCCTAAATAGGAGGTTAATGTTGATTAGATGAACAGGTTAAAGTTATGATAACAGCTTAGAGTTTGAAGGGTTAATTTAAAGAAAGTGTAACCTGAGTAGAGGGGTTAATATCAATAAAATTTAGTGAGACTACTTACCTATTAGAACTTCTGTGAATATAACAGATACTACCATAAGATTAGTCAAAGGAAATGGGCAATGAGTGATATAGTAGTCACGGCTACAAAGAAGGGGAAAAAAAGAGTAAAGGGTCGTTAACTTTTCCATAATGGTAAAGGGTATCCATATCTATAAACTCACATATATATGACATACACTTGCGGACTAGCCGTTATAATGGTGAGCGAGATAAGTACAGGAACCCTGCATGTAAGCATAAAGCAGTAATCAGCCATAGAGTAACTGTACATTTCCTGGGGTGGAACAACTTGCTTCCACGGGAGCAACTTACTTACAATAAATACTTCCGAACTCTATAGTAGGGAAGTCGGCACAAGTGGTAGGCGATGTGCCCCCAGAAATAGTGCCACATCTCCTTTTCGCTCACTAATTTTCACACCTTCGAAATACGGGAGAGGGAGTGGCAAAAACCGATTGACCTCTGCACCTTCCTTAATTATGCATAGTTTGTATAAGTATAAATATGGCTGAAGAGTACGAGAGAATATCTTTAGTGAAAAATACTGTATTCATTTATCAGATACCGCCCAGAGCGTCCAATAGAGCCGTGAGGTGAGGAAAGTAACGGGGATGAGCTATAAATTAAGACAAGCTTCTTTTTTCCAGAGCTGCAGAGTGGAACCTTACCGACCCTAGCTGGAAAGGTCGCCTGAAAATCATCTCCAAAGGCGACAAATGTATGGTGAAGTTGGAAGACAAGATTAGTGGTAAAACATTAGACTCCTGTACACGTAGTTCTTCTGATATTATGAACTTTTCTACAGGAGAACTATTTGCAATGTGTCCAGTTGATGCCCATCCTGGGGTAGCTGTGGAACCAGTATCAGACTCTAGCAGGTATTTCATTCTGAGACTACTGGATCCCTCAGGTATATTTCATGCATGTGGTAACACTATATACCAGTACCCCACACTCCACAATGAGTATGTCTGGCTTTGATGAAGAGGGTTCCTATTAATTCAGAGTGTGTTTGCTTCAGTGAAAAGAGTATTAAATTTTCCATGTTATTATTTTCTATCAGCATTTTGCTTTCTTCCTCTGTGTTACATATCTGTTTTTATTGCAGGTCGTCATGCATTTGTGGGGTTGGGTTTTGAGGACAGAGGTGATTCATTCGACTTTAATGTAACTTTACAAGATCATTTCAAGTCAGTCTAGCCGGAACGTAACTTTGGGAGTCTTGTTGATGCAAGTTTTGTGTGTTCTCTTTCAGACAAGTCCGACAGAGTGAAGAAATAGCAAAGGAAGAAGCTAAACCTATTGAGCACAAAGATTACAGCTTAAAGGAGGGACAAAAGATCAAGATAAGCCTCAATGTGAGACCACCTGTTACATACATATCCCTGTTCTATTCCACCTTAATTTGAGACCATCCATTACATACACCCTGTTCTATTCCACTTTAATGTGAGACCACCCATTACATTTATATCTGTTCTTAATGTGAGACCACCCATTACATACATATCCCTGTTCTATTCCACCTTAAAGTTAGACCACCCATTACATATGTATTTGTTCTATTCCACTATAATGTGAGACTACCCATATCATCCTTTAAAACAATAGTAAGAGAATATTGTTCAGTGAAAACACCACACACACTACACGTAAATAAATCTACTTGTCCAACTGGTAGTGGGTTTTGAGGGTGCACATACACCCTCCACCCATAAAAACTAATTACTGTTGCTAAGGGTAAATAACTACTCTGGAACTGCTTGGAGTAGCAACATGCAACAAGCACTGATCCATAAAAGAGCTATAACATTACTATACACTCTAAAAATTATTATTATGCTAGGAATGATCCTAGTTGAGCAGCTGTCCATCTTAGGAACCGCTCGCTGGATCCACAGTAATATTATATCTGGTCTGGAATAAGTATTCCATGTGTCTAAGCATGGATAATTAGAAAAATAAAATTGAAATTGATGTTATGTGACCTAGAAGCACAGTGAAAGAAGCCTGCAGACCAAGAATGAGTCATGTACATCTAGTGATCTCTGAGATGGACAGTTGTTTTATTTGATATCAGCCATAGCTTGTACCCTACACTTTCAGTTTTTAGCATGTGTAGTAATGTTGTTACTTTTTCCAGCGTTATTTATCCTTAGCAACTGTGTGTGGGTGTGTGGGTGTGTGGGTGTAAATAATTAATGCTGTTTTGCAGAAGAGGACAACTGAATCATCTGGGAAAGCTCAGAGTTCACATAACATAGGTCAGTTAAAATTTTGACCAAAATTCTAACATAACCTACCTCATGTTCTCTGCCCATGACGTACAACAGGGATGACACCAGGGGGAGCATTACTTCCACCCCCCTCATCAGGAATAGCTCGCCCCCTCAACCCCCCTCCAACTAAACAGACAGTGGCAGCAGCCAAGGATGACTGGGGAGCATTTGCTGGTTTTGGAGACACTGCTGGAGGAGATCAGGCCAGTAGTGGTGGTGGTGGTGGTGGGGGAAACTGGGTCCAGTTTTAATTTGCCTTGAATATGTGGTCATGTGTATTATCTAACTGATAACAAAAATGTCATTTTTTAAATTTCTAACAAATGTGGATTATTTGATAATACTCACTAACTAACAGTAAAATTAATGTGGAGTTGAAATATTTCTGATTTTTTCAGAAACAGTACCATTAATATAGTATTCAGGGTAATTTAAGAGCTCATAGCCCCTATGAGGTAGTATATTATGATCAGTACTATAGCAATAAGAGCAAATATGATAACAAGTGTGTAAGCATTAACCGAGTGATGCTGGTCCAGTCCAAGCTCATGAAGGTGCATTTCAGCCACATGCAGTCCTGGATTCTTCTCCAAACTCTTCTTGAAGAAGTAAGCTGCTTCTTCATATTTTTCCAATGCCTTGTACACTTCTCCAAGCGTAAAGTACTGAAGCCAGGCGTGATTATACGAGTCTGATGACTTCATGTGTAGAGATCGTTTTGCCAAGAAAACAGCATCATCATAGAACTTGAGGTTGAACAAAACTCTTGCAAGATTTAGGAGGAGATCAGGATGGTCAGGTGAAATAGAGAGAGCCTTACGGAAGCATTCTATTGAGTGCTGTGTATTGCCCTTGATGCGCCAAAAGTTTCCTATTTGGTTGAGAACTGTGAGAGATTCTGGATTCTGGGCAAAGATGAAAATAGATTATTATAGAGGTGGCCCAGGGATGCATACAAACAGAATATTAGGGATAGAACAGTTCTTCATAGCTTTAAAGATTACAATGGAAGCCCAGGGCTAAAAATGAATCGAGTATTTTTAAAGAGACGGAATTCAATATAATAGTCTACCCCCACCCACCCAACAAAATGGGGGTGTGGTGGGTCCAAATATACCACCCCCTGTATGTATGGTATGTAACAGATCTAATGCAGTGGTATATACTGACACATTACCCTAATATAGTTTCATAGTTCACATGTGACATGGCACGAATTTCTTGCCAATGCACTTCATCCATCACATTCTCATAAGCTCTGTGGCCTTAAGGATTTCAGTTAATGTTTTATGAAACCAGTCACATCATGAACCACAGCTCATTACAAGGACTAACTTCTTGATAAGCTCTTCTGAGGCCCATTTCCACATCAAACAAGTTCACTGCATTGTCAGTTTCTGATTTCTTGAAGATCATAGCAACTTCTGGCTCAGGAAATAACTGGAGTTCATTCCTCCTGGCAATTCCTTTGAGAAAGTCATAGACAGTGTATTCAACAGGTTCTCCACATGTCAGGGGGATGGGATGGGCTTCTGCCATTTCATCTGCACTCCTAAAAGTATCATGCCAATGATTGAGTAAGTATAACAGTAGAACTTATACAAAGGACCTTTGTAATATTAGAGACCGTCCTTAATTTAGAGGCAATATATAGTGGAACCAGAGATCCAGGAGGTGGGGGATTCAGGATCCACCCCTATTAACAATGTTATGTTAAAAATTAGACCATTTTATTGCCTCTGAAGGCATTCTAGCAAAGTCAAATTTGAGGGGACACACCCCTCCCACTTACTATAAACCTTACAGGCATGTAGTTGGCATGTCAGACTTACTTGGACCCCCACCTTTCATTGATGAATCCCACCCCTTGGAATCTGTACTTTATAAAAGTTGTGGAAAGGACCTTGGAAACTGGGTCACTATATAGAGGTTGTCCTCAATTAAAAAACAGTATAAGTCGGGGGACAGGACAAGTGGAGGTTGTCCTTCAGAGTGTCCTCTATCAGAGGTTCCACTGTATTAGGGATAGGACAAGTGTCCTTTGTATGGAGGGTGTCCTTATTTCAGAGTGTCTTATCAGAGGTTCCATCTTATACACAGCTTAATTTCAACCCTTTTGAGCAGGATGGGTAGATACTAGTCACTAGTGCCACTGACTAGGGACAAGCACATTATGCTAATTTTCCAGCCTATTTATGCTATGCTATTCTTTTAACCCTATTATGCTTTTGCACCAGCTCCTATTACTTATGCTTACATTATGCTCAAAAAAATTCATTTTACATACAAAAAAAAACAACAAAAAAACATGACAGTCAGGATTGAACTCTGTTGAATTGCAACATGAATGATGCCTCTACATAATCTTCAAGAAAATTCATCTGTTCATTGATAGTGACATCAGAATCAGGATCAGCACTAGAGCTAGCACTGGAGCTAGAACTACTCTTAGAATCAGCCATAATAGGCTATAAACTACTAGCATACACAAAGTTCCACCAACAACCTTGCTACAGACCACAGTGCTGCCAGGCTACTGCATTATTATATATGGCTATGCATCCCAGTGCAACTGTGCAAGCTATAATATTGATGTTAAAGTCACTCCAAGCCTAATTGTTAAGTTCAGTGAGTGCTGAGTAGGCTCCAGTAAATTATGCCTGGCATAATTGGAGCATAATAGGGAGCTTCAACCATTATGGTTGGCATAGTTTGGAATTGATCATGACTGACTAGTACATGCCCTAAGTGCATGTTGTAGCTAGTTAGCTGAATTAGTCCTAATGGAGTTTTCCTGCTCTAGTACTTCTAATCCTGAAATTGAGAGTAGTAGCAGCAGTGAATCATGAGTGAGAGCTCTTTAGTTCAACTGCTTCATTGCTAAGTAGATTAAGAGCCTCTACTAAGTCTGATTTGTGTTGAAAAAGGAAGATACTGACTCAATTTGTTCTAAAAAAGTAGGGCATAATGGGTAGAATTCAGAGTATAATAGGGTTAGATTTTGAGCAATGCTCCAAAGCATAATGGGCAAAAATTTGAGCATAATTTACTGGACTCTAGTGCTGAGTGCACTGACACACATCCAACCCAACTTTAATAGCTACTAAGTAGAAAACACATCATTACATGTACTAAAACACCACCACCACATTACTCTCTGTCATTTAAAGGAAGATTAGACCCTTTCATGAGGAAGTTTCTCTGGATTAGTGAACTTGGTTAGACTTTAACTAATCAAAAAAGGTTGTTTTAATTAAATTGCTGTAAATACAGACAATGTTAGCTCAATGGCTCTTCAATTAGGGTATAGGTTATTATTTAGAACACTTTCAAAGCAGAGTCTTCCTAGTCTAGCAGCATTCATTTTAATGTAGCTGCCATTTGCACTCTAAATTAAAATTAATAAGAGACACCTAATGACTTATAATTCAAGATGCAGTGACTCTTCAATTAGGGCATCTCCATAATTAGAAAACTCTTCAATTGGAGTGTCTCCATAATTAGAAAATTTATGGTATGCCAATATAATATATAAAATTCACACTGCTCACATGAGCCCTGATCCATCAGGGTTTCGTGGTTGCTTCAACCCCCTGTCACCCCCTTGATGACATTCCCCTCTTTCATCAGTACCACTCTCTCCCGTGTTCCTGAGACACCTTGACACCACTTTAACTGCCTCAATCTTGTCACCAATGCAACAAGAACCAGTGAATTGTCTCCTGAAAACCCCATGGCCTGAACCTCCTCTATTCAGTGAACCCTCAGATCCACCAGTTTTTGCTGAATACCGAAGCAAAAGTGCAAACTCAGGGTCAGTGGCAGATAAATGGTACAAGTCATCATTTTCTACTTCATTCTGATTTTTTACTGCTGGTGAATCTAGACTCGGGGTTGCTGAAATAATAACATCGTCTGAGAGTTTCCAGTGAGTTACTCCCACAGTTTTTGACACAGCCAAAAGGAGAAGGGACTGGACAAACCACACAATGATGCTCGTAGACCTAACATGTAGTGTTGAGGCGTACAGAAACGAATTGGGCATCATAAGTTCGTTTTACACCTTACTGTTACTGACCTAACTATGCACTTTGAACCTAACTTGACCTCTATCTATGTACTTTGAACTCCAACTTCGAAGATGGATGAAGAAAGTGACCTGCAAGCAGTAATGGGTTTTTCAGGCTTTGGTAAGGTCCCACCACATAAAACTACATATACTTTAGTCTCATCCTTCAACAGGGAGAAAGTCAGCCATGAAGTTTGATGTGGAGAAGATGTTTGAAGAAACGAGAAGAACTGCTAAGGCCTATTCTGAGGAAATCACAGGTACTATAGTTAGGTACAGTGTTCTTCTCCAACATAGTACAGTGGATATCTTCCATTGGTGTAAGTGCTATCTCAGCATTACAGTGAAACCATCTATTCTGGATACCTTGTGACAAATTGAAGTGTCCTAGTTGGGTGGGGGTTGAAGGAGGGAGTCCTCATTTGTTAATTATTAACACACAAGCTGCTGTACTCAATGTAGAAGTGTCTTCTTTTCAAGGGATAAAAAAGGGGTTCTACTGTATACATAAGTGTCCTCATTTCAGGGGGTTGAGTTTCCACTGTATACAGAGGTATCCTCATTTCAGGGGGTTGGAATAGACTGTCATACAGAGAATGTGTTATATGTGATGAAAATTAACATGGAGGTGTGCCAATGTGTGCTTCTATGTAGCAAAGATCATGAAAGAACGTCTATCATCTGGGAGTGGTGAGGGATTTCACGAGGTGAAAGATCAAAATGAAGATGACGATGACTGCATTGGTCCTCCCCTTCCACCCAGTCACAAGGTAGACACCTCAGTAGCTGATACAACTCTATAGCAGTTTATAGAATGCAGAATTTGATGTATAGAGGTAACTTAGTTAAAGGAATTTTTCGCTGACCTAAACAGACTGTAGTAACTGGCACAAGTAGGAGAGTGTACCTTGTTACTTTCAGATGGTTCATTTTTTATGTTGGGATGTGAGAATGTACTTATATAGATAATTATCTGACAATCTGGACTCATGATGATCATTACCAATTTGCTATGCTAATATTACTTTCATCTGCATTCAGAGACTGGATAATAGAACTAGTATTACTTTGAACTTTGAACTTTGAACTTGTTATTAGGATTTATTTTTACTTTATGATGTGACGAAAATTTAATCAATGAATAAAAATTTGCAACATAGAGAATGACGAAATGATGATGGATAGCTGGTGGATATTTCTGGCTATACATTAGAACATTGCTTCCATGCAAAATATACTGCTTCACGATGATATATCATATTAATATGGTCTAGTACAGTTCCACTATATATAATAAATCACCTGAAATGAGGACACTCTGTATACAGTAGAACCCTCTATTCCAACTCCCTGAAATGAGGACACCTCTGTATACAGTAGAACCCCTCTATTCCAACCCCCTGAAATGAGGACACCTCTGTATACAGTAGAACCCCTCTATTCCAACCCCCTTAAATGAGGACACCTCTGTATACAGTGGAACTCCTCTATTCCAACTCCCTGAAATGAGGACACCTCTGTATACAGTAGAACCCCTCTATTCCAACCCCCTGAAATGAGGACACCTCTGTATACAGTAGAACCCCTCTATTCCAACCCCCTTAAATGAGGACACCTCTGTATACAGTGGAACTCCTCTATTCCAACCCCCTGAAATGAGGACACCTCTGTATACAGTAGAACCCCTCTATTCCAACCCCCTGAATTGAGGAAACCTCTTATAGTGGAACCATCAATTCCAACACCCTGAAATGAGAATGGTGATTGATTGGTGACTACCCCCCACCCCGAGTAAACATGCTTTAACTTTAACTCACTGAAGGAGTTTCTGCAATGTGGGGTTTGATTTAATTCGCCATATTATTGCTGCTGCTTGTAGTGAGTGCCAAGTGAGTTCCAACTAAGTCTGGGAGCACTTTTGTTCAGAGATAAAACTCTAGATTCTGAGTTCTTTGGATGAGGGCTAATCATTGGTATTTTATTTTTAGTCCAGAGGTGGGCCTGTGGAGGGCAGTAAAGAAGAAGAAGAAGAAGAAGAGGAAGAAACAGAAGAAGAAGTGGATATTGAAGATGATGTAATAATCACATGACAATCAGGTGATATGCTTTTCACCTCAACCTTCCAGGAATTTGAGAGACAGTTTCCTGTTTCCCATGAAGTGGTGTTGGAGCACGGAAACAAACCCGTCTCAGCCCTCTGTATGGATCCATCTGGAGCCAGAGTGGTGACAGGAGGGTATGACTATGAAGTCCAATTCTGGGACTTTGGTGGGATGGACTCGTCCCACCAGTCCTTCCGGACTATTCGTCCATGTGAGAGGTGTGATCAACAAAGTTATTGATAATATTGTGTCCAGAGGGAAGGTTTTAAATTATCCATTGAAGCTGGCCTGTGGGGTGGACATAATATGTGTACATGTGAGTATGCATGCATGTGAGTGTGTGTACTTGTGTGTAGTGTGTGCATGTGTGTAGTGTGTGCACGTGTGTAGTGTGTGCACGTTGTAGTGTGTGCATGTGTGTAGTGTGTGCATGTGTGTAGTGTGTGCACGTGTGTAGTGTGTGCACGTGTGTAGTGTGTGCACGTGTGTAATGTGTGTAGTGTGTGCACGTGTGTAGTGTGTGCGTAGTGTGTGTAGTGTGTGCACGTGTGTAGTGTGTGCACGTGTGTAGTGTGTGCACGTGTGTAGTGTGTGCACATGTGTAGTGTGTGTAGTGTGTAGTGTGCATACATGTGCAAATCAATACTATTTTTATCATCCCAGCCACCAGATCTGCTCCCTTCAGTACAGCAATACAGGTGACTCTATATTGGTAGCGTCAGGCAGTGCACAGGTAAACTAAGAGTCATAATATATGGATTGTGTACATGTTGGACATATCTAGGCTAAAGTTCTGGACCGAGATGGCCACCAGAAAATGGAATGTCCAAAAGGCTGGCAGTATAATGCTGACATGGCCCACACTGATGTAAGTCTGTAGGAAATCTGGACAATAGATTACACTGTACTGTAAATTTTCCAGTATTTTCATAAGCCAGTATAATTAAAATAATTCGAGTATATAGGAAGTCACTTCCATTTGTTTCCGTTTTTTTCTTTTTTATATATCTGATCATAATTCTCTTATACTTGGTCCAAAAAAGTTGATCTTCTAGTCAAAATGCTGCTCATTTAAAGAGCTTTCTGATGGTATATTAAGTTCGTACTTTCCAACAACCTAGAGTTGTGAGTCAAAAGGTCATAACCCCCCTCTAATGTTTTTAAGGCAAATTCTGTACATTCAAATAAAAGAGCAGGAAAAGAGCTTTCAGAAAATTTCTTCTTTTTTTTTTTTTTTCATTTTGGACAATGTGGTGTGGTAATAGTTAAAAGTAGTGCATGAAGTCAGGCAAGCTAACTTAGGCTAGGTTGTTGGAAAGTAAGAACTTAGAGAGCTCTTTAAATGAGCAACATTTTGAGTAGAAGATCAACTTAAGTATAAGAGAATATGATCAGATATAAAAAAGAAAAATTGACCTGAAGACCCCCTTAAATCTGTGCAATCTTGATTTTTTATAGGGACATATTTCTATGTTGAACTCCGCATGCTGGCACCCCAAGGTCAAAGAACAGTTCCTGACTTGTTCCAATGATTGGTAAGACCTTCCTCTCCTCCCCTCCCCTCCCTCCTCCCCTTGCAGAGCTCTTTAGGTCTTTAGTGTCAGCTAATAGTATGGTACCACATCTTCTTAATCGGCCATGCTTGAATAATAACCGATTTCTCTCTATTAAATGGCAATCTTTGCAGTTCCCTTCGTTTATGGGATGTTAATGTGACCAAGAAGCATCTTCATGTCATCAAAGCCAGAGACAGACATGGTACATGCCGTATAGCAGTTTCTATTAAATATATCAATTTATCAGAGAATATAATTATGACCAAAAATTAGTTTATTGGTGATCTTTTCCAAATCAAATAGCATGAACCTCTATGTGGTATGTGGTATCCATTAGTGAACACATGACACCACTTGACCTCTGTCTTGACTTTCTCTCTCCAGGTAGAAGGGCAGCTGTTTCCTCGTGCACGTTTACCAAAGATGGGAAGATGATAGCAGGGGCCATGACTGATGGTAGCATACAGCTATGGAAAAATACAGGCAATTTCGTAAGGAACAAGAAAAGGAGACTCTTGTTGTTTTATTGTTCCTATATGGAATCCAATTCTAATAGTTTTATAGGTTATCACACTGGAACCCTCTATCCAACCCCCGGAAATGAGGACACTTCTGTGTACACTGGAACCCTCTATCCAACCCCCGGAAATGAGGACACTTCTGTGTACACTGGAACCCTCTATCCAACCCCCGGAAATGAGGACACTTCTGTGTACACTGGAACCCTCTATCCAACCCCCGGAAATGAGGACACCTCTGTGTACAGTGGAACCTCTCTATTCCAACCCCCGGAAATGAGGACACTTCTGTGTACACTGGAACCCTCTATCCAGCCCCCGGAAATGAGGACACCTCTGTGTACAGTGGAACCTCTCTATTCCAACCCCCTAAAATGAGGACACCTCTGCATACAGTGGAACCTCTCTATTCCAACCCCCTAAAATGAGGACACCTCCGGAATCCCTCTATTCCAACCCCCTAAAATGAGGACACCTCTGGAACCCCTCTATTCCAACACCCTGAAACGAAGATCCAAACAACAGCTTGTGCATTAATAGCACTTCATTCCCTAAATGAGGTCACCCCTCTAATCAGGACCGTTTATCTGTCCCAAGGTGTCCAGATTAGAGAGGTTCCACTGTGTAGTGTTCTATGGCACTATTGATTGTTCCAAAGCAACAGTCACATCGCTTAATAGACCACTTTCGCTTTTGTAGACACGATCAAATATTCAACAGTACGATGCACACACTCCCAGTTCTGAAACTTCTTGTCTCACCTTCTCTCATGATCATCAGACACTTATATCCAGAGGAGGCAAGGAATCTGTCTGTCTGTCTGTCTGTCTGTCTGTCTGTCCATCCAGGAATCAATTGATGGTTACATTGTAGGTGATGGCACACTGAAGCTCTGGGATATCCGAGCATTCAAGAAGCCAGTTGGTACAGTCAGTGGATTAGAGAATCTTTATTTAGGGTGAGTTGAATAGTTTGTAAGATGTGAACAGTTTTAGTGAATGCATTAAATTTCCTTCTTCCTCTTTGTAGAACTGACTGTGTGTTTAGTCCAGATGAGAAGATAATAATGACAGGGACTTCAGTTCGTAAGGGACAGGTAAGGCAAGGAAACAGACAGATAGGCAGGCAGGCAGACAGGCAGGCAGACTGACTGACTGACTGACTGACTGACTGACTGACTGACAGACAGACAGACAGACAGACAGACAGACAGACAGACAGACAGACAGACAGACAGACAGACATGCAGGCAGGCAGGAAGGCAGATAGACAGACAGACAGACAGACAGGTAGACTGACTGACTGACTGACTGAAAGGACTGTGATAATTGTAATGTCTTCATTAACCACTCAGGGAAGTGGGAAGCTGATGTTCTTTGATAGAAACTTGAATCAAGTCCATCAAATTGATGCATCAGAGACGGTAGGTAAAGTAACACTCAAGGGTCATTTTAACCCTTAACCTTACCCGAACTAGCTTAGTAGCACTTTAACTTTTTTTGTTCTTCCTTTTAGAGCGTATGTCGCTGTACATGGCATCCCAAACTGAATCAGATAGTGATAGGATGTGCAGATGGAAAAGCAAAAGTATACTTTAGTCCAAAGTATAGTTTACGGTAAGCACTATGGCAGATGACCAAAGAGGATAGATATTATGGTGGATAAAAGGAATTATAGTTTCCAACCAGTATTCTATAGTTTATACTATGGTTTCCAAACAGTTTACAAGCAATATACTGTAGTTTCCAAGCAATATTCCAATAGTTAACAAGCAATATCCAATAGTCTCCTATTGTATAGTAAACTTAATATTAGGTTTTCGACTTATTTATAGAGGAGCTAAACTCAGTATTGTCAAGAAGAGGAGAAAGAAAGAAGTGGCAGAGATATCTCTAAATGCCCCCATCATCACACGTAAGTATACTTGGATTCAGCTAAAGTGCAACTGCTAGAGTATGGCACCTGGAAGATGTTCCATTGTACTAAACCATTGGGAAATTTCACTGGCTTTAATTCAGAGATAATATACATAGTGGGACCTCTCTACAAAGGATACATTGGAACTCTCCTTCATGTATCATATTCATGTATCATAGAGTAACTTCACTTTCTAGTAGGGACAACCAGACCCCATCCATAGCACAAAATTATGCCTCGATTTCTCTCTCACATTTCCTGCTGAATAAAATTAAAGTCCAACTATACAGAATCCATCACCACCTGAGATAACTGGGAGGTACATGAAGGATTATGAACTGTTCCACCAAAGGATTGCATGTCAATGGAAGAAAATCCTATCAAGATATTTACTGAAAGCTTAATAAAAGTAACCATATGGTAAAGGATCACCACCATATGCAAAGTCCTGAGATTTATGGTTCAGTTCTTTCACAGAGCCAGTGATTGTGTTCTTAGCTAATTTGACACTACTCCACTATTTACTATACAGTAAACCAGTTACTGTAACTAGGGAGAGGCTATATAAAAATTAAAAGGTGTTCTAGGTAGGTATGTCTAAAGCATCATAACATGTGGTGACAAGTATATATAACACATACACCTGGCTTTCCATTATAGTTTACTTAGGACAGATCTTACCTCAAGTAGCAGGTGTGGTGGTGCATGGTTTACTTAAAAAATGAATGGAAAAGGGAAAATATCTTGGAAATGAAGGGAATGCAGGGAGGATGGATGAGGCTACTATGCATAAAAAGTACACAAACAAGTGAAGAAATGAAACTGTTATCCTTGCACAGCACAAACCTTCCCTCCTATTACACATCTTGATGATCCTTGATGAACTACTGCATTGAATAATGAAGTTATTATACTCCAGAACAAAACCTCCCTTCTCCCCCTATATCAGATGTTTCTGAGGTACCACTATGCTCCATCCATTATCAAACTTCTACACTGGATAACAGTCATTCTGCCAATCTGTCATCATTCCCTTCATTTCCAAGAAATTTTTTTCCTCTCATAGAATCAGAGTTAAACTAATAGAAGAACCAGTACACATTTGTGACTTTCAACAAAGTTAAATATCTTTATTAGGAGGTTTCACTGCACCAAAATCAAATGAATATACTTTTTTTTGACATCTCCACTAGCTCATGCTCTGCCCATGTTCCGTGACAACCAATCAAAGAGTCTGAAAAGAAGACGAGAAAAGGAGAGAGCGAATCCTGTTCTTTCCCATAAACCAGAACCCCCCTTACCTGGGAAAGGGGCAGGAGGGAGAGTGGGAACGGGAAGCTCTTTGGGGGCTTACGTTAGGAAGATTGTGGCACTGGAAAAGGTGGTGGACAAGGATATGGATCCTCGTGAAGCTCTCCTGAAATATGCCAAGTCTGCCTCAGATAATCCTTACTGGGTAGCACCAGCTTATAAAGGGTAATGTGTTTAATGTTCTATATTAAACAGAGTCATTGTATAAGCAGGCCACCTCTGTTTACATTGTCCTAGGAGGGTCACTGTTAAAAACAGACCACCTCTGTCCTAAGGTCACTGCATAAGCAGGCCACCCCTATCCTAGGAGGGTCACCTATCTCTTACATTGTCCTAAGAGAGTCACTGCATAAGCAGGCCACCCCTATTTGCATTATCCTAGGAGGGTCACCTATCTCTTACATTGTCCTAAGAGAGTCACTGCATAAGCAGGCCACCTCTGTTACAATTGTCCTATAGGAGGGTCACTGTTAAAAACCACTTCTCTCTTACATTGTTCTAAGGTCACTGTATAAGCAGGCCATCTCTGTAGTACCTCTTTTCAGTGATAGAACCCTTGTATTAGATTGCTATTTCCTACAGAACTCAACCACAACCAGTATTTCAAGAAGAAAGCAGAGACAGTGATGAAGAAACCTAATACATACAAGACCTATCAACTTAACAGTGTAGATTAATGGGAGTGGCTTATTTTGTAACAATTAATATTCAGCATTAGTATATAGCTAACACGTTCTTATAGATGAAACTGGAAAAGTGGTTCACAATCACTGACACACAAGTACATGTAGGATTCTTGAAGTGTTTAGCAGTGCCAGTAATTAATGGAAAGTGGATGAAAGTTATTATCATACAATGGCAATACATTTCTCTACGTGTATGTAGTATTAATGGAAAAAACCACACAAAAAAATTATCAATGTCAGCACAACTTTCAGTATATTATAATATTCTACAAGTAGCTAGTTCAGAGAAGGACACATTTGGCCGAGGATGTTCCTCCTCTGCTGACACTTTTTCTTTGTTGCAATACTGAGTTCAGCATGTCCTGCCAGAAAATCTGCAAAAATGATAGATAACACTGATTTTGCTAGTTTAATAAACTTTCTACTAACCCCCCCCCCCCCCCCCCCTTCCATTATCATCATTCTCATGGGTATTTTAATAGTGAGAAACAGATAAACACTTGCAAAAACAGATTTTATTGTGAATGCAAAACCATAAGTTGTTACACAGGGAAATACAAATACAAGAACCTAGTATACTGTAATAAGCTCCCATATCTATCCTTAGAGGCTTTCTCCTCTGCCCTCATACTCCTTTGGCAACTGGTACAGATGTTATTGCAGTCGCTTGTTAATCGGCTTTCAAGAAAATTAGATTGTGTCTTTTATTCAGAGGTAATCTCAAATGTGTCCCGTATTCAGAGGTAATCTTAATGTTTCCTGTATTCAGAGGTAATCTCAATGTGTCGTTTAATCAGAGGGTTCATTATGAAACACTGACAAATCATGCACACTTGTGTAGCATGATACTATCTACTTCCAGGGTTAATGGAGGTGAATGAACTTTTAAGGTATCTTAATGGAGGTGAATGGGGACCTATCTAATTACAAAGTTCCTAGTTGTGTATCTTAATTCACTACAGATCTAATGTGTCCCTGGAATTTCAAAGTTCACTTGAGGATAAATAGACTTATCTAATTATTTAGAGTTCCTAGCCTGGTAGCCTGGTATCTCATTTCACTACAGATCTAATGCGTGAGACCTATTTGTTGACTGGGGAAAAATTTAACCTGGGTAGGTGGCAAAAAAATAAAATAAAAAAAAAAAAAATAAATAAAAAAATTAGAGGCAAGCTAGCTGCATATCTGCCCCATAAGCTGTTACTACACCTACAGAATGCACAAGGCTCAAAAAAATAATGATAAATAAATAAATAAACAAACAAACAAACAAACAACAAACAAACAAACAAACAAAAATAATAAATGAACATGTGTATATGGTCACCTAAAACTACATTTCTTACTGTTAACAGAAACATGCACTATGATTTTTCTGCTCAACTTCCAGCTTAACATTTCTCTAATTCCCTATAGGTCCAAAAGTACCCAATATTAGCTTCAATACAGACCTGGACATTTTACGGCCTTGAGGTCGGGTAATTAGAACATAAATCAAAACATAGGCCTCCATTTATGCTGTACACACAATATGGCTGTGTTGCTTTTATTTTTGAAAAGATTATCCTTTTTTTTTTTTAATTTTTTATTTAAGTAGTGAAGCACTTGCTAGTATATAGAAACCAATAAAAATATACAATTTGATGGGGAAAATTAAGTTCAAGTTAGGGCCCCCAACACACCTTGGGTTTCTAAAGTGGACCCTCATAAAAAATTAATTGCTCAAATCCTCCTTTAATAGCTGCTGAAGTTTATTTTGGTCTTACCTGGTAACAGGTAAAGGCCTCAGGAGCAGTCTTGGGTGTGTCAACAGTACGAAACTCAAAGGGACCCTTGGTTAGGACACGCCCATCTTCATTCCAGGTGAATAAACATGCACCCACTGATGTGTAGAATGGACTCAGTCGATAGACATATATCTGAGGTACATAGATATACACACAGAGGTGTTTATATAGAGTAGTACCTGTATATAGTGGTCAGGGGTCACCCTTGGGACACCACCAGTTGGCTGTTATATAGAGGTGGTCTGTTTATACAGTGGAACCTGTATATAGTGGTCACCCTTGGGACACCACCAGTTGGCTGTTATATAGAGGTGGTCTGCTTATACAGTGTAACCTGTATATAGTGGTCACCCTTGGGACACCACCAGTTGGCTGTTATATAGAGGTGGTCTGCTTATACAGTGGAACCTGTATATAGTGGTCACCCTTGGGACACAACCAGTTGGCTGAGGAGTACAGTGGAGCCTGTATAGTGTGGTCACCCTTGGAAACCAATTGAAGGGAGGGGGGTACATGGATGTGGATGGGACTTAAAAAATACCTTTTCTGGGGCCACAAAGAAGTCGATGATATAGTTATTGAGTTCCTTAAGCTGTTCTTTGATGTTTTCTTGGAAGAAATCAATCACTTTTCCAGTTATAATGGTGTCCTTGTAATGAACCACATTGGGGAAGTATATGCTGTTATTGTACTGGGATAGCCCATTCAGCTCATTCTGCGAGGAAGAAGGGTAGGTAGATAAGTATGAAGGGGTAATACATAAAAGATGTCTTCTCTGATGGTATGGACTAATAATAATGCTTATAAAGGATCAGGGTTCTCTCCTTGTTAACCACGCCCAAAACCACACCCATTCATCTGGCCACACCCAAAGTCAATTCTACTTTCAGCATTACCTTAATAAACTAGGTAGCAAATGTATAACAGCCTCCCTCAACAGAGGTGGAGTGTTATAGGGTTATCTCCTCCCCATAAGGAGGGACTCGGTACTAAGGTGAAGGTACAAAATGGTGCATGAGCGGTCTCATCGATGGTGCATGTAGAGGACTATCATTGGTGCTAGCAGTAATATAGTTACTACCATTATTCAGTATTACTCACATTATAGACGAAACCTCTGAAGATCATACCAGCGTTATCAGGAATATATTCTAGCCATCGACACACACTCAAGGACACCTGTACACCTTCTACTCCTCCAAAAGCCTTCAACTTATTCAAATCCTGCACATAATCAATAATAATATTATGAATAATATTATAAGAGCTGCCAATTTTCAAAGCCAAGCACAGACACTTCTATATAGGGCCATAGACAAGAGTAGAAGCAGCAAACACAAGGAGGCTAGATAGATAATGACTAATGTAATAAGCATTAGACTTGATAGTTCTACAGTCAAACCCTCTATTCCTATGAGGACACCTCTGCATGCAGTGGAAACCCTCTATTCCTATGAGGACACCTCTGCATGCAGTGGAAACCCTCTATTCCTATGAGGACACCTCTGCATGCAGTGGAAACCCTCTATTCCTATGAGGACATCTCTGCATGCAGTGGAAACCCTCTATTCCTATGAGGACACCTCTGCATGCAGTGGAAACCCTCTATTCCTATGAGGACATCTCTGTATGCAGTGGAAACCCTCTATTCCTATGAGGACATCTCTGTATGCAGTGGAAACCCTCTATTCCTATGAGGACATCTCTGTATACAGTGGAAACCCTCTATTTCTATGAGGACATCTACAGTGGAAACCCTCTATTCCTATGAGGACATCTAGAGTAGAAACCCTCTATTCCAATGAGGACACCTGTATACAGCTTGAATAGAGGAGTGGCCTCTAGGTGAATGTTAATGCAAACAACAAGTTATTTGGGACATATCTAAATGTCATTTCAGGGGGTTGCAATAGAGGGGGTTCCATTGTAGTTTCTTACTAGGGACTACATAGATACATATTTTCCTTTTAAATCACTTCTGTCTGTGTGAGCTCCTTTTCCCCTTACATTTCTAATCTGAACACTACTTCTGAGCTGTTCGAGAGCAGCCTTGCCATCTTGGACACGGTAGAGAGCTCCTGTCACCCGCCCAAAAGCCCGAAGAATTTGATTGTCCAGAGGTTCGGTCTTGGCTGCTTTGTGTTGATGTTCTTCCAGTTTCTGTCAGACAAGAGAAAGTATATTTTGTGATCTTCTCTCCTCGTCACTCACCTTCTTCCGAGCAGGTTTACTCTTTGATTTTTCCTCTTCGTTTTTGGTATCCTCACTTTCTTTCTTATCCTCATTTTCAGCAACCTGAATTTCACCATCTGAAAGTATTGTAATGTATTGTAATGTAATGTAATGTATTGTAATGTAATGTATTGTATTGTAATGTATTGTATTGTATTGTAATGTATTGTAATATATTGTATTGTATTGTAATGTATTGTATTGTATTGTATTGTATTGTAATGTATTGTATTGTATTGTAATGTATTGTAATGTATTGTAATGTATTGTATTGTAATGTATTGTAATGTATTGTAATGTATTGTATTGTAATGTATTGTATTGTAATGTATTGTAATGTATTGTAATGTATTGTAATGTATTGTATTGTAATGTATTGTAATGGTGTTATTGGATGAGCATTGTGTCCGCTATAATAATTATTTCCATTCTAATTACCTTGTTTATCGTCTTTAACTGGTGTTACTTCTTTCTTTTCTCCTGCCTCTCCTTCGGCAGGGGTTTCTTCCTTTGGTGCCTCCTTTACTTCTTTTGCTTCTTCCTTTGGTTCTTCTGACTTATTAGCTGATTCCTCAGCCTTTCCCTCATCTGCTGCTGTATATATAATTATGTATATTATAGGATAACCACCTCTATATAACAGCCAACTGGTAGTGTCCCACTATATACAGGTTCCACTGTATAAGCAGACCACCTCTGTATAACAGCCAACTGGTTGTGTCCCAAGGATGACAGGTTCCACTGTATAAGCAGACCACCTCTGTATAACAGCCAACTGGTTGTGTCCCAAGGGTGACCACTATATACAGGTTACACTGTATAAGCAGACCACCTCTGTATAACAGCCAACTGGTTGTGTCCCAAGGGTGACCACTATATACAGGTTCCACTGTATAAGCAGACTACCTCTGTATAACAGCCAACTGGTTGTGTCCCAAGGGTGATCACTATATACAGGTTCCACTGTATAAGCAGACCACCTCTGTATAACAGCCAACTGGTTGTGTCCCAAGGGTGACCACTATATACAGGTTCCACTGTATAAGCAGACCACTTCTGCCAACTGGTTATGTCCCAAGGGTGAACACTATATACAGGTTCCACTGTATAAGCAGACCACCTCTGCCAACTGGTTATGTCCCAAGGGTGAACACTATATACAGGTTCCACTGTATAAGCAGACCACCTCTGTATAATAGCCAACTGGTGGTGTCTCAAGAGTGACCACTATATACAGGTTCCAGTACAGTATAAAGAAGAGAGTTACCACTCAATAACTCCCTCCCCTCAACTTACCATTTTCTATCTCAACTTGGACAGTCACCTCTGCAGACTTTTCCTCATCTTCACATTTTGGTGGAACAGCTCCATCTTCCACTGGTTTGGGTTCTTCTTCAGCTTCTTTCTTTCCAGCCTTCACATTCTCTACAAGGATATTTATCCCAACTTTTAGAATGCTGACAAAACCTACCAAATTCTAGGTAACAAGATGTTTGTCACATGTACACTAACAGGCCTAGGTCTCACAATATTGAAAGCTAGCTAACAGGTTTTGACAAGCAAGGAAACAGTGGTCTAACATTAAGGTCAATGTTTGGCAAATTAACCACATGAGTCTGTGGAATGAAGCCAAATAGAATCACTATTCATCACACCATTAGCAGCACTATTATTAAAAAGGTTAATTTGTGCTGAGTGGGTGTACTTATTATTAGTAAGGTCACAAGATCACTATCCGTAGGCAATCACTGAATTATCATCTGCAAAACACAAATAGATGTTAACCTCAAAACAACAGGACAGATTAAAGTGCTCTGATTAGAGGGGTGGACTCACTGTTAATGTCAATACACATACTGTGATTTGGGCAAGTGTCCTTTTACAGAGATGTAACTGGCTTTATAGAGTAATTAGTTAGACCACAACTTCTCTAAATTTGAACTCTCTACTCTAACCCCCCTGAAATGAGGACACCTCTGTATACAGTGGAACCTCTCTATTCCAACCCCCTGAAATGAGGACACCTCTGTATACAGTGGAACTCTCCCCTGAAATAAGACACCTCTGTATACAGTGGAACTCCTCTATTTCAACCCCCTGAAATAAGAACACCTCTGTATACAGTGGAACTCCTCTATTTCAACCCCCTGAAATAAGAACACCTCTGTATTATGGACACTTGGAAATAACAGTTTGTGTATTAACATTAATAGAACTTCACAGGACACCTCTCTAACCAGGATATTTTATCTGTCCCAAAGTGTCCAGAATAGAGAGGCTCCACTATATATTTTACTCATCAGTCACCAATATAGAATCAAACTGTGCTAAGTTATATTGAAGAAGTCAAGGTGAACAAGAGAATCTTTCCCCTTCATTCCATCTAGATAACCCTCCCCCCACCCCACCCACCAGTAAACAGACAAACCTTCCAACTTATGCTTTTTCTTGGCATCAGCACTATTTGCACGAGAGCGAGAACGTCGTAAGGATGCCCTTAACTTATTCATCCCCCTCTTGAAGGCACCAGGATGATACTCCTGATCTTTCCAGATAGAATACGCACAAAAGGATTGTTTCTCCACTTCCAGGGCATTGATGACCGAGTCCCTTATGGTCTGAATGAAATTCTCTTCATTTTTGTCCAAGATGGAATCCTTGGCACTCCTGTGGGTGGGGTTGGATGGGGTGGAGTAGTTAAGAAGAATTTAAGATATGATTTTAATTATAGGATACTGTACACCAACAGATGTCAGCCATGCTATAGTATTTAATTTGTTAGCTATTCTCATAGAGACAACTTAATTTGTAGACAATGTGGCCCTAGCTTTGTCCAAAGTAGTACATACATGAAGGCAGACAGGCTAACTCTTACTAGGTTGTTGGAAAGTAAGAACTTGGTATACCACCAGAAAACTCTTTAAATGGGCAACATTTTAAGACCAAGATAAACTTTTTTGGACTAAGTATTAGAGAATATGAGCAAATATTTAAAAAAAAAAAAATGGGGATAAAGTGGTTTAGTTACCTCAAGTGAACAATCATTATAGTACAGATTGTTCTTTAGTGACCAGAAATATCTAATTGATGGTTTTTTCCAAGCCTAATGAGGAATAGTCTTGTAGTGATAGTAACAAGTTACATAAGAGACATTTTGGGCCCTGAAACTGGAAGTTGGGCTTAAAAAATGATGTTTCTATCAATTAACAGCAAGAAATTTGGTTTCAGTTATGTTGGATATCCCAGTGTGTTGCTAAGACGGTCAATCACAGAGCTTAATTGTCTCAGAGGAAGTTGGGGTGTATTGGGACATCCCAGTGTGTCTAAGCCTGTGGCACAGAACCCACATGGCTAGATTGCCCATATATGTATACATGTTTTTGAGGTCTGGTTGTGGTCAATGGTACTTGTTTATGGAATACATAGATAGCTAGCACAACCTTGTCTTGTTAATATTTTGTTTAAAATAATTATAGCGGTCACCCTTGCCTTGGACACAACCAGTTGGCTGTTATACAGAGGTAGTCTGCTTATACAGTGGAACCTGTATGTAGTGGTCACCCTTGAGACACAACCAGTTGGCTGTTATACAGAAGTGGCCTGCTTATACAGTGGAACCTGTATATAGTGGTCACCCTTGGGACACCACCAGTTGGCTGTTATACAGAGGTGGTCTGCTCATACAGTGGAACCTGTATATAGTGGTCATCCTTGGGACACAACCAGTTGACTGTTATACAGAGATAGCCTGCTTATACAGTGGAACCTGTATATAGTGGTCACCCTTGGGACACAACCAGTTGACTGTTATACAGAGGTGGTCTGCTTATACAGTGGAACCTGTATATAGTGGTCACCCTTGGGACACAACCAGTTGGCTGTTATACAGAGGTGGTCTGCTTATACAGTGTAACCTGTATATAGTGGTCACCCTTGGGACACAACCAGTTGGCTGTTATACAGAGGTGGTCTGCTTATACAGTGGAACCTGTATATAGTGGTCATCCTTGGGACACAACCAGTTGACTGTTATACAGAGGTAGCCTGCTTATACAGTGGAACCTGTATATAGTGGTCACCCTTGGGACACAACCAGTTGGCTGTTATACAGAGGTGGTCTACTTATACAGTGGAACCTGTCATCCTTGGGACACACCCAGTTGGCTGTTATACAGAGGTGGTCTGCTTATACAGTGGAACCTGTATATAGTGGTCACCCTTGGGACACAACCAGTTGGCTGTTATACAGAGGTGACCTGCTTATACAGTGGAATCTTTATAGCTAGCAACAACTAGGCAGTTCACACACAATTTTAAAGGGGTTCCTATAATTACTGTCTTACTCCCACAACATATCAAATCTGACCACTAAACCAACAGAAATCTTAGATAAGGTCTTAGAATGAGGTAGTAAGCAGCATCAAAGCATTATTTTGATCACAACAAGCAATAGCAGGAACTTTCCCTGGCCATGCCTACTCCACTTGAACCCACAGGATACCTCTCTAATCATGACATTTTAATTTTAATTTGAAATGTTGTTTGGCACCACATTTCTAAAGAGTGATATATTACACCATTTCTTAGACTGGTGGGATAGAGTGTAATCTTTAAGTATGCAACAACTGGGTAATAGGAGAGAGGGGGAGGTTCTACCTACATCAATGCTGAATTGTACTCTGACCTGTCGTTGATCCTTACAAGTGCACCATCACCCTCATAGAGTTCTATGGCAGAGTTGATCCTGTCCTGCAGGCCATTGAGGACTTGTTGCTGTCCCTCTGTCAGGTCACCTTGTACACTCAGTGCTTCAATCTATATAGATAATTCATAATAGAGTGAAACCTCTCTATAAAGGACACATTGGGACCTTGGAAACTGTCCTTTATATGGAAGTTGTCCATATTCAGAGGTAATATACAGTGGAATTCTAAAGGACACAATGTGACCTTGGAAACTGTCCTGGTACTTTATGGCTGTTCTAATATAAGGCATAGTTTAGAGACAGGAAAAGTGTCCTGTTCCACTGCCAGGACTAATTTAATTCCACCAATCCAATGACTCACCTCTTCTTTTGAGAGAGTAATAAACTCTGTCTGAAGAGCAACATTTTTGAGCTGCTCAAAATGATGCTGAAGACTGTGTACCTGCTTGAAGTAAAAGTTCCTAATGATGGAGGAAAAAAGAGAGAAGAGTTCCTTTAATATATATTGCTCTCATCTTGGAATATAAAAATTTAGTAAAACATATTGTCTGTATTATATCAGAGGCCACACACATCACACAACGTACACATGCAGTTACTGTTATCCAATAGCTTCACTTTATCCCTTAGTCAAAATATAGCTAGGACAGACACATGACCACTCAAAAAGAAGCCCTAATGAAAATCTAACCAGAGCCCTACTAGAAGAGATTAGCTGCTTATGTACCACATTTTTTGTGTTCCCTTTAAGGAAGGACTGCATATATTCCAAATTAATATCCAAATACAGCCTCTCCCACAGTATAGCCCCCTCCCACAGGTGTCTTCAAGTTTCATTAGATTTTGGAGGTTGTATTACAGTAGGTGGGGGGAGAGAAAGGGGGAGGGGAGGGGGGGTCTAAGGATGAAATATTACTGTCCATTAAAACATCTTAAGCAGTGGCGGCGGAACAGGTCCGGCAGACCCGGCGAGCGCCGGACCAATCTACTACCCTCACCTGTGGGATTCTTTCCAAGTCTGAAGACGACTCTATGACACTACAGACTGTGGACTATCTAGCTAGCTTGCGCTTAGCTCTAATATAATAATAATAATTATTATTATATTTTATGTTCTAAATTATTATTAATGCTTATCAATTTGCCCCGCCCTCTTCTCAATTATGGCAGTGCGTTCTACAGCACTTGGTCAGTTCAAGGGCTATGCGTTTCCTAAGTCCTGGAAAAGAGGAAAGGTAACCATAGGCTATTAGCTTGGCTTTGCCCTACCAATCAATTCAAGCTTCCTCCGCCCCTGTTAAGAAAACAGCAGATGTGAATTCTTTATAATAATAGTGAATACAGTAAAGCAAATTCTTTAATTCCAATTTCAGTTTTGTATTAAACTACCATATAAATTCCTACTCCAGTGTAGTTAGTTTATTGACCCAGTACCCTTTGGGATCTCCTGCTACTTAGGGGCTGCCTATGCACTATCTATAGCCACTTTAGGACAAATTTTATGCACAAATTAGCTAGGTATCCAAACTGAGTTCACTTAAATCCGACCTACGGCTAACTTCAATGCAGGACAGGTCTATCAATAATACTGGAAGAATGATTTGTGTACTCGGGGGTCTGCATGTGCTCAGGAACTGATGCCTGCCAGTGTCTATGTGCTCAGGAGTGCTAGTGTCCCATGTGCCAAGGAGTCTGCTAGTGTCCCATGTGCCAAGGAGTCTGCTAGTGTCCCATGTGCCAAGGAGTCTACTAGTGTTCCATGTCTTGAGGAGTCTGCTAGTGTTCAGTAGTTTTAGAAACCAGTAAGTTATATTTGCCAGGGTTCAAGTGAACACAAGTGGACATTAGTACAGCTATAAACTATAGACAACTTTAAGAGCGGTTTTGTATTACTTGATTGACCAGATCAAAGTTTTTTTAGTTGACCTGTGGTAGTAATTACAACTGGCTATTAATATGAGCATTCCAGATAACACAAGAGTTCAAATCAAGTGATTTTAATGACAATAATATAAATTTTAATTTACATTCCAAACCCGGCTAATGAATGAAAGGGGGAGGTATTGGCTGATGAAGGGGTGGGAGGTCAAACTGACTAATGGCTAATGAAAGGGGGAGGTTTTGGCTGATGAAGTGGTTAACCAATAATGGTCAGTGAAGGGAGGAATATTAAAGACGCAGGTCTCTCTCCCAATCTTAGAATGTTTTGGCTAGAATCTCACCAATAATTGAAATCATAAGTCAGTGAATTCCAGTTTTGGGAGGCTATTAGCCCATACACCAAATTTGCCAGTAATAAGATACAGCACTCCATAACACTAATTACATACATTCTAGCAAGTAGTTCGAGACATCATCATAGAGTGAACAGGTCAACTTCCAAACTAAACACCTCTATATAAGGACATCAAGGTCCCAGAGGTCCCACATACTGTAAATTCATTCCATGCAGAACTAACAATTCTACACAGCTCTTTTACAAATGAATACCACCCACTCAAGTCGAACAGTGAAACCCCATCACACCAAAATGAGATTATTTAATTAGAAACCTTCACCGAGGGGACACCACAGACTAGTACTGGCCTTGCAGGTTAAGGAGACCACAGGCAGAGCTCCATCAAGGTGGCTACAGTTAGACCACAACAAGTACTTCAGTAACTGCTTATACTATAAATAGATATATCTATAAATAGAATGCTTTAAGCACCCATTATCAACAAAGCATTTTTCATTTATTGACTGCCAAGGTTGACAAGAGGCCACACCAATATGTCATCTGTGACTTCACTAGATCAAAAAGCATGTTATAGAGTTAAGTGTGCATTGGCAGTCTTTAATCAGCCAGCTTTGTCAAGAACATTTCTTGTCTATGTATACTGGCTATCAGGACCTCCATCTACATAGAGGACAGCAGTTATATTTCATCTTATCTCTATTCAAGACACTATATGATACCAGAATTTTATGATAATAAATGTCTGGGAACCATTTCTATTTATTATGCAGGACACCGTTTCTATTTATTATGCAGGACACCGTTTCTATTTATTAGGCAGGACACCGTTTCTATTTATTAGGCAGGACACCGTTTCTATTTATTAGGCAGGACACCGTTTCTATTTATTAGGCAGGACACCGTTTCTATTTATTAGGCAGGACACCGTTTCTATTTATTATGCAGGACGCTGTTTCTATATTATGCAGGACATTTATTATGCAGGACACTATCTGTATTCAGCATATACATCTCTCAGTATGGTTCCATTTGGCACAAACACAACAGTATAAGACAGAAGTTTCCCGAGCTTACTTAAGACAGAGCTGATTTCAAATCTTGGACAAGGGAAGGGAATGATTATAATTCTCCTACCAAAAAGGGAAAGTTTGCATAGCAAGTAATGCCAGGAAGATGTCCACATACGGCGTATGATAACTTTTACTGCATGCAAACAGTCTTAATATTAATATGCAATGAGTAGTTAAAGATTGCTGTAAATATTGTCTTAGTCAACGATGTATTGACTATGTGAAGCACGCTTAAACTTACAAGTACTTTTTTCCATGCACTATCAAGATTCTAGATAACTTGAATCTATTATTTGACTATTATTTAATAAACTAACAAACACTTCCCCACTGATCCAGAAAGCTCAAGACTTCTCTTCTTAGGACTTTCATGCTCTTAGCATACCTCCTATATCTTACTCTAGATCCCTATACACTAATTTATGGCCTTTGCTGATAGTTTTGATAGCAGCTAATAGCATAGTGCACCACAACTCTGCCCTGTAGTCAATAGGCTTGATTCTTGGGCCAGAAATCAAACTGGCTTAAAAGAAAAATGAGTACTTATAGTGAAACTCATAGTAAACAGTTCTTGGAACTTTTTTTTACATGATTTCTTGCATAGAACTTGACAAAATATTGCCTCAGACATGATGTGGTTTCTTGTACAAGAAGTATTTATTACTATCACTACCAATGTCTATTGATAAACTGTTACTCCTCATTGGCCTTGGAATAGCACATCAATCAGAGAGTTCAGGTTACCAAAGGACAGTCTGTGCTAAAATGATTGCTTAATTAAGCATAACTGGAGCTAATTATTCCATATGGCTCAAACTTCTGTAGTTTACAACACCTTTTGCAAAATACCTTTGACAAAATGCTACCCCCACATTACGCTACCATAGAAATGCTAGCTGGGACAAATGCTTCATTACACCCCTTGGCCTCCATCATGTTCTGCTGCAATTCCCAGGAGGATGTGAAAATATGTTAGATTAAAAACATTTACTGAATAGAAGATTATGTTGAAACAGAGTACAATAAATTTTGAGAGGGGGTAGGGATGGGGGGGTGGGAGAGGGGGCAGGGGTGGGGGTGGGAGAGGGGGAGAAAGGGAGGTGGGAGGATTTAATTTTTAGTTAGTTACCACATATCTATCTTCTTAAACCTCCAAAAAGGGCTGGGATCTGACACCTTGACCTTATCAAACCACTTGGGACTATGGGAAGCCCAATTAAAACCATAAATATATTCTAAACAGAGGATTTTGTACCACTAAACTTTTGCATCCATAAATCTCTTCTACTTCAAAAACCAAAATTGGCAAGAAGTTGCTCTGCTATTCAATTCTGAAACTCTTTTCAGTATCTAAACTCAAGAATTGGCAGCAAAGACAGGTCATGCCCACTTCAAGCTACAAAATTAGGACATTCTTCTTGACCAAGGATTTGGCAGAGGTTTCTTCCAACAGACATAATGAGAGATACTTACCACAAAATAACCATCTTTAATTGAAAAACATCCCAGGCACTATAAAATGAGGTGTAACTTTCCAACTTTTTACCCAAGATTTGGCAAAAAGTTTACTATGTAGACAACACTATGATACCACAGGAATCCAGCTCCATCAATGAAGTAAATCTATCCTGACTGAATTTTGAATGCACAAGTTTAGCATTCATTAACCACCTAGCAACCCACCTAAAACTTAAGTCACTCAACCACCCTGTAAGGAGGTAACCCTTTACACATACCCTAATTGGCTACCTAACAGAGCTAAGAGCTAATAGTCCCTCCCTGCTTACACCTAAGCATGTAGATTAATTAACACAGAACAACCTAAAAATTGACCTCACACCCCTAGTCAGATTTTTACCAGACCACTACACCAAATCTGGCTTAGTTAAATCCATACAATTATGTATGTAGTGACTCAATGGTCAATGGTAGCTTTTGTATAGGGTAGCCATCCTATGAGGTTATTGCATACTGGAAGAAGTTTCTTCCAACACAGCTGATTATTACATGCACTTTCTCCATCAATCTTGGTCATTGTCTGGCCCTTCACCCACATCCCACGTCCAAACTCACCTGAAATTTTCTACCTCGCTCTCAGGGAGACCCTTTGAGAGGATATCTTCAGTAGATAACCAGTGTGGAGAACCCTCGGGAGTGATAACAACCGGCTAAATGGGTAGATACACAAAATGTGTCAAGAATTTGATGAATTTTGTCTGCATCTTCACACACCCACGGCTGGAAGACCCCTCTATGCAAGTTAACACCCAGAACCAGGGAATACTACCTTAGCAACTGGAGAACATACTAACAATATCCTATAACCGCCCCAGCAACTAGAGGACACAACAAAAAAATGTTATTATCAGTACCCACAGATAGCTAGCAATGTCTCTACAGCAACCATCGTCTCAGTACACAGGAAAGCACCATACCCAGGCAATAATAGAGGTAGCTACTAAGCTTATAATAAAGCAACATGTAGCTCAGTAAGTTTCTAGCCTATACAGGCTCACCAGAAGAGCCTAGGTGTTTGTAAGCCAGAGGTGACAGACAAAAAAGCTGCTAATCATTCTACACTAAGTACTAAATGATAAGTAACAGCTCAGGAGAGAACAATACACTGACACCTTGAAAACAAACCTCTTCTGGTTCAGGCTCCGGCTTCGGCTTTGGCTCTGGCTCAGGCTTTGCTTTCTCATCTGCTCCCTCTTCGGGCTTATCGTTCTCCCCTGCTTCGTCCTCCCCTGTCTTGTCTTCTTCGGCTTTCTCGTCTTTCTCAGGTTCCTGGGTTTTTTCAACCTCCGGCCCCTCATCCTCAGCTGGTCTCTCTTCTGAAGTTGCAACCGGCTCTTGCACCTCCTCTAGCTTGGACTCTGCAGCTTCAGGTGATTCAGGTTGGGGGGATTCCACATTCTTCTCCTCTCCCTCCGTAGTTTCTGGAACGGCTGGTTGTTCTTCCAGCTGCTCCAGCTGCTCCGGAGCTGGTTCAACTTCTGTCTCAGACATTTCTAACTTGTCGAAAGTTGCAGATTCTCCTAAAGAATTCGACCACAAAATCAATTTATCCCGCAAACTGGTTACGGATTTTATTTTTATTACTAATAATTATAATTAAAAATTCTATCAGTGTGTCAGCGCACGCGCACATAATAAGCTACTAGCTTAGAGCTAGCTCTAGATTACGTAATATAGATATAGAGCTAGCTAGCTAGAGAGAGGTTGTCGTTAGCGCGCGCCGGGCGGCGGCGGGCAAATTATGTCATGCGAGTTGCACGTGAAGGTTTCACACGCCTGAGTGTGACGTAAGCTAGCAGTCAGTGTTTATCTCGTGAGTGTGTGTAACCAGGTCGGTGTGAAGAACTTTGCTGAATAGAGGGGATTCTACTTATAATCTTGTAAAGTTTGGCGGTGTTTCAATGTCTTTAGGCCGGTTTCCAGGATTCGATGATGACCCTTTCTTCACTGGGTGAGCAGTGGTTTAATAGTGAATGTAGATATAATTATACGTTTCTATATTCACTAATAGTTTTTGTTGTACAGGGCCATGCCGTCAATGGGTTTTCCATCATTCCCTATGTTTGGCCACCATCAACAGCTGCACAGAGTAAGTTCTAACATAACAGGATTTATGTGTGTTATACTTTGGTCATTTGATGTAATTTAAGTACTGTCTACCTGAGCTAGCTACCTACACAGCTACACTGGTAGGAATGTGGGAGGGCTCCTGGGGCCTGACTGTTTAGTTGACTGGCTCCACCCTTCCCCCTCCATATTTTCCTACTTTCCTGGGTTTCCTTGAAGTCTCAACATTGTGTAGTCTATTTTTCTAATTCTCAAAATTCAAAGAATCCAATTAGCTATAGCTAATATTAGACATGAATAGAAAGCTCTCTTAATCAGATTCTGACACAAACAAAGTCTTCATTTACAGACACAATAGAATTGAAATTAAAGAGACTAGATTTTACATGTCTGCAGCTTCAAATTTTTTCTCTGAGAGTATTAGGAATTCAGCTACAAGTAGTTGAAGATGTGCTATTTTCATAATCTGATGGGATTTCTTTAATCACAGCATGAATAATTATGGAAAGATACACTCATTGATTCCTCTTTTTCTAACTAGAATTCTAGACTGTTCTAGAATCCACATGTTACATGCATGACTCAGCAAATATGCTGAAGCTTCTGTTGTCTTCACTACAATTAGCCAATACAGCTAGATATCCATCAAGTAGTAGGCCGTCTAGTGCTCACATCAAAAGAATTTAGATGAAGCAGGTTATGGACAAACATGAAGAGGCATTGCATGTAGATTTGGAGTGTGAAGTTAAAATGTTTGGATGCCTTTTAGAAGTGAGGCAAAGATGTCAACTGAACCTACAAATATAGTTATCCTGGAAAGAAAAGCTGATGTATACACTTAGACACTCACGCCATTGCATATCTCTTACGTACTTATCCATAGCATCCATGAGACAAAAAACCAATAACTTAATTATGAACAGATTCTAACAATTAAAGTATCATCTCTTTCTATTGTCATTGACTGAATTTTTGGTAAGTCCTTAACCTGTTTGAGGTTGACCTTTACCTTTTCCTTGATAGCATGGATTGATCTTATGAACTTTTTGATGATAATTAATGGTGTACACCAGCTTTACATGTTGAGATAGTGTTCAGTGTCAACAAAACTTCTCTTCTTGGTAGCTTTTAGAGTACTGATGAATGGTGTATCTCAGGGTAATGAGGGCAAGAATGATAATTTTTTAATGTGGAGGTTATGTTCAGAATCAACAGAATTATAGTGTACAGCTGGTCTTGTAATCAGAGGTAACTACAGTTTGGCTCTATTCCAAAACCATTATTCTTGGTATGCTCAAGCCCATGCCTTCATAGTTGCTTGAGTGCAAGGGAAAAGGCTAAAACATTTTGGTACATGTTCCATGGCATGGCATTGTCTGGCAGTATATCTTGTTTCCTACCTGGAGAGAGTGAAAGGAAAGGTCTGAAGACACTTTTGTTTGCTCATTTACTCATGAACATTCTCAAAGAATTTTTGAGGTTACACCTATATACATGCATTTCAGGAACTAGGACATGCATTCCAGTACTGGTCATATGACTACTCTGATTCCTATAGACACACTTTGATGTGTCCAGTGCTTTGAGCATTTTGATGTCTAGTCAATCATTAGCAGCTAATTGGACATAACTTCTTCACCACCTTTGCACCTGTTGGTATTATTTGTGATGGCCTGGTATTTTTTTGCAGAGACCAGGTCGTCATCAGCTAGCACTAATGGACCCCTTCTCAATGTTTGACAATATGGTAAGTGCCTTTTTTAACTGTACTATGACTTGGGAATATGATAGGTTGGACACCACTCCAAAATGTCCATATCACAGCATGGTGTCCTGTGTAATAAAAAGGTTTTATCATTATTTCAGGATAGAATGATGAGTAGTGCATTCAGTAATCCTGGTGCCCAAGGTGGCCACTTCTATTCCAGTTCTTCTGTCATGAGTTATTCACACAATGGAGATGGAGAACCCAAGATTTATCAAGCTACATCATCAGTTACACAAGGCCCTGGTGGGGTAAGTTCTGGGGAGTGGTTTGTACTGTATGTTAGTTAGAGCCACATCAAAAATTAATTGGATTAGATGGAGCCACCTCCCCACCTAATCGGTTTTATGTTTGTTTTGTTTTTTTTTTTTTTTAATTCTGTGTAATTTTTCATCCACATTTCAGGTCAAAGAAACAAGAAAATCAGAGTATAACTCAGATTTAGGGAAGAAGAAACTGGCCATTGGACACCACATTGGTGAGGATAAGGTCCAATAATGTTATAGGTACATCTTTACTTGAATATACATATATATATCAGGTGATCGATCACACTCCATAGAGAAGAAGCAGGATTTGACAACTAGAGATATTGAAGAACACCAGGAATTTATCAATCTTGATGAATGTATGACCTTCATAATAATTATAGCTTAAAGGGGGTATGCTAGGGAAGTGGTGGAAGGTGAATGCAAGATACAGGGGCATTGTGGTGGAAGGTGAATGCAAGATGTGTGGGAGGGAGGGCATTGTGGTGGAAGGTGAGTGCATTGTAGAGGGTACTGGAGAACATTGTGGTGGAAGGTGAGTGCTTAATACAGGGACCACTGGTGAATGCAAGATACAGGGAGCATTGTGGTTGAGAGTGAATGCACTGTGGAGGGTGATAATGCACATTGTATATTGAAGTATGTGGAGCTAACTAACTACACTTTGTTTCAGCTGATGCAGCTAACTTTGATCAAGAGTGGCAAAGTAGAATAAGATCATTCAGGTACGTGGTTTGTTCACCATGATCTAAATACCCAATTATACTAATGAGATTTGGTTTCAATATGGCTGCCAAACACTAAATGTTATTGTAATGCAATGATAGAACCAGCCATGTGTTGAGATTGAAAAGACTAATTTTTCAAACAGGCATGGTGTTACACCATCTGATTCTAGACCATCCAGACGAGGGATTGGCCTACCATCTATTGATACAAGATCTGGCCTCAGCCATGATAGAGTCTGCCGTTCTCGATCCCCAGAGAAGATCAAGCACAGACCTAAATATGATTCTTCAGCTTTTGATCCCTCTGGTTCTGAAACTCGTGCAAGAAGGAGAGAATACTTGAAAGGTGATGTCAAACGTGACAAAAATGTTCGATTTTGAACCTACCCTGTAACTTTTAATGCTGCTTTAGCTAATGCAACATGCTATTGTTTGCTGTTATAATAAACTTATCTTCATCATCTGAATTCACAAAATATTTGTTACCTGTGAGAAAAGTGAAAGGTTCATTGCACTGTTCCTTATAATGTAATTGCCCATGGAGCTGTAGAATTGGGGCACCTTAAAAACAGGCAAAAATGAACCAGATGTCTCCATTTTTCATATACTATACATGAATAAAAAGAAATGTTAGTTGTTTGTCTTCACTAGTCTTTAGACATTCTAAACTCTTTAGCAACTAATGCTTGTGTTAATCCATGTGCATCCTTTTTAGGGGCAAATCTACTCTCTTGAGCTCCATTAACACAACTGCTAGCTGTGCACGAATGCATGTTGTGGTGACCCATGTAGTAGTTGATACTGCAAACTACTAACTAAAAAAATGACCAACAGAATGCTGCTTGGTGCAAAAATTAACATTGACAATCGGAGGGGGAAGGTCGTTATTATTATGCGTACGCATGCCAGTTAGAGAGGTTGCTAAACTTATATGCATCGTCTTCTTATGTTTACTTGCACATTGCAACTGCCAGGAGTCAAAGATTGGATGGCTACTCCACTCGCCGAAGTTGTTGCCGTGAAGGTTCCCATTCCCAAATACGAGGGTGGATACTACCTACCCATGTTTAATCACAGAAAATTGCCCACGGAGAAGCTAGATTACTTCCTTGTTTTGGACTTTGAAGCTAACTCCAATGAGGGCCAAGGTTGTCCCAATGTCATCGAATTCCCGGTCCTTAAGTTAAATGTCCTGACACTTGAAACTGAGTCCATTTTCCATTCCTATGTCCAACCCATTATCCACCCAAAACTCAGCACATTCATAAAAGAGTTAACTGGAATAACACAGGAAATGGTGGATGGTCAACCAACTCTCCCCAGAGTTCTGGATAATCTCAGTAGCTGGATGAAAAAGGAAGGATTGCTGGACAAAGGGACACATTCTTGTTTTGTGACATGTGGAGACTGCACTGGGACTTAAAAAGTGCTCTCCCAATAAACTGATTATTTACAGATATCGTACCCAGATTATCTCAAACGTTGGATCAATATTAAGAACTACTTTCAGGACATTGTTGGTAAGAAAGGGTCCAGCATGGAGACGATGCTACGTGATTTAAATTTGAGTCTGGATGGTAGGCATCACAGTGGGAATGATGATAGTAAAAACATTGCCAAGATTGTTCGGGAGTTGGCAAGACGTGATGAGCAGTTTAGAAAAGGTCTGGTGAAGCCAAAAACACTTACTTCATCCCAGTTTCAGTGATAATTAATATTTTGCAGGGATATTGTTGGTCCATGCTCACTCACTCACTTTCCCCCACTCATTAACAGTGTTATCACTTTACCTTGGTAAAGGGTCACTTGTATATTTCCCTTTTATTTATTTATTTTTTTTTTTAATTTCTATATATCAGTTATCAAAGTGTATTAAGCATCTAGTTGTATCTATTCCTAGAGCATACACTTCAAAGTTTGCATATAATCATCTGCAACAGCAGCAGCCAATTTAGCTATTGTGGCAACGCAGTGATTATTGTTCCAAAAAACCTCTTTGGGTGACCCTATTATACAGGGTACTTTATGGGAAGTGGGTGAAAAAATATACATCAAGCAAACTAATACTGTCATTGTAGCAGGGAGAGTTTAGATGGAGTCATTGCTTTGACAGTGAATTTACGGATAAATTTCATAGATTCTTTCCCTGCAGCAAAGAAAGAGGTATAGCACTCAATTATCTGAAGTGATGTTTTAGCTTACAAGTCTCCCTCCATTCTTCATCACTCATTAGTCCTCTCCTATGGATTTCTCTCTCCTCAAGACTCACATGAGGATAAATGGACACAACTGGAAAGATAACAATATGTGTGGCAGCACTTAAGAAGAGAAAATTAATATTCGATTTTAGACAGCGGATAAAATATTATTTTTAAATGCTAAATAGTGCTTTAATTAATAGTGACTTAATGACTCAGAGTGTGTGAAATATTGTATTGGAGTGGAGTACTCTATACCTCTACTTCCATGTCCAAATTCTGTGTACCAGAGTCCAATAGGTTTAGGATAGTCATACTTCATTCTAGCAGGGAGACCTTGCTGGACGATGTGCTCAAACTGAGATAGCATTCCTGGGTTCAAATCATGGATGACAAGCTCATACACTCCTGCATAATATAAAAGTGTCCTGAATTAGAGGGATGGATTTCAGAGAGTTGGGGTTCTACTGTATACAGAGGTATCTTGTGTGAATCATTCAACTGAGAAATTGAGAAAATGACATATTTATGTAAGTAATGATACATTAGCACATATATGGTCTAATCACTGATACATATGAATTATTATGAATATAGTGTGTGGTATAAAAATAATCATTCACATAGATCCCTGTTGTACTTACCAAAGCCTTTCACTGGATCCAACCTGGGCTCATACCATGAAAATGGTATCAACAAAGCATTAACCTGTATATATTAAATGAACATTGTGTATCTCTGCAATAACTCGTTATGATTTATGGCTGATGTTACTCACTAGCTCCTAGCATTCTCACCTGCTTGGAGACAAGTGATAACAGCTTTGGGAGATACTTATCTCTCCACTCCTCATTCTCGGCCATTTCCTTCCTAACCTTGGTCCGGTGGGAAACGCTATCTATAGTAAAATGATAGAACAGATCACCATTGCTACAATCCTAAAAAGGGGCTCCATTTCTGGGGGTGAAGTCTAATGCATAAACTAGGGACAGATTCAAATGTCCTTCCATCTACATACCACACCTCCTTACCATATTCCCACAGGTAAAAGACTTCATTCAGGTTACCTATCTCAGTATACCAGGATCCATTCAGCTGGGATTGCTTCATTCTCACAGGAAGCACCTCTTCCACCACCTTCTGGTACTCCCTCATTTTTGAAGGTAATATAGTGTAAGTCCTCAATTCATAAACGTTTCCCCGCTTGCTTTCTGGAACAGTTGAGTTGGATCTGCATGCTAAAGGCGAAGCTATTCGCTTCCCTAAAGTGGAAAGAACTGGGCGCAGGAACATGTTTTATATTATTACAATCAGCTGGTCACCACACCCCTTAGAGGGAAGTAAGCTAGATGGGTGGGGCTAGAAGGTAGAATAGACGGGGCGGTGATAAAACACTTCTTCTACGCCACATCGCTTACTAGTAAGTGAACTGTAGTAGCTTAAATCAGGTGGTGAGGTTAGTGAGGCATTTAGCTAGAGCATGAGCCGATTGCCTACTAAGCTATAGTTATTGGAAGATAGTTATTATATAAGCTCTGATAGTTACGATATCATCCTTCTTGATAGTTACGATTATAATTAGCTAGTACCATCCTTTTCTTGCCTTTCCAGGGTATATTATAATATGGCAGATTCAGAATTATCACAAAAGCTCTCTCGTCAACAGCAGAGAAACGATGGTGAGATAGCTCCTGCAAAGGTTTCACAGTCTGTCTATGCAGAATTCAAAGAGTTCTCTATTCCAGAGATCAAGGAATTCAGAAAGACTTTCCTAAAGTGAGTTCTTCCAATAGAGAACCAAAAGGGCCTCTCTATCTTGGTTCACCTATTTGACATAATAATATTAATACTTTAGTACTCAGAATAACATTTCAGATTACCAGAATTTAATAATTGTAGTGGCTATGTAACACTGGCTATCCAGAGGTAATGTATTGGTTTGAGAGAGGATAAGTCTCCATTTCCTTTCCACAAAATATGATGTGGCTAATTAACTTTCCAGCATAGAGTCAAATGTGATATTACCATCTAAGGATGTACTGACATGCTGGTATTCTTAAGTTTTGGCACTGACACAAGTGCCTTTTAAAAGGTGTATACATTATGTAGTTCATAGTTTGGCCTCTTGTATGTAGAAATAGTCATGCGTGTAATTTGTAAACAGTCACAATATGCAATAATAATTTAGACTATGGCATCTAACAGTAGATCAGTTTCAGATTGTCTGTGAATGTCCCCTAAAACCGTTATTTCCTTATGCCATGTTGCACTACATATAGCTATATAGTGGAATTACCTCATCTATTCCAACCCCTGAAACAAGGACACCTCTGTATTAAGGACACTGTTATGTATCATTGTCACAAAGAACAGCTTGTGTGTTAAACAGTATTAGAACTTCACCCCCTGAAATGAGCCCATCCCTTTAATCAGGACTTTTTAATTTGTGCTAAGGTGTCCAGAATATAGAGATTCCACTGTACTATAGCAAGTAACCACAAAATATTATATAATCATGTTACAAATGACTGTGTGTGACCTCCAGATGCTCTATAATAGATCACTAATTATGCCTTATTAGATATGATGTGGATAAGAGTAATTTTATAGACTTCATGGAATTAAAATTGATGATGGAGAAACTAGGAGAGCCCCAAACTCACCTAGCCCTCAAAGAAATGATCAAGACAGTCGATGAAGATAACGATGGACAAATAAGCTTTAGAGAAGTATGGGACACTTTAACAATTGATCCCTGATATGATAACTTATAAAGTGCATGTTTTTTAACCAGAACCACTTATGATCTAACTATACTCATGCATGTTTTATCTGTACCCTTATGATGATATACAAACATTGAACTTACAGGAATTCAGATTTTATATTGTTGTATTGGTGGTTTATATTGTAGTTTATGCTTATTTTTCGTTTCGCAAAAGAAGGAACACTGGAAATTGATGGTCTAAAAAAGATAGCAGCTACTTGTGATGTGGCTACTGAAGGAGTGGGAGGAGCAAAGAGTTTCTTTGAGGCTAAAGCAAAAGAGGTAACATGTTTTGTGTCTCAAGGGTGGGTGGGGTGATCACTATATACAGATTCTACTGTATAAGCAGGTCACCTCTGTATAACAGCCAACTGGTTGTGTCCCAAGAGTGAACACTATATACAGGTTCCACTGTATAAGCAGACCACCTCTGTATGACAGCCAACTGGTTGTGTTCCAAGGGTGACCACTATATACAGGTTCCACTGTATAAGCAGACCACCTCTGTATAATAGCCAACTGGTTGTGTTCCAAGGGTGAACACTATATACAGGGTTCCACTGTATAAGCAGACCACCTCTGTATAACAGCCAACTGGTTGTGTTCCAAGGGTGAACACTATATACAGGGTTCCACTGTATAAGCAGACCACCTCTGTATAACAGCCAACTGGTTGTTCCAAGGGTGAACACTATATACAGGTTCCACTGTATAAGCAGACCACCTCTGTATAACAGCCAACTGGTTGTGTTCCAAGGGTGAACACTATATACAGGGTTCCACTGTATAAGCAGACCACCTCTGTATAACAGCCAACTGGTTGCGTCTCAAGGGTGACCACTATATACAGGGTTCCACTGTATAAGCAGACCACCTCTGTATAACAGCCTGCCAAGGGTGATCACTACAGTTTATTGTTTAATGATACTCCTTATAAATTATTGTCCTAGGTTGGTGCCAGTGCTAAGTTTGAGCAAGAAATTAAAGAAGAACAGGAAAAGAAGAAACGTGAGCTAGATGAAGCAAAAGAGCGACGAGCAGCATTCAAGGAGAAGGCTGCAATGTGGCACTAAACATTATGATAATACATAGCTACCATAGTATTTTTCACAGCATGTAAATATAATAGTCTTTTTAGCACATTGTATATAACTTTGTTTTAAACTTGTCAACATGTGTATTTCAAGTAGCAATCTGTAGAAGAGCCTTTATGGAAAGTTCAATATAACAGTATAGCTACAGTAACCCCCTCCACCTTAGGTTCCCTTCCATTACAACCCCCTGAAATGGGGACATATCTCTACATTAAGATATGTCCCAAGAATTGTTGTATTAAATAAAGTTTTTATAAACCTAGCTTCCATATTTGGACAGTAGGTAATTAAATGATTGGAAATTTATGTACTTGTGATGTAGCTGTATTCAAAAAGACAGGAAATGAGGCTAAGGGTGTGGTTTTTTGACTCAATTCCTGTGTAACCTTTCCTGTTGCCTTAAGTGTGGTCACAGCTGATAAGATTAGAAAACTCAATTGATTACATCTTGCTCATATTTGAATCTTTATTACCTCCACTGTAATTATTGCTAAATCTTTGTACATAAGTCCAAACACTAGATTAAGTTAACACAGCCTTGGGTCATTCAGGAGTGGAATTAACTTCACTCCCTGAAATGAAGCCAACTATCTATATATAGTCAGTACACTTTAATTTGTCCCAAAATGTCTAGAATAGAGAGATTTCATAATTATGGGCCTGCAATAAAAGGACTACTTTCACTTTTCCTTTCCCAGCTTTTAAGTATAAAGGACATTTCAAAATCCCAGTGTCTCCTATAAAAGCAAAGTTCACTACTCTAAGCAGTAGCGTCGTGAAAGGGGTGCAATGAGTTCATTTGTACCCAGAGCAACTTAACTTGCACCCATACACACTTACTTGCATCCATGCAGAATATCTCAGTCTTTAGCTGCCAGCTAGAAAGCATTGTTTAGCTCAAGGCCATAGATATGTGGCCACACACTAGAACCCGTGCAGCAGTCATACAAAGCTTCAAAGTTCACTGAGGTCGATTTCAGCGATAGCTCTTCAAAGCTATATCATGCACACCCAACTTATAGCTTGCACCCAATATCCAAAGTGGCTAGAGACGCCACTGACTCAAAGCCTATATTGTTGTGTCAAATAACTAAGTTTGTGGAGTCAGATATATAGTTTTAGTAATGGGTGCTTGGTACCATTAGCTAGAGCGCCACAAAAAAAAATTACAGCTGAGGTTGGCGCTTACATTGTGACCAAAAAAATACTGGGCGGGTGGCGCCTAAATTAGAGTGGCGCTTAAATAATTAGAACTAGCTAAAGATGGACTGTTGCGCTTTGCAACATGGCTGTATCTGGTGATGGCTGCACCTACTTTCATCTTTGTAGCCAGAGTGTTGTGAGGGAGTTTCATGTTTACAAGGCTGTGTGGACTTCAGTGGGGGTAAAAAAGCTTATGATCAACTTCTGGGACATCTCTTTAACAGCAAAACTACAAAAAACCACATGGGCTCTAATTAATTAAGCGCCAGGAAAAACTAATTGAGGAAGGAGGTGTGGCATCATAGTATAGAGCTAGGAAAATAATTCCATGTCTGGGTACGTGGCGCTTAAATTATGGTGGCGCTTGAATTACGGTAATCAATGTGTACATACAGTGTAGCTGCATCACATGATTTAATAAGAAGTTGAAATTTCTAAAAAGGTATCCTTGAATATTGCATAAATATTATTATAAAGAACCACAAACAGAGAAACGAATGATATGAATTTAATCCTGAGGTCTAGAATTAGTGGATGGAGATTGGTCAAGCTGAAGTTTGTTAGCAAGAAGCTTTATCTGTTCTTGAGCATCTGCAAGCTTTTCCTTCATAGCAGCATATTGAGCTTTTAAATCATGATTTTGACTTGCAAATTTCTGAGCACAAACACACTATAATATGTTAATACTTGTGCTAAATATAACAGTCACTATTACTCACCACATTCTCTCTGATTAAATTGAAGTTATGTTCTCTGAGTCTTGTTGCTTCGGCTGTTGCTGCTTCAAGAGATTGCAGCAAAGAACCTGAAGTCACAATGATAATTTTTATTGAAATTCAGTATGAGAGCGTTGTACAGAGAAACCTCTCTATTCCAACCCCCTTAAATGAAGACACCTCTGTGTTAAGAACACTAAAACTGCTTGTGAATTGACACTAAATAGAACTGAAATGAGGCCCACCCCATATAATCAGGGCACTTCAACTTGTCCCAAAGTGGGACTCCTATGTAGTATTGTTACTTACTGTACATGTCATCAATTTCTGCATTTACACTTTCAGTTGAGTCAGCTCTGTAAAATAATGTGTCCTACAGAGAAGGTTGAAGGGAAGAGGGAAGAGAAAATAAATCAACAGTATTATACACACAGGTAAGAAGTTTGTAAGATCCAAGACCCCCATCTTATATCTGACTGGAACACTAATAAATGCACTAACATGAGCTGAAAAACAGATTCGCTGAAACTGTAAATTATGAATATTATTATGGTAGTATTTGTAATGCATCACACATTTTCTATACTAATGGTGGTCATTTTGGTGCATAGTATCCATAGCTATTGGTCATGGTTGCATCAAAATAGTTGCCATTACCATGGAAAATGGAAAATGACACAGCAGATTCAGGGCTAACCCCAGCACTGTCCCTCCACCTTAAAGCTCCTTGACTATCTTTTATATATAGACTAGATAGATGCATGCTATAGCTATCATACTATAACGCATTGGGTCAGGTCCCCCCTCCTCCCCCCTTAAAATCCTAGATAGCTCTGTAAGTCACTGCCCAAGTCTTACTTCAGCATTCTCTTGATCGGTTATGTTAAATAATCTCCTTCCCCTCTCTAATGGTTCTTTCTCATTGCTAACAGTATGGTTCTTAAGTTGTCTAGAGTGTTCTAACAGAAAAGGAAATGGTGGACTGTGAGGATCACTGTAGTTCCCGTGGCTCTCGTGCGATTTACGTCTCTTGATTGGAGTATTTGGTAATGACCGAGAATTAATGGGAGTACCAGATGTCTTTGTTGGGTTCACAGAATGTAGCCGTTTTGAGTGTTCTGATTTAGCAGAAGCTCTGGGAGATGAACATGGAGTATGAAAATGCGTAATTGATGAGCTCTCTGGAGTGCATTGAACTGCTACGTCTCTCGTTTGAATTCGGTCCATTCTTATAGCTACATCTTGCAGAGAGAGAGCACTTCCACTTCGCTCCATTACTGTTAAGGACATTCCTTGTCTGCTACTACCCTCAGCTTCCACAGTACCGGGCAAGTCAAATGGTACGCTACCTCCAAGATTAATTCCTGATGTAATCGAAGATTCATCTGAACTGTCTACTCTTTTAGAGTGTGTACTATTCTTCATCATGGGTGAGAGATTCCCTTGTTTCTGTTGGAAGTCTATGCTGTATCCAGCCGGTCCATTAATAGAGGACGCTCGTTTAGGTATTTTCCTCTTCTCTTTGTACTTGGTGCCTTCGTTCTTTCTGAATGTTAATCTTCTCACAATATTTGTCTTCTGGCTGTCCTTCTTTGAGTCACTATGCCCATTGTCAAGTCCCAGTAAGTCCTTTTGCACTCTAAAGTAAAGTATACAGTTAAATAATAGATTCTTTATTGATAAATGAACGTACGTCTCTTCCACCAAGTCTGGAGTGCTGCCGGCCAGCATGTGTCGTACAGGAGAAATAGGATCTACATGCAGCTTCTGAAATATCTGTATGTAATTATACAATGCCATAGTATTACACAATATAGTAATCTTCTCTATTCTAAGACATCAAGCCCCCTAAATGAGGACACCTCTGTTCCAAATCCCTGAAATGATAATGCCTCCATCCCAAACCACTGAAATGAGGATACAACCCCTCGTATAAAGGACACTGTTTTATAATATCACTCCTGAAATTAGCCCACTCCTGAAATCAGTCCACTCCTGAAATCAGCCCAATCCTGAAATCAGCCCACCCTTTCAATCAGGATATAATCTACCTTAGGCGATCCAGATAAAGATTTTCTCTTGGAATAGGAACTAAGGTGACCGTAAGAGTAACTGCTTATAGGACTGTCCTTCTTGATGCTGAACATTCCTGTTAATGTCCTCCTCCTTTTCTTGCTCCGGCTGAAGACGTTCACATCTGGACTCAAACCAGTACCTTGGTCCAATGATGCTGTCTATAAAAAATGAAAATAGGTATAACAGCCACAGTGTCAAAGAGTTCTGTTGGCTTCCAAATAGATTATATAGGTTGGATTCTATTACAAAGTACATGGATTGGTTTCTAATGTGCTTAAGGTTTCTAATGTGCATGAGTAAGGTTTCTAATAACATTAAGCTTCTATATGTACAACACTAACTTGTAATTATTCCAAGACATAGCTACAAGTTACATGAGATGGTGTATTAGCCTTTCTATAAGTAGATTCACACTGCTTTCTTTTAGCATAGCTAAAAGTACAGTGATCTTTACAGTGCATGCATAGTAATAGCACAAGAACCGAATAAAATGACACAATAAGCTAATGTGTCAGTTACATTGTGTTATGTCATGTTACACAGCTATATTAATCCTTGATTCACTGCATGGATAATGTGGTGCGTTGTATGCTGATAGTCACAAACTTTAGAGCTATTCCTCAATGATTGGATATCAAGGAAGGAATTAAAGAGCCTTCCTTCCTATATTACTCTCTTCTCTAGAAACAACTAGAGACTCAAAGTTCTGTTTACTCCAAAATTCTATAATTAACTGTATGTGGCAATTACTCAATTTCCATGACATTATATTTCAGCCACTGGGGGTCATGACATTATAATATATTTCAGCCACTGGGGGTCATGACATAATATATTTCAGCCACTGGGGGTCATGACATTATAATATATTTCAGCCACTGGGGGTCATGACATTATAATATATTTCAGCTCATGACATTATAATATATTTCAGCCACTGGGGGTCATGACATTATAAGCTTAAGCATCCTACATGTCATGATACTTCAAATGCTAGCTATAGCATGCAAGTAAGGTAATAATTTAGAGTATCAAAACACATTATACAATGTACTGTCTATAGCTGTAAATATTCTTACTAGTTCTCTGGTCAGGGATATGCCATCAATATCATCAATAGACTGGGCTATTTCCTCAACCAAGTGCAGAAAGAGTTGATTTCTAGTTCGAGTCTGAAAAAAGGTTTACGAAAATTAAATGAACTATGGAAACTCTGAATTTAAAAGAAGTATTTGGGATCAGGTCTAGTATCCCTTGTAGGGAGGCTGTCCTAATTGTCTTAGAGGTTAATTTACACCAGATAATACATTTTTAGTTGTCCTATGTATAGAGGTCGTCCTTATTTTGAAGTGTCTTTTATCTGAGATTCTACTGTAAACTATATTCTAGCCATGAGAGTAAACTTACTGCTAGTTTTTTGAAGCTCGGTGCTTGATGACAGTTAAACTCTGCATTCAGCACTTTTGTCAGAAGCCAATCCCTAAACTCTGCACCTTTCTGAAAGATTGCAGGATCTGGTAAGGGTGGTCCAAAATCTGGGACTTCATCCATGGCAGTAACTGCGACCTTATAAACTGTATGATCTGTGTTAGGATGCTCCACTTGGACCACGATGTATGAATGAACAAAGTGAGAACGAATCATATTTGGACAAAAAGGAGTATTTGAGTCCTAGAAGGAAGGAAGAAGGATATTATTGATGTGGTGATACTTGATATGTACACATACATGTACATGTAATCATAATATATTACATCATGGGAAATAACATTCAGAAAGGAAAAGATACCCATAAGTAGAGTTTGGAAAATTACTATAAACCTTGTTTGATATATAGAATCATGATTGCTAAAATTATCTTACCTGAAAGACTATCACAACAATGTCATTCCCAATGTGTCTCTTCTTCTGAACCTAAAGGAAAAGATTGAAACATTATCTGAAAATTGGCACGAGAACAGGGATAACTATATAATATAGCTGTTCATGTCAGAGATTCAATATTTAGGGGTGAGCTAGTCAGCTGTTCATGGTAGAGAATCACAAATCATCATGGTGAATCTAGGCAGGCTTAAAGTAAATATACCATTTGAAAGCACATTGTGAGAGCTACATTCTGTACCATGTACAAAAGCACTCTGATGCCCTTAATTAACCATGTCTTTAATTAGCCATGCCTTCAACATCTAGCTGTTTGTCTCGCAGTGCATACACTCACATATTGGGTGTCGCCTTGGTCGTGGGGAAGGAGTGTGGAGACATGGAACATTATCTTTCTGTCTTTGAATTCTGTATATACAGAGTATTCTCCTGTCTGATTGTTTGTAACATCAAGCCCTCCACGATACCTAAGTAGGTTTAGAATGGTGATGAGTAGGTGTAAGGTTAGATTACATTAGTTACACCCATAATGACAAGGGTTTCAAATAGCAAGGGGAAAAAGTGGCCACACACACTACACATCTGTATGAAGGACTTAAAAAATGCACCATCTGGTTTATCTAGCCTCCCTATAAGGAACCATAGACCTGACCCAAATGTGTCCTTTAATCAGAGGTTTCATAATTACTTTGTTCCTGAAACGACATCTGTTACAGAAATAACCTATTGAAAGTCGTGAGTAATAATATATAATGATGAGTCTATTGTATAGTAACAACATTGTCCTTTAATCAGAGGTTTCATAATTACTTTGTTCCTGAAACGACATCTGTTACAGAAATAACCTATTGAAAGTCGTGAGTAGTAATATATAATGATGAGTCTATTGTATAGTAACAACATTGCAATTTCTGGGTAGTTGTACAAACTCAAGTAGCAACTACTAGGCATGTACTTCACCAAAAAGAAGAACTTTTGAACATTATTGCCTAGTTAAAAATAATCTTAAAGTCCTCTTTGATCAAAACACAATCTTGTAGCAGGTGATGCAATGCACCAATATGAAAAGTTATTCTGCACAGGAAAATGATACAGGAATTGGTTTTGATTTTCTTCCTAACAAAGCATAACAAGAACATCTAATCTTGAAGTATTAGCAGGAAATTCAAGATGAAACATTGTCATGATTAAGCTGAAGGACAGATGACATACCAGATCACAAGATTTCACAGGAATGATACATTGACGCTGTTTTAATGTGATAAGAGTTTTAGTTAAACATGAAACTTGTAAAACTGACTGTCAAAGTTCACAAAGTGATTTAGCTAGACAATTATTAAATTCGTTCAGTTGATAAGAATTGAACTTCTGCTTTTGGATCAAATTCTATCAGTGACCTGATTTTGTGAATATTACATTGTATTGTACTCTTCCACTCACCCATCAAAACCCTTGAGTTCAATTTTCTCTCCTAACATTTCCAGAAACTCGTCCAAGGAATCAGGATGCTCCACATTCCCAAAAAGTTCCTCTTCACAGGTCTGTCCAAAGCGCTGGTATATCACACCGAACTTATGTGTTCTCACCAATGGGTGTTCATCAAATTTCTGAAGCAGCTCTGAAGTCTGTTGTAGAAATATAGAGGTGACTACTGGTGTATTAGTGTGGGTAGCTTCTATTACCTTGAGGTATGAAATAGGGATGATTCTGTCAAGGTTCATTTCATCTCCATGTGCCATAGAGACAATCTGTGAAACAATAATACATATGTGCTTCTAAAATTGTACTATAGTGGTCACTCTTGGGACACAACCAGTTGGCTGTTATATAGAGGTGGTCTGCTTGTACAGTGGAACCTGTGTACTATATAGTAGTCACTCTTGGGACACAACCAGTTGGCTGTTTTACAGTACATAATAACTTCAAAAGGTGACTCCATTGTTACCTTGATATAATCCTCAGAATTCAGTTTCTTTGTGGGTAGTTGGGAAGATGGAATGACCTTGTAGATGGTATCCTTCTGTGTTCTGAGTAAGATACGGGCTAAAGTTCCCTGGTAGTCCTCCTCCAACTTCAAAGAGATAAGAACTGGTCCATGCTTGTAGTCCCTAGCAATGTAGTTCTCATGCACCTGGACAAGATAATCTCTATTGACTGACTGTATCAATAGGAGAATGGAAAGTTATGTGGTTTCCACATAAGAGTGTGTACTAAGATTCATCTGGGTAGTTACATGCATGATCTCCATAAGGTGTTCCAGGTCATGATTCATACTACACATCTCTGTGTAGCTAAAAGTTCCAACCTGTCTCTGAACAGGAAGGTGTAAGAGACATGCATATAGCATCTGTTCACTATAATACACACCTGCTTTCTGAAGTATCGTCCATAGACAAAGGCTGTCTTGTCTGCTTGAACAGTGTAATGGTCTGTGCTGATTTCTGGTGCTCTCCATATCCCATCTTCTCCACAAGCACTCTCACACTCCCCATTCTGTAGCCAGAACCCTCCATCAGGGGGATCTATCAGTAGGGGGTAGGGTCCCTCCTTAGCTATCACCTGGAATAATGAATGCAGAGTGAAAATAGGCGGAGAACATGTAGCTAATTATAACTATATATTATAAACTGATCTGTAATGCTATAGTCAATCCTGCTCACTCACATCATATTATAGCTAATGCAATTATAGTCCCCAAATATGTAGCCGACACCCTCTGATGGTAGAACAAATAAAATTATACTCTAGTTAGTTTTACCTTCTTTAGGGCTTCCTCAGATTTTCTGCTTGGAGAAAGGGTTGACTCTCTTGTTGAACTTTGAGTGGGAGAATCGTTGTCTTCTCTTCTGGATCCAGCTGAAGATGGTCTGTCTATTTCATCCAGGCTCTTTGAATCCTCACTTAAAGCAACAATGCTTCCCACGCTTGCTGCTTTCTGTATCCTTCGGGAGGTCGGAGAGTCTGTGACTTCTACAGTTGGGATCCCTACAGGCTCTTTCTTCACCATATGGCCATGTAACTTCCCATTTAGTAAACTCCCATTTGTCTTTAGACTGTTGTTCCTTTGTGACCTAGAATCCTGAAATATTGAAGATATCTTCTGTGAATATAATTTGAGATAATATGAAGCCATTAGCTAGGAGCAAGCTTTATTAATCTAGCTAATCACAAATGCTATACTTGCAACGTTTGAACACGAAAGAGGCTAGATATTGATATTCCATTTCAGTGTTTGTTGCTCTAGGAAGTGAGCACCGTTTAGGAATCTAGCTGAGTACACAACAACATCACCAGTGGCTGGCAGTTGGTGTATTTTATATGTACACAGTATAATATAAAGAGTGTTATGACATAAAACATGTTATATATTGCTGAGAGACTATTGGGAATAGCTATCTATAGATTCTGCCCATGTGGAGAAAGAAGATAGTAATCACACAGAAACTGGTTGAGTGACTAGTTCCCACTATTCTGTGTAGAGCTGTGGTTTTTCTAATTTATGGCCAATTATAAAAAATAGTACTAACAATAGTGACTCACCACAAAGACATCATCTGTATCGATTATGGATCCAGTCTTAATAGTGTAGCGCTGATTGTCATACCTACTATCCTGCAGTAGTAATAATAAGATTATAACAAATGGCTATTGCCATTATGCTCTCATGCCTTCCTACTTTGCAGGTGAGGGTTATTCTTATGTGGTAACTTGAATAATTAGTCTGAAGAAACTATGTGTTGTTATCATGAGATGTTGCACAGAGGCCTTGGGCTCAGATCAGTTTCGAATTACAGTGAATATGAACCACAAGCCGGAATGCTTGTCTAGTTATAAAACCAGACTACTTCAGACATAGGACAGATTGTTATGTATGGCTGAACAATAGTTCAACCAGGAAGTCCTTGTAGTTATTTGTGGGACAAATTTATAACTAATAATGCTGGTTATATGTACAGAACATGGCTCTCCATTCCCACTCCCTAAAATGAAGAAGGTCACTCAGATATGCTCATCTGACTCATGTGGTAGAACTTGGAATGAGGTCATTTAGACCTGTCTCCCCTAGAACATGCAGTAGAACTTGGAATGAGGTGTCTTTCCTAGAACATGCAATAAAACTTGGAATGAGGTCATTTAGACCTGTCTCCCTTAGAACATGCAGTAGAACTGTTATTCCCCTAGGTCATTTAGATCAGTATCCCAAAAACATGTAGAATGAGGTCATTTAAACCTCTATCCCAACACCTGCAGTATAATTAAGATCATTATTCCCTGTGATGCTGAACTGACCTGAACTTTGGACAACAGTTCCAGGAAGTTATCTCTCTCACGGATCTAAAGTACATAGATAGAGTTTAGCTGGTGGGAGCTATCAATAATGAAATTGAGATAAATATGCTCTTCAATAGCAACTTACAGGCCATTACAATAGAACCAACACTTTGAAGTAAGGACAATTTCCATACAAAGGATACTTGTACTGTCCCCAATTAATATTCAGAATTAAGAGATACATAGGACAACTACCAAGGTCCAATGTGCTCTTTATTCACAGGTTCCAGTCTATATAAAGGACAATTTCCAAGGTCCCAATATGTCAGAGGTTCCACTGTATTGCTACTACTTATGGAATGACATGAAACTTAGCTATAATATTCTCAAGCAATACATTAATTAATAATTACTTCAGATTTTCTCTTATTGCAGTCTTTTACATCCATATCCTCATAGTTGCTGCAAAAATTAAAGTATTAAACCACCTAATATAATACATGACATAGTGTTATCAATAGCCCTTATCGGTAATAGCTATATAACATTATGTGAAACTCTTTAACAGATATGATTGGCTATAAAGATAAGCTTATCATTTAGTATATGAAACACATTTGTATGTGGAACAAACACATTTTTGTTTGGATGGGGGGTACTAGTTACTGTTATACTTCTGTTAATTTCTAAGACGCTTGCTATGACTAAAGCAAAAAACAAATCCTATTAGAAATGAAATTGTGTATTATATTTTGTTCAGGAAGAACCAAAAACATACTACTATGAATCTAAAACAAACAATAACAATGGTTTTTCCCAAAGACATGGGGTCTCATTTTCAAGAGTTCTCTTGTGCCTTCACATTGTTGTTCTATGCCTAGCTAAGACCAGTCTCCTGCTTCTCATTAACTACAGTAGAACCTAACCATCTGAAAATAACCCTTATCACTTTATCAGGATACCTGTAGTAGGAGAGCTATTCTGTAAGCTGGGACAATGGTTAGCTGAATACACTCACCTCCATGAAAGGGATGGATCCTTTGATTTTAGCCTTATAGAGCCGTACCCTTTGCCACGCCTAAAAATAACGAAAGATACATTTTGTGATAATTAATCACTGATACTCTTGATAGAAAGAAAATTATGCTATGGGTCTTAGACATGCCTGCATACTGCATGCCTTTGACATCTGTTGCATGCACTAGGCGTTTACATAACTAGTGTGTAATTGGATACTGCATGCCTTTAATTAAACATCTTTCATAACCACTGCACGTTAATAGCACATTGTCATAATACATAATATTTTATAATGTCTGTAAAGTTAGAAATCTTTGTATTAACTGGCCTGAGTCCTATTATCTAGAATAGCATTGCATATAACAAAAGTTGGTCAGCTAGCTTCTATGGCTGGTCAGCTATAGCTAAGTATAGTGCAGATACCTGTAATAGATATCTGGACACCAATAATTGTCACACAGGTCAAGATTCATAGGCCATAGTTAGTCCAACTATAATATGTAACATCACCACACATTCTATAGAATCTGGATTTATAATAGGCTGCAATATTGTATTGCATGAAAGATCATTGCACAATGGCTAGTTGTATATACAGACAGCCCCTCACTGGTCTACACTCTCTCTATCGACTCCCTTCCTGCCTATCAGCAATAGACCCCTGAAATAAGACCACCTCTCTAATTGTCTTACAACAAAATATTTCATAGAAATTCTGACTACTTTCTCATGTTCCATTGAAACTATAAAATATATCTTAGAGATTATTATGAGAAGGAGCAGCTATCCATCACTAACAGCTCTTATAATCACTGCTAATCAGTAGAAATGCATTACAGTCTACTAACATCATGTTACTAATTCTATGGACCACAGTGCAGCTATTCAGCTCAGGTAGCTAATGACCTAAGCCTCATTAGAGCACTATTAATGGCCGTAGCTTACCTGATACTGGCAAATAGTGATGCCATATATAGTATTACAAGGACACAAAATCAGCAACGTATCTAGCAAATTACGTATCTAGCAAATTATTAGAATATTCTAAGTGGACTATTATATCTTCAACTGCCCATATATATTCTTGTAATGAGCAGTACTTATAACAGCCAGCTATGTATGCATCATAGTAGTGAAGCTAAGGTAATTGGCTATTGAAGAGCGAGACTATACATATTAGAAACACAATGCTACACTTTGAAATGACTGCCAAGAGAGGAAGAAACACTGAGTTTTATGACTTCCTGGTAGCTACCATAGAAATGAGTTCTGAACATAGGAGTAACATTATAGCAATGATTCAGTTACGTAATAAACTATGGCAGAATCGTTATAGTACAGACACTACGGTGGGAAAGAGAAGCCTTAGTGATTACCTCTCCTAATTGCTTGGACCCTTGAGGGGAGTACACACAGACTATTATTAATTTTCGTTTCATGTACAAATTTTATACCAGTATTCCTAATTACATGAAGTAAAAAAGAACTTTCACTGCCAATCATTAATGCTTGTTTTTCAGCTGAGTTCTAGACATTGTCATTATAGATACAAATAATTATTGTTGGAATACAGCATTTTTGTAGCAACTACCACTTATAGGGAATAATAATAGACGTGTATAGAACTCTTAGCCCAATAGCAAAACATTATTGAGGGGTACTGCTAGAATTGCTAGAATAAAATTAATAGAAGGTCCAGACTATTCTTGCCATAATTATGGTTATTCTGGATATGTTTAAAACTTCAGTTGTTCTACTGTGGTTTTTGGGTCAGGGCTATGGTAAACAGATGGTAATTTATATAACACAAAATTGTATTGTCATAGTTTACACAAGTGTATAAAAGCTATCGCCACATATCTTCAGACAAACTGACCTGAAAAAAACACTTAACACTTCTACACCATAGACACAATAAATTCTAATTGTTGTAATGGTAGCAAAACCCTTTGTTAGCCCAGTTTGCCAGTAAAGAAAAGAAACATGCATATCTGTGCCATGCACATCTATAGTATTCACATGTATATACAGCCACATCCATGGCTGAGTTGGCTAAATGTTATAGCTGGACAGATTTTACTTCAAAACTGATGGTAAAAGTTATTAAAAATACTTTATCTGCCAATCAATAACACGATCACATTACATTGTGTGTGGGTGTAACACAATATACTCTCATTGCAAGTCTAGACTGATAGTTAACAGTGCAGGCTATATTGAATTTCAGTGTAGTGTGTAAATTGGAGAGTGTTAACATTCTTCTTCAATTATTGGGCACAGATCCCTTAGTTCAATTTGCATTCTGCATGATTCCAGACAGTATGTGAACTTTCATCATCACTATTTTGACACGAGATCTTTCATGTCAAAATTCATTTCATGACTCAAAAAATGTAGCTATTTAAAAAAGAAAGAAAGAAAGAAAGAAAAACGTCACCTGAGCCTGGAAGCTAGTGGACAATCAGACCATGTAGCCATGTAGTAGCACATGCTTCTATTAATTAAGAACATGGAATTCAGTTTTAGTTATGTGCTCTATAGGCAAACATGATGCATAATCTTTTTTCTAGGTCAGCTGAGCCACATGCATTCTGTGTGGTCAATGGCATGCTGTGTACTTGCTTATGGGATATATAGCTAACTCTACTCCAGGGCATTATACAGGGCCATAAAAAAGTGATAGTTCTTGCAATAATATTGCCAGGGCTCAAGTAAACAGTAGTAAACTTTATTTAACAACCAAGTTCAGTCATAATAACTTCACACAAGTTTTTCATTTTGACCACATATATATAACTTATAGATTTGCTGTGACCACACATATAAAGTTTTCTCAAATGTTTCTACTTATAGATTTGCTGACAAGCTTTGCTTTAGATAAAGGAAGACTTGGCTCTTAGCCTATAGCCAAGACTCACTTCCTCCTATACTTCAAAGAAATGTCTATTCAGGCTCATACATATTATACCTTGTACATTTGCATCTGTGGTTTTCTTTAACATTGGCTTTAGTGCATCATTGACTACTCTATGTCATGAAGTGTTACAAAATAGAGACTGTTTGAAAATAGTATGTGAAAATGACAGGAATCTTCCCTTCCATAGTATCTATCATCATATCATTTTCTAAAGGAGGTAACACTATAGCCACAGTACATATTATTATTATGATGATGTTAGTGGAATTAGCTAATAATTATATGGAGAGAGTAGGAATCATATATCAGCATAGGAATCTTATTATTCCATTTCAATCATGGGAAAAAAATTTACACCGGCATTTCATTGTTTTGCTTCAAATTCTAGCATGGAATACAATCTACCACTTTAATTGAGAATGATTTCTCCACAAATTTCCTACTATAATGCCAAAGAGTGTACATTTGGGAGGGGAGTCCATGTAAAATAGCCATTTCAAGAAACAAGGTATCATAAAGAAGTGCAAAGACCCCAGAGGGGGAGTCCAACACACTCCCAGGTAGGTATTAGCTAACTAGCATCCTCTAGTTAGTTTGAACTCTGTGGGAGGGGGGGTAGACTACATTTGACAATATTTTCATATGCAATTTACTTCATAATTATTATGAAACCTATATTCTATACATTATCTAATGAACTTTAGCAATTGAGATGATAGCATAATATTAAGTCATGTAAAAGCAGTTGGTTAAACACAATTAGAAAACCACCACAAACACTATGGTAACAGGATAATGGTACATGTAGGAGCTTGCCATTCCCAGGCCAGAACTATTCCCAGGAAACCACAGAGGGAAATATTTGTAATATCATGATACTCTAGGTAAAGGCAAAGATACTTCAAAACAACAACAGATGGTGACAGCAAGAAGCTATATAGGTAGGCAAGGTTCAGCTTAAGTGCATAGATCACCAGAGCATAACTCCTTGACAGTACTAATGGCATGCATTCTACTAGCTAGTTTCTAGAGATTGGCACAGAACCCAACCACATCACAGTAAATCATAATTGCCTAGTACATAATGTACAAGATGTAGCTATGTAGCTATCTGAGCTAAGAATACTGCAGCCTGACTGTGTTTCCCCTTCTTGAGAGTTTATTATTATACATTTTCTGTTGTTTTTATTTTGGAGATAGCTATAACTGTTAATATATATTGAGATATATAACTACTGCTAGCAAAGAATATCTCCACTTGGATAGCTAATCATTGCTCTGAATAATGTGACTATAAAAATCTGCATGCAGAGAGAGAGGGAGAGAGGGAGAGGGAAACAGAGTGAGAGAGAGAGAGAGTGAGAGAGAGAGGGAGAGAGAGGGGAGGAGAGAGAGAGAGGGAAGGAGAGTGAGAGAGAGGGAGAGGGGGAGAGAGAGAGAGAGGAAGGGAGGGAAGGAGAGAGATCATCATATCATCATACCATGATTCAGTTGATCCTACAGTTTTGTTCTTTCTTCCTAGAAAGTTCCTAGCCCTTCTACAGTGGGCTACTCCTCCCCCACTGGTACTCATCTTTGGCAGAAAAACCTTGTTCTACAAATGACACAATCTTGCAGAGTGGCTTCAACTATATTGCAGCTAGTGAAGTCTGATAGATAGACAAGGCTACAGAGTGACTGCTGGCAAATACAATTATACAGCTCTCATATACTCAAAGGAAGTACTAATAATAAATAACCATTGGCTTCAAAAACCACATATTTACACCAGTTATGCTTCTTTAGGTTTATCTAATTAGCTTTTCCTAGTGGCTATGGTGTTTTTATAGTTAAACTTTCCCATGTACACATGATGATGTCATATCAGTATAATATTAATATACAAAATACCAAATATGGTTTGCATGTGGTAAAGTCCCAAATGGCCACTTCATTTATAGACTTAAAAAGGAACTTTATGCCTATTTTCAGTTCCTACATAACCATGCCATAAGCAGGGAACATGAAAGTCATATTTTGTCATAACAAATTAAGTTTTCCGATATATCAGGAAATTTGACCACAAACTTGTACTGTGGTTAATAATGCAATCTAAAAATGGCTCTTTATACTTAATATGAGGACAAAACATATCTATATATGCTTATGTGGTCCCTTTGGGGGGTCGAAACTAGTTGGCTGTTTACCAATCATAGATGATCATCCATTGGATATAAATGACTGGTTCATCCAAACTACACTGCTTTTCAAGTCAGATTGTCAGAAGACTGCAGAGTAGTAGCTTAGCTTTGATAATATTTTAAGACAAAACATAGTTGTTATAACTAATCTGTTTATTCAATAGTTATTACAGGTCAGTAATCATATTAATTATGTAACAAAAGCAAAAAAAACTAGAGCGAATGTCCTATCAAAATATGTGTACATAGTGGAACCGTTCTAATACCTTTGGACAACCTCATTTAGAGGGGTGCTTCATTTTATCGGGGTATGAAGTTCTAATATACAAGCTAAGTGCCTGTAGTATAGATAATTATGTCCTCATTTTGGTGGGGGATTGGAATGTAAGGATCTACTATGTGTAGGTAAAGCAAGGTTTAAGAAAGTGTGACTTGTCTATGGCACACATTACTAGTATTACTGGTTTTGCACATTCTTACTATAGGCACACCAATTATGACAGGACAATTAACACCTACTCTTCACCTTGCACCAGCTACTATTTAGTTATTAACATTTTTACTGCCTTTGATATGCTATTACCAAAGTGTTGACCACAGGCTTTGGTCATTTGACCTTGTTTGCCACTGCACATACTTTCACACTTACTAATGAACCTCAAACTCTACATGTATGGTAGTGCTATATACACTTCAAATGGTTATGAAATTATACAGTTCAAAAGCATATTGTACATGTAGTAGTGATACTTGCACACATATAGATATCTTCCCAGATGTTCCCATAGTTGGTATCACTATACAGTTGAACTAGCTGTAAGTGGTTATTCTGTAACACATAACTGACATAAGGTCTAAATTATTTGGTAATATTTACCATAACTCATTATAATTATGGAGGAGGGAGTCCTTCATGTGGTAAATTGCCATAGTTACCGTGTACACTTAGCTAAATCTATAATTACGCTTTCCTATACCATTAGTTCTAAGGTGTAGACATGAAATACAGTTATAGTAATTGCTGTAACTGAACAATACCACTGTCACCTGGAATCCATTAATTACACACATATACACACAGCAATGACCGTGCTAAAGAATGGAGTGATAGGATTAAAACCTTACTAATCTTGTAATCATCACACACTTAAAAGTTCTCTTGTACAACTAAAAATATATTGTGTAAGGTTCAAGATCACAAGTTTTTCTGTTGCTATGTACACACAATAACATACAATGACTAATTCAATAAATGACAGAGAATAGTGACTGTTATAGAAATTCTATCCCTATCAAGTTGCAAGGTAGCATGTGCTATTTTGATGGGCATGTCTAACCATAGCCCAAATCTAGTTATTAACACAGTCAAGATAGTTACTGCTAGAGCTAGTACTATCATTTGGGAACTAGCTAGCTATGGCTGTTTAATCTGGTCGTGCAATCAGTTGCAAAGTATACAACTTATTGATTTTTCTAGCTATTCTATAAGTTACTTTGAGATTGCAGTGTTAGTTGAGCACTTGAATGGCTTGTCTGCTGCTTCGTTCCCGAGACTTGTCAGTTACTCCAAAACCATTTCAGACTAGTGGGAGGGGAGACATAATTTTGATTATGAATTTATTTATACTTTGCACTTCCATGCAGTCCCTCTCTAAACGCACGCGCATAATAGAGCCCGAGCTCAGAGGGGCGCGGCGGGGTCGTAGGGTGTGTGTTGTGCGCGTGCATGTGCATATGGGCGCGCGCGAGAAGAGTAAGTCACGTGACAACGAGTAGGTATCGATCATCTACTACTATATAGCTATGCTGCTATATCGATCTATCTGTGTATAATTATATTATTATACTACACACAGGTAGGTATCTGGGTCATAGGCATTAATTACCATGCATGCAATCATCACAGCATCTTATCAACATTACCCACCCACGCAATTAGTAGGCGCTTACTGCATAATTGGGCATCCTGTTCTTAATGTTAGCCTAAGTACTTATTTGAGGGCAACATCTTAAAGTAAAAGCATATAGCACGCTACGACTACCTCGCAGCGATCACACTATATTTCAGCACTTACACAGAGTAGCTCAATTTCAAGGGGGAGGAGCCTGGGAAGCTAAGGAGGGGCCGGCCCCTCTAAGCTCCTCCCCTAGGGACAACGTTGCTCGAGAGAAGTCACTTATTATTATAGTACCTAGAACTAGACCTGTATGACAGCAATCTAACTGAAGTCAGCTATTAACCTGACACAGATGAAGCTTCGTTATTTTATTTGGAAACAAGTTGCTTTAAGAGACAGGATCACTCTTCTTCCATGATGTTAACTGAAAGAGACTGTAGGATGTGGCCAAGGATTATGGTACCCAGAGTGGAAGATCTATTGTGTAAGGGGTTCTACTCTTTGTGCTGTTACCACACCAGTGTTCAATGACAGTTATTATATCCTGCCTGTGGCTTTGCATTTGTAAAGAACACTCCACCAGCAAGTTAGCTGAGGCATATCCTGGATGTAACACAAAGCATACTTGGAACTACTGAGGGATTCCTGTGAAGATTACATTCATGACTACAGGATACCTTAAGTTACTTTGTATCTTATCAGCTTGGTTGATTATGTCTACTATTGTTGCTTTATGGAAATTTATCTTTATCAGCCAGTAGCTAATACAATGGAACCTCTTTTAATAAATCAAAGTATGGAGGGATGGCTTCATTTCAGGGGGGATGTACATTTCAGGGGGGGATGTAGTCTATTAATTTTGATTCACAAGCTGTTATTTGCTAAGTGTCCTTTGGAATAGAGAGGTTCCACTGTATACAGAGAGGTGTCCTCATTTCAGGTGGTTGGAATAGAGGAGTTTCACTGTAGCTATACAGAAGTGTCCTTATTTCAGGTGGTTGGAATAGAGGAGTTTCACTGTAGCTATACAGAAGTGTCCTTATTTCAGGTGGTTGGAATAGAGGAGTTTCACTGTAGCTATACAGAAGTGTCCTTATTTCAGGTGGTTGGAATAGAGGAGTTTCACTGTAGCTATACAGAAGTGTCCTTTTTTCAGGGAGTTGAAATAGAGGAGTTTCAAGATGGCTAGCTATATCTCACAGTTATGCTAAAACAGCAGCAAGACATCAGAGGAGGCAAACATCCCAATAGCTAAATTTTTATAATTCCAGTGGTAGTAGATATGGTAAGTGGTCATACCCTGGAACTTGCTGCATGCACTTAGACAATAAAGAGTGCATCTATTGCTTTTACACAGCTAGCTATTATTATAATGTATTCTGATCTTCTATGGTGGTTGTTTTTTAGAGTTTAAAACCATGAAAAGTTTCAGTTTTATTAAATGACAGCGAATGATAGCTAATTATGTTTTCTGACATGAAACTAGGATAAATGTTTTCTATGAACTGGACTAAAGATGTAAGTGACAATAGTTTGGCAATAATAATGTTATAATGATTATTCTGGGACTTGTTCAAACACTGCTACAAAGCCATGGATAGAACCAAGTGTAGAATTTGATTTCTTGAAACTTATCAACACTCGACTCTTGGGAAGAGGAATAATTAATTCATTGCATTGGCTAGCACTGTTGCATACTCTCTCATGTAGAGATGAAGTGGTCAATCCATCATATATATTGAGGCTGACATCATTACATCCATTGTTGCCAAAATCTAGGTATTGAATCCTTAGTTGGTATTTTGATTTTCTGTTTCCCAGGAGAAAATAATAACAGAGGACATTAGATTCTAAAAATTTGGGGAAATCGGTAACAGCAAACTCCTTTCCAGGTTTTAAAAGGACGTTGCAAACTCCAGGAACTATGATTAATAAAAATAACTATATTAATATGAAACATGTAAAAAATAAGTTAATAAGCTGTATAGAAAATCTACCAGAAGTGAATTTCTAAAGCTGTAACTTTGGAGGTAACTAGCTACACAAATAAGGTTTATTTATAATCCAACTACATCATGTTATTACAAACAGTCTTGGAATATACATACTTGTATGCTAATTCATACCTTGCCTGACTGGTAGAGTATAAAGAGAACATGGTGTTGAAGTAGGTGGCATGGTGGTAGGACGTGTTGTAGGTGGCATGGTTGTAGGTGGCATGGTGGTAGGATGTGTTGTAGGTGGCATGGTGGTAGGATGTGTTGTAGGTGGCATGGTGGTAGGGCGTGTTGTAGGTGGCATGGTTGTAGGTGGCATGGTTGTAGGTGGCATGGTTGTAGGTGGCATGGTTGTAGGTGGCATGGTTGTAGGAGGCATGGTGGTAGGACGTGTTGTAGGTGGCATGGTTGTAGGAAGCATGGTGGTAGGATGTGTTGTAGGTGGCATGGTTGTAGGAGGCATGGTGGTAGGACGTGTTGTAGGTGGCATGGTTGTAGGAGGCATGGTGGTAGGACGTGTTGTAGGTGGCATGGTGGTAGGACGTGTTGTAGGTGGCATGGTGGTAGGACGTGTTGTAGGTGGCATGGTGGTAGGACGTGTTGTAGGTGGCATGGTGGTAGGACGTGTTGTAGTTAAATTCTCTGTTCCAGATGTGATGATTTTTGGAATTATGGTTCCAGGGGGCAGTGGAGTAGGGGGGAATGCTATAAACGTGCAATTAGAAAATAATTATATCAACTTTCTCAAGCATAATAATATTATGACATCCCTTGTGAATACCATGAATCTAAATAGCTATGCTATGTTCATCATGCTTTTATCATACTCAGATGTCATGAGATTTGACATGTGAACCTAATCATATCTCCAGGCAAAGGAATTTCCATGATTTTCTTGTTTGTGATATTATTACATGTACAAATTTACTAAATCATAAAAACTATCCAGTCATGCATCATTATAGCTAAGCAGCTATAATAATAATAGGCATGAAACTTTTATAGCTAAGCAGCTATAATAATAATAGGCATGGAACTTTTATAGCTAAGCAGCTATAATAATAATAGGCATGGAACTTTTATAGCTAAGCAGCTATAATAATAATAGGCATGGAACTTTTATAGCTAAGCAGCTATAATAATAATAGGCATGGAACTTTTCTAGTAAAAGATAGTAACTTACCTGGCATTGTAGGTCCACATGTAAAGCCATCAGCTTGCAAGTGTCCAGTATGACAGCTGCATTGATAGGATCCTCCAAAGTTTGTGCAGTTTTGATCACAGCCACCGTTATCCACTGCACACTCATTTACATCTAAACACAACAAGGATCTTAGAGTAAAGTAGTTAATCACTTGGTCGATAAGTCTTACCATAACAAATATCAGCAGCAAAGGAATGGTAATAACCATCTCTACAGTCACACTCAAAGGAGCCTGGTAGATTCCTACAGCTGTGACACCCACTGTCTCGTCCATTAGTCTGGCATTCATCATTATCTAAAGTGATAAAAGATCTAAGAGTCCCATTGCGTTTTCTCACCTATATACCAATTTTCAACCATTCTTTCACCAGAGAATAATAATTTAGACTGTGCAATGAAACACACTTCTAATTGTGAAATTTAAGTGGAACTCTTGTTATCAAAGCTATCAATCATGAAACTGTCTTTCTGGATACATTACTTTAAAATTCTGTAATGGAATCTGCATAGACACAATGTCTGGAATAATACCTCGAATGTTATATTCCACTTCAAGTCCAGTTGCGTCACTTGCTACATTACTTCCATCAGTACGATAGTATACAGTTAAGATATTGCTAAATGAAAAAAACGTTAATCTTGAGTCTCCTCTGTCACATAATCTCCCTTCAACACGTCCACTAAACAGAAGTAAGTTGTTGGGCGATATTGATGCTCCATTGTAGAGTTGAACATAATCTGTACTGCAGTTAGGACTGTAAGAAAAATAATGAACAGTTATTTAAATGATACAGTTATTTAAATGATACACTAGGGACACTAGTTACTGCAATGCTACTCCATGATCAAACAGATTTTAAGTTCATGCATTCCTCTATATCTATAAGGAAGGCTCAAAACCCCATTGTCACCATACAGTGTGACGTGATGAAAGAGTTACTCAGAGTTTTATGGTACTGTTTTTATTAGCTTCATCTTTCTCAGGTTGTATATTGAACAGCTATTTAAAGACAAACTGGAACTACATAAGAAGGTTGATGTTTATACCTAGAATCCAATCTAAATCCAGGGAACCTTATAGTAAATCCAAAACCTTCTGGTCCATGCAGCACGTATGCACATTCTTGGTTGTCCAAATGCATAGGAAACTGGGGAGATCTGAATGTACCCAATCCAGTAACATTAATCACTGAACCACAGTCAATTCCGAGAGGTAGAGTAATCAATGGTTCATCTGGTACAGTAACACTGAGAGGAGGATGAGTGTCATGAGGACCTATGGATTGTACTAATGACTTTTCTTAGACAAAGCATCTTTATTCAACCTACCACATTGGTAGAGGGCATTGGCTTTAGCAGAGTCCAGTGGGCTCAACTCTTGTGCTTGACCAACAGGAATGTTCTCTCTCAGTGCAACAAGAGCAACTGTACCAGGTTTGGCAAATGTTGTTGGGCTGTAATGCATTATACTTGCATAGTCATAGCCAAAGTTGAGAGTTGTGGGGAAAAAGGAAGGATCAACTATATCAAATGCACTCTCAAATCCTTCGATAATGTTGGACTCTATAACTTGAACATACTGATCTCTGTCAGTTCGACTATGCTCATGAAAAAAGCCAATTGCATGTCCAATTTCATGGACAACAGTTGGGAAAACGATGCAACCTGGTCCTAAGGTAATACCCTGAGGTTGTAATTCCTTGCTGATCCGTCCAATGAATGATCGACAGCTGCAGCAGTTGAAATATCAAATGTAATCAGTTACAGCAGCATGAATAATTATAGCATAACTATGTATTATGGATAATTAAACTTACTCTCTAGCTATTCCAGATATGAACATGACAGAGAACTCATCTTCATCAGTCCTGGGTCGAAAACGAATGCAAGTACATTCTTCCCAATGCTTCATTGCTTGAAGAATGACTCTCTTCTCTCCATCTGCAAGTACATGTAAAAACTGTACGATGTCCATCTACTCCTTCATTCTTACCATTAAATACATCTGAAATGCCATATGGGATTATGCCACCTGGCCAAAGTCGAAATGATTCTGATACAGCAATCCGCTTTTCTCTGTGTGATTTTCCATCCCTTGGTGATACCACTACAGTGCAGTCTCCATAATGTTTGAAAATAGCTGTGTTGTGCAGATGAGAATATGCATAGAGGAGAAGTTACAGCTAGCTAACATTGTAGTTAGCTAGATAGACACTAACTTACTAGTATTAGCTGAAGGGTCGGCAACTATAACAGCTTCTTCCTCAGCACTGCAGCAGGTGAGTGAAAGGATGAAGAACATAGCCACTACAGCAGAAAGAATTTCTTGCAGTGAACTCCTTGCAGTAGCCATTAAGCCTGAGTCGATCTGAAGTTGATTTTTTTGGTGTTGGATTTTCTGCCTTCTGTTATTCCAGTGTCAAGTTTGCTACTTAAATAGACCCCGTGCAGCTTATTACAACAGAAGCCACAAACCTGACACCCCTACTCACTCAAGATAAAGTAATAGCTATCTGTATAAAAATTAAAATATTATAGTGCTGTCTTCATTTTAGCTTAATAAACGGAGCTGAATCTGTAATATTTATTCCTAGAGTTCTTAGCACTCCAAAGTGTCAAGAAAACAGATTTCATGAAAACCTGTTTTCTAATTGCCATTTTACTGCTAGAGTACTGATATCGAATGGGATAACCCTGTGATTATAGCACAAATATTTTGTCTTGGTTCAATGGGTACAGCTGGAGGTATTATAATTGTTGTGTAGCTTGACCATTAGATGTGGAACATAACTGTATATGACTAATAAAGATTGTTACCTAAGTATATAACAGCTCTGTAATAAAGATATTATTATTGTAATTGGTAAGTATGTAGCTTAATAAATAAGCAAAAGCACAAGCATGCCTGCCATTATCTGGTATTCTCTCAGTATTATGTCCTTAAAATGGGCTCTTTCTCCATGTAGCAGAATCAGTATTGTATAATTATAACACTACTGATTCTGTTACATGGAGTCTGTTCAGTAATTTCTTTTGTGCTGATAGCTATAGTTAGCACAAGATTGGTTGGCAACTCTAGAGTGATATTAAACACTGAATTCTAGCAACATAATATTACTCAATGCTGTCTTGTCACATCATTAATTGAGGATATTGCTAGCTTGAAGGGAATTTAATGTAATTCTTGCTTTCCCTTATTTGTATAAACTGTGGATAATTAGCATTTTATCTATGTTTAACAATCAGAGTGGCAAAGCTTCTAGTGGGATGCTGTATGGCAACATGTTGAGGCACTTCACCTTTTATGAAATGCTCTGAGTTGCAAACAGAATCACTTAAATGCAAGGACTTTATTGTGTAAAATTCCTCATTCAACTTTTAAGTGACCATTGCCTAAAAGTGCCATCAAGATTAATTGAACGAATCAAGAAGGTACAAACCCTGACCTCTCTTCTTAGTGTTATGTTTCACTTCCTGTAATTGGATAGTAATTAGCTATTTGTCACCAAGATACAGGGTGAGACCGTATCTTCCTACACCCTACAGGGCTGTTCAGTGTTATGGTCCATGGATGCAGCGCTGCAAGGCATTACGTAAATGCTTCAGCCTAATAACTCAATGGTTGCCGAGACTCAGGTGACTTGGGAATGTGGTCAATTGATTTTTTTAACTTTGGTAGCTAGTTACTAGTAGCAGCTGCTAGCTAATAGCTATCTATATAGCTAGTTGTTAGTATCTACTACAACATTCTTTTAATCTTGTTGAGATTCCATGCTAGGTCATCAATCTGTGTTACTGTGTACATTTTAACGATAATTAATTTTTATCAGAGAGTGCTTTACATTATCAGACACTTCATGTTTACATAATGAAACCTCTACAGGATGCTGTAACCTCACCTATGTAGGTATATTTACATAAGGAAGCCTCTACAGGATGCTGTAACTTCGCCTACACCACACTTTTATTCTATAGACACTATAGTAGGTATATTTACATAATGCAACCTCTGCAGCCAGTTTGGTGTTAATACCTTGTACATCAAAGTACAGCTATTCTGAGAACTTTTATGGTGAAGTTTTATTAATAATAATTATTATTATGATAAAATTAATGATAATAAATGTAATGGAACTTTTAAAAACGAGTATTATTTCCTAAAATGGACACAGATGGGCAGCAACTGACTTTTAACCATTAAAGGAACAGTTTAATGGCTTGTCATTAAAATAAGATGGTTATCATTAGCTACTTTGAAAGCATATCTATGGTACCATGCACATTTAATAGGAAGAATGGATTTTATTTTCCATTGTCAGCATGGATGTGTTGTATAATGGACAGTGCTCTCCATTATATCACACACTATGTACATCTGGACCTCTCTCTGCAGGATGATGCTGTAATCTCACCACTTTTTTGAGAAAGATTTAGCTAATTCTGATGAGTGTGGTTTAATGCATGTATCATGCATATCAAAAGATCTGAGATGTACAGTGGAACCTCTCTATTTAGGAACCATAGGACAAGTTGAAGTATCCTAATTAGGGGGTGACCTTATTTCAGGGGACAAAGTTCTATTCACAAGCAGTTATTAACTAAAGGACATCTCCATCAGAGGTGTCCTCTATGCAGGGGGTTAGAATAGGCTATAGTTATCAATTAAAGTGGATGTGGATAGGTCTGAAAAATTTTTTTTGGTAAAGACACATCACAACCTCTACTCTGACAGCTAGCTCAGCACTCAATGGTTGATGCCTGGCCATATATGGAGAGCACTAATATGACCCACTCGTGTGTGCTAATAGCTACGAGCCAGTCAAGTGCTACATTAGTTATACTATTACGACTGACTATATGAAAACATTTTTATTAGCGGGATAGCATAATGTCAAAAATATTACCAGTAATAATATTTACTAAAATAGTGCCAAATTTCTAATTATAAAAAACATAAAATATAATTAGCTATGTCAGCCTCTTTTCTAGCTAAACCATATGGAAATGAAGTTGTCATATATAAACTAGTAATGGACTGATAAGTGAGGAAGACATCATTTGTCATGGCTAGTAGTTACTCAGTCCACACTCATTTAGATGTCCCACATCATTCTTCACTATAATATACTCTCTATGTGATAATACAATGTTTGTTAATATTCTTACCGTAGCAAATATTAGCAGCAATAGAGTGGTAGTATCCATCTCTACAGTTACATTCAAAAGAGCCTGACAGATTCTTACAGCTGTGGCACCCACTATTTCGTCCATTACTCTGGCATTCATTGACATACCAATGTAATTTTCATTCTGTCAAATAGCTCTAGACATTAACTGATCACATAGTTATTTCATCATTGGATACTTACCATGAATATTGTAATTAACTTCCAATCCACGTGCATTATTTGCAACATTGCTACCATCAGTATGATAGTATACTGTTAGAAAATGAGTAGAAAATAAATCTAGATTCTCTTCTGTCATAGTTAGATCCATATCGGATAAGTTGCCGGGTTCTATTGAAGCACCATCGTATAACTGAACATAATTTCTACTGCAACCAGAACTATGAAACATAATAAAATATTATAGTAAGCAAGCTAGCTGGTTTACTATAATTGTAATAAACAATAACCGGAAAGTCTGTGAACCCATCAGTAACAGGGAAAGTGTTAAAAAAAGAGGGATTTCCCAGCAAAACTGGGAAGGTTGGCAACTATGTCAACTATATCAAAATTTTACACCAATCTTGGATCCACTATGTTGGATGTTATCACTCTAATATATTTATCTCTGTCAGTTCAACTTTGCTCATGAAAAAAGCCAATTGCATGTCCAATTTCGGAACAACTACGGAAAGATGGACACAACTGGGTCCTAAGGTAAATACCCTGAGGCTGAAATCTTTAAGATAATCTTCCAATAAAAGATTAACACCTGCATCAAAAATATACAAAATTATCATACCCTCAGTGGTGACAACAACAGCAACAACAAAAACAACAACAATAATGACAACAAAAAAGATAACATAGACAACTTGGCAGCTGTACTTACTGTCCCCTCTGTCCAGTTATGAACATCACATAATATCTATCTGTTGATATTTTTGGTCGAAAACGAATAATGGCTCATTAGAATGATTCTTTCATTAGAGAAATGATCATTTTTATTAAATGTGGTATGGTTTGGGCGTGGCTATAGGTGTGGCTTCCTGTCCTGGAAATTGTTCTAGAAAGGTTGGCATCTATGCTAGTAGCTGGCTGCTAAAGTATATAGCTAATAGCTATCTATATACGTAGCTAGTTTTTAGTATTTACTCATCTACAACATTATTTTAATCTTTTTGAGATTCTATGCTGGGTCATCGATCTGTGAACTTACTGTGTACATTATAATTTTATCAGAGAGTGCTTTCCACACTTCATTTTTACACAATGAAACCTCTACAGGATGCCGTAACCTCACCTATGTAGGTATATTTACATAAGGAAGCCTCTACAGGATGCTGTAACTTCATCTACACCACACTTTTATAATGTATAGACACTATAGTAGGTAGCTATATTTACATAATGCAACCTCTGCACCAGTGTGGTGTTAATACCATGTACATCAAAGTACAGCTATTCTGAGAACCTTAAGTGTATTCTTGGTTTCCCAATTAACTTTTAGCTTACCTGCCACCTTTTCACTCAAACACTCATAACTTCCTCCTAGTTGATGCTAAAATCTTGATTTTTTTTTCCAGATAGTTGTAGGAGGTGGGGCTACTAGCTGGAAGAAATTTTCATGATCATACCATAAATGCTTAATTATAAAAAAAAATTTTCTTGCGTTTAATTTGAAAAACTGTTTAAACAATTATTATTGTTATTATTGCTATGTACAAACATTGTAAAATGCGTTTCAGTGCTCAACACTTTTTCATTATGGAATGAAGGACAGCTAGAAATTTTATACCAGGTTCATAAGTGAACCATTTGTAAAAACTAGCTACCTGATAGGTATGCTGGTCCTCAAAAATTGCTCCAAAATTACTCTGTTCTAAAATTACTCTGTTCTAAAATTACTCTGTTCCAAATAACAGAATGAAATGTATTTCTAGCCTATTCTAGAGGTGATCTTCACCAACTGGTGAAGTTTAATCTCCTTTCTATGTATTCTTGATAGAGAAAAAAATGATGTCAAAAGTTTGACCGAATTCCTATGGGGTGGGAAACCAAGAGTTAGTGTCTTAATCTTAAGTGAAGTTCTATTAATAATCCACAAGCAGTTATTAATTTTGGGACATCTCCATTTCAGGGGGTTGGAATAGATGGGTTCCACTGTAGTTATCAATTAGTCAGATTCTGACAGCTGTGATAATAACCAACCAGTGGATAATCAGTTGTGTTGTGTCTTTACTAGATAAGACTAAAATTGCCCATGCAGTCTGAGCTATCCTGGAAGAGGAAAGTATTATATCAGGAAAGAAGCAATCTTCAGGTAGTAGTGCACTAGTATAGGTCCTAGAGTGTTCTCATATCAAAGAGTGAAATAATTTCTTAATGAAGAACTTATTGTTTCTGCTATTGGAAAGCCTGGGGGGGGGGGGTGAAATGGAGTAGCTACCTTTGACTGAGCATACACACATGCTCGTTCTGGTAGCCATTTTGGGGAGATGGAGAAAAGTCATGACTTAAAAAAGAGAGTACTAATGGTTAGGGAAAGTGCTGGCAATTGTTTGCTACATTCATGAATGGACCAATGTTTGCTATAAGGTTGTTTAAAGCACAAAAGGAGAAGAGGTATTGTATAAACTCTTCCTTTACTAATTTCATATACATTACATCATAGCCCTAGCCCTATCCATACATAGGCATTATATCATTTTGGATCCACTTCTACTTGTGCTTACTCCAGTGTTTTCTCTTTTGAGCAAAACAAACAGAACATGTTATGTTGAAGCTAGCATCACTTTATGATCTATTATAATGAGCAAAATAGAAATGGGGCAAATTTCAGCATAGCTGCCAAGGTGATAGAAAGACAAAGCTTGAGATAGCTATAGCTAGCTACATGTGCATCATGATCATGCATCAAAAGCCTAACTAGCTACACTTCATTTGTTATAAACTCTGATTACAAAGTGGTACTACCACTAAAGTCTGGTAGCTATAGCTACTCAATAAAACAATAGTCATACATATGGTCAATTTATATAAGCTAGCTTGGTTAAATAGCCAGGAAGAAGCAATAATATGCTTGAGATCAAGACCATTGGGCTTGAGAGCTTGAGATTGAAGTCAAATGCTTGAGAATCAAGCCTACAGATTTGAGACTTGGTAGGTCAGTAAAGTGATACATTATACATTAGCTATGACTGACTGTATGAAAGCTTACTATACTTATTAGTGGGATAGCATAATGTTCAAGAGTAATAATATTAAAATTTTACTAAACTGCCAAATTTTTAACATCGAAAAAAATAAACAAAACAAACAAACAAACAAACAAATAAAAAAACAAAAAACACTCTGTAAGAAAGAGTAACTGTAGCAAGCTAGCATCCAAGAATAGCGAGTTATAGCTAGCTGTATATGTGTATTTAAAATGTTTGATAGAGCACAGTTAGGACTATGTATCGCAGGTGTACTGTATCTTAAATCCTTTTCTTCTTGGGTCATGTTGAGGTCCTGCATAGAATTCCAAGTTGAGGCTGTTGTAATCATAAGTAACAGAACTTGGCAATATACGATGACAGAATGTATGCTCAAAGGTCTTTTTTAGATTACTAATTTTTAAATGATCCTTTGAACAGCCAGGTGTCTTTCCAGCTATTCCAAATGGTGGAACAAATGTGATATTGATCTTCCTGTGATTTTGACTAGGACATATAATTCTCCATTTTAGACTTATATTAATTGGGTAAGTCTCTGGAAAATTAGGTGTACTCAGAAAACCAGTGTTTTGAGTGAGCAAGGTAACTGAAGAACCTGTTGAGGTAGATGGAGGTGTAGTTGGTGACATAGTAGTAGGAGGTGTGTTTGGTGGTGAGGTAACAGGCTGTATTGTTGGTGGTGAGGTAGTAGGAGGTGTGGTTGGTGGTGAGGTAGTAGGAGGTGTGGTTGGTGGTGAGGTAGTAGGAGGTGTGGTTGGTGGTGAGGTAGTAGGAGGTGTGGTTGGTGGTGAGGTAGTAGGAGGTGTGGTTGGTGGTGAGGTAGTAGGAGGTGTGGTTGGTTGTGAGGTAGTGGGAGGTGTGGTTGGTGGTGTGGTAGTAGGAGGTGTGGTTGGTTGTGAGGTAGTAGGAGGTGTTGGTGGTGAGGTAGTAGGAGGTGTGGTTGGTTGTGAGGTAGCAGGCGGTATTGTTGGTGGTGAGGTTGGTTGTGAGGTAGTAGGAGGTGTGGTTGGTGGTGAGGTAGTAGGAGGTGTGGTTGGTGGTGAGGTAGTAGGAGGTGTTGTTGGTGGTGAGGTAGTAGGAGGTGTGGTTGGTGGTGAGGTAGTAGGAGGTGTGGTTGGTGGTGAGGTAGTAGGAGGTGTGGTTGGTGACATGGTAGTAGTAGGTGTGGTTGGTGACACATTAGTAGGAGGTGTGGTTGATGGCAAACAGGTATACTGTATCTTAAATCCTTTTCTTCTGGGGTCATGTTGAGGTCCTGCATAGAATTCCAAGTTGAGGCTGTTGTGTTGATAAGTAACAGGACTTGGCAATATACGATGACAGAATTTATGCTCAAAGGTCTTTTCTAGATTACTAATTTTTAAATGATCCTTTGAACAACCAGGTGTCTTTCCAGCTATTCCAAATGGAGGAAGAAATGTGATATTGATGCTCCTGTGATTTTGACTAGGACATATAATTCTCCATTTTAGACTTATATTAATTGGGTAAGTCTCAGGAAAATTAGGTGTACTCAGAAAACCAGTGTTTTGAGTGAGCAAGGTAACTGAAGAACCTGCATTAGGTGTCGTGGTAGATAGAGGTGTGGTAGGTGGCATGGTAGCAGGAGGTGTGGTTGGTGATGAGGTAGTAGGAGGTGTGGTTGGTGACATTATAGTAGTGGGTGTGGTTGGTGGTGAGGTAGTAGGAGGTGTGGTTGGTGGTGAGGTAGTAGGAGGTGTGGTTGGTGGTGAAGTAGTAGGAGGTGTGGTTAGTGGCAAACAGGTGTACTGTATCTTAAATCCTTTTCTTCTCGGGTCATGTTGAGGTCCCGCGTAGAATTCCAAGTTGAGGCTGTTGTGTTGATAAGTAACAGGACTTGGTAATATACGATGACAGAATGTATGTTCAAAGGTCTTTTTTAGATTACTAATTTTTAAATGATCCTTTGAACATTCAGGCATCCTTCCAGCTATTCCAAATGGAGGAAGAAATGTGATATTGATGCTCCTGTGATTTTGACTAGGACATATAATTCTCCATTTTAGACTTATATTAATTGGGTAAGTCTCTGGAAAATTAGGTGTACTCAGAAAACCAGTGTTTTGAGTGAGCAAGGTAACTTGTATGGTAGGTGGCGTGGTAGGTGGTGTGGTTGGTGATGTGGTTGGTGGTGTGGTTGGTGGTGTGGTTGGTGGTGTGGTAGGTGGTGTGGTTGGTGGCGTGGTAGGTGGTGTGGTTGGTGGTGTAGTTGGTGGTGTAGTTGGTGGTGTAGTTGGTGGTGTGGTTGGCATAGTTGATGATTTGATTTTCTTTGGAAGTATTGTTCCAGGAGGCAGGGATGGAGGGGGAGAAGCTACAAAGAGAGAAATTAATGACTGTGTACCCAAGGAAAGTTATGACTTCCTTTATAAATTATTAGGGTAAGTGCATACTTGTACAGTAATGTAAACTTGGAAAAATCTTAGCTGCAACGGGTGACAAATTTATCTTCTTTGAAAAGTTATAACTATTTGGATAAACTCTAGCTACATCATGTGCAGTGATTCTTGTGCATAGTTTGGGCTCATGGGTTCTCCTTAAAAGGCATGTCTATCCGTCTAGCTATCTAATTATAGTGGCTGCAACTATAGGCTATAAGCTAAGTAGTTGGGAACTGTATAGGCCTGACATGGCAAAAGCAATTGTAAATCTGACCCAATAAGTTGTATGGCCACTGTATATATGAGGGGAGGTTATTGAATATTATTATGATGATTGACTTGGGGACAACAAACGGTTGATTATTCAACTAAATAGTACACATCATGATTTAAGGAAGGGTGGAGGGATGAGGAAGAGGGTCCTGGCCCTCATGGCTCCCCCCTTCCACCCAGATCCACTACTGCATGGCATGACTTATCATAATTGTTGAGAGTGTGAACTTACATGGTCTTGCTGGTCCACAGCTGAGACCATCAGCTTGCAAATGACCAGTATGACAACTGCAATGATAGGATCCTCCACAGTTTGTACAGTTTTGATCACAGCCACCATTATCCACTGCACACTCATTCACATCTATATTAAGTCAAAAATAGTATGTAATTACACATGCTGTATCTTATACAGACCTATGTTATTCCACTGTACTATAGCTTGAAACTAATCTCTCATTAGTCTCTGCATATCAATGAGAACATGCATATGCAGTTATGTCAGCCCCTTCTCTAGCTAAACCATGTGGAAATGAAGTTGTCATCTATGTAATGGACTTATAGATAAGGAAGACATCATTTGTCATGGCTATTTGATCTTTACCAAGAGTTAGTTACTCAGTCCACACTCATTTACAACTTATAGCTGACTACACATCATCTATTGACTACTCTAATATACTCTCTATGTGATAATACAATGTTTGTTAATATACTTACCATAGCAAATATTAGCAGCAATAGAGTGGTAGTATCCATCTCTACAGTTACATTCAAAAGAGCCTGGCAGATTCTTACATCTGTGGCACCCACTATTTCGTCCATTACTCTGGCATTCATTAACATCTATTAAATAGTTCTAGACATTAACTGATCACATAGTTATTTCATCATTGGATACTTACCATGAATATTGTATTTACATTCTAATCCACGTGCATTATTTGCAACATTGCTACCATCAGTACGATAGTATACTGTCATGACGTTAGATATTGAATAGAAGATAAATCTAGATTCTCTTCTGTTACATAGTCTCCCTTCATTAGATCCATATCGAATTAAGTTGCCGGGTTCTATTGAAGCACCATCGTATAACTGAACATAATCTCTACTGCAACCAGAACTATGAAAAATAGTAAAAATAGTAAGCTAGAGTGTGTCAAGGGGATAATATTGAGGTTTGTGAATGCACTACATTCTTTTCAACAGATGTTCAATACAGAGCCTCCAACTTGAAGTGAATAACTTCAGTACAAAAATTGCTCACTTTCCGTATTTTTGTAGCAAATTCCGTAGAGCTAGCTAGTTTAATGACCTCCATCATTCTTAATTATTATTATTGTTATAAGACACACACCTACGTGTAGTATCTTGTGATTAATAATGAGACTAGACTGTGAGCTAGAATTGAGAGTCTTAGCTATCATAGTGCTTGACAGGAGACACTGGAACAAGCTATAGCTATATAAATAACAATGCACCAGTAAACAAATATCATGAATTAACTGACAATAAATATACTTACCTGTTTTGACTGTTTAGACAACTCTTTAAGCCTCTGGACAATGTTATTTCACAGCTGTTCTGTTAGCTAGCTATAGGGTACTTCCGTATAAATTGAATCAATTTCAGTAGTCCGTATTTATAGGTGTAAATCCATAAAAATATGGATAAATCCGTGTGGTTGGAGGCTCTGTCAATAAACCACCTATTAACATGAACATTTTAGGTGGTGGAGGTTCTTAAGAACCCCCCACTCCTGGCCTTGAGCTAAATAGTGAGCTGTTGCTGTTAGCTATTTGCATGTCAGTGTGTTGTGTACTATGATATAGTTGCCAACTTCCTGAAAAGAATTTTAGGTACAAACTTAAACCACGCCCATTTTAGTATACCACGCCCCAAGCCACGCCCACTAATAGTTACACCCAAAGTTCAATAAGTGGCTGGCAGTTGTAGTTTGACAAGCTCAGACTGCAAATTGCAGCTGACTTGATCTCAGCCTAGAGTGCCTTAGGCTCATAACCATAGTCTGGATCTTACAAATAGGGTAGCTATCTCAGGATCTGTCTGTTATCCAGTACAGAAATAAACTAAGTAGCAATTTTGGTGCGATGCAGATATAACTTCCGTTACTGCACTGGATGTTTGGCAACTATGAGAGCCCTCCTCTTCATCATTTTAGATCATTTTCAGGATGTCATGTAGCATTTATGATTATTAATTTTACCTAGAATCCAACTGAAAATTTGGGAAGTTAACAGAAAATCTGTAACCTTCTGCTCCATGTAGCACCCAGGCACATCTTTGGTTGTGCAAATGGTGAGGGAATTGTGGAGATTTGAATCTGCCCATTCTAGTAACTCTAATTACTGAGCCACAGGTGATTCCATGAGGTAGACCAACATAAGGCTTATCTGGTACGATAGTTGTTGGAGGAGGGTGTGTATCATGAGGACCTATAATATGACATTATGAGTAGCTACCCAGCAGATGATCATGTGATTATAACATACCACATTTGTAGAGGGCGTTGGTTTTAGCTATGTCCAGTGGACTCAATTCTTTTGCATGGCCAATGGGAATATTTGGTTTTTTTGCAACAAGAGTTACTGTGCCAGGTTTTGCAAATGCAGTTGGATCGTAATGCATTATACTTGCATAGTCATACCCCAGGTTGAGAGTTGTGGGTCGAAAATAATCTTCTACTATATCAAAATTTTGCATTAATCTTCGATCCACTATGTTGGATTTTATCACCATAATATATTTATCTCTGTCAGTTCGGGAGTGCTCATGAAAAAAGCCAATTGTATGTCCAATTTCATGGACAACTATTGGAAAGTAGACACAACCAGGTCCTAAGGTAATACCCTGAGGCTGAAATAGTTGGAATAATCTTCCAATAAAAGATTGACACCTGCATCAAAAATGTACAAAATCATCATACCCTCAGTGGTGACAACAACAACAACAAAAGCAACAAAGACAACTTTGCAGCCGTACTTACTGTCCTCTCTGTCCAGTTATGAACACCACATAATATCTATCTGTTGATATTTTTGGTCGAAAACGAATGCAAGTGCAGTTTTCCCAGTGCTTCATTGCTTGGAGAATGATTCTTTTTTCATGTTCTATGAGTGGAAATACTATGTTCTGCAAGATATCTAACCCTTCATTCTTACCATTAAATACACTTGAAATGACATATGGGATTGTGCCATTTGGCCAAAGTCGAAATGATTGTGATACAGCATTTCGCTTTCCTCTCTGTGATTTTTCATCCCTTGGTGATACCACTACAGTGCAGTCTCCATAATGTTTGAAAATAGCTGTGGCATGTGCAGATGAGAATATGCATAGAGGAGAAGTTACAACACTAATATTGTAGTTAGCTAGATAGACACTAACTTACTAGTATTAGCTGAAGGGTCGGCAACTATAACATCTTCTTCCTCAGCACTGCAGCAGGTGAGTGAAAGGACGAACAGTATCGCCACAAAAAAGACTTCTTGCTGTGAGAATTTAAGATGAACCATTTTCTTTAAGAATGAATATAGATAATTTAGCGGCGCACATCACTAGCTAGCTATCCGTTATTCAGCTTCACACTTCACATATATAGTGCCTTAGCTATATATATAGTTTCCAAGTGCCACTAGCCTGGCTTCGTTACTAAGAGGAGGTACTTTGTACTAATATGGAAATATTTATATCATGCCATCATCATATTATATTATTATTATTATGATAAAAAATATGTAATGGAAGCTTTTAAAAACGAGTATTATTTCCTAAAATGGACACAGTGGGCAGCAACTGACTTTAGATTATGGTAGCTAACCATCAAAGGAACAGTTTAATGGCTTGTCATTAAAATAAGATGGTTATCATTAGCTACTCTGAAAGCATATCTATGGTACAATAATAGGAAGAATGGATTTTAGATGATTGGATTTTTTCATTTTAGCCATTGTCAGTACAATAGCTAGCTAGCTACAGACTTGCCTTTTCTATATATATAGCTAGCTGCTAGCTAATGGATCCATGTGAATTTAATGTAATATACCATTATACGTAAGTATGGAGATATTATTGACCACATCACAGCTACTACTGCCATGCTCAGCTTTAAGGTCATTATTCCTGGATGTGTTGTATAATGGACAGTGCTCTCCATTATATCACGCACTATGTACATCTGGACCTCTCTCTGCATGCAGGATGATACTGTAATCTCACCACTATTTTGAGAAAGATTTAGTTAATTCTGATGAGTGTAGTTTAATGCATGTATCATGCATATCCAGATGTACAGTGGAACCTTATTTAGGAACCATAGGACAAGTTGAAGTGTCCTAATTAGGGGGTGACCTTATTTCAGGGGACAAATGATAATTCACAAGCAGTTATTAACTATGGGACATCTTCATCAGTAGCATCCAACAGAAATATTTTTATGAGTTAGTTAGCTGTGCATTTACTGTTTGACAGAGCATAGTTAGGACTGTGTACTGCAGGTGTACTGTATCTTAAATCCTTAATCTGTATCAGTGGCTGATCCAGAAAATTCTTAAAAGGGGTGACTTTTAATTTTGCTTGCGAAAATGCTTGAATTTGTGGTTGTCATGCCCACTTATTCAATAGATATTCAAGAAGTTTGTGACAGACTTTACCCTAGAAAATGAGTTTTCTTGTTGCTGATACCAATGTCTATCCATATGAAAATTATGAATATTATTAAAATTAAGTAGAGGGGGGAGGGGGGGGGGGGTGACATGTCATCCTATTCACCCCCCTGGATCAGCCCCTGGGTATGCTTCAGAGTACTGGAGCAGAGCAGAAAATTGAAGTAGAATGTGGACAGACCTATAACATACCACTACCTCACTATACTTCTCAACACTCAGCTACTACCTGGTTCTGCATGGTCCAGAGAGCACTAGCTAATACGACCCACGTGTGCTAATAATAGTTGTAAAAGCTACAAGTCAGTAAAGTGTTACATTAATTATTAGCTATGAACTGACTGTATGAAAGCTTACTATACTAATTAGTGGGATAGCATAATGTTATATTCCTCAAGAGTAATAATGTTAATAATATTTTACTGAACTGCCAAATTTTTAACATCGAAAAAAATAAAAAACAAAACAAACAAACAAACAAACAAAAACAAACAAAAAACACTCTGTAAGAAAGAGTAACTGTAGCAAGCTAGCATCCAAGAAAAAAATATTTAATTTGCTAGCTGTACATGTGTATTTAAAAGAGCACAGCTAGGACTATGTATTGCAGGTGTACTGTATCTTAAATCCTTTTCTTCTCGGGTCATGTTGAGGTCCTGCGTAGAATTCCAAGTTGAGGCTGTTGTGTTGATAAGTAACAGGACTTGGTAATATACGATGACAGAATGTATGCTCAAAGGTAATTCCTAGATTACTAATTTTTAAATGATCCTTTGAACAATCAGGTGTCTTTCCAGCTATTCCAAATGGAGGAAGAAATGTGATATTGATGCTCCTGTGATTTTGACTAGGACATATAATTCTCCATTTTAGAAGTATATTAATTGGGTAAGTCTCTGGAAAATTAGGTGTACTCAGAAAACCAGTGTTTTGAGTGAGCAAGGTAACTGGACAACCTGTATTAGGTGTCGTGGTAGATAGAGGTGTGGTAGGTGGTGTGGTAGCAGGAGGTGTTGTTGGTGTCGTGGTAGCAAGAGGTTTAGTTGGTTGTGAGGTAGTAGGAGGTGTGGTTGGTTGTGTGGTAGTAGGAGGTTTGGTTGGTTGTGAGGTAGTAGGAGGTGTGGTTGGTTTTGAGGCAGTAGGAGGTGTGGTTGGTTTTGAGGTAGTAGGTGTGGTTAGTTTTGAGGTAGTAGTAGGTGTGGTTGGTTTTGTGGTAGTAGGAGGTGTGGTTGGTTTTGAGGTAGGAGGTGTGGTTGGTTTTGAGGTAGTAGGAGGTGTGGTTGGTTTTGAGGTAGTAGGAGGTGTGGTTGGTTTTGAGGTAGTAGGAGGTGTGGTTGGTTTTGAGGTAGTAGGAGGTGTGGTTGGTTTTGAGGTAGTAGGAGGTGTGGTTGGTTTAGAGGTAGTAGGAGGTGTGGTTGGTTTAGAGGTAGTAGGAGGTGTGGTTGGTTTAGAGGTAGTAGGAGGTATGGTTGGTAACATGGTAGTAGTGGGTGTGGTTGGTGGTGAGGTAGTAGGAGGTGTGGTTGGTGGTGAGGTAGTAGGAGGTGTGGTTGGTGATGTAGTAGTAGGAGGTGTGGTTGGTGGTGAAGTAGTAGGAGGTGTGGTTAGTGGCAAACAGGTGTACTGTATCTTAAATCCTTTTCTTCTCGGGTCATGTTGAGGTCCCGCGTAGAATTCCAAGTTGAGGCTGTTGTGTTGATAAATAACAGGACTTGGCAATATACGATGACAGAATGTATGCTCAAAGGTCAGTCCTAGATTACTAATTTTTAAATGATCCTTTGAACATTCAGGCATCCTTCCAGCTATTCCAAATGGAGGAAGAAATGTGATATTGATGCTCCTGTGATTTTGACTAGGACATATAATTCTCCATTTTAGACTTATATTAACTGGGTAAGTCTCTGGAAAATTAGGTGTACTCAGAAAACCAGTGTTTTCAGTGAGTAATGTAACTGGACAATCTGTTGTGGTAGATGGAGGTGTAGTTGGTGGCATAGTAGTAGGAGGTGTGGTAGGTGGTGTGGTAGGTGGTGTGGTAGGTGGTGTGGTTGGTGTGGTTGATGATTTGATTTTCTTTGGAAGTATTGTTCCAGGAGGCAGGGATGTAGGGGGAGAAGCTACAAAGGGAGAAATTAATGACTGTGCACCTAAGGAAGGTCATGACTTCCTTTATAAATTGTTAAGGTAAGTGCACACTTGTACAGGTTATTATAGTAATGTAAATCTTAGCTGCAACAGGTGACAAATTAATCTTCTTTGAAAAGTTATAACTATTTGGATAAGCTACATCACGTGCAGTGATTCTTGTGCATAGCTTAGGCTCGTGGGTTCACCTTAAAAGGCATGTCTATTCATCTATCTAATTATAGTGGCTGCAACCTGCAACTATAGGCTATAAGCTAAGTAGTTGATGGAAAGTTGGGAACTGTATAGGCCTGACATAGCAAACACAATCTTAAATCTCTGACCCAATATGTTACATGGCCACTGTAAATACGACGAGAAGTTATTGAAGTATGATGATTTGACTTGGGGATAACAAATAGTTGATTATTCAACTAGATAGCACACATCATGATTTAAGGAAGGATGGAGGGATGGGGAAGAGGGTCCTGGCCCTCATGGCCCCCTTACTGTATGGCATGATATATCATAATTGTTGAGAGTATGAACTTACATGGTCTTCTTGGTTCACAGCTGAGACCATCAGCTTGCAAATAACCAGTATGACAGCTGCAATGATAGGATCCTCCACAGTTTGTACAGTTTTGATCACAGCCACCATTATCCACTGCACACTCATTCACATCTATATTAAGTCAAAAATAGTATGTAATTACACATGCTGTATCTTACACAGACCTATGTTATTCCACTGTACTATAGCTTGAAACTAATCTCTCGTTAGTCCCATATCAATGATGAACATACATATGCAGTAGTGTCAGCCCCTTTTCTAGCTAAACCATGTGGAAATGAAGTTGTCATCTATATATACTAGTAATAGACTGATAAGTGAGGAAGACATTCATTTGTCATGGCTATTTGATCTTTACCAAGAGTAGTTACTCAGTCCACACTCATTTACAACTTACATATCATCTATTGACTACTCTAATATACTCTCTATGTGATAATACAATATGTTTGTTAATATACTTACCGTAGCAAATATTAGCAGCAACAGAGTGGTAGTATCCATCTCTACAGTTACATTCAAAAGAGCCTGGCAGATTCTTACAGCTGTGGCACCCACTATTTCGTCCATTACTCTGGCATTCATTGACATCTAATATCAATGTAATTTTCATTCTGTCAAATAGCTCTAGACATTAACTGATTACATAGTTATCTCATCATTGGATACTTACCATGAATATTGTAATTAACTTCTAATCCATGTGTAACATTGCTACCATCAGTATGATAGTATACTGTCATGACGTTAGATATTGAATAGAAGATAAATCTAGATAGTTCTCTGTTACATAGTCTCCCTTCATTAGATCCATATCGAATTAAGTTACTGGGATCTATTGAAGCACCATCGAATAACTGAACATAATTTTCACTGCAGTTAGAGCTATGAAAAATAATAAAATATTATAGTAAGTAAGCTAGCTGGTTTACTATTTAGCGTGTGTGGTATGCAGGGGGACAATATTGATTCTTTTCAACAGATGTTCAATTATTAGGTATTTCCAGGGTGGAGGTTCTTTAGACTCTTAAGAACCCCCTCACCCCTCCAACAACCTGCCTTGTTTATGTAGTTATAAAGAGTTGTAGCTGTTGCTGTTAGCTATTTGCATGTCAGTATGCTGAGTCCAGAGCCCTCCTCTTCATTAGTTTATATTATTTTCAGGATGCCACATAACTTTATATGATTATAGGTTTCATATTAATTTTACCTAGAATCCGACGGAAAATTTGGGAAGTTAACAGAAATTATGTAACCTTCTGCTCCATGTAGCACCAGGGCACATCTTTTGTTGTGCAAATGGTGAGGGAATTGTGGAGATTTGAATCTGCCCATTCTAGTAACTCTAATTACTGAGCCACAGGTGATTCCATGAGGTAGACCAACATAAGGCTTATCTGGTACGATAGTTGTTGGAGGAGGGTGTGTATCATGAGGACCTATAATATGACATTATGAGTAGCTACCCAGCAGATGATCATGTGATTATAACATACCACATTTGTAGAGGGCGTTGGTTTTAGCTATGTCCAGTGGACTCAATTCTTTTGCATGGCCAATGGGAATATTTGGTTTTTTTGCAACAAGAGTTACTGTGCCAGGTTTTGCAAATGCAGTTGGATCGTAATGCATTATACTTGCATAGTCATAACCCAGGTTGAGAGTTGTGGAATCGCCTACTATATCAAAATTTTGTGCCAATCTTGGATCCACTATGTTGGATGTTATCACTCTAATATATTTATCTCTGTCAGGTCGTGAGTGCTCATGAAAAAAGCCAATTGCATGTCCAATTTCATGGACAACTATTGAAAACTGGACACAACCGGCTCCTAAGACAATACCCTGAGGCTGAAATATTTGAAATAATCTTCCAATAAAAGATTGACATCTGCATCAAAAATATGAAATCATCATACCATCAGTGGTAACAACAACAACAACAAAAACAACAACGTTTCAACTTGGCAGCTGTACTTACAGTCCCCTCTGTCCAGTTATGAACACCACACAATATCTATCTGTTGATATTTTTGGTCGAAAACGAATGCAAGTGCAGTTTTCCCAGTGCTTCATTGCTTGGAGAATGATTCTTTTTTCATGTTCTATGAGTGGAAATACTATGTTCTGCAAGATATCTAATCATTCATTCTTACCATTAAATACACTTGAAATGACATATGGGATTGTGCCATTTGGCCAAAGTCGAAATGATTGTGATACAGCATTTCGCTTTCCTCTCTGTGATTTTTCATCCCTTGGTGATACCACTACAGTGTAGTCTCCATAATGTTTGAAAATAGCTGTGGTGTGCAGATGAGAATATGCATAGAGGAGAAGTTACAGCTAGCTAATATTGTAGTTAGCTAGATAGACACTAACTTACTAGTATTAGCTGAAGGGTCGGCAACTATAACATCTTCTTCCTCAGCACTGCAGCAGGTGAGTGAAAGGACGAACAGTATCGCCACAAAAAAGACTTCTTGCTGTGAGAATTTAAGATGAACCATTTTCTTTAAGAATGAATATAGATAATTTAGCGGCGCACATCACTAGCTAGCTATCCGTTATTCAGCTTCACACTTCACATATATAGTGCCTTAGCTATATATATAGTTTCCAAGTGCCACTAGCCTGGCTTCGTTACTAAGAGGAGGTACTTTGTACTAATATGGAAATATTTTTATCATGCCATCATCATATTATATTATTATTATTATGATAAAAAATATGTAATGGAAGCTTTTAAAAACGAGTATTATTTCCTAAAATGGACACAGATGGGCAGCAACTGACTTTAGACTATGGTAACCATCAAAGGAACAGTTTAATGGCTTGTCACTAAAATAAGATGGTTATCATTAGCTACTCTGAAAGCATATCTATGGTACCATGCAAGATGATTCATTCTAGCCATTGTAAGTACAATTGCTAGCTAGCTACAGACTTGCCTTTTCTATATAGCTAATGGCCAAGTACATAAGTTGGAGTTTTATTGTCCAACCATCCATGTGAATTTAATGTACAAGGAAAGTATGGAGATATTATTGACCACATCACAGCTACTACTCCCATGCTCAGCTTTAAGGTCATTATTCCTGGATGTGTTGTATAATGGACAGTGCTCTTCATTATATCACACACTATGTACACCTGGACCTCTCTCTGCAGGATGATGCTGTAATCTCACCACTTTTTGAGAAAGATTTAGCTAATTCTGATGAGTGTGGTTTAATGTATGTATCGTGCATATCAAAAGATCTGAGATGTACAGTGGAACCTCTCTATTGAGAAACCTTAGGACTAGTTGAAGTGTCCTAATTAGGGGGTGACCTTATTTCAGGGGACAAAGTTTTATTAATGATAATTCACAATCAGTTATTAACTATGGGGCAACTCCATCAGAGGTGTCCTCTATGTAGGGGCTATAGTTATCAATTAAAGTGGATGGAATGTAAAGACACATCACAACCTCCACTCTGACAGCTAACTCAGCACTCAATGGTTGATGCCTGGCCATATATGGAGAGCACTAATATGACCCACTCGTGTGTGCTAATAACTACAAGCCAGTCAAGTGCTACATTAGTTATGACTGACTGTATGAAAACATATTTTTATTAGTGGGATATATATTCCTCAAAAATCCAGTAATAATATTTGCTAAATTTCTAATGATAAAAACATAATTATGAATAGCTAATAATATTTATGAGTGACTCTAGCCAGCTAGCATCCAACAGAAATATTTTTATGAGTTAGTTAGCTGTGTATTTATTGTTTGACAGAGCATAGTTAGGACTGTGTACTGCAGGTGTACTGTATCATAAATCCTTTTCTTCTTGGGTCATGTTGAGGTCCTGCGTAAAATTCCAAGTTGAGGCTGTTGTAGTCATAAGTAACAGGACTTGGTAATATACGATGACAGAATGTATGTTCAAAGGATTTTTCTAGATTACTAATTTTTAAATGATCCTTTGAACATTCAGGTGTCCTTCCAGCTATTCCAAAAGGAGGAAGAAATGTGATAATGATCTTCCTGTGATTTTGACTAGGACATATAATTCTCCAGTTTAGAAGTACATTGATTGGGTAAGTCTCTGGAAAATTAGGTGTACTCAGAAAACCAATGTTTTCAGTGAGCAAGGTAACTGAAGAACCTGTATTAGGTGTCGTGGTAGATAGAGGTGTGGTAGGTGGTGTGGTAGCAGGAGGTGTGGTTGATTGTGAGGTGGTAGGAGGTGTGGTTGATGGTGAGGTAGTAGGAGGTGTGGTTGATGGTGTGGTAGTAGGAGGTGTGGTTGGCGGTGAGGTAGTAGGAGGTGTGGTTGGTGGTGAGGTAGTAGGAGGTGTGGTTGGTGGTGAGGTAGTAGGAGGTGTGGTTGGTTTTGAAGTGGTAGGAGGTGTAGTTGGTTTTGAGGTAGTAGGAAGTGTGGTTGGTTTTGAGGTGGTAGGAAGTGTGGTTGGTTTTGAGGTAGTAGGAGGTGTGGTTGGTGGTGAGGTAGTAGGAGGTGTGGTTGGTGGTGAGGTAGTAGGAGGTGTGGTTGGTTTTGAAGTGGTAGGAGGTGTAGTTGGTTTTGAGGTAGTAGGAAGTGTGGTTGGTTTTGAGGTGGTAGGAAGTGTGGTTGGTTTTGAGGTAGTAGGAGGTGTGGTTGGTGGTGAGGTTATAGGAGGTGTGGTTGATGATTTAATAATCTTTGGAAGTATGGTTCCAGGAGGTAGGGATGTAGGGGAAGAGGCTACAAAAGAAGAAATTAGTTACTGGGCATCCATGACTTCCTCTATAAATTCAAGGTAAGTAGCTACATACATGTACAGGTGATACTTATTAAATAATGGTACTAATAAATCTTAGCTATGACTGGTGGTTTGGGATAAATTTCTTGGAAAATTATTAGCTACAAGTGAGGTTTGGATAAATTCTCTACCCTGTATGCAGGGATTAGCCTTGTGGGTTCTCCTTAAAAGGCATGTCTATTATCTATCTAATTATAGTGGCTACAACTATAGGCTATAGCTGAGAAGTGTATAGACTGATCCTTGTATATATGACATGGCAGCAATACAGCTGAGTGCATGTATAGTTGCTATTTACTATTTTCCATGTAAAAATGTCTAGAGTGTGAACTTACGTGGTCTTGTTGGTCCACAGCTGAGACCATCAGCTTGCAAATGACCAGTATTACAACTGCATTGATAGGATCCTCCAAGGTTTGTGCAGCTTTGATCACAGCCACCATTATCCACTGCACACTCATTCACATCTATATAAAATACATAGCTTTGTTACTCATATCAATGAAGAATAGTCATGTCAGCCCATTTTCTAGCTAAACCACGTGGAAATGAAATTGTCATATATAAACTAGTAATGGACTGATAAGTGAGGAAGACATCATTTGTCATGGCTATTTGAAGAGTAGTTACTCAGTCCACACTCATTTAGATGTCCCACATCATTCTTCACTATTAACTACTCTAATATACTCTCTATGTGATAATACAATGTTTGTTAATATACTTACCATAGCAAATATTAGCAGCAATAGAGTGGTAGTATCCATCTCTACAGTTACATTCAAAGGAGCCTGGCAGATTCTTACAGCTGTGGCACCCACTATTTCGTCCATTACTCTGGCATTCATCAACATCTAATATCAATGTAATTTTTATTCTGTCAAATAGCTCTAGACATTAACTGATCACATAGTTATCTCATCATTGGATACTTACCATGAATATTGTAATTAACTTCTAATCCACGTGCATTATTTGCAACATTGCTACCATCAGTACGATAGTATACTGTCATGATGTTAGAAAATGAATAGAAGATAAATCTAGATTCTCTTCTGTTACATAGTCTCCCTTCATTAGATCCATATCGAATTAAGTTGCCGGGTTCTATTGAAGCACCATCGTATAACTGAACATAATCTCTACTGCAACCAGAACTATGAAACATAATAAAATATTATAGTAAGCAAGCTAGCTGGTTTACTATAATTTTGGTGCATGTGGTCTGCAAGGGGACAATATTGAAATTTGTGAATTCACTACATTTTTTTCAACAGATGTTTAATATGCCTGAACACTTTTAGGTGGTGGATACAGGGTGGGTGTTCTTTAGACCTCCACTCCTCCCACAACCTGCCTTGATTATGTATTTATATGGTGTAGCTGTTGCTGTTAGCTATTTGCATGTCAGTGTACTGTGTACTATGATAGTCCAGAGCACTCCTCTTCATTATTTTATATTATTTTCAGGATATCTTGTAATATGATTAGGTTTCATATTAATTTTACCTAGAATCCAACTGAAAATTTGGGAAGTTAACAGAAAATCTGTAACCTTCTGCTCCATGTAGCACCCAGGCACATCTTTGGTTGTGCAAATGGCGAGGAAATTGGGGAGATCTGAAGCTGCCCCTTCCATTAACTCTAATTACTGAACCACAGCTGATTCCAGGAGGTAAACCAATGTGGGGTTCATTTGGTACAACAGTTCTTGGAGGAGGATGTGTATCATGAGGACCTGTAATGATATTTTGAGTAGCTACCCTTTCTTGTGATCATGTGATTATAACATACCACATTTGTAGAGGGCGTTGGCTTTAGCTATGTCCAGTGGACTCAATTCCTCTGAATGGCCGAAGGGAATATTTGGTTTTGTTGCAACAAGAGTTACTGTGCCAGGTTTTGCAAATGCAGTTGGATCGTAATGCATTATACTTGCATAGTCATAACCCAGGTTGAGAGTTGTGGGTCGAAAAAAATCTTCTACTATATCAAAATTTTGTGCCAATCTTGGATCCACTATGTTGGATGTTATCACTCTAATATATTTATCTCTGTCAGTTCGACTTTGCTCATGAAAAAAGCCAATTGCATGTCCAATTTCGTGAACAACTATGGAAAAGTGGACACAACCAGATCCTAAGGTAATACCCTGAGGCTGAAATCTTTGTGATAATCTTCCAATAAAAGATTGACACCTGCATCAAAAATATACAAAATTATCAGACCCTAATCAGTGAAAACAGTAACAACAACAACAAAAAAAACAACAATAATGACAACAAAAAAAATAACAAAGACAACTTGGCAACTGTACTTACTGTCCTCTCTGTCCAGTTATGAACATCACATAATATCTATCTGTTGATATTTTTGGCCGAAAACGAATGCAAGTGTAGTTTTCCCAATGCTTCATTGCTTGGAGAATGATTCTTTTTTCATGTTCTATGAGTGGAAATACTAGTTCATTATGTTCTGCAAGATATCTAATCCTTCATTCTTACCATTAAATACATCTGAAATGCCATATGGGATTAAGCCACCTGGCCAAAGTCGAAATGATTCTGATACAGCATTTCGCTTTTCTCTCTGTGATTTTTCATCCCTTGGTGATACCACTACAGTGCAGTCTCCATAATGTTTGAAAATAGCTGTGTTGTGCAGATGAGAATAAGAATATGCATAGAGGTGAAGTTACAGCTATTTAGTTAGCTAGATAGGCACTAAACTTACTGGTATTAGCTGAAGGGTCAGCAACTATAACATCTTCTTCCTCAGCACTGCAACAGGTGAGTGAAAGGATGAACAGCATGGCCACAAGAAAAACTTCTTGCAGTGAGAATTTAAGATGAGCCATTTTCTTTTGATATGAATATTCTTTTGATATGAATATAGAATCTTGCTGATTAAAGTTTAGCAGGTGTACCATCCAACTTCACTGTGGTGTCTTATATAGTTTCCAAGTTCCACTAACCTGGCTTCCTCCCACAATCATGACATTACCACTGAGGATGATGCAAACTACCGTGAAGGAAGAGTGGGGGCTACCTAGAGGATGTAACTTTGTACTAATAAGGAAACTCTCATTTGCCATCATTATAATAATTATAAATATTATGATAACATTGAACTTAGCAGAGTTTTTTAAAAAATGATATTGCCTAAAAAGTACACAGTAGGCAGTAGCTGACTTTAGGTTATGGTGATTCATCAAAGGAAGAGTTTGATGACTGAAATTTTATGGTTTTCATCTCTATGAAAACATAAAAGTAGCTATATCAGGTAGGCAGGTTCATTTAATAGGGTAAATGGATTTTTATTTTTCATTCTAGTCAAAGCCAGTAGCTAGCTACAGACTTGCCTCTTCTATATAATGGCCAGGTAAGTTTGTCCCAACTGCATGCATTTTATACAACCATGAATTTATATAGCTTTAGTTTTAAATATGCAAGGAAACAATGACCACATCACAGCTACAACTGCCATGCTCTGCTTTCAGGTGACAATGAACTTATACTCATTCCTGGGGGTGTTGTATAACAGTACTCTCCATTACATCATACTATGTGCATTTTTACATGCACCTAGATCTCTACAAGATCTTATTTCAGGGAGCAAAGTTTGGATTCATTCTTATTTCAGGGAGCAAAGTCTCTTATTTCAGGGAGCAAAGTTCAAATTCACAAGCTGCATGCTAATTTTAGGACATCTCCAAGCAGATTTTGGGGGGGGGATTTCACTGTAGTTATGAATTACAATAAATCAGCAAATATTTTGGGTAAGACACACTCTGACAGCAATGATGATGCCTAACATGACTCACTCATGTGTATTGATAGCTAAAAAGCTACAAGCTAGCCAAGTACTATCTACAACTTATTAATTATTCTATACCTGGCCATAATACCTCTACATGTAATTTGTTACCAAAGAATGATGAGCTTTCCATTGACTCTAATCCAGTATAAACACTTGAGACCTTACTGCTACAAGCTTATTAATTAAACATTCCATATTAGGGACGAAGCCTTTAGACTGTGATATCCTTGACACCAAAAATACTTACTAAGTAATATAAACCAAATTTTTAATGGGAAAAAAAATAATAAGAACACTTTGTCAATACCTATAACTAGCAAGCATCCAAGAAAAACATCTTTTTTTATATGAGTTAGTTAGCAGTGCATTTACTGTTTGATAGAGCACAGCTAGGACTATGTATTGCAGGTGTACTGTATCTTAAATCCTTTTCTTCTTGGGTCATGTTGAGGTCCTGCGTAGAATTCCAAGTTGAGGCTGTTGTAATCATAAGTAATAGGACTTGGCAATATACGATGACAGAATGTATGCTCAAAGGTCTTTTCTAGATTACTAACTTTTAAATGATCCTTTGAACATGCAGGTGTCCTTCCATTAATTCCAAATGGAGGAAGAAATGTGATATTGATGCTCCTGTGATTTTGACTAGGACATATAATTCTCCAGTTTAGAAGTACATTAATTGGGTAAGTCTCTGGAAAAGGTGTACTCAGAAAACCCGTGTTTTGAGTGAGCAAGGTAACTGAAGAACCTGTTGTCGTGGTAGATGGAGGTGTAGTTGGTGACATAGTAGTAGGAGGTGTGGTTGGTTTTGAGGTAGTAGGAGGTGTGATTGGTTTTGAGGTAGTAGGAGGTGTGGTTGGTGGTGAGGTAGTAGGAGGTGTGGTTGGTGGTGAGGTAGTAGGAGGTGTGGTTGGTGGTGAGGTAGTAGGAGGTGTGGTTGGTGGTGAGGTAGTAGGAGGTGTGGTTGGTGGTGAGGTAGTAGGAGGTGTGGTTGGTGGTGAGGTAGTAGGAGGAGTGGTTGGTGGTGAGGTAGTAGGAGGTGTGGTTGGTTTTGAGGTAGCAGGAGGTGTGGTTGGTGTAATGGGAGGTGTGGTTGATAATTTGATAATCTTTGGCAGTATTGTTCCAGGAGGCAGGGATGTAGGGGGAGAAGCTACAAAAGAAGAAATTAATGACTATGCACCCAAGGAAAGTCATGACTTCCTTTATAAATTGTTAAGGTAAGTGCACACTTGTACAGGTTATTATAGTAATGTAAACTTGGAGCTGCAACAGGTGACAAATTAATCTTCTTTGAAAAGTTATAACTAGCTATTTGGAACTCTCTACATCATGTACAGTGATTCTTGTGCATAGCTTTCATTATGTGTGCTATCTAGTTGAATAATCAACTGTTTGTTGTCCCCCAGGTCAATCATAATACTTCAATAACCTCCCCTCATATATACAGTGGCCATACAACATTTTGGGTCAGACACTCTTATAGATCTAAGATTGCTTTTGTCATGTCAGGCCTATACAGTTCCCAACTACTTAGCTTATAGCCTATAGTTGCAGGTTGCAGCCACTATAATTAGATAGATGGATAGACATGCCTTTTAAGGAGAACTCATGAGCCTAAGCTATGCACAATAACCACTGTACATGGTGTAGCTAGAGAGTTTGTCCAAATAGTTAGAAGATATTGGAGGGTTGATTATTCAACTAGAAAGCACATGTCATGATTCAAGGAAGGTGGAGAAGAGGGTCCTAGCCCTCATGGCTCCTCCCCCCCCCCCCCCCCCCCCCCTCAAATCTACCACTGTATGGCATGACTTATCATAATTGTTGAGAGTGTGAACTTACATGGTCTTGCTGGTCCACAGCTGAGACCATCAGCTTTCAAATAACCAGTATGACAACTGCATTGATAGGATCCTCCAAAGTTAGTGCAGTTTTGATCATTATCCACTGCACACTCATTTACATTTATATAAAGTCAAAAATAGTATGTGATTACACATGCAGTATCTTACATAGACCTAAAATAACATTGTTATTCCACTGTACTATAGCTTGAAACTACAATTATGTTATTTGGGTATATCTAATCTCTCATTATGAACATAGCTATCTATCCAGGTCCAGTTGGTTAGGAAGTTCTGAATTTACCACCTCCTGTTGACTGATGTATATTTATTCCCATAGGTGTACTGCTGCCACCACCTTTGATACAGTTATGTCAGCCCCTTTTCTAGCTAAACCATGTGGAAATGAAGTTGTCATCTATATAAACTAGTAATGGACTTATAGACGAGGATAACATCATTTGTCATGGCTATTTGAAGAGTAGTTACTCAGTCCACACTCATTTAGATGTCCCACATCATTCTTCACTATTGACTACGTACTGTAATATACTCTCTATGTGATAATACAATATGTTTGTTAATATTCTTACCGTAGCAAATATTAGCAACAATAGAGTGGTAGTATCCATCTCTACAGTTACATTCAAAAGAGCCTGGCAGATTCTTACAGCTGTGGCACCCACTATTTCGTCCATTACTCTGGCATTCATCAACATCTAATATCAATGTAATTTTCATTCTGTCAAATAGCTCTAGACATTAACTGATCACATAGTTATCTCATCATTGGATACTTACCATGAATATTGTAATTAACTTCTAATCCATGTGCATTATTTGTAACATTGCTACCATCAGTACGATAGTATACCATCAAGATGTTAGATAATGAATAGAAGATATATCTAGATTCTCTTTTGTTACATAGTCTCCCTTCATTAGAGCCATACCGGATTAAGTTGCCAGGTTCTATTTAAGCACCATCATATAACTGAACATAATCTCTACTGCAACCAGAACTATGAAAAAAATAGTAAGCTAGCTTGAGTGTGTGTGGTCTACAGGAGGATAATATTGAAGTTTGTGAATGCACTACATTATTTTCAACAGATGTTTAATATGCCACCCAATAACATGAATACTTTTAAGTGGTGGATCCAGGATGGGGGTTCTTAAGACTCTCAAGAGCCCCCCACCCCTCCAACAACCTGCCTTGTTTATGTATTTATATGGTATAGCTGTTGCTGTTAAGTATTTGTGTGTCAGTGTGCTGAGTCCAAGAGCATTTTATATTATTTTCAGGATGCCATGTATTATGATTAGGTTTCATATTAATTTTACCTAGAATCCAATTGAAAATTTGGGAAGTTAACAGAAAATCTGTAACCTTCTGCTCCATGTAGCACCCAGGCACATCTTTGGTTGTGCAAATGGCGAGGAAATTGGGGAGATCTGAAGCTGACCCTTCCATTAACTCTAATTACTGAACCACAGCTGATTCCAGGAGGTAAACCAATGTGGGGCTCATTTGGTACAACAGTTCTTGGAGGAGGGTGTGTATCATGAGGACCTGTAATAGTAGCTACCCTTTCTTGTGATCATGTGATTATAACATACCACATTTGTAGAGGGCGTTGGCTTTAGCTATGTCCAGTAGACTCAATTCTTTTGCATGACCAAAGGTAATATTTGGTTTTGTTGCAACAAGAGTTACTGTACCAGGTTTTGCAAATGCAGTTGGATCGTAATGCATTATACTTGCATAGTCATAACCCAGGTTAAGAGTTGTGGGACGAAAAAAATCTTCTACTATATCAAAATTATGCTTTATACTTGGATTCACTATGTTGGAAGTTATCACTCTAATATATTTATCTCGGGAGTGCTCATGAAAAAAGCCAATTGCATGTCCAATTGAATGGGTAACTATTGAAAAGTGGACACAACCGGATCCTAAGGCAATACCCTGAGGCTGAAATATTTGAAATAATCTTCCAATAAAAGATTGACACCTGCATCAAAAATATACAAAATCATCATACCCTCAGTGGTGACAACAACAACAACAAAAGCAACAAAGACAACTTTGCAGCCGTACTTACTGTCCTCTCTGTCCAGTTATGAACACCACATAATATCTATCTGTTTGTATTTTTGGTTGAAAACGAATGCAAGTGTACTTTTCCCAATGGCTCATTGCTTGGAGAATGATTCCTTTGTCATGTTCTATGAGTGGAAATACTAGTTCATTATGTTCTGCAAGATATATAATCCTTCATTCTTACCATTAAATACATCTGAAATACCATATGGGATTGTGCCATTTGGCCAGTCGAAATGATTGTGATACAGCATTTCGCTTTCCTCTCTGTGATTTTTCATCCCTTGGTGATACCACTACAGTGCAGTCTCCATAATGTTTGAAAATAGCTGTGGCATGTGCAGATGAGAATATGCATAAAAGGTGAAGTTACAGCTATCTAGCTAATATTGTACTTAGCTAGATAAACACTAACTTACTAGTATTAGCTGAAGGGTCAGCAACTATAACATCTTCTTCCTCAGCACTGCAGCAGATGAGTGAAAGGACAAACAGTATCACCACAACTAAAACTTCTTGTAGTGAGAATTGAAGATGGGCCATTTTCTTTTGATCTGAATATAGTTTAGCAGGCCACATCTATAATCTGTTATTCAGCTTCACACAGTGCTTTATATAGTGTCCAAATGCCACTAGCCTGGCTTCCTGCGAAGGAAATGTAAAGCTAAGAGGATAGTACTAATATGGAAATTATTCACTACTAAAAACAAAAGAGCTAGAGTATTATTCCTAAAATGAACACAGTGGGCAATAACTATTATGGTAACCATCAAAGGAACTGTTTAATGCTTGTCATTAAAATTTAGCTAATGTTTTCATTACTCTTAAAGCATATAGCTATGCATGAAAGTTCATTTAATGTTAGAATGGATTTGGGATGATTGATTTTTTTCATTCTAGTTATTGTCAGTGCAGTAGATGGCTATCTACAGACTTACCTCTTCTATTAATGGCCAGAGTCCCAGTCCCAGCTGCATGCTTCTTTATAGATATCATGCATGTGAATTTTTATAGCTTTCAATGTTTAATGTACAGCTATAGGGAAAGTATGAAGATATCATTGAGCACATGTTCAGCTTTAAGGTAACAGTTATTCTGGATGTGTTGTATAATGAACAGTACTCTCCATTATATCACACTATGTACATTTACATGAACCTGGACCATTTAATTTTTGATGGATGTGTTGTTAATACTATGTATTACCATGCACAGTAAAAAAGCTGAAATGTAGCTACAGTGGAACCTCTCTATTGAGGAACCTTAGGACAAGTTGAAGTAGGGGGTGACCTTATTTCAGGGGCAAAGCTCTATTCACAAGCAGTAATTAACTATGGAACATCTCCAAGCAGAAGTGTCTTCATTTCAAGGGGTTAGAATGAGCTGTCCTCATTTCAGAGGTAGGCATTCACTGTAGTTAGATCTAAAAAAAATCTATAACTTCACTCTGACAGCTCAGCACTAGTCATAGATGGATGCCTGGCCATGTATGGAACATGACTCAACAAGTATGCTAATAGCATTGAAAAATAGCTTACTATAGATATTATTATTTTACACATTTCTTACTAAACAATGTAACAACACTATGTAAGAGTAACTATGCTAATAGCCATCCGACATTTTTTATGAGTTAGCTAGTTAGCTATGCATTTACTCTTTGATAGAGCACAGCTAAGAGCGTGTAGTGCAGGTGTACTGTATCTTAAATCCTTTTCTTCTCGGGTCATGCTGAGGTCCTGCGTAAAATTCCAAGTTGAGGCTGTTGTGTTGATAAGTAACAGGACTTGGTAATATACGATGACAGAATGTATGCTCAAAGGTCAGTCCTAGATTACTAATTTTTAAATGATCCTTTGAACAACCAGGTGTCCTTCCAGCTATTCCAAATGGAGGAAGAAATGTGATATTGATGCTCCTGTGATTTTGACTAGGACATATAATTCTCCATTTTAGAAGTACATTAATTGGGTAAGTCTCAGGAAAATTAGGTGTACTCAGAAAACCCGTGTTTTGAGTGAGCAAGGTAACTGGACAACCTGTATTAGGTGTCGTGGTAGATAGAGGTGTGGTAGGTGGAATGGTAGTAGGAGGTGTGGTAGGTGGTGTGGTAGCAGGAGGTGTGGTTGGTGGTTTGGTAGCAGGAGGTGTGGTCGGTGGTTTGGTAGCAGGAGGTGTGGTTGGTGATGAGGTAGCAGGAGTTGTGGTAGGCGGTGAGGTAGCAGGAGGTGTGGTTGGTGGTGAGGTAGTAGGAGGTGTGGTTGGTGGTTTGGTAGCAGGAGGTGTGGTTGGTGGTTTGGTAGCAGGAGGTGTGGTTGGTGGTGAGGTAGCAGGAGGTGTGGTTGGTGGTGAGGTAGTAGGAGGTGTGGTTGGTAGTGAGGTAGCAGGAGGTGTGGTTGGTGGTGTGGTTGGTGGTGTGGTAGTAGGAGGTGTGGTTGCTGGTGAGGTAGCAGGAGGTGTGGTTGGTGTGGTTGGTGTGGTTGGTGGTGAGGTAGTAGGTAGTGTGATTGGCGTGGTTGATGATTTGATAATCTTTGGCAGTATTGTTCCAGGAGGCAGGGATGTAGGGGGAGAAGCTAGAAAGGGAGAAATTAATGACTATGTACCCAAGGAAAGTCATGAGTTCCTTTATAAGTTATTAAGGTAAGTGCATACTTGTACAGGTTATTAATTATAGTAATGTGAACTTGGAAAAATCTTAGCTGCAATGGGTGACAAATTTATCTTCTTTGAAAAGTTATAGCTTCAAATGTTTGGACAAACGCTCTACATCATGTACAGTGATTATTGTGGGCTCATGATTTCTCCTTCTATCTAATTATAGTGGCTGCTACTATAGGCTAGTAGTTGGGAACTGTATAGGCCTGACATGGCAAAAGCAATCTTAGATATCTGAACCAATATGTTGCATGGTCACTTTGAAGTTGATCTGATGGACACCAAACAGTTGATTATTCAACTAGATAGCACACATCATGATTCAAGGTAGATGGGAAGAGGGTCCTAGCCCTCATGGCTCCCCTCTTCCACCCAGATTCACTACTGTATGGCATGACTTATCATAATTGTTGAGAGTGTGAACTTACGTGGTTTTGTTGGTCTACAGTTGAGACCATCAGCTTGCAAATGACCAGTATGACAACTGCAATGATAGGATCCTCCACAGTTTGTACAGTTTTGATCACAGCCACCATTATCTACTGCACACTCATTCACATCTAAAGTAAAATAATTACACAGGCAATATCTTACACAGACCTATAATAGGTTATTTCACTGTACTATAGCAACTATGTTATTTGGGTATAATCTCATATCAATGAACATATCTTAGTAATGGACTGATAAGTGACATTTGTCATGGCTATTTGATCTTTACTGAGAGTATATAGCTAATTACTCAGTCCACATTCCAATTCTTTACACATCATCTATTGACTACTCTAATATACTCTCTATGTGATAATACAATGTTTGTTAATATACTTACCGTAGCAAATATTAGCAGCAACAGAGTGGTAGTATCCATCTCTACAGTTACATTCAAAAGAGCCTGGCAGATTCTTACAGCTGTGGCACCCACTATTTCGTCCATTACTCTGGCATTCATTGACATCTAATATCAATGTAATTTTCATTCTGTTAAATAGCTCTAGACATTAACTGATCACATAGTTATCTCATCATTGGATACTTACCATGAATATTGTATTTACATTCTAATCCACGTGCATTATTTGCAACATTGCTACCATCAGTATGATAGTATACTGTCATGACGTTAGATATTGAATAGAAGATAAATCTAGATAGTTCTCTGTTACATAGTCTCCCTTCATTAGATCCATATCGAATTAAGTTACTGGGATCTATTGAAGCACCATCGAATAACTGAACATAATTTTCACTGCAGTTAGAGCTATGAAAAATAATAAAATATTATAGTAAGTAAGCTAGCTGGTTTACTATTTAGTGTGTGTGGTATGCAGGGGGGCAATATTGATTCTTTTCAACAGATGTTCAATTATTAGGTATTTCCAGGGTGGAGGTTCTTTAGACTCTTAAGAACCCCCCCACCCCTCCAACAACCTCCCTTGTTTATGTAGTTATATGGTGTAGCTGCTATTTGCATGCTGAGTCCAGAGCCCTATTTTATATCATTTTCAGGATGCCATGTAACTTTATATGATTAGGTTTCATATTAATTTTACCTAGAATCCGATGGAAAATTTGGGAAGTTAACAGAAATTATGTAACCTTCTGCTCCATGTAGCACCAGGGCACATCTTTTGTTGTGCAAATGGAGAGAGAATTGGGGAGATCTGAATCTGCCCATTCCAGTAACTCTAATTACTGAACCACAGCTGATTCCAGAAGGTAGACCAACATAGGGCTCATCTGGTACGACAATTCCTGGAGGAGGGTGTGTATCATGAGGACCTATAATATGACATTATGAGTAGCTACCCTGCAGATGATCATGTGATTATAACATACCACATTTGTAGAGGGCGTTGGTTTTAGCTATGTCCAGTGGACTCAATTCTTTTGCATGGCCGAAGGGAATATTTGGTTTTTTTGCAACAAGAGTTACTGTGCCAGGTTTTGCAAATGCAGTTGGATCATAATGCATTATACTTGCATAGTCATAACTCAGGTTGAGAGTTGTGGGGCGAAAAAAATCTTCTACTATATCAAAAGCAAACTTCCAATATGGATCTATGAGGTTAGACTCATTCACCATAATATATTTATCTCTGTCAGTTCGGGAGTGCTCATGAAAAAAGCCAATTGCATGTCCAATTTCATGGACAACTACTGAAAAGTAGACACAACCAGGTCCTAAGGTAATACCCTGAGGCTGTAATTCTTCGTCATATACTCTTCCAATAAAAGATCGACACCTGCATCAAAAATAATCATACCCGTAGAGACAACTACAACAACAACAGCAGCAACAACAACAACAACAACAACAACAACGATAGCAATAACAAATATAATTTGGCAGCTGTACTTACAGTCCCCTCTGTCCACTTATGAACACCACATAATATTTATCTGTTGAATTTTTTGGTCGAAAACGAATGCAAGTGCAGTTTTCCCAATGCTTCATTGCTTGAAGAATAATTCTTTTGTCGTGTTCTATGAGTGGAAATACTAGTTCATTATGTTCTGCAAGATATCTAATCCTTCATTCTTACCATTAAATACATCTGAAATACCATATGGGACTGTGCCATTTGGCCAAAGTCGAATTGATTCTGATACAGCATTTCGCTTTCCTCTCTGTGATTTTTCATCTCTTGGTGATACCACTACAGTGCAGTCTCCATAATGTTTGAAAATAGCTGTGTTGTGCAAATAGAATAAGCATAAAGGATGAAGTTACACAGCTATCTAATATTAGATAGACACTAAGTTAACTTACTAGTATTAGCTGAAGGGTCAGCAACTATAACATCTTCTTCCTCAGCACTGCAGCAGGTGAGTGAAAGGATGAACAGCATGGCCACAAGAAAAACTTCCTGCAGTGAGAATTTAAGATGAGCCATTTTCTTTTGAGATGGATATAGAACCTATGTTAAAGTTTAGCCGGTTCTGTCTATATCTGACACTCAGTGCCTTATAATATAGTTTCCAAGTTCCACTAGGCTGGCTTCCTGTCTCAATCACAAATCTATTTTGAGGAAGAGTGAGGTTAACCAAGAGGATGTTAATATGTATTTACATATACCATTATTATAATAATTATCAATATTAAGATAATTATGTGGAACTTAGTGGAATGAAATAATTGCCCAAAATCTACACAGTGGTCTGTAGCTACTTTAAGTTATGGTAACCATCAAAGGAAAGCTGTAATGATTGATCTATAGGCAGTAGCCACATGCTAGTTACATAGAAGTTAAGTTCATAGCTACTATACATATGTAGTGTAATTATGAATATTAGTTAGCTAATGGTCTTTGCACAATGAATCATGCACTGGACTTTACACATTTTCCCAGAAAAATGGTTCTGGATTTGTTATAGAATAATTATATCATATGATGAAACCTTTACTAGGGCTTGACAAATTATGCTAGCTGTAATAGCTAGCTAATAGGCAGTCTTTACTGCACTAGCAAAATTAGGGAACGAATTGGTTAGTTTACTTCATACTGTATCTTGTCTCAATGTACTCATTGAATGCTGCAGTATGTAGCTACAGTATGCAGCTACAGTATGCAAAGTCAAGTCCACATCACTCTAGTAACCACAACTATATAGTATTAATGATGTTCATTATCCAGGGTTTATCAAAGTCTATGACCTACAAATCCTCCAGTGAGTAGAGCAGAACCTAATCTGCATTATGGCATCTAGTTTGATGTCCAACAGTGACAGTATATTGTGGAGAAACTAGTACTGAATTTAGTGAAGTTCAAGGCTTGTAATGCAGCAGCTGCAGCAGAACTTGTATTCTCATTTCTAGAAAATACAAACAGAATTCTTCATTGGAAGACTATATACATTTTTGTCTATCTATTAAGAACAAAGTTCACAAAAAAGGGACACTTTTTACTTATAGGTGAGAATAATAGGTGTGATAAATGAGGATAATAGGTCTGATAAAATTATAGGTGTCTACGACTACTGCGCATGGTCTACGACTACTGCGCATGCGCAAGCAACAGTTGCGGTACGGTGCGGACGTTAGGTTCCTCTATAAGTAGGAATGAGAAAATGAGAAACTAGTGAGGAAATTAGGAAATGGATGAGCGAGGGAAGGTTGCAGTGTCTTGGCCGCCAAATCTGTCTCTTTCTTTTCTCGTCTCTGGCTAGCTGTGTGATGAATGAAGTTAGTCTATAGATTTGACCATTGATAGTGGATCTGACTTTGAGCCAGATATTTCAGCCATCAACTCACCCTTAAAGAAATCTAATAAGGTGGAGATTATTTCAGAGACAGAGGTGGAGAGTGTATGCAGTATCCCTGACAGTAGTGACTCTCCTTTAAGCCCTGAAAGGGTTGATGATTCCGCTTCAAGTGGTTTTTCTGGTCCTGGTTATGATGAAGATAGTGCAGGATGCACATCATAAGTGAAATAGAACTAGCTAAAACTTTGGCAAAGTGGCAGTACAACTTAGATGGGTAATCAAATTCTCCGGTACCTTTGGCAGTGTAGATAATTGACTAACTGAACTGATTGTTGGCACACAAGTTCGCTAAATGCTGAGCCAGCAGAAACTATTGCCACTGGACGAGCTGTTTCTCATACTCTAGAGTTTTCAGACAGTGAGACTTATTGGGTAGTTGATTTTCAGTGAGTACCTCGCTGAGGTCCAAGTCAAATTTGCTGGAAACACTTGAGCCAAGAGAAACAGCTTGCTATGTACAAGCTAATTACATTCCAGACTGCACTACTATTCATCACCCTGCACATGTATAAACATTGTCCTACCCCACCTGGCCTATTAAAACCCTTTACCAAATATTGTTGGTTGGTAAAGGGTGCTCTAGGGTATAAATATAATTATTGATGTTTTAATTTCAATTAGGGGTATAGTATACAAGTGGACTACTTCTCAAGCACACTTTTCTGCTGAAGAGCTGGCTAAAATTCTTATCATTGATGATACGTATTCCAAAAATGATAAAGTGTGCTATACCCAACCAGTCAGAGTTTTGCAATGTAACTTTCATTGCTAATTTAAATGCTCTGGATGACCAGTATGATATACCAGCAGATGAGAATGGTGTCTGGAAAAGGAAAGACTCCCCAGTTGCTTACATTAATGTGCATACCAAAGGAAAGAAACCTATCATCAATCATTATTAATAATAATAATTTATTTCTTGTAGCAAGGTGTCTCAGCCAACTTACTATAGCTAGCCAACCAAAAAACACTTATCATTCATCCAGCCTATTTATGATTGTAGCTCGCTTCTAATTTGTGATTCATGCCATTTCTTTGGCTTCCCTATATATTTCCTCATCTCATTTTCTCGTTCCTACTTTTAAAGGAACCCGCGGGCGGTGTGGCTGGGGGTGGGCACATTATGCTTCTGATAAAATGCTATGCTCCTTTGCTCTAATATGCCCTCAAAGGTTACCCATTATGTTACAATTGTGCTCTGTAAATATAGTGTATAAAGTAAGTGTTATATTGCAGAGTGATAGCTGCTTCAACATAAGTAAATTGGTTATCACTAAATAAACTGTTTAGCAGTGAAAATACTCTTTCAGCTACCCCAGATGAGGGAAGCCTTTTTAGCAGCAGCAAATGTATGGGTAAATGCTCTTCATCTGTGAGCACTGTACTAATGCCAGCATTATGCTGATACCCAAAATAATGTGTCTGCTGGGCACCTACGACTACTGGGCATGCGCAAAACCCGCAACGAGTGCCACCTTTGTGTGGTCAAGGATTCAAGCACAAGACTAAGTGGCTTTAATATACCATAGAGAAATGGTCTTTAGTCTGATTAGACAGGTTTCATCTGTGTATTTGTAACTTTACAACAAAGATAATGGTGATTGGGTAGCTAAAACACTTTGTAATAGCTAGCACAAAGAAACCTCTGAAATAGAACACATTGGGATCAGTCTACTATCCCTTGTAGGGAATGACTAAGAGGACACTAAGATAAACCAGATGGTACTGTCCTTTGTACAGCGGTTTTCCTTTTGGATGGTCAGTGGTACTACTATAATAATATTTTCCATAATTAAACAGGTATTAGTTAGCTAGTTAAGCACTGCTTTAACTTTCCTTGGTCATGCTATGCTCCTGCACAAAATTCCAAGTTGAGGTGATAAATCTGTGCACTTAACTAGCTATTGCACTTAAACTAGCTATTGGATAATGAATAACATTACTTCATTATCAGCTAAGTAGCTAGCTATTTTTTGCTATAATAACTGTCTGTCAGAACACATACAGGAACTGCTGTTTGTATTTTTATTAGAATTCTTTAGTAGCTACTTAATAATATTGACTCTAGGTTTATTGTAGCTCTGAGGAAAGCCACTTACTGTAGCTAAATATTCATCAGTGTCTTTCTCTATGTTCTGATACATTAATTGGTAATTGCTTTTGAATAAAAAGTTCAAAGTTCATAATTATTTTGTATTTGAAAGCAGTGACTAATATTTCTGAAGATAAGGATAAGTATAGTTTATAGTTTCAGAGATTCAAGAAACTGCTTAAGGATAATATTTAATGTAGATGAAAAATATGTGATAGCATACAATAAAAAAAAATAATAGTAAAAAACAATTTATTATGAGTAGCTATCGATATTCTTTGTTCTTTGCTCCAATAGTTAATTATTATATAGTGCTACAAATGTAATAAAGCTTAAATCCCTTTCTAGTGGGATCATGTTGAGGTCCTGCATGGAATTCCAAGTTGATGGTGTTATATGGATAAATAGTTACCACTGGCAATTTACGATGACAATATGCATGCAGAACAGAGTTGTCTTTACTATTTCTGACCCTCAAATAATCTTTTTGACAGTCAGGCATCCTTCCAGCTATTCCAAAGGGAGAGATGAAACTGATTATTATTTTTTTATAGTTACTGTTAGGACAGATGATCTTCCATTTCATGTCGATGTTATTTGGGTAGGTCTCTGGGTGGTTTGGTGATTTCAGAAGGCCAATGGAGGTAGTCATTATGGTAACTGGAAGAGGGCTAGGCTCCTCTGTTGTTGTAAATATCTCTGGCTCTTCTGTTGTTATATTTGTTGTAAATATCTCTGTGGTAGAACTCGTTTCTTCTGCCATCATTTCTTCCTCCTCCTTACAAGAACGATTGTCACCTGCTAAGATGTAGCCTTTTCTACAGGAACACGTGTAAGATTCATCTGTATTGATGCACAGATGCTCACACCTTCCTTTACACTTATCTGCAGGAATGAATTTTCATAGTTAGGTCTACTAAAAGAACAATTCACAGACATACATATGTATATTCAGTGGAGTAGGAACATGATAGGGGGTGCACTGCTTCCCCAATATTTGACAATGAGCACTTTCAATCTGAAACTATTGCTTCAAAAGTAACACTGCTACATCTTTTCCTCATTTCCTATTTGCCCTCCCCCCCATACCCATAGCAATCATGAAAAGAACATAAACCCTTCTCTTTGTATACCCCCCTCTCCCTACCCCCAAATATATTTTCCCTTCCTATACTCGATCCACTGATGTTTTCCAACCATTTACAGGTAGCTAGCTATGTCACTTTCTAATAACTTTCAGTGACCTAGTGAACTATTTTTAATGGATTACATTCTCTTTATTATGGCCCTTTCGCACCTCACTACCTTCTTGAGATGCCTTAATAAACAGTGTCATATTTCATCCATAATGGACTGGTGCCGCCATATTGAAAAACATCTTTCTATACCACTGGCAACAGACTTTCTACCTTTGTTGTTTCACCATTAAGTATATACATAATGGACAAAGTCACTATTATCAGGAAGATTGCTATGTACCTTGAGGGCATCTCTTTCCGTTTCCTTGTATTGATCCATCAGGACATATGCACTGATGATATCCTCCGAAGTTTTTGCACTTGTATTCACACATATGACTATTATTCAAGGCACACTCATTTACATCTGCAAGCAAAAGAAATAGATTATTAGCTACTAGAAGAATGTAAGGCATTGTGGGGGTGAGCAGTTTGGCAAGGATCATCATGTACAAAAGTGCTTAAGAGAATGTACACACCATATAATATTACAACAATATAAACTCTCATTCAGCTCTCTAGTGTGCGACTTACTCTATTTCCTCCCAATTATTCACGCCACATGTTTTCCTATTCATCACTAACTATATGAGAATTTGTAAAGCTTAAGTTACGGTCAAGTTAACAACTTACCAAAACATGTCCGACCATTGGCTGAAAGGAAATATCCCCTTGGGCAGGAGCAATAATAGCCTCCAGGCTCATTGTGGCATTTGTTGTCGCATATATGAGGGAAGAAGCACTCGTTAATGTCATCTCCACTGTAATCAATCTTAAAACCAGTAAGATCACTTTTGCTTGAGTTTCCAGAGTAATAACGAACACATCCAGAATTTTCAAAGAAGTAATAAGTTTTTCTTCTTCTGATATTTCCTGGACATAAACGTGCAATTCTGTATCCGGTGCAATCTAATTTATCGTATAAGTCTAGATAACTCTCTTCACAGTTTGGACTATAAGCAAAAGAATAATGAGAGTTAAGTTGTTAGAAAATGAAATCTCAATAATTATTGGTTGCCATTTCTAAATACCACCACCAAGGGCAGTTTACAAGTACCTCAAGGCTTAGTAGCAAGTCCTACTAAAAACAGATCATCTCATCTTTCATGTAACTAAGAAACTGATTAATCACATCACCTTATGGCACCCACACCTCCACAGAATGGTATGTTATTACAGAAAAATAATGACTGAGATTAGTAACTCCAGGCAATTCAAGACTAGTTTAATAGTCTACATTTTTTCTGTTGAGGCTACATGACTTAATCTTATAATCCAGGCAATTCAAGACTAATTTCATAGTCTACATTTTTTCTGTTAAGGCTGCATGACTTAATCTTATAATACATGCTGTGAATACATTAGCTACTCATGTAGCTACAAAAAAAATTGCATAGAGTGAACAATACTTTAATTAGAGCTATTAGTAGCAAATTTGTATCTCAACATGAATTACCTTGCACTTATTCCAAGATCTTTGATCATTATTCGAAGTTGATATCCAGCTGTAATTCTTATTTGGTATGTACAGTTTTGTCCACCTTGGTGGACAGGGTAACCAGGTGAAGAAATTATTCCACTGAAATTGGTGTAAACGTCTCCACAGTTAGATGAAACAGGAGGCATTACAAATAATTCATCAGAGTCCACAAATATAACACTTCTTGGTGGAGGGACATCTGTAATTTTGAACATGTAACAGTAGGTTCAACAAGTTCAGTATTAAACAAATTCATCGCCCAACAAGTTTGATACCCTACAAATTCAGCGTCTAATCTTCTTATCAAAGGTTGTACAACTAAACAAAATTAAATCAGAGTTGTGGCTAGACTAATTTCATTCAGAAGTATATAGCTTAAGTCATGAATGTAATGATAATACTTCGTGGTATTCTCTAAATGGAAACCTTGGGAAATACCTGGAAGCTTTCTAAAAGACACAGTGATATATAGTAACATGTGTTTTATAACATGCATCCTTTCTACACTTATATGTTTTTCACTTGAAAGAGGATCAAACAGTTTTATAGCTATACCTACCTGGACAATTGTATAGTATATTCGTCTTTATTATGTCTAACTTGCTTAGAGCTGCAGCCCCACCAACTGGAATTTTTGGGTCATGTGCAACAATTGTTGAGAGATATCCTTTATTCCGACTGAATGTGTCGTGATTGTAGTGCATGATGCTGTTGTAGTCGTACCCAACTCCAAGAGTATTTACTTTGTTTTGATCTTTTTTATAGAATTCTCTTTCAAACCCTAGAATGATGTTATCATATTGAATGCCAACATATTCATCTCTGTCTGGTCTTGAGTGTTCATGCAAGAAACCAAGAGCATGTCCAATCTCATGTAGGATCAAATGAAAATCTCTGATGCAAGCACTGGTGAGAGATAATCCTTGTTTGCCTCCAAGGTTTCCAATAAAAGATTGGCAACTGAAAATGTATAACGAAAGTACTTAAGTAACATACAATACAGACATTATTAACATCTTATAGGCCACAATTAAAGAAATATTCAAACTCATGACCATCTAACCATTAGAAGGCAGTGCCTCCTAATGGTTAGATCCCAGTGCTTGTAACTAAACAATCCAAAACTGTGCTTTACAATCCATGAATAACTGTGTGGGTAATAGGATAGGCTATAGCTATATGGATCATTATGGACTGTACTTTGTACAGGCAACCTTGCAATAAGCTTGAGATGTTAGATTTTGTAGTTATTCATATAACTGCTAGTATTTTTAGACTATTCCATAAAGAACATACACACACTAATATCATACATACCCAGATCCTTTAAAGAACTCTAGATAGGATGTCTCAGTGGTCCGTTCAACAAAACGTATGCAAGTGTTTTCCTCCCAGTGTGACATAGCCCTTAAGATTTCTTGCTCTTGCTCTTCTGCACAAGTACAGTGTAGATTTGCAATATTAATGATTGATTAGTGAATAACAAGCTATATAACTCTATTTTTCCTGTATTCACCCCAACTATTAAGTAACTGAACTAACCATTGTATGAAGTTGCTATAACATAAGGGACTGTTCCATTCGGCCAAAGATTTACATTGTTATAAACAAGTCTTTTCGATCTCTTTTCATCATGGTGGAGCTTCTTCATGAATTCAGGCTTAACAAAGGTCATATCATCTACTTTCTTGAAGTATTCTATAAAGGATACAAAAGAGATAATAATATTACCTTAAGACAATATTACATAGAATTACTGTATTTGGCAGTTGGATCCAACATCAATTCATTTTCTTCTGCCAATATGCGTTGGTTGTAGTTCAGTACACCACAGTTGGCTGAAGTGGCAAACACTGCCAAGATGATCAGTGTAGTAGCTGCAAGATGATCTGGATACATGGTCTGTATGGAGTCAATAGATATAACTAAATATTTCAATGCTGAATGAAGCTAAATTTGGGAGTGGGGGACTGTGCCGATTGCTTTATACCACTTCGTTTCCTGCTTTATGAGAGGAAATACTCAGGGAGCTATTTTATATCTCCATGGCTACCACCTTGGTTACACTCAATGCATCCAGGTTAGTAGAGCTCTTAGGAATTCCCATTAAATGTGCAGTGTTTGGAAAAACTTTGCTCTCTATATTCTCAAATTTCTAGAGCTTTATATTGCAAGGTTTATTATATCTTCTGTTTTTAAAGTATCCTTTGAAAATAGAAATCCTGTTCTGTCTATGCTAAATATCACTTAAATCTTAAATCCTGGATCTTCTTTAGGTTACCTAGCCTCTCTTCGGCATGGATGTGCATTAATTTAATTTCAAAGCATCTAACCTTCACTCTAGATGATCCAAATGAAATGACCTTTGTTTAGGTTCATATTGATTAATAACCATGGTCCCAGATATCTGTCTAGTTTTGAAATACTCAGCTAATTGTCTTCCGTAGTTTTGTAAATTTACTTCCTTGAGACTCTGTTGCTAATCAGACAGGTAATATATATGAGGATTGTGATGACGTTATTTGAGACCTCTAGCAATTAGGTTGAAACCTAGTACAGACTCGTCACAAAGATGTCTCAGATTTCGTCACAGGTGATTGAGGATGTGTAATGGTACATAACCAGGAAATTTGACTCCTATCCCTCAAAATATAACCTAAGAGATAATATTTAGAGCTTAAAAGCTATTCCAGACAAGTTTTATATGCCAGCTAGAGGTTTATTGTGGGAAAAGGGAAGACAGAATTTCATCAATCTTTTCATTGCTCCTGTGTATTATGATGATTCCACTTATCTCTAAATTCAAACTTGTTTCATTTTTTTACAATCATGAGAGATCATTTCATTCTGGGTGCGTGTTCTTGTGACCACACCTATTTTCACACATGAAAGTTGTAGGGCAAGAAATTACCTAGAAGGATGCATTGAAGCATTCTTCCTCTGCAATGGCTGATTCCTCAACTTTTTTTAACCAAGCTGCAAGTATCAACCTCCATTTTTTTGTGGGTTTATAGGTTGACAAGAAGAAAAACAATAAAGAAATGGATAAGAATACTTGACAAAGTATGAGTGGACATCGATCTAGGCTTCTGGTAATGATTGTTCACTAACAATAGTATTAATTGTACCACACAATCCCCCTACATACCCTGTTGTGTAGGATAGACAATTCATGAACTTCTACCTAACCTCTCCTACTCATATTTTTAGATGCCACCTGCTCAATTCATGCTCAATTCACATATTTATAATTACTTCATTAAGTCTCTATTAATAATACTTGTGACCTCATTATTCCCAATGTTTTTTCTCTCACTCGTTCCTATTCTTGCAATTATATTTGATGAGAACAAATTATTGTGATAGTACACTAAGAGCAAATTACTGACTGAATCTTCTAGTAGAGAATGAAGGGTGCATTAACAACAGTGTGAATTACATCAGAAAGTCTAGCTAGATCCCAATAGTAGCTGTTTACCAATTTAACAATCATGAATGCTTGTTGCTGTAAAGGATGAAGATCAGTCCAAGAATTCAAGTATTGCTACCTCCTAAATGAACTGGTAGAAAGCCAGAAATACTACTTGCCCCTGCCATATGAGGCTCCTGAGAATATATTTACCACTAGACACTAGCTACATCATGGCTAGTTGTAAATATAGCTAGGTAACTATAGGCAACAGTAGCTATACTAATTTTCATTATAGTAGGCTAGCTAGAGGTAAGGCCAAACTGTTTGGGCATGCTCAGCAATAAATTTGACCCAGGTGGGTATGAAATAAATAATTTGTACATGGTGAGGTCTTACTGACCCAAATTTCAGTTCTGCACCATTAATCTCTCCATGGTGGTACACACAATATGGTACTGTGGCCAGGGTGACTATGCTATTGCCAATCTGGACCTTGCTGTAAAATTTCTCACCACTTTCACAGCCCAGCTACAGTAATAACCTATCACTTACAGGGTGCGAGCCAAAGATCTATTAGGTACGTACTGATAATTAGCTGTAACATGCAAGAATGGCTACGAAATAGCTAGGTAGCTACGTACTAACTTACAATAATTATATTACACGTGTGTCAACCGGCAAGGCAACCACACCACTGCACTATAATAATATTGTACATAGTATAGTATGTAGTGATGTGGTCGCGTGTGACCCTTTACCCGATGGCTCCTTTTATGTCGAAGTACTTTATTGCTAGTGAAAGAAAATTATAGTCATCTTTGAGCTAGCCACGGAGAAAGAAGATGAAAGAACAATTCAACAAAGTTGTATTCTTTTGTGTACCTAGCTCCAGGTGGTGATAGATTCTGTTGACAGAATTATGCTTTTAACATTGGAAAAATTTTGTTCCCCAAATTTTACAGACTATTCTCCAAATTAATTATGCTCAATAATCAATTCAAGTGCGCGCACACAGCTACATGCGAATCACGTGATCTTTACATAAGCGTAGTATAGTACGTACGTACGTACACGTGTAGCTAGTTATTAGCTAGCTAATTAACTACCGTAAAATTAATTTTCAAAAGCAGAAGCCAGATACATTCCTAAATTAAATTTTCTGGAATAAATCTAATTCCGGCATTTCAGATTATTATGCTGGTCACGTTTCCCTCAAGCCTACTACTACTATAACTAGGGCCAAAATCATGAACCAAGAAATGACTTATCAGGATAAAGAAAGATGGGGACAGCTTCCATTCTGTTTCTTGACTCAGAGAGTGTAGTAGCATTCTACAGACCTTGCCCGTAGCACAATACATCTCACTGTTCATTTTCTGCTGCTATATAATATATTTATAATGATTGCAGATTGAGCATTTTTTCATTAGGAAAATATGAAAAGTCTTAAAAATTATATTTACCTTAACTTGGCAAGAAGCTTTCCCATGGAATAATCATGGAGATCCATCCCTCCTAGAGGTATAAAACTGCAGCCAACTTTTTTCCATTTCCCCCATGCATAGCTATAGCTAAAGAGGTGGAGGAAAGGGGCTCATTAACTAATTATTGTTGTTAGCATTATTATGTAGCTAGCTATATCAATGTGAGTGGGTGTCCTACTTTTTATATTACACAAAATTCTAGGACTTCAAACTTAGCTAATTCAATGTATTATATGTGCCAAGAATATTATATTAAAATGAATGAACAAGAACATTAAAAGTGACCCATTGACTGACAATTATGTTATGCAATAGAACTTATTTTAAAAATTAAAAAAAAAAAATTTATTTTAATAACACAAAAAACAAGTTACTTGGAGTGATAACAGAATTGATGTATAGATACTGGAGAAATAGATTAATGTGTAAGTGTATAAAAATCACAAGTTTAAGTGCTACAGGTGTAATGAAGCATAAATCCCTTTCTTCTGGGGTCATGTTTAGGTCCTGCATGAAATTCTAGTTCAAGGTTGTTGTAAAGATAGGTATTGGATGCTGGTAATATGCGATGACAAAATGTATGTACAAAGGTTCTTTCTGCATTAAAAATTTTTAAATGGTCTTTCGTACAGGAGGGTAATCTTCCAGCTATACCATATGGAGAAGTAAAGCTGATGGTAATTTTCTTATGGTTTGGGTTTGGACAGCTGATCTTCCATTTTAAATCTATGTTGGTTGGGTACGTCTCCGGATAGTTTGGAGTATTCAGACTACCAGAGTGGGAGGTAAGGTGTAAGATATCTGAATGTATGAATGTTTCGAGCTGCTGTGTGGTGGGCCGCTGTGTGGTGAGATGTTGTGTAGTGGGCTGCTGTGTGGTGGGCCTCTGTGTAGTGGGCTGCTGTGTGGTGGGCCGCTGTGTGGTGAGACGTTGTGTAGTAGGCTGCTGTGTGGTGGGCCTCTGTGTAGTGGGCTGCTGTGTGGTGAGCCTCTGTGTGGTGAGATGTTGTGTAGTAGGCTGCTGTGTGGTTAGATGCTGTGTAGTGGGACGCTGGGTTGTGGGACGCTGTGTGGTGGGCTGCTGTGTGGTGGGTTGCTGTGTGGTGGACTGCTGTGTGATGGGACCCTGTGTGGTGGGACGTTGTGTGGTGGGACGTTGTGTGGTGGGATGCTGAGTTGTAGGTTGCTGTGTTGTAAGCTGCTCTGTTGTAGGTATCTGTTTATCTGTAGGAATAAGAACAAATATATAATTATGATTTACTTATAGCTAATGTAACAAGCAGAAGCCAGCCACAAAAACTATTTATCACGATTCTGTGGAATCTGTTGACATTGATATGATTGTGTAATCACAATATAGTGAAATGCTCTTTTATTACAAACAAGATCAAAAGTTGGCTGACTATATAATTTAGCACAATTCTTCTGTGCTTATCTTGTTGATGAGCAGGTGTGTTCCTGCACAAACCCACATTACTGCATGCAGCAAACACAGCATACCTTCCGATGAGCAACTCTTTCCCTTCTCTTGTATTGACCCATCAGGACATATGCACTGGTAATATCCTCCGAAGTTTTTGCACTTATATTCACATATATGACTATCATTCAGAGCACACTCATTTACATCTGCAAGAGGAAGCAATCCAGTTATTATATACCTGTTAGACTTCCCACTAGAGAATTGTACTCTTAACTAATATCCTAACACAAAGTGGGCGTGGCTATACAAAGTGGGCGTGGTCAGCAGAATTTTTTTTTTTTTTTTTTTTTCCTATATAGAAACCCTGCTTGTAGTTATATCTTTATGTTATATCTTACCAAAACAGGTCCGGCCATCAGCAGAAAGGAAGTATCCCTTTGGACAAGAGCAGTAATAACCTCCAGGCTCATTATTACATTGGTGGTCACATATACCAGGGAAAAAGCACTCATTAATGTCATCTCCATTGTAGTCAATCTTAAAACCAGTAAGATTGTTTCTGCTTGATTTTCCAGAGTAATAACGAACACATCCAACATTTTCAAAGGAATAGTATATTGTTCTTCTGATATTTCCTGGACATACTCTTGCAATTCTGTATCCAGTGCAGTCTAATTTCTCATAGAATTCCACATAGCTATCTTCACAGTTAGAACTATAGGAGAAAGAAAAAATTGACATATGAAAAAATTCATGACAATAATTATACAATAACAAACAGATGTGAAACCTTCTGTAAAGCAGGTATCCCAAACTACTTGTATACTCCCTCTATTTAGTATGCCCTTCATTGAGTAGTTCCATTATTATATAGAGATCTTGTGGTTAGTTCAATTGGTGCAGCTAGAAAGAAAAACATACCTTGCACTTATTCCAAGATCTACGATCTTTATTCGAAGTTGGTAGCCAGTTTCAGTTTTTATTTGGTATGCACAGTTTTGTCCACCTTGATGAATGGGATAACCGGGTGAGGTAATTGTTCCACTGAAATTAGTGTAAATGCCTCCACAGTTAGATGAAACAGGAGGAGGAATTGCCAACCTTTCACTAGATTGCACATATATAGTACTTCTTGGTGGAGGGACAGCTGTAATAAGTATATAAAGCCAGGTAAGAGTCTGTACTTCTATTAGGTGATTACGTGTGTCATGATTATCCTCTATGTGTGATTAAAAATGCTTTATACACTGTAGTAATATACACACCTGGACAATTATATAGTATATTTGTCTTCACTATGTCTAAACTGCTCAGAGCTGCAGCCCCACCAACTGGAATATTTGGGTCATGTGCAATAATTGTGGAGAGATATCCTTTATTCTGACTGAATGTGTTGTGGCTGTAGTGCATGATGCTGTTGTAGTCGTACCCAACTCCAAGAGTATTTACTCTTTTTTCATCTTCTTTATAGAACTCTCTTTCAAATCCTATAATCATGTTATCATACACGATATCAACATGTTCATCTCTATCAGGTCTCGTATGCTCATGCAAGAATCCAATAGCATGTCCCAACTCATGCAAGATTAAATTAAACTCTCGAATGCAGCCACTTGTGAGGGAGAGAGACTGACTGCCACCAAGGTTTCCGATAAATGACTGGCACCTATATATGATATATTATGTTAAATACTTACTTTAGCAGTACACACAATGGTAGTACTAATAGCTATGTTGCTGCATGTTGCAGGAACTGCACTCTCCCACAATGATATATATAGATAGAAGTTTACAGTTATGCTCAAGGGATTGTTGAAGTTATTAACTATAATTCTTCTATACATACCCAGCTCCTTTGAAGATATTCAGATAGGATGTCTCAGTGGTCCGTTCAACAAAACGTATGCAAGTATTTTCCTCCCAGTGTGACATAGCCCTTAAGATTTCTTGCTCTTGCTCTTCTGTATAAAGAACAGTATAGATTTATGATTGATTAGTGAATGACAAGCTATATAACTCTATTTTTCTTGCATTAACCCAACTATTAAATACTGAACTAACCATTGTATGAAGTTGAGAAGGCATAGGGGATCACTCCATTTGGCCAAAGATTAACATTTCTTTTAACAAGTCTTTTCGATCTCTTTTCATCATGGTGGAGCTTCTTCATGAATTCAGGTTTAACAAAGGTCATATCATCTACTTTCTTGAAGTATTCTATATCAGCTGTTGGGTCCAGCATCAGTTCACTTTTTTCTGCTAATATACGCTGGTTGTAGTTCAGTATACCACAGTTGGCTGAAGTGGCAAGCATTGCCAAAATGATCAGTGTAGTTGCTGCAAGCTGTTCTAGATACATCATGGTCTTTTTGAAGTCAGTAGTTATGTAGTTATGATGAATAATTATCTGAAATTTTGAGTTCCTTGGACAAATAGCTCTTTATATATAGCTACTCCTGAGGATGTTATATTTCCTGGAAACCATAGAACATAGTCAATTAAATTGTGAGCATGCTATATAAGGTCTGTCTCTCTGTTCTTGGCTGTCTTTTTAAATAGAATTGTAATGAAGTTCCTGTGTGACATAATACATTAGAGGTAATAAGGCCATGGCAGACTAGTCAATGTTGTTGCTGGCAACAAGCAAATAGATAGCTATATCTGCTGTTGAGAACAACAGCGTTGCCTGGTGTATGTAGCAGCCTTAACAAACCAACAAATACCTGAACCTGAACCTGAGTTTACTTATCATAGCTGCAATCTAATGGTGGTCAATTTACACACATTATGGTAACATTCAATTAGTTAGCATGCCTAACACAGAGACCTGACAAACAAAGGACAATGGACTACCTGTGTCACAGAAGACCTCCAGTTCTGGGAGTGTCTCTAGTTTTCACTCTTATAGTATTGGTCCAGCTGTATAGCCAATGCAGAGCAGCTAGTCCAGATGTGTCTGATCCATGTGCCTCTGCAGGTAAGTGAGAAAGAGAGAGGACTCTTGTCTTGAGTGTGTGCAGTTACGATGCCTCTAAGTGATGCATGGCTTTATTCCTGGGCTATTTAGAAAGTGAAATTCTGCAATCAAAGGTTTAGAAGGGTAAATACTAGCTACGTAGCTATCTCTAACCTATTGGTAGGAGTAGCCCAGCTGTAAAAAGATCATTGGTGCTAGTTAGTGTTGTATCTCGCGTGAAATAGCTGTAAAGCCTGCTGTATAAAGTGTGGAATAGGTTTCTTTCAGCTGCTAACTCATTACAGGAAATACCTCCACGACACGCTAATCTAGTTCTGTACATGTGATGATGATTGACGATGATGCACAAATTAAGCTAGATATGGTTTCACACAATTTGTCAAGCTGACGCAGTATTTGTAGCTAAACTATAACGCCAAAAAATGAGCTGCATAACAGACTTTTCACATTAAACCTGCATGGTAACCACAGATATTGCTAGTAGCTACCTGCTGTTCGGATAATGACAGCTTAAATCATCTAGCAAGTGCCTAACAAATTGTGTAGGTAGAGCCATCCTGAACTTTGAATTTGTGACAGTTTTAAAGGTAATAGCTAGCTACCCACTGGCTCACAAGACAATAAAGTTTAATTTTGTAGACTTAAAATGTGGACTTGCTAGTAAATTTTGAAAATAACTTCAATTGTCACCAGACAGTAGCTAGAGCAAAATCCCTAGTGACCAATCCCACAATGAAACATAGCTGTAATGCAGACCTATATTTTGAACCACTTCATGTAACTTTAGAGTTATTGTTATTTCCATTGGCAATAGCTACTCAGAGGCATTCTGGAGACATAGCCTACTTTCCTTCTGCGGAGGACCTAGCCAATAACATGACTTCCCAGAGAGTAAAAAGAGCTGCCACTTCACGTCGGTACTTACTTTGGCCAGGTGGTATTGTATATTATGCCTTTTCTAGCACATTTTCAGGTATTTTGACCATATGAATAAATTTCTGTAGCTCTAGCCAACCCTAGGTGAGAGTAAAGGAACACTTTATCCGGGTGGGGGGAGTAAGTGGATGCTATATCCACCCTGGGGGAGTAAAGAGATGCTATAACCAACTATGGAGAAGAGATTGGAGATTTATAGCTAACCAACTTTGGGAAAAGGAGTGGGCTTATAGTTAGTTAATCTACTGTCCAAACACTTGTATACCTTAAAAAGATTAAGTTTATTTTTGAGGGGGGGTGGGGGATGGGGGGTAGGGTTGAATCCAGCAACCATCCCAAGTATGGTTAGTTAGTTCAACTTATAGCCACATGACTTTGTTGAAACATATAAAACCACATTTATATAGACAATACAAAATATTATATTATGTTTGTGGTTTTGGAGTATGGACAACTCCTTCCTCAATCCCTCTTCCTTGAAAGACTATATCCCAAGAATAATTTTAACTGTACATAATAGAATACAACAAGATAGGATTATATTCTCAGGATTTCCATGTGAAATATTGTGATATCAATAACACTTATAATTAATGTTCTCCTGTTTTAAAGAGGAAGAAGAGATGAAAGTAATTGAAGGGATGCATCACTGGGAAGCTCGTACGTGTATTCGGTTTCAGAAGAGGACAAATCAAGTGACGTACGTCAACTTCTTTAAAGGATCAGGGTAAGGAAAGGCCTAGAGTGGAACCTCTACAGTGTCCTCATTATAGGGGTGGGCCTCATTTATTCAGGGGTGAAGTTCTAATACACAGTTAAAGGACACACATAATTGTCTTTAATACAGAGATATCCTAACTTCCAGGGAATTGGAATAGAATGGTTCCACTGTATACAGAGGTGTCCTCATTTCAGGGAGTTGGAATAGAGAGATTCCACTGTATACAGAGGTGTCCTCATTTCAGGGAGTTGGAATAGAGAGGTTCCACTGTATACAGAGGTGTCCTCATTTCAGGGAGTTGGAATAGAGAGGTTCCACTGTATACAGAGGTGTCCTCATTTCAGGGAGTTGGAATAGAGAGGTTCCACTGTATACAGAGGTGTCCTCTTTTCAGGGAGTTGGAATAGAGAAGTTCCACTGTATACAGAGGTGTCCTCATTTCAGGGAGTTAGAATAGAGAGGTTCCACTGTATACAGAGGTGTCCTCATTTCAGGGGGTTGGAATAGAGAGGTTCCACCGTATATATATTTCAAGGTATTTTTGTATAGCAATCACAAGGTGGAGCCCAACCCCATGAAAATAAGGATACCTCTACATACAGAATTCTCTCAAATAAGAGCACTTCTGTATCTATCTCAAGTAAGGACACTAAATATTATTTTTCTATGTGCAATTCAAGAGTAATCCTTAAATTCATATAACATCCGTGTGTGGAGTAAAACTTCTCACAATTAATGTATATACAATTTGAGATCATGTGTACCCATGCCAATTTAGCTTTGATGAATTTAATGTTTAACATTTATTATGACATATTAGCGTTCAGTAGAGATCATCATACATGGATTATAAGAATATCACGTTATTATTGATCATAATTATTATTATAGTCATTCCTAGGAATTTGCTGTGATATAGTACATAGATATTTGGTAGATATCATCATAATATTATTATTAAGTGTGGTATCTTAAATGATTTTTTAGTGAAAGTTCTACTGTATACTGTCATATGATTAACTCTATTCCGGACACATGAATTAAAGTGTCCTGATTAGAGAGATAGTCTCATTCCAGGGAATTTCTATTAATGTTAATACATTATAGGTGTCCTCATTTCAGGGGGTTGAGTAGAGCATACAGAGGTGTCCTCTTTCCAGGGAGTTGGAATAGAGGGATTTTACTGTATAGCATATTTTGTACATTGTATTGTGAAGTACTGAAAATGATAACATTAAGGTCATCTGAACTGTGGTCTACTTTACAGGTGTTGTTCTTATGTTGGACACCTTGGCTATGGAAAACAAGGAATATCTCTCTCTCAAGCATGTCTTAAATTCCCAACCATTGTTCATGAAATTGGGCATGCTATTGGTTTCTGGCACGAACACACCAGGCCTGATAGGGACAGTTACATTGATGTGTTATATGACAACATTGAAGATGGATACATTAACAACTTTAAGAAAATCCACCCTTCAAACATCAACTCCCAAGGAATTGGATATGACTATAATAGTATTATGCATTATAACCGTGACTTCTTTGCCCGAACGAATGGGCAGGACACTATACGTGCTAAGGACAGTGACATTCCCTTGGGATTGGCAGTTGAACTAAGCCAATATGATGCTGAACAGACCAACAGATTGTACTCAGATCAATGTGGTATGTATCTGAAGATTATGACATAGTCTATAGATATTTTGCATGGGTCAAACACTTACTGGGGATTAGATTTAGTATCTTGTAAACATGGTATCACTAAGCATATTGATTCCTTGTTACACATTCTCTAACACAATTAACTACGTACCAGATAAATTAATTTACTCATGTAGAGTCTATATTTTTTGACTGCCGAAGGATGAGCAGGTGGTGAATAAGAAAGGAAAAAGGTTGAATAGCTATAACTTAATTAAGCTATGAATGGAACTCTCTAGTTCATCGGTTAACAATGCTTTTCAAGTTTTTGAGCAGACTATAACGCCTACTTTTTCTTAGTAATTTGTGGAGTGGTCACTCTAGATTTTATCTAAATTCAATATAATATGATCTTATGCCTGAAACACTTCCCAGACAATATTATTGTACTTAAAAATGTGGTGGTTTGAAAATGGTTTTTATGACAATACCAAAAGCCATAATCTATATTCTCCTGACATCTAACAGGAAACACAATAGATAGTTGATGGCTTACATCACTTCATGCATTACTGTAGTTTACAGTTATCATCTATGTATATTGCCCTCAGAAGACTACTAATAACTGACCTTCCTTGATGAATTGAGTTCTGTATTTACATGTTTGTTGTAATTGTGGTGTAGATACAATGAGTTGTATGAAACCTCTGAGCTCAGAGTTTATAATTGTATCATGTACAGTGAGTGAGTTCCTTGCTGATTGAGCTAACCTCAAGGTCTGTTGGTCCAAATAACAGCTGTGTAGCCTTGAGTTCCTTATTTTATTAAATTAAGTTGATCAAGCTGATCTCAAGCTCCAAGTCTAATTAACTTATGCTTATGTATTGAGTTGACCCCAAGCTCCAAGTCAGTAATACTTTATCTCAAGCTGCTCCAGGTCTAATTAATACTGTTTGTAATAGTCTTTAGTTCCTTGTTTACTAGAATAAGTTGATCCCAAGCTCCTGGTCCTACCTAGGGTTAGGGCTAGGGCTAATGTTAATGTGTAGCTTTTAGTTCCTTGTTTACTAGCTAGAATAAGTTGATCCCAAGCTCCTGGTCCTACCTAGGGTTAGGGCTAGGGCTAATATTAATGTGTAGCCTTTGGTTCCTTGTTTACTACACTAATATGAGTTGACCTCGATGTCTCGTACTTAACTAATATTGCCACTGTATGTTACTGTAATGCATTTTGGTCACATAGTAAAAAATAATCATTAATAATCATTTGTATTTGCTCCTTTTCTGAAAGCAGTGATAAAAGTGATAAATGTTTCTTCATGCAGAGTTTTTCTGGCCATAGGGTAGTTGTACACATAACAGTGTAATGGAATCTATAATAACATGTTTATTGTGTTTCTTTGAGTTCAAGTTGTGGTTGTACACAAAGTCTCTATGTGTATAGTCTTGTTTACTATATGAGTCTCAAGTAATGTAAGCTATGATTGTACACAAAGTCTAACCTCAAGTACTATCGTCTAATGAAGCATAGTAGTTTAGGTACTGTTACAGTTATACAGATACAATAGAAACCGTCTATTCCAACCCCCTGAAATGAGGATATACAGTGGAATCCCTTTATTCAATCTCTTCAAATGAGGATACCTCTGTATACATGCAGTGGAATTCCTCTATCCAATCCACTAAAATGAGGACACCTCTATATACAGTGAAATCCCTCTAATCTAACACCCCCAAAATGCGGATATTTCTGTATTCAATTGAACTCCTATATTCCAACACTTAAATGAGGACACTTGTATTAAAGATACTTGGATATGTCCCAAGTAACAGCATGTGTATACATTAATATAACTTCACCCTCTCTCCAATCAGACAAGCTAATTTGTATGGAACTGGTTAGAAATAGCAATGTAATTGGTTTGTTTGGGTAACTAAAATTATTTGTATGCTGTGTAGGGAGTCGGGACAACCATTAGGCATCCCTATGGAAGGATATTAATGTGGTGTTTAGCTACTGGTTTTAGGTCTCTAACCACAACTTGCTAATGCTTGTCATTTAACAGATGTGTGTACAGGTGTACAAGCAGTATTCTTCCTTCTATTGTTCAGACCTTGTAGATCACTAGCTGCTTCAGTTTTAGTGGGTACCACTTGTGGTTTGGGGCATATCTGAGCCAGCCACCTTAAGCTGTGAATGTATAAGGTTACATCTTAAAGGGTTTTAGAGACATTACAGTTTGCTTCATTCATGAGGATATTGTTCTGATCTTGAATTCTGAGCCATGAAATCAGTTACAATGTCCAGTAGAATATCCGATAAAGGACCCTCTGAAATAAGGACAACTTCTGTACAAATGACAACAAAAAATGTACCATCTGGTTTATATTAACCACAGAGACAAGGACAACCTCCCAAGAAGGAATAGTAGACCTGATCCCATGTATCTTTTATTCTGAGGTTCCACTGTACTAAGTATCATCATCATCAGCTTTGTTTTATTATTGTTGTTGTTATTATTATTGTTGTTATTATTGTTGTTGTTGTTATTGTAGGGAGGGTGGATAGACCTTCATCTTTACCTGATCCTATTCCACCCACACCTCCTTCACTGCCATTCTGGTGTGGAGCTATTCTCTCAACTTATGGTGGTTCATTTGTGTCACTTCAGCATCCATCTTCATACCCACCCAATACAGATTGTGCTTGGCTTGTACATCCTCCAGGGAGTTTTCTGCTAACAGTGGAAATAGTTGATGTGGCAATTGAACAAAGGTAACAGACATATGCTAAATTATTAAGCTAATTGCTGCCTGTTTAGATATGGACATGCCAACAGAGTTTGGCTTCTGTCTTAAAGAATTCAGCATGTAATCTATTACAACTTTAAAGCTGAATGTTATTGTGTACAAAACTTTCACTAATTAATGTTCATATTTATAGAAAACCTTAGCAATAAAGGTGACCTTGTTATTCATCCAATCCTCTCAAATTTCTGAAACTAGTAATTTTACCATGTAGGGTATCACAATGTAAATAGTATTACCTCTTCTCCCTGGTGTGAAGGCCTAGTTTGGTTGGATGTTTATAATGATGCGTGGTTTCAAAGTGGTTTCAAAGTGGTCTCGAAGTGGCTTTGATGTGTGAAGATATTCAATTCTATTTTAAATGTTGCAATGTAGCAGGTACAGTATATTATGTAATCATAAGCCTATCTGACTATCTTCACATTTATGCCAAGGAAATATATTGCTATAGTAAAAGCATGTGTACAGTGACACTTGGGGAGACCTACAAACTGCAGTGTACCCACATGACTTGGTTCAAACAGAGCTATTAATAGCTTTATATGTCATTACTTTACTGGTGCTGAATTATAATGATAACTGGACTGAAGTGTACCAATTTGGTTGGGTCCAACCAGCTTAATACATCACTTTAGCTAGTGCAGAATTGTAATGACTATCTGACTTAAGGTACTGGACTGAAGTGTACCAATTTGGCTGTGTCCAACCAGCTTAATACCGTCACTTTAGCTAGTGCAGAATTGTAATGACTATCTGACTTAAGGTACTGGACTGAAGAGTATATAATTTGGCTAGGTCCAAACAGAGCTATCAATTACCTTGATTATGTCACTAATTTAACGGATATAGAGTCCTTATGATCTCAGATGTAATGAACCATAATTATTATTTCACTGGAACCCCTCTATTCCAACCAAGCACTTGTGTGTTGGATTAATAGAACTTCTTCCCCTAAAATGAGGCCACCCCTCTAATCAATACACTTTAATTTGTCCCAAGGTGTCTGAAATAACTGTATTGTATTAACTAATAGTAGTAATTTAAAAATATATTTGTTTCATGGTAGCAATGACATAAATTAGTGATATTATTCTATCCTTCCTTAATTGGTAACAGTGGTATATTTTTAATGATTGCTCCTTATGTACAGTCAAGATGTCATGATGTAATAATGATATTGTCATCCTGGTAACAGTGAAGGGTGCAAGAAGGATTACATAAAAGTTTACGAAGGATCAGATGAAAAAGGAATATTAAGAGCCATTATCTGTGGTACTCATGAGAAATATTCTCCCATTCTCATTGGTAGTGGAAGTGTCTTTATTAGATTCCATTCTGATGGCACCAATGAATCGACCGGCTTTCGTGTAATTCTGGAAATTTCTGGTAATATGTGTGAGTATAGGAACACTTGCAAATGAAGTAAATAAGCTGGCCAAGAATTTTACAGAATACCCAACACTTTCACAACTTTTAATGACACAGACAACATTCTTTATAGCTACCAACCTCCTAGAACCCATGCTGTGCAAGTGTCCCTTTGAAGGAGTATTTTCACATTTCTGTGCACTGTCATATATAAAAAGATGTACACGTTCACAGAGTCTGTGACAATGTTCAAACTGGCAATTAAATTGTGCCTTTAGAAAATGTGAGCAAATAATTCTAATTTTCTAGACTTAGATGAGTGTGTCAGAAGAGATAGGTGTTCTCACCATTGTCGAAATACTTACGGTGCCTACGAATGCTACTGCAGATATGGATTTTACTTGTCTGCTGATGGTCACACTTGTTTTGGTACATAGTTCTACACGTCTTCCCTTCTCTCCTCTAATCTACTTCCCTAAACACACCCTCTTCCTCCCTCTTTCTTCTCTCCTTTCTTCTCTCTCCTGTTCCCTCCTTCTCCTCTCCTCTCACTCGCCTCTCTCTTCCCTCTCTCCCTTCTCCCTTGCTCCCCTCCCACTCTCCTCCCTCTCCCATCCCTCCCCCTCTCATCCCTCTCCCATCTTTCCCCCCTCTCCCATCTTTCCCCCCTCTCCCCCCTCTCCCATCCCCATCCCCCCTCTCCTCCCTCTCCCATCCCTCCCCTCTCTCCTCCCTCTCCCATCCCTCCCCTCTCTCCCATCCCTCCTCCCTTCTCTCCTTCCTCCCCCATCTCTTCCCCATTATCATCAGTGCACACATTTACACATATTGTGTCTGTTATGCAGATATTAATGAATGCGGTGTCAACAATGGTGGATGTAAGGATGTCTGTGTTAATACTGCAGGATCATATCATTGTGCCTGTACACAAGGACATTTGCTAGAGCCTGACAAAGTATCTTGCAGACCACCAGGTAATTAAATCTTGTAAAATGAACTGTTATTTCTATAAAAGGTTAAGATTTTGAGGAGGTTGGAAGTAAGCTAATTTCCTTGTTTAGCTAAGATAATGAAATTTGAAACTGTGGTATACAGCTAAGCTGATTATAATCTGACCTTGTTCGGTTATTAGGGACATCCAGAGTTGTCATAGCTAGGTGTAAAACTTGATCCTCATCAAGTTTTGGTTAATCTGAGTATTGGACTACAGGTACCTAGTTATCACATACACAGGTGTAAACTGTGACCCTATTGAGCTGTTGTAGAATTCCTAACCTTCAACTTCTGGTTCTAGTTAACCTCAATGTAATTAAGACTAAATATTTTTTCTTTATCCTGAAAGGTGCTTCATGTAGTATCCATAATGGTGGTTGTCATCACAACTGCACAGAGACACTCACCACTAAAGAATGCAGTTGTGTTCAAGGGTATCGGTTGGAACCAGATGGAAGAACTTGTTTTGGTATGTTTTGAAGATCATACTTTTGTAACTAAAAATATTGATTTTAGGATAAAAATAAGGACTGTGCCCTCTTTAAAACTTTGGCCATTTTTGGAGATGCAATCAATGACCAGTTTAGGATGAGCCATCTACTCTGGGAAATTGAAAGGGAAATTGATTCTTAATTAAGACAGATGTGAATTATATAGCTTTGAGACTAGAGAATTCCATGATAGGAAAACCCAGCATGCCACTATAGGATGAATTTATTTGGCATTAAATGTGTAATAACCTTTTATGGTTGATTTTCAATTAATTTGTGTGTATTGTGAAGCCACCAGCTTGCAGTTGTATGTAGTATTTGGTGTTGTTAGGAGGGTCCTGTTGTTATAACACTTTGTAGCAGTAAGGGGGTTGTGTCATACGTGTAGTAGAAAACAGGATATGGGTGAGTGAGCAAGATATGGCTTTTGAGATAATTTGAGAGGGTAGGAGAAACCATAGCATGGGGAACTCACACACTAGGGACATGTCTATGCTCTCTTCTTACCAATAGCCCTTGCATCTTTATCATTATTATATCCTGCTGCCTCTCAGGAAAATGAACAGTTATAGCAAGTATTATTAATACTATTATAGTCAATATATGACATGAAGCCATAGCTGTTTCCTTATTAGTCACTGACAAATAGTATTTTTGAAAGGAGGGAGGCAAAAAGTGCGTTCGTTATATTGATACTCTGTGGAATGTTAATTTTTTGTATGATATACCTACTTTTAATGTTCTTTAAATAAATAATAAAATATAGCTAGCTATACTCAAGTTGCACCATAGTTCTGTTTCAAAATCTTTCTCTTCAATTATATAACAAGCATAAAACCAAGAATCAAAGGGACAATACTTCGGGTAGTCACACTACTGTGTGTTATATTAAATTTGTAGTCAGCTATCATTTTCTAAAGTGTAGTGTATGACAACATCTCTGCAGATACACTGGAGGAAGTTGTATGACAAGTTGTCAGGAGATGATACGTATAGTATTAATTTATGATTGTATCCATTATATAACAAAAGAGTAGAATAGGCCTACGTGTATACATCAAGATATAATGGTAACCCTTTCATAACTGACATCATTTTGTCTCTCCAGTCAGTAAATATTTACCTCCACAATACTATATTTGTCTATATTTATTTACTGGGTTTTTTCCTATCTCTACTATGAGTGCATAGTAAGTGGGGTTTTTTTTTAGAAATTTCATAGGTTCATATAAGGTCAAAAAATTACTTTTGCCTCCTCACCTCCCACACCACAACTTGTTCTGTCTCCCTTTAAGATTTATATATTCTTTTCCAGCAGGAACCAAAGCCAATGAAAGGAGCCAGTAATCTGTTATTAGAGAGTAAATTCTATAGAACATCTATCTTTTCACTTTTTATTACACTCTGTACTCAATGAAGTCACTTATCACCTTCAGTGGTGTAATTAAGACTTCCAGGCAGTGGTTTTTTAAGGTTTCATCCCACCTACAGGTTTGCTTTCCTTGCAGACACTAAGGCTATCTAGCTATGATTTATGGTTGTGGAGTGCTTGAAATTCCTTGGCAACTAGGATTTGGTAGCATGACCATAGGATATTATGTAGGAATGGGTAATCCCAAAACAGTAATTGTCTGATCATGTTGTACGGTCCTGTAAGTGGATGAATGGGTGAATTCATCGTGTAGCTGGGAATACACATATCTCTTTCAACTGTCCAATTGGATATACCTTATTCAGAATATAATTATATACACATCAAAATAGCTATTACTTTCTCATTGTTTTAGATATTAATGAATGCAACACTCACTCGCATGGCTGTCAACACAAATGTATTAATACTCTTGGTTCATATTACTGTACTTGCAACCATGGCTATCACCTGAATCCGGACAATGGCAGCTGTTCACCAGGTATATAAATGGAATTAAGTGAAATGAAACCTTGGAATGGAATGGATAGACCCTCTATGATACATGCTTAACAGATTACTTGTCTGATTCCCATGTCTAATTTCCATGTCTGATTCCCATGTCTGATTCCCATGTCTAATTCCCATGTCTGATTCCCATGTCTGATTCCCATGTCTGATTCCCATGTCTGACCATATAGTATCATACTTGATTATTGTAATATTATAGATCGTGTATGTGAAGTGAATAATGGAGGGTGTAATCAAAAATGTCAGAGTGGAGGTGATGGTGCTGCCCGTTGCTACTGTAAAAATAGAGGATATCGTTTAGGAAAAGATGAAACTACATGTGAAGGTTAATCTGTTTGTCTGCATGTCCATCCATCAAATTTCACCTTGTTTTTCTTCCTCTCTGTAGATATTGATGAGTGTGTTGAAAACAGACGTATTTGTACCCAAATCTGTAACAATACTATTGGATCCTACTATTGTGACTGCTTTGAAGGCTATGAGCTCAGCTCTGATAGGAGGAACTGTAGAAGTGTGTTAATGCTGTGGTATTAACAATGGGGAAAGGGGAGTTAGTTATTGTATTACAAAGTTGCTATAGAAGGCAGTCTTTGGGTCAAATGCTCTCCTTAAATCATGAATTTACTAGAACTGTTAGCTAACCACAATCAGAAAGTTCGACCTGTACTTAGTCTATGGGGATGTGTGGTTTCCTTAGACAGGTTTCTAAGGCCGTCATTATGATAATGTCCTTTAAAGTACACTTCCCGTAGCAGCTGCTCTCCTAATGTGGGTGGGTGGGTGGATGGCTATTCATCATTCATGATACTATCTTTTAGAGATATTGTGCCATCTGGTATTCCTTCAATGGAACAATTCCCTTTGATGTAAGTATAAGGTGGAGCTTAAATGCTTTGATGTGGCCTGAATAACATCCTATTTCATGTTTTCCTTAGGCTCACCAACCAGACAAGGTAAAGGAAAATCTTACAATGGCTGTATATTACACAAACTATAATCTTGCCTCTCACAATAAAATCTTGAGTTGGCAGGCCCACCATGACTAATCAAACTCTTCCAATTGTTAAACTTAGACTAGACTTGCCAAAACTATTGTACTAGCAGTTAGCACTAATCACTTTAGAGTGTGAACAGTATCAGTTCACAGGAATGGATTAAAAGTGTCTTGGCACCGAAACATCCTGGTGTCTGTGTGGCTCATTAGCAGCAATTGTGGGTAATATAATACATCCATTATGGACAGAGATATATCTTTAAAACCTACAAAAGCACCTAGACAACTAGAAGCTGTGAAGCTTATAAGGATGTCTACATACAGTCAAATATCAAATTAGAGACCTAGGATATGGCCGTAGATTTCTTCTGCCTTGCTTCCATGGTTATTATACACAGAGAACATAATTTTTGTGTAGGAATTGTATGTATTATATAATACTCATCTCTTATGTTCTGGCTTGTCCAAAATAGGCAGGGTTATTTGTGACCAGACTTTGCACATGGGATATTACCCATTTAAACTAGAATTGAATTTAGTAGCAAAATTACTGATATTATAGAACATAGACACATCTATTCAAAGAAACTGTGAAACCTTTACTAGGATGTGTATTGAGAGTCTTCACAGATATCAAAGAATTATGGGTGCAGTGGAACCTTACTAATACAAACCAGGTTTTTGACTGCTCTGATTTTAGCAAATTGATTGCCAATTTGTCATGCTTTAGGATACTGCTCCTATTTAAAAAAAAACATATTGCTTTACATGATACACAAACTAGTGCCAGTTTCAGTGAGGTTCCACCAACTTGAAAGAACCCCTAAATATCCTTACAACTAGAGTTTTCCATGACCTGTCCTGGATCACTAGCTACAGGACAAGTGCAGGACAAGTGCAGGACGAAGGACAAGCATGGGAAAGTATACAGGAAATTGAACTCTGTACTTTCCCAGGAAATATGAAATTTCTCAGGGATTTAGGTCTATAGCTATAGCCGGAAATTTGGTTGTTCTTCCTGCATTTACACAAAATACAATATTCTATTATAATCATATTTTCTATTATTCCTTTGCTTTTAGATATTAATGAGTGTGAGAGAGGCATAGATGACTGTGAGTTCAGCCAGTACTGCCGAGATAATTACGGGTCCTACACTTGCGGTTGTCCCAGCGGATATAACCCTGACTATAGAACACATAGATGTATTGACATAAATGAATGTGAAATAGGATACCAACATGTCTGTTCTCACAGCTGCAGGAATATTCCAGGGACTTTTGAATGCACATGTCCTCCAGGTTTTGTCCTGAATGGTCAGTGGGATTGCTTTGATGTTGACGAGTGTTCAACTTTCCACAGTTGTGATAGTTATACTGGAGCTAGGTGTCAAAATAATGTTGGCTCCTATGTCTGTGTCTGTCCTAAAGGGTTGAGGCTTGATGAAAGTGGATGGAGGTGTATTGGTAAGGTATACATGATACTAAAGGAAACCTCTTCATAAGATACAAATTTTCCTCCAATAATATCATGAATTGTGATGTGAAATGTGGATCTTCAAGGTTGTGAACAATGGAATTCTTCTCCAATAAGGATGTGGATTGTGTATGTCCACACAATTTACATAAGGGCCTGCCCACAGTGGTAACCAACACACTATATATCAAATTTGATTTACACATGATCCATACAAAACCAAGATATTTAGTATCCATAACAAGATTTCTATGATGCTTTTGAAATAACCTCCAGTCCTAAAATGAATGGGCAGGGCTAACTATGATGTATCACTCTAATTATTTTTAAACCTAAAACCACAATGTTAGGTGTGCTTATTTGCATGCAGTGGAACCACTTCATTGAGAAATGTCCTGATTAGAGAGGTGGCCTCATTTCAGGAGGTGAATGTTAATTTATCCAAGTACAGAGGTGTCTTCATTTCAGGGTGTTGGAATAAAGAAGTTCTACTGTATGCAGAGGTGTCCTCATTTCAGGGGGTTGGAATAAAGAGGTTCCCACTGTATACAGAGCTATCCTCATTTCAGGGGGTTGGAATAAGAGGTTCCACTGTATACAGAGGTGTCCTCATTTCAGGGGGTTAGAATAGAGGAGTTCCACTGTATACAGAGGTGTCCTCATTTCAGGGGTTGGAATAAAGGGGTTCCACTGTATACAGAGGTGTCCTCATTTCAGGGGGTTGGAATAGAGAAGTTCCACTGTATACAGAGGTGTCCTCATTTCAGGGGTTTGGAATAGAGAGGTTCCCACTGTATACAGAGCTATCCTCATTTCAGGGGGTTGGAATAAAGAGGTTCCACTGTATACAGAGCTATCCTCATTTCAGGGGGTTGGAATAAGAGGTTCCACTGTATACAGAGGTGTCCTCATTTCAGGGGGTTAGAATAGAGGAGTTCCACTGTATACAGAGGTGTCCTCATTTCAGGGGTTGGAATAAAGGGGTTCCACTGTATACAGAGGTGTCCTCATTTCAGGGGGTTAGAATAGAGGAGTTCCACTGTATACAGAGGTGTCCTCATTTCAGGGGTTGGAATAAAGGGGTTCCACTGTATACAGAGGTGTCCTCATTTCAGGGGGTTAGAACAACTTCAAAATCTTCAATGTTGTACTCCTCTTACTTGAATGACTGATAAGTTGCTTTTTGCATCACATTAGATATTGACGAATGCTCTGAAGGGACATATCACTGTGCCAATGGCAAGCAGTGTGTTAATAAGAAAGGAAATTATATATGTGAGCAAGCTCCCAGCACAACTCCTCCTACCATCAGCTCAGCTATTCCTAACCCTACTTCTACTCTAGCAGAGAGAACAGCTCCATTGTCTATAACTTCACCAGAGCTAGAGATGACTATAATATCTACAACTGTCAGAGAAAAGCCAACTTGGCCTCCCACTAAACCTCCAACTGGGCCTGTTACTGGAGAAGAAACTCCAACTCCTACTGGATCTGTTACCAGGGAGGCAACTCCAACTGGGCTTGTCTATGTCACTGAACCTAACCTAACTCCAACTAGGCCCGTTACTGGAGAAGAAACTCCAACTCCAACTGGATCTGTTACCAGAGAGGCAACTCCAACTGGCCTTGTTTATGTCACTGAACCTAACCTAACTCCAACTGGGCCCGTTACTGGAGAAGTAACTCCAACTCCAACTGGATCTGTTACCAGAGAGGCAACTCCAACTGGGCTTGTCTATGTCACTGAACATAACCTAACTCCAACTGGGCCCGTTACTGGAGAAGAAACTCCAACTCCAACTGGATCTGTTACTAGAGAGGCAACTCCAACTGGGCTTGTCTATGTCACTGAACATAACCTAACTCCAACTGGGCCCGTTACTGGAGAGGAAACTCCAACTCCAACTGGATCTGTTACCAGAGAGGCAACTCCAACTGGGTTTGTCTATGTCACTGAACCTAACCTAACTCCAACTGGGCCCGTTACTGGAGAAGAAACTCCAACTCCAACTGGATCTGTTACCAGAGAGGCAACTCCAACTGGGCTTGTCTATGTCACTGAACCTAACCTAACTCCAACTGGGCCCGTTACTGGAGAAGAAACTCCAACTCCAACTGGATCTGTTACCAGAGAGGCAACTCCAATTGGGCTTGTCTATGTCACTGAACCTAACCTAACTCCAACTGGATCCGTTACTGGAGAAGAAACTCCAACTCCAACTGGGTCTATTACCAGAGAAGAGCTATCTCCCAATTCAAGTATTCCAACCACCATAGATACAGTGCTCACACACACAACGATAATGGATCCTGCTACTGAAGCTAGTCCAAGAACTAACTCTGGAGTCATCACCGAACCTGTGACAGAATTGGAACCAGATGCAGTTAGTGATCCGTGTGATGAAGCTGGGTGTGAATATTCGTGTAGAATAGTGGGAGACGAAGCTGCTAAATGTTTCTGTAAGAGTGGTTACAGTCTTGAAGGAGACGGAAGATCGTGTACAGGTGAGTAGTGAAATTGTTGTCTAGCGGAGACCTTGCCTCATTCCCTGGTTTTTCTCACTCCACCCCACCCCCCACCCCCACTCATATTTTGTCATGTGACTTTATCTACCAGACACACCCCAGAACTTTATTTCAAGGGGGGGTGGAGCCTGGGAATGAGGCTATACTATTCCAGCTCCTTGAAAAAAAGAGGACACCCCTCTGTTTTCTGTTACCTCTGTGTAACATTAGTAATACTTCTGTATCCTGACATGACCCCTTATAATATTTGAGAGGGAAAACATTTCATGGACAGATAAATGTGACTGACATGATTTCTTTATATTTGAGAGGGAAAACATTTCATGAAAGTGTAGAGATTGATGAGCCACAATGCTCACAAACAAGAGGAAGAAATGCAGTGAAAATTATTGGTTTGGTGTTATATAATACTTACACAGAAACCTTTCCTCCTAATGCTGAGATGAAACTTTCAGTAATTAATGCTAAGTACAGACTAATATTCCAAAACAAAACCCTCCCCTCTCCCTGCATATCAAGAGAATATTATAGGTAGCTAGTGTGATTGTGGAATGACTGTTAGACGGTGTAAAAGTTTAAGTAGTGACATGTCAGAATGTCTGAAGAGGATGATGTAAGAAGATGGGAGGATTTTGTTTTAGTTTGTACTTCCTGAAAGTTCAACAGTTCCATCTCATTAAGTAGGATGTGTAGTGGGAGGGAGGGTTTGTGTTGTGTAAGCCTTTCACTTAGTTTCTTCTTCTGGTTTACGTACTTTTTATGCATAGTAACCTCATCCCTCCTCCCTACATTCCCTTCAGATGTTTTCCCTCTCACTTGTTTCCCTTCATTTTTTTAAAAGTAAACTACAGTAACACTCATAGTTAGATCCTAATGACTACTCCCAATGAGTTGTTTGATGCCACAAAATGTACACAAAATTTACATCAGCATGTCATCACTGGTTAATACTCCAGAGAGGCCTACTAAGACAGTCAAGAACACTTTATATCCAATCCCCAGTTTACATAGCATGGTCAATAACTGATAGAATAATAGCTAGCTATACAACAAATGTGGTGAATCTAACTCTAGCTAAAATTAATAGTTAAAGTATTCAGTGGAGGATGTGCTGGAAACAAAATGCTCACAAAGTCAAGACTTTACCCACTTTTATGGAGCCATACCTAACTATTAAGTTCAGCAGCTAGCTAAATATTGATCTGCCTCTAATCCGCATGGTACTGACTGTAAGTATGTCTCTTGAGGAAACATTTTGAGACAAGAGCTGAGTGATCATCTATATTTACATCATTCAGATTACATCCTTGTCAATTATATATTACAATGGGAGTGTATGGGCTAGGGCTAGGGCTAGATACACAATAGTACAATTGACAATGATGTAATCTGAATATGTTACATGGAGAAAGAGCCACTTAGCTGCTGAGAACTAAACAGTCAGAACCTACTGCTATAGCTATGTGCAAACTGCAATCAATGATTATTATTATTATTATTATTATTATTATTATTATTATTATTATTATTATTATTATTATTATTATTATTATTATTATTATTATTATTATTATTATTATTATTATTATTATTATTATTATTATTATTATTATTATTATTATTATTATTATTATTATTATTATTATTATTATTATTATTATTATTATTATTATTATTATTATTATTATTATTATTATTATTATTATTATTATTATTATTATTATTAGCCACAAAAAAATTGTTATTGTTAGCAACTGTGGACTAGTCACAATTTTTTCGGTTGGTATCACGATGGTGAATTCTAGCACCATAAGTGAATGCTGAGTCTGATCATCTAGTATAACAACACCATCCAAATACAAGTGTCAACTTACTATTTATGGTGGTGACCCTTTACCTTATGGCTACCTTTAGCAATTTCATAGGTACGAAGTTATATAGACCTATAGTACATCTTCAGGCCTGTACATTTATAATGGGCAAGCAAGCAGAAAAATTTCTCCTACTTTCTCCTGGCCACACCCATTTTAAAGTTCATGAGAGTGAAGCGGTTATCCCTACCTGAAAGTGGGTAGCACTCTGATATTTTGTGATACCTTTGTATACTATACATATAATGACATGACCTGCTATAATATACTATATTAAAATCTGTGATACCTTTGTATACTATACTGGCATGACCTCTGTATTATGTGACAGACACACCCCTGTATTTTAACATTCAGACCTCTATTTAATACTGCCATTTATGTGCAGTAATAAACCCTTTACCCACTTTTATTTCCATGCAAGACATCAATGAGTGCAGTGTTCACAGATGTTCCCAAGTTTGCCTCAACACTCTTGGATCTTTTGAATGTGTGTGTTACAGAGGGTTTAGACTGGAACTTGACAATACCACATGTTCAGGTAAATTGATACTATTGGCTATGCACGAATACATAGGAATTATTTTATGCAGTGATAGATACATACCATTTCTTATTGACTGAGATATAATGATATTTTATATTATAGATATTGACGAGTGTGGTGAAAATAATGGTGGTTGTTCACATACCTGCATTAACAAACCACCTGGTTCTTTCACTTGTCTCTGCCCTTCTCTTCACTATCTTTCCAGTGATGGCTACACTTGTCTCCATAATGAAACCACCATCAGATCACCTCCGACTACTACTACTAGCATTGATCCATCTTATACCACGCATGCCACCCACCCAACGACACAACAGGACCCAGCCACAGAACAGTTGACCCTCCCCCCACTGACTGAATATCAATGCGGAGGACTCCTAACCAATGAGAATGGCTCTATTCACAGTCAGAACTGGCCAGAGACTTATCCCACCAATATGGATTGTGAATGGATTATATCACTCCCAGATAACAATCAAATTGTAGAGATTTCATTCGATGATAGTCCTTTTGGAATCGCTGGAAATATGCCAAGATGTCGAAAAGATTGGATAAAGGTATATAGTCTGGGTTTGAACCAAACAGTAATGGCCGAATATGGACCATTCTGTGGCTTTCCAGTTCCTTCTTCCATTGTGACTAAGACTAATGTTGCTAAAGTGCAGTTCTATTCTGGACCCAAACATGGGAGTGCAAGAAAGGGATTTCAACTCTACTACTCTGCACTAGACCAATGTACTCCTCAACCACCACCCCTCTCCGTTGAAGGTAAGTAGAACTCCGCCACTCTCACTATTACAATACTATGGATTAATGGAACAGGATTCTATCATTGCTGTATGGCCATGTTTAGAAGGCTGTGTGGGAGAAGGGAATGTAGCTTGTAAATTCCTTTAGAACCACCTCAACTTTTTTAATCCATGTAACATATTCAGATTACATCATTGTCAATCTAATTGTTATGGCACTGTATCTAACCCTAGCCCATAGCAACAGTAGAATTGACAATGATGTAATCTGAATAATATGTTACATGAAGGAGCCAAGGAATTTATGACATGACATGTACAACCATACCCTCCTTCCTCTGATCACTTGAATACACTGCTTTAATTGGGTTCAAATCCCCTCTTTGTTGGTTTACTTACCGTATTTCCTGAAATTTTCAAATTTTCATGTTGTTTTAATTTCGAAAGAGCCTAGCAAGCTCAGCATGCTGTGCTGTGCATCTCCAATTATTCAACTTTTTAAATTTCGTAATAAAAGTGACATCCAAAATTAAAACAATGACGAAAATTTCAGAAAATACGGTATTTAATTACCTACTATATGCCTGGGTACTACATTTTGAGGTACATGCAGTATCAAATTTTTGTTCACATGAGGGCTAGAAATCTTTGTAGTATTTATCTTCATTGAAGGTATTTTAAAAAGCACCATCATCCAGTCAGCATTAATTTAGTGGGGATTAATTCTCGAGTACCCATAAAAAATGGGAAGTTTACTAGATTAAAATTTATTTCATTCTTTTTATAGGTAATTTTGGGTGCAATAAGATTATTCGACCAATTCAAAAATTTGGTCCTCCAGAATTCCCAGGATTTATTTCAGCAGAAACAAGTGAATCATGCTCCTGGATATTAGTAGGAAGATACAAAGTGGCCCAGTTAAGGTTCCTGTATTTTGATCTTCCAGAGAGCAAAGACTGTAAAGATAATAACGTAAAATTATATAGAAGCTTCCTTACACTTGAAAAATATTTAATCAAGACATTTTGCGGACACTTGAAGAGTAACGATCGAATAGTTGAGATTGACACTTATTTTACTTTGAAACTAACTCTCGGATCTCGCAATGGTACATTCAGAGGTTTTCATGCAATATTAGAGTATAAATAATGAGATTACTTCTGTTATAATTCCTGGACTATTATAATATTGTTCTGTCCAAAGTATTTAAGGATTGAGTAATTAGTCTGATAAGCATTTTTTTGCATGTGAAGCAGCCAGAGCTGTAGAGAATTTCTCCATTTCAGAGAGCTCAGGTATATTATTAGAATGTCCTGATTAGAGAAGTGGACTCATTTTAGGGAGTGAAATTCTAATTTAATGATACATAAATTGTTATTAGGGATGTACCTAAGTGTACTTATACTGGGGTGTCTTCATTGGAATTAGAGGGGTTCCACTGTATACACAGGTGTCCTCATTTCAGGGTGTTGGAATAGAGGTGTTCCACTGTATACAGAGGTGTCCTCATTTCAGGGGGTTAGAATAGAAGGGTTCCACTGTATACACAGGTGTCCTCATTTCAGTGTGTTGGAATAGAGGTGTTCCACTGTATACAGAGGTGTCCTCATTTCAGGGTGAGGGTTGGAATAGAAACACAGGTGTCCTCATTTCAGGGGGTTGGAATAGAGGAGTTCCACTGTATACAGAGGTGTCCTCATTTCAGGGGGTTAGAATAGAGGGGTTCCACTGTATACATAAGTGTCCTCATTTCAGGGAGTTGGAATAGAAGGGATTCAATTTAGGGGTTGGGGGAATGCTCCAAAATCTACCTATTATTCTATTCCTAAATTCTCCCAAAACCTGCCTATTATTCCCTGAGTCCTGCCCATTATTCTGCTCACAAAATTTAATTGTAAATTAGCGATAGTTATACGTAATGCAACATAATTGATGCTTCTATATAATCTTGAAGACTGGCTTCTTGTTCATTAAATGAGTTCTTAAGTAATGAAAAAACTTGCTCTGATGCGTTGAATCAGCCATATTAAAGGCATAGGTTACAATGTTGAGTCAAGCAGGCTCAATGCACATAGAGAGGCAATAGCATGAAGAACTAGCTAGAAGAGCGTGTGCATTATTATATGAGTGGAAAGTTCACTTGGTCATCAAATGCAAAAGAAAAAGTGCTTAGATATATTCCAGTTCCTTAGTTGGGGGGTTACCTATAGTTGCCAACCTTCCCGGTTTTGCCGAAATCCCGGGTTTTTTTTAACACTTCCCAGTTCCCAGACTTTATATTAACAAGCTAGTGGTAGGCTATAGGCCTATACCTATCTAATCTGCCACTGCCACTGCCAGCAGTGCTATTAGGGCAGCTGAGCTGGCAGCATAATTGTAGCTCAAACTCACCCGAGTCAAGTCCATTATTCTCAAAATTTTTCCTATTATTCTCAAATTATGCCTGATGCTCTAGTACTCCTATTATTCCCAAAATTATGCCGGCATATTCCCCCAACCCCTAGTTCAATTTAGTATTACAGTTAACTGCATTGGTTCTTGAATATTCTGTTCTTGAGTATAATTACAAACTACATCATGTCAGCTTGAAATATTTCTCATAATTATTGTTATTCTAGTGGGTACAGTTATGAGTAATGTTAAGAGCTACCTAGTCTATAGTAATAACAAGTTGAAATCGAAGAAGAATGATGTTGAAGCAAGTGTAAAATGCAGTCCAGTTCATAGTAAATGCTGTTATCTCCATCCTAAAGTAAAAGAGAGAGAGGCCGGATTGTATATAGAAGTTTTTTGTTACTTTAGTTAAAGCCAGGGAGACTTACTGGTTCCCATGTTGGTAGAGGGACAGTTTTCAGGATAGATCCTTTTTTCTCATCAATGAAGTAGAGATTACACTGCAAGTTGTTCTCTGAGGAAGAATCTGGAAGTGTGACTACTGCATAGAGAAGATCTGTTTCATTCTCATAGTCCACATCTTGTATTGCTGACTACAACACAACAACACAACAACAACATTAATTACCTACCAATCCACCTCCACTAACTGTGTCCCAAGGGTAACCACTATATACAGGTTCCACTGTATAAGCAGACCACCTCTGTATAACAACCAACTGGTTGTGTCACAAGGGTGACCACTACATACAGGTTACACTGTATAAGCAGACCACCTCTGTATAACAGCCAACTGGTTGTGTCACAAGGGTGACCACTACATACAGGTTCCACTGTATAAGCAGACCACCTCTGTATAACAGCCAACTGGTTGTGTCACAAGGGTGACCACTACATACAGGTTCCACTGTATAAGCAGACCACCTCTGTATAACAGCCAACTGGTTGTGTCCCAAGGGTGACCACTACATACAGGTTACACTGTATGAGCAGACCACCTCTGTATAACAGCCAACTGGTTGTGTCCCAAGGGTGACCACTACATACAGGTTACACTGTATGAGCAGACCACCTCTGTATAACAGCCAACTGGTTGTGTCCCAAGGGTGACCACTACATACAGGTTACACTGTATGAGCAGACCACCTCTGTATAACAGCCAACTGGTTGTGTCAGGGTGACCACTATATACAGGTTCCACTGTATGAGCAGACCACCTCTGTATAACAGCCAACTGGTTGTGTCCCAAGGGTGACCACTATATACAGGTTCCACTGTATAAGCAGGCTACCTCTGTATAACAGCCAACTGGTTGTGTCCCAAGGGTGACCACTATATACAGGTTCCACTGTATGAGCAGACCACCTCTGTATAACAGCCAACTGGTTGTGTCTCAAGGGTGACCACTATAGGCTATCTCTACTGGTTGTGTTACCAGGTGAGTGCCAATTGTGTCTCAAATGATAATCAAAATAGGTTTACAACATACTGTGAATAAGTCAGTGTAATCCTGGGAGAATCGTCTCTTTATTGTACGACCTGAAGAACTGCAGGATGGCTGGAGTGATAAAGTTGAAACAATGAGAGCAGAAATAATGACACTAGTTCAGTTTACGAGATGTTTGTCTTTCAATGAATTTCTGAAATCGATAGTGTATTCTCTGTTCAATTCACTACTTTCATTCATCAGTCTGTAGCAGCTAGAATGATTAGAAGTGCACTATCAAGGAGGAAATATATAGTAAACTGTCCATATTCTTTCACAGAAATAGTAAACTGACTGCATTCTTTTACAGAAATAGCAAACTGACTGTGTTCATTTAGTCAGTTTGAAAAAATCAAACCTACACCTACTGAGCATGTGCAAGCAACCCTAGTTACCACTGCATTGAGCACATAAGCAGCATGGAGGCTAATAACAAGGAACAAATGGCCCAAAGAAGAGAGAAAAGTTGGGAAAATGTTGATTGAGTGTACACATAGTTTTCTAATTAACAAAATAGCACACTGGTACAACTACCTTGGTAATTACTAGTGGAACCTCTTTATCCAGGACACCATCGGACATATTGAAGTGTCCTGATTAGAGGGGTGGCCTCATTTCATGGGGTGAAGTTCTATTAATGTTAATACACAAGCCGTTATTTACAAGTCTCCTTAAATACAGAGGTGTTTTTATTTCAGGGGGTTGAAATATATTGTATACAGAGGTGTCCTCATTACCTTAATACGCAGCCACTGATGTGTAGCACTCTACGGTAGTCGTCAAAATGAAATTCTGCCACATCTGGATGGAAGGCCACAGTGTCAGTTTTCAGTACAGATATCTGAACATGAAAAGAATTAGCTCTTTACAACACATAAATATGGTCTCTCCCCAGACTCCTCCCCTTACTCCTCCCCCACACATGGAAAGGAGGGAATCTAAGTTAAAAAGCTGAGCTCCATCTCTTCATCAAGATAAACTCTGAAACGTACTAACTTTCTTGACTTACTTACAAGTTCTTTCTTCCGGAGTGATCTGATATGAAACACATCTTTCTGTTTGCTGTAATTATTATGCAAATAGACAGTGGGACAGCCCCCGAAACTAACACCAGTAGTTGGAGATGTATTCACAGAGAATAACAATGGCGGACACTCTGAAGTAGGAAAATAATTATCTATCTCCCTTTGTGTTTTAATCTGCCTTCATATAGGAGATTTTCTTTTATACTATTTAGGATAATTCATTTTGTATTACCTCTGAATTAAGGACAACCTCTATATAAAGAACAGTTTCCAAGGTCACAATGTGTCCTCTATAGAGAAATTCCACTGTATATTAGCTCTGAATTAAGGACAACCTCTATATAAAGGACAGTTTCCAAGGTCACAATGTGTCCTTTATAGAGAGGTTCCACTGTATATTACCTCTGAATTAAGCACAACCTCTATATAAAGAACAGTTTCCAAGGTCACAATGTGTCCTTTATAGAGAGGTTCCACTGTATATTACCTCTGAATTAAGGACAACCTCTATATAAAGGACAGTTTCCAAGGTCCCAATGTGTCCTTTATAGAGAAATTCCACTGTATATTACCTCTGAATTAAGGACAACCTCTATATAAAGGACAGTTTCCAAGGTCCCAATGTGTCCTTTATAGAGAGGTTCCACTGTATATTACCTCTGAATTAAGGACAACCTCTATATAAAGGACAGTTTCCAAGGTCACAATGTGTCCTTTATAGAGAGGTTCCACTGTATATTACCTCTGAATTAAGGACAACCTCTATATAAAGGACAGTTTCCAAGGTCACAATATGTCCATTCTACCTCCTGAATTAAGGATAACCTCTAAGTTTCCATGGTTCCAATGTGTCCTTTATAGAGAAGTTCCACTGTATATTAGCTCTGAATTAAGGACAGCCTCTATATAAAGGACAGTTTCCAAGGTCTCAATATGTCCTCCATAGAGAGGTTCCACTGTATATTAGCTCTGAATTAAGGACAACCTCTATATAAAGGACAGTTTCCAAGGTCACAATATGTCCATTCTACCTCCTGAATTAAGGACAACCTCTATATAAAGGACAGTTTCCAAGGTCCCAATGTGTCCTTTATAGAGAAATTCCACTGTATATTACCTCTGAATTAAGGACAACCTCTATATAAAGGACAGTTTCCAAGGTCACAATGTGTCCTTTATAGAGAGGTTCCACTGTATATTACCTCTGAATTAAGGACAACCTCTATATAAAGGACAGTTTCCAAGGTCCCAATGTGTCCTTTATAGAGAGGTTCCACTGTATATTACCTCTGAATTAAGGACAACCTCTATATAAAGGACAGTTTCCAAGGTCACAATGTGTCCTTTATAGAGAGGTTCCACTGTATATTACCTCTGAATTAAGGACAACCTCTATATAAAGGACAGTTTCCAAGGTCCCAATGTGTCCTTTATAGAGAGGTTCCACTGTATATTACCTCTGAATTAAGGACAACCTCTATATAAAGGACAGTTTCCAAGGTCACATTATGTCCATTCTACCTCCTGAATTAAGGATAACCTCTAAGTTTCCATGGTTCCAATGTGTCCTTTATAGAGAGGTTCCACTGTATATTAGCTCTGAATTAAGGACAGCCTCTATATAAAGGACAGTTTCCAAGGTCTCAATATGTCCTCCATAGAGAGGTTCCACTGTATATTAGCTCTGAATTAAGGACAACCTCTATATAAAGGACAGTTTCCAAGGTCACAATATGTCCATTCTACCTCCTGAATTAAGGATAACCTCTAAGTTTCCATGGTTCCAATGTGTCCTTTATAGAGAGGTTCCACTGTATATTAGCTCTGAATTAAGGACAGCCTCTATATAAAGGACAGTTTCCAAGGTCTCAATATGTCCTCCATAGAGAGGTTCCACTGTATATTAGCTCTGAATTAAGGACAACCTCTATATAAAGGACAGTTTCCAAGGTCACAATGTGTCCTTTATAGAGAAATTCCACTGTATATTACCTCTGAATTAAGGACAACCTCTATATAAAGGACAGTTTCCAAGGTCACAATGTGTCCTTTATAGAGAAATTCCACTGTATATTACCTCTGAATTAAGGACAACCTCTATATAAAGGACAGTTTCCAAGGTCACAATGTGTCCTTTATAGAGAGGTTCCACTGTATATTAGCTCTGAATTAAGGACAACCTCTATATAAAGGACAGTTTCCAAGGTCACAATATGTCCATTCTACCTCCTGAATTAAGGATAACCTCTAAGTTTCCATGGTTCCAATGTGTCCTTTATAGAGAGGTTCCACTATAATATTACTTCCTGAATTAAGGATAACCTCCATAAGGTCACAATATGTCGAGAGATTCTACTCTTACCTGTTAGCTTGATGGTACAAGGTATACCAAAATCTGGATTACCCACAGCACCTGCTCTCAACTCCTCTCCAATCTCTCTATTCATCTCTATGAACTGTCCGAGTGAGGCTGACAAGATTGTACAGTTTTTTATGATCCAGGAGAGACTATACATTTTCACTAGTCTTCCATTGGAGACAACCAGAAGATCTTCATTCACTGTCGCATCTCTGACATTTTCACCAAATATCTGTCATAGAAATAGACAAGTTTGGTTTCCTTAACAATATTCATAGCCTTGCTGCATAAACCCAATGTAAATACTGTGATGATTGCATTATAAAAACCTCATGGACCTCCCACTACTCAGCTCTTCTCTCAGCTAACCTTACCCTAGTTTTGACAATTTTTGGAAAGCTTTTTCAAAGCTTGATGCATTGATTGGTGACACCACACTACATAATTATAGTGGAATCCCAACCCTCTGAAATGAAAGTATACCTCTAACAGGACACTTTAGTTCCATGGATCATCCTGGAGCTGAATTGGTGCTATATACAGAAGCTATAGTGTTACTTTATGTCAGAACTGCTCTTGTTCAGTATAGCTTCTCATCTTTCTAGGAGACAACCCCCCTTCTCACATCTTTCTCACCTCCTCCTCACCTCTTACATCCTCCCAACCTCACTTCTCACATCCTCCCCACCTCATCTCTCACTCCCTCCCCATCTCTCACACCCTCCCACCTCACCTTTCACATCTTCCCCACCTCACACCCTCCCCACCTCACACGTCCTCCTACTTTTTCACCTCTCACACCCTCCCCACCTTACCTCTCATATCCTCACAACCTTCTCATCTCTTACACCATCTCCCCTTACAGGCCAAGCCTAGGATTACTCATATCATGTTCACATTATCCTCTAGTACTCTCCCCTAGCCTAGAAAAAACAATCCTGTGTGCCAATATCTGCTAACCCATCATCTTACACTTCTCTCAATGTGCAGGCAGGTGAGCAGCTCAAGAGGATGAATCCGAAACACTGCTATTGTCATAAAGCGATCATTAGCCACACCCATTCTAGCTTGTGCCCTAGCTTGCGGAGTGGATCTGGTTCCAATAATAGACTTCACTTGGATACTTTTTAAATAATCAGCCCACAGTAAGTACCTGCATAATTAGAGATATGGTAAAGGATCCTCACAAGTATTTGTCTCTAGTTTGAACAAGAAATGGGAGAGGAGGGACTATGCTCATGCCCAGTAAGAATCTTTCAAATACAGGGAGTAACATTCTTACAATGTGGAGGGGGAGAAGAGGAGAGGGGAAGGGAAGGAGAGGGGTGGGGAGGAGAGGGGAGAGGAGGAGAAGGGGAGGGGGAAAGGGGAGGGAAGGGAAGGGAAAGAAGGAGGGAGAACAGAGGGGAAGAATTACTTGAATTTAATAGTTGTAGATAAGAATATGGATCGAAGAATATTTCCAGTGTTAGCATCAAGAATCTTCAGGTAGCCATCTGCTGTCAGCATAAGTAGACAGACTGTCTTTTCTTCAAGGAAATGAGGGTAATTAAGCTGTGAAACCATCGGCTTATGATACAAATCACATGCTTCCCTATAATTATTACCCTTAAGGTTTCATCATAGCACTTACAATATTACAGTGATAGAGCAGAACTGCCAGGATCTTGTGTAAACTATCGTGACTGAAACCAGATTCATTCAGATTGTACTGTAGGTGTGGTTTTCCATTAAAACCATCATTATAATAACACATATGATGGTTATCGAAATACATCCGTCTAAAAGAAAATTTGCATTTAATGACATTAATCACATAAGGAGATGTTTACCAACATATTCCTATAGTCAGATAACTGCTGTGTAACTTAACATATCTTAATAAATTCTATCACAAGTAACTACCTATCCAGACCAATACAAATGTGTTTCTTCGACTGTTTCTTCCATACCGGTGTGAACTTCGACCTAGGCTGTGTGGGCAGACTAAACCATTACATTATCTAGCATGTAAATACTTTCTAACCTGTAGTATGATAGTTTTCAGTACTTTACAACCGATAAGTGTTCTCCTGTAACAGCAGGTTTCGATCTGTCGCTTCCATAGCGCTGAGAGAAGGGATCCATTATAAGCTTCAGCCATAAAAATAAGCCTAAGCGCATATGTATAATAATAATTATAATAATTATATGTGATCAACGCGCGCGCTGTGTGTGTGTGCGTGAAGAAGGAAGACCTGTAATTCAATTTATTTACATCCTTTTTCCGGTGTACATCTTATAATCATGCAAAATACGAAGAAAAGTCTAGCAAGCTCAGTTCACCAAACGAATAAGAAAATGCTATAGAGATTATCTTAATGGCTGAACGAAATTCTTCATCTGACAGTGAACATCACCCATGGATCTCCAGCCTTGATAGTGACAATCTCACTGGGTTATCTGAGCTGAACCAGCAGACACTGCTGAACGCTTTGAAGAAGAGATATCTTGATAATCTAATCTACACTGATGTGGGTGACATACTGGTTGCAATAAACCCTTTCTGCATGCTTCCCATCTATGACAAGTCCTGGTCTGTAGGATTCATTCGTCCAGATTTGAGTGGTCTTGTTCCACATATCTACAAGACTGCTGCAAGAGCTTACAATGCTATGGTGCAGGCAAAGAAAGATCAAGTCTGTGTAATCAGTGGAGAAAGTGGAGCAGGAAAAACTGAATCAGCAAAACTGATCATGAAACAAGTAAGAAATCTTGTTTAAAGAGAATTTGAGGTCAGGTCTGCTGCATGGTAAAAGCATGTCTATAGTTTATTTTTAGAGGTCTGGTATGAACAGGTGACCACAAAAAAATAAACACTGTAGTGAGGGAGCCCTTGATGAATTGAATTTGATTCTAAACCTCTAATCTCAAATTCCTTAATAATAATTACAAAACTACTATATATTATAAATGCCTTCCTCTCTTACCTTTCCCCCTGTTAGGTCACTATTCAACCATAAGATATATCATTACTGTTATCTTTAACAGTAGCTCAATAAACTGTCCATTTCTATAGATGTAATTACTTTCGTATTTCTTTACATTGTGAACACAGTCATCATTCCTACAATGCTTCATTTTTAAGGAATGTTTTCATAATTAATCATAATGAGAATCATAATCATACAGGTGATGGACATGTGTAAGTCTTCTGGAGTAGGGCAGATGCTACAGCACAAAATCACTCAGGTGAGGTTAGAGAACAGATTACAGAATGTTACAGTCAATAATATTTTGATAATAGTATACTTCCTCTAAAGAAACCCCCTTCCTAATTCTATGATTTATCTAATAGCACAACAAATTTCTTTATCTATTATAGTTTGTCCTGATAGCACATACTTTGTCCTAATAGTACTATCTTCCCTTTAACTGTCCTAGTGATTATGGTTTGTCCTGATAGCACTATCTTCCCTTTAACTGTTCTAATAGCACACACATTGACCTGACAACACTGTCTTTTCCTCCAATTATTCCTGTACTCAAATTAATTGATGATAAATTAAATTGACTGTTTTTATCTCAGTGGTCAAGTTGTTTTCTCATTTGAATAGAGAGGTTCCACTGTATACAGAGGTGTCCTCATTTAGGTTTGGAACAGAGAAGTTCCACTGTATACAGAGGTGTCCTCATTTCTGGACATTGGAATAGAGAAGTTCCACTATAGTTATTACTCTAATGTATTTCTATAGCTTAATCCAATTCTTGAAGCTTTCGGGAATGCAAAAACAGCATTAAACGACAATTCCAGTCGGTTTGGAAAATTTATCCAGCTGATATTTGAGCCAAGTGGGAGAATTGTAGGGGCTGGACTTGAGCAGTATCTTCTTGAGAAATCAAGAGTTTGTTTGCAAGGAGATGAAGTATGTGTGTTTATTGGAGATTACCTTATAGAGTGTGAGCTAATTCAGAGAGTGGTTTCATGTAGTAACCTCACTTTATTAGTATGGAGGTGTCTAAGGCTGAAGTTGCAAAAGTACCCTCATTTCAGTGGGTTGTAATAGAGGATATTATAAGAAGGGGATTTTATAAATGTCATTATCTCAGTGGGTTGGAACAGACATTGTTTACCCCACATTGTTCACACAAAATTGTTTAAAGCCCCACATTGTTTACCTTAAACTATTACTGCATACCAGTCAGAACTCAATTAACATAGCTACCTATTCAGTTTCCACCTATTAGTCATAGAAATACACACTTTTTGTCAAGTGTTGGGTCTAATCACTAACTCTTTGAAAAAGGCACAATATTCTTTCTTCCTTTGCCTTTGAAGAAGACTCTTGAATGAGAGAAATCCTTTAATAATAACACTTTTGGCATAAATACCTGCTATTAATTCTATAAAATGTGTAGCTATAGGCACTGAAAGCTGAGATGGTACTATTTAAAGCAATGGCAGTTAGTGTGAATTAAAAACAAACAGTTGAACCTCTCTCTTCTGATTAGAAGGGTGTCTTCATTTCAGGAGATGAAATACAGAGAAGTTCCACTGTATACAGAGGTGTCAGGAGGTTGGAATAGTGAGGTTTCACTGTATACAGAGGTGTCCTCATTTCAGGTAGGGCATTGGAATAGAGAGGTTTAACTGTATACAGAGGTGTCCTCATTTCAGGTAGGGCATTGGAATAGAGAGGTTTCACTGTAGCTAAAGTTGTAATTACATTTGTGGCATTTCCACTTCCTGTCTGTACTAGAGTAGAATTAATTCTGATAGTAAACTGTTACTTAAATAATATCAGAACACTACATATAGAGGACATGATAATATTGACTTGGACTGGTATGCAGTTGCTGTTTCTGCAGAATTTGGCTGCTATTTTCACAGTAATGTTATAAATTATGAGAAGAAAAACATTTCTTGGAAATGTAAGGATGGATGAGGTCACAGTATACAAACTAGAGAGAAATAGACGAGCTAGACAGTTGACATTAATTATTATACATTTGTAATGACAATACACGTGCAACTTTTATGTATCCTATCAGGAAAGAAATTTCCATATCTTCTACTATATGTATGCTGGCTTGGATCAATCTATGCTGAGACAGGTGTTACTGAAAGTGAGTGACTATCGTTATACATTCCCCACAGAATAATCTTTCACTATTACTAAAGATGGTGTGAATTTTAAGGCAGGATATGCGAGTAATCACTACTCTATTTGAGTTTCCACAAGTTGTATTAGTAACCCTATGGGCCTATCACATCACCTAGCACTACATTGTACCTTGTCAGGTTTATAGTTACCACAGTTTTTTAAATAGAATCTTTGTTGACCAACAGAACTATGATGCATTCCTAATCATTTCAGCTGTTAGCTAATGAAATATATACATATTCAATAAGGAAGTAGACACAGAATATTCTTCTGCAAAAAGAGGATTGTGCAGTAGTGGAGTGGATTTTTATTTAACAGGAAACCAGTGTCAACACATAGAGGTTGATTTATCCACATTCCTTGGCATTGTGGTGAAATGCCATAGATATTGATATTATTTGCATGATTAAGACAGGATATAAAGTATATCTGGTCACATCTGACAATTGAGTAAAATTTCATTGGGGAGTGGGAGTGGGGAGTGGGGAGTGGGGGTGGGACATAATTCTTCCCACCAACCCTTTCCTCCTCCTCCTCATTGTCTTGTCATTAATAACCCTCTCATTTGTACAATATTCTCAATTCTAATGGAGACAGATTTTTAAAAATGTGTACAATAGGAACCTTATGTAAGTCATTAAATTCAATTCTGCTTACTTTGGGCCCTAGCAAGAATATTAATAGCTTGAGAACATCTCCCAAAACTGCAGATACTAACACTGCTAGCAGACTCCTGATCACAAGGCCATTCTATAATAATAATATTATAGTTATACCATCCCACTGCAAAGCTAGCTATATATTTTATAAGCAAGTAGCATACATAGTATGCCCAGACCTCATAAATAAATAAATAAATAAATAAATAAATAAATAAATAAATAAATAAATAAATAAATAAATAAATAAATAAATAAATAAATAATGGCATGTATGGGTAATCTAGCCACATGGGTACATAACTAAAGGTACATTTAAACTCGTGTCATTTTTATGCCCAAGCCAAGGCTGTATCTAAGGGATTTTGACTAGGAGTGTGTGGGTGAGGGAAAGGGAGGTGAGAAAGGGATGTCCCTCTTGTGCAAAACACAGAAGCTAAATCTACTTCTATTTGGTGAAGTGCATGTGAGGCTATGAATTATAGCATTAGAATCCCTCAGTAATAAAATCACGAGGAAAAAATATTTTGCTGAATGGACAGAGTTGGTTTTGGTAGCAAGTGATACCAGGGTGGGAGGTTACCCCCCTGCCCTCCCTACCTAAATACAGTCTGCAACCTCCAGCTTCCAGGGCCCAATTGAATGCAAGTGGACTTCGATTGATGTATAATTCTAATTCTAATAGGAACCAAATGAACACAGATACCTCAAGAAATACTCACAAGTTATGGAAGAGTGTACTTCACCACATAACAAGTAAGATGTTACTTGAAAAAAAGCAAAGTTTATGGTGAAACCTCTCTATTCCAGACACCTTGGTACAATTCAGAGTTAAAGTATCCTGATTTGAGGAGTAACTTCATTTCTGGTGGGGTTGGGGGGAGTGAAGTTTTAAGTAATACACAAGTTGTTATTAGGGATATTCCTTAATGCAGAGATGTCTCATTTATAGTGGGGGTTGGAATAGAGGGGTTCAGTGACTTGATATTGTTCAAAACCCTTCTGCTGTATGATGCTCATTATGACAACAGTTTGTGTTAACCTAAAGTTGTAGTTCCATATTTGGACAAGACATTAATTGAATTCTTTTTACACTACCGTAGATCCGGTTAATTTCACTGTCACTTTAATTTCGCTATTTTAGCGGTAGGTAAAGGAAAGAAAAACTTCAATAATTTATGTACAAATTCAAAAACAGAAATCTCTCCCCACCCAGCCAATAAAAAACATGAATTGCTTCATAATACAAGATTTTATGAGATCAGTGAAAATAAAGTGTCTTGAAAATAACCGGATCTGCGGTATTAGGTATATTATAGTGAGGATAATATTTGGGAGGGGAGGGGATTTTCTGATAGCTTAACTTGATTGTCACTTCCTGTGTGAATGTCAGAAGGCTTCCTTTGTTATTCCTTAAGTGGATTAAAGGTTTACTGGATTTACCATTATAGGGAATAATATTATTAGATGGTGGAGATGTAACTATAGTGGTAGTCTGTTGATGTGGAAAGGATAGTTCTGGCACAATTCCTTTTCATAATAATTACTTTATTTACCTTGTAGTATGAGGTGTGGGAGGGTTTGCAGTGCAGCAGATTCTGGTCATTTAGTGGACTTTTTCATAGGCTTTAGTTAACATTGTTGTTTAGTTATTTGATTGTTAAATCATGCAGTTTGTTGTTGTTGTTGTTGTTGTTGTTGTTGTTGTTGTTGTTGTTAGCAGAATCTATCATTTTTGTTCAGAGAGTTATTTAGTACTGTTTCTGAGAGCATGCTGGATATTGGTTTCCAGATGGAAGAGATCCAGGATATCTATAAGATACTGGCTGCCATTATTCTCATGGGAGATATAGTAAGTAAATCCAACAGGACTTTGGTGATAAAGGACAACCTTGTACAAAAGACAGCTAAAAATGTACCACCTGGTATATCTTTGGGTAAATCAACCTCTGAAATAAGAACAGCCTCCTACCTGATTCCAATGTGTCCTTTATTCAGAGGTTTCACTATAGATGACTGTACAGTAGTTTGGTTGTTCTAGATGATACATGATGCATACATAATGTTGTAACATTTTATTCTCATGTGATGTTCTGCATAGCTACATTATTAATAATAATGGAGTCTATAGTTCCCTGTCTACATAAGAAACCCTCTGAAAAGATGTACTGTGTCTTTACATCCTTATGCACCTTATTTCAAAGGGTGTGCGTGTATTCATGTGTAGCTAGGAAGCTGTGTGTTCTATCTCTCTGTTTCATTGCTACAGGAATTTGTGGGAGCTGATGGAAGTGATGACAATGCTATTATTGAAAACCCTGAAGCAGCTGAACAAGTAACCACTGTCCTACAGCTGGAAAATTCTCAGGATTTATGCTTTGCTCTCACCACACTCAGAACTGAAACTCGAGGTATGTTGCATGCATATAACAAGACTTCATCAGAGGGTCAGGTACCCAATCTTCATCCCTCTCAAATGGACGGACAGACAGATGACAGACAGACAGACAAGTAAACAAAATTAAACAGTAATAAACCTTTATGACATTATCTCTACAACTTGCCTGACCCCCATAAATAATGGATTCCTTTTTACTGTTTAAGACTGAATTGTGCTCATTTTCAGGAGAGGCAGTAGATAAACGCTATAATTGTAAGAAGGCAGCTGATGTTAGAGATGCGCTGGCTAAAGCATTGTACGCTCGGTTATTCCAATGGATTGTGAAAAGACTCAATGGATACCTGCAACCAGAACCGTTTAATTGCCATCTCAATATTGGAATTCTGGACATTTTTGGGTTTGAGAACTTTGAATGGAACAGTTTTGAGCAGTTTTGTATCAACTTGGCAAATGAACAACTTCAGTGTTATTTCAACCACCAAATATTTGCAATGGAAAAGGTAGAGATGACAACTATCTATTTATAAGAAGGTTAATATAAAAAGAACTAGAATTTTCTGACTCTAAGCCACATTCTATTTTTTAAGTTCTGGAAAATGTGAATTAGCAGGATACTTACAAGTCTCTTAATGAACTGTAAAAATGAGTTCTTTTCTTAGAATTTATTATATTCTGTGAGATCCAATTGTGCATGTTGTATTTTGCAGGTGGAACTTATGAAAGAAGGTCTTGAGAATCTAGGGGAAATCACTTACACAGATAATAAACCTGTTTTGGACCTGTTTCTGAACAAACCCATCGGATTATTATCATTACTAGATGAGCAATGTAGAGGGTTAAATGTAAGTTAAACATTTCTTTATAGACACACCATAAAGGGTGCTTAGTAGTAAGGACACACCCTTTTTACCTTACCCTATTGTCCAAAGTATATTCAATATGAAGACACATGGATGTCTATATGTAATAGGGACACACTGAGGACTCACTGGGTGTTCAATGAGGACACATGTGGGATGTCTAATGAGGACACACTAGGTGTTCAATGAAGAAACTGACACATATTTATAGTAAAAGTCTTGTCCATAACTGTTTTGTGTACATTCTTATAAGCTATAAATTTTTGTGAAGTTGGGAAAAATTATCACACAAAAAACAGATTACACAAAAATAGTTATTAACATTTTCCATTAATAACTTTAAAATTATATGTACATTTATAGGGGACTGAAAAAGCTTTTGTTCAAAGAAGCAAAGAGTGCTTCAATAAACACTCCAACTTCACTCCTGACAAAGGGAGTAGCCTGGAGTTCACAATCAAGCACTATGCTGGACCAGTTCTCTACAAAATTGAGGGATTCCTGGAGAAGAATAAGGATTCTCTTCCTGATACTTTGATAGAGTCTGTCAAGTATTGCAAAATACAACTTGTTGGCATACTGTTCAGGTCACCAACTAACCCCAAGAGCAGTCTGAAGAAGAGTATTCTGAGGAAAAAGTAATGATATTCTGTACCAGGGCTTATTGTACAGATCTGATTAATTGTATATAAAATATTTACTTGTTGGCCATTGACAGTGAAAATTAATTGTTCACATGTCTTACTAGGCATAGAAAATATGGCCTCACATAATCAGATATAAAGGTCATAATACAATAACTACTGAAATAAATCTAATGGTAGGTGTAATAACTATAGGTACAAAAAGGTGTTTAATTGATGCACTGCATTAATGAAAATTTCTAACTTAGTACAACTTCCATAGGATACTAGCCCCCCTCCCTTTCCCCATAAGATATTGCCTCTCCTTTATCCCTCCCCCCTTCCTTTTATTACGTACCCTTTCCCCTCCCCCTTAGGATACTACCCCCCTCTCTTACCCCTTAGGTGTAACCTTACCATAATCCCTTTTTGTAGTCAGAGAACAGTAATGAGAGCAATGTCTATAAGAAAGTCAAAAAGAGTGAAGAATATGCGAGGAAAGTCTCAAAGAGCACTAACTGTTGGTGGACACTTCCAGGAGAGCCTCAAGGAACTGATGGAGAGGATATTCGCAGCTTCTCCACATTTTATACGTTGCATTAAACCCAATTACCAGAAGAAACCAATGTTATGTGATGATGAATATATACTCAAACAGCTCACGTTAGTTCCTGCACGTGTATAATAATAATAATAATAATAATAATAATAATAATAATAATAATAATAATAATAATAATAATAATAATAATAATAATAATAATAATAATAATAATAATAATAATAATAATAATAATAATAATGGAAATAAAGATTGTATATAGTATGTATAAAGAAGCACGGAGAGAGGGATCTGTAGCTGACTCAAAATAAAAGTGTGTGTTTTTATCTTCCTTGTTTTAGATATACTGGAATGTTGGAGGCGGTCAGAGTAAGAAGAGAAGGATTTGCTTACCGGCCATATTTCTCTGACTTTTTCAGTTGTTATCGCTCAGTGGCTTACTATTTCACAGACAGTGTAAATAAATAAATAGATTATTGACATCTAGCTAAGTGTGTAATCTGCATCTTTTACTTAAGACGTATTAGCTCAAAAAGTTATAGCTTCCATACTTGGGAAGTAAGAATAAAATCTTTAAAATGACTTCTTTCTGCACTGAGGTCCTATTCTCTTGCTTAAATATATAGGAAGTAAGGTGAAAATTGCTGCAAATAATAATAATCTATGGATTTTAGGAGATTTTTGAGTAATCAAAAGGTGAAATGAGAGTGATTTATTAGGTCATAAATTCCTGTATGAATGTCCATGGGTGAAGATGAATTAATTGAAGAAGTTGTGTAAATATTTACCCTCATAAGTATAACTATATATTAAAAAACTATTCTTCTATGAAGAGCTAACCTAGGTGTAGCCTCAGGTGCTACTAATGAGTCTTCCATTTCTATATTCTGTATACTTGCAAATCTGAATAGTATATCTCCTTTATAGAGCAATGTAGAGTAATCCAGCTCTTCTTTCTCTTCACAGAATATCAAGGGCTCTGAAGCAGCGTGTCAAGTTATCTTAAAGAAGGCTGGACTTGATGGATGGCAGATGGGGAAAAGTAGAGTATTCTTGAAGTATTTTCATGAGGCAAAACTTCACCTTATTTTAAAAGACATGGAGGACAAAGCTATTCTAATACAGAAACTCTTTAGAGGATGGAGGACAAGGAAATAGTAAGGGAGTATCCAGTACAGATAACGCTAAGTGTTAAAATAACTGTGCTAATATATCTCAGTATAATACTGTGCTAGTATATTAGAGTATAATATTATTGTGCCTTGATAAGTATATTGAATAGTGTGGTAGTACAGTATACCCAGCTGGAGTGGGCAATTAATGTTTACAAGGGGCCACTTGAAAAGCCTGAGTTGTGTTGGAGCCATACCAACAATAATTTCCCACTGTAAAAGCATCACATTGTAACTAGTTGCAGTGCTATGTTTTGATTTATGTTCTAATTTACCTAATCTCGGGTGGGCCAGGCGGGAACAGTCAATGGGCCACTGGCCCTGGGCCATAAAATGCCTAGGTCTGGGATATGGTAACCCACTCCTCCTTATCTTTTATTTACCCGCAGTACTGGTCCATTGAGAGATAAACAGAAAAGAGAGAAAGTGATGGCAGCAGATTTCCTTCATTTGATGAACATCCATGGAAAGGGTATGTACTGAAAATGCCTACACTACATTAGAGCACTTATGGTATTACATTAGTGCAATAAGAACAGTGTATACTGATGTTAGTGCTGGTGTTATTACAGTTGGGAATGGTGTGTACTGATGTTAGTGCTGGTGTTAGTGTGGTTGGGAATGGTGTGTACTGATGTTAGTGCTGGTGTTATTGCAGTTGGGAATGGTGTGTACTGATGTTAGTTAGAATGGTGTGTACTGATGTTAGTGCAGTGTGTTAGTGATAAATCATGTATAGGTTTAGTCATCACCCCTTAAAGGGAACATGTAATAAAAATTAATAGTAATGACATTGGGGGGAAGTCATCATCCTAATAAGGAAGCACTATAATTATACTGTCATTACTAGACAGCTGGTGTATTATTGAATAGTAATAACCTTGATACGTATTTGGTGTCATTAGAAAGTACTCAAAAGAGGCTATCTTTTGAATACATGGTTTAGCATACTAGGATAGGAAGTTGCTTCTAATATATAGAAAATAATCATGCATGTATGTTCCTTTGTACATTCTGGTACTTATTGAAAACACTCATCTCCTATAATGCTGCCTTGTAGTCGGCGGCCGGTGTGGGAAGTAGTCCTCGAATTAGTGTTCTTCTACTGACTAGTGTTCTTCTAATAGCTAGTGTTCTTCTAATAGCTGGTGCTCTTCTACTCTAGTGTTCTTCTAATAGCTAGTGTTCTTCTAATAGCTAGTGTTCTCTCTAATAGCTAGTGTTCTCTCTAATAGCTAGTGTTCTTCTAATAGCTAGTGTTCTTCTAATAGCTAGTGTTCTTCTAATAGCTAGTGTTCTTCTAATAGCTAGTGTTCTCTCTAATAGCTAGTGTTCTTCTAATAGCTAGTGTTCTTCTAGCTATAGGAAGGTGAAGAGATTACTAACACAGTTCCTCTTGTCCTGAACATTTCCTTTCCTCACTGTATAGAGTCGTGAATCAATCAGCAACTAGTTTTAGCTGACAAGAATGTGTGTAGCAGAGACCAAACCAATCCCTTGTGAAATCTCTGGTAACAATGTGTTGTATATTTATCATGTAGAATGTGTTGAAGTGCTCATAGCTCTCAACAAAACAGACATACTGCTTGCAAAGAAAAGGTTTGGCAATATAAGTGGAACCACCAGCCACAAACCCCTCACTTCAAGGGACAGTTACAAAGCCCTCAGCACAGAGGAGAAGAAAGTTAGAAAAGCTCAACAATTTGGTGTCAAGCTTATTCCAGATTTTAGCCAAAATGGTCTTTCACCACTAAAGCACAACTATAAGGTAGATACTGGTGTTAGCAGTGACCCAGAGGATTCCACGAATCAGGAATCTGAGGATGAAGTTACCTCTGACATATCACATATTCCGTCTGACCAGCTAACCCCTCAATGTAATATCCAACAAGTATCCAAATCTCAGGACACCATCCCAAGTCCCCACCCTATTCCCCGTCCACGTAGCCCTGTCCCCCATCCACGTTGTCCAAGGAGAAGACCTGTAGAGGCTACGGACAGAACAGCTGTTGATATAACAATGGGACAACCAACACTAGTTCTTCATAAAGAGCTATCTCCCACTCCTAAGCCAAGGTCAAAGGTTAATAGAATTCCTAAGAGTGTGGAAACCTCTAATGCTGAGGTGCCTAGTGGCATTACATCTTCACCTAAACATGTGGTGGGTGGAGTCAAGCTGCTACCTACAGACTCACAGATATCTGCCAACCTGAGACCAACTCCAAAGCCGAGATTAAAGCAAAGGGATGAGTCACATGAAGAGAACAGGCCTGTAGGGGGTGGGGCTGAAACCATTAAGTCAAATCAGGATACCAAGTCAAGTCCAGAGAGTAATGGGTCAAGTCAGGAGGATAACAGGTGGAGCCAAGCTGCCAGAACACCCGAGGACAGAACACCCGAGGACAGAACACCCGAGGACAGAACACCCGAGGACAGAACACCCGAGGACAGAACACCCGAGGACAGAACACCCGAGGACAGAACACCCGAGGACAGAACACCCGAGGACAGAACACCCGAGGACAGAACACCCGAGGACAGAACACCCGAGGACAGAACACCCGAGGACAGAACACCCGAGGACAGAACACCCGAGGACAGAACACCCGAGGACAGAACACCCGAGGGCAGAACACCCGAGGGCAGAACACCTGAGGATATTTCAAACATGAAGCTAAGACCACTTTCAATTGGGATTATCCTTGAGAGGGATGAGGTAGTGAGTAGATCAAGGATTAGAGCTTGGTCTGAAGGCTGTGGTAACAATAACTCGCAAAGTTATTCACCCGGTGCTCCAATAGTAAGTATATGGAACTATTAGAATAATATTATAAAGATAATTAACCTCTCTTATTCTGGCACCTCAGGAAAAATTAATGTGTCCTGATTAGAGGAGTGGCCTCATTTGGGGGTGGGTGTTGTTAGTGTACAAGCTGTTATTTGAGACATCCTGATGGTGGTTGGAATATATAGGGTTCTAGATAATTATGAAGGATATGATCTGTATCTCAGTTCTAAGATCTTGTTTGGTCTAAATTATTTTAATGATTAAAGCTAATTAAACAAACCCATGCATGATTATTTAGTGATAATTGAATAAATTAGGACCTTATAAACTCTCCAAAGATTTAAATAGAGTACTATTCCTTCACAACCCACACTACGTGCTCAATCTGGACCAGCTCAACCTGAACATGCATGCTTAGAGTTGGACTGTACTAATATAGTCAGGTCTTGCAGGAAATGTGACTATGTCACATGTCACATCCATTTCCTGTAAGACCTGACATAATTCACCCTTTCAAGGTAAAAGTATCTCCATTCTATATTTGTATCTCCCTATTGTATATATAATGGTAAATCTTTGTAGATAGATCCATACACTTTTATTCCATTAAAAGAAAGCCTTGGAAACATATTCTCACAGGAAGTACTAGTCACCCCTCTTACTTCCAGTTAGGTGCAAATCCTATAGAAAAATAGAGCCCTATTAATTTCTAGGGCTAGGGCTAGGGTTATGATGTAATCTGAATGATGTAATCTCAACTGGAGAAAGAGCTTTATCCTTTAGCTACTGTCCAAGTCTTTGGTTTAGCACACTTAACTAACACTTAAGGGAAGCCATAATTGATGTTTGTAGGCATTAGTGTACACCACATCAGGGCATAGGCCTTTAATAGAGCAACCTTAGTAACTAGTAGTTATACTATGGCCCTGACTCAAGTTTTATATCTTCAATATCATGTGATTTTGTACTTCTACAATTACAATATTTGAAACACTTAATTTTCGCAGTCACAGTGAATATAAGACAAACAGTGAAAATAACAGTAACAAAAAATTATGTTGCATAACAGTCCCCCTAGCATAATAATTTATTGGATGTGTGATAATGAATTGTTTTATGCACATCAAGGCTGATAGAAGGTCTCAACAGAAGATTAGCTGGAGGTTTTCCAATGGCTTCAGGTAACTACACTAACATCCTCTTTATGTAACAAATTAGAAAAAATTTACAGTTAAGAGGTTTTCTAACTGTGCAAGGTCTAAGTGAGTTCCTTTTAAATTAAGAATATAAGATATTATTATTGAAATGCCTCTATTGTGCTGTGATGCCTCTATTGTGCTGTATTGCCTCTATTGTGCTGTATTGCCTCTATTGTGCTGTGATGCCTCTATTGTGCTGTGATGCCTCTATTGTGCTGTATTGCCTCTATTGTGCTGTGATGCCTCTATTGTGCTGTATTGCCTCTATTGTGCTGTGATGCCTCTATTGTGCTGTATTGCCTCTATTGTGCTGTATTGCCTCTATTGTGCTGTATTGCCTCTATTGTGCTGTATTGCCTCTATTGTGCTGTGATGCCTCTATTGTGCTGTGATGCCTCTATTGTGCTGTATTGCCTCTATTGTACTGTAGTGATGAGCAGCCAACAGTTATGTATATGGCTAATTTCTATTGTCTATTTGTAGGGCTAGAACACCTTCCATTTCTACTATTTGTCCGGCAGAGTCAGAGGAGAGTAATCTGGATGTTCTAGGACTCTATCCAGGATTCAACATGGAGAAAGCTCTGGTAATGTGATAAACTGTTTATAGGAATAACTATATTACACTGTAGACTTGTTGACAACATAGAATCTTAATGTCAAAAGCTTGAAATGCTCTAGCCATTAACAGCTTGTATAATAACATAAAGCTTCACTGCCCAAATGAGGCCACCCCTCTAATCTGGACACGTTAATTTACCCCAAGGTGTCTGGAATACAGAGTTTTCCTGCTATTATAAGCTAAGATACTTAAGAGCCAATAGTAACTGCTTGATAGTAACTGCTTGATAGTAACTGCTTGATAGTAACTGCTTGATAGTAACTGCTTGATCGTGGAAATTTTACAGGAGTATGTTTTGGGACAACCAAGAGGAACTTATGTTATCTATAAAGAGAATGAGTAAGCTGTTCCTCAGGTGAAGAGTTCTCATGATTATCACAAGTGCTTTGATTTTAGGAGCAACCAAGTGGGTTTGGTGCTAATGGTATCTGAAGGCAGATCTGGAGTGAAAACCTATCCCGTGTTGTCCTCCAACATCAATAATCAAGTTTATTTGGGGAACGTAAAGAGTAGCCGTGTGATAGAATATTCTAATTTGAAAGCACTAGTGGAACACTACAGGTATAAATTTTTTCAGAATTTTGAAATTCTAGTTTCCATAATGCCAATTTAATAAAATTTTGTGTAAAAATTTCTTTTGCCATGAAACAGTAGGATGTACAGTATATTGCTCTACTAGTATCATGGCTGAAATGTTTCTTGAAGAGAGAAGGGTTTAGGAGTTTACTTACTATTATACATTCTAGAGTTAATGAATTATCATCTGGTTTGAAGCTATCACAACCAAGACTCCTGGCAGGAATTCCAATCAGAAGACTGAAAAAATTATGAGCCATTTTCATTATCTTTTTAACCTAACCTTTCATCACACATAATATTTATAAGATTCACCAGTTTCTCTATGTTAACACCATTCACTATTCATTGTAAATAGAATCTGATTGTGAATGAAGAAATAAAAGAAAGAAAAAAACAAACCAAAAAAAATTGATGATATGATCTTTATACAGTATGATGACTTGATTTAATTACATTGAGTTTGCATAACCTGATTTACCATAATACTGAACCTTGTTGGAGTCTGAAAGTGCCTACAATGTGCTTCTCCTCCTCATGTGAATTCTTAGCATAGTTAATCAGCTGTGCAACCTGGATTAAAGGAACATATATGTGCTGGAGAGTTGATAAGAAAAAATACATCACACAGGGTACAAAAAATTCTAATTTATGTACCTTTCATTCTAATTTATGCACCTTTTATTCTATTTTATACACTTTTTATTAGTCTATTTATGCACCTTTTTAGCTGTCTTCTCATCAAAGCACTTGTACTTGGGAACGTTGTGTGAGGACTGCTTGTCTTTCATATACAACACTATGAATACAGTGGGAATACCTGCAGGATAAATACATGTACTCCATGATGCAATGGCAGCACCATGCTGTACGTATCCTCTGGGAAAGAACCCTCTACTAAAGTGACAGGGAGGAGACCTTTCATTTGAGTAGTATTAGTTCCTTGAGAGAGACACTATCATGCTGTAGTTTAAAAAGGAATCTCCATTCCTAGGATAAATCCTCTTTCCTGATTGAAAGGGATGGCTCATTTCAAGAAGTGACTGCTAACGATTTTAAGGGTGTTCTCATTTCAGGGGGATGGGTTCCATACTTTACCATGCCAAGATCTTTAAAAAAGATTTTTACACTCACTGGTCTTGGCAGTCAAGGTCTTGCATTCTACCAGTTCATCAAGACTGATTCGATCATCAAGAGAGTTAAGGTCAGGAGGACTTTGCTGAAAGAAGTAGAGATACTGTGACGATATAATGACTCTCATTCTTTCTTTTCCAGTCTGACTCTCATAAAGAAGCTCATATGATACTAGTCTAGAAATACAAGAGAATCATTAATACAGACAGACAGAGAGATAAATGGACAGATAGATGGCGACAGACAAAAGGACAAATGGATGGACATGACAGATAGAAGGATAAATGCCATTATTAGACAGACAAGACAAGAAAAACTCTGGGAAGATACAAGGCTGAAAAATTTTCACAAACAAGATTTCACTAACATTCACAGAGTGAGCTAAAACAAAAATAATCCACAAGGGCCATATAATAAATAGTTGTGGAAGAAAATCTCACTAAAAAATTATTTTTAAAATTTCTGTCTGTTGATGAAATTAGCACACTAAACATACTTCTCTGTCAGCTTCCCGTCAGTGAGTCTTAGTAAATATTCCTGCCCCCTAGCCTGTGATAAAGAGAAGGGGGTCAGTGCTCCATTGGCCCCCATACAGCACCTAGTGTGGCGGACTGGAGGGGGATATTGACGGGGTACTCGGCTAGTGGTCTCACGGATGGCTGCTGATGTTTCTGAGGCCAGATCAAAGAGACCCACTACAGGTTTAGCGACTGTGCCTACTACACCTTTGGCCAGACCTGTGAACAATCCCTGGATGAGAATGAATATAGTTCACCCGGAGAGTAGCCAACCCCCCATCCTTCAAGACAGACAATATGCAGTCAATCTAGTTCACCCAAAGAGTAACCAACCCCCTCTCTCCCCTCCCCCCTCTCCCCCTCACCACCTTCAAGACAAACACCAGATAGTACTCTTTGACCTGTGAACAATCCTAGATGTGAATGAATCTGTAGTCAATATAGTTTACCTAGAGAGTGACCACAGACCACATCACCTACAAAATGAGAGACCCCCCACCCTAGAGAGTGACCACAGACCCCATCACCTACAAAATGAGAGACCCCCCCACCCTAGAGAATGACCACAGACCCCATCACCAACAAAATGAGAGGATTCAAAGACCCCCCACCCTAGAGAGTTATGATATCTCACATGGCAACCCTCTACAGTGGTATACTCTGCATTATTACCCCAAATCCATAATTTCTAGCATCTTTGATTGGTTGTGTGACAATGGAAGTCACACCACCAAAGACTCCACTGGATAAACCCATCAAACCAGCCTTCAAGTGGTCCTTGCTAGTCTGGCAGCTCTCCAACATTTGCTCCCGCTCTTCCTGGTAACTAGAATCAAAAGTTGCCTTGCCCAGCACATGAGAGAGAGTCCCTGTAAGCTAAATTGAACCAATAATGAATCCACTCACCAAAGTTGTCTTATGTCCACAACTGCTAAGCATAGTTACAGTGGAACCTCATATTCCAGACACCTCAGGGACAAACTAAAGTGTCCTGATTAGAGGGATAACCTCATTTCAGGATGTGAAGTTCTATTAATGTTAATACTCAGGCCATTTGGGATGTACCTATATAAGTGTCGATATGTCCTCATTTCAGGGGGTTGGAATAGAGAGGGTGTACTGTACCTATTAGCAGCATTTAAAGAATTCCTTTTCAAATACCCTTCTGGTTAAAGGGGATGTCTCATTTCAGGGGTGAAGTCACATCACATAACATAATAATATTAATAATAATAATATTTAATTAATAATAATTATAATGATTAATAATAAATAAAAAAGATATAATATCTGTACTTGGAATTTCGGTACCTTTGAAGTGGTATCAGACATTCCATGAGCCACGTCTCTCACGAGACCCACCACATCAGGTTGCACAGATATCATCCCAGAAACACCAGAAGCTACATCACTGAATAGACCCATAGGATTGCCCAGGAAGTCCACTGATCCAAGTATGTTGAAAGCTTGTGCTCTAACAACCTGAAAACCATTGTAATAGTGTAGTTATTACTAGATACATTTCAAAAAAAAAAAAAAAAAAAAAAAAATTGTGGTATAAATTTTCACTCATATCTTCTCCTGGTGCAAAAATTAATCACACAAAAATTAAATATACACACCCTTTTATAGTGCTTCATCAAAGTATCTAGGTAAGCACTGAAATCCCCTAACATGTGGGACTGCTGAAATCCTTTCAGCCTCACGGGTGACTCAAACTTAATCAAAGGAAAACCAAGGTGATACTTGATAGCTCGCAAATCCTCCGGAAGTTGTGAGGTAGTCGAAACACATATTCTTATCTCTGTACTGGCAATGTTCAAATATTCAAAGTAGAGCTGCAAGGCATCTTCGTGTGATCCTGCCGGCAAGACTGCTCTGTAAGAGAGCAGGTCCACAAGTTCATTTTCCTCCTTGACCTTGCTGAGGTAAGATGTCTGCCCTACACCTGCCCATTGCAGGAGCTTGAATAGAAGTCTTTCTTCAAGAATGACAGTCATGTCTCGAACTCTCATCTCTGCAATCTATCACATGAGAGAAATGGATGATAGTTTGATCAGAATCTGTATCATGACCCATGCTGTTAGCTACATATCTGGAATATTCAGCATCTAGGACAGGAAGATGCTCCAACTAACCACATCAAAGGAAAACAGCATAATCACATCAAAGGAACTGGTATAACCACAGGCACTCTAGGAAACTAGCAGAAAAGCTATTTAGTTGCAGCACATTTCATTGTGTAGAAAAAATCTTACAGGGGTTCCAGCCAGAAGTTTGGAAAAGATGAAGATCAAATAAAACAACCATTATAGCAACTAACCAATGAAGGTTATTGTGAAAAAGTAAAAAGGGGGAGGGATAAGTGGGTGGAGAGGGGGATTAGAAGGGGAGTGGAGGGAGTAAGGTATTAAAGTAGTAGGATTCTCTACCTCTTCTTGGCTAGAATCAGGTTTAGCTAATGAAACAAGTAAGCATTATAATTAGACCTTGAAGACTAATGCAAAAGGTGACTTATAAGGAATCTTTTCCACTTTGAGTTGCATCATGGGATAGCTGGACTCCGCCTCTCCAGAAGGGGGAGGAGTTGGATAAGCCAACACTGGAGCATGACAGGCTGTTAACTTGTTATCCACCTGTATGATGAACGAGACATACCATGTGTTACACAAAATAACAATGTTCTTCTCGTGGACAAAGTCTCAGCTAATGAGAATCCAGTGACATTACTGTCTGATGTAAGTAGAATATGGATGCTTTGATTCTCCACTCAACCACATCCCTTTATGCTCTCCTAGGGAGAACACATCAGTGACATACCTGAATGTGTTGTATATTGGCATTGAGGTGTTGAGAATCCCTGACTGACACAAATTCCACCTGAAAACGGAGACAAATTTTCACAGAGTCTCTATAATCATGGAAAAGGTTACTACCATGGGTGGAAGGTGGAGGGCGAGGCTACCACCATGGGTGAAGGGTGAGGTTACCACCATGAGTGAAGGGTGAGGTTACTACCATGGGTGGAAGGTGGATGGTAAGGCTACCACCATGGGTGAAGGGTGAGGTTACTGCCATGGGTGGAAGGTGGATGGTGAGGTTACCACCATGAGTGAAGGGTGAGGTTACTACCATGGGTGGAAGGTGGATGGTAAGGCTACCACCATGGGTGAAGGGTGAGGTTACTGGTGGAAGGTGAGGCTACCACCATGTGAGGTTACTACCATGGGTGAAGAGTGAGGTTACTACCATGGGTGGAGGGTAAGGCTACCATTAATTAAGGGAAGCACACAATTTCAAATAGGCACAAAAAATTCACAGTGGGGAATTTATTTTATGGGGTCTCTATAAATGAAAACTTCAGTGGGGTATCTATAACCACAACACCCCATACTTTACCAGATAGCTTACAGAGAAATGAGTCTAGTCGGTGTCCACAAACTATCTCTGGAGTATGGACACCAGCTAAGGACACTGCAGGGCTTTAAACACTTCTCCATGAAGAAACTGCAACTATTTCATTACAGCTACTTGCAGTGAGTGAACTAAAGTGAGGTGTGTACAACTAACTTACTCACTGTCAGTCTCTAGGGCTGAGGTGTGTATAACTAACATATTCACTGTATCTAGTTAGTTGTGTCCCATGCTACCTTTATCCCTCTTAGTAATGCATACACCAGTTCCTCAGGGACAGCGTTGATCAGGGACACACCCACTCCAGCCTCCAGTACAAGAGAGACCTTACAACAGAGAATTCTTAATGCATTTTACAAAGAAGCTTCACCACACACACATCTAACTCCATGATGGGAGAATCCATTCCATCATCAGCATCCCAATTCACCATCTCTTGGCAGTTGTCCACATCCGAGGACTTTGAAGGAGCAACTTGACCATTCTCCACTACTACCCAGTCATCTCGTCTAGTTGCATAGGAATACTACACAATAAACAGGTAACACTGAGTTAAGATTCCATTGAGATGACGTTGATTAAACAGGTAACACTGAGTTAAGGTTCCATTGAGATGACAGTGATTAAACAGGTAACACTGAGTTAGGGTTCCATTGAGATGACATTGATTAAACAGGTAACACTGAGTTAGGGTTCCATTGAGATGACATTGATTAAACAGGTAACACTGAGTTAAGGTTCCATTGAGATGACGTTGATTAAACAGGTAACACTGAGTTAAGGTTCCATTGAGAACATAAGGGGAAATCTGCTCTGTAACACTGAGTTAGATCACACAGACCACTCTCATCTGCATCACTCACACATTCATCCACAAACAACAACACAGAATAAATGAGAACTATTTGCTTAATAATTTTCTCCCCATACTACCTTCTTATTCTCATCCACAATTCTGAGGATTCTGGTTGGTCCATCTGGTACCATAGACACAGACAATACCCCACTTCCCGGGGAATGCTTCATCCTCCTGATTTCCTGTTCTCCGGGAATAGAGCCACGCCTATCTGTCACATGACCCACCACAGCATCAGCACCTGGAAGGAAGAAGAAAGATACATGGGCTGATGTATATGAAGTAATGAATTAGTATGGATTAATATTGCCATACAAAACACTGTAGAATTCTCACTGAATCTAGTACATGGAGTGATGAGTACCTTCTCTCAGAGCTTCATATCCAGGTCTGCTCTGAACACAGAAAGATAGAGATTGTGCCATCACTAGCCTGCCTTCCTGAGTTATGAATGATAGAGAAAAGTGCAAATATGTACAAGGGCAGGAATTTGTTGTTGTTGTTGTAAGGAAGGGGGAGATTTGGGGATGGATATCCCAGCCCTAGTCCTTCTCCCCTCTCTCCCCAACTCCCCCCTCTATCCCTCTTCCTCCCCTCCCCCTTTGCTGTGGCCAGAGGATGGTCACACCTTCTAAACCACACCCCTACAATTTATCAAATGTCTACACAGCTAATAGCCTCCTCCCTAGACTCCTTTCCCATACACACACAGAAAGGAGAGATTCTGGAATATAATGTCAAAAGGCTTGGCACTCTAGCCTCTCAGTATTAATCAGACTTTCTCCCTCTTGTGTGTAATGAATGGATCCTGGGCTGAGATCACCACTTACTAAGATACTAAAGAGTTTCATGCAAAAGATTGATTAGGAATTGTTAGTAAGATGGTGTTGTATGTGTGCATGTTGTACTGTCTATAAACCCACTGTTAGTTATTCTACTTACCTCAGAGAACCTCCATGTCTGGGATTGTGCCCTTGCTGTCAAGGACTTCCTTAACACGAGGGGCTCAAACTGTCCATGGCCAGGAAGTCTCCCACCAGCTATATCTAGAACATAGTTAGTGCCATCAGAGGATGAGGCTATGTGCACAAGTTGTCGTGATGCTGACATTCGCCAGAGTTGAGTTCGTCTCTCGATGTTCTACATCAAAACACATTCTTTATGTGAGTCTATTCCAACCTCCTGAAATGAGAACACCTCTGTATACAGTGGAACCTCTCTATTCCAACCCTCTGAAATGAGGACACCTCTGTATACAGTGGAACCACTTTATTCCAACCACCTGAAATGAGGACACCTCTGTATACAATAGAACCTCTCTATTTCAACCCTCTGAAATGATAAATGTGGAACCCCTTTATTACAACCCCCTGAAATGAGGACACCTCTATATACACCCTCTATTCCAACCCCCTAAAATGAGGACACCTCTGTATATAGTGGAACCTCTCTATTCCAACCCTCTGAAATGAGGACACCTCTGTATCCAGTAGAACCTCTCTATTTCAACCCTCTGAAATGATACAATGTGGAACCCCTTTATTACGAACCCCTGAAATGAGGACACCTCTATATAGACCCTCTATTCCAACCCCCTGAAATGAGGACACCTCTATATAGACCCTCTATTCCAACCCCCTGAAATGAGGACACCTCTATATAGACCCTCTATTCCAACCCCCTGAAATGAGGACACCTCTATATAGACCCTCTATTCCAACCCCCTGAAATGAGGACACCTCTATATAGACCCTCTATTCCAACCCCCTGAAATGATGACACCTCAGTATACAGTGGAATCTACTAATCTCCTGATACCAGGGTCACTTAAATATGAATATGTTAGTGTTACAGTGAACCCAATAGACAGATAATATATACCTTTTTCTGGAAGATAACAGCCGATCCTTGAGGTACGTCTAGAACCAACTCATTACTCCCCATCTTCCGCTGGTAAGTAGAATTGGAATCAGGATATGACCTAAATTTGAGAAAATTAGCTCTTATACATGCCAATACCAGATCCAAATACTATATAGTACTAGATCCAGTATTAAACGGACATTAATTCTCAAAGACTGGTTCCAATATTAGCTGATTCAAGACCGGTTTCAATACTTGCTGTATTCAAGACTGGTTCCAATACTAACTGTATTCAAGATTGGTTCCAATACTGGATCCAAACACTAAAGAATGTGCTACAACACCTACGTAAAATCTCGAGCTGGAAAGGTAGAATAGGCTGCAATGTAGAAATAGCTCTCGTAATAAAGTTTCCCTTTCTGACCAAAGACTTCAAGATCCACTTTCAGTTCACTACCCGGCTTAACCGAAACACAGAGGCACTCTGCCAGAGTGTGCTCATCCCAGGAATACGGCACTGACTGTCCCGGATTAAGAGGGATGGTGAGACTTGACTTCACTCCTTCCTGACAGCAAGTGATAGGAGTCTGTGAGAGATTCTCCAGCCGAAACGGAGGAGGGTAGTTAGTGGCATCTGAGAAGATGACATGGTAAGTGGCCCGCTTGAGGGTGATCTGGCAGCGAATGAAGGCCGAGTAGTTGTATGCTGAGCGGATATTGAGATGAAAGGAACTATCTTTGTCCAGCATGAATCCACCTGACCACATTGAATCCTGGATATCAACAACTCTAAAGGAGCAACAGAGAAAATATGAACGCATCAGGTATAACAGCCAACTGGTTGTGTCCCAAGGGTGACCACTATATACAGGTTCCACTGTATAAGCAGACCACCTCTGTATAACAGCCAACTGATTGTGTCTCAAGGGTGTCCACTATATACAGGTTCCACTGTATAAGCAGACCACCTCTGTATAACAGCCAACTGGTTGTGTCTCAAGGGTGTCCACTATATAAAGGTTCCACTGAATAAGCAGACCACTATATACATGTTCCACTGTATAAGCAGACCACCTCTGTATAACAGCCAACTGGTTGTGTCCTAAGGGTGACCACTCTCACCCACCTGAGACAAAGTAGCTGATCCAGATCTGTTCTCGGCCAGTGGAATGGCAGTAGAGCATTGGGCATGATAAATGGAATTTTATTTGACCTCTGCAATGACTCCTAAAGGATAAAACATGGTTAATCAAAACCTCCGGGATACCAACCACTTGTGGGTACATTAAATGCAACCGTGATCTGGCCAACCTACAAAAAAATACCACAAAAGTTTCCAAGGTCCCAATGTATCCCTTTATAGAGAGGTTCCACTGTATATTATCTCTGAATTAAGCACAACCTCTATATAAAGAACAGTTTCCAAGGTCCCAATGTGTCCTTTATAGAGAGGTTCCACTGTATATTACCTCTGAATTAAGCACGACCTCTATATAAAGAACAGTTTCCAAGGTCCCAATGTGTCCTTTATAGAGAGGTTCCACTGTATATTACCTCTGAATTAAGCACAACCTCTATATAAAGGACAGTTTCCAAGGTCCCAATGTGTCCTTTATAGAGAGGTTCCACTGTATATTACCTCTGAATTAAGCACAACCTCTATATAAAGAACAGTTTCCAAGGTCACAATGTGTCCTTTATAGAGAGGTTCCACTGTATATTACCTCTGAATTAAGCACAACCTCTATATAAAGGACAGTTTCCAAGGTCCCAATGTGTCCTTTATAGAGAGGTTCCACTGTATATTACCTCTGAATTAAGCACAACCTCTATATAAAGGACAGTTTCCAAGGTCCCAATGTGTCCTTTATAGAGAGGTTCCACTGTATATTACCTCTATAAATTAAGGACAACCTCTATATAAAGGACAGTACAATTGTGTCAGTTTGAGCAGACTTCAGTATGTCGAAAGTGGGTGGTGAGGGTATGTGCGTGGGCCGTGAGGGTATGTGCGTGGGCCATGAGGGTATGTGTGTGGGTCGTGAGGGTATGTGCGTGGGCCGTGAGGGTATGTGCATGGGCCATGAGGGTATGTGTGTGGGTGGTGAGGGTATGTGTGTGGGTCGTGAGGGTATGTGCGTGGGCTGTGAGGGATGTGCGTGGACCATGAGGGTATGTGTGTGGGTGGTGAGGGCATGTGTGTGGGTCGTGAAGATACAAAAGGACTATTCATTGGCAAGCATCATGGAAGAAACTTACACAAAACCATACATACATAATTATATACTAGAACTTACTTCCTCCATCAACTGATGTCTCTGAAGATAAGCTAACTTGTAATGTGTCCTGTTCTCCAGCTGGTATCGGGCAACAAAGGTGATGATTCTAGTAAATTTATACTTACCCTGCCCACGCTGGATGTCCACACCTACTTGATACTCCCTGCAGCAATAATTCAAACGATCAGAACTGATTATTTGATCACTGTATATTGATGATCTGGTTATAGTATATTAATGATCTGATCACTGTATATCAATTATCTGGTTATAGTATATTAATGATCCGATCACTGTATATTATAATGTATATTACTTACTGATCTGGTCTATTGTCTTTGCTTCGTATGAAGACTCTACACACACCACTATCGCTGATCATTCTAAATGGAGCACACCTAAAATATAAATATCATCATCATCAACCATTGTTACCATCATACCATACACTATCACACACTACACACTATCACAAACCACACACTGTCACACACTACACACTATCACAAACCACACACTGTCACACACTACACACTATCACAAACCACACACTGTCACACACTACACACTATCACAAACCACACACTGTCACACACTGCACACTGTCGCATACTACACAATGTCACATACCACACAATTGTCACACACCACACACTGTCACTTACCACAATGGTTTCCCATTCAGGTAGCGAAATTCAGAGCCCAGTCGCATGGAGCACCTAAATTTAACATATTCCACAATTTCTTGATGCTTCTATATACAGTGAACCTTTCTATTCCAGCCCCCTGAAATGAGGACGCCTCTGTATACAGTGGAACCTCTCTATTCCAAACCTTCTGAAATGAGGACACCTCTGTATACAGTAGACCCCCTCTATTCTAACCCCCTGAAATGAGGACACCTCTATATATAGTGGAACCTCTCTATTCCAGCCCCCTGAAGTGAGGACACCTCTGTATACAGTGGAACTCCTCTATTCCAACCCCCTAAAATGAGGACACCTCTGTATACAGCGGAACTCCTCTATTCTAACCCCTTGATGATTATACACAGTGTATCTTCATCTTAGGGGGCTAAAATAAAGGAGTATCACTGATATAGAAAGTGGTCCTCTAGTGAATAGTATTCTCATAAAGAAAACTAGTAAACTGTTATTATAGTGAATAGTATTCTCATAGAGTCAACTAGTAAACTACAATCATAGTGGATAGTATTCTCATAGAGTCAACTAGTAAACTACAATCATAGTGAATAGTATTCTCATAGAGAAAACTAGTAAACTAACTTCTCAACAAACTCTCCTTCGGAGTAAGAGAAAAGGAGAGGTGTGGTTGTGGAGGCTTTCTCGTGTTCCTCTGACTGCCCTGCAGCCTCAGTTGTCATTCCTTCCTGTTTGAAGACCAGGGGCAGACCAGTCCGATTAATCAGCCAATAGGAACAGGAAATAGACACCTGTTACATGAGACATAAAAACAATATCATGGGTGGAGGATAAGGTTACTACCATGGGTGGAGGGTGGTGGCTACTGCCATGGGTGGAGGTTGAGGTTACTACCATGGATGAAGGGTGAGGTTACTATCATGAATGGAGGGTCAGGCTATTGCCTTGAATGGAAGGTGAGACTACTGCCATGGGTGAGTATAAGGCTACCAGAGTTACACAGTACAGGGGGAAGGGAAGGGAGGTAGTCAAGGGGAGGAGAGGGGGAAGGGGGGGTTGGAAGTTGAAGTTATTCAATGAAGTTGTCATAATCATAAAGTTTCTTGAAACAGAGGCCTATATTCCCTTGTTTAGTAGCTTCTCTTAAATTATGTGCCCCTGAAATGAGAATGCCCTGGACTCTTGAATAACAGCTTGTGTATTAACATTAATAGCCCTGAAATGAGGTCACCTTTGGCCAAAATAGAGGTTTCATTGCATATACGATATGCTCACATACACAGTGCTCCACATTCTCTAGCAGTACAGTATTGGAGGAATGTAAGTCATTGTGACTGTATTTGGTAAGGATCATCACAGAAAAAAGCAATTAAGAGAACACACTATTGACTCCTCCCTAATGATAGGCTAGCTCCACCCACCCCCAATTATCAGACAAATTTTACTCCACTTGCTCAGAATATACCTTCATAGCACTCCCTCCCAAAGTTGCCGTGGTGACAGTCAGCCTCAAGGGCCTGCCCTTGTAATCCTCCAGTAATAAATTATACGGCATACCCACTTGGTCAGGAGACACAAGACAACTGTGACACCGTTCAAAGTTCTCCAATGCCACGTTGAACTCGATAGGGAAAAGAGGATTGACTGAATACACAGCGATCTCTTTACCCTTGGTCACTAATCTACGCTGGCCTAATTTGCTCATATTGGTTCCAGAATTGAGTACGAAGAATTGGATATCACACGGCAGGAGATTGGCAATGATAAGAGGTGGGTAGAGAGTGAGGGTGTGTGCTGGATGAATGATGGTGGAGTCCGAGGAGTCAGGAGGGAAGTTTTCCCGTCGGACGCTGACACAGAATCTAAAAGGAGGGGGTTCCCCCTCTTCCTCCTCGCCTATGGCAGCACATGATCTTGTGTGACTAGTGGGCGAGGTCCTGGTAACATGCCTCCAGGTTAAGTGTTTATTGCAGTACTGAACCCCCCAATGCTGTGGACGAACCAATATGTCCCATGAAGTGAGGTGAATAGGAATGGAGAGGTGACCATTGGCAGGCAAAACAGGTAGGCTTGCAGTTCTGGTATCAAACTTGTTCCAACAAGATTCTTTCTCTGGATATTGAGAATGGGATTCCTCTAAATTTGGAACCAACTTGACTTCAAGTGGAATTTCCATTGTATTTCTCAAAACCAGAGCTGAACGGACGTTTACGACTTTCTGAACATCACTTAAGCATATGACAAAAACAAATCTGACTGGGTCTCTCTCGAGGGGGAGCTGAGATACAAGATCAAGGTCTGTGTCATTGCTTGGCCACACCTCCCTGAAGAAGACCCCTATCTTATCCACGGAGATGGGAATATCTATGCATTGCCAACCAGAAACCTTGACTAGGAGCTGATGCACTACTAACTCTCGAGTTTCCTACAGAGAGGAGCAAATATTTTATCACTTCCAGTTTACAAAATACTCAACTTTAGTGGCATGCATTATTAACCCCTTCCACCCAGAATTTCTCCCTATGTAACCCCGCCTCCTCCTTTTGCTATAAATGCTGCTTCCCTCCTCCACTTCCCCCCTCCCCCTCATCCCCCCTCTCCCTTCCCCTCCCCTCCCCCTCTCCCCCATGAGTTTTGCTTGACCTTACCCTGTGCCTCATCTTCCCTTTAGTGCTGAAGTCAAATGGCTGCTCATTTCCAGGTAACACATCCATCCATTCTGAGGTTCTTGCAATCAAACTACCTCCTCCTCCTCCCCTCATCTTGGTTTTTTGATATTGAGCAAATGTGCTGACGTACACCTAAAAAATACATTTTTAGCTGGTAAAGAGGTGACCTGCTTATACAGTAGTAGTCACCCAACCAGTGGCTGTTATACAGAGGTGGTCTGCTTATACAGTGGAACCTGTATATAGTGGTCACCCTTGAGACACAACCAGTTGGCTACTATACAGAGGTGGCTTGTTAATACAGTTGAACCTGTATATAGTGGGCTCTCCAGTCCTGCATACTTTACATACACACCTTCGAAGGAACAGAAGTAAGAGTGGCAAACTTGAGGGGCAATCCAGTGTTGTTACAAAGGAGAAAAGGAACGAACCTCATCCGCTGTCTAGTCTGACTCACAAACCTCACTGAATGGAGAAGCGCTATACCTTTCTCCATCGTACTAACTCTCTTCTCCTCTCCTCCCGGTCCCATTTTGTCCAAGTCCACATAAAGCAGCCGCCCACTAGCTGACCGCTTGTGGGTTTGTAGGAATTCAGCAGTGGAGGTCACACATGTGGGAGTGGCATTTGAGAACAATCTCTGCCTGTTCTGTTGGAAGTCTCTAGTCCAACTCGTCTGAGTGATTCGTAGGATATGAATGAGAGAGCTGGTCACATTAATGTTTAGCTGCTCCTTGGCTGAAGGGAGGGGAGGGGGGAGGGAGGGAGGGAGGGATGAGTGAATCAAGAATGAGTTAGGTGGTCAATATTCTTCATCCCCCCAAGATATAGTGAGTTCCTATGCCTTGCTTGAGGCATATGGGTGGAGTTTAAATGCTTTGATGTGATATGACACTCCACCCTATCACAGATTACCCACATTATCTAAATTGATTACTCCCTCTTCTGTAGATACTTACAGGACAGTGAAAGACAGGTTCGATCCAGAGAATCATTACTGTCCAAGTCTGTACTGTATCTCTTTACAGTTCTCCACGACACCTCACACCTGTACAATGTACACAAGTGTACAATAGTGGTCACCCTTGGGATACAACCAGTTGGCTGTTATACAGAGGTGGTCTGCTTAAACAGTAGAACCTGTATATAGTGGTCACCCTTGGGACACAACCAGTTGGCTGTTATACAGAGGTGGTCTGCTTAAACAGTAGAACCTGTATATAGTGGTCACCCTTGGGACACAACCAGTTGGCTGTTATACAGAGGTGGTCTGCTTATACAGTGGAACCTGTATATACCTTGGGACACAACCAGTTGGCAATTACACAGAGGTGGTCAGCTAATGCAGTGTATAGTGGTTACCTAACCAGTTCTATCCTCCAACTCACATCCATGGCTCTATCACAGGTTCCCAGGCTGAGATGTGTCTGTTATAATAATCCACAGCACACACTGCCTTGGCCCTTCCTTTCCTCACATCCAGGAGATAGTGCTCGGCTTGTAAGTCTGCCAGAGAAAAGTCCAACAGTGGCACATCATGATCCACACAGTCATCGATCAGACATACACTGATGGCTCCAACATGTACCTGTTACATAATGACTTTTATCTGTGCTTTTAGGTACTGAAACCTTTACCATATCTATAATAATTAAACACTAAACACGTCTATTTCACTACTGTCATATATGTAGCCTGAAAGAACAATAATACATCTATTCCAACTCCCTGAAATGAGGACACCTCTGTATACAGTGGAACTCCTCTCTATTCCAACTCCCTGAAATGAGGACACCTCTGTATACAGTGGAACTCCTCTATTCCAACCCCCTGAAATGAGGACACCTCTGTATAGAGTGGAACCTCTCTATTCCAAACCCCTGAAATGAGGACACCTCTGTATACAGTGGAACTCCTCTATTCCAACACCCTGAGATGAAGACAGCTGTTGTATACTGACAGAACTGTACTATACCTGTATACTGTAAATAGCAAACACTTTCGGCTTCTGCTCCACTTGATCTTCCATTTCAATATAGGAAAACGGAGAGTTTGGTCTAGCTTCAACTTGCTGATCTAGCAGTTTTAAAGCAGCTGCATTTGGATTTCTGTCATTCGTAAAGAACTCCTTTCGAATGTCAGCTCTCGTGAACCCCAGAGGTAGCAGACGTTTCACTAGTAATTCTGCAAAATTCATAGAATTGGAGAAAGAAAAAGGTACTTTTATCCCCCTCTTTACCCCACTTCCCTCATCCTCCCTCTTCCCCCACTCCCCTCATCCCCCCTCTTTCCCCCACCCCCCTCATCCCCCCTTTTTCCCCACCCCCCTCATCCCCCCCACACACCTCCCAAAACTGCTTACCATCCACTTCTTTTTCTTTCTTTCTCGAGTTCTTTCTAGCGTCAGACTCCCTGTAGTCTTGTCCCTTGAGACTTGGTAAGGATTGTGCAATTGCCAGAAACAGTTTGATGTCGTTGTAGGAGAGACGGAAGTTCAGCTGCTGCACTCCAACCTACCAAATAATTGGGATTAGTTCAGGGAGAGGTCTCCCACACAATTAACCCCACGCTATCATTACACAGGTGTGGGGTGGAGCTAAAAAAACATTGGGAAGGGGGCCCACACACGTTTCTCTCCCCCCCCCCAGATTCCACCTATTCATTTCACAGTTAGAGTCTCTCCATTAAAAGTTAGAGCACCTTCTTCAATATTACACATAATATTCCTCCTTTTAAGAATCTCAAGAATATCAATGATACAATACCTCTAGTATTTGTGATGGATTGGTCACCATGTCCCTGTTAGGCTTCCCGGGACCAGAGGACTCTGGTGGCTTGACTTCCAAGGTAATGGAGACAGGGTCGAGGATGGAGAGGGCAGTCTCGTCTTCGTTAGAGAGACTACAGGAAAACAGCTCAAGACCATCAACGGAACAACTTAAGATCTTCTCTTGGTCAGGGATAGAGAGAAAGGTCAGAATCAAAGTTCCCTGCAATATTACGCATCACTTATAATCATCAGTGCTATATATACATATATAACGAGCAGAAATAATAATAGAATAGACCACACTCCTTGTGGTGGGCTTCATTTAGAATTACCTTAAGAACCACAGCATTGGAATCCAACGTTGTTATATCTTCCAATACAACAAAGTCAGTCTCCGTCACACTGAGCTTCACGGTAACTTTACGAGGGGTCTTTTTCTCCTGTGGTTTGTTCAACCGGAGATGACGAGAAGCCAACTGCTTCCATAAGCTATCTGCTTCATCTGAGAAGTGGCTAGGCGGAGATGGTGCATCCAACTCATCATCATCCATAGCATCTGAACAGAGACAAACCTTATCAACACTCCATAATGCCAAAGAGGAAAGATGAGGGGGAAAAATCTCCTCACACTGCTAACTAGAGGAAAATAGACATAACCTCTTCCCTCCCAGGTATACTACATTGGAACCGATTTATTCTAGACACCTTGGGACAATGTACAGTATCCTGGTTAGAGAGGTAGCCTCATTTCAGGGAATGAAATTCTCAGAGGTGTCCTCATTTCAGGGGGTTGAAATAGAGGAGTTACACTGTATACAGAGATGTTCTCATTTCAGGGGATTGGAATACTGTATACAGAGGTGTCCTCATTTCAGGGGATTGGAATACTGTATACAGAAGTGTCCTCATTTCAGGGGGTTGGAATACTATATACAGAGGTGTCTTCACTTCAGGGAATCAGGATGACAAGCTACACTGAATGTTCTTAGCTAGTCACAAACCTTCCTCTACATCTTCTTCAAGACTATCAAATACAAATGATTTGAGTTCCAGGATCAAGTCAAAGATACCAATCAGCCTCAGTTTGTTCAACAAGATGGAAGCCTTAATGTCAGTAGGATTTACAAACACATGAATCTCCACTTGTAGTATCTTCTTCTCCATCTCCTTGTAGTTAAATCTTGGTCGTAAAACCTCTTCAAAGACACTGGGTTTGTCCTGATCCCTGTAACCTGTATATACACCACAATCACACAATCCTGACCCATCAGCAACAGACATTACACAGAGTGATCTGCTTACACAGTGGAACCTGTATAGAGTGGTCACCCTCGAGACACAACCAGTTAGCTGTTATACAGAGTTATATAGAGGTGGTCTGCTTATACAGCGGAACCTGTATATAGTGGTCACCCTTAGGACACAACCAGTTGGCTGTTATACAGAGGGTGGTCTACTTATCCACTGAGTGAACAGGGTGTAAATTAATTCTCAGACTTACTCTCATATCTAGTGTCATAGCCAATGAAAGCATTGGAGGTAAAGTCTACTGTTCGTGCTTGGTTTGATCTCGACTCAAATGTAAACTCGGATTCTTTGATGTCAAAGCGAGCAAGAGATTGTGTTATGGATCCTTGTATCTCTGTCTTTCTTGAGCGGAGGAACTCCATCTGCACTCCCACAAATTGCATCTTGAACATTAAAACTATCCACACATCAGCGGCCATTGGCTAAGAGAAGAGAAAGGTTCAGTGATACACAATAAAGGTACTACATTATGGTGGTCCCCCATGGGAAACAAACAGTTGGAAGGTGTGGTGATACACTATAAGGTACTACATTATGGTGGTTACCCATGGGAACCAAAATTCAACCCACAAGTTACATTCAGAACAATAGAACTATTCAGCTGTCGGTGGGTAAGGTACATTATGGTGGTCACCCATGGGGATCACATTACACAGAGGCGCCTCTAACACCTTTTACTTCCAAACCTGTGCTATTGGATCACGAATTACAGTCGATGGCTTCTCAAAGTCCTCAATATCTTCTCCCAAGTTCATTTCTATCAGACCTTTGATGAGTTCTAGTTGAGGCTTGTCCAACATGACGTGGATGGCCTGCAGAGTACCCTCAATGTGGAGGTCAGGCACTGTGGAACAACAAACATGACATGGATGGCCTACAGAGTACAGGTCAGGCACTCTGGAACAACAAACATGACATGGATGGCCTACAGAGTACAGGTCAGGCACTGTGGAACAACAAACATGACATGGTTGACCTGCAGAGCACCCTCAATGTGGAGGTCAGGTACTGTGAAACAACAAACATGACATGGATGGTCTGTAGAGTACAGGTCAGGCACTGTGGAACAACATGACATGGATGACCTACAGAGCACTCTCTCAGGACACATTGGATGACCTACAGAGCACCATGACATGACTGAAATGACTTGACAGGCTTTTAAAACGGGATGAATTGATCATATATTTTGACAGAGTTAAAGTGATGTTCTTGAAATATATGCACAGTGTAAAACTTTTTGCTAGAATTTAGATAACATGATTATCTGGTCCAGCACTTTATTCCGTCTAATTCAATTCCAATGGAATGGAATAGAATATCAGCTAAAACTATTTTATTACCATCCCTGTAATTCAGTTCCAACGGAATGGAATGGAATGGAATATCAACTACACCTATTTTATTACCATCCCTGCAGAAATCTTCATGAAGGTTCCTCTCAATGAAGATTTTTCCAGCTCCTTTCTCCTTGAGAATGTTACCATTCTGCCTCACAATCTTGAAGTTATCTTTGCCGTGTGCTGGGACACGCTTTGCAGAAAACACATCGACGTTTGTTAGGTTCACTTCAATGCAATCTAACAAGCATGGACCTTTATAGACCTCAAGTAATCTCTCCACTCTCTTTCGATCTTCTTCGACTGATAACGAAGATCCAAAGTGTTTGGTATCAGGCAATTTACCAAAGATGTTGCTCTCACGTGTACTCCTCAGCTTCGCTGAGATGAGAGGAGGAGACTGTGCTGAATATAACCAACCAGAACTAGGACGTTTCGAGGGATCTGTTGAAAATACCAAGTAGATGGTGTAATGTATTTCTATGGTAGGGTAGAGTGAGTAGGTGGAGTCAGGATGGAGTGAGTGGGTTGGGTTGGGTGAGTGGGCGGAATGTGCAGGTGGGCTATCGAGTGTGTGGGTGGGGGGTTCTGAGTGAGTGTGTGGGTGGGGGTTCTGAGTGAGTGTGTATTTGGGGATGAGGTGAGTGTGTAAAGTGTGTATTTGGGGATGAGGTGAGTGGGATGGAGATAGGATGGATAGTGTGAGAGCTCTTAATATGATTGGTGAGAGGGGACCAGAGAGAGGAGTGGTGTGTACGAGATAAGGAGGTGGTGACAAATAAATAAATAAATAAATAAATAAATAAATAAATAAATAAATAAATAAATAAATAAATAAATCATCATTATAGTGAGATTACCATATCTCATCACATAACTCACCTATAGATGGACTGGATAGAGGGAGGCTGTCCACACTCATTGACAAGCTACTTGCTTGCGGGGAGAGTTTGTAAGTGTTAACAGGAGGAGTGCTAAGGGAAGAAGGCTTTCTCTCATGACCATTGCCAGTAAAAGACTCTGTGCATGTCATTCCCTCTCGTCTCGTGTATGAAAGAGAGCCCTTTTGACCGTCATAACTGGACATTAACAAAGTGATATGTCCAGTCAACATTTCTCTTGATGATACTTACCAAATAGAGTTTGATACCGTGACGTGTCCGATATCCCCTACCATTATATCGGGAGAAAAAGCATGCTTGGGGATCAGGAGAATTGGGCCATCAATATTAACATCGAAAGATAGTCTGGCTTTCCGTTCGGGACCATTGTATACCTGCACCACGATTTGGAATTTGGTAAAGGGTTTCATAAATAAGAAACCCGTATATATGAGATAGAAGCAAATGGGAGGGAGCTAATACTATAATAATCCTGGGGAAAATCCTAGAGAGAATACTGATGATAAAATACTGGGATAATGTACAGGGAAAATACTGATGATATACTAAAATTCTGGGGAGTATACAAATGCACCTAGGGAAGATATTGAACCATCTACACACACAGCAAACGTGAGATATCCTTCATTATCTGAGAATCATCTCTAAGAGAAAGGACTCACCAGATTGCCCTGGGAGATGGCCTTCATCCTTTGGAAGGCATCAATAAGCTGAGGAAAGTGTGAGATGAAAGCTAGAATCTCCTTCAGGAACCGCATGGTATGGAGATAGCGGACGGAAGCCATTGTGACTTTGATTAGGATATCAAATGATCTTTCCATCAATGGATCAGGACGACCATATCTACCAGAACAGAGACCAGAAAGAGCATGAGGTCATGAATTATGGGGGGTGACTTACTTGGTTATCTTAAACACCAGAGCCTTCTCTCCTGTAGTTGTAAACCTGTAGGATATAAAAATGGTAATATTCCCCTCTCTCCCTCCCTCTCCCTCCCTCTCCCTCCCTCCCTCTCTCCTTCCCTCCCTCTCCCTCCCACTCTCCTTCCCTCCCTCTCTCCCTCCCTTTTCTTCTTCCTTCACCGACTAGTTACAACAATCACTTCTGACTGGCTAATCTAGCAAAACAGATGTGTCGCCACTTCATACATCATATCAAAGCATTTTATTTTCAACAATCCCAATAAATAAATAGTTGTATCAAGTCCCTAATTCATGAGGTCATACAATTTATCTCAAGTATTAACTTTCATAGTCAATGGCCAACAGTGAAAATTAGCAAAAAACACCATTGGTATGCCTTTAATGTGGACATCAGTTACACTATGAGAAGCAGTGGGACCTCTCTATTCCAGACACTTTGGGACAGATTAAAGCCTGATTAGAGGACTGGTCTCATTTCAGAAATTAATGTTACTATACAAGTTATTTGGGACACATCCAAATACATGTCCTTATTTCAGGGGGTTGGAATAGAGAGGTTCCACTGTATACAGATGTCTCCTCATTTCAGGGGGTTGGAATAGAGAGGTTCCACTGTATACAGAGGTGTCCTCATTTCAGGGGGTTGGAATAGAGGAGTTCTACTGTATACAGACATCTCCTCATTTCAGGGTGTTGGAATAGACTGTATACAGAGGTGTCCTCATTTCAGGGGGTTGGAATAGAGGAGTTCCACTGTATACAGACGTCTCCTCATTTTAGGGTGTTGGAATAGAGAGGTTCCACTGTATACAGAGGTGTCCTCATTTCAGGGGGTTGGAATAGAGAGGTCACTGTATACAGAAGTCTCCTCATTTCAGGGTGTTGGAATAGAGAGGTTCCACTGTATACAGAAGTCTCCTCATTTCAGGGAGTTGGAATAGAGGAGTTCCACTGTATACAGAGGTGTACTCATTTCAGGGAGTTGGAATAGAGAGGTTCCACTGTAAATGATCTTCCTACCTCTCTCTGTAATAGGTTCCAGTTCCAGTCATATCTATCACTGACCCCTGACCCAGTGCTCCAGATAATTCCAAGTTTCCCTTTGTCAACTTCACCTCAGCCGTTACAACACTAACACTCCCCCTGGCCAGGGGGTGCTCTGGTTTGTTGAAAGTCACTGTCAGGGAACTCAAATTCAGTTTAACCTTTGCACTGAGCTTCCCTTCCACACCCCACACGGATGACTGCTGGTCTATAGTGCCTGAATTCAGGGTGGAAAAAGATGGAATTCCAGAGTAATCGTCTTGAACACTGGATAACAGACCACCGGAGCAATGCTGACTATCCCCAATGCTAGAGCCTACTTTCCCTGACATCCACCCAGTGTCTTCACAATCATTGCTAAACTGACTAGAGTTCATGCTGAGAAGAGAGAAATCACTATTTGACTCTAGAGAAAGCATATCTTTGGCATCAGTAAACAGAGAGTCGTCTATGAGGTTCTGTGTACGCATACTGGCAAAAACAGGACTAAATTGAATATTTTCATTCCATGAAGGAGGTGGAGCGTGAACTGATGATTTTTCCTCCGGCTGAAAAGGGGGTGGGGTTGAGGGAGGAGTCGGTACACCAATTCCTAGATAGTCCAGGAGCAGGACCCACGTTTGAAGATTTATGACGACAAATACGGAACTGAAATCCACACTTACATGAAGACACACCTTCAACAACAGAGCAAGAAATACATGTAAATAGCTACTTACACTAGCTTAGTATACCATGTTAGTATACTAGGTTAGTATAACGGGTTAGTATATCAGGTTAGTATACCACATTCATGTTAGTATACCAGATTAGTATAATGGGTTAGTTAGTATACCACGTTAGTATATCATGCCAAATATTAGGGTAGTTAATATATCAGGTTAGTATACCTATTCAGTATAACAGACACAGAACCCTCCTCCCTTGATGTCAAACTCACAGAATCATATTCCTTCGCAAAGAGTGGATGCTTTTCATCCACATAAAAAGCTTTTACAGTTAACAAGTCTGTATGCCCTTCAGAAGAAGTGGACGCATCTTCTTTGACAGTGGACCCACTTTCATCCTGTTCCTCACTAAGGGGGGGAGAGTCTTTCTTCTTGTTGAAAGGAGAGAACGATCGTAGAGGGGAGTGGCTGGCTCCAAACTTAGGCGATGGCTTTGGTGTCGACATCAGATGAGATAAGGGGAATAAATGGTGCGTGAAAGGTGAATGGAGGGTGACTGAGTTTGAAAAACTCTGAAGGAAACTGCTTCTTGATGGATGAACTGGAGACAGAGGAAAGGGGAGGGGTTTGGAAGATGAAGCTAGGATATTCCGAAACTCGGAATCTTCTGGTTGTAGCAAATCTTCAATGATGATGCTCTTAAGAGTTAGATCCATTGAAATGTAATTGACATCGGATATGTTACACTGCATTGCAAGGTCGTCAAATGAGATGTACACGAGATTCCTATCCTGCAAGTCAATGGTAAGTTTCAGTTCCAGAGACAACTTGGGCAGAGTGAAAGACGCAAACACCTTCGAAAACTTTCTTTCCTTAGGAGAGATGGCAGGTTTAGACTTTACACTTTTCTCTGGACTTGCTTCAGTATTGTAAACCGTCGCATTCTCCACTTGTCTTTGTTTCCTTTTGGGTTTTCGTCTAATTCCATGCATCAGGATGGTTCTAATCTGGTCAAAGACAGTTTTCGGTAGCTCGATCAGCAGTGAATCACATACTTTACCCGTTATCACAATGTCAGCACCATCTCCATCAAAAGAGTTCTCTCCACCCCCAGAGTTCTCCTTGGCAATCAAGTTCTTCTTCATAGAGCCCTTGCTAGTACCCCTTACAGCTCCACTCAGTTGTGTGTCCACTTGGACAACCACGGACACCTCCTTCAGTACCTTACAGCACTGATCAGGATAGGTCTCCCCAGGTTTGAACTTTTCCAACTTCAATCTGCTCTCTTTGGTGTGTGTGCTGTGCAGCGCTATATTACTGATGCTCAGTATCACACGCTCAATTGATGGAGGAGACGAATAATATACAGAGTCTGTTAATTCGGCTTCTACTGCTGTATGGTCTTTAGAAGAGAGGGATAAGTATTCGTTCTTCACGGTGATCTCACCGAGATGAGCCACAAGACAGTCCTCTTTTGAGAGGGAACTTGGCACAACTATAACTGGTGATTGCACTGAAATATCAAAATATAATATATTACCACCTGGTAAAAGAGGAGCATCGAAATCTGTCTCTTCGTAAACGCTGCCAGCAGCCGAGTCATTCATAGTCAGAGACGTATGTAACAGAGACAAGCTCTTGGCAAGCTTACTTTCTTTACTGACTAAACCCTTTGCTACTCCAACCGCTGCTTTCTTGAAGGTTCTAATCATAACTTCGAAGTACTTGAGAAAGTCCGAGACAAACATCTCCATCTCATATACAAAGTTCACAGAGTGTAGGTAATGTATGGCAGGGACAAAAACACACAAATGAACATCAGAGAGGTTGTGGTGAAGAAAAACTCCGGAACGGGAAATGGATGATTGAGGAGACCGGTTTAACGAGAAGGAGAGGCAGTTTAGAGGGACAATTGACTTCTCCCTTTCTTCCATACCTATTACAAGAATGTCCGAGTAATTCTTTCCGACTGGCGTAACATCCTGTACATGAATTCCTTCCAGTCTTCCCTGGATGGAAATATCTGTACTCATTTTACCCTCCACTGCTAAACCGTACAGTGCAATGTTCGAAATTAGACGAGAAACTGCTGTGTCTTGGCCAGATATGGAGGTGGGTGGGTGTGGTGACTCCACCTTCCTGAGCATCCTGACACCGATTCGTTCAAAGCTGATGTTTACTTCTGCCTGAAGTGGAGTCTAAAGGCCACAAAACAGCTCACACAACACTATCATGCATACATAGCTAGCTAAATTGAGATTTTTATCCTATGCTCCAACCCCCTGACATGAGGACATCTCTGTATACAATGGAACCCCTCTATTCCAACCCCCTTAAAATGAGGACATCTCTGTATACAGTGGAACTCCTCTATACCAAACCCCCAAAATGAGAACCAAAATAAACTCTTCCCATGAAATAAGGACACCTCTGAAACTCCTATTCCGTTAAAATGGGACACTTCTGTGGAACTCCTTTATTCCAGGGATACCTTTGGAACCACATCTCTGACCCAAACATCTTATATCAGTTCCCTACATACCTTCTTTATCTGCTCTTTCAGTGGGTTCAGCTCAAGATGCTGAAACTGACCAGTAAGTTTCGACAAGATGTTGCTAGGAAGAGCTCGTTGGAAAAAACCGATCAGCTCGATAATAGTTTCTTGGTTGGCTGTGATAGGGAAAACAAACAAAAAGACAAACAAAAAACAAATAAACAACAACAATATTAAGCTAAGTATCTGATACAATCAATGGACCAACAATGTGAAGATTATAGGACAAACCCCAATCAATTCTTTCTCCTGATGAACTCTTCTCTACGATTCCCTCATAATATCAGTCATTCCAAAGTGAAAGTGTCCTGATTAGAGAGGTGGCCTCATTTCAGAAGGTTGGTTTTAGGGAATTGGGGGGTTGGAATTGAGGGTTTAGGGGGAATTGGATTAGAGGGATTCAAGGGGTTGGAATTGAGGGGTTTAGGGGGGTTGGATTAGAGTTTAGGGGGATTGGATTAGAAGGGTTCAGGGGATGGAATAGAGGAGTTTAGGATAGAGGATTGGAATAGAGGGGTTGGGGGGTTGGAATAGAGGATTGGTTACGGGGGAAGTTGGATTAGAGGAGTTAAGGGGATTGAAATGGAGGGTTATAGGGGGGTTGGATTAGAGGAGTTAAGGGTTCAGGGGATTTGAATAGAGGGTTTTAAAATATAGAGGAGTTAAGGAGATTGGAATAGAGTGTTATAGAGGGGTTGGATTAGAGGGGTTCAGGGGATTTGAATAGAGGGGTTTAGGGGGATTGGAATAGAGGTGTTTAGGGGGTTGAATTAGAGGAGTTAAGGGGGTTGGATTAGAGGAGTTAAGGGGGTTGGATTAGAGGGGTTCCACTATAATATGTATCTACCTATTGCATCAATTGCAGTCGACTCAACATTGATACGATGAATGATAGCCTCATTCTCTAAATCAATGGCAACCTCTTCCTTATCTTCCTGCCCCTCACACACTTCCTGCTCGGCTTCCATCATTGCCGGGTGTTTGGGGGACAGAGGTTTGAGTACAGTGTAACTCAGGGCCAATAGCAGTCCTGCTTTGTTGATATGAGTAGGATCAAACAACTCCGTGGATGAGTTAGCCGTGGTCATCTTCCTGTCATTGAGGTCTTCTCTAACACTAGATGAGGATGTAGTAGTGGGTGTGGTCTTTACTGGGGCATGTGGTAGATCAGCCAGAGATTTCCCACTGGAGCAGACTACCAGTTCAAATTCAGGTCCAAATGATTGGATCCTATCCACAAGGCATAGGTCTTGGACAAGTAGCCTTAGGGCTAAGTCATGAGGGCGCTTCAGAAACTCCAAGTTTATCCCTGGGACAGTGAGCTCAGCAATCATTCTACCTAGAGTGTACAGAATAGACATTACAACCTGTTCTCCCTCTCAACACATGGAGGGGTAATCATTCTACCAGTGTACAGGAGAGACATTATAACCTGTTCTCCCTCTCAACACATGGAGAGGTAATCATTCTACCAGCGTACAGGAGAGACATTATAACCTGTTCTCTCTTTCTCAACACATGGAGAAAAGGGTTATAAGTAAGATGTAAGGAGTTAAGTCTGAACTAATATTGGACTCCAGTTATGTATTAAGTGTCTGTCCACGGGAAGGAAATGGACACTAAAACCAGAGACACAGCTTAACAGAGAGTCAGTTCTATAATGATTGTTTATTTATGTAATTCCCTTTACCTATTTGCTATCACACTACACCAGCTAATACTAGAGATATGGGATCCTTCAACTATATCAAAGCATTGGTTTCAGCTAGAACCCTAGCCCCTATACCTCCACACCCCCACCCCAACACACCCACCCACACCCTCTCCCCCCACACCCCAACACACACCCTATCCTTCCACACATCCCAATACACCCACCCACACCCTTCCCCCTCCACATATACATCCTCTCCCCCACACCCCAACACACCCACCCACACCCTCTCCCCCCACACCCACCCACACCCTCTCCCCCCACACCCACCCACACCCTCTCCCCCCACACCCACCCACACCCTCTCCCCCCACACCCCAACACACATCCTATCCTTCCACACATCCCAATACACCCACCCACACCCTTCTCCCTCCACACACACATCCTCTCCCCCCACACCCCAAAACACACACCATCCCAACACACACTCTCTCCCCCCCCTCCCCCCCCCCCCCACAACACACACCTCTGCTGCTCAAGCTAAGCATGACTTCAGCAATCGATAACTTTGCACTGATCTGCTTCTCCTTAGCAATCAGCAACTTCTCTTTCAGATTCGGAATGAACCTATAAGCCCCATTGGTACCAGAATGTGACTTAAACTCATTGAAGCTCCTAGAATCCGTACTTCCAAAGAGGGAGTCAACGGCTGAATGGTACATGGACACACCAATGGATGTTTGTTTGTTCCAATGAGGTTTAACCGACTGAAAGTGGTCAATGATAGGTACCGCTGGCTTCATGATTGTCTCACTGTTGGTCTTCACAGCTTGCAAGCAGGAGATGAGAGTGTAAACCTGTGATAATCCAAATAGTGTTCTCCGTGATATTAATACTCTGTTTTCAGTTACCTTTTCCTCATCAATGTGAAACCTCAACGATGGAAGGCTAGCTGCCAAGTTGAGTGTAGCAGATTCATTTTCAGATGTGAACTTCAACATTCTGCAGTTGAAAATGTGACAATAAAACTATACCATAAACTACAGTATATCCTAGTATAACATTTTATACCTTTGTGAACTACAGTATATCTTTGTATATCCTTTGTATATCTATGTAAACTATTGTATATCTATGTAAACTACAGTATATCTTGTATATATCTTTGTATATTTTTGTAAACTACAGTATATCTTTGTAAACTATAGTATTACCGTTGTATCTTTATGGATAAGGTAAATTTGTCTAACAGGTGAAGTTCGTTACTTCCTCCACTCCAAGAGGAGTTGCTCCAGTGTTCTCCAGCCTTACCAACAGATATCTGTAGATCTGACAGGCACAGCAAGTAGTGCTCATGAGGCAACCGGAGCTGCATAAGGGTATTCACAGAATGGAGAGCTGTCTGAAGTGACTCAGGATCAATAGGCTTGCTCTTTGTTTCATTAATTTCTAGTGATTCTTCGTCCTGGGGACTCGGAGGAGATGAGAAGGGAGTCTGGAACTCCTCTAGGATAAAATAATAACAAATAATCATTCCCAGGGTTCTGTTCATGATATTCATCTCAGTTTCTTACCACTTACCATCATCCTCATCATCATTGTCATCAACGTCTACTATTCTTGAATCCAAATCCAGGCTGACACTGTCACATGATGAGTCTGTCACATTACCAAAAGTCACGTGACCAAGATTTAAGATTACCTGTGCAAGAGACGCTCAAATCATTAATGGTACAATGGAGTCCTCTCTATTCTGGACAATTTGGGACAAATTAAGCTATCCTGATAAGGGGTTGGAATAGAGGAGTTCCACTGTATACAGAGGTGTCCTCATTTCAGGTGGTTGGAATTGAGGAGTTCCACTATATACAGAGGTGTCCTCAATTCAGGGGTTGGAATAGAGGTGTTACACTGTATATAGAGGTGTCCTCATTTCAGGGGGTTGGAATAGAGGAGTTCCACTGTATACAGATGTATCCTCATTTCAGGGGGTTGGAATAGAGGTATTATACTGCAATGCTGTTTATTCTATCACTAAGGCTGGTAAATGAAAGTCACTTCTAGAGGGTCTTTCTTTCTTACCATTGATGATTCTTCACTAGAAAAATTTTCTGGCAATATCACATGAGGAGCAGATATGTCCATTTTGATGGATGTAATCCTGTGACTGGTGGTCTAGAAACAAAACAAGTCCATCTAACAAATATCTTTGTACTGGGCAATATATAGTGTGTTATTAGAGTTACCACCTGTACAGGACTGACAACTAGTTAACTGTTATAGCAGCCAACTGGTTGTGCCCCAAGGGTGACCACTATATAGAGGTTCTGGCAGAATCTCATAATATTGTGAATACAACCAGTTGGCTATTATACAGAGGTGGTCTGCTTATACAGTGGAACCTGTATATAATGGTCACCTTTGAGACGCAACCAGTTGGCTGTTATACAGAGGTGGTCTGCTTATACAGTGGAACCTGTATATAGTGGTCACCCTTGAGACACAACCAGTTGGCTGTTATACAGAGGTGGTCTGCTTATACAGTGGAACCTGTATATAGTGTTCACTCTTGGGATACAACCAGTTGGCTGTTATACAGAGGTTGTCTGCTTATACAGTGGAACCTGTATATAGTGGTCACCCTTGGGACACAACCAGTTGGCTGTTATACAGAGGTGACCTGCTTATACAGTGGAACCTGTATATAGTGTTCACCCTTGGGACACAACCAGTTGGCTGTTATATAGAGGTAGTCTGCTTATATAGTGGAACCTGTATATAGTGGTCACCCTTGAGACACAACCAGTTGGTTGTTATACAGAGGTGGTCTGCTTATACAGTGGAACCTGTATATAGTGGTCACTCTTGGGACACAACCAATTGGCTGTTATACAGAGGTGGTCTGCTCATACAGTGCACACCACCCACCATAATAATACACACCTTATCTCCACCTCCCAGCATTCCACCCAGCTTATCACTAAGTGTGGTGTGGGGGTGGTCTGTGCTTTGCTCCTCCCATTGGTTCATGGAGTGCTGGTCCATCAGAGGAGCAGTAAGGAACTGTTTGACAAGAGAAAGAGTGGAAGGATTGTACACAATGACCAGAGGCTTGGAATGTACTTTCAACCTAAGGGTTAATCACACAACATAGAGGGTTAATCACATAATACCCACATAGAGTTGAGTTAACACCATGAATTCTTATTGTTGTATGACATTACATGGTGTTATGTAGCATTACATGGTGTTAAGTGGCATTACATGAATTAACATGGCATTACATGAATTAACATGGCATAACATGGCATTACATAGTGATATTAAGATTAAGTTGCATAACATGGCATAACATGGTATTACACACTCACTGGTAGAGTCTCTGATGGTTAACTTCTTCTGTAACAATCTTGAACCCAAAAAGTGAGTCCTCAATATCTCTTGGGAGGCCTCCCTGAGTCAGCACACCAGACTGCCAGCTAACCTTTGGTGTATAGATAGGCACAAGTCAGACCAAGGGTGACACCCTCTTACCCCACCAGCTAATTACTGTTGTTAAGGGTGTTTACATTACACCCTCTTACCCTACCAGCTAATTACTGTTGCTAAGGGTGCTTACATTATACCCTCTTACCCTACCAGCTAATTACTGTTGCTAAGGGTGCTTACATTACACCCCCTTACCCTACCAGCTAATTACTGTTGCTAAGGGTGCTTAGGTACATTACACCCTCTTACCCTACCAGCTAATTACTGTTGCTAAGGGTGCTTACATTACACCCTCTTACCCTACCAGATAATTACTGTTGCTAAGGGTGCTTACATTACACCTTCTTACCCTACCAGCTAATTACTGTTGCTAAGGGTGCTTAGGTACATTACACCCTCTTACCCTACCAGCTAATTACTGTTGCTAAGGGTGCTTACATTACACCCTCTTACCCTACCAGATAATTACTGTTGCTAAGGGTGCTTACATTACACCTTCTTACCCTACCAGATAATTACTGTTGCTAAGGGTGCTTACATTACACCCTCTTACCCTACCAGCTAATTACTGTTGCTAAGGGTGCTTACATTACACCTTCTTACCCTACCAGATAATTACTGTTGCTAAGGGTGCTTACATTACACCCTCTTACCCTACCAGCTAATTACTGTTGCTAAGGGTGCTTACCATCATACCCTCTTACCCTACCAGCTAATTACTGTTGCTAAGGGTGCTTACCATCATACCCTCTTACCCTACCAGCTAATTACTGTTGCTAAGGGTGCTTACCATCATACCCTCTTACCCTACCAGCTAATTACTGTTGCTAAGGGTGCTTACATTACACCTTCTTACCCTACCAGATAATTACTGTTGCTAAGGGTGCTTACATTACACCCTCTTACCCTACCAGCTAATTACTGTTGCTAAGGGTGCTTACCATCATACCCTCTTACCCTACCAGCTAATTACTGTTGCTAAGGGTGCTTACATCATACCCTCTTACCCTACCAGCTAATTACTGTTGCTAAGGATAAATAACTCTGGAAATGCTTGGAGTAGCAACATGCAACAAATGTTACTACACAATAATATATTATAATATTCTGATATGCTATGATTGGGTCACACTTTCAATGCTGTCCATCTCAGTAACGCTTAGGGACTGGCGGGACTGGACCCATGCAACAGTTAGGTAAGGTTACTCTAGTAACATTTAGATATCTGGGTATTCCATGTGTTCAAGCATGGAGAATTAGAAAGTAAAATTGAAACTCGACCCGTGCAACAGTTAGGTAAGGTTACTCCAGTAACATTTAGATATCTGGGTATTCCATGTGTTCAAGCATGGAGAATTAGAAAGTAAAATTGAAACTCGACCCGTGCAACAGTTAGGTAAGGTTACTCCAGTAACATTTAGATATCTGGGTATTCCATGTGTTCAAGCATGGAGAATTAGAAAGTAAAATTGAAACTCGACCTGTGCAACAGTTAGGTAAGGTTACTCCAGTAACATTTAGATATCTGAGTATTCCATGTGTTCAAGCATGGAGAATTAGAAAGTAAAATTGAAACTCGACCCGTGCAACAGTTAGGTAAGGTTACTCCAGTAACATTTAGATATCTGGGTATTCCATGTGTTCAAGCATGGAGAATTAGAAAGTAAAATTGAAACTCGACCCGTGCAACAGTTAGGTAAGGTTACTCTAGTAACATTTAGATATCTGGGTATTCCATGTGTTCAAGCATGGAGAATTAGAAAGTAAAATTGAAATTGACAAAAACTCGATGTTGGCACAGTGAGATAAGTCTGCTGACCAAGAATGAGTCAGGTAAGGTAGATCACTGAGATGGAGAGCAGAAAGTGTGATTAGTGTGTGTAGTATTGTTCTGGCTCTTTATGGTGTTGCATGTTGCTACTCCAAGCAATTCCAGAGTTACTTTACCTTTAGCAACAGGAATTATTATTTTGTGTTGGCAGAGGGTGTATGACTCGGGCTAGCCAGGGCAGGTGTAGAGGGACAATGTGTCACTGAATATACCAACAGGACTACTGAAGGCTAGGGCTAGGGCTAGGGCAGGTGTAGAGGGACATTGTGTCTGGGCTAACACTGACAAGACTACTGAGGGCTAGGGCTAGGGCTAGGGCAGGTGTAGAGGGACATTGTGTCTGGGCTAACACTGACAAGACTACTGAGGGCTAGGGCTAGGGCTAGGGCAGGTGTAGAGGGACATTGTGTCTGGGCTAACACTGACAAGACTACTGAGGGCTAGGGCTAGGGCTAGGGCAGGTGTAGAGAGACATTGTGTCTGGGCTAACACTGACAAGACTACTGAGAGCTAGGGCTAGGGCTAGGGCAGGTGTAGAGAGACATTGTGTCTGGGCTAACACTGACAAGACTACTGAGGGCTAGGGCTAGGGCTAGGGCAGGTGTAGAGGGATATTAACCAAACCAGCCAGGAATAGCTAAATTGACTACTTATTTGCCTTTTACCTTTGCATCTTTAGGCTGCACCAAGACTGGGAACAGAGAATCGGAATGAAAATGATCTATGACTGTCAGGCTTCCAAGAGATACTTCAAATGATCCGTACTTCAGACGAGGCCTGATATCCGTTGAAAAACATAGAGATTTGAAAGACATCTCCACCAGAGGCTCAGGACCAAAGAAAGACTCCGTCATGGATGAGGACGATCTGACCAGCTGAAACGATCCACCAGTCAGAGAACAGTTCAGAGTTAGAAATATCCTATCTCTAAGAAAGTAATTGTCTCTTGCTTCATAACCGAGTTCATTAAGGAGTTGATCTTCTTCAGAGAGGAGATTCTTTGCTCGGCTGCTGCCGGGATCGTTTGACGACGAGGTGTCTGAAATTACAGAACCTCTTGTTACCCATCCAGGGAACCAGTTTTCCAAAATTCTTGGGTTGGATCTGGAGGAGGTAATCTTCCTTTGTGCCGCCTGGATACATTGAAATCAAGATTGAAATAGTAACATTAATTCTATTTGGAGTGTAAATTTAATACCAAATTAGAAAGCCTGTTTAAAAGAATAGCTAAATTTAATTCTCACCAAAATTAATAACTAAATTACACATCCAGATGAAATGTCTACCCCTTACCAACTGTTTTAATTGTGTCTAGTACAGTGCTTTCATTATAAAAGTACAGAGATAGTGGTGAGGTGGAGTTTTAGACCACATCAAAGTATTTAAGCTCCACCTCCACACCTACATCAAAGTATTTAAGCCCATCCCACCAAAGCTCCACCCCCATACCTATAAGTATTTAAGCTCCACACCACACCTAAAAGCTCCACCCACACCTACATCAAAGTATTTAAGCTCCACCCCACACCTACATTGAAATTTCTGTGATTCAGTCACCACCCACCCCCAGTGACTACAAATTCACTCACCTCTGCTAAATCTCTCTTTTTCTTTATCCTGTTCATCACTATTGTCCTGAGAACAGCTAGTTCTTCATAATTCATATCTCTCTCGATCTCCCGAAGATTCTCCCGTACTGCCTGCCACATGTCTTCAGACAGAGAATCCTACATGTCACAACAGAACTATAGTGTAAACAACAACAACAAAACTACACCTCTAAAGAGAATTCTACATACAACTAATGTGATGATATGTGTAAACAACAACAACAGCAACAACAAAAACAAAACTACACCTCTAAAGAGAATTCTGCATACAACTATTGTGATGATAAGTGTAAGCAACAACAACAACAAACAAACAAACAAACAACAACAACAAATATTTCTCCTTTCACCCTTACCTCAGTCAGATACTCTGTGTATCTCTGAACATACAAAACATTTTGTCGAGCTCTCTTCGTAGCAAACTGGATGGAATGTCTATGATTCCTCACTCGTATCCTATCCATAGTGGCACACAGAGCAAACCTCCACCAAACCTTTGCATTCCCAAACACCGAGTCTACGTCAGGCCTCCATTTCTTCACCTTATCTGCTCTAGCCCTCAAATTGAAGGCACTGACCAGTTTTACTAACAGCCGATAGTGTTCGTCAGAGAGGGATATGGGAATCTCCTTCAACTGTACATCTATGTGGAAACGAGGTCCATCACTTATCTTGAGAGGGGCTTTTAAGGAGTTTTTTGTCAATCTTGCTTGGCCACTGACAGGTTTGATCAAGCACTCGACTGAGGGAGGAAGACCCATCATGGAACTGGCAGTCATGGGTTGCTGTTGTGTGGTAACTTCAGCATGTTTCTTTAAAATGCCTTCCTGTCAACCAAGTACATAATGTTAATGTAAATTTAGACAGTTTTCTACATGATTTTAAAGACTATATTACACCAAAGTTAACAACCAACTGGTTGTGTGGTGTCCCAAGAGTGACCACTATAATGTACAAGCAGGTCACCTTTGTATAACAGCCAACTGGTTGTGTCCCATGGGTGACCACTATATACAGGTTTCACTGTATAAGCCGACCACCTCTGTATAGCAGCCAACTGGTTGTGTCCCAAGAGTGACCACTATATACAGGTTCCACTGTATAAGCAGACCATCTCTGTATAACGGCCAACAGGTTGTGTCTCAAGGGTGACCACTATATACAGGTTCCACTGTATAAGCAGACCACCTCTGTATAACAGCCAACAGGTTGCGTCTCAAGGGTGACCACTATATACAGGTTCCACTGTATAAGCAGACCATCTCTGTATAACAGCCAACAGGTTGTGTCCCAAGAGTGACCACTATATACAGGTTCCACAGTATAAGCAGACCACCTCTGTATAACAGCCAACTGGTTGTGTCTCGAGGGTGACCACTATATACAGGTTCCACTGTATAAGCAGACCACCTCTGTATAACAGCCAACTGGTTGTGCCTCAAGGGTGACCACTACATACAGGTTACACTGTATGAGCAGACCACCTCTGTATAACAGCCAACTGGTTGTGTCAGGGTGACCACTACACTGTATGAGCAGACCACCTCTGTATAACAGCCAACAGGTTGCATCTCAAGGGTGACCACTATATACAGGTTCCACTGTATAAGCAGACCACCTCTGTATAACAGCCAACTGGTTGCATCTCAGGGTGACCACTATATACAGGTTCCATCAACTGGTTTAATGTCTCACTATTAAGACCACAGACTCACCACAAGGTCCTGTCCTTCCAAGTCCCCCAACAACTCATGATCAAAGTACACTACAAAATTGTGCAGATCCATCAGCTTCCATATCTTATCTTCTCCAGACACAAACTTCGGCTCCTAATAGACGACATCAACATTGTTACTAAAACCAAACACTTCCATGACTATTCATGGTCTAAATGTTAGGAGATACCCAGTATTGGTCAGTTGAATGAGAAGAGAGATTCTCCAGAAGCAGTCCCACTGCAAAAGGATGACCTGGATCAGCTTCAATGTCTTCATACCGAATATGGACATCATTGATGATTACCTGTTTAACAATCAAAGAGATTTCTTCTAATTCTCAAGGTCCTATGATAATATATTCCAGAAGGGAGTTTTGGAACACATAAAAGCCACCCATGCTTATTACATCAAATAGAAATAATGTCCATCTGAATACACTGGGACCTACATGTTTTGAACAGCACTCGGTAAAAAAACTTATAAACAACTGGCAAAAGTGGAAGAGTTTGAAAATCCAATTTTAGGCATTAATCTTCTGTTGCTCAGGCCCTGGGCCTGGGTCATAATTTCCTATTAAAATATAAACTCATGTGATAGTCATGTGACTATTTTGCAATCCTCATAGTATCCAGTCCATAGCTAGCTGTGAAGGTGCTATATAGAGGTTTTATCCAGATTGGCAAGAGAAAGCAGTGCATAGTCATCACACACAGTACCATGTATGTGTCACCACGAAGAGATTAATTAGATTTCAATCTCGTCACTGGTTAAAATTTGAGTCATTCTTACCTCCAAATTAAGTGTTTATTAGGCCATACCATTATTATTAATGTTTTGATATACATACAACAAATTTATATAGGGTGAAATACTACTACACTGCACAAGTCTAGTCAATTTTGAAAATAACCAATCAAAAGTAGCTTTGTTCTGGTATGTAGATTTAACTAAGTCACAGCAGGTAAGTTTTAATGGTAAATGCAACATACCTGCAAGTTAGCTATGACATTTGAAGGGAAAGTGAAGGAGAAAGGAGACCAGAACCACCAGCTGTTTGATTTCTGCTGCTCAGCCTTCCATTGCTGTTCAAGCTTGTCCAGTTTAGCCTGTTTCCTGACCTGTTTAGCCTCTTCCTCCTCCCCAACATTGAACTGTTTGTGTGAATGATAATATCATTAAAACCAGACCCTTTGAAAAACAATACAGGTAATTGAAACAATAAGAATACTTGTAAATACCCTTTGAGAATAACCCAAACAGGCCTGGGTATGTCCTGACAGTTTTCAGTAGGTATTGAAGGTCAGAAACACGTTAGATGATGATTTTGTGTTAACAGCAACTTATACGTAAGACTAGTGATGGAAACTGACCCTCTCATTCTCCCTAACCATAGAAAAGATCTTACAAACTCACAGTGTTGGGTATTGGTGGTCCGGCCACAAGATAGAGTTGATCAATTTGGATCACCCACGGCTGACTCTTGATGTGACGCACTGGAATCTTAAGCTTGAGTTTACCTATGTATCCTGGAAAACAGAGAACTAACCACATAAGAGAAGGTCTCTTGTAGAAGTAAATAATGGGTGGAGTTAAATACCTCATCAAAGAGAACTACCTTCACTTAGCACTGACCTGACTTTATATCAAATGGTAATTTTAACTTCCTCAATGCATCTTTCTTTATGGGAAGTTTCTCTAACTCCACAGCACCTGGAGAAAAATATAGCTACATTCCATCTGGAGCACACTTGTAACAATGCAGACACTTGACTCAAAATAAGAGTTTATGAAGTTACCATTCAGTAAACCAATGGATAGCTGATCAGTGTCCACATTGCCTACATAATCAGCAACGTATGTGTTCAAAAACCAAGCTGCTAAACGTTCCAGCATTGTTAGTTCAGCCTCCTGTTAAAATCAGCATAATGATTCCTTACCTACTCACAACTCCAACTTAAAACTACCGCCAATACGATGGGCGATCCTTTACCCAAGTATTCGCAACACGTGCATTGTATGATGCCTGGAAAAACCGGTGTAGTTATTTGTGGCTTTGGAAAAGCTGGACAGATTCATTTCAATGGAGTTCTCGCTAATCACCTCTGTAGTCTCAAGTACATTGTAGACTTAGTCGAAAATGATTCCGTGAAGGCTAACATTCAAAGCAAGCTGGATGAAGTCTTGATGGAAGGTGTGAAGATTGTAGGAATCAAAGGTTTTGAAGATGTAAGTGACATAGACCAATTCTCTAGTCATACAATTCATTATACTTGATTTTAGGAGGTGTTACAAGATCCTGAGGTTAATGCAGTCATAGTAACCACACCTACTAATGAGCACGAGTTCTATGTCCGAAAATCCCTAGCAGCAGGAAAAGCTGTCTTTTGTGAGAAACCCATTGCTGCAGACTTAAACTCCATTATGGAGTGTTATAACCTGGCAGAGCAAGTTAAACAACCTCTCTATTGTGCCTTCAATCGACGATTCGATAGCGGCATGTCTTCATTACAATGTCAAGTAAAGGAAGGAAAGATAGGAACACTATTTCATATTAAAACAACCAGTAGGGACTCTCCCTTCCCCACTATAGCTTATTTAAAAACCTCTAAAGGCATTTTCCGTGATTGTGCTATCCACGATATCGATTTAGTCTGTTGGATAGTAGGTGAGAAGCCATGTAGCGTGTTTGCTCAAGCCAGTGCATTCAATCCAGAAATCGCGGCTATTGGTGATGTGGATACTGCTGTGATTGTGCTGAAATTCCCCTCTGGAGTCCTTGCCTCTATAGATGTGAATAGGCATTCACAGTATGGATATGATCAGAGATTAGAGGTATTGAATAGCTAGTATTGGTGGGTATTTGTGTGGGAATTTTTTTTTTTAAGTGGCAATGAAACTGGTGCTATCTCCAAATAGTCGCCGCCTCATATAATTATGAATCTATACCTTACAGTCAGGAAGAAATTTAAGAGATCTATAGTTCAGTGGTTTAGTCACAAATAAGATACATATTGTGTTATTATAGGTGTTGGGGTCACAAGGAATGCTACAGGTCCATAATGTCCTTAAAGAGCCGGTGACTTCTTATGTCCAAAGTGGAGTGACATATCCAATTCTTCAAGATACATGTAATGAACGGTACAAGGAGGCATATATGGGTGAACTGGACCACTTCATCTCTGTTATACGCGACCCAACTATACCCTTATGTGTGACCAAGGAAGAGGTATTGCTCGTAAGCCAGATAACTAATGCATGTGATAGTTCCCTCAAGGAAGGAAGAATGGTGATGCTCGAACAGTAAATCAGTTGCTATTTTGTTTTTGTATAATATTTATAATGTAATATATTTGGGGCACATTAAACTGTCCTGATTAGAGAAGTGACTTTATTTCTATTCAGAATGTAGTAATACATCAGCTGTTACTGGGACATATCCTACCGTCTCAATTAAGGATATTTATAAAATGTTTTTAAAGGGATTTAGATGCAGGGGGGTAGGAAGATGATTTTAGGTGGGGGGGGCACCATTTAATCTAAAGACCCCCCCCTTCTTATCCGGCCATCTGAGATTATAGTTTCAGAATGAAGTTACAAATTATAGATAGTTAATAAATTTTTCCAAAATAAAACTGAGATGTAATCTTCAGCTATTTTCTCTAGGTAGTTCTTGCTGTATGAACAGATAGTAGGTCAACCTACAGTGAGTCCTTGTGCTTCTCAAATCTCATCAGAGAAGAAAATGACCTTTCAGCAGTCACATTTGTCACAGGAAATGTGAATTTAACACCTTATCCAGTGGCGTATCATGGAAGGAGGTGCTATACACATACTACACTCATGCCACACCCACATCATGCCATATCACACCCACTTAATTTTGGCAAAGATTATTATTATAAAAATTATTGACTAATCTAGGGGGGTCTGGGGGCATGCCCCCCCCCTCCCCAGGAAATTTTTGTATTTTAGACTTCTTTGATTCAATCTGGTGGCATTTCAGGCTGTCTAATAGCCACAAAGAATAATACTACACATTACTAGCTAGGCTGTTTGTGGCTTTTGCTGACAAAGCCACTAGAAGCCAGCTAAATTGGTGTTTGCAGTTAAGTGGCTTCTATTCTTTTTGACAAGGGAATTACTGTGACCTTAGCTGAATAGGCTAGTTGTTACTATCAACCTCCAGGGGGGTGCTCCAGCACCCTCAGCTACCCCCTGAATACGGTGCCTGAGCCTTATCTACTTCACTCAGCTTATCCTTATAAATAGCATTTCTTTATGTGCCATGCTATTCTCATGTTCCTGAAAGTGCTACAGAGCCTTTCTCCAGGTTCCAAACCTTAATGTAAAACTTTGACACTTGCAGGAAGTTTTGCCACAAAAGAAATATTTTGAACTTAGATGTGCACTTATGTATCCAGGAATACTTTTCATACCAACTAGGCTTTATTTTCCTTGAGTAAGCTTTAAGCTTTCCTTCTTTATACTCTTTACTCTGATGTGCATGACTCACCTTGGAATCAGACATATCCAATCGATGTTAAAACTATATTCATACAGCACTGACAATCACATTTACAAGGAACACAAGAGGAAATACCACAGGGTTGCTAATCCCCAAAGGAAAAAAAAGGAGACTTTTTACTAGGAAGATCATAATATTATTATAGTTAATTCTATAGTTATGCTTGAGATCCACCTCTAGCAATACAGCAATAATTAATAGCTATTAGCAAAAAAGGAGGTTAATAGTGGAATATAGTAGTGAGGCCAGGAGGGGACCCTTAAAATCAGGAGAATTGGCAACACTGATACCATGGTTTCGAATCTCTTTCCCTTAAACTCAAACACTTGAAGCAGAGGTTCAGAAATAGAAGCCTCTCTTGTATCAAAAAAAGGAGTTTAGCTTCTTTTGAACCATGTCATGTGAGCCTAAAGTAAATACATGTATGATCATGGATTTTGTGGTTAGTACATGTCAGGGTTTCTTTCAGGTTTTTATCAAAGAGGGGGCAAAATAAGGACATCTGTAAGGTAGGGGGGTCAGGTGGAGCAAGCATCCTCCCCACATTTTGTGCCTTTGGGGGGAACTGTGATCATGCACTCTCATGTATCTATCAGTGTACCAAATGAATGACAGTATAATATCATCATACTGTGGCACCAGACGGAACAATATTTTTTATAGCTGTGCCGTGATGACCATTAGTGTCTATTTTCAATGATATTTTCAAAGCATAATGGAGCATAATTTTAGGGCATAATAGGGCAAGTGGCAAAGAATCAGAGCATAGCATAATAGGCAAAATTTAAAGCATAATGTGTATAGGCCTACTGCTAAGTAACAAAACACACTGAATTGTCAGGTAACATGTTTCTGATCCAGAGATATCTCTTCTAGTAGAAGGCTTATCTAGTGGTGAGCTTGAGGAACAAAAGTAGCTACGAATGTCTTTGCTCATCAGTGCAGAGACTTACAACTTGTAAACTTGGAAGTAGTATTTAATGTACATTGAATGGACATGCATTAGTCTAAGAAGAAGAGTCTGATATTGAGCCAACTGCTCCTAAAAAGCAGTGTCATGGTTTGATCTCTCAACAATCTTCTAGCAAGAAGCACCCTTAAAAAATGGGAGAGTGATGTGTTCTTAGCTTCCTCCAAGGGGGGGGGGGGCAAATGCTCCCCCCTGCCCCCCCCCCTGAAAGAAACCCTGCATGTATTTTACACTTTATTGTACAAGTGAAGTGTAAAATACTTACTATCACCACACACATGCACACACACACTAGCTATACACAAACTGCAAAGGTCTGTGAAAAGTGGGGGGGGGGCACCAGCACCCGGTGCCCCCCTGCTTCCTACCCCCCTGAGATGTAGAGATCTGCATTGCATATTATTTATCACACAATGTTGATTCTTTGACAGAGAAAGCAAGTAGCAAAGGTCTAATCTATATACACTGTGGCGAGAAACCACTCTATTGAAACTGGGGACAATAAGTAGTTGTATAAAAAAAGACTGGTAACTGATGTTCAAGTTCTATAGCCAGTTAATTTACCTTATGACATGTTCTAAGATAGCAAGGACCACTTGGACTCAATTAATACAGAGAATGAGAAACACACTACCACTTGGACTCAATTAATACAGAGAATGAGAAACACACTACCACTTGGACTCACAATATTGATGCCTGCAGGAAACACCTATAACAAGTTTTCAGTTTGCATGGGAGGGCAGCAGCTCCTGTTCATAGAATTATGCAGGTGAGCCTTGTCACCTTTTGATCAGTTATCAGGCAATAATTATCCTTTCAAACTGACTTGGTTCCAATATGTTTTGAGTGTGTGCATAAGTAACCTAGTGATTTATGATGTACTAGCTATGCTGTGTGATGTGACATTGGCAACACTGTTGTAGCTTGCCCACAGGTCAGAGTGGATTATTTCTTTCACCTCACATAATGCTGCTATATTTATTCTAGGAAAGACAGAGTGCATTGCCACCTCACTGATTACTACTACTACTGGTGTCTGCTGTACCAAACACCCACACCTCTTGACAAATGCGATGATTTGATGATCTCCTTATTGAACACTCCATGCATTTGTAACATATTCAGATTACATCATTCAGATTACATCATTCAGATTACATCATTGTTGTCAATTTTGTTATTGTATGTACTGTTATATCTAGGCCTAGGGGAAATGTGCTCCAAAATCTCCCTATTATTCTATTCCCCAATTCCCAAAAAGTGAGCCTATTATTCCCTCAACCATGCCCATTATTCCCAATTAATATTCAAATTTTATAACGAAGTCTAGCAGCTCTAAGAGCTTTCAATGTACTCCTGAAGACAGCTTTGTTGCTGTTTATTGAAACTGTTCTTTAAAAGTGAAAAAACATGCTCTGAAGCAGCAGATGAAGGCTGAATAAGGCAAGCCTTTCTGGCAGCGGCAGACCAGTATAGGGACAGTACCCTCTATGTCTCTGTAACTTCTGTATCAGTGTCAGTATTTTCACAATCAGTAGCTATTTCAATAAAGTTAGAACTGCTACTTGATGCTATTTTGAAGAGTTAGAGCCAGCAGCTGCATGCATGCTCAGCAGCCTCAGCTCATTGCATGTTACATGTGACAGTGACACATTAAGTTACTTAACACACACTGCCTCTCATGAGCTGAGAATTAGTGGAGTCTGAAATATCAAATACTGATTGCTACAGCCGAGCCTATACAGGAGAGTTACACATAGTTAATTATCAAAATCCTGCCCATTATTCTCAAATTATGCCTGATGCTCAGGTACTCTTATTATTCCCAAAATTATGCTGGCCTATTCCCCCTAGGCCTAGTTATATCTAAGTTATATAGGCTTATCCCAAATAAGCTAAAAATTTAGCCTATACATTCGCCTATAATTCTTTAACATGTCCCTATTATTCTCATGATTTGGCAAAATTACATAATGGTTTGCGTTATTTTGACAGTAGTTTGAATTATATTGTAGCATGATGGAGTATATGTAGTCTTCTAATCACCTTCTTTGTTGATCATTAAAGGAATTTTCAATCGAAGAAAAACATGTTCTGCTGCCGCAGAACTTGGCTGTACCAGTAAAATTGTCTTACAAGCTGAAGGCTGAAGACCATGCAGGTATATAGTTCCCTTTCATGACTCTTCCACCACTCTGCTTTCAAAACTTCAGTGCTTTGGAAATATACAGAGGGATTTCTACCTTCAATGATTCAATGATAGATGATGGCCTCAAGAAGGGAAAGAATTTCACCTTGCATGGGTCAAAGTACCGAGCAAATTTGAATGCTTTGAGTGTCTTTGAGGTCACTATTAAATTAGCATTGACTAACTGGCTGAATACATGATAGAGCATAATTAAATTGCTGTTGCTGAATGATTGGATTCCCTTGAGATAGAGTATGTGTTACAGTTTGAGTGTTAGGGTAGTGTGCCATAGTAACGGCAGCTCTCTTTACTAATTTTTTCATAACAAATTGCTAGAAGCCCATCTCCTTCTAGGGTATAGGTACATAGTCTTTACAAACAGCTCAACTGTTGTGCTCAGAAAAATTGCCTATTATTCTGGCATAATTCTGCATGCTCACATACACCTATATAATATTATTATTCTCAAAATTTTGCCAGCATATTATGGGATATAAGCCTAATCTAAGCCTAGCCCTAGGACTAGATAGCACCTGCATGCTGTGGAGCGAGTATGTCAAAAACTAGTTTAACAAAGAAACAGTTAATTACCAGTAATATCCATGCATAAAATTGATATTAACAAATGAAGTAGGTGTGCATCATATGTATGTAGAGATTGTGGTACCATGGAGCTAAATAATATTGAGCTACTTGGAGATAAAAAAAAAAAAGAAACAGGAATTACAACAGTTGTACGGGATACCTGGAAAGCAGTGGTTTTGCAGATATTCCCGCTGTGGCTGGGATAGTTAGTAGGTGTGGGATTCAGTCTCAGTTTGAACCATTACTCATTATCCCCTAATGATGCGGGTACTGCAATTCGCCCTCTCTGCGCATAATATATCTGCTGCGCGCCTAGCTATGACGTCACATTGACCTGCGACCTTTGGCTGCTTAGGGACGAGTCATAACACGTTAATAGCGGGACTGTTTGTGTGTCACTGTTGCTGAAGATGTCCGTGAGAAGAAAAACCGGTGTAGTTATCTGTGGCTTTGGAAGAGCTGGACAGATTCATTTCAATGGAGTTCTTTCTAACCACCTCTGTGATCTCAAGTACATTGTGGACTTGGTCGAAAATGATTCGATTAAGGCTAACATTCAAAACAAGCTGGATGAAGTTTTGATGGAAAGTGTGAAGATTGTAGGAATCAAAGGTTTTGAAGATGTAAGTGATATAGACCCATTCTCTAGTCATACAATCCATTATACTTGATTGTAGGAGGTGTTGCAAGATCCTGAGGTTAATGCAGTCATCGTAACCACACCTACTAATGAGCACGAGTTCTATGTCCGAAAATCCCTTGCAGCTGGAAAAGCTGTCTTTTGTGAGAAACCCATTGCTGCAGACTTAAAATCCATTATGGAGTGTTATAACCTGGCAGAGCAAGTTAAACAACCTCTCTATTGTGCCTTCAATCGACGATTCGATAGCGGCATGTCTTCATTGCAGCGTCAAGTGAAGGAAGGAAAGATAGGAACACTATTTCATATTAAAACAACCAGTAGGGACTCCCCCCTACCTACTATCCCTTACTTAAAAGTTTCTAATGGCATTTTCCACGATTGTGCTGTTCATGATATCGATTTAGTCTGTTGGATAGTAGGTGAGAAGCCATGTAGTGTGTTTGCTCAAGCCAGTGCATTCAATCCAGAAATTGCGGCCATTAATGATGTGGATACTGTTGCTATTGTGCTGAAGTTCCCCTCTGGAGTCCTTGCCTCTATAGATGTTAATAGACATTCACAGTATGGATATGATCAGAGATTAGAGGTGGTTGGCTGTACATTAGCTATATATGATGGTAGGAAATTTTCTAAGGGACAAATTTTCCATGGATTCAATGTTTTAAGCTTGAATCCATAAAAGATCTGTGGTCCACAGATTAATTTTCCCTCATAAAGGATGTGATTACAGGTATTTATTACAGGTGTTGGGGTCAAAAGGAATGCTACAAGTCCATAATATTCTCAAAGAGCCAGTGACTTCTTATGTCCAAAGTGGAGTGTCATGTCCAACTTTCCAACATTCATTTCCCCAACGTTACAAGGAGTCGTATATCAGTGAACTGCGTCACTTCATCTCTGTTGTACGTGACCCAATTATACCCTTATATGTGACCAAAGAAGAGGTATTGCTTGTAAGTCAGATAACTGATGCATGTGAGTGTTCTCTCAAGGAAGAAAGATTGGTGACACTCGAACAATAAATCTTATTATGTAGTTACTGTAGTTATTATAACCTATTTATGATAGATTTTTAGGAGACTTACATAGCTATATGCAGTGATCTGCATTTCATAATATTATGTCACCACTTTCAGTAGATTTAATGCAGCTGCAGCTCTGACATGCAATAAAAAATGTGCCGACAATGATAACATGATTTTTTTGCACTATTATGAGAGTGATTTTACCCATGTTAGTGAAGACATTGAATGACCTTTTGCCACTTTCATTGATGTAGTGTGTAGGTGGAGCTTAGAGACAGATTTTAATATGCCCCAAGTACTTAAATTCTAGTCTACGTTAGTATAGTTTCAGTCTGTGTAGGTAACAGTGGTCTCCTTGATAGAGAAGGGTGATACCCATCATAACTGAATTTGCCTTGTCAGTTTCTGAGAACATGACACAATATAATTAATGCTGAACTTGGTTCCTGAGAACATGACTCAATGCTACCCTTAGTTCCTGAGAACATGACACAATATTAATGCTGAACTTAGTTCCTAAGAACATGACACAATAGTGTCAATGCAAACTAAAGATGGACACAAGAAGATTGACTGTACCTTATGTCCATTACATGCCCCCAATACACAAAACCCTATCCTTTATTAATGCATACCCCTATTATTATACCTAATGAGCCCACATTTGTCATTAAGCTATCAACAGTTTGTCATATAGTTTGCGTGACCTAAGATATGTAATTTACAGTATTTGTTGGCAAATAGCTATGGGTATAATAAAGCTGCTACAATAATGTAATAGGGAATAGCTTCTGTATTTATTCGTAGTCTTGCCAAACATAGTGTCTTCAGATATATTACCAGGGTAAATGTGATCATGTTAATATTATCAATACTGGACCTAAGCTTTCTTTGAAGAGTTTTCTAATGATCTATTCATGTCTTCTCTAAATCCAAAGATGAGCCTTGTGATCAGGAGTCTGCTAGCTGTGTTAGTATCTGCAGTTTTGGGAGATGTTCTCAAGCTTATTCTTGCTAGGGCCCAAAGTAAGCAGAATTGAATTTAATGACTTACATAAGGTTCCTATTTTATTATCTAATGATAATCTGTCTCCATTTAGAATTGAGAATATTGTACAAATGAGAGGCATGACAATGAGGAGGAGGAGGAAAGGGTTGGTGGGAAGAATTATGTCCCACCCCCACTCCCACTCCCCCCCCTAATGAAAATTGTCAGATGTGGCCAGACCAGATACACAATTATTTTTATATCCTATCTTTATCATGTAAATAGCATTTCACCACAATGCCAAGGAAAGTGGATAAATCGACCTCTATGTGTTGACACTGGTTTCCTGTTAAATAAAAATCCACTCCACTACTGCACAATCCTCTTTTTGCAGAAGAATATTCTGTGTCTACTTCCTTATTGAATATGTATATATTTCATTAGCTAACAGCTGAAATGATTAGGAATGCATCATAGTTCTGTTGGTCAACAAAGATTCTATTTAAAAAACTGTGGTAACTATAAACCTGACAAGGTACAATGTAGTGCTAGGTGATGTGATAGGCCCATAGGGTTACTAATACAACTTGTGGAAACTCAAATAGAGTAGTGATTACATTACAACTCACATAATCTGCTTTAAACTTCGCACCATCTTTAGTAAGAGTGAAAGGTTACTAATACAACTTGTGGAAACTCAAATAGAGTAGTGATTACATTACAACTCACATATTCTGCTTTAAACTTCACACTATCTTTAGTAATAGTGAAAGATTATACTGTGGGAAATGTATACAAACTTATACGATAGTCACTCACTTTCAGTAACATCTGAGGTTTCACTGTAGCTAAAGTTGTAATTACATTTTTCCATTTGTGGCAGTTTCACTTCCTGTCTGTACTATAGTAGATAGTTGATAGTTAAATATTATCAGAACACTACGTATAGAGGACATGATAATATTGACTTGGACTGGTATGCAGTTGCTGTTTCTGCAGAATTTGGCTGCTATTTTCACAGTAATGTTACATTTCTTGGAAATGTAAGGATGGATGAGGTCACACTAGAGAGAAATAGACATTTGTAATGAGCTATATAGACAGTTGAAATTAATATATATGGCAATACACACACAACCTCTATTTATCTTGTTAGGAAAGAAATTTCCATATCTTCTACTATATTTATGCTGGCTTGGATCAAGCTATGCTGTTCCAACACCCTGCCTGAAATGAGGCCACCTCTGTATACAGTTAAACCTCTCTATTTCAATGCCCTACCTGAAATGAAGCCACCTCTGTATACAGTTAAACTTCTCTATTCCAACCCCTGAAATGAGGACACCTCTGTATATAGTGGAACTCCTCTGTATTATTCTAATAAAACTTCATCCCCTGAAATGAAGACACCCTTATTAATATAGAGTCTTGTTCAAAGGCAAGGGAAGAAAGTGCCTAAGAGTTAGTGATTAGACCCAACGCTTGTGCATTTCTAGGTGGAAACTGAATAGGTAAGTTAATCTAGTTCTGACTGGTATGCAATAATAATTTAAGGTAAACAATGTGGGGTTTTTTAACAATGTTGTGTAAACAATGTTCTAACCCACTGAGATGAAGACACTTATGGAATCCCCTCCTCTATTACAACCCACTGAAATGAGGGTACTTTTGCAACTCCAACCTCAGACACCTCCATACTAATAAAGTGAGGTTACTACATGAAACCACTCTCTGAATTAGCTCACACTCTATAAGGTAATCTCCAATAAACACACATGCTGATCATCTCCTTGCAAACAAACTCTTGATTTCTCAAGAAGATACTGCTCAAGTCCAGCCCCTACAATTCTCCCACTTGGCTCCTCTGTATACAGTGAAACTTCTCTATTCCAACACCCTGAAACAAGGACACTCTGTATACAATGGAACCTCTCTATTCTAAACCACTGAAAATAATGAGGACACCTTTGTATACAGTGGAACCTCTCTACTCAAAATAAGAAAACAACTTGACCACTGAGGTAAAAACAGTCAATTTGAGTACAGGAATTATAGTTGCTGGAAAGACAGTGTTGTCAGGTCAATGTGTGTGCTATTAGGACAAACTAGGACAGTTAGAGGGATTTACAGTGCTATCAGGACAAACTATAATTACTAGGACAGTTAAAGGGAAGATAGTGCTATTGGGACAAACTAAGACAGTTAAAGGGAAGATAATAGTGCTATCAGGACAAACTATATAATCAGGAGGTTGTAGCTATAAAGAGCTTTTGATTAGGAATTTTCTTGTGAGAAATAATTGAACATGAATCATACTATAATGACCATCTATTTCTTGATGAGAATAATTACTGTAGAGTTTTACTTCTTTACCTCCTCTATTAACTTGATTAGTGGTTTCTAGAATGACAAAGAAGAAAATATTCTGCCATTTTAAGAAATGTGAACCCTTTCCCCCCCCTCCCCCCCCCCCCACCACCCCCCAATTCTCAGGGGTCACCCCCATACAAGGTATAGGGGTGGGCTATTAGGTGCCACTTGAGTAACCTGAGTGGTGTTGGAGGGCCATACCAACAACTTAATTTTCCCCATCACATTGGGGTGCTTCTATGTGTAAATTTCCTTACAGTATTCTTATTGTATATTATGGTATATTACAGTAATCTTATTATATATTATTGAATATTACAGGTATATTACAGATGTAATAGTAATGACATATAATGTAGCTACAGAATTTACACATAGATGCACTCTCACATTGTATATATTTTGCTACTACAAGTGCTTCACTATGTAAATAGCAATTTTTTTTCAAAACACAGCCATATTGCATGCATGGTATAAGTGGAGGTTTGTGTTGTAATTTACCTGACCTGAGGTGGACCAGGCAGGGACAGCCAACAGGCAGCCATAAAATGCCCAAATCTGTACTTGTTTCAAATCAGGGATGATGATTTATGAAAACCACAGAACATGCCATCACTCAATGGTATTGACTAACCCTTGCACACATCAATTGATTGAGGTTACCTCTGGCTAGTACATACATCCTGCCAGTGGCTGACCATATTTGCCCACTGAATGCTTCCCTTACAAAACAGGTTCCAGGTCAGCTGAGCAGGATGGACCAGGTGATACATAGTTCTTACTGCCACACTCACCTGATGATCAGACATAGGCTATTGTTGCACTAGATAAGTTGATAAGAGATCCCTCTATTCCAGACATGTTTGGGACAAGTACATTAATGGTATTAATTTAGGACATAAATTTCACTCTAATTCCAAATAATAATAATATATCTCTGGACAGATTAAACCACAACCTGATCATGCAGCTTGTATCACCAATACTGAGTGGTTACACCACTATGAGTTCATGATAACATTAATTTGGTCAGTAACATTATTTAAAAGAATGTTATACAAATTATTGCTGCTGTTGTTAATTAATTAAAAATTTTATTTACAAAAAAATATTACTAGTTGGATGTCAAAGAGAAAGGACACTGAGATAAAAAGTAACCCTTTCACAGCAACAATATTGCATGAACCTCTGCTTCAGTGGAAATAGAAAACATGAATACAGTTAGAAGGTATTATAGAAGCCAAATATATTCTCTAAGCTGCTTCTTCAGAAAAGTGATCTGCTTCTTTGTATATACCTGGCTACTTTGTGGCATTGCAAATAACTCATACTTTTCTTTGAGTTAATAACACTCCTGAACTTATCAGTATATCAACTCCTTGATGATGAGGTGAACACTTTCAGTAGGAAGCTAGATGGTATTCAAGTCTAAAATAACTGCTCACCAGCTGAAACAACACCTTTAGCACCACTGGAATTACTAATGGTATACAGTCACTATACTAGTATTATTGGTATAGTTAAGGTGAGTGTACACAACTTTTTGCTGTTGACTTAATGTTTGTAGCTCTTTGTGTGTGCTTTCTGTTGGTATGCTAACTTAGTAAACCTCTGAGTAACCATAAGCATTACCCACTCATTACTTAAGGCAACCCACAAGTAGCAACTCTCCCCATATTCACACTAATGGTTTCATTTGGGTATTGTTATTAATAGGAGACCACACACAGGTTCATCAACCAACACCTAGGGTATAAAACTATTAACTACAGCTAGCTCACATATTCTTATAGGGAATGTCAGTGTGGGCAGGGTTATCTTTTCCTGGGCCCTCATGGGTGTGGTTTAGTCCCACTATAGTTGAAGAGTCCAATAACTAGAGAAAGAAAGTCAGTAGCCCACCCATTTTTACTTTAAATGCTCATGGGAACAACATTGTGGGTAGATCCACTGTTGTTGTCAATTTAGTAGAACATGCTCAGTAGGAATAATAATGATGAATATACCCCATGAGAATAATAGTTATGTTTACCGTACTTCCTGAAATTTTCGTTTATTAATAATTCATTTTTCAAATTTTCATGTTGTTTTAATTTCAGAAGAGCCTAGTGAGCCCAGCATGCTGCACTGTGCATCTCCAATTATTCAACTTTTTAAATTTCGTAATAAAAGTGACATCTGAATAAAACAATGACGAAAATTTCAGCAAAATGGTACTACCATATCTTATATACTCCGCAATAAGACTGTTGTATTAACTAGTGCTAATTACTGAAGTACTAAATTGATACTTACACACGCTTATAATATAACCGTTTGCAGAGTGCTGGTATAGTTATAATAATAGGACTAAACTTTCATATAAATCAAGATGATTACAGCCAGCAAGTAAGAAAATATAATTTATACAGTCTGCCATAATTAGTTTTTGTCCACATTTGGATAGCTCCAGTCTGTAAAGGGGACAGTGGTCTCCTTGATAGAGAGGGGTGATACCCATCGTTGGAGGAAGGCAACTGAACCTGCCTTGTCATTAGTTCCTGAGAACAAGACACAATATTAAATGCAAAGTTTATGTTTTAGTTTCAATGATGGACATAAAAATAATTGGTTGTATTTTATATAATACCCATTACATAACCCTATTATTTACCCCTACATACTGAAATTATTATTACATATCCCTATATTATTATACCCCTATTATTACACTCATACCCCTATTATTATTACATACCCCTATTATTACACTCATACCCCTATTATTATTACATACCCCTATTATTACACTCATACCCCTATTATTATCATATACTCCTATTATCATATACTCCTATTATTACACTCATACCCCTATTATTATTACATATCCCTAATATTATTATACCCCTACTATTACACTCATACCCCTATTATTATTACATACCCCTATTGCTAATTCCTATTAATATTGCTACCCTTTATTATTATAGTTATTGTAACTACATCAACAACCCACCAGAGAGTCTGGCTCCTCCAAATGGCTGCTGTCCAACTACTGAGCCCGTGCATTTGTCATTGATATAGAAGTTACCAGAAGTATGCCGTAAATTTTGCATGACCTTAGCTATGTAGCTACGGTCTCTGGCAAATATAGATCCGGTCAGACCGTATGGAGAGGTGGTATCAATCTAGAGTTTAACTAATAGGGAATGGTTTCTATTATGTTTGTGGTCTTACCAACTGTAAAATATCTTCAGATTCCTTATCAGGATAAATGTAACAGGTCATTATTGGACCAAATATCTCCTGAATGGAAAAGATAATAAATGTGATATCATTATTGCCATAGATTACACCAAAACAAAAATAAATAAGTTTCTCCATATCCACATTGAAGCATAAAATTAACCTTCTCAGAGTGCCATAGTTACCCCTAGAAACTTGGTATCAAACTCACTGTAACTCTCTTGAAGAGCTTTCTAATGGTCTATTCAAGTCCCCTTTAAGATATTATTTTCTTTCAAACAATCATAGTTGTGTCCACTCTATCCTCCTATTTGGTATGTGTGTATTACATCCCTAGACTGATTGCTTGAAATTTGGTAGTAAAATATGTGAGTGTAAACAGTGTTGATGAGCTGACTTTTTTTTTCTTCAAGCAATCAGTCTTATAGCTCTAGGGATGTAACAAAAATATTTAGGGAGGATGTACATACACTTCTTTTTGACATTATGATGCTTGAACGAAATTTCTGGGGATTATAGATATGGCCAAGCTAGCCCTCTGAAGTTAAATTGTAACAGGACTGTCAAACTAATTGACTTTTGTCAAACTTATTCCTTTGGTTGTCATTGTGAGTGCACTTTGAACTCTAGTATCATTTATGTGTGTTGTACTGAGCATGTGCAGTAACTAAGAAAATCATTTTAGAATAGAGAAAACCTCCGCATTGTCAAACAGGGGAGTAGGAACCAGGGGGGCTGTGGGGACTTGAGCCCCCCCCCAATAATAATACAGGCTATGCACACAAGATGATGAAGTTATATTTGGGATACACAGTCAATTTCATTACCTTTGCAAAGCTAAACCAAGAGCACAAACATTTTACTGGAGAAGGAACCAGGCAGTCCCGTCTCCATCCAATATTTTTGTTTGGGGGGTAGGGTGGGGGTGGGGCTGGTCCTTTCAAAAAATGAGTTTTGATGCTCTATTCAGAGTATACTAACAGATCTTTACCAGTGAAAATGTACTTGCCAGTGAACATGCTGCATTATGCTTTACAGCTATATTATAGTATGGTATGGAGATGTATTAACTATACTGAGGGGCTTCTTCCTAGGCTTAAAACCAAAAAGCCCAGCTTTTCTTAACCTCCTCTGGATTGTATATTTTGATTCCATACTCTTCTCTTCAGTCTTAGTTAGCTACAATTTTGTTACTGGGCTATAAGAAGCGCATCCTTCCATTACAATCACACACTTAGTAACCATTTGGCCAACCCAAGGGGAAATTAGGTGAGGTATCAATTTTTGCCCTGAAATATGGATAGTTTGTTTCTTGGTGATACAAACTTAGATTTGGCTCTTTGAGCACTTCTTTTTGACTGCCGTGTATATTTCGAAACACTGATTACTTTAAATTAGCATCTCAGTGCTTCATTTTTCTCTGGGGAGGGCATTCGCCCCCAGACACTCAAAAAGTACTTTTGGCACTTGCTAAACTATGGTGCTTCTAGCCATGGCCTCATTGCCCCCTCCCCCTTCCCATGTTCAACTAGTTCCTACTCCACTGTCAAAGAATGTGCAAGGCAGTGTTTGGAAAGGGTCATCACAGGCAAAAGTCATTAAGAGAAGGTACATAAGCACAATATTATCTTAATCAATTCCCTAGTCACTAAAGAGTTTGGCACATTTACCTCCTCCATTAGCTTGTTCTTGGGATTAGTGGTTTCTATGATTGTAGGATCAATAAAGTAACCTTTGCTGTTGAAAACAAAGAGAGAAATAAAACTCTGAACTTCATCATTTGTAATGAAAACCTTAGGAGTTACTCTTGTATAATAGAGTGGAACCCATCTATTTCAACTCTCTGAAATGAGGACACTTCTGTATATTATATAGTGGAACCGACTCTATATTCCAGTCACCTTGGGACAAATTAAAGTGTCCCGATTAGAGGGGTGGCCTCAGTGAAGTGTTAATACACAAGCTATTATTTGGGACATATCCAAGTAGTATTCTTACAAAGAAGTCCTCATTTGGGGGAGAGGGGGGAGGTTCCACTGTAAGTCACTCTTCAAATCAGGGACTACCATACACAATCTTTCTTAATGCATAACATTATTTTAATTTATCACTGGTATCAAAAATACACTATAGCAACACTTTCCTGCTTATACTCAAGTATACCTGTCATCAGCTCCTCCTCCAATGAGAATTTTGGTTTCATCACTGGTGTGAGCAAAATCAAGATACCCTTTAATGTTCAACCAGGACTAAAATTCAAAGGGGTGGGGGTAACACATTTTCTCACATTAGGTGTCTATCAGGATATCAATAATCTTTATCTCACTCACGTTGTGGTCAATAACAGCTGAGGTGAATGATGTGAAGTCTTCTCCAGACCCACACTTCATCTCCTTCACTATAGCCACCATACGATCCCGAAGCTTGAATGTTAAAAGGGTTATAACAATGATTATTCTATAGAAACATGGTATTATTGGGACTAAAACAGAAGTGTAGGCAGTATAGGTAGCATGTTGAAATTTGAGGTTTGTCACCAGGTGCAAGAAACTTTGAAAACCACTAAATTCCCTGGTGACTAACCATAGCCATATCAACTGATAGAGGTTACCTCTGGCCAGCACGACTCTGGCACATACATCCTGGCAGTGGCTGAGCACTTTTGCCCACTGTACTCAAATGCTCCCCTCACAGAACAAATCGCAGCATTCTCCAGATCAGCAGAAGAGTGGACCAGGTGATAGTTCTTGCCACCACATTCACCAATTAAACGAGGAAATGTCCTAATAATAATAATAGTTATGCGCTGGAGAATACCCTCTATTCCAGACATGTTTGGGACAAGTAAGTAATAGGATAACTGGTATTTAATTGGAGGGGAGGGGGGGATCTTCATTTCAGGGGATTAGTATACTGTATATAAGGTGTTCTCATTTCAGAGGGTTGAGAGGTTAAGAGATTCTACATACCTGTAGTTCCCAATGTTTTCAGCTACTTGTTTCCAAAGTCTTAGAAAAGTACTACAGACAAAGAAGGTCAACTCTAACAATAATCATGCTAATTATATCTTACTCAGTTCCACCAGTGAAGCTCACTCCAGCAAGATATGGTGAGCTGGTGATAGTGTCCCCAAAGTCTGGTCCTGAGCATGGGAGAAAATTACAGACACCTGGAGGGAGGCCAGCTTCCTGAGCAATCTTGAAGATGGTCCAATTTGAGAGGACAGCAGTGCTGGATGGCTTCCAGAGGGACACATTCCCCATTATAGTAGGAGTCAGGCTGAGGTTACCTCCAATAGCAGTAAAGTTGAAGGGAGTAACAGCAGCTATAAAGCCCTCAAGTCCCCTATAATCAATCCGGTTCCAGACATTGGGGGAGTGTAAGCTGGGCTGAACCTAAGACAAACATAATACTCCTTTCATAATGCAATTTGCTGAAAATAAAGTTTTTCCTGCTATATTCATGGTGTTGAATTGATAATCACATACATTGTACACATCCATGGCATATTGAGCTCCAAATCGGTAGAAATCAATCAGCTCACATGAGGCATCTATCTCAGCTTGTTGAATAGTCTTTCCTTGACCTACCATCGTTGTGGCCAGGGCTACATATCGATACTTGGTAGCTAGCAGATTGGCTAGCCGTAAAAAAATAGAAGCTCTGTATGGGAGAGGACATGTATTTATACCAACCCCTCTATTCCAATATCCTGAAAGGTATACATAGTAGCAGAACCTCTATTCTAACCCCTCTATTCCAATACCCTGAAATGAGAATACCTCTGTATACATAGTCTATTCTAACTCCTCTATTTTTCAATCCCTATACTCCAGTTCTCAGAAATGAGAATACCTCTGTATACACAGAAGCAGAACCTTTTATATAACTCCTCTATTCTAATCCCCCTGAAATGAAGACATCTCTGCATGTATACAATATATATAGTGGAATCCCCAACCCTCTGAAATAAGGACACACATTTTTTTAGTCATAGAAGACATGAAGTTGATGTAATCAGGACATCCTAATATTTATATAAGTGTACACCATAGCTTACCTCTCCTCAAAAGGTGTCCTATCCCATTCTTCTCGTGCTCGCATGGCATAGTCAATGGCCTGTTGAATATGTTCCCTGCTGGCTAGTTGGTACCTAGCGACCACCCTCTTATGGTCATATGGCTGAAACAGTATCCATTTTATCACCATGATACAATTAATAGCTGATACACACTCACACATAGCTGATCTCTCGTCTTGCCTGTGATCACCTCCTTTCCTCCAATAACACAAGGAATCTCTTCCACTTTACCTCTCAATTCTGCTAGTGCCTTTGAGGTACATACACATACATACGAACACATACAGGTACTTTATACCATTAGCCTTTCACATGAGATTGTGCAGTACATAGTCAAGGACAATCATGAAAGGAGTATTCATAATCCTGTCATGCATGTATCCCAGATGTGTTGCTGGTAAATGCAACATAAACTACAAAAGTGCTGGTTATAAACTTAACATAAACTACAAGATCAACCAAAACTATCTTATACTCCAGTTCTTTGTGGAGGCTAAGTGAAGATAGCCTTCCAGAACCACCTGTAGTTGGCCAGTCCAAGCTAGAAACAAACTGGAAAGTTCTTTTCCTCTGGCCACATACAAAATCAATGGCCACAGATTCAGACCATTTAGTTTAGCTGCCAAGGAGCATAAATTGTAACACTATATCAACCCTTTAGATATGATGTAATACTACCACCTAACCATGCCATCTGCATCCACCTCATCAATGAGTCATCATTAGGGCATGTAGTAGCTATTATATTGGAGTAAGGACATTGATTATTATTCACCTTCTCCAACTCCTTTCTCTCTTGAGAACCAGGAGCAAAGGAGAGTAGTGGTTCATTGGTTACAGGAGGCACTTGAATAGATGGACAGGAATACGGCCTAACACTGGAAATAGAAATTCATGCAGTTAGCAAGTTAGCTTACAGTATAATACTGACAGAAACACGTTAGCTAGCATTTATAAACTATAGTATATAAAGTTAGCAGGTGCATAAGGGATTCTACTTCACCTCATGACTTACCTTCTGCCCGTTAGAGGCAATATCCCACGTAACCTGAATGCCATAACTGTTGAGTAACCAACAACCTGACGTGAAGAAAGGGGCGTGGAGGAGGTGTGTTTTGTTTTGTTTATTGCATGCTCATCTCACATGCGCACATAGCATGCTGTGTGTGTGAGAGAGCTGCAGCAGCGGTATTGTTTTAAGCAAGGAAACTTAGACTGGAAGTGGAAGTGAACAGGCTTCATTATTAATTTTATATCCTGTTAATGTGTGGAGGTGGTATCGGATGGCTAGCGGTGCACCGAAGAGGAGCAACAGGGAAATGGTGAGTGGAGTTATAGCTACTATGCGGTACGCGAATGCTAGCTAACATGCCACCTTGAAAGGTAGTCAAGATAACTACTATAGCTACTCACATTAAAGTGGCTCCATTTGACAAATATAGCTACAGCTACTACAGGATCATGAATATCTTAACTAACTGGATAGATAGATGTAGGTACTAGATAGCTAGCTATAATAGTGCATTGATTGCCTAGCAGGAGGCTATTAATGATTATGAATGTAGTTGATACAGCTTAGCTAAGTAGATTGCATCAGCAAGAAATATATGAGGTTATCGATTATCAATTGACTTCATGACAAGATGGAGAATGAACTATACTGTAGTGTTATTGAGCTACAAATGCCCCATGCAGATGAGACAGAGTATAATGTATATAGCTATATGTTATATGTGGCAGTCACTACTAGACTATAGGTCACAAAAAATCTCCAAATGAACCCTCAAGGCTCCTGACTTTATATGTATATACATACATGTATATTGATGACCTAATGTTCATTTTTTTTAACCATATGTTGTATTGGCATATCACAATGACCAGACCCTGACACTTCTTGATGTGCTCTTATGGTTTTTACCTATACTTTTCCCTCTTTTCTCTCTCCCCTCCTCTCTCTCTCTCTCTCTCTCTCCCCTCACCTTTCTCCCCTCCTCTCTCTCTCTCCCCTCACCTTTCTCCCCTCCTCTCTCTCTCCCCTCACCTTTCTCCCCTACCTCCATCCCTCTCTCCTCCTTAGGCCACTCTCCCTAGGGGTACTTCCCTCAACACAGATGAAAATGCTCCTCTGATTATTCCTGTTGATGAAGACCATGTAACCTATAGTTCTACTCCTGATGAACGACAGGGTCGGTTCACTCCAATTAGTAACATCTTTAATGAACCAGCTGAAGTTCGGACAAAGACAGCTTGGCACCAGCTCCCCCATAAGGACTATGATGTAAGGCTCTATATCTATAGAACCCTCTCCCTTCACTAAAAGAATTTGTTTGTGGTTCATCCAACCCCTCTCTCTAACTTAGAGGGACTTGGAATGTCCTAATCAGAAAGGTGTCTATATTTCTGGTGTGATTTTCATTGGGGATGTGTATTAAAGGGATCCTTATAAGTCTAAAAGTGAATTTTATTTTATTCAGAGTTTGGACTATGACATAGCCTACAATGTGCCATACAAGAACATGCTGAGAAGTAGGGTAAGAAGAGAGTCTAAATTAGAAACCCTCTATTCCATCCAACCCCATGAAATGAGAACACCCCTTTACTTTGTCCCAAGGTGTCCTGAATCAAAAGGTTACACTGTATTTACTAAATATCACCTCAATACAGTGCTGTTTAGGTCTGCCTATATGGATGTCTATTATTATAGAAGTCAATGAGTTTGCTTCTTAAGGGCTATTGAATAAGCATTCTACATTGAGCCAAGACTAAGAAATAAAGTGAAACTGTTGAAATTCTAGCTATGCATATCACCCATAGAGAGGGTATCATAGTGTATGGTAGTATAGATTACATAGAGAGTATCATCACAGGGTATGGTAGCCATGCATGTATAAGTTACATAGAGGGTATCCACAGTTTATGGGAGTCACACATGTGTAGGATGCACAGAAAGTATCATTATAATGGTAGTCATTACATGTATAAGTTACATGCAGTCTATGGCAGCCATACATGTGTAGGTACACACAGTCATACATGTATAAGGATAACCACAGTCTCTGGCAGCCATGCATGTGTAGGGTACACAGAGAGTATCATATATTATTATGGTAGTCATGCATGTACATGTGTAGGATGCATCATTATATTATGACAGTTATCCAGTAGAGGTTCTTGGGAGTTAGGGTATCATCATATGTCAGTCATGTGTATATAGTGTTGTTTTTGTTTGTTTGTTGCATATTTATGGTTTATTTTTTGTTGTTTTTCTATTTTAATGATGAGTAGACTTATGCTCACATTGAAGTGTTTCGATGGTTCCTGGTTTGCATCATTGGATTGCTAACTGGTATCGTGGCCTTCTTCATTGACATCTGCGTCAAGGAGCTCTTCAAATTCAAGTATGGCCTTTTTGAAAGAAGTAAGGCAAGCTCTCTGGTATATTGTGCTCATATAATGGCTTTCCGACAATGTTCGCATGATAAAAACTAAAAATGACATAGTTGTAACAAGAAATGTGGTTTTATTTATGCACCCTGTGACCAAATTCCCACACATGCTGTTAATTTTTGGAGCCTGTGTGGTCAACAGCACACCATGTACTTCCTGAATCCTCATGGGGCATACAGCTAACTTTTCGGCTGAATATAATAATAGCGTATAAACCCATAGATATTAAGAACCCTGGTGATCTGGAGTCAGAAAAGAGCTGAGTTATTAATTTTTTGCTAGGGCTCAAGTGAATGTTGGACTTTAATTACTTTGCTCTATTTTTGTTTGTCTGTTGTTGTTTGTTTGTTATTGTTAAGCCTTTTTTCTTGCAGTATTAGATACAACAGTGGGGGAAGGTAAAATAGTCCTGGCTTTCCTGGTCCTACTTGCAGTCAACATATGTTTTGCTAGTATAGCTGCATTCCTTATATGGTACAAGGTAATTAATTAATTAATCTTCAATCCATCTGGGTTTTCCCCTAGACTGTGGGACAAATTACTTATACTGGTTACCTTGGAAACAGTCACCTTATAATTAGAGCAAAGAACCTAGATTCACATCTGTAGTATCCTCCTTTATTATCAACTGGGGTTTGAAGTTAATGGCTGCATTGCTAAGGGTTAATATCAAAACCTTTCCTTTCAGCCTGTAGCAGCTGGTAGTGGAATACCAGAAATAAAATGCTACCTTAATGGCGTGAAAGTTCCCCATGTGACAAGGATTGGTACACTAGTAGCTAAGGCAGTTGGCGTGCTGTTCAGTGTGGCAGGAGGTAAGTGTGATGTGAATAAACAAGCCATTAGTTGGTGTGTATGTGAGTAAACAGCTTTTAATGAGTCAATGGTTAGTGTACAAAATTGTGCTATTGAGGTTCTATCATGTTACTATAATATACATACAGTAGAACCTCCCTTATACGGGCAGTCTGGTTTTAGGGGGTGCCCGTAACTCGGATTTGCCCGTATCTCAGAATAAAGGAAGATGTAATGTTATGAACCCTATGTATTACAAAAAAAGATGATAATTTGGTTTGTTTCTTAGTCTCTATTCTTTTCCTTTTGCTTGCCATAGTAGTATGCTATGCACATGCTCAGTATGGACATTGATGCCCACATATTACATAATATGTATTATTGAAAGGTCAAAGTTCCAGATATAGCTGCCCGGTTGAAGGAGGTGCCCGTATCTTGGGAGTCCGGATAAGGGAGGTTCTACTGTACTGTACTGGATTTCTTATGGTGGATCATGTGATAACATGTACTGTGCATGCATGCTATAAACTTGTCAATCATGTAATAGCATGGCATGTTATATTGTTGATCATGTGATAGATTGTGCATGCTAATTGTTGATCACGTGATAAATGCATGATATATAGGTTTTCTTGTTGGTAAGGAAGGTCCCATGATCCACAGTGGAGCCATCATAGGTGCTGGAATACCGCAGTTCAGGAGTCTTTACTTCAAAAAACTAAAGTTTCCATATCCACACTTTAGATCTGACAGGTATAAACATAATTAATGTTGTGATTTTGAATGTCAATTGTCTACCTATCATCCCATCCTTCTAAATGAACCCCTGGCTAGGGGTGCTGCTAACCCCACAACCCCACTCCCCCCCAATAAAATAGGTGAGATAGTTTTTATTATACTGTGCCATGAGCTTATTTCATCATTCCTTTAGAGATAAACGAGACTTTGTGTCAAGTGGAGCAGCTGCTGGTGTTGCAGCTGCCTTTGGGGCTCCAATAGGTGGAGTCCTCTTCAGTCTAGAGGAAGGATCCTCATTCTGGAACCAGGCTCTGACTTGGAAAACTGTAAATGGAACTAAAATTATCCCAAGAGATTATGTCAAAGTCTTTTTCTTCCTTACCAGCTGTTTTGCTGCTTTTCTGCAACATTCATTCTCAATTTTTTCTCCTCGGCTTATGAAGAAAGGCAGTTAGGTTCTCTCGGGTCACCTGGTTTGGTTGATTTTGGTGCTTTTACAAATGTATGTAAAGATACAACTTACAAGGGGTTAAGTTACTGATGAAACAGTCCCTAGTTTATGTGAGGGTTATGTATGAGGGTTAAAGTTTGTATGTATGTAGTCTCTAGTTTGTAAGGGTTAAAGTACATATGTGAAAGATGAAATCTTACCTGTAAAAGGGTTAAATAGAGGGTTAAATTACACATTGTGTGAGAAGTCTCTAGCTACAAACACAAGGACTACAAAGATATGTGAGGGTTAAGCTTCATTGGCATTCAAGGAGTGAGGGTTATATTCATCTAGAGGTGTGTAAGGGTTAACCGGTGGAACCTCACTTGTATAGACTCCAGTTCTCTGGTGTTTCACTTATACCTAGTGCCAGTCTTATAGGAAATTCCACTATAACTGTATTCCTTCATCACCTAGGATGAGGATAGGCTGTGGAATGTGTACCACCTTGGTATCTTCATAGTTATGGGTGCTGTTGGTGGATTGCTTGGTGCACTCTTCAATAGCCTGAACATCAACCTCACCAAGTATCGCATGAAGTACCTGGCACAGAGGCAGTTTAAGAGGATATGGAAGTAAGTGTTCTGCCATGGACTGTTGGAGTGGTGCTCAATATCAATAGAATCATGATAATACAAAGTTTTTGCATATAAAATTTTTCATTGGATTTATTTTTTCATGTGAAAAATTTTATAGAGAGGCCATTAAAATTTTATTTCATAATAGATTTTTTTTGCTTGTAATTTCACATGAAAATTTTTGGGGGTATAGAGATTTTACTAGTTCTTCATTGTACCATGAACCTCGTCAGGAAGAAATATTCATCACTTTTGTCATTTCAAAGACCTAATAATATATTTATGAACTTTGGAGTTACTAGTATGTGACGAAAGTATAGTCAGCTAATTATTTTGACATTTTCTATGTTGAATTATTCGTTGACAAATATTTCTGGCTATTTGGTATAAATTTTCATATAATACTAAATGGAAATAGCTAGGTTTTTTGTTTGTTTGTTTGTTTGTTTGTTGTTTGTTTGTTGTTTGTATGTTTGTTTAAATTGCACAAAAATTAGCTTTTCGTGCAATTATGTACTGTTAAATTATTTTAGGTTTTTGGAAGTGATTCTCATTGCCATAGTGACAACCTCAGCAGTCTTTGTAGTGGCCATGTTATTGGGGACGTGTCTCCCTGACCCCCACAATCATCCCAGCGATAATTTCTGTGCTCAATTTGTAAGTTATATCAGGATGGCAATAGTTCTTTTCACAAAAAGCAATGGAATGTTGCTGCTGTGATAATTAAAGGTACGTCAACGTGAAGTCACAGCTGGGGTACATTCCAGCGCCATCTTGGGGTAGTGGTACCTAATGAGAAAATTGCACAACTTTGTCCATTTGTAGTTTACTTACTGTATGGGCTTATTCTAATATTATAAAGAAATGCAATGAATAATTCAAAATCTGACCTTTTCAATGGTGCAAGCCCCATGTGGATAGCTCTAACCGTTTTGAAGATACAGAGTGAAATATACAAGTGGTTTTTCAACAGTACCATTGGATTTGTCAACTAGATGTAAGATTGAAGAGTTTCTCTGGTACTGTAACTTAAGACTAGCTGTTTTTTGGATCAGAGCTCATGGCAGAATGGGTGTCTGTGCATGAGTTTGGTATCTAGAAGAAAGGTCACAGAGAGAAAGAGAGAGAACAGTTTATAGTGGCCTTGAGCCACTTATTCTTCTCATTTATTAACAAAAACTGCTAGTCTTAAGTTACAGTACCAGAGAAACTCTTCAATCTTACCTCTAGTTGACAAATCCAATGGTACTGTTGAAAAACCGCTTGTATATTTCACTCTGTATCTCCAAAACAGTAAGAGCTATCCATGTGGGGCTTGCACCATTGAAAAAATCAGATTTTGAATTTTCATTGCATTTCTTTATATTAGAATAAGCCCATACAGGAAGTAAACTGCAAACAAATGGACAAAGTTGTGTCATTAGGTACTACAACCCCAAGATGGCATTGGAATTTGGAATGTACCCCACAGCTATGATGTCATGTTAATTATTGCAAGATTGAATTCCTTGGTGCTTTATGTGAAAAGGGCTCATTTGTACATGTACAATCAGCTGTGTACATATACATACTACGTAATTATGTGTATGTACAATGCCATGTGTGCAATGCTGCTGTGGGCATGTTGTGTTCTGTTTTTATGCAAAACAAAAAGTTGGGCTCTATTAATATGTATCATGCTTCAGTGAGAGTGGTTATCTAGCTAAAGCAACATAGAGAGAGTGAAGTTATGTAAGGAATACTTGGACCTCCTGCTTCAATATAAATCCATGCCTATTTGAACAACTGAAGAATTATTTTTTCTGTACTAGATAATTAGGTAGAAAGACTTACATCTCTCTTACGTATTCTTAGGAAGGGGGAGATAAAAGTTTTGTGAATGAGACCAGAGACTTTCTCTGCCCGGGACATACACCCTCTGGCAAAACTAAACTCTACTATAATGACATGGCAACACTGATGTTCAACTCACAGGAGATTGCAATCAAGCAACTCTTCCATCGAAATGGCAAGTCATGATTCTCACATAAAGGCATAGCACCACTGCTGAAGTCATGTTACTGTCACATGCTTTACTAAAGTCACATGACAGTCATGTAATCTCATACTGTATAGCAGGTGCCTTCACTTTAATTACTCTATTGTAGTATGTGTTAAAGTCACATGACAGCCATATGATGTAGTGTGATCCCTTGTGCTTTCATCTACCCACTCTATTCATTGTAATATGTGTTTAATTCATATGACCATCACATGATGTAGTGTGATCATTGCAGGTGCCTTCACCCTACCCACTCTATTGATTCTCTTCATCGTGTATTTCTTCCTTGCCTGTTGGACTTATGGTGCCAGCATTCCTAGTGGACTATTCATCCCATGCTTAATGATAGGGGCAACGTATGGACGATTTTTGGCTACCATATTTGCGTAAGATGAGCTAACCTGCATTATTGTCTAGACACTAATTGAACCCCTCTATTCCCACCCTCTGAAAGAGAGATTTTTTATGAGTAAAAAGCCCACTTTATATAAATAATGCACTAACTATTGCTGGAAAATGCTGTTGTTTCCACAAACAGGTATTACATTCCTAAAGTAACAGAAATATTATATTTATGCTACCTTGCATTGTGTTTCATATTTCTAGCTATCTCAAGATGCTAAGTCCTTACTACTTTAATTGGCTAACTAGTATCTACCCTGGAACCTATGCTCTGATTGGTGCTGCCTCTTTTCTAGGGGGTGTGGTCCGGATGACCATTAGTCTGACTGTCATTCTAATCGAGTCGACTAATGAGATTGAGTATGGTCTGCCCATCATGCTCACTGTCATGGTAACCAAAATGCAGTCACATAGTGATCTTTATAGTGACATGTAATGGTCATCACATTAGTGATGGACTGAAAAATTTGGTGGATATATTTTTGTGGGTAAAGTAATGTTGCCAAATACATTTGGTGGATAAAATTTTCATTCGTCAGTTTTCATCTGTGGAAAAGGAGCCATTGTTTTATTCCATAGGTTGCCAAGTGGGTGGGAGACTTTTTCAACCACGGTCTCTATGACACTCACATTCAACTCAAAAAGACTCCCTTTCTTGAATGGGAATCACCTAACCAACTCGACAAACTCATTGCCGAAGATGTCATGAATTCCTCTGGGTGTAAACTGTCCTACCTCTACCCAATCACACGTGTTCGCTCCATTGAGAGACTCCTGCGTACCACAGCACACAGTGCCTTTCCTGTAGTCACACCCATCAATTCCATTCCGATACTACCAAAGAACATTAATTCAGAGCACATCCCTCAATTGTATGCACGTGCCTCCATCTTAGGAAATCCAGAACCAAAATCCCCAACCAGAATCCGAAATCCTGATCCAAGGGAATTTGGAAACAGTAGGAGAGGATTGGCTCCCTCTCGGGATGATGATGATGGTAGGATGTTTTCAAAGAGTTACACGCTTCCTCAACATCGACACCGACACCGACACCGGCACCAGCAAGGTTAAGGATAGTGATGTAGCTATATAAGTATTCCCAATACTACCAGCAATTTATAATGAGCTACAGTACTATTAAAATGGGTACTCATTTTAGGATTTTCTACCATCAACAATAGCAAGCTACCCTCACAATATCATGTAAATATAGCTAATAGTCATTGTTATCATTTTGTTTTCTGCTTTTACGCTAAGAACAAGAATGATTGTGCCTGTTAATAGTAGTGACAAGGTATGATATAATTCCTCACATAGGCGAGAGTAAGGAAGACAAGGGTGAGGAGAATAAACTGGTTTTTCGAGGTCTGATCCTTCGGCACCAGTTGGTCATGTTGCTGAAAAATAAAGTATTCTTCAATCAAAGTGATGGGGTCAGTATTCAACTACCCTATAATTATTACTGAAATTTCAAAAGTAAAGTGTTTTCAGAAGCAGGAAGTTTAATTATCCTTCTAATAAAATGGTACTGTTTCTGAAATCAAATTTTGTGAACAATAAAAATGTGTCTTGAAAATTTCCAGAATTTCAGTAGTAACTCATTAGTAATACCCATCATCTAATTCTAATTAAACCACCATCTAATTCTAATTAAACCACCATGGTATTCTATATCTTTTCAGTCAGCCTCTCAGAGGGAGATAGACCATGCCACCCTCACTGCTGAATATCCTAGATATTCAGATGTTTTTTCTCTGTCACTGTCAGAAACAGAAAGAAACATGCTAATGGTATATGTCTGCTAAAATGTATTTGCCATAGTTAACCACTGCCATAATCTGTAGGACTTGTCTCTTTACATGAATCCAAGTCCATATACTATCTCTAAGATTGCACCACTGCCACAAGTGTTTAATCTTTTCCGTACCATGGGTCTGCGCCACCTTCCAGTCATTCAAGAGTCGGGCATTGTAAGCATGCACACTATCAGAGCAATATTATTTATAGGAGTTAGTTGTCCTATTCATGCAATGCAACATTTGGTTTCAATGAACTTCTGTTTCTACTCTTTTATTTTATTGTGTTTGGTTTTGTTTTTGTTTTTGTCCCCCCCCCCCCCCCCCCTTGAAACAAGTGAATTGTGAATTTGTTTTTTCCTATGGATCTTAAATAAAAGATGCCTAGGTCTCTACATATTGTTATGCTAAATACATAACAGGCTGTGTTGTCCAAAAACATTCTCAGACATGTATCTGACCACATCATATTACATACAGATAAGGCTATATAGTGGAACCCCTCTATTTTAACTAATGAGGACACCTTTGTATTAAGGACACTTGGGTATGTCCCAAATAACATAAATGAGGCCACCCCCCTAATCAGGACAGTTTAATTTGTCCCAAGGTGTCTAGAATAGAGGTTCCACAGTAACGTTAAAGTACATAGACTATAAGCTAATTTTAGACATTTTGGAGAACTCTTGCTCAAACTAAATGTGCTCTATCCAAGAGCACTATCAGCTGATGGCAAGTGACTTATGATGGCCATTAACGGTAATCAATAATAATATTGCAGGTAGCAGGTATTATCACAAGACACGATCTAACTCATGAGATACTCCATGAAATACGACATCACAAGAAGAGAAGAGAGAAACAGGAGACATTATCAAATTCTATGAGAAATGAGCAGTTTAGATCACTTAATGGATATGAAACAATCACTGCCTCAGATTCTGACTAATAGCTAGCTAGTTGTGTTTTAACTATAATTTTATTTATCCAAATAATGATTTTTGTAATGGCTAACTAATTTTTATTCCTGACTGATTGTAGAGGTCCACTATTTGCCAGCACAATTCTGTACACTATAATAGTGTTGCTGCACCTAATGCTGTAACCCTATAATAGACAAAAAATAATCAAGGAATTCGAATTTGTAATGTCTCATTTTAGGGATGTAGGCTAGGTGTTCCTTTCTGCTGACCTCTGGCTACAATCATTTTACATGTGGAACCTCAGTTATGTGAACCCTATAGACTGGCACTAGTCTGTATAAGTAAAACTTCCCTATACATGAGACAGTGTTCCATTCTGTGTATATATAGCAAATTGGCAATGAATATCATTATTTTCATCAATTAACTGTACATAATAATAACCCTTAAACTACCACAGCTGTAGCAGTAAACTCAGAGAGGTACAAGTTGCCAAAACGATGCACTCGATCTTCCCTCGGCATCGACCGAGAGCTCATTTGAAGGGATGACTGCATTCGAATGCATGTCCTCCTCAATCTTGCTTTCTCCGGTGCCAGTGCACCTTCGCTTTGTGGGAGGACCACATTCATTGAATTTGGATCTGCATAGGTAGGCAGGTCGCACTCTTTATAATGTTTCAGCAGCAAGAATGTTCGCTGCGGCACTTGCATCTCTGTCTAAAAAGTATTTGGTTCTTCCCTTGCTCAGGGCACATTGCTGAGATTGGCAAAAGAGCCTTGATTGCGACTGCTTTCCCTTTCTTGTTATGTAGCTTCTCAGCACCTCATGACAAGTTTTCGATATGTTCAGAATTCATCTAGCTACAGTTTTCACTTTGAACCTTTTCAACAAGATCGTCATTATACCCTTTACTGGAGATGGCAAGCAACCCTTCATCTGGTCCTTTCTTGACTAGTTCCCGTAATATTATAATATTATTATGCAATCAGTCCGTAGGTGTTGGCTATTCTGTTAACGAGGAGACTCTCACTGGATTTTCTGTGGCTGTACAGTCTGAATTTCCAGTTCCTCCATTTTCTCAGCATGTAGAACTCTTTGGTTCTGTTGTCACAATCTGCCTTGCATTTCAGGTACTCCCCGTACTTGAATGCATTGTTGGTTCTGTGACTATGTTCAACCAGTTTCTCCTCCTGCTCGTATCTGGCCAGCCTGCTCTCAACACGTCTCTGTTTTGCCGTGTATCTGAGTCTTACTCCTCGCTCATCCACCATGGTTGCTATGTTTTTTTTCCTGGATCTAGACCAACACTGAAGGAAGGAGGATCTCCCAAATCTTGATCCTTTGTGATAAAAGTTACAAATAATAATAGTGGTTTTAACAGGTTACATTAAGTGTAGTTACCAATGGCATCAGGCCATAAATGACCAATTTCTGTTTATATGTACATAATATTAATAAGTGACATTGCAGTTTTAACACAAAACTGTAAGTATCTATAGTCATTACTCTTCCTTATTCACTGCTTCCAATTTCTGTTCAATGAAATATAATAAGTGACATTTTGTATAACAAGTGGTGCAGTTTTAACACAAAACCATTATAATCATTATAGTCATTATAGTCATTACTCTTCCTTATTCACTGCTTCCAATTTCTGTAACATTAATATAAATATAATAAATATAATTATAAATAATTTATTATAATTTCTGTAACATTTCAGCATGATATTAATTATTTCACCTACCATGTATTTCCCTTTACCATCTGATACAGACCTTGCTTCTTCATTTCTTCCGCATAATCCACAGCAAACACCTAAAAAAACACGGTTTACCAGTCATAGCCACCCCCTCACAAGAATAGCTTATAAACTGATTTGACATGTCAGTTACAAGGGATCAAAACCTTTGGGATTTATAGTAATCACCCTGGGAATACAATAAAGTTAATAGCTGTCACCCTCCATTATAATTCACTGGTGGTCACCCTTGGGATGCAATGAGTTAAGGGTTGTCACCCTGTCCCATCATAACCCACTGGTGGTCACCCTTCATAGAATACAATGAGTTATAAGGGATGTCACTCTGTTCCCTTGCCTATTAAAGGTCACTCTTAGGATACCTCAGGCCTGATACAGATGAACATACCATTCATTTCCTTTTTATGATTGTATTTCCTCCCCGTCACAAATCCCTGAATGAGCAGTCCTGCCACAACGAGGATGACAAACAATGGTACAATACTCCACGAGTACCAACAGGGCTTGATCCCAGATCGATGCTCAGCAAATAGGAACAAGAAATATATCATGCTGCCCAGCTCCAGGAAATAGTCCAATCCCCAGATTATCAGTAATCCTCCAAGGATAGATGTCCCCAATATGAAGACCCACTTCTGAACCTTCAGAGCAATGAAGCCAACCACAGCACCCATAATAATAGCCGCAATTATCGGTACATAAAAATGCTCACTGAAAAATGGGATATCTATCGATGCTAAAATAAACCATGCAACAAGGAATCCTATGCTTGCTCCTGCAAGGAAGATTCCAATGTAATAGATGCAGATGGTAAGAAAGCCTGCTAGTATTCCCACAATGATCGCTGCACCTAATGCAATGTAGAGTATCCAATGTTCAGAACGAGAGTGGGTAAGAGCACTGATAAGAAGATAAGCAATGGAGAAGCCAATGAGAAAACCAATGAGGAAGAGGACAATCTTCATCAAACGGTAACCTATGTGTTAAGTGTTAAACAGTGAAATCACCCTTGGGACATGTCTATTCTTCTAAAGACATTATATACAACAATTAAACTGTTATGTTAATACTTAAAGTGGATCCCATAACATTGGGACTTGAGATATAGACTTTCAGTTTCTATTAATTTGCAAGAACTATATTGAACATTATCAAAACTGATAATATAATCAGTGAATTTAGTAGAGTGGAACTGGACATAATAATTGTTATTAGGACATGAAAGTGGAGGGGGACCAGTAGCGGTAAAGTTCTTTTAATGTTAATACACATGCAGTCATTTGGAACATAGCCAAGTGTTCTCAAGAGCTTTTCTGATTAGAGGGCTGTCAGGGACTATTTATTATTGGGTTCCACTGTATAGAGAGGTGCCCATTTCAGGAGGTCGGAATAGAGGGGTTCCACTATAACATAATACAGAGAGATGCCCTTATTTCAGGGAGTTAGCACAGAGGAGTGCCACACACAGGTGTCCTCGTTTCAATTTCACTGTTAGTCTTATACTCTGTAATACAATGACTTACCAAAGAATCCAAACACTACTCCCAAAATAACCATAACAGCTGATAAAATGAGAGGGATGTGAAAGTAGAAATGTCTATTATTCTTAACAATGTCACATTCCAGTCCACTAGTCAACACATAGTCAACATTGATAGGTATGTGGCCAGACAGGTCCCTAAGGACATTGGTAAGTTTGTTATGCGATTCGTTCCAGAAGCTTCTCAGACCTGTATCAGCTTTATTTGCTACATCACCTAGAATAGTGTTATTGCCATTGGCACCAGAATCAGTCTCATTGGAACCAGTTTCACTATCCTCAAAGTATTGCCTGGAGTTGTCTGAAGTTGTTGTACAGCAGAAAATTAGACCAAGTAATAGCAGTAGTGATAATGGAAGCTGTTCAATCAAGATTATTAATATCACATATTAAATTTGGCAGCTAATTCTAGCTAAGGACAACTATCAATTCAAGATTATTAAGATCACACATTAATTCTATATTATAATAGCTAAGAACAGCTAGTATTATGATACCAGTTAGCCACTAACCCAGATATAGCTATTTCAGGAACCCTTTTCCCCTAGCTAGCTTTGCTATTGCTAACACTTGTCCGAGTTCTTAAAATAAATCTTTACCATACCTTGTTTCGGCCAGGGTTGCTCCCCGTAGTCATGTTCGCTATACCTCTCGTTCTCCGCTATCAAAACAGCCCTAACAGTTCATTTATATAGCTACACAGTACACTACTAGCTAATGTGTGTGTATATTGTGTGTGTAATGTGTGTGTGTGTGTGTTGTAGGAAGTGGGCGGGGTTCATGAATTTACGTACCAATTAATACTGAGCCACTAATATAGCTAGCTATATCTATTATTATCACCATTATAGATGCCATGTAGTAGTTATAAGTACATGGAACCCCTCTATTCCAATCACCTGAAATGAGGACAGCACTGATCAGTGGCAGATCCGGGGGATATTATCGTAGAAATTTTGAAGGGGGGGAGTCATATGAGACATGCATTCATGCTTGCCTATTTCTCATAATTATTCAATACAATTATAAAATTAGATTAGGAAAAAGCATTATTAATGAATAAAGTCATTCTTCTTGGAAATGGTGGCATAAATAAGTCAATCATAGCAAAGAGGAATATTCTTGTGAACAAACAACAGAAGTAGAGCATTGAGCTGGTCTTGGCCCATCATGAACAACTTGGGAGCCTTTATGTGCTTGAGGGCTGAGTTTGCTCTTTCAACTGTAGCAACAGTTACTGGAGCTATATTGACAAGATATGAAAGATTGTAGCTATAACTTTTGTGAAAAAATTGGATGTTTTAGAAAGTGATGTAGGAAGTCCTTCAGATAGAGACTTTAAACTTCTTGAATTTGTTGAACTGAATACAACACACAGAGAGGTGTCAGTCTGTAGCTGCTTTGCTCAATGACTGAACTTTTGTCTTTTGAATGATCTGTCCAGGCACACTATAGTGTAACTCCTTGTTCTGACTCCCTGAAATAAGGATGCCACCATATCAGATATGACTTCACCTCCTGAAAATAAGACACCACACAAATCAGGAGGCCCTGAATCATATAACCTAGTGCACACAACAGATTTATGCAAAATTGCTTGGGAGAGAGCACATGCCAGGCTCTCTATGTAAAATACAATGTTTTAATCACTGTGCTAGCAGCCACACACAAAACTGTGTTTGTTAATATATGAACTTATTATGCCACAACATTGAAAAAGGGGGGCGATCTGCCTGTGACAACCTTGACACTTGGATTTATTAGCTACAACCAACAGCTATGTTATTATAGAGGCCACCCCTCTAACCAGGACACATTAGTTTGTTCCAGAGTTCCTCAGAGCCTCCAAGTAGTAGCTAACTTTAGATATGCATACCAAAATAAACAATTTTTGCTTATTTTGGCCCTGGTTTGCATACACATGTTATTATGAACAAGCTACGTTGCTAGCCCTGTTTTTATAGTGCATGTTTCTTTCATGAATTTCTTTGCAGCAATCAGTAAGGACCTTGCCTTGAGGATTTAGCTATCACGCGGCTTAGCTATCTGGATCATGTGATCACATGCATGCATGATAACCATATGTGATGCAAGTTAGAAATTCTGTAGCTCTAGCTGGTGTTGCCAGTAGCTAAATGTACCAAATACGCAAGCTACACAGTGCTCTATGTCAGAGGTTGCTTTTTTGCTTATTTTGTGTCACATTTGCTTACTTGCTTATTGACCTTGACTTTTGCATATAAATATGCGACAATGCTTTACTTGGAGGCACTGGAACTTCCTGGAAGACTGCAGTTCCATGTATATCATTCTCCTCAAATGACAGATGTCACTTATACTATTCAATAAAGTCAGCTGGCGAGACTGGAGTGGGGAAATACTACTGTGCTGCTATATATAATTATAGTGAGCAGAGCTGACAACATCACTAGGATCAAGTCAGCAGTGTTGGTAATTATGGAGCCATGTGATTTAATGTCAGTTTAAAGACAACATATAATAATTGTGCATAGGCATGGCTACTGCAGCAGTGCTCTAAAGTTTATTTGGGTTGACCTGGCACCACGAATATTTGCAATAACTTGCTAAATTTTCATCTGATTTCAAAATTTCAAACACCAACAGTTAACTAATTATCATAGAATTTTTCTGATATCTTTTATAAGGTTCTATGCCTTACCAGTCAAAAGTTAGCTGTATGTCCCATAAGCAAAGTACAGAGCATTCCATTCCGCGCGGAATGTGGTGAGCGTTCAATTCCAGCAGTTTAGCTTCAATATACGGGTGTAGTTACCCGCACATACCTTCATCCACTAGTATTTTGCTAAATCAACTAATGATGCACTACTACGTAATCACACTCTACCGCTACTACTTACTTCCGTGGGCAAGTGAACGCGAATAGACTTTTAGTGTGCTTTTTTTTTTCTTCTTTTTTTTTTTTGCAAAAATCTAGCCAGCCAGGTTTGAACTATAGAACTATTTTCATCAATGAAACTAAATGACTACAGACTATAGCTGCTATGTTCTATAAACTAAACTACATTGTACAACATAATACAGTTTGCTACAAGTCTAAGACTAAATGCTTCGCTCTATAGCTAGCTAACTACATAGTGTTAGGAGTACTGGTGAGGGGATACTTCAGAGTGAAACACTGAGATGACACGTCTCTCTCTCTGCTTGGGCTGTGACCTGACCAGGGTTGAGTGGGACTTAGTAAGGTGACATGTTTGGATCCAGAACCTTTGGGTTGGGCAGGGGAGGTACTTGGACATATCTGGCTTAAATCAGGCTGTTGGTAAGGCAGACTACTTCGGAGATTATGGATGGATTTTTCATGTTCCTGTGCCAAAACACTCTGCCTCTGCTTATAATCATCCCAGTTAGTTTCCAGTAGTTTAACCTGTTCATAAAAAAATTTTGACTCAACATCTCTTATTTAGCTACAACTATAGGACAGATTTCAGAAGGCTCTAAAGAATTTACCTAACACCAAACTGCTAAAATCGATCATCCCACATTTTACCCCTCCCATCCAATAGGTCTATGGGAGTTTTTAATCCTTTTAATCCAGATGCTTCAACTTCCTATAGTGAGTCTTACTCACTTTTGCTTCCAGTTTTGGGATGGTTCTCCTGTAATTTTGCTCCCTTGCTGTCCATTCAGCCTCCTTTAAGTCCTTGCTTCTCTGTAATTCACTCACTTCAAGTGACAAACTCTCCATCCTTTATACATAATAGCAACACATGTCCAGTGATAGTAATACTAAAGATTCCTTCTAGCTACAGAGGGCTAACCTTTTTTCCAAGTTTTTCTCCTTTTCTTCAGCACTAGACTTGAGTTCTCTCAGAGTTTTCCTCAATTCTAGGTTTTGTTTAGAGCTGACAATGAGAGTCTGGTCCAATTCTGATTTCTGTTTCTGCTGAGATGTCATCAACACATTCAATCTCTGACTTTGGTCATTAGCTTCTCTCAGCTCCACTTTCAGGTGCATGTTTTCTTCTCTAACAGCATGTAACTCATTTTGGAGAAGTTTCTTCTCACTTTCCAGGTTGCTGCAGAGGTCATTGGCCATCTGCTTTCCTTTGATGGCTGCTTTTAAGTCTTCTTCAATGTGCTTAATATGAGAGCTTAGTTGTTCTTTGTCTTGGATCAAAGTCACAATCTTCTTATCCAAATCTTTCTTCTCACTTTCCTTTTCCTGCAGTTTCATCTCCACATTCTGAAGTTTTGACATCAGCTCAGCATCATTGGAAACTGACTGCTCAAGCTGCTGAATAGTATTTTGGAGTTTGATCTTCTCAATGTTACTTTCGAGCTGACTACAGGTGAGGCTACGGAGTTTGTCTTCAACAAATTCATGTTCCTTTTTCATCTCACTCAACTCTTTGTTCAAGTTTTGCACTTTTGTGTTTAGAGAGATTTTCTGATTTTGAGCATCCAGAAGATTTTCTTCAAGCTGTTTGATTTTTTCCAGCAAACTCTCTTCATTTCTTAAGGTAGAGTTTGCATCTCTCCTGCTTTCTTCAGTGTTTAATGATTTTAGTTGCATGTCAGCTTCTCTAAATGACTGTTCACTTGTTACCAGCTTTTGCTGGAGACGGAAAATATCAGCTTCTTTGATTTCCTGGGAAGATTGGAGAGTGGCAATAAGGGCTTTTTGCTTAGTGATGGTTTCTTGTTGTTGCTTAGCCTTTATCTCCAGTTCTATAGAACGTGTGGCATGTTTTTTACAATTAATTTCACTGCAAACTTGAGAGCTTTTTAACTTCTTTAAATTTGCTTCCTTCCCTTTCATTTCTGTTATATGGGTATCAACTTTCTGTCGCAAGCTGGTGACTTCGTGTTCCAATTGTTCCTTGCTTAGTTTCAACATTTCAATAGTTTTGTTCAGGGTTCTATTTGTAGATTCAAACTCGTCACGCTTCCTGGACACAGCTGCAAAGCTTTCTTGTAGAGATGATAAGGATGAATGAAGTGGATTTATACGAGCTTGGAGGGATGCCTTCTCATCTTCAAGATGGCCAATCTTCTTTTCAAGATTTGTTGTCATTTGTAACATATTTTCTTTCAATTTTTGAGAAAGAGTGACTTGTTTTTGAAGGTCAAGAATTGCACTCCGCACAGAATTAGGATCAATAATGGCATTTCTATGCCCTTGTATATCACCATTGAAACTGGACTGCAGGGAAGAGGGCAAACTATCACCTACACCACTCTCACCTTTAGAGACATCCTTTGGTGAGAATGATAATTGTAAACCATCATCTTCATCATTATATTGTGGAACTATGTCAAGAGTGCCTCTCAAGATAGCAATAAGTTCAGCATATTTTGATTGTAGGTCTTTTCGTTGAGTTTCGGACTGTTTAAGTTCAGCTGAGAGGGAAGATGTCTGACCAAAAGAAGCATTCAACTTTGCATCAGTGTCATAAACTTTATCCTGAGTTTCCAAGAGAGAGATTTTCAAGCGGTTAATCTCTTCTTTGAGTGTGTCTCGGACACTCTTCAGCTCAGAAACTTGAGACTGTAGCTCACTCCTTATAGCAGCATCAGTTTGGCCTTGTAAACGCAAACTCTCCTGTACCTTGACGAGATTTAAACTCAGCTCATTCCTCTCTCGTTCAAGGTTTGTCACTCTCTGCCATAAACTAGATATCTCTGTGTTCTTCAATTGGTTGGATTTAGTAGCTACTTTAAGCTTGTTTAACAAAGTAGTATGATCATTCGCAAGTTCTTCTTTCTGTTTTTTGAGGCGAGATACTTTTTCATGTGCTGACTTAAAATCCAACTGGAATGTTGTTTTCTGTTGTTCCGAGTTAGTCAATGTGGCTTGCAACTCAGCATGATCTGAAACTAACTTTGCATGCAAATTTTCAACTTTTGTCAACATGCTATGTGCAGCTGAAGCGTCACTTTCGAACATGTTACGAGCTTCTTCAGATTTAATAAGTCTAGTTTCAAGACTGGCTACCATTTCGTTTATCTTGATTAAGTCTTTTTCCATGGAAGTGAGACTCTGCCGAAATTCACGACAACCACTGTGGAGTTCCATCTTCTCTGCCATGGCAACATCAAGTTGTTTCTGCAATTCTGTCGCCTTTTTCTGTAGCGTGTCTCTCTGTCCTTCTAGTTTCTTAATTGTCATCAGTGAATCATTATAATATGATTCATACTGAGAAGCACTCTGTGAGGACTCCTTTAGCATGTCTTTCAGTGACTCAGTCTGCTCTGCAGCTTCTCTTTTCACCCCATCAAGCTTGTTCTGAAGTTTCTGTACGCACCTTTCAGCAGTGGAGAGTTCAGACTCTAATCGTCGAGCATTGATAGCAGAGGTGTCAAGTTGATCCCTTTGCTCAGCAGTAATTTTGGTGGATTTCTCATACTGAGATCGAGATTCGTTGCATTTCTCTTCAAACATATTTTGGAGTTTTTTTATTTGCTTTGATAAGATTGATTTTTCCTCTTCAAACTGGCCTGTAACAAACTCTTTCTCTTTCATTAATCTGGCTGCTTGTTCTTTGCCAGTTTTTGATATGGATTCTATCTCTTCCTTAAGTTGGGTCACTTCAGTATTATGGTGTTCATCCATCTGCATCATTTCATTATCATGAGTATCCTTCAAGTCTTGGATCTTCTGCTTTGATGCAGCTTTCTCTTTCACCATGGCAGCTTCAAGTTCTGCTCTGACTTCCTTAGCTTGAATAAAGGAATTCTTCAGCTCTGTGTCTTTCAGATTCAGTATACGACTGATTTCTTCCTCCTTTTCTCTCAGTAGTTTGTCCTTTTCAGCGACAAGTTCGTACTTTTCTTGTTGAAGAGAGAAATTGGTTTCTTCCAGCTTATTCTTAGTTGCATCTAGAGCAACTATTTTGTCTTCTAGTTCTTTTGTTTTCACTTCTAATCTTTCTTTTATAACTTGTGATGAACCCAACCTTTCCTCTGCAACTCTTAAGAACTCTTGCAGCTTAGTGTTCTCAGTATTTACGTTTACTTTGTCTCTAACTAAGTCTACATTCTCTTGTACCAACTTTAATCTTATATTGTTAAGTTTTCCACGCTGTATTTGCACTTCAGCAAGAGCGTGTTTAGTCTTCCCAAGAGCTTCATTCAAAGCTGCAACTTCAGTTTTCAGACAATCTCTCTCACTTATAATATCACTTCGGAAATTCTCAGACTCATCTAGACTTTTATCAAGCTGTCCCACTTGTTCACTAAGCTGAATATTGGTGTTTTTCAATTTCTGTAACTCGTCTTCATTCTCAATTGCTTTCTTCTCAAGAACAACATTCTCTTCATCCAACTTGACTTTTCTATCTGTAGCTTCTTGTAGGGACTTAGTAAGTTGACGCTTATCAGATTCAAGGTTTCTGTTGATGGTTTTCAACTTCTCTAGAGTAGTAACAGCAACTGTTTCAGAGTCTCTCACTGATTTTAATTCTAACTGGAGAGCTTCTTTTTCCATCTGGAATGAAGTAATTTGGGTATTGAGCTTTGATAATTCTTGCTCCAGCCCTTGCTTAGTGGATTCCAGCTCTGAAATCCTATCACGAAGAGTGTTTGCCTCTTCCTCCACATTCTTGAACTGCATTTCAAGCTTCTTAGAACTGTTGCATTTGCTGTTGAGTTCCAACTCTTGAGACTGCATGTCTTCTTTAACTTTCTCCAACTCAAATCTTCAATTGAATAATTACCTCAATCTTTACCGGTTTATTAAATACTGCTCACCAACTTACCTCATTTTGCTCATAGAATTTTGAAGATGAAAGTTACTAGACTGCATTTTTTCATTCTCCAGTATTGCTGCATTCAGACGAGCTGTGTTCTCCACTAAATCATGTTCTGATTCCATCTTCTTGCTAAATGTATTGACAATAATTTAACATTATCTACCCCACTTAAATAAATAAATAAATAAATAAATAAATAAATAAATAAATACCTGTTAGCATCTTCCAATTGCTTCTCTAATTCTTTCTTAGCCCTTTTCAGTTCCAGAAGACCATTGTTACTACAATAAATAGTGTATTATCATAGGGAAACAGACAGCATTATTTTAAATTCAGTAGTTGTTGTATTATCAAGTTTTATTATGAGGAAACACCTTTAACTGCATAACAGTAGTGAATACAGTAAAAGTAAGATTTATGATGCTGTGCTGCCATTACAAACTACTCTGGCTATCAATAGTTAGATTGTGCTATTCTCACCAAGAATCAAGTTCTTCCTTCAACATCTTGTTAGAGGCAGTGTGAGCTTTGATCTCATCATCTACCTCAATCAAGCGATTACCTTGGCTGTCTAACTGTGTATGGAGGGAAGTCACTTCAGATTTCAAACCCTATACAATGAAATCTTCATCAATCTGAATTAACTCCTGTAGTTACATTCAATGTATGCATTATATCTCCTGGAAGCTTGTATATATACATTGCTCCATTAGTTAGCTATAGTGATAGCTACTGATCTTGCTATATAGCCACACAGGTTACCGACTTTGAGGTTTTGGGTATGTTACATAAGTAGGATCACACTGACCTCAATAGTGGTATCTCTAGAGTTAATGCCACATTTCACAACAGAAATAGCCCAGTCTCGCATTCGCTTTGCATCCTCAGTTGTTTCATACATTTTTGGCTGTAGTGGGAACTTCTGCTGGTGTTGGTGGTCTGGGTTAAAAAGTTGGTCCTCTTCTGGTGAGAAGATTGTAACAATGGTATTAATACAAGACTTCAGTATATCCATGTCTTTATTCAATTGAGAGAGATCCATTTGAGTGACAACCAACTGTTCTGCAAGATTACTCTTTCCATATTGCTGTAATTATTATACACATCACAGACCTGTTCTAGAATTTCATGTAACTTACAAGTTCTGCTTTCGATGACTCTAAGTTATTGATAAGTTCTGTCCTCTCTTCGCATATGTGCTTGCTCTCCTTTAGACTGGTATCTAAACTACCAAGTTCCTGCTTGAAATTGGTCACAATTAACTGATGCTTGGTCCTCAGGGCTTCATACTGAACAGTCAGATTTGACATCTCAGTTGATAACTGCAATATGTACACATGAATTTATATAGCAAACACTAGTGTGTGTGTCACTAACATCAGTCAATTCTTGGTCCTTTTGTTGTCGTTCCAGTTGTAACATCTCGTTGGACGCTGTCAGGTCCCTTGTTTCAGCTTCCACACAAGCTAAAATCTGTGCAGACACTAACTCCAGATCATTTCGAGAGTCAATTAATTCCCTATAATAACAAAACTCATTAGTAATAAATATCTTGTGTTGGCTTTTTACTTTTTAACAGAAAATGAAAGTTTGGAAAATTGACTCTTCACATTGGCTATATTTCGGAGTAAAGTTGAAAGACTCATCTTTTGAGACTCCAATGACTCATTTGTTTTGTTTTCAATAGTTTCTCTCCAATATATTTCTCTCTCTTCCAACTTGGACTGGCTTTCTTTCCATCTGAATGTCAGCTGATGCACATCATCCATAAGCCTCTTATTTGTCTCCTGGCTTTCCCTTAGTTGATCACGTAACTTTTGATTGTTAGCAGCTAGTTCAGCAATACTACAGAGAAATTTATAGTAATATATATTGATAATGTAATATTCAGTGCTTCACATTTGCTGCTGTTCTCCTTCAAGTTGTCTGTTTTGAGATTCCTTTTCCAGTTGAGCTAACTTCTTTTTCATCTCTGCATATACACTTCCTTCAGGGACTATTCCCCTCTCTGATAAAAGCATCTCCATTTCCAGGCATTTTTGCTGATAGTCATTGACCTATTAGTCATAATATCATGATTATTATTTATCAGTCATGCAAACCAGCTAAATAATTAAATATATATACCCTCTTTTCAAAGAGATTAAGCTGTTCCTTTTGCCTGTCATGACCATCTTGGTATGCCCTCAAGTGGAGTTCATGTGTGTTCTCCTTTTCATCCAGACATTTTTTTAATCGATCCACCTCCTGCAGAAGATTCTCTTCTTTTAGCTTGAATTCTTCAACAAGTTCTTCAAGTTTGACCACTTTCTCAATCTGTGAAGGTACCATATAGAATAATTAAATGTGGGGATTTTAATCTGGCAAGTATTTAGCTTATAATTATAACAGCCAATTTATGATAAGAGAAGTTCACACAAATCATGGCCGTAGAAAGTAAATTTTGAGTGGTGGGACCACTGTCCTAGATCATTAAATTTACAACCTTGGAGGGGGGGTAATTAAAAGTGGTGGGGAAATTGCCCCTTCGACCATGCCCTTCCTATGGCCTTGCAAATAATAACTATTTTAACATAGTAGAACCCCTCATCCGTGGGATAAAATACTTCATAATAATGTCCTGATTAGGCAGGTTTTAGGAAAGAAAGTTTAGCTACTTGATGTATAACCAGAAGGATTCTACTAAAAGGAGAAATCTTAAATGAGCTCTCTTGCCTTTTCAGAAACAGCAATGTATTTGGTACTTAATTCACGATAATGTCTCCTGGATTCACTTAAATCAGCTTGTGTATTGTCCAACTCCTTTAGAAGCTTGCTGTTCTCCTGTGAGAGGGAGTTAGCAAGGAAGGGGTGGTCCTGCTGGGTGCTGATAGCAGGTGAAAGTGTCTCTTTGATAATCTCTCGGATCCTCATGGGAATATAGACTGAGCTAGTTTCATCCTCTTTCATCACAGAAATGGATTTGTCTTTTTGAATATTTTCACATGTTTCTTCTAATTTCTATTGTATAGTAGCTAAATGTATTATTTATTCTGAAATAAAGACCCCCATAATTAGAGACACTTTAAACAGTACTTAATTAATAAGTTTTAGGTCAGATAAACTCTTTTCTACTACAGTAGATTTCAGTCTATAAGTAGCCATGAAAACTCACTAGACACACCTGTTTATCCATTTTATAAGTGGTGACCGAAAATTTTTACACCTCAAGCATTTCTATATTTTAGCACTTATGTTTGCAAATATACTATTTTAGCTGTGAATACACAAAATAATAAATTTGCACTCCAGGATCTGTAAATAAGTGTAAAGAAGAACTTTCACACCTCCGGAAATTTCTATACTCTTGGTTATAAACATTTACCTTGTAGCTATTATCTACTGTTATTGAAATTCAATGATAGTTTCCTTGTTATAGCTATATATACCCCCAAGACTTTAGCTCTATATTTTTCAGTGCACCATAATCATTATTAGATAAAACAGCAGTGTATAGTGCATTGTTACATATTGCAGCATTACACATTTAAATTAGCTAGACAACTTTATATTTTGACTGCTAGCTAAGTAAGCTATTATGGATGCTTCAAACCTGGATGAGATCTTCAACCCTTGCATCCTTTGCAAGGCAATCAAAGTGCAAGACATTGCCATCAGCCATTCCATCCACCAGATAGGATGCTCAATCTTACTGAGAATGCCAGATTGAGTGCTATTGATTCTCTACCTCTGTTCTATGCAGAGCTAGAGACGGATAATATTTACCGCTGCTCTTCGCTTTATAGTGCGCGCGCATGGGGCGTGGTTAAGTATTTACTACGCATGCGCATCCTGCATAGTTTTATCACACAATAATAATAGTTTGGGGGGGTTTTTTTGCCTTGAAGATGTAGTGTGCAGGTATTGAGCTGCATGGACATAATCCTCCAACTGACTGTCCTCTAATACCACACCATTAGCTATGTAATGCATGTAGATGTAAGCAACCCTGACATTTGTGCTTGATCATGTGATCCAGTCTTTGACTTATAGGAGAGTATACTGGCAGCCTCATACTTTAATACCTACATAATTATAATATTTTCTTCTTTTCCAATAAGGTACAATAAACTGACCAAACATCAGAGGGTTTCACTATCGCTATTGCTAAAATGTGGAATCCCTCTATTTTGTCCTAATAAGAGGGGTGGCCTCAGTTATATCCTCATTTCAGGGGGTTGGAATAGAAGGATTCCATGTAATATAGCTAATAGTTAATACACTTAGCTAAAACATGTACACACTACAAACTAAGACACCATAAAACATACCTCCAATGAACCATAATACAACTTCATCCTGTGAGAATGTTGCATATAGACTGTTATCACTGTATGCAACCATTACCTCTATAGAGTGTAGTTATAGATCATGCATCCAAAGGTGTTCCTCTTCCAGTCATGGAACTGTGACTAACTTTCATGTATCACAAGGTAGAGTAACCATAGGGAATGTTCTATATTATTATAGTTAATACAACTAATGTCCTCTCCTTCTGTAATCTATGCAGCATTCATCTTACTTACCTCCAGCAAGCCACGCTGTCCATTAGCTATTGTAGTGGCTAGCTAGCTAGCTGGTAGCATCTAGGTAGGAACTTGTCTAGCAGGTCAAGCATTCTGTCTGACTACTTTTTCTTCAATAATACTAATATTCATTAATAGTTAAAAACAAAAAAACAAAACAAAACAAAACAAAAAACAAAACAAAACATATAAACCATACACACCAAAGAATTTAAAATTTGTAGGTTTGGGAATGGTAAGTACGTATCACACAAAGTGGGTGTGATCCCAAGCATTAACATGTACCATAAAATTTCCTTCTAAAGGGCCTAACATAACAAAGTTGCCAAGGAAAAGCCTTTAAAAAAACATATTTTGAGCACTTGACTTCATAATTATATAGACACTAGTGGCAGTTCAATACTATCTATCTAGCTAAACTTGTAAACCACTGAAACAATGGGTTGCCCTATAATTATACCATTATACCAAAGCTATAAGAAGTTTAGCTTACCTAGTGCTTACATTATTCTTAAGTTCCTCTTCTTCAACAAAATATAACGATGGTGGCTAAATAACATAGCTCTTTGTCACATGATGAGATTTTGACCATGTTTGCCCATTTTGTTACAGTACCTACTTTACAAATATGATTGTACTAATGATTCATAAGTGGAAAAGGAATAATTTGAAGGAAAGTGGTCGTGACCAACTTTGTTTTCTTTCTTTTTTCATCATGTGACAGGCTATGATTATTTCAAAGCCTGTCCAGTCAGATAAAAGAAAATGTGTAGCTTTGGTTCATGATAATGTAATATGAGTACCACTCATAACACATTTTTAGAACATTGATGCTATTACCCGTGATATAATATTGGAGGGAGCAGTCTACATTAAACTTACGATGACATTCATGTGTATCAGGATCTCCTCTCATATCATTGGGACAAGTAATATAGCATTCATTTTCATAGTAGTAGTTACAGCATCGATCTGCACTATCAACGAAAATACACTTCTTTTGACCTTCATTACACACACTGTGACAAGCTGAAAGTGACAACATACCATTTTCTACTATGATTTATAGAAAATATATCCTATTTGCTGAAGATAACAAGCTATAGTTCATTAGCTATAATGTACCTCAGCAAATTGGATACCAAGAAATATAGGCTTACGAACACAGAAGGTAACTGGATCACTTGGATATAATGATGATTCTTCTGGATCGATGCATGCCCCACATTCTTCCTTCATTGTTGAAAAATTGGCTAGAGGAACTTTTCCAGAGTGGACAGTTCCAAGGACATTAAAAGGAGGGGAATAGGTGTTATCTGCTGAACGGCATGCAAAATTGAACTGTTGCACTACAATCACGCTGGTACGTAAGTCTCCACCAGGGCAACTTGGTCCCAAGCACTCAAATTCCACTACCACTGAGACAATGCCAATAGTGTTTTGTAAATATCCTATGACCTCACACACCACATGAAATCTTATAATTCGCACAAAAGGTGGGTCACTCCCATCAGCTTTTATAAATGAACTTGATACAATTCCATCTTTGCTTACTTCATTTGTTTTTCCCAACATAGAAATTTCCATTGGTGCACAAGCACCAATATCGTATGTTAAATCAGTTTTCTTCGGATTACAAACTATTAACAAGGTGACTGCTGCCACAGATAGCCACAAAATATAATTTTTCAACATCTATAAAATAAAGTCAGTTCTACTACTATCTTATCACCATAGTTCTGTTGTTGCACTAGGTATAAACATGCATCTTATTTTGAATCAAAATACCTATGCGCATGCGCATGCGGTATGCATTCTATTTTTGTAATCGTCATAGAGACTCTGCTGTAGATTAGTAGGCCTAGTACATGTGAGGCACCAGAGGCAGCCAGATTTGTACACCCCAATTACTAAGGGCAATTAATTTTTACAGAGGAGTCACTTGAGTAACCTGGAGGACCAGGTAACAGCTGCCTTGAATCCCTGGGTGTTTCTATGTGTAAATTTCTTACATTATGTCTATTACATCTGTAATATACCTGTAATATTCAATAATATATAATAAGATTACTGTAAGATTACTGTAATATGCCATAATATACAATAAGAATACTGTAAGGAAATTTACACATAGAAGCACCCGAATCCCTGGTGAAGGAATGTCAGGAGCTTGTATTTACAAATTGTGAAAGCTGTTTCTTGTTGTACTACAACGAATGCAATCAGTGAGCATTCCTTTACTGCCATCAAAAATTACCTCAGATACAACAATGCACCAGGAAAGACTGAATGCACTGATGTGATGTCCTCAACTTTCAGTGTCTAGCTAGGACTCACAACTTAGGCTAGCTATAGCTAACTCCAGTTTTGAATCTCTATGAAAAACTGATTATTGTGCACAGATCAATGATAAAGATTATTCATGATGACATCTAACTGAGCATGCTCATAACAGTAATGATAAATGACTAAGGTTCAGAGTTCACAAGTTATCATCAGTATATTACAACTGATGATAATGAATGTCCATAAAGATCTTACAGACCCTCTGGATTTATGTTATATAGCTAATGAATTTTCTAACACTGATTACAGTTTCCTAAATGAGTGTTATAATTTATACCTGTTGCTAAACTTATTAGGCATCCATGCAAATAGCAAATAAAATTTGCAATAGCTTCCATACTTCATGCAGGAGGGGGGCACATTTTCCTCCTGCACACAGGTGACCCTCTTCCCCTCACTGTGCTCTATGGCCAAAAGGTCTGCCTTTTGTCTCGTCCATGGTAAATTTACTGCTAGACCTATATATGTAGTGTATGTGTTATTATGCACTCCATGTGTGTCATTGCCTGTAATTTTCTATCAGGAAACTTGATGATTCAAGGTGTATTTACCTCTGCACTACCACAGTTAACCCTGCAACCTAGCTAGCTAGCTATATAAATCAATCTCCTGTTAGCTATTGGTTCTCTCTGCTTTCACTTAAATCTTGCAATACTTCTCCTTCAGTTCCCCCTTCAGCAATCACCTACTAACAGACTGTCTGTGAATAATATTGAGCCACCACAACCACGAATCTATCCTTTACATTTTTGTTAGGTGAATTACTGATCTCACCTACTGAGCATGCGCCTAGAGAGCTGGCAACATGTCAGTGTGTTACTAGCCGCTATTCTCTATGAGTACTGAGAGCGAGGAGATTGGTGGGGGCTGCTTTACAGATTCATTCAACTGCAACACCACGAGAACGAAGAACGTGGACCATATTTTAGGCTCCATCCCTACTCACTTTTCCATCGTTTCCTGTACCGTTTCTTGCCTTGGGTCTCTCCTCATTTTCTTCTCCTATTACAGCCTCAGAGAGATACGTAATGTTGCACAGAAGATAATCACATTATTAGCTATTGCAGATTTCTTCACTGCCTTTGGGTACTTGCTAGCTGACTGGAACTATTTATCCAACTCAAAGAACTGCTATACATTCCAGACAATATGCAAGATACAGAGTTTTATCACATCCTGGTCTTCTCTGTGTTCGTTTGGGTGGACATGTGCTCTAGCTCTACATTTTTATCTCCTCCTCCATGGAAAGAGAAGGTCCTCACTTTCATATCTGCTAGTCTGGGAGAATGTAGTGATATGGATCTCACCTTTATTAATCTTGTTGCCCCTCCTGATTTTGGATAAATTGGGTTATTCACCATTTGCTACTTCTAACTGGTGTTTCATCAAATCTAAGTATCATGAAGGTATTGATACAGAGGAGGTGATGTTGATCTTGGTGGGAGGAAAATTCTGGGAGATACTCAGTTACTGCTTTGTAATTGTCATGTATGCATTGACAACACGAAAGTTTCGAAAACATGTAAGTCTTACATTTTTTTTTTTTTTTTTTTTGTGCAAGTAGAGTTTGAAACAAAATGGGCACATGTAAAGTGAAACTCATCCCTTGAAATACCTTGTGAAATGATCCGGGCACTCCTTTTAGCAGTAATTAAATGGGGATTTAATATTAATATATTGTGCTAATTTTATCATCTCCAAAAAAAGTGTGTTGTTGTAAGGAGTCATTAGGGTCTTGTGCACTGTTATCAAAATCTTACGTGGGGAATGGCCCATATTTAATCTACAAATCATACTCTATACCATGCAGACAGTTACATACAGGAAAGTAGTCTCATAAGTACTACTATTATATATAGCTGTTTGTTTAAGTGTTAGAAGTGAAATAGCAGAGAATGTGTCCCCAAACAACAGGCCATAAATGGGAAAGTTAGCCTAGTGACTTTAACCAATTTATAATTTAACCCTCTGTTGTGCTGTAATTGGATTTAGATGCCCAGGAGTTCGAGTCTAGAACAACATCCTATCCTCTCTGAGGATGGAGTCAGAAATTACAACCAGACCACAGCACAGAATGATGCAAGGCTAGAAGTCAAGCAAAGGCTCCTTCTAATACCTCTCATGTTTATCCTACTGAGAATTTGGGGAACCATGCAGTTTTTCTACTCCTTGATCAAAAGTGGAAGTATACATAAAGGCTGTGTGTCTATAGCTGATGCTAAGACATTCTATGTGCTGGGAATAGCTCAGGTTTGTATATAATATATAGTTACAGTGAATGATGGGGGAAAGGAATCATCTCTCCATCACTTCCTAGAAACAGTAACACATACCCTGCAAAGATGCCTCAGAGTTATGAGGGAGGGAGAGCTATGAGAATATTTTTAACTTGGGTACAGCATTGAACCCCCACAATAATGTGTTATCTTTATAATTTCAGTCATGAGTTATTACATTGTACTAGTTTCATCATAAAGTGAAATTATTACAGCTGCACATGTGACTCTTGAGCATACACATCATGGGCTAACACAGCAAAAAGAAGTGTTTCATGTGGTCTAAAGCCTATAATAGTCTGTTGTGGTTCCAAGTGGAGGTGATTTCACCCAATAAGTCATATTATACTCATTAATTGCAGGCAGTTGGTGATGGAGGCCAGGGTTGGAGCAATGTCGTTCTCTACATCTTCCTCTCTCCTACAATTAGGAGACAATTGTTGTTTAATCCTCTCCTCAAGTGTCTGAATTTCTGTTCCAAGAAAACTGACCTTCTTATTAATAATGACATGCTCACAGTTGACAAGCCACATGGTGAGGGAAGGTATCTGAGTAACACAAGTGATATCAGTTCAAGAGGAGCAGAAGGATAATGTTAAACATGCCCCTACCAACTAAGAGACTCTCCTCTTCTACCCCTCCCCTATCCTTATCGCCCATAGTGTGGTCATTCATTATTATAATCCTTCATTGAATAATTTTACTCTATTGTAATTTAATGGGTAGATCTTTGTAGTAGAAAAACAAACCAAAAGTACTATAGCTGGCGCCAGAGTAGATCTTTGTAGTAGAAAAACAAACCAAAAGTACTATAGCTGGCACCAGAGTAGATCTTTGTAGTAGAAAAAAAAACCCATAGAGCCAGTGCTATAGATAGTAGTGGCAAATACAATGCTGAACCAGATGTATAATGGATCATCATGTGTGCAGTGATGATGGGGTAGGAAAAGGGAGTTCAAAGGGTGCTGCAGCAGCATTATTATTATTATTATTATTATTATTATTATATATATATATATATTTTTTTTTTTTTTTTTTTGTGGCTATGCCACATTATTTTATGGTAGCACCCCTTTATTCAAATCTGTTCCAGTTGACTTCCATTGCTTGTTTAACATGTTGGAACATGTTTATTAGTGGCCTTTTTATAATAATTATATGCCTTACATAGTTGCCCTCACCCCCTAAGGGTGAATTGCAGCACCCCTACCTCAAAATCATCTTCGTTCCCTCCCTCCCTACCTCTCCCCCTACCCCCCCCCCCCCAAACTTCCGACTTCAAGATATGTGAAGGTATATGTAGTGTAGTTATGTCAAAAATAGCACAACTAGGAGAAACACTCTATTACTAGTACGCTGTCCATGGGTGAAGACGAAATATTTTATATGTACTATTAATGTACTACTGTGTATTTTATATTTTATATGTACTCTCAACATAGTAGCTACACTATTATTACCGAAACTGCTGTCCACTCATTTTCACTAGTGTCCATGAATGCTAATCCATTCCTACATTCCACTTCCAAGAATAACTTGTCCTTGGGACAAGTATATAACAACCAACTTTCAGAAGGGGATAACAAAACAGGTCAAAGGTCAATATGACATCCCGAATAAACACCCCACGACAGGTCCCAATGAGCAGACATTTGCTGGCCTACTTATGGCTTCTCTCATGCTGATACTGCTATATATACCAATCTACTACACACAGAACTAAAGATCAAAGGAAGTCCTCCCTGTGGGGACCACAACTCACTTCTGATGCAAAAAAATAAAGGTAGATGGCTGAAGTGAATAATGGGAAAGAGTTAAGGGATAAGATTCCACAAACAATTCTTTGACATTAGAAGATTCTTTTTACTAAAATAATTTTGATGATATATAAGACATTATATAGATGATAGCTAAAGGCATTAGCCATGTCAAACCGCTGATACGTCTACAGCTATATCATCAACTCTGACCCCATTATGTATCTCTGGCATGACAATTATATCATTCTGAGTGGAGCTGGACGTTCCATTGGTGAGCATGTCACAAGCTCCAGGTTGTTCTATGTGTACACTCTGATCTGAGAAGTGCTTGCTATCCATCCCACAGACTTTAGGAGGTGGTCTCCGCTGAGCTGTAGGTATGAAAATATCTTTCTATCTACGATTCTACGCGGGGAATAATTATAATATACCCAACTAATAAAAGAGAGACAAAAGTGTGGTTTTGTTTAAATATATCGTTGTTTACGTACTATATTAAAGTTATAAGAGTGGACTAAATTAATGTTCTTTATTGTATTTTCAAAAACCTAAGGTGCAGTTGTTACAACATTCCATCACACACACACACACACACACACACACACACACACACACACACACACACACACACACACACACACACACACACACACACACACACACACACACACACACACACACACGGGGGTGGTGTGGGGGGTGGGTGGGGGGTTGGGATAGATAATTATTATTATAGCATAATAAAGCCACATTGTTATTACAGGTAACATTTCAGGGTTTCATTTGGGAGGGAGGAGAAGCAGAGGGCGAGGAATTTATCCCTTCTTGCAGATCATAAAATATTTAGATTAATGAAAATTGCCCCCTTAATTTTAGAACCCCTTCCTTTCCTGGATTTTCTAAATGAATCGCTGCTACTCTGTGGACTTTATTTTTGTAACCAAAATGCAAAGGAGTTTTCTACACAGCATTGAAGCAGTACCTATCATTTCAATCTTCTTCTTTATTCTTTCCTGTCTGAGTGCTAGCACTTCTGGATCATCTATACTCCCAACAATCTCCCTCTGACAACGTTTGAGAGCAGCAAGAACATTGTTTGGGAGGTGGTCATCCACCATGCCACGATCAACAGCTATCACACAGAGATCTTCTCCACTCAAATAACGAAGGCTCAGTGTGTCAGGATAGCAGTAATGGAAGAGCCTATATCATTTCAATACGTAGAACCTCTGATAAAGTACTCTCCAAAAAAAGGACAACTTGTACAAAGGACAACTAATAATGTACTATCTGGTTTAAATTAACCTCTGAGATAGGGACAGCCTCCCTACAAGGGGTAGTAGACTTGATCCCAATGTGTCCTTTATTGAGAGGAGTTCAATGCTACTCTCTCTATACAGTGTTTTTATGTTAGAGTATACCCTAACACTCACCATGGTCTCTTTGAGTATCGAACTCCAATGTGTAGGATTCTACCTGGTGGGAAGGCAGCAATCAGTTCTCCTTCCTCCACACCTTTCACAAAGCTATGCAGGGAGTCTTTGGTCAAACTTTGGCTAAACCTGGAGTTACAATAACTGTTGTTACCATGCCATTTCCATAACATTGCCATGGTATAGGTATAGGTGGTCTGTGGCACTATCAATGGTGTGGATTACTATAACTATGTATCTGTCATAGCTCTTGGTATTTGTTGCCATGGTATTGTTTGCCACAGCAGTAAAATCTATTACTGTGTTTTTAGGTCAGATGATGGTAAATGGGTTATAATAATACAAACTATGACAATTTGCCATAGGCTTCTGACAACTGAAAAGCATAGTTAGTGTGTAAAACTAATCAGTGGTTAACAAGATATGAGCAGCCCTTGAAAACTCTATTATGGTAGTTCAAATGAGGTAGGAAGTGGGGAGGGGGAAATTACCCCACTAGTCTCTTTCTCTGTATAACTGTACCATGCACAATTGCACATTTAGAATGTAAGGAGAGGCAGGCTCCAGCCTAGGATGTACATAAAGAGATGTTATGAAGATGTGCCTTCTAAGAAAATGGTATAATTAATTCCTCTTAGATATACACATGTCCCTTGGGAGATGGGGGTGGAATGCAGCAAGCAGTAACACAATTACTCTTTAACAAAAAGTGATCTTTTCCTAGCAGATCTCTTGTTTTCAATAATTTGCTGAGCAACATCAGCAAGAGAGAGCTTCTGATGGTTCTTCTTCTTTGACTGGATAATTGCTTCCCCTTGAGGATACTTTGACTCTGAGTTAAGCTCCTCGAGAATTTCATCAACTGACATATCAGGGTCTTCATTATTCTTACAGAGACATTGAAGGATTTTACGTGGGAGATGGTCCATGAACTGAGGACGAAAAATAATTTGGAACTTTGAGCGATGAGACTTATTAATGAGGTAGTTTATCTTCCTTTTAAGGAAGAGAAGCGAACGGAAGGTGACCCTGTGGGTGAATAAACCACATGTAAGTGAGAACCTAAAGGGAAAATACTGATTATTATCATAACACACAAAAAATGGAGACAGCCCAATGCATAGTAGCTAACAGCTCTGATTATTAATTATTTTAAGCCATAGTGTTGTGTCATGTATTATAAATAAGGTGTTACTATTATTAGCCACAGTATTAATAAAGCTATTTTAAGGTGTTACTATTATAAGCAACAGCATTATGTATGAGCTGGTTCAAGAAACAATCCATTCACATTATGTAACTGTGAAAGAATGCATGCCATACAGTCTTATAGAGTGACATTACTAAAACTAGTGACATAATGATGCTATGATTTTTTACATTACCAAAGCTATTACCAACATTATACCTTGGTATCATGTCATTCCCAAGAACAACAGCAGTAATAAAATCTCTTGAGTAAACTGCAAGAGGCAAACTGCAGGAGAGTGTTAGTAAGTAAACTGTGAGTACCATTATTAGAGTTAGCTACAATAATTATAAGATTACAGTAATTCTGGAAACCTTCTTGCTATTATAATGAGTCTGTAATCAAATTTTTCATAATTATGAAAATTAGAAAATTTTCCCAATTACGCTAGTAATAATAAGCACACAAAACTTCAAAAAAACAGTATCTGTGAAAATTTTATCTCTCTATGATAGCCTTCTACCATAATAATATTCCATGGGGAGAGAATGTGCAGTACATGTACCTGAAGATGCATCCAGGAGGAGAGAATACATAGCATTCAAGATCTGGATAATAAGGTTTTAAGATGACACTCAGTACACTTGCCACGCCTGCTCCCAGTGAGTGTCCCGTGAGGACTAAATGGTAATCTCTAAACTCTTTCTTGGAGAACTCTCTCTCCAAGAGGTTTTTTGTCTCTATTTCTTTGTAAATGAGTTTTGCTGTTGTGTATATCCCCTGGGTAGTGAACAGACAGTTATAATGATGGAGGTATTCCAATCACCTCATAACTATTTAGCTAGCAATACTAGGGAGACATGAATTGGGAATGAGGAAATCTGAATTCCATATAACCAACCCCTTCTTCCTACTAGACCTATCCTTACCTACTCATGACCTGATTACTCATATATCAGGGGGTTAGGGAGATGATTTTGAGGTATTTGAGGTAGGGGTGCTGCAACTGACAGTTGGAGAGGGGGGCATAATTATCATAAAAGGCCACAAAAAAACAACAACAGAAATCAAACTCTAATAAATTATGAAAACTTTCCAGGATTAGTGGAAATAAACATGTTGTTCCAACATGTTGAGGCAATGGACATGTACACAAGTCAACTGGAACAGACTTGAATAAAGGAGTGCTACTAAAAAAGAAATGCAACAACGCATGCCATTGGCACAAACTATGGGACTACAGCACCCTTTGAACCCCCCTTTCCTACCCTCTTTTATATAACTACTTCACCAGAAACCTATACTCACAATGTGCATAAATTGCTTCCCATCAACCTCAGGATTCTGATATTCCTCTTCTACTTCTTTCATGGAGATGCTCAAATCTGTCAGTGCATCTTTAATTGATAGAGTCCCCCTCACTGTCAATACTATTGCCTTCCTACTTCGATCACAGCAGATACTGAATGGTGCTTTAAAGACCTATAATAGATTAGAACAACATATTATGGTGTAATTTTGCATGCTAATTATTTTTAGAACAAGAGGGGAATACCCATGGAAATATCCCTATACGTAGTACCTCATTTTCATAGGAGACATATAATACTTGGGATTCCGGGATTTGTGACCGGAGTCGAATGGTCCCTAACCCACTCATACAGCAGTTGTCATTAACCACACGAGGGAAATCATCTTCTACTGTGGGATGTGCCATGGGATGGCAGCATCGGAAATTACAGGCAAGGCTAGAGAAAGATGGAAAGAAAAATGTTAACTATCTAGTTATTAGATGATAAACTCTGAAACAAACCAACGAACAAAACTGTGCAGTCAAGCTCTGAGACAATAATCATCTATCTACAAAGGACAATGGGGAATTTCTGACTGTGTCTGTTACTTGGAGATTCACTCTACACTATAATAGCACCATCTCTTATGCTAGCTATGATACACTCACCATGTGACTGAGCAAATCTGGCATACTCCACAGCAGGGTTTGTCAAAGACATGAAGAGGCCACCCATATATTCCCATTGCATAGTTCATGTAATGTTCCAGTTCTCCTATCAACAATTTTTCCTCCTAATAATATATTTGATTAGAGTGGAGTATCTCTATTAAAGATACTGCAATAGGACCTTGGAAATGTTGATTAATTCAAAGGTTTAATATATATAGAGGGATTGCTCTAAGAAAGCATGTGTATTTTATCCCTTGAAATTAGGCCCTTTAATTCACTTTAATCTGTCCCAAGGTGTCCAGAATAGCTGTACCTTACTTAATCTCACGGTATTATTAATCTATAAGCCACAGAATACTTACTGGTATAGCTGGATTAAACTCCTTTCCTTCTTCTCTTAGGTAACTGTTTGGGATATGGTCTGCTGGCATGTGCTTAAAGGTCACCTTTAAGTAAAACATCAAATACTTGATGGCTTCATAATAATTTACCAAGAATATTATTGATTAAATCTTATGACTATGGGAATGAACATAACAGCCTATAGAACCTTTTTCTTTCAAAATGCACACATACCTCTTTTAGATCACCATAGAAGCAAGGACACCTCACACCTTGTTCCTGGCAGCAAGGTTTCTGATTTCTGGCCTTCTTCTGGTAACGACTGAGAAGAAACAGTCCTGCAACTAAATCAGTAACAACTCTGTCATCATTGGTGAAAAGTGTATGGAAAGCAAGCGCCATTTCACGCATGGCTGTCCTCCGAGATCGGTTTCCGTTACTGTCCAAACAGCATAAACTATTACGAAGCTTTCTTAAGACTTTGCTATAACCAATATGGCTACGATGCAGTTTACCCAATCGACTCTTCTTGGCATACATAATATCTCCTTCATTTGCTTCTTCTACATCAACATCATGAATATGCCCTAAATCATGCATCACACTTGTAGTACAGCAGAATCCAAGGGGATCCAGATATATAGCAAATCCTATGGAGTAGACTGAAAGAATTACCAACAGTATGACCACTGTAACTTTGGCAAAAACTAATGGACCATCATGACATGTTGATGCACCTGTTGTTGGACTGAATACCACAAATGTGCAAAAAATGACGGTGATAGATTCTAAAATAAAGGTACCGATTCTTAGAAACAGCCAACATGGAAGCATCTTTCTTTTCTTTGTGTCCATGATACCTCCCTTGATACTGATGGAGAAGATGATGGTTTCATTGATCATAGCAAGAGTCAAGATGAAGATTAGAGCAAAGAGAGAGCCATAGAGGATAGGGGGGACGCTGGTCTTGGCCATCTCAGGACAGTCATCAAAGTATAAATAGATGAGCACTCCAACGATGAAACTTACACTGATTAAATTAATGAGCAAAATAGTGAAATCACACCCACTCACACTCACTCACACCCACACAAACACAGTAGCCTCACCTCCAGGCTCACTTTTTTTTTGTTATTTGGATAACTACATAATAAAGCTATGCTCACAGGTAAAAGACAACAAAATAACTAGCTAATGCATTAATATGCTAGTGTCATAATAAAGAGGGCTTATTTGAGAGTGTGAACTAGGATGAGGCTACATTCAAGGATACTGGTGGTGCTGGTGACCTTACAAAATTACAGAATATTCAGTTCACAGACAGCGTGTCTTCCCTCGTGTCTACTACATTAGCATTAGGTGTAATATCATCTAGCCACAGTCTAACAGACAGCCCCACCCTTGCGCAAACACTAAAGTACTGCTAATAGCTAAGATTCACCTCACTAATCGAATCAAGACTGCAAAGAGAGCTGGGAGCACAAAGTCATCACTTCCAACGTTCCACCTTATACCGCATGTTCTCATTGGAGGCATTTTTAAGTCAACCGACTTACACTTGCAGCGTACAACCTTGACAAATATATTATTATGTTATAAGAACTTTCACCCCACCAAAATAAATAACAATAATAAATATTATTGCTATGAATTTCATTATCTATTTGTTTTTCTTAGATTGGAGTTCATAAAATTCAGCCAGCCTCTTCCTCTGGTAGGTGTTCATGGATACCTGGGGTCTCTTTGATTGTAGAAATTTGATAGCTTGTGCTGGAGTGTATCCATAATCCTGCATTTAGATAATAATTATTCACAAGAATCTCTCTATCTGAAATTAGGACACTCTTTTAGTCTGGATACAATGGTACCACTCATAACCCAACTTTCTGGAGTGGTGGATTCAATCCAAAGGGATTTCCCTGGGTCAAAAATGACCACTTATTGCAACAAAGATTTTTTTTTAACTGTTCATACACACAAAAATGTGCTCTATACCTCCCCCAGAACCTAATGAGGGGGAAGCATATTAATTAGGTTGAGACTTTAAGACCAAAGGGGGTCCATCACCCCAAAAATGGAAAAAAATATTACTATTATGACTGTAGATCATCAAGATACATTGTACAACAGTGAAACTCTCCAATTATGCACACAGACACCAATACAGGGAGTTGAAGTCATCCTATACCTGCTACATTCACCAGGATTTGTCACTTCCTGACAAACTGTCTCATAACTCTGCAACTGATCATCAGAATTTTTTTCAAATTTTCACAATTAGAATTATACTATTACATCAGCCTAATTCCACAATAAGTGCAGATTGTGCCGTATGTAACTGATATAGCTATTTTAGTGCGTGTAGGCTTGATTTACCTGAAAACAGATTTCAAGATCCGTGCCTTTACGTGAGGTCAAAGACGTTTGTTCAGTTGTGGCGTTGTTTTCTTTCTCGCTTGTTCTGGCATGCCTCTCTGGCATGCCTCGCTCCAAGCAGGCTCTATTGAGGCGTAAGAAGCTAAGGCCTCCCCCCAGGAATGCTGTGGAGTCTACTCCAGTAAGTGGTGAGACTGCCACTGAGAGAAGTAAGACTGCTTCTGAGAAGAAGCTTGGTTTGTTTATACCTAATCTTTTCAGGGAGAGACCTATTGAAAAGGATTGACATCCCATGTGGTTCTATCCCCCCAGAACTGCCTTCATAGTTCTTCTCACATTGGTGCTTATGCTTCCAAATGACACACTCTGGGGTCTGTTCTATCCCCTCCCACAGCCAACACCCTTGGCATTCCTTGGACGTGACATGTAAGTCCAACACCTTGCCTGTCTCATGGGCAATTACGGAGACGGCACCATACAAGGAGGTGAACCCCTGTTTTTGCCATGATCTATCACAGCTCACAAGGATGTCAGCAATCTCCCCCATGCAACACCACAATTGTAATGCTGCCTCACTTCCTCCCATGCTCACAGCATGCTGTCATATGACTGCTGCAAGCACTTTCTCATGACATGCTTTGAATGCTCCAAATACACCCTCTGTGTGATGGGAGGTGGCAAATCCATCACTGTGCATAGCATATCTAGGCTAGGATGGGTTCCACCAACACACTTGTTTGCAAGAATAGATTTCAGCAAACTGCTGTGTGGAACCCACCTTTGCAAACGGGATGGGGGTCTTGCTGGAACAACTAACACAGAACAAGTATGGGTAGGTAACTAATCCCACTCTATATCCATCCTCCCTGTACTCCACAGGGCCCTTCCCACACTCCCAACACACACACCTCTCTAACAATGCTGCCTGAAGGCCTTGTACTTCCAGGATCCTTGCTCCTCTTCCACACAAAGTCTCCATATCCCCAGCAAATTCATCCACATTCATCACATCACTGTCACTCCCAAACAAAAGATAAATACCTCATTTCAGACGGGGATAGCAAATCCCATGCCCTGATCTTAGAGCAACAGCCATATGGTTCTTCTTGTGTAGTAGAAAAAAAGGACTGCATTGGCCATGTGCATAAATGCATGGGCAATGCACTTCTTGAGCTGAAGCGACGTATGCGTGGTCAGAAGTTGGAAGATGGAAAGACCATTGGGGGTAAAGGACGGCTAACCAAAGATGTCATAGAATCCCTCCAAAATTACTATGAGAAGGCTATATGGGATAACATAGGTGATGTGAATGCCATGATGAAGGCTGTCCAAGCCACCCTCCTCTACAAAAACTCCACTGATGAGGCCCCACGCCACCACCTGTGTGACCCTTCTTGGTGCAAATATTTGCAGGCAAGGAGGAGTTCCATCACAAGGACAGCATTCCTGATGCGATAGTGAAGGAACTAAGGCCCATATACAAATACCTTGGGGGTAGGAGTTTGCTGGAAAAGTGTAAGGATGGTTACACCCAGAATGCTAATGAGTCTATTCATGTGAAGGCTAAAAGGAGGAGGAAGGGTCTGAACAAGGCATTGATGAAGAAGGAGGGGGTGATGTATGCTCCAGGGGCTTTTGGAGCGGATCAGCCAGGTCCTAGTGGGTGTGGGGGATCTGATGCAATCATCTCAAGCTGGGCTGGGTGGGAAGGGGAAGAAGTGCCCCATTGATGATTCTGATGATGATCAGCTGTGGCCCTCCTCTTGTGATGATCAAGCTGAGGCTGGGGCTGGAGGAGCTGGGAAAGGGAAAGGAAAGGCTGGAGGTGGCGGGGTTTGGAAGGGGAAGGAATCAGCCCAGGCAAGTGTGATTGTTGTTTTGTGAATGTTGTTGCTGGCACACAGTTATTGACCGGTTCATGGTTCATGCTACGGCATGCAGTTATGCACAGTGTGTGCTTTTTATGTGTATTATGTGTTTTTATGTTGACTGTTGTGCCCAGCATGTGTGTCCCCCATGTGTTGTCGGGCAAAATCCAGCTATACCTACGTGGCGCCAGATGGTAACAGGAGACTACGTGGTCATCTGGCTAACATAGCTGGTACATCATTCTGAGTGTTATATTTCTTCTTCTAGTTGCATCGTGATGTCTAGTGCATCATTTTGGTATGTTTTTATGGGCATTTCCCTCCATTTTCAGGCGTTTAGTTCAACCGTAGAATAGCCAACTTTGTAATGCTTGTTTCCAAAAGTTGACTTTTTTGTCCTTGGGGCAGTTCTAGTTGCTTCACGTTGGGTGATGTCATATATATTCTGAATCCTCTCAATGAGATCTACAAAATGACATGCTTTTTTTATTTAGTATGATCTGAATGTGACAGAGATAAAGCTGAATTTGGCCAAATATTTTTGTACACTCCACAGAAAATACATAAATACACTAATTCACAAAAGCTCTCCCTGTTTTGTAGTCCATACTTAGAACTTCTCCTGTGGTAAGTTGTAAGACCACACAGTACACTCAGCAGGAGTTAGAGCTGCCCCAGTGGTAAAATGGTTGGTCACTTATCTGGCTTATGGAGCAGAGCAGACCCCTACAACTCCAGCAAATGGTAGTTATATAGCTATATCTATTGGTAAACAGCATACAAGGTTTGAGACAAAAATTCTAAACTAGGAAGGAACAGTGATTAAATTTAGAACAACATTTTTTTTGGGGGGGGGGGGAGGGGGGGAAAGGACCCCCTTAAGACCAATATACCAACAAAATAAAGTCCATTTGCTTCACTACCATTGTCTTCTGTTCTGCATCTATGAAAAGCACAACTATTCACTCTCTGCATAAGATCACAATGGAGCTAATTAATACTCTAATACTCTAATTAGCAATTAACCTTTAACCTTAGGGATCTGCGGTTAAACCTATTATCAGCAACTCTTACTGAAAAAGGTTGCAACAAAGCTAAAGTCTATTTGGGTTGACCTGGCACCACGAATATTTGCAATAACTTGCTAAATTTTCATCTGCTTTCAAAATTTCAAGCACCAACAGTTAACTAATTAGCTATCGTAGAATATTTCTGATATATTTTATAAGGTTCTATGCCTTACCAGTCAAAAGTTAGCTGTATGTCCCATAAGCAAAGTACAGAGCATTCCATTAACCGCGCGGAATGTGGTGTGCGTTATTTAGCTTAATTCCAGCAGTTTAGATCAATATACTGGTGTAGCAGTAACACGTGGTTTGGCTTCATTTACCCGCACATACCATCATCCACAAGTATTTTGCTAAATCAACTAATGATGCACTACTACGTAATCACACTCGACAAGTGAATGCGAATAGACTTTAGTGAAACAAGAAAGGTCAATATTTGCATACCAGGGCAACAAATACATCAGGAACGTAGGTGAAAATATTGTCACCCTGGGGAAGTGATTCTTGGGCTGCTGCCTGTTACTGTGTAAATTTGCCAGTCTTTGATCTTCATGCTGCAGACGCAATATACCATCACATAAGTAACCAGTATATTGCACCACAACAGTAACTCCTGATGGAATACTTCAAATCTTCAAGGCCTTCATGGTCTGAGATGATGCAATTGTGCATAAAGGCGATCATCCTGAAATGTCATCCATTATGTTTCTTCCTATGATTGATATGAATCCCAGTGATGTCACATGTATCTCCTGTGTACTCAAGTTCTTTGCTGAGAATTCCAAGTGTTATAATGCTACTCTTCACCAACCACTTTGGTGGAAAGCTCTTATGATTGTGGACACAGAGCCTGTTGATAGCCATCTGGAAATGAACTTCCTTAAGTCGGCCATCTCATGCCTGCTTCTGGACTACAACAGATTCTAGAGTCAGTATATGCTCCTAATGCAGTTGTTCACTTGCAGGCAATTGCCAGAGCAGTGTGAACACATCTGCTTGTTGATGTAGCACTCAATGGTTTATTGCTAGCTAATGCTTTGGGAGTGCCTCTACTTCCACTGTCAAAGGTGAGGCAGATGAAACTATCTCTGGCAGAGACAGGGACCTGGATGAAGCTTATACCATCTATGAGAAACTAACGGAGGAAACAGTATCTGTAGGTGAAGTATGCAGCACAGATGTTATCCAGAAAACTATTTTAAAAGAAAAGATTGATTCCTAAAAGTCCTCTAGGACTGCTGCACTCTGGCTTCAGTATATGAATATGGTTGATATACTTTGCCAGTATAATTAGACTAGCTGAGCTGAGTGTACTGGCAATTGGACACTGCATCTTGAAGTTATATATTTCCAAAATGCTTCCCTACATAGATGCTTCTCTGGGCATAACCATTTACACAAAATCTGCATGGGTGTGGATGTCTCAGCTGGAAAAACAACGTTCAGACCATATTCAATATCAACATGCTAGGTACTACAAAGTTGGTAGAGAAAAAATACAAGACATATCTATCATGCAGTTAAAGCAGCTTCTGTGTTGATTGGTGATGATACTGATCTGCTAATTCTCATATAATACCATACAAGCTTAGCTTGTTTTTGAAACCAGAGCCAAAGAAGACCACCAAGAATGCTTGGGTATGGAACATACATGCAGTTAAGAAGCAGTTAGGCCCTGATATTTGCAATTACATTATATTTTTAAATGCCATCCTTGGATGTGACACATCATAACCTTATGGGATTGGAAATGGAAAATCTCTCAAGGAAAGTTTAGAGAATGCAATCACTTCTATGACCTTGCAGAAGCCTAGCATCAGCCACTGCTGAAGAAATTTCAGTATACTAGTACATATGTATATGATGGTAAACCTGGAGAGTTGTATGATAAGTGTTTAATGTGAGAAAGTGGCAAGAAACACATCCCTCATTCAACCTCATACTCTACCACTAACACCAGCTGCAGCAAAGTCTTTGTGCACACTACCAAGTACAACAAAGGAAAAGAATAAAGGGTGGCAGAAGAATGGGGTAAAATTTTAGGTGTGAATTTTTCTGTATGGCTTCTAGAATTAGCACTCGGGATACATTCACCAGTGCAATGAAGACACTTTTTGGAATCAGCATGAATATATAGACCACTTACTTTCATGAGATAGCACGATGCAACTAGAGCACTCCTTCCCCTACCAGCCTTACAATGTATGTAAACGCATTCATTTCTCAGCTTATGTTCACTGATAACTTCCAAACCTTCCCTGATGGATGCGAGTGAAGGTGGCCGATAGTCAACAGTGGAGAACCAACTTCTTTCCACACCAATGTCATCCCATTCCTGCATGCACAAAAAAGAGCAAAAATGAAAGAGAATACACACTAAAGTTCATTTGGTTGGAAAAAAAAAAAAGAGTCATTGCATGAAATGTGGTTTAGTTATGCACCCAAGAGGCTAACTTGCAAGCCACATGGATTCTGCGTGGTCAATGGCATGCTGAGTACTTGAGTACCATGTTGAAATTATTAATGTACCTGGCCATAATTATGGGCTGTGGAATTAGGATGTCACAAGTAAATGGACAAGAAGCGTGCTTATGAACAACGTATTCGTGAAGTGGAACATGCCTCATTCACTCCTTTAGTCATGTCAGCTACTAGTGGTTGGGCTAAAGAAGCCACTAATTTTTATAAAAGATTGGCTTCACGTCTTGTTGATAAATGGGACCAACCATATAACCGCACTATGAACTGGCTACGATGTACTCTTTCCTACAGTTTGCTTATTCTATGTATACGTGGTACTAGGTCATCATGTGGAAATACCATCAAAGTCTCCCCTGTTGACCTGGTTTGTGCTGAAGCTAGTCTCCATGATTTTGAACTCTAAACCTTTTCATCTCAATTTTATTACATTATTGTATTATTGTTATTATTGTTATAGTAAATGCATGATACCTTTTTGGTATTTGTGAAGTAGTTAAGCTCAAATTCTTCATTGTATGACAACACAGCTCTTACATTTTCTTTTTCCACCAACTGTACACACAAGACATCAATAAAGCATGCACTATATATCACCTCCACATGCACATTCACAGTTTTCTCTACCTTCCTATCACCTCTTCTATCAGTTGGTGTAGTCAAGAAGGGGTTGTTGATTGTCCACACTCATTTTTGTAATAAGTGTAGCTAGCTAGCTGATTGTCCGCGATCAAATCTAACTGTAGAAGGGGATGCTTGAACACACAAAGCCCCTCCCATGCTACACCACTGGGATAGAGCATTATCTAACCATAGTAGCTACTCGATTAGCTATTGCCCTCACACCAAAAATAATTAGTGTTGTTGTTGCAGCTGTTTTTTGGGGTGGGGGTGGAGTTGTACATAGTACATGTACCTCCTTGGTCTGGCTTTTAAAAGGAATGGCCCCAAGGATGACGGTGGAATCAATTCTATCGTACCAGCGCCAGCTTGGACCTTCCATAAGAATCATGCGAAAAACTGAAGGAAAGTACCAAAGGCGAGAAACTCCCTTATAAAACAGGTGACTATCCAGCGTGCTCCAAAACCAGTTTATAGCGGCCTGGACAAAGCTTACCACGGTATTCATCCTTCTCGATCTCGGCGGCATGCAGCAGCATGGGTCGTTGCCTCTATTTAAAGAGCATCATTGTTGTTATAGGAAACCAATAAACATTGTCGCTAAAGAAAGGAATTTTGCGCCGCTTGTAGTTATGCCTCCAAAAAAGAAAGCAGGAAAGAAAGCAGGCAAAGGGGGGAAAAAGAAGAAGGGGAAGAAAAAGGATGGTAAGATTATGTCTTCAATAGAAGTCATGCAGGCATTGCTATGGCAATGGCAGCCACATCTTAGCTAAAAGTGACCCAATATGGTGTCATTGCCATGGTGAGAAAAAAGTTTGCATTTTCAACTCTTTTAATATTAATTGTTGCAGGAAATGATGAATTGAACATTGATGACATGTTCAAGCGTACAGTCCAGGAGGTGGACAGTCTAAAAGAGAGATTAGGTCAGACATTCATAATTAACACACCGTCCAAAATTAATGAGTAGTGTACCTCTCTATTCAAATCTAGGACATCCTAATTACTTAATCACAACTCCCCAAAATGAGGATACCCTCTATTCCAATATTGATATTAATGACATGTTTCCTACTTGCAGCGGAAAGACAGGCTTATGCTCGACGGTCACGGGCATCAGAGGAGATGATGAAAGACCGTATGTTGGAAGCCAAATCTCAGATGCAGGAAGAGAAGCTTAGCAAGAGAGAAATAACTTATGGTGAGACAGTTAATAACCATTGTATCATCCTGGAGGAACAGAATTCTAATTAGAGGGGTCTCATGAATTCAGTGTAATGATGTTACATTAGAAAGGCCATTGTACCCATTCCAGACCTGACCAGACAGTACAAGACCATGCAAGCACAACTGGAAGGAAAAGTAGAATACTTAGAGGCCCAGGTCAGGAGACTACAGACTTCTTTAGGTCAGTAAGATAACTCTCATCTCCATAAGAATGCATGGAATTGTGGGGGTGAGTGTGTTTGGAAATGAGTTACTTACAAAGAAACCTCTGAGCTTCCCACCCTCCAACCCCCTTCTTTAATTGAGGGTAATCTTTAATATCACCCATAGACCACACAGTTAGAGATCTGCATAAGGTAACAACAGAACGTGACCGTATAAAGATTGAACGAGAGCAAGAAGTGGAGAGTCTTCAAACCAAATTACTGGCATTGGAGAAATCATATGAGGCAATCCTTCAAGATGCTTTTGATGCACTAGCTCTAAAGATGGAGACTGCAAGACAAAAGTGGCACAATGAGTCAGACATTATTGAAAAAAGTACATTTTACATCTTGTCTGATTATAGAAAAGATCTAAAACCAGACAAATCATGATGATTTTCAAACACTTTTCACACAACACTATTATTAGCACACAGTGGAACCCCTCTATTTCAACACCTGAAATGAGGACACCAGTGGAAACCCTCTTTTCCAACCCTCTGAAATGGATTCCCAGGCCAAATAGCAGCTTGTGTGCTGTTAAATGAGGCCACCCCTCTAATCAGGACACTTTAAGGTGTCTGAAATGAGGTTACACAGTACTCATAAGTATTTGTGTGATTTTTGAGTTAGAAAAACTGGTAATAATAACATTAATGGGGGGGGAAACAGGACGGGACATGAAGGAGATTTGGAAGTGATTGGAAGTACCATTAGCTACTATATACCATCAAACTTTCTGCTACAAGGTATAAATTATTATAATTATTATTATTATGAGCATTAAAGTGATGAAGTAACCATTGCATTACAAATGAAAAGAAACAGAAATAAAAAAAAAACAAAAGAAAAACAAACAAAATGCCAATGCTGATAATAAATAATAAAATAATAATAACATCAATAATAATAATAATAATAATACACATAGCCCTATAATGAAAAATCTCACAATAATAATATATTATAGAAATACCAGTATACTGTATAATTATTATTCATCACTAATAATAAATTATTATTGTACAATATTATAATGCAAGAACTATATAGAGTTATTATAAGCACTATAATAAAAAATATTTAAAAAATGGAAAAAAAAAAAATATGACTAATCACACATGAATACTAATAGCACATATTCATATTTGCTACAACAAGGAGTGGACGTGAAGGTTCCGACTTAAAACAGACCTGACATCATTTGTGAATCTGAGAGCATCCAACATAGGTAGAAGGTCAAGTAGTGCTGTGTCATGTGGGTCCGAAAACCAGGATTTTATTGGAATTGCATTGTCTGATTCATAATAATAATAATAATAATAATAATAATAATAATAATAATAATAATAAAACTTAAGGACTGGTAAACTTCACTACTGAAAATCTCATAAGATAAGATATTTTACAATTTACTGATTTTATCTACAGAATTTAACACAAATAATGCCAATAATTTCACAGGGACAGTAATTTTTCATGCCTGTATGGTAGTAAGGACCTTTAATGAACTGCACCTGGGTTTCCTCTGTATGCTGCAGGTGAGTTGTCCAATATGAACACACTAGACATGTCTAGACAAACTGCTCCTAAATCTTTTGTATATCCATTCATGTCCATTGTACAGTGCTAAGATGAAAGCAATTATATCTCAATAATAAGACTACAGTCACCAATGTATACCGGTCACCAGTATATACCGGTCAGTATGGTCACCAGAGTATACCATAAAATTAATTTCGAAATTAAATTTATCAAGCAATAAAAATTTGAAATATTTCAACTAGAAAATTTAATCATGGTAAAAAATTTTTATACTCACTAACCCCTCCCTTGCCCCACCCTAACTCCTCCCTATCCCTCCCTTGCCCCACCCTAACCCTTAGGTTTATACCATTAGAAGTGAAGGACAAGTTGTAAAGATAAATATCTTGGTTTTGCTGATTTTCAATAATTTGTACATATCTCACACATTTTAGAGGGAACTATTGTATGAGTTCATTATCACCTCAACTATACCTTCACCCCAACTATACCTTATTCCAAATGCATCACCCCAACTATACCTTATTCCAATGCATCACCCCAACTATACCTTATTCCAAATGCATCACCCCAACTATACCTTATTCCAAATGCATCACCCCAACTATACCTTATTCCAAATGCATCACCCCAACTATACCTTATTCCAAATGCATCACCCCAACTATACCTTATTCCAATGCATCACCCCAACTATACCCTATTCCAAATGCATCACCCCAACTATACCCTATTCCAATGCATCACCCCAACTATACCTTATTCCAAATGCATCACCCCAACTATACCTTATTCCAAATGCATCACCCCAACTATACCTTATTCCAAATGCATCACCCCAACTATACCTTATTCCAAATGCATCACCCCAACTATACCTTATTCCAATACATCACCCCAACTATACCTCACCCCAACTTTACCTTATTCCAAATGCATCACCCCAACTATACCTTATTCCAATACATCACCCCAACTATACCTCACCCCAACTTTACCTTATTCCAAATGCATCACCCCAACTATACCTTATTCCAATGCATCACCCCAACTATACCTTATTCTAATGCATCACCCCAACTGTTGATCTCTCTCTTATTCTAATGCATCACCCCAACTGTTGATCTCTCTCTTATTCTAATGTATCAGCCCTTCAATGCTGCCCAAGAGATGGTTTTTCATCTAACTAGTGAACATGCAACTCACATACTTGTCGGAATAGCCGTCTTTGAAATATATTCCTGTCACTGTCCAATTTGTTAGCTACTGCCATCCCATACATCTGTGTGTGAAATAGAGAATTTGGGGCATTATATGAGATGTCATGTGATCTAGGTCACATGATAGGGGTTTGTATGCAAATACTAACCTCCATACTTGCTGTAAATATCACTAATTCATACCATTGGCTAATCTGTGGAAGAAAAGAAGAAAATATTTACCACATATTATTAAATAATTAAGTTATTAGTGTATAGCACTTTGTTATGGAGGAGCTCAGCTTTAGTGAATAGATCATCCTGAAGTTAACTACTCTTATGAGGCCAGAGGCCAGGTAAAATATAAATAGAGTTTTAATAGCCAAAGTTTTGGCAGATCTTCCTAATTCATGATGAAAGTTGAGTTCCTTCAAAATAAAGTGTTATATGGTATAGTATAACTTCTACTATCTGGATCTCAACTATTTGGAATAGGGTTCCGAATTCCATCAGCTTAATTGGCATAGCTAGCTGATTAAATGTGTGCTTATAGTACTAGAAGTTGCTGGAGGTATTCTTTCAACCGAACACAGCAATTCATTTACTCAATTACTTACTACAAAGACTATAAGCAGCTAAAGGATGATACAAATTTCCACTGATATACTCATTCAGCTTTCTAAAAACCTCCCAAGGACAAGATATTATAATATTAAGGTTTCACCATAGTAGTAAGAAGTTATATACCCTTCCTTCCTCCTTTGCTGTGATTAAATTTCATCTCCCTTCTTACTATATATTGGAGGAGCTCAACTTTTCATGTTTTTCACAAATTAGGAAAGATCCACCAAAATTTTGCCCTTGAAATTAATCTTGGATTTTCTTCTCCATTTACCTGGCCTCTGGCCTTGTGAAAGTTGTTTCATGAAAGCTTCAGGATAACCCATTCATGAAAGTTGAGCTCCTCAAAAATGTAGGAATATAATATGATTATTCATGATTTATATAGCTCAATGCTCGATACAAATCTTAGTTCTTATAATTGTCATCATTATTGCTATCTAATTAACCGACAGTAATAGAGAGTGTAGAAAACTGACCATAGACAGAAAGAAGTCTACGTGAGGTCTCTTGTGTACAAAGAATCTGACAGGATGGCACTCAATTCTGACCTAGTAATTAAATATAGACATAATATTATTATTAGAGGGTTAGTCAGTCTAAAAGATATTAACGAGCTATAAATGGTTAAAATCATTTCAGAAGGAGAACATTTGGTTAATGGGTGAAAATCATTTCATTTCAGAAAAGTGGGTGAAAATTGTTTCAGAAGGTTTTATTATTGAACTGCAAGGTCCCCTCCCCCCTTCCTCCTCCCTAACCCAGTCATTATTAATCCACTTGACTCCTTGGGATGGATTATGGATTGTCTGTGACTGAATTCGTGCTCACTCCATACAGTGTTATCTAGTTGACTTAGTGTATAAGAGGTAAAAGTGTTAGTGAAGAAATAGAGGGAGGGAGAGGGGTAGGAGACGAAGGGGTTAGTGAAGAAATAGGAGGGAAAGGAGTAGAAGTGAAGGGGTTAGTGAAGAAATAGGAGGGAAAGGAGTAGAAGTGAAGGGGTTAGTGAAGAAATAGAGGGGGGGGGGGGAAGGAGTAGGAGGCAAAGGGGTTAAATAGAGGGAGGGAAAGGAGTAGGAGGCGAAGGGGTTAGTGAAGAAATAAAGGCTAGGAGGCAAAGGGGTTAGTGAAAAAATAAAGGGAGGGAGACTGAGCAAAAGAGGTGTTAGAAGCCAGACATGTAACTGCAACTTTACACTTCTTCTAAAACTATTACTTCACTTACTCTGACTATGAAATCTGGTGGCGTGGAAGGAATAGTTGGATTTATAGACCTGTAGTAGGATAGAAGGTGATCTCTCCAGTTCTCTAAAAGGACCCCTTTGCCCCCTCCCCCTCCCCCTCCCTCAGAAATGACAAGTGTTGATATTGTTTTAACAGTAATTAGTCACTCTGGACCACAACAGATGCCAATTCAATATCTTAATCCCTCTATTTCAACCACTTGAAATCAGGACACCTTTTGTATATAGTGGAACTCCTCTATTCCAACCCCCCCCCAGAAATCAGGACATCTCTGTATATAGTGGACCCCCCAGCATTCCAACCCTCTGAAATCAGGATGCCTCTGTATAATTATAGTGTGTGTTATATTCAAAACTTTATTCCTGGAAAATGATGTCACCCCTCTAATCAAAACATCTTAATTTGTCCCAAGGTGTCTAAAATAGAGAGTTTCCACTACATATAATAATTCACCCATCGAAAAAAAAACAACAACAACAACAAACAAAACAACAAACAAACAAACAAACAAACAAACAAACAACTAACTCACCCATCATGATGAGAATGGATCAATGTTTCATCCAGGTCTAAAACCATTATCTTTCGACGAACAGTATCTTCGTAAATATAAATAACCTCATAATTTTATCAGCAATAATATAATAATTATTCCACTTATAGATGTATTTCTAAATCTTACTTGTGTAGGACGAAACACCAAATAGTATCTATTTATATTACAGTCACTCACATAGCCTAGTTTCTGTAAGAGGTGACAGAGGATAGTTGTAGTATCTCACTGGCTGATATTCAGCAGTCTGTTATTCAAGTAATAATTTTTATTATGATAACTATAAAAAATCAGTGAATGCAGTGGAACCTCTCTATAATATAATATATATAGTGTGTACTGTCCCAACTAGAGGGAGTGGCCTAATTTCAAGGGTGTAATATTAAAGGGACGTTCCCTTTCAGAAAGGTTTCACCTCATAAAATTATAACACAGGGACATGTTGGATTAGCACATTTGTTATGGTCAGGTTTGTACACAGGAACAGCTCCCTCTTCCATCTGATCTTAATAGAAGTGGGAAAGTGCTATTTTAGCTACAGGTTTCATAAAACTTAAAGACAACTTGACTTTAGCAATGAAAGAAGAGCTATACTGGAACTTTCTCTACTTCAAATTAGGGATATAGGGAAAATTTCGATGTTCATTAATTAGAAAAAAGTACCTGAAGTGATATTTTAGCAAATTATGGTTTGCAGAATTATTCTAGTTTGTCATCACCATGAAACATGAGACAAATACTGCCATAAATGTCATTAGTGAGAAGCTACCTGGTAGTTATGGTAGCAATTACCTTTACCTTTCTATAGCAGAGCCTGAAGAGTCCAATTATCAGGTAAAACACTCTTTTCATGAACTGCAGGATGGTTCTCAGAACCATCACAACTCTTCTTCTGTTCTTCCTCGCACCCAATCTCTTCTTTGTACCCCGGGGAATGCCTGAGGTATTCCACAGGTGCTTCTCTTGTTTTCCTTCAGTCTCGAGCTCTGCGTGTGTGATGAAGGTGAGCTGTACCAATAGGGCTACCGCAAGCATCAAGCAAATACAGAGTTAGTAACAAACTTATAGGTGGAAAACTAAAGATCTATAGTAGCTATAGTTGTGCACGACAAAACATCATGCTGAAGGCAGGATATGCGACCGATCCATACCCTTTTGACCTTGCAGAAAATAAAGCTAATGACCGCTAGGTCATTGTTGACCAACCGGCCGGACGTCCGATATAATTAGGTTCGGGTTACTTCCAGCTGGGGTACCTTCATGCACTTCAGGGAAAATCATGGCGGCTACACAGAGATTAAGAAATACCATGGACTTTTCTTTCACTGAGGATCATCCTGATGATCTCTCCAATGCTGCCCGTATCAACTCTGGGACATCATTTGACACAGATGACCATGAGGTTATGCCCCCAAAGGACAAACACTCCATGCGGGAGAGAATAAAGAAGGACAAAACCAGTATAATGCTACTTCTTCTTCTCTATATCCTTCAGGGAATACCAATTGGGTTAGCCAGTTCTGTGCCCATACTCCTTCAAACCAAGAAGATAGGTTACCGTCAGCAAGCACTTTTTAGTTTAGTGTCATGGCCTTTCACTATCAAGCTGCTGTGGGCCCCAATTGTAGACTCAATATATAGCAGTAAATTCGGACGGAGGAAATCCTGGCTCATTCCCTCCCAATACTGCATTGGCCTCACCATGATAATTCTATCATTCTTTGTAGATGAACTTATGGGTGAAGATAGTGAAGGTCAACCACAGGTCGTCATCTTAACGATGGTCTTCTTTTTCCTCCATTTTCTAGCTGCCACACAGGATATCGCCGTGGATGGTTGGGCGTTGACAATTCTCTCCAAGGAAAATGTAGGATTAGCATCCACTTGTAACTCTGTTGGACAAACTGCAGGTTTTTTTATAAGTTACACTTTCTTCCTGGCCTTCAATTCTCCAGAATTTTGCAACAATTTCATATACTCTGAACCACAGGAGAAAGGAATAGCTGAACTGCCAATGGTCCTGTACTATTTCGGGTTAATATTTGTGTTTGTAACTACCTGTGTGTGGTGGTTCAAGAGAGAGACAAAGGAAGAACTGAAAGAGTCGGACAGAAACGTTCTTACAGGGTACACTCGTCTATTAGGAATCCTGAAGTTGCCAGCAGTCCAGACATTTGCTTTAGCAATCCTCACTTCAAAGGTAGTGTAGATATAAGTGTTACACCAATCTTGTGATGACATGATGGATTAACCCTGAAAAAGTGGTTCTTTACAATTGGTTGGGAAGACAGAAAATATCACAACCTATATTCAGTTCACCCTAGTGTATTTTTATCCCAAAATAGTGAGGTTCTGCTGTTGAATGATGTATTTGCACTTGAGTATAACAGTATATTATGTGGTATTATAGATAGCCTTTGCAGCTGCTGATAGTGTTGCTGGTTTGAAGTTAATTGAGGCTGGCCTACCTTCAGAGAAGATAGCACTCATGGCCCTTCCCATGGTGCCAATTCAGATCATATTGCCGTGGATCATTAGGTATGTGTCCTTGCAAGATGCATTATGGTTGTGGAGGGTATCATTATGAGGTGTACTACTGTTAGTCATGGCTATCTTTTTTGTATAGCTTCATTTGGCTCGGAAAGGAGGGAGTCTGTAAAGTTAAAATGCTTGGCCCTCCATGGCTCCTCAGTAGCTGTTCAGTATGTGCTCTAAGAGCTTTTGATGTCCTTAAGACTTTCACTATTGATAGATTATTTTCCAGCTCTGATTGGCTAGCTCACTGAGGAGCTGGAGTAGTAGGAAAATTTATGTCAATAATCAATATAAATGCATGAACCTTTAGACTGATAATGAAATATTCATAGTGAAATATTACATGCCTTGGTGAGCCTATTAGATAAGAGAGTCAAATGGGAGTTTTAGGTTCCTACTTGAGCCATTTCCAAACATGAATGTTTGACCACAATGCCATTATCAATAGTTTTATTATAATAATAATATTGTTGTTGTTGTTATAGAGGGAAATGGTTTTGCAATTTTGTACACATAGCAATATTATATATAGTGTTGAAGAGTGAGCCATTTTGCTTACTTATTGTTTGATGGATTTAGTCAGATTTAAACCTTGACTTTGAAAGCGCTTAACTATGCATAATGCTTATAATCATGGCCAATTGAGAGAGATTGCTCTAAAATTCCTCCATATTCCATACAATTTATATTCACTCATTTAGAAATTACTTAAATTATGCTAACAAAAGAATGGAGTGTTTGGAATTGTTGTGTGTGGTGTGTTTTCTATAGCCATTTCACAGCTGGTCCAAGACCAATGAATGTATTCATGAAGGCATACATGCCTCGTGTCTTCATGGGATTAGCTTTTGTTTTCGTCATCTGGTGGACGGCCCACATCGGCGATAATGGCCAGTTTCCTTTCTATTACTATGCAGTCATCATTATCATATTTCTTGTTCATCAGGTTAGACATGACATTCGATACTAACGGTATCAGTCAGTGATATGTAATCCTCCTCAACTCTTTTATCTCTATTGTGAGGGGTAAAGTTAGCTAGGAATCTCAAGGCAGTTTAAAACTGTTGCCTGTCACTGTCATATTGTTCCTTCCGGATTTTGGATAGTTCTCCATATTTTTATTCCATTGCCAGGTCTTTGCCTACTGTATGTTTGTTTCCATCATGGCTTTCCATGCAAAAATCAGTGATCCAGCTATTGGAGGGACATACATGACACTGCTCAATACAGTCAGTAACATGGCTGGTACCTGGACAGGAACTTTAGCTCTCTGGCTAGTGGATAATGTTTCCTTTAAGGACTGTGCTGGTGTAACTGATATATCTCTGGACTGTGACACTATGCAAGAGCTAAAGGTTGGTAAATACTAGCCTTGAACCAAAGGCTCCTTTTGCAAGAAGGGAAAGAGAGCCTGGTATATGTACACTGTCTGTGCATTCACTAAATAATACATATTTGTATCTATAATTCAGGTGGCAAGTTGATCTTCAGTTAGCCACTTGCAAAATATGTACATCCTTTTCCCTTCCTGCTAAAAGTGGCCTTAGGGTTGGAGTCTAGATTTAGTATGTGGGGGGTGCTCTGGGTTAATGTGTAAGTGAATTAGAGGCATTTTGCAATTATGTACCTTGGGAATTCTCAGAGTTGTAATGTATCAGGGGATTTTTTTATGTAGCAAGTCTTTCCATCAATTTATTCTTCTTAGACGTGCATGCAAATACAGATTTATTGCCAAGTCACTGCTAATAAATGCTTATAATTGCTGTGGTTACAGTGTGATCTTTATGTAGATGAGCTTAGCAAAACTTTAATCTCAGAATAATTTTGGAATGATTCTGGCTTCCAAAACTTTTGAAAACTTCACAGTATTTATAATATGCTTTAATATAGGTCTGTGAAGCAGCGGGAGGCCATTGTGTGACAAACATAGATGGTTTCTATGTGGAGATCTGTATCTGTGTGATATTTGGATTAATATGGATGCTGTGGCAGAGAAACAAGATAAAAAGGCTACAGTCCCTCAGCAATAGTGAATGGAGGGTTACATAGATAAATATTAGCAATAGTTACCTGCTAATTCAGTGCACAATATCAATGCAAACTGGACTATAATATAATTTTGGGCAGAACTAGCCCTTAATGCATTTTAGGTCAGAAATTTATGCATGAGGTTGGTGGTGGTATAGGATAACAGTTTTGTTCTATTGTTTTCTTTTGCCTTTTTTCCTAGTTTGGTTAATATCAGTTCTGTCTGTGGATGGAGTAAGTTGGACTGCATGCCCTGTGTCCTTAATATGCTGAAACAACTTGTTTCTTGACTGAAACTCTTTCTTGCACACATTACAGCACAAATTTGCTGCCTTGTTCTCTCTTCCTCTTTCTGTGTCTGCAGGAGCTGGGACCTTGTCAGTTTTCACTGCTGCTTGTTTCTTTCGCTTTGCCTTGCCTTTAACCTTACTCTTTTGCACCACTTCTCTGGTAAACAACAACTTTAGATACACAAACTGTGGTGTTTATTTGCTTACTCTTCAGAGTCCTTGTGGGTTTGTGTGTCTAGGAGAATTGTAGAAGAGTGCTTAGATGTGTCCTTGTCAAGGGATTGGGTCTGAATGTCTAGCAGAACTGCAGGAGAGTGCTTGTGTCTTCTACAGATAAATGGGTGATTGTAAATGTGCATATTCTATTGTAGCTATAGCAACATACTGAGTTGGCAGGTATAGTTCTTCATCAGAAGTTGAATTATCTTCAATCGAGTCTTCTTGTACTTTCGACAGTTTTGTATCACCCTCTATAATATTCACATCACTAACAGTACTAACTGGACTTGGAGTAGAAGATAACTTCATGTCTCTTTGTCCATCATCATCCTGACTAACACCATCTTTGCTGTGGACTTCTAATGAACACACATGTACATTCTCCATTAATCTCTCCATCCCTGTGTCCACACTTTCATCGCTTCTAATTGAGTCATTTTTGCTATCCTCGTCTTTTTCTTTCTTTCCCAGTAACTCTGACAGATCTTCATTTGCATCCATCTCTACTTCATTATTTTCCTCCAACATCAACTGCTTCAGAAGTGCCACATTTTCTCTATGCTTCTTTGATTTTTCATGATTATCAAATCTATAATAGATCTATGTGTGTAGCATTGTTGGAAAAATCTGGGACACTGGCCACAGATCCTGCTGTAACTCACGCCTTGTTTGACTTGAACAATTTATTGCATGCAGGGCAGAACAAGTCATTAGGAGGTGTGGCTCTATTGGTGTCACTGAGATCCTCATCAGAATCTTTCCCAAACTCTGCATCCAGTACTGCCTGCATAGACTCAAGATCCTACAAAAAAAATAAATAAATAAATAAAAAAAATTAAAATAATAATAATAATAATAATAATAATAATAATAATAAATAAATAAATAAATAAATAAATTCATTATACATACTTCTTCAAACTGTGCGGAAGCCTGGTCATTCTCCCAACACTGCTCATATTCCTTCTGTAACCTACAAGGAGACTGTGAAACTAATATCTTAAGCATACAGTTTCTTCCCATCTCACTGGAGTCGCTTCATTCTGTGTTTTTCCCGACTTGCTGCAACTTTCTGCTGCCTTAGTTTCTCTTTCTCTTCCATGAGCAGCTGGATGGGTGTGAGGGATTAGAGTTGGGCAGAAGTATAGGGGAAATGTTAAGATCACCTTATGTGCCTGGACTCTCTTATCACGCTTTCGAACAAATGCAACCAGTTGCTATAATTTATAACAAAGTATATAGTTTCATGTATAATAGTGGAATGTAAGCGCCATCCACACCTAAATTGTACAATGTCTGAGAATAATATCACAGGCTGTATACATATTACACTACAGTGGAACTTCTGAATAAAGGACATATTGGGATCAGGTCAATTTATCCCTTGTAAAGAGGCTGTCCTCATCTCAGAAGTTAGCTAACGCTAGTTGTCTCTTATAGAAAACTTTCGAGTGTCCTGTTCTACTGCATCATTAATGCACACAGTAGACATTATAGAGGTGAATTCTTGATGAACTGGAGTCTAATCCCAACAAGCATCACTATTAGATACACACTTTCTAACTCACCCTAACAACTTCATTCCTCTTCTTCTTTGCAGCATCTCTTAATTTCTTGTTCTCCTTTTCCATCAGCCGCTGGACTCGACGGTTAGGTGCCTGTTTTAACTCATGCGTATCTTCCCACACATACGACTTACATGTGGCAAAACTTTGCCAGTAGGAATAAAAAAGATGAACCTTTGAAATAGTATCAGTTATTGAGGATGCTGTAGCAACAATCTTTTATTGATACCTCTTCATAGTGACTCTGTGAAGTACCTGAGGAATACATGCTGTGAGTGTTTTGAGCATGTTTTGGGTGCTTCTGTGTGTAAATTCCTTACAACATTCTTATTGTATGTTATTGTACATTACAGGTATATTACATGGGTATTAACTGTAATGATGTAAGGAATTTACATAGAAGCATCCTAATTGCTGAAGTAATTATTACATTTTCCCTATTAATCAGTTTTAAATTTAATATACTGAATTAACTTTAATTCTATATTCAATGGGAAAGGGATAGAACTATTACTAAGTAACAAGGGGAACCAAAAGACATAGAGTCAAACTACTGTATAAGCAATTACCGTAGATCCGGTTAATTTCACTGTCACTTTAATTTAAATAACTGGATCTACAGTAGCTCTGAGCCACTGAATGATATACTATACATAAAATGTCAATTAACTCACCAAATTCTGGAAGCTGTACAGCTCCCTCTTTCATGTATTCGCTCTCTTCATCAGCCACTTTCATAAATAACACCTTATACACTGCATAAAATCCCTGCATGGAAATCATCTATGCAATACAAATCTTCCAATGCTGGATCCAAACCTTGGAATCGTCCCCATAACCAGAATAACAGGAGGAAGAGAAGAAAGGCATGAGGTTAACACTGTCATCTTTGAAATCTGATCCCACTGAGTGGCCAAGAGGGAAGGAAAGAAGAATTTATTCTCAAAGGAGGGAGTAGACATTATATAGATATTGCAAATATCCATAATGACTGTCTTAGGTGAGTAGGGGGTTGTAGATACATAGGTGATTGGAATAGAGGGGAAGGATTCCATTGCATAGAGGTTTGGAATAGGTTTTAATGCACAGGAGTTTGGAATACAGTGGAACCTCTGAATAGGACACATTGAAATCACCATTTTTAAAATGGTGATTTCATTGCATAGGTGATCAGAATAGAAATTTAATTGGAAGTTGAGTTTCCTCTGCAGGAAGGTTAAAAGTTCAGGTCATCTCTTGTGTTTGTTGACCTTTACTAATGAAAAAATGGGAAGAATGTGATGTTGGAATTTCTTGGGCTATGTGATAGCTATATACAACTTTTCTCTAGCATTACTCCATTGAACCAGGTCACCAGACCCTTCATCTGAGAAGTGGGAGTGACCCCAAGAGATTTGGTCATACATACCTCCATGGAGAATTTCTTCACGGTGCTTATCATACCTGATATTATAAAATTCTATAGCTAGAATTGATATTGAGTGGCATTTAGTTACCAGGCACGTTCCTGAGGATCACTGAGAACCTCATAGGCTTGCTGAATGCTAAGAAATAATCTGTTGCACTCTTCAATGTTGTCCGGATTCTTGTCCGGATGGTGTTTAAGGGCTAGCTTGCGGTAGACCTTCTTCAGTTCAGTATCAGTGACATCCCTGGGTACACCTAAAACTTCATAGTGGCACCTAGAACTGCACATACTTTATGGGGAAAACACTCTGGCCGCCAACGCTAGGAAAGTGTAAAGGTCGGTCACATTGATCACACGTGGCATCGGCACGTGCACACGATCGATAGAAGCGTGCGCTCTTATTGGAATAGATTACAGTTAGTTCCATAGATTCTATGATTCAACATGGAAGTTCCAGGAAGGGCAGAGCTGAGGAAATTGAAAGTAGTAGAGCTTCGACAAAGGCTCTCCAAGCTTTCACTGCCTCAAGGAGGTAATTGTTACTAATTTATAATCCTTAGCAGCAGCAACAATCAAGCAGATTTTATAATTACATACCTACCTGTATATCTCTACAGGTATTAAGGAAGACCTCATTACAAGATTAATAAAACATTATGAAAAGGTGAGCTCTAATTAATGATGTGTTTTAATTAAAGCCCACCCCACTATCTCTGCATTACAGCTGAGAGATGAAGAAATCAGTAGTAATAATCTGGAGCAAGAAGACACTCCCACTGAGGAGACCGCATCCAATCAGCCACCTACAGTGAAAGAAGTGGAGGTCACACCTACTCTCCCCAAAGACCCTGCACTCACCATGCCCACCAAAGAAGGAGTAGTGCCCCCAAGTGAACCAACAGTTGATGTAGAAATAAACAAAGTAGTTAATGAAGTGAAAGAAAAACAATTAGCCGATGAAAAGGTCATGGAAGCAGACGATAAAGAAGACAGAGTTAAGAATGAAGAGGTCAGAATGGAGACGGAAGAACCTGCCAGTGAAGACACTGGAATTGAAAGTACTGGTGAAGACATTGAGGCTGTTGTTAAAGAAGACGTTGGAGTTGAAAATACTAGTGGTGACAGTGGAACTGAGAATAGAGAAGCCATCACTGAAGAAGATGGAGTTGAAAATAAGGAGGCCTCTATTGAAAAGAAACTGGAAAGTGAACCATTCAGTGAAATAGCTGCTGATAAAAATATTGAACTTGAGAATAAAGAGGCTAGTGGTAAGGAAATTGGAAGTAGAGAACCTTCTGGTGAAGAGGTTAGAATTCAGAAAGAAGGTACTGAAGTGGCTAGTGAAGTACAACTCACACAAATAAAACATTTCAATGAAGAGATGAGAGCGGACAAGGAAACTGCTAGAGAGGATGTAGGAGTTATGCAAAAAAGACGCTGGGAAGACAGTGAGCCAATGAACCATGTGCAAAATGGAGGAAGGATGGCTAGTGAGGAGGAGCCGATGGTCATCCAAAATGAACCCGAAGAAGTTACAGTAGGTGGTATAGCTTATTTATTTATTTATTTATTTATTGGTCTGCTACAGAAAGGAGGAAAGAAGAAGAAGAAGAAGAAACGCAGACGTCGACGACATGATCAATCAGTTGAGGTAAAGCAAGAGTTACCAGCAAAGGAAAGTGATGTGGAGATCGAGTAAGTAAATATTATCAGTGAAAACCTCATAGCACTGTGTCCCAACTACAGATACTATATTGAGATTGTTTTCCTTAAAGGGATAAGGGTGGTCTCATAGATCAAAGTATATTATGTGATTTGGCTACATTCTTTTAGCCAGGAATATTAAGGAGGACTTGTTCACCATGAAAATAAAAAAAGACGAAATTAACCTTTACCTTCATAAAGTTTCTCATAACTCTGGAATGCAACCGCCTATGATTTTGGTACCAAAATTTATCTCTTGAAATAAGCTTTCTGTTCCTATGAAGTTAATTTTGGTACCAAAATGTAGCTCTTGAAATAAGCTTTCTGTTCCTATGAAGTTAATTTTGGTACCAAAATGTAACTCTTGAAATAAGCTTTCTGTTCCTATGAAGTTAATAAAATGTAACTCTTGAAATAAGCTTTCTGTTCATCTGAAGTTAATTTTGGTACCAAAATGTAACTCTTGAAATAAGCTTTCTGTTCATCTGAAGTTAATTTTGGTACCAAAATGTAACTCTTGAAATAAGCTTTCTGTTCCTATGAAGTTAATTTTGGTACCAAAATGTAGCTCTTGAAATAATTTTTCTAATCACAATTGACACATTCTAAAAGAGCCTTTCGTGTGTCTGATGCCATCATGTCTTCCATCCAGATATATTCAAGAAGATATATTGAAGCCGGGTGATCCTAACTATCGGCAGTTTCATAGAATATTTGAGGCCTTTAAAATCTCAGAGCCGCCAGAAGCTCCTAATGGTGATAACTCAATGAGTGTTAGTCAGTTAGTGGCTCAAGCTGCTCTGAAGAGCAAGCAACTAGCACTACAACAAGATTCGTCATCTGATGAAGAAGAAAAGAGAAAGGAAAAAGAGCAAAAGATGTCTAAGAAAAAACTCCGGAAGCTGAACCGGTTGTCTGTGGCCCAGTTGAAGCAGCTGGTGGATCGACCAGATGTTGTTGAAATGCATGATGTCACAGCAACGGATCCAAAACTGCTCATTCACCTCAAGGTGAGTATACTGACTAGTGTATTGTATAGAATACTGACTTTTGGGCAGTAAATTACTTAAGTGTTTAGAATACATAGTAAGATTACTGATTTATATGTATTAGTCCACGAGGAATACAGTTCCAGTCCCACGACATTGGTGTTACAAAAGAAAATATCTTCAAGGGAAAAGAGGAATTGAAAAGCCACCATTTGACTTGCCAGATTTCATAAAAGTAAGAAAATCGTAGTGTATCTGATAGAAAGGTTCCACTAGATCAATCCCAGCAGGTCTCAATGTTTTAACCCCCTTAAGTCTATTATAATTACCTTTGGTTCGAAGGCAACCTCTATATAAAGAACAGGACAGTTTCAAAGGCCTCCTTTATGGAGAACTTCCACTGTATGTTACCTCTGAATTAAGGACAACTTCCAAAGGACAGTTTCCAAGACCTCCTTTATACAGTGTATATTACCTCTGGATTAAGGACAACTTCCTTCCAAGGTCCCAATGTGTCCTTTATAGAGAGGTTCCACTTTATACTACCTCTGAATTCTATATAAATTACAGGGGTTCCCCACGCATTAGCCAAATTAGCCATTGGCTAATTCTAGTAGCTTTTGGCTACAGTTGGACAAGCACAATTAGCCAAAATGGCTATAATCCTACTTTACTGAAGCTTGCAGCAACCTTCCAAAATCTAAGCTCTACCACCTATGTAATCTTTCTGGCCTCTACTGCATTGAATGGTAGTATGGCTGAAATGGCTAAAGGAAAATTAATAAATTAGCCATTTTGGCTACTATTTCTGTTGGGAACCCCTGAAAAGGATAGTTTCCAAGGTTACATTAGTCAAAGAAGGTACATAATATTTCTAGGCTACAGGTGTCATGGAGATGAGACAGGCATTAGAGGACAAGGAAGATGCCAAGTCCCTCAAACAGAAAACAAGAGAGAGAGTCAGACCAAAGATGGGGAAACTAATGATAGACTACCAGAAACTCCATGATGCCTTCTTCAAGTGGCAGACCAAGCCTAAGATGAGTATTCATGGAGATATGTATTATGAAGTAAGTCAATAGTATGTTGTTGTTGTTGTTGTTGTTGTTGTTGTGATCCAGACTAGGCTTTTAACACTACACCACCTGTGTATTTATCTTACAGATGATATAACTTTTCTTATTTCAGGGGAAGGAGTTTGAGACTAGATTGAGGCAGAAGAAACCTGGTGACCTCTCTGATGAACTGAGAAGAGCTCTGGGCATGCCCACTGGCTTGGTCAGTGTACTCACTTTTACACCACATATGTGCTTGACCTCCTTGATTATAGGGTAAGCAAAAGTTCCCCCCACCATGGCTGGTTGCTATGCAACGATATGGACCTCCTCCCTCTTATCCTAACTTGAAGATTCCAGGTCTGAATGCACCTATTCCAGAGGTAAATATAGAATAATATCACATGTGTTTGGGACACATTGTGGGGCCGAGTGTATTCTTGTTAAAACAGGAGATGACCTACTATACCAGTATCAAGAAATTTTCATGTCTAAAAATTTCCGTGTGTTAATTTTTTTGTGAAATCATGAAAAATATATTAACGAATTATTACCATTGTAATTAATTTTCGTGTAGAAAATTTTAGTTGGTATGAAAATTGAAAATTACCTCTAGTATGGGGCTCACTTCTCTTGCCCCCAATTATTATTAGTGTTGTTATGTTGTTGTTATGTTGTTGTTAGTGATGTTATATTGCTGTTAGTGTTGTTGTTAGTGTTGTTATGTTGCTGTTAGTGTTGTTATATTGTTGTTAGGTTGTTATATTGTTGTTAGCATTGTTATATTGCTGTTAGCATTGTTATATTGTTGTTAGCGTTGTTATATTGCTGTTAGTGTTATATTGCTGTTAGTGTTGTTATATTGCTGTTAGTGTTGTTATATTGCTGTTAGTGTTGTTATATTGCTGTTAGTGTTGTTATATTGCTGTTAGTGTTGTTATATTGCTGTTAGTGTTGTTATATTGCTGTTAGTGTTGTTATATTGCTGTTAGTGTTGTTATATTGTTAGTGTTGTTATTATTGTTAGTATTGTTATATTGTTGTTATGTGGTGTCTCTAAATTATTAATAATTATTTTAATCTCAGAATTGCTCATTTGGTTACTTTGTTGGTGGGTGGGGGAAGCCCCCTGTTGATGAGATAGGCAGACCTCTATATGGTGACGTATTTGGCCTGGAGCAACAAGAATCAGGACGACCTAGAGTACAGGTGGAGGAGGAGATTGACAAGACATTATGGGGAGAACTGGAGTCTGAGGAAGAGGAGGAAGAGGAAGAAGAGGTGGGTGTGGTTATGATAATGTTGAGAGGGTCATGTAATTACTATGTGATATAGGAATCAGAGGATGAGGAAGAAGCTCCTAAACCAGAAGATATTGCAGCTGGCCTGGTCACTCCAATGGAAGGGTACAACTATAAACAATCTACTTCTAAACAACTAGTTGTGTCTTACCTATCCCTAGCCTTATCCCTACCCCCATCCCTAACCCTAGCTTACCCCTAGGCCTATAACATCCAACTGGTTATGTCTCAAGGTTGACCACTATATACAGGTTCCACTGTATAAGCAGACCACCACTGTATAACAGCCAACTGGTTGTATCCCAAGGGTGACCACTATATACAGGTTCCACTGTATAAGCAGACCACCTCTGTATAACAGCCAACTGATTGTGTCCCAAGGGTGACCACTATAACAGGTTCCACTGTATAAGCAGGCTACCTCTGTATAACAGCCAACTGGTTGCGTCTCAAGGGTGACCACTATATACAGATTCCACTGTATGAGTAGACCACCTCTTTTGTGTCCCAAGGGTGTTAATATAACTGCATGATGTTGTGTAGTTTGGTGACCCCCAGTGGCCTTACCTCTATTCCTGCTGGCATGGAAACTCCTGACATGATTCAGCTGAGGAAGAAGAAAATAGAAGAAGCAATGGAACAAGGGTATGTGGTGTATGATGGTTAAGGGTGGCATGTTTCCTATGAATAGTGGGGAGAGGGTGAATCAAGTCTATCCTTTCTGTAGAGGAGAGACACCTGCTCTTTATACTGTCCTTCCTGAGAAAGCAGCATCAGTAGGCGGGGCTGTAATGGGTTCTTCTCACGTCTATGATGTTGCTGCAAGTGGATCAGGACCAATCAAGAAGGTGTGGCTAGTAATTTTGTCCTGTAGTGTTGACCTATAGGTGTCGGCTTATATATAGTATTTTTATAGTCTAGTTATTGTCCTATAGGCCAATACTGTATATTGTGACCTGATTATTGTCCTTTAGGCCAATACTATATACTGATTGTTGTCCTGTAGGCAAATACTGTGGAAGTAGCATTGGACCCAAGTGAGCTAGATCTTGACACTGCCACCATTACTGCAAGGTAATTATTATGCACAGAAGACATTATGTATTGTGCATGACATGTTTGTTTGTTTAGATATGAAGAGCAGGTAAGGGAGAAGAGAAACATGATTCAGAAAGAAGACCTCAGTGATATGGTAGCTGAACATGCTGCCAGACAGCAAAAGGTATGTGCATGTACAGTACATGTATTTATAGAATGTGCCATGATACCACTATTACAGAAACGGAAAAGAGCGACTACAGATACTGCTGCAGGTGGAAAAGCAGCTAAAAAATTGAAAGAATTCAAGTTTTAACTTATTAATCGGCACGCATAACATAGTTTATTATTATTATAACATAAATGAACTTTGAACTAACCGATCTAATTAGCAGGATAGAAGAATGTTTAATATTACTATTAGTGTCAACTTTGAACTAACCGAATATAAGAATGTTGACATGTCTTCTCCATCCACTCTCTGCTCTCCAGATCGAATTGAAAACATCTACTATATGGACAGCCCTGAGATTATGGACTTTTTCTGCCTCTCTAACACCAGTCATTTTAGGAGCTACACTGTCCTACAGGGCCCAGAGAGAATTTAGTATTGTCCTCTTCTTTCTCTCAGTGGGTGCTGTGGTAGCTGTCAATGGAGCTGCCAATATGGTTAATTCGTATTTTAAAAACATGGTCAGTTCTTATATGCAAAAACAGGATTCAACTAACTACAAAACTGCAAATGGAACAGGACCAAAATCGATAGTGAGTGGACATTTATTACAACTGGATGAGAATTTGGTTAAAAACCGTTTCCAGGCCTCTCTGGTAAACTATGCTGCTTTTCTCTATGGATTTGGTATGTTATGTATGCTCTTTCTAATGGTCTTGTCCACTGCAAAGAATGAATTCATAGCTGCTCTCTTCTTCGGAGGTCTTTCAAGCTCATTTCTGTACACAGGAGGGATTCAGCTCAAATATTACATCCTTGGAGACCTTTTGGTTGTCTCTACGTTTGGACCCCTTTCAGTTCTCTTCTCATACGGGGTTCAATGTGGAGAGTTTCATTTTGGCCCACTGTTTCTAGCTCTTCCCCTGACCTTGAGCACAGAAGCTATAATTCACAGCAAACATTTGAGGGAGGTTGAAGAAGACAGAAGAGCAGGTGTTGTTTCTCTTGCTATCCTCCTTGGGAAGCAAGGCTCATATTTCCTTTTCACTCTCCTCCTCTTCCTTCCATATCTTGTGTTTGCAGTATTTGCAACTCAGTATTCTCTTTTCTTCGGTCTGCCAGTACTAAGCATGCCCTATGCCTTCCAATTAGAGAGACTGCTAAGGGAGAAAGGACCTTCCAGAGCTGTTACATTTAGAGCTACCATATTAAACGCTGCAGTTGGTGTATTATTTATATTGAGCTGTTTGATGGCTCAAGATATTCCATTTGTGGACTTACAGTCACAATAATATTTCATGAATACATTATTTATGATAGCAAAATCAGAGTAAAAAAAGTGGTGTGGTATTGGGGTACACATACACCATAACATCATTACAGTCCTACCCTCGCCCACAAAAGTTAGCCTACCCACCACGCACAAGTTAATTATAGGAGGCCCGCTTTTTTTTGGCGGCTGTTTCGAAACTAAAATGGCTGGTGTTGGTGGTAGTGTAGATAGTAGCTGCTTGTCTGGTCCGTCAAATGCTGCAAGGAGCACGGATACTAAAGATGACAATCCATTGAGTGGCGTCTTCACTGAAGGTATAGCTAGGTAGAAATATGATTGAACATCTATTTCCAACCCTCTGAAATGAGGATAGTTGCAGCAAATATTCTCTGTGGGTTTCTAGAGGTGTGCTTTCATCATATTCTGTACACAAGAGGATTATACTCGGCAGGTGAGTATTCCATCAGTGGTGTAGCCACACCAAACTGGTCATGGTGTTATAACTGAATACCATGTCTTCCTCTATATAAAATATCAAGCTTTGTTTGAGCGTTGTCGGAAGTATAATGTGCCTGTGTACATGAGTCTGCATCCAAAGTTAAACCATTACCTCATGGAAGTCTTAACAGGCATCAAACCCATTCTAAACAAAGGTGAAGTGAAAAAGGTCACTCTACTGATTAAAAACAAGGTGAATCCCACTCTTTAGTACCACATTGAAGTAGACTTTGTTGAAATACAGGAGCATCAACCAGTGGAAAGATTTGTGTTCTGCCTGCAAGGCTTGAACAAAAAGGCTCTGAGGTATGATGGGCACTATTTAGAAATAAAGACCTGATTCTCTTCACTTATTAACAGTGAAGATGAATATTTGTTCCAGCTTGAGAGAGATTTCCGGTCAGTGCTACTAAAGATTGGTACCAGTGATGCTAGCTTAAGTCCTCTCCCACAAGGTATACAGGACCTTTAAATCGCTGCATGAGTACACATCAGCTATTACCCACCCTAACCCTAAAGGATAGCTTTATATCTCTTCTCTGTCACCACAGATTGTACTTTCAATATTTTAGTCCACACAACAGACTCAGCAGCTGCTAACATGGAAGTTCAGGATGCTATTTCAGTAAGGTGATATATAACGAATGAATTCAATCAAAATAATCAATCACAGAGCCATTCTTGAATTCATCTTTCTTAAGCAATCCCATCAATTTCTTGATAGATTCTTCTGCTGTTAGGGCTTCTTTACCGCCTAATACTTGGTGTTCTTTGGGGATATTTCTTAGCATATCAGTGTCACATGGTCCAGGACTATAGCTGAATTGGCGTACATTGGGTGTTTCAACCCCTAACACTCCCATGAAAGCATTTCTTGCAGCTCTGGTGATGCTATAGAGGCCATATTTTGGCACGAAGACAGAACCAAGAATAGAACTAATATTCACAACGTACCTTTCCCCACTGGGAAATGCAGAGAGAAAACGATTTGTCAGAATCATCATGGATGTAAAATTAATTGCAAAATAATCTTGGATTCGTTTAGGGTCATCTAGTGAGAGGAATTCAACAAAATCATTCATTGTTCCTGCATTGTTAATGAGAACTCCTTGCTGATGTTTGGACATGTCGATGTGGTCTAGCAGCTGTGTGCAAGTGAAAGGAAAGGATTCCATGTCACCTAGGTTCCCAGGAATTACATGGACATTGATTCCAGGTGCCTGGGACAGGATAATAGCCCTAGTTTGTTCCAGTGCATCTATATTTGTTGCTGTGATGACAACATCACTTTGGACACCTGTATATCAACAGTTTGTTTATAGAGGTGATTTCTAACTTACCCAACTAATTCTACCCAACTTTAGTATAAATTACGCCTAGCTTAGTATATACAGACGTCTGGCTATTCACTACTAAGCTGACATGCAAAACAACCTGCTAGACTCCATTCCTTTGATAGCTGTACCGCTATTTCTCTCCCCAGACCTCTACTAGCGCCAGTCACCACACAGAAACTTCTTCGCTTAAATAAAGCCATCAGCTCCAATTCCTCTAACGAACACCCCCTCTTTTTATTGCGCATGCGCATTGAGACATTAAAATTAATAATTATTATTATCATCATGCAGGGCTTTGAATGGGTGAAGGCTGATAGTCAGCAGCTAAAAGAATTCTCGTCTCCCAGAACTATACCCCTTAAGTTCATCTCCAGCAATATTCTGGAGGTATGGTATTCTATAATGGCCACTGAGAGTACACTGACGGATCTTATCTACAGATGCAGCTCTATGTGGAAGAAGAAATTTGAATAATCATGACTTACTGTACTATAATAAACAAGACTATTGTAAGGAGATTTACACATGGTGTTTCCTATGATATACTAACTCTACATGTCTTTCTGGATGGGAATGGTGGATAGATTTCGTTATTTGAGGCTGGTTGTGACTGTGTCAGTTGTGTCCGTGAATACAATGGGAATGTTTTATGCTAAAAATCTGATGAACACATGGTCAATTAAAAGGTAGCCTTGGCAACATCATTTTTTTAATTATTATTATTATTATTAATTGAAATGTGTTTTAAGCGTTGAATCATTTTTGAAAATCATGCATGGTCATGCTACAGCAATTGACCGGCAGCTTTCTTCTATAGCAGCTGTACAGTACTGTTGTATTCGTTAACTAGAACTAAAACGGATAATAGTTCACTAATTTCTTCACTACTAAAACTGTAGTTCACTTACTTGCCAAAACTATAACTAAACTATTTACATCATATTGCACCAAAAACTAAACTAGAACTAATGAGAGCAGAAGTTGAATCTAATATTAGTTGAGCACACCTCCAGCTGGCCACACCTCTACCTCTGATCAGATCATACACATAATTATTGTATTGTTTGTAGTTAGCAAGCAGCATTCATCCCATGGAAGCAAAAAAATTACATTTCCAACTATGATTGTATAAGTTGATTGCCCCAGAATAGCTATATACCATGGTCTTATAACTAACTAGAACTAAAAGTAGGCTTTTGTAACTAAACTAAAAGAAATACCAGGCCTTGTAACTAACTAAAACTATACTAAAATGTTGTGAGATTCCAATAACTAACTGAAAACTAACTAATAGTCAAAAACTACTAACTAAACAACAGTGCTGTACAGATATCAGAATATGCAGAAGTTGCACCCAATATTGTAAAGACTATTATACTCTGTTAGAGGCGTAATTTTGCTCTTAGAGGACATTGGGGAGGTGAAGATTCTAAGAATTCTGGTAATTTCAAGGCCTTATTGGATTTCCATGTGGACAGTGGGATCTTATTTTAAAAACCAATCTTGAAACAGCACCAAAAACAGCTAGCCACATACATCTCAAAAACTGTACAAAATGAGATAATATCTATCAAAAAATGGTAGTGGTAATTGTTAATGTTAATAACTAATGATAGTTCTGAATTCAATCAAAATAATCAATCATAGAGCCATTCTTGAATTCATCTTTCTTAAGCAATCCCATCAATTTCTTGATAGATTCTTCTGTTGTTATGGCTTCTTTACCGCCTAATACTCGGTGTTCTTTGGGGATATTTCTTAGCAGATCAGTGTCACATGGTCCAGGACTATAGCTGAATTGGCGTACATTGGGTGTTTCAACCCCTAACACTCCCATGAAAGCATTTCTTGCAGCTCTGGTGATGCTATAGAGGCCATATTTTGGCACGAAGACAGAACCAAGAATAGAACTAATATTCACAACGTACCTTTCCCCACTGGGAAATGCAGAGAGAAAACGATTTGTCAGAATCATCATGGATGTAAAATTAATGCAAAATAATCTTGGATTCGTTTAGGGTCATCTAGTGAGAGGAATTCAACAAAATCATTCATTGTTCCTGCATTGTTAATGAGAACTCCTTGCTGATGTTTGGACATGTCGATGTGGTCTAGCAGCTGTGTACAAGTGAAAGGAAAGGATTCCATGTCACCTAGGTTTTCAGGAATTACATGGACATTGATTCCAGGTGCCTGGGACAGGATAATAGCCCTAGTTTGTTCCAGTGCATCTTTATTTGTTGCTGTGATGACAACATCACTTTGGACACCTGTATATCAACAGTTTGTTTATAGAGGTGATTTCTAACTTACCCAACTAATTCTACCCAACTTTAGTATAAATTACGCCTAGCTTAGTATATACAGACGTCTGGCTATTCACTACTAAGCTGACTTGCAAAACAACCTGCTAGACTCCATTCCTTTGATAGCTGTACCGCTATTTCTCTCCCCAGACCTCTACTAGCGCCAGTCACCACACAGAAACTTCTTCGCTTAAATAAAGCCATCAGCTCCAATTCCTCTAACGAACACCCCCTCTTTTGATTGTGCATACGCATGCGCATTGAGGCATTAAATTAATAATAATAAAAAATAATTATTAATAATTATTGAAGGATTGAGTGGAAAAACTACCTAAGTCCATGCAGTTTATAACATTTTGAGAAAAACAGCTTTGAAGTTGATAGTGTTTTACTTTCCCTTTAGTATTATTAGTGGACTCTAGTATTATCAGTTTTCCCTAGTGGACTCTAGTATTATCAGTTTTCCTTAGTGGACTCTGTTTTCCCTAGTGGACTCTAGTATTATCAGTTTTCCTTAGTGGACTCTAGTACTATTAGTTTTCCCTAGTGGACTCTAGTACTATTAGTTTTCCTTAGTGGACTCTAGTATTATTAGTTTTCCTTAGTGGACTCTAGTACTATTAGTTTTCCTTAGTGGACTCTAGTACTATTAGTTTTCCCTAGTGGACTCTAGTATTATCAGTTTTCCTTAGTGGACTCTAATTTTCCTTAGTGGACTCTAGTACTATTAGTTTTCCTTAGTGGACTCTAATACTATTAGTTTTCCTTAGTGGACTCTAGTACTATTAGTTTTCCCTAGTGGACTCTAGTATTATCAGTTTTCCTTAGTGGACTCTAATTTTCCTTAGTGGACTCTAGTATTATTAGTTTTCCTTAGTGGACTCTAGTACTATTAGTTTTCCCTAGTGGACTCTAGTACTATTAGTTTTCCTTAGTGGACTCTAGTACTATTAGTTTTCCTTAGTGGACTCTAGTATTATTAGTGGACTCTAGTATACTATTAGTTTTCCTTAGTGGACTCTAGTACTATCAGTTTTCCTTAGTGGACTCTAGTACTATCAGTTTTCCTTAGTGGACTCTAGTACTATCAGTTTTCCCTAGTGGACTCTAGTACTATCAGTTTTCCCTAGTGGACTCTAGTACTATCAGTTTTCCTTAGTGGACTCTAGTACTATTAGTTTTCCTTAGTGGACTCTAGTACTATTAGTTTTCCTTAGTGGACTCTAGTACTATTAGTTTTCCTTAGTGGACTCTAGTACTATTAGTTTTCCTTAGTGGACTCTAGTACTATTAGTTTTCCTTAGTGGACTCTAGTATTATTAGTGGACTCTAGTATACTATTAGTTTTCCCTAGTGGACTCTAGTATTATTAGTGGACTCTAGTATACTATTAGTTTTCCCTAGTGGACTCTAGTACTATTAGTTTTCCTTAGTGGACTCTAGTATTATTAGTTTTCCTTAGTGGGCTCTAGTATTATTAGTTTAGTATATTTTATATGGCAGTATATGTAGTATCATTACACATCTTAATATTGTAGTTGTAGTCCATGAGTATTGTTGATAATAATAATGAAGAACATGTCTGAAAGCAGAATAACTATCTGAATCTTCATTTTAAGTGAGTTATAGAATGGATGATACTCTTCTGGGACATAGCTACTTTTCTACTATTTTCTTTAAATCAGCATATTTGTTGTTGTTTTTATGGTAAAAGAGATGAATATTTTGGTGTTGCTGGGAGATTGACTCCTATGGATGGAAAACTTGCTCCAAAGTTCAAGACTAGAGAATGTATTTTGCCCATACTTCCTCAATATGCTCATAAAAGTACTCAAACATAACACCTTCACTTACTTTCATGGAGGGAATTAAAAAATTTTGGGAGAAAGTACTGATAGTCATACACTATGGACTAATTAAAAAAAAAAATTTTTTTTTTTGGACTTAGGTTGTTTTTCCACTCAGCCCTTCAATCATCATGCAGGGCTTTGAATGGGTGAAGGCTGATAGTCAGCAGCTAAAAGAATTCTCATCTCCCAGAACTATACCCCTTAAGTTCATCTCCAGCAGTATTCTGAAGGTATGGTGTTCTATAATGACCACTGAGAGTACACTGACGGATCTTATCTACAGATGCAGCTCTATCTGGAAGAAGAAATCATGACTTACTGTACTCATTTTAACACTATCCTACATCATTTTGTAAATTCATTACATCATTAGATTCATTACTATTACATCCAATAAAGATTACTTCATTAAGTGTGATCTGGTCCAGCCACACAAAAGTTGCTTGCATGGAAATCCAGGCTCATTGGCAGCAAATAGCTATTTTGACATTTTTAAAAGAGGCTCAAAGAGTTTTACCGTACAAGTTGCAGCTAATTAGTAACCTGCTCTACATTTCATTCGTGTCTATTTATGAATGGGTAAAGATCGTCAAAATCTTTGCCTCTTGACATGTCTTCTAGTGTAGGTCCCAGAGCCAAGGGGACGGACGGCTCGGATTATCGTCACAGGGAACGTGTGGCCACTCATTACAAGAAAAGTGCCGAGTTAAAGGCCAAACTTAAAAGAATCTTCCTATTACAAATCCTATGTGCTCTAACTTGCTTTGCAGTGGGCCTAGTGACACGGTACGATTATTCATGCCTACTAAGTTTCTCCGGATATCTCTGTGGACTGCCGTTAGGTTATCTGGCACTGAAAAGCAACCGTATCTCTTACATTAACCTTTATGGCTGCTGTTGTTCTATACTCGGTGTGTTTCCTATGATATACTTACTCTACATATCTCTCTGGACGGGAATGGTGGATAGATTTCGTTATTTGAGGCTGGTTGTGGCTGTGTCAGTTGTGTCCGTGAATACAATGGGAATGTTTTATGCTAAAAATCTGATGAACACATGGTCAATTAAAAGGTAGCCTTGTTGGCTCGGACAGCAACATCATTTTTATTATTAATAATCTAAATTGAAATGTGCATATAATATTGTAAACGCTTTACCGAATATTCACTCACAATGTTGTAAACGCTTTACCGAATATTCTGCAATGTCGCCCACACGTGATATAGTTAGAGGTTGTCTAAGATGAGTGTAAGTGATATACTGAAGCAAAACTACCCTTCAATCGAAGAGGAAATACACCAGTACGTGTGTGGTGAGTGGACTAGTCATGAAGTGGTTCTTTTGAAGTGTGGTGAACTTGAGTTTAGCTCTGTCTTATCTATAATATTATATTATTAGGGGTACTAGAATCATCCGATGATTTTGAGACCCCTGAAGACGTATTTGATGCTGTGGGTGGAGTCTTGTTGGAGTCCATTGAATCAACCAGCGAAAGAGAGGTCAAAGTCCTTTGTGAAACACTGTTTTCTAGTGTATTTGGAGGCCATCGGGATGGTTGGGTGGAGTCAGAGAATAAAGAGGGAGGTGCTAAATTATTGGATGCTCCTGTGCAGTTGGCAACCAAGTTGAAAATTAATGGTAAATTAATTGGGCATCCTCTGACCACATAATTGTTTAGGTCAGTTTTGGGGGGGGGGGATTAAGGTAAGATGTGTGGGAGAGGAAAATCAGATAGAGGTGTGTGTGTGAGGAGGGAAATCAGATAGAAATGGGATGTGTGAAAGGGAGGAATCAGATAGAGGTGTGTGTGTGTGTGTGAGGAGGGAAATCAGATAGATGAGGAGTGTGTGGAAGGGGGAATCGGATAGAAGTGGGATATGTGAGAGAGAGAATATCCCCATATTCCTATACAAAATAGCAAGGAGAAATCTCTTCCTACCACTTTATTCTGGTAGCCCTCCCTCATCAGTGCCCTCCTACTCTATTCTTGTGTTAACCCCTCATCCACTCTATTCTGATAGGACCACCCACCATCTTCCATTGTTGGTGTTTTTATTGTCCACTTTCTCTCTTTCAGATGATGAGGTATCAGCGATAAACAGTATTTGGATGGTCCAAGGAAACGAGTCTAGAAAGGTATACTATTAACCCATTCCTACCTGAAGGTATACTATTACATTAACCCATTCCTGCCTGTATAAACATTGTGATGGGTGGGGTGGAGGGATTGGGTTTGGTAAGGGTTCTCACAGGCAAAAGTAATTAAAAGAGAAAACATATAACACATGCAGACAATACATACATACAGAGCATGATTGGTAAAGGGTCTCAGATACTGTAAAGTCATTAAGAGAGGTATGCAAATCTCTTGTTGGAATTTCCAGTGTGAAGCTCACTCCAATTAAAGGCTTAGTTGGATTGGGTGGGTGGAGGCTGGTGGTGAAGTGGTTGCCCTTAGTGATCAGGTTTCCCTCTGTGGTATCTCGTTCACCACATCCTCACCACATCCTTCACCACATCCTTCACCACATCCTCACAGGGATAAGTAACTTGGTAGTTCCAGTTTGAGATGGGGTAGGCTAGAGGCAACTAAGAATTGAAAAATTTTTAGCTGATCTAAATCTGCAGCGGTTGGTTGGAATTGGTATGGGTGAAAACAACCTTGCAGCTTTGAATGCAGCTAAAGGCATTTGTGTGTCATCAAAATTAATACTGAATTCCAGGCTGAACACACTAGTAGTAGCACCACAGCACCCTGACCCACAGCACCCTGACTCACAGCACACTTGACACATGCAGACCAGACTATAATGTGTGGGAATCATTGATTGGCTGAACAAGATACGTATAGCGGGAAATTTCCGAGGGGAAATATTTTCGTGGTTTTCAATAATCAAATTTATTCGTGGAAAAAAATTCGTGGTTTACAGCTCGGTGCTGTCTCAATTAAACCATAAAATTAAAAGTTCGTGGGTAAAACATTCGTGGTTTTATTTAAACCACGAAAACCACAAAAATTTTTCCCCCTCGGAAATTTCCCGCTATACGGTACATACCTTGGTATTTGCCAATGAAAAAATAAGCCTATTATGCTCAATTATGCCCTGAAAGGGATTATGCTCCAATGTAGCCTATTATGTTAAAAGAATATGCAGCTTAATTTACTCATCCTTTATAATGCTGTAATACAATATCAGTCTTTCCATCTCTAGGGAAGGTAATGTTACCATCAGATGTTTCTCCCTATAAGATTTATATCCCTTCAGATCTGACTATAGCTTGTTGTTTAGATGCTCCACCATTACATATGCACACACAGAATCACACACATGGTCAGCTAGCCTGTACCTGTAAGAAACTTTCTATATAACCTTGGTTCCTTCAACTATGAAGCAAAATTACTTGTCTCAAGTTAGAAGGTTAATTTCTCATTTTTTGATAGAATATAGACAGAAAAAAGCTGGATAAAGCTGATGCAAAACTTAAGCAGAAGCAAGAGAAGAAGTCACTGAAGGAAACTCAGTCAAAGGAGTGAGTCTATGTGTGATGCCAGTTTTCATTTCATTTCATTTCATTTCATTTCATTTCATTTCATTTCATTTCATTTCATTTCATTTCATTTCATTTCATTTCATTTCATTTCATTTCATTTCATTCATTTCATTTTATTTTATTTTATTTATATTTCATGACCCTTTACTGGGTAGATTCCTGTTATCAGGGCCCACAACTAACCAGGCAGTTTCCAAGCAAACAAATAGGGCAGAGGCCTCTGGAGGTGTGGTCAGCAACATCAGGATCGAAAACTTTGACATAGCATATGGGAACAAGTATGTTTTACTGATAGTATCCTAGTTAAGTTTACTGATAGTATTCAAAGTAAGTTTACTGATTACAAAGTAGGTACTAAAAATATCCAAGATGGATAAGGAAAGAAAGGGGTTATAATGGTGGAGTTTCAGTGTTTGTCAATTATTTGTGTATACTTTCAGTGAATTGCTGTCTTGTGCTGAGGTGAGTCTCGTCTTTGGTAGGAGGTATGGTCTAGTGGGAAGAAATGGTAAGTGTAGTAAGTTCCTGGTAGAGTAGGAGGTTACCTGATGAATACTCTCCATATTTGATAGTAATGAGCCGGTGTATTGTTTTAGTCAACTGTTATTATGCATAATCAGATCAAATCATTCTTTTGATTTCTTGTCTGATTGACAATAAACTTGTGATTCAGCTGTAATGCTGAATGTTGGCAGGGCATTTGACCCAGCATTGCCATTCTCTGGTTGGGACCTGATCACTTTGCTTTACTGTATACACTGAAGGTAGTTTTAACCTTCACCACATCAAAATGGTATCCATTCCCCTGACCACAGCAGAGGAATGAAAGTGCTGGGGCTATTCCTCTTTAACTATAGCATGTAATCCTCTTCAGGTGTTGGCAAGACAACACTCCTCAGGGCCATTGCTAAACGGGAACTGCATCTCCCGTCACATGTTACTGTTCTCCACGTTGAACAGGAGGTAGTTGGAGATGACACCAAGGCTGTGGATAGCGTACTGGAGAGTGATGAGGAGAGGACACGTCTGTTAACAAGGGAGAGAGAGCTGGTTGGAGGAGGAAGGGAGGAGGGTGGGTGAGTGGAGGGCTAGCTAGAGAGAGGGGTGAGTTGAGAGAGGAAAGGAGGATGTGTGATGAAGGGGAAGGAAGGAGGGTGGTGCCAGGGGAGGAGAGGGAAGGAGGGGGTGTGATGGGAGGAGAGGGTAGGAGGGTGTGTGATGGGAAGGGAAGGAAGGAGGGTGGTAGTGTCAGGGGAGGAGAGGGAAGGAGGGAGGGTGAGTGGAGGAGAGGAGGGAAGGAAGGAGAGGGTGTGAGTGGAAAGGGGGGTGGATGAGGGTAGGATGAGTAAAGGGGGAGAATGATGTGTGAGGGAAGAGGTTAAGAAGGTCTATGTTTAACGTGCAGATTTGATAGTCCAACAGCCACTGCCTCAGGGGAGTTGTCACAGGTAAGGAGAATAGCTGAATGTTGGGGGGTTCCCCTGGACAGACCCTTTTTAAGTGTTCTGTGGGAAGATGTAGTAAATAAAACCCTTGCACACAGTCCCAGGAATCATTTAACAGGTTACTCTTACAACTCTTCCTCAGGAAGGTTACGGAGGCATGCTATGAATCTCTCAGGGCCAGTACAGGCCTATCTTTGGAAATTATTCTTCACCTTCTATGCTGTGTGTGGGAAGATTCCTCCCACTCACTCTGGAAGTTGGATCCAGGGGGGTTTCTGGAAACTAGTCAGAGATCATAGTAGAACAATAGGCTTTATATAAACTGCTTTACCAATAACATTGTATTTCCACCTGCCTGTCTAGCCAGTCAACTGTGTGTAGTGGTTAGTTATGTCCAAAAGGCAGCTGACTTTGGCTTTTTGGGGGCTAGCTCAGGAAAACCACCAGCCATTATGGCACTCTTGTAAGCATAACATTTGTAAGATACCCTTATAGTTATTAACTTTAGTGATGCAAACCTTACCTGGGAATACCCTGGTGGCTTTGCTATACACTTTATAAAGCTTAGCAGGATGAAAAAAATTACAAAATCATTTTATTCCCACTAGTGCAATCATTTAAGTTTCTTGTGTAATTTCAAGGCCTTATTGGATTTTTGTGTGGATAGTGGGATCTTATTTTAAAAGCCCCATCTTGAAACAGTACCAAAAACAGCTAGCCACATACATTTCAAAAACTGTGCAAAATGAGATAATATCTCTCATTGGGACTTACATTCAGGTACAAGAAATTAAAAATGATAGTGGTTTATTTTCTCTGATTGCTAATGAGTCATGTGATTGTTCTAATGTTGAGCAAATGCCCTTAATATATTCATTTTATGGATGAAAAGAAAGAAATCCAGGAGCTATTCATTAATGACCTTCATTAAATATGTGAGCATGGAACTACAGGGATAAATATCCCTGCTTTAATTAAGAACACCTGCCATGATGCTGGATTATTGTAGAGGACAAGGATATGATGGGGCAGGGAATATGGCTGGTGCTGCCAAAGGGGCTGCTAGTATTATTCTCAATATCCTAAGGTCATCTATTTTCATTGTGCATTCCATAAACTCAATCTTTGTGTTGCAAGTTCCTGCAAACTCTGATTGTGTAACCACAATGTCACATATTACTGCATGGTCTACAGGAAAACAAGAAGGTTTAGAATCACCTTTAACAAACTACCCTAGCATTAAAAAAACTAAACTGATACCCTTGTGTCCAACACGATGGGTAGAGCAAGTAGAAGTAACTCTTGATTTGCTAGAGGCTGTTGTGGATACCCTAGTTGAAATGTCAGTTTACTTTACTGGAAGATGGAATAGGGGTACTGCATGTAGCTCAAGCTATCACCATGTGTGATTTGAGTATTGCTCCCATTAATTTTGGCTATCAAAGTAAGTGTAGAAGTCAAAAAGCCACAGTTTCTCAGAGACACAAAATCAAACCATTCAGTCTCAGTCTCATAGCAGGAAAGGACTTTAAGAGTGAGTCTTACTATTCCCTTGAGAGAGGCTAAATAAGCAATAACCAAAATTGTGGGGTTAAAGGGTTTTTCCTGATTCCTTCTAACGTGGTTATACAGTTCCTCATGGAAATCTTCTCTTTCATCCTTCACTTCCTTTTTTTACCTTCCCCACATACTTTGGATGGTGAGCTCAGACATTTGGTGTCAAAAGTGGACAAGTTTTTGGGAGAAGAAAGTTTGAAGAGTTAAAAAACATGGAAATTACTGGACAGGAATTGCTAGTGAAGTAAAAAAATTAATCCAAGGCACCCTCCATCTGCTATAGCTTCTAACTTAAAGGAAATCAATGGCAGCTTATTTCCAAACATTCTCTACAATGTCTTAGCTGTATTGCCTGTGACCAACTGTGAGGCTGAGAGAGGTATATCAACTTTGGGTTGTCTGAAAACCTCAACAATGGGCCAATAGCTGTTGACTGGACTTGCATGCATGTAGTGACATTTCTATAAATGTGCCGGATATAGTTTTCAGGTTTGCTACAATTCATCCAAAGACCAATAAAACTGTATTGTAATTTCTGATTTAAAATTAAAGTGACGTGTGTAGTCAATGAAAGTGGGCATGGTTTAACATACATGGATTGTCAGAAACTAGTCACTAAAATTCCTAGAACCCCCCCTATATAATACTCCTCCTGAAGAAGGAGATTTCCTGCTGGTCCACTTGATAAGAGTGTGTTTTTGACTTATTGATGGTCATTCTAAATTCAGATCTATCAGAGGCTGCAAGAGATAGAATCAGACAAAGCCCCTGCAAGGTATATGGATATGGATATATAGCACGTAAATTTTAAATATTCCAATATTCTAATTATTGGATATAATTATTAATTACATAGCTATAGAGTTAGCTATAATCATTACATCCACGCTTAGGGTCCTGGATCCCACACCCCACCACACCCCACCACACACACACAAGACACACACACAAGACATACACACACACACTGAAAGGAAAGGGTCTGGACTAGAAAGCTTGGCATTGTTCCTTAGTGAGCTGGCCAATCAGATAACTAGAAAGTAATGGGTAGTTCTAAGTTTTGATGCACGTTCAGGCAATTTGATTGGTTGGCTCCAGATTATCAGAACATGCTGATACTTGCAAGCCATCTGATTGGCCAGCTGGCCAAGAAGCTGACTATGACAAGCCAATTTTTTTTTTTCTTTAAGATTAATGACTAACAACCCCTCTCCTTGCTGCTTTTGGGGGAGGGATCTTGTGAAACACCCCCATCTACTACAATAGCTTATCTTAACTAAATTTATATACTATGAATTATGTATCTGTATAGTAAATTCCCTGGGAGTTTATATTTATCTTGAATATGGTTAGCGTGTGTGTGTGTGTGTGTGCTCATCAGTGATGTGTCTACACACATCAATAACTTTTTCACTATGATTTTCAGAGCTGCTGCCATACTGTCTGGGTTAGGATTTACCACAGACATGCAGATCAAGCCTACTAGGTGAGTTCATTGCTATAATCTGAGATCTGGTAATAGACTTCCCTTGGTGGACCAGCCATATGTCATTAATAAACATTAAACTTTTTACTTAAATTGAAGTGTTTAAGGTTTTAAGGTTTTTCTAACCACTTGTAGACGAACCTTCTCCACATCAAATACCTTTATATAGACTTCTCTTCTTTAAGGGTGCATGTGATTGGTCAGAAATGACACCACTGTGTTTATTTGCTTTTATAGGGAATTCTCAGGAGGTTGGAGGATGCGTATAGCTTTGGCTAGGTCCCTCTTTTCCAAGTAAGTATATAACTTTGGAGTCAATAACATTTGAAGTAAAATGTATTCATTAATAAATTGAATTCACCTGAGAAAACTCTATTGTTGGTGTGCCAAAAATATGGTAGAGATTAGATAGAGTGGCCCATTCTTAGTATAATAGTGTTGTATGTTAGTATAGTGTACTAGTGTATGTCTTTATCAAAGCTGCAATACTCTAATTATTATTATTAATATGCAGTACGACTATTTATAGTCTCAGTTGGATAAAAATAGCAATAGTGCAACCTCTGTCTTCTTTAAATGAAGTAATACACTGTATAAAGAAAGTTTGTTGGTTTTTTTTTTGTTTGTTTGTTTATTTGTTTTTCTTTTTTTTTTTTTAATGAAGACCTTGTACACCAATTATTATTTCTGCCCAGAAAGTAGCACAATTCTTGTTATCCTCATGGCACAGAATTCCTTTTGATTAATTTCTTCTTTTTCCAGACCTGATCTTCTGCTTCTAGATGGTAGGTCAAATGGGTGGGGCAGACCACTCCCTTTGGTAGGGAGAACAAGCCCCTCCTCTCACCCAATTCTCTTGACCCATTATTGTGCCCCTCCCATCCTCAGAACCGACCAACATGTTGGATTTGAAGGCTATCTTGTGGATTGAAAATTATTTGCAGGTCAGTGAAATGATCTCCTCGGAAACTGTCCTTTATCTATAGAGGTTGTCCTAAATCCAGAGGTAATATACAATGGAACCTCTCTATTGGGACCTTAGAAACTATCCTTTATATGGAGGTTGTCCTTAATTCAGAGGTAATATACAGTGGAACCTCTCTATAAAGGACACATTGGGACCTTGGAAACTGTCCTTTATATAGAGGTTGTCCTAAATTCAGAGGTAATATACAGTGGAACCTCTCTATAAAGGACACATTGGGACTTTGGAAACTGTCCTTTATATAGAGGTTGTGCTTAATTCAGAGGTAATATACAGTGGAACCTCTCTATAAAGGACACATTGGGACCTTGGAAATTGTCCTTTATATAGAGGTTGTCCTAAATTCACAGTGGGACCTATAAATCCTTTATAGGAGGTGCCAACACCTCCCACCATGAAAGAATTTCATGATTTGCATTTTTAATTGAGTAATGATTAACATTAGTAACAATGTTTATTTTTTATTCTCAGAACTGGCCGACTACCCTGTTAGTTGTGTCACATGACAGAACATTCCTTGCAAATGTATGCACAGATATAATCCACATGCACTCAAAGAGATTGGACAGTTATCGTGGAAACTATGAAGTAAGTTCATAGAGATCTCAAAGGAGCAAAGATTCTCACTATATCACCTCCTTCACTCCTCACCTCACCTCACTCCTTATTCCCCTCACCTCTCATTCCTACCTTCATCACTCATCCCTTTCTCACTCCTCACTCCACCATTCATCTCTCCTTCACCCTCACTCCACCACTCATCCCTCCCTCCCTCCACTACTCCTCATTCATCCCTCCCATCTGCCCCCTCACCATCTTCAGATATTTATTCAAACAAAAACTGAAAGATTGAAGAACCAGCAGAAGGAATACGAGGCTCAGCTCCAGTATCGACAACACTTACAGGTGCAATATTGTAGAGACAACATTTATAACTGACCCTGCCTTGCTTTAAACTGGCAAAGTTGAAAACACTATCTCTTGCTTTTTCCAGGAGTACATTGATAGGTGGCGTTACAATGCCAAACGAGCTTCTCAGGCTCAGATGAGGATCAAAATACTAGAGAAACTGTAAGATTGTTGTTGTTGTTGTTGTTGTTTACAAAGGATTATTATTAGGACCTTCTTTTGTAATAACTCAGAGGTTAACAGTTTGGGACAGGACAAGTGTCTTGTGTCCTTGTTTCAGAGTGTCCTTAATCAGAGGGTCTACTGTATAATATTGACCTATACTGTTATGTTTGATATGTTAGACCAGTCCTGAAGCCAGTTACAGTGGATACTGAAGTTCACTTCAGGTATTATCTATTATGGTAGATTATTTCCACCTATTCTTCTATCCCACTTATTTATTTATTGGTAATAAATATAATCATTGATATCTATGACTTGTTAATTTAGACTACCAGATGTTGAGAAGCTGTCACCACCTGTACTACAGCTTTCTGAAGTAAGCTTATACATAGAGATTGTCCTTACTGTTTGTTGTTAAGATCTACAGCATCCCCTATGGGTATTGGTACATGAAAAAATTTTCCCTCGCTGGTTCTATAGTCAAATGTTTTGGTGTAGGTAAGAGGGAGGGGTTGTGGTAATGTGATTTTGCGTCTTCAGGTATCATTTGGTTACAATCGCGGCAAAGAGAATTATATTTTTCAGAGGATAAACATCTCGGCTGATATGGATTCCAGAATAGCAATGGTTTGTCTAAATTTGTCTAAATTTTGTCATAATATTGTTGACCTATCTATACACACACACACATTCATGCACACACCCACATACACAACACCGTTAGTTATGAGCCGATACCTCTTACCAGCTAGCTATGTAGAAAGCATTGTGTTACTTCTGATTGACTAACTGTCATCATACTCAGAATTTCCATGTATTCCTCCTAACTTATGGCTGCACTGTCTAAAGACTTCTGTTGTGTTGACATTAATGGTTTCTGTAGATAAGCATGCCTGGTATATCTTGAAACTAAAAAAAATAGCATTCCTTCATAGCAATGGAGTTGGGATGGAAAGGATTCAACTGCATACAGAGATGATCCATCATTATGCAAATGGTATCATTTCAAGAACTATTATTACCTCTGATGCAGGTAGGTGACAATGGAGTGGGGAAGACGACACTTGTGAAACTTCTGACAGGAGAACTAAGTCCTTGTGATGGCTATAGGAATGCCCACAGGTAAAAACAGACCTAGCTCACAAAAACAAAAGGGAGGAAGGGGAGGGAAGGAAAGTTCAATACTCTTTTACTATAATAATCTGAACCAACTGTGGGTACTATATCTGAACCAATTGTGTGTGTGTGTGTGTGTGTGTGTGTTGGGGGGGGGGGGGAAGGAAAGTTCCATACTCTTACTATATCTGAACAAACTGTCTATAGTATGTAAAAATTTCACCCACAGATTGTATTCTGTGCATGCTATGTGGATTTTCTTGTGTTTTTGCCCAGAAATCTGAAAATATCGTATTTTACTCAACACCATGTCGATCAACTTGTGTTAGATGTGTCAGCATTGGAGCTAATCCAATCAAGATACCCAGGTTAGTTAAGCTAGCTCCATCCTGTAATTGTGTAAGCAATGCCATGTCAGTCAATGCTTATACATTGCATGACATTGCATGACATCAGGTAAGAAAGAGGAGGAGTACAGGCAACAGTTAGGATCATTTGGAATTACTGGAGATCTTGCACTTCGACCCATAGTTTCTCTTTCTGGAGGCCAGAAGAGTCGACTGGCATTTGCATTGCTGGCAATGGCAAGGTATGTCACCACATAGAAGAAAACCCGCCATCATACAGTAGATTGGGATTCAATGGGAAGGTATGTCATAGCAGGCTTGAAAACCAGTAGATTGGCGTTTAATGTGGAGGTATGTCACAGCAGGCTTCACATAGGATAGAACCCATCAAAAAAAGTACTTAGCTAACATTCAAAGGTGTATCAGTGGGCTTCATACCAAGATCTATTTGTAAAGACACACACCCTCCATCTCACCCCTTTCACCCCTTCCCCATCATCATTTGCTTTAATTCTAAATCATCGTTCTCAGGCCTAACTTTTTAATCCTCGATGAACCTACAAACCACCTGGATGTTGAGACCGTAGATGCCCTGGGAAGAGCGATGTCTAGGTTCAAGGTACATTTAAATTAGAGAACATTACATCTTTTTCCAACTACATACATGGTCTTGTGTACTATTTAACCCCTCCTTAATTGGAACACTGCATACCTTACCAACTACATGGTAATGTGTGACACTACTTAACCTTATTGAATGGGTATTGAATGGGATACACAGACTATAAACAAGTCTAGTGGTCACCAGGTGTGCAGGATGATCCCAGGTAATGTAATCATAGTGAAATATAATTAAGGTAGCTATTACATCTGTGTGGGTCACTGGCTGTCACTTAGTCTCACTGTTGAAATGGTTATCTTACAGTATTCTATTGGGCTGTAACTGGACACCTATATGTGTATAATTGATGTGGCATTCCAGTTATGACAGTTATATAGTGTGTGCATGTGCAGTGTGTGTACATGTACAGTGCATGTGCAGTGTTGGGTAAACAGGTCAGGGGAACCAACTAATCTGACTCTGCTTGCTCATCAATTTGCAACTGTCTCTCTCCCACTCACTCTCACTCTCTCCCACTCACTCTCACTCCCTCACTCTCACTCCCTCACTCTCACTCCCTCCCTCTCTCTCTCTGAGTATGTGTGCAGTGTGTGTGATATAAGCTGTCAAGTAGTAAATGCAATCTGCTGAACTCTCTCTCTAGTTATACTTTTTCCTGCAGGGTGGTGGTGTTTTAGTGTCACATGACCAGCACCTGATCAGACTGTGTGCGACAGAGGTGTGGCTGTGTAAAGATAAGAATGTCTATAGGCTTGATGGTGGCTTGGAACAGTACAGAATAGACATAGAAAGAGAATTCACATCCTAAAGTATAAATCATCTTCGCGTATATAAACCATTAGTTAGGTATTAACATATTATTAGAGTTACTGCTTGAAAACTAGTCAGAATCACGTCTACTGGAGGCCGTTAGAGATTACAGTGGAACCCCTCTGAAAGGACCCCCTGAAATAAGGACAACTTCTGTACAAAGGACAACTACCATATGATTTGTATTTGTGTAAATTAACCTCTGAAATAAAGACAACCCCTCTACAAAGGACAAAATGGTGGGTCCCAAGCATGTAATTTACACTAAGATGAACTAATCGTCCTCTATACAGAGATAACCCTTAATTTAGAGGGTCCTTTACAAGGGGTATACAATATATTGGCATGATTTGTGAGTTTCATCATAAAAATTTATAGTTAGAACAATAATATTTTAATTTTTTTTGAATCTTAAAGTATTGATATTGAGTGAATGATACATTTTCGATTAAGCAGCTTCTAGTCTAAAAGAAACAGCAACTATTATTATGAGTATTTATCTTTATATCTACACATTTTTGTACTTCAAACCTTTTTTTAAAGTTACTATATATTATAATGAGCAGCTCCGATTACCAATCCACAAACAAAACTAGAGCGATCTAAATTTATCGATACTCTTGAATTTATGCTAGCTTCAAACTTAAAAGAAATTATTGCTCTTGAATGAAGTTAATACTCGGTAATTTAATTGTTCAAATCAGTTTTTTTTTCTGTTTTTTTTTCTAACATGAACCATCAGTGTTGTATGTAGATGAGAACTAGATTTAGAAAAGCTGTGTTTGTGCTCTTAGAAGTATTGTACTTCTATTAGAAGAGATGATGTACTTTCAGAATAAGAGATGTAGAGGTTGGAAGGTGAGAAAATGGTTTCCCTATTAGCATTTGGGAACAAAATCTAGAGTGCAGAGAAGTACGTACAGGATTAGAGGCATTGCAAATTATATTTGGGTGTAGAGAAGAATGTAGATCAAGTGTAGGATTAGTCCTTACCAAATCAGAAACATGCATAGATTAGGGTGCAGAGAAGTAGAAATATAGATGCAGGAGTAGCGTGCAGGATTGGAGTAAATTGCATCAGAAATAGCACAGATTTTAGAGTCCAGAAGAACAGAATAGAGATCTGTGCAGGACTAGTAGTTGCTAATTAGAAACATGCATAGATTAGGGTGCAGAGAAGGAGTAGATAGAAATATAGATGCAGGAGTATGGTGTGCAGGATTGGAGTAAATTGCATCAGAAATAGTACAGATATAGAGTGCAGAAGAACAGAGATCCATGCAGGATTAGAGGCATTACCTGTAAGATTATAATGCAGAGAAGCAGATGAAGAAGTATACTGTTTATCGTTGAAACATCAGTAAGAGGACCCATAGAACCTCTAATGAAAGAGGCAGGTATTGTGTGCATAAATGCCTGTTGTCTACTCACAAACTGCTAGTTACATGGGGAAGACTCTAGGAAGGTCAGAGGTATCAACCATCACTCGTATGTAAATGCAATCATCTTTAACAAATCCACCATTCACCAAGTGCTCCTGTCTGATAAACATTGGACAGCCTGAAGCTATGTTCATCTCTCTACGCCCAGGACGTTGGAAGCTACTTGAATGAGGATCAGGATGGAAGCTATCGGAGACATGTTTCTTCCCAGCCTGGTTGATGAGAGTAAGAGTTACTTTCTGTTTAAAAGGCCATAGAAGAAGCTCATCTATTGGTCCACGCATAATGACGAAGAAGAAACTCATGTGAGTGTTCTTTCCCAAACCGTCTCCATTCAAGTATATCCTTGCACACATCTTGTAACCATGTCTTCCTGTGTAAAAAGGTGTTGAATAGAGAGACATGGTGATCCCTTCAATGGCTTCTCTATGTCTTCGCTCAAACTCGTCAACTTTCCAAAGAAGTATTCCATTGTATGTAGCTCTCTCTAACAGTTGGATCCTCAGCTCTTGGTCCAAGCAGCTACTAAGGGATCGATCTACGCTGTGTTCCAGTTCAGCAAGTCGGGAATTAAGTGATTCCATACGTTGTGGAGAGATAGAACTTCTAACCAAACCATTTGTGCCAAAGGATATTGGAGCAATACCGGCAGTAGTAGTAGAGGTGTTTGCAGCAGTGTTCAATACTCCAATTCTTCCAGACATTCCTGAACCTAGAGGAAACACAGTTGATGTGTTAGCTATCTCACCAGACCCGTAACCAGATGACAAATTAGTGAAGTGTGACTCTGACAACCCGTCCACTTTACGAGTAAGTTCTGATACATTTGCATTCAGCCGGTTAGTTGTCTCTTCAAGATTATCAATTTTGTTGTCATAACGATCTGCTATTCGCTCACGTCGCTCATCCAGTAGTTCGACTCTCTGCTCAATGGCATCTTGAAGCCTTTCAATGGCACTTGTGCGAGTTTCTAAGCTGCTTGCTCTCTCAAGGAGATGTTGTAGTGAGGCATCATTTTTCTCCGTTGTTATTTTCAATTCTTTGAAACTGTCAGCTTGCATAAAGCTGTGTTGAATGAGATTCTTCTCAATATGAACTGGCAGGTTCTGCCGCAAAGACTACATACATCATACATGGAGTGTAAGGCACAAAAAACCAGAACAGTTCATTTACCAGAAATATAAATATTGGAGGTACCCCTAGAGTCAACTGTTTACTTATATAAGTTTATAGCTTTCTATTGAGACATTGTAAACATGCTAATTTCCCTTTCAGTGTGTACATATAGAACTCTCAATAACATTTACTCTATCCATTAGATAACTGAATTGGGTAGAGTACCTTGTTTAAAACATCACAGATAATGGAAACTTTGGCACAGCTACACACAGTCAACAAGAAAATGGGGGCACAACATGCATTATAGTAACTGAGGACTGAGTAGACATGTAGCTCATTGAAATGCATGACTTATAGATACAAACTACATGGTGTATAGATCTGGTTTCTATGGTAACATCACAGACTACAAACACATTCTCTACTACCATGTTGTCTGGTTCTCTTCCAGAAGATCTATTAAAAAGCTATTATACTGTTGCTGGTAAGTAGAAACTATATAACATTTATATACTTGTGGATTTCTGGCAATGGTAACTACAAAGGAAGATCAAATGAATGTGACTGTCTGTTGTGATGAACTGCTTACTTATTGAACTCACCACAAAAGTACACCCAAAAACATCGAAAGGGCACTTTATTTCAGAGAGGGGACAAGTGCCATACTTCAATGAAATATGCTGCTCCAGCTTTGTCAGGATAAAGAATACAAGTCATGGGTTTAAAGAAGACATGTGGTTTTGCCTACCTCAGGCAGTTTCATTTGGAGAGAAGGATCACAGCCATTAGGACATGCATGGTAGACTTCAAGACATTTCTTCTGTAAGTGGTCCTACAGGAAGCATCACAGAGATCTGTCACATAGCTATTACAGTGTGGCTTAGTAGAATTGGGAATTGTCGAATTGAATGCAGACATAAAAAGTCATTCCTTTAATTTTAAAGTGAGTTCATCTTTGCAGCAATAAGTGTATAGCATACCTCCATTTGCTGGTGAGGGATGTCTTTTCCACAGTACCTACAGGTATCTGGACGCATTGGGCACTCTCGGTCCTGATGCTGCTTCAAGATATGACATTGAACATATTGTCCACATTGGGTGCATTGTACTTCCCTAAACTCACAATTCTCCAGGTGAGTCTGAAAGGGAGTGTAAATTTTGCTCATCAACAGTTAAAACTTGTTAATACAGTGGAACCTCTCTATCCCTGACACCTTGGAACATGTCAAACTGTCCTGATTAGGAGTAAAGTCTATTACTGTTAGTCATATTACATTAAGGCTTGAAATTCCACTGTTATAAAATCAAAGTACTCCCACAGCTTACCTCCACATTCCAGCATAGCCTCACCCCACCCAACCTAATCACAGCCTCACTGAGTCACATCACAGCCCCATCCCCATTAGGCTCCTCTTCCCACCTAGCCCCACCCCCATTAGCCACCTAGCCCCACCCCATTATTAACTCTATTCCCCCTCCCCCCCTAAAATTAATCATCCATAAAATCTTATCCCCTCCCACTACTCACCTTAATGGCTTCACCTACCCTTTAAAAGCCAGCCCTGTCCTAGCCTATGAAATCCAGTCAGTAAATTCTAGCACCAACTTACTTCCAATTGCTTTAAATGGCCGACCCAGGAACAGTTTCCAGACATGAAATTGCAATGAACTTCAAGATTAAGGATCTCTCTTCGACAAGCGTTGTCTGGAAAAATTCCCTCCTTTGAAATCTCCTCCTTATCCAGTGGACATATTGGGTGTCTCCTCTTTAAAACAGGCTCCAAACATTCTTGGCAAAACAGATGACCACACTCAGTCTGAACTGGATTTTGCATTGCAAAGAGACAGATAGGACATTCATGTCTTTTGAGTAACGGATGGACGAATTTCGCTTCAAACCCCGGCATGCTACGTGATGCTTTCAGAAAGGGAGTAGAGTAATAACCAAATAGACTTGCCTGGGAAATGCATCAAACAAAATACAATGAATTGCATTTTTTCCTGTTGTACATGTATAATATAGTTCCAGTATAACAGTTAGCTACCCCCTTATCCCTAAGTAATGCATCCATGAATGCATCACTTATAGTATTAATCTAGCTACTATATTTTTTGTAGTTCAGTATAACCCTCATCCCTAAGTAATGCATTTATGAATGTATTACTTAGTACTTCTGCAGTTTCGCAGTGTACATCAATATTATTATCTATTTCCTATTATAATTGCAGCAAATCTGTTGTTTTTTTTTTAAGTAGGACCAGCAAGCTAGTTATAGACTTTACCTGTAACTATAAATTCACGAATGTCAGCTATAGGTAATGGTAGAAAAATGGAATGATGATATTGTATAAAACACGAAGCTTGCATCGATCTTCTACACTTTTGCTAAAATATTATACGAATCCACTCCCTTAAGTGGATTCTAGCTATTAGCTAAAGGAAGCTATCACAAATCAGGAGGATATTAGCTGGAGCTAAGCTGGAGCTCCACGGACTAACAAAAATTGCTAATACAAAAAACTGCTAGCAAAAAGCAATTTTCCGCGCCTATATAATATAATGCGGAACCAGCTAGAGCTGGTGGTTAATTTTACCCGGCCCGCCATATAATGATATAAGTATGTGGCCATGGCAGACAGAACATGTCTCTTTCCCCTCCATTTCAAGCCCCGTAGACCCCTTCCAGGGAAAGCCGTCGCTTACAAGCATGACTTTCGTCCAACAGAGACGTAAAGATGAACATGACCTAGGCTAGGTATCTAGCTAGCTAGATATAGCCAGCTTATCTAACTAGATATAATTATGCAGCTAAATATCTAGCTACTATGTGACCACATATCAGAAAACTTCAAGACCGAAGATTTTTGCAAATTATTATTATCTAGTAGAAGGCATTTTGTACACGGATAGCACTCTGTAGCAGGCCACGAGGAGGTGGGGCTCAGGTTGAGTAAAAAAATGGCACGAACTCCATATTGGGCAACTGCATGCAGGGTAACTGGTAGAAGCACTAAACCATTCTACCAAACCCTGACAGCAACCACGCCGAGCACAGCTGCTCCAGACTAAGATTGCCCAGCTCCAAACTGCTCCCACTATGAGCGGGGAGGCCAACACCGTGACCTCAGAAGCCAGAAGAGTGCCTTATCAACCTCTGGAATTGGAAGCAGAAACCGATGAGCGGAGAGAACTTCTTCCTACGTACATCAGTTCCTCAGGAGAGAGCAGTGATCCTGGAAGTGCACCAACAGTAGTTAGACAAGAAAATCTCAAGAAAAACAGCAGAGGAGAAATGGATGAAGGTGATAAAAAACTGTATGTCATTGGTAATCTTGGAAGCAACCATCTTCCTTCAGGTGTGAAGGCTTATAGTAGCGACACTGAATTTGAAGATGATGGTATATACCAAGGTCTTATTATGACTGATACCCAGAAAAAGAGCCTTGGGATTTTGCCAGAGTCTATTTACATGACTACTAATCTCTTGGAGAAGGGAGATCTGATTGAGTCATTATCAACGTCTTTTTCTTTGGAGGTTGCAGTAGAAGTGCCAGAGGTGCCACTCCCACCTCATTCACCCTCACTCTTCACCAAGGACACAATCCCTCTCCCTAAACTGACAGGTGTGTGGATCACATGATTCTGCTAATTGTATTGTGCCATACTGTTGTTGCCCTTATACTGTCCTTGGAAACTGTAGAGATATTTATATGCAATGGAAGGATCTCTTTGAGGCCTTGGAAACTGTCCTTTATAATATGTATAATAAGATGTTCTTAATGTAATGGTACACTATTCCAAAAGCACTGGAGTGATGAAGGTTTCCCTATACAGTCAATACTACACTGTATACATAGTATACTACAGATTACTAAGATAATATACTAACTGATATCATGTGACTGTCATGTATGGCAGTTATACTCATTATTATCATCATAATTCCTTTCCCCTATCCTTCTAAAGGTAGGTCCTGAGCATGCTCAGTAATGATGCACTGTGTGATCGGGTGGAGCACATGTATGTACAGTAGTAATGTATTGAGCATGCTCAGTTTAATTAATTTCTGTATTGAGCATGCTCAGTTTATCTGAGCACCAACTCCTAGGAACCTTCTATTGCTCCTCTAATTGAGGAACCCTGTACCTTCCTGGACTAAAATTATACTCTTAAGTGTGCCAAATATCCCATATACCTTCCTTCTATACACTAACAATTAAATTTCTCTTACAGAAGCTGTAAGTCCTAACGGTAATTTGACTCCTCAGTATCAAGGTCTTATTCTTCGTCCTCCACCCCTTCCTCCTATAGAGATAGGAGCTACTAGAGGAGAGGTACTGCATCCTCCCCCTAACATTCACATTTATCTCCCTTCATTTCTCCCCAGTAACTCTTCATTATATAACCCTTCTTCCTCCTCCTTCACACACACACACAATCTCTCTAGATAAGGGCCCATGCAGTTGTTGAAAACCTCTTGAGATCAGAGGCAGCTTACCTCACTTCTTTAAATATAGCAATCAAGGTTAGCCTTTACCCAGTTTCTCTTTCTCTTTCTTCCTTTCTACTGTTGCTGCTGTAAGTGCGGCGGGTGTGCCTAACAACACAGGGCAGGTGACCTTTTATGTACTGCATAATTAAAATTATGTAAGGTACAAAATTTACAGGTTAAAAAGTGTTAACAACACCTTTAATTGTTTTCCCATGTTGGGTTTTCCCTGGTTCTCTCCCCTTTAGCTATCAACTCCTCCTCTAATCCCACCCCTTGTCAAGTCCTCTTACAGTGTCCACATTGTATAGTACTGTATACTGCAGGTTTACAAGAACCCTCTTCTGGAGAAGGTAGACCATATCCTTTCCTGGGAGGAGGTGAACAGTATATTTGGCCCAATTGACAAAATATTGGATTTCCAAGAGATATTTTATTCGGCCATAATCTCCAGGTACCATGGAACCAAATTTACTATGTAGTTATTAAATACTGGACATTGGCTATATTCAGGACACCCTCTATATTCTCAGGACACCTCTATATTAATAGGGACACCTTTTATATTAATGATATTCTCTATATTCAGGACACTGATATTCTCTATATTGAGGACACCCTCTATATCCTATAACAGTCCCATATTACTATGAAATAAGAACACTTGTCCAACTTCAAGTAAAAAAGTATTCCAACATATGTATAGGAAATTTACTCCTCCTCTTTCTCCCACCCTTCCTTGCCCCACCTACCCACCCCTATGTGATGTTCTACCACGCCCCTCTTCTTTTTCCAGGACTCTTGATTGGAAGCCTTCAGAGAAAATTGGAGATGTTCTTTCATCAGTGAGTGAGACATATCCATATCTATGTCCCACACAGTTTCTGCACTTTCTAAAAGAGCAAAACTATTTTAATCTCCCATCTCCCATGGAATGCAATCTCATTCCAACTAGTAGCTGGATGGGACATCTATAAAACGTACATTGAATATGTACTCAGCTGATGCAACACTGCTGAGTGAACATCTCTGAGTGTTTACTAGTCTACAGGTGCAAAATTTTAGCTGCCAGTACAGCCAGCCAGCTTGACACTAACAACCTCAGTTTTTGACCAAAATTAGAGGTTGTAGGCTGTAGCCTATACCTAATGCTGATATGTAGGGAAGACAGTGCCCAACTTTGAAACTTGCTGACTATTGAGTGTAGCTACTATGCTTCTTTCAGTCCAGAACTTTTTACCAAATGCACCCACAGTCTAATAACCCTGCAGTATCATGAATAATACTCAGACTGCTCATAACTAGAACAGTTTAACTAGTCGGCATGATCAATATTTGTGGCTGTGTCCAGTGGGTGTGACCATGTACTGGATGGCACTCAGCATTGAGACCCTTTTTGATGCAAACAGTAACTCAGAGTATAATTAATGTAGTAGATCAAGACAAGGTCAAATGAGAGCTTAGAAATTATCTTTACTACTATTAGACTAGCTTCATAATTATCCAGACACGATTTCCAAAGTAGTGAACAACTGAATTACTTTTTGAATCCTGATTCAACAATATTCATGATCATGCAGTGTTCTCTGTCTTTGAAGAATTTATCTTCTCTCTTCATGTTGCAGCTAAATACCAGAGATGTGGTCAAGAATTATTCCACCTATGTTAACAACTTTACCACAGCTATGGCAGCACTAGAGAGAGCAATCAAAAAGAAACCCAAATTTCTCCAGTTCTTAAAGGATACGTATCCCAAGAGTCGAACAAGTTTGAGTTTGCAGGGACTTCTACTCAAGCCAATCCAACGATTTCCACAATATATCATGTTCTTACAGGTAATCCCCTTGCTTCCCATATTGAGTCTCTAATTTTCCTCCATGACCTCCCATTTCCCTTGATCATCCCAATTCCCTCATCCCGATTATAAAGGAAATGGTTCTTTTCTCCAATTTTCTTCTCAAATGATTATATGCACAGTGGAATCACGTATTTTTCACACACACGCACCCTCCATCTCTAATCTTCCTGTATATATATTTTTTAAGTTCTCAGAAAATTGAGCTATCACCAGTGTAATTTGAAAACCCTGATTCTTCCAACACATATTCTCCCCTCTCCCTCTCCCTCACACATGGTACACCTATTAGAACTTGATCAGGTATACTTGTGACGGTCATCCAGATAGAATCACTCTTCTAATGGCTCTTGCTCGATATGAAGGCATTGCAAATTTCCTGAATGAGAGCAAACGTCAGCAGGAGCAGAAGTCAGTGGTTCAGAACATCAACAACAAGGTTTCTCACCTTCCCTTTAAGTTGACAGATGGAAAGAGATGGCTTCATCGTCAAGATATAGTCACACGTTTGGTAAAGAAGTACAGAAATAATTATACATGGAACAATTAGGATACTCAAGACAATCTCCATACAAAGGTCACTGTATCCTCTGTATGACTTAAAACAGTTTCCAAGTCCAAATTTAGACTCATGGACTAGAACCTTCTGAAAAAAAAATTTGTATTACATGCATGCAAATATTCTTTTCTCTTCCAAAATCAGAAGGAGAATATCACTACTCACAGAATACTTGTAGTTTGATGATTATATTCATAGCAGTCATGCACCTTTAACCTTATTGGACTGCCAGACTACTTGTGGTCTCTCCTCACTATTGTGACATTTCCTGCTTAGTGCTGTGAATAAAACATCCCATGACCTTTATACCTAAATCTGAATTAAATTTTAACTGGAATTAATGGACCTGCAAAGATAGTGGTGTGACAGTCTGCATGGCTATTGCAGCCCACACTTTACTCCACACTTCAAGGGAGGTTTAAAGTCTTCTTCACTACTATTGTGCCTGTGCTGTGCATGGCTTTCAGACACAACAGTGCTACAATTGGGTTTCTCATTGCCCATTGCCTTCACACAATAGAATTTCTCTACAAAGGACACATTGAAATAATTGTCTACAGTAGAACCTCTCTATAAAGACCTTGGAAATTGTCCTTTATATAGAGGACCTTGGTCTTTAATATAATGGGACTCCTTTGTATGAAGATTGTCCTTATTTCAGAGTTTAAAAATAGTTATAAGCAAAGTGGAGCAATTAATTTCATGGTATGGTATTATATTGTTCTGTTCCAGTTGGTAGCTGATGGAAAGGTTGTGAAGAAGGATAGGTGTCTTCTCTTCTTCAACAACATTGTACTCTGTGCTGCCATGAGACGCAGGAAAAAGAAGGGATTTTACAAGATAAACAAGGAGGAGCTGGAGAGTAGTACTGGTTCAAGGTGGGTAGGTGAGAGGGGGCTCTGTGATTAAAGAGAGGAGGAGCTAAAGGAGTTGAAAGTAATATCTATGTTATTAATAAAGGTACCATGGATCCCAAACCAAGACACCTCTGTATTAGGGACACTTTGAGATAACGATTTATTTATTAACATTAATAGAACTGAAATGAGGCCATTCCTCTAATCAGGTCACTTTAATTTGTCCCAAGGTGTCCATAATAGAGAGGTTCTGCTATAACTGTCGGAGAGGGGTGGAGGGACTCTGTTCATTTCTGTGGGGCTAGAATAGCCATTGTAGTGTCCTTAATAATAAATAAATAAATAAATAAATAAATAAATAAATAAATAAATAAATAAATAAATAAATAACAACAATTTATATCTAGAGATTTCCAGGCAGTCAATAACATCTTCTACACATGTAAATGGCATTGCCCAATAGATCAACTTGAAGTGGTGGAGCCAGATTACCTCAATGATATATGGGACCAAACAGTGTCATTAGGTACAAACAGCCCCTCTCTTCTCCCTCTTTCCCTCCTTTCCCTCCTTTCCCTCCTTTCCTTCCTCCCTTTTCTTCCCTCCCTCCCTCCCTTCCTCCTTCCTTTAGGTCCATAGCACTGGTACATTGAGACCAACCCAACTAGTGTCACATAGTACATAATGGCCCTTCTCTCCCCTTTGCAATGTTTTGTCCCCACTAATTAAGGAAGTATCCATATTATTTCAAGGATATATATCCAGAGCTATCTATATGGTTGGGAAGGTATTCAGTTGTGTCTCTAATAATTTCATGGTGACTATATTAATTTCATAGTACCAGCTCTTTTTAATGGTTGAGAAGGTATGCAGTGATGTCTATATTTCATGGGTGCATAGTTATTGGAATGGTGTTTGCAGTTGTCCTCATTCCCATAGATGGAATTGCGAACTACATACCCATCTTCTTTATATAATTAACCCTTAATTTTAAATAACCCTTGTTAACGAATAACCCTTATTATTGAGTAACCCTTATTATTGAATAACCCTAATCGCGAACTACATACCTAGTCCATGCATCTCCTTTATACAATTAACCCTTAATTTTAAATAACCCTTATTAACGAATAACCCTTATTAGATACTGATTCAGAGTATATTGAGCTGAAGCAGAAATATGTGAAGCTAGAGCAGGATTTCTCACACCTATCTCAAATTGTCTCTATAGCTTCTGTACTCTACGAGGAATATACAGTGAGCGAGGCATACTGCAATTACTTTGTGGTATCATTAAAATATCAATATTATTTATAATTATTATGTGTAATGTTGTGAGGGCAAAATCTGACACTGCATTATTTAATCATAGAGGTTGAAGTTCACACATACTATAGTAAAAAGAGGCATTTGAACCTTGTCCTTCAAACTTAACAGTGGAATGTAAATAAGATTATTGGATGATATCCTCTGACCCTACAAAATAAGAACAACTCCATTATCTAGTAGCATCTGACAAAAGAACCATTAGGTCTAGAGATCTGATCCTAGTTAATATTCAGAGGTTCCACTGATATAATTGTGTGCATTGTAGGGTTTGTCCAGACTGCCAGTAACAGCCCATAATGGATGGTATTATCAATTGTCAATGCATAATATTGATGTCTTTTTCTTATAGGGACTGGGCTTTACTGAGTTAGCAAATCATGTCAGGATTCTTCAGAGGAAAATTGCAAAGATGAAGGAGGATCTGAAGAGATGGCAAGAGGGAAGGATGGATATTATCCTACCCTCAAGGTGAGAAGAGAGGGAGGAGCCCTTATAGGGTGGTAGGAGGGGCTCTCCTCTAGGAAGGGGCTCAAAAAAAGTGGTCTGTAAGAAATGTAGTCATTAGTGGTCTTGGAGTCACAAAGGTTAGGCTCCTCTTGAGTCTTGACTGTATTGTTAAAATTCTGTTTCTTTGTCTCAGAGAGAATGACAAACAAGTTCATCATACATACTCCTTCAAGACAGAGAAGGTCAAGTTGGATTGGGTTAACAATCTCCGCTATACCAAGCGAAAGCTGAGTAAGTTTAAACCATCATTTGCTCTAGTATTATAGCCAGTGACCAAAGCACACTATTAGAAATTGGAATCTCCCTTTATAAAGTAACCAGGGGCAGCTGTAGTATCCAACTTTTGTGTGTGTGTGTGTGTGTGTGTGTGTGTGTGTGTGTGTGTGTGTGTGTGTGTGTGTGTGTGTGTGTGTGTGTGTGTGTGTGTGTGTGTGTGTGTGTGTGTGTGTGTGTGTGTGTGTGTGTGTGTGTGTGTGTGTGTGTGTGTGTGTGTGTGTGTGTGTGTGTGTGTGTGTGTGTGTGTGTGTGTGTGTGTGTGTGTGTGTGTGTGTGTGTGTGTGTGTGTGTGTGTGTGTGTGTGTGTGTGTGTGTGTGTGTGTGTGTGTTTGTAAAAATGATTGAGCTGAACCACAATGTGCTAACTATGCAGTGACACACCCTAATTATTGAACTGTTAGTAAGTTGTTCACATCTCCCCCCTCCCCTCCACCCATAGTAAACCATCCCCTTAAAACACTCTCTTCCTGCCTCCCTCCCACCATAGACTACCCTGTGGAGAGTTCTTGGGTAATAGCAGAAGATACTAGTGAAGGAGATATCTTTGAGGTTTCATACAGGCTACCTCTCTTTGTGAAGAGCTATGATTTGAACATGGTCAATAATGAAATGTTATCTGTGAGTTACCAGTAACAACCAGCCACTAAATCTATTTTTATGGGTTGTGAATCGAGTCCTATACAAAATAATGTAGCATTAATTCTGTGGTTTAAATTTTCACTAATTTCTAACAAAAAAAAAAAAAGAAAAAAAAATTATATGTATTTATTAGGACACAATATTTATTGGGCCCTGTATTTATTAGGACACAATATTTATGGGGCCATGTATATTTATATTGGGACATATATATTGGGGCACGTTTATTGGGTCATGTATTTATTGGGACACGTATTTATCTTGGCCACTTATTCTTTTAGGTCCAGTGTGCCACTAAAGTGGGACAGAGCTGTGCTTGGCTAGCAAGTGGGGACAGTGTTTCTGCTCAAGTTGCTATTGTAGAATGTGTTACACCTACTCCACTTATCTTGGAGTGCTTCAAGGTTTGTGTAAAGGGGGAGGGGGAATTCCAATCCACACATGAGTCTTGGTGTCTTCATTCCCAGGAGTTCTAATGTTTCAATGCACTCTATATAAATTTTCATGGGATTGGAGTAGCTAGAGTATACAGAGGTGTCTGGTTAGGATAGAGGAGTTCCACTGTATATAGAGGTGTCCTTGTTTGGAATAGAGGGGCTCCACTGTATACAGTGTAGTATCCTCATTTCAGGGGGTTGGAATAGAGAAGTTCCACTGTCAGTGGTTTTGGAATAGAGGTATACAGTGGTGTCCTCATTTCAGGATATTGGAATAGAGGAGTTCCACTAAGAGGTGTCCTCAGGTGTATATATACCCACAGGTTGGGAAAAATGTTTTCAGCTATAACAGCTGAAATCCATTACATACTTCTTCAGGTACACTCTAAACGGATCATTGACATCAAATATGTCCCTCCATCATCCTTCTGTCTTCAATCAGATTCTACACTAACCACACCTACAATGAGACGTAATTCCAGAACTATCAAGGCCTCAGGCTCTCTGAATCAATTACCTCCTTACCTCGCCACTGTGTGGCTAGGTGGACAGTGTGGAAAGTAAGAGCTGTTTATCAATCCAGTATACAATAGAACATTACCTCTTGTCCTGTCCAATTAGGGGTGGAACCCACTAGTTATTTCTGATAAGGAGATAACTTATCAACCAACCTTGGCCAACAACCATAAGCTCCAGTCAAAAAGTAAACAATTTTACCACTGACTCCCTAGCAGCCTATGTGGTTGTGATTATACCTGTTCCCATCAGCCTCCATGTACATTGTCTAATGTTGCATCTCTTTTAGGTTGTCCATCTACAGTGCTGACTTGGCAGAAGATGGTAGCAAGCCATGTCTGTCAACTATCAAACTGGGAGATGCTATTACCAGCTTGCAGTAAGTTTCTTTCATTCCACCCACACAATCTTCACCAGTGATAAGATACTAGCCATGTGCATTTCCCTTGCAGGACTTCACAAAGCAGGGGTTCTCCATGCTGAGGTTCTCCATGCTGGGGGTTCACTTTGGGGAGGGGGAGGGGTTCCTGAGAGTTCATCCACAAGGGTAGGGGGTTAGAGGGGTGGATCAAGGGGGAGGCAATTGCCTCCTTCCCAACCTAGGCAGACTCTGTCTTATCCTTTTTATAGACTGTTTACTTTTTTGACCAACTTGTTTAGTCTAGCCTTTAAAATCACTTACTTTAAGTTTATCCCCCCTTCAAGGTCCTAGATTGCCCCCTGGGTTACAGCACAGGGGTTCTCAAGGGAGGAATTTACAGGCAGTGTTCTATATCCATATTTCTGTCGACTATAGGTATTATAGAGATCAAGTGTTTGTGTCAACTGCTGATGGAGATATTGTCATATTTAGACGTAATGTTGGTATGTCAATAGTGTTGAGAATAAAATTAATACAGCAGGATTATTCTTGTGTTTCCTCTCATAAACAGTAAATAAATAAATAAATAAATAAATAAATAAATAAATAAATAAATAAATAAATAAATAAATAACAATTCAATTATTAAGGGGGAGGCCCTTAACCCCTCAGATTTAACCCTCTGGATTTTCAATCACTTTGGTCTCTTTCCAGCTGGCTTCAACTTGACCACTTACAGGACAGTTCATGTTGTTCCAGGGTCAGCTATCCGATGCTCCTGCATTGTGGGGAACAAGTTGTGGACGGGTATCCAAGGAACCTGTTACTTCTTTAACATGCAAACTCACAAAATTGAGGTGATGAACAAGCTATAGTGTGATGTTAGTAGTATGTTTATGCAATGGAAACTCTCGATCTTCTTTGAATGGAGGTTGTCCTTAAATTATATGAGGTAATATACAATGGAACCTTTATTGGATCCTTTATACAGAAATTATCCTGCCTTAGAGGTAATTAGCAGTGGAACCTCCTTGATTCAGAGGTAACATCTATGGAACCTGATGTTAGATCAGGTTGTCCTTGATTCAGAGATAATTAGCAGCCATCATCGTCTATAGGCTCACAAGCATCAGCTGTTAGTATGCCCCATCTGATCCATCTGGCTGAGTCAGCTTGCCTTATAGTTGATCTAATCTACTGTTTTTTCCAACTACAGGGAAGCATCAAGATGAGGGAAGCTGGTGTAGCTGTAAGCAAGATGGTCAGCCAAGGTGAAGGAGTCTGGGTCAGCTATAAGGGGAGTTCCTCACTAGAGCTCTTTCACAGCATCTCCAAAATTTCTCTCCAGAGCATTGACATAAAGGCCAGCATATGTTCCATTATTAAACGTAGGTACTCTGTTTTTGCTACCAAATAAAGCTGCTTATTTTCCTCAGCAATGTGAGTACCTCCAATAAAGGATCCTCCATAATAAGGACAAAGATCTGTACAAAGGACAACTAAAATGAATCATCTGGTTTATCATAGTGTAAATTAACCTCTGAGATTAATACAGTCTCCCTATGAGAGACAGTAGGTACCTGATATCCCAATGTGTTCTTTATTCATTATATGCCAATAGTAGGTACACAGAGAGTCCAAAGTTGCCCACAAAGATGCTGTTGGAAGTGTAGTGGAATACTCTCTTCCTACAATATAGTAATTAGTGACAAGATTCCTCCACTTTATAATAACTACCTATTCTTAGTATGCTATGCAGTATGTATATCACTCTGTAGAGCAGAACATTCTACTGACACACCCAGCCTTTTATTCCTCTCCTGTCTGTCATTAACTCTTTCTATCCTGTCTATCTTTCTCTGATCATTAACTCTTTTTCTCCTGTCTATTCCTCTCTGCCCATTAACCCCTCCTATCTAACACATCCAAATCTAATCTTTCTTTCCTTACAGTCTTCTGAACAGTTAACTTCTATATTCTTTTTAACCATTAACTCTTTCACTTATTTACTCTTCTCTCTGTGTGTTTCTCCCAGGACGGAAATTGGAGTCTCGTCTTCCCATTCCAAACCACATTCATGTCACAGCCATCATGTTATCACATGGCTACCTCTGGATTGGAACCAGTGTTGGTGCGATCATGGTGTACCACATCCCTCATTTGGAAAGTGTTCCTATAGTATCAGGCAAGCCCTACCTTGCGATGGACAGCCATGCTGGATCAGTTCGTGTGCTACAAACTGTTCAAACTATGGCCACAATGGAGAGCTCTCGTTTGGGGCAATTTCTTGTCGATGAACAGATGAGAAATATGCAAAAAGAGGAATTAGATGATAACATTGAACCACCTGAACAAGAAGATGACCAAGATAACATATCACATGAGACATCACATGACCAAGATGCTAATGTGAAACAACAGAGTGTTTCTCTTCCTGTTGATCCTGTTATAGAACATTCAGGAGACATGGTGAAAGTGTCTGAAGAAATCCTCAAGATGGAGGACGAGCTTGACAAGCCAACAGAACCTGAAGTTGAGAGATCCATGACTCCATCTCTGCCTAATCCCTCAACTTTTATTCTAGAGGAGAGCTTGGTGACTGAAGAAGAAACTGTGACTTCTGAGATGAGGGGAGACGAGCCTGTGCATGAGTGGCAAGTTGAGAGCAATGGTGAGGAAGAGGGAGGAGAAGAGGACTACAGAGAATCAGATGATTATGCATCAGATGAAATCGAAAGCAAAATAAAATATGGTCATGGTATTCAATCTACCCAGTCTTCCAGCCATGATGGAACTTCCTTGATTAGAATTGGGCTGCTACCTCAACTGGAAGGAAAGCAAGAATACAGCATACAAGACTCGGATGATAATACCATTTCACGAGATGATGATCAAAGTACGGAGTATATCAATGACTTGGAGGATCCATACAGTGTTCCAAAAGAGCTGGATAAGGTGGTCATGAGAAGGCTAGATGATGAAGTATACAATAACCCCAATGAACTGGAAACCATGAGACGGTTTCCCACACTAGAGGCAAAGGGATCGACCAAGGGATCGACCGGAGAGGAAGGGGACTATGACTTCCCTGCCGAGTTGTTGAGAAAGAGTGGGTCTGAATTCCTTTCCAGTGTGAATCCTTACGAGGATCCTGCAACATTATTTGCTAGTGAGGGTAGGTAGAGGGTTTGATTGCAAAGGAGGGGCTGGGGTGATTTTCAGTGTGTATGGGTGGGGAATTATGAGTGGGAGTGGATGGGGATGAGGGTCTATAGGTGGGAGCTATGAGGATAAGGGGTCTAGGCATCATACAATACAGTGTGTTGATTGATCAAGTCACATAGGCCAGCCCATTTACTAGTATGGGGCACTATTTCTGGGGCTTCTACTATGGTAGAACCGCCTATGGATAGTATTAAAGTAAGTAAATCAGCATTGCCTTCAGCATGGCTTTTGACTCTTCATGTGATATAACAATAATTATTAATTAGCTAAAAATATTTTTTTTAAGCTGAAGCCTAGTGCAAATCTCCCTAGATTCACTACTATTCAAAAAATTTCTCCCTGATCCCTAAAATTGTTCCCCAGATCTAGGGACTTTTTCCTAAATATGGAGACACTGGTAACCTGATCAATTGGATTGTGGTGTATTAGCTTCCAGCTTAACAGAGGGTTTTTACCAGATCTAGGGACTTTTTCCTAAATATGGAGACACTGGTAACCTGATCAATTGGATTGTGGTGTATTAGCTTCCAGCTTAACAGAGGGTTTTTACCTGGTGTTTTCCCTGCTCCCCCCCACCCCCCACCCCCCCACCGGTTCACATTGTGTCAACAAGTTTACTGGTTAGTCTAGTCATGTGTAGCCTAGGGTAGCTAGTCATCCACCTACACAAACACCTAGCCTTCTTTTAGTTAGTGGGAGTTACTTCTCATAGTGGTTTCAAGTTACTTCACAGTACAAACTATGTTTCCTTCTTGTTAAAAGACGAAGTAAATAGGTGTGTGACTTTTCACATTATATATTATCACTACCGCAGTAATGATGTCACCACCTGCATTCACTAAAACCTGATTAGTTTTCAAGAGCTGTGGTTTCCAAGAAAAGTGCTATAGGTCTCTGCTTGGAACTGTTTGGGAGCAAGCATAATGGCTATAGTAAACATAATGCTTCTTGTTCTATCTGTTACAGATGCCTCCCAACTTCTCTCTCCTAGAACTCTGAACAATAGTCTCTTCATCCCTGGAAGACACTCTGAACCAAAAGAAGGAGCTGTCTTTGTGTTGACAGCAGGTAGAGGTCTACTAAACCTCAGACAAGGAAAGAGAGTGGCATTGAAGGACAATGCTGAAGGATGCATGATAGCTTATGAGATAGAAATGACATTGTAAACTAATTCAATCACATAGTGGTATGTATCTTAACTAATTGTGTGCATTTTTTAGATTTTAATAAATTCACAGGTACATACATACTACCGTAGATCCGGTTAATTTCAGTCACTTTAATTTCGCTATTTTCGCGGTAGGTAAAGGGAAGCGAAAATAAAAAAACTTCAATTTATTATACAAATTCAAAAGCATTACCTAATTGAAATCCCTCCCCAGCCAGTGAAAATAAAAAACGTGAATTGTACAAGATTTTATAAGATCAGTGAAAATAAGTGTCTTAAAAAGAACTGATCTAGTATTTCCAATTATATTGAGCTAGGCATATTAGGACCTTGTAATGCCCTAGGACAACCTCTAGTGCTAGGACAACTTCCAACCTCTCTACCTCTAATGCATGTGTAGCATGTTTATACAGCATTATAGTTGATCAAGATTGTAAATACAAATAAATAATGCAAGAATACTGAGAGATTACTGATGACTCAATACAATAATTTACAGAGTAAGATTACAAGGGGGAGGGGGTCGGATGCAAAGATGAATGGCTGAACTGAAAAGATATAAAAGGAGAGTTTTCAGAGGTTAGGTCTGCATGATCAACCTAGCACTCGATGAGGTGCTGTTTAGTTTGTGGGTCTGCCTTAAGTTTCGGGCACGAGTGTGGGCATTTTCGATTTCCACAGTGAAATTAGAAGGGAACCATCCCCACTGCAGGTCTCGTAATCTCTCCCCTTCATACCAACCATCGGCCATCTTTCGGAGAACTTTAACCACATCTCCTCGTTCCAGCCCTAGTTCGTCGGGTTGCTGAGCATGGTAATCGTAAACTGCCTGCACTTGTGGGCAATCTGAGACCAGAAATAGCAAACATAACTACTATGGTCCCTCTGTGTACATCAAGTATCTCCATAAAGGAACATTGTATAGGGAGGGATAATACACAGTGAAACTTCTCTACATTGATACAGATTCAAAGGTAGTACACGGTGAAACCTGATATCAGATTCAAAGGTAATGAATGTACAGTGGAACCTCTCTCTAAAGGACGCATTGTGTTCGACCTTGGGAATTGTCCTTATGTATATAGAGGTTGTCTCAGAATAGAGAACATACAAGTTGAGGTTATGAGAGACTATTATTCTCTATATTACCGTGGTTAAGTATTGAACACCTTCTGAAGACTGTTGTACAGTACTTACCCCAATGCTGGTATATTTTCTCTTCATCCTTTTGATCTGGTCTCATCAGACATTCCAACCACCTTGTCTTGTCGGTACTTAGGGAGAAAGAGTGATGAGAGAGAGGGGGAATGGAAGGAGGGAGAAAAGGAGAGGAGAGAGGGAGGAAAGTAGAGGAGAGGGAGAAAAGGAGAGGAGAGAGGGAGGAAAGTAGAGGAGAGAGGGAGAAAAGGAGAGGAGTGAGGAGGAGAGGAGAGAGGGAGGGAAGTGAGAAAAGAGGAAGAAGAAAGTGATAAATTCTAGCTATATGCACACATACTAACTTACTCGTTCTGTGCTAGGAGAATGTAATTGCCATCTTTCTGACTGGCATTGTCTAAGAACAACAGAAGAAAGGCATGCTTAGCGTTGGCTAGGGACACAGCATATGTGGCTTTAGCTATTGCATCCTGCTCTCCAAACTTAGGAAAGGTGACTCCATGATGACTGTCTAACCACTCAACCTCCACTACGGCACGGGAAGCATAGTCCTTCACCCGGTAAATGTAATCTCCCTTGGGACTGCAAAAAAATAATAAATAAATAAAATATAATAATGATAATAAATAAAATAAATAAAATTTATAAATAAATAAATAAATGCTTAACAGTGACAGCAAACAAACAAACAAACAACAGAACTCTACTCCTGTAAAAATCCTAAAGATGTGGGAAAAATTTTATGGGAAGCCACAAAGCCAACATCTTTCCTTATAACTGACCACAGATACAGACCAATAAAAGTCTAGTAGAACTTTATGGATACTACTGAGCAGTTGAAGTGATGGGACATAGAGTTGATTTGGGTTGGTTGGACATTGGACAAAGATTGTCACTGTGTATCTCATAAGAACTGCGATGACTTATCCCAGTGGTACTATTTTGCTCATGTAAATCCTACCTGTCCTCTGTACAAGATGAGTGCACCTCATCCAGTGTGTATGTGTGTGACTAAGAGAGCTAGCCTCGTCCCCAGGCCTTCTGCTCGGAGGAGAAAAAAACATGCGAAGTTAAGGTAGCGGGAAGGCCTTGTAAAACTTATCACGTGAGCAAAGTTGCTAATATTGCATGCGGGGGTGGAGTTATATGGACGTCACAGAACACCCACTCATTGAGCCTCGCTAATAAAGGCTACTGCTACATAACTATTATAGTTCACTATCTACCGTAAGTAGTCATCTAGGCTAGCTGTAAGTTGTAGTGAGCTAGTCAAAATTCTTGTAGTACTGCAACTCTACACAGTGCAGGTAAGATAGGAGATGCTGTCTGATGCAGATCTCTAACCTCTAGCTATCGTCTACTTAATAGTAGTTCATAGTTAGCTAGCTAGGCCTAATATAAATGCATAGTTATAGATAGCTAGCTAATCTTTTCTACCAATATCCCTGTAGCCCTGCCTGTAGGTAAGATAAGAAACGCAGCTCTGTCTAGTCTCCGTGATTGCATGGGCATGTCATCGTTCTTCCTTTAGTATGCCCACGCTCCAATTAAGTCCTTTCTACCTCCTTTCTACCCTCACATGATAAGTTTTACCAGGCCCTCTGCTCGCTTAACTTCGCATTTTTTCAGTCCTGCATTATTTTATGGGAGGCGAGCAGAGGGCCTGGGAACAAGGCTATAAGGGAGCCATTGATTGTTTGTGGTCTTGGTACATATATAATTCTGGCCAACATGGGAACCATAATTCAACCACCAACCACAAACATATTGAGTGGCAAACCAATAAGCCACAACTAACCAAATGAGGTTTGAGGGAAGAGCATGGGAGATAAGGAGGAGGTCCTTCTCTTATCTCCTCTCTTCCCTCAAGTACCACTTCAACAATTCAGAGAGAGATTCCCTTTCTCTGAAGTCTGTGGTGGGTGGCTGGTGTGTGGTTAAGAGTAAAATGTCCCCATTGGTGGAGAAGTCACCCAAACAGAAGACCACCCTATAAACTAGACATGTTTTAAACTTACTCTTTCTTCTTTCTGGTGATTATGATGTAATCAGTGAAGACAAACAGATAAAGTGGTTCCTTCTTTATCTTGTGTTTCCCCAGTAACTTTTGCTCCACCTGGAGTTGAATGAGTGTACCTTTCCTCTCAAGCTGTCGGCTGATGGAGACGATTGGAAATGGTTTTAGTTTACCAAAGTCAAGTTTCTTGTGGATCTCATGCAGCTGTTCTGTTCTGTCCATCTTACGGGCACCATCGTTGCAGGCTGTTACCAGCTGGTGGGGGACAGAGTAAAAGTCAGTGAGATAACATTATAGACGCCTTCCCAATTACTCATCCAATCTACACTACACAGTGAAACCTCTCTATTCCAACCCCCTGAAATGAGGACACCTCTGTATACAGTGGAACTCCTCTATTCCAACTCCCTGAAATGAGGACACTTCTGGTTACAGTGGAACCTCTCTATTCCAACTCCCTGAAATGAGGACACTTCTGGTTACAGTGGAACCTCTCTATTCCAACTCCCTGAAATGAGGACACTTCTGGTTACAGTGGAACCTCTCTATTCCAACCCCCTGAAATGAGGACCCTCTTTACACAGTGGAACCTCTCTATTCCAACTCCCTGAAATGAGGACACTTCTGGTTACAGTGGAACCTCTATTCCAAACCCCTGAAATGAGGACCCTCTGTGCACAGTGGAACCTCTCTATTCCAACTCCCTGAAATGAGGACACTTCTGGTTACAGTGGAACCTCTCTATTCCAACCCCCTGAAATGAGGACCCTCTTTACACAGTGGAACCTCTCTATTCCAACCCCCTGAAATGAGGACCCTCTGTACACAGTGGAACCTCTCTATTCCAACTCCCTGAAATGAGGACACTTCTGGTTACAGTGGAACCTCTCTATTCCAACCCCCTGAAATGAGGACCCTCTGTACACAGTGGAACCTCTCTATTCCAACTCCCTGAAATGAGGACACTTCTGGTTACAGTGGAACCTCTCTATTCCAACCCCCTGAAATGAGGACCCTCTGTACACAGTGGAACCTCTCTATTCCAACTCCCTGAAATGAGGACACTTCTGGTTACAGTGGAACCTCTCTATTCCAACCCCCTGAAATGAGGACCCTCTGTACACAGTGGAACCTCTCTATTCCAACTCCCTGAAATGAGGACACTTCTGGTTACAGTGGAACCTCTCTATTCCAACCCCCTGAAATGAGGACCCTCTGTACACAGTGGAACCTCTCTATTCCAACCCCCTGAAATGAGGACACCTCTGTATACAGTGGAACCTCTCTATTCCAACCTCCTGAAATGAGGACCCTCTGTACACAGTGGAACCTCTCTATTCCAACCTCCTAAAACAAGGACACCTGTATATAGTAGAACCTCTCTATCCAAGCCCCTTTATATAAAGACACTTGGAACCCCTTTATTCCAATCCCTACTCCATCATATAACCAGACAAATGTCTGACCTTCTGAACAGATCGGAGTGTTTTTTCTACAACATCATGATCTGAGTGATCTAAGGGGGTGCGGTTCAAGATGGCTAGAATGAGCAGGGGCAATCTCGTTATCCTCTGCATGGGGAGGAGCAGGAAAGATTGGAGGTTTAGGTTCTGGCAACATTTGTCCATCTCTAAACGACGAAGGTAGTCTCTGAACATTACATTTGAAGCACTGGATAGAAGAATATTGGTGGCATGAAGCATTGAGGTGGGAATTCCACTCCACACATATTGGGTAAGGTATCACTATACTAATACACTCTACTACCACTGTACAGTGGGTAAGGGGTCACTAACTTACATGTCTTGCATCTCTCTGATTTGATAGACTTGGTTTGTACAGTAGCGAACGTAACAGTCAAAATGGTTCTCTGACTATAGAATATAATGAATACTAACAAAAAACCTAATTTCCCCTTCTCCCCACCCAGTCATCCCACACACACCTCCCCTCTCCACCCTTCCTCTCTCACACAACTCCACTCCCCACCCTCCTCCCACACACACCTCCCCTCTCCACCCTTCCTCTCTCACACAACTCCACTCCCCACCCTCCTCCCACACACACCTCCCCTCTCCACCCTCCTCCTACACACACACCACTCCACTCCATCCCTCCTCCTACACACACCTCTCCTCCCTACTCCTCCTCTCTCACACACAACTCCCCTCTCCTAGCCTTCCTTCCCACTCACAAAGTCCAGTATGATGTCCGATATGTTCTTTACTACCGCACTCTCTTTCTGTCGTTTCTGCAGCTGTTCCAGGAAGAGAGCACTGACTTCCCGAACTTCCTTCACATTGGAAAATATCACATGATGCTGGCGTTTATCAATCACCCTCCGGCCCTCTGGTAAGTGAGGGTTCATTCCTGGGTCATCCATAAAGTGCTGAATAAGCACATCTAAGCTCCGAAGGTAAGTGGATTCCGATGAAATGACCTCAAACATGGCCTACAGTAAAGCAGACAGAACTAGAGTGGCGAGACCATACTTATCTGGTTTTATACTTGGAACAAATGTGCATAAGTATATATGAGATGCCTCAATCTGGAGTTTTAGTTGTGATAAACATGACCAGGTACAGTAAATAAGGTTTGTAAGATTACATGATCATCCACCATATACATAACATGTAAAAGTCACGTGACATCACACTACCTGAGTACATGACACATTGACCATACATAAACACATGAGCACATCAGGTACAGTAAATGAGGTCACATGATCATCCATGTACAAGTCATGTGACATCACACCACATGAGTACATGACACATTGACCATACATAAACACATGAGCAGTAAATGAGGTCCGGTGAGATCACATGATCATCCACATGCATAACATACAAAAGTCATGTGACATCAACTCCCCCCACCATATGCATGTCAACCTACATGACCACATACCTCCTGGAGTTTCCTTTCCTCTGAACTGAGTTTGTTGAGGACACCACTGCTTATAACTTCTGGTAGTTCACACCATAACTTCCGAAGGGAGAGCTGTCGTGCTATGTCCAGCTGGTTCTGTTTTTTACCCTCATTGGATATATAGTCAGAAAAAGAGGTGTGGCTTTTAGATCCACCCTCTCCAGGCTCACGTAGGAATTCCGCAGTGTTAATGTACTGGTAAAGGGGCTCTACATCGGGAGGCACTAGATACGGACCCGCAGGAGTTGACTAAGGGAGGAAGGTATAAATGGATAATATTAAGTATACCCGACACTTCTATATACAACAGAACCCAATCTCCACTGAACCCCTCTACTCCAATTTCCACAGAACCCTCTAATCCACCCCATAGAACCCCTATACTTATACACCAGAACCCTCTACTCCAATCTCAACAAAACCCCTCTACATAATATACTAGAACCCCTTTACTTCAATCTCCACAGAACCCCTATACTTATATACCAGAACCCCTCTACTCCAATCTCCATGGAACCCCTCTACATATACACTAGAACCCCTTTACTCCACAGAATCCCTCTACTCCAATCTCCCTCCTCTAACAGAACCCCTCTACTTTAACGCCCCGAAATGAGGAGACCTCAGGAATCCCTTCATTCCAACAAAATAAGGATATCTTTGAATAATGGAGAAGCCCTTCCCTCCTTTCTCTCCTTGGAACTTCAAAAGAGGTCACTCACTTAAAGTGTCTGGAAGATATTCCAATTCCATTACTTTTGACTCACCTTTTTACTAGACCTTGGCACTTTATAGAGATGGTAATTACTAGGAATCTTTGGGAGACCTATAGACACACAAAAGTGCATGGACAGGTAAAGGGTCATCACATGCAAAAAGTGTCCTAAATACACTAACCTGAGTTTGTTGGTGAGATTATGGTGGGTTCATCTTCCTCATCCTCACTGGAAGAAGCTGCACGGTGGATGGAGTTACGTACAGAACGTTCCATACGGTCGTCCAGCCTGTCCAGAGAATGTGAACGAACAAAACCCTGTAGGAAGTGGTCACATTATTAAACAGAGTTAATGGCTGCTAAATATTATAACAATACATTGTTCACATAGCTGCTTAATTATGATGCATGCCCATGAACAGAATCTTAGTCACTACATGCTGATATTACAGTGGAACCTCTTTATTCTTGGACAGCTTGGGACAAATCAAAGTGTCCTGATTAAAGGGACGGTCTCATTTCAGGGAGAGAAGTTCGATTAATGTTAATACACAAATTGAGATATATCCAAGTGCCTTAATATAGAGGTGTCCTCATTTCATGGAGTTGAAATAGAGGGGTTTCACTGCTAGTGCTAGGGCTAGGGGTTCCACTGTCCTCATTTCAGGGGGTTGGAGTAGAGGGATTCCATTACATACACTCACTCTGTCTGTCAAAGACACTGGATCCAATGGTGACACTTTGAACTTCTTGAATCTGTCTGATGAGGAACGTCTGTACATCAGAGATTGACCTCGTTTGGAGGAAAAGCTTCGTGATTGCCTCTTCCGCATAAGGGGTGGCATGGGGGGTGGAGCTTCAGCAACCCAGTTCTCCCGGAGATCTTCTACAGCCAGAGTAGCCGGAGACCCAGTGGTCTCATGTCGAGATACGATGCTAGGTGGTGATATTATGCTTGTTGAAGGAGTGTTGCCTTTACCAGGTTCAATAGGAGATGAGGAATTCAAAATTTCATCACTTTGACCATTAACGACTTGGTTTTCCCTCTCAGGTCGTACCCAGAGTCGAGGCATGTCTTCATCAGACTCTGGCAGGACAATCTCTTCATAATCCCGCCTGGGTCTTACAGGTTTCTTCTTGAAATTATCCGGAATGACATCGTATATTGGTTCCCTGGTCTTCAGTGTTTGGAGCTTGATTTGTTTGTCCTGGACTAATACCAGGCCTTCGTATGCCTTAGGTTCCAATAAGTCGGGTGTACTAGAGGAACGATAAGAATTCTTCTGCAGTTGATAAGGCCTGTCAGGGAGAGGGGGTGGGACATCTTCATTTTCATCGATGACTATTGTCGTACTTGCTGGACATGTTGTTTGGTGTATTAATTTCTTCTCGACACACTTGATGGTGGCATATGTAACAGAGGAATTGGATTTTGGAGGTCTTGGAGGAGCTCGGCGTGTGGTGCTCAACTTACGTGCATGGATCCCACGATTGCACTCCAGTTCGCTGTCAGAACCTCTACTAGAACTGGCATTACCAGAATCTTGTGTCATTTCCTGGGGAGTTGGAGGTCTAAGATGATCCTCTGGGACTCCATTAGGCTTTGACTTGTAATTAGGGTATTTCTTAACCACTGCATAACCGATATCATCAAAAATTTTCTCTCTGTTTGGCCCAAAGTATTCCTCTGTATCGTACTCGTAATGATTGGTAAGAACCATAGCTTGGGTATGGTCTGAGGGTTGGCTGGAGGTGTGGTCTGAGAGTTGACTGGAGGTGTGGTCTCTTCTATTTCCATTCTCTGCCAGAACATCTGAGGTAGGCTGGCCTACTATTTTATTTGCTGGAGAAGTGGGTGTGACTAAAGGGGGATTTGGAGGAGGTCGTCGAGGAGTTATTTTATTTTTTGGCCGAGTAAGAGTGGTTGTGGCTTCTGGTGAGGTCATTTGAGGTGACAGTTCCCTGATTTTAGGGGTATCGTTTGCAATGCTAGCCCCCCGGATAGGAGGGGGAGGAGGGGTGGTTTCCTGAGAATCAATCTCACTCTGTGGTTGAGCTGGTCTCTTGCTATTATTGCTCATGCAGGCAGTTCCCCGGCTGTCCCGAGACAGAAGAGGTGGAGGCATAGCATCCAATGATGTGCTGCTATGAGGTGACCTCATTCCAACTTGAGGAGATTGTCGGCTCTCCCTAGATACCTCCTTGGTTGGGACAGGAGGAAGAGGCGGAGAGGACGGCTTCTCTATAACGGAAGACCTCAAGTTTCCATTGATTGCAGGGACCTCCTCCTTCGCTGGAGTAGTAGAAGCCGAAAAAAGTTCTTTAGACATGGCTACACTCCTTGTGTTAGAATCCTTTGAAGTCTCAAGAGAGGAAGAGGTCATCAATTTCTTATTAATGCCCACCATCTTCGTAGGAACAAGAGGCTTCTTTCGACAGGCTGGTGATGGATAGGGAGAGTTAGTGGGTGATTGGCTATGTCCTGATGTAGTGGCATCTGATGAGGATGGGTTCTTTGAGCTATCGGAAACAAGAGGAGAGGATACGACAGTTTTCAGTTTCAAGTTCTTCACAGGAGGAGGAGGAGGAGGAGGAGCAGTAGCAATAGCAGAGGGCTTCATAACAAACCTCTTTTCAGTGGAAAGTCTTCGAGGTTTTGCAGGTATAGACGGCTTGTTATTCGAAGAGAGAGAACTTGGAGTCACGTGTGGCGTTTGTAAGACAGGTCCAGCACTTTCTCTTCTGTCCTCAATAGCTGAATTTATCGGTTTCTTTAGAGGCAGTTGCATTAATTCATTCTCAATACTACGAGCTTTCTTTAGCAGAGTATCATGCTGAATCCTTGAATTGACGTCATATTCTCCAACAGTGATGGCTCTCGGCTTCTGGCCAACAAAGTCTGACGTAGAATGGTTTATGTGATTGGATGTCAGTTTTAGAGGTTGAGGCTTGTTTCCACCCACAACCAAAGGCTTGGGTGGTGGAAGTGGTTTAGTCAGAGACAAAGGTTTAGCGGTAACAGGAGGCTTTGGCCTGACATTCAGGCTAGGTTTTATGCTCTGGCTTCTTGTAGGAGAGTGAGTAGAACTGGGAGAACGAGGGTTATTGTTGGTTGGGTGTTGGACAACACGAGATGCAATCGGATTACTCTTTGTGTGTTGCAATGGCTTCTTTGAAGGAATGACTCCAGCATTACCAGGTTGGAGTAGGGTCCGAGAGCCCAACCCACTCAATATTGACGGTTTTTTGGTTATAGGGGGCGGTGGGTGTTTTGAAGGTACAAGGTTGCTTGGGTTCGGCTTTTTTGCTTGACTCTTCTTAGAGAGGATTTCATCCCCACTGCTGCCGGTCCCAGACTGTACCTGGTTTAGATGACCCCTCATTCCAGCTCCACCTCCTTTCCCCACTTCTAGCTTAGTTCTACTGAGAGGAGGTGACTGGACAGAGGATATATTTCCATTCATGTCTGTTAAAGAATTGGTGGTCATAACTCTCTCATTTCCTGAAGTGTCCATATCAGATGTCTCACTGGAGAGGGGTGCAGTCGAAAGATCAGATTCAAACCTCCTATTAGTCCAATGTCTGTATTTATGGGGACTGGAGGCACACAGGGAGCGATGGTCTGTATCACTCGTCTCGTTGGAATCCAATCTGTAATTATCCTCGGAATTATTGGAACATGTACTGGCAAAATTGGAAGGCAAGCCTTCCCTTTTAGTCAAGCCCAACATAGAGGAGGGGTCTTGGTTGGAATGGATGTCTGAGACACAGTCCAAATGATTAGAGAGGTGTGGTCTTGTTCGTCCATTGGTGGAGGGGCCAGCAGATTTGTGATTGTGTATGGTGTGTATGGCAGAGACATCCTTAGGATTAGGTGTAAGAGAACGTGATTCTCCTGATTCGACCTCGTCGAAGTCTGCTACATCCTCCCCTGTACGGAGGGGCGTGCCTTCATCATCAGGTGATACACTATCATCACTTGATTCACTGGAGCCGGGACCTAATTAAAGGAATGGTCTAGTACACATGAACCTTCTACTCTAACCCCATGAAAACCAAAGTGGTACTCATATGTTTCAGACTCCTGAAACGAGACCCTGTATATAATGGAACCTCTCTATTTCAACCCACTGAAATGAGGATACTCTGTATACAGTGGAACTCCTCCATTCTAACCCCTGAAATAAGGACACCTCTGTATAACAGTGGAGTGGAATCCCACTATCAGAGGTATACCACTGTATATAGGGAATACTTCATTCCAACCCCTGAAATGAGGATACCTCTGTATACAGCAAAATGCCTCTATTCTAGAGTGGAGTGAAATCCTTCTATTCTCTGAAAAGATGTATACCTCTGTATAATAGGGAACACTTCTACTGATATAAGGATAACTCTGTATACAGTGAAACTCTCCTATTAGAACCCCATGAATGAGGATGCAGTGGATCCCCTCTATTCCAACCCCTTAAATTGTATTGGAACCTAATCACCTGATAAGGATACAAGCCCCTTTATTCCAAACACTATGTAGTCAACTCACCCTGAGTTGTACTCTCCTGAGTGCTAATGTCAGCAGAGGCCAACTGAGGTTTGTTCTGTTTCTTGGAACGAGGCTTTGGGCGGGATTTCCTGGACGAAGCTCTTCGGCGGGTGGACATGGGGGTATTGGACGGACTGGAAGGAGGACTTCCTCCACTCACTGGAGAGAGGAACGTATGTGTCCCACCTAATGTGTGAGAGGAACACATTCTAATGTTTTCAAACAAGATTGGTTACAAAACTTTTGATCTCCTCAAAAAGTGTGATGAATGGGCAGAGTGTATGCTTACAATTGCTGGACAAGAAATATAAAATATATCTCAAGTTACTTTAAATCCATCTATATGCAATTAAATACCTCACTGGATTTCATTTTTTCACTGGGATAGCTAAAAACACTAGTCTGGGGTATATCCAGGTCTCCCTGTTAGAGGGCAGAGTATAGTCTGGGGGATAAATTCTAATCTCCAGGGGTCTCCTCGTTTCATTGGATGAGTAATCCTGGGTATATTTGGGGTCTTGCTAAATCTATTATTAGTGATCCACCAGTTAGTAGCAGAACCTTTGAATAAAGGACACAGAGAGATCTGCCTGTTTAGATCTAGTTTCACTTTGGGTAGGTTTCCATGTTAGACCAACTATTGATGTGTGATTGATCACACACACACACACACACACAAGCCACAGGACTTGTACTGGTTCTATACTGGCCATGGGATTTGTATAGGATCTATACTGGCCATGGGATTTGGACACAGGTTCTATACTGGCCATGGGATTTGTACAGGATCTATACTGGCCATGGGATTTTTACAGGATCTATACTGACCACAGGATTTGTACAGGATCTATACTGACCACGGGATTTGTACAGGTCCTATAGATACAGCAGCAACAAAACACTATTTTTAAGGGTTCTATTGTACACATGACATGCAAGGTTCTTCCTCTCCAGTACTCCCCCATACAGTGAGCGTACATACCCAGGCAACACAAACATAGGTAGTCAGTCAGATATAAACATCCATCCCATATTGTCCTATTAAATGTAGCTTTGAAACAGAGCTCTTACATGGGTGTCGCTGATACAGAAAATGTGATGCAGGAACAAGGGAACATTTTCGTTTGTTAGCCAGTACATGCACTTCACTATAATATGGAGAGACTAAAACTCTAAAAATGTGCATTTTACATTCTCGGGATTTTTTAATTAAGTTGTTAGAAAATGGCCATAACTCAGATTTGTCCTTATTTAATATCACTAGTCTTCTAGAAGGTTGCTACTTGAGAGAGAGGAGAGGAGAGGAGGGGGGGAGGGAAGGAGGGAGGGAGAGGGAGGGAAGGAGGGAGGGAGAGGGAGGGAGAGGGAGGGAGAGGGAGGGAAGGAGGGAGGGAGAGGGAGGGAGAGAAAGGGAGAGAGAGGGAGAGAAAGGGAGAGAGAGGGAGGGAGGGAGAGAGGAAGAGAGGGAGGGAGAGAGGGAGGGAGTGAGGGGGGGAGGAAGGGAGGGAGGGAGGGAGGGAGAGAGGGAGAGAGGGAGAGAGGGAGGAAGGGAGAGAGGGAGGAAGAGAGAGAGAGAGAGAGAGAGAGAGAGAGAGAGAGAGAGAGAGAGAGAGAGAGAGAGAGAGAGAGAGAGAGAGAGAGAGAGAGAGAGAGAGAGAGAGATGGTTCACACACACAACACATGTATAACACTTAGCACACTCAGCAAAGGGTGTTGTAGGTTCTAGTAAAGAGTGTTGTAGGTTCTAGTTCAGGAAAGGAATAGTATGTTTTGGCTTGGTCTGGTAGAATTTTTCTGCATACAGTGAAACCTGTCTATAGTGACCACCCTCTGGGTGTGGTCATAATGAGAAGGTGGTTTCTAGATGAATACCTACACAAGTATTATCAGAACATACCAATTGATTAGCCTCATTTAGGGATGGTCTGATTATACAGGTTTCACTGTAGTGACCCATATAGAGAGGTGGTCTTATTAAGGGGTGGTCTGATTAGACAGGTTTCACTGTAGTGACCCATATAGAGAGGTGGTCTTATTAAGGGGTGGTCTGATTAGACAGGTTTCATATTTCCCTCCCAAAGAAAATACTCTGACACTACCTAACCCAACCAAGAGAAATATTAGTCAGTTATATTTGTAATGGATGCCCAAACAGTCAAAAACTAATTTTCATTCAGCAGGATCTGTTCAACAGGAAAGGTTTTCTGCCCAAGAGAGGTAACATAGACCAGCTGTTTCAGGTCTGTTTTAAAATAGTTTTACCACTGAAATTGGAAGTTTGGTCAAGAGTTTTAGCTTCAATCAGGAATGGTGATTAGTGATCTCACTTAATAGGTTAAATGGTCTGTAAACACAAGAGTCTGGACTAACAGTGTGTGACCACACTGCATGAAGCCTTTATATTTGCCTATCCTATATTGACAAGATTGTCTCTGTATTTGCCTATACTTTACTGACAAGATTGTCCCTGTATTTGCCTATACTTTACTGACAAGATTGTCTCTGTATTTGCCCATACTTTACTGACAAGATTGTCTCTGTATTTGCCCATACTTTACTGACAAGATTGTCCCTGTATTTGCCCATACTTTACTGACAAGGTTGTCTCTGTATTTGCCTATACTTTACTGACAAGGTTGTCTCTGTATTTGCCTATACTTTACTGACAAGATTGTCCCTGTATTTGCCTATACTTTACTGACAAGATTGTCTCTGTATTTGCCTATACTTTACTGACAAGATTGTCCCTGTATTTGCCTATACTTTACTGACAAGATTGTCTCTGTATTTGCCCATACTTTACTGACAAGATTGTCTCTGTATTTGCCTATACTTTACTGACAAGATTGTCCCTGTATTTGTCTATACTTTACTGACAAGGTTGTCTCTGTATTTGCCTATACTTTACTGACAAGGTTGTCTCTGTATTTGCCTATACTTTACTGACAAGATTGTCCCTGTATTTGCCTATACTTTACTGACAAGATTGTCTCTGTATTTGCCTATACTTTACTGACAAGATTGTCCCTGTATTTGCCTATACTTTACTGACAAGATTGTCTCTGTATTTGCCCATACTTTACTGACAAGATTGTCTCTGTATTTGCCCATACTTTACTGACAAGATTGTCCCTGTATTTGTCTATACTTTACTGACAAGGTTGTCTCTGTATTTTACTGACAAGATTGTCTCTGTATTTGCCTATACTTTACTGACAAGATTGTCTCTGTATTTATTTGTCTATATACTTTATTGACTAATTGCCTTCCAAAACCTTGGATTTGAATGTGGAGGCAGATATCAAGGAGAATTCTCAACAGGAAGTGTATAACAATGAAGTTGGCAGGGAAATCAGTTTGAAAATAGTACTTAATAGCAGCTGTTGGCTATATAAAAGCCCCAAATAAAACCTTTGCCTTACCAAATTTGTCAATTAGTAGCTTGAGTTTGTAACTTAAAATAGTAACATCTTAAAATAGCAGTTTATAATAATGATAGTGTTTTCTTGTTTTTTTACAACTACAATACATTTCAGGGTCTGCCACTTTCCTAGGAAGAAAACTACAATGTCTCTAGTTTATAGCAGTAATTTGCTCCAAGCATTACCCTTCAAAGCTGCCTTCAGAGATAACAGCACCACACAGATGTTGAAATATAAGCACCTTGGAAATTTAATTCAGACAGATCTATGTGCTAACAAGGCAAGCATTGTTAAGAGATTAGCTGAATACCACCTTGAAAAATACCATACCTAGTGACTCAGTAATAAGTTGTGAATAGACTTGTAACCTAGAAATAACCAACAGTTGCCAAGCCAATTAAGAAATTCATAAAAACAGCTGTTATGTGCACTAGACAAACACACAAGTAATAATACTATTCGACACAGAACCAGCTCCAGTCACTGGTCCCACACAAGTACATGCTGTAACAGGAAACACTACCCAGATTAGCCAATCAACACACCAATTGATGAAGGAAAGATTTATAACCACCAAAACACTACCATCCCCAAGAATTTCACAACCAATGATTTAATGAACATCCCAGCAAAGCAGGTATATCCATTAGTAACAGAGACGGGTACACAGCTTTTAGACACAACTCACTTGATCCAAGTCTCCGAGACCCGAAAGGCTAAACTCGAGTTACTGGAGATGTCACGACTATATCTATAGCCTACATAATCTTACTAGCTAGCTTAGTAACTTACTAGTCCTTGCTGATATCAACTGCTCCATGATTTATCAATATCACCAGTCTGTTATCAAAACGCAACTAGTTAAAATGTTATGTTATTTGAAACAAAAAGTATCTTCAACGGTTAGCACACTAAAATCATTCCTCTTCCACAAGATCAAGCGAATCTGTCAGTGAAGATGGAGCTGACTCGTGACTTCTTCAACAAACGCTACTAATTAGAAACAGCTAGCTAGCTAGTTATGTATGTATAATTAAGCGCAACACCAACAACCGGTAGCTATGAATATCATTACACCAAAAGCTAAGCAACTTCCTAATAAGGCAAATGTTCCGAACAGCATCCAGCCAGACCTAGATAAAGAACAGACTCACCACTACATCAACTATTGTACACCACAACAATGCAATCCCCTGGGTCCCAGGTCCTCCAGGCACCCCCAGGTCCCCAGACAACTCGGAAGGTTTGAAGTTAACACATCGAAGGTATTCATCTAGAGGGGTTCTCTAAGTATGTGAAATCATTCCCACCATCACTAAGGAGATGTCAGCTAGCTGTCCAGTGATGTCAGCTAGCTGTCCAGCTCTAACTTCTCTATTTCCTCCATTGCTCTTGAGCTAATAGAGATTGGAGATGTAGTGTCAAATAAGGAGCTCAGCTTCTTACCCCCCCTCCCTCCCCACAAACTTAAAATTGTGTTCACCTAATAATCAAGTGAACTAAATTGCAGTGCTACACCCAATCCCGGTACTATAGGCCAATTCCCCTCCATAGAAATCTCCACTATTATATAATGTGACTAACAAAATTAATGATTAAAAGGTTATTATGTCTGTTTTTGTAGTCAAAAACTCTATTGAAGTCCACCTATCTGAGACCAGGTCCTTCTACTTGCAGTCTAAATTGAAGTGGGTGTGGTCAAGAAAAATCCTCCCCCCCCCCAACCCTAATATTTCAACTAGCTTTGGTATCATAACTCTATTCATCTAGCAGTATCTACATCCTAATGATTACACTTCTCTTGTCCTTAAACAGCATGAGATCACTAAAGCACTCTGCATCCATTGTCATCCAACTTCCATTTGTTGTAATACTGCTTCACAAAACAACTTACACGTCTCTGTGTGACCCCTTCAGTGCTGCTGTGCTGAATAGTGAACAGACAGAGGTGTCTTCTTCTCAGTAATGTCACAGTTCAAAGTTGTATACATAAAAGTTTAGAATCCTTAAGTGTGTTACAAATAACATGTAGACAAAATTGCTGAATGGTACCATTACATACAAGAGAGAATCTGGACAATAAGGAGTTGTGATACCATGATAGGATGTTGCACCATTCAGATGAAGTTAGCAGGTAATAAGGTATAATTATGTATTCATATCTCCACTACCAAATTTTAATAAAATTAACGTTCTTCTAGTAACAGTAGTATGCATACATACATGCTGGAGGAGTGTTCTCCCAAGAGTGCTAGGTGAAAATAGAATTACCCCTAAATGGGTAATATAATGGAGAAGGGTTCCCCATAGAATGTGCACATCTACATGGTGGCTCCCTAGAGAATACGGCACTAACCTAAATGGGTAATATGATAGAGAAGGGTCCTCCCAATAAGAATAAAACACTGAGCAAGGTTCCCTCTAGAGGAGAGGGTTTTATTAATGTAGAGATGGAATTAACACAGTTCTCTCTAAAGGGTATTGTATAGATGGAGCACCAGTTATTTTGGAGGTAATAATACATACAGTATACACTTTGAAAGGAGGTAAAGGATATAACAGGCCACCACACTAACAAGACTTCTCCTCCAAAAGAAATTCTCTATAGCTATAGCCTATAAGATTACTCCTCCTAAAGATACATTGAAATACAGCCTATAGGCTATAGATCCATATAGATCCGGAAGAGTCACTTGACACTCCCAAGTAGATAATTCAATTAGTCCTGGCAGCCACCAAAACAATGAAGTATGATCACCCAAGACCACAAGCTTTCACGTGATCTCAAGAGATCACAGAGCAAGCTATTTTGGAACACAACTATACAATGTGGACCTTTACTTTAGTTACAGTAGCCAGCTGCAGTTATGACTATACAAGGAGTATGTAGTTTCAACTTATTGGCATTCTATAGTAGTTCCCTGAATCACTGATCAATGGAGCATGTTGTGAAAGAGCTGTTTACAAGTGATCAATAATAATACTATGTGGGAGTGATTGGCCTCTTCATTAAGTCTCTCACTCCAAAATACAATGGAACCTCTCTATTCTCTATTTTGGACACCTAGGGGTAAATCAAAGTGTCCCAATTAAAGGGGTCTCACTGTACACCATACAGAAATGTCCTTTATGGAACAGAGAGGTTCCACTTTAATAACCCTCCCTTCACACTGGTATCCATACCTGGTCGCTTCTTACTTCTCCTTCTGGTAATAGGGTCCAATCCATCAACAAACCCATCATCTCTCCCTTCTCCTTCTCCCATCTCATCTGCCTGTGCCATATCCCCCTCTTCACTGGCATTGGAGACCTGGACAGACCTGACCAATCTCCCTGACAGTCGCCTCTTTCGGGTTGATGGGGAGGGACGGGGGTGCTGAGACTTAATCTTACCCTGCCGTGGGAGAGGGTACGGTGTTCTCAGGCGTTCAGATTTCACTACACGTGAGGCTTTGGCTCGTTTCAATGATTTCCCTTCAAATGATAAATATAATGAATTCTATTTCTATAACAGGATGTAACATCACACAGATTGCTGATCTTATTAACAGTGAAGTACCATTAAGAGACTGGGTAAGAGCTTTACCATAGCAGTGTTTCCACCCACATACCTTAGGCCGGGTGCACCACAGCTGGTGTATGGGTGCACCAACAAAGGGTGGGTGTGCTAACAGAGGGTGCACCAAAGCTGTTATATGGGTGCACCAACAGAGGATAAACCAACAGAAGGTGTCAGAGGGTGAACCAACAGAAGGAGTGTCAACAGAGGGTGTATCAACAAGAGTATGCACTAAAAGCATGCAGCAACAGAAGGTGAAACCAACAGAAGGTGAAAGTACATCAACAGAGGATGCACCAAAGCTGCTATATGGGTGCACCAATAGAAGGTGAACCAATAGAAGGTGAACCAACAGAAAGTGGTATCAACAGAGGGTGCACCACAACTACTGTATAAGTGCACCAACAGAGGATGATGAATTAACAGAGGGTGTGTTTCAATACTCTCGTGAACTTAAAATTGCAATTCAATACAGTTCTACTTGCCCACTCAGAACCCAGGTTATCTGACAGGTTGAAATCAAGGAGAGAGGGTGTGAGAGAGATTCATGGAAACATAACAATTATGTCATTTGAGACCTCAAAAATGATGTGTAGCAAACTATAGCTTCACCTTGACTTGAATTGGGGTAAGAAGAAATAGTCTGTTCCCACTAGTAACTTCAATAAGAGGTTTCATTGCAATAAACGACAGTATTTTGTTCCTAAAACCACTATTCTTCCTTGTAAGGAATGAGCAGTTTGTAAAATTAACAAATTAAACACATGGGCTTTTTGATCTCTTTCAACACCATTATTTCCTCTTTAAAAAGCCACACCCCTTAATGCCACACCTAGCATTCAGAGTGCATATTATTACTGCAGGACATCTGGTAAAATGACCATATAAGTTACCATGCAACCAGACAATATGTCCTATCTATGGAGGGATATTCCAAACAGCAGCTGCATATAAACATTATTGCAGCACATTACAACATACAAAAGTGTCCACGGATTTCCAATGTCTAAGCAAATTGGATTTTGAGTGGCCAATGTGTGACTACCCAAAAGAATATTTGCCTTTTGAATTGCACACTGTGCATCTATAATTTGGAAAGCGCCCCTCCCCTAGACCCAAGATGAATGAGTATAATTATATAGTTACCTTTCCTTGGGGTCTCATCCATCTGTGCTAAAATGGAAGTCCAGTTCTCATAGTTAAGAGCTGAAGGAGGTGAAGGGAGAATATTATTCCTTCCAGATCCCACCACACCTGCTCCATTAAAGTGGTGGGCGTAGTCATGGGGGTGTGTCTCTATGAAGTCTATGGGGTCAGTATAGGCATCAGTAGTGGTTGATTCTTGAGGAAGTGTGTCTGCACCCTCGCCAGCGGTGTCTTCATCACTCTCCTCATTTACCTCCATGGAATAACCACCATTTTGATTCATATTGGTGATCATAGAGTCCTTCTTTGAGGATGTCTGATCAACTATAATTCCATGGCTCATTTCCCTACAATATAAAATTATTATTATTTCCAGAAACAGCACAATGACATTATGATGACCTCCTCTAAGACACATTTCAACCTCAACCAATACATACACTACACAAGGGGACATTCTATTACCATGGAAACTGCATAACTGTTAACACATGCCCCTATCAACTCTGCAATACAAACTGCCACTCCAGCAATACAAACTGCCATGAGTATTATAAGCAACACCAAAAGAATGCGGTATTATTGGCACAGTTTGTATAAGGGAGGCAATCCTCTAGTAAACAAATTTTTGATCTCTTGCATAGAGATCTGGCTAGTATGGCTCAATGAATGTTAGAAACATTGCCATAAGTAAAGAGGCATGATACAATGAAGTTGAAACCACATAAGTCCTAAATATAGACAATACTTGGTCTTGTTCCAGACTATAAGCCAATGTAGAGGTACCACAGTGTGACTACATCATGGAACAATGCATCATATTAATGGCTGTCCTGGACAATACATCGTCTCATTCATCTGCCTCCACAAATGAATGATAGTTATTAAAATAGAGCTACACAAGAACAATGGACATGCTTGTACCAATATTACCACATCAAAGGAGTGACTGTTTCATTGTGTGTGCAGTTGGACTGCATCAAAAGGAGTTATTATAGTGTGTGGAGTGTATATAGAACCATAAAGAAACATCAAATCCCAAACTCATGAAATGAGAAACACCTTTAAATACTTACATATGCATATGCTATAACTTTAATAATTGGTGTAGCCAGGGGGTGCTTTGGGACCACTCCCAGCCCCCCACAGCCTCCCCCTCCCCCTGTATTTGACTTCAGATTTATCACTGGCTAGCAATCATTACCAGAAACAAAAGTGGGTATGGCAAGTTATCAGCATTAGGCCTTACAAGATTATAATTATTAAACATGGTTACATGAAAAAGTTCACATCATACACTAATACCTGCACATTATTGAACCCTTGATCAGTAGGTGGTATTACAGTAATGCTATGAGCATTTATAGTTGATGCACTTTGACCTAGGAAATCTATGGACTAGCTATACTGCTAGCTAAAGGTAATGGGGTGGGTGATATGGGGTGAAGGGCTAAGATGAGAAGTGTGGAGTGGAGATGAGTGGGTCAGAGTGGCATAGAGCACAGGGATATAAGTATGGATATGAGTGGGTCAGAGTGGCATAGAGCACAGGGATATAAGTATGGATAGGGAGATCAACAACAATACTCTCTGAAGTGACATGAACATTTTGAAACACGTACAACAGTCAACACTGAGTATTGGCCATAAAACAAAAGTGGGCCCAACTAGGTTGTAGACATACAGTAAATCTCATTGGTAGCCATAATATTACTTATAGGCAGGTAGCTAGGTTTAATACAACAATAAGACAGCTAGCTGGTTGTCTTTAATTCATACAACAGCAGATCAACGTTAACACTTACCTCCAATGTTGAACTTTAACAGAGTAGAACACGTCCCTTGAGGAGAGGAATCCAAATATTTCTTATTGACTAGTAGAGTGGATAATTAGGAATGTAGACATTTACGGTTAGTCCGAGAGTTGGCGGGAAATTTGAGCTTCCGAGCGCTCAAGATATAAAACGAGGTAGAACTTTCAATGTAGCAGCAAGTAAGCTGTCAATACTTAAAACATTTAGCATAGCTAGCTAATATTTTCTCTGCTATACCCTGTAGCTGTGTACTTCAGACCTGAACCTACTCACATTTCAGAACAGATTCCAAATGACTCTTTGTACAATGAACACCTCAATTGTCACTCTTGGATAGATGAAGAATTGAGAATGTGTGTTGGAGCCAATATTTGGAAATAGCATGTGAATGATTCCATAAGTTGGAAGGGAAGATAATTCGCCTGAAAGGCCGCATTAACATACACTGGAAAAGTTGATTCAAACAGACTATAATAATTAGCCAAGGGCAGATCCAGAAAGGGGCGGGGCAGGGAGTCTGATCTGCCCCTGCTACCTAATATTCAGGTTCAATGTTTAACCTTGTTAGCTTCTACCACTGATTTATTATTGCAAGATCTTCAGTATCAAGCTTCCCCCTTGTTTCATTTTGTAATAAACCTCTTTGCACAGCAGCTATACTGTAATAATTAGTCAACCAGATGAAATTTTATTGTCCAAATAATGGTATGGCATTAATGAAATCTTACAGTGGACAGTAAAGTTGCTATATAGATTGATTGGATATAAAAATTCAACAGTGAAATTGCCACATGTAGCTACAATAAATAAAATAAAAAAGTTGAAGCTGGAAGGATTGCTACTTCACTAGTAAAAAAGTACAGTGTGAAGCAAAGTTCTTGAATTCTTCATTTCAAACTCCTGGATAATTTCTTCTATTTCATCTTCCAAATCCTCTGCATTTTTCATCTATAATATAATTATTATATCACTTGTGGCATTGTATTAGTTAACATAATGGCTAATAATGATAAAGCTACATAAAGAGAAGAATTAATTTTGGCTCACCATTCTGCAGAGCTGAAGTAGCAGAAATGCTCCCAGAGTTGCTTCTTCATGATTATCTTTAATTTCCAAGCTAATAATTAGAACTGGAGTGCAAGACACACCCCCTCTGGCCTCAACAGCTGGATAAAAACATATCTAGTATTCCATATAATTAGCTACACTGGCATAATGTATCTGTTACAGACATGCACATTACTATGTTAAACTGTAATAATGTCCTGGAACCTCTGATAAAGAACACTTAGACAGTCAAGGATACTGTTGAAGTGTCTGTAGTACGTATATATTTTTACTAGCTACGATAAATGATTCTTGGTGCAAATTAGTTCTATACCACACCAATGATAATTAATTTGCAAAATGGATGCCCATGGGGTAAGGTGGGGAAATGATCATCACAGACTAACCAGTGAGGAAAGAATCGTGTATAATGCTCTACAGTAGCTACTACAGCTAAATAAATAATCTGATGGAATATTTATCATCAAGATGGGCCTGGGTGATACAACTGCAGAGCCTCCAACTGTACGGATTCTTCCGTAATTTAACGGAAATAAGATGATAAATACGGAATACGGAAATGAAGTTACATAATACGGAACAGAGTCAGACTCCTGTGCATCCACTTGTTTAGCTAAAGATTTACTTACCAACCTTACTGTTCTAGACACTATTCTGAGATAAAAGCCCGCCCCACTGACTAAGCAATTACTGGAGTGCTGACTCAGCAATAACCAAGCTCAAAACATCCACGTGATTGTCAGATCATGAGCTGAGAGATCGAGAATGATGGCAGAAGAGTCTGAGAGTGGGACTGAGCTTGAAAGCATCAGCAGCAGTCGGGGAGACACTACGACTGACACCAGTAGCAGCTGCTACGATTCTAGGATGCTTCCGATGGATTCAACGGTTGCTCCTTCTACTTCCAAGAGGCGTAAACATGGAAGTGGTATGGGAAGGTTTAAATTAGGCTGGAATTTACCACCATATATTACCAGTAGCAGAAAGGGTTACAAGTTTTCACTTTGTAAACTGTGCTCTAGTGATTTTTCCATCACTCATGGAGGTTTTAATGACATTAAGCGGCATGTTGAAGGTTTGAACCATCAACGACGATTGAAACAATCAAAACAGAGTTCTAATATTGTTACTTTTTTTGGAGAACCAAGTATGGCTCATGCCTCGAAAGTGATGGTTGCTGAGTTAATGATGGCTCACTTTATCGCCCAGCACAATCTTCCTTTCCAGGCAGCAGATCACTTGTCTGACTTGATGTCATCAATGTTCCCAGATTCTAAAATAGCTGCAGATTTTTCATGTAAGCACACTAAAACTAAAAGTGTTATTTGTGATGCTTTAGACCCTTACATGAAGAAACCAGTCATTAATATAGTAAGAACAGCTCCATTTAATTTATTATGTGACGAGTCAAATGAAAGAGGAGATTCAGTAAAACTCCTCACAATACTTGTACGTATTTATGAACCTCGTGATGCCATCATAGTCACTCGTCATCTTGATACTGTTGGCATCCAAGATTTCACTGCTGATGGCATTTTTGTAGCTATAGAGGAAACTCTGAAGAAATATTCTATTCCTTTTTGTAACCTTATGAGCTTCACTTCTGACACGTGCAATGTAATGAAAGGATTTAGAAAAGGTGTAATTGCTAAACTACGTGCACTTCAACCTAAGGTCATTGATATACATTGTATATGTCATTTAGTAAATCTTTGTGTGAAGACAGCTATTAAAGCATTACCTATTAAGGTAGATGATCTACTTGTGGATATCTATTATCACTTTCGAAATAGTGTGAAAAGGGTATCTTCATTGCAAGATTATGCCAATTTTTGTAGTGTTGAGTACAAAGCAGTTTTGAGTCACTGTGAAACCAGGTGGCTCTCACTAAGACGAGCTATCGTACGGACACTTCAAATGTGGGACCCTCTATACTCTTACTTCCATAGCCATTCTGATGTAGAAAAGCCAGGCAAAGTAAGAACAGTTAGTATGGTTCTGTGTGACCAATTAACAAAGTTGTGGCTATGTTTTCTTTCAAATACACTAGCTGTATTTGATAAATTTAATGTATTTTTTCAGACATCAACAACAGCTACAATTCACAAATTACATGGTGAATGTGAACGTCTCCTCAAAACAGTATTATCATATTTTGTTAAACCAAGTGTATTAAAAAAACATTCAAATGACTTGACAGAGGTTAACTATACCAGCTCTTCTAACCACTTGTCAAAGGATGAAGTTTACATTGGAGATGACACACTTGCCTTGATTACTCATTTGTCTGAGAATGAGGGGGAACCTGTGAAAAAATTTTATGAACATGTAATAACATTTTATCAAAGATTCATTGCAAAACTTATCAAAGTTTTTGATTTTAAATCTCAGCTTTTGTCTACACTTTCCTTCATTGATCCTGCTAGGTGTCAGCATGTTTCATCAACCATATTTGACAGAGTTGAAGAAGCTATTTGCATTTGTTTTGACAAAAGTGCTACGAAATTGGAACATCGAGAATTCATGATTGATAGTGAAGTTACTACTATTAGTGAGACTGAGAATGATGTGGTTAAATTTTGGGTTATTATGAGCCAATTAAAATCACCAATGGGTGAACATAAATACTGTAATCTTTCTGCTCTAGCATTAAATTTACTTTCACTTCCCACCTCTAATGCTGATAGTGAAAGAGCATTTAGTCTTGTTCGACGAATAAAAACTGAATTCCGATCATCTCTCGCATCTGAGACTGTATCATCTCTGCTTACCTGTCATTTTAACAAAACATGTAATTGTTGTGAAGTAACAAAGTTTAATGACGACCTATTAGTTCAGGCTAAGAAGTGTACAAGAGAAAGGAATCTTAGTTATAAAAAATGATGTGTTAGCTAGCTATTAATTTTAATTTCAGCAACAATTTTTTATGTTTGCAAAATAATACTGAAACAGAGACAAAAATACTGAATTCTTGATTGATTACTACTGAAGGAAATAGAATGGGGTTGGAGGCTCTGAACTGTAAACATTGGACATCTTAGCATAATGAGCATTGAGAATAATACTGCTTTATGAATGGACACCATCTTGGGCAAATTTAGCTAGTGGTCAACAGCTTATAAAAATGCTTTATTAGTTTAAACCTTCCCCTGCAGCAGTAGTTGAATCTCCCACCCCCCACCCCCCAATAGAGAGATCAGTATTAAAAATACTGCCTGGATTCTGGAATTATATCTCAAGCACTACTTGAGCATTTGAGAATAGTATTTGATGAAGAAAGCATTACAGGTAAGGAGCTACCTTCCATAACAGTGTCATATATTCTCTCCTCTACTGTAAAAATGACATCAAACTGTTCATCAGCATTTTGAAATCTTTCTGGTTTGCTCTTCATTCTCCTGTTTCTGTCTAACATGTGCAGGATACCATTCTGTGTGTAGCTGGCATTTCATAGTTAAGGAAATTAGAAACTCAATCATGCATGCATGTCAAACATAGGGTTAACTGTTGGCCACCTTGCATGTGACACGAACCTAAGCATTGACTGGGGTTAAAATTTTTGATCCTACATACAGCAGCACTACCACATTCCACCCTCTCAATCTAACAGAGCAAGGGAAAATATATGCAGACTGCGAGCAAGAACATCTACTGTAATTTTCAACTATGTGCAAGTGTAGCTCCATTGACTATCACCGGTACCACACTCAATCTACATTGCGCATGCTTATCTTATTAACTCTGACCTCATAAGAGGTCATTGCATTACCCGCCCACACATTAATTTTTATACTCACCAGCCACCAGGTTCCGGTTGTGGTTAAGTAGTGGCAGTACCACTATACACTGTACATCCTCTCTAGAAGAAAGTTAGGCATGCATACAAACATTGTATGAAAGATGCACTTTTCTGCACCTAACAGCTATTGCTTTCACTTCTGCGACAGCATTCAGCCAAAAGCTAAAACAAATGGATACAGTTGTTGGTCTTTGTTTACTAAATCTTCATAGATATCTTGATATGTGGTACCAAATTCATACACATTTGGCTGGTCAGGCCCTGGACAAGGCAATTTCACAACTGAGCCGGTGCCATAGGACTTCACATCATACCCTTTTTTGCTAAATGGCCGAGATGGAAAAGCACTCTATAAACCACCAGTTTTATAATATTGGAGTCTACAGCTAGCCAATAGAATAGCAGTCATGCAACCTAATAATGCAGGTACCCTATCACCATAGTTACATCCCGTCACCATCTAAGAATATTATGTGCCTCCGTGCTTCTGTTTTGGTTGGATGAGCATACAACGGCTATCTTCATCTTAAAACACACAAAGTAAGCAGCTATATAGCTAGGGACATCAAATTTTTTTTTTCTTTTTAATTGATTAGCTATCTAGGTACCTAGCTAATTTTTCTAAGAGATGATATTCAGAGCTATAAAGATTAATTAGAAAGAAACGAAGACGAAGGATGAGCTGAGAAACGAGTAAAACCAAGTGAACTTCGACTATCATTTTTATGCACGCGACATCACGCTGTTATCGCATGACATGTGTATGCATGCATAATAATAATTATTAGGTAGGTGTGGTAGTAAAATCTAGACTCCACCCACACAACGTGGTATACATACAATCCTCTCTTTTTTGGTAAATATGAGTTTGTCTGTAGTGAAAGGGCTGAAAAATGGAGAGTGGTTTTCTGAGATAAACGATCTGTGGTACGGCCAAGCGTTCTCTTTGAAGGTGAAAGAAGTTTTACATCAGGAGAAGTCGAAATACCAGAATATTCAACTTCTAGAAAGGTATTAAGCTAGCTACGCCATACTACAAGCATAGCTAGCATATAATTATGTGTTTTACACCAGTAGTATTCTTTGGTTGTGTAAAACCTCACGACATTTTCTGACCCAAACTAATGCTACATACCAGCTCTCTAGTGCAAGACAAGCTGCTGCACTCACTCCATGAAGAGTACTTCCCTTTGTTTAAGGACCCAGTGGAACCTGTAGAGAGGTTTCTTAATATGTTGTCACCATGACCTTTTTTTTTAATACTTTCTCAGTGAAACATTTGGCAGAGTATTGGTCTTGGATGGTGTCATCCAGTGTACTAATAGAGATGAATTCTCTTACCAGGAGATGATTGCTCATCTGCCTCTTTTCTCTCACCCATGTCCCAAATCAGTGAGTCTCTGGGCTCTAGACCATTAGTCTCTGAGCTGTTAAGTCTCTGTGTTGTTAAGTCTCTGGACTCTGGGCTATTAGTCTCTGAGCTGTTAAGTGTCTGGGTTCTGGGGTTATTAGTCTCTTCTGTACACATGGATTTTAAATGTGATCTGAAGTCACAGTAGGTAAACCTATTTTCATCACACACACACACACACACATGCGCGCGCATGCACACACGTACACACACACACTAGGTGCTGGTAGTTGGAGGAGGAGATGGAGGTGTGCTGAGAGAGGTTGAAAAACATCCAATGGTGGAAGAAATCCACATTTGTGAGATTGATGAGGTGCTTAATAAATAAACAGAAAGATAAATAAATAAATGTCATAGATTGTCAGTATATTCACACTGTTGACCATTAACTGTGAAAATTAAGTATGTGCACGATTGTAGTAGTCATGACAGTGAACTTGAGATAAAGCAATAGCAGAATCTACAATAGTGATATGATTTACTATTCTGTTTGTATCTAAACTGAATTATCTTGTTATATTACTTGTTTTTCAGAGAGTCATTGAAATCTCCAAAAAGTATCTTCCTAGTATGGCAGTGGGTTTCACCAACCCCAAGGTCAAAGTTCACATTCAGGATGGGGCAGAATTTCTTTGTCAAAGTAAAGGATTGTTTGATGTCATTATTACTGACTCTTCTGATCCCATAGGTAATTAATTGACCATAATCCATGGACAGTTTATATACAGTATGAAGTTTATTATGTATTGTGGGGACAAGTATACAGTGGTCACCCTTGGGACACAATTAGTTGGCTGTTAGTCTGTTTATACAGTGGAACCTGTATATAGTGGTCACCCTTGGGACACAACCAGTTGGCTGTTATACAGAAGTGGCACAATCAAACTATAGTAGGATGTCAGTTATCCAGACAGGTTGGGTCCGGAAGGTGTCCGGATAACTGAAATTTCTGGATAACAGTCATTGTACACCAATGTACACATGCATACGTGTACATATTGAAAGTACATAAAAGTGTAATATTGAATGTATTAGTCATGTTTCCAGTGCATGCATGTAATCACTGAATTTTGTCTGTTTTTGTGTTTCATATCTCTTCTTCACTGCTTCCATGAAAAAGCCATTAATTAATTACACTGTACTGTACATGTATGTACAGTATACCTGTTCTGGTTAACTGAAGTTTCTAGATAACTGGAGTCCAGATAACTGACATCCTGCTATATTTGAGGTGGCCTGCTTAAGATAATACCAGTATACTGCATCTTGTATAAAAACTGTTTCTTGCTGTTTGTGTACACTCTGTTGACCTTTTATCTCTCGTCTTTGGGCCTTCCTGCTCTTTACACTTCCTTAGTTTGTTCATGGTCTCTTTCGAAGCAACCCAGCACACAGTCTAGTGACAACTATGGGCTGTTTGGTATGCCGACTTGTCAATAGGCTTGATTCTGGGGCCAGGAATGAAACTGGCTAAAAGGAGTTTAATTACTATTTCTGTGATAGTGTACTTTTAAGGTTATGATATAGACATTTGTTCATAGGTAGTTTATATCATGCACTACATTTATTTTTGTATACTATACTCATATGAAAGTTATTGTAAGAAGTTAGTTTCTTCAGCAATCAATGACTACTAGCTAGTAGAGAGCTCCCAAGGACTTCCTTCTTGCACCATCAAATTATGGAAAGTCCAGAGTGTGTAGTGTTCACTTCTGGGCATTTCTGACTAGACTGTTACTTATTGGATGGCAGCTGAAGAGTTTTTTCTGAGAGAATGATCAATACAGCTGAGACAGAGTCTGTTTTTATCGCCTAATCAACGAGAAATGGTAACGTAATAGTCTATATCTCTATTTCTATTGATAATAAAGCTAGAAACTCTTCGAGCCACCCTCCAGTAAGTAACAGTCTAGTCAGAAACCCCCAGAAGTGAATGCTACATGCTATAATTTGATGCATAAACTCGGGTGCAAGAAGGAAGTCCTGAGGAGCTCTCTACTAGTACTAGTCATTGATTGTAAAAGAAATTGTAACTTCTTACAATAACTTTCATATGAGTATAGTACAGAAGGAATCCAATTGTTACACTTTAACTCATGAATGTTTAGTCTATACCATAACCTTAATATAATAATAATACTAAACCTCTAAACTAGGATATTATAACATTGTAGTCAGTTGTTATCCAATAAATCATCTGCTGTGAAATGTAGCTACTTGGCATTCACCTTCCTTATACATATTATAGGTCCTGCTGAAACATTATTTAAACAAGTTTACTTTGAGCGAGTTCGGGATGCCCTGAAGCCTGGTGGGATCATGTGCATGCAAGGTAGGCTGTCTGATGATAGTATTAAGAATGTTTTTGCATGTGTAGATCTTGTGTAAATCCAGTTAACAGAACTTTATTATTGTTGTTATTTAATATCTATTGCTTACCATTAATATTATTGTGGAAATTTATATTACAGATGGAACCAAATAGGTTGTAAGATTAACATTTTGTAATTTTTACTTCTGTGTATTTAGGAGAGTGTGTGTGGTTTACACTGGAACTCATCAAAAGGGTACTTGATGACTGTAAACAACTCTATCCAGTGACTAGCTATGCCTTTACCACGATACCAAGCTATCCCTGTGGACAGATAGGCTTTGTACTTGCCAGCAAAAACAAGGTTAGTCCCTTGGGAAACTTGGGAGGGAACTTGGTCTATGGGGCTATCCTTCTAATCAAAAACTGAAGCAGTTGTACAGAGCTGTACTAAGCCCTCATTGATTTTACCCGAGGACTTCTGGATACAGTCCATGGGGGCACCTCATTAATCAAAACTGTACAGGGGTGTACTGAGCCCTCAATATAATAGATTTTACCCATGGACTTCTGAAAATGGTCCTTGGGGGCACCCCTTTAATCAAATTCTACAAAGGTGTACTGATCCCTCAAAGTTTGGTTTAACCTTAAGAACCATGTCGATTTCAATCTTGAGGTTAATCAAAACTAATAGCGAGTCCTCTAATGAGTGTTTGAAGGAATTTGAAGGGAAATGTTCGAGAAAGTGGAAAACATGTAGCTAAATAAGTATAGTGGAGCCTCTCTACCTAGATACCTTGGGACAAGTCAGTGTCCTGATCACAGGGTAACATCATTTCAGGGGGTAAAGTTCTATTATGTTGATATTCAATGGAAAGTCATTAAAAGAGGGGTATCATCATTTTAGGGGGTTGGAATAGAGGATTCCACTGTATATTTGTGTATAGAACACAGTGTTTGAGGAACCACTGAGAGTTATCTCAGATGAAGAGGCGTTGAACTTGGATCTGCAATACTACGACAGCACAGTTCATAAAGGAGCTTTCATTCTACCACGATTTGCCAAGAAGGTAACAACACAAGATTACACAAGTCATCATTATACATTAGTTTTTGTTCTTCAGGTGTTGGAAAGTTGATAGATGTGATGCCAAGATATTTCAATACCAATCTTTGATCATATCAACATTCTGTAACTCTGGACACCATACATTTATCATTTCTTGGGCATGCAATTTAGGAATAGTAAATTTTTCATGAAGTAGGTACATGCAAAGAAGCTGAAATGAACAAAACTGAGATTGTTTCTGTGTGTTATAGCCATGGAGAAGATTGTGTAATATAGCCATGGAGAATCCCCATTTCTACATGATGGGGATAAATGACTGGCTGTTGAGAATGAAGTGTGATTTCTGTTTCATCACAGAAACTCTCTGAATTCGTGCAAAAAGAATAAATTCCCTTCACACAAGTCTAGTTCAGCCGCACTCATTCCCAGAAACAAAACTCCCTTACATAATGGTTGTTTTTTTTCAGGCCAAAAATAATCAAAGGTATGTATATACATACACCTTATGTGCTGTGTACATTATATTAATCTAGGTCAGCAGAGTTTGGGCTTGGGTACGAGTACAACTTTTTGGTGGTCAGCAGCAGTGAAGACTCTTCTCAGCTATTGAATGAGCTTTTTTACTTGATCTTATACAATTCATTTGGTTTCAAACAGTGCAACACTCCTAGAAGACCAATGATTTAGAAGCTGATATAAGATGACAGTATTATGAAGTATGTGTGTGGTTATATCAAGGAACAATGTGGACCACCAGAGCATAGCATAATCAGAATTCATCTCTAGAGTTCCATGATGAAATTAGGTGGGTGTCAACCATCTCATTGACATTAGTCCATACTTTCACCACTACATATGATGAAATTAGGTGATTAGTGTTGATGAGATGGTTTACACCCCATCACCCCATACTTTCACTACCACATATTAGGGGAATAGAGGACTAAGGTACTTTTGAGTGAAATTTGTTAAACATTTTGGAGGACTTGAATAAACAAACCATTAGTAAGCTCCGAGTAAGCTACATAGCCCTCTATGAAGGTAAAAGATTTCATGTAATTTTTTTTTCAATGATATCTTCCTTTGTTCCCCTCTTTTAACCCACTAATTTCAAGAGCAAACTATCCTTTAGTACAGTGTATGTGTACATCTTCAACACACCCATATTATCATAACATAATCAAAAAAAAAATCAGTTATAATTATTATATCAGGAGGAACAAACAGACAAAATAGCCAACTAGATGGTTGGCTAAAAATAGTTGCATGTTTATGTTATTAAAAAATTGTAACAAGAGGTTACCCAAACATAATATTTTTAGTGGCTAATGTTAGAAATTATCTTGCAAATAATAATGGTATTTCTATTTAGTAGACTTTCAAGCAGTTGAAATCAATACTGAAAAAGAAAGAAAAAAGATACAATTTACAACAGAGTCTATATAGAGTGACCATGATGAGTTGCATGCATACAGAGTCTAACTAACCATAGTGAAGTGCCTAACTTGTGCATGTAATCAGTCTGTCCATGGCAAGTTACATGTACATGCCTAATTTATGCATCCAATCATCAGTCAATTTAATGTCGGGTAATAAGTGGGACCCAAGTTGACAGTATAGTACAAATGGTGATTACATGAAAGCTATCCTACCCACAAAAATAACCATAGACTTGAAATAGGGACGGATGTACATGGAAAAAGGCAAAAGGCAGTATTGCATGGGGGGGTACATGGACCTAGCTTTAACAGCCAGCTTTTAGTACTTATTAAAGTAATGGAACTCACGTCAACGAATGGATATGAATGGATCAATTGTTTGTTTCCACTGCTATTACAATGATGACTAGATACAGAAAGAAAGTTAGAATGTTATACATATTAACTTTACTTGCCCAGGCAAGTACAAATACACAGGTCTACGTAAGTGCTGCAACACACTGCATTGGCCTTAGTTGACCCAGCCAGTCAGTCTCCCTTGTCTAACACCATTTAGCTGACTGTCATAAACACTCAGAAATATATTAGCTGGTGGCTGTATATTATAATGATTTGAGGATTGCTATAAGCAGCATATTTTGATAACTTCCTTCCCTCTCAAAAATATCACTGCAATGCTCTTCTGCGAGGGATTCAGTTCCTCATGCATCTACATGTCTGTAGAAGGTATGCCATTATTTTCACAGGGAGGAATACACTAGCATGTTGAAATAAGTAACAAATTGACTCAAAGGCTCTATTTATACTAGAAATTTGAAGTAGAAGATCAACTTACTTATAATCACTGCCAATATCACCAGGATGATGATGATAAGGATTATCCAGAGTTTGATATTTTGCCACCAAAGCTTACGCTTGAGTCGGGTGGCAGTACGCTGAAACATGTCAGCATTCTGGTTCAGATATTCTAGAGGAACATACGTACAAGTATTTTTTATTATTTCATCATTTGTATTTTGGATAGCCTCTTTAGAGAGGTTTCAGTAGTACATTCATATGGCTTGTAAAGTACAGAGAGATGAGGAAATTTAAATTCCACAATTATACAGTGTCTGTAGAGAAGCTCTAGTGTAGAGGACATGTGACTAACTGGATGTGTATTATGCAAGGAATATGTCTGTCTGGGCAGCTACACACATGACTGCATTCATAGCTGTAGTCTATTAATATACACATATTTTATAGTCACTCTTTCTATTATTACAGGACACCAGAGCTAGAAATAGCAGTTAATAACTGGCCATTTCATAATAACCACTTTTACTATTTCTTCTAACAAATCTCAGTTTGGTTGGCACTTCTGTCCAGCCAAATACAATATTTTAGTGTTCTACAAAAGCTTGATAGTGGATCAAGATATGTCTGAGATGCTGTCCTAACTATGCCTTATTTCTGTCCCTGAGTTATCTTCAGAAGTGGTTTTAAGGCAGTAAAGACTCAATAGACTTGCTTCTGGAATGGATGGCTGGTGACTATAGAGAACACCATTTAATCACCTTCCATCCCTTTATACTTCTAAAGACACTGTATAAATAAATACATCATGCTTATCTCATAGAATACACTGTAATATGCATGCAGCAACATCCTACATGCAATATACTGTACAATGTACAAACCTGCTCTTTCATTGATGTCTTCTAGCTTCTCTCCTCTCTGGGTCACCTTGTCTATGTTATCTATCATAACACCTTTGACCTACAAAACCACAAATTAGGTATAAACAAACATATCCTATAGGATCCTATACTCAAGCCTTATATATAGGCCTGTTTATCCAATGCTCTAAAATATTAGCCTATTCCGATCAGTTATACATTTAAATAGTCTCAGTCATTAATACTTATTATCTGTAAAGTGATGCTAGCTTCAATATACTCCTCTGAACTGTTTTAGTATGAATACTCAAAGAGAAATACTCCAAAGCAGATGATGGCTGGACTAGTAAATACTTCATAACAGGCAATTTCTGCATGTAGTGCATGTGGTGGATTCTATGACACATGATCCACTACAGAGCCAGGAAGGCCTTTTCCGCCAGCATAATGTTAACCAGCCTACCTTCTGAATGTGGACAGGCCCATTCCTATCCCCATAGGAGAAAATGTTCTACATAACCATAATTATACCACCATAATGAGAATTAATGAAACCCACCCAAAGGCACCAAACCATAGGTTACAGCTTAAGGCCAACCAAATCAAGTGTAAGAGTAGACGAGAAGATACACTACACAGAGCTCAGAGTCAGTCATTACACACAAATGCCAAAGCCAAGAAATAAACTTTCTGAGTGTACACAGAGCCAAAGTGTACCAACATAACAGATGCTGAAGACATTACATTAAGATATTTTTAACTACAGAGAATCTTTTCCATTTGCCAGATATTTAGAAGTTGAATACCATCCACCTATCACAGCAATTGAGTCACATTTAGAGCCTTTCTGTTTCCAGTTCAGAGGTAAAGTTTAACTTCACACTCTTAAAACTGAAGTCCAATATATTACATAAGATAGAAATTGAAAGACATTTTTTACTAAAGTAATTACGAGCTGCCATAGATGACACCAGTGAAATGGGTTTATCTAAGAAAGGAGGGAGCTGTCAATACAGAGTTGATAGCATTAATTATCCACATTCTTTAACAAATGGAATAGCCAGTATTATGTAAACACATCAGTCACCCCACCCTACCATTCAATAGAAGGTGGACCATTTCCAAGCTATTTAGCTCAAACACTACTCCGTGGTTTCATAGGTAAGATCATGATTCAGAAATCAAACAACATACCTCATTCACTTGGCCCCTCAATTGAGTGATACGTGAATCTCCTGTTGCTTCATAAGACCTATGATAACATTAAAATGTCAACGTGAAATAAAGACCACAAGCAGGAGACTCTCCATAAGCTGTAACTAAAGACCTGTACTGTATCTAGTGATGCAAGAGATCCTTAGAGAACAATAAGGATGTACATACAATAGAATGGTTGTCCATACAGTAGCCTAACAGAATTATGTACCCTTATCCCACCTAATATTTAAGCACATAATTGAGACATTCTGCATTTAATACTCAAAGACATGTAAGTGAGTCAAAATTAAGTTTTAGTGGAGGCATAGTATTAAATTTTCTGATTTTAATCTCCCTGTTTGGTGTAAAGGGTTGATCTAAAGGACTGATTTCAAAATCAATATAATGATATAATAAAATGGATCAGCAAGCACTTAACTGCTGTTTGACCCTACCCATAATTCCTACCCTAAATTACTTTCCCAGGAGTGGCATAATCTAGAATTTATAGAGGTCCACTCTCCAACCAGACCATAATTACACAGCAGATAGGCAAAGGCTCAATATAATTTTACATACTAGCTAGGCAACCAGGGCTAAAGGGACCAATATTATTCATTCCTGGTAGACAACTGAGGTTCAATGGACCAATATTACATACCAGGTAGGTAACTGAGTAACTGACAACACTACCTATAGAAATTGGTAACCACCTGTATAGACTAACAATACTCTGTAAAGTTGCTAAACTTCCTAGACTGTTGTGACATCTACTATTGAATAAAAAAAATCAAACTGGTACCTGAGGTGCTTACAAAGAGCATTATTCAATTGGTGATTAATTAAGGCCCAGAGAATTAAATCAATATGGTATTTCAACAGTGAAATGGATTTGTTAGAACCACCAATTAAAGGGCTACTCAGTCCTCGTAAGAATCTACCTATAAGGGACTGATCATATAAAGGCCGCACGAAGTGTGTCTTCATGATCCATGTACTGACTATAGAGAAAACATGTAATTTATTAGCTAATAAAATTAACCATCTCTTAATGAGATTAGATATATAAACTGTACAGAGTGAGGTACAATCTACACACAGCAACATGCCAGGGGATAGGGTAACATTCAAACTGACACCACAGAATGTCACCTTAGTGTTGAAAATTAATCTCAAGACAAAACAGACCTTAACCTAGCTATCTATTCAGGAGGTTCTTGCTCTTATGGCAAACTATCATCTCTTGCTGACTATATGATTGGGAGGCAAAGAGGCTTTGATATCACATACACAAAGAAAACTAGAGGTGATGTCAAACAGACACAGCTTAACTGTAAACTTATCTCCTACACCAACCATAGCATAGCTAGCTACACCATATAAATTTCCAGAGACAAATGGTTTGTGTTGGATGCTACTCTGCTAACATATTAGCCCAAGGAGGCTTATACACTACTTATCCCACAGTTATGATCTCAGAAAGGGTAATAGAAGGCAGTAGTAGTAGACCACACAGACTATAGTCATAACGCTAGTTTGGATGGAAATATATTATATCCAGTTTCACCACCAAAGTCAGCTAAAATTAACAAGTACAACTACAGCAATTATAGCTAACTACCTTATCACAGAATGAACCCAACAGTTCCCCCCGCACCCTGTACATAGGTAGATACAGTTAGTTGGCTAGCTAGTTATTACTCACATTTTCCTACGACTTTATAAAAGAACGCTGTAAGTAAACGACTAGTTAGAACTCAGCAATACAAGCCGAGCTAATTTTAAACAAAACTTTAAACCCACGCCAGTCGTGACTTGATCACCAAGCTAGCCACTGTATGTACCTAAGGGCGAGTACCTAATAAAAAAATCTTAAGACAGTTAGCTAGCTCACGCGACATGTCACGCGACAGGTCATGAGATTCACATGCGTTTTTGATTGAATTTGACTTATCATCGCTGCTGCAGCAGCAGCATATGCATGCAGCACACAGTATAGCTAGCTAGCTATGTGTAGGGTACGTATGTACGTACCCAAAATTATTCTCGAATAATTGGGACAGGTAGTGTGTGTACGTAGGTATGTACTAGGTAGGTGTATTTTTTTTTTTTTTTTTTTTTTGCAACAACAACAACAATAATAATAACAATAAAATACAATAATGCAATAGAATTGAGATGAAAAGGTTTAGAGTTCAAATTCATGGAGACTAGACTAGCTTCAGCACAAAACCAAAGGTAGGTATTAAACACGTCCGCGCGCGAGCGGCGTGCACGTGCATGATGGGAGAGCACAAAAGTAGTGGCTCCATATTTAGGGGAAAGTCCCTAGATCTGGGGAAGATTTAGGGATCAGGGAGAGATTTTTTGAATAGTAGTGAATCTAAGAAAGATTTGCACTAGGCTTCAGCTTAAAAAAAATTTTTTTTAATTATTGTTATATCACATGAAGAGTCAAAAGCCATGCTGAAGGCAATGCTGATTTACTTACTAATACTATCCTTTCCCAGTTTGATATGAGATATACCATGTATGTTTCTGATGAGACCAATGTCATGTTGACCTATGTTTGGGCTCATCATTCTGTAGCTACATTGCTGAGAGAGAAAATCCCTAGCTAGTCTCTTTGTGATGAAGTGTGTATGTCACTCAGCACACTTACGTGCTTCTCATGTGTGTGAAAAACTTTCTTGTGCTATAGATTATTCTTTCACATCTCACTTAGCTATAAAAACAAAGCAGAGAAATAAGAAACTTAAACTGTTGATGCCCTCCTGATGACAAGTGGGTCAGTACTCTGTAATTGTGTTACAAACTCTGATATGTGCAAAGCTGTTAATTCACAAATGTATGATAGTAATGACAGGATGCTATATGGAAAAAACAGGATGTGGGTTTTAGGGAATTCTAGAGACAAAAATGGAATTTACTCAAGAAATTTAGTTCATGTGATCTGGAGACACTGGAGATCACAATCAGTTGTTCCTTCCCATTACATATCATCCTTTACATATCATCCTTTACATAGTGAGATGGGCTTTGATAAACTAATATGGTAAGTACACTATAGACAGTAACAAAGTTCTTATACAAAGTCCTCCTCCCCTATTCCTAAATATACAGAATACTAGTGTCAAAATTTGATTGCAGAATTTGTCAGCCAGATTGTGGAATGAGTGTACAATGGAGCATAGAATGTCTGAAACAGGATATTATGTGGAGAGGGGAAGATTTTGTTTTGGAGCATAAGAACTCTGGTCATTATTTGTACTTACCAGTAACTACTGATCAGAAGTTCAAGTCTTAACTCACTAATGCAGGATATGTAATGAGATGGAAGATTTGTGTTGTGTAGGTAGCTAGCTATAATTTCACTTAGTTCCTCTCACTTGCATATACTTTCTTGGATTGTGACCTTATCCAACCCCCATGATCCAAAGAAATGTTTTTCCTTGTTTATTTCCATTTAATCCCCTGGTACTCTTTTTGTACCCACAGGTTGTTGATGTAAAGAAAGAAGATCAGTTTATATTCCAATATAATGTATAACTAATAGAAAGCCAGATGTTATTTTGTACTTGTCACCACAGTTATGATGCTCCAAACAGGCTTGCCTAGATATATAGACAGATAAGAACATGCACCTATCTATGTTTACTAGTTTACACTACACAGTAAATCAGTAAATAGCTATAGGAGCACAGTAATATAGCCATAAAAGTAACTATACGACAATAAAGCATGAGGTATGGTGTCAAATATACATGTGCATTGAACATCCCAAAAATACATTAACCCCTTTATGCTAACTAAAGGGGATTTGGTAAGCTAGTGGGAGAAGATAGGGACTCCACTGATTAACCAGTAGCCTCTTGCATATGGAGACATTTGGCTATAGCAGTAAATACTAACTCTGGTGCATGGTAGAAATCTGAGACCAAGAGGTGCATGTCTTCTTCAGTATATTCTCTTCACTTTGGTAATTACCATCACTCATACTGAAAGAGTAGTCTAGTGTAATTAATGACTGTAGGAATAGTTTGTACCATGACAATACTATGAAGTAGTATGTACCTGCCTCCATCAAGCTGAATGATCCCCGAGTCCTTTGAAGCTAAATACACGTCCTTCACTTCAATTGTAAGAAAAATTGTGCTATACTTTCAGTCAAGAATGATATTAGCTAAAGACCTGTGGGTAATTCAGCTCAATGGAGGCGAGTAAGTAGTACTCTATAGTAGCTAACATCATTTTCTGTTCATTTTATACAAACTATTAGCACCAAGACTTCACTTTTGTTGTTGGGTGATATGGCTAATTTTGGTCAGGATGGTGACTCTGTTACTATTGTGGGGGGAAACTTACATAACAACTGATGTGAAATAGGATCCCATATTGCAAATTTTGCACTAACTGTGCTCACTTTGACCTCCATCCCAGGTCCCTACAACAAGCTGCAATATCACAACTAGCCTCCCACCCATTTACAGTATGTAAGTTTGCCAGAGTCCATAGAGTTCACTATCCAATGGCAATGTGCTAAAACTGCCAGGTACAAAGTCACATTTGTAGCAACATTGTTGATACTACATGCAATGTTCCCATACCAAAAAAATACCAACCTTTGAGTGTGAAAGCAGGAGAGAAACATAAAATGCTGTTTGTTGCGGAAAGGTTGACAACTATACCTCTAACAATAGAACAGGACTGGGGGAACAGACAATTATAATCATAATATTAATGTTTGGTAACCAAAATGTCCTTGAGGCAATTAGTACAAGGTCTTGATAGGATATGACATTTCCACCCCCCTAAAGCCATCATTTTTGGTAAAAGGGGTTTAAAGTGCGAGAGCTCAATTGTTAGTTACACTTGCTCCACAGTAGGATTAATGGACAACTTTTTGTAAGAATCTATTTCTTGCTCAAGAACTTATCAAAGCCCCAACTTGTCATGCAAACTGCTCAAGTGAAGTTCTCTCTGCTCAGCTGTCCTTTCAGCCCTTTCTGGTTCTCTCCTCCTGAGCCTGTCTTCTTTTATATGATTTCATAATGCTGATATTACAGTATATAAACTTGTTAGCTAGCTACAAACAGTAAATTCAATATCAATATAGCTAACCTGCTAACTGTAGGTATACTTTTAGCCTTCATGTAATACTAAATTATGAGGTTCTCTCAATTATTAGTTAGTACAGTTCATATAGCTATAGTGTATCTGTTTATAACATTGTGTTTTCTATGACAAACTTCTAGGAAGAGACCCATGACTAGTGGCTGACCCCTTCACTCACAAATAAAATTAGACTGGGGGAGGGAGGCTGGAAAATAACCCCCCAAATCTAGATTCGTCGACCTAGGCCGCGCGCACCTCCTTTAAGAGGGGTGTGGCACAAAGCTGGTCCTCATTAACGATTATAAGCAACACTACCTACAGCCGAAACGATGTAAGTATATAGCTAGCTGTGTGAGGGTTTTTTCTAGCTAGATATCTGGAGTTAAGCTAAGCGTAGATGTTTATAGAGTGTGTGTGTGTGTGTGTGTGTGTGTAGCTAGCTTAGGTTAAGCGTGCAACAGTTCATCGTACGTATAGATCACCATGACTAAGACGTGGGATTCGCTGCTTAAAAATTATATAGCTAGCTAGTTTTGTGTAGATTGTTCAAGCTACAGAGTGACAGTGCATATGGTGTTTTATAATGCATACCATACTAGTAAAACTGAGCTGAGTAGGTTTCAATTTTCCACTGCAAGAATAAACACCCAGTAGCTATTGTTTTAACTCTTAAAATTTCCTGTAGTCTGAATTTTCCATGAAACTGTGTTATGGTTACATCCTATAATTAGTTATCTTCAAACTCCATCTCAAATTATAAACATCATGTACTTCTAATTCCCATCCTGTATAAAGTCTATTGATAATGATCATTTTCAGTCCACACACATTACAGTCTACATATACATAACCAGATCACTCACATGACTGCTAAACATCACTATTATTATCATACTATTTATGGATGTTATTACTATTATTATTGACATGCATGATTACAATTACTGACACAGGTCAAATATAGAAGCAATGAACAGAGAGGTGGATGAGGTTAGTTAATGACCTTGTACTTAATGGCTTTACATGTTCCAGTGTAGCTAACTCCTCCTCCTTGAAGAATTGAAATAAGGGTGAAATGAAGCTACCCTTCATTTTCAATTTGGTGCTTATATAGGTTGATTTAACCACTGACCACATCACAGTATAAAATTATAATACACCTTTATAATGTAGACCATGTATTGATATTAATAGCCCTATCATAATGTAGCTGGGAACAGCTCATCACAATATAACAAGGTCACTTTATTGAATGCCTCCGTGCTTTAAAAAAACAGTAAGCATGATATATAGTCTTGGCAGTAGTTTTTTAGTCCGATTAATTGGAGGTTAATGTCATTTAAATTATTCAGCAACTGAAATAATATTATTATTATACAGTAATGCTCAATGTTTTTGTTTACTTATTAAATTCTGCTCAAATTTCCACTATCAAAATTTGGACAGGCCCTAATTTGTGACTTTGAGAGTGATGTTAATGCTAACACTAAATAAGTCATGGAAAGTGGTACGGTTGAAACTGTACCAACCATACTGGAGGCCATGCCACTGCAATATGAATTATGAATATTAATACTAACTGCAATCTTAATAGAGTATTATTATTTGTATAGGTGAAGGGTGTTATGCAAGAAAATGTCAAGAAAGTCTTGGAAAGAGGAGACCACTTGGGAAGATTAGAAGAAAGAACAGGTTAGCTACCTTCAAACATTAAAAAGGAGACCGTTTCTATACTCTAGAGTATGACCCATTGATAAAATGATACCTTCGATAATGTAGGGTCAAAAAGAAGAAAAAAAAATTATTGGACAGGTTGTGAGGGGAGAGGCCCAGCTTTTAGTATCTAGTAAATGAGTGAGTATCTCTGAAATTAGGAGCTAAAGGAATTCCATTACAAATATTCAGATATTCTGAGAACATCAATATTAATAATAATTATAGGGATATCCCTACATTTACTATAGATTTCAGGATTCTAAACAGGAATAATTCACAGCCTACAATATGATCCAATGATCATTGTCACATGACTTAGCACTAGATGTGCATGCTACAAACCACAAAATCATGAGTAATTGTATTCTGCAATGCCATTAGCAAGTTCACAAACTCTCACTTAATAGCTACACCAAAAGAAATGTACATAACTAGAACATAACCAGGACATTTTCATGCATGCAACAAGTTTTGGTTAGATTAGAGAGAAATGGGTGGTCTTAAACAGACAGGTCTTGAATGATCAGGAATCTTAGGAAGACAAGTTTTAGTTGATAAGGGAGAAAATTGACAAAACTGTTTAAAATTTGGAGCTACAGTTCAAGGATCCCTCCCCCATTGACTCCTTCACAGCACATTGGTGTTACATTATCATTGCCTTATGATAATACGGTAATTTTAACTAAGCCCACACTTTAATCTAACACAGATGAGATGAACCTTGCGGCTAATGAATTTAGGAAGACAGCAGTGAGACTCAACAGAAAACAGCGTTATAGTAATGTTAAGGTATGTAGGTAGCTATCCTAATAACCTCAGTGGCAGTCTATAGTCCAGTTCCAGTGGAGCTGAGCAAGTCCACATGAAGGGAGGGTAATCTTAAGGATGTGATTTGTCCAACCATATATTATGCTCCAACTACTAGCTATGTAGTACTTAGTGAAAAATGTCTTCTAATAATATATACGTATTCTCCACCTGCAGCTTTGGCTACTTCTCATATGTGTGATCTTGGTCATTCTTGCTATTATAGTTGGTATTGCAGGTAAGGCTGAGCATGATTGTGCTAAAGTAGTGGTAAATTAACCTCAAGGTTTTGTACACAACCATGAACTAACCATACCACTGCCTAAAGCACTTCATAAAAGTGTATTAATTCCTTAGGTTGGCATGGATCAGATATAATATTCACACACCCCCTTGCCCTTCCCCTATTGTGCTTCATTTGGAATAGGAATACAGCTGGAATACCATCTATACAGAATAGTTCAATCTGATGGTTATGGTACATTTTAAAGGATGTGAAATTATGAAACATTCCACCTATCCATTAAAGTAACATTCCATCTCATGACCCATCCATTTATGCAGCAGCTATAAAGCACCTCCTATCACATGCTCCCTTCTAATTTACATTTTGCAGTTGGACTAGCTGTTGGTCTGCAATGAAGTGATGTTTTTCTTCTCCAATGACGATATGTGCCCTGATTGATTATAATAACCTCAACCCTCCTCCCACCACCACCATCATTTAGCAATGTCTTATTCTCGTCAAAAATTATGACCATAAAATAAATATATTTATATACACAAGAGTAAGCTTGACACAGAGTAAGCTTGGCTCTCTAATGCACTCAATAAAAAATATGTTATGTTCACACACTGTGGGTTAAAAGATAGATCATATAATGTAGATTTCACCTGTCCTCAGAAACTCTAGATCGAAGATTATACTCAATCAGATGTGAAGTATCAAGAAGGTTATGGCCTCTCTCACTGTCTTTAATCTGCACAATACATTAATAAAATAGCATAAGATAGGGAAGAAGTCTCCTTCTACTGGGTTAGGGCTATGGCCAGGGCTCAATTAGATCATGTGTTGTGTAGAGAGTGTGGTACATGAAAAGTTTCCTTCTCAATCACTACATAATTAAATTATGCCTATCCACATACCTGCTTAGCCAAAGGTTGTTCTTTTGGTAGTGAAGACTTGAGGTCCACAGATGGTTCAGGAGGGACCATGGAAGGCTGGGCTGTTTCCCATCCAGCTAAACAGTGCTACAAAAATATCCCATCAGCTAAACAGATATAGAAATTGAACTAGCTACACATTATAGGTAGCAGGTTATGTAGAATACCTTTCAGGGGTAAAAAGTAAGTATGTTTACTTATGATTAGAGGTGTTTAAGGGTACATTTTAATGAGTAGAAAGTACAATATCTCCATAGTTAGTAAAGCAGCAACATACTTTTGACAAACCCATAGAATCAGTGGGGTCAAAACTCCTTCGTCGGTGAGGTCTAAATTTAGACGGACGTTGGAATACTGAATGAGGGACACTTATCCTGCATATCAAACAAGGTCACTATCAGTATTTCATCATGTGTTGAATATTCCCTTTAGAAACACAACAAGTATACAGATGCATTCAGGGGGAAATAAAAGATTTATAATTAGGTACCTGATATATCTGGTGGGTGACTTGAGCTTGGTTGGTTTGTCTTCACAGGCAGGACAGAGAATCCCAGATGTGCGGTCATCTAAGGTGGATTGATGTATAGGAAACAGTCGATCATTCAACATGTATGAGCTGACACCTGTTTGGGGGAAAAGGGGTATATGAGAGAAAGTTATGCATTATCAAGTTAGGCAGTTTCAAGTTTAATTTTGGGTCTATATAGAAAACAATGAATTCCTAAGATTGTAGCTTTTACATTTTCTAGAATTAGAATTACTTCTGTCAATTGCAGTCCTCAGCAGCTTGAGACTTACATGTTGTTTTTGCACTTTCATCTTCTCTTTCTGCATCAGGTACTTCCTCTTTATTATTTGAAATAGGAAGCCTGCAGAATGAAAACTAGTGAGCTGGGTAAGTGGGAAACGAAGATAGAAAGAGGCTGCACATAAGGGAAATGAAGCAGCACATATGGGGAATGAGGCTACACTTATGGGAAATGAGGCTACACAATGGGGGAATGAAGTTAGATAAGGATGGATCTAAACACAATTATTTAAGACCACTGATCCTAGCAGGTGTAATTATTGCACAAATTGACCTCAAAAGATAATTTGCTGACCTATACATTCAATTTATGAGGGAATTTAGTGGCTCTCTCCAGGAGTTAAGTCACTACTACTTCAATGGAGACTTCCCTGGAACCTAAAAGCTTTGATGTAAGATACTTTTAAAGGAGAATACCAGTTTACTACCACTTCAAGCCAAAGTCTCCCCTTCTAAATGACAGTAGGGGCTTCCCTAGTCCTACTGTGATTAGAATATTGTGGTTTCACACACTTCAAACCACTCTATCTTAACAAATTGTACTCACAGGACTTCACCATGTTTGTGACACTCTGCAAAATTGATCCTTCTGAATTCATTTATCTCTTCAAAATATTTGTCATCCCTCTCACTCAAGTAAGACTCTGAGGCATCTAGTAGACCAGCGATCCAGTCATAGCCAAGTCGTGGATCATCACCTGGATAATTTCGAGGAAACTTTCCCTCTTTACGTGTCTGGGAATAGCGGCGTTCCATAGCTCCATATCGGGATGAATTGAGGTCGTCTGTTATGCTTGAATCTAGATTCCTCTGTGTTCTGTGCCGAGTAAATTTCTTCTTTGAACTACTAGAAACACCACCAAGAGATTTCTTGTCTCCATCACTCTGCACAAAACTGACTGTTAACCCTCGCTTAATCTTCCCTTCCTTGTCATGCTTTCTCAAGGAAGATGTTGCCAACTTTGGATCCATATGTGTGTCAAGCCTACGACTTGTGTCCACAACTATACGACTGAGTTTAGGACTAGGGAGGCCTATACCTTCTGATGGCAAGTTCTCTTTCTTTGCTTTAGCTAAGAGGGCTTCTTCTAAAGAGAGATCCACATTAGGTGTACATGGTGGCGATGGTGATGAAGACAGTTTCTTTGCAAACTTTTTGGGAGTGGAAGATAGTCTTCGAGGATGCTTACTGTGAGGTTTACTTGGAGATTTCTGAAACCAAAATGTACATTGCATTCATAATGTCTAGGACTGACATCACTTTACAGATTGTACTTATTGGACCAGAGCAGTTCTCTGGTTGAGTTGACCTAGATATAGTCTTAGGTCTGTTATATAACAATCTCTGGTCTAAGTTGACCTAGGTGTCTCTAGGGATAGTCTTAGGTATATTGTATAAAATATAATCTCTGGTCTGAGTTGACCCAGGTGTCCCTAGGGATATTTATATTCCCATGACTCAGGTATTCCTGAGGTATGTCACATACAGTATTTACAATCCCTTGTCTGACTGAGTTGTTCTTGATACCTGGGCTAAGTTTTGATAACCCCAGGTTATCAAAGACAACCAAAGATTTAGGATTACCCGATGGCTAGCTACCCATGTAGAGGAGATATCCTAACTTAGCCCAGAGGATACCGTAGATCCGGTTATTTTCAAGACACTATATTTTCACTGATCTCATAAAATCTTTTATTATGAAACAATTCACATTTTTTTAATTTTCACTGGCGGGGAGGGATTTCAATCTAGGTAATGCTTTTGAATTTGTACGTGTATAAATTATTATTTTCGCTTCCCTTTACCTACCTCAAAAATAGCGAAATTAAAGTGACAGTGAAATTAACCGATCTACGTATGGTATCATAATTTCTTCCTACCACAGCTAAATAGTGTATTATAATGTATTTTATTTCATTTTATATATTTATAAGTCTAGCTGCATTACATGAGGTATATGGTGAAGTCATAAAGAGAGTACTAGATATGTAATCATAATACATCACACACACAAAGTTTATTGTTTTGATGAATTAGAGACACTAAAAAAAAAATAGCATCTCCCTGGTGGGGAGTCAAAAAAATTGGGTAGGCTATTGTTACTGCAGCATCACTTCCATTAAAATAGTTCCCTTTAAAATACCTCATGTTCAGGTGTGAGTTGCAGTAACCTTGCTCTTTTTGTAGGAAGATTGGCTGTGTCAAAATTCACAGTCAGAAAGTTTCTATAGTGGTGGTTCCCTCTACGTTTACCAAGCATCTTCTGCGAGTCAGAAACTGTTTCATTACTCTTTATATTCTCTATACTTTTTTTCAATACTTTCTGTCCTTTTTTCAGCTTATCTAGGAGACTTTCCAAAGACTTAGAAGGTTTACCGATCTTTGAACTTGCCATCATTATTGTATCTTTTCGGCACCCGGCCCGCCCATTCATGATGCTGGGCATTAATTAGTGTTATTTATATTCTATTTGAAGCACACCATCTCCACGAGTACTAAATGGCGATTCCACAGTTGCAGTACGCCTTTCCTCATGCAATTGAACAGTTTGTAGCCACTGGGGTAGAGTGGATGGATAAAGAAGTCTCTACAGGAGTAAGTCCGTGTAATGATGCCATGAAAAATAGCTACTAATTTGGTTTTCAGACTTCCATCATGGCAGTTGAGTTTGATGGGGGTGTGATCATTGGAGCAGATTCCAGGACCAGTTCAGGGGTTTATGTAGCCAACAGAGTCTCTGATAAGCTCACTGAGATATCAGAGAGGATTTACTGCTGTCGGTCAGGGTCATCAGCTGATACACAAGCCATTGCCGATGAAGTTAAACTTCACCTCAGCCTCCACAGGTGAGGTGATTACTTTCATCACTGCTAAGGGTGTGATATATTCCCTCAAGTTTATTCACGAGATTTAACTTTACTGGAGTTCCAGTATATGTAGTATAATTATTGCATGTCCAACTCCACAACTTTGGAATAGACAAAGTTTAGATCCTTGGTATGTAGCTGGTAACCCCGATGAAAGATTGAGTGTGAACCAACATTCTGGCTGTGGTGGTAAGCTTTACATCTTAAAGATGCAAGTTTGGTCAGAAAGTTTTAGATTTTATATTCAATAATACCCACCCCATAAGTGATAACTTAATCAAGGACTACAAACTTATTTATTTCAAGTATGGAGATGGCTGAACCACCTTTAGTAAAGACAGCGGCTACTCTATTTCGACGTGGTTGTTACAAGAGAAGAGAGGACACTATAGCAGGTATTATCTGTGCTGGTTGGGACAAGAGGGAAGGAGGACAGGTAAGCAAGTATTTACTAGTGTTCACTTACCATTAAAAATAATGGCCACAACTTTTTAACTGTCAATACTACTGTATGATGTCACCCAACATGTATTTATTCAGAGTCCACCTGGGTGACAGGTGTTAGTGGATCGATGGTATCATCACTGTATATTATGTGGGGATGTGGTGTACTGGACACCTTGGGACAAATTAAAGTGTCCTGATTAGAGGGGTGGCTTCAGTTAAGTTCTATTACACAAGCTGTTATTTGGGACATATCCAAGTGTCCTTAATACACAGGTGTCCTCATTTCATGGAGTTGGAATGAGAAGTTCTACTCTAGCATATTTTTATAATTATTCTCAGGTTTTCTCTATTCCACTGGGTGGCATGTGTATGCGGCAGCCATTTGCCATCGGAGGATCAGGAAGCACATATATCTATGGGTATTGTGATGCCCATTTCAAGCCAGGGATGAGCCGAAATGAATGTGTGGACTTTGTCAAGAATGGTAAGTATAGAATGGTGTGCCATTTCTGCTATCTGGTCTGAAATTGGTGGTTTTCAAACCAGTCATTTCATGCTAATGGAGTTTATCTTTAAGTACTTATGGTCACTGCAGTGTGTGTGCGTGCATGCATGCTATGAAGTGCTGGCCACAAGGTTCATAATGTATTGTATACTCTATAGCTCTTGGTCTGGCAGTCAGTCGAGATGGTAGTTCAGGGGGTGTGCTCAGACTGGCCATCATTGAGGAGAGTGGTGTAACTAGGAGTGTCTTCACAGGATCAGAAATACCACAGTTTTACATTGACTAGTCAATTTATCAACCTTGTATTTGGATAATGAGTATAATATTTGATACATCTTGCTTTGTGGGAACCCACATACTGTACAATAGGTAAAGGGTCGACAGAGTAACCATCACTTTATACAGGGACCTTCTACTTTGAATGCAAATTTTGCAGTCATTAACAAGATAACAACAGTCATAGGTGAACCAGATAGAAAAACATTCTGCCTCTGTGAATTTTCCAACTATCTGCTTTTACTACAATAATTATACTAAGCAATAGACTGTCAAATTAATGGTGTTATAGGCTAGAATAAACAAAACAGTTCTTTAACTACTATTACACCTTGTGACATAACTATAATTGAACAATGGCAGAGATGCTTGAAGAGCCCTTTAGATGTATATATACTATAAAATAGGTAGTACTAGTGGTGTCTTGATATGAACACAGTGGAACCCCTCTATTCCAACCCCTGAAATGAGGACACCCCTTTATTTTTAAATATTAAGGGCACTTGGATATGTCCCAAATGATATAACTTCACTCCCTGAAACAAGGGTCCCCTTTAATTTGTCCCAAAGTGTCCGGAATAGAGAGGTTCAACTGTATGAGAGATTAATTCTAAATTCTATCCTTCATAGAGTAGTGTTTAAAATGAATAAAAACATACAATTTGACTAAAATATTACACACTCAGTTGAGCAACAAGAACATTCATTTCTCTTAATTGCTACCTCAGTACTCTCTCTATTGATAACGTCACTTCTTCTGCTTGATGTGCTGCTTCCAACAGACTGGTTATATGATGCTAACAGTGATGAAGACTCAGATAAAGGAGCTAAGCAAAGACAACACAGAGTGACACCTACTGAAAGAGATACTGTACTATTGTACAATAAACTTTGAAAAGGAAAGATATTTTATAACAATTACAGCAATACCTGCAAAAAAGGACCACATTAAGGACAGGTTCATTGGCCCTTGTAGAGAGATTGGTCTCCTCAGAGATTCTCTCACATATTATTCATTGGACTTATCTTTCTTACTGTCTAAATTGTAATAATACATGTGAAGGTCTGACTCTGTCAATCTTCTCTTGCAAAATCATGGGGATTTAATATGAATAGAAGATACATAAACAGTATCTTAATATTGATACATAGTAAGTATTATGTATGTATTATGATAAATATTTATTTTTCTAAATTTGCAAGACTACTGTATACCTAATATGGTAGTATTAAAGTTTAATGCACTGCAAGGTACATTACAGGCAAAATACAACACAATGAGATCGAAGAAGGAAAGAATGTGATATAGTAAAATTCAGCTTGCTATTATGTCATACTATTGTGTTTTGAGCATGCACATTGTTCTTTAGTTCTGAATCATTGGCCTACCAGAGCAGTGCCAATGTCTGTCATTTGCTTAATGCACTTAATTAATGGCACTTTATTGATTGATAGTCCTAAAAAGAAACTTATTTGTGAGCTTCAGCTGCTAGTGTCAACACAGACTCATCTCCCCTCTGACCCCCTCAGGTCTAATCAAATGCTTCTCTCTAGAAAAGTAGTGAAATATTTAAACAAGTAAAATAGCTCTTGCTTCCATGAATATCATGATATCCCTATGTTATCATCCCCATGTCATCATCCTCATATCACTCCCACATCATTCCTCCCTAACCATGGCCTTATGACATTCATTTCAGAGTCTTACTTCTAAAACAGCTAACACTGACGTGACTAATTGTGTGTCAACTCTATAGACTTGCATTTTGCGGTTCTGATTTTTTGCTCATCACTATTACAGAGAGTCTGTATTTGGGAGTATGTCCACATAAAAAGGTCATGGTCACTGGATTTCTATGGAGTATAACTGCTGATTTCATCAGTTTACTCTAGCTATAGGTGAGAAGTGTAAAACTAGGTGTAGGCAGATAAGATGTTAGACCCCCAAAATGCATGATGGTGTTCAATAGTCATGTTATTGACTGGTCAACAATGTCTTGTACCTAAGAGATTTGGCTGACAACTAAACTTTCCAAGCTATATATATATTACACACACACACACACACACACACACACACACACACACACACACACACACACACACACACACACAAAAAAAAAAAAAAAAAAAAAAAAAACCAGACACCAATCTTTAAAATATCTCTCCCCAAACAGCCAAACAGACCTTGAGAGTCAACATTGAATTGAGAGCTACCATCAAATAGTAGCAGTACAGCTCATTGACTTTGTACCATAAAAAGTTTGGAATCAGTCTGAAATTGTCCTGTAGTATCTGATCAAGGAAATATAGCATGCCTTAAGTAGTTAAGAGTAGTGGATGCCCATTTGATTCACATGTAGTGAACTTCATCCAAAAGATTACAGTAAAACTTCACCATAGCTCACCTCTGTTGAGAGATCCCAGAATAAATTGACTGACCACAGCATCACATAAATCACTGATCATTTTCTCCACTCCTTCTCCAGTTAATGAGCTCACTTCAAACACATACTTCAGAGGAATACCCAAGTGCTCAGCAAAACTATGCAGTGAATCCATGGCAACCTCTCTGTCATTTTCTGATAGGTCACATTTAGTTCCTACTACAGCATAAATAATGTTGGTACTATCAATGTAATACTGAGCTTCACTGTGCCATTTTGAGAGACGTGTAAGGGTGTGTTCACTGTCCAAACTACATGTCAGGATGATGACATTGGCTCTTCTGTAGTACTGTGCTGTGAGGGATTGATATCTTTCTCTGCTCCCAGTGTCCATGAGCGTGAGCTATAATTTTAATAAATATGAAAGGTTGTCAAGTATTTGTGCCAAGAAACCAAATTGTAATGCTAATGCTGTTGGCTAAAGTATTGTATCCAAATTCTTAGGATTGAAATGGGCAGCTCTAACTATATTGGGTACAAATTGAGAGTGCTGCAGATGTTTAATACTCTATTAGTTGAAACAGAAAACAAAATTATTTTTGATATAATTATACTTAGGCCTGACCTTTTGCTACGCAGACCCACCCAGGTCAAAATAAATATGTAAATTCATTGTGATTATTATGGTAGATAGAGTCCATAATTAGTTGTGAAAGTAATAAGAGATTTTATCATGCTATATTTTTGGCTCTAAAGTTATTAGTTGCATATGTAGTCATCCACAGTATCAACTATCAAGAGATTGATGAGGCAAAATCAATTCAACCACTGGTTAAAATTTGAGCCAATCTGCCCCAGAAAGGAGTTGAGCAGGCCTTACTATCTATTCCCACTCTTCCTGCATGCCATCCCAAGTAACAAATTTGCTGCATACCACCCCGATTAACAAATTTGCTCTGTGCTAGTTGCCAATACCATGCCTGCCACCCAAAAAACACAAAACAATAACCAAATTTGCCCAAAATCAATTTAGTACAAGTCAAAGTCAAATTTGCCAATACCCTAGTCTGTGGTCTAACCTAATAATTAACATTTCGAAAATGAAAAATAAAGGAGCTGACTCAGTCTTAGCTGGAGTACAGAGTTCTTTCCTACAAGGCACTAGTATACAACATTGCTAAAAATATTAAACTAAGGATTTTCCCTATAAAATTTGTACTAGTAATTTTATTATATGATGTATAGCTATTTACTATTAATAAATAGAGAGAATCAAGATACCAAACCAAGACTTCATTTAGATTATTATTATTATTATTATTATTATTATTATTGATGCTGGGATAAATAAATTTTCTCTACATAGTATTTACATACTGCAGTGACAGAAATATTATGCTCCCTTATACAACAGAATGTCACAGAAATGTCACCTTAGAAGTAACACAATATTGTGGTCATTGGGTTGAGTGTTCCAGTACATAAAGACAATTTCCCATAACCAGGAGTCTAGTTACAGTGAGACTAGGTCTAATAATATATATACATAATATAAGTGTATCCATATTTAAAGATAGGCTGGGTTCTGCCTATTGGTGGATCATTTTCATGCAGTAGTTTTAGTCCTGGACTGTAAAAATATCAACAGAACCACAAACTATGTGGGTATATGATAGCTATATAAATTATTATAGCCACTTCCAACAGGTGGACAGATTCTTGAGGCAGGCATAGGCTTTGAGTGGGTAAACCATACAGTATTCATGTTATGCTGACTTTGGTTCCTGACCTAAACATGCCTGCCTCAGTCACTACTCATCAGCATGTTCCCATCACAGACCAATGCAGGATGTTCCACATATTTACTACACACAAATTGAGATATGGACATATAGAACTACAAAAGTTGTATAATATTTCTATAACTACCTCTTAAACAGAGTCCACTATAAATAATTTGGAATGAATAGAGTAAATTAGCTACCCTGTTATCATAAATATGCTCTAATCATGACCTTTATAATCTAGGTATCATCTAAATTAGAAGACACCTTGAAGTCAGGACAACCTCCATACAATATGGGACCACTGGAACAAGGGCAACTCCTCTACAGAAAAATTAATGCTACCTAGTTGTTATTGGGATCAGTGCAACAAACTTAGAAGGCACCTTAAAAACATCCATATAGCTAATATATAATTATACAGAACTTCTGAGATGAGGACAACTCCTCTATAGAGGAAAATTGTGAACTTCATGCACATAGAAGGGTCAGTCATACAACAGGAGATCTTACATTAATTTTTGTTCTATTGTCGGGCCTTCTGACTGTAGAATATGAATCATAGAATCTTGTCCGTGAGTTTGGACCTCCACTGATTGTGTGTGTCTTGTCTTGCTCTTCTGGACTATCCCTAAATGCCTAGAGAAATGAGATAGGGGGAGGCAGGAGAGGGGAGAGAACAAGATATGTATATTGGAGAAAGAGGAGAATGGAGAGGGGAAGGAGGGGGAGAAGGGGGAGGGGGAAGAGATAAGAGGAGGGAAGGAAAAAGAGGAAGGAGTGAGAGGGAAGTAAACAGAGATAAGGGAGAGAGTTAGGATAGGGAGAGAAAGAGAAAATGGAGACAAGGAAAAGAATAAGTACATAAGAAATGGAAGATCACGATGGATGGCAGCAGTATACAGTGTTGAGTATGGTCTCTATTTTTTACCACCTTTTAGAGTATTAATTATTAGACTCTCCAAAAAATATCTGTTTTTAGACTCTGAATCAACAACATGACATCAATAACAATAACTTCTCTTATAGAGTGGAGAGGTCAAGGAGAACCTATATACAAAGGATACTTTCCCTGTCCCCAACAAATTAGTGCATTCTTCTGAATTAAGGACAGACAGTTTCCAAGGTCCCAATGTCCTTTATAGAGAGGTTCCACTGTACTTGTGTTAGGTAGAGTGAATCTAGTAGTGTGAGATTTATTGGGTTTCAGCCAGAGAAAGGATAAAGTGCTGGCATGTGTACTATGATCAGTACAATAAGGTTTACTGTTATTGTAGCAAGACTGGTATAGATATACTACAAATGTCTAACTTGGATACAACCTTTCAGTAGAACTTTACCTACTACTGGAGATCTAATACAGCATATTATTATGCTGTTACATACCTACAACAGGAATTAACATGATATGACTAAAACTTTCAGTTTGCATACTCATCAAATTTTCTATAGCCCATTGCTTAATTTTCACTATAAAAATACATTACAGAAATACTGTATATTTATGCTGAAATAATTAATCCATAGAAGGTTAGCTAATACAACATGTACCAGATTCTTCAAGGTGACTTATAATATGTTTGCTCAGTACAGTCTGGTGGAAAAAAAAAAGCTTTCCTGCTTTACCTCATGGAGTTGAGTCAGCAAAGCTTAATTAATGACTACCTCTATAGCATAGATAAAGACAAGACTATAGATAGATGGAGACTTGTAGTATGAGTGGACCAGTTAAGTGGGATGGACAGTTTAGAGAGTTCCTCCACTCTTTCTACAAATCACTCTTGATATTAAAGCTAGTGGGATGGACAGTTTAGAGAGCTCTTCCACTCTCCCTACAAATCACTTAAAGCTAGTGGGATGGACAGTTTAGAGAACTCTTCCACTCTCCCTACAAATCACTCTTGATATTAAAGCTAGTGAGATGGACAGTTTAGAGAGTTCCTCCACTCTTTCTACAAATTACTCTATTAGAACCTAACATAGTGGCAGGAGTAATGCACTGAAGCCACTAAAGTGAATTAAAGTGCTGGGTGATATGAATACTTACATCATACATTACTATGGTAATAATAAATCCATATGTGAAAATCACACATGTGTGGGACATCTTGCCTTTATGATCATTATGGTGTCATTTCGTCTCTACATACATGTATATATACTAAGTCAGTACCATGGGTGAATCTAGTGCATCAGAAGGGAATACTAATCCACTGAACTTTACACTAGACAATTATTACCATCCCTGAATTTAATTACAATATGGAGGAGTATTGAGAGAAGATATTCTAAGCCCCTGAACTCCAGACTACTCTATTAATATAACCAATCTTTCTGAGTTCTTCTATAAGAGAACAAAGAGAACTAACACTGGCTTGAAGTAATGATGTATACAGTTATCTTGCATAGCCACACTCTTTACTGATTTTTCCCACAAGGTAGGCCAGGTAAGAATAGTGTTATGCTTCCAACAACTAGTGAAGCAGAGTGAGTGATATGGCTTTGGTAGATGAAAATAGTTAACACCCCACATGTATGATTTTTAACCCTTTTCCTCCCAAAAGTGTTTATACTCTTCGTTACCATTGGTCCTGCCACCAACCTTTGACCAGCAGCATTGGACAATGTGTTGTGGTCTAGCAATATTCCAATGTTGGACCACAGGGAGTAGCTTCCTTTGAATAAGGAAAGTGATGTAGTGCATGGGTCAGTGCTGTACACCATTGCCAATATGAAAAACCATAAGCTGGCCAAAGAGTCTCTAAAAAGTTCATTCCTTCTGCCTTGATCTGCTAACCACCACAGGGGTCTGGGAGTACATCATGAAGTCACATTGACCTGTGACCTTTGATGCCTTGAAATCATAGTGAAAGGGTTAATGAGATTTGTCAATCATTTATTATCCACCTTGCTTCTGGTGGACAAAATGATCTTATCATAGGAAAAATGGGAAAGGATCTGGCTATTCAAGATTATACCTGAAGCACACAGCTGATGTGTATACTTGGAACATCTAGAACCATTCCTCTAGTTAGTAACTTTAGTTACAGACCAATATCCACAACCAACAAAACATTATTACAGCTTACTGCTAACTTATAGTGATAGCTAGCTACTAGCTAGATGTAGTCTGACTCTAACCTTGTGCTTCACCCTGTAAAATAAGCTGCTTTTTCCTGACCCCGCCTCTCCCAGGAGGCAGATTCTGATTGCATACTGTTTACTTCTCGAGTCCCCAGTTCTCGAAGAGAAGACACTGGCAGACCTGTGGGCACTAGACGTCATGATCAGATTTAGTTCTGCAAGTGCAAAGTCGGTGTATGTGGGCCTTGGGGGTGTGGCATGGGTGGAGCGCAATTTAACGTGCGCGCGCACACTTTACCTCGCTTTCGCTCCCGCAACAAAAGCAAAAGTGTCTGATTGCTGTGATCTCTTTATTAATTAACAAGGTAAGAATCAATCCAATGTAGGGCACAATAATGTACTTTATAGCTAGATAGCTATAGCTATTAATTTTAAACCATTAGCTATCATGTATTGTCCTTATGCTTACCATGAACCATGCACACTTCGTAGCTGCTCACTGTAATACTTAAATCTTGGACACAGCAAAACTTCTCTGAATAAAATACTGACAATCTCTATAAGTACCAATTGATTTTTAATAGGAGCTAATGTAAACTTACTTCTCATGGTGGATACCTCTAAACTCAAACATTTTCAGCTAACCATGGGAGTCTGTATAGCTAGTGTGATATGCCAGGCCTCTCACTAATTGTGAGGTTATGACTATCAGATCATTAATGTGCCGACTTTCTTCATCCTATTCATACATGCTTTTGGTCCATAGAAGCATAGGGACTTCAAGTCCATAGCCAGCACCTCTATTCACTTTGCCACCTGTAGTTTATCCTATCTAGCTCCATCTCTTCTCAAAAACTAAGTTATAAGGCACACCATCTCCCCTTCTATTTTGGAACAGAGACTGTGGTGTCTCTGTAGTACCAGACTATAGTACCTACCCACGAATATGCATTTTTATTATGATCACTAGCTATATTAAATATTTATCAACAAAGAAAGCATATGCTGATGTTAGCTACATAAAGAGGAAAGTGCAATGTAATACTCTAAAGCTAAAAGGAGGTCATAGCTTACTTACTTTTTTTTTGACCTCTGGTCTACAAAGGACAATAGGGTAGGTCCTAGTATATACAAATATAATGATTTTTCCCAGAGGAATTGGTAGTTAACTCTGTAGCTATCTAAATCTGCATGATAAAAATAATATAAGTAGCTACTACTATTAGGAATGAAAGAGTAAACATTAATATGGATGCAAGCAAGGTGATTAGTGTCGTATCTTGATGAGACTAAGTGCATGCTGATTACTATGCATGTCATGGTAAGACTGAGTGGAGTGATATTGAGAAGACACTGACTAGTTATTTTTAGAAATTCTGTCTTTGCTGCAAAAAACAACCACTAGCTATTTATACATACAACTGACAATGAATACAATTATAAAAAGTGATCACAAATAATTATTTTAAATATTATAATGTATATATACCACAATTAGTATGATGACTCTAATGATACCTACATATAATGTCCTTGTGAGTGCAGTATAAATTTGTACAATGCATAGCCTAATAGCTGAAAGTAGTAGCTAGATACATGCTTATGACATTCTTAGCTACATCATGGATTTTAAGGAATGAGTCAATAGTTATTCTGCAGACACAATGAGATACATTGTACTTTCTATGCTTATAAAATTTTGCTTGGTTCAGAGTGACCACAGAGGGGTTTAGTGGTACCTCTCTTTAATAATGCCCTAGCATAGGAAAAGGAGAATGATCTTGAGTATGGTGACAGGTCAATTAGATTTATGATCAAGAGTTTGTGGATACAAAGTTAATTTGAGATGTCCTTATGTGTATGTAATAACATGATAGTCTTGCCTAGGATGTAGGATATTATGTCTTGACTTGTCATAATGAGTGTTCACTGGCATCATTGATGATCAAAACAAATTTAGTGTTTTGATTACCAGAATGTACAGCTGGCTTGTTAATTCATGGTGCAAATTTTGAGTGGTGGGGTGGGAGTTTAACAAGCTACATCCATTTCTGAGCTAAGAAATATTCTGTAAGATTATTTTTCTTAGAAGTGTTAAAAGTGGTGGGACCCTTGGCCCACGCCCTTCCTATGGCCTTGTAATTAACCTTGGGAGTTGTATGACCCCATCTCAGATGTAAAATGTAAATGTAGAATAGGGGCACTGCCCCCATAGCTGCCAGAGAATGGGGACAAATGTCCCCACTGGCCCCATGGTTCTGCCACCTATGTCTAGTTATATTATGGAGCTAAATTAATATGTTCAAACTACACTAGACCTCACTTCTATCACTAGATTTCACTATAAATTTACTCTATAGACAGATAGTTTTTTGTTTGCATTCTCAATAATAGTTAATAGCCAGCCTATAAAAATATCTCAAAAATGCCTGGTTATGAATATAAACATGTAACTGAAATGTCTCAGTTCACCTAAAAACAAAGTACTCATACACTTGCACAACAAGCTAACTTGTGACAGACTGACTAATGACAGAAAGTAATCTATGTAGCTACCAGACATAAATACACACAGTTAACATCTATACATTATTGACCCAAGGGTATAAAGTTTGATCAGTTGGTTAGTTAACTAGCTATCACTAAGCTTTTACCATGCAGGATGTATGCTTCTAGATGGACTTTGAGTAAGTACAAACAGCTAATAAAGTTCTTATATTCCCTCACTTTTCCATTCATATCCTCCTGTTTAGATATTCTGAGATGCCACTATACTCCAATGTACACTCATTCTTTAAGGCTTATATCTACACTGACTAACAGTTATTCTGTAACTTTAAAACATACATGCAAGACATGCGTTTTAGTGCAATGACTGAAAGTTTTAAGATTTTATGACATTATGGTGAAAAGTAAGTAGTGAATATATGAAAATACTGCATCTATACATGTTCACGGAAAGAGAAACATTATTTTCATTACATTTTGTCAATGTTTCTTCTTAGTGGCTATTTAATGAGGTACTTAAAACCATAATCTAAATCACCCTTAGTGTCTGCTTTTCACTACTAACATTAATGGCCTCCTGTCATATTGTGGACAGTCCTAGGTTACTAGCTATAGAGCTACAGGTGGCAGTGATAATCATGTTGTGAATAGCTATAATGTTAGAAGGATATTTCAGCTATAGCTACTGTGACTGCAAGATATGAGGCGAGGTCATCTCTAGCATTGTCTTAAGACTTACTAAAAAGTAATGTCTGCACATTTGGTACTCATCACAATATTTGAATTTTGTAAGCTATCTCCAGTACACTGTAACAAGTAAGAATATCTTCAAGCACAGTCCTGTCCTAATGAAGATTCACTTATAGCAGCACACTTATAGCAATACAAAACCTTACAAAGTAGCTAGGGATTATTAGCCAGTTTATCTGGGAACTTTGGTGCATGCACAGATAGTGTACCAGGTCTCCTCCCTGTTATGAAAAAAATGTATATCAAGGACCTCATACTAGCTATGCCCTGGTATTGTGGGGTGTGATGGTATTGTCATGCAGGTCTATGGACCAAATGGTACAGTTACTATAATCTCAAACAGCCTGAATCTGGCCATGTAGTTGGTGGCAAAGTTATTCTCATTACCGTAGATCAGGTTAATTTCACTGTCACTTTAATTTCGCTATTTTCTCGGTAGGTAAAGGGAAGCAAAAATAAAAAAACTTTAATAATTATACATACAGCATTACCTAATTGAAATCCCTCCACCCCAAAAATAAAAACGTGAACTGCTTCATAACACAAGATTTTATGAGATCATTGAAAATAAAGTGTCTTGAAAATAACCGGATCAACGGCATGTGGTTTGTTACCTTATGCATTCTGAATTATTGAATTTCTCTGATGGGTCTTGGTTAGCTATTAACAAGATTGTTGTACCGTAGGATGATGTGTATCTCTATCCTACTGTTTCTGAGTGTACTGTTGTCTGTGGCCTCTGCTGTAACTCCTGGAGATGAGCACTCATTCTGCACAGATACATTAATCAATGAAATTACTCCTCCACAATATCCCTCCAATGCTAAGATATTAATGGATTCCTACAACTATATTGATTTATTACCACCTCATGAACATGCTGTGTGGATGAGAGTGGACAATGATAACAATAATGCAGGAGGAACTGGAACTATGGTATGTAGAAGTTAATTATTATAGACTATGTGTTAATGTGGTATTATTCATAGTGGACACAGAACACTAATAGACCTTGCAGACAGAATGTGAATGTGTGTGGATTCAATATTGGTCCTCAGGATAATTGGGTGATCACTCAGTATATTAACAGGACAGTCAATGGTAGTCACCTGCCTCAAGTTAGTGTGCAAGTAGAGTTTCAACTACGTGGTTGTGATGACCTAAGATGCCAGAGAACCTTCTTACTTAATGCATTTGAAACAGATCTTGTGGACAATATTACAGCAGCCACTGTTAGTAATTATAGGTTAATAAGTAGGATAGCCCCAGCTGATGACTCTGGGCAGACTACACAAAATCAGACAAAGGAACTCAACTTTCAGACAGATGCAGATGGATTCTACCTTGCTATTACAGATGAAACCTCATGCTTTACAATAACTCGTGTCATTGTGTTCTATAATGTCTGTCCTGGGGAAACTGAAACACTTGTTGTTCGACCAGAAACCCTTGCTCCTCCCATTGACCATCTCAGCACACCACACCAAGTAACAGTGGAGTGTGTAGCTGGCGCCAGTCCAGAGAATGGGGTAGCTGCCAAGCTAACTTGTGCACAGGGAGGAGTGTGGAGCTCAGTATCAGGTTCAGGTTGTCGCTGTGATCCAGGGTTAAGAGGGGATGAAAGTGGACAATCATGCATCCCAAGTTAGATTATACATCATGTGCATTATAGCAGTGATTATTACTATTATAATTTACAGACTGTGGAATAGGTATGTACTTCTCAGTGGCCTTCCAGGAGTGCCGTATGTGTCCTGAGAATAGTGATGGGACTATGGCCGGGTTATCAGAGTGTCCATGTGTGAAGAGTTACTACAGATTATCAGGAGAGGAGGATCTTCCCTGCACTCGTGAGTCATAGTGATTATATATAACCAGTGGATCTCACTTAGGTAGCTCTTGGATTGAGTTTTCTTTTTGTCCTTGTCATATGAAGCCTGAACGATTCAATTAATGGTCACGAAGAATGGTTATGGGTGGGTACATCACAGGTGGGGTCAGGGTTAAGGGATGAAAGTGTATACTTAAGGGTGTGGCTAAGTCAATTGGGAGTAGTTCCATCATCATGGGAGGAAATCTAATAGACTAAACATACCATAGCCTCAAGCTTCTGCTGATTTAAATACTGAAGTCCATCAGTTTAGTGTGTAGTTACATAGGTATAGACCAGACCTGGGCATTTTAATGCCAGTGGGCCACATGTTGTAACCTAAGCACATGTTCCAACTATACACTTTTTACACTTAGCCTATGAATGATGTTTAACCATAAAATAAAATACACATATATATTATATTAATTATTGTTAGTTATCCAGTTACTGCTGACTTCAGTTAGAGTCTATCACACTGAGTAAGTTCTTATTTCCCCTCCTATGTCAGAACCACCTTCAAAGCCAAGGAATGTAAGGATCATTTCAACTACAAGCTCTAGCATCACTCTGACTTGGGATCCCCCTGCTAGTCTGGGTGGCCGGAGTGACGTCAGCTATATTCTCTGGTATCAAGAAGAGGGGAATGAGATGTTAGTGAATGGAGGAAGTACTGATGACAACACCACCATGGGGACTATCTCAGGTATAATTAATTACTAAATAATTATATATTACAGCAATTAACACATAATCTCTAGGTCTGAGAAGTGGTGTTCAGTATAGAGTCTTTGTTAGTGCAGTGAATGGAGTATCAGATCAAGTCACGTCCAATACATCATTGAGTCTTTCCAATTCTATTGCAGGTGATATAATAGCCATATTATAAAGCTTTCATTCTTTGCATGGGAGACTACAGTATAATTATTTATAGTCTCAGGATAAGAAGCTACTCTATTGTCAGTTCATGCAAAATACAAAGATACATATTTAAAATAGCGAAAGGGCACAGTGAATGTTGATGACACAAGTTTTGAGAATGGCTAGCAATAGTCTACATTCAATTATGCTAAAGGCAATGTTCTGTATCTCTTTTTCCCCCATACTCACAGGCTCAGGGTTGCTAAAATTGTGTAGTCGATTTTCCAAATATCTTTCAGGATTGTCGTGTGTGTCCTGAGAATCAAATGCCTTTTCACTAATTCACAAGAAACCACCAGATCCTCTTCTAGCTTACAGACTTTGTGTGTTGTGTTTTCACAAATAAAATTCAGGTGTAAACTTCTATTAACTTTGCCCCCCTCTCACCCTCCAGGTAGAATCCTGTGATTCTAGCCATAAAGTTAATAAAGAAAACCTTGAGAGAGAGGAAATAGGAGAAAATGTCAGTAATTTGAAGAACTATGGCAGCCCTGCAGGCTTAGTTAGAAAAGTGACACAAATTAGTATTTTAGTAGCAAGGAAATGACCAACTAGCTATCTGAGTATGGACTTTTATGAGCTCTCTATTATAGTGCAGAGTCTAAATACAATCTACAACTCATAATCTATGGATGTTTATCATACTAAACTGTAAAAAATTTGGGAGGACTAGAGAGTCCCAACTTCAATCAGGCCAGTATTATTAATACATGCATACATGTATGTGCATGAGGCTTCACCTGGCAGCAAAGTTAATAGAATGTATAATCATGTCTAGTATATTATGATAACATGCAGTGTGTCCATTGGGAATGTACTTCTCGGTAGCCTTCCAGGAGTGTCGTGTGTGTCCTGAGAATAGTATGAGTTCAATGGCTGGAGTGTCAGAGTGTCCATGTGTAGAGGATTACTACAGAGCAACAGGAGAGGTGGACCTCCCTTGCACTGGTAAAAACCACAACTAGGAAATTATTTAGAATTTCTTCTTGTCCTTAGCCTGAAAATGTATCATAGAAACAACTAAACTCAACTTTGTTTACATGCGGGTGCAATATTCTGTACAGTTAGTCTACATAACAACATTTCTAGAGAGGCTACTTGTCACAAGGTTATTAGTGGGGACATCACAGGGTTAAGGGATGAAAGTGTGCATAAGTCAATTGGAAGTGGTTTTATCATCATGTCTATCCTCATGGTTAAGCCGATTTAATTACTGAAGTCCATCAGTTTGGTTTGTAGGTGTGAAGTGTTGTATAGTTATGGACAGTAGCAAAAATAGTTATCGAATTTGCTGGACTCCTCTGTACATTTTTTACACTACGATGCTAGCTATAAGTTCATTCAAAAACAAATAAAACCCTAAGATTGAGGGAATAAAGGAAGATCTATCCAAGTGAGAAAAATAATATTTTTTAGTTTAATGACTGGAAGATTAGAGAGTCCAGGGTTATTACAGACATCAGCATCAGGAGAGGAGGTTTTACCTGTTCTTGTATATAACACTAGCTATAGTTGTTTGTTTATGTGTGTGTATGTGTGTGAAGATACTCCTTAATTAACCCTTATAGAATTGCATTTTGCATGTAGCAAAACAACAAAAACAAAAAGAACAACAAACCATTCTAATTATAATGTAGCTAGCTACATGCTGCATTCATTCTCCCTGCAGCTGTTTCAGAATCTTCTAGTCAGCTGTCTGGAACTACTGTGATTATTTCAGTATTAGTGGTGTTAGTAGCAGTCACTATTACAATCATAGCACTGTTATCCATCACTGTTCTATACTTCAAAAGAAAGATGAAGAAGATGACTAATTCAGAAGACAGTATGTATGCCACTGTGAACAACAGCCCTCCACAGAGTCACTCTCAAGAAATAGAGTTAACAAGAAATGTCACCTACTCCTCCCATGGAATGGAATTAAAGGATAACATTGCCTACCAGCAATGTCCTGGTTCTGATCTGAATGATAATGTTGGTTATGAGAATACACAAATTCCTGGTTCTGACCTGAATGATAATGCTGGTTATGAGAATACACAAATTGAACCTAGAGCAAGTACACTGCAAAGGGAATCTGTGGTTGATGATAATGGAGGCTATGAAGTAATAAACTAACAATATTATTGTGAAAACACTTTTATTATAGCTAACTACAAGAGTTCATTGTCAGAACTAACTACTGATCTTTGTGAGTCTGTGGCAATTTGTCACAGACTGACAAAGATCAGTAGTTAGTATTAAATTTTGGACACTATTATTGTAGCTATACTTTACTATTGTATATATCTCTCTTATCACTTCAACTATTAGCTATATCTATTGGTCATCAGCTCTAATTGTGTGAAGTAGCTATAATGTATAGTAAATTATTCTTGTGGTAACCCAGGACACGTTGTGACAGGCACTTTTTAGAAAATAGCAAATCACATGAACTGAACAACAACACACACACACACGATTAAATAGTCTAGCCTATGGCCCCAAAAATGTTAATTATACATGCATGTTAAATAATATAATTATTGTTAGCCAGTTACAGTGAGTCTACCACAATTTTGTTCTAGTTAAGTTTGTATCTAATTCTTTGTTGTCTTTCTGAGTGTATTTAGAATAAAATTTGCTAACAAAAATAATAAAAGCATTAAATAAAAGCATTGCTGCTATGAACAAAAATAGTTTATCTTAAAGTAATAGCTATAGAATTTCTATGTTTGCTTGATGTATGGAAATGGTCATTGATATTTGCAGTGCAGAGGTGTCTGGTAGAAATTCACATATTACTTTAAATATTTTATTCATGCTGGTCTATAGAGGTTGTTCCTGATTATCATCTACAACAAAATGCAAACTTCCACAATGAAATTTGTAGCATTAGAATGACCAGATGACAGACTACACTAAACAAATTATTTATGTATACAAATGTATGACCTTTGACCTATAATCAGCTGATAAAAAGGACTTATGTAATCAACTACTGCAGAAAATCACTAGTTATAGCTAACGCAAAAATTGCATGAGTATCTAGTTGAAAGTGCAGATTAATTTTTAAAGATTATAGGAAATGCCTAATGCCAAGAACAGCCAGCTACATAGCTTAGTATGGCTATGACTTAGTAACAAAAGCTTTGACAGTTGAAGAACCTTTTACTTCAAACTGGATACAGACTCTCACTTACAGTAACAGATGACAAGATTATCATTGACTAGAAAAATGATCTCCTGGGAAGTAGTAAAACAAACAGGACAAGTATCCAGGTCAGAGGATTCATCTTTAGAAGACATGCAGAGATGCTACTTAGGTGTGCTAGAGGCAGATACTACTGTCATTACTCTACCAGAACTTACTACTGAGTAATATCACAGTTACATCAACGAAAAATCCAGTAGCTCATTCAACTGTGGTCACAGAGACTAACTTGCCAAGTCAATTCTCCAAATAGACTCACCTATTATTAACCTGGACGGAGTGTATATTAGGGTGAAGGAAATGTAGTGTATTGAACACTAATGAACCTAATGACACATTTGGTACAGTTGCTGTGGTTTTGTGTGTTTCCTGTATGTTCGAACATACTTAACCAATTTGTCAGTCATCATCATCTCAAGATTTTAAATAAGCCTTAGATCTCTAGTAGCTACGGAGTACTTACATCAGGAAGAAGATATTAAAACAATATTGGCTACACAGGTAGCTATAATTTGACTTCCTCAACATGTCCTGTGAGTAAAGGTGCATTAACAACACACTGAACTTCGCTACATTAAATTAATTTGTACTTAACTAGTAGCTAGTTTTATGTAGATTACATAATAATAAAGTTGCATAATATAAAGTGATGCTAAGCCAAATCACAAACTATTAATAATGATAGCCTCTGACTAATTAGCTAGCTCCCAGTGTTAATTTGGGTTTTCATATGTACCGTATTTGCTGAAATTTTCGTCGTCGTTTTAATTTCGGATGTCACTAAAAAGTTGAATAATTGTAGATGCACAGCGCAGCATGCTGAGCTTGCTAGGCTCTTCTGAAATTAAAACAACATGAAAATTAAACGAAAATTTCAGGAAATACGGTGTAATCTAAGTCATGACCTTCAATACTATTATTGTGTGGTAGCTATAGCTTATGCTGACCCTGACATAAAACCACTATAGCTATGCATGCCTTAGTCACTACTCACCAGCCTGTTTCTATTAGCTACAGGCAATGCAAGGTGCCCACACTAACTACATTTATGTAGCTAATAGAAACATTAGAGTGAATCAAGTTATAGAGAAGACACTAGCAGACCTGTTACGTAGACACTAGACGACTTGATCAGTGTATGTGGGTGTGTGGCATAACTAAGTGGAGCGCAGGTCACGCCTAGAATTCACTTTAGTTTTAGTCCCGCCAACCCCACCCCCTCCTAATACTGCTGTACCTCGTCGCCACACCACTTTGACTTCTAATTTTACAAGGTGAGAATTAGCTAGTAGGCTATATAGCTACTATACTAGGACTTAGAGTGTAGATTGTACCTGGACACAATATTTTAAGGCAGTAAACTCACCCGAACCAAATCAAAATAGAATCTGATGATTAAAGCAGTATTATGTATAGTTCCTATGCTTACCATGAACCATGCACACTTTTATAATTATGTTCAGCTAACCATGGTAGTTGTATGGTATAATTTAATCTCCATTAACAGACATGTCATGCTCCTCACTGAGTGATTGTCAAGTCAATAGATCACTAGCTTATCTACCAGCTCCTTCATGTAGGCTTTTGATCCATCCATAGTCAGCACCTTTATTCACTTTACATCATTTAGGCTTCGGCAAGCCCAATCTAGCTCTAAAACTGTTCATTCTATGGTCACGACATTAATTTCTAGCAAGCTTGCAAAGAAAATATGTTGATGTTATGCAATGTGATACTCTAGAACTAATAGGTCACAGCTATACATGCATATTTTCCCGACCTCTGATAAAGGACAACCCCTCTATAGAACTGGCTAGATAGTTTGACTGATAGGGCTGAAAGTGTTAATGAAGATAAGAAAGATTTTGATGTTGATATGCCACCAACTCCACATAAAATACAAACATACAGACAGTGGAGTCCTTGGAGGATATTAAGATCTTTTTGGAACACCATGGTTGTTTAGAGCTAGCATCAAATGCTACATCCCTCCTCTCTGAAACGGCAACCTGCCATGCATCGACCCTAAGTTCTTTCATTCACTCTTTGCTATGATTACATTATTCATTGTTAAAGTGAATTGGGGGTAGAACAGCATAGCTCCCCAATAAAGGATATATTCCAGATAATGGACAGGAAGCTGTGTCCCAAAGTGCCCATTATTTGGAGAGTCTACTGTATTAGCTAAGTAGCTAATAGCTTAAATGGGGAGTGGTACCAGTTATAATTACAATAGCACAGAGTGTAGGTTATAGAAGTGTGGTAAGTATATATAGGTACACACTCTCTAAACCCTAATGTTGCTTACAGTACACACACTCCAGTGTTGTTTCCTTTATTACACACACCTAATGCTGCTTCACACGCCTAATGTTGCTTCCTATATTACACACACTTAATGTTGCTTCCTTTATTACACACACTTAATGTTGTTTCCTATAGTACACACACACCTGAGTTATTGGTTCAATGAACCTAAGGAAATTGTTGAGGCTATTCGGTAGTTGTACAGTTGTTGAGGTGGTAATTACAAGAGTAGCTAACATGAACATGTAGGGGAAATATTCCATATTTTCCCTTTACCCTTTACTATTATTTTTATGCTCCCTGTGTCCTAATGTGTCCCAGACCACTCTCAAGAATTTCCTATTATACTTATAAATAACATAGTAGCTAGCTTCTACATTGCTTACCAAATGAGAAACCAAGCTACCAGACAGAACTAATAGCTAAGTAGCGTCAATACCATCAAGCCAATTTGTTGAACAGAGGTTGTCATGCATTTTGGGAAAAATCTGCTTTGAAATTCAACTTACTATAAAAATATTCCAGCATAATTTACATGTCCTTACATTTATGTTAGAGAATATAAATTCATAACTTCCTCTTTCAGCCAACCTAAGGGATTTGTTTATAAGTGATAGAGAAGTGGTAGGGTAGGTGTGGGTTGTAGCTGTTATTTTATGATAAGCAATCTGAACAATTATTTACATCAGAACTGCTGACCTCAGCTGCGTGCACTAATTGGGAGAACCATGTCTTCCAGGTTGCAGTGGTCCCTAGAATCTGCTTTTAAAGCTGTCAAAATATTATTACAAAGGCCTTAGACAGGCAGCCAAGGAGTATGATGTACCTGTGACAACCTTGAAGAGAAGAGTGAATGAAGAAGTTGCTATCAATGCTAAACCTGGACCTGGAACAGTGCTAACAAAGGAAGAAGAAGAAGAACTATGTATAAGTACTGTTTTGACATGTTTGATATGAGATATGGCTTGACAGTAGAAGATGTCGAGACTAAAGGGTATGAAATTGTGGAAAAGTCTGGTAGACCACATTCTTTTCAGAATGGTAAAGCTAGGAAGGATTGGTATCAAGATTTTATCAATAGATTTCCTCATATTTCACTGAGAAGAGAGAAGGCTTTAGGGCAAAGGATGTCAATGATTTTGGCTGCAGTTTTGGTGAGGCTAAATCTTCTTACAAAGCCCATGTACATATATAATGCAAATGAGACTGTTTTTTTCAAAAGTGCACAAGAATCGTTGCATGAAGGTTTAGCTCGATGTGGAACAAAAATCACTCTGGGGAATCACTCCAGGTGAGAGGGGGCAAACTCATACACTCTTATTATATGCATCTGCATCTGGCCATGCTATTTCTCTCCTAATGATATTTCCATGTGTTCGTTTACCTTCTTCACTGAAGGAGGGTGCACCACCAGCTACCATGTTTGTAACTTCTCAAGATATGTTTTTAAGCTGGTTGGACCTCTTTATAAATTGTGTACCAAGTGAGAGGCCTGTGCTTTTGATATAATTATGATGACCATGTCTTGCATCTCTCTGTAGAGGTCATAGAGAAGGCCAGGGCAAATGACCTCATGTCTTCTCCAGCCTTTAGATGTTAGTGTTATGTCCAGCCTGAAGGCACACTTTGGCAAAGTGTGCAAGCATTTTTTGATGGAAAACCCTAGAAGAATTATCACTGAAGATGACCTTGCTTCTCTTATTGGGCAAGCATGGCTTCTGGCTCTTACCCCAAGCAATATTATGTCTGGCTTCTGCAAAACTGTAATATTATACCCAGGCTGAATCAATGACCTCCATAAGCTTTCTGTAATTTATTCAAGTGTGGTGATCAGTCTGTGGATGCTAGTAGTCAGTCATCATCCAGTGTATCAGGACCTCCCCAGCTGTCTGTGCCATCTGTATCTTCGTCATTCTTGTGTGATTCAAGTGTTAATGATCTCATCTTACCAAAGCCTATGTGCTTAAAGCATACAAGGAAGACTGCATTGACTGAGACCACTACTGTGCCTTTAGCTTGCTGGGTCTAGGCTATTAAACAAGCAGATGCTCTCTGTTTTTCCTGCTTTTATAGGAGACCTGATCTTCCGCTTTGGCTTAGGTTTAGATTTTTTGCTATGGCCTTTTGCTTTATTTTCTTCACAATTTTTTTTTTGCTCTGTTGTCCTCTCCTTGCCTACATTCCTGGTATCACTATCAATGCAAAGTCCTTTTCTTAAAAGCCTTCGTGAAAAGAAATTAATACAAGAATAGGGTTCTTTCAGAAAATGAGATTAACTAATAATACTAATAATAATAGCCAGCAAGCTCAGGCTCTGGCTTAATTTTTTTTTTTTGTAAACTGCATAGGATGTGCATTGTAGTGGTTTGATAAACAGTATTTAACTATGACAGTAGTGGTTAACAGGTAAGCATGGTAACATTGTAACAGCTGCTTAGAGAACGCTTGACTCTTAGCCTAATTGCTAGTAGCTAGTATCATGTGACATGTTTGTGAATCTCTAAGATAGTTGTTTGGCACTCCTTTAAAGCCAGGTGAATTATCCAATGAATTTAAGGCCAGCTATCAGCCTGAATTAACCAGCAGTCAGCCTGAACTGGTGAGCTAATAATAATTATTATTATTTAGGTTTTTGATCAATGTACATGTACTAAAGTATAGTTTTACTAGCTTGAAAGTAATGTTGAAGATGCTTCAGTACAGAATCCACTATCTTCAAATGCAATAGAGCCTAGCCTACCGAACTCTCCCCCTTGAGCCAAATTGCAGCTCTTTTGTCTTTGCCTTATTAGCCCCCCCCCAAGTCCTAAAAAGTTGTCTACACTCTGGATACAACTCTGAGTTCTGAAGATGACGAGGTTCCATATGGTATGTGTGGGGTCATGTATGGTTATGGAACAGATATAGGTTTGGATACAGTGTGAATCTAGTCAATGGTTTCATATTTCTTTCATTGAAATCGACGAAAAATCTATTCCAGATGTCTTTTTATGCTAACTTATTTCTTCTCTATTTTATGCCGTACCATAACACCCTACTCTGTACCATAATACCCTCTGTGACTATTCATTTACTACAAATATTTTTGCATCAAATTGAATTGCTTTTGGGGGGGGAATAAAAAGAAAGACATTTAGACTTTCTTTTGACCAATTATGATATAATGAAATTCCCTTGAAGCAGAGAAAATACACTTTGAACTTAAGTGCCACTATTTTCTAAAGCTACCTCTCCTTTTTAATGTATGTCTGTCCTGTCATTGATCTCTAACCTCTCCCAGCTGATTACATCAATGACAGGACAGACTGTGGTGGAGCTGTTAAGACTGATCTTCTTAACTACTCTATTCCTACCAACTGCACGACAGGTGCAGGAGATTTCAACACTTTCAAAAGACATTGTCTACCTACCACCCTTGCCAGGCCCACCTATGCTACTAGTAGTTTAGTTAATGGTGGATCAGGAGATTCAGTACTAAAACAAGCCATGCTGAATAGGCACAATTTAGAATCATTAAGACCTTTACCTACTATTCCCACAATTTTACCTATTTATTCCTGATGCTAAAACCTACTTATTATTATGCCAGCATAATATGCCGGTGCTTACCCATGAGTCATTGTCTCAACTTATTTTCTGAAACAGTAATGGAGAAAAGTGACAGCAATGCAGTTTGTAGCTACCATGCAAAAAATTGAGGGTTCTAATTTTTGACCAGGCACACCCACTTTTAACATAACTATGTGATAATTTTATGCTAGAGTTAGCTAATAGTTAGTATAGACACAGTACAGTGAAAATTCTGAATTTGTGGTTGCCATGAACAGTTACTTCCATGGTGTAGTTTCTAGACATTCAAGAAGTTTGTGACAAATTTAAACAACTTCACCATAGTTTTCTTGTTGCTGATACTGTTTTTCCCATATGAATATCATTAAAATTAAGAGGAGGGGTGTGACATGTCACCCTATTCATCCCCTGGATCACCCCCTGTGTATATGTGTCTGTAGATGTACAAGCATTCTGGCCGAGAAACAGTAGAAACATTGGTACTAGTATATATCAGATGGGTTCCCTTAGCCTATTACTTGAATCCAGTGCCCAGCAACATCAGAATCATACACTTCTACAACTATTGTCTGTATTTAGCTAGTAAACAAACTTCTTTTTGCTTGCTAAGAGCAAACTGTTCAACAATTTGACTAACAAGAAATAGACAGAAAGGGATGATCTGACACCTATAAGTTAGATAGCTATTTAGCTAGCTAAAGTAATGTTTATTGTAGCTATTACGTTAATAGTTATCAGCCATAAGTATTGACTGTAATGTAAGCTAAAGACGATATAGTTAATCCTAATAAATTATCATCAAACAAAACTATGGCATGACTGTTTCATCATATCCCTAGCCCTAGCCTTTAAGTTTATATATATGCATTATGTACATCATTATGGATCCACTTCTACTTGTACTTACTCTGAAAATCCTCCACTATGGAGCTACAGGTGGCAATGATATTCATATTATAACAATAAAAGTGTATTTCATTGGATTGGCTGGCTATAGCTCCTGTGGCTGCAAGATATGAGGTGAGGTCATCTCTACTACAACTGTCTTTAGACTCGTCTTTAATTAGAAAAGTCTTATGCACAATGTCCATACATGTGGTACTACATCACATTATTTTGAATCTTCTAAGCTATCTCCAGTACACTATAACAGATTACTAAAGTCTTCAAGCACAGTCCTGTCTTCATGTAGATTCACATAAGTTATAGCACAATTATAGCACACTTATAGCAATACTAAACCTTAGCATAGGTTCCAACTGCCACCAATCAGCCTTGGCAGCTGCGGAAATTGACAGTAATAATCTGCTATGTATGGAATTCCCCCCCCCCCCATTGACAATACATGTACCAATCTTGTATGTAGTAGATTGTCTGCTGATTATTTACTAGGTTGCCTCTGGTTATTCTATCACCCAGTGGTAATTGTTGGCTAGACTAACACCTACAAAAGGGTGTCTGATTAAAGAAGAACTGTATAAACTATATTATTAGCAACTGCCTGAAGCAATCACTCAGACTCCTACTGCAGGGCAGAAATTTTAATTGTCCAGTGCATGTTAAAAATACATAAAATTTGTAGTTTGCACACCAGATACATCATAAACCTGTTCAGTGTTGCATGCATGAATGCTGAGTCATAGCCAAGTTATTTCCTTGAGAGTCTTTGCCACTGGTCAAGTGTTCATCATGGCAGAGTCAGGGTCTACTCCACCCCATGGACACAGCTGTTCCAAGGGCTCAGGAAAGTGCACACAGATCAGAAGGCTAGTCTTAGTCAGGAAACAATAGTGTACTTATTTTATATTTAACTAATGGTTCTTGCTGCTTGACACTGAACTCCCCAAAGAACTCCTCACCAAATGCAAGAAGGCTACTATGTTTTCTTTGGGCAAGTAGAACTCTATCATCATAATTGTCATATTAATAATATTCATGACTAGGGGTTGCCCAATTATGCTAATTTTTTTTGCCTATTATTCTATTCTCCTATGCCACAAAGTTTGCCTATTATTCTCACAGTTTCCACCTATTATTCTGCCTATTATTCTTTATCTATTGGTCTTATAATAATTTAGATAGAAATTATCATGTGAGCATTAATTTATCTAGTAACATCCAACTGCCCTATTATGGTTGCACTAGCATTGGAGAGAGGCCAAAGCAACAATACAAAAGTGTTTTAACCCAGCTGGCATTCCTTTTGATATGCAGAAGGGATGATGAAGATCCTTTCAATGATATTGATGTTGAAATGGAGATGGGTTCACTCATTTCCCATGCTGTATGAACTCTGCAACATTGTTTAGCAGATGAGTATTTAATGGGACTTCCTGTTAGTGTTGATATTAATGGTAATGAATGGGATGAGAACTGGCTAGTTTGACTGAGGGGGTTGAAACTGTTAATGAAGATGAGGATGATTTGATGTTGCTATGCCACCACCTCTACCTAAAATATAAACATAAACAGACAGTGGAGTCTTTGGAAGATACTAAGATCTTTTTGGAACACCATGGTGGTTTAGAGCTAGCATAAATGCTACATTCCTCCTCTCTGAACTGTCAACCTGGCTCTTTCTCCATGTAACAGTAGAGATTACATCATTCAGATTACATCATTGTCAATTGTGTACTATTGTTATTGTACTGTATCTAACCCTAGCCCTGTCTCTAGCCCATAGCAATAGTACAATTGTCAATGATGCAATCTCAATAATCTGTTACATGGAGAAGGAGTCATCAACTTGCATGCCACAACCCTAAGCCAAGAAACAACTGATTGCATTATTGAATATATACATTGTTAAAGTGAATTGGGGGTAGAACAGCATATATAACTCACCAATAAAGGACATATCGGACAGGAAATAGTGTTTGTTATTTTGAGAGTCTACTGTATTAGCTAAGTAGCTTAAATGGGGAGTGGTACTAGTTATAATTACAATAGCACAGAGTGTAGGTTATAGAAGTGTGGTAAGTATAGGTACACACTCTAAACCCTAATGTTGCTTACAGTACACACACTCCAATGTTGTTTCCTTTATTACATATACTTAATGTGTGTCCTAATGTGGCCCAGACCAAAGCATCACTCTCAAGAATTTCCTAATAATAACAGTAGCTTGAATAGTTCTAGAGTATTGCATTGACCAGAGCTCACAGCTAAATAGTATCAATAGCATCAAGCCAATTTGTTGAACAGAAGTTTAGTTGTCATGTGGCATTTTGGTAAAAATACCTAATATTATATGTACCATAATATTATGTCTAGTCTCACTGGCCAGACTCTATCACTTTTTCTTTTTCACATAATACTTCAGGGGTAGGGGGGTCAATGAGTGAAGTATTGTGTGAAAAAGAAAACGTGATAGAGTCTGGCCAGCAAACTATATTATGTCTGCTTTGAAATTCAATTTACTATTGTGTCCAAAAAAATATGCCAGCATAATCATAATTTGCATGTAGCTAGGTATGGTAAATGTAAGTCCATAACTTTTTTTATTATTCTTTCAACTAACCTAAGGGATTTGTTGATACTACTAGCTAAGTGATAGAGAGCTGTGGCAGGGTAGGTGTGGGTTATAGCCGCTAATACTTGTTCAACCTTTGACCTCAGCAGTGTGCACTAATTGAGAGCACCATGTCTAGTCTTGCAGTGGTCCCTAGAATCTATGGATGCTGCTTTTAAAGCTGTCAAAGTAGATTGTAGGAAGCTAAGGAGTATGATGTGCCTATGACAACCTTGAAGGGAAGAGTGGATGAAGAAGTTGCATCTGTCAATGCTAAACCTGGACCTGGAACAGTGATAGCTAACAAAGGAAAAATACTGTTTTGACGTGTAATATGGGATATGGCTTGACAGTAGAAGGTTGGATAAATCAAGATATACTTTTAAGCTGGTTGATTAAGTGTATACCAAGTGAGAGGCCTATTCTTTTGATAATGCCTCGCATCTCTCTGTAGAAGTCATAGATAAGGCCAGGGCAAATGACATCACATTGTACTCATCTTCTCTAGCCTTTAAATGTTATGTTCAGCCTGAAGGCACACTTTGGCAAAGCATGCAAGCATATTTTGATGAAAAACTCTATATATCACTGAAGATGACTCTTATTGGGCAAGCATGGCCTCTGGCTCTTACCCCAGGCAATATTATGTCTGGCTTCTGCAAGACTGGAATATAACCCTTAAATCCAGTCCGAATCACCTACTGCCACAAAGATCCTTCTGTAATTTATTCAAGTGGTGATCAGTCTATGGATGCTAGCAGTCAGTCATCATCCAGTGTAGCAGGACCTCCCCAGCTGCCTGTGCCATCTGTATCTTCGTCATCCTTGTGTGGTTCTAGTGTTGATGATCTTCTCATCTTACCAAAGCCTATGCACTTAAAGCTTACTAAGAAGACTTCATTGACTGAGACCACAAAAATTACCACACAGAGTCCTTTTCTTAAAAGACTTCGTGAAAAGAAAGCAATATGAGAGGAACAACAAGAAAAAAAAGATGTGAAGAAAGCAAAAATCCAAACTGAAGCCAAAGCTGAAGATCAGGTCTTCTAAAAAAGCCTATAACACAAGGAAAAAGACAGTGTTTGCTTGTTTAATAGCCCAGACCCAGCAAGCTAAAGGCACAGTACAAGATAGTGATACAACTATGAGTTCTGAAGGTGATAAGGTTCCATGTGGTAGCTATGTTGTGGGTCATGTATGGTTATGGAACAGATGACAAGGTTTGGATACAGTGTAAATTATTTCAGGTGTTGAAATCAACAAAAAATCTATTCCAGATGTCTTTTTATGCCCTGTGACTGATAACTTATTTCTTCTCTATTTTGTGCTGTTCCATAATACCCTACTCTGTACCATAATACCCTCTGTGACTATATATTTACTACAAACATTTTTTGATGCACTAAAATTGAGTTGCTTCTGGGAGGGAATGCAAAGAAAGACATTTAGACTTATTTTTGACCAAATTTGATGTAGTGAGCTTCCCTTGAAGCAGAGGAAATACACTTGGAACTACAATTGCCACACCTATCCTAAATGTTAGTTAAGTACATGTGTTAGAGCCTTGACCGTGAACAAGACAGCCAAGCCTAACTGAGTCCAAGCCCAACTGAGTCTGGCGGAGGGACTGTTAGAAAGATGATAAAATAATGTTGGTTGTTGGAATCACACAACATGTAGACTAAACAGATTGTAATGTATAATTATATTATACTAGGTGGGTGTGGTTATGTTAAGTTAACTAGTCTTCATGTTGTTCAGGTTGGGCTGGCCCAACAACATGAACTCCCATGATGTAGGCACCAGCACATTATGCTCAAATTTTCACCTATCACAATTTAATTATTCCCCAATATTATTCTCAAAATTTGGCACTTACATAGCTGCCAACTGTCCCAGATTTATCACTCTGTCCTGGAGTCCCCAAAAGCTATTGTTATGTCCCGTCTATTGTTATGTCCCGTCTATTGTTATGTCCTGTCTATTGTTATGTCCCGTCTATTGTTATGTCCCATCTATTGTTATGTCCCATCTGAAAGCTATTGTTATGTCCCAGAAGCCAGACAGCCAGCTCACTGATAGTTTACACTACACCTCTTAGTGATATAATTTTTACAAGCTAGACAGCCCCAGCTGCTCACCTAGTTTATACAACACCTCTAAGTCACTTTGTTGTTACACAAGTGACAAAATTTTAGTGTAAGAGTTAAATGTACATAATACACATTGTATTATACAATAATAATATGTAGTGTATAAAATTAATGTATAATAACTTTTTGGGCATAACATCACTAAAATTACATCATTTGGGGCGTGATTGGATGGGGTGTGGTCTTTGTCCCTGAAATAGACTTTGAAAAGTTGGCAGCTATGCACTAATTAATGTACAAATGACCACTGGGTGTATGATTTGTATGCACCAGGTAGCCCCCTGTGGTCTGTCCTATCATTGATGTGAATACTCTAACCTCTGCCAGCTGATTACATCAATGACAGGACAGATCACAGTGGAGCGGGGTTAAGGCAGATCCTCTCTTCCTACCAACTGCATGGCAGGTGCAGGTGATTTCAACACTTTTAAAAGATATGGTATTAGCTACACTAGTTGCTATCTTACCTTGCTTCATTGTTTACCTCACAAGATATACCACCCTGGCTAGGCCCATCCATGCTACTACTAGTAGCTAATGGTGGAAGGAGATTCAGCACTAAAAAAAGCCATGCTGGATTGGCACAATTTAGAATTATGAAGACCTTTACCTATATTATTCCCAAAATTTTACCTACTATTCCAGCATTATTCCTGATCATATGCCTATTATTCCTTATTCCTATTATTCCCAAAATTATAATGCCAGCACAGGGCTGCCAAGTAGATTTTTGAAAAATTCTTGAGAGTTGCTGGTTCAGTAGCTAGCTAAACATAGTATCAGCTGTATCTGGCGTGTGTAGCTAACACTGGCAATGAGTATTATCATCAATAATAATTATCATCATTATTATTATACAAATCATTTTTTTCGATGAAGTTCATTGTACTGCATTGTAGCTCCCTTAGAAGCTATTAGTAGTTCTTTTGGTTCCCATGAGTGGCAGTCCTCACTATTAGCAAGCTTCACTTTCACAATAGATGACAGTGTTCCATTAGGATCCAAACATGAGCGAGTTGGAGTTTTGTTCAATTTCACCATATTAAACACCCTTTCTTCACCAGCATTGCTATGTGGGATTGTGAGGATAATGTTGGCTACTTTGAACAACTTCTCAAATCTCTTTGACCCACTGTTACTGCAAATAGTGTGGATAAAACTCCAAATCATGTCCGTTCTGTGGTGAGATATGAAATCATCCTCATGCACTGTAGCTTCTTCCCAGATAGTACTTGGAATATCTCTTTTTGACAAAATTTGGTAGTCCAAAAACTCTTCTTGCAACCTGTCAAGGTCACAAGGCGTGAAATTTAGGATATGTTAGTATCAAGCACAAAAATATTCCACTGATGAGAAGGTACAATCATCTTTCACCTCAAAATTCACAAACTTGCAGTGATTTAGCACTTCATCTGAGAATGGCAGCTTTTGCAAAGCTTCAGATGCAGTATCAATGAAGAAAGACCTTACTGCCTTGTAAAAAATTCTCTCTTGTCTCTCTGATATATCACCGTCATCCAGAAGTTTCTTAAGCCTTTGCTTAGTTACTATCCCAATTGTTATGTTAGTGTCATCAAGTTGATTTGCTATCGAAGTGAAATCTACTTCTGTTACATCTTGTGCTTCTTTGATAGCCCTGACAGTGACAAATTTACTAAAAACTTTCTTCAAGAATGATCTGATTTCTGTTGGAATGAGAAATATGGTAGGGTGTTCACGTTGTAGGAGGAGATTGAGACGTGTAAAAACAGGGAGCACATGTTGATAGAAAAGCAAGTACACCTCTGACATAGGTTCATCAAAAAACTGAAGCAATCTTGTGAATCTAGATTGGTGCTCATGCTCAGATCGAAAATAGCTTTGAAGAGGTATACATAAAGGAGTAAAATTCTATTAATGGCTTGTTCCAAGCTTAACCAACGCACGCTAACATAGCGAATCACTTCTCGATACCTGCTATCACAGAAGTCACAAAAGTCTTCAAGAATTCCCTTCCGTTTAGTGCTTTTGTCAAACCAATAGAAGACATCCACACACACATCTTCCATGTCAAACACCAGATTCCTTCTGAAGAGTTGCAGATGCATGACTAGCAATGTTATGAACCAAGTGGCACGGACATCCCATAAAGTAGCAAGATTCTAATCTTTGTTGAACTTGTGATTTAATGGAGTGATGGCGACCAATGTTCACACTAGTATTGTCAACCCCAAAACCAACACAGTTTTCCCATGGAATATTGAAGTTGGTTAAAACAGAATCTATCTTCTGAAAGATAGTAGATGCTGTGCCACATTACCTGCCACTGGTGGTACACATGTCTAGTAATTGTGTTGTTACCTCTTGTCTGTTCACATCCAATATTCTCACAGTAAGTGGGTTGAGTTTCTCCACTCCAGTGTCATTAGATCCATCAACAGAGAGACTATAAGACCCATTTTTCATGCTCTCAACCAAATAATCTGAGAATTTATATTATTAGGGTTAGTGCCATTTCAAATACATGCACACACATACATGTCCAATACACACATAATATTATAGTAACATACTTTGAAAATATGGTGCAATGCCAAGGTTCATTGTTTTCGTTCGCCGACAGGCATACTTTTTGGCTATTTGGCTATCACTGAATGCATTTTGCACAAGGGGAGTTATATGATCTGAAACTGCTAAAGGTAGATTGTGTTCGACCACAAAATTGGTAATCTTAACTTTTGCTCTTATTACCTATGTAACAAAAAAGCACCATTAATGATCTTGGGATTAATACTGATAGATGGCGGAAACAAGAATACCTTGTCAGACAAAGGATCCATTCTTGAGGCAAATGAAAGTTGACTCTGATTTGACATCTGTGAGCCTATTCGCTGGTGATTTTTTCCAGCTATATGTGTCTTGACATCACTTATTCCTTGATGGCCACAACTCAAGGTTTTACTGCACAAGGTACATAAGAATGACTGCTGATCACCTGGAACTGCAGTTATGAAGCTCCAAGTTTTAGTCCAATCCTTGGAAAACCTAGTTTTATACTTGTAGGCTCCAGAATACTTCAACTTAGATTTCTTTGCTTCAGATGGCCCTGGTTCATCTAGATCTTCATCATCAGCATCTGAACCACCACTACCACCTGTGTCCTCTCTACAGAAGTTCAAGTAACTGTATGAGTAGTCTCGAGCGCGCCAGACTCTTAACATTGAGAAAGAGTCTGGACAAGTTCCATAGACAATCTTGTTTCAACTTGCCAACGATCTTGTGGCGGGAATGCGCGAAACGTCAGGGTACGTCACAATTTTTGAATGTTTATTTTTGCGTACTATTAACTATGCGAGTGCATGTGTACCTACAGAGTACTCGCACTAAAAGCAAAGCACAGATTTTTACTAAATTTGTGACGTATACCGCGTCATATAGTTGTGTATGATGTCAATAATTGCTGACTGTGCACAACAAGATAGTCTATGGAACTTGTCCAGACTCTTTCTCAATGTAAGAGTCTGGCACGCGCGAGACTACTGTATGAGCTACTGCTAGAGTTATACTCAGCCATCTTCAATTTTTGGGTTCAAAGTTCAACCTGCTTAATTGCAATGTTGGCTGGGCCATAGAGCACTGTCAGACAGTGTGACTGGTAGACAGATGACTAGACTGATTCAGTGTGAATTCATTAAACTGTACCTAAGTTATCTACCTGTGATTTAGCTATAAATATTAAGTGAAAGATTCAAAGATCAGTGAGATTTCACAAGTTTATAGTGAGTTCTTGAGAGTGTGCTCATTTTAGTGCGACTCACAAAAATTCAGTGAGACTTGGCAGCCCTGCCAGCATAATTATAATGTGCTGGTGCCTACCCATAAGTCATTGTCTCAACTTCTTTTCTGAAATGGTAATGGAGAATTCTTTAGCAAATAGTGACAGCAATGTAGTTTGTAGCTACCATGTGAAAATTGAGGGTTCTGATTTATAGTGTGTGGAAATACAAATTTTTTTGACCAGGCAGACCCACTTTTAACATAACTATGTGATAATAATATAATTTTATGCTAGAGTTAATATAGTATAGACACAGTAGATAGATATGTCTGTAGATGTACAAGTATTGCCATTCTGGCTGAGAAACAGTCAAAACATTGGTACTAGAAATTTTGGCAAATAGCTATATCATTTAGTTTCATATCCTTATCAGATGGGTTCCTTCTCACCTGAATGACCTGTTACCTCAGCCTCAAAATTATTTCTTAATCCAGTCTGCCAATTTCCAGCAACACCAGAATCATCCACTTCTACAACTAGTTAGCTAGTAAAGCAAACTTCCTCTTGCTTGCTAAGAAGCAGACTGTTCAACAATTTGACTAACAAGAAACATACGGAAAGGGGATAATCTAAGTTAGATAGCTATATCATCAAACAAAACTATAGCATGACTGTTTCATGTACCGTATTTGCTGAAACTTTCGTGATTTAGGATGTCACTTTTATTACGAAATTTAAAAGTTGAATAATTGCGTTTTGTTAATGAAAATTTTCCTTAATAATAATGGAGATGCAGCTGCAGCGCAGGGTAGGCATTTTTCGCTTGCAGCATGGGCATTTTTCGCTTCCTTATTGCGTAGGATGTCATAGGATGTCGATGATATATTGCTATTTCCAACCTAGACGCAGTAGACTAGAGAGGGCCTTCCGGATGTGATTGGTGATTGCCTTTGATTAGTAATTGCCTTCCGTCTAAGGCAATCACCAATGGGAATCCTCAATGAGGCAAAAAACTCCTCTAAGAAGCATGGTCGTACAAAGTATTGCAAGCATCAGAAAGTGTTAATGAGATTAAATTTCATTATGGTGAGGCTCATGCGAAATTAAAACAACTATTAAATAAATGAAAATTTCAGCAAATGCGGTACATTACATCCTATCCCTAGCCCTATAGCCCTTAAATCCATACATATGCATTACATCATTAACGATCCACTTCTACTACTTGTATGTACTCCCAAATATCCTCTACTATGGACTATGGAGCTACAGGTGACAGTGATATTCATATTATTGAATAATTATAATGTTAGAAGGGTATATCATTGCTATAGTATATAGCATATATGTACAGGTGGTACCAAATCACATTATTTGAATCTTCTAAGCTATCTCCAGTACACTGTAACAGATTACTAAAGTAAGAATATCTTAAAACACAGTCCTGTCCTCATGCAGATTCACTTATAGCACACTTATAGCTTTACAAAGTAGCTAACTCCACCAGTTTATCTGGGAACTTTGGTGCATGCACAGATAGTGTACCAGGTCTCCTCCCCATTATAGGAATGATATACTATCTATGCCCTGTGTAGTATACTGGCTCACTACTACATACTAACTAACCCCTGGTAGAATTGATAAGAATAGAAATCTTATACTGAAACACTGAACAACTGAACACTGACTCTGTAAGTCTGTATTATTGTGCACAAAAGATAGATTAAATACTACACACAAAACCACGTTACAAACCAAATGCATGCAATCACAAAACTAATCAGTCTGCTACTTACTAACCACATACAATATTGAGTATTCAATTCAGTTGATATACTACACTTCCTCCCCTTTTAATATGGAACTCGGAATCAATAATAATCTGGAGGTCTCGAACTTCGCTCAGAGCGTCGAGGTGGAACTCTGCCTTGTATATTACCCCTTGCAGGTTGAGGTTGTAGTATTTGATAGGTATTAATCCAGTCCTTGGCATCTTCTTCAACTTCTGTTAACAGATGTGGTGATCTTTCTCGAATGTGATCCAAATGCCTTCTGACTTCACGTCCATCTGCAAGCTCTATCAAATATGACCTTGGACCACAGGATCTGATTATGGTACCAGATAGCCATTTCTGACCAGATACAAAATTCTTAGCTAATACTGGACTTCCTGTCATGAAACCCTTTTCAGTTCTTCCTCCTCTCTTGGTTTTTTGACAAATCTGTTTATTCTGCACTTGTTGTTCCAAGTTTGGACGAATCAAGTCTAATTTCGACCTAGGACGTCTTCCTAACAGTAGTTCCGCTGGAGACACACCTGTGGTAGTGTGTGGTGTTAGCCGGTATCGAAATAAAAATCTTGAAATCTGAGTTTGTAGCGAATCCCTTGAACTTTTCTTGAGATTTTCCTTAAGAATCTTCACAGCCCTCTCTGCTTGGCCATTGGAAGCCGGATGATACGGTGCTGTTCGAATGTGACATATTCCATTACCCTTCATAAAGTCTTGAAACTCTGAACTTGTGAAAACTGTTCCATTGTCAGTTACGATTGCTTCAGGTAATCCATGAACACTGAACACAGAACGGAGATGTTCTATGGTACTATTAGATGTAGCTGAATTCACCATCTTCACATCCAACCATTTAGAATGAGCATCAATTATCACCAAGAACATCTTTCCTGAAATAGGACCTGCATAATCAAGGTGCAAACGGACCCAAGGGCGGTTTGGCCATTCCCAAGGGTGTATACTAACTGGAGAGTTTTGTGGTCTGGTTTGCTGGCATATATTACACAATTTAACTTTCTCTTCAAGCTCTTTATCCATCCCAGGCCACCACACATAAGCTCTAGCCAGGCTTTTCATCCTACAAATACCTGGATGGCTTTCATGAAGTTCATCAATGATCTTGGCTCTTCCCATGGGAGGTACAACAACTCGATTACCCCATAAAATACATCCATTGTGTACACTTAGCTCACTTTGTCTAATTTGGAATGGACTTATCCCTTGTATTTCAGTTTGTTTCCATCCTTGCAGAACCATGTCACGTACTTGTGATAGCACTGGATCTTGAGCTGTCCACGATCGAATGTGAGCTGCTGTCACTACTGACGATTGTAGTGCTTCCATTAGTAAAATGGTCTCTCCCACTTCTGGTACTTGCATTGGTGTTTCTGGAAGTGGCAGTCTGCTCAGAAGATCGGCATTGGCATTCTCCGATCCTGCCTTGTACTTGATGTGGTAATCATAGGCAGAAAGTGTCAGGGCCCAGCGTTGGATACGAGCTGATGCCAATGAGGGAATTCCACTGGTTTCTTTGAATAAGCTTTGCAAAGGTTTGTGGTCAGATAAGATTGTAAACTTGCAACCAAAGAGATATTGATGAAAATGTTTGACACCAAAAATTATGGCAAGACCCTCCTTCTCAATTTGAGAATAGTGTTTCTCTGCTGGAGCGAGGGATCTGGATGCATAAGCCACAGGTCTTTCTTGACCATCTTCCATTTTGTGAGAAAGTACAGCACCCAGGCCATAGGGTGATGCGTCACAGGCTAATATGAGTGGTTTGTCTGGGTCGTAGTGTACAAGTAGACTGTCTGATGTCAACTGTTTTTTAGCTTCAACAAATGTCTGTTGTTGTTCATCTCCCCACTGCCATCTTGTGTTTTTCTGCAATAGCCTGTACAAAGGAGAAAGAGTGCTAGATAAATTTGGCAAAAATTTTCTATAATAGTTTACAAGACCTAGAAACGATTTGAGTTGTGTGAGATCTCTCGGTGCAGGAGCAGTTTGGATTGCCTTAACCTTTTTGTCTGTAGGTTGAAGTCCTTTATCGGTAATATAATGTCCTAAATATTCGATCGATGTCAACATGAAGGCACACTTGCTATATCTTAGACGTAGCCCAGCCTTCTCCAAACGATTTAGTACTTCATCCAAGTTCTTGAGATGCACCTCGTCTGTTTTCCCTGAGATCAATATGTCATCGAGATATACTGAGACATTTGGAATTCCTTGGAGTATGCCTTCAATCGTCCTCTGAAACAATGCTGGTGCGGATGCAATGCCAAATGGTAGACGGTTATACTTGTATAATCCCTTTTGAGTGTTTATGACTACCAGCTTTTTCGATTCTTCATCCAATGGTATTTGGTTATATGCATGAGCTAAATCTAGCTTAGTGAACAACTTTCCACCTGAGAGAGAGGCAAAAATGTCCTCAATTCGAGGGAGAGGGTAAGATTCCACTCTCGATGCTTGATTAACTGTAAGTTTGTAATCCCCACAAATCCTGATGGAGCCATCTGGCTTAACAATTGGGACAATAGGTGCAGCCCAGTCAGCTGATTGTGTCTTCTCAATGACACCTTGGCTCTCAAGGCGATCAAGTTCCTCTTCTACCTTTATTTTTAATGAGTACGGAACCGGTCGATGTTTGTAAAATCTTGGTTTGGCCTGTGGGTCGATGTGGATTTTTGCAGTCACACCTTGTGCTAGGCCTAGCTCTTCTTTGAAGACATCTGGATGGCGGTCAATTACTTCTTGCCATGGTTTTACTGATTTACTCAAGTGGTGTAAGTGTGGCCAATCCAACATGATATGGCTGAGCCAATCTCTGCCCATAAGGCTAGGTCCATTGCCTTGAACTACTAAAAGGTCCAGTTCTTTCTTTTGGTTCTTGTAAGTAACTCTGACAGATATAGTCCCTTCTGTCTTAACTACTTCACCAGTATATGTTAACAGCTTTACATGATTGTCTAGTTTTAGTACAGGAGCATCTTGACTTGACCAAAGGTTGTGATATGTTACACTGCTGATCACTGACAATGCAGCACCAGTGTCAATCTCCATCTGTGTCTCCACTCCATTGAGGGTAACTGTAGCAAGTAGTGGATGTGCTTTGCTCGAACTAATATGATACATAGTGTACTCTGAATCTTCCTTTTCATCCTTGACTTCAAGGTGATGAGCTCTTTTCTGGTTGTGCTTCTGAGGTGGTTTGGAGGTGGATCTGTGGCTTGCATCTGCAGCACTCTGGCGTTTCTTGCTGCGACAGGCTCTAACTATGTGGCCTAGCTTACCACAATAGTGACAGGTTGCTTCTTTGAAGCGACATTCAGTGGCTTTGTGGCTTCCATTGCAACGGTAGCATGAATAAGAGCTGGTGGAGCTTGTGACCTCCTTCCCACCAACACCTGGTTTGTGAATTTGACTTCTTTCTCTTTCCTTGTAGCCAACATGATGGATTCTTGGAGGAGGCATATCTTTACCATTACTGATATCTTTTACATTCTTCTCTGCAGTTTCCAATGCTTGTGCAATATCAATTGCTTTCTTGTAAGTTAGGTTAGGTTCAGCTAATAGCCTTTTCTGCCAACGTTCTTCATTAATCCCACACACGAGCCTATCTCTCATCATTTCATCAAGCCTGTCTCCAAACTCACAATACTCAGTAAGTCTCTTTAGTTCAGCGATGAATTTAGCAACAGTTTCACCCTGCTTTCGGGAACGGGCATTAAACAAACATCTCTGTACAGTAGGGGTTGGTTTTGGGTTGTAATGCTCACCCATTAACTTGACAATGTCATCAAAAGTTTTCTCAGCTGGCTTAATCGGAGCCACAATGTTTTTTATTGTTCTGTATGTAGCTGGTCCACATGCACTTAGCAGTATCGCTCTCTGCTTTTCTTCAGTGTCTATGGAATTGGCAATGCAGTATAATTTTAACCTCTCTACATACGATTGCCAGTCTTCTTCGTTACCATCAAAAATACCAATTTGTCCATGAACTGCCATGATCCTCGTCGCCAATTATGTAGTATACTGGCTCACTACTACATACTAACTAACCCCTGGTAGAATTGATAATCTTATAGCAAATGACTGAAACACTGAACAACTGAACACTGACTCTGTAAGTCTGTATTATTGTGCACAAAAGATAGATTAAATACTACACACAAAACCACGTTACAAACCAAATGCATGCAATCACAAAACTAATCAGTCTGCTACTTACTAACCACATACAATATTGAGTATTCAATTCAGTTAATATACTACACCCTGGTATTGTGGGATGTGATAGTATGTCTGTGGACCAAATGATATAGCTACTAAAATCTCAAACAACCTGAATCTGGCCATGCAGTTGGTGGCAATGTAACTTAACCATTATGTGGTTTTGTTACCTGAATTATTGAATTTCTCTGATGGGTCTTTTGGTTAGCTATCAACAAGATTATTGTACTGTTCTTGAATAGGATGATGTGTATCTCTATCCTGCTGTTTCTGAATGTACTGTTGTCTGTGGCCTCTGCTATTTCTCCTGGAGATGAGCACTCATTCTGCACAGATACATTAATCAATGACAATGAAATTACTCCTCCACAACATCCCTCCAATGCTAAGATATTAATGGATTCCTACAACTATATTGCGTTATTACCACCTCATGAATTTGCTGTGTGGATGCAAGTGGACAATGATAACAATAATGCAGGAGGAACTGGGACTAGGGTATGTAGAAGTTATATAATTAATGGCTATGTGTTAATGTGGCATTATTCATAGTGGATGCAGGCTACCAACAACCCTTGCAGACAGATTGTGAATGTGTGTGGATTCAGTAGTGGTCCTCAGGATAATTGGTTAATCACTCAGTATATTAACAGGACAGTCAATGGTAGTCACCTGCCTCAAGTTAGTGTGCAAGTGGAGTTTCAACTACGTGGTTGTGATAACCTGCAGTGCCAGAGAACCTTCCTACTTAATGCATTTGAGACAGATCCTGTGAACAATACTACTGCAGCCACTGTTAGTAATTATAGGTTAATAAGTAGGGTAGCCCCAGCTGATGACTCTGGGCAGACTATACAAAATCGGACAAGGGAGATCAACTTTCAGACAGATGCAGATGGATTCTACCTTGCTATTACAGATGAAACCTCGTGCATTGCAGTAACTCGTGTCATTGTGTTCTATAACGTCTGTCATGGGGGAACTGAAACACTTGTTGTTAGACCAGAAACCCTTGCTCCTCCCATTGACCGTCTTAGCACACCACGCCAAGTAACAGCAGAGTGTGTAGCAGGAGCCAGTCCAGAGAATAGGGTAGCTGCCAAGCTAACTTGTGCACAGGGAGGAGTGTGGAGCTCAGTATCAGGTTCAGGTTGTCGCTGTAATCCAGGGTTAAGAGAGGATGAAAGTGGACAATCATGCATCCCAAGTTAGATTATACATCATATGCATTATAGCAGTGATTATTACTATTATAATTTACAGGGTGTGGAACAGGTATGTACTTCTCAGTGGCCTTCCAGGAGTGTCGTGATTGTCCTGAGAAGAGTGAGGGGACTATGGCCGGGTTGTCAGAGTGTCCATGTGTGGAGGGTTATTACAGATTATCAGGAGAGGAGGATCTTCCCTGCACTCGTGAGTCATATATAACCGGTGGATCTCACCTAGGTAGCTCTTGGATTATTTGTTTCTTAAGTTTTCTTTAAGTTTTCTTCTTGTCTTTAGAATATGAAGCCCGAAAATATGATCATAGCAACAACTAAAACTCAGTTTTGTTTGAAAGAATAGTGCAATATTCTGTACAGTTAGTCATATTTTCCCCCTATGTCAGAACCACCTTCAGAGCCAAGGAATGTTAGGATCCTTTCAACTACAAGCACTAGCATCACTCTGACTTGGGATCCCCCTACTAGTCTGGGTGGCCGGAGTGACATCAGCTATATTCTCTGGTATCAAGAAGAGGGGAATGAGACGTTAGTGAACGGAGGCACTGTTACCACCACTACTGGGACTATCTCAGGTATTCAATAAGTGTCTAATAATTATTATAGCTATAGAGGTTACTATTCAGCTTGGGTGGGGTCATAAGCTAATTTATAGCAACTATAGCCACATGGCCATATTGAGTGGCAAAAAGCATGGTTGGTATGGCCTGTTTATATTTCACAACACTTTCTAAGGTGACTATGTAGAGGTACGAGAGAAGTTGAAACTGATGGGAGGCATAGGAGACTCATACTTTCTCTGGTAGTGTATATGCCACTATTGGTGGTAGCTAATCCCAGCATCTTCAGAGTCTATCAGCTACTCTTTTTAGACAATTGGTTGGAGTAAAGATAGACAGGTGCATTGTTGTGGCACATTGTACATGTATGGCTGGGATAGGGGAAGCGTGCTCACATGTTGCTGGACTTTTGTTTACCTTAGAAGCAAACACTAGTTTTAGATGCCAGACATCCTACTTTTCAGTATCTAATTCAATGAACACTGTTAAACAACTGCAGTGAAACCATCCAATTCAGAAAAAATACTCATAGCTTCATCAATTTCATAAATTGATCAAACAGTGGTAGTGTTAGTTGACTGTCTTTTTTGATTCCTGAAATGGCCAGTTTAAAAACAGCAGGTGAAGGTAATATTGAACCATAGATTTTGGTGCTACTTGTCTAGGAAGTGATCTCTGCTGCTTTCCCTAGTCTATTTCACTTTCCATTATGACTGATTAGTCAAATCAGTGTTTACATGGTAACTACACCTGATCTAGGTTCATAATATAGGGAACCATTTTCAAAATCAGCTAGTTCTAAAGAGAATGAGCAGTTGTAAACCTTGACTCGTTCTCTAATCTCTCTCTCAAACCTCACAGTACTATTTTCTAGCCTTCTTTTAGCTGGACTGGTTTTGTGAGTGGATGTATAGTTAGTAGAGTGCTAGAGTGCTCTTCTCTCCTGAGATAAAGTGGGCACTGCATATTCTCCAGGTTGTCAGTTTTTCCTAATAACAGCAGCTCCTACTAACCAATGGCACAGCATCTCTTCACCATTGTCTTTCACCACTCAAAATGGAGCCTGCACATGACTCTGCCCAATTATCACACCCCCTGAATAACCTTTAACTCACAATCTCTAGGTCTGAGAAGTGGTGTTCAGTATAGAGTCTTTGTCAGTGCAGTGAATGGAGTATCAGATCAAGTCATGTCCAATGCATCATTGAGCCGTGCCAGTTCTATTGCAGGTAATATTGTAGTAGCTAAAGCTTCCACGCTTGCATGGAAGATTATGCTATAAATCTGAGGATAAGAAGTTAGGCTCAGGGTTTCGTAGTCGATTTTCTAAACATGCATAATAATTATTATATAATATTAGCTATAGCTATGAGTTATGGTAGCACTGTCTGTTAGAGTAGAACTCATAATACAGTTAGATTGCAGCATTAGTATATCATTGACGTTATGCTGATCACAGTAGTCTATCCAGTGAAATGGGTGAGGGAAACCTTCAGGTTCTTTCCCAATCCTTAAAGTGCTTAGATTAAAAGAGAAATGCCTTTTTACAACTCCTAGTGCATAAATTATACCAAAATTCATCTCACTATTTTCTGTAGGAGCATACCCCTAGACTCTCTCTTAAATGTATGCTGTATGGTTACAAATCAAGTCCAAGAGCATATTCCTCTTAATTTTTCCCGCCAAAATAAATTAGCTACTAGATAGAATTATGTGATGCTAGCTATAACTCACACATTAGCAAAAAAGTATAGAGTAAACCTCTTCTCCTGATGTCTGTAGTAACCTTGGACTCTCTAATCTTCCAGTCATTAAATTCAAAATATTTTTCTCACTGAATTTTACTTGGATAGATTTTCCATTATTCCCTCAATCTTAGAGTTTTATTAGTTTTTGAATGAGCTTGATGCAAAATGCAATTCTATAAGGGTTAAGGAGTATCTTCACATACAAACACACACACACACACACACACACACACACACACACACACACACACACACAAACAAACAAATATACGTGTTCTAATTATACTATAGCTTTAATATGTAGCTAGCTACATGCTGCATTCATTCCATTTCAGAATCTTCTAGTCAGCTGTCTGGAACTACTGTGATTATTTCAGTATTAGTGGTGTTAGTAGCAGTCACTATTACAATCATAGCACTGTTATCCATCACTGTTCTATACTTCAAAAGAAAGATGAAGAAGATGACTAATTCTGAAGACAGTATGTACTCCACTGTGAACAACAGCCCTCCACAGAGTCACTCTCAAGAAATAGAGTTAACAAGAAATGTCACCTACTCCCATGGAATGGAATTAAAGGATAACATTGCTTACCAGCAATGTCCTGGTTCCAACCTGAATGATAATGCTGGTTATGAGAATACACAAATTGAGCCTAGAGCAAGTACACTACAAAGGGAATCTGTAGTTGATGATAATGGAGGTTATGAAGTAATCAATTAACAATATTATTGTGTAAACAATGATAGTAATATTCTTCTATAGCTATAGCTACAAGTTGTCATTTTCATAGACTGACAAAGATCAGTAGTTAGTATTAAGTTATAATCATTTTAGACAGCTACACTTTACTATTGTATCTCATAAAACTTTCTTGTGTGAAGCAGCTACACATGTATAATATTAACTTTTTAATTCTGTTCTAGTTAAGTCTGTGTCTAATGCTTTGTTATCAGGTTTTTGTAATATCTGTATTTCTGAGTGTATTTGTCAATGAAATTTGCCAAAAGTGATAAAAGCATTGCTGCTATGAACAAATGGTCATTGATATTTGCAGTGCAGAGGTGTCTGGTAGAATTCATAAACCTCTCTCATAATAATTATAAGGAACATAATTCTTTTTGGCTCATTGGCTATATATTATTTTCATCAATGTGAATAGCTGAATTTTGTTGATGGTGATCTATAGAGGTTTGTTCCTGTCTATCATCTACAGCAAACTGCAAACTTCCATAATGAAATTTGTAGGAAATATGGAGATTAGAATAGCATTAGAGTGATAAGATGGCAGACCACACTAAACATATAAATGTACGACTTTTGACCTATAATCAGCTAGTAAAAATGTTTTGAATTACAATCACTACTGCAGAAAATCACTAGTTATAATGCATGAGTATCTAGTTGAAAGTGCACATTATACATATCTAATAATAATAATAGCTAGCACCTTTTATTGATTGCTTCATGAAAAGTGGCCCCTCTGAATTCTTCCCACTGGACCTAATGCTGCTAAACTATCCCCATAATTGCACATTTACTTTAAACATCATGTGATAGGCTGTAATAATTTCTTGTTGTCTGTTACTGTAAGTGAGAGTATAGATTTTCTATATCCAATTTGATCTTCAACTGTCAAAGCTTTTGTTACTACATCATAGCCATACTAAACTAGCTTTGGTATTGGGCATTTCCTATGATGTCAATCTGCAATTTGCATCTAAGGATTTTTGGCAAGGTCTAAGTGAGAGGTTAGAAAAATGGTTTCCTGGGAAAGTAGTAGAACAAACAGGACAAGTATCCTACCAAGTAGACTAGAGGTCAGAGGATTCGTCTGGAGAAGATGCTACTTAGGTGTGCTAAAGGCAGATACTAGCTATATACTGTCATTACACCACCAGAAGTCACTACTGAGTAATATCACAGTTACATCAATGAAAAATACAGTAACCTCTCCTGTTGCTGTCAACTGTGGTCACAGAGACCAACTTGTCAAGTCAATCCTCCAAATAGACTTGCCTATTATTATGGACCTGGAAAGAGTGTATAACAGGGGAGGCTCAACAGGGGGGGCAGGGGGGGCAACTGCCCCCCCAACAAAAGTATTGGGGGGTCATTGCCCCTCCAATAAGCCATGGCAGTTGAATCTGTCTATGGGGGGTTATGTACAGTTAACTAAATAGAGACTAAATTACCCCTGGGTGCTATACTTACAGACAAGGCTATACCTGCAGTGCTAATTCACCCAAATACAGTATGGTATGTAACACTGCTACTTAACAGCAGGCAGTTGATAATGAACATGAGCATGTGACTGTTTAATGTAGCCATGTGCTATTTCTTAGTGGTGTACTAGTTAGCTACAATGAAGAGAAAACAGCTGAATTTGGCAGAGCAATCATTTTCTACTTTGAGACGGGTATTACAGAGCTTCCAACTGTCCCGGAAGGGCCGGGACAGTCCCGGTATTCTAGTCTGCCAGAGTGTCCCGCCCGGTACTACAACTTGTCTATTCAATGTCCCGGCCAGGAGGCGAAGAGGCAGACAGCTACATAAACTGTGGCCACAGACTATTATATTATATTAGTTTACATAGTTCCTGACGAGCTGCAGGAATTATAAGCTGACTTTGCACTGCATGGCTGTCAGTGCTCAAGCTTTTCCAGCTGCACTGCATGCATTGCTGTCATGCATGTCAATGCTCAATAGGGCTTTCCCAATTATGCTAGCATAGTTTTGAGCATAATTGGTAGGTAGGAGTATAATTGCTATTTGCTAACTGAATCCTCTCAATCATCTAATCAAGATTCCAATGTGGTACCTACTCTACTTAGCAGACTTACTAATTTAGCCCGAAAGAGGGTTATTTCTATGAATCCAGCCAAGTCAGCTAAGAAAAGTAAGGCAATTGTACAGATGAACCAAAAATTTCATCTACAGTTCAAATTAAAGAGTTTATGAGTTCCTAACAGTTTCTAACAGTAAGCTGTTTCAGCTTGTAGAGAGCCTTTGTCAGTGAGTTCAGGAAGGCAGGAGTTCCTTTGACTAAAATAGATTGCTTTAGAGAATTATTGGAAGAAAGTGCATATGTTAATAAACCATTTTTATTACACTTTGGGAGCATAATTGGTACATTTTAGGAACATAATTGGTAATAAATGCAGCATAAAAGAATAGCACAATTGGTCAAAAAATGAGCATAATTCAATTGGGAAAGCACTAGTGCTCAAGCTTAATTTTCCAGCTGCACTACATTGCATGTCAGTGCTCAAGCTTTTCCAGTTGCTCATCATTAACTTTATAATGTTATTCATAGAGGGTATGACACAATTTAGTTGGTGGGTGTGACTTGTCCCGGTCAGACACTTGGAGAAGTTGGAAGCTATGGTATTAACATACTTACGATAAACGATGACTGAAAACTGTCTAAACAACTGCATTCTCCTTGCTATCCGTAAGGAATTTACAGATAATTTGGACTTTTAGCTATTACACTAAAAGATAGGAAGAAGTATTTTGGTACATTCACTATTTTGTAACTTATCTCTATAATAATTATTATATAATTTTAAGAATACTTTATCATGAAGTAGTGTGCCTTGGAAAGTTGCCCCCCCAACCAGAAGGGCAGTGAGCCTCCCCTGTATAATATAGGGTAAAGGAAGCGTAGTGTATCAAACACTCCTGAACCTAATAACACATTTGGTATAGTTGCTGTGGTTTTGTGTGTTTCCTGTATGTTCAAATATACTTCTTTAGCTAACCAATTTTGTCAGTCATCATCATCTCCAGAATATAATAGGAATAAACCTTAGTTCAACTATTCTGTAGTAGCTACCTAAAGAAAGAAGTAACTACACCAGGAAGAAGATATTAATTCAAAATTGGCTACACAGGCATAATTTGACTTCCTCAACATGTCCTGTGAGTAATGATACATTAACCACACACTGAACTGCTGTATAGTGGCTACATTAAATTAATTTACTAAAATTGGAGTCATAGCAGCATTTTTCACTGTTAAATTTGATGCTCATATTGCCAGAACCTAACATAGTGGCAGGAGTAATGCAACTAGAGCATGCTACATAATAGCCACTGGAGCCACAAAAAAGTGAATCAAAGTGCTGGGTGATATAACTTACATCATGCATTACGATGGTAATAATAAATGTGAGTGTGGGACATCTTGCTTTTAAATGATCATTAATGGTGTCATTTCGGTCTCTACATACATGTATGTATTACTAAGTCAGTACCATGGGTAAATCTAGTGCATCAGAAGGGAATACTAACTCACTGAACTTTAGACTAGACTGTTAATACCATCCCTGAATTCATCCATAATATGGAGGAGCATCGAGAGAAGATATTCTAAGCCCCTGAACTCCAGACTACTCTACTAATATCACCAATCTTTCCGAGTTCTTCTATAAGAAAACAAAGAGAACAGACTAACATTGGCTTGAGGTAATGATGTTTACAGTGATCTTGCATAGCCACAGCCTTTCCTAATTTCCCCCCACAAGGTAAGTGAGGTAAGAATAGTGTTATACTTCAAAGCTCTCTAGTGAGTGATATGGCTTTGGTGGATGAAAATAGTTAACACCCCACATGTACCCGATTTTTAACCTTTTCACTCCCAAAAGTGTGTCCCACAACCAACATTATAAGCTGCTTTTTCCTGATCCCGCCTCCCCCAAGAGGCAGATTCTGATTGCATACTGTTTACTTCTCGAGTCTCCAGTTCTCGAAGAGAAGACACTAGCAGACCTGTGGGCACTAGACAGAGTTCTGCAAGTGGTATGTGGGCCTGGGGGTGTGGCATAGGTGGAGCGCAATTTAACATGCGCGCGCATATACCACTTTACCTCTCCCGAAACAAGGTCTGCTACTAGACAGAGATTGCTGTGATCTCTTTAAATTAATAACCTCTAACTATATTTACAAGGTAAGAATCAATCTAATGTAGGTTGTAACTGGGCACTTTATAGCTAGCTATTAATTTTAAAGCATTAGCTATCATTATGTATAGTTCTTATGCTTACCATGAACCATGCACGCTTCATAGCTGCTTACTGTAATACTTAAAATCTTGGACATAGCAAAACTTCTCTGAATAGATTCTCTAAAATGTTGACAATCTCTATAAGCACCAATTGATTTTCAATAGGAACTAATGTAAACTTACTTCTCATGGTAGACATCTCTAAACTCCAAACATTTTCAGCTTTGTGAGGTTATGACTGTCAAATTAATGTAACCATTAGTATGCAGACTTTTTTGTCCTATCCATACAGGCTTTTGGTCCATACAAACAAACATAGGGACTTCAAGTCCATAGCCAGCACCTCTATTCACTTTGCCACCTATAATTTCTTTCTAGCTCTATCTTTTCTCAAAAACTAAGTTATAAGGCACACCATCTCCCCTTCTATTTTGGAACAGAGACTGTGGTGTCTCTGTAGTACCAGACTATAGTACCTACCCACGAATATGCATTTTTATTATGTTCACTAGCTACGTTAAATATTTATCAACAAATAAAGCATATGCTGATGTTAGCTACATAAAGAGGAAAGTGCAATGTAATGCTCTAAAGCTAAAAGGAAGTCATAGCTTACTTATTTTTTTGACCTCTCATCTACAAAGGACAATAGGGTAGGTCCCAATAAACAATTTTTCCCAGAGGAATTGGTAATTAACTCTAAAAAATAAACAAGCACTACACTAATGATACGTAGTACAGGAATGAAAGAGTAAATATTATAATAATGGATGCAAGCAAGGTAATTAGTATATGATGAATCTAATGATACCTACATATAATGTCCATTTGAGTGCAGCATAAATTTGTACAATGCACAGCCTGATAGCTATAAGTAGATACATGCTTATGACATTCTTCTTAGCTACATCATGCCATTTTTGTAGCTATATGGTGTAAACCTTATGCTTATCTTGTAATCATGCATATGAGTGAAAAACAGTATGATTAGCAAAAACACACTCAATGCAATACATTGGTATATATTCAGCAGTATGGATCAGTTTTGTGTGATTAATTATGTCATCTACTTCTCATAACAATAGCTAATTATGTACTCAAACTGCATAGATTTTAAAAAATGAGTCAACAGTTATTCTACAGACAATGTACTTTCTATGCATTAAAATATTATACAAATTTGCTTGGTTCAGAGTAACTAATATCATTAATTTTCAATACTATAGTTAAAAAAATCAAAGAAACCTTCAAAAGTAATATGTCATTGTGCAATTTACGTACCTCGACGCAATACAAGGCCTTCAAGAACTAGACTGTCATTGAACATGTGCTACAGAATAATAATATGTAGGAGGACCCCTAAGTAAACAATGTCAGTGTCTGGTGGTTGGTTTTAACTGTACGTATCTGATCTCTGGAGATAATTAGTTAAGTAGCTAGCCTTGATGGGATGGTAGCACAGCATAGAGTATATAGAGAGGTATGGTAAGTGTAGGTACATACTCCCTACACCTCAATGTTGTTTCAACTGAAGGTGCACAGAGGGGTTTGGTGCTACTCCCCTTTAATAATACTCTAGCATAAAATGATCTTGAGTATGGGGACAGGTCAACTAGATTTGTGGTCAAGAGTGTTGCACAGATAATCATACTCCTACCGTGTTTCAATGTTGGCATAAATTAAAAATATTGGTCTACAGAGTTTGTGATAGCTACAAAGTTAATATGAGATGTCCTTATATGTATGCAATAACATGATATTGCTTTTAGTCTTGCCTAGGATCATAGATAGTAACTATGCTAGGATGTAGTAAAACACATTGACTTGTCATAAAACTGAAAATGAGTGTTCACTGGCAGCAGTGGTGATCAGCACTAATTTAGTGTTTGAATTGTGAATGATTATCAGAATGTACAGCTGGCTCATGGCTGTAGGAAGCAAATTTTAAGTGGTGGGGCCCACAGTTTAACAAGCCACAATGCATCCATATTCTGGGCTAGCAATTTCTATAAGAGAGATGTAAGATTATTTTACCACCTTGAAGTGGGGGGTAATTAAATTGAAAGTGGTGGGGCCATTGCCCCTTGGCCCATGCCCTTCCTATAGCCTTATAATTAACCTCGGGAGTGGACCAAGTGCCTATGATATGGCCCTGTGGTTGAGATCTCAGATGTAAAATGTAAAAATTTTATGTAGAATAGGGGCACTGCCCCCACAGCTGCCAGAGAATGGGAACAAATGCTCCCACTGGCCCCATGGTTCCACTACCTATGTCTAGTTACATTATGGTGCTAAATTAATTGTTCAAAGTACACTAGACCTCACTTCTATCATTGACTGTCACTAGATTTCACTATAAATTTGCTCAGATAGTTTTTTGTTTATATTCTCAATAGCCAGCCTATAAAAATATCACCAAAATGCCTGGTTATGAATCTAAACATGTAACTGAAATGTCTCAGTCAAAACAAAGTACTCATAAACTTGCACAACAAGCTAACTTTCGACAGACTGACTAATGGCAAAAAGTAATCTGTGCTGTATAAAACTGTTATTATAGCTAGCTACCACACATAAATACATACATAATTGACCCAAGGGTACAAGGTTCAATCAGTTTGGTTACTACAGGAACTAGCTACCACTAAGATTTTTACCATGCAGGGTGTATGCTTCTCTTTCCTTCTCTTGCTGGGTTCATAACTGTCACAAAAGCTACTTTTAAAATTAGACTTATCTGCAGCTTTTTAAGCCAAAAGATGGATGAGGTCACAATGCAAAAAGTACACAAAAATGAATCTGTTATATTAGCTAGCACAAATCTCTCCCAACTGCTTTATTAGTGAGATGGACTTTGATGAACATTGAGTAAGTACAAACAGTAATGAGTAGTTAATGAAGTTCTCACTTCTCCATTCATATCCTCCTGTTTAGATATTCTGAGATGCCACTATGCTCCAATGTACACTAATTCTTTAAGCAAGCTTATACACTGGCTAACAATCATTCTGTAATTAAATTTTATTTTAGGACATACATGCAAGACAAGTGTTTTAGTTCAATGACTGAGAGTTTTGAGGTAACAGTTATCCCCCCCACTCCTACCCCCTTAGTGTCTGCTTTTCACTACTCTATAAACTATTGTCTGTCTATATAATAATGGCCTCCTGTCATATTGACGACAGCCCTAGGTTACTAGCTATAGAGCTACAGGTGGCAGTGATAAGGAAAGCTATAATGTTAGAAGGGTTTTTCGGATTGGCATGCTATAGCTACTGTGGTTGCAAGATATGAGGTGAAATCATCTCTAACATTGTCTTTAGACTTACCAGAAAAGTGTAATGTCTGCACATGTGGTACCCATCACAATACGAATATCTCCAGTACACTGTAACAAGTAAGAATATCTTCAAGCACAGTCCTGTTCTCATGCAGATTCAATTATAGCACAATTACAGCACACTTATAGCAATACTAACCCTTACAAAGCAGCTAGGGATTCTCAGCTATTTTATCTGGGAACTTTGGTGCATACACAGATAGTGTACCAGGTCTCCTTCCCATTATGAAAAAATGTATATCAAGGAATGACCTCATACTATCTCTGTCCTGGTATTGTGGGGTGTGATGGTTATTGTCATGCAGATCTATGGACCAAATGATACAGCTACTATAATCTCAAGCAACCTGAATCTGGCCATGTATATAGTTGGTGGCAAAGTTTTCTCTTAATCATTATGTGGTTTTGTTACCTAATGCATTCTGAATTCTGATGGTCTTGGTTAGCTATTATTATGCTGTTCTTAAGTGGAGCTCAATTATAAGGTGCTCACGCCGCCTAGAATTCACTTTAGTCTTTAGCACCGCCAAAAGCCCCCCACCCCTCCTAATACTGCTGTATCTCGTCGCTATACCACTTTGACTTCTTCCAATTTTACAAAGTGAGAATTAGCTAATAGGCTTATTAAATCTAGGACTAGAGTGTAGATTGTACCTGGTCACAATTGTACTACAAAAGCAGTAAACTTCACCCGAACAAATTAGCTAGTTCCAAATCAAAATAGGATTTGATGATTAACCTATGTGAGTTAAAACAGTATTATGTATAGTTCTTACGCTTACCATGAACCATGCACACTTTATAATTATGTTCAGCTGACCAAGTTAATAGACCACCTAGCTTGATAAAAACTTTCCACCAGCTCCTTCATCCTATCTATGTAGGTTTTTGGTCCATCCATAGTCAGCACCTCTTTTCACTTTACATCATTTAGGCTTCAGCAAGCCCAGTCTAGCTCTAAAACTGTGTAACTATAGGTGCTAAGTTCATTTCACCTTCTTTGAGAGCATGTTGATCCTTACTATTTCAGTACACAGTTGGCGTTTCTATAATGCCAGACTTCATTCTTATATTACTATGGTCACTACATTACCTAAATTTCTAGTAAGCTTGCAAAGAAAATATGTCGATGTTATGCAATGTGAGCTAATAGGTTAATAGGTCACAGCTATACATGTTTGGAGCATATTTTTCTGACCTCTGATAAAGGACAACCTCTCTACAAAGGACAATAGGGTGTTTCCCAAACATGTCCTTTCCCACCGTTTACGGGTATAGCTATAATACTACTCTTCCAAGAGTTGGTAGCCAACTCTCTTTGTTACATGTACTAATGATATAGTGTAGCTAATTATACCAAGAATGAAAGACTAAATTGCTCCATTATGCATTATAACGAAAGCAGAGAGATTAGTAATAAATCTAAGGATGCCTATGTATCCATATCAGTGGCATAAGTTCCTACAATGTACAGGCAGCAAATATCTGATAGATGAAAGTAGACACATGATTATGACTATTTTTAGTAGTTATAACAATGGTAAGTCTCATGCGTAATCATGCACATGAGTGAAAAACAGTATGATTAGCTAAAAACACACTAGATGCAATACATTGGTATGTATTCAGCAGTATGAACCAGTAGTCATACAATAACTATGTCATCTACTTCTCATAAAAGCATGTATAACTACATAAGTGCTGATAAGGAATGAGAAAGTATTATTATTATAGTCAACAGTTATTCTACTGACATAGTAATAATTGTACTTTGTAAGCATTATAAATGCATAGCTACTGACCAAATTTGCTTTGCTCACGGTGATTAGTTAAGAAAACTAAAGAAGCCTATGATTATATGACATTATCTTGACACACAATATAGGACAATTTAAAACATATTCCACCTATGAACTATAGAAATATAATAGCTAGCTAACTATGTAGGAGGACTCCCAAGTAAATATTCCTTTGTGTTGTTTGTTTTAATTGAATTGGATGGAATTATTGAGACTATAGTAGATTCTCCATTAACAGACACTCCCAATACTAGACATGTGTCGGAAGTTTTCTTTATTCTAAAAAATTATGTTTCTTACTGCACATGCTCAGTAAAACACACATAAATGATACTAGAGTTCAAAGTGCACTCACAATTACAACTAAAGGAATGAATAAGTTTACAACAAAAGTCAATTAGTTCAACAGTCCTGTTACACATGCCTAATACACAGACAGTAATCCATGTACCAACTGAAAATCCTATTTTAAAACACCCAAATAGCGGACATCTCTAAACTCGAGACAATGGACATCAGTAGTACCTGCATCAACCATACAAAAGCCACACCCCACACAAAAGCATGCATGCAATGAATCATCAAATGAAATCTAGCTAGATAAGTGTCTGCCAAAAATTGCATAAGTTAATCTAACTGATGTATTCTTGAGGTCCATATAGCTAGTCTATAAGTGCAAGGAACTTCCATGCCATAACCAGCTCCATAATTTACACAACTTCAGTAACTTGCACAAAACCTTTGTTGCATTTTCTCCTGAGGAAGTGTGATAGCATAGAGCTGATATTGTAAGAAACATGTATCAGTTTCCTTCATTACTGCCATGTGTTAACGTCCAACTGTCCTAAGATGGGTTACACTAGCATGAAAGCAACAATACAAAAGTGTTTTAACCAAGCTGGCATTCCTTTTGATATTACAGGCTATAGTTACTAAGCGATGATGAAATGGAGATGGGTTCACTCATTTCCCATGTTGTATGAACTCTGCAGCATTGTTTAGCAGCAGATGAGTATTTAATGGAAGATAACTCACTTCCTGTTTGTCAATATTAATGGTAATGACTGGGATGAGAACTGGCTAAGTAGGGGGCTGAAAGTGTTAACGAAGATGAAGATGATTTTGATGATGATATGCTACCACTAAAATACAAACATAAACAGACAGTAGAGTCTTTGGAGGATATTAAGATCTTTTTGGAACACCATGGTTGTTTAGAGCTAGCATCAAATGCTACATTCCTCCTCTTTGAACTGGCAACCTGCCATGCATCAACACTAAGCCAAAACAACACTTCACCAGTTCTTTCATTTACTCTTTGTTATGATTGCATTATTCATTGTTAAAGTGAATTCAACAGCATAACTCACCGATAAAGGACATATCCCAAATATTGGACAGGAAGTTATGCCCTGTTATTCAGAGAGTCTACTGTATTAGCTAAGTAGAAGTGGTAGTAGTTATAATTACAATAGCACAGAGTGTGAGTTAGAGAAGTGTGGTAAGTACAGGTACACTCTCTAAACCCTAATGTTGCTTAACATCACTCTCAAGAATTTCTATTATTCCAGCATTATTCCTGATGCCTATTAAAAGTTATAATGCCAGCATAATATGTTCCATAAGTCATTGTCTCAACTTCTTTTCTGAAATGGTAATTGAGAATTCTTTAGTAAAAAGTGACAGCAATGTAGTTTGTAGCTACCATGTGAAAATTGAGGGTTCTGATTTATAGTGTGTGGAAGCACTAATTTTTTTGACCAGGCACACCAACTTTTAACATAACTAGCTAGTTATGTGATAATTTTATAATAATTTTATGCTAGAGTTAATAATATAGACACAGTAGCAGTGGCTGATCCAAAAAATTCTTAAAGGGGGTGACTTTAAAAAATTTTTCAAGTGAAAACGCATGAATTTGTGGTTGCCATGCCCAACACTCAATAGAAGTTTGTGACAAACTTAAATTACTTCACCCTAGAAAATGACTATTATAATAGTTTTCTTGTTGCTGATACCACATATGAAAATTATGAATATCATTAAAATTAAGAGGGGGGGGGGGGGGGGGGGTGACATGTCACCCTATTCACACCCCTGGATCAGCCCCTGAGTAGATGTGTTTGTAGATGTACAAGCATTCTGGTTGAGAAATAGTAGAAACATTGGTACTAGCTAGTGTATTTCAGTTTGGAAATTTTGGCAAATAACTTATCATTTAGTTTCATATCCTTATCAGATGGGTTCCTTCTCACCTGAATGACCTGTCACCTCAGCCTCAAAATTATTGCTTGAATCCAGTGTGCCAATTCCCAGCAACACCAGAATCATAATAATATATCTGGGCCAACTCTTTCTACTTCTACAACTATTGTCTGTAGTTAGCTAGTAAAGTAAACTTCCTCTTGCTTGCTAACAAGCAAACTGTTCAACAATTTGACTAATGAGAAATAGACAGAAACGGGATGATCTGACACCTATAAGTTAGATAGCTAAAGTAAATGTTTATTGGTTAATAGTCATAACTATTGACTGTGTAATGTAAACTAAAGAGAAGGTATAAACAAAGACAATCCTCTTAATTAATTCTTACAATATCATCAAACAAAACTATAGCATGACTGTTTCATCTACATTACATCCTATCCCTAGCCCTTAAATCCATACATATGCATTACATCATTAACGATCCACTTCTACTTGTATGTACTCCCAAATATCCTCTACTATGGACTATGGAGCTACAGGTGGCAGTGATAATCATATTATTGATGTTATAAGCTGGCCACTTATAGCACACTTATAGCTTTACAAAGTAGCTAGCTCAGCCAGTTTATCTGGGAACTTTGGTGCATGCACAGATGGTGTACCAGGTTCTCCTCCCCATTATGAATAAAATATATATCAAGGAATGACCTCATAGGCTCATACTATCTATGCCCTGGTATTGTGGGTTGTGATAATATGGCCATGCAGGTCTATAGACCAAATGATACAACTACTATAATCTAAAGCAACCTGAATCTGGCCATGCAGTTGGTGGCAAAGTTTTTCTGTAACTTATCATTGCGTAGTTTTGTTACCTTATGCATTCTGAATTATTGAATTTCTCTGATGCGTCTTGGTTAGCTATTAACATTATTATTGTACTAGGACAATGTGTATCTATATCCTGCTGTTTCTGAGTGTTCTGTTGTCTATGGCCTCTGCTGTAGCTCCTGGGGATGAGCACTCATTCTGCACAGATAATGATTATGATATTATTCCTCCACAATATCCCTCCAATGCTAAGATATTAATGGATTCCTACAACTATATTGATTTATTACCACCTCATGAATGGGCTGTGTGGATGCAAGTGGACAATGATGACAATAACGTAGGAGGAGCTGGAACTACGGTATATAGAAATTATATAATTATAGGCTATGTGTTAATGTGGCATTATTTATAGTGGATGCAGGGTAGCAACAACCCTTGCAGACAGACTGTGAATGTGTGTGGATTCAATATTGGTCCTCAGGATAATTGGTTGATCACTCAGTATATTAACAGGACAGTCAATGGTAGTCGCCTACCTCAAGTTAGCGTGCAAGTGGAGTTTACACTACGTGGTTGTGATGACCTAAGATGCCAGAGAACCTTCTTACTTAATGCATTTGAGACAGATCGTGTGGACAATATTACAGCAGCCACTGTTAGTAATTATAGGTTAATAAGTAGGATAGCCCCAGCTGATGACTCTGGGCAGACTACACAAAATCAGACAAAGGAGCTCAACTTTCAGACAGATGCAGCTGGATTCTACCTTGCTATTACAGATGAAACCTCATGCTTTGCAGTAACTCGTGTCATTGTGTTCTATAACGTCTGTCCAGGAGAAACTAAAACACTTGTTGTTCGACCAGAAACCCTTGCTCCTCCAATTGACCGTCTTAGTACACCACGACAAGTAACAGCAGAGTGTGTAGCAGGAGCCAGTCCAGAGAATGGGGTAGCTGTCAAGCTAACTTGTGCACAGGGAGGAGTGTGGAGCTCAGTATCAGGTTCAGGTTGTCGCTGTAATCCAGGGTTAAGAGAGGATGAAAGTGGACAATCATGTTAGATCATGTGCATTATAGCAGTGATTATTACTATTATAATTTACAGGCTGTGTAACAGGTATGTACTTCTCAGTGGCCTTCCAGGAGTGTCGTGTGTGTCCTGAGAATAGTGAGGGGACTATGGCCGGGTTGTCAGAGTGTCCATGTGTGGAGGGTTATTATAGGTTATCAGGAGAGGAGGATTTTCCCTGCACTCGTGAGTTATATATAACCAGTGGATCTCACGTAGGTAGCTCTGTTTCTTAAGTTTTCTTTAAGTTTTCTTCTTGTCTTTGGAATATGAAGCCCGAAAATATGATCATAGAAACAAGTTTTGTTTGAAAGAATAGTGCAATATTCTGTAGAGTTAGTCTTATTTTCCCCCTATGTCAGAACCACCTTCAGAGCCAAGGAATGTTAGGATCATTTCAACTACAAGCACTAGCATCACTCTGACTTGGGATCCCCCTATTAGTCTGGGTGGCCGGAGTGACATCAGCTATATTCTCTGGTATCAAGAAGAGGGGAACGAGACGTTAGTGAACGGAGGCACTGTTACCACCACTACTGGGACTATCTCAGGTATTCAATAAGTGGCTAATAATTATTATAGCTATAGAAGTTATTCAGCTTGGGCACGGTCAGAAGCTAATTCATAGCAACAGTTGCCACGTACGTGGCCATATTGAGTGGCAAAAAGCATGGGTGGCATGGCCTGCTTGTATTTCACAACACTTTCTAAGGTGACTTACGTAGAGGTACGAGAGAAGTTGAAACTGATGGGAGGCATAGGAGACTCATACTTTCTCTGGTAGTGTATATGCCACTATTGGTGGTAGCTAATCCCAGCATCTTATGTCATTCACAGAGTCTATCAGCTACTCTTCTTAGACCATGGGTTGGAGTAAAGAAAGACAGGTGCATCGTTGTGGCACATTGTACATGTATGGCTGGGATAAGCGTGCTCACATGTTACTGGACTTTTGTTTACCTTAGAAGCAAACACTAGTTTTAGATGCCAGACATCCTGTACCTACATCACTTCATACCATCTTTTCAAGATGTGTCATATGAAGCAGTTGCTAATATATAATAACTTTTCAGTATCTAATTTAATGAACACTGTTAAGGTGGCAGTTACTCCACGGTTAATCCAGGAATGTATAATATACATCACTTTTAAAAATTCATTAAAAATGCTAAAATTGATATTTATACTATATATTTGATATCAAAATGATTTGTTTTTCTTGCTTCATCTAGTATCTAAGAGAAGGGCAAGCTATAAGGTAGCACAGAGTTACATTTAGATCTGTATGAACACTGAAAACTTACTATTTACAAAATTCAAGAAGAGTCCCGAAGAGTTCTATGAGTTCTGTATTATTGTCTACATAGACAATTTGCGGGACGGATGCATTTTCTCTTGAAACATTCCAAAACCAAGTAACAGCATTTTTAATCTATTTGCCCAACTTTAATTAATTTTTAAAAATTGAAATTTCATATCGGATGAATATTCATCCGTCCCTGCACCGGAGATAGTGTAGACAAGAAGTGGGGAAAAAATCACGGCTGTAGAGGCCGGCCTTCTTTAGATATTTTGTAAATAAGAGAAACTCGGATTCATTTTTACTAGCGAATTATGCTAGCCAACAAATTTAATTATCTGACAAAAGTCCAAGGTTATGTACACCACCTTCAAAAAAAATTAATATTAGTGAGGATAATGTTTGACAAATTAACACGAGCATTGTTTTCTAAGGGTAACCGCCACCTTAAACAACTGCAGTGAAACCATCCAATTCAGAAAAAATACTCATAGTTTCATCAATTTCATAAATTGATCAAACAGTGGTAGTGTTAGTTGGCTGTCTTTTGATTCCTGAAATGGCCAGTTTAAAAACAGCAGGTGAAGGTAATATTGAACCATAGATTTTGGTGCTACTTGTCTAGAAGGTGATCTCTGCTGCTTCCCCTAGTCTATTTCACTTTCTATTATGACTGATTAGTCAAATCAGGTTTTACATGGTAGCTAGCTAGTTACACCTGATCTAGGTTCATAATATATGGAACCTTTTTCAAAATCAGCTAGTTCTAAAGACAATGAGCAGTTGTAAACCTTGACTTGTTCTCTAATCTCTCTCTCAAACCTCACAGTACTATTTTCTAGCCTTCTTTTAGCTGGACTGGTTGTGTGAATGGATGTATAGTTAGTAGAGTGCTCTTCTCTCCTGAGATAAAGTGGGCACTGCATATTCTCCAGGTTGTCAGTTTTTCCTAATAACAGCAGCTCCTACTAACCAAGGGCACAGCATCTCTTCACCATAGTCTTTTACCACTCAAAATGGAGCCTGCACATAACTCCGCCCAATTATCACATCCCCTCTTTTAACTCACAATCTCTAGGTCTGAGAAGTGGTGTTCAGTATAGAGTCTTTGTCAGTGCAGTGAATGGAGTATCAGATCAAGTCATGTCCAATGCATCATTGAGCCGTGCCAGTTCTATTGCAGGTAATATAGTAGCTAAAGCTTCCATGCTTGCATGGAGATTACGCTATAAGTCTGAGGATAAGAAGTTACTTTATTGCCAGTTCACACAACATGTAGCTAGCAAGGGTAGAAAAATAGCTCAGTGAATGTTGACATAAATTATGAAAATAGCTAGCAATGGTCTACATTTCATATATAACTATATGAAATATTAAGTTAAAGCAATGTCCTGTATCTCCTTTTCCCCATACTCACAGGCTCAGGGTTTCGTAGTCGATTTTCCAAACATGCATAATATATTAGCTGTAGCTATGAGTTATGGTAGCACTGTCTGTTAGAGTAAAACTCCAGAACTCATAATACAGTTAGATTGCAGCATTAGTATAATTATATCATTGACGTTATGCTGATCACAGTAGTCTACCCAGTGAAATGGGTGAGGGAGAAGCTTTTCCCTCACCAGCTTCTCTCCTAAAAGTCCTTCAGATTCTTTCCAAATCTTTAAAGTGCTTAGATTAAAAGAGAAATGCCTTTTTACAACTCCTAGTGCATAAATTATACCAAAATTCATCTCAATATTTTCTGTAGGAGCATACCCCTAGACTCTCTCTTAAACGTATGCTGTATGGTTACAAATCAAGTCCAAGAGCATATTCCCCTTAATTTTGCCCGCCAAAATAAATTAGCTACTAGATAGAATTATGTGATGCTAGTTATAACTCACACATTAGCAAAAAAAAGTACAGAGTAAACCTCCTCTCCTGATGTCTGTAGTAACCTTGGACTCTCTAATCTTCCAGTCATTAAATTTTTCTCACTGAATTTTACTTGGATAGATTTTCAATTATTCCCTCAATCTTAGAGTTTTATTAGTTTTTGAATGAGCTTGATGCAAAATGCAATTCTATAAGGGTTAAGGAGTATCTTCACATGCAAACACACACACACACACAAACAAACAAATATACTATAGCTAGTGTTCTAATTATACTATAGCTAGTGTTCTAATTATACTATAGCTAGTGTTCTAATTATACTATAGCTAGTGTTCTAATTATACTATAGCTAGTGTTCTAATTATACTATAGCTGGTGTTCTAATTATACTATAGCTAGTGTTCTAATTATACTATAGTTAGTGTTCTAATTATACTATAGCTTTAATATGTAGCTAGCTACATGCTGCATTCATTCCCTCTGCAGCTGTTTCAGAATCTTCTAGTCAGCTGTCTGGAACTACTGTGATTATTTCAGTATTAGTGGTGTTAGTAGCAGTCACTATTACAATCATAGCACTGTTATCCATCACTGTTCTATACTTCAAAAGAAAGATGAAGAAGATGACTAATTCTGAAGACAGTATGTACTCCACTGTGAACAACAGCCATCAACAGAGTCACTCTCAAGAAATAGAGTTAACAAGAAATGTCACCTACTCCCATGGAGTGGAATTAAAGGATAACATTGCCTACCAACAATGTCCTGGTTCCAACCTGAATGATAATGCTGGTTATGAGAATACACAAAGTGAACCTAGAGCAAGTACACTGCAAAGTGAATCTGTGATTGATGATAATGGAGGCTATGAAGTAATAAATTAACAATATTGTGTAAACAATATTCTTCTATAGCTATATAACTACAAGTTGTCATTGTCATAGACTGACAAAGATCAGTAGTTATATAGATTAAGTTATAATCATTTTAGACAGCTACACTTTACTATTGTATCTCATAAAACTTTCTTGTGTGAAGCAGCTAACATGTGTATAATATTAACTTTTTAATTCTGTTCTAGTTAAGTCTGTGTCTAATGCTTTGTTATCAGGTTTTTGTAATATCTGTATTTCTGAGTGTATTTGTCAATGAAATTTGCCAAAAGTGATAAAAGCATTGCTGCTATGAACAAAAAAAAATTTCTATGCTCAGTTGTATGGAAATGGTCATTGATATTTGCAGTGCAGAGGTGTCTGGTAGAATTCACAAATCTCTCTCATAATAATTATAAGGAACATAATTCTTTTTGGCTCATTGGCTATATATTATTTTCATCAATGTGAATAGCTGAATTTTGTTGATGGTGATCTATAGAGGTTTGTTCCTGTCTATCATCTACAGCAAACTGCAAACTTCCATAATGAAATTTGTAGGAAATATGGAGATTAGAATAGCATTAGAGTGATAAGATGGCAGACCACACTAAACATGACTTTTGACCTATAATCAGCTAGTAAAAATGTCTTGAATTATAATCACTACTGCAGAAAATCACTAGTTATAATGCATGAGTATCTAGTTGAAAGTGCACATTATACATATCTAATAATAATAATAGCTAGCACCTTTTATTGATTGCTTCATGAAAAGTGGCCCCTCTGAATTCTTCCCACTGGACCTAGTGCTGCCAAACTACCCCCATAATTGCACATTGACTTTAAACATCGTGTGATAGGCTGTAATAATTTCTTGTGGTCTGTTACTATAAGTGAGAGTATAGATTTTCTATGTCCAATTTGATCTTCAACTGTCAAAGCTTTTGTTACTACATCATAGCCATACTAAACTAGCTTTGGTATTGGGCATTTCCTATGATGTCAATCTGCAATTTGCATCTAAGGATTTTTGGCAAGGTCTAAGTGAGAGGTTAGAAAAATGATTTCCTGGGAAAGTAGTAGAATAAACAGGACAAGTATCCTACCAAGTAGACTAGAGGTCAGAGGATTTGTCTGGAGAAGATGCTACTTAGGTGTGCTAAAGGCAGATACTATATACTGTCATTACACCACCAGAAGTCACTACTGAGTAATATCACAGTTACATCAATGAAAAATCCAGTAACCCCTCCTGTGGCTGTCAACTGTGGTCACAGAGACCAACTTGTCAAGTCAATTCTCCAAATAGACTCACCTATTATGAACCTGGACAGAGTGTATATTAGGGTGAAGGAAATGTATCAAACACTCCTGAACCTAATGACACATTTGGTACAGTTGCTGTGGTTTTGTGTGTCTCCTGTATGTTCGAATATAGCTACTTTAGCTAACCAATTTTGTCAGTCATCATCATCTCCAGAATAATAGCAATAAGCCTTAGTTCAACTGTTCTGTAGTAGCTACCTAAAGAAAAAAGTACCTACACCAGGATATTAATTCAAAATTGGCTACACAGGCATAATTTGGCTTCCTCGACATGTCCTGTGAGTAATGATACATTAGCAACTCACTGAACTGCTGTATAGTGGCTACATTAAATTAATTTACTAAAATGGGAGTCATAGCAGCATTTTTCACTGTTAAATTTGATGCTCATATTGCCAGAACCTAACATAGTGGCAGGAGTAATGCAACTAGAGCATGCTACATAATAGCCACTGGAGCCACAAAAAAGTGCTGGGTGATATAAATACTTACATCATGCATTACTATGGTAATAATAAATGTGAGTGTGGGACATCTTGCCTTTAAATGATCATTAATGGTGTCATTTCTATGATTAATAGGTCTCTACATACATGTATGTATTACTAAGTCAGTACCATGGGTAAATCTAGTGCATCAGAAGGGAATACTAACTCACTGAACTTTAGACTAGACTGTTAATACCGTCGGATCCCTGAATTCATCCACAATATGGAGGAGCATTGAGAGAAGATATTCTAAGCCCCTGAACTCCAGACTACTCTACCAATATCACCAATCTTTCCGAGTTCTTCTATAAGAAAACAAAGAGAACAGACTAACATTGGCTTGAGGTAATGAGTGATCTCGCATAGCCACAGCCTTTCCTAATTTCCCCCCACAAGGTAAGTGAGGTAAGAATAGTATTATGCTTCAAAGCTCTCTAGTGAGTGATATGGCTTTGTTGGATGAAAATAGTTAACACCCCACATGTACCTGATTAACCTTTTCACTTCCAAAAGTGTGTCCCACAACCAACATTATAAGCTGCTTTTTCCTGATCCCACCTCCCCCAAGAGGCAGATTCTGATTGCATACTGTTTACTTCTCGAGTCCCCAGTTCTCGAAGAGAAGACCTGTGGGCACTAGACAGAGTTCTGCAAGTGGTATGTGGGCCTGGGGGTGTGGCACGTGGGCCTGGGGGTGTGGCACGTGGGCCTGGGGGTGTGGTACGTGACCCTGGAGGTGTGGCATGGGTGGAGCGCAATTTAACATGCGCGCGCATATACCACTTTACCTCTAGGTCTGCTATTACTAGACAGAGATAGATTGTTGTGATCTCTTTATAAATAACCTCTGACTATATTTAAAAGGTAAGAATCAATCTAATGTAGGTTGTAACTGGGCACTTTATAGCTAGCTATTAATTTTAAAGCATTAGCTATCAATATGTATAGTTCTTATGCTTACCATGAACTATGCACTCTTCATATATAGCTGCTCACTGTAATACTTAAAATCTTGGACATAGCAAAACTTCTCTGAATAGATTCTCTAAAATGCTGACAATCTCTATAAGCACCAATTGATTTTCAATAGGAGCTAATGTAAACTTACTTCTCATGGTAGACATCTCTAAACTCCAAACATTTTCAGCTTTGTGAGGTTATGACTGTCAAATTAATGTGACCATTAGTATGCAGACTTTTTTATCCCATCCATACAGGATTTTGGTCCATACAAACAAACATAGGGACTTCAAGTCCATAGCCAGCACCTCTATTCACTTTGCCACCTATAATTTCTTTCTAGCTCTATCTTTTCTCAAAAACTGCAAAACTAAGTTATAAGGCACACCATCTCCCCTTCTATTTTGGAACAGAGACTGTGGTGTTTCTGTAATACCAGACTACAGTACCTTCTCATGAACATGCATTTTTATTATGATCACTAGCTACGTTAAATATTTATCAACAAATAAAGCATATGCTGATGTTAGCTATATAAAGAGGAAAGTACAATGTAATACTCTAAAGCTAAAAGGAAGTCATAGCTTATTTATTTTTTTGGACCTCTGATCTGCAAAGGACAATAGGGTAGGTCCCAGTAAACAGTTTTTCTCAGAGGAATCGGTAGTTAACTCTAAAAAATAAATAAGTACTATACTAATGATACATAGTACAGGAATGAAAGAGTAAACATAATATGGATGCAAGCAAGGTGATTAGTATATGACAAATCTCATGATACCTACATATCATGTCCATTTGAGTGCAGTATAAATTTGTACAATGCACAGCCTGATAGCTGAAAGTAGATACATGCTTATGACATTCTTCTTAGCTACATCATGCCATTATTGTAGGGTGTAAACCTCATGCTTATCTCGTAATCATGCATATGAGTGAAAAACAGTATGATTAGCTAAAAACACACTAGATGCAATACATTGGTATGTAGTCAGCAGTATGGATAAGTTTTGTGTGATTAACTATGTCATTTACTTCTCATAACAATAATATGTACTCAAACAAGTATAACTGCATAGATTTTAAAGAATGAGTCAACAGTTATTCTACAGAAATGTACTTTCTATGCATTAAAATACTTATACAAATTTGCTTGGTTCAGAGTAACTAATATCATTAATTTTCATACTATAGTTAAGAAAATCAAAACAAAAGTAGTTATCGTGCAATTTACCTCGACACAATACAAGGCCTTTAAGAACTAGACTGTCATTGAACATGTGCTACAGAATAATATGTAGGAGGACCCCTAAGTAAACAATGTCAGTGTGTCTGGTGGTTGATTTTAACTGTATCTGCTCTCTGGAGATAATTAGTTAAGTAGCTAGCCTTGATGGGATGGTAGCACAGCATAGAGTATATAGAGAGGTATGGTAAGTGTAGGTACATACTCCCTACACAATGTTGTTTCACTTGAAGGTGCATAGAGGGGTTTGGTGCTACTCCCCTTTAATAATACCCTAGCATTAGGCAAAGGAAAATGATCTTGAGTATGGGGACAGGTCAACTAGATTTGTGGTCAAGAGTGTTGCACAGATAGTCATGCTCCTATGTGTTTCAATGTTGGCATAAATTATTCCAAAACAATATTGAGTTTGTGATAGCTACAAAGTTAATATGAGATGTCCTTATGTGTATGCAATAACATATTGCTTTTAGTCTTGCCTAGGATCATCATAGATAATAACTATGCTAGGATGTAGTAAAACACATTGACTTTTCATAAAACTGAAAATGAGTGTTCCCTGGCAGCAGTGGTGATCAGCACTAATTTAGTGTTTGAATTGTGAATGTTTATCAGAATGTACAGCTGGTTGGCTCATGGCTTTAGGAAGCAAATTTTAAGTGGTAGGGCCCAGTTTGTTAAGCCACAATGCATCCATTTTCTGAGTTAGCAATTTCTATAAGAGAGATGTAAGATTATTTTACCACCTTGAAGTGGGGGGTAATTAAATTAAAAGTGGTGGGGCCATTGCCCCTTTGCCCACGACCTTCCTACAGCCTTATAATTAACCTAGGGAGTGAACCAAGTGCTATGGTATGGCCCTGTGGTTGAGATCTCTAATGTAAAATGTAAAAATTTTATGTAGAATAGGGGCACTGCCCCCACAGCTGCCAGAGAATGGGGACACTGCTGCCAGAGAATGGGGACAAATGCTCCCACTGGCCCCATGGTTCTGCTACCTATGTTTAGTTACATTATGGTGCTAAATTAATTGCACTAGACCTCACTTCTATCATTGACTGTCACTAGATTTCACTATAAATTTGCTCAGATAGTTTTTTGTTTATATTCTCAATAGCCAGCCTATAAAAATATCACCAAAATGCCTGGTTATGAATCTAAACATGTAACTGAAATGTCTCAGTCAAAACAAAGTACTCATAAACTTGCACAACAAGCTAACTTTCGACAGACTGACTAATGGCAAAAAGTAATCTGTGCTGTATAAAACTGTTATTATAGCTAGCTACCACACATAAATACATACATAATTGACCCAAGGGTACAAGGTTCAATCAGTTTGGTTACTACAGGAACTAGCTACCACTAAGATTTTTACCATGCAGGGTGTATGCTTCTCTTTCCTTCTCTTGCTGGGTTCATAACTGTCACAAGAGCTACTTTTAAAATTAGACTTATCTGCAGCTTTTTAAGCCAAAAGATGGATGAGGTCACAATGCAAAAAGTACACAAAAATGAATCTGTTATATTAGCTAGCACAAATCTCTCCCAACTGCTTTATTAGTGAGATGGACTTTGATGAACATTGAGTAAGTACAAACAGTAATGAGTAGTTAATGAAGTTCTCACTTCTCCATTCATATCCTCCTGTTTAGATATTCTGAGATGCCACTATGCTCCAATGTACACTAATTCTTTAAGCAAGCTTATACACTGGCTAACAATCATTCTGTAATTAAATTTTATTTTAGGACATACATGCAAGACAAGTGTTTTAGTTCAATGACTGAGAGTTTTGAAGTAACAGTTATCCCCCTCCCCCTCCTCCCCCCTTAGTGTCTGCTTTTCACTACTCTATAAACTATTGTCTGTCTACATATTAATGGCCTCCTGTCATATTGACGACAGCCCTAGGTTACTAGCTATAGAGCTACAGGTGGCAGTGATAAGGAAAGCTATAATGTTAGAAGGGTTTTTCGGATTGGCATGCTATAGCTACTGTGGTTGCAAGATATGAGGTGAAATCATCTCTAACATTGTCTTTAGACTTACCAGAAAAGTCTATGTGTAATGTCTGCACATGTGGTACCCATCACAATACGAATATCTCCAGTACACTGTAACAAGTAAGAATATCTTCAAGCACAGTCCTGTTCTCATGCAGATTCAATTATAGCACAATTACAGCACACTTATAGCAATACTAAACCTTACAAAGCAGCTAGGGATTCTCAGCCAGTTTATCTGGGAACTTTGGTGCATACACAGATAGTGTACCAGGTCTCCTTCCCATTATGAAAAAAATGTATATCAAGGAATGACCTCATACTATCTATGTCCTGGTATTGTGGGGTGTGATGGTTATTGTCATGCAGATCTATGGACCAAATGATACAGCTACTATAATCTCAAGCAACCTGAATCTGGCCATGTATATAGTTGGTGGCAAAGTTTTCTCTTAATCATTATGTAGTTTTGTTACCTAATGCATTCTGAATTCTGATGGTCTTGGTTAGCTATTATTATGCTGTTCTTAAGTGGAGCTCAATTATAAGGTGCTCACGCCGCCTAGAATTCACTTTAGTCTTTAGCACCGCCAAAAGCCCCCCACCCCTCCTAATACTGCTGTATCTCGTCGCTATACCACTTTGACTTCTTCCAATTTTACAAGGTGAGAATTAGCTAGTAGGCTTATTAAATCTAGGACTAGAGTGTAGATTGTACCTGGTCACAATTTAATTGTACTAAAAAAGCAGTAAACTTCACCCGAACAAATTAGCTAGTTCCAAATCAAAATAGGATTTGATGATTAACCTATGTGAGTTAAAACAGTATTATGTATAGTTCTTATGCTTACCATGAACCATGCACACTTTATAATTATGTTCAGCTGACCAAGTTAATAGACCACCTAGCTTGATAAAAACTTTCCACCAGCTCCTTCATCCTATCTATGTAGGTTTTTGGTCCATCCATAGTCAGCACCTCTTTTCACTTTACATCATATAGGCTTCAGCAAGCCAAGTCTAGCTCTAAAACTGTATAACTATAGGTGCTAAGTTCATTTCACCTTCTTTGAGAGCATGTTGATCCTTACTATTTCAGTACACAGTTGGTGTTTCTATAATGCCAGACTTCATTCTTATATTACTATGGTCACTACATTACCTAAATTTCTAGTAAGCTTGCAAAGAAAATATGTCGATGTTATGCAATGTGAGCTAATAGGTTAATAGGTCACAGCTATACATGTTTGGAGCATATTTTTCTGACCTCTGATAAAGGACAACCTCTCTACAAAGGACAATAGGGTGTTTCCCAAACATGTCCTTTCCCACCGTTTACGGGTATAGCTATAATACTACTCTTCCAAGAGTTGGTAGCCAACTCTCTTTGTTACATGTACTAATGATATTATAGTGTAGCTAATTATACCAAGAATGAAAGACTAAATTGCTCCATTATGCATTATAACGAAAGCAGAGAGATTAGTAATAAATCTAAGGATGCCTATGTATCCATATCAGTGGCATAAGTTCCTACAATGTACAGGCAGCAAATATCTGATAGATGAAAGTAGACACATGATTATGACTATTTTTAGTAGTTATAACAATGGTAAGTCTCATGCGTAATCATGCACATGAGTGAAAAACAGTATGATTAGCTAAAAACACACTAGATGCAATACATTGGTATGTATTCAGCAGTATGAATACAATAACTATGTCATCTACTTCTCATAAAAGCATGTATAACTACATAAGTGCTGATAAGGAATGAGAAAGTATAGTCAACAGTTATTCTACTGACATAGTAATAATTGTACTTTGTAAGCATTATAAAAGCATACTCACTCTGCTCATGGTGATTAGTTGAGAAAACTAAAGAAGCCTTTAAAAATAACGACATATACCTTGGCACACAATATAGGACAATTTAAAACATATCCTACCTAGAAATATTATAATAGCTAGCTAACTATGTAGAGGGATTCATATTCATTTGTGTGTGGTTTGTTTTAATTGAATATGAGGGAATTATTGAGACTACAGTAGACTCTCCATTAACGGACACTCCCAGTAGCAGACATGTGTAAACACGGAGGTTTTCTCTATTCAAAAATGTTTCTTACTGCACATGCTCAGTACAACACACATGATTCAAGAGTTTAAAGTGCACTCACAATGACAACCAAAGGAATAAGTTTACATAAACATCAATTAGTTTGACAGTCCTGTTACACATGCCTAATACACAGACAATAGTCCATGTACTAACTGAAAATCCTATTTTAAAACACCCAAATAGTGGACATCTCTAAACTCAAGACAACGGACAGTAGTACCTGCATCAACCATACAAAGTCTATCCTGAGTAAGTTAAGCCACACCCCACACAATAGTATCATAAAGCATGCATGCAATGAATCATCAAACGAAATCTACCTAGATAAGCGTCTGCCAATAATTGCACAAGTTTTTCTAACTGATGTATTCCTGAGGCCCATATATTCTATAAGCGCAAGGAACTTCATGCCATAACCAGTTTCATGATTTACACAACTTCCAGTAGCTAACTTGCACAAAACCTTTGTTGAATTCTCTCCTGAGGAAGTGTGATAGCATAGAGCTGATATTGTAAGAAGTTCACTCGTTTCCCATGTTGTATGAACTCTGCAGCATTGTTCAGCAGATGAGTATTTAATGGGAGATAACTCACTTCCTCTTTGTCGATATTATTAATGGCAATGACTTGTGATGAGAACTGGCTAAATAGTTTGACTTAGGGGCTGAAAGTGTTAATGAAGATGAGGATGATTTTGATGTTGATATGCTACTACTTCTACCTAAAATACAAGCATAAACAGACAGTGGAGTCTTTGGAAGATATTAAGATCTTTTTGGAACACCATTGGTTGTTTATAGCTAGCATCAAATGCTACATCCCTCCTCTTTGAACTGGCAACCTGCCATGCATCAACCCTAAGCCAAAACAACACTTCACCAGTTCTTTCATTGACTCTTTGTTATGATTGCATTATTGAAAATATACATTGTTAAAGTGAATTGGGGGTACAACAGCATAGCTCCCTGATAAAGGACATATCCCAAATATTGGACAGGAAGCTATGTCCCAAAGTGCCCCATTATTCAGAGAGTCTACTGTATTAGCTAAGTAGAAGTGGTATATAGTAGTTATAGCGCAGAGTGTGAGTTATAGAAGTGTGGTAAGTATAGGTACACACTCTCTAAACCCTAATGTTGCTTACAGTACACACACTCCAATGTTGTTTCCTTTATTACATGCACTTAGCTAATGTGTGTCCTAATGTAGCCCAGACTAAAACATCACTCTCAAGAATTTCCATAGTAGCTAGCTTGAACAGTTCTAGAATATTGCATTGTTTACCAAATGAGAAACCAAGCTACTAGAACTCACAGCTATGTAGTGTCAATAGCATCAAGTCAATTTGTTGAACAGAAGTTGCCATGTGGCATTTTGGAAAAAATTCCTGTATTTATACCTACTTTGAAATTCAATTTACTATTAATATTTTGTTAGAGAAGTATGGTAGCTAAATGTAAGTCTATAACTTCCTTTGTTATTCTTTCAACCAACCTAAGGGATTTGTTGAGACTACTAGCTAAGTGATAGAGAGGTGTGGTAGTGTAGGTGCTATCTTACCTGCACTGTGCAGAGTTGCAATACTGCTAACTGACTGCTTACGTGATATCTATCAATGCACGGGGCGTTCCTTGATGTCCAGTGCATGACTGTCATAGAACTCCGCCCCCACATGCAATATTAGTGACTTTGCTCACCCAAGCAATATTATGTCTGGCTTCTGCAAGACTGGAATATAGTTAACCCTTAAATCCACTGACTGCCACAAAGATCCTTATTCAAGTGGTGATCAGTCTGGATGCTAGTAGTCAGTCCTCATCCAGTGTGTCAGGACCTCCCCAGCTGTCTGTGCCATCTGTATCTTCGTCATCCTTGTGTGGTTCTAGTGTTGATGATCTTCTCATCTTACCAAAGCCTATGCACTTAAAGCTTATTAGGAAGACTGCATTGACTGAGACCACAAAAATTACCACACAGAGTCCTTTTCTTAAAAGACTTCATTAAAAGAAAGCAATATGAGAAGAATAACAAGCCAAAAACAGTAGCGGATCCAGGAGGGGGGGGAGGGGGGGCTTTGGGGGCTGAAGCCCCCCCCCCCCCCCCTCCAAGTTAGTTAATAATATGACTATCACTTAATTAATTAGCTGACTCGGGACTTGATCATTACTCAAGGCTAGATAGCTAGTTTGAGTGAGATAGCTCTGATTGATTATTCATTAATAAGTGATAGTCATAATCGTGTGTATGAAATCATAGTTTTTGATGTTACTGCAAGCTCAGGCTTGCAATGTTCCTATATAGTGTTAGTAGCACTGTGCTACTGTTGGGTTGTGGGTGGGTCATCTGTTAGTGTACTGAATAATGGTAGTTCTATATAAAAACAAGTCTTTGGACCACCATCTCTTATGCTTTCTGCACCGAATCTTGCTGACCTTTTAGTTCTGCTTCTAGGAGCAGGGGGTGCAAGTGCACTCCTATACTTTTTTATTGGACCCCTACAAATTTTTATTAGAAATAAAGTTCACTCAGGACATGCAATAACTAAACTTTCTGATGAGATTTTCAGTGTAAAATTTATACCAATGATAGATGTTGCTAAGAAAGGTGCAGTACACAAGGTAACATTCATTCAAACCATTTGTGAAGCCATGAATGAAACACCATCCTATTTTCAGAGGTACTTTTGAGACTCTATCTAGTTGTTCCTGGTTACTTCAGCCACTTTTGAAAGAACAATCCTTTTCAGTCCTTTTATCTAAGGTCCACAATGACTGAAATTCATCTCAACAACTGCTGACTTCTACATGTACACAAGGACATAACTGATGCAAGAGGACATTGCTAAAGAATTTGTCACTTGTAAAGTGGAGAGAAGCAAGCACTTTGACTCTTTTTAATATATCTAGCTAGTATCTTAAATAATTAAACTAGCTAATTTCATATTATTATACCCATGTCCAAAAATTCATGCACCCCCACTTTTTACTAGCTTCCTATCCCTCTGTTCTAGAGAAGCTTTCAGTGCCAGGTTCATTTCCTGTGCTGCTGCCAGTTGTACTAGAGTCCTCTCAAGCTTGTCCTTTTCTGACTGAAGCTGGCAATCTGCTGCTGCAAGTCACCAATGTCTGGGGCTCTGCAGACAACTGTGTTGTGCTGATCATCTTGTGCCATCTGGACAGCAGCACTAGTATCTGTTTCTTGTTGGCTATCTGCCATCTGGACAGCAGTGATATGGTGCTGGTCACCTGTCATCTGGTCTGCAACACTAATAAACCCTGTGTCATGCTGGTCATTCCTTGATGCAATGGCAGTAGCAACATCTCATTGCTTTGTGCACTTCTCAGCTCTTGACATGTAAGCCAAAGAAGAACCAGCCAAAAATTCAGACTAGTAGTAAAAAGTAGGCAACCCCCCACTCCTAACCCCCTGTAGAAACAAAGCTAAGGTCAGCAAGATTCAGGGGCAGAAAACATAAGAGATGATGATCCAAAGACTTGCATTTATATAGGACTACCAGCCTTCTCATTATTCAGTACACTATTTGAGCTTCTGAAGAGCTATACAAATAACCCACTGGAAGCCATTTAGATGTGTCATCCACCCATACAGCATCTGGTAGCTTGTAGGGATCCAAAGCTGCAAGGCAATGCGCCATGTCTTCCCTTACTAAGCCATGTATACACTGGATCTTGCAGATGTTGTGCCACCACAGGCAGCACATCGCATTAGTTTGACCACCAAAATGGCTGGATGGCAACAGTTGCTATGCTGGTCAATTAGTGCCTGTAGTGGTCTATATACATAGACACTAAATGATATTTATGAATATTATTAACTAACTTGGAGGGAAATATCATTAACTAACTTGGAGGGGCTTCAGTCCCCAAAGCCCCACCCCTGGATCCACCACTGGCTATTAAGCATTAGCCATCATTATGTACAGTAGTTCTTATGCTTACCATGAGCCATGCACACTTCATAGCTGCTCACTGTAATGGACATAGCAAAACTTCTCTGAATAGATTCTCTGCAATGCTGATAATCTCTATAAGCAGCAATTATTGATTTTCAATAGGAGCTAATGTAAACTTACTTCTCATGGTGGACACCTCTACTTCATAGTCAGCACTTCTATTCACTTACCTGTAATTTATCCTGTCTAGCTCCATCTCTTCTCAAAAACTGTGAAATAAGTTATAAGGCACACCATCTCCCCTTCTATTTCGGAACAGACTGTGGTGTTTGTGTAGCACAGACTATAATACCTCCCCACGAATATGCATTTTTATTATGATCACTACATTACTCTTGTGTAATATTAATTTTATCAACATGTGCTGATGTTAGCTACATAAAACAATGTGATACTATAGAGCTAATAATAGGAGGTCTTTTTTTTTTGACCTCTGATCTACAAAGGACAACGGGGTAGGTTCCCAAACATGTGTATATACTATAACAACAACCAGGATTTTTCCCAGAGGAATTGGTAGTTAACTCTGTGTCTAATACTGCATGATAAGAATAATTATAACATCATACCATTATTGTAGCTAAACCTCATGCTTTTCTCCTTATTCTAGTAATCATGCATATGAGTGAAGAACAGTATGATTAACTAAAAATACACTAGATGTAATACTTGGTATGTATTCAGCAGTATGGACCAGTTTTGTGTTGATAGTCATACAATAACTATGTCATCTACTTCTCATAACAATAATAATAATATTGTACTCAAACAAATATAACTACTGCATAGATGATTAATTTTAAGGAATGAGTCAATAGTTATTCTACAGATAATATGTACAGTACTTTCTATGCATTAAAATACTTATTGGCTCAGAGTGACTAACTAATTCTAATTTTGATATAGTTAAGAAAATCAAAGAAACCTTCAAAAGTAATAATATGACTACATGCAATTTACCTTGACACAATACAAGATCTTAAAGAACTAGACTGTTATTGAACATATCACATCTTGGAGGACCCCTAAGTAAACAATGTCAGTGTCTTGTGGTTGGTTTTAACTGAATCTGCTCTCTGGAGGCTATTAGTTAATAGTTAAGTAGCTAGCCTTGACGGGACAGTAGTAGTAATACCATTGAGTATCTAAAGAGGTATGGTAAGTGTAAGTACATACTCCCTACACTTCAATGTTGCTTTCCTGAAGGTGCACAGAGTGGTTTGGTGCTACTTTTCTAGCATAGGAAAAGGAAAATGATCTTGAGTATGGTCAACTAGATTTGCGTTGCATTCTTAGATAAGAACGCTCCTATGGTGTTTCAATGTTGGCATAAAATTAATGTGAATTTCCCAACAAAATATTGGTCTACAGAGTTTGTCTGATACAGAGATGGTCCGGATAAAAAGTTAATTTGAGATGTTCTATGTGTATGTAATAACATGATATTGTTTTTAGTCTTGCCTGGGATATAGTAAAACACAAAATATGTCTTGACTTGTCATAAAACTGAAAATGAGTGTTCACTGGCAGCAGTGGTGATCAAAATAGAGCAGCACTAATTTATTGTGAATGATTATCAGAATGTACAGCTGGCTTGTTAATTCATGGCTGTAGGAAGCAAATTTTGAGTGGTGGGGCCCCTGTCCTAGAGTTTAACAAGCCACACCCATTTCTGAGCTAGTAATTCTATAATTAAATGTAACTGAGAGATGTAAGATTATTTTACCACCTTGAAGTTGGGGGTGGGGGGGGAGATAATTAAAAGTAGTGGGGCCATTGTCCCTTGGCCCATGCCCTTCCTACTGCCTTGTAATTAACTTAGGGAGTGGACCAGGTGCCTACTATGGCCCTATGGTTGAGATATTAGATGTAAAATTTTTATGTAGAATAGAGGCACTGCACCCATAGGTGCCAGAGAATGGGGACAAATGCCCCCACTGGCCCTGTGGTTCTGCTACCTATGTTTAGTTACATCATGGTGCTAAATTAATTGCACTAGACCTCACTTCTATCATTGACTGTCACTAGATTTCACTATAAATTTACTCTATAGATGGATAGTTTTTTGTTTACATTCTCAATTATAGATAGCCAGTCTATAAAAATATCCTGGTCATGAATCTAAACATGTAACTGAAATGTCTCAGTTCACCAATAAATGTACTCATACACTTGCACTACAAGCTAACTTGTGACAGACTGACTAATGACAAAAAGTTATCTATGCTTGCAAGCTGTATAAAACTGTTATAGCTAGCTACCACACATAAATACACACAGTTAACATCTATACACAAGAGTACAAGGTTTGATTAGCTACCACTAAGATTTTTACCATGCACACTAAGATTTTTACCATGCAGAGTGTATGCTTCTATTTTTTGGTTCATAACTGTCCCAAAAGCTGCTTTTAAAATGCAGCTTTTTAAGCCAAAAGATGGATGAGGCCACAATGTAAAAAGTACACAAAAACTAAGTGAAAGGAAACTGTTATATTAGCACAAATCTCTCCCAACTGCTTTAGTGAGATGAACTTTGATGAACTTTGAGTAAGTATAGACAGTAATGAGTAGCTAATGAAGTTCTTACTTCTCCATTCATATCCTCCTGTTTAAATATTCTGAGATGCCACTATACTCCAATGTACACTCATTCTTTAAGCAAGCATATACACTGACTAATAGTCATCAAATTTTATTTTAGGACATAGCTATATACAAGACATGTGTTTTAGTGCAATGACTGAAAGTTTTGAGATTTTATGACATTATGGTGAAAGTAAGTAGTGAATCTATGCCAAAAATAGTGTATCTATACTTGTTCATGGAAAGAGAAACATTATTTTCATTACATTTCATCAATGTTTTTTCTTAGTAGCTATGTAATGAGGTACTTAAAACCATCAGTTATTCCCTACTCCTACCCCCTTAGTGTCTACTCTATAAAGTCTACATAAAGGCCTCCTGTCATATTCTAGGTTACTAGGCTACATGTGGCAGTGATAATCATATTGTGAATAGCTATAATGTTAGAAGGGTATTTCATTGGATGGGCTGGCTATAGCTAGCTTTTGTGGCTGCAAGATATGAGGTGAGGTCATCTCTACCATTGTCTTAAGACTTACCAGAAAATAATGTCTGCACATGTGGTACCCATCACGATAATATTTGAATTTTGTAAGCTATCTCCAGTACACTGTAACAAGTAAGAATGTCTTCGAGCACAGTCCTGTCCTCATGCAGATTCACTTATAGCACAATTATAGCACACTTATAGCAATACTAAACCTTACAAAGTAGCTAGGGATTCTCAACCAGTTTATCTGGAAAGTTTGGTGCATGCACAGATAGTGTACCATATTTCCTATATCAAGAAATGACCACATACTATCTGTACCCTGGTATTGTGGGGTGTGATGGTATTGTCATGCAGGTCTGTGGACCAAATGATACAGTTACTATAATCTCAAGCAACCTGAATCTGGCCATGTAGTTGGTGCCAAAGTTTTTCTATAACTTATCATTATGTGGTTTTGTTACCTTATGCATTCTGAATTATTGAATTTCTCTGATGGGTCTTGGTTAGCTATTAACATGATTATTGTACTGTTTTTGAATAGGACAATGTGTATCTATATCTTGCTGTTTCTGAGTGTACTGTTGTCTGTGGCCTCTGCTGTAACTCCTGGAGATGAGCACTCATTCTGCGATACAATAAACAATGACAATGAAATTACTCCTCCACAATATCCCTCCAATGCTAAGATATTAATGGACTCCTACAACTATATTGATTTATTACCACCTCATGAATTTGCTGTGTGGATGCAAGTGGACAATGATGACAATAATACAGGAGGAACTGGAACTACGGTATGTAGAAGTTATATTATTATAGGTTATGTGTTAATGTGGTATTATTCATAGTGGTTGCAGAACACTAACAACCCTTGCAGACAGAAAGTGAATGTGTGTGGATTCAGTATTGGTCCTCAGGATAATTGGTTGATCACTCAGTATATTAACAGGACAGTCAATGGTAGTCACCTGCCTCAAGTTAGCGTGCAAGTGGAGTTTACACTACGTGGTTGTGATGACCTAAGCTGCCAGAGAACCTTCTTACTTAATGCATTTGAGACAGATCCTGTGGACAATATTACAGCAGCCACTGTTAGTAATTATAGGTTAATAAGTAGGATAGCCCCAGCCGATGACTCTGGACAGACTATACAAAATCAGACAAAGGAGCTCAACTTTCAGACAGATGCAGATGGATTCTACCTTGCTATTACAGATGAAACCTCGTGCATTAGAATAACTCGTGTCATTGTGTTCTATAACGTCTGTCCTCGGGAAACTAAAACACTTGTTGTTCGACCAGAAACCCTTGCTCCTCCCATTGACCGTCTTAGCACACCACACCAAGTAACAGCAGAGTGTATAGCAGGAGCCAGTCCAGAGAATGGGGTAGCTGCCAAGCTAACTTGTGCACAGGGAGGAGTGTGGAGCTCAGTATCAGGTTCAGGTTGTCGCTGTAATCCAGGCTTAGGAGGCGATGAAAGTGGACAATCGTGCATCCTAAGTTAGATTATACATCATGTGCATTATAGCAGTGATTATTACTATTATAATTTACAGGGTGTGAAACAGGTATGTACTTCTCAGTGGTCTTTCAGGAGTGTCGTGTGTGTCCTGAGAATAGTGAGGGGACAATGGCCGGGTTGTCAGAGTGTTTATGTGTGGAGAGTTACTACAGATTATCCGGAGAGGAGGATCTTCCCTGCACTCGTGAGTCATAATGACTATATAATCAGTGGATGTCACTTAGATAGCTTTTGGATTATGTTACTCAATTTTTTTTTCTTGGCATATTATGATATGAAGCCTGAAAATATATTAGAAACAACTCAAATTCAATTTTGTTTATATGCTGGGTGCAATATTTTATCATGACATTTCTACAGAGGCTACTTGCCACATGAGCTTGATCTGGCTATACTGTTACCTAGCTATAAAGCATAAAAAATTATTATAATCCAATTTGTCGTCATGAAAAAAAATGGTTTAGGGATGAAAGTGTGCATTTAAGGGCATGGCTAAGTCAATTGGGATGATTCCATAATCACGGGAGGAAATCTGGTAGACTTATATGGTATGTTTATACTCTAGCCCAAAGTTTCTGCTGATTTAAATACTGAAGTTCATCAGTTTAGTTTGTAGGTGTGACATGTTGTTAGGTATAGGCCAGACCTGGGCGTTTTTAGGCCTGTAGGCCACATTCTGCCTGTAGTGACACACATGCATGCATACTCTGTATACATATTTTTTATTGAGGAAGCAAAAATTTGGCTTTGCCTTTAGAGGCAATAAAAAGGGTGTGTGGCATCCTGATCCTCTGAACCCACCCCTACCCTGGATCTATTATATATACCGTACCCTTTATTAATTTCAAATTATTAATACTCTGGCTACATATTTTTTTGCTAAAATAATTATTGTAGCTAGCTAGCTATTAGCAACAGTATCATACTAGCTAGCATCAAAAACTAGCTAGCAGAGCAATAATACAAGTCAGAAGCATGGTAGTCACTGGAAATAATTTTATCTAATGTATACAACTGTCTTAAATATTCAAGTTCATCATCACTGATAGATACAGATCTATCAACTTCAGGAACATGACCTTGCTCACTGTCTGGGATAGGCTCTGTTCAATCCACACCATAGTTCATCTAATAATAATAGAACATTACATGCATTCACAAAGGCTCATGCCAAGGCATCAAAATCTACATGCATGCAATGCTCTTTCACTAACAGTGTGTGCACTAATAAAGAAAGTCAGCTTCTTTCCTTAGCCTTGATTTATATAGGGTCCTAGAAACTCTGGTCACAAATGCATTAAACTAATGGTAGCTACATCATAGCTATTATAATACTTACATAGCCATCAGCCTGATTTCCATAAATTTCTACAGTGATCCTATGACCTGAATGGTAATATATGTAACATTCCCGGCATCCACAGTTGTAAACCACTGCTGAACTTATTGAGTGATGAGACCAACCATCCACAAAGTTAAATTAAGATATGGAATATAGCTATATGAAGTGTAAACACCAAAGGTGCAGTGGATTCTTACTATTTAATATCCCTATAACTTCATAATGGTAGAATAGATGATAATGAAGTACATCCAGTGAATAAATCTCACCAGAATCTTTCTATCCGTTGATTGTTAATGCTAATGTCAATGTTAAGTGATGCATCAGAACTTCACCCATTAGAGTTCATTACATTTATAAGATATGCATGGAGGCTTTGAAGTATAATTATATTATACGTAAGTGAATATAATATAGATAGTATGTTTAGTAGTAATCCAGATCCCTTCAAGAATTAGAAGACGACCATTACCATTAGTTAGATAGCTAATAGTGTTTTCGTGAATAGCTTAAATTCATTATAGTTAACTAATAGGCATAATTTTAGGTAGCTAAAAGGAATAATAGGCTGACAATACTGGCTCTTGTGCTCCTATTAGCCCATCTTACAGAATAGTGGTAGCAATCTACCAGTTATCTTAGATACGCCACATACAATTATTATCCATTATTTCTACTATTGTGTATGTTGTATGCTTTCTTTAGACAAATTATTTACATAGCTAATTAAAAATAATTTTATTGATTTCAGTACAAAATTTAATTTCATTTTGCAGAGAGTTAGGTATTCAAGCCAAACTTTATTATGATTGAAAATTTATTGAGTGCAAAATTCTTTCCATTGTGATTTAGCCAACAAGTACAAAATCCATGTTAAAAATAAATTGTAATATTCAAGAAAATTTTTAGACAGTTTAGCCTAAGTAGCTAGCTAACTAGCTATCTAGCTAACTGACCATAGCTAGAGGATGAAGAAAAGAGCAATAAAATTATTTTTCTGATCTCAAATGAAAATTAGCTATTCTCAATATAAAATTTAGAATGAAGAATACCTGAAATAATCCGCTAAAATTATAATGCGCACTGATGCAGAACGAATGTGCAGATCGAATGTGTAGATCGAATGTGCACTGGTGCAGAACGAATATGCAGAACGGGTGTGCAGCGGGACGTATGTGCAGAACGGAGGTGTAACAGACCCTTGTGCGGAACGAATGTGCTGAGCAATGCTGCAGAACGGATAACAATTTGCAGATCGATTTTTGACTCTAATCCCACGCCATAATTAGGAGGGGTTGGGGTTGGCGGGACTAAAAACTAAAGTGAATTCTAGGCGTGACCTGCGCTCCACTTAGTTATGCCACACACCCACATACACTGATCATGTCGTCTAGTGTCTACGTAACAGGTCTTCTCTATAACTTGATTCACTCTAATGTTTCTATTAGCTACATAAATGTAGTTAGTGTGGGCACCTTGCATTGCCTGTAGCTAATAGAAACAGGCTGGTGAGTAGTGACTAAGGCATGCATAGCTATAGTGGTTTTATGTCATAAGCTATAGCTACCACACAATAATAGTATTGAAGGTCATGACTTAGATTATACCGTATTTCCTGAAATTTTTGTTTATTAATAATTCATTTTTCAAATTTTCATGTTGTTTTAATTTCGGAAGAGCCTAGCAAGCTCAGCATGCTGCACTGTGCATCTCCAATTATTCAACTTTTTAAATTTCGTAATAAAAGTGACATCCAAAATTAAAACGACGACGAAAATTTCAGCAAATACGGTACATATGAAAACCCAAATTAACACTGGGAGCTAGCTAATTAGTCAGAGGTTATCATTATATTAATAGTTTGTGTGATTTGGCTTAGCATCACTTTATATTATGCAACTTTATTATATGTAATCTACATAAAACTAGCTACTAGTTAAGTACAAATTAATTTAATGTAGCCACTATACAGAAGTTCAGTGTGTTGTTAATGCACCTTTACTCACAGGACAAGTCAAATTATAACTACCTGTGTAGCCAATATTGTTTTAAAATCTTCTTCCTGATGTAAGTACTCCGTAGCTACTAGAGATCTAAGGCTTATTTAAAATCTTGAGATATGATAACTGACAAATTGGTTAAGTATATTTGAACATACAGGAAACACACAAAACCACAGCAACTGTACCAAATGTGTCATTAGGTTCATTAGTGTTCAATACACTACATTTCCTTCACCCTAATATACACTCCATCCAGGTTAATAATAGGTGAGTCTATTTGGAGAATTGACTTGGCAAGTTAGTCTCTGTGACCACAGTTGAATGAGCTACTGGATTTTTCATTGATGTAACTGTGATATTACTCAGTAGTAAGTTCTGGTAGAGTAATGACAGTAGTATCTGATTCTAGCACACCTAAGTAGCATCTCTGCATGTCTTCTAAAAATGAATCCTCTGACCTGGATACTTGTCCTGTTTGTTTTACTACTTCCCAGGAGACCATTTTTCTAGTCAATGATAATCTTGTCATCTGTTACTGTAAGTGAGAGTCTGTATCCAGTTTGAAGTAAAAGGTTCTTCAACTGTCAAAGCTTTTGTTACTAAGTCATAGCCATACTAAGCTATGTAGCTGGCTGTTCTTGGCATTAGGCATTTCCTATAATCTTTAAAAATTAATCTGCACTTTCAACTAGATACTCATGCAATTTTTGCATTAGCTATAACAAGTGATTTTCTGCAGTAGTTGATTACATAAGTCCTTTTTATCAGCTGATTATAGGTCAAAGGTCATGCATTTTACATAAATAGTGTAGTCTGTCATCTGGTTATTCTAATGCTACAGATTTCATTGTGGAAGTTTGCATTTTGTTGTAGATGATAATCAGGAACAACCTCTATAGACCAGCATGAATAAAATATTTAAAGTAATATGTGAATTTCTACCAGACACCTCTGCACTGCAAATATCAATGACCATTTCCATACATCAAGCAAACATAGAAATTCTATAGCTATTACTTTAAGATAAACTATTTTTGTTCATAGCAGCAATGCTTTTATTATTTTTGTTAGCAAATTTTATTGAATATTAGCTAAATACACTCAGAAAGACAACAAAGAATTAGATACAAACTTAACTAGAACAGAATTGTGGTAGACTCACTGTAACTGGCTAACAATAATTATATTATTTAACATGCATGTATATATAATTAACATTTTTGGGGCCATAGACTAGACTATTTAATCGTGTGTGTGTGTGTGTGTGTTGTTGTTCAGTTCATGTGATTTGCTATTTTCTAAAAAGTGCCTGTCACAACGCGTCCTGGGTTACCAGAAGAATAATTTACTATACATTGTAGCTACTTCACACAATTAGAGCTGATGCCCAATAGATATAGCTAATAGTTGAAGTGATAAGAGAGATATATGCAATAGTAAAGTGTAGCTACAATAATAGTGTCCAAAATTTAATACTAACTACTGCATCTTTGTCAGTCTGTGACAAATTGCCACAGACTGACAAAGATCAGTAGTTAGTTCTGACAATGAACTCTTGTAGTTAGCTATAATAAAAGTGTTTTCACAATAATATTGTTAGTTTATTACTTCATAGCCTCCATTATCATCAACCACAGATTCCCTTTGCAGTGTACTTGCTCTAGGTTCAATTTGTGTATTCTCATAACCAGCATTATCATTCAGGTCAGAACCAGGAATTTGTGTATTCTCATAACCAACATTATCATTCAGATCAGAACCAGGACATTGCTGGTAGGCAATGTTATCCTTTAATTCCATTCCATGGGAGGAGTAGGTGACATTTCTTGTTAACTCTATTTCTTGAGAGTGACTCTGTGGAGGACTGTTGTTCACAGTGGCATACATACTGTCTTCTGAATTAGTCATCTTCTTCATCTTTCTTTTGAAGTATAGAACAGTGATGGATAACAGTATTATGATTGTAATAGTGACTGCTACTAACACCACTAATACTGAAATAATCACAGTAGTTCCAGACAGCTGACTAGAAGATTCTGAAACAGATGCAGGGAGAATGAATGCAGCATGTAGCTAGCTACATTATAATTAGAATGGTTTGTTGTCCTTTTTGTTTTTGTTGTTTTGCTACATGCAAAATGCAATTCTATAAGGGTTAATTAAGGAGTATCTTCACACACATACACACACATAAACAAACAACTATAGCTAGTGTTATATACAAGAACAGGTAAAACCTCCTCTCCTGATGCTGTGTAGTAACCCTGGACTCTCTAATCTTCCAGTCATTAAACTCAAAAATATTATTTTTCTCACTTGGATAGATCTTCCTTCATTCCCTCAATCTTAGGGTTTTATTTGTATGAACTTATAGCTAGCATCGTAGTGTAAAAAATGTACAGAGGAGTCCAGCAAATTCGATAACTATTTTTGCTACTGTCCATAACTATACAACACTTCACACCTACAAACCAAACTGATGGACTTCAGTAATTAAATCGGCTTAACCATGAGGATAGACATGATGATAAAACCACTTCCAATTGACTTATGCACACTTTCATCCTTTAACCCTGTGATGTCCCCACTAATAACCTTGTGACAAGTAGCCTCTCTAGAAATGTTGTTATGTAGACTAACTGTACAGAATATTGCACCCGCATGTAAACAAAGTTGAGTTTAGTTGTTTCTATGATACATTTTCAGGCTAAGGACAAGAATGAAATTCTAAATAATTTCCTAGTTGTGGTTTTTACCAGTGCAAGGGAGGTCCTCCTCTCCTGTTGCTCTGTAGAAATCCTCTACACATGGACACTCTGACACTCCAGCCATTGAACTCATACTATTCTCAGGACACACACGACACTCCTGGAAGGCTACTGAGAAGTACATTCCCAATGGACACACTGCATGTTATCATAATATGTTAGACATGATTATACATTCTATTAACTTTGCTGCCAGGTGAAGCCTCATGCACATACATGTATGCATGTATTAATAATACTGGCCTGATTGAAGTTGGGACTCTCTAGTCCTCCCAAATTTTTTTGCAGTTTAGTATGATAACCATCCATAGATTATGAGTTGTAGATTGTATTTAGACTCTGCACTATAATAGAGAGCTCATAAAAGTCCATAGTTCAGATAGCTAGTTGGTCATTTCTTTGCTACTAAAATACTAATTTGTGTCACTTTTCTAACTAAGCCTGCAGGGCTGCCATAGTTTTTCAAATTACTGACATTTTCTCCTATTTCCTCTCTCTCAGGGTTTTCTTTATTTTTGGATTAACTTTATGGCTAGAATCACAGGATTCTACCTGGAGGGGGAGAGGGGGGCAAAGTTAATAGAAGTTTACACCTGAATTTTATTTGTGACAGCACAACACACAAAGTGTGTAATCTAGAAGAGGATCTGGTGGTTTCTTGTGAATTAGTGAAAAGGCATTTGAGTTGAAAGAGAAGCTGAAGACTTTTTGGTGGAGAAGCTGGAGATTTGGGAGAGAAGTTTCTCTCCCACCCGCTTAACAACTGTGATCAGCATAATATAATAATATGCCAATGATGTATTTATACTAATGCTGTAATCTAACTGTATCATGTGCTATAACTGTGCAATGAGTTCTGGTTTTGAGTTAGATTTGCTAACTGACCATGTTAGCTCTAAATCTGCTATCAAGTAGGCCTCCTATTCATAGCTATAGCTATTTGCATTTTGAGATATTTGGAAAATCGACTACACAATTTTGGCAACCCTGAGCCTGTGAGTGTGGGGGAAAAAGAGATACAGAACATTGCCTTTAGCATAATTGAATGTAGACTATTGCTAGCCATTCTCAAAACTTGTGTCATCAACATTCACTATGCTCTTTTCGCTCTTTTAAATATGTATCTTTGTATTTTGCATGAACTGACAATAGAGTAGCTTCTTATCCTGAGACTATAAATAATTATACTGTAGTCTCCCGTGCAAAGAATGAAAGCTTTACATATCACCTGCAATAGGACTGGAAAGACTCAATGATGTATTAGACGTGACTTGATCTGATACTCCATTCACTGCACTAACAAAGACTCTATACTGAACACCACTTCTCAGACCTAGAGATTATGTGTTAATTGCTGTAATATATAATTATTTAGTAATACCTGAGATAGTCCCCATGGTGGTGCTGCCATCAGTACTTCCTCCATTCACTAACATCTCATTTTCCTCTTCTTGATACCAGAGAATATATATGAGGTCACTCCGGCCACCCAGACTAGCAGGGGGATCCCAAGTCAGAGTGATGCTAGAGCTTGTAGTTGAAATGATCCTGACATTCCTTGGCTCTGAAGGTGGTTCTGACATAGGGCAGAAAATAAGAACTTACTAAGTATGATAGACTCTTAGTAACTGAAGTCAGCAGTAACTGGATAACTAACAATAATTAATATAGCGGTAAGAACTCAATTATCACCCCGACTTTGCCCCTTTTGACTTAGCGGTTTTGTTCTAGGTTATTCAAGACAACTCCAATCTGTGATAGGTGCTTCTGCTACATAACTGATGCCAAGCTGATTTGCTGTCCCAAAAAACCAGCGTACTATAAGCAGCTAAGTTGAAGTCAACAGCAACTCGATTATCGCAGTAGCTACTTAATTACCACGTCGCTATTGACATTAAATACTACTATTATCACCTGTCGATATTCAAGCTTGGATTAGATCATCATGGCAATAACAATAAACTAGAACTAGACAATTATATGATGCTGTTCATTATATCCATGACCCTTTACCATGAAAATTTTATTCAATTCTTATGTATAGAAAAAAAGATATTTTGAATAATATTTTTGATAAGTCAACACAATGGGCACAATCCACCTTCAGGGCTTGAATCCTCATAATCTACACAGTCTTCGTGGATCCACCTGCCACATCTGCACTGTAACCATTCTCTATCAGTTCCAGCATCGTCCTCATAACTCCCAAAGCAGACACAGCACACATCCGTAAATATCAACATTACTTCGTTTCTTCTTAGGAGTCCGCTCTCTCTACCACTTGCCTTTCTTTTGTTCCCAGCTCTAGTTTGCTTCCTTTCACTTACTTTTCTTGCTGCTCCTTTAGCTGCTGCCTTTGCTGCTTGTCTAGCTATCTTTTCAGCCTCTTTAGCTGCCTTCGCTGCTTCCCTTTCAGCTTTCTTCCTGGCTATTTCTTCAACCTTCTTCTTTCTTGCTTCTTCTCTCAATCTCTTCTTTCCAATCTCTCTTCATGACGTTTAGCTTTTCCTTCAGCTTCCTCTTGCTTCATTCTTTCTTTATCCTTCAAAATCTTCAAACACTCATCACATGTAAATTCCCTGTTTTCTTTGGTTTTTCTGATGAAAAAACTGGGAAATTTGACAAGGGGGAGGTTTCCTTTGCCAGTGTACTGTTACCAGAACTGGAGGAACCACTACCAACAGGGGTCATACCACATGAGGTTGCTGTAGGGGTGGAGGCATCATTGCTGGGACAACTGGATGTGGATAGACCTGTGGTCGGAGGAGTGGTGGTAGCATTATTGGGATGGCTGGAGGAGGCAGACGGAGGGGTGGAGGCAGCATTGTTGAGACAGCTGGAGGAGACAGATGGACCTGTGGTCGGAGGAGTGGTGGTAGCATTATTGGGATGGCTGGAGGAGGCAGACGGAGGGGTGGAGGCAGCATTGTTGAGACAGCTGGAGGAGGCAGATAGACCTGTGGTCGGAGGGGTGGAAGCAGCATTGTTGGGACGGCTGGAGGAGGCAGATGGACCTGTGGTCGGAGGGGTGGAAGCAGCATTGTTGGGACGGCTGGAGGAGGCAGATAGACCTGTGGTCGGAGGGGTGGAAGCAGCATTGTTGGGACGGCTGGAGGAGGCAGATGGACCTGTGGTCGGAGGGGTGGAAGCAGCATTGTTGGGATGGCTGGAGGAGGCAGATGGACCTGTGGTCGGAGGGGTGGAAGCAGCATTGTTGGAACGGCTGGAGGAGGCAGATGGACCTGTGGTCGGAGGGGTGGAAGCAGCATTGTTGGAACGGCTGGAGGAAGCAGATGGACCTGTGGTCGGAGGGGTGGAAGCAGCATTGTTGGGATGGCTGGAGGAGGCAGATGGACCTGTGGTCAGAGGGGTGAAGTCAGCATTGCTGGAATGAATAGAAGAGGTGGAAGGACCTGTGGTCAGAGGGGTGGAGGCAGCATTGTTGGGATGGTTGGAGGAGGCAGATGGACCTGTGGTCGAAGGGGTAAAGCCAGAATGAACTACATAGGAGGTTCCATCAGAAATGTTCAGTGGATTATCCTCACATGAATCAAAGCTTGAATTGGGCTCAGAAAAAAGAGGGCTCACTGTCGGGAACCATAGCAACTTCAGCATCAGGATGATTCAGTTTTAACCAAGATTCATACCTTGCATCTGGCAAGTCATAATTCTCTTCAAACCTCCAGGTGAATAACCATTGCATCCAAGTCAAAATCACTGTCAGAGCTGGATTCTTCAAAATTTAAACCACATTCTTCAACGTTGCCACCTTGCTTATTATCTACACCACTTTCTCCATCACATTCTAACATTAGGGATGAATGGGTTGTTGGGGGGGGGAGGGGGGGGGGATCGAGGAGGAGATAATATTAATGAAATATCTGTTGTTGGTTACAAAAATTAATACCCACCTGCTGAATCAGAAGATGGTTGTATGGCTGCTGGATTAAAAGGGAAAACTCCTGTTTTCTTAAATCCATTACAAATGTTAGAAGGGATGATAGATGTAAGCCATGCCATCTTAAAGACTGAACAGAAATTTTGACAAGTCCAGGATTATTCCGATAAAACTTGTGGCACTCTTGTCGCCATCATGACTTCAAGGCACCAAAAAAGCTCACATCAAGGGGTTGACACTCATGTGTAGTATGTGGGAGCAGACAAAAAAATTATTACACCTTTTTTCCTTGCATATTCAATACAAGTTGGTTCAAAATTCGAGCTGTGGCCATCCAACAAAAGCAAAAGAGGCCTATGTGGTGTTGCATTGGAAAGAAAGTGCTCATCCAACCAATGGTGGAATAATTCCTGATCAATCCACCCATTGTCACATACAGCATACCAGGCACTTCATCTGCACACCACCGAGGGTTAATCTGTTTTGCTGCAAATATGATGAAAGGTGGTAAACTCTGTCCAGTTGCACTGCCACACCCAATAACTGTAATCTGTGACTTCGTTCCAGAAGTCCTTTACCATACTTTCTTCTGACCTTCCTTGCTATGACCTTTGGTGGCCGTGGCTCAAGAGGAACACCCGTTTCATCCATATTATATATGGCCTCAGGATGAGCATAGAAATCATACTTGTCGAACTCAGTCTTGAGCAAACCAAAGTAGTGATCTAGGTTACGTTTGCTGAGAGAATCCATTCGAACATTCATTTGCTGTTGCATCGCCTGAATGAAGACTTAGCTGAGGATTTCTTCGTAAAAAGTTTGTCCACCACCCATTGCTTAAAATAAATTCTTCTGGCATGTTTTGTTCTTTAGCAAGTATGACTCAACAATACACTTGACATCTTGACTTTCCGTAGCCAATGTTAGAACATTCCAATAGAAAGGAGGCAAGTTCACTTTCTTCATCTTTGGAAAGATAAGGCCTGGGGGGCCAGGATTAGTTCCATGAATAACTTTACAATTGAAGTGGTCCCTCAGTGTGGACAGAGGCACTCCATGCCTCTCAGCAGCTGCAGTCCGTGACATTCCTCCTTCTATAGACTTAATGGCACCCAGCATCTGTTCATTACTATAACTGGGTGCTTGGGAGTTTCACTCATTCTTTTGGCAAGAGTAGACTTTATTTTCACACGGCGAAAGCCTCGATTCTTCTTATTTGGCATCCCTACAGAACAAGTAAACGGAGGCTAAACTAGCTAAAAAAGTCTAGATAAGTAGCTAAAACTTACTCAACTTGACAAGCTCTGAAGATTTGCAAGCGACTACAAAGTTAATAAACGGTATTTCGCTGCACTTACTCCGTGTTAGGGCTGCTTAATAAACGGAATTATTTACACTTACTCTGTGGGCGATAATTGAGAATGGGCAATAATTGAGGAATTACGCTAATATTATGTATTTTATTTTATGGTTAAACATCATTCATAGGCTAAGTGTAAAAAGTGTATAGTTGGAACATGTGCTAGGTTACCACATGTGGCCCACTGGCATTAAAATGCCCAGGTCTGGTCTATACCTATGTAACTACACAACACTTCACACTTACAAACTAAACTGATAAACTTGTATTTAAATCAGCAGAATCTTGAGGCTATGGTATAAACACACCATTAGCTAAGTCTATAAGATTTCCTCCCATGATGATAGAACCACCCCCAATTGACTTAACCACACCCTTAAATGTACACTTTCATCCCTTAACCCTGACCCCACCTGTGATGTACCCACCTATAACCATTCTTCGTGACCATTGATTGAATCGTTCAGGCTTCATATGACAAAAACAAAAAGAAAACTAACAATCCAAAAGCTACCTAGGTGAGATCCACTGAATATATATAATCACTATGACTCACGAGTACAGAGAAGATCCTCCTCTCCGGATAATCTGTAGTAACCCTCCACACATGGACACTCTGACAACCCGGCCATAGTCCCCTCACTATTCTCAGGACACACACGACACTCCTGTAAGGCCACTGAGAAGTACATACCTGTTCCACACCCTGTAAATTATAATAGTAATAATCACTGCTATAATACACATGATGTATAATCTAACTTGGGATGCATGATTGTCCACTTTCATCTCCTCTTAACCCTTGATCACAGCGACAACCTGAACCTGATACTGAGCTCCACACTCCTCCCTGTGAACAAGTTAGCTTGGCAGCTACCCCATTCTCTGGACTGGCTCCTGCTACACACTCTGCTGTTACTTGGCGTGGTGTGCTGAGACGGTCAATGGGGGGAGCAAGGGTTTCTGGTCGAACAACAAGTGTTTTAGTTTCTCCAGGACAGATGTTATAGAACACAATGACACGAGTTATTGCAATGCACGAGGTTTCATCTGTAATAGCAAGGTAGAATCCAGCTGCATCTGTCTGAAAGTTGAGCTCCTTTGTCTGGTTTTGTGTAGTCTGCCCAGAGTCATCAGCTGGGGCTATCCTACTTATTAACCTATAATTACTAACAGTGGCTGCTGTAATATTGTCCACAGGATCTGTCTCAAATGCATTAAGTAAGTAGGTTCTCAGGCACTGTAGGTTATCACAACCACGTATTACAAACTCTACTTGCACACTAACTTGAGGCAGGTGACTACCATTGACTGTCCTGTTAATATACTGAGTAATCAACCAATTATCCTGAGGACCAACATTGAATCCACACACATTCACAGTCTGTCTGCAAGGGTTGTTGCTACCCTGCATCCACTATGAATAATATCACATTAACACACAGTCTATAATTATATAACTTCTACATACCATAGTTCCAGTTCCTCCTGCATTATTGTTATCATTGTCCACTTGCATCCACACAGCAAATTCATTAGGTGGTAATAAATCAATATAGTTGTAGGAATCCATTAATATCTTAGCATTGGAGGGAAATTGTGGAGGAGTAATTTCATTGTTATTGATTAATGTATCAGTGCAGAATGAGTGCTCATCCCCAGGAGCTACAGCAGAGGCCATAGACAACAGAACACTCAGAAACAGCAGGATATAGATACACATTGTCCTTGTACAATAATAATGTTAATAGCTAACCAAGACGCATCAGAGAAATTCAATAATTCAGAATGCATAAGGTAGCAAAACTACATAATGATAAGTTACAGAAAAACTTTGCCACCAACTGCATGGCCAGATTCAGGTTGCTTTAGATTGTAGTAGTTGTATCATTTGGTCTATAGACCTGCATGGCCATATTATCACAACCCACAATACCAGGGCATGGATAGTATGAGCCTATGAGGTCATTCCTTGATATATATTAAAATGGGGAGGAGAACCTGGTACACCATCTGTGCATGCACCAAAGTTCCCAGATAAACTGGCTGAGCTAGCTACTTTGTAAAGCTATAAGTGTGCTATAAGTGGCCAGCCTATAACATCAATAATATGATTATCACTGCCACCTGTAGCTCCATAGTCCATAGTAGAGGATATTTGGGAGTACATACAAGTAGAAGTGGATCGTTAATGATGTAATGCATATGTATGGATTTAAGGGCTAGGGCTAGGGATAGGATGTAATGCAGATGAAACAGTCATGCTATAGTTTTGTTTGATGATATTGTAAGAATTAATTAAGAGGATTGTCTCTGTTTATACCTTGTCTTTAGTTTACATTACACAGTCAATAGTTATGACTATTAACCAATAAACATTTACTAGCTATCTAAACTTATAGGTGTCAGATCATCCCGTTTCTGTCTATTTCTCATTAGTCAAATTGTTGAACAGTTTGCTTGTTAGCAAGCAAGAGGAAGTTTGCTTTACTAGCTAACTACAGACAATAGTTGTAGAAGTAGAAAGAGTTGGCCCAGATATATTATTATGATTCTGGTGTTGCTGGGAATTGGCACACTGGATTCAAGCAATAATTTTGAGGCTGAGGTGATTCAGGTGAGAAGGAACCCATCTGATAAGGATGTGAAACTAAATGATAAGTTATTTGCCAAAATTTCTAAACTGGAATACACTAGCTAGTACCAATGTTTCTACTGTTTCTCAACCAGAATGCTTCAAACACATCTACTCAGGGGCTGATCCAGGGGTGTGAATAGGGTGACATGTCACCCCCCCCCCCCCCCCCCCCCCCTCTTAATTTTAATGATATTCATAATTTTCATATGTGGTATCAGCAACAAGAAAACTATTATAATAGTCATTTTCTAGGGTGAAGTTGTTTAAGTTTGTCACAAACTTCTTGAATATCAATTGAGTGTTGGGCATGGCAACCACAAATTCATGCTTTTTCGCTTGAAAAAATTTAAAGTCAGAATTTTCTGGATCAGCCACTGCTACTGTGTCTATATTACTAACTCTAGCATAAAATTATTATCACATAGCTAGCTAGTTATGTTAAAAGTAGGTGTGCCTGGTCAAAAAAATTAGTGCTTCCACACACTATAAATCAGAACCCTCAATTTTCACATGGTAGCTACAAACTACATTGCTGTCACTTTTTACTAAAGAATTACCATTTCAGAAAAGAAGTTGAGACAATGACTTATGGAACATATTATGCTGGCATTATAATTTTAATAGGCATCAAGAATAATGCTGGAATAGCTAATAGGTTAAATTTTGGGAATAATACGCAAAGATCTTCATGATTCTAAATTGTGCCCATTCAGCATGGCTTGTTTTAGTGCTGAATCTCCTGATCCACCATTAACTACTAGTAGTAGCATGGATATGGGCCTAGCCAGGGTGGTATATCTTGTGAGGTAGACAATGAAACAAGGCAAGATAGCAGCTAGTGTAATACAAATTTGAAAGTGTTTAAGTCCTTTCTACCCTCACATGATAAGTTTTACAAAGGCCCTCTGCTTGATTAACTTCGCATTTTAGGGAAGGTAAGCAGAGGGCCTGGGAACGAGACTAGATTAGGAGCTATAACCCACACCTACCCTACCATACCTCTCTATCACTTAGCTAGTAGCTAGTCTCAACAAATCCCTTAGGTTGGTTGAAAGAATAACAAAGGAAAGTTATAACTTTCCTTTGTAAGTCCATATATATATGGACTTACACTTACCATACCTCTCTAACATACATGCAAATTAATTATGACTCAATAGTAAGTTGAATTTCAAAGCAGGCATAGGTATTTTCTCAAAATGCCACATGGTAACTTCTGTTCAACAAATTGGCTTAATACTATATTGACACTACTTAGCTGTGAGTTCTGGTAGCTTGGTTTCTCATTTGGTAAGCAATGCAATACTCTAGAACTATTCAAGCTAGCTACCATAGAAATTCTTGAGAGTGATGTTTTGTTCTGGGCCACATTAGGACACACATTAGCTAATGTATGTAATAAAGCAAACAACACTGGAGTGTGTGTACTGTAAGCAACATTAGGGTTTAGAGAGTATGTACCTATACTTACAACACTTCTCTAATTCACACTCTGTGCTATTGTTTTGTAATTATAACTACTACCACTTCTACTTAGCTAATACAGTAGACTCTCTGAATAACAGGGCATAACTTCCTGTCCAATATTTGGGATATGTCCTTTATCGGGGAGTTATGCTGTTGTACCCCCAATTCACTTTAACAATGAATAATGCAATTATAACAAAGAGTAAATGAAAGAACTGGTGAAGTGTTGTTTTGGCTTAGTGTTGATGCATGGCAGGTTGCCAGTTCAGAGAGGAAGGTTGTAGCATTTGATGCTAGCTCTAAACCACCATGGTGTTCCAAAAAGATCTTATTATCCTCCAAAGACTCCACTGTCTGTTTATGTTTGTATTTTAGCTAGAAGTGGTAGCATATCAACATCAAAATCGTCCTCATCTTCATTAACACTTTCAGCCCCCTAAGTCAAACTATATAGCCAGTTCTCATCACAAGTCATTGCCATTAATATTGACAAAGAGGAAGTGAGTTATCTTCCATTAAATACTCATCTGCTGCTGAACAATGCTGCAGAGTTCATGCAACATGGGAAATGAGTGAACCTATCTCCATTTCATCATCACTTAGTAACATATCAAAAGGAATGCCAGCTTAGTTAAAACACTTTTGTATTGTTGCTTTCATGCTAGTGTAACCCATCTTAGGACAGTTGGACGTTAAGACATGGCAGTAGTGAGGAAACTGATACATGTTCCTTACAATTATATCAGCTCTATGCTATCACACTTCCTCAGGAGAAAATGCAACAAAGGTTTTGTGCAAGTTACTGGAAGTTGTGTAAATTATGGAGCTGGTTATGGCATGGAAGTTCCTTGCACTTATAGAATATATGGGCCTCAGGGATACATCAGAAGAACTTGTGCAATTTTTGGCAGACGCTTCTAGCTAGATTTCATTTGATGATTCATTGCATGCATGCTTTATGGCTTAAATTACTCGGGATAGATTTTGTATGGTTGATGCAGGTACTACTGTCCGTTGTCTTGAGTTTAGAGATGTCCGCTATTTGGGTGTTTAAAAATAGGATTTTCAGTTAGTACATGGACTATTGTCTGTGTATTAGGCATGTGTAACAGGACTGTCAAACTAATTGACTTTTGTGGTAAACTTATTCATTCCTTTGGTTGTCATTGTGAGTGCACTTTGAACTCTAGTATCATTTATGTGTGTTGTACTGAGCATGTGCAGTAAGAAACATTTTTAGAATAGAGAAAACCTCCGTGTTTACACATGTCTGCTATTGGGAGTGTCCGTTAATGGAGAGTCTACTGCAGTAATAATTCCCTCATATTCAATCAAACCACACAAAATGAATATGAATCCCTCTACATAGTTAGCTAGCTATTATAATATTTCTAGGTAGGATATGTTTTAAATTGTCCTATATTGTGTGTCAAGGTATATTACTTAATGTTGTTATTTTTAAAGGCTTCTTTAGTTTTCTCAACTAATCACCATGAGCAGAGAGAATTTGGTAAGTATGCCTTACAAAGTACAATTATTACTATGTCAGTAGAATAACTGTTGACTATCTTTCTCATTCCTTATCAGCACTTATGTAGTTATACATGCTTTTATGAGAAGTAGATGACATAGTTGTTGTATGACTACTGGTTCGAGTACATACCAATGTATTGCATCTAGTGTGCTTTTAGCTAATCATACTGTTTTTCACTCATGTGCATGATTACGCATGAGACTTACCATTGTTATAACTACTAAAAATAGTCATAATCATGTGTCTACTTTCATCTATCAGATATTTGCTGCCTGTACATTGTAGGAACTTATGCCACTGATATGGATACATAGGCATCCTTAGATTTATTACTAATCTCTCTGCTTTCGTTATAATGCATAATGGAGCAATTTAGTCTTTCATTCTTGGTATAATTAGCTACACTATATCATTAGTACATGTAACATGTAGAGAGTTGGCTATCAACTCTTGGAAGAGTAGTATTATAGCTATACCCGTAAACCAAGGACATGTTTGGGAAACACCCTATTGTCCTTTGTAGAGAGGTTGTCCTTTATCAGAGGTCAGAAAAATATGCTCCAAACATGTATAGCTGTGACCTATTAACCTATTAGCTCACATTGCATAACATCTACATATTTTCTTTGCAAGCTTACTAGAAATTTAGGTAATGTAGTGACCATAGTAATATAAGAATGAAGTCTGGCATTATAGAAACACCAACTGTGTACTGAAATAGTAAGGATCAACATGCTCTCAAAGAAGGTGAAATGAACTTAGTACCTATAGTTATACAGTTTTAGAGCTAGACTGGGCTTGCTGAAGCCTAAATGATGTAAAGTGAAAAGAGGTGCTGACTATGGATGGACCAAAAGCCTACATAGATAGGATGAAGGAGCTGGTGGAAAGTTTTTATCAAGCTAGGTGGTCTATATTAACTTGGTCAGCTGAACATAATTATAAAGTGTGCATGGTTCATGGTAAGCATAAGAACTAGACATAATACTGTTTTAACTCACATAGGTTAATCATCAAATCCTATTTTGATTTGGAACTAGCTAATTTGTTCGGGTGAAGTTTACTGCTTTTGTAGTACAATTGTGACCAGGTACAATCTACACTCTAGTCCTAGATTTAATAAGCCTACTAGCTAATTCTCACCTTGTAAAATTGGAAGAAGTCAAAGTGGTATAGCGACGAGATACAGCAGTATTAGGAGGGGTGGGGGGCTTTTGGCGGTGCTAAAGACTAAAGTGAATTCTAGGCGGCGTGAGCACCTTATAATTGAGCTCCACTTAAGTTATGCCACACACCCACATACGGCACCGCCCAAAAGTTTGAAATTTTTAATGGTATAACATAAAAGCAGGATAACAAAACAGCTCAGGCCTCACTGATGCAGTAAATGAGAGTAAAGTGTCAGAAAAAAAGTTTGATATAATCATCTGAATTCATCCTTTAGTTTGAAAGTGATGTTGAAGATGTTTCAGTACAGAATCCACTATTGAATAGCCTATCCTTGTGTAGTGCATGTTATTATTTGAAATTAAATTTGCTCTCTTACACCTCTTGGATTTTGAAGAAAATTTTTGCTCCCACACCCTCCCCCTTGAGCCAAATTGTCTTACCTTATTGCCCCCCACCCCCCAGTTTTAAAAAGTTGTCTACACCCCTGACAAAGACTAGTTAGTAATGAAGAGTTCAAAGTTTGACACACTTTTGGGAGTGAAAGGGTTAATAAAAATCATACATGTGGGGTGTTGACTATTTTCATCCACCAAAGCCATGTCACTCACCCTGCTTCACTAGATATTGGAAGCATAACACTATTCTTACCTCACTTACCTTGTGAGAAAAATCAGGAAAGGGTGTGGCTATGCAAGATAACTCCTAGGCCAGTGTTAGTTCTCTTTGTTCTCTTATAGCAGAAAAATTGGTGATATTAGTAGTCTGGAGATAAGGGACTTAGAATCTTCTCTCAATGCTCCTCCATATTATGGATGAATTCAGGAATGGTATTAGTGGGTTAGTATTCCTTTCTGATGCACTAGATTTACCCATGGTACTGACTTAGTATATATCCATATAATTGTATGTAGAGACCTATTAATCATAGTAATGATCATTTAAAGGTAAGATGTCCCACATTTACCATAGTAATGCGAATGGAGGAACTCTCTAAACTGTCATTCCACTAGCTTTAGTATCAAGAGTGATTTGTAGAAAAGTGGAGGAACTCTCTAAACTGTCCATCCCACTTAACTGGTGATCCCAAGTGGATACAAGAATTTTAAGGGATAGAAACAAGTTCCAAAGGTAATGAGCATAAAATTTAACAGTGAAGAATGCTGCTATGATTCCCATTTTAGTGCAAATTAATTTAATGTAGCCACTATACAGCAGTTCAGTGTGTTGCTAATGCACCTTTACTCACAGGACATGTTGAGGAAATCAAATTATGCCTGTGTAGCCAATTTAGAATTAATAAATTGGCTACACAATAATTTTTCTTCCTGGTGTAGTTACTTCTTTCTTTAGGTAGCTACTACAGAATAGTTGAACTAAGACTTATTCCTATTATATTATTCTGGAGATGATGATGACTGACAAAATTGGTTAGCTAAAGAAGTATATTTGAACATACAGGAAACACACAAAACCACAGTAACTGTACTAAATGTGTCATTAGGTTCAGGAGTGTTTGATACACTACATTTCCTTCACCCTAATATATACTCTTTCCAGGTCCATAATAATAGGCAAGTCTATTTGGAGGATTGACTTGACAAGTTGGTCTCTGTGACCATAGTTGACAGGGCCACAGAAGGGGCTACCGGATTTTTCATTGATGTAACTGTGATATTACTCAGTAGTACCTTCTGGTGGTGTAATGAGAGTATATAGTATCTGCCTTTAGCACACCTAAGTAGCATCTTCTCCAGACAAATCCTCTGACCTCTAGTCTACTTGGTAGGATACTTGTCCTGTTTGTTCTACTACTTTCCCAGGAAACCATTTTTCTAACCTCTCACTTAGACCTTGCCAAAAATCCTTAGATGCAAATTGCAGATTGACATCATAGGAAACGCCCAATACCAAAGCTAGTTTAGTATGGCTATGATGTAGTAACAAAAGCTTTGACAGTTGAAGATCAAATTGGATATAGAAAATCTATACTCTCACTTATAGTAACAGACAACAAGAAATTATTACAGCCTATCACACGATGTTTAAAGTCAATGTGCAATTATGGGGGTAGTTTAGCAGCATTAGGTCCTGTGGGAAGAATTCAGAGGGGCCACTTTTCATGAAGCAATCAATAAAAGGTGCTAGCTATTATTACTATTAGATATGTATAATGTGCACTTTCAACTAGATACTCATGCAGTGATTTTCTGCAGTAGTGATTATAATTAAAGACATTTTTACTAGCTGATTATAGGTCAAAAGTCGTACATTTATATGTTTAGTGTGGTCTGCCATCTTATCACTCTAATGCTATTCTAATCTCCATATTTCCTACAAATTTCATTATGGAAGTTTGCAGTTTGCAGTTTGCTGCATAGGCGGAGGAAGATGGTTTACACTGGGGGGGTAATTACAGATAAACCTAGACCACTGAATATTATGTAGCTATTTTGCTTAATATTAAAAGTTACCAAAAAAATTTTGTCCATGCTGATTTAAATTCTTTAGCTATTTGTTTTATATCAATATTGTCAATTTTGGCTTTGTGACTGTTCAGTACCATAGCATGATTGAGTGACAACTGAGACATGCTTAATGAAGGTATGTTTTTAGCCGCCTAAGCATACTAAAACTTCTTTCTGCTGTTGCTGTAAAGATTGGGATCGTGAAATAAATTCTCACAAGTTTATAAATTTCCCAAAAGAATGACTTGCTATTGGCAACTACAATAAGCATTTCAGCAATAGTTTATACACTTGTGACCTTTGTAATAGCTGATTGCAGATCTGGAAGCATGCTCAACTCTGTTTTAAGATGAGAAAAGTCAATGTAAGCAACAACTGGAATGCCATTCCTTTGCTGGCCGAGAAACTGAACTTTGATCTTAGACCAATGTGGCCTCACTACTTTGAGAACAACCTTGATTTTAATGTAGCCTCATTGCTTTGAGAACTATTACCACCAGTAACAGATGGAGCACCATCTTGCAAGTCCAAACTTGTCTCCTCTCTGAGTCAACACTAAGAGATTCCATCACCATAGCTAATAATAATGAGCAAAATAGCTAGCTAGCTACGTAGAAGCTGAAATTTACCTTTCACTCCTCACACTCTTTCTGCTAAATTCAAAAAGTGATCTTTGAGACATGGCTTTCAGCTACACCAGCACATATCAAGCACATGGTAGCATGGTCATTATTCATTGTTCATACTTTGTACATGCTAACCACCTTGAAAACAAAGTGTGAAGGTCATGTACTCTATAAAGAACTGTGTACACTACATACAACATGGGAGTAGCTAAAAGTGAAAGGTGACAAGGTCATTTCAAGGGGGGGCACAAATGATCTAAAAATTTTCAAGGGGGGAAACGTGCCCCGGGTGCCCGGGTGGTTCCTCCGCCTATGTGCTGTAGATGATAGACAGGAACAAACCTCTATAGATCACCATCAACAAAATTCAGCTATTCACATTGATGAAAATAATATAGTCAATGAGCCAAAAAGAATTATGTTCCTTATAATTATTATGAGAGAGATTTGTGAATTCTACCGGACACCTCTGCACTGCAAATATCAATGACCATTTCCATACAACTGAGCATAGAAATTTTTTTTTGTTCATAGCAGCAATGCTTTTATCACTTTTGGCAAATTTCATTGACAAATACACTCAGAAATACAGATATTACAAAAACCTGATAAAAAAGCATTAGACACAGACTTAACTAGAACAGAATTAAAAAGTTAATATTATACACGTGTAGCTGCTTCACACAAGAAAGTTTTATGAGATACAATAGTCAAGTGTAGCTGTCTAAAATGATTATAACTTAATCTATATAATTACTGATCTTTGTCAGTCTATGACAATGACAACTTGTAGCTATAGCTATAGAAGAATATTGTTTTCACAATATTGTTAATTGATTACTTCATAGCCTCCATTATCATCAATCACAGATTCACTTTGCAGTGTACTTGCAAAAAACAACCCCAACAAACAGCATCTATGGTGCCATCAGTAGTAGCTAGAATGCTTCACTCCTTATGTAATCAGCCAGTAGTGCTTTCAGCTGGATGCTGCTCCATGCTACCATATAGAGTATTGGGCTCTGTGAACTACATCAGCTATTGGTAGATAGAACTAGCTAGCTGTTTTTCCACATAGGCCTATCTGGATGTTTATCACCTAGGTTTGACAAAATTCTGCCACCAAACTATGAAAAAAAAAAAAAAAAACAGAGGTGCTTTCCTCTTCTAATTACTTCACTCACATGTAGCAGAAAGGCCTAAACTTAAAGTACAACTTTTCAATCCAGGAGGTAGAGTAAACTGGGATTTTGTTTAATTTCTCCATGTCTATAGCTAATAGAGGTGGTGGTAGATGCTGGTTGATAATCATGGATTAACGCGATATTATAGTGCCCATTTTTTATTAGGCTATTAAACACAAAATAACAGCTGATAGGTAAAAGTCACCACATTAATGAATGATTATTACTCATTGTTAAGTTAAGTGTCTGATTTAAGAACCCATTACCTTCTTGTGAAGATACAAAGCGTTTAGCAATACATAAGTATAGTAGTATCTTTTGTCTAAACTAAAGTAACAAGTTATTATTTTCCTATTATTATCAGAACCACCTTCAGAGCCAAGAAATGTTAGGATCATTTCAACTACAAGCTCTAGCATCACTCTGACTTGGGATCCTCCTGCTAGTCTGGGTGGCCGGAGGGACCTCAGCTATATCCTCTGGTATCAAGAAGAGGGGAATGAGACTTTAGTGAACGAAGGCACTGTTACCACCACTACTGGGACGATCTCGGGTATTCAATATGTATAGCTAATAAATTATAATATTATAGATAGCTATTACCTCACATTCTTTAGGTCTGAGAAGTGGTGTTCAGTTTAGAGTCTTTATTAGTGCAGTGAATGGAGTGTCAGATCAAGTCATGTCCAATACATCATTGGGTCTATCAAATTCTATTGCAGGTGATATAATAGCCATGTAAAGCTTTCATTCTTTGCATGGGAGATTTCATTTTAGTCTCAGGATTAGTATTGTCAGTTCATGCAAAAATACAAAGATATTTAAAAGAGTGAAAAGAGCACAGTGAATGTTGATGACACAACTTTTGAGAATTGCTAGCAATAGTCTACATTCAAATTATGCTAAAGGCAATCTCTTTTTCCCCACACTCACTGGCTCAGGGTTGCCAACATTGTGTAGTCAATTTTCCAAATATCTCAAAATGCAAATAACTATAGCTATAAGTTATGGTAATAATGAATAGGAGGCTCACTTGATAGCAGATTTAGAGCTAACATGGTCAGTTAGCAAATCTAACTCACTTCACAGAATAGCTCATGATACAGTTAGAATATAGCATTAGTATAGCTAAATACATCATTGGCTTAAATTATTTTATTATGCTGATCACAGTGGTTAAGTGGGTGGGAAAGAAACTTCTCCCCCAAATCTCCAGCTTCTTCATCAAAAAAGTCCTTCGGCTTCTCTCCCATCTCAAATGCCTTTTCACTAATTCATAAGAAACCACCAGATCCTCTTCTAGATTACACACTTTGTGTGTTGTGTTGTCACAAATAAATTTCAGGTATAAACTTTGCCCTCCTACCCCTCCAGGTAGAATCCTATGATTCTAGAAGCCAAAAATAAAGAAAATCCCGAGAGAGAGGAAATAGGAGAAAATGTCAGTAATTTGAAAAACTATGGCAACCCTGCAGGCTTAGTTAGAGAAGTGACACAAATTAGTATTTTAGTAGCAGGAGTGACCAACTAGCTATCTGAAGTATGGACTTTTATGATCTCTCTATTATAGTACAGAGTCTAAATACAATTTACAACTCATAATGGTTATCATACTAAACTGCAAAAAATTTGGGAGCACTAGAGAATTTCAACCAGGCCAGTATTATTAATACACGCATACATGTATGTGCATGAGGCTTCACCTGGCAGTAAAGTTAATAGAGTGTGTAGTCATGTCTAGCATATTATGATAACATGCAGGGTGTCCATTGGGAATGTACTTCTCGGTGGCTTTCCAGGAGTGTCGTGTGTGTCCTGAGAATAGTATGAGTTCAATGGCCGGAGTGTCAGAGTGTCCATGTGTAGAGGATTACTACAGAGCAACAGGAGAGGAGGACCTCCCTTGCACTGGTAAAAATCACAACTAGGAAAATTTCTTCTTGTCCTTAGCCTGAAAATGTATCATAGAAACCAAACTCGACTTTGTTTACATGCTGAGTGCAATATTCTGTACAGTTAGTCTACATAACAACATTTCTACAGAGGCTGCCACAAAGTTATTAGTGGGGACTTCACAGGGTTAAGGGATGAAAGTGTGCATAAGTCAATTGGGGGTGATTTTATCATCATGTCTAGCCTCATGGTTAAGCTGATTTAAATACTGAAGTCCATCAGTTTGGTTTGTAGGTGTGAAGTGTTGTACAGTAGCAAAAATAGTTATCGAGTTTGCTGGACTCCTCTGTACATTTTTTACACCATGATGCTAGCTATAAGTTCATTCAAAAACAAATAAAACCCTAAGATTGAGGGAATGAGGGAAAATCTATCCAAGTAAAATTCAGTGAGAAAAATATTTTGAGTTCAATGACTGGAAGATTAGAGAGTCCAGGGTTACTACAGACATCAGGAGAGGAGGTTTTACCTGTTCTTGTAACACTAGCTATAGTTTGTTTGTTTGTTTACTTGTGTGTGTGTGTGTGTGTGTGTGTGTGTGTGTGTGTGTGTGTGTTTGTGCGTGCGTGCGTGCGTGTGTGTGCATGTGTGTGTGTGTGTGTGAAGATACTCCTTAATTAACCCTTATAGAATTGCATTTTGCAAACCATTCTAATTATAATGTAGCTAGCTACATGCTGCATTCATTTCCTCTGCATCTGTTTCAGAATCTTCTAGTCAGCTGTCTGGAACTACTGTGATTATTTCAGTATTAGTGGTGTTAGTAGCAGTCACTATTACAATCATAGCACTGTTATCCATCACTGTTCTATACTTCAAAAGAAAGATGAAGAAGATGACTAATTCTGAAGACAGTATGTACACTGTGAACAACAGCCATCAACAGAGTCACTCTCAAGAAATAGAGTTAACAAGAAATGTCACCTACTCCCATGGAATGGAATTAAAAGATAACATTGCTTACCAGCAATGTCCTGGTTCCAACCTGAATGATAATGCTGGTTATGAGAATACGCAAATTCCTGGTTCTAACCTGAATGATAATGCTGGTTATGAGGATATACAAATTGAGCCTAGAGCAAGTACACTGCAAAGCAAATCTGTTGTTGATGATAATGGAGGCTATGAAGTGATAAACTAACAATATATATTGTGAAAACGATTAATATTCTTTTATATAGCTAACTACAAGAGTTCATTGTCACAGACTGACAAAGATCAGTAGTTAGTTGGACACTATATTGTAGCTAGCTATTGTATCTCATAAAACTTTCTTATCACTTCAACTATTAGCTGTCATCAACTCTAATTGTGTGAAGTAGCTACACATGTAATTATCTAATTATTCTGTTCTAGTTAAGTTTGTGTCTACTGCTTTGTTGTCAAGTTTTTGTAATTTGTATTTCTGAGTGTATTTAATCAATGAAATTTGCTGACATAATAAAAAGCATTAAAAATAAAAGCATTGCTGTTATGAACAAAAATTGTTTAGTTATCTTAAAAATAATTGTAATACATGTGTTTGCTTGATGTAATTGAGTCATTGATGTTTGTAGTGCAGAGGTGTCTGGTATATAGAACTCACATAATTAATTTTATCATTGTAAATATAATCTGAATTTTCTTTGTGCTGGTCTATAAAGGTTGTTCTCGTTTATGAACAAACTATTATGTAAATATAATATGTATGACCTTTGCTAAAAATCACTAGTTATTATATAATGCATGGATATCTACACATTAACAATATATGTGCCTGAAATTAATCTTATTGATTGCTTCATAAAAAGTGGCTTCCAAGTAGGAATTCTTCCCAACAGAGCTAGATTATCATTGACTAGAAAAATGGTCTCCTGGGAAAGTAGTAGAACAAACAGGACAAGTATCCCAGAGAAGACATGCTACCTAGGTGTGCTAGAGGCTTACTGTCATTACACCACCAGAAATCACTAATGAGTAATATCACAGTTACATAATGAAATTCCAGTAGCCCTGTAAACTGTGGTCACAGAGACCAACTCGTCAAGTCAATCCTCCAAATAGACTCACCTATTTTTATGGACCTGAACAGAGTGTATATATTAGGGTGAAAGAAATGTAGTCTATCAAACACTCCTGAACCTAATAACACATTTGATACAGTTGCTGTGGTTTTGTGTGTCTCCTGTATGTAATATACTTAGCTAACCAATTTTGTTAGTATTGTAACCATCATCTCCAGAATAAGCCTTAGTTCAACTATTCTGTAGTAGCTACCTAAAGAAAGAAGTACCTACACCAGGAAGAAGATATTAATTCAACACAGGCATAATTTGACTTCTTCAACATGTCCTATGAATTAACAAGAAAGGACACTGAACTTCTGTATAGTGGCTACATTAAATAAATTTTTACATAACTAGTTTTATGTGGATTACATATAGATTATATGTAAAGTTGCATATAAAGTGATGCTAAGCAAGTCCAGGGGTGGAGGAAGTAAAATCTAATTGGTCAGGCAAGAATCGTGGAAATATTTGGCGTAGCCACACCCACTTTTAGCAACCATACCCACTGAATCATTAAAATTTTCCAAAAATATTCAGTCTATGTTTACTCTCTCACAAACTCAATTGTGGTCTCAGTGAGGTTGATTTTGTCAAGTACATCCTGAGCATGATCATTGCTTCTGTAGCTTCCATGTGGCAATCACTTGACTGGTGCTTGTTAAAGGCCACTGTAGCCTCTTTCCAGTAGGTAAAACCTCTAGTAAGAAAAGCTGGATCCCTCTTAGTGCTGACCAGGAACTTCCCCTCATGAGCAGCACTCATGCAAACATAGCAAAAGGCAGCATCTTTGGCAGCATCATAGTGTATCCATGGGTATTTTTGACACCAATCAGCTCTGAAGAACCTCTCTTCCTTTCCTTGCTTTCCAAACTTCCTTTTAGGATGCTTGCCTGGATGAAATTTTTCAGGTAGACCAAGAGACTCAGCCATAGCTAAAATAGCCACATGGCATAATTATGTGGGTGCAGGTGGGTGAGGTACATTACGCAATAATATTATTGAGTGTGCTTAGGATTGCAATAATTAAGCACATTGTTGCTAGCTAGCTAGCTATTCAGTTGCAGGCTCCAGACTTCTGAACAGTAAACTTCTGGTAAGTTTATAATGTTAGCTAACTAATTATTGATCCGGCAGCTGCCGGGTCTGCCGGGTCTGCCGGGCCTGTTCCGCTGCCACTGAAATCACAAATTATTTTATGACTAATTAACTAGTTACAAGTGTAAATTTGGGCTTTCATAATTAAATCTAAGTTATGACCTTCAATATGTGTGACCCAGACATAAAACCACTATAGCTATGCATGCCTTAGTCACTACTCACCAGCCTGTTTGTATTAGCTATAGGCAATGCAGGGTGCCCAGAATAGAGAATACTACATTTATATAATAGAAACGTTAGAGTGAATCAAGTTATTGGGTTTCACACTAGAGAAAGGATAGAGTGCTGTCATATGTATTGCGATCTGTTATTGTAGTAAGACTGGTATAAACTATATATAGTAACTAGCTTAGAGAGAAGACACTAACAGACCTGTAGACACTAGACGACATGATCAGAGACGTCGTCTACAAGTGTAGGTGGGGGTGTGGCATAACTTAAGTGGAGCGCAGGTCACGCCTAGAATTCACTTTATAGTCTTTAGCCTCGCCAAAAGCCTCCCCCCCCTCCTGTACCTCGTCGCCATACCACTTTAATTTAACTTGACTCTAATTTTACAAGGTGAAGAAGTAGGTTATATAGCTACTATACTAGGACTAAGAGTGTAGATTGTACCTGGACACAATATATATTTTAAAGCAGTAAACTCACCCGAACCAAATCAAAATACTAGGATCCTGATGATTACGTGAGTTAAAACAGTAGACCAGGCACACTTTTATATGTTCAGTTGACCATATGGTAGTTGTATAGTGTAATTTAACCTCCATTAACAGACATGCCATGCTTTCTCACTGAGTGATTGTCAAGTTAATAAATCACTAGGACTTTCTACCAGCTCCTGCATGTAGGATTTTGGTCCATCCATAGTCAGCACCTCCATTCACATCATTTAGGCTTCAGCAAGCCCAGTCTAGCCCTATCTTTTCTCAAAAACTGTGTAACTGTAGGTGTGCTAAGTTATGAGATACATCATCTCACCTTCTTTGAGAGCATGTTGATCCTTACTATTTCAGTACAGAGTTGGTGTTTCTATCCATGAATATGCATTCTTATAATTATTATTATTATGGTCACTACATTATCCTTATGTAAAATTCTAGCAAACTTGCAAAGAAAATAATATGTTAATATCATTCAATGTGATACTCTAGAGCTAATAGGTCACAGCTATACATGTTTGGAGCATATTTTTCTGACATCTGATAAAGGACAACCACTCCACAAAGGACAATAGGGTGTTTCCCACACATGTCCTTTCCTACTGACTACGGGTATATATAGCCATAAAGTACTCTTCCAAAGAGTTGGTAGCCAACTCTCTACATGTTACACATACTAATGATATAGTGTATGCATCAAGAGTGAAAGGCTAAATCATTACAATGCAAGCAAGGAGATTAGTAATAAATCTAAGGATGCCTATGGTATCCATGTCAGTGGCATAAGTTCCTACAATGTACAGGCAGCAAATATCTGATAGATGAAAGTAGATACATGATATGAATATAATAATAATGGTAATAGTCTCATGCTTATTCTGGTAATCATGCAGTATGATTAGTTAAAAGCATATCACAGAATAACTATGTCATCTACTTCTCATAAAAGCATGTAAGGAACGAGGGTATAGTCAACAGTTATTCTACTGACATGGTAATAATTGTACTTTGTAAGCATTATAAAAGCATACTGACCAAGTTTGCTCTGCTCATGGTGATTAGTTGAGAAAACTAATTTAAAAATAACAACATTAAGTAATATACCTTGACACACAATATAGGACAATTTAAATCATATCCTACCTAGAAATAAAATAGCTAGCAAAATATGTAGAGGGATTCATATTCATTTTTGTTTTAATTGAATTTGAGGGAATTATTGAGACCACAGTAGACGCTCTATTAACAGACACTCCCAATAGCAGACATGTGTAAACATGGAGGTTTTCTCTATTCTAAAAATGTTTCTTACTGCACATGCTCAGTACAACACACATAAATGATACCAGAGTTCAAAGTGCACTCACAATGACAACCAAAGGAATGAATAAGTTTACCACAAAAGTCAATTAGTTTGACAGTCCTGTTACACATGCCTAATACACAGACAATAGTCCATGTACTAACTGAAAATCCTATTTTAAAACACCCAAATAGTGGACATCTCTAAACTCAAGACAACTGACAGTAGTACCTGCATCAACCATACAAAATCTATCCCGAGTAATTTAAGCCACACCCCACACAATAGTATCATAAAGCATGCATGCAATGAATCATCAAATGAAATCTAGCTAGATAGCATCTGCCAAAAATTGCACAAGTTCTTCTAACTGATGTATTCCTGAGGTCCATATAGTCTATAAGTGCAAGAACTTCCATACCATAATCAGCTCCACCGTTTACACAACTTCCAGTAACTTGCACAAAACCTTTGTTGCATTTTCTCCTGAGGAAGTGTGATAGCATAGAAAGGAACATGTATCAGTTTCCTTCATTACTGCCATGTCTTAACATACAACTGTCCTAAGATGGGTTACACTAGCATGAAAGCAATAACTAAGCTGGCATTCCTTTTGATATGCAGGCTATAGTTACTAAGGGATGATGAAATGGAGATGGGTTCACTCATTTCCCATGTTGTATGAACTCTGCAGCATTGTTCAGCAGATGAGTATTTAATGGGAGATAACTCACTTCCTCTTTGTCGATATTATTAATGGCAATGACTTGTGATGAGAACTGGCTATATAGTTTGACTTATGGGCTGAAAGTGTTAATGAAGATGAGGATGATTTTGATGTTGATATGTTACCACTTCTACCTAAAATATAAACATAAACAGACAGTGGAGTCTTTGGAGAATATTAAGATCTTTTTGGAACACCATGGTGGTTTAGAGCTAGCATCAAATGCTACATCCTTCCTCTCTGAACTGGCAACCTGCCATGCATCAACCCTAAGCCAAAACAACACTTCACCAGTTCTTTCATTTACTCTTTGCATTATTGAAAATATACATTGTTAAAGTGAATTGGGGGTACAGCAGCATTACTCCCCGATAATGGACATATCCCAAATATTGGACAAGAAGCTATGTCCCAAAATGCCACGTTATTCAGAGAGTCTACTGTATTAGCTAAGTAGAAGTGGTATATAGTAGTTATAGCGCAGAGTGTGAGTTATAGAAGTGTGGTAAGTATAGGTACACACTCTCTAAACCCTAATGTTACTTACAGTACACACACTCCAATGTTGTTTCCTTTATTACATGCACTTAGCTAATGTGTGTCCTAATGTGGCCCAGACCAAAACATCACTCTCAAGAATTTCTAGCTTGAATAGTATTGCATTGCTTACCAAATGAGAAACCAAGCTACCAGAACTCACAGCTAAGTAGTGTCAATAACATTAAGCCAATTTGTTGAACAGAAGTTACCATGTGGCATTTTGGGAAAATACCTATGCCTGCTTTGAAATTCAACTTAACTATTGTGTCCAAAAAATATTCATAATTTGCATGTATGTTAGAGAGGTATGGTAAATGTAAGTCCATAACTTCCTTTGTTATTCTTTCAACCAACCTAAGAGATTTGTTGAGACTACTAGCTAAGTGAATGAGAGGTGTGGTAGGGTAGGTGTGGGTTATAGCTCCTAATTTAGCCTCATTTCCAGGCCCTCTGTTCACATCCCCTAAAATAACTCGGGACTGGAAAAAATGCAAAGTTAAGCGAGCAGAGGGCCTTTGTAAAACTTATCACGTGAGGGTAGAAAGGACTTAAACACTTTCAAAAGACTTGGTATTACACTAGCTGCTATCTTGCCTTGCTTCATTGTCTACCTCACAAGATATACCACCCTGGCTAGGCCCATCCATGCTACTACTAGTAGTTAATGGTGGATTAGGAGATTCAGCACTAAAATAAGCCAAGCTGGATGGACACAATTTAGAATCATGAAGATCTTTACCTATTATTCCCAAAATTTATCCTATTATTCCAGCATTATTCTATGCCTATTAAAAATTATAATGCCAGCATAATATGTTCCATAAGTCATTGTCTCAACTTCTTTTCTGAAATGGTAATTCTTTAGTAAAAAGTGACAGCAATGTAGTTTGTAGCTACCATGTGAAAATTGAGGGTTCTGATTTATAGTGTGTGGAAGCACTAATTTTTTTGACCAGGCACACCTACTTTTAACAAAACTAGCTAGCTATGTGATAATATTTTATGTTAGAGTTGATAATATAGACACAGTAGATGTGTCTGTAGATGTACAAGCATTCTGGTTGAGAAACAGTAGAAACATTGGTACTAGTGTATTCCAGTTTAGAAATTTTGGCAAATAACTTATCATTTAGTTTCATATCCTTATCAGATGAAAACTGTTCAACAATTTGACTAACAAGAAACAGACAGAAACGGGATGATCTGACACCTATAAGTTAGATAGCTATTTAGCTAGCTTGTTATTGTAGCTATTAGTTAATAGTTTACCTGTCATAACTATTGACTGACTAAAGACAGGGTATAAACAGAGATAATCCTCTTAATTCATTAATCCTTTCTTACAATATCATCAAACAAAACTATAGCATGACTGTTTCATGTACATTGCATCCTATCCCTAGCCCTATAGCCCTTAAATCCATACACATGCATTACATAATTAAGGATCCACTTCTACTTGTATGTACTCCCGAAAATCCTCTACTATGGACTATGGAGCTACAGGTGGCAGTGATATTCATATTAGAATGGTATATCATTGAGTGGGCTGGCTATAGCTACTGTGGCTGTAAGATAATTATGAGGTGAAGTCATCTCTAGTACTGTCTTTAGACTCACCTTTAAAAAGAAAAGATGTCCGTACAGGTGGTACCACATCACATTATTTGAATCTTCTAAGCTATCTCCAGTACACTGTAACAGATTACTAAAGTAAGAATATCTTCAAGCACAGTCCTGTCCTCATGCAGGTTCACTTATAGCACACTTATAGCTTTACAATGTAGCTAGCTCAGCCAGTTTATCTGGGAACTTTGGTGCATGCACAGATAGTGTACCAGGTTCTTCTTCCCATTATGAATAAAATCTGGTATTGTGGAGTGTGATGGTATTGTCATGCAGGTCTGTGGACCAAATGATACAGCTACTATAATATCAAGCAACTTGAATCTAGCCATGCAGCTGGTGGCAAAGTTTTTCTGTAACTTATCATTACATGTAGCTATGTGGTTTTGTTGCCTTATGCATTCTGAATTATTGAATTTTTCTGATGGGTCTTGGTTAGCTATTAACATGATTATTGTATTGTTCTTGAATAGGACAATGTATACCTATATCTTGCTGTTTCTGAGTGTACTGTTGTCTATGGCCTCTGCTAATACTCCTGGAGATGAGCACTCATTCTGCACAGATACAGTAATCAATGACAATGAAATTACTCCTCCACAATATCCCTCCAATGTTAAGATATTAATGGATTCCTACAACTATATTGATTTATTACCACCTCATACACAATATGGAGATTAGAATAGCATTAGAGTGATAAGATGGCAGACCACACTAAACATATAAATGTACGACTTTTGACCTATAATCAGCTAGTAAAAATGTTTTGAATTACAATCACTACTGCAGAAAATCACTAGTTATAATGCATGAGTATCTAGTTGAAAGTGCACATTATACATATCTAATAATAATAATAGCTAGCACCTTTTATTGATTGCTTCATGAAAAGTGGCCCCTCTGAATTCTTCCCACTGGACCTAATGCTGCTAAACTATCCCCATAATTGCACATTTACTTTAAACATCATGTGATAGGCTGTAATAATTTCTTGTTGTCTGTTACTGTAAGTGAGAGTATAGATTTTCTATATCCAATTTGATCTTCAACTGTCAAAGCTTTTGTTACTACATCATAGCCATACTAAACTAGCTTTGGTATTGGGCATTTCCTATGATGTCAATCTGCAATTTGCATCTAAGGATTTTTGGCAAGGTCTAAGTGAGAGGTTAGAAAAATGGTTTCCTGGGAAAGTAGTAGAACAAACAGGACAAGTATCCTACCAAGTAGACTAGAGGTCAGAGGATTTGTCTGGAGAAGATGCTACTTAGGTGTGCTAAAGGCAGATACTAGCTATATACTGTCATTACACCACCAGAAGTCACTACTGAGTAATATCACAGTTTTATCAATGAAAAATACAGTAACCCCTCCTGTGGCTGTCAACTGTGGTCACAGAGACCAACTTGTCAAGTCAATTCTCCAAATAGACTCACCTATTATGAACCTGGACAGAGTGTATATTAGGGTGAAGGAAATGTATCAAACACTCCTGAACCTAATGACACATTTGGTACAGTTGCTGTGGTTTTGTGTGTCTCCTGTATGTTCGAATATAGCTACTTTAGCTAACCAATTTTGTCAGTCATCACCATCTCCAGAATAATAGCAATAAGCCTTAGTTCAACTGTTCTGTAGTAGCTACCTAAAGAAAAAAGTACCTACACCAGGATATTAATTCAAAATTGGCTACACAGGCATAATTTGGCTTCCTCGACATGTCCTGTGAGTAATGATACATTAGCAACTCACTGAACTGCTGTATAGTGGCTACATTAAATTAATTTACTAAAATTGGAGTCACAGCAGCATTTTTCACTGTTAAATTTGATGCTCATATTGCCAGAACCTAACATAGTGGCAGGAGTAATGCAACTAGAGCATGCTACATAATAGCCACTGGAGCCACAAAAAAGTGAATCAAAGTGCTGGGTGATATAAATACTTACATCATGCATTACTATGGTAATAATAAATGTGAGTGTGGGACATCTTGCCTTTAAATGATCATTAATGGTGTGATTAATAGGTCTCTACATACATGTATGTATTACTAAGTCAGTACCATGGGTAAATCTAGTGCATCAGAAGGGAATACTAACTCACTGAACTTTAGACTAGACTGTTAATACCGTCGGATCCCTGAATTCATCCACAATATGGAGGAGCATTGAGAGAAGATATTCTAAGCCCCTGAACTCCAGACTACTCTACCAATATCACCAATCTTTCCGAGTTCTTCTATAAGAAAACAAAGAGAACAGACTAACATTGGCTTGAGGTAATGAGTGATCTTGCATACTAGCCACAGCCTTTCCTAATTTCCCCCCACAAGGTAAGTGAGGTAAGAATAGTATTATGCTTCAAAGCTCTCTAGTGAGTGATATGGCTTTGTTGGATGAAAATAGTTAACACCCCACATGTACCTGATTAACCTTTTCACTTCCAAAAGTGTGTCCCACAACCAACATTATAAGCTGCTTTTTCCTGATCCCACCTCCCCCAAGAGGCAGATTCTGATTGCATACTGCTTACTTCTCGAGTCCCCAGTTCTCGAAGAGAAGACACTAGCAGACCTGTGGGCACTAGACAGAGTTCTGCAAGTGGTATGTGGGCCTGGGGGTGTGGCATGTGGGCCTGGGGGTGTGGCATGGGTGGAGCGCAATTTAACATGCGCGCGCATATACCACTTTACCTCTCCCGCAGCAAGGTCTGCTATTACTAGACAGAGATAGATTGTTGTGATCTCTTTATAAATAACCTCTGACTATATTTAAAAGGTAAGAATCAATCTAATGTAGGTTGTAACTGGGCACTTTATAGCTAGCTATTAATTTTAAAGCATTAGCTATAGTTCTTATGCTCACCATGAACCATGCACTCTTCATATATAGCTGCTCACTGTAATACTTAAAATCTTGGACATAGCAAAACTTCTCTGAATAGATTCTCTAAAATGCTGACAATCTCTATAAACACCAATTGATTTTCAATAGGAGCTAATGTAAACTTACTTCTCATGGTAGGCATCTCTAAACTCCAAACATTTTCAGCTTTGTGAGGTTATGACTGTCAAATTAATGTGACCATTAGTATGCAGACTTTTTTTAATCATATAGGCTTTTGGTCCATACAAACAAACATAGGGACTTCAAGTCCATAGCCAGCACCTCTATTCACTTTGCCACCTATAATTTCTTTCTAGCTCTATCTTTTCTCAAAAACTGCAAAACTAAGTTATAAGGCACACCATCTCCCCTTCTATTTTGGAACAGAGACTGTGGTGTTTCTGTAATACCAGACTACAGTACCTTCTCATGAACATGCATTTTTATTATGATCACTAGCTACGTTAAATATTTATCAACAAATAAAGCATATGCTGATGTTAGCTACATAAAGAGGAAAGTGCAATGTAATGCTCTAAACCTAAAATGAAGTCATAGCTTACTTATTTTTTTGACCTCTCATCTACAAAGGACAATAGGGTAGGTCCCAATAAACAATTTTTCCCAGAGGAATCGGTAGTTAACTCTAAAAAATAAATAAGTACTATACTAATGATACATAGTACAGGAATGAAAGAGTAAACATAATATGGATGCAAGCAAGGTGATTAGTATATGACAAATCTCATGATACCTACATATAATGTCCATTTGAGTGCAGTATAAATTTGTACAATGCATAGCCTGATAGCTATAAGTAGATACATGCTTATGACATTCTTCTTAGCTACATCATGCCATTATTGTAGGGTGTAAACCTCATGCTTATCTCGTAATCATGCATATGAGTGAAAAACAGTATGATTAGCTAAAAACACACTAGATGTAATACATTGGTATGTAGTCAGCAGTATGGATAAGTTTTGTGTGATTAACTATGTCATTTACTTCTCATAACAATAATATGTACTCAAACAAGTATAACTGCATAGATTTTAAAGAATGAGTCAACAGTTATTCTACAGAAATGTACTTTCTATGCATTAAACTACTTATACAAATTTGCTTGGTTCAGAGTAACTAATATCATTAATTTTCAATACTATAGTTAAAAAAATCAAAGAAACCTTCAAAAGTAATATGTCATTGTGCAATTTACGTACCTCGACGCAATACAAGGCCTTCAAGAACTAGACTGTCATTGAACATGTGCTACAGAATAATAATATGTAGGAGGACCCCTAAGTAAACAATGTCAGTGTCTGGTGGTTGGTTTTAACTGTACGTATCTGCTCTCTGGAGATAATTAGTTAAGTAGCTAGCCTTGATGGGATGGTAGCACAGCATAGAGTATATAGAGAGGTATGGTAAGTGTAGGTACATACTCCCTACACAATGTTGTTTCACTTGAAGGTGCATAGAGGGGTTTGGTGCTACTTCCCTTTAATAATACCCTAGCATTAGGCAAAGGAAAATGATCTTGAGTATGGGGACAGGTCAACTAGATTTGTGGTCAAGAGTGTTGCACAGATAGTCATGCTCCTATCGTGTTTCAATGTTGGCATAAATTATTCCAAAGCAATATTGAGTTTGTGATAGCTACAAAGTTAATATGAGATGTCCTAATGTGTATGCAATAACATATTGCTTTTAGTCTTGCCTAGGATCATCATAGATAATAACTATGCTAGGATGTAGTAAAACACATTGACTTTTCATAAAACTGAAAATGAGTGTTCCCTGGCAGCAGTGGTGATCAGCACTAATTTAGTGTTTGAATTGTGAATGTTTATCAGAATGTACAGCTGGTTGGCTCATGGCTTTAGGAAGCAAATTTTAAGTGGTAGGGCCCAGTTTGTTAAGCCACAATGCATCCATTTTCTGAGTTAGCAATTTCTATAAGAGAGATGTAAGATTATTTTACCACCTTGAAGTGGTGGTGTAATTAAATTAAAAGTGGTGGGGCCATTGCCCCTTTGCCCACGCCCTTCCTACAGCCTTATAATTAACCTAGGGAGTGAACCAAGTGCTATGGTATGGCCCTGTGGTTGAGATCTCAAATGTAAAATGTAAAAATTTTATGTAGAATAGGGGCACTGCCCCCACAGCTGCCAGAGAATGGGGACACTGCTGCCAGAGAATGGGGACAAATGCTCCCACTGGCCCCATGGTTCTGCTACCTATGTTTAGTTACATTATGGTGCTAAATTAATTGCACTAGACCTCACTTCTATCATTGACTGTCACTAGATTTCACTATAAATTTGCTCAGATAGTTTTTTGTTTATATTCTCAATAGCCAGCCTATAAAAATATCACCAAAATGCCTGGTTATGAATCTAAACATAACTGAAATGTCTCAGTCAAAACAAAGTACTCATACACTTGCACAACAAGCTAACTTTTGACAGACTGACTAATGGCAAAAAGTAAGCTGTGCTGTATAAAACTGTTATTATAGCTAGCTACCACACATAAATACATACATAATTGACCCAAGGGTACAAGGTTCAATCAGTTTGGTTACTACAGGAACTAGCTACCACTAAGATTTTTACCATGCAGGGTGTATGCTTCTCTTTCCTTCTCTTGCTGGGTTCATAACTGTCACAAAAGCTACTTTTAAAATTAGACTTATCTGCAGCTTTTTAAGCCAAAAGATGGATGAGGTCACAATGCAAAAAGTACACAAAAATGAATCTGTTATATTAGCTAGCACAAATCTCTCCCAACTGCTTTATTAGTGAGATGGACTTTGATGAACATTGAGTAAGTACAAACAGTAATGAGTAGTTAATGAAGTTCTCACTTCTCCATTCATATCCTCCTGTTTAGATATTCTGAGATGCCACTATGCTCCAATGTACACTAATTCTTTAAGCAAGCTTATACACTGGCTAACAATCATTCTGTAATTAAATTTTATTTTAGGACATACATGCAAGACAAGTGTTTTAGTTCAATGACTGAGAGTTTTGAGGTAACAGTTATCCCCCTCCCCCTCCTCCCCCCTTAGTGTCTGCTTTTCACTACTCTATAAACTATTGTCTGTCTACATATTAATGGCCTCTTGTCATATTGACGACAGCCCTAGGTTACTAGCTATAGAGCTACAGGTGGCAGTGATAAGGAAAGCTATAATGTTTGAAGGGTTTTTCGGATTATAGCTACTATGAGGTGAAATCATCTCTAACATTGTCTTTAGACTTACCAGAAAAGTCTATGTGTAATGTCTGCACATGTGGTACCCATCACATTACGAATATCTCCAGTACACTGTAACAAGTAAGAATATCTTCAAGCACAGTCCTGTTCTCATGCAGATTAACTTATAGCACAATTACAGCACACTTATAGCAATACTAAACCTTACAAAGCAGCTAGGGAGTTTATCTGGGAACTTTGGTGCATACACAGATAGTGTACCAGGTCTCCTTCCCATTATGAAAAAATGTATATCAAGGAATGACCTCATACTATCTATGTCCTGGTATTGTGGGGTGTGATGGTTATTGTCATGCAGATCTATGGACCAAATGATACAGCTACTATAATCTCAAGCAACCTGAATCTGGCCATGTATATAGTTGGTGGCAAAGTTTTCTCTTAATCATTATGTAGTTTTGTTACCTAATGCATTCTGAATTCTGATGGTCTTGGTTAGCTATTATTATGCTGTTCTTAAGTGGAGCTCAATTATAAGGTGCTCACGCCGCCTAGAATTCACTTTAGTCTTTAGCACCGCCAAAAGCCCCCCACCCCTCCTAATACTGCTGTATCTCGTCGCTATACCACTTTGACTTCTAATTTTACAAGGTGAGAATTAGCTAGTAGGTTTATTAAATCTAGGACTAGAGTGTAGATTGTACCTGGTTACAATTGTACTACAAAAGCAGTAAACTTCACCTGAACAAATTAGCTAGTTCCAAATCAAAATAGGATTTGATGATTAACCTATGTGAGTTAAAACAGTATTATGTATAGTTCTTATGCTTACCATGAACCATGCACACTTTATAATTATGTTCAGCTGACCAAGTTAATAGACCACCTAGCTTGATAAAAACTTTCCACCAGCTCCTTCATCCTATCTATGTAGGTTTTTGGTCCATCCATAGTTAGCACCTCTTTTCACTTTACATCATATAGGCTTCAGCAAGCCCAGTCTAGCTCTAAAACTGTATAACTATAGGTGCTAAGTTCATTTCACCTTCTTTGAGAGCATGTTGATCCTTACTATTTCAGTACACAGTTGGTGTTTCTATAATGCCAGACTTCATTCTTATATTACTATGGTCACTACATTACCTAAATTTCTAGTAAGCTTGCAAAAATATGTCGATGTTATACAATGTGAGCTAATAGGTTAATAGGTCACAGCTATACATGTTTGGAGCATATTTTTCTGACCTCTGATAAAGGACAACCTCTCTACAAAGGACAATAGGGTGTTTCCCAAACATGTCCTTTCCCACCATTTACGGGTATAGCTATAATACTACTCTTCCAAGAGTTGGTAGTCAACTCTCTTTGTTACATGTACTAATGATATAGTGTAGCTAATTATACCAAGAATGAAAGACTAAATTGCTCCATTATGCATTATAACGAAAGCAGAGAGATTAGTAATAAATCTAAGGATGCCTATGTATCCATATCAGTGGCATAAGTTCCTACAATGTACAGGCAGCAAATATCTGATAGATGAAAGTAGACACATGATTATGACTATTTTTAGTAGTTATAACAATGGTAAGTCTCATGCGTAATCATGCACATGAGTGAAGAACAGTATGATTAGCTAAAAACACACTAGATGCAATACATTGGTATGTATTCGAACCAGTAGTCATACAATAACTACGTCATCTACTTCTCATAAAAGCATGTATAACTACATAAGTGCTGATAAGGAATGAGAAAGATAGTCAAGAGTTATTCTACTGACATAGTAATAATTGTACTTTGTAAGCATTATAAATGCATACTCACCAAATTCTCTCTGCTCATGGTGATTAGTTGAGAAAACTAAAGAAGCCTTTAAAAATAACGACATTAAGTAATATACCTTGGCACACAATATAGGACAATTTAAAACATATCCTACCTAGAAATATTACAATAGCTAGCTAACTATGTAGAGGGATTCATATTCATTTGTGTGTGGTTTGTTTTAATTGAATTTGAGGGAAATATTGAGACTACAGTAGACTCTCCATTAATGGACACTCCCAGTAGCAGACATGTGTAAACATGGAGGTTTTCTCTATTCAAAAATGTTTCTTACTGCACATGCTCAGTACAACACACATGATTCAAGAGTTTAAAGTGCACTCACAAAGGAATAAGTTTACCATAAACATCAATTAGTTCGACAGTCCTGTTACACATGCCTAATAACAGACAATAGTCCATGTACTAACTGAAAATCCAATTTTTAAACACCCAAATAGCGGACATCTCTAAACTCGAGACAACGGACAGTAGTACCTGCATCAACCATACAAAGTCTATCCTGAATAAGTTAAGCCACACCCCACACAATAGTATCATAAAGCATGCATGCAATGAATCATTAAATGAAATCTACCTAGATAAGCGTCTGCCAATAATTGCACAAGTTTTTCTAACTGATGTATTCCTGAGGCCCATATATTCTATAAGCGCAAGGAACTTCATGCCATAACCAGTTTCATGATTTACACAACTTCCAGTAGCTAACTTGCACAAAACCTTTGTTGAATTCTCTCCTGAGGAAGTGTGATAGCATAGAGCTGATATTGTAAGGAGTTCACTCATTTCCCATGTTGTATGAACTCTGCAGCATTGTTCAGCAGATGAGTATTTAATGGGAGATAACTCACTTCCTATTTGTCGATATTAATGGCAATGACCGGGATGAGAACTGACTAAATAGTTTGACTTAGGGGCTGAAAGTGTTAATGAAAATGAGGACGATTTTGATGTTGATATTCTACTATTTCTACCTAAAATACAAGCATAAACAGACAGTGGAGTCTTTGGAAGATATTAAGATCTTGTTGGAACACCATTGGTTGTTTATAGCTAGCATCAAATGCTACATCCCTCCTCTTTGAACTGGCAACCTGCCATGCATCAACCCTAAGCCAAAACAACACTTCACCAGTTCTTTCATTTACTCTTTGTTATGATTGCATTATTGAAAATTGTTCAAGTGAATTGGGGGTACAACAGCATAGCTCCCTGATAAAGGACATATCCCAAATATTGGACAGGAAGCTATGTCCCAAAGTGCCCCATTATTCAGAGAGTCTACTGTATTAGCTAAGTAGAAGTGGTATATAGTAGTTATAGCGCAGAGTGTGAGTTATAGAAGTGTGGTAAGTATAGGTACACACTCTCTAAACCCTAATGTTGCTTACAGTACACACACTCCAATGTTGTTTCCTTTATTACATGCACTTAGCTAATGTGTGTCCTAATGTAGCCCAGACTAAAACATCACTCTCAAGAATTTCCATAGTAGCTAGCTTGAACATTTCTAGAATATTGCATTGTTTACCAAATGAGAAACCAAGCTACTAGAACTCACAGCTATGTAGTGTCAATAGCATCAAGTCAATTTGTTGAACAGAAGTTGCCATGTGGCATTTTGGGAAAAATTCCTGTATTTATACCTACTTTGAAATTCAATTTACTATTAATATTTTGTTAGAGAAGTATGGTAGCTAAATGTAAGTCTATAACTTCCTTTGTTATTCTTTTAACCAACCTAAGGGATTTGTTGAGACTTACTAGCTAAGTGATAGAGAGGTGTGGTAGTGTAGGTGCTATCTTACCTGCACTGTGCAGAGTTGCAATACTGCTAACTGACTGCTTACGTGATAGCTATCAATGCACGTGACGTCCAGTGCATGACTGTCATAGAACTCCGCCCCCACATGCAATATTAGTGACTTTGCTCACCCAAGCAATATTATGTCTGGCTTCTGCAAGACTGGAATATAGGTAACCCTTAAATCCACTGACTGCCACAAAGATCCTTATTCAAGTGGTGATCAGTCTGGATGCTAGTAGTCAGTCCTCATCCAGTGTGTCAGGACCTCCCCAGCTGTCTGTGCCATCTGTATCTTCGTCATCCTTGTGTGGTTCTAGTGTTGATGATCTTCTCATCTTACCAAAGCCTATGCACTTAAAGCTTACTAAGAAGACTGCATTGACTGAGACCACAAAAATTACCACACAGAGTCCTTTTCTTAAAAGACTTCGTGAAAAGAAAGCAATATGAGAAGAATAACAAGCCAAAAACAGTGGCGGATCCAGGGGGGGAGGGGGGGAGGGGGGCTATGGGGGCTGAAGCCGCCCCCCTCCAAGTTAGTTAATAATATGACTATCACTTAATTAATTAGCTGACTCGGGACTTGATCATTACTCAAGGCTAGATAGCTAGTTTGAGTGAGATAGCTCTGATTGATTATTCATTAATAAGTGATAGTCATAATCGTGTGTATGAAATCATAGTTTTTGATGTTACTGCAAGCTCAGGCTTGCAATGTTCCTATATAGTGTTAGTAGCACTGTGCTACTGTTGGGTTGCGGGTGGGTCATCTGTTAGAGCGTGTCTTCTGATGCCTATTATATAGTTATTCCCAAAAGCGTAATAATGTTCTATAAGTCATTGTCTCAACTTCTTTTCTGAAATGGTAATGTCTGTAGATGTGGTTGAGAAACAGTAGAAACATTGGTACCAGTGTATTCCTGTTTAGAAATTTTGGCAAATAACTTATCATTTAGTTTCATATCCTTATCAGATGGGTTCCTTCTCACCTGAATGACCTGTCACCTCAGCCTCAAAATTATTGCTTGAATCCAGTGTGCCAATTCCCAGCAACACCAGAATCATAATATACCTTGAGCCAATTCTTTCCACTTCTACAACTATTGGCTAGTAAAGCAAGCTTCCTCTTGCTTGCTAACAAGCAAACTGTTTAACAATTCGACTAATGAGAAACAGACAGAAACAGGATGATCTGATACCTATAAGTTAGCTAGCTAAAGTAACTAATGTTTATTGTAGCTATTAGTTAATAGTTTACATGTCATAACTATTGACTGTGTGATGTAAACTAAAGACAGGGTATAGACAGAGATAATCCTATTAATTCCTAGTTAACCCTTTCTTACAATATCATCAAACAAAACTATAGCATGACTGTTTCATCTGCATTACATCCTATCCCTAGCCCTATAGCCCTTAAATCCATATATATGCATTACATCATTAAGGATCCATTTCTACTTGTATATATATAATCCCTAAAATCCTCTACTATGGACTATGGAGCTATAGGTGACAGTGATAATCATATTATTGATGTTATAGGCTGGCTATATCTACTGTGGCTATAAGATATGAGGTGAGGTCATCTCTAGTATTGTCTTTAGACTCACCTTTTAATAAAAAAATCAATATCTGTACATGTGGTACCAAATCACATTATTTGAATCTTCTAAGCTATCTCCAGCACACAGAGTCCTGTCCTCATGCAAGTTCACTTATAGCACACTTATAGCCTTACAAAGTAGCTAGCTCAGCCAGTTTATCTGGGAACTTTGGTGCATGCACAGATAGTGTACTAGGTTCTCCTCCCAGTTATAATGACTTCATACTATCTATTTATGCCCTGGTATTGTGTGGTGTGATGGTATGGTCATGCAGGTATATGGACCAAATGATACAGCTAGCTACTATAATCTCAAGCAACCTGAATCTGGCCATGTAGTTGGTGGCAAAATTTTTCTGTAACTTAACCACCATGTGGTTTTGTTACCTTATGCATTTTGAATAATTGAATTTCTCTGATGGATCTTGGTTAAGACTGTTGTACTGTTCTTGAATAGGATGATGTGTATCTCTATCCTGCTGTTTCTGAGTGTACTGTTGTCTATGGCCTCTGCTGTAACTCCTGGAGATGAGCACCCATTCTGCACAGATAGATTAATCAATGACAATGCAATTACTCCTCCACAAAATGTTAAGATATTAATGGATTCCTACAACTATATTGATTTATTACCACCTCATGAATTTTCTGTGTGGATGCAAGTGGACAATGATGACAATAATGCAGGAGGAGGTGGAACTACGGTATGTAGAAGTTATATTATTATAGGCTATGTGTTAATGTGGTATTATTTATAGTGGATGCAGGGTAGCAACAACCCTTGCAGACAGAGTATAAGTGTGTGTGGATTCAATATTGGTCCTCAGGATAATTGGTTGATCACTCAGTATATTAACAGGACAGTCAATGGTAGTCGCCTGCCTCAAGTTAGTGTGCAAGTAGAGTTTCAACTACGTGGTTGTGAGGACCTACGGTGTCAGAGAACCTTCTTACTTAATGCATTTGAGACAGATCGTGTGGACAATATTACAGCAGCCACTGTTATTAATTATAGGTTAATAAGTAGGATAGCCCCAGCCGATGACTCCGGGCAGACTACACAAAATCAGACAAAGGAGCTCAACTTTCAGACGGAAGCAGCTGGATTCTACCTTGCTATTACAGATGAAACCTCCTGCATTACAGTAACTCGTGTCATTGTGTTCTATAACGTCTGTCCTGGGGAAACTGAAACACTTGTTGTTCGACCAGAAACCCTTACTCCTCCCATTGGCCGTATTAGTACACCACGCCAAGTAACAGCAGAGTGTGTAGCAGGAGCCAGTCCAGAGAATGGGGTAGCTGCCAAGCTAACTTGTGCACAGGGAGGAGTGTGGAGCTCAGTATCAGGTTCAGGTTGTCGCTGTAATCCAGGGTTAAGAGGGGATGAAAATGGACTATCATGCATCCCAAGTTAGATTATACATCATGTGTATTATAGCAGTGATTATTACTATTATAATTTACAGGCTGTGGAGCAGGTATGTACTTCTCAGTGACCTTCCAGGAGTGTCGTGTGTGTCCTGAGAATAGTGATGGGACTATGGCTGGGTTGTCAGAGTGTCCATGTGTTGAGGGTTACTACAGATTATCAGGAGAGGAGGACCTTCCCTGCACTCGTGAGTCATAATGAATATATGTGACAGTGTCTGGGAAAAGGTACAATTTCACACAAAAAAATAAAAATTAGTTATAGGACAAGCTTTTAGCTATAGAATGATATTTTGCTTGAAGCTCTAGCACTTAAGGTTGTCTAGTTATGGATGCTATAACTACAGCACCTCTGGTGGTAAGATTCATAGGAAAATGCGTAAACTTCCGGTAGTAAATGTTAATTCCGTAAATCTTTACGTGAACTCGTTACACGCATTACATCATCACTTTCCTTATTGAATTTTTAATGCGTTTGAATATTAATTTGAAAACTTCCACTGTAATTGAAGTTAGTGCACATGGTAAGTTTATTTTAGGTGCTTCTCTTTGAACTTTGCCCTCACCCACTTCTGAAGCCCTCCACTCTGTCTCTCTGAAATTTAGTGTGGTGATAGTAGAAGGATAGTAGTTGTTTCTGAGATAATAAAAAGAAAATGATACTGTGGTAACCCCAGCATGCGTTGAATAAGTCACTTTTTAGAAAATAGCAAATCTCATGAACTGAACTAAACAATGCCATACACACGATTAAATAGTCTAGCCTATGGCCACAAAAATGTTGATTATACATGCATGTTAAAATTATTATTGTTAGCTAGCCAGTTACTGCTGACTACAGTGACAGATATTATAATCATATATAATTCACACAAAAAAGGATTATTTGCATGAATCTTACCTAGGTAGCTTTTGGATTATGTTACTCAAGTTTTCTTTAAGTTTTCTTTTTTTTTCCTTGGCACATGAAGCCTGAAAATGTATCATAGAAACAACTCAAACTCAACTTTGTTTACATGCTAGGTGCAATATTTTTATAATAGCTAGTAGCTATAAAATCTATAGTCTACATAACTTGGTATTTAGCTTATCATGACATTTCTATAGAGGCTACATGCCACATGAGCTGGATCTAACTATACTGTTACCTAGCTATAAAGCTTTATTATGATCCAATCAGTGATCATGAAAAAAATGGTTATGGATAGGTGGGGTCAGGGTTAAGGGATGAAAGTGTGCATTTAAGGAAAGTGTGCATTTAAAGGTGTGGCTAAGTCAATTGGGGGTGATTTCATCATCATAGGAGGAATTCTAGTGACTTATATGGTATGTTTATACTCTATAGCCTTAAGTTTCTGCTGATTTAAATAATCAGTTGGGTTTGTAGGTGTGAAGTGTTGTATAATTACATAGGTATATATACAATAGGCCAGACCTTGGCATTTTAAGGCCCTTAGGCCACATCCTGCCTGTAATGAAACACATGTATACTCTGTATATTTTTAATGATGTCACCTTACCTCTCAAGACAGCATCCACCATGGCCTAATTTAAATGTGGAGACTCCACTTAATGCATGCTCTCTATTTTCCAAATCCAGAATATTTTTTATTCTTCCCTCTAGGGAAATTGATTTTGTCATTACATTGTATATACCTCTAATAGAAATATACATCAGTTCATTCACATTTACTTGAGCCAGTGGGGTGGAGTACAGTCCCATAGATAATAGCCTCATTATCTGGAGTCTGCTATTGTTTGTAGCTTTAAGTTGTTCTCTAGTTTTTGTTAGGGCTAAAGTGAATAAAAGTGGACTTTAAGTTCTACATAATTATTACTGCAAATACCACTTAGCATAGAACCTCCAACCTTTCCGGTTTTGCCTGGAAATTCCATTTTTTAACACTTCCCTGTTCCCGGTTCATAGACTCCTGGTTATCATCTAGACACTATCAAAACTATTATTATATTACATAATGCAATCAGTGGTACTCCAACACTTTAATTGAACTGTACAGGAGGGAAACCACACTTTGTCTGATTAACTTCTGCAAAAGTACAAAAAACTACCCAATTTGCACTAGGGAAGTAGCTAACTGAACTCTGCTAAGGAAGTCATCGTCATAATAAACAATAAGTACAAGGTCAAATGCAAGGGGTGTGGCTTCCTGTCCCAGATTTTGATCTGGAAAAGTTGGCAACTATGTTTAAACAGTCATTTAGATTACACCATTGTTACTATTGTTATTGTACTGTATCTAACTCTAGCCCTATCCCTAGCTCATAGCAATAGTACAATTGACAATGAGTTACATGGAGAATTCATCGTAATAATTCATCAGCCACTCATATATTTTTATACTAACAATTATTGACCAGCTCAAGGATTTTGCCTCATAAGTCACCAACAACTCACCACTGAATTTTATGACCTCAAAAACCCTTTACCAAAATTATTTAAAAATTAGAATTCTCTATATGAATGTGTTCAACAAATAGGGCAGAGTTTAAGTGAATTATTGCAGTTCAGAATGACATAGTTTTGTGAATCCACCTACTACATCTATGGTGCCCTCAGTAGTAGCTAGAATGCTTCACTCCTTATGTAATCAGTCAGTAGTGCTTTCAGCTGGATGCTTCTCCATGCTACCATATAGAGTATTGGGTTCTGTGAACTACATCAGCTATTGGTAGATAGAACTAGCTAGCTGTTTTTCCACATAGGCCTATCTGGATGTTTATCACCTAGGTTTGACAAAATTCTGCCACCAAACTATGAAAAAAAACAAAAAAAAAACAGAGGTGCTTTCCTCTTCTAATTACTTCACTCACATGTAGCAGAAAGGCCTAAACTTAAAGTACAACTTTTCAATCCAGGAGGTAGAGTAAACTGGGATTTTGTTTAATTTCTCCATGTCTATAGCTAATAGAGGTGGTGGTAGATGCTGGTTGATAATCATGGATTAACGCGATATTATAGTGCCCATTTTTTATTAGGCTATTAAACACAAAATAACAGCTGATAGGTAAAAGTCACCACATTAATGAATGATTATTACTCATTGTTAAGTTAAGTGTCTGATTTAAGAACCCATTACCTTCATGTGAAGATACAAAGCGTTTAGCAATACATAAGTATAGTAGTATCTTTTGTCTAAACTAAAGTAACAAGTTATTATTTTCCTATTATTATCAGAACCACCTTCAGAGCCAAGAAATGTTAGGATCATTTCAACTACAAGCTCTAGCATCACTCTGACTTGGGATCCTCCTGCTAGTCTGGGTGGCCGGAGGGACCTCAGCTATATCCTCTGGTATCAAGAAGAGGGGAATGAGACTTTAGTGAACGAAGGCACTGTTACCACCACTACTGGGACACTCTCGGGTATTCAATATGTATAGCTAATAAATTATAATATTATAGATAGCTATTACCTCACATTCTTTAGGTCTGAGAAGTGGTGTTCAGTATAGAGTCTTTATTAGTGCAGTGAATGGAGTGTCAGATCAAGTCATGTCCAATACATCATTGGGTCTATCAAATTCTATTGCAGGTGATATAATAGCCATGTAAAGCTTTCATTCTTTGCATGGGAGATTTCATTTTAGTCTCAGGATTAGTATTGTCAGTTCATGCAAAAATACAAAGATATTTAAAAGAGTGAAAAGAGCACAGTGAATGTTGATGACACAACTTTTGAGAATTGCTAGCAATAGTCTACATTCAAATTATGCTAAAGGCAATCTCTTTTTCCCCACACTCACTGGCTCAGGGTTGCCAACATTGTGTAGTCAATTTTCCAAATAATCTCAAAATGCAAATAACTATAGCTATTTGTTATGGTAACAATAATAATTGGACTGAAAAGGAGGCTCACTTGATAGCAGATTTAGAGCTAACATGGTCAGTTAGCAAATCTAACTCACTTCACAGAATAGCTCATGATACAGTTAGAATATAGCTTTAGTATAGCTAAATACATCATTGGCTTAAATTATTTTATTATGCTGATCACAGTGGTTAAGTGGGTGGGAAAGAAACTTCTCCCCCAAATCTCCAGCTTCTTCATCAAAAAAGTCCTTCGGCTTCTCTCCCATCTCAAATGCCTTTTCACTAATTCATAAGAAACCACCAGATCCTCTTCTAGATTACACACTTTGTGTGTTGTGTTGTCACAAATAAATTTCAGGTATAAACTTTGCCCCCCTCCCCCTCCAGGTAGAATCCTATGATTCTAGAAGCCAAAAATAAAGAAAATCCCGAGAGAGAGGAAATAGGAGAAAATGTCAGTAATTTGAAAAACTATGGCAACCCTGCAGGCTTAGTTAGAGAAGTGACACAAATTAGTATTTTAGTAGCAGGAAATGACCAACTAGCTATCTGAAGTATGGACTTTTATGATCTCTCTATTATAGTGCAGAGTCTAAATACAATCTACAACTCATAATCTATGGATGGTTATCATACTAAACTGCAAAAAATTTGGGAGCACTAGAGAATCCCAACTTCAACCAGGCCAGTATTATTAATACATGCATACATATATGTGCATGAGGCTTCACCTGGCAGTAAAGTTAATAGAGTGTGTAGTCATGTCTAGCATATTATGATAACATGCAGGGTGTCCATTGGGAATGTACTTCTCGGTGGCTTTCCAGGAGTGTCGTGTGTGTCCTGAGAATAGTATGAGTTCAATGGCTGGAGTGTCAGAGTGTCCATGTGTAGAGGGTTACTACAGAGCACCAGGAGAGGAGGACCTCCCTTGCACTGGTAAAAATCACAACTAGGAAATTATTTCTTGTCCTTTACACATGAAGCCTGAAAATGTATCATACAAACTCAACTTTGTTTTACATGCTGAGTGCAATATTCTGTACAGTTAGTCTACATAACGACATTTCAACAGAGGCTACTTGTCACATGAGGTGGATCTAGTTTTTGTTGCTACACTTGATGTTGCAAAGAACCAACTTTCCAAAAATAGTACTATAGAAACAAAAAATGTCCAGTGCCACAGGCTATAAATAATGCATCTAAAAATAAACACGCACTTAGTAAATAATAATAAATTATATGAATAATGAATGAATAAATAGAACAGACAATGCACTCTAGACAAGTGCTCTTTCTCAACATATAAAGCATGAAAAATTTATTATGATCCAATCAATGGTCATGAAAAAAAGGTTATTAGTTGGGACATCACAGGGTTAAGGGATGAAAGTGTGCAGTCTCTCAAGATGGGTCTAATTTAAATGTGGAGACCCAACTGAATGCACACTCAGTTAATTATATTTTCCAAAATTTTTATTCTTCTCCCTAAGGAATTGATTTTGTCACCACAGTGTGCCACTTTCATACACTGGAATACAGAGTTTTAAAGTGCTGTTTTATTCCTAATAGAAATTTACATCAGTTTATTCACATTTACTTAGCAAAAAAACAAACAAACAAAACAAAACAAAACAAAAAACACCAAAAAACAACAACAAAAAACAAACAAAAAACCAAAAAAAACAAAACAACAAACAAACTAGCAACTGACACAAAACTACAATTAAATAAACTAGCAAAAATGATGTTTAACCATATAATGTATTGTTACTGATTACTGCTATCACACTATAGTAGCAAGTTCTTATTCCCCCCCACCCATATCAGAACCACCTTCAGAGCCAAGGAATGTTAGGATCATTTCAACTACAAGCTCTAGCATCACTCTGACTTGGGATCCCCCTGCTAGTCTGGGTGGCCGGAGTGACCTCAGCTATATTCTCTGGTATCAAGAAGATGGGAATGAGATGTTAGTGAATGGAGAAAGTACAAATGACAACACCACCATGGGGACTATCTCAGGTATTACTAAATAATTATATTTACAGCAATTAACACATAATCTCTAGGTCTGAGAAGTGGTGTTCAGTATAGAGTCTTTGTTAGTGCAGTGAATGGAGTATCAGATCAAGTCATGTCCAATACATCATTGAGTCTTTCCAGTCCTATTGCAGGTGATATAGCTTTCATTCTTTGCATGGGAGACTACAGTATAATTATTTATAGTCTCAGGATAAGAAGCTACTCTATTGTCAGTTCATGCAAAATACAAAGATGCATATTTAAAAGAGCGAAAAGAGCACAGTGAATGTTGATGACACAAGTTTTGAGAACGGCTAGCAATAGTCTACATTCAATTATGCTAAAGGCAATGTTCTGTGTCTCTTTTTCCCCACACTCACAGTCTCAGGGTTGCCAAAATTGTGTAGTTGATTTTCCAAATATCTCAAAATGCAAATAACTATAGCTATAAGTTATGGTAATAATGAATAGGAGGCTCACTTGATAGCAGATTTAGAGCTAACATGGTCAGTTAGCAAATCTAACTCAAAACCAGAACTCATTGCACAGTTATAGCTCATGATACAGTTAGATTACAGCATTAGTATAAATACATCATTGGCACATTATTTTATTATGCTGATCACAGTTGTTAGCGGGTGGGAGAGAAACTTCTCTCCCAAATCTCCAGCTTCTTCACAAAAAAGTCCTTTGGCTTCTTTCTCAACTCAAATGCCTTTTCACTAATTCACAAGAAACCACCAGATCCTCTTCTAGATTACAGACTTTGTGTGTTGTGTTGTCACAAATAAAATTCAGGTGTAAACTTCAATTAACTTTGCCCCCCTCTCACCCTCCAGGTAGAATCCTGTGATTTTAGCCATAAAGTTAATCCAAAAATAAAGAAAACCCTGAGAGAGCAGAAATAGGAGAAAATGTCAGTAATTTGAAAAACTATGGCAGCCCTGCAGGCTTAGTTAGAGAAGTGACACAAATTAGTATTTTAGTAGCAGGAAATGACCAACTAGCTATCTGAAGTATGGACTTTTATGAGCTCTTTATTATAGTACAGAGTCTAAATACAATTTATGATTCATAATCTATGGATGGTTATCATACTAAAAAATTTGGGAGGACTAGAAAATCCAAACTTCAATCAGGCCAGTATTATTAATACATGCATACATGTATGTGCATGAGGCTTCACCTGGCAGCAAAGTTAATAGAATGTATAGTCATGTCTAGCATATTATGATAACATGCAGTGTGTCCATTGGGAACGTACTTCTCGGTAGCCTTCCAGGAGTGTCGTGTGTGTCCTGAGAATAGTATGAGTTCAATGGCCGGAGTGTCAGAGTGTCCATGTGTAGAGGATTACTACAGAGCAACAGGAGAGGAGGACCTCCCTTGCACTGGTAAAAACCACAACTAGGAAATTATTTAGAATTTCTTCTTGTCCTTAGCCTGAAAATGTATCATAGAAACAACTAAACTCAACTTTGTTTACATGCGGGTGCAATATTCTGTACAGTTAGTCTACATAACAACATTTCTAGAGAGGCTACTTGTCACAAGGTTATTAGTGGGGACATCACAGGGTTAAGGGATGAAAGTGTGCATAAGTCAATTGGAAGTGGTTTTATCATCATGTCTATCCTCATGGTTAAGTCGATTTAATTACTGAAGTCCATCAGTTTGGTTTGTAGGTGTGAAGTGTTGTATAGTTATGGACAGTAGCAAAAATAGTTATCGAATTTGCTGGACTCCTCTGTACATTTTTTACACTACGATGCTAGCTATAAGTTCATTCAAATACAAATAAAACCCTAAGATTGAGGGAATGAAGGAAGATCTATCCAAGTGAGAAAAATAATATTTTTGAGTTTAATGACTGGAAGATTAGAGAGTCCAGGGTTACTATAGACATCAGCATCAGGAGAGGAGGTTTTACCTGTTCTTGTATATAACACTAGCTATAGTTGTTTGTTTATGTGTGTGTATGTGTGTGAAGATACTCCTTAATTAACCCTTATAGAATTGCATTTTGCATGTAGCAAAACAACAAAAACAAAAAGAACAACAAACCATTCTAATTATAATGTAGCTAGCTACATGCTGCATTCATTCTCCCTCATCTGTTTCAGAATCTTCTAGTCAGCTGTCTGGAACTACTGTGATTATTTCAGTATTAGTGGTGTTAGTAGCAGTCACTATTACAATCATAATACTGTTATCCATCACTGTTCTATACTTCAAAAGAAAGATGAAGAAGATGACTAATTCAGAAGACAGTATATGTGCCACTGTGAACAACAGCCATCAACAGAGTCACTCTCAAGAAATAGAGTTAACAAGAAATGTCACCTACTCCTCCCATGGAATGGAATTAAAGGATAACATTGCCTACCAGCAATGTCCTGGTTCTGATCTGAATGATAATGTTGGTTATGAGAATACACAAATTCCTGGTTCTGACCTGAATGATAATGTTGGTTATGAGAATACACAAATTCCTGGTTCTGACCTGAATGATAATGCTGGTTATGAGAATACACAAATTGAACCTAGAGCAAGTACATTGCAAAGGGAATCTGTGGTTGATGATAATGGAGGCTATGAAGTAATAAACTAACAATATTATTGTGAAAACACTTTTATTATAGCTAACTACAAGAATTCATTGTCAGAACTAACTACTGATCTTTGTCAGTCTGTGGCAATTTGTCACAGACTGACAAAGATCAGTAGTTAGTATTAAATTTTGGACACTATTATTGTAGCTACACTTTACTATTGTATATATCTCTCTTATCACTTCAACTAATAGCTATATCTATTGGTCATCAGCTCTAATTGTGTGAAGTAGCTACAATTAAATTATTCTTGTGGTAACCCAGGACACGGTGTGACAGGCACTTTTTAGAAAATAGCAAATCACATGAACTGAACAACAACACACACACACACACACACACACACGATTAAATAGTCTAGCCTATGGCCCCAAAAATGTTAATTATACATGCATGTTAAATAATATAATTATTGTTAGCCAGTTACAGTGAGTCTACCACAATTATGTTCTAGTTAAGTTTGTATCTAACTCTTTGTTGTCTTTCTGAGTGTATTTAGCTAAAATTTGCTAACAAAAATAATAAAAGCATTAAATAAAAGCATTGCTGCTATGAACAAAAATAGTTTATCTTAAAGTAATAGCTATAGAATTTCTATGTTTGCTTGATGTATGGAAATGGTCATTGATATTTGCAGTGCAGAGGTGTCTGGTAGAAATTCACATATTACTTTAAATATTTTATTCATGCTGGTCTATAGAGGTTGTTCCCATCTACAACAAAATGCAAACTTCCACAATGAAATTTGTAGCATTAGAATGACCAGATGACAGACTACACTAAACAAACTATTTATGTATACAAATGTATGACCTTTGACCTATAATCAGCTGATATAAAAAGGACTTATGTAATCAACTACTGCAGAAAATCACTAGTTATAGCTAATGCAAAAATTGCATTAGCTAATTGCGGAGATGCACAGTGCAGCATGCTGAGCTTGCTAGGCTCTTCCGAAATTAAAACAACATGAAAATTTGAAAAATGAATTATTAATAAACGAAAATTTCAGGAAATACGGTATAATCTAAGTCATGACCTTCAATACTATTATTGTGTGGTAGCTATAGCTTATGCTGACCCTGACACAAAACCACTATAGCTATGCATGCCTTAGTCACTACTCACCAGCCTGTTTCTATTAGCTACAGGCAATGCAAGGTGCCCACACTAACTACATTTATGTAGCTAATAGAAACATTAGAGTGAATCAAGTTATAGAGAAGACACTAGCAGACCTGTTACGTAGACACTAGACGACATGATCAGTGTATGTGGGTGTGTGGCATAACTAAGTGGAGCGCAGGTCATGCCTATATATAGAATTCACTTTAGTTTTTAGTCCCGCCAACCCCACCCCCTCCTAATACTGCTGTACCTCGTCGCCACACCACTTTGACTTCTAATTTTACAAGGTGAGAATTAGCTAGTAGGCTATATAGCTACTATACTAGGACTAAGAGTGTAGATTGTACCTGGACACAATATTTTAAGGCAGTAAACTCACCCGAACCAAATCAAAATAGAATCTGATGATTAAAGCAGTATTATGTATAGTTCCTATGCTTACCATGAACCATGCACACTTTTATAATTATGTTCAGCTAACCATGGTAGTTGTATGGTATAATTTAATCTCCATTAACAGACATGTCATGCTCCTCACTGAGTGATTGTCAAGTCAATAGATCACTAGCTTATCTACCAGCTCCTTCATGTAGGCTTTTGATCCATCCATAGTCAGCACCTTTATTCACTTTACATCATTTAGGCTTCAGCAAGCCCAATCTAGCTCTAAAACTGTGTAACTATATAGGAGTTCATTTCACCTTCTTTGAGAGCATGTTGATCCTTACTATTTCAGTACACAGTTGGTGTTTCTATAATGTCAGACTTCATGAATATTCATGCTATGGTCACTACATTAATTTCTAGCAAGCTTGCAAAGAAAATATGTTGATGTTATGCAATGTGATACTCTAGAACTAATAGGTCACAGCTATACATGCATATTTTCCCGACCTCTGATAAAGGACAACCCCTCTATAAAGGACAATAGGGTGTGTCCTAAACATGTTCTTTCCCACTGTTTATATGGTATAGCAATAACACTACTCTTCCAAGAGTTGGTAGCCAACTCTACATGTTACATGTTACATGTACTAATGATATAGTATATGCATCACTATATAAATTGCTCCATTATGCATAATACTATATTATAACGAAAACAGGGAGATTAGTAATAAATCTAGGATGCTTATGTATCCATGTCAGTGGCATAAGTTGTACAGGCAGCAAATATCTGATAGATGAAAGTAGACACATGATTATGACTTATACGGTAAGTCTCATGTGTAATCCTGTGATAATTAGCTAAAAGCATACCAGATGCAATACATTGGTATATAATATTCAGCAGTATGAACCAGTAGTAGTCATACAATAACTAGCTATGTCTCATAAAAGCATGTATAACTACATAAGGAATGAGGAAGTATAGTCATCAGTTACTCTAATGACACTGTAATACTTTGTAAGCACATACTGACCAAATTTGCTCTGCTTACGGTGATTAGTTGAGAAATCTAACGAAGCCTTCAAAAATAACTATGATTATATGGCATTATGTAATATACCTTGACACACAATATAGGACACAGTGGTGGATCCAGGATTTTGAAAAGGGGGGGGAGGGGCAATGATCTAAGGTGGATCTCAGGATTTTGAATAGTAGGGGAGGGGAGGCCCTTGAGGGCTGAATTTGCTCTTTCAACTGTAGCAACAGTTACTAGAGTTATTGCAAGGTATGTAACATTGTGCAGAGGAGTAGTTGGGAATTTTTACATACTGAGGCAGGAGATAGGTTTGGGATTTGTGACCACATAGTGCAGTAAGGGGGGTCTGGGGGCATGCCCTGCCCAGGAAATTTTTGTATTTTAGACCTCTTTGATTCAATCTGGTGGCATTTCAGGCTGTCTAATAGGCACCCACATGCACTATGTTAAGAACTTGATAACACAATTGTAAGATGTCCTTCTCAGGTGAGCTGAATCTTTTGAGGATATTCTCTCTAGAAACATCCATATCTCAGTTCAACTAAAAAAATTGGTCAATAACCTATATTGAAGTATGCTTCAGCACTATAACTTCAGTTAACTGTTGCATCAAAATTTAATGCATTAGTTTTACAATAGCAAAAATCTATTTAGGCAAAATGCCTCAGTTGCCTCTACAGTAGCTACTCTTGTGTTGTGGTGATATTTTGGATATGATTTAGGAGAAAAATTGAAAGTGAGGTAGGAAGTCCTTCAGAGAGAAAGTTTAAACTTCTTGAATTTGTACAACACAGAGGTGTTATCATCCTCAGTCTGTAGCTGCTTTTCAACAACTAAACTTTTGTTTAATGGTCTGTGTCATTATGAGCTACTCTGGGGTGTTTTTTCAATTCCAGATATGTTAAATAGGCTCTATTTACGCTCTGCTATAACCCCACACTGGGCTCTATCTAATTAGCATTTAATAAATATTTACTTGTAAAGTGTAAGCTACAATAATATTTTTACACTGTTTGTGGCCCAGCTACACAAAACAATGTCACAAGGTGTTGAAAGGAGGGGGGGGCTCGAATTGCCCCTTTTGTCCCCCCCCCCCCCTGGATCTGCCTCTGGGACATTTTAAAACATATCCCACCTATGAACTACAGAAATATAATAGCTAGCTAACTATGCAGAGCCTCCAACTTGAAGTGAATAACTTCAGTACAAAAATTGCTCACTTTCCCCGTATTTTTGTAGCAAATTCCATAGAGCTAGCTAGTTTAATGACCTGCATCATTCTTAATCATTATTATTGTTATAAGACACACACCTAAGTGTGCAGTGATTAATAATGATAAAAAAAATAGACTAGACTGTGAGCTAGAATTGAGAGTCTTAGCTATCATAGTGCTTGACAGGAGACACTGGAACAAGCTATAGCTATATAAAATTTTAATAACAATGCACCAGTAGACAAATATCATGAATTAACTGACAATAAATAATATACTTACTGTTTTTATCACCTGTTTTGAGGAGTATGAACTGTTTAGACAACTCTTTAAGCCTCTGGACAATGTTATTTCACAGCTGTTCTGTTAGCTAGCTATACTTCCGGTCTAAATTGAATCAATTTCCGTAGTCCGTATTTATAGGTGTAAATCCGTGTGGTTGGAGGCTCTGCTATGTAGAGGGATTCGTAAGTAAATATTCCTCTGTGTGTGGTTTGTTTTAATTAAATTTGAGGTAACTATTGAGACTACAGTAGACTCTCCATTAACGGACACTCCCAATAGCAGACATGTGTAAACATGGAGGTTTTCTCTATGTTTCTTATTGTACATGCTCAGTACAACACACATAAATGATACCAGAGTTCAAAGTGCACTACCAAAGGAATGAATAAGTTTACCACAAAAGTCAATTAGTTCGACAGTCCTGTTACACATGCCTAATAACAGACAATAGTCCATGTACTAACTGAAAATCCTATTTTAAAACACCCAAATAGCAGGCATCTCAACAATGGACAGTAGTACCTGCATCAACCATACAAAATCTCTCCTGAGTAATTTAAACCACACCCCACACAATAGTATCATAAAGCATGCATGCATTGAATCATCAAATGAAATCCAGCTAGATAAGTGTAAGAGATTCACTATCAGTTGCCTCCCGTCAATAACAAGCTAGTATAATTCATTAGCTAGTCTCAATCAGATCATATCACACTAAAATTAATTTCAGAATTGCACACAACAGCACATGGCACATACATCAATCACATGATCACTTCTACGTAATGATGACGACAATGATTATACAACACTCCCCCCCTGTTGACCAGATGACAGTCTGGTCAACAGAAGTTGAAACAGTTAACAGTTCAGAAATCAAATGAATCCAATTCATATATAGTTATATGCCTTCAACCTGTCTCTTGCACTTAGAGCGGCGGCCCTCTTAGATGATCTCCTGGGTGGGGGTTCTTGTAACTTCTCAGTTTCATTCTCTTGATCAGGCACATCCTTATCATCACCACCAAGATGGCAGTTGACTTCTAATGGATATAAGCACTGTAGGGGGCGTTTTAGTAAAATAGATCTTGTCCCTCGAGAGTGTACTCTCACAATGGCACTTCTCATACGACCATCAGCTCCCATCTTGAGCTCTTCCACTCTGGCTAGTCGCCAAAATCCTCTAGGACGATCCTCTCGGTGAACCAACACTACATCTCCTACCAGTATAGTGCCAGCATTTGTGTCATTGTTCCTGTTTCCATAGCGATGACAATCTCGTAAATCCAATAAATATTCCATTTTCCACCTTTTCCAAAAATGGTCAAGGGTTTTGCTAAGGTACTTCATTCGTTTGCTCAAATGACCTGGAGAAATCTCCGGGTCCTCATTTTCATCCTGACAAAGTGCAGCATCAGGTAAGTTGAGCACTCTCCGTCCGATGAGTAGGTGTGAGGGTGTGAGTGGTTCTTCAATATCCTCTGTTGAGATATACGAAAGTGGTCTGGAGTTGAGAATCATTTCCACTTCTGTTACAGCTGTTAGCAGCTCATCATATGAAAATACAGCCTTGCCAATTGTCTTTTTAAGACATCTCTTTGTTGATTGGACCATTCTTTCAAAAATTCCTCCTGTCCATGGAGCCTTTTCCACATTGAATGACCACTCCATTCTAAGATCAGTGAAATGTTGCTTGACTTCAGGGTGGTTCAGTACAACTCTGATGGATTTGGCTGCTGACTTGAAAGTCTTCCCATTGTCTGAGATGATTTTTTGAGGAAACCCCCTCCTGGTGGTAAATCGCTTGAAGCTCCTGATAAATGTTTCAGCAGTCATATCAGGAACGAGGTCCAAATGCACTGCCCTAATTACACAGCACGTATACAAGCAAATCCACACTTTGTTGTCATTCAACAACGGGCTTGTCTTTACATAGAGATCAGGGCCTGCAAAGTCTAGTCCAGTATAAGTGAAGGGTGGTATAGGGTTAACTCTAAATTCAGGTAATGGTGGGGGTGGTGGTGGGCGACAAGGCACACCATCAAATTTGCGACACACAACACACTTGTAGAGTAACTGTCTCACGAACTGTCTCGCCTTAATGATCCAATATTTCATTCGAACCTTGGCTAGCGTCTCCTTAACTCCATTGTGCATTACTCGTTCATGTGCATTTCTCACTATAATAGTTGCAAGGTGGTGCCACTTATTTAGTAAGATGGGATACTTCATCGATGGTGGAACGTCAATCTGCCTTTGCAACGATATAGTCCGTCTTCATCAAGAAATAGATCAAATTGTTTCTTCCAAACACTAAATTTTCCTTCTTCTGGCAGAATCTTCTGTGCTTCCCTTATCCACAGAATTTCAGCATCAGATATGTCAGTGGCTGTCAGCTCCAGATTCAGTGGGGTTTTCAGTTTCTTCACCTTATGCTTGAGAATATTCACAAACTTCATCACGTAGGCTGTAATTCTCAATAATCTGTTGAGACTACTGAAGTCTGTACAACTTATAACTTGGCCAAGGTCCACGCTTGTTTTATGAGCAGTCATCATACTGTGAACTATCTTGCGATCTTTGCTCTTCATTTCTTCCAGGGACTCTACTGGCATCTGCAATTCATCTTCTTCATCATCCAAGTAATCATGAGTCAACCAACCAGGTCCATGGTGCCAAAGCATGCTTCTTGCTAATTCTTGAGCGGTAACACCTCTGGATGGTATGTCAGCAGGGTTTTCTTTCCCTGGACAGTGTCTCCATGAGTCGATTGGTAGCAGTTTCCGAATTTCATTTACTCTATTTTGGACGAAGGGTTTCCATTCCTTATCGATGCCCTTAATCCAGTACAAGGCTACCTTAGAATCAGTAAAACAAGTGACTCCCGACAATGATATTTCTGATTCAATAGCTGCAATGGTGGCTGTGATGAGCTTGGCTAACAATAATGCTGATAATAGTTCCAATCTTGGTATGGTCTGCTTCCCTACAGGAGAAACTCTAGTCTTTGAAACTACAAACTTCATTGAAACTCCATTATCAGTTTCAATCTTGATGTAGACCACAGCAGCATAGGCTCTGATGGATGCATCACAGAAACCTTGGAGGCTACATGTTCTTGACTTCTTGTTGATGAAATGGAAATATCACCTTGGAATCGATATTGTCACCGGTTGAAAGTTGGAGATTAATGCTTCCCACTTGCACAGCAAACTGCCTGACAATGGCTCATCCCAGTTGATCTTACTCATGCACAACTCTTGAAACAGAATCTTAAACTGGACTGTAATAGGTGAAATAAATCCCAAGGGATCATAAAACTTGGTGGCAACAATGATGTGCCTCTTGGTGGGTTCCAACTCTCTTACTAGAGTGGCTATGGTATTTAGATCGAAAACTAGATGATCTTCAGTGTAATTCACACTGAGTATCTTCTGCTCTCCATGGCATTCATGTGCATCTCTGAGGGTATTCTTTGCATAAGAAACATCTTCTTCCTTAATACTCACAGTTTTATCGTTCACAGGTTTTTTCTCCGACTTGAGAGTCAGCTCACTTTGCTCAATTTTCTCCTGAAGTGTCCTAGAATTGATAACAAATTTCTGTAAATTGAATCCTTGAGCTAACACTCTTTCATATAGCTGAAAGGCACTCTCTTCATCGTCTGACCCGAAACTCACATCATCAACATAGATTGACTTCAATAATATCTCTACAAACTCTGGGTAGTCGTTGCTATACCCTTTGAGATGGTGTCTGATAGTGGCATTGAGTAGGAAAGGGCTAGAAGAAACACCAAATACAACTCGAGCAAAACGCATGGTAACTATTTCTGGAGGTTCTTTGTGGATGTCATCTATCCAAAGAAATCTGAGGACATCTCTGTCCTGTTCTGAAATGGATATCATCAAAAATGCCTTTTCGATGTCCGCTGCCAGGGCCACTCTATGAACTAGAAATCGAAGAATAATATCTAGAATGTTCTGGCCAAATTTGGGTCTGGTATAGAGACAATTGTTCAAAGATGGGCCATCTGACTTCGCTGAAGCATCATAAACAATTCGTAGTTTCGTTGTGGTCTTATCCACCCTGAGTACAGCGTGATGGAGTATGTAGTGTACTTCATGTCCATCCAAGACTTCAGGCTGTTTGACAATTCCCTTGCTGAGTTGGTCTTTGATGACAGTGTCATATTCTCGTAGCACTTGAGGGTGCTGTTTCAGTCGCCTCAGCAATCCAGTTAGTCTCTTCTGACACAAGTCATAGTTACTAGGCAATCCAGGGTGTGGTTCCTTCCATGGTAAGTGAACTTTATACCTTCCTTTTTGAAAAGTTATGCCTCTCTCGAACTCCTCGTAAACAGAGCATTCGTTCTCTTTGATCCCGAGCGTTTCCAGGTCCCAAAATGCTTTGAGGTTACCTTCAAGGTCTTGATTACTGCTTAATGGGAGTTGTGTTTCAGCCTTCAGGGTGTGAGTAGAAATTAGGTTGACAGCATAACCTTCTCGTGGTGATCCTTCCACAGGTCCAGACAGTACCCACCCTAGCTTAGTCCTTAGGGCCGTTGGTCTATCACTACCTCCTATCACCTCACCAGTCACCAGCTTCCAATAGTGATCACAACCAATCAAGATATCAATTTCCAAGTCTTCTTCTCTGTCAGGGAAATCAGCAAGTTCTAAATCTCTGAGATGTTCATATCTCTCCTTGGAGTAAGTGATAGGCTGAGTGGATAATGGTGTACAAATCATTGGCACAGCAAAAAGTGATATCTCCAAGTGTTCTCCATTCCTTAATATTATTCCAAGAGTTACCACATTGCATGACTGCTTTTTCTCTTTATCAGATCCAAAGGTCTTGATCAACATTGTACTTTCAGGACACAAAGATAGCTTCTTCTGAATCTTCACTGAAATGTAGGACCTCTGGCTCCCACTGTCAAGTAAAATCCTGACCTTCTGAGTAAACTGGGGGAATTCAATCTTGTACACCTCTGCTCTTGCTGTTTGGAGAAGTATTGGTACCTTGGCATTGACATGATGCACAGAGGATGTCGGAATGGTTGGAATGGAGGTACATGGTAATCCAGGTTGGTTGGCCTCACCTTCTGTCGACACACTGGTGGGACCTCTTGGCTGTCTCTTCATCAGATACTCCCATGGTGTTTTCCATTGCAAGTAGGACACTTCATCGTGGAACGACAGTCCCGACTGAGATGGTACTTTCTCAAACATATGAAGCACCTTCCTGATTTCATTAGAATCTTCTTTCTTTCTTCTGGAGCAGTAACTGACTTGCAACCAGTGGATAGGTGTTGCTGACCACAATAGCAACACTTCAGTGTGGTAGTGCTAGACATCATAGCTGTAGCCGTGGGAAGATCCTTGCGGTGTCCTTTAGGTTGATGAGTAGAGTTGTTCGTAGCTAATGCTCGTTCCCTGGCGTCGATTTCTCCCTCAATAACCTTCATTAGCCTATCAAGGTCCCATTCACTATCTGTGACTTCCCTACTAACCACAAGACGAAGTTCCTGTGGTAGTTTGTTCATGAGTACTGAGGATAGTAGGCTACCGTAAGATTCTGATGTGACTCCAAGTGACCTTAAGCCTCTCACCTGAGCTTCGACTATGTCATACAAATGTCTAAGACCTTTGAGATTATAATGTGAGTTAATAGCCTCAATGTTGAGAAGGATATCCATGTGCTTAGAAATTATCTGTTGTTTGTTGCCAAACCTCTTCTTTAATATGGCAATGGCTTCTCCGTAATTGGCAGCTGTCAATTTCAAACCTGAAATGGACTCTGAGGCAGCACCTTCCAGTAGTGAATTTAGGTAGTTGAACTTGTCAACATCAGAGAAGTCTGAACTATTGTGAATTGATGATTCAAACAAATCCCAAAAGGTTGTCCACTTGATTAAGTCTCCATTGAACTTCTTCATAGCCAATTTTGGCAGTTTAACTCTTGTGGTGTGTCCATGTGATAATGGTGAAATAGCAAGTGGACTTCCCGTTGGTTCAGTGGAAGTCGTTGGGCTCGTTGGAATTGGATGCCCACCAGTTGATGCAGGAATTCGTGTTCCTACAGCATCATCAATGTTGATCACTAAACGTATTCTTTCCTTGAACACATCTGCTTGTTCAATCTCATCCTCTAATTCTTTCTCTGCTACAAGGTCGAGAATCTCACCGTCAAGTCTCGTCAAGGTAGACAACTTTTCTTCTAGAGATAACTTATACTGTAACAGCTCTGCCACGTTAAGTCCAGATTCTGCAGTTGCTTCCAGGGTTTCCTTAGCTTGGCTCATTACACGAGTGGACGACGATCTATGTCCACCGCGTATCTTCTTTTTTCGAGTCAGCCCTTCTAACATGACTGACAGGTAAGTGGTCGTTACGAACGAGTCTTCTCAATTGACTAGTCTAATGTCTGGAAAATTTCTTGAGGTATCCGGCTCGAAGGACCATGTAAGAGATTCACTATCAGTTGCCTCGAGTCAATAACAAGCTAATATAATTCATTAGCTAATCTCAATCATATCATACCACACTAAAATTAATTTCAGAATTGCACATAACAGCACATGGCACATACATCAATCACATGATCACTTCTACGTAATGATGACGACAATAATTATACAACAATAAGTGTCTGCCAAAAATTACACAAGTTTTTTCTAACTGATGTATCCCTGAGGTCCATATAGTCCATAAGTTTCAAGAAATCATCAGAGAGAAGATGGCTGTTGTCAAAACAAGGCTTGCTGTTGTTGACTTTAGTACTTAATAAGTCACATATTATTATAGTAGATGAATCAAGCCTCTTTCGATGATAAGTCACAATATTTCTCATCATACTGAATAGCCTTTCAGGGTCTGCATTGGAATGAGGAAGTATCAATAGCCTTTTAGCAAGCTGTGAAAGCACACTGAACCTGAGACTTTCATGATCAGTAAACACTTGTACTTTACCCAATGCTGACCAAAAGTAATCAACAGTATCTTCTTTAGGGTCTTACTTGGGAAGTTGGCTATCAGAGCAAGCTCTATAGTCGAAATTCAGCATTGAGTGTATCAAGTTCATCGCCTAGCAAGATCAATAATACCTCTGATTGAAGATAAACCACAATTTTGGGGGGTTGAGAAATGCCTCAAAGGGAAACTTTTCAATATATTTTTTATACTGGTCTTGTAAAAATCACGTACATGACGGAAAAAATGACATTTAATTGATGTAACATCTTCAAGTAAAAGGAGCCTTGTTGATGTGCCAATACTAAGTTCATCATTTTCAACTTGATTGTCTCGCTCATAATATTTAATTTTGGTGAAATCATCACTATTTTGTATGACTTCAGGTTTGATAAAGTTACTGATAAATTCTTGAAGCAAGATACTATATCACTTTGCAACAAACCAATTTGACTAGCACTGGTCTGCAAAACTAGAAAACTTAGTAAGAGGCTTCAAAGCAAATGATACAAAGTGACATAGCAGCTTTGTAAGTGTATCTTTTAGCTGTTTATCAACTCGGTAAGCACATTCACTGTCATCAGTATCATTAGCTTCACGGTCGAAGTAAGCACAGAGAGCAGGCCATTTATCAATAAGCCTCTTAATACAGTGCTCCAAGCTTAGCCAGCGAATGGTACAGTGTTTTAAAAACTTGAACGGCTTTATGTCTTCAAATTCAGCTTCTATATCTGCATACTCACTCCATCTTTTTGCTGAACATTCGAAGTGATAATAAATATCTATCAGGAAGTTATCAACTGATACAGGCAGTATTTTTCAGAGCTTCCAACTGTCCCGGTATTCTAGTCTGCCACAGTGTCCCGCCCGGTACTACAACTTGCCTATTCAATGTCCCGGCCAGGAGGCGAAGAGGCAGAAACTGTGGCCACTGGCTATTTTTACATAGCACCTAAGAGGCCAATTGAACTATATTATAAGCTGACTTTGCACTGCGTGCATGGCTGTCACATAGCTAGCTAGCTCAAGCTAGCTACACACAGTTACATGTAATCGTAATTAAGTCACATGAATTTCCAGCTGCTGTTAATCATTAGGCCTAGGGGAAATATGCCAGCATAATTTTGGGAATAATAGGAGTACCTGAGCATCAGGCAGAATAATGGGCAGGATTTTGAGAATTAACTATGTGTAACTCTCCTGTATAGGCTGTAGCAATCAGTATTTGATATTTCAGACTCCACTAATGCTCAGCTCATGAGAGGTAGTGTGTGTTAAGTAACTTAATGTGTCACTGTCACATGTGACATGCAATGAGCTGAGGCTGCTGAGCATGTATGCAGCTGCTGGCTCTAGCTCTTCAAAATGGCATCAAGTAGCAGTTCTAGCTTTATTGAAATAGCTACTGATTGTGAAGATACTGACACTAATACAGAAGTTACAGAGACAGGCTACTGTCCCTACACTGGTCTGCCGCTGCCAAAAAGGCTTGCCTTATTCAGCCTTCATCTGCTGCTTCAGAGCATGTTTTTTCACTTTTAAAGAACAGTTTCAATGAACAGCAACAAAGCTGTCTTCAAGAGTACATTGAAAGCTCTTAGAACTGCTAGACTTCGTTATAAAATTTGAATATTTCATAAGCATAATTGGGAATAATGGGCATGGCTAAGGGAATAATTGGGAATTGGGGAATAGAATAATAGGGAGATTTTGGAGCACATTTCCCCTAGGCCTATTAATCATTAGCAATAATTATAACAATAACAATATTCATAGAGGGTGTGACACACGATTTAATTGATGGGTGTGGCTCGTCCCGGTAAGACACTTGGAGAAGTTGGAAGCTATGATTTTTAAGCCTGCAGCTAGTTGCACAAAGAGCAGCAAGATGGTGTGTGCAACCAAGACTGAAGACGTGGATTCTTTTGCTTAATTCTACTCAACACAGAATTATTTTTTCTAACGTATCAGATGCATAGCCTATTAGACCAGGGAATATCCTGAGAATCCAATTCTTCTGATAAAGCATCAAACAAAGCTTCAGCAGTGGCTCTATTACAGATAGGCATTGCATAATTGTGTGATTGCATGGCATCCATTATCGCAAAAAACTTTCGAGCATTTCCACCATCACATAGAATAGAAAAAGGAGCAGATTTGCAAGCCTCAATCACTTTCTTATTGAGTGTAGGAGCAAGAGCAGAATTTACAATGGTTTGTGTCTTTGTTCCTCCACATGAAAATTCTTTAGCTGTTTTGCTGTCTGGAAACATTTGTTTACATAGCTTCGTGAAGTGATCTGCAGCTAGAAATGCCAAGTTACGATTAGCTATAAAAGTTGTGAAATATAATTCTGCAGTAGTAACTTGCTTATCAAGTGATTGCTGCTTATCACGTAGAAGAGATCTCACAGTACTTTGATTGTTGAATGTTTTGGCACCATCTGAATGACGTTTAGTTTCCATGTGGTGTTTGATATCACACAATCCTCCACCTGTTACTGAAAAAACAGATCTTACAATGGGCATATTTGATCCTTTTAAACTTGATGACATATTGTAGCTTGTCCATTCAGCCTTCCATCTACAAAGTTTCTGCCTTTTTCTTGGGTGGTTCTTCAGCCATATCAAAATCAAGGAAAAACAACTGGCTAGCTAAAATCATGCAGCTGTCACTGTCAGGCAAGTGAGCACATTGTTGTGGTCATGTACAACTTACTTATGTAAACATGCTGTGAGTGGAAAATCCCTGGACAAAATAAAGTTTTCCCTGGACCCCTGGACAAACTCTCAAAATGGATGAAATCCCTAGACTGTCCAGGGATGGTTGGCAACTAAGGAAATTGTTGAGAAGTCTGGTAGCTAGATGAATGGGAAAGCTGGGAGAGATTGGTATTAAGGTTTTATTCATAGATAGATGTGTACAATGTGATGTCATTTTCCCTGGCCTTCTCTATGACTTTTATAGAGAGATGTGAGGCTTGGTAATCATATATCAAAAGCATAGGCCTCTCACTTGGCACATACTTAATAAAGAAGTCCCACCCAAAGTGATCCCCCAGACTGTTTTTTGTCCACATTGAGCTAAAACTTTCCAGCCTTTAAATGTTAGTGTTATGTCCAGCCTGAAGGCACACTTTTGGCAAAGCATGCAAGCATTTTTTGATGAAAAACTCTATCACTGAAGATGATCTTGCTTCTCTTATTGGGCTAACATGGCCTCTGGGTCTTACCCCAAGTGATATTATGTCTGGCTTCTGCAAGACTGGAATATAACCCTTAAATCCAGGCCGAATCACCGACTGCCACAAAGATCCTATTCAAGTGGTGATCAGTCTATGGATGCTAGTAGTCAGTCATCGTCCAGTGTGTCTGGACCTCCCCAGCTGTCTGTACCATCTGTAACTTCATCATCCTTACGGGGTTCTAGTGTTGATGATCTTCTCATCTTACCAAAGCCTGTGCACTTAAAGCTTACTAGAAAGACTGCATTAACTGAGACCACAAAAATTACCACACAGAGTCCTTTTCTTAAACTCCAGGGAAAATGACCTCATGTCTTCTCCAGCCTTTAGATGTTGGTGTTATGTCCAGCCTGAAGGCACACTTTGGCAAAGTGTGCAAGCATTTTTTGATGGAAAACCCTAGAAGAATTATCACTGAAGATGACCTTGCTTCTCTTATTGGGCAAGCATGGCTTCTGGCTCTTACCCCAAGCAATATTATGTCTGGCTTCTGCAAAACTGTAATATTATACCCAGGCTGAATCAATGACCTCCATAAGCTTTCTGTAATTTATTCAAGTGTGGTGATCAGTCTATGGATGCTAGTAGTCAGTCATCATCCAGTGTATCAGGACCTCCCTAGCTGTCTGTGCCATCTGTATCTTCGTCATTCTTGTGTGATTCAAGTGTTAATGATCTCATCTTACCAAAGCCTATGTGCTTAAAGCATACAAGGAAGACTACATTGACTGAGACCACTACTGTGCCTTTAGCTTGCTGGGTCTAGGCTATTAAACAAGCAGATGCTCCTTTTCCCCCTGCTTTTTTAGGAGACCTGATCTTCCGCTTTGGCTTAGGTTTAGATTTTTTTGCTATGGCCTTTTGCTTTATTTTCTTCACAATTTTTTTTTTTTTTTTTTTTGCTCTGTTGTTCTGATTTCTTTTCATGAAGGCTTTTAAGAAAAGGACTCTGCATTGATAGTGATACCAGGAATGTAGGCGGGTGCTTTCAGAAAATGAGATTAATTAATAATACTAATAATAATAGCCAACAAGCTCAGGCTCTGGCTTAATATTTTTTTTTTTTTTTTTTTTTTTTGTAAACTGCATATGATGTGCATTGTAGTGGTTTGGTAAACAGTATTTAACCATGACAGTAGTGGTTAACAGGTAAGCATGGTAACATTGTAACAGCTGCTTAGAGAACGCTTGACTCTTAGCCTAATTGCTAGTAGCTAGTACCATGTGACATGTCTGTGAATCTCTAAGATAGTGGTTTGGCACTCCTTTAAAACCAGGTGAATTATCCAGTGAATTTAAGGCCAGCTATCAGCCTGAATTAACTAGCAGTCAGCCTGAACTGGTGAGCTAATAATAATAATTGAATACTCTAACCTCTCCCAGCTGATTACATCAACGACAGGACAGACTGCGGTGGAGCTGTTAAGACTGATCTTCTTAACTACTCTCTTCCTACCAACTGCACGACAGGTGCAGGTGATTTCAACACTTTCAAAAGACATTGTCTATATATACCTACCACCCTTGCCAGGTTATCATTATGGATCCACTTCTACTTGTACTTACTCTGAAAATCCTCTACTATGGAGCTACAGGTGGCAGTGATAACCATATTATAACAATAAAAGTGTATTATTAGATTGGCTGGCTATAGCTACTGTGGCTGCAAGATATGAGGTGAGGTCATCTCTACTACTGTCTTTAGATTCATTTTTAATTAGAAAAGTCTTATGCACAATGTCCATAAATACATCACATTATTTTGAATCTTCTAAGCTATCTCCAGTACACTATAACAGATTACTAAAGTCTTCAAGCACAGTCCTGTCTTCATGTAGATTCACATAAGTTATAGCACAATTATAGCACACTTATAGCAATACTAAACCTTACAAAGTAGCTAGGGATTCTCATCTGGGAACTTTGGTGCATGCACAGATAGTAGTGTACCAGGTCTTCTCCCCATTGTATATCAAGGAATGACTTCATGCTATCTGTGCCCTGGTATTGTGGGGTGTGATGGTATTGTCATGCATGTCTGTGGACCAAATGATACAGCTAAGCTAAAATCTCAAGCAACCTGAATCTGGCCATGCAGTTGGTGGCAAAGTTTTTCTGTAACTTACTATTATGTGGTTTTGTTACCTAATGCATTCTGAATTATTGAATTTCTCTGATGGGTCTTGGTTAGCTATTAACAATACATGATTATTTCTACTGTTCTTGAATAGGACAATGTGTATCTATATCTTGCTGTTTCTGAGTGTACTGTTGTCTGTGGCCTCTGCTGTAACTCCTGGAGATGAGCACCCATTCTGCACAGATACATATATCAATAACAATGAAATTACTCCTCCACAATATCCTTCCAATGCTAAGATATTAATGGACTCCTACAACTATATTGATTTATTACCACCTCATACATATGCTGTGTGGATGCAAGTGGACAATGATGACAATAATGCAGGAGGAACTGGAACTATGGTATGTAAAAGTTATATTATTATAGGCTATGTGTTAATGTGGTATTATTATATAGTGGATACAGAACACCAACGACCCTTGCAGACAGATTGTGAATGTGTGTGGATTCATTATTGGTCCTCAGGATAATTGGTTAATCACTCAGTATATTAACAGAACAGTCAATGGTAGTCACCTGCCTCAAGTTAGTGTGCAAGTGGAGTTTACACTACGTGGTTGTGAGGACCTAAGCTGCCGGAGAACCTTCTTACTTAATGCATTTGAGACAGATCCTGTGGACAATATTACAGCAGCCACTGTTAGTAATTATAGGTTAATAAGTAGGATAGCCCCAGCCGATGACTCTGGGCTGACTGTGCAAAATCAGACAAAGGAGCTCAACTTTCAGACAGATGTAGATGGATTCTACCTTGCTATTAAAGATGAAACCTCATGCATTGCAGTATCTCGTGTCATTGTGTTCTATAACATCTGTCCTGGGGAAACTGAAACACTTGTTGTTAGACCAGAAACCCTTGCTCCCCCCATTGACCGTCTCAGCACACCACGCCAAGTAACAGCAGAGTGTGTAGCAGGAGCCAGTCCAGAGAATGGGGTAGCTGCCAAGCTAACTTGTGCACAGGGAGGAGTGTGGAGCTCAGTATCAGGTTCAGGTTGTTGCTGTGATCCAGGGTTAAGAGGGGATGAAAATGGACAATCGTGCAACCCAAGTTAGATTATACATCATGTGCATTATAGCAGTGATTATTACTATTATAATTTACAGGCTGTGGAACAGGTATGTACTTCTCAGTGACCTACCAGGAGTGTCGTGTGTGTCCTGAGAATAGTGAGGGGACTATGGCTGGGTTGTCTGCTTGTCCATGTGTTGAGGGTTACTACAGATTATCAGGAGAGGAGGATCTTCTCTGTACTCGTGAGTGATTATATACACAATTCAGCGGATCTCACCTAGGTAGCTCTTGGATTGTTTGTTTCTTAAGTTTTCTTTTTGTTTTTGTCATATGAAGCCTGAACGATTCAATCAATGGTCACGAAGAATGGTTATGGGTGGGTACATCACAGGTGGGATCAGGGTTAAGGGATGAAAGTGTACATTTAAGGGTGTGGTTAAGTCAATTGGGGGTGGTTCCATCATCATGGGAGGAAATCTAATAGACTTAGCTAATGGTGTGTTTATACCATAGCCTCAAGATTCTGCTGATTTAAATACAAGTTTATCAGTTTAGTTTGTAAGTGTGAAGTGTTGTGTAGTATAGACCAGACCTGGGCATTTTAATGCCAGAGGGCCACATGTGGTAACCTAGCACATGTTCCAACTATACACTTTTTAGGCTTAACCTATGAATGATGTTTAACCATAAAATAAAATACATAATATTAGCGTAATTCCTCAATTATTGCCCGTTCTCAATTATCGCCCACAGAGTAAGTGTAAATAATTCCGTTTATTAAGCAGCCCTAACACGGAGTAAGTGCAGCGAAATACCGTTTATTAACTTTGTAGTCGCTTGCAAATCTTCAGAGCTTGTCAAGTTGAGTAAGTTTTAGCTACTTATCTAGACTTTTTTAGCTAGTTTAGCCTCCGTTTACTTGTTCTGTAGGGATGCCAAATAAGAAGAATCGAGGCTTTTGCCGTGTGAAAATAAAGTCTACTCTTGCCAAAAGAATGAGTGAAAGTCCCAAGCGCCCAGTTGTCAGAAGGCAGTATAGTAATGAACAGATGCTGGGTGCCATTAAGTCTATAGAAGGAGGAATGTCATGGACTGCAGCTGCTGAGAGGCACGGAGTGCCTCTGTCCACACTGAGGGACCACTTCAATGGTAAAGTTATTCATGAAACTAATCCTGGCCCCCCAGGCCTTATCTTTCCAAAAATGAAGAAAGTGAACTTGCCTCTTTTCTATTGGAATGTTCTAACATTGGCTACGGAAAGTCAAGGAGAGATGTCAAGTGTATTGTTGAGTCATACTTGCTAAAGAACAAAAACATGCCAGAAGAATTTGTTTTAAGCAATGGGTGGTGGACAAACTTTTTACGAAGAAATCCTCAGCTAAGTCTTCATTCAGGCGATGCAACAGCAAATGTTCGAATGGATTCTCTCAGCAAACGTAACCTAGATCACTACTTTGGTTTGCTCAAGACTGAGTTCGACAAGTATGATTTCTATGCTCATCCTGAGGCCATATATAAATAATATGGATGAAACGAGTGTTCCTCTTGAGCCATGGCCACCAAAGGTCATAGCAAGGAAGGTCAGAAGAAAGTATGGTACAGGACTTCTGGAACGAAGTCACAGATTACAGTTATTGGGTGTGGCAGTGCAACTGGACAGAGTTCACCTTTCATCATATTTGCAGCAAAACAGATTAACCCTCGGTGGTGTACAGATGAAGTGCCTGGCACCCGTTATGCTGTATGTGACAATGGGTGGATTGATCAGGAATTATTCCACCATTGGTTGGATGAGCACTTTCTTTCCAATGTAACACCACACAGGCCTCTTTTGCTTTTGTTGGACGGCCACAGCTCGAATTTTGAACCAACTTGTATTGAATATGCAAGGAAAAAAGGTGTAATAATTTTTTGTCTGCACCCACATACTACACATGAGTGTCAACCCCTTGATGTGAGCTTTTTTGGTGCCTTGAAGTCATGATGGCGACAAGAGTACCACAAGTTTTATCGGAATAATCCTGGACTTGTCAAAATTTCTGTACAGTCTTTAAGATGGCATGGCTTACATCTATCATCCCTTCTAACATTTGTAATGGATTTAAGAAAACAGGAGTTTTCCCTTTTAATCCTGCAGCCATACAACCATCTTCTGATTCAGCAGGTGGGTATTAATTTTTGTAACCAACAACAGATATTTCATTAATATTATCTTCTCCTTGATCCCCCCCCCAACAACCCATTCATCCCTAACGTTTGAATGTGATGGAGAAAGTGGTGTAGATAATAAGCAAGGTGGCAACGTCGAAGAATGTGGTTTAAATTTTGAAGAAATCCAGCTTTGACAGTGATTTTGACTTGGATGCAATGGTTATTCACCCGGAGGTTTGAAGAGAATTATGACTTGCCAGATGCAAGGTATGAATCTTGGTTAAAACTGAATCATCCTGATGCTGAAGTTGTTATGGTTCCTGACAGTGCTTGTGTGAGCCCTCTTTTTTCTGAGCCCAATTCAAGCTTTGATTCATGTGAGGACAATCCACTGAACATTTCTGATGGAACCTCCTATGTAGTTCATTCTGGCTTTACCCCTTCGACCACAGGTCCGTCTGCCTCCTCCAACCATCCCAACAATACTGCCTCCACCCCTCTGACCACAGGTCCTTCCACCTCTTCTATTCATTCCAGCAATGCTGACTTCACCCCTCTGACCACAGGTCGTCCCAACAATGCTGCTTCCACCCCTCCTATCACAGGTCCATCTGCCTCCTCCAGCCATCCCAACAATGCTGCTTCCACCCCTCTGACCACAGGTCCATCTGCCTCCTCCAGCTGTCTCAACAATGCTGCCTCCACCCCCTCCGTCTGCCTCCTCCAGCCATCCCAATAATGCTACCACCACTCCTCCGACCACAGGTCTATCCACCTCATCCAGTTGTCCCAGCAATGATGCCTCCACCCCTACAGCAACCTCATGTGGTATGACCCCTGTTGGTAGTGGTTCCTCCAGTTCTGGTAACAGTACACTGGCAAAGGAAACCTCCCCCTTGTCAAATTTCCCAGTTTTTTCATCAGAAAAACCAAAGAAAACAGGGAAAGCTAGAGTACTTACAAGTGATGAGTGTTTGAAGATTTTGAAGGAAAAAGAAAGAATGAAGCAAGAGGAAGCTGAAGGAAAAGCTAAACGTCATGAAGAGAGATTGGAAAGAAGAGATTGAGAGAAGAAGCAAGAAAGAAGAAGGTTGAAGAAATAGCCAGGAAGAAAGCTGAAAGGGAAGCAGCGAAGGCAGCTAAAGAGGCTGAAAAGATAGCTAGACAAGCAGCAAAGGCAGCAGAAAGAGCAGCTAAAGGAGCAGCAAGAAAAGTAAGTGAAAGGAAGCAAACTAGAGCTGGGAACAAAAGAAAGGCAAGTGGTAGAGAGAGCGAATCTCCTAAGAAGAAACGAAGTAATGTTGATGTGACTGTATTTACGGATGTGTGCTGTGTCTGCTTTGGGAGTTATGAGGACGATGCTGGAACTGATAGAGAATGGTTACAGTGCAGATGTGGCAGGTGGATCCACGAAGACTGTATAGGATTCAAGCCCTGAAGGGGGATTGTGCCCATTGTGTTGACTTATCAAAAATATTATTCAAAATATCTTTTTTTCTATACAAAGAATTGAATAAAATTTTCATGGTAAAGGGTCATGGATATAATGAACAGCATCATATACTTGTTTAGTTCTAGTTTATTGCCATGATGATCTAATCCAAGCTTGAATACCGACAGGTGATAATAGTAGTATTTAATGTCAATAGCGATGTGGTAATTAAGTAGCTACTGCGATAGTCGAGTTGCTGTTGACTTCAACTTAGCTGCTTATAGTACGCTGGTTTTTGGGACAGCAAATCAGCTTGGCATCAGTTATGTAGCAGAAGCACCTATCACAGATTGGAGATGTCTTGAATAACCTAGAACAAAGGCATGATACCGCTAAGTCAAAAGGGGCAAAATCGGGTTCTTACCGCTATATTAATTATTGTTAGTTATCCAGTTACTGCTGACTTCAGTTACTAAGAGTCTATCATACTGTAAGTTCTTATTTTCTGCCCTATGTCAGAACCACCTTCAGAGCCAAGGAATGTCAGGATCATTTCAACTACAAGCTCTAGCATCACTCTGACTTGGGATCCCCCTGCTAGTCTGGGTGGCCGGAGTGACCTCAGCTATATTCTCTGGTATCAAGAAGATGGGAATGAGATGTTAGTGAATGGAGGAAGTACTGATGGCAACACCACCATGGGGACTATCTCAGGTATAATTAATAGTACTAAATAATTATATATTACAGCAGTTAACACATAATCTCTAGGTCTGAGAAGTGGTGTTCAGTATAGAGTCTTTGTTAGTGCAGTGAATGGAGTATCAGATCAAGTCATGTCCAATACATCATTGAGTCTTTCCAGTTCTATTGCAGGTAATATAATAGCTAAAGCTTTCATTCTTTGCATGGGAGACTACAGTAGCTATAAGAAGCTACTCTATTGTCAGTTCATGCAAAATACAAAGATACATATTTAAAAGAGCAAAAAGAGCACAGTGAATGTTGATGACACAAGTTTTGAGAATGGCTAGCAATAGTCTACATTCAATTATGCCAAAGGCAATGTTCTGTGTCTCTTTTTCCCCACACTCACAGGCTCAGGGTTGCCAAAATTGTGTAGTCGATTTTCCAAATATCTCAAAATGCAAATAACTATAGCTATAAGTTATGGTAATAATGAATAGGAGGCTCACTTGATAGCAGATTTAGAGCTAACATGGTCAGTTAGCAAATCTAACTCAAAACCAGAACTCATTGCACAGTTATAGCACATGATACAGTTAGATTACAGCATTAGTATAAATACATCATTGGCATATTATTATATTATGCTGATCACAGTTGTTAAGCGGGTTGGAGAGAAACTTCTCTCCCAAATCTCCAACTTCTTCACCAAAAAGTCTTCAGCTTCTCTTTCAACTCAAATGCCTTTTCACTAATTCACAAGAAACTACCAGATCCTCTTCTAGATTACAGACTTTGTGTGTTGTGTTGTCACAAATAAAATTCAGGTGTAAACTTCTATTAACTTTGCTCTCCCTCTCACCCTCCAGGTAGAATCCTGTGATTCTAGCCATAAAGTTAATCCAAAAATAAAGAAAACCCTGAGAGAGCAGAAATAGGAGAAAATGTCAGTAATTTGAAAAACTATGGCAGCCCTGCAGGTTTAGTTAGAAAAGTGACACAAATTAGTATTTTAGTAGCATGAAATGACCAACTAGCTATCTGAAGTACTTTTATGAGCTCTCTATTATAGTGCAGAGTCTAAATACAATCTACAACTCATAATCTATGGATGGTTATCATACTAAACTGCAAAAAATTTGGGAGGACTAGAGAGTCCCAACTTCAATCAGGCCAGTATTATTAATACATGCATACATGTATGTGCATGAGGCTTCACCTGGCAGCAAAGTTAATAGAATGTATAATCATGTCTAGCATATTATGATAACATGCAGGGTGTCCATTGGGAATGTACTTCTCGGTAGCCTTCCAGGAGTGTCGTGTGTGTCCTGAGAATAGTATGAGTTCAATGGCTGCAGTGTTGTCAGAGTGTCCATGTGTAGAGGGTTACTACAGAGCACCAGGAGAGGAGGACCTCCCTTGCACTGGTAAAAACCACAACTAGGAAATTTCTTCTTGTCCTTAGCCTGAAAATGTATCATAGAAACAACTAAACTCAACTTTGTTTACATGTGGGTGCAATATTCTGTACAGTTAGTCTACATAACAACATTTCTAGAGAGGCTACTTGTCACAATGTTATTAGTGGGGACATCACAGGGTTAAGGGATGAAAGTGTGCATAAGTCAATTGGAAGTGGTTTTATCATCATGTCTATCCTCATGGTTAAGCTGATTTAAATACTGAAGTCCATCAGTTTGGTTAGTAGGTGTGAGGTGTTGTATAGTTATGGACAGTAGCAAAAATAGTTATCGAATTTGCTGGACTCCTCTGTACATTTTTTACACTACGATGCTAGCTATAAGTTCATTCAAATACAAATAAAACCCTAAGATTGAGGAAATGAAGGAAGATCTATCCAAGTGAGAAAAATAATATTTTTTAGTTTAATGACTGGAAGATTAGAGAGTCCAGGGTTACTACACAGCATCAGGAGAGGAGGTTTTACCTGTTCTTGTATATAACACTAGCTGTAGTTGTTTGTTTATGTGTGTGTATGTGTGTGAAGATACTCCTTAATTAACCCTTATAGAATTGCATTTTGCATGTAGCAAAACAACAAAAACAAAAAGAACAACAAACCATTCTAATTATAATGTAGCTAGCTACATGCTGCATTCATTCTCCCTCATCTGTTTCAGAATCTTCTAGTCAGCTGTCTGGAACTACTGTGATTATTTCAGTATTAGTGGTGTTAGTAGCAGTCACTATTACAATCATAATACTGTTATCCATCACTGTTCTATACTTCAAAAGAAAGATGAAGAAGATGACTAATTCAGAAGACAGTATATGTGCCACTGTGAACAACAGCCATCAACAGAGTCACTCTCAAGAAATAGAGTTAACAAGAAATGTCACCTACTCCTCCCATGGAATGGAATTAAAGGATAACATTGCCTACCAGCAATGTCCTGGTTCTGATCTGAATGATAATGTTGGTTATGAGAATACACAAATTCCTGGTTCTGACCTGAATGATAATGCTGGTTATGAGAACACACAAATTGAACCTAGAGCAAGTACACTGCAAAGGGAATCTGTGGTTGATGATAATGGAGGCTATGAAGTAATAAACTAACAATATTATTGTGAAAACACTTTTATTATAGCTAACTACAAGAATTCATTGTCAGAACTAACTACTGATCTTTGTCAGTCTGTGGCAATTTGTCACAGACTGACAAAGATCAGTAGTTAGTATTAAATTTTGGACACTATTATTGTAGCTACACTTTACTATTGTATATATCTCTCTTATCACTTTAACTAATAGCTATATCTATTGGTCATCAGCTCTAATTGTGTGAAGTAGCTACAATGTATAGTAAATTATTCTTGTGGTAACCCAGGACGCGTTGTGACAGGCACTTTTTAGAAAATAGCAAATCACATGAACTGAACAACAACACACACACACACAATTAAATAGTCTAGCCTATGGCCCCAAAAATGTTAATTATACATGCATGTTAAATAATATAATTATTGTTAGCCAGTTACAGTGAGTCTACCACAATTCTGTTCTAGTTAAGTTTGTATCTAACTCTTTGTTGTCTTTCTGAGTGTATCTAGCTAATATTCAATAAAATTTGCTAACAAAAATAATAAAAGCATTAAATAAAAGCATTGCTGCTATGAACAAAAATAGTTTATCTTAAAGTAATAGCTATAGAATTTCTATGTTTGCTTGATGTATGGAAACGGTCATTGATATTTGCAGTGCAGAGGTGTCTGGTAGAAATTCACGTTACTTTAAATATTTTATTCATGCTGGTCTATAGAGGTTGTTCCTGATTATCATCTACAACAAAATGCAAACTTCCACAATGAAATTTGTAGCATTAGAATGACCAGATGACAGACTACACTAAACAAACTATTTATGTATACAAATGTATGACCTTTGACCTATAATCAGCTGATAAAAAGGACTTATGTAATCAACTACTGCAGAAAATCACTAGTTATAGCTAATGCAAAAATTGCATGAGTATCTAGTTGAAAGTGCAGATTATATTTTTAAAGATTATAGGAAATGCCTAATGCCAAGAACAGCCAGCTACATAGCTTGGTATGGCTATGACTTAGTAACAAAAGCTTTGACAGTTGAAGAACCTTTTACTTCAAACTGGATACAGACTCTCACTTACAGTAACAGATGACAAGATTATCATTGACTAGAAAAATGGTCTCCTGAGAAGTAGTAAAACAAACAGGACAAGTATCCAGGTCAGAGGATTCATCTTTAGAAGACATGCAGAGACGCTACTTAGGTGTGCTAGAGGCAGATACTACTGTCATTACTCTACCAGAAATTACTACTGAGTAATATCACAGTTACATCAATGAAAAATCCAGTAGCTCATTCAACTGTGGTCACAGAGACTAACTTGCCAAGTCAATTCTCCAAATAGACTCACCTATTATTAACCTGGACGGAGTGTATATTAGGGTGAAGGAAATGTAGTGTATTGAACACTAATGAACCTAATGACACATTTGGTACAGTTGCTGTGGTTTTGTGTGTTTCCTGTATGTTTGAACATACTTAACCAATTTGTCAGTCATCATCATCTCAAGATTTTAAATAAGCCTTAGATCTCTAGTAGCTACGGAGTACTTACATCAGGAAGAAGATATTAAAACAATATTGACTACACAGGTAGCTATAATTTGACTTCCTCAACATGTCCTGTGAGTAAAGGTGCATTAACAACACACTGAACTTCTGTATAGTGGCTACATTAAATTAATTTGTACTTAACTAGTAGCTAGTTTTATGCAGATTACATATGATAAAGTTGCATAATATAAAGTGATGCTAAGCCAAATCACAAACTATTAATAATGATAGCCTCTGACTAATTAGCTAGCTCCCAGTGTTAATTGTTTTCATATGTACCGTATTTGCTGAAATTTTCGTCATCGTTTTAATTTCGGATGTCACTTTTATTAGAAATTTAAAAAGTTGAATAATTGGAGATCCACAGCTCAGCATGCTGGGCTTGTTAGGCTCTTCCGAAATTAAAACAACATGAAAATTTGAAAAATGAATTATTAATAAACGAAAATTTCAGGAAATACGGTATAATCTAAGTCATGACCTTCAATACTATTATTGTGTGGTAGCTATAGCTTATGCTGACCCTGACACAAAACCACTATAGCTATGCATGCCTTAGTCACTACTCACCAGCCTGTTTCTATTAGCTACAAGCAATGCAAGGTGCCCACACTAACTACATTTATGTAGCTAATAGAAACATTGGAGTGAATCAAGTTATAGAGAAGACACTAGCAGACCTGTTACGTAGACACTAGACGACATGATCAGTGTATGTGGGTGTGTGGCATAACTAAGTGGAGCGCAGGTCACGCCTATATATAGAATTCACTTTAGTTTTTAGTCCCGCCAACCCCACCCCCTCCTAATTATGGCGTGGGATTAGAGTCAAAAATCGATCTGCAAATTGTTATCCGTTCAGCAACATTGCTCAGCACATTCGTTCCGCACATGGGTCTGTTACACCTCCGTTCTGCACATACGTCCTGCTGCACACCCGTTCTGCATATTCGTTCTGCACCAGTGCACATTATAATTTTAGTGGATTATTTCAGGTATTCTTCATTCTAAATTTTATATTGAGAATAGCTAATTTTCATTTGAGATCAGAAAAATAATTTTATTGCTCTTTTCTTCATCCTCTAGCTATGGTCAGTTAGCTAGATAGCTAGTTAGCTAGCTACTTAGGCTAAACTGTCTAAAATTTTTCTTGAATATTACAATTTAATTTTTCAATTTTTAACATGGATTTTGTACTTGTTGGCTAAATCACAATGGAAAGAATTTTGCACTCAATAAATTTTCAATCATGATAAAGTTTGGATTGAATACCTAACTCTCTGCAAAATGAAATTAAATTTTGTACTGAAATCAATAAAATTATTTTTAATTAGCTATGTAAATAATTTGTCTAAAGAAAGCATACAACATACACAATAGTAGAAATAATGGATAATAATTGTATGTGGCGTATCTAAGATAACTGGTAGATTGCTACCACTATTCTGTAAGATGGGCTAATAGGAGCACAAGAGCCAGTATTGTCAGCCTATTATTCCTTTTAGCTACCTAAAATTATGCCTATTAGTTAACTATAATGAATTTAAGCTATTCACGAAAACACTATTAGCTATCTAACTAATGGTAATGGTCGTCTTCTAATTCTTGAAGGGATCTGGATTACTACTAAACATACTATCTATATTATATTCACTTACGTATTATTATACTTCAAAGCCTCCATGCATATCTTATAAATGTAATGAACTCTAATGGATGAAGTTCTGATGCATCACTTAACATTGACATTAGCATTAACAATCAACGGATAGAAAGATTCTGGTGAGATTTATTCACTGGATGTACTTCATTATCATCTATTCTACCATTATGAAGTTATAGGGATATTAAATAGTAAGAATCCACTGCACCTTTGGTGTTTACACTTCATATAGCTATATTCCATATCTTAATTTAACTTTGTGGATGGTTGGTCTCATCACTCAATAAGTTCAGCAGTGGTTTATCCCCATTACAACTGTGGATGCTGGGAATGTTACATATATTACCATTCAGGTCATAGGATCACTGTAGAAATTTATGGAAATCAGGCTGATGGCTATGTAAGTATTATAATAGCTATGATGTAGCTACCATTAGCTACTATAGTTTAATGCATTTGTGACCAGAGTTTCTAGGACCCTATATAAATCAAGGCTAAGGAAAGAAGCTGACTTTCTTTATTAGTGCACACACTGTTAGTGAAAGAGCATTGCATGCATGTAGATTTTGATGCCTTGGCATGAGCCTTTGTGAATGCATGTAATATTATTATGGTGTGGATTGAACAGAGCCTATCCCAGACAGTGAGCAAGTTCATGTTCCTGAAGTTGATAGATCTGTATCTATCAGTGATGATGAACTTGAATATTTAAGACAATTGTATACATTAGATAAAATTATTTCCAGTGCTTCTGACTTGTATTATTGCTCTGCTAGCTAGAGTTTTTGATGCTAGCTAGTATGATACTGTTGCTAATAGCTAGCTAGCTATTTTAGCAAAAAAATATGTAGCCAGAGTATTAATAATTTGAAATTAATAAAGGGTACGGTATATATAATAGATCCAGGGTAGGGGTGGGTTCAGAGGATCAGGATGCCACACACCCTTTTTATTGCCTCTAAAGGCAAAGCCAAATTTTTGCTTCCTCAATAAAAAAAAGCAAAGGAGGGGGTACATCCCTTCCTCTCAGAAGCAGTAGTTGGCATATTGTACTTGGCACTGACCCCCTTCCTTTCAAAATTATTGCTGGATTTTCCCTCAGTTGAGTTGGTATTTAGCTACAGCTTGTCCCAGAACAGTTGGCACAGCCCACGAAATTTACGGGAAGTTTTGCTGCTACCAAAATTAATTTTTAATTCTTAAGAGCATTCATGCAGAACGAATGTGCAGATCGAATGTGCACTGGTGCAGAACGAATGTGCAGAATGAATGTGCAGATCGAATGTGCAGATCGAATGTGCAGATCGAATGTGCAGATCGAATGTGCACTGGTGCAGAACGGGTGTGCAGCAGGACGTATGTGCAGAACGGAGGTGTAACAGACCCATGTGCGGAACGAATGTGCTGAGCAATTTTGCAAAACGGATAACAATTTGCAGATCGATTTTTGACTCTAATCCCACGCCATATCTAATACTGCTGTACCTCGTCGCCACACCACTTCGACTTCTAATTTTACAAGGTGAGAATTAGCTAGTAGGCTATATATAGCTACTATACTAGGACTAAGAGTGTAGATTGTACCTGGACACAATATTTTAAGGCAGTAAACTCACCCGAACCAAATCAAAATACTAGGATCCTGATGATTATGTGAGTTAAAACAGTATTATGTATTATTATATAGTTCTTATGCATACCATGAACCATACACACTTTTATAATTATGTTCAGCTAACCATGGTAGTTGTATAGTGTAATTTAATCTCCATTAACAGACATGTCATGCTCCTCACTGAGTGATTGTCAAGTTAATAGATCACTAGCTTAATAAAGACTTTCTACCAGCTCCTTCATCCTATCCATGTAGGCTTTTGGTCCATCCATAGTCAGCACCTCTATTCACTTTACATCATTTAGGCTTCAGCAAGCCCAATCTAGCTCTAAAACTGTGTAACTATATAGGAGTTCATTTCACCTTCTTTGAGAGCATGTTGATCCTTACTATTTCAGTACACAGTTGGTGTTTCTATAATGCCAGACTTCATGAATATTCATTCTATGGTCACTACATTATCCTTATGTAAATTTCTAGCAAGCTTGCAAAGAAAATAATATGTTGCTGTTATGCAATATGCTACTCACAGTGTCGGCTGAGGGTGGGGGCTAGAGGGGCTAGAGCCCCCCCCCCCCAAAAAAAAATATTTACCTACAATGGTAAACTTGTCAGAATATACACAATTTGTCAGAATGTTCACAACTTGTCAGAATGTGCAAGGCTTCGTAAAAACAATTAGTGATGTAACACCACAATTTTTAGCTCATCCTGCATTGACTTTGTACCGTCTGAGCTTGATGTTGTTAGCTTACTGCTTATACACTTTGCAGCCACTTAGTACACCTTGACCTCTGTGCCCAATTATGCTAAATTTTTTTGCCTATTATTCTATTCTCCTATGCCAACAAAATTTGCCTATTACTCTCACAGTTTCCACCTATTATTCTTAAATTTTTGACTATTATTCTTTATTAATTTTACTGGTCTTATCTCTTATCATATGCTATAAATTATCATGTGAACATTAGAGTTATATTGTAACAATTGAGTTTTCAATATAGATTGTTCTTTACAGGGGTTAGTAAAGGGGGTTCAAAGGATGCTACAGCACCCCTAGTTTTTTTTTGTGGCTGTGCCAATGGCATACAATTTTTTTTTTTTGACAGCAGCCCTTTATTTAAGTCTGTTCCAGTTGACTTGTGTACAACATATCCATTGCTTCAAGCTGTTTAACATGTTGGAACAACATGTTTGTTTCCACTGATCCGATAAGAGTTAATTACTTTGGAAAGTTGGAAAGTTTTCATAATAATATTAGAGAGATTTTTTGTTGTTTGTTGGCTTTTGATGATAATTTATAGCTTTACATAATCCTTCCCCCCTCCTCCCTGAAACTGTGAATTATACAGCACCCCTACTTCAAATCATCTTCCTACTCCCCTGCTTTAAATGAGTTAGCAAGGAGTGAAAAAACACGTTCTGCAGCTGCAGAAGGTTGTATCAATAGAATAGATTTAAACCAGAATGGAAGTGTATATGGTATCTCCACCTACTTCCTCCTGAAATTATTCTCAAAATTATGCTAGCATATTTGGGCAATCCCTACGACCTCACCCTTAGTGTCTGCTTTTCACTACTCTATAAACTATTGTCTGTCTACATATTAATGGCCTCCTGTCATATTGACGACAGCCCTAGGTTACTAGCTATAGAGCTACAGGTGGCAGTGATAAGGAAAGCTATAATGTTAGAAGGGTTTTTCGGATTGGCATGCTATAGCTACTAGCTGTGGTTGCAAGATATGAGGTGAAATCATCTCTAACATTGTCTTTAGACTTACCAGAAAAGTCTATGTGTAATGTCTGCACATGTGGTACCCATCACAATACGAATATCTCCAGTACACTGTAACAAGTAAGAATATCTTCAAGCACAGTCCTGTTCTCATGCAGATTAACTTATAGCACAATTACAGCACACTTATAGCAATACTAAACCTTACAAAGCAGCTAGGGATTCTCAGCCAGTTTATCTGGGAACTTTGGTGCATACACAGATAGTGTACCAGGTCTCCTTCCCATTATGAAAAAATGTATATCAAGGAATGACCTCATACTATCTATGTCCTGGTATTGTGGGGTGTGATGGTTATTGTCATGCAGATCTATGGACCAAATGATACAGGTACTATAATCTCAAGCAACCTGAATCTGGCCATGTATATAGTTGGTGGCAAAGTTTTCTCTTAATCATTATGTGGTTTTGTTACCTAATGCATTCTGAATTCTGATGGTCTTGGTTAGCTATTATTATGCTGTTCTTAAGTGGAGCTCAATTATAAGGTGCTCACGCCGCCTAGAATTCACTTTAGTCTTTAGCACCGCCAAAAGCCCCCCACCCCTCCTAATACTGCTGTATCTCGTCGCTATACCACTTTGACTTCTTCCAATTTTACAAGGTGAGAATTAGCTAGTAGGCTTATTAAATCTAGGACTAGAGTGTAGATTGTACCTGGTCACAAATGTACTACAAAAGCAGTAAACTTCACCCGAACAAATTAGCTAGTTCCAAATCAAAATAGGATTTGATGATTAACCTATGTGAGTTAAAACAGTATTATGTATAGTTCTTACGCTTACCATGAACCATGCACACTTTATAATTATGTTCAGCTGACCAAGTTAATAGACCACCTAGCTTGATAAAAACTTTCCACCAGCTCCTTCATCCTATCCATGTAGGCTTTTGGTCCATCCGTAGTCAGCACCTCTATTCACTTTACATCATTTAGGCTTCAGCAAGCCCAGTCTAGCTCTAAAACTGTGTAACTATAGGTGCTAAGTTCATTTCACCTTCTTTGAGAGCATGTTGATCCTTACTATTTCAGTACACAGTTGGTGTTTCTATAATGCCAGACTTCATTCTTATATTACTATGGTCACTACATTACCTAAATTTCTAGTAAGCTTGCAAAGAAAATATGTCAATGTTATGCAATGTGAGCTAATAGGTTAATAGGTCACAGCTATACATGTTTGGAGCATATTTTTCTGACCTCTGATAAAGGACAACCTCTCTACAAAGGACAATAGGGTGTTTCCCAAACATGTCCTTTCCCACCGTTTACGGGTATAGCTATAATACTACTCTTCCAAGAGTTGGTAGCCAACTCTCTTTGTTACATGTACTAATGATATAGTGTAGCTAATTATACCAAGAATGAAAGACTAAATTGCTCCATTATGCATTATAACGAAAGCAGAGAGATTAGTAATAAATCTAAGGATGCCTATGTATCCATATCAGTGGCATAAGTTCCTACAATGTACAGGCAGCAAATATCTGATAGATGAAAGTAGACACATGATTATGACTATTTTTAGTAGTTATAACAATGGTAAGTCTCATGCGTAATCATGCACATGAGTGAAAAACAGTATGATTAGCTAAAAACACACTAGATGCAATACATTGGTATGTATTCAGCAGTATGAACCAGTAGTCATACAATAACTATGTCATCTACTTCTCATAAAAGCATGTATAACTACATAAGTGCTGATAAGGAATGAGAAAGTATAGTCAACAGTTATTCTACTGACATAGTAATAATTGTACTTTGTAAGCATTATAAAAGCATACTCACCAAATTCTCTCTGCTCATGGTGATTAGTTGAGAAAACTAAAGAAGCCTTTAAAAATAACGACATTATACCTTGGCACACAATATAGGACAATTTAAAACATATCCTACCTAGAAATAGCTAGCTAACTATGTAGAGGGATTCATATTCATTTGTGTCTGGTTTGTTTTAATTGAATATGAGGGAATTATTGAGACTACAGTAGACTCTCCATTAACGAACACTCCCAATAGCAGACATGTGTAAACACGGAGGTTTTCTCTATTCTAAAAATGTTTCTTACTGCACATGCTCAGTACAACACACATAAATGATACTAGAGTTCAAAGTGCACTCACAATGACAACCAAAGGAATGAATAAGTTTACCACAAAAGTCAATTAGTTTGACAGTCCTGTTACACATGCCTAATACACAGACAATAGTCCATGTACTAACTGAAAATCCTATTTTTAAACACCCAAATAGCGGACATCTCTAAACTCAAGACAACGGACAGTAGTACCTGCATCAACCATACAAAATCTATCCCGAGTAATTTAAGCCATAAAGCATGCATGCAATGAATCATCAAATGAAATCTAGCTAGAAGCGTCTGCCAAAAATTGCACAAGTTCTTCTAACTGATGTATTCCTGAGGTCCATATAGCTAGTCTATAAGTGCAAGGAACTTCCATGCCATAACCAGCTCCATAATTTACACAACTTCCAGTAACTTGCACATAACCTTTGTTGCATTTTCTCCTGAGGAAGTGTGATAGCATAGAGCTGATATTGTAAGGAACATGTATCAGTTTCCTCATGTCTTAATGTCCAACTGTCCTAAGATGGGTTACACTAGCATGAAAGCAACAATACAAAAGTGTTTTAACCAAGCTGGCATTCCTTTTGATATTACAGACTATAGTTACTAAGTGATGATGAAATGGAGATGGGTTCACTCATTTCCCATGTTGTATGAACTCTGCAGCATTGTTCAGCAGATGAGTATTTAATGGAAGATAACTCACTTCCTGTTTGTCGATATTAATGGCAATGACTGTATTAATGGCAATGACTTGTGATGAGAACTGGCTATATAGTTTGACTTAGGGGGCTGAAAGTGTTAATGAAGATGAGGATGATTTTGATGTTGATATGTTACCACTTCTAGCTAAAATACAAACATAAACAGACAGTGGAGTCTTTGGAGGATAATAAGATCTTTTTGGAACACCATGGTGGTTTAGAGCTAGCATCAAATGCTACAACCTTCCTCTCTGAACTGGCAACCTGCCATGCATCAACACTAAGCCAAAACAACACTTCACCAGTTCTTTCATTTACTCTTTGTTATGATTGCATTATTCATTGTTAAAGTGAATTGGGGGCACAACAGCATAACTCCCCGATAAAGGACATATCCCAAATATTGGACAGGAAGTTATGCCCTGTTATTCAGAGAGTCTACTGTATTAGCTAAGTAGAAGTGGTATATAGTAGTTATAGCACAGAGTGTGAAATAGAGAAGTGTGGTAAGTATAGTTACAACCCTAATGTTGCTTACAGTACACACACTCCAGTGTTGTTTCCTTTATTACATACATTAGCTAATGTGTGTCCTAATGTGGCCCAGAACAAAACATCACTCTCAAGAATTTCTATGGTAGCTAGCTTGAATAGTTCTAGAGTATTGCATTGCTTACCAAATGAGAAACCAAGCTACCAGAACTCACAGCTAAGTAGTGTCAATATAGTATTAAGCCAATTTGTTGAACAGAAGTTACCATGTGGCATTTTGAGAAAATACCTACGTATGCCTGCTTTGAAATTTAACTTAACTATTGTGTCCAAAAAATATTCCAGCATAATTTGCATGTATGTTAGAGAGGTATGGTAAATTTAAGTCCATAACTTCCTTTGTTATTCTTTCAACCAACCTAAGGGATTTGTTGAGACTACTAGCTAAGGGATAGAGAGGTATGGTAGGGTAGGTGTGGGTTATAGCTCCTAATCTAGTCTCATTCCCAGGCCCTCTGCTCACCTCCCCTAAAATGCGAAGTTAATCAAGCAGAGGGCCTTTGTAAAACTTATCATGTGAGGGTAGAAGGACTTAAACACTTTCAAATTGGTATTACACTAGCTGCTATCTTGCCTTGCTTCATTGTCTACCCCACAAGATATACCACCCTGGCTAGGCCCATATCCATGCTACTACTAGTAGTTAATGATGGATCAGGAGATTCAGCACTAAAACAAGCCATGCTGAATGGGCACAATTTAGAATCGTGAAGATCTTTACGTATTATTCGTTCCCAAAATTTAACCTATTATTCCAGCATTATTCCTGATGCCTATTAAAAATTATAATGCCAGCATAATATGTTCCATAAGTCATTGTCTCAACTTCTTTTCTGAAATGGTAATTCTTTAGTAAAAAGTGACAGCAATGTAGTTTATAGCTACCATGTGAAAATTGAGGGTTCTGATTTATAGTGTGTGGAAGCACTAATTTTTTTGACCAGGCACACCTACTTTTAACATAACTAGCTAGCTATGTTATAATAATTTTATGCTAGAGTTAGTAATATAGACACAGTAGCAGTGGCTGATCCAGAAAATTCTTAAAGGGGGTGACTTTAAATTTTTTCAAGCGAAAAAGCATGAATTTGTGGTTGCCATGCCCAACACTCAATTGATATTCAAGAAGTTTGTGACAAACTTAAACAACTTCACACTAGAAAATGACTATTATAGTAGTTTTCTTGTTGCTGATACCACATATGAAAATTATGAATATCATTAAAATTAAGAGGGGGGGGGGGGGGGGGGTGACATGTCACCCTATTCACACCCCTGGATCAGCCCCTGAGTAGATGTGTTTGTAGATGTACAAGCATTCTGGTTGAGAAACAGTAGAAACATTGGTACTAGCTAGTGTATTCCAGTTTAGAAATTTTGGCAAATAACTTATCATTTAGTTTCACATCTTTATCAGATGGGTTCCTTCTCACCTGAATGACCTGTCACCTCGCCTCAAAATTATTGCTTGAATCCAGTGTGCCAATTCCCAGCAACACCGGAACCATAATAATACATCTGGGCCAACTCTTTCTACTTCTACAACTATTGTCTGTAGTTAGCTAGTAAAGCAAACTTCCTCTTGCTTGCTAACAAGCAAACTGTTCAACAATTTGACTAATGAGAAATAGACAGAAACGGGATGATCTGACACCTATAAGTTAGATAGCTAAAGTAAATGTTTATTGGTTAATAGTCATAACTATTGACTGTGTAATGTAAACTAAAGAGAAGGTATAAACAGAGACAATCCTCTTAATTAATTCTTACAATATCATCAAACAAAACTATAGCATGACTGTTTCATCTACATTACATCCTATCCCTATCCCTAGCCCTTAAAGCCATACATATGCATTACACCATTAACGATCCACTTCTACTTGTATGTACTCCACGACAATCCTCTACTATGGACTATGGAGCTACAGGTGGCAGTGATAATCATATTATTGATGTTATAGGCTGGCCACTTATAGCACACTTATAGCTTTACAAAGTAGCTAGCTCAGCCAGTTTATCTGGGAACTTTGGTGCATGCACAGATGGTGTACCAGGTTCTCCTCCCCATTTTAATATATATCAAGGAATGACCTCATAGGCTCATACTATCCATGCCCTGGTATTGTGGGTTGTGATAATATGGCCATGCAGGTCTATAGACCAAATGATACAACTACTATAATCTAAAGCAACCTGAATCTGGCCATGCAGTTGGTGGCAAAGTTTTTCTGTAACTTATCATTATGTAGTTTGGTTACCTTATGCATTCTGAATTATTGAATTTCTCTGATGCGTCTTGGTTAGCTATTAACATTATTATTGTACAAGGACAATGTGTATCTATATCCTGCTGTTTCTAAGTGTTCTGTTGTCTATGGCCTCTGCTGTAGCTCCTGGGGATGAGCACCCATTCTGCACTGATACATTTATCAATGACAATGAAATTACTCCTCCACAATTTCCCTCCAATGCTAAGATATTAATGGACTCCTACAACTATATTGATTTATTACTACCTCATGAATTTGCTGTGTGGATGCAAGTGGACAATGATAACAATAATGTAGGAGGAGCTCGAACTATGGTATGTAGAAGTTATATAATTATAGGCTATGTGTTAATGTGGTATTATTCATAGTGGATGCAGGCTAGCAACAACCCTTGCAGACAGAGTGTGAATGTGTGTGGATTTAGTATGGGTCATCAGGATAATTGGTTGATCACTCAGTATATTAACAGAACAGTCAATGGTAGTCACCTGCCTCAAGTTAGTGTGCAAGTAGAGTTTCAACTACGTGGTTGTGATGACCTAAGATGCCGGAGAACCTTCTCACTTAATGCATTTGAGACAGATCCTGTGGACAATATTACAGCAGCCACTGTTAGTAATTATAGGTTAATAAGTAGGGTAGCCCCAGCCGATGACTCTTGGCTGACTGTGCAAAATCAGACAAAGGAGCTCAACTTTCAGACAGATGCAGATGGATTCTACCTTGCTATTACAGATGAAACCTCATGCATGGCAGTATCTCGTGTCATTGTGTTCTATAACGTCTGTCCTGGGGAAACTGAAACACTTGTTGTTAGACCAGAAACCCTTGCTCCTCCAATTGACCGTCTCAGCACACCACGCCATGTAACAGTAGAGTGTGTAGCAGGAGCTAGTCCAGAGAATGGGGTAGCTGCCAAGCTAACTTGTGCACAGGGAGGAGTGTGGAGCTCAGTATCAGGTTCAGGTTGTCGCTGTGATCCAGGGTTAAGAGGGGATGAAAGTGGACTATCATGCATCCCAAGTTAGATTATATATCATGTGCATTATAGCAGTGATTATTACTATTATAATTTACAGGGTGTGGAACAGGTATGTACTTCTCAGTGGCCTTCCAGGAGTGTCGTGTGTGTCCTGAGAATAGTGAGGGAACTATGGCTGGGTTGTCAGAGTGTCCATGTGTGGAGGGTTATTACAGATTATCAGGAGAGGAGGATTTTCCCTGCACTCGTGAGTTATGTATAACTAGTGGATCTCACGTAGGTAGCTCTTGGATTATTTGTTTCTTAAGTTTTCTTTAAGTTTTCTTCTTGTCTTTGGAATATGAAGCAGTACAATATTCTGTAGAGTTAGTCTTATTTCCCCCCTATGTCAGAACCACCTTCAGAGCCAAGGAATGTTAGGATCATTTCAACTACAAGCACTAGCATCACTCTGACTTGGGATCCCCCTGCTAGTATGGGTGGCCGGAGTGACATCAGTTATATTCTCTGGTATCAAGAAGAGGGGAATGAGACGTTAGTGAATGGAGGCACTGTTACCACCACTACTGGGACTATCTCAGGTATTCAATAAGTGGCTAATAATTATTATAGCTATAGAGGTTACTATTCAGCTTGGGTGGGGTCAGAAGCTAATTCATAGCAACTATAGCCACGTGGCCATATTGAGTGGCAAAAAGCATGGGTGGTATGGCCTGTTTGTATTTCACAACACTTTCTAAGGTGACTATGTAGAGGTACAAGAGAAGTTGAAACCTATGGGAGGCATAGGAGACTCATACTTTCTCTGGTAGTGTATATGCCACTATTGGTGGTAGCTAATCCCAGCATCTTATGTCATTCACAGAGTCTATGAGCTACTCTTCTTAGACCATGGGTTGGAGTAAAGAAAGACAGGTGCATCGTTGTGGCACATTGTACATGTATGGCTGGGATAGGGGAAGCGTGCTCACATGTTGCTGGACTTTTGTTTACCTTAGAAGCAAACACTAGTTTTAGATGCCAGACATCCTACTTTTCAGTATATCTAATTCAATGAACACTGTTAAACAACTGCAGTGAAACTATCCAATTCACTCATAGCTTCATCAATTTCATAAATTGATCAAACAGTGGTAGTGTTAGTTGACTGTCTTTTTTGATTCCTGAAATGGCCAGTTTAAAAACAGCAGGTGAAGGTAATATTGAACCATAGATTTTGGTGCTATTTGTCTAGGAAGTGATCTCTGCTGCTTTCCCTAGTCTATTTCACTTTCTATTATGACTGATTAGTCAAATCAGGTTTTACATGGTAGCTACACCTGATCTTCATAATATAGGGAACCATTTTCAAAATCAGCTAGTTCTAAAGAGAATGAGCAGTTGTAAACCTTGACTCGTTCTCTAATCTCTCTCTCAAACCTCACAGTACTATTTTCTAGCCTTCTTTTAGCTGGACTGGTTTTGTGAGTGGATGTATAGTTAGTAGAGTGCTAGAGTGCTCTTCTCTCCTGAGATAAAGTGGGCACTGCATATTCTCCAGGTTGTCAGTTTTTCCTAATAACAGCAGCTCCTACTAACCAACGGCACAGCATCTCTTCACCATTGTCTTTCACCACTCAAAATGGAGCCTGCACATAACTCCGCCCAATTATCACATCCCCTCTTTTAACTCACAATCTCTAGGTCTGAGAAGTGGTGTTCAGTATAGAGTCTTTGTCAGTGCAGTGAATGGAGTATCAGATCAAGTCATGTCCAATGCATCATTGAGCCGTGCCAGTTCTATTGCAGGTAATATAGTAGCTAAAGCTTCCATGCTTGCATGGAGATTACGCTATAAGTCTGAGGATAAGAAGTTACTTTATTGCCAGTTCACACAACATGTAGCTAGCAAGGGTAGAAAAATAGCTCAGTGAATGTTGACATAAATTATGAAAATAGCTAGCAATGGTCTACATTTCATATATAACTATATGAAATATTAAGTTAAAGCAATGTCCTGTATCTCTTTTTCCCCATACTCACAGGCTCAGGGTTTCGTAGTCGATTTTCCAAACATGCATAATATATTAGCTGTAGCTATGAGTTATGGTAGCACTGTCTGTTAGAGTAAAACTCCAGAACTCATAATACAGTTAGATTGCAGCATTAGTATAATTATATCATTGACGTTATGCTGATCACAGTAGTCTACCCAGTGAAATGGGTGAGGGAGAAGCTTTTCCCTCACCAGCTTCTCTCCTAAAAGTCCTTCAGATTCTTTCCAAATCTTTAAAGTACTTAGATTAAAAGAGAAATGCCTTTTTACAACTCCTAGTGCATAAATTATACCAAAATTCATCTCAATATTTTCTGTAGGAGCATACCCCTAGACTCTCTCTTAAACGTATGCTGTATGGTTACAAATCAAGTCCAAGAGCATATTCCCCTTAATTTTGTCCGCCAAAATAAATTAGCTACTAGATAGAATTATGTGATGCTAGCTATAACTCACACATTAGCAAAAAAGTATAGAGAAAACCTCCTCTCCTGATGTCTGTAGTTATAAACCTGGACTCTCTAATCTTCCAGTCATTGAATTCAAAATATTTTTCTCACCGAATTTTACTTGGATAGGTTTTCCCTCATTCCTTCAATCTTAGAGTTTTTTGAATGAGCTTGATGCAAAATGCAATTCTATAAGGGTTAAGGAGTATCTTCACATGCAAACACACACACACACACACACACACACAAACAAACAAATATACTATAGCTAGTGTTCTAATTATACTATAGCTAGTGTTCTAATTATACTATAGCTAGTGTTCTAATTATACTATAGCATATATAGCTAGCTAGCTACATGCTGCATTCATTCCCTCTGCATCTGTTTCAGGATCTTCTAGTCAGCTGTCTGGAACTAATGTGATTATTTCAGTATTAGTGGTGTTAGTAGCAGTCACTATTACAATCATAGCACTGTTATCCATCACTGTTCTATACTTCAAAAGAAAGATGAAGAAGATGACTAATTCAGAAGACAGTATATATGCCACTGTGAACAACAGCCATCAACAGAGTCACTCTCAAGAAATAGAGTTAACAAGAAATGTCACCTACTTCCATGGAGTGGAATTAAAGGATAACATTGCTTACCAGCAATGTCCTGGTTCCAACCTGAATGACAATGCTGGTTATGAGAATACACAAATTGAGCCTAGAGCAAGTACACTGCAAAGTGAATCTGTGGTTGATGATAATGGAGGCTATGAAGTAATCAATTAACAATAATAATTATTATTGTGTAAACAATATTCTTCTATAGCTATATAACTACAAGTTGTCATTGTCATAGACTGACAAAGATCAGTAGTTATATAGATTAAGTTATAATCATTTCACTTTACTATTGTATCTCATAAAACTTTCTTGTGTGAAGCAGCTACACGTGTATAATATTAACTTTTTAATTCTGTTCTAGTTAAGTCTGTGTCTAATGCTTTGTTATCAGGTTTTTGTAATATCTGTATTTCTGAGTGTATTTGTCAATGAAATTTGCCAAAAGTGATAAAAGCATTGCTGCTATGAACAAAAAAAAATTTCTATGCTCAGTTGTATGGAAATGGTCATTGATATTTGCAGTGCAGAGGTGTCTGGTAGAATTCATAAACCTCTCTCATAATAATTATAAGGAACATAATTCTTTTTGGCTCATTGGCTATATATTATTTTCATCAATGTGAATAGCTGAATTTTGTTGATGGTGATCTATAGAGGTTTGTTCCTGTCTATCATCTACAGCATTTATTGATTGCTTCATGAAAAGTGGCCCCTCTGAATTCTTCCCACTGGACCTAGTGCTGCCAAACTACCCCCATAATTGCACATTGACTTTAAACATCATGTGATAGGTTGTAATAATTTCTTGTTGTCTGTTACTATAAGTGAGAGTATAGATTTTCTATGTCCAATTTGATCTTCAACTGTCAAAGCTTTTGTTACTACATCATAGCCATACTAAACTAGCTTTGGTATTGGGTTCCTATGATGTCAATTTGCAATTTGCATCTAAGGATTTTTGGCAAGGTCTAAGTGAGAGGTTAGAAAAATGGTTTCCTGGGAAAGTAGTAGAACAAACAGGACAAGTATCCTACCAAGTAGACTAGAGGTCAGAGGATTTGTCTGGAGAAGATGCTACTTAGGTGTGCTAAAGACAGATACTATATACTGTCATTACACCACCAGAAGTCACTACTGAGTAATATCACAGTTACATCAATGAAAAATACCTCCTGTGGCCCTGTCAACTGTGGTCACAGAGACCAACTTGTCAAGTCAATTCTCCAAATAGACTCACCTTTTATTATGGACCTGGAAAGAGTATATATTAGGGTGAAGGAAGTGTAGTGTATCAAACACTCCTGAACCTAATAACACATTTGGTATAGTTGCTGTGGTTTTGTGTGTTTCCTGTATGTTCAAATATTATACTTCTTTAGCTAACCAATTTTGTCAGTCATCATCATCTCCAGAATATAATAGGAATAAACCTTAGTTCAACTATTCTGTAGTAGCTACCTAAAGAAAGAAGTAACTACACCAGGAAGAAGATATTAATTCAAAATTGGCTACACAGGCATAATTTGACTTCCTCAACATGTTCTGTGAGTAATGATACATTAACCACACACTGAACTGCTGTATAGTGGCTACATTAAATTAATTTACTAAAATGGGAGTCATAGCAGCATTTTTCACTGTTAAATTTGATGCTCATATTGCCAGAACCTAACATAGTGGTTGGAGTAATGCAACTAGAGCATGCTACATAATAGCCACTGGAGCCACAAAAAAGTGAATCAAAGTGCTGGGTGATATAACTTACATCATGCATTACGATGGTAATAATAAATGTGAGTGTGGGACATCTTGCTTTTAAATGATCATTAATGGTGTCATTTCGGTCTCTACATACATGTATGTATTACTAAGTCAGTACCATGGGTAAATCTAGTGCATCAGAAGGGAATACTAACTCACTGAACTTTAGACTAGACTGTTAATACCATCCCTGAATTCATCCATAATATAGAGGAACATCGAGAGAAGATATTCTAAGCCCCTGAACTCCAGACTACTCTACTAATATCACCAATCTTTCCGAGTTCTTCTATAAGAAAACAAAGAGAACAGACTAACATTGGCTTGAGGTAATGATGTTTACAGTGATCTTGCATAGCCACAGCCTTTCCTAATTTCCCCCCACAAGGTAAGTGAGGTAAGAATAGTGTTATGCTTCAAAGCTCTCTAGTGAGTGATATGGCTTTGGTGGATGAAAATAGTTAACATCTCACATGTACCCGATTTTTAACCTTTTCACTCCCAAAAGTGTGTCCCACAACCAACATTATAAGCTGCTTTTTCCTGATCCCGCCTCCCCCAAGAGGCAGATTCTGATTGCATACTGTTTACTTCTCGAGTCCCCAGTTCTCGAAGAGAAGACACTAGCAGACCTGTGGGCACTAGACAGAGTTCTGCAAGTGGTATGTGGGCCTGGGGGTGTGGCATGGGTGGAGCGCAACTTAACATGCGCGCGCATATACCACTTTACCTCTCCCGCCCGCAACAAGGTCTGCTACTAGACAGAGATTGCTGTGATCTCTTTATTAATAACCTCTGACTCTATTTACAAGGTAAGAATCAATCTAATGTAGGTTGTAACTGGGCACTTTATAGCTAGCTATTAATTTTAAAGCATTAGCTATCATTATGTATAGTTCTTATGCTTACCATGAACCATGCACGCTTCATAGCTGCTTACTGTAATACTTAAAATCTTGGACATAGCAAAACTTCTCTGAATAGATTCTCTAAAATGTTGACAATCTCTATAAGCACAAATTGATTTTCAATAGGAGCTAATGTAAACTTACTTCTCATGGTAGACATCTCTAAACTCCAAACATTTTCAGCTTTGTGAGGTTATGACTGTCAAATTAATGTAACCATTAGTATGCAGACTTTTTTTATCCCATCCATACAGGCTTTTGGTCCATACAAACAAACATAGGGACTTCAAGTCCATAGCCAGCACCTCTATTCACTTTGCCACCTATAATTTCTTTCTAGCTCTATCTTTTCTCAAAAACTAAGTTATAATGCACACCATCTCCCCTTCTATTTTGGAACAGAGACTGTGGTGTTTCTGTAATACCAGACTACAGTACCTTCTCATGAACATGCATTTTTATTATGATCACTAGCTACGTTAAATATTTATCAACAAATAAAGCATATGCTGATGTTAGCTACATAAAGAGGAAAGTGCAATGTAATGCTCTGAAGCTAAAAGGAAGTCATAGCTTACTTATTTTTTTGACCTCTCATCTACAAAGGACAATAGGGTAGGTCCCAATAAACAATTTTTCCCAGAGGAATCAGTAGTTAACTCTAAAAAATAAATAAGTACTATACTAATGATACATAGTACAGGAATGAAAGAGTAAACATAATATGGATGCAAGCAAGGTAATGTATATGATGAATCTAATGATACCTACATATTTGAGTGCAGCATAAAGTTGTACAATGCACAGCCTGATAGCTAAAAGTAGATACATGCTTATGACATTCTTCTTAGCTACATCATGCCATTTTTGTAGCTATATGGTGTAAACCTTATGCTTATCTTGTAATCATGCATATGAGTGAAGAATAGTATGATTAGCAAAAACACACTCAATGCAATACATTGGTATATATTCAGCAGTATGGATCAGTTTTTTGTGATTAATTATGTCATCTATATACTTCTCATAACAATAATTATGTACTCAAACTGCATAGATTTTAAAAAATGAGTCAACAGTTATTCTACAGACAATGTACTTTCTATGCATTAAAATATTAGCTTGGTTCAGAGTAACTAATATCATTAATTTTCAATACTATAGTTAAAAAAATCAAAGAAACCTTCAAAAGTAATATGTCATTGTGCAATTTACGTACCTCGACGCAATACAAGGCCTTTAAGAACTAGACTGTCATTGAACATGTGCTACAGAATAATATGTAGGAGGACCCCTAAGTAAACAATGTCAGTGTCTGGTGGTTGGTTTTAACTGTATCTGATATCTGGAGATAATTAGTTAAGTAGCTAGCCTTGATGGGATGGTAGCACAGCATAGAGTATATAGAGAGATATGGTAAGTGTAGGTACATACTCCCTACACCTCAATGTTGTTTCAAATGAAGGTGCACAGAGGGGTTTGGTGCTACTCCCCTTTAATAATACTCTAGCATAAAATGATCGGGGACAGGTCAACTAGATTTGTGGTCAAGAGTGTTGCACAGATAATCATACTCCTACCATGTTTCAATGTTGGCATAAATTAAAAATATTGGTCTACAGAGTTTGTGATAGCTACAAAGTTAATATGAGATGTCCTTATATGTATGCAATAACATGATATTGCTTTTAGTCTTGCCTAGGATCATAGATAATAACTATGCTATGCTATGATGTAGTAAAACACATTGACTTGTCATTAAATTGAAAATGAGTGTTCACACTAGCAGCAGTGGTGATCAGCACTAATTTAGTGTTTGAATTGTGAATGATTATCAGAATGTACAGCTGGCTCATGGCTGTAGGAAGCAAATTTTAAGTGGTGGGGCCCACAGTTTAACAAGCCACAATGCAGGGGCGGATCCAGGGGGGGTTCGACTACATTTGTTCGAACCCCCCTTTTTTCTAACTACCAAAGCTCTTCAATACCTGTCAGAACTCCTCGGATCTCCCACACTACAAAGCAGATCTCAGTCATCATAACTAGTAGACTTGTACTTTGTATCTAGCCAGCTGGCCTGTTGCCATAGCAGCAGCCAAGTCTAGCTAGTCACGTGGACATTTTCATTAATTTTTTTGCTGGCATAGCATTTTTCTTTATGCTATACTGTTTTACTGCCAGTTGTTGTTATGTCTCAGAGTCGTCAAAGGAAGCTTGATTCATTCTTTTCTCAATCAGTGTAAGTCTTAATGTGTCTGTATGACTAGAGTCAGTGATCTAGCTAATGCAACTAGTGTAGAGAGCACTGCACTGGTTGAAACTTGTTTGGTTTTTGGTTATAGCAAATGTCGGAAGACAAGTGAAGCCACTAGTTCCCCCTAACCGTCAGGATCTGCTGGCCCCAAACGTAGTGAGGAAATTCTGTTGCCTCCACTGTGGGGTCGAGATACCACCAATTCAGTTGATGTTGAGGCTATCGATATGCCATCCATCCAGCCGAGTCGAACGTAGTGTCAGCATCATCTCTCTCTGCACTTGTTCCTCCCACTAGTCCTGAATCTCCTAGTCTCGGTAATGCATGTGCTGTTAGTGTTAGTGGGCATGATAGTGGCTTAGTCTGTAATCTTGGTGAGGTGTCTAGTGTTTGCATTGATGGATGTGTAGTACGTTCAATACCTCAAGCTAGAGTTTGTAAGTTATCACCTGAAAAAAGTACTCTCTGCTAACAAATCACTTTAAGCCTGAACCCACTTATAAATTTCCTAGTAGACCCTTGGATGGCTGTAATAGAGCATATGCCAACATAAATACTTTGTAGATAATTCTCATTTTGCATATAGCGATGGTATATATTGCTTGCCTTGTGTTCTTTTTGCTGATTCCTAAGATTTGGGACAATTTGTGCCGGAGAAATTTAACCACTGGACATAAAAAGTGTCAGGTTTGCTTCACACAATTCAAAGAAGTACCACCATTGCTTCCAAACTAATGAATCTGGTACCTTCTGTAATATGTAGTATAGCTAGTGAAATTCTATGAGGAAGATTTGCCTAATCCTGCCTTGGTTGCAATTGAGATTTTTTGAGGTGGAAGGCTAAGTGGGAGAGACAAAGTGTAGAGGATAGGCCATCATCATTGAGGAAGGCCATTGAGAAGTGTGACAAGGATTTTTTCCCCAATATCCACACACTGTTGTGCTTGGGCTGTACACTACCCATCACTTCCTGTGAAAATGAATGGGCTAATAGGAAACTAAAACATTTTTACATAGTTCTATGGGCCAGGTCATATTTCATCTCAAGCTTTAATGCATATTAATTATGATTTACCTGTAGATTTGGATGATATTATTAGTAGATTTAAATTAAAATGTAATAGAAGGATTAGTTTGTAGGATTAGACATTCAATTTTTATTCTCATTAACCACTAAATTTTGTTCTCATCATTGTCCATTTTACCTATCAATCATGATCAATGGAACCCATGGAAGTAGTAATTAGTGGGTGTGGCCAAAGCCAAAAAAATTTTCTGTGCACGCATAAACTCTTTTCACTATCCCTGCACAAAAAGAACCCCCCTTTTTAAAATCCTAGATCCGCCCCTGCAATGCATCCATTTTCTGAGCTAGCAATTTCTATAAGAGAGATGTAAGATTATTTTACCACCTTGAAGTGGGGGGTAATTAAATTAAAAGTGGTGGGGCCATTGTCCCTTGGCCCATGCATGCCCTTCTTATAATTAACCTCGGGAGTGGACCAGGTGCCTATGACATGGCCCTGTGGTTGAGATCTCAGATGTAAAATGTATGTAGAATAGGGACACTGCCCTCACATCTGCCAGAGAATGGGGACACTGCCCCCACAGCTGCCAGAGAATGGGGACAAATGCTCCCACTGGCCCCATGATTCCACCACCTATGTCTAGTTACATTATGGTGCTAAATTAATTGTTCAAAGTACACTAAACCTCACTTCTATCATTGACTCTCAATAGATATTACTATAAACTTGTTCAGATAGTTTTTTGTTTATAATTATTCTCAATACCCCTATAAAAATATCAAAAAAATGCCTAGTTATGAATCTAAACATAACTGAAATGTCTCAGTCAAAACAAGGTACTCATACACTTGCACAACAAGCTAACTTTTGACAGACTGACTAATGGCAAAAAGTAATCTATGCTGTATAAAACTGTTATTATAGCTAGCTACCACACATAAATATTGACCCAAGGGTACAAGGTTCAATCAGTTTGGTTACTACAGTAACTAGATTTTTACCATGCAGGGTGTATGCTTCTCTTTCCTTCTCTTGTTGGGTTCATAACTGCCCCAAAATATAGTCATTAGACCTATCTGCAACTTTTTAAGTCAAAAGATGGATGAGGTCACAATGTAAAAAGTACACAAAAACTAAGTGAAAGGAAACTGTTATATATTAGCACAAATCTCTCCCAGCTGCTTTAGTGAGTTGGACTTTGAGTAAGTATAGACAGTAATGAGTGGCTAATGAAGTTCTTATACTTCTCCATTCATATCCTCCTGTTTAGATATTTGGAGATGCCAATATGCTCCAATGTACAAAGCAAGCTTATACACTGGCTAACAATCATTCTGTGATCAAATTTTATTTTAGGACATAGCTACATGCAAGACATGTGTTTTAATGCAATGACTAAAAGTTTTGAGGTAAAAGTTTATTTTATGACATTATGGTGAAAGTATGTAGTGAATCTACATGCCAAAAATAGTGCATCTATACATGTTCATGGAAAGAGAAACATTATTATTCATTGCATTTCATCAATAGTGGCTATAATGAGGTATAATCTATGTCAGTTATTCCCTACCCCCCTATCCCCTTAGTTTCTGTTTTTCACTACTATTGTCTGTTTACATATTAATGGCCTCCTGTCATATTGTGGACAGCCCTAGGTTACTACTAGCTATAGAGCTACAGGTGGCAGCAATAAGAATAGCTATAATGTTTGAAGGGTATTTCATTGGATGGGCTGGCTATAGCTATATACTGTGGTTGCAAGATATGAGGTGAAATCATCTCTAACATTGTCTTTAGACTTACCAGAAAAGTTTTATGCACAATGTCTGCACATGTGGTACTCATCACAATATTTGATTTTATAAGCTATCTCTGTAGCTAACAAGTAAGAATATCTTCAATCACAGTCCTGTCCTCATGCAGATTCACTTATAGCACAATTTTAGCAAACTTACAGCAATATTAAACCTTACAAAGTATTCTCAGCCAGTTTATCTGGGAACTTTGGTGCATGCACAGATAGTGTACCAGGTCTCCTCCCTGTTATGAAAAAATGTATATCAAGGACCTCATACTAGCTATGCCCTGGTATTGTGGGGTGTGATGGTATTGTTATGCAGGTCTATGGACCAAATGGTACAGTTACTATAATCTCAAGCAACCTGAATCTGGCCATGTAGTGTAACTTATCATTATGTGGTTTTGTTACCTTATGCATTCTGAATGAATTTTTCTGTTGGGTCTTGTTAGCTATTAACATGATTATTGTACTGTTCTTAAATAGGGCAATGTGTATCTATATCCTGCTGTTTCCGAGTGTACTGTTGTCTGTGGCCTCTGCTATTATTCCTGGAGATGAGCACTCATTCTGTACAGATACATTCAATGACAATGAAATTACTCCTCCACAATATCCCTCCAATGTTAAGATATTAATGGATTCCTACAACTATATTGATTTATTACCACCTCATGAATTTGCTGTGTGGATTCAAGTGGACAATGATGACAATAATGTAGTAGGAGCTGGAACTATGGTATGTAGAAGTTATATTATTATAGGCTATGTGTTAATGTGGTATTATTCATAGTGGCACCAGAACTCCAACAGCCCTTGCAGACAGATTGTGAATGTGTGTGGATTCAGTAGTGGTCCTCAGGATAATTGGTTAATCACTCAGTATATTAACAGGACAGTCAATGGTAGTCACCTACCTCAAGTTAGTGTGCAAGTAGAGTTTCAACTACGTGGTTGTGAGGACCTAAGATGCCAGAGAACCTTCTTACTTAATGCATTTGAAACAGATCTTGTGGACAATATTACAGCAGCCACTGTTAGTAATTATAGGTTAATAAGTAGGATAGCCCCAGCTGATGACTCTGGGCAGACTACACAAAATCAGACAAAGGAACTCAACTTTCGTACTAATGCAGCTGGGTTCTACCTTGCTATTACAGATGAAACCTCATGCATTGCAATAACTCGTGTCATTGTGTTCTATAATGTCTGTCCTGGAGAAACTAAAACACTTGTTGTTCGACCAGAAACCCTTGCTCCTCCCATTGACCGTCTTAGCACACCACGACAAGTAACAGCAGAGTGTGTAGCTGGAGCCAGTCCAGAGAATGGTGTAGCTGCCAAGCTAACTTGTGCACAGGGAGGAGTGTGGAGCTCAGTATCAGGTTCAGGTTGTCGCTGTAATCCAGGGTTAAGAGGGGATGAAAGTGGACAATCATGCATCCCAAGTTAGATTATACATCATGTGCATTATAGCAGTGATTATTACTATTATAATTTACAGGGTGTGGAACAGGTATGTACTTCTCAGTGACCTTCCAGGAGTGTCGTGTGTGTCCTGAAAATAGTGAGGGGACTATGGCCGGGTTGTCAGAGTGTTCATGTGTGGAGGGTTACTACAGATTATCAGGAGAGGAGGATCTTTCCTGTACTCGTGAGTCATAGTGATTATATGTGACAGTGTCTGGGAAAAGGTATAATTTAGCACAAAAAATACAAATCGAGTAATTAAGTATAGTGATAGGACATGCTTTTAGCTATATAGTGCAAGAAGCCATAAGCTTCCATTTTAACTTATGCGGATAACTCACTATTGCTAAATCGAATTTCAAATTTTCTTACATTTTTGAACTCAGCTCATTATTTCTTTTAATTTGATATATAGTTTGACTAAAATAGAGAGAAGTAAAATTTCCTATAGATATTCCAATACAATAAACATGTGGGCGGGGAGCATTTCCATGGCAACCATCACGTTGAATTCTAGTTTAGCAAGTGTTCTTAGTCTTGTAAGCTGAAATGGATAAAAAACAACCTAGGTTGGTGAAAAGGAAGTGTCTTTTGTCTTGTGCAAAGAATGGTTGAGCTGCTAAGACACTAAATACCAACCCTTCACTGTCATTGTCAGTTCTGCCTTTAAACATGGAAAGTTATCTTGAAGAAGGCTTCTACTTCTATAAATGAATCTATTTTGTTACCATCAGTTCATTCTTCCGAGTGATTCAGAAGGGGAACATAGTATGACTTTAAAGAAGAAAATGCTATGGTTATCTAGCTTAGTAGAGACTGCTGTAAAAGTGTACAAGTCTCCTCATTGAATTTCACTGTTAATTGTACTTTTTCTTTTAGATCTTTAGTAGCATTTAATTTAAGTACTGTGACAAACTTTAAAGGTTATATTATGCATATTTATCCCAAAATGTCTCTTTCTTTGAATATATACTTTTTCACGAATAATATCACACTACTATTGAGTTATAAAAATTGGCTTAACAGAAAGTTTGCATTTGTTATGTAGAATAAGTGTACCAACAACCATTCCTTAATCTCTTTTACAAGCTGAGAAATGTCTAATTTTGTATCAAATAATGATCTAGTGGTTAGACCTCATTAATATTCATAAGTAGGTTGCTATGGCAACATAACACCACCCACTCAATGATCAACTTATCTTTAAGTTACTTACAAAAAATGAAACCAGAATTTTACATTATTAAGGAGATATAGATTGATTATGTTAATAGAGTAAAATGGAAGCTTATGGCTTCTTGCACTATAGAATGATATTTTGCTTGAAGCTCTAGCACTTATGATTGTCTAGTTATGGATGCTACAACTACAGCACCTCTGGTGGTAAGATTCATAGAAAAATGCATAAACTTCTGGTAGTAAAATTAATGTTAATTCCGTAAATCTTTATGTGAGCTCGTTACACGCATTACATCATCACTTTCCTTATTGAATTTTTAATGCATTTAAATATTAATTTGAAAACTTCCGCTGTAATTGCACATGGTAAGTTTATTTTAGGTGCTTCTCTTTGAACTTTGCCCTCACCCACTTAAAAAGCCCTCCACTCTTCTTTTAGTTTTCCTTGGTTTTGGGCCAGCCCAACCGGAACAGCGCAAGACTATAATATAGTTAACATAACCACACCCACCTAGTATTGTTATAATTATTATTACAAGCTGTTTAGTCCACACGTGCATTATAATAATCTTGTTGTACTATCATAATCTTGTTATTATTTACTAAGTTTCTAAGTTTGTTTGGTCGGACTAAGTTAGGCTTGGCTGTCATGGTGCAGTCAAGGCTCTAACATCTGGTGGCAGCGGTACAAGCGAGCAACTCTATGTGAGCTACGAAAAGTAACCAGTAAGCCTGTGTGGCAACCGCCATGTGGAGCAGCTGTCCTGTGTGGACGAGAATAAGCCTGTGTGGCCCAACCGAGAAGACTCCTGTGTGGAGCAGCTGTCCTGTGTGGACGAGAATAAGCCTGTGTGGCCCAACGGAGAAGACTCCTGTGTGGAGTAGCTGTCCTGTGTGGACTAGAAGTAGCCTGTGTGGCAACTAATAAGACTCCTGTGTGGACTAGAGTAGCCTGTGTGGCAACCAATAAGACTCCTGTGTGGAGTAGCAGTCCTGTGTGGACAAGAAGAAGCCTGTGTGGTAGAAGAAGTAGCTCTGTGTGAGCAACCAGTAACCTGAGAGAAAACTAGCAGCCAGGACAAAGAAAACATCCAAGGCAAAGACCGTTAAGGAAGATGAAGAGAAAGGAAAGATGCCAAAAGAGAAGAAACTGAATCCAAGTGCAGCAGAATTTTCCACAGCCCTACTGGATGAAAGGTCCTTAGATACCATAGCTAAGACTCTCACAAGTATGGTAGATGAGAGAGATGAGTTGAGAAGAGGAGAGGAGGACAGGAGAGTAGATACCATACTGGGTGATATAGCTGAGAGAGATGACAGGCTAAGAGAGGAGATGGCAGCAAAAGAAGATGAGAGAAACAACACACTAGCTGCCTTAGTGAGAGCTTTAACTGAAAGCAACGATAGAGCTGCTGAAGCTACAAGAAGAGCAGAAGAGTCTAGGAGAAAATAAGCCAAAGAATTAGCAGAGGAACAAGAGTGTCGATGGCAAGAAGAGGAAGAAAGAAGGGAGAAGTTAGATTTCTTGAAAGCTATACCACCCCCACCAGCTATGGCTAGAGATCAGGACCTAGCTGACTATCTAGAACTTTTTACAGACAATATGGATAGTAGAGAAATACCAAAACCTGCTAGAGCCAAACATTTGCTCCCATTGCTAAACTCCAAAGCCACTACAGCCATTTCTGGCCTACCAGCTGAAGCTAAGATGGACATTGATGTGCTCATGTCCACTCTACTGTCTACTGTGTATGAGACCACCAAATTCGCCTCTAAAGCATACTGGCAGCATACTAAGCAAGGAGGAGACTCTGCCAGAACCACAATGACAAAGCTACTCAGACTAGCAAGAAGATTTGCTGTAGCTGAGTCTGTAGACAAAGTGATAGAGATATTCACCATTGAAAAGTTTTTACAGCTTTACCCATCAGAGGTCCAAGCTTATTGCAGAGAGAAAGGCCTAACAGATGCCTACAAGGTAGCAGACCTAGTGGCTAACTATCTAACTCTCAAAGATGTGGATGAAGTGAGGTATGATTCCACAAAGCCCTGGACTTACAAGTCCAAAGAAGAGAGGGGGGAAGAAAAAAGACAAGGCAATTATTGGTGTCACAAGACCAAGTACAAACAAGACTTTAAACAGGGTGCTAATAACCAACATCCCATATTCAAGTCACACCAAGACTCACAAGATGGCAGGAATGCTAAGCAAGTAAGTGCTGATGCACACATCAAACAAGAGAAGAAAGATGAAGGGAAACCAAGTGGTGAGACCAGCATAAATCCATCTGACAATGGAGCCTACAAGGACTTCATGGCCAACAGGAGATGCTACTACTGTGGCAAGAGAGGCCACCTGGCTAAGTTATAAGAAGAGGAATGTAAATGTGGCTAGAGTCCCATCTCTGGCTCAAGTATCTGGAGAAGCACCAACAGTATCAGGAGAAGTGAGTACCACAGATGCTGTGTGATTCTGGGGCTACCATCTCAGTTATTTCAGAAGATCTAGTACCAGCAGGAGTGACACTGAGTGAAGAAGTTTGGGTAGGAACTGTTGGAGTGGAGCCTAAACCATACCCCACTGTATTGGTACCTGCTATAGTGAATGGGAAGCAGCTGGAGTTATTTGCAGCAGTGGTACCAGCGGACAGGATGACATGTCCTATGATCTTGGGAAGATATATTCCAGGGAAGAAAGTGTCTTGGGCAATGAAAGTAGAAGATGAATATGGCACAGTCTTCAAGCTGGACCAGATTGTAAAGGAAGAAGAGAAGATCCAACCAACCAAGAAACCATCAAGGAGGAAGAACAAGTTCAGACTGGCAACAGCAGAGCCAACCATTTCCACAACAGTGGAGAGAGAGAAGACAACAGTGACCTTTGCAGAAGAGGCTACCTGCAGAGGAATTAGCTCAGGAGAACCTACCAGCCAAGTGGTAGAGGAGAAACAGCTCAAGAGTCCTTCAGAGAAGGAGATGTCGGTCTCTGGTGGTGGCAAGTTGCAAGTTGAACTGTCTTATCAGGATCAATCAGTACCTAATAAGAAGCTGTCAAATATGGACATACAGCACATAGAAGATATTTCTGTTATGGCTGTGCAAACCAGGGCACAGAAGAAGAAAGCAGAGGAGCAGCAGAGAAGAGATGAAGAAGCTACTGCCCAGTCAGGAGCAGTACTGACTCCACTGTCATTGGAGATTGAAAGAGAGCAAGATAATGAAAGTGATGGTGATAATGCTGAGGATGCTGGACCTGGGAGTGAAGAGCCAGTATTCCAGCCAAATGATTGCAATGAGGCAGAAGAAAGTGGAGAAGAATCAGAAGTCACAGTGACCAAGTTACAGTTGATTATCAGCCAGCAACAAGATGAGTCAGTGAAGAAAATGTATGAAGAAGCAGAACAAGAAGGATCTGCATTTGTTGTGAGAGGAGGAGTACTCTACAGGAGGCTCTTCACTTGGAGCTCACCAACAGAGAGAGAGGATGTAGACAATCCAGAAGAAGAACCTAGAGAAGAAGAACCATTGTTGGTTGTGATTCCCAAAGATCTAAGAAGAAAAGTGTTGGAGAGAGGCCATGACTTAGCTGGCCATATGGGAATCAAGAAGACCAAGAAGATGGTGCAAGCACACTTCTACTGGCCACAAATGGGCCAAGACATTGTCCAACACTGCAAGACATGTAAGGAGTGTCTGAAGTTCAACCACAAGAAGACAAGAAAGAAACCACTGCACCCTCTACCAGTGATATCCACACCATGGGAAAGAATTGCTATTGACATTGTGGGCAAACTACCAAGAACAGCAAGAGGTCACAGCTACATATTGACATTGATGGACTTTGGCACTCGGTATATGGAAGCTATACCACTAAAAAGAGTGGATGCCCACACTACCTGTGAAGCTCTACTTGAAGTTTTTGCAAGATTTGGAGTCCCCAAAGAAGTGCTCTCAGATAATGGAAGCAACTTCATTGCTACTGTCACAGAGACTCTTATGAAGAAGCTAAAGTGTTACCACATTAAGGCCAACCCTTTCCACCCACAGACAAACGGGATGCTTGAAAGAAGTCACCAAGTGCTTAAGAAGACACTAGACAAGCTTGGATGTACTAAGAAAAACTGGGATGACTATCTAGCCCCAACTCTGATGGCCTTGAGAACGGCACCACATGCAGCCCTAGGAGTGACACCATTTGAGCTAATGTTTGGCCGGGAGGCAAGAACACCCATTGCTGCACTCAGAGAGGAGATGGAAGGAGAACAGAAGACACCAAGGAGTGTGGTGGAGTACATGCAAGATCTGTACCAGAGAATGGAAGAAAGCCAAGAACTGGTGGAGAGAGAAGATAGCAAAGCTAAGGAGAAGTCCAAGACTTACTATGACAAAAGGAAGAAGTCTGACCCACTCAAGGAAGGTGAATTTGTTTTGATGATGACTCCAAAAGGAGAGGAAAGCCTGACCTGCCAATGGCAAGGACCCTACAAGATTCTCAGAAGACTAGGAGACACCACCTACCTGGTGGATGCCCCATACAAGAATGGAAAAAGAGGAAGAAAGTGCCACAGAAATTTGCTTAAAAGATATTTCCCGCAAGTAATGTCTGCTGCAGTCATGCTGGCAGCAGAAGGAGATGATATTGCTGAATTTCCACACTTCAAGCCAGAAGAAACAGACAAAGAGAGGAAATAGAAAGAAGCCAACCTAGATGGAGACCTAACAGAAGAGCAGAAGAAGGAGTTATTGAAGACTCTCATTGAGTTTGATGATGTCTTTAAGAACACACCAGGAGAAGCCAAGGTGGAACCATTCACTATACCTACTGGAGAAGCAAAACCTATATCTGCCTATCCAAGAGGACTGTCCCCCAAGTGGAAGCAGAAAATTCTGGAGGAGGTGCAGGCCCTACAGTCCACAGGCATCATTGTTCCATCAAGAAGCCCTTGGGCATCACCCATTGTACCAGTGCCAAAACCACAGGGAGGAGTGAGGATGTGTATTGACTACAAGCCCATCAACAAAGTCACAGACACAGATGTGTATCCATTACCAAGAGTGGAGCAGTTACTGGAGGAGGTCACACAGTCAAGATACATCACAACGCTCGATTTGAACAAAGGATATTATTAGTTCCCAATGCACCCTGAACACCAACAGAAAACTACTTTTGTGACCCCCCAAGGCAAGTGGGAGTTCACAAGAATGCCTTTTGGCCTGAAAGGAGCTCCGGCCAAGTTCCAAAGGACCATGGTCAGTTATTTCAAGAGTATTCTCAACTTTGTGCTTACATTGATGATGTGGCTATTCATAGCCAGACTTGGGAACAACACATACAAGATATAAGGAAAGCACTAACACTGCTGAAGGGAAAAGAACTCACAGCAAAGTTAGGAAAATGCAAATTTGCATGTCCTTCGAGCTGGATAGCCTATCGGGAATATTATTGAAATTAGACAGTCGATAAACTATATTAGCTACTATGGCAGAAGAATTAAGAAGAAGAAGAAGAATTCGTGGTGGACACAAAGCTTCAACCACAAGAATAATTCACGGAAGTCATTGATATTATTATGGCTGCTGAAAAAGATGAACCTTCAGTGGAGTATGAAATAAAATGTCTGCTACAATTGAAATTAAGTCTAGGAGAGAAATTGGACACTTTAAAACAACTAGACCAGGAAATTCTTGACTCCATTGAAGATGAATCGGATATTGTTGATGAAATAGAACAAGCTGATGAATTTAAAGAGAAAATATACGCAGCAACTATTGACATTGAAAGGCATTGTGAATTTAAGAGTAAACCTACTTCTATTGGATGTACCCAAAGTCGAGCTCATTCACATGGTCCACAAGTGAAATTACCAAAGTTAGTTATTCATAACTTCAATGGAGACATTACATATTGGACTACATTTTGGGATTCATTTGAATCGACTGTTGATAAAAACCCTGGATTGTCAGAAATTGACAAATTTAACTACTTGAAATCATTATTAGAGAAGTCTGCTGCTGAGGCCATATCAGGACTGACCCTTACAGCGGACAATTATAAGGAAGCTGTCTCGATTCTAAAGAAAAGATTTGGCAATAAACAGCAGATTATCACAAAACATATGGATACCCTTTTGAAGGTGGAGGCTGTATCTTCACCTAATAATTTGAAAGGCTTGAGACACCTTTATGACCTTGTTGAGTCACAAGTCAGGGGTTTAAAGACACTTGGTGTTGAGTCAACATCTTATGGCAGTCTATTGTTCCCAGTGCTGTTCTAGAAGCTGCCTCCAGAGTTACGTCTCATTTTGAGCCGGGAAATTGATGAAGATAATTGGAATTTGGACTCGTTGCTTCAAAAGCTCGAAGAAGAGATAAAGGCTCGTGAGCGTGCAATGCCATCAGCTATTCAGCTCCCAACTGTGAAGAAGAGTGGAACGAAAAATGATTCTGTAGGTACTGCTGCTACATTGATAACATCAACTAACCCTCCTTCATGCTGTTTCTGTCAGCAATTTCATCCATCAAGTGAATGCAAGGCTGTTATAGATATTGGAGAAAGAAGGCAGATTCTGATGAGATCAGGTAGGTGTTTCATCTGTCTGAAAAAGTACCACATTAGCAAGAATTGTCATTCAGCTACCAGATGCCGAAATTGTGGAGGCATCATACAAGTATTTGTATGAAGAATTCAGCCATAGCAACCAAGCTTGCCAGTCCAACCAAACCACTCAACCCACAAGTAAATACATTCTCACCCACAACAACTAGTTCTATGTATGCTGGCACCAGTTCTGGAGTGCTTCTTCAGACTGCAAGGACACAGATTTATAACCCTGATGGACTATACTCATCCCTAGAGGTTAGAGTGATTTTAGACAGTGGAAGTCAGAAGTCCTATATTACTCAACAAGTCCGAGATGCCCTTTCCCTGAATGTAGCATACAGACAAAAGATGTCTATCAAGACTTTTGGATCAGAGAAAGAAGAACAACAAGACTGTGAAGTTGTAAAGGTTGCCATGAAGACTGTGGATGGAGCTTTCCTGGATCTATTGCTCTTCACTGTTCCTCTGATTTGTGAGCCACTGAACAATCAACCCATTAACTTTTGCAACGATGAGTACGACCACCTAACTCACCTTACCCTTGCCGATGCTTGTGATTCAGGAGATATGCCGAATGACATTCTCATTGGCATAGTTACCAACTCTCACTGTTTTAGCCCTTTTCTCACAGTCTCACAAGCAACTTCATTTTTCTCACTGTAAATAGCAAGCAGGGTAAAGGGTCAGTTGAACTATGTTTATTTTATCACATTTAGTCACGTGGAGATAATGGAGTACAGTAGTCGGAGCCAGATGAAGACATTGCTATATCTAGTTCCCCCTGTCATGAAGAAAAGTAGCTAAGTCATCTTTTAACTTAACAGACATGAAGGGTGCTGCTTCATACACAACATCATACAACACTCAAAGAGCTACATAACTATGTATTATTATGCTTAGTCACACATGCACATCTCACTATAAATAAGTTGGTAACTATGCATTGGTCTGGATTATTACTGGCAGATAGTCACAAGTGAGGTGATACAAGGAAAGAAGGGACCCACTGCTGTCTATTGGTTGGGTGTTATCTGGACCAACTGGAATCCCTGATCAATGTACCTCCTCAGTCAACGTCATCATAAGTCACATTCTAAGATATGATTCCCAGGCAAATATTGGAGAGCGGATGGACTCTACACTGAAGATGTTTTGGGATCTTGAGTCTCTTGGCATCAGCAATGATGACTCGTCTCTGCTGGAAGAATTTGACAGGGAGATCACATTTAAAGATGGTCGGTACCAAGTAACACTGCCATGGAAGAAGTCACATGATGCTCTACCAGACAACTACCACCTTAGTAAGAAACGACTTTTACCATTAAATAATAGTCCGTCCATGACCAACTTTTATCTGGAGTGGGCTTTTTTAAACGAAGTGTTTGACTGGTTAGAAGTGGATTCAGGACACCAAATTTTAACAGATGGTAGAAGAAAGTCCATAGTCTATTATGATGTAATAAAAAATTTTTTGCCCGGTAGTAACCCGGGGGCTTTAATTAGCTATATAGCTATATATATCTTGGAAATGAATTTCTGCAGCTTATGAGCCCTTTTCTCAGATCCTACCACATATAGTCTACGTAACTTGGTATTTAGCTTATCATGACATTTCTATAGAGGCTACTTGCCACATGAGCTGGATTTAGCTATACTGTTACCTAGCTATAAAGCTTTATTATGATCCAATCAGTGATCATGAAAAAAATGGTTATGGATAGGTGGGGTCAGGGTTAAGGGATGAAAGTGTGCATTTAAGGGTGTTGCTAAGTCAATTGGGGGTGGTTCCATCATCATGGGAGGAAATCTAGTAGACTTTTTATGCTCTATAGCCTCAAGTTTCTGCTGATTTAAATAATCAGTTGGGTTTGTAGGTGTGAAGTGTTGTATAATTACATAGGTATAGGCCAGACCTGGGCATTTTAAGGCCCTTAGGCCACATTCTGCCTGGACACACATGCATACTCTGTATTTTTTATGATGCCACCTAACCTCAAGACAACATCCACCATGGCCTAATTTAATGTGGAGACCCCACTAAATGCACGCTCTCAGTTTATTATATTTTCCAAATCTCAATAAACCAGAATATTTTTTATTCTTTCCCCTAAGGAAATTGATTTTGTCACTACATTGTACCTCTTTCATACACTGGAAATATTTTATTGTTAATAGAAATATACATCAGTTAATTCACATTCACTTGAACCAGTGGGGTAGTGTATAGGCCCATAGATAATGTTAAATGATAGCCTCATTATCTGGAGTCTGCTATTGTTTGTAGCTTTAAGTTGTTCTCCAGTTTTTGTTAGGGCATAAGTGAATAAAAGTGGACTTCAAGTTCTACATAATTATTACTACATTGTTAGGCAAATACCACTTAGCATAGAACCTCCAACCTTCCCGGTTTTGCCGGGAAATCCCATTTTTTTAAACACTTTCATGTTCCTGCCCAGTTCATAGACTTTCTCAGTTATTGTCTAGAAACTATCAAAACTATTATTATATTACATAATGCAATCAGTGGTACTCCAACACTTTGAACTGTACAGGAGGGAAACCACACTTTGTCTGATTAACTTCTGCAAAAGTACAAAAAACTACCCAATTTGCACTAGGGAAGTAGCTAACTAAACTCTGCTAAGGAAGTCATCATCATAATAAACAATAAATACAAGGTCAAATGCAAGGGGTGTGGCTTCCTGTCCCAGATTTTGATCCGGAAAAGTTGGCAACTATGTTTAAACAGTCATTACACCATTGTCACTATTGTTATTATACTTCTAACTCTAGCCCTATCCCTAGCTCATAGCAATAGTACAATTGACAATGAGTTACATGGAGAAGGAGCCGGTCATTCCACCATTATCATTCACTGTAATAATTCATCAGCCACCCATATATTTTTATACTAACAATTATTGACCAGCTCAAGGATTTTGCCTCATAAGTCACCAACAACAAATCACCACCGAATTTTATGACCTCAAAAACCCTTTACCAAAATTTTTAAAAAATTCTATGTGTAGAATTCTCTATATGAATGTGTTCAAATAGGGCAGAGTTTAAGTGAATTACTGCAGTTCAGAATGACACAGTTTTGTGAATCCACCTATAGGTGCACCGTAGCCAGGTTCTGCCTGTACCTTCATCTTCCTCATACAACCCCAAACAAACAGCATCTATGGTGCCATCAGTAGTAGCTAGAATGCTTCACTCCTTATGTAATCAGCCAGTAGTGCTTTCAGCTGGATGCTGCTCCATGCTACCATATAGAGTATTGGGCTCTGTGAACTACATCAGCTATTGGTAGATAGAACTAGCTAGCTGTTTTTCCACATAGGCCTATCTGGATGTTTATCACCTAGGTTTGACAAAATTCTGCCACCAAACTATGAAAAAAAACAACAAAAAAAACAGAGGTGCTTTCCTCCTCTAATTACTTCACTCACATGTAGCAGAACGGCCTAAACTCAAAGTACAACTTCTCAATCCAGGAGGTAGAGTAAACGGTTTTGTTTAATTTCTCCATATATTAAGTAGTCTATAGCTAATAGAGGTGGTGGTAGCTGATAATAGATGCTGGTTGATAAAACGCTATATAGTGCCCATTTTTTAGGGTATTAAACACAAAATAACAGCTGAAAGTCACCATATTAATGAATGATTATTACTCATTGTTAAGTGTCTGATTTAAGAACTCATTACCTTCATGTGAAGATACAAAGCGTTTAGCAATACATAAGTATAGTAGTATCTTTTGTCTAAACTAAAGTAACGAGTTATTATTTTCCTATTATTATCAGAACCACCTTCAGAGCCAAGAAATGTTAGGATCATTTCAACTACAAGCTCTAGCATCACTCTGACTTGGGATCCTCCTGCTAGTCTGGGTGGCCGGAGAGACCTCAGCTATATCCTCTGGTATCAAGAAGAGGGGAATGAGACTTTAGTGAACGGAGGCACTGTTACCACCACTACTGGGACCATCTTGGGTATTCAATATGTAGCTAATAAATAATATTATTATAGATAGCTATTACCTCACATTCTTTAGGTCTGAGAAGTGGTGTTCAGTATAGAGTCTTTGTTAGTGCAGTGAATGGAGTGTCAGATCAAGTCATGTCCAATACATCATTGAGTCTTTCCAGTCCTATTGCAGGTAATATAATAGCTAAAGCTTTCATTCTTTGCATGGGAGACTACAGTATAATTATTTATAGTCTCAAGATAAGAAGCTACTCTATTGTCAGTTCATGCAAAATACAAAGATATTTAAAAGAGCGAAAAGAGCATAGTGAATGTTGATGACACAAGTTTTGAGAATGGCCAGCAATAGTCTACATTCAATTATGCTAAAAATGTTCTGTGTCTCTTTTTCCTCACACTCACAGGCTCAGGGTTGCCAAAATTGTGTAGTCGATTTTCCAAATATCTTTATAATCTCAAATGCAAATAACTATAGCTATAGCTATAGCTATTTGTTATGGTAATAATGAATAGGAGGCTTACTTGATAGCAGATTTAGAGCTAACATGGTCAGTTAGCAAATCTAACTCTTTTCACAGAATAGCTCACAATACAGTTAGAATATAGCATTAGTATAGCTAAATACATCATTGGCATAAATTATTTTATTATGCTGATCACAGTGGTTAAGTGGGTGGGAAAGAAACTTCTCCCCCAAATCTCCAGCTTCTTCACCAAAAAAGTCCTTCGGCTTCTCTCCCATCTCAAATGCCTTTTCACTAATTCACAAGAAACCACCAGATCCTCTTCTAGATTACACACTTTGTGTGTTGTGTTGTCACAAATTAACTTTGCCCCCCTCTCCCCCTCCAGGTAGAATCCTGTGATTCTAGCCATCAAGTTAATCCAAAAATATAGAAAATCCCAAGAGAGAGGAAATAGGAGAAAATGTCAGTGATTTGAAAAACTATGGCAGCCCTGCAGGCTTAGTTAGAGAAGTGACACAAATTAGTATTTTAGTAGCAGGAAATGACCAACTAGCTATCTGAAGTATGGACTTTTATGAGCTCTCTATTATAGTACAGAGTCTAAATACAATTTACAACTCATAATCTATCATACTTAACTGCAAAAAATTTGGGAGGCTAGAGAATTCCAACTTCAATCAGGCCCAGTATTATCAATACCGTCTTTATTCTAATACAATGCATAGCAAAAAAATAATTACAATCTGTTTGCGGTTAACTAGATTCATTGAAAAATTCCAGGAACTATGTTAGATTGGATAATGTACAGGCCAGGAGTTATTTCCTGGAAAAGTTTATTATGGTACAAAGAGTGTGCAAACACATTAGTCCTATAGTCTTAGACCACTGTTAGAAGTTTTTAACAAGTTCCCAGAAACAGCTATGTAAACAGGGATGGGCCTTGGGCCACACAATGCACCTTGGAGAACAAGTTCCTGGAATAATTATGTTAAATTAGATTCATGCCCAAAACTAACAGCTAACTTGGGGTCAATTAGATCCATTAATTAATTCCAAGAATTGAATTTCTTAGCTAGATTGGATCATTCGTTCTGTTAGAATAAAGACGTACATGCATAAATGTATGTGCATGAGGCTTTACCTGGCAGTAAAGTTAACCCTTTGGCATGGAACGGGTCGAAAATCTGCACCCCTTCTTGCATGGAAAGACCACTTTAGTGGCTCTGACTGAGCATGCTCAGTATTTCTGGCATAATTGCAATTACATCATTTCTGAGATAACCACGTGGTAGAGCATTTCTAGAGCTACGATTTGGTAGTTTGGTCATGTCTTTAGGCCAAGAATTGTTCAAGTTACAGCTCATTTTCTGAACTCTGGTCGATTCACTTCAGTAGCGGTAAGTTGATTTACTACCTGGGTGTTTTAGCTAAATTGCTAGCTAAGTTGCTAGCTATGTCTAGCAAGTAAAATGTTAGCTATAGGTTAGCTAGGTAGCTATCTCTGTCTAGCAAATAAAACTAGCCAGGTAGCTATCTCTGTCTGGCAAATAAAACCAGCCAGGTATCTATCTCTCTCTAGCAATTAACTGTAGCTAGAAATAATAGCCAAGTAGATCAAGTGTGTACATTGGTGCTTGAACATTTACTTGTACACTGTACTTTTATAGAATGGCAGCTCCTTGTTGTGATGATGTCCTTCAAATCATCGATAGCAGTGAATGAGAGACATCAGATAATGAAGGGTGTGATAGTGGTAATGAAGAAGACGAAGCAAGCCGCACAGATTGCTCCTTTTCCTGCACCAGTTACAATGCCATTCATTGCCCCCATCCCACTCTGTGTTTATGTTTTAGACTCCATACTCAAAATAATTATTTCAAAAGAACGAAAAATTACTCTCAATGAAATAAGTCTCTCTCAATACAATAACTGCTATAATATATCAGTGGTGATGTTTCATGCCATATATTAGGTAAAGTAAATATTAAAAGAAAACCATGAAGTATAATAGTCATCCATGCCAAACAGTTATGCCACTATAGTGGTCTTTCCATGCCAAAGGGTTAATAGAATGTATAGTCATGTCTAGCATATGATAACATGCAGGGTGTCTATTGGGAATGTACTTCTTGGTGGCTTTCCAGGAGTGTCGCATGTGTCCTGAGAATAGTATGAGTTCAATGGCTGGAGTGTCAGAGTGTCCATGTGTGGAGGGTTACTACAGAGCACCGGGAAAGGACAACCTCCCTTGCACTGGTAAAAATCACAACTAGGAAATTATTTAGAATTTATTCTTGTCCTTAGCCTGATAATGTATCATAGAAACAACTAAACTCAACTTTGTTTACATGTGGGTGCTATATTCTGTACAGTTAGTCTACATAACAATATTTCTACAGAGGCTACTTGCCACAAGGTTATTAGTGGGGACATCACAGGGTTAATGGATGAAAGTGTGCATAAGTCAATTAGGGGTGGTTTTATCATCATGTCTATCCTCATGGTTAAGCTGATTTAAACACTGAAGTCCATCAGTTTGGTTTGTAGTGTTGCATAGTTATGGACAGTGGCGTCTCTAGCCACTTTGAATACTGGGTGCAAGCTATAGTTGCATGCATAATACTTATTCTTATTCTCTACTTAATCTCTATAATAATAATAATAATAATTATTATTATTATACTTATTACCTCAGTGAACTTTGAACCTTTGTGTGATCATAATGACTGCTGTGCTGCAGCAGCCGCAAGTTCTAGTGTGTAGCCACAGTTCTATGGCCTGGAGTTAAATAATGCTTTTTAGCCGGTAGCTAAAGACTGAGCTACTCTGCAGGGATGCAAGTAAGTGTTATGGGTGCAAGTTAAGTTGTTGTGGGTGCAAATGAACCCATTTGCACCCCTCTCACGACGCTACTGGTTATGGACAGTAGCAAAAATAGTTATCAAGTTCCTCTGTACATTTTTACACCATGATGCTTAGCTATAAGTTCATTCAAAAACAAATAAAACCCTAAGATTGAGGGAATGAAGGAAGATCTATCCAAGTGAGAAAAATTTCAATGACTGGAAGATTAGAGAATCCAGGGTTACTACAGACATCAGCATCAGGAGAGGAGGTTTTACCTGTTCTTGTAACACTAGCTATAGTCTTTTGTTTGTTTGTTTGTTTGTTTGTTTGTGTGTGTGTGTGTGTGTGTGTGTGTGTGTGTGTGTGTGTGTGTGTGTGTGTGTGTGTGTGTGTGTGTGTGTGTGTGTGTGTGTGTGTGTGTGTGTGTGTGTGTGTGTGTGTGTGTGTGAAGATACTCCTTAATTAACCCTTATAGAATTGCATTTTGCATGTAGCAAAACAACAACAACAAACAAGAACAACAATCCATTCTAATTATAATGTAGCTAGCTAGCTACATGCTGCATTCATTCTCCCTGCATCTGTTTCAGGATCTTCTAGTCAGCTGTCTGGAACTAATGTGATTATTTCAGTATTAGTGGTGTTGGTAGCAGTCACTATTACACTGTTATCCATCACTGTTCTGTACTATAAAAGAAAGATCAAGAATATGATTAATTCAGAAGACAGTATAATATATGCCACTGTAAACAACAGCCCTCCACAGAGTCACTCTCAAGAAATCGAGTTAACAAGAAATGTCACCCACTCCCATGGAATGGAATTAAAGGATAACATTGCTTACCAGCAATGTCCTGGTTCCAACCTGAATGACAATGCTGGTTATGAGAATACACAAATTGAGATTGAGCCTAGAGCAAGTACACTGCAAAGGGAATCTGTAGTTGATGATAATGGAGGTTATGAAGTAATAAATTAACAATATTATTGTGTAAACAATGATAGTAATATTCTTCTATAGCTATAACTACAAGTTGTCATTGTCATAGACTGACAAAGATCAGTAATTAGGTTATAATCATTTTAGACAGCTTCACTTTACTATTAAAACTTTATTGTGTGAAATAGCTACACATGTATAATATTTGTTCCAGTTTATTATGTGTCTAATGCATTGTATTGTTATTGTAGCAAGACTGGTATAGATATACTACAAATGCAACAAATGTCTAACTTGGATACTAGAAAGTCAATAGAACCTTACCTACAACTGGAGATCTAATGTTCCTATACAGCATATTATGCTGTTACATACCTACAACAGGAATTAACATGATATGACTACAACTTTCAGTTTGCATACTCGTCAATTTTTCTATGGTCCATTGCTTAATTTTCACTATAAAAAAGTACATTACAGAAATACTGTATATTTATGCTGATATAATACACAGAATAAATCCATATATAGAAGGTTAGCTAATAGCACCAGATTCTTCAAGGTGACTTATAAAATAATGTCTGAGCATGCTCAGTACAGTCTGGTGGAAAAAAGCTTTCCTGCTTTATCTCATGGAGTTAGGTCAGCAAAGCTAAATTAATGACTACCTCTATAGCATAGATAAAGACAAGACTATAGATAGATGGAGACTTATAGTATGAGTGGACAATTGATGTCCAGTTAAGTGGGATGGACAGTTTAGAGAGTTCCTCTACTCTTTCTACAAATCATTCTTGATATTAGAACCTAACATAGTGGCAGGAGTAATGCAACTAGAGCATGCTACATAATAGCTACTGGAGCCACTAAAGTGAATTAAAGTGCTGGGTGATATAAATACTTACATCATGGTAATAATAAATCCATTTATGTGAAAATCATGCATGTCTTGACCTGTCATAAAACTGAAAACGAGTGTTCACTGGCAGCAGTGGTGATCAAAATAGAACAGCACTAATTTATTGTGAATGATTTAGATGGTTTATGAAGCAATAAACTTTACTTTAGCTAGGTAAATAGCTACCTAACTTATAGGTATCAGATCATCCAGTTCCTTCTTGTTATAGCTAAACAGTTAGAGAGTGAATATCAACACAGTTGAACAGTTCTGCTTGTTGTTAGTAAGCAATTTGTTATACAGACAATAGTTGTAGAAATAGAAAGAGTTGGTCCAGATATATAATGATTCTGGTGTTACTGGGAATTGGTACATTTGATTCAAGCAATAATTTTGAGGCTGAGGTGGCAAGCCATTCAGGAACCCATCTGATAAGGATATGAAACTATGATATATCTGCCAAAATTTCTGAACTGCAAATACACTAGTACCAATGTTTCTACTGTTTCTCAAGCAGAATGCTTGTACATCTACAAATCACATCTACTGTGTCTATACTATTAACTCCAGCATAAAATTATCATGATATTATTATCACATAGTTATGTTAAAAGTGGGTGTGGCTGGTCAAATAAATTTATTAGAGCTTCCACACACTATAACCTTTTCACATGGTGGCTATAAACTGCATTGCTGTCACTTTTTACTGAAGAATTCTCCATTACCGTATGACTCATGGAGTTCATGTACTTACATTTACTATAGCTCTCTATCACTTAGCTAATAGTCTCAACAAATCCCTTGGGTTGATTGAAAGAATAACAATGGAAATTATGGACTTACATTTATTATATCTCTCTAACATAAGTGTAAGAATATGCAAAATATTTTTCAAAGCAGGCATAGCTAATAGGTATTTTTCCCAAAATGCCACATGGCCAATTGGCAACTTCAACAAATTGGCTTGATGCTATTTACACTAATTTAGTTATGAGTTCTGGTAGCTTTAAACGATGCAATATTCTAAAACTATATATTTAGAAGCTACTAGCTATGTTATTACAATAAATAATTGTATATAGCTAATAGGAAATTTTTGAGAGTGATGTTTTGGTCTGGGACACGTTAGGACACAGTGTGAAGCATTGGAGCATAAAAAAGGGGGAAATGGCTAGCTAAATATCCCCCCTACATGCTGTGGTTTTATGTGTTTCCTGTGTGTTTGAATATAGCTACTTAACTGATCTGTCAGTCATCATCATCTCCAGAATAATAAGATTTTGAAAAGTAAGCCTTAGCTGTAGTAGCTACCTAAAGAACACCAGTAAGAAGATATTAAAACAAAAAGTAGCTATACAGGCATAATAATTATAATTCCTCAACATGTCCTGTGAGTAAAAGGTGAATTAACAAGAAAGCACACTGAACTTCTGTATAGCTAGTGGCTACATTAAATAAATTTGTACATAACTAGTAGTAGCTAGCTAGTTACATTATTATGTAAAAAGTGATGCTAAGCCAGATCACAAATTATTTAATGAGAGCCTTTGACTAATTAACTAGCTACCAGTGTTAATTTGGGCTTTCATATGTATAATGACCTTCAATACTATTATTGTGTGGTAGCTATAGCTTATGCTGACCCTGACATAAAAACCACTATAGCTATGCATACCTCCTTTCAACAGCCTGATTCTATTAGCTAAGGCAATGCAGGGTGCCAACACTACATTTATGTAATAGGAACATTGAGTTATTGGATTTCTGTGGTAGCTAAACTCATTTTACATCATTACTCATAATCATTATCTATAGCACTTGCAGGGCGAAAAAATCAATAACAGTATCAATTCAGCTTAGGACTCCATAAAGCTAAATCTGAGGAGTGTATAATCCCACCTATTGCACCAGGCCATGGTCTATTTTTAATGCATGGTAATTTCTTCCACACATATTAGTATATTTCAATGATGCTATTAAGTATAATAAATGTACACTCCTGCTTTTGTATATATCACATTAGTGAATTTAGATGGTCAAGTACTTAGTCTCCTTTAGTTGTAAGGACACAATGCTATGAGGAAAATGAGGGAGGAAAAGGGAGAAGTGGGAAGAATTACTATTATGAAAGGGAGAGGGGGAAGTGGAATGGGAAAAGTAATCATGCCATACTTTTAGAATTGAGAGAATTTGAGTGCCAGTCCTTTCATGAATTCTTAACCTGGAAAGAGAAGGAGAAGAAGATTACATTTTATGCACAATCAACTGGGAAAAAGTCTTTTAATGACAGTACAAATGGTGAAACCGGTAATTCATTTTCATGCACTAGGGATGCTATAGGATACAGATACTACTATTCATGATGTCAAGATGCCAGAATGAATGGACTAAGTGTAAAAAGGGAGGAAAGATGGCAAGAAACCTTGAATGGAATATCAGTTACCACTAGTGCATGGGTAGAATGGCAGGGTTAAGGTGATCTAACTTCCAGCACATACAAATCATTCACTTACAATTGAAGGAGAAGCCAATAGCATCCTTTTGACATGGAGCACACAAACAAAGATCTCAGTCAAGCTACAGAAAGGAATTTCAGTTGATAGGATATGGAAGGTATTAATGATTCAGGAGGGTGTAAATATAAATTAACTGTCTTCCACCTGTCAGAACTTTACATTCCTCCTTCCTCACAACTATTAAATTACAGTGGACACTTTGAATCACAGGTGTCCCTTATTCAGATGTTAAATAGTACACTATCATATGGGACAGTGGTTGTGCTGAGTGGTTGCTTAGCCTAGGTTAATAGACTATCAGAGTAATTTTTTTATGTATCAACTATTGTGGTTGCCCTTTACTTATGGAGGTTCTGATTATGTAGATCCACTATACAGTGAAACCTCTGAATAAAGACACTCAAACTTTCTGTATGGTAAATTAGCCATAATATAAAAAAGAAGCAGTTTGGAAATCTGTATTGAAATAGTATTGAAATAGGCCACCAAAAACAAGCCCACAGCAATCAGCTGCTAAAATAGATAAACACCAGTAAGTTATCCATATTCTCTTGAAAAAAGTGTGTGGTGACTTATAATAGGCCATTGACAGCAGTCAACTGAAAACAAAACAAAACAAAAAAAAACATAGTAGCTAAGCTATAGCAAATAGTATAATTATGATGCTGCTATTCATAACATTTTATAGCCACTTAATCCTCTTACAAGTTATCTGCATAGAGAAGGTCAAATGGTGTATCGAATGCTAGGTGCATGTTTCAAAGCTAGTCTCAATTCTTTGGGCCACCCACCAAACACCATGAACTTCAGTCTCCACTAGTATGATTTAAAACAGCAGCTTCTTCTCTTCCCTGTTGACAGAATTAAATGCACCTGACATGGATTCACATATAACACAGCTGCTACGGCCAGGGACCTGGGGCGCACACATCAAACTCTTAGCAATAGCAACTTACTTTCAAGTCCCACTGTATATTGTTTCCAAACATTCAAAAATGGGAAGTCTACTGTCCCTTTGGAACTTGTACTAGACGTCCAAGCTTATGACTTAAACAGTCCTGACCACTTTGAACTACTCCACAGTTTTGACTGCCACTATGGCAGCATAACGTCCTTGTCTACAAGTCCCACTGGGAAGAAACCAGCCATAGAAGAGACCTGTACAGACTAAGCCATAGCCACTGTGTTGCCAGGTTCATGGATTTATCCACAATCTGGTGACAGAAAATTGTCTGTGGCTAGATCAAGGCCAAAAGTAGAGTTCTGTGGATTTTTCTGCTTATTGCTGATTTTGTTTATGAAATTTCTTTCTAATAGTGGCACTTTATTTCATGCACATAACACTCAATCAAACAATAATAGCTTTCACTTTCAGTGTCAAAATGGTGGTTTCCACAGCTTCATGCAGGAGGGAACACATTCCCTTCCCACACCGTGGCCTTTGGTCACACAATCATCAAATCCTTAACTCTGTGGATATTTTTAGACAGCAACCTGGCAACACTGTAGCCAGCCAGCTCGCTTTACTACAATGCATGACCTTAAAAGGTCAAAGGTGACTATCCATGCCAATTTAAAGGTCAAAGGTGATAGTCAGCTAGCGATCCTCGATCCCTACCTTGCGCGAGCGTACAACGAACGGTTGCCATGCCAAGTGGGTCAATTAGCACACCTAAAGTTGGTCTATTTTAAAGCGGTATACTAAGAATCTGATGATTATGTGAGTTTAAATAGTAGTTCTTATGCTTACCATGAACCATGCACACTTCATAATTATGTTCAGCTGACCATGGTCTAGCATTAGCTATGTATTGTGTAGTTCTTATGCTTACAATGAACCGTGCACATTTTACAGCTGACCATGATCTTAGTGTAATTATAAGCAGACATGCAATACTCCTTACTGATTGCAAAGCTATTATTGTTGAATTGGACTTTCCACTAGCTCTTTGTAGGCTTTTGATCCATTCATAGTCAGCGCTTTTATTCACTTTACATCATTTAGCTTCAATAAATTCTTTCTAGCTCTAAAAACAGGTGCATATATGCATGTGAGTGAAGAACAATATGCACACACATACACTAGATGATGTACATTGGTATGAACCAGTTTGGTTATATTATGTCCTCTAGTTCTCATAACAGTGATAATGATAATAGCTATAACTGTATGATATTATTTTTATAGTGCGTGCACCAAAGTCATAATGCAAAAGAATATGCAAGCTAGAGAGGGCTGGACACTTGTGATTTGAGTGTACAGCTGAGATTTAACTTCTGGTAATAATTAATTATTGTGTATCATATTAATGATGGGTTTCTTACAATACATAATCCTTCCTTTTTTTATACATCCTGTTGATAAACTTAAAAATAGTTATGCACTTATCTTCCAATTACCATATCTCCCTCTAACATAACTATACTCTAAAACTGACTCCTGTCACATGGCAGGTGGTGGTGGTGTGGTGGGGGAGAGACTTCTTTTTTGGGTTAAATTTGGAAGAATATTATACCTTGTAACACAGTCATTATTATAATATTCTTGAATAGGACAATGTGTATCTATATCTTGCTGTTTCTGAGTGTACTGTTGTCTATGGCCTCTGCTATAGCTCCTGGAGATAAGCACCCATTCTGCAGAGATACAGTAATCAATCACAATGCAATTACTCCTCCACAATATCCATCCAATGTTAAGATATTAATGGATTCCTACAACTATATTGATTTATTACCACCTCATACATATGCTGTGTGGATGCAAGTGGACAATGATAACAATAATGCAGGAGGAACTGGAACTATGGTATGTAAAAGTTAGTAATTATAGGCTATGTGTTAATGTAGTATTATTTATAGTGGGCACAGAATACCAACAGCCCTTGTAGACAGAGTGTGAATGTGTGTGGATTTAGTATGGGTCGTCAGGATAATTGGTTGATCACTCAGTATATTAACAGGACAGTCAATGGTAGTCACCTGCCTCAAGTTAGTGTGCAAGTAGAGTTTCAACTACTTAGCTGTGATGACCCAAACTGCCAGAGAACCTTCTTACTTAATGCACTTGAGACAGATCGTGTGGACAATATTACAGCAGCCACTGTTAGTAATTATAGGTTAATAAGTAGGATAGCCTCAGCTGATGACTCTGGGCAGACTATACAAAATCAGACAAAGGAGCTCAACTTTCAGACAGATGCAGCTGGATTCTACCTTGCTATTACAGATGAAAGCTCATGCTTTGCAGTAACTCATGTCATTGTGTTCTATAACGTCTGTCCTGGGGAAACTGAAACACTTGTTGTTCGACCAGAAACCCTTGCTCTTACCACACCACGCCAAGTAACAGCAGAATGTATAGCAGGAGCCAGTCCAGAGAATGGGGTAGCTGCCAAGCTAACTTGTTCACAGGGAGGAGTGTGGAGCTCAGTATCAGGTTCAGGTTGTCGCTGTAATCCAGGGTTAGGAGGGGATGAAAGTGGACAATCATGCCCCCCAAGTTAGATTATACATCATGTGCATTATAGCAGTGATTATTACTATTATAATTTACAGGGTGTGGAACAGGTATGTACTTTTCAGTGGCCTTACAGGAGTGTCGTGTGTGTCCTGAGAATAGTATGAGTTCAATGGCTGGAGTGTCAGAGTGTCCATGTGTGGAAGGTTACTACAGAGCATCGAGAGAGGAGGACCTCCCTTGCACTGGTAAATTGTTTAGAATTTCTTCTTGTTCTTAGCACATGAATAATAATAATTGTGACAGGCTCTGAGAAAACCAACCACTCCTCGCAATCATTGATGTTGTGTTTGAAATAGGTTATACTCTTGACAATATTAGCTTATTTATTTTTCTCCTACTTTCCTGTGAAATTTCATGCCTTAAAAACACTTTCTTCCAGCCAAGTATGCCTACAATCTTGACTAGTGGTCTATTTGTTGTGAGTATACAAAACACTTTTTTCTGGGTTTATGGCTTCCCGGCTTTCAACTTCTTTATCTTCACAATGATAGTGCCTTTACACCTTGGATGTAGTTTAACGCACTTTAGCATAAAACTATATTTTTCCCAAAGTGGTTGCTATTTTATGTATGGTAGAAACAACTAAAACTCACATACTGGATGCAATATTTTGTAGAGTAAGTATACAGTAGACTCTCAATTAATGGGCACTCCCAATAGTGGACATATGCCTAATAATGGACAATAGTCCATGTACCAACTGAAAGTCCTATTTTTAAAAACAGACATCTCTAAATTCTGGACAATAGGACAGGAGTACTTCCACCAACCATATAAAATCTATCCTGAGTAACGGACATTGTAAGCAGCCCCCTTTTTAGCCACACCCCACACAATAGCATGAATCATTGAAGGAAATCTAGCTAGGTAAGTCCAGCATCTGCCAAAAGTTCCTGGATTCTTCTGGCATATCCCTGAGGTCCTAGTCTATAAGTGCAGGTGCCATAGAACCAGCTCCATAATGTAAACAACTTCCGAGGATTGTTATTACATTATGTAGCTATTACATTTTGATACTGCAAATATATAGCTACTGCAGTGTTGCCAGGTTCATAGATTTATGCAATATGTGGATTTTGGAGCAGAAAATTGTCTGTGGATGGATCAAGGCCCAAAGTTGGATATTCTGCTTATTGCTGATTTTGTCCACATGAAAATTCTAGTGTCTACTTAATGCAAGTAGTAGTAACCAAAGTACTGGTGAATCTTCCAGTTTTATATCTAATGACAATGGGATGAATTTTCAGCTCCTTGTTTACTCTGTGGATTTTTTTAGACAGCAACCTGGCAACACTGATACTGTTATGAAAGTGACAAAGTCAGTCAATGTTCTAACTACACTAAAATGGGTTGCACTAGTGTGGAGATCTAAAGAGGTCAAAGCAACAGCAATACAAAAGTGTTTTGGCATTCGTTTTGATGTGCATGCTATAGTAAGTGATCCTTTCAATGATATTGATGATGAAACATCCCATGCTATGGGAACTCTGCAGCACTGTCCAGCAGATGAATATTTAACTGGAGATAGATCATTCTCTGTATGTGTATGTGTTGATTGTATTGATGACAATGACTGAAATGAGAACTGATCTAGTTTGACTGAAGGGGCTGAAAGTGCTGATGAAGATGAGGAGGAAGATTTTGATGTCGATATGCCACACCTCCACCTAAAATACAAACATATAAACAGGCACTGAAGTCCTTGGAGGATATTATGATCTTTTTGAAGCACCATGGTTGTTTAGAACTAGCATCAAATGCTACATCCCTCCTCTCTGAACTGTCAACCTGCCATGCAACAACCCTAAGCCAAGAAGCACTTCACCAGTTCTTTCATTGACTCTTTGTTATGATTGTATTATTGAAAATATATAAGTGAATTGGGGGCCAGGAAGCTATATGTCCCGAAGTGTCCATTATTCAAAAAGTCTACTGTAAAATCTAAATCTACATAACTATGGTATTTAGCTTATCATTGTTGTAAATCATCAATTCTATTTCATTGAAAGCATGACATGTGAAAAAATATAATAATAACTGATATTCTAAATTAACATCATTGTGATACAATAAATGTCAATGTCAATTTACACATTACAACACTCTCACCTAGGGTTCACAACACTCTCACCTAGGGTTCACAACACTCTCACCAAGGGTTCACAACACTCTCACCAAGGGTTCACAACACTCTCACCAAGGGTTCACAACACTCTCACCAAGGGTTCCTCAGTCCCGTCTTGTATTGGTAGCTAAGTTTCAAAGCAATCTCAAGAAGCAGTATGTCAGCAGTCATCTGTTCAGTTGGACAATAAATAGATCAATGACACTATTACTTAATGCTTCCTGAACATTATATAAGGGTATTTAATGTCTATGTTTTGTCCTGCCATGAGATACTGGGTTTCTTGCAATGGCACGGTCCCCTGATTGTCACTAAGCGTTGCTTTGATGTCCAATAGCAGGGCTGCCAAGTAGATTTTTGAAAAATTCTTGAGAGTTGCTGGTTCAGTAGCTATAAACATAGTGTCGTATCTGGTGTGTGTCTGTACTCAGCCATCTTCAATTTTTTGGTTCAAAGTTCAGCACTGTCAGTCTGTGTGACTGGTAGGCAGATGGCTAGACTGATTCAGTGTGAATTATTCAACTGTGCCTAAGTTATCTACCTGTGATTTAGCTATAAATATTAAGTGAAAGATTCAAAGATTAGTGAGAGTTCACAAGTTTATAGTGAGTTCTTGAGAGTGTGCTCATTTTAGTGAGACTCACAAAAATTCAGTGAGACTTGGCAGCCCTGCAATAGTAACCTCCTGAGTCAAACAGTTTCTTGTGCAGCTGTGCTAAATGCAACATACTCTGCTTCTGTGGTTGATAAAGCAACCACTGGTTGTTTCCTGCTGAGCCAGCTGATAGCTCCTTATGACATCACGAATAAGTTACCTGCAATTGTTCATATCATCCTCCCAATCAGCATCAATTAGACGGTCAGTCCCAGGTCAATTGTTCCTTTCAGATAACGTAGAATATAATGCTTAACTAGCCATTTCCTTCAACTTGCTTTCATTCAGGTGTCCAGTTCATCAATGCCACAAATCAACCTTGTTTTCCATATGGCATCTAATTAGCTACAATGGCAACCTTCTCTTCAGTTATCAGTTTAGGTAGTAGAGTCATTCAATTAGTGATCAGTAGGGCTCGATAAATTATTCCCCAAATTTTCCCTATAATGCTATTCTCCAATTCTCACTCACACCACCCATAATGCTTTTGATTTTGCCTATAATGCTCACGATTCAGCACTTTTATTGAACAAAAGTCAATAAAACAAACAAAAGGTTCATCACTTCCTATACAGTATTATATACTGTAGCATTATTGATGTTTGAGGTTTGTTGTGCGACACAACTATTAGAATAGGTATCCATTGGACACTGAGCCATTTTCAAAGCTGGCTAGATATGTGTCATGTGGTGATAATGACATGCTTACATACAAATTTTTAATGCAACATTACTTACATTATGCAACTTAGAGATTCATTCCCAAAATGCTTCTATTTTGACCTATAATGCCAGCATTATTCTCAAATGCTTCACTGTACCTAAAATGTTCAAAAAAATGCTAGCATAATTTATCGAGCCCTAGTGATCAGTTCCAAGTAACTGTTCAGTTCTTTTTTTGGTAAGGGTCGTTACCTGGTAGCTACATTTTTTGTCTATTATTATTAATAAAATTAAAGAGTGTACCTACAATTGTAGTGTGCTACATAGCTAGCTAGTTTGATTTTATATCCAATGGAATCGAGTTCTTCCTCTTGACATTTTGGTCCTTTGAGCTGGATTAGCCAAAGTTACGACACATTTTTGGGTTGAACTCATTTCAGAAGTATTTTTTACTAAATCTTGTCAAGATTCTCCAATTACCTAATGCTTGACGGCATGATAACTGATGAACATGCTACTTCTAACTTGTGAAAAAGAAGAGGAGTTGTTTGTGCTTCTATCACCCACCTTGAGAAGCACCTGGAAGATCTTGAGACAACACCTGATAAACCGGGAGTTGGCGACAGTGCCAAACAGTTATCTTTCAAACTAGAAAGTCTTAATGCTGAATTCAGGACTCTCCATCTTTAGCTAGTTGACCTGATTAATGAAGAAACAGGAATGTGAGCAAGACAGCTTGGACAAACATGATGACAATGTCACAAATCTCTCTGTTATACGTACTACAATCACTCATTCGCAAATTTAGTGGTTTTGCTGTTACTTTGAGAAGGGTCCAAACAATCAATTGGAACGCAGTCTTGTGGCTACAAGGAGGCTCTAGATACAATGTCTGATAGCTATGACTTGTAGAACAACACACCAAGCAACTAGTTGACTACAAGAAGGAACTTGCTTCTGTATATGAGGAGCTTGTGTCTCTGGACTTGGAGGAAGAAGATGGCCTGTTCACTTTTCACACAAACCTCCACTTAGGTAGTTCTTACAAAACTTGCAAGCTTTGTAGCTCTCTTTCCTCAAATCTTATAGTTACTGATGGCAAAGGAGTCAGACTACCCAAGCTTGAGGTCCCCACCTTCAATGGTGACGTTTTGCACTAGAAACAGTTTTGGGAGTAGTTCACCGTGTCCGTTCATGACCGAGGTGACCTATCTAGTTAGTCTACCTCCAGTAGGCTGTCAAAAATGGCTCAGCCAAGGACACCATAGAGGGTTTTTTTTGCCACTTTGAGGCAGTTGACTGTCTATAATGTCACACTATAACTGCCTGCTCCATTGAAGGACGGCAGTGGTAGACGACTGCACAATACTGTCCAACAACACCTGTGGACTCTGAAGTTCGAACCCTCTGGATCATTCCTCACCTCAGTTATTAAACTGAAGCTAGATATCGATACAATGTTCGAGTGGCAGAAACACACCATTTATTATTATTGATTAAGCACTACATTTTACCTCTTTCATAAACTGGAATACAGAGTTCTAAAGTGCTATGTTTTAAAAATATGTATACATCAGTTCATTCATATTCACTTAAGCCAGTGAGATGTTGTACAGTTCCATAGATAATAGCCTACCTGGAGTCTACTATTGTTTGTATCAAGTGAATTGAAAATGGACTTTAAGTTCTACACATTTGCATTGTTAGGTGAATACCACTTGTAAAGTGCCCATCTTTTATTAGGCAGTGGTTATACTCACAATCTTTAATATCAGCTGATAGATAAAGGTCATCTATTGTTAAGCTAAGTATCTGATTAAAAGAACCCATTACCTTCATGTGAAGATATAAATAAGAACATTTTAACAATGCATTAGAATAGTATCTTTTATGTCTAAACTATAGCTAGTAGCAATTATTATTTTCCTATATCAGAACCACCTTCAGAGCCAAGGAATGTTAGGATCATTTCAACTACAAGCACTAGCATCACTCTGACTTGGGATCCCCCTGCTAGTCTGGGTGGCCGGAGTGACATCAGCTATATTCTCTGGTATCAAGAAGAGGGGAATGAGATGTTAGTGAATGGAGGAAGTACTGATGACAACACCACCATGGGGACTATCTCAGGTATAATTAATTACTAAATAATTATATATTACAGCAATTAACACATAATCTCTAGGTCTGAGAAGTGGTGTTCAGTATAGAGTCTTTGTTAGTGCAGTGAATGGAGTATCAGATCAAGTCACGTCTAATACATCATTGAGTCTTTCCAGTCCTATTGCAGGTAATATAATAGCTAAAGCTTTCATTCTTTGCATGGGAGACTACAGTATAATTATTTATAGTCTCAAGATAAGAAGCTACATACTCTATATTATATTGTCAGTTCATGCAAAATATGAAAAGAGCACAGGGAATGTTGATGACACAAGTTATGAGAATGGCTAGCAATGGTCTACATTGAAAAATATACTAAAGGCAATTTCTGTGTCTCTTTTTCCCCACAGTCACAGGCTAAGGGTTATCCACATTGTGTAGTTAATTTTCCAAATAATATCAAATATCCATAGCTATTTGTTATGGTAACAATATTGGACTGAATAGGAGGCTCACTCGATAGCAGATTTAGAGCTAACAGGGTCAGTTAACAAATCTAATTCAAACCAGTCAGATTGTTATTTCATTATGCTGATCACAGTGGTTTTAAGTGGGTGGGTGAGAAACTTCTCCCCCAAATCTTCAATGAAAAAGTCTTTGGATTAGAGGTAGCAGTTCCTTTGCATGCATGATCATTGTGTGTGTGACATAATATGAATAACATAATTATAAATGAATGATTAAACATTACATCTCCAAACTCTTTAATGCCTATTCTCTAATTCACACTTCTCTAGTGCATAGATTGCACCAGAATGATCAAATATTTCCTGGGAGAAAATACCCTCAGACCCTCACCCTAGATTACATACTTTGTGTGCTGTATGATCACAAATTAAATGCAGGAGCAAACTCCCATTGAGTTGGCCCCCCAAAATATAGAATCCTGTGATTCTAGCTATAAGTTAATCCTGAGAGAGAAAGAAAATTGGAGATAATCCAAGATAATTAGTTAAGAAAAAAATCCAGTGATTTGAATAAAATCCAGTATGACATTCCTGCAGGCATAGATAGAGTAGTGACACAAATTTTAGTTTAAGTAGCAGGGAATTACTTTTTAATATAATACAGACTCTATAATACAATCTACAACTCATAATCTATGGATGGTTCTTAAAATTAATGTAAAAAAAAAAAAAAAAATTATGAGCACTAGAAAATCTCAACTTCAATCAGGCCTAGTATTGTTAATACATGTAGCTATGTGCATGAGGCTTAACCAGACAGCAAAATTAATAGAATGTATAGTCATGTCTAGCATAATAATTATGATAACATGCAGGGTGTCCATCAGAAATGTACTTCTCAGTGGCCTTCCAGGAGTGTCGTGTATGTCCTGAGAAAAGTATGAGTTCAATAGCTGGAGTGTCAGAGTGCCCATGTGTGGAGGGTTACTACAGAGCACCAGGAGAGGAGGACCTCCCTTGCACTCGTAAAAATCATAATCTTGGTTCTAGGAATTTAGAATTTCTTTTCTTGACACGTGAAGCCTGAAAATGTACTTAGAAACAGCTCAAACTCAACTTTGTTTACATGCCGGGTGCAATATTTTATACAGGTAGTATAAAATCTAGAGTCCATATATTTCTCATAGAGTTTTCTGGACTCCTCTGTACATTTTTTTTTTGACGCTACCAATCCACCACGGCCTAATTTAAATGTGGAGACCCCGCTAAATGCATGTTCTCAGTTTATTATATTTTCCAAATCTCAATAATTTTTATACTTCCCTCTAAGGAAATTGATTTTGTCACTACATTGTACCTCTTTCATATACTGGAATACAGAGTCCTAAAGTGCTATGTTTTAGAAATAATATACATCAGTTCATTCACATTCACATTCACTTGAGCCAGTGAGATGTTGTACGATGTTAAATAGTAGCCGACCTAGAGTCTACTATTGTTTGTAGCTTTAAGTTGTTCTCTAGAACTCAAGTGAATTAAAAATGGACACTAAGTTCTACATATTTGCATTTTTAGATGAATACCACTTGTAAAGTGCCCATCTTTTATTAGGTAGTGGTTATACTCCATTACTAAACAATCTTCATTATCAAAATATCAGCTGATAGGTAAAGATTATTAATGAATGACTATGTTAAGCTAAGTATCTGATTAAAATAACCCATTACCTTCATGTGAAGATATACATAAGAACATTTTAACAATGCATAAGAGTAGTATCTTTTATAATTATGTCTAAAGTAGCAAATTCTTATATTTTATATCAGAACCACCTTCAGAGGTAAGGAATATTAGGATCATTTCAACTACAAGCTCTAGCATCACTCTGACTTGGGAACCCCCTGTTAGTCTGGGTGGCCGGAGTGACCTCAGCTATAATATTCTCTGGTATCAAGAAGACGGGATCGATATGATGTTAATGGATGGAGGCACTATTACTATCACTACTTGGACCATCTCAGGTATTCAATAAGTAATTAATAGCAATAAAAATTATTATAGCTATTAACTCACCATCTCTAGGTCTGAGAAGTGGTGTTCAGTATAGAGTCTTTGTTAGAGCAGTGAATGGAGTATCAGATCAAGTCACATCCAATACATTGAGTCTTTCCAGTTCTATTGCAGGTGATATAATAGCTAAAGCTTTCACTCTTTGCATGGGAGACTACAGTAGCTATAAGAAGCTACTCTATTGTCAGTTCATGCAAAATACGAAAAGAGCACAGTGAATGTTGATTACACAAGTTATGAGAATGGCTAGCAATGGTCTACATTGAAAATTATACTAAAGGCAATGTTCTGTGCCTCCTTTTCCCCACAGTCACAGGCTAAGGGTTACCCACAATGTGTAGTTGATTTTCCAAAAAAAAAATTGTCAGTTGTACATGATTTGTGTTAATACCTTTTAAATGGAAGAAAAAGAGTTTTTCTCAAAATGCAAATAACTATAGCTATTTGTAAATTATTAGACTGAACAGGAAGCTCACTTGATAGCAGATTTAGAGCTAACAGGGTCAGTTAGCAAATCTAACTCCAAACCAGAACTCATTTCACAGAATAAAATTTTTAAGGTGCTTTATAGCTGCACTGAAATTTACACAGCACTGTTGATTTAACCTTTCTGGGTTGTTTGTGTGGTGTGAATAGGCCCCAAAAGGTCACAAGTTCCTTGGCAACCAACAGTGTTAGTTGCTAGGGATTCGGGCTCACTCAATTAAATTATCATGTGTTCGTAATGCCACGGTGAAACACTCGTGTATGCTGATCACAGTGGTTAAGTGGATGGGGAGAAACTACTCCCCCAAATTTCCAGCAAAAGAGTCCTTCAGCTTCTCTCCCGTCTCTTAAATGCCTATTCACTAATTCACACTTTTCTAGTGTATATATAATTATAGATAGTACCAGAATACATCTCAGAGACCAAATATTTCCTGGAGGAGTATACCTTCAGACTCTCATCCTAGATTACATGCTTTGTGTGCTGTGTGGTCATAAATTAAATCCAGGAGCAAACTTCCATTGGATTTTCCCCCTAAAATATATTACTAGATTGAATCTGTGATTCTAGCTATAAGTTAATCCTGAGAAAGAGAAAATTGGATATAGTTAAGGAGAGAAAAAAATCAAGTGATTTAAATAAAATCCTAAAGTATAACATTCCTGCTTAGATAGAGAAATTCTTCAGATTCCGAATACAATCTACAGCTTATAATCTATGGATGGTTATCATAGTTACTTAACTGCAAAGTAAAATTAGAAGCACAAAATCTCAGGCCTAGTATTGTTAATACATGTATGTACATGAGGCTTAACCTGACAGCAAAATTAATAGGAAAAATAGTCATGTCTAGCATAATAATTATGATAACATGCAGGGTGTCCATCACAAAGGTACTTCTCAGTGGCCTTCCAGGAATGTCGTCGGTGTCCTGAGAATAGTATGAGTTCAATAGCTGGAGTGTCAGAGTGTCCATGTGTGGAAGGTTACTACAGAGCACCAGGAGAGGAGGACCTTCCTTGCACTGGTAAAAATCACAATCTTGGGTCTAGGAGTTTAGAATGTTCTTGACACATGAAGCCTAAAGAGTGTATCATAGAAACAACTCAAATTCAACTTTGTTTACATGCTGGGTGCAATAGCCAGTTAGAGTTTTCTGGATTCCTTTTATGATGCCACCTAACCTCAAGACGAATCCACCATGGCCTAATTTAAATGTGGAAACCCCACTAAATGCATGCTCTCAGTTGATTATATTTTCCAAATCTCAATAAACCAGAATAATTTTTATACTTCCCTCTAAGGATTGTACACACTGGAATACAGAGTCCTAGAGTGCTATGTTTTACATCAGTTCATTCACTTGAGTCAGTGGGATGGTGTACAATCTCATAGATAATGTTAAATGATAGCCTTGTTATCTGGAGTCTGCTATTATCTGTAGCTTTAATTTGTTCTTGTTAGGACTCAAGTGAATGAAAGTGGACTTTAGTTCTATGCATTGTTAGGTGAATAGCTACCACTTTAAAGTGCCCATCTTTTATTAGGCAGTGGTTATACTCCATTACTAAACACTCTTTATTATTAAAATACCAGCTGACAGGTGAAGGTCACACTCCATTAATATCATAGAAGCTACTAATTTTCCAGTGAAGATAATAAGTAAAAGCATGTAGTAGTAGCTATTATGTCTAAACTATATGTGGTAATCTAGCACATATTCCAACTATACACTATTTAGACTTGGCAAAAAAAAGCTAGCAGCTGACACAAGTAAAAAATAGCTCAGTGAATGTTGATGACACAAGTTATGAGAATAGCTAGCAATGGTGTACATTGCATACATCTGAAATATTAAGCTAAAGCAATGTTCTGTGTCTCCTTTTCCCCATACTCACAGGCTCAGGGTTGCACAGTTGATTTTCCAAACATGCATATTATATTAATTTAAGCTGTAGCTACTGTCTGCTAGTAAAACTCATTGCACAGAATACCCATGAGGATAAATCCCTCCCTCCCATGTTAATTCACACTTCTTTATTACATTAATTACACCACAATTCATCTCAGAAACCCTAGAATTATACCCCTAGACTTCCTCTTAATGGTATACTTTGTACGCTGTGTGGTTACAAATAAACTCCAAGAGCATACTCCTCTTAACTTTACCACCCAAAATAAATAACTAGATAGAATTATGTGATGCTAGCTATAAGTTCATCAAAAACAAATAAACCCTAAGATTGAGGATATAATGGAAAATTTATCCAACACACACAAACAAATAAACAAAAAAATCCAACTATAGGTATTGTAACTACATGCTGCATTCATCCCCCCTGAATTTGTTTCAGAATCTTCTAGTCAGCTGACTATTTCAGTATCAGTGGTGTTGGTGGCAGTCATTATTACAATCTTAGTTTAAAGAAGTCAAGACACTATGATGTTGAAGCAAGTAATCTCATATTATTATTATATCAAGATAATCAATCTTGAATGAATTCCATGGTCATGATGAATTATAATGTAATGATAATGTAATGATTATATAATGATAATGTAACCATAATATGAGTAATGTAGCTACACCACTTGTTACATAAACCACAAAAGTGATGAGTCAGCCAGTTACTAATGCTAAATACACAGTTACACATAATAGCTCATACGCTCCAAGTGTCCCAGAATCTCTGGGACAGTGCCAGATTTAGAAGTATTGTCCCTGATTGGGAAGGCTCTCCATTGTTTGTCCAGGATCTTGTTATTTTAACCTACCATTCAGCTAGCTAAGTGCACACATTATGGCTTCCCACTCAGCTATATAGCCAAGTGCTGCACACATTATGGTATCCAGTTGTAGTGTACTAATTAATGCTATATACGGTACTGTCGGTACTGTCGGGTAGACTACAGGGAGCTTAATCACCTTCAGTATAGTGACCATAATTCACTACATGCACCCACCACATGACATCTACTGGCAGCTGCTATAGCTAGTTGTAAGTCTCCATGACTGATAACTCCTTTCCTTTGCAAAAAGATAGTGTCACTTTGATTCTAATTGGCCAAAAGAATTCAAGGAGTTAAGGTAAACTCTGTCTCCAAGTTTTTTTCTTAAGTGTCTATGCACAATAATGAAGACAATTAATATGTATGATGCACATGTTGTGCATCTGATTGCTGATGGTGGACTGAATGATGTTACCACCCATGTACAGGGAATGTATCACAAAGAGATGACTAAGGCTTGCTCATCACAGTAAATGACATCGTTTTTACTAGGGTAAAGACACCACAGAGTGTCATTAGAAGCAGAATCTCTGTAGTCAAAGTTTGTGTCAAAGCACAGTGATCATGCTACAAAATTATTCTGTTATTTTGTTTCCTAATTCTGAAATTGTAAAAAAAGTTTTCTCGTGGCCACCCCAAAACAATTAATTAGGGGTGTAGTTGATCTTAATTAGTGGGATGGTGATTGGATATTAGTGTCCCTGAAGCAGTGCTGGAAAACTTGGGAGCCTATGATAGCTAATGCATGAAAGGTGATTAGTAAGGAATAATAATGATGTCTATGTATAATGTTCATCGAGTGGCATAAGTTCCTACAAAGTAGACACATGCTTATGACATTATGATTCTTATTAGCTACCATACCATTATTGTAGCTATAGCTATGACATAAACCTCATGCTATTGCTGGTAATCATGCACATGAGTGAGGAACAATAATATGGTTAGCTAAAAACACACACATAGCTACACCAGATGTCAGTAGTATGAACCAGTTTGATATGATAGTCATACAATAGCTATGTCCTCTACTTCTCATGACAGTAATAATAATGACATTGCATAATAACTATAACTGAATGATATTATTATCAACAACTGCTTCTGCTGCCCAATGATAGCATAAACATTAAAATGTTTACAAAAGATATCACCTAGCTACATGGCCACATTTCAGCTTGACTACTATTTCATCACAATGGTGAAGAAAGACTGGTACACTGTTTGCGAATGCACCAAAGTCATAATGCAAAAGGGCTGGACACTTGTAATATGAGTGGACAGTTGGGATTAACTTCTGGTAATAAATTAGTTATTGTGTCAAATTAATGATGGGTTTATTCTACACATCCTGTTGATGAACCTTAAACTCAAAACTGAGGAGATACACACTATTTTCATTTAGCTACCACATTTCTGTGGAACTGTAACCACTCCTGTCACATGGCTTAGGAAAGAGAGGGGGGTAAGGACTTTTTAATTTACCTTGTAACATGGTTATTATTATACTGCTCTTGAATAGGACAATCTTTTCTGAGTGTACTGTTGTCTGTGGACTCTGCTGTAACTCCTGGGGATGGGCACTCATAATGAAATTACTCCTCTACAATGTTAAGATATTAACAATTCCTACAACTATGATTAATTAGCTACCACCTCATAAGTAGATAATGATTACACTAATGTATATAGGAGGGTGGAGTTTCAACTATGTGGCCTATAATAAGATGTATGAGAACCTTCTTACTTAATGCATTTGAGGCAGATCCTGTGGACAATAGTATTACAGCAACTACTGTTAGTAATTATAGGCTAATAAGTAGGGTAGCCCCAGCTGATGACTCTGAGCAGACTATAGACAAGGAGCTCAACTTTCAAACAGATTTTACCTAGCTATTACAGATGAAACCTCATGCATTGCAATAACTCTGTGTCATTGTGTTCTATAATGTCTGTCCTTGGGAAACTGAAACACTTGTTTGACCAGAAACCCTTGTTCCCCCCTTTAACTGTGTTAGTAAACCACACCAAGTAACAGCAGAGTGTGTAGCAGGAGCCAGTCCAGAAAATGGGGTAGCTACCAAGCTAACTTAGCCCTAGCCTTAGTTTTTAATCTATGCTTGTGCACAGGCAGGAGTGTGGAGCTCAGTATCAGGTTCAGGTTCGCTGTAATCCAGGGTATGGGTTACTACGGATTATCAGGAGAGGAGGATCTTCTCTGCACTCTTGAGTCATGGTGATTATATAACCAGTGGATTTCACCAAGGGAGCTTGTGTTATTCAAGTTTTTAAGTAGCCTGAAAATATGGGAGTGCATTAGCACTCCCTACATAGGAATGATGGCACTCACCAATCCACAGCAACTGTACCAAATGTGTTATTAGGTTCAGGAGTGTTTGATAGACCACCCTAATATACACTCTGTCCCTAATATACAGGTCCATAATAATAGGTGAGTCTATTTGGAGGATTGACTTGACAAGTTGGTCTCTGTGACCATGGTTAACAGTAACAGGACTAAGAGTTACTGGATTTTCTATTGATGTAGCTGTAGTTGTCTCAGTTAGTCACTCAGTAGTGATTTCTGGTAGTGTAGTGACAGTGCATGGTATCTGCTTCTAGCACAAGGTAGCAGCTCTGCGTGTCTTCTCTCTTCTCCAGACATATCCTTTGACCTCTACTTGGTTCCTGTTCATTCCCCAGTTTATTTTGCAATTCTAGTTACAGTACTGGCAACTTGTCACCAATTTATCACTGCCCAATTCTCAATTGGTCAGTGATAGTATATACGTATTTTAGACACTGTAGTATACTATCACATGATGTTTAAAGTAAGTGTGCAATAGATCAATATAGGGATGGTCCAGCAGCATTAGTTCTGTTGGGAAGAATTCAGACTCGGAAGCCACTTTTTATGAAGCAATCAATTTCAGGTACACTGTTATAGCTAGCTATTGTTAGATATACATAATGTGCACTTTCAACTAGATACCCATATAATTTTTGCATTATAACTAGTGATTTGATTATAATTCAAGACATACCAAGTCCACTCTTTTAGGTCAAAGGTCATTTTTCACATAATGTTTGTTAGATATTATGTTTAGTGTGGTGGTCTGCTATCTTATCACTCTAATGCTATTCTAATCTCCATGTATTATTTCCTACAAATTTCATTATAGAAGTTTGTAATTTGTTGTGAATGATACACAGCAACAACCTCTATAGACCAGCATGAACAAAAATTCAGCTATTTTACATTGATGAAAGTAATATGTGAATTCTATCAGACACCTCTGTACTGCAAATATCAATGATCATTTCCATATACCAACTGAGCATAGAAATTCTGTCTTGACTACCTACATCAAGAACAAGTTAAATGAGATTATTGTGCATAGCTAGCTATGCCCTCACACAATTAGAGCTGATGACCAATAGCTATAGCTGATAGTTGAATTGTTTTATGAGATACAATACTCAAATGTAGCGAAATTATTATAACTTTTGTCAGTCTATGACAATGAACTCTTGAAGTTATTATAATAAGAATATTACTATTATTATATCATTGTTTTCACAATAACTATCACTTCATAGACTCCATCATATCACCACAAAATAGTTCTTTCCACGCAAGGTACCGAGGCATTTAATCTTGTGTGATGTCACATCCAGTGTACATTCTTTGCAACCTCAGTGAATTTTGCCTACTGAAAACTCATATTTCTATTGCTGCAGCATCATCACTGTTCTTTTAATAAGAAATTTGATGAAAAAATGAAGCCTTTCACTATGCTGATGCTCTTTCCCAGTGCTGACAATGAAAACGGTGAGAAAGATGCCTAGATACTAGCTAGTTAGGAGAGTAGGAAAGTGGTGCTTGAGAGACATTTACCGGCTAGCTGGCAGTTCTAGCCTAGCTAGCTAGCCATTCAGCTAGGTGTCTTTCTGTTAAAGCATATACAACACTTGTTCATCAACCATGAATACCTAGAGAAGAAGAAAGTGAACTAATTATTAAGTAGAATAGGTAGCTAGGCTAGAATAGACTGCCAGCTATCCAGTAGATTGCCAGCAACTGTCTCTCAGCACCACTTTTCTACTCTCCTAACTTGTTTTCTTTCTCAGCACTGGGAAAAGACTAGCTCACCAAATTTGTATCAGTCAATTATTAAATTTTGCATCAAATTTCTTATAAAAAGAACAGTGATTGTGCTTGCAGTGCTATATATGACAGGTAGAAATGATAAGAGTTTTCAATAGAATTCTAAGGTTAAGAAGAATATACCCCAGATTTAACATTATGTAAGATTAAATTCCTTGGTACCTTGCATGTAAAGGACTATTCACTTTGCAGTAAACTTGATCTAGGCTCAATTTGAACCAAAACCAGAAGCAATGTTATCCATTCCATGTGTTATTTCTTGAGAGTGACTCTGTGGAGGGCCGTTGTTCACAGTGGAATTATTGTCTTCTGAATTAGTCTTCTTTTTGATCTTTCTTTCGAAGCATAGAACAGTGATGGATGACAGTGCTATGATTATAATAGTGCCTACTACAAACACCAATGGTACTGAAATAATCACAGCCAGCAGACTAGGAGATTCTGAAACAGATGCAGGAGGAATGAATGCAGCATGAAACTACAATACATATTATACAACTATAGTTGTGTGTGTGTGTTGTGTGTGTGTGTGTGTGTGTGAAGATACTCCTTAACCCTTATAGAATTGCATTTGACATGGCACACACACAAAAAATAATTAAACTAAAGCAATGTTCCTTTTCCCGCAGGGTTTCATAGTCGATTTTAACATAGCTGTAAATATGAGTTATGATAGCACTGTCTGTTGATAAAATTAGCTTAAAACCAGAACTCATTGCACAGAATACCCATGAAAATAAATCCTTCCCTCCCATGTAAATTCACACTTCTTTATTACATATATTGCACCACAATTCATCTCAGAAACCCTAGAATTTCTGGAGGACATATTCCTAGACTTCCTCTTAGTGGTATACTTTGTAGGCTGTGTGATCACAAATAAAAGCCAAGAGCATGCAAAGTATATCATTAAGGGGTATGCCCCTCCAGGAATATTATTGACTTCTAGAGTCTCTGAGATGAATTGTGGTGCAATTTATGCAATAGAGAAGTGTGATTTACATGGGAGGGATTTATCCTCATGGGTACTCTGTGCAATGAGTTTTACTAGCAGACAGTAGCTACAGCTATTTAAATTAATATAATATGCATGTTTGGAAAATCAACTGTGCTGAGCCCATGAGTGTGGGGAAAAGGAGACACAGAACATAATGTACACCATTGCTAGTTATTCTCATAACTTGTGTCATTCACTGAGCTATTTTTTACTTGTGTCAGCTGCTAGCTTTTTTGCCAAGTCTAAATAGCGTATAGTTGGAATATGTGCTAGATTACCACATATAGTCTAGACATAATAGCTACTACTACATGCTTTTACTTATTATCTTCACTGGAAAATAACAATTATTAGTAGCTTTTATGATATTAATGGAATGTGACCTTTACCTGTCAGCTGGTATTTTAATAGTAAAGAGTGTTTAGTAATGGAGTATACCACTGCCTAATAAAAGATGGGCACTTTATAAGTGGTAGCTATTCACCTAACAATGCATAAATTATGTAGAACTAAAGTCCACTTTCATTCACTTGAGTCCTAACAAGAACAACTTAAAGCTACAAATAATAGCAGACTCCAGATAACAAGGCTATCATTTAACATTATCTATGAGATTGTACACCACTCAAGTGAATGAACTGATGTATATTTCGCACTTTAGGACTCAGTATTCCAGTGTGTACAATCCTTAGAGGGAAGTATAAAAATTATTCTGGTTTATTGAGATTTGGAAAATATAATAAACTAAGAACGTGCATTTAGTGGAGTCTCCACATTTAAATTAAGCCATGGTGGATTCATCTTGAGGTTCAGTGGCATCATAAAAAAAGAAGAGTCCAGAAAACTCTATGAGAAATAGACTATAGATTTTAAACTAGCTGTATAAAATTTTGCACCCAGCATGTAAACAAAGTTGAGTTTCTATGATACATTTTCAGGGCTTCATGTATCAAGAACAAAAGGAAATTCTAAACTTTTAGACCCAAGATTGTGATTTTTACCAGTGCAAGGGAGGTCCGTTTTTCCTAGTGCTCTGTAGTAACCCTCCACACATGGACACTCTGACACTCCAGCTATTGAACTCATACTATTCTCAGGACATACACGACACTCCTGGAAGGCCACTGAGAAGTACATTTCTGATGGACACCCTGCATGTTATCATAATATGCTAGACATGATTATACATTCTATTAACTTTGCTGTCTGGTTAAGCCTCATGCACATACATGTATTAACAATACTAGGCCTGATTGAAGTTGAGATTTTCTAGTGCTCCTATTTTGCAGTTAAGTATGATAACCATCTGTATTTAGAGTCTGTATTATATTAAAAAGTAATTCCCTGCTACTTAAACTAAAATTTGTGTCACTTCGCCTGCAGGAATGTCATACTCTAGGATTTTAAATCACTGGACTTTTTTCTTAACTAATTATCTTAAATTATCTCCAATTTTCTCTCTCTCTGGATTAATTATAGCTAGAATCACAGGATTCTATAATATATGGGGGGGGTGGGTGGGTGGGGGGATTCAATGGGAGTTTGCTCCTGCATTTAATTTGTGACTATACACAGCACACAAAGTATGTAATCTAGGGTGAGGGTCTGAGGGTATGCTCCCCCAGGAAATATTTGGTCTCTAAGATGGATTCTGGTGCAATCTATATATGTATGTACTAGAGAAGTATGAATTAGTGAATAGGTATTTAAGAGTTGGGAGAGACTTTTTTGGTGAAGAAGCTGGAGATTTGGGGAAGAAGTTTCTCCCCCCCCCCACCCACTTAATGACTGTGATCAGCATAATGAAAGGATAATTTATACTAATGCTGCAATCTCAATTCTGTGAAATTAGTTCTGGTTTTGAGTTAGATTTGCTAACTGACCCTGTTAGATCTAAATCTTCTATCAAGTGAGCCTCCTATTCAGTTCAATAATAACAAATAGCTATGGCTATTTGCATTTTAAGATTATATTTGGAAAATACACTATACAATGTGGGTAACCCTTAGCCTGTGACTTTGGAGAAAAGGAGAGACACAGAACATTGCCTTTAGTATAATTTTCAATGTAGACCATTGCTAGGCATTCTCAAAACTTATGCAATTAACATTCACTGTATTTTTGCATGAACTGACAATAGAGTAGCTTTTTATCCTGAGACTATAAATAATTATACTGTAGTCTCCCATGCAAAGAATGAAAGCTTTATTACCTGCAATAGAACTGGAAAGACTTGATGGTGTATTGGACATGACTTGATCTGATACTCCATTCACTGCACTAACAAAGACTCTATACTGAACACCACTTCTCAGACCTAGAGATGGTGTGGTAATAGCTATAATAATTTTATTGCTATTAATTACTTATTGAATACCTGAAATAGTCCCAGTAGTGGTGGTAACAGTGCCTCGGTTCACCAACATCTCATTCCCCTCTACTTGATACCAGAGCATATAGCTGAGGTCACTCCGGCCACCCAGACTAGTAGGGGGATCCCAAGTCAGAGTGATACTAGAGCTTGTAGTTGAAATGATCCTAACATTCCTTGGCTCTGAAGGTGGTTCTGAATAATAAGAATTTGCTACATAGTTTAGACATAAAGGATGCTACATATGCATTGTCTTCACATGAAGGTAATGGTTCTTTTAATCAGATACTTAGCTTTATTTACCTAACAATGCAAATATGTAGAATCTAAAGTCCATTTTCATTCACTTAAGCCCTAAAGAACAACTTAAAGCTACAAACAATAGTAGACTCCAGGTAGGCTATTATTTATGGAGCTGTACAACATCTCACTGGCTCAAGTGAATGTGAATGTGAATGAACTGATGTATATTATTAAAACATAGCACTTTAGGACTCTGTATTCCAGTGTACGAAAGAGGTACAATGTAGTGACAAAATCAATTTCCTTAGAGAGAAGTTATTCTGGTTTATTGAACATAATCAACAAAGAGCGTGCATTTAGTGGGGTCTCCACATTTGAATTAGGCCATGCATAAAAGGAGTCAAGCAAACTCTATAAGAATAGATATATTATTATTAGCTACTATCTTTGGTACTGTCATCTGTCTTTATACATATACAGTACACATCACACCTACAAACCAAACTAATGTACTTCAGTATTTAAATTAGCAGAAACTTGAGGCTATAGAGTATAAACACACCATATAAGTCTTCCTCCCATGACAATGGAACCACCCCCAATTTGCTTGGTCACACCATTAAAAGTTTAACCCTGACCCCACCTGTGATGTACCCACCCATAACATGCTTCATGACTATTGATTGGATATTGATTGAATCACAAATGCTTTCTATACACCAAGGGTAAAAACAGAAATGTGTATAGCTAGATCCAGCTCATGTGCTCTGTAGAAATATCATGATTGTTGTAATGTGTAAATTGACATTAGCTATGATGCAATGTTAATTTAGAACATTCTAGAATATCTGTTTATAATTATGGAATGATTTTTGTCAGATGTCATGCTTTCAATAACAGGTTATGGGCCCAGTCTATGCCTAACCATAGCACTAAAACTAGAGGGTAGTACCGATTGTTGGTTGTCAGTTGGTGAAGTGTCTCAGTAGAATGGCCAAGGTGGACAAAATGGTCAATAGACAAATTGGATTTGTCGAAGTGGAAGTCTCAAATGAAACCTTTGAAGGGTTTGTGGGAGATCATAGATGGAACAGAAGTATTAGAAGTGAGTCCTACAGCCCAACAGGTATTGGAGATCAAGAAAAGGTCACAAAAGGCTTTCTCCACCATCATGACATCCGTTAGTGCTTCACAATAGTATCTGATCACCTTGTGTGAAGAGCTAGCTCAGGCATGGACAACTTTATGAGAACACTTCAAATGGGACAGCTTAGTAAATAAGCTGATGTTAAAGAAGCAATACTTGGAGAGAAGACACTTCTATTGAGGATCATATCAAGGCAATGAAAGAGCTAACAGATAGACTAGCAACTATCAAAACACCAGTAGCTGAGGAGGATCAAGTGGTAACCCTTAGGAAGTCTGCCTTCAAGCTACTTGACTCTGGTTACAACTTTGGAAGCAAGGGATGAAATCAGTTCAAGTTCTGTTCAACAGGCACTAATTTGGGAAGAGCAAAGACTAAAAGGGGTCAATGGTACTGGACTAGGTATGATGGATTAAATAGGATGAGCATTGGTGCTCACAACCAAAATGAGGACCTCAGCAGAATAAGGTGTGCTACACATGTGCAAACCTGCCAAGTCTCAGTGATTTTCACACCTGGCTCCCCTGCTTTTAGTGCACAATTTATACTAGCCTTATGTAGTACATATTTATGTTAGTCTTATGGACATCTCACACCTAACCTATCCCCAATCTTGGCAGCTCTGCATGTGGTGAACCTGGGCATTTTAGTTGGGATTGTTCAAGAAATTCTAAGAGGAAAAGACCAGAACCTAAACAAAAACACAAGGTAAAACCTTCTAGCATAACCGATCATACCAGTCTTCCTGAGGAATCAGATGAAATATTTGGGGCATTATCAATATTGTAGGACAAAGGCTGAATCATTGACTCAGGAGTATCCAGTCACATGACCCAGAGACGTGAGTTGTTGATAACAGTTTGAAGAACCACAAAAGATGTGCCTTGTACAGTGGAAGCCATTTGAAAGGGAAGCATCCAATTTACAATGTGTTTCAAGATGAGCCAGTCAAAAACGTTACCATAGGGATATGTCAGATAGACTTAGGACCCCAGGGATAGGTCAGAAGAATCCAGGAACTCCTACAATCTTTGGCAGATGCTGGACTTACTTCATTCAATGATTCATTGTATGCATGCTATTGTGTAGGGTGTGGCTAAAAAGAAGCTGCCTACAATTTACATGGACTATTATCCGTTATTAGGCATATGTCTGCTATTGGGAGTGTCTGTTAATGGCTGTATGCTTACTGTACAAAATATTGCACCCAGTATATTGTTTTTACCATATTTTCAGGCTTCATGTGCTAAGAACAAGAAGAAATTCTAAATAACTTCCTTAGTTGTGATTTTTACCAGTGCAAGGGAGGTCCTCCTCTCCTGATGCTCTGTAGTAACCCTCTACACATGGACACTCTGACAACACTGCAGCCATTGAACTCATACTATTCTCAGGACACACACGACACCCCAGGAAGGCCACTGAGAAGTACATACCTGCTCCACACCCTGTAAATTATAATAGTAATAATCACTGTTATAATGTATGTGATTTATAATCTAACTTGAAATGCAAGATTGTCCATTTTCATCCTCATTCCCTCCTAACCCTGGATTACAGCGACAACCTGCTATTGATCTCCACACTCCTCCTGGTATACAATTTAGCTTGGCAGCTACCCCATTCTCTGGACTGGCTCCTGCTACACACTCTGCTGTTACTTGGAGTGGTATGCTAAAATTGTTAAATGGGGGAGCAAAGATTTCTGGTCGAACAACAAATGTTTTAGTTTCCCCAGGACAGACGTTATAGAACACAATGACACGAGTTACTGCAATGCACGAGCTTTCATCTGTAATAGCAAGGTAGAATCCATCTGCATCTGTCTGAAAGTTGAGCTCCTTTGTCTGATTTTGTTTAGTCTGTCTAGAGCCATTATCTGCGGCTATCCTACTTATTAACCTATAATTACTAACAGTGGCTGCTGTAGTACTTTTCACAGGATTTGTCTCAAATGCATTAAGTAAGAAGGTTCTCTGGCATCTTAGGTCATCACAACCAAGTAGTTGAAACTCTACTTGCACACTAATTTGAGGTAAGCGACTACCATTGACTGTTCTGTTAATATACTGAGTGATCAACCAGTTATCCTGACGACCCATACTAAATCCACACACATTCACACTCTGTCTGCAAGGGGTGTTGGTATTCTGTGCCCACTATGAATAATACAACATTAACACATAGCCTATAATAATTAACTTCTACATACCATAGTTCCAGTTCCTCCTCTATTATTATTATCATTGTCCACTTGCATCCACACAGCATATGTATGAGGTGGTAATAAATCAATATAGTTGTAGGAATCCATTAATATCTTAACATTGGATGGATATTGTGGAGGAGTAATTGCATTGTGATTGATTAATGTATCTGTACAGAATAAGTGCTCATCTCCAGGAGTTACAGCAGAGGCCATAGACAACAGGATATAGATACATATTGTCCTATTCAAGAACAGTATAATAAAGCTGTGTTATAAGGTATATCTTCCAAAATTAAAAAGTCTCTCCCCCTCACCCCCTTCCCTCCACCCTCTTTCCGAGTGGTCATAGTTCTAGAGTATACTTATGTGAAGATGGTAATTGGAAGATAAGTGCATAACTCATTTAATTAGTTTTAAGTTTATCAACAGGATGTGTAGAGAAAAGGAAGGATTGTGTATTGTAAGAAACCCATCATTAATATGACACACAATAACAATTTATTACCAGAAGTTAATCTCAACTGTATGCTTGTATATATTACAAGTGTCCAGCTCTTGTATTATGACTTTGGTGCATGCACAGACATTGTACCAGCCTTTCCTCACCATTGTGATGAAATAGTAGTCATGCTGAAATTTGGATGCCTATCATGTTTGTGTCCAGACCATGTTAATATCTGTAGTTAAAATGTTCATATCTAATACATACTGTCATTGCAGCAGCAGAACAATTGTTGATAATTTTTTTTTATAAAAAATTATCATTCAGTTATTATGCAATGTCATATGAGAAGTAGAAGACATTGTACCAAACTGGTTCATACAACTGAATACATACCAATATACGTACATCATCTGGTGTGTGCATATTGTTCTTCACTCATGTACCTAATTATTACCAGCTTATAAGCATGAGGTTTGTGCCATATAGCTAAGCTAATGAGAATGTCATAATAAGCATGTGTCTACTTTAAGCTTTCAGGCTAGGAACTTATGCTACTCACATAAACATTGTACATAGACATTCATTAGATTCTTTACTAATCACCTTGCTTGCATTAGCTAGCATAATTAATGTGGTATATAACTGGCTGACTCATCACTTTTGTGGTTCATAATCAAGCATAATGAGTTCTGTTGATTTTGACAATAAAATGGTGTTACTCTGGGTATACATTAGTAAATATAGCTATTACTAGAGTTCAGTAAATTATGCTCAAATTTTTGCCCATTATGCTTTGTAGCATTGCTCAAAATCTAACCCTATTATGCTCTGAATTCTACCCATTATGCCCTACTTTTTTAGAACAAATTGAGTTAGTATCTCTCCTTATTCAACTTAGTAGGGGCTCTTAATCTACTTAGCAATGAAGCAGTCCTTGAACTAAAGAGCTCTCACTCTGTGATTCACTGATGCTACTACTCTCAATCTCAATACTAGAGCAGGAAAACTCTATTAGGACTAATTCAGCTAACTAGCTACAACATGACATGCACTTAGACCATGTACTAGTCAGTCATGATCAAATCCAAACTATGCCAACCATAATGGTTGAAGCTCCCTATTATGCTCAATTATGCCCAGCATAATGGTTGAGCCTATTATGCTCCAGTTATGCCCAGCATAATTTACTGGAGTCTAGCTATTACTATGTAGTAATGAATACAAAGTTAGCTACCAACTCTAAGTCCTTTCTGTTTTGTTGTTGCTATACATACTGTATACAGTGGGAAAGGGCACACTGGGGACCTGGAGAGATTGTCCTTTATCAGAGGTCAGAAAAAAGTTTCTAAACATGTATAGCTGTGACCTATTAGCTTTAGTATCACATTGCACTTTTCTCTTGGTAACATCAACATAGCATAATCATGTACTGGTACTGACTCTGCACTGAAATAGTAAGAATAAACATGCACTTGTCATTAAAGAAGGGGAGATGGTGCGCCTTTAACTTGGCACCTATAGTTATACAGTTTTTGAGAAAAGATTGAGCTAGAAAGAATTTACTGAAGCTAAATGTGAATATAGCTAAGTGCTGACTATGAATGAACCAAAAGCTAGGATGAAAGAGCTGGTGGAAAGTCTTTGAGCTAGTGATCATATTATTATTATAATGACTTCACAATCAGTAAGGAGCATTGCATATCTGTTTATAATGTTAAATAATTACACTAGACCATGGTCAGCTGTGAAATTAATGTGCATGGTTCATGGTAGTCATAAGAACTATACAATACACAATGCTAGACCATGGTCAGCTGAACATAGTTAACTCACATAATCATCAGATTCTTGTTCAGGTGAGTATACCGCTTAAAGTAGACCAACTTCATACGCTAATTGACCCGCTGGTCCCTCGCTGCGTCACTCCTCGGGAATTTACTTTTAGCTAGTTCACCGCGCCGCGCCGAGCCACACTTAAGACGTCCCTGCGACTGAGAGGAATACGGCCCCGATTCATGAATTTGGTAGTGTATGCGGTGGATAAGCGGTGAGATGGGGTGCATGAATGCGGTGAGAGTGACGCAGCGACACCGTAAATAATAGCAACACCTACTTCGCGTACTTACACCACTGGTCAATTAGCGCCTGAAGTGATCTATTTTAAAGCAGTATACTCACCTGGACAGAATCATGTGAGTTAAAATAGTAGCTAGTTCTTATGCTTACCACGAACCATGCACACTTTATAATGTTCCGCCGACCATGGTCTTTAGCTATAATTCTTATGGTTACCATGAACCATGCACACTTTATAATTATGTTCAGCTGACCATGGTCTAGTTCTAAACAGACATGCAATGCTCCTTACTGATTGTGAAGTTATTAATATGATCATTAGCTCAAAGACTTTCCACCAGCTCTTTCATTTATAGGCTTTTGGTCCATCCATAGTCCAGCACTTCTATTCACTTTACATTATTTAGCTTCAGCAAATTCTTTCTAGCTTTAAGGACCATCTCCACTTCTTTAAGAATGACAAGTCCATATTTATTCTTACTATTTCAGTACAGAGTCAGTACCAGATTGTGGTGTTTCTGTAATGCCAGACTAAAATACCTCCCCAATAATTATTATGCATTCATGGTCACTACATACCCTTATACAAAGGTTTTCACAAAGAAAATAATTACACCAAGAGAAAAGTGCAATAATATGATACTCTTGAGCTAATTATTATATCAAACTAGCTATACATGTTTTCTGACCAATGAGAAAGGAAAGTCCCCAATGTGTCCTTTCCCACTGTATACAGTATAGCAACTGTAGGAGGAAATTCTGTCCCCCACTAAATTTGTTCCCCCCAGACAGTAGGATAAGTTGTCCCTTAGGACAAAATATCCTAGGACAGTTTGTCCCCCCCAGTATTTAATGTCCCCTGGGGGACAAAAATTCCTAGATATTCTGTCCCTTGTATTTCTGTTTTTGATACCAGGCCCATATGCAGAATTTTGAAAAGGGGGGTTCAGATTACCACGGTGAGGGGGAGTGTGTGGGAGGGGAATGTGCCCCCTCCACATGAAGCACAGAACTTTACATGGATGATTTAGAATGTCAAATTTTTTATAGCATGTCTAAAAAAAATTACTGAAACAATAAACATTCTTCTTGGATGCTTTGATAAAAATAATTATTAATTTTTACAAACATTATCTATATCATATTAATAATGTCATTTTGTGACCTTGGAGAAGTGTACATCACATTTTTGGCTCTAGGACCATTGAAATGTTTAAACAAAATTCATCAGTTTGAGCATAATTTTTTAGCAGCACCAAAAATTTTCCAGGATTTTATAGTGATTGACTTTTTCATAGTCACCTTGCAAAGGAATACCCTGTGTAGTGTTTTGTCCACACAACAATGTTGAATTTAATAGCCAACTTTTTATTAAAACTCGAGATCAATACACACAGATTTCCTAACTCTAAAAGACACACAGCATATTACTATAAAAGGAAAGATTAAGCTGGCTGCACCCAGAGCGCATGCCTGTGTATGATTGCACAACAGAAAAATAATTAAGCACAATGAGAAAGTAAATGTGATACAGTACATTCCTCCCCCTTTAGTTTGAACATAATGCATAGAGATCAAAACAAACAAACTTAGCTATTCCAGTGTTCCATCGTTCAGTAATAGTGAAAATTTCCATATCGATTGGGATGTGTACGGGACCTCCCAGAACGTCTATGCTCTGGCGGATCAGGTGGCTCTGGAGATTCTGGAACATTCTGTTCTGATGTTCCATTAGGAACTAATCCTGTCTCAGCTAGTCCAGAATTAGCTGCTAACTCCGAGAATGTATTCCAGATAAGTCAGGTAAAGAATTATGCCTTGAGGGAGGCATTGAATGTTCTACTGCCAATGTACCTCCAGCCTCAGGTATAACAGTCCTCGTTGTCTCGCTGGCAATTGGAGGTGTGGTCTCATCAGTATTAGGAGAGGTCCAATCAAAGTCATTCTCCTCTGGAGATGGGTTGTTACCATTAGCATTTGGGGAGTTATTTGTTCTCCTCCTGAGTTGATCAGCATGCTTTGTCATGATTCTACCATTGTCCAGTAAGACGGTATAATATGACTGCACCTTGAACTCCAACAATTTTCCCACATAACCATGACGATCCTGAACCTGTGTTCTTTGCATATACCAGATCTCCAACATGGAACTTTCTGGTATGAGCATGAATGTCATGTCCCTGTTTCTGGCGTTCTTGTACTTCTCGAGCTTTCTGAGCATGATCTGGACGTAGGTTATCTAGTGGTGATCTCAACCGTCGACCAAACATCAACTCCGATGGGGACACTCCCGTACTACTGTGAGGTGTGAGGCGGTACTTAAAAAGGAAACGAGACAATTTGGTTTCCAGTGATCCTTCCTTTAGTCTCTTCATACCCTCCTTGAATGTCTGTACTGACCGTTCCACGAGACCATTGGATGATGGATGATAGGGTGGGGTTCTAATATGTCTCACCCCATTCCTCTTCAAAAAGTGCTCAAACTCCTCACTAGTAAATGAGGTTGCATTATCAGATACCACCACCTCTGGCAAACCAAAAGTAGCAAAAGATTTCCTTATGGATGTTTCTGAGGTAGATGAGCTAGTCATGTGTATCTCCATGCACTTAATGTGGGCATCTGTTAGAAGTAAAAACATCTTGCCCATAAATGGTCCTGCATAATCTATATGCACTCGTGACCAGGGCTTCTCTGGCCATGACCATGGCTGAAGGGGTATGACAGGGGGTGATTTTCTGCTTAACTGACATGTGTCACATTCCTTGACGCATTTCTCCAGGTCTTCATTAATACTGGGCCACCACACGTAACTTCAAGCAAGGCCTTTCATTCGTACCATTCCTGGGTGTGCTTCATGCAACATTTTCATTACCTGGCTCTGGCCTTTCTTGAGTACTATCACTCTATTTCCCCAAAGTAAACACCTATCCTCCACGCTGATCTCATCCCTCCTCCTGAGAAAAGGGCGTAACTCCTCTGCAACTGTCTCATGAGAGCCGGGAGCTGGCCATCCCGAGAGAACCCAATCTCTGACCTTTGCCAATACTGGGTCATGGTCTGTCCACATCCTGATCTGGGTACTGGAAACTGGTGATGCCTCCAAATACTCCATTAGATGAATAACTTCCGCTGGTTTGGGTGGTTCTTTCACACAGGATGAGAGTGGTGGGGGTAATCGGCTCATGACATCAGCATTAGCATTAGATTTCCCTGGTTTGTAGTGAATTGTATACTTATAAGCTCCCAATGCTAGAGCCCACCTCTGGATTCGTCCAGAAGCCATTGTAGGAGTAGCCTTGGTCTCTTTGAAAATGTGAATAAGGGGCTTGTGGTCTGTTTTCAGCTCAAATTGACATCGACACAGGTACTGATTGTATTTCCGAACTCTGAATACCAAAGTTAATGCCTCTTTGTCTATTTGAGAATACTTGCACTCAGCTGGAGATAGTGTGCAAGATGCAAATCCTACTGGCCTTTCTTCTCCCGTAGGCATCCTGTGAGATAACACTGCTCCCAACCCGTAAGGGGATGCATCACAGGATAAAATGAGAGGAAGACGGTCATCAAAGTGGGTAAGAACTCGTGATGACTTCAGGAGATCCTTGACCTGGTTGAAAGCCTTTTGCTGGCTTCAACCCCAGATCCATTTCTTCTGTTTCTGAAGAAGAACATAAAGTGATGACAGAACTGTGGCTAAATCTGGTAAGAATTTGCTATAATAATTCACCAATCCCAGAAAGGATCTCAACTCTGTGATGTCACGAGGTGCTGGTGCTTCCACTATGCCTTGTACTTTGGCCTCTAAGGTGTGCAATCCCTCTGCACTAATGGTGTGACCTAAGAAATCCACTGATGGAAGAAGAAATTTGCATTTCTCCTTTTTCAATCTCACACCAGCCACTGTGAGACGTTGCAGCACTTGTGACAGGTTATCTAGATGAGTTTCTTCAGAGACACCTGTAACCAAAATATCGTCAATATATACGGAGACTCCTGGGATTCCCTGTAGAGTATTCTCCATTATTCTCTGAAAGATAGAGGGGGCAGATGCCACTCCGAATGGGAGTCTGTTGTATCTATAAAGTCCTTTATGTGTGTTTATGGTCACATACTGTTTCGACTCCTCGTCAAGCTCTATCTGCTGATAGGCCTGTGACAGCTCGAGGCTCTTTCTTATGCTCCTTTTTCCTGCAGGCACTGGCAATATGTCCTCGCTTCTTACAAAAATGACACTCGTACTCTTTGAAACGACAATGGATGCTTGATGTTTACCTCCACATCTGTAGCACTCACTACTCTCCTGCTGTTGTCTCCTAGGCTTGGGGTTTTTGTATATACGATTAATGGGCTTCCCTCCATTCTCACTCTCTGGAGGTACCTTGCTGTCTTCTGAGGTATGGAGACTCTTGGCATCTTTCTCTGCTGTTTCTGCAGCTATAGCTATATCTAGGGCTTTTGTATATGTGAGTTTCACTTCTTGGAGCAATTGACGTTGAACTGTTTTGTTTCGGATACCACAAACTAGACGGTCACGTAACATGTCATTTAGAGTAGGTCCATAGTCACAATGTTCTGAAATTTTTCTAAGTGCTGCTACAAATGTAGCTACATTTTCTCCTTCTCTTTGGCACCGAGTGTTAAACTCAAATCTCTTGACTATAGATGAGGGAGTGGGGTTGAAGTGATTTCTAACCTTGTCAACTAACTCCTCAAAAGTGAAGTCAACCGGGACTCCTGGCAATGTTAAGGTTTTAATGAACCAAAACGTGGCAGGCCCCACTGGAATGGCTCTCTTCTTCTTGGCCTCCACAATGTCGTTAGCAATGAAATAGTGTTCCAGTTGCTCCACATACTCGGTCCACTCCTCTTGATTGCCATCAAATTTTGACACAGCACCATGTAGTCCAACTCTAACTATCGGTGTGGTTGCTACTGTAGGTCCAGCTGTTGTGGCGTCGCTGTCACTGATAATACTTTCAATTTCATCCCGTGGTGTTTCTTCTTCTTCCCCTGGCATAGTTGCTCAATATTTTTGATCCTCGTCGCCAATTTGTAGTGTTTTGTCCACACAACAATGTTGAATTTAATAGCCAACTTTTTATTAAAACTCGAGATCAATACACACAGATTTCCTAACTCTAAAAGACACACAGCATATTACTATATAAGGAAAGATTAAGCTGGCTGCACCCAGAGCGCATGCCTGTTGATGATTGCACAACAGAAAAATAATTAAGCACAATGAGAAAGTAAATGTGATACAGTACACCCTGCTTACTCAAAATAGATAATGGCATGAACAATTTGGCGCAAGATATGTTTATTCGCATTTATGTATATCTGTAGGGTACTACTAGCCATTACATCGATATGTCTGGCTAAATTATTAATAGTGCTTTTCAGAGTATCAGCATCTTGGAGGCAATGCCAATGATAACTGACCATAGAGTGGTTGTTTAAGGTTTTGTTCAGCTTAACCTTTTTGAAAAAGGCCCATTAACAAGCAAACCTTTGTCTTTTTGTTGAGAAGAAGGAAGGAGAAGTGAACATGGTCCACAAAACACAGCATTTAGCTTTGGACTATATAAAACCCAAAGATATTTTTTCCAGCCAATTACTAAATTTACGGTTGTTTATGCAAGAATGTACTTGGAAAAGTTGTAGGTGAAGGAATTTGCTCATAAAGCAAAGAATATTTCTCATCCTTTGAAAGATTAGCATGAGATATGTATATCATCAATGGATTTTGTTGGCTCCAGTAAAGTACCAATATTGTTAAAAGGTGCAGGCTCAAGAAGCACTGAATGAGGCTCATCACTGCTGTTTGACATTGTTAGCATAACTCTCACAGGTACAGGCACTGGTGAAGCATCAGGTTGAGTCATGGTCATACAGGTATAGGCATTGGTGAAGCATTAGGTTGGGTACTAGCACCTGGAGATTCACTATCAGAAGGCCCTGAAACATAATTAACTTACTGAGGCTGGTCATGCTATTAACAGGCTTACCTTCATCCTCAATAGCTACTCTTTTGGTAAAGAAAGTTCTGATATCTTTAGATTGGTGCTGTCTCTAAGCAACTATACATAGTAAGACTGCTTTGTTGTGCATGTGGTAGCATGTGGTAGCATGTGGATATAGGTAGTGCTGACTCAGTTCACCAAGTATGTTATGCATTAATACCAGATGTGTATATACAAGGTAGCAAACAGGACAACATACATACTATGAATATCATTAGTTATTTAAAAGGGGAAACCCACGTGAACCCCCCCTGCATACAGGCCTAGATACAATATGAAGGTAGCTATTATAGACTTTGTCAGTAGTTCCTTATTAATCTTCTTTGCTACACTTGTTACACATCCATTATTATTTATTTATTATTTTTTATTTTTTATACTATTTGACTAATAATAGCAATAATAATAATAGTAGTAGTAGTGATAATAATAATAATAACAATAGTAGTAGTGATAACAACAACAACAACAACAACAACAACAACAACAATAAACAAAAGCATTCAGCACTAAGCACCAAGGAACAAAAGACAAAAGCACCAGAAAACAAAGCAAAACAACAATAGTTCTAAAAAAAAGAACAATAAAGGTGAATTCAATACAGGTCAATGACTGAAATTTTTTCCAAACCAGCAAGTACAACACTGTACCATCTTACACTATACTTCACAACTGATCCTTTGTGAATAGAATATCTTTTCTGTGGAAAATCACTGATCACCCTACTTGTTAGAAAATAATCAGGTGATTCCTTATGTCACCTTGTGTGTAAGTTACATATATGAACAGGGTCAAGACCAAGGCAAAGTGAAGTGGTGAATGTTATGGAAAAAAGACCACGTATATACAATTAGAGGCACAACTGAACATCCACAAGTAAACATCATTGCTGATATTTGCTGCTTTGACATGGTTGGCAAATCTCTACTTGGCATGCTATCAAAAAAAAAAAAAAAAAAACAGTCAGAAAAGCAATCCATAATTAGAAACTGTAACCCAGTGGCTACCTGTAACATTCAATGAACTTCTGATGTACAATATTATTATAAGTGAGAGTATGCTTGTGATTTGTATTCTGAAGACCACCAATCTTAACGATAATATTCTTTGTAAAGTCTGATTAAACTGTTCTGTTAGGCCATTGCACTGAGGGTGGTAAGCAGAGGTCACCTTTAAATAGACTCTTATTATTAACAAACTTGAGTCAATGATAGGTCTTGGACAATCATACCTAGAACAACAATAAAATAACTCCACAGATGCATCACATGCAGCAGCAGGAGCTAGCTAGTCATTAGATATCACTTAACAACATATCATATATACTATATAAATAGCCAGCCACAGTTTCAGCTCTCTTGTTTTTGACTGGTTCAGCTACTGGCCATTTGGAAAAAATGTGATAATTATCGATTGCCATTAGGAGTAACTGAAAGGGGACCAAAAAAATCAATACCAAACTTGCACATACGTAGCTATAGACTGTCAGACCTCAATTTACTTGTATACCACATCTGTTGTCATATTTCAGGAATCAGGTGAAGGAACTTAGCATCATTACAACACTGGCAAGTGCCACACCTTTTGACATAAAGTCAATACCATCCCAATAGAACCCTAACTAAATCATTTCAAGGTGAAGAAGGGATCACCTTAGATGGGAAGACTGAGTGGAAGAAAGTTGTAAGAACATAAGGATTTTAGAAAGTTGTTATTCTAGTAGCTACAGAAGATTAACATAACTATACCTTGATTCTTTTATACTTTGTTGATAGGAGGACACTTAGGAAGGGATAAAACCATGAAGAAATATGTAGCTGTTGCCTTCCTTGCAATATGCATCACTGAAAGCAATTAATAATCTGCTATTTCCTGTGAAAGACATGACTTTTTATTGTCACTCATTATGCTTGATTATTTGATAGAATTATAAGTGATGAGTCAGCTAATTACCATAGATACGGTATATAGTTACACATAATAGCTAATTGCTAATGCAAGAAATGTGATTAGTAAAGAATCTAATGATGTCTATGTATAATTTTCATGTGGCATAAGTTCCTATCCTAACCTGAAAGCTGAAAGTAGACACATGCTCACAACATTCTCTTTAGCTTAGCTATAATATGGCATAAACCTCATGCTTATGCTGGTAATCATGCACATGAGTGAAGAACAATATGGTTAGCTAAAACACACACATATACCAGATGATGTACATTGGTATGTATTTAGTAGTATGATTAATGTTTACTTAAGATATTAACATGGTCCTGACACAAACATGATTAGCATTCAAATTTTAGTTTGACTACTATTTTATCACAATGGCTTGTGCATGCACCAAAGTCATAATGTGAAAGAACAAAGTTAGAGAGGGCTGGACACTTGTAATATGAGTGAGATAAGCTATTAGTTATTGAGTCTATATTAATGATGGGTTTTTTACAATGCATAATCCTTCTACACATGAACCTAAAACTCAAAACTGAGTTATGATTTGCCACATCTTCCTTTATCATAAGTATACTAACCACTGCTGTCACATGGCTTAGGAAATAGGGTGGGGTGAAGGACTTTCATTTTTGGAAAGAATATACCTTATAACATAGCTTTATTATACTGTTCTTGAATAGTATCTATATCCTGAGTGTACTGTTGTCTATGGCCTCTGCTGGAACTCCTGGAGATGAGCACTCATTCTGCACAGATACATCCATCAATCACAATGCAATTACTCCTCCACAATATCCATCCAATGTTAAGATATTAATGGATTCCTACAACTATATTGATTTATTGCTACCTCATACATATGCTGTGTGGATGCAAGTGGACAATGATAATAATAATAGAGGAGGAACTGGAACTATGGTATGTAGAAGTTAATTATTATAGGCTATGTGTTAATGTGGTATTATTCATAGTGGATACAGAATACCAACACCCCTTGCAGACAGAGTGTGAATGTGTGTGGATTTAGTATGGGTCGTCAGGATAATTGGTTGATCACTCAGTATATTAACAGGATAGTCAATGGTAATCGCCTGCCTCAAGTTAGTGTGCAAATAGAGTTTCAACTACTTGGTTGTGAGGACCTAAGATGCCAGAAAACCTTCTTACTTAATGCATTTGAAACAGATCTTGTAAACAATATTACAGCAGCCACTGTTAGTAATTATAGGTTAATAAGTAGGATAGCCGCAGCTGATGACTCTGGACAAACCCAGACAAAGGAGCTCAACTTTCAGACTGATGCAGCTGGGTTCTACCTTGCTATTACAGATGAAAGCTCATGCTTTGCAGTAACTCGTGTCATTGTGTTCTATAACGTCTGTCCTGGGGAAACTAAAACATTTGTTGTTCGACCAGAAACCCTTGCTCCCCCCTTTAATCGTGTTAGTACACCACACCAAGTAACAGCAGAGTGTGTAGCTGGAGCCAGTCCAGAGAATGGGGTAGCTGCCAAGCTAATTTGTGCACAGGGAGGACTGTGGAGCTCAATATCAGGTTCAGGTTGTCGCTGTAATCCAGGGTTAAGAGGGGATGAAAATGGACTATCATGCATCCCAAGTTAGATTATACATCATGTGCATTATAACAGTGATTATTACTATTATAATTTACAGGGTGTGTAACAGGTATGTACTTCTCAGTGGCCTTACAGGAGTGTCGTGTGTGTCCTGAGAATAGTATGAGTTCAATGGCTGGAGTGTCAGAGTGTCCATGTGTAGAGGGTTACTACAGAGTACCGGGAGAGGATGACCTCCCTTGCACTGGTAAAAATCACAATCTTGGGTCTAGGAATTTAGAATTTCTTTTTGTTCTTGACACATGAAGCCTGAAAATGTATTATAGAAACTCAACTTTGTTTACATGCTAGGCGAAAAATTTTATACAGCTAGTATAAAATCTATAGTCTATATCTCTCATAGAGTTTTCTGGACTCCTCTGTATATTATGATGCCACCTAACCTCAAGATGAATCCACCATGGCCTAATTTAAATGTGGAGACCCCACTAAATGCACGTTCTCAGTTTATTATATTTTCCAATAATTTTTATACTTTTCTCTAAGGAAATTGATTTTGTCGCTACATTGTACCTCTTTCATACACTGGAATACAAAGTCCTAAAGTGCTATGTTCTAAAAATAATAAATCAGTTCATCCACATTCACTTGAGTCAGTGGGATGGTGTTTAATTTGATAGATAATGTTAAATGATAGAATTATATAATAGGCATTGTCTATTTCAGAATCTCCTAGTCAGCTGTCTGGAACTACTTCGACTATTTCAGTATCAGTGGTGTTAGTAGCAGTCACTATTACAATCATAATACTGTTATTTATCACTGTTCTATACTTCAAAAGAAAGATCAAGAAGAAGACTAATTCAAAAGATGGTGTGCGTTCCACTGTGAACAACAGCCCTCCACAGAGTCACTCTCAAGAAATAAGGCATGGAATGGATAACATTGCTTCTGGTTCTGGTTATAAGGATACACAAATTGGTCCTAGATTAAGTATACATCAAAGTGAATTTGTGGTTGATAATGATGGAGTCTATGAAGTAATAGTCTAACAATGGTGAAAACAATAAATATTCTTCTCTATAACTACAAGAATTCATTGTCACAGACTGACAATGATCAGTAGTTAGTATTAAGTAATCATTTTGGACACTGTATTAAAGCTACATTTGAATATTGTAGCTATCTCATAAAACTTTTTTATCAATAGCTATAGCTATTGGTCATCAGCTCTAATTGTGTGAGGTGCAATATTAGCTACAATGCTTAATGTATTTTTGTTAGCAATTAATACACTCAGAAATACAAGTGTTACAAAAACCTGATAACAAAGCACTAGTCCCAAACTTAGCTAATTAACTACATTAAGAACAGAATAAGAAAGTTAAATGAGATAATTATTATATAGAATTTCTATGCTTAGTTGGTGTAAATGGTATATTATGCAGTGCATAGGTGTCTGGTATAATTCACGTATTAGTTTTATCCATGTAAATATCTGAATTTTGTTCATGCTGTCTATAGAGGTTGTTCCTACAGCAAACTGCAAACTTCCATAATGAAATTTGTAGGAAATATGGAGATAGAATAGATAAGATAGCAGACCACACTATTAATAGTAAACATAATAATTGTAACAAAAAGACCTTTGACCTATAGCTAATCAGCTGGTAAGAATTATCATTACTACTGCAGGAAATTAATAATTAGCTCTAATACAAAAATTGCATAGGTATCTAGTTAAATGTGCACATTATAGCTAATACTCATATTTGACAATATTATAGCTATAACAGTGTGTCTGAAATATTTTTGCTTCATAAAAAGTGGCTTCCAAGTGGAACGATCCTTCTGAATTCTTCCCAACAGACTTAATGCTGCCAGACTATTCCTATATTTATCTATTGCGCACTTACTTTAAACATCATGTGATAGTAAACCATGCAAAGCTGTAATAATTTCTTGTATATCTGTTACTGTAATGTGTTTTCTGTATCCAGTTTGAATGATAAGATATTTCTTCAACTGTCAAGGCTGTCACTATGTCATAGTCATACTAAACTAGCTGACAGTTCTTGTATTTCCTATGGAACTCAGTTCAGTGATTGATGGCTTCCTTAACTTTCTCCACAGTGAAGGAACTTGCCATTTACACAAACAGAATCACAAAAAAGACAAGTGTCCATTCATGCACACATGTGCACATGTAGTGTTTAAGTCAATCCTTCAAGTATTGGATCATTTTTAAAGCTAGATCAGAGCACTGTTTAAAAATCAATCTGTAATATTTGCTTCTACAGATTTTTGGTAAGGTCTGCATCATGGACCTAAAAAATGGTCTCCTGGGAAAGTAGTGGAATGAACTGGACCAATATCTTACTACTAAGTAGAGGTCTGAGGATTTGTCTGGAGAAGACATGCAGAGATGCTACCTAGGTGTACTAGAGGTAAATAATACTGTCGCTACACCACCAGAAGTCACCACTGAGTGGCCAACTACAATGGAAAGTCCAGTAGTCCTTCCTGTTACTGTTAACCAGACCAACTTGTCAAGCCAATCCTCCAAATAGACTCACCTATTATTATGGACCTGGACAGAGTGTGGAGGAGATATCATGTGGAACAGTTACTGTGGTTTTGTGTGTTTCCTATAATATAATAGAGTGGTCAGTCATGGTCATCTCCAGAAACTATACTATAGTTAGTAGATACCTACCTACACCAGGAAGAAGACATTATTAATTATGACTTCCTCAGCATCTTTTGTGAGTAAAGGTGCATTAACAAGAAAGCATACTGAACTTCTGTACAGTGGCTACATTTTAATTTTTGTACATAGTAGCTAGCTAGTTTCATGTATACATTATAGAAAGGTACTATAGCTAGAGTGATGCTAAGCCAAATATTATTTAATTATAGCCTCTGACTTATAATTAGCTACCATTTAAATTTGGGCTTTCATAATTTTTACTATGAACTTCAATACTATTATTGTGTAGTATAGGAGTTATGCTGACACTTGTCCCTGACATCAAAACTATAGTATTAGTTGACTATAACCATGCATACATACAGTCACCAGAGTATGTAATCATGTATGATTGTAAGATGCATGCTCAGATAGCTACAACTCATGATAATAGTGCAGTCTACAATGTGTCTGTTGCCTATTTGCTAGCATCCATGCCTACTAAGGTCATGAACACTACAAAAACAACTATAACTAGCAGCTATGGATAACTTAGTCATTACTCACCAGCCTGTTTCTATTATAGGTAATGCAGGGTGTCCAGAATAGAGAACATGGCATTTATGTAATAGGAAAATTGATTAGGTAGAGTGAATCAAGTTATTGGGTTACACACTAGAGAAAAGATAGAGTGCTGGCATATGTATTGTGATCTGGATCTGTACAATAAGGTTTAACTACGGTGAGACTGGTATATAGTCTAATCTTATGCTTCATCCTGTAGAATAAGCCAACCTGCCTTCCTCAGGAGGTAGATTCTGATTGCATACTTATTTCTTGAATCCCCTAGTTTTGGAAGAGAAGATACTAGCAGTGGTGTAGACAATTTTAGGACTGGGGAGGAGGGGTCTACTCAAGGGGGAGAGTGTGGGAGGGAGATATGTTCCCTCCCGCACATCAGAAGCAAAAATTTTCTTCAAAGTGTAAGAGAGTAATATTCACTAAGCAATCAAAATAATTATGTACACAACTCAAGAATAGGTGAATAGGCTAGGCTAAGATTGTGGATTCTGTACTGAATCATTATCAACATCACTTTCAAGCTAGTAGCTTTAATTATTATTATACCCCCATTGAAAAACCTGAATATTTAACCCAGTTCAGGCTGACTGCTGGCTAACTTAGACTGATAGCTGGCCTTGGATGATTCACCTGGCTTTGAAAGAGTGCTAAACCACTATCTTTTCACAGACATGGTACTACTGCTAAGAATCAAGCAACTCATCTGAGCAGCTGTTACAATTATGTTACCACACTTAACTCACCTGTAAACCACTTAACATGGTTTGGTTTGTTATTTGTTATCCATTAGTGGGTGTGGGTGTGGTCTTTAAAGTGGAGCATGAGCGTACGTACCTCTTACCACCCACCGCTTCTACAAGATAAGAAGATCTATGATAAGAATTAGCTAGTAGGCTATCTAGAAATTAACTATCAATCCGAGTTACTAATCTAAGAATGTACATGGACACAATATTTTAAACTCCACCTGGACAATTAGTCAAAATAGTATCTGATGATCATGTGAGTTAAAACAGGATAGTGAATATATAGCTAGTTCTTATGCTTACCATGAACCATGCACACTTTATATTATGTTCAGCTAACCACGGTCTAGTCTATGTAGTGTAATTTAACATTCTAAACAGACATGCAATTCGCCTTACTGATTGTGAAGTGAATTAATGTGACCACTAGCTTATGACTTTCCACCAGCTCCTTCATCTCTTTTGGTCCACCTGTAGTCAGCACTTCCATTCACTTTACATCATTTAGCTTCAGCAAATCCTGTCTGGCTCAATCTTTTCTCAAAAAACTGTGTAACTGCAGATGCCAAATTACAAGGTACATATATACACTTTGAGAATAACAACTACATGTTGATCCTTACTACTTAAGTGCAGAGTCGGTACCAGACTGTGATGTCTCTGTAGTACCAGACTATAATACCTCCCTGATAAATAGCTATGCATTCTATTACTATTGTGGTCACTACATTACCCTTGGTGTAAAGGTTTAAAATTATAGCAAAATTACAAAGAAAATAATATTATGTTGATGTTATACCAAGAGAAAAGTGCTATGTGATACACTAGCTAGAGCTAAACATGTTTTTTTGACCTCTGATAAAGGACAATCTCTCCAGATCCCCAATGTGTCCTTTCCCACTGTATACAGTATAAAAACAACACAACAGAAAGGACATTCCCCAAAAGAGTTGGTGGTTAACTTTGTATCTAATAATATATTAACTAGTTAATGATAACATGTGTACCCAGAATAAAACAGAGGTAACCACTTTTTATTGTCAAAATCAACAGAACTCATTGTACTTAATTATGTGATCTATAAACCACAGAAGTAATGCAGCTAGTTACCAATTCGCTAATGCAAGAAAGGTGATTAAGAATTTATGTATAATGTTTATATCTGGGTGGCATAAATTCCTACAATGCAGCTGAAATTAGACACATGCTTATGACGTTCTTATTAGCTATCATACTATTATTGTAGCTATAGCTATAGTCTCATGCTTATGCTGGTAATCATGTACATGAGTGAATAACAGTATGATCACACACACCAGATTGATATGTATTCAGTAGTATGAACCAGTTTGGTATGATTATATAATCATACAATAGCTATGTGATAATGAATGACTATGTACTACTATTTCATCACAATTTTGAGGAGAGGCTGGTACACTGTCTATACATACACCAAAGTCATAATGCAGAAGGCTAGAGAGGACAGGACACTTGTAATATAAGTGGACAGTTGGGATTAACTTCTGGTAATAATTAGTTAATTATTGTGTCATATTATTATTAATGATGGGTTTATTATAATACACAATCCTTCCTTTTCCCTATACATCCTGTAGATAAAAAAAAAACTTAGGAGTTATGCATTTATCACATCTCCCTCTAACATAAGTATACTCTAGAACTGTAACCACACCAGTCACAGGGAGGGGGGGAAGACTTCTGTTTTTGGGTTAATTTTGGAAGAATAACGTGGTTATTATTCTTGAATAGGATGATGTGTATCTATATCCTGCTGTTTCTCAGTGTACTGTTGTCTGTGACCTCTGCTATAACTCCTGGGGACGAGCACCTATTCTGCAAAGATACATTAAGCAGTGACAATGGCATTACTCTTCCACAATATCCCTCCAATGCTAAGATATTAATGGACTCCTACAACTATATTGATTTATTACCACCTCATGAATTTGCTGTGTGGATGCAAGTGGACAATGATAACAGTAATGAACGAGGAACTGGAACTATGGTATGTAGAAGTTATAATAATAAGCTATGTGTTAATGTTGTATTATTCATAGTGGATGCAGGGTACCAACAACCCTTGCAGACAGAGTGTGAGTGTGTGTGGATTCAATATTGGTCCTCAGGATAATTGGTTGATCACTCAGTATATTAACAGGACAGTCAATGGTAGTCACCTGCCTCAAGTTAGTGTGCAAGTGGAGTTTGCACTACGTGGTTGTGATGACCTACAGTGCCAGAGAACCTTCCTACTTAATGCATTTGAGACAGATCATGTGGATAATACTACTGCAGCCACTGTTAGTAATTATAGGTTAATAAGTAAGGTAGCTCCAGCTGATGACTCTGGGCAGACTACACAAAATCAGACAAAAAAGATCGACTTTCAGACTAATGCAGCTGGATTCTACCTTGCTATTACAGATGAAACCTCATGCTTTGCAATAACTCGTGTCATTGTGTTCTATAACATTTGTCCTGGAGAAACTGAAGCACTTGTTGTTCGACCAGAAACCCTTGCTCCTCCCATTGACCGTCTTAGTACACCACTCCAAGTAACAGCAGAGTGTGTAGCAGGAGCCAGTCCAGAGAATGGGGTAGCTGCCAAGCTAACTTGTGCACAGGGAGGAGTGTGGAGCTCAGTATCAGGTTCAGGTTGTCGCTGTGATCCAGGGTTAAGAGAGGATGAAAGTGGACAATCATGCCCCCCAAGTTAGATTATACATCATGTATATTATAACAGTGATTATTACTATTATAATTTACAGGGTGTGGAACAGGTATGTACTTCTCAGTGGCCTTCCAGGAGTGTCATGTGTGTCCTGAGAATAGTATGAGTTCAATGGCTGGAATGTTGGAGTGTCCATGTGTAGAAGGTTACTACAGAGCATCAAGAGAGGAGGACCTCCCTTGCACTGGTAAAATTGCAATTTTAGGTCTAGGAAATTATCTTCTTGTCCTTACACATGAAGCCTGAAAATATATTTTTGAAACAACTCAAACTCAACTTTGTTTACATGCTGGGTGCAATGTTTTGTACTATATATTCACATAACCATGGTAGCTAGTTAGCTTATCATGACATTTCTTTCAACAGAGGCTACTTGCCACATGACCTGGATCTAGCTATACACATTTTTGTTTTTAAGCATTATGATCCAATCAATGGTCATGAATAATGGTTGTAGGCAGGTAGGTTAAAGGATGAAAGTGTACATTTAAGGGTGTGACCAAGCAAATTTGGGGTGATTTCATAATCATGGGAGGAAATCTAGTAGACTTATAATAATGAAGTTTCTGCTGATTTAAATACTAAGTTTGGTTTGTAGGTGTGATGTGCTGTAGAGTTATGTGTAGACAGATGACAGTAGCAAAGATAGCTAATTTCTCTTACAGAGTTTGCTGGACTCCTTTATGCATGGCTTAATTTAAATGTGGAGACCCCACTGAATGCATACTCTCTGTTGATTATGTTTTCAAATCTCAATAAACCAGAATAATTTTTTATACTTCCCTCTAAGGAAATTGATTTTATACCTCTTTCATAATATAGAATACCTAAAGTGCTATGTTTTATTACTAGTAGAAACGCATAATATCAGTTCATTCACATTCACTTGAGCCAGTGGGATGGTGTACAGGCACAGAGATAATGATAGCCTAACTATTAATTATTGCTTGTAGCTAATTTAGTTTTTCTCCAGTTTTTGTTAGGGCTCAAGTGAATGAAAAAACTTTACATAGTATCTGATTTAAGAACCCAATTACCTTCTTGTGAAGTTTAATTTACATAGGCGGCGGGAATAGGGGGGCAGGGGGACAATCGCCCCCCCCCCTAAAAAAAAAGATATTAGGTGGGGCATTGCCCCACCTCCTAAAAATTGCCATGATCCTTGCCTATAGTACATAGCCTCCAACCTGAAGTGGTATAAAAATAACTCACTTTTCGTAATTTTGTAGCAAATTCCATAGCTAACTAGTTTCATGACCTGGACTTTTTTAAGGCAAAAATTAGACTTGTGAATCTATACATTATGAATTAGCTTAAAATAAACAAACTTTATCATCTACCGTAATTCCAGAAAATTTCAGAAGAAAAAAATTTCAGAAGTTGAATGGCTTCCCAAATTAAAATATCCAAATATATTGAAAAATTGAACATTTTCAAATATTAAATAGTGCATACCCATTTGCTTGATTCGTTGTTCAAAAATTTTTGGATCCGAAATTAAATTCCATTGAATTTGAAATATTTTGATTCCAAAATTTCCAGAATTACGGTACTTTAGGAATATAAACTGCCTCTGGACAATGTTTATTGTTAATTCACAGCAGTATCTGTAAAAATATGGAAAAATCCATGTGGTTGAAGGCTCTGCTAGTTATAGTAGCTAGCTATTTCAACTGTGAAACTATAGCCACATGCACAGATCAAATAGCTAGCTATAATGACAACACTACCTTACTGAGTTACATGTCTAAAGGAAGTCTTAATGAGGAGGAAGACCTCCCTAGGAGTTCCATAAAGAAATTGCCTCTATTTTTATATCAGTTAATGATTTTTTTTGATAATTGTTATTTTAACTGGCTAGCTACCTAATAAAGTATTATACTCACTACCGCCTCCCCCCCCCCCAAAACAAAAATGCTTCCTCCACCTATGGAAGATATAAGCAGAAGAGCATTTAACAACACATAAGTAGTAGAATCTTTTATATCTAACTATTGTGGCAAGTTCTTATTATTTTCCTATATCAGAACCACCTTCAAAGCCAAGGAATGTTAGGATCATTTCAACTACATACACTAGCATTACTCTGACTTGGGATCCCCCTACTAGTCTTGGTGGGCGGAGTGATCTCAGCTATATTCTTTGGTATCAAGAAGAGGGGAATGAGACATTAGTGATTGGAGGCACTGTTACCACAACTACCGGGACCATCTCAGGTATTCAATAAGTAGTTAAAATTATTATAGCTATTAACTCACCATCTCTAGATCTGAGAAGTGGTGTTCAGTATAGAGTTTTTGTTAGTGCAGTGAATGGAGTATTAGATCAAGTCACGTCTAATACATCATTGAGTCTTTCCAGTCCTATTGCAGGTAATATAATAGCTAAAGCTTTCATTCTTTGCATGGGAGACTACAGTATAATTATTTATAGTCTCAAGATAAGAAGCTACATACTCTATATTATATTGTCAGTTTATGCAAAATACAATGATATTAGCTATAAAGAGAGAAAAGAGCACAGTGAATGTTCATGACACAAGTATTGAGAATGACTAGCAATAGTCTACATTAAATTATGCTAAAGACAATGTTCTGTGTCTTCCTTTTCCCTGCTAAGGGCTGCCAACATTGTGTAGTTGATTTTCCAAATATCTTTATAATCTCAAAATGCAAATAGCTAGCTATAGCTATTTGTTAATTATTGGACTAAATACGTAGAAGGCTCACTTGATAGCAGATTTAGACTCCTGATGCCAACAGTCAGTTAGCAAATCTAACTCAAACCCAGAACTCATTTCACAGAATAGCTAGCTCATGATACAATTAGATTGCAGCTTTAGTATAAATGCGTCATTGGCATATTATTTTATTATGCTGATCACAGTGGCTAAGCATGTGAGAGAGAAACTTCTCCCCCAAATCTCCAGCTTTTTCACCAAAAAGTCCTTCAACTTCTCTCCCTACTCTTTCACTAATCCACACTTCTCTAGTGCATTAATTGCACCCCAGAATTTATCTCAAAGACCAAATATTTCCTGGAGGATCATACCCTCAGACCCTCCCCCTAGACTACATACTTTGTGTGTTGTGTGGTCACATACTCCCATTAACATTACCCTCCAAAATAGATTACTAGATAGAATCCTGTGATTATAGCTATGAGTTAATTCAAAAGTAAAGAAAATCCTGAGAGAGAGAAAATGGGAGAAAATTCAAAATAGTTAAGGAGAGAGAGAAAAGAATCCAGTGATTTGAAGAAAATTGTAATCTATGGCAGTCCTACAGGCTTAGATAGAGAAGTGACATAAATTTTAGTTTGAGTAGAAGGAAATGACTAACTTGGACTTTTATGAGCTCTCTATTATAGTACATTGTATAAATACGATCTATAACTCATAATCTGTGGATGGTTATCATACTAAACAAAAATTTGGGAGCACTAGAGAATCCAAACTTCAATCAGGCCTAGTATTGTTTATACATGCATACATGTAAGTGCATGAGGCTTCACCTGACGACAAAATGTGTAGTCATGTCTAACAAAGATAAAATGCAGGTTGTTCATTGAAAATTTACTTCTCAGTGGCCTTCCAGGAATTTCGTGTGTATCCTAAGAATAGTATGATTTCAATGGCTGGAGTGTCAGAGTGTCATGTATGTCCTGAGAATAGTATGAGTTCTATGGCTGGAATGTCAGAGTGTCCATGTGTGAAGGGTTACTATAGGACACCAAAAGAGGAGGACCCCTTTTGTACTTGTTTGTATATAGCTAGTTAGAATTTAGCTACACTGTTTTCAATATTTTTAATTCCTTTCTGAAAGTACAGCTTCTACTCTAGGATCTTCTAGTCAGCTGTCTGGAACCACTGTGATTATTTCAGTAGTGGTGTTAGTAGCAGTCACTATTACAATCATAGCACTGTTATCCATCACTGTTCTATACTTCAAAAGAAAGATGAAGAAGATGACTAATGTGAATAACAGCCATCAACAGAGTCACTCTCAAGAAATAGAGTTAATAAGAAATGTTACCTACCCTCATGGAATGGATAACATCACCTACCATCAATGTCCTTGTTCTGACCTGAATGGTAATGCTGGTTATGAGAATACACAAATTCCTGGTTCTGACCTGAATGGTAATGCTGGTTATGAGAATACACAAATTCCTGGTTCTGACCTGAATGATAATGCTGGTTATGAGAATACACAAATTCCTGGTTCTGACCTGAATGATAATGCTGGTTATGTGAATACACAACTTCCTGGTTCTGACCTGAATGATAATGATAATGCTGGTTATGAGAATACACAAATTCCTGGTTCTGACCTGAAAGATAATGCTGGTCATGAGAATACACAAATTCCTGGTTCTGACCTGAAAGATAATGCTGGTCATGAGAATATACAAATTCCTGGTTCTGACCTGAATGATAATGCTGGTTATGTAAATGTACAAATTCCTGGTTCTGACCTGAATGATAATGCTGGTTATGTGAATACACAACTTTCTGGTTCTGACCTGAATGATAATGCTGGTTATGAGAATATGCAAATTCCTGGTTCTGACCTGAATGATAATGCTGGTTATGAGAATATACAAATTCCTGGTTCTGACCTGGATGATAATGCTGGTTATGAGAATATACAAATTGAACCTAGAGGAAGTACACTGCAACGGGAATCTGTGGTTGATGATAATGGAAGTTATGAAGTGATAAACTAGCTAACAATTATGAAAATATAATAGCTATTCTTCTATAATAACCACAAGTTATCATCGTCACAAAGATTAGTAGTTAGTATTGACACTGCATTGTATACATTTGACTTATCTCATAAAACTTTCCTATCAATTCAATAGATAGCTATTGGTCATCTAATTGTGTGAGGTACAAAGAGCTATGCACAATAGCTATTTTAACTATCTCATTTAACTTTCTTATATATTATAGTTAAGTGGTTTGTTATCAGGTTTTTATAACATTTGTATTTCTGAGTGTATTAATTTTAATAATTCATCAATGAAATTTGCTAACAATAATTAAAAGCATTAATAACAGCATTGCTGTTGAACAAAAATGAATTTTTTATGTTCATTTGGTGTATAATAATGGTCATCAATAGATAGCTATTTGCAGTGCAGAGGTGTCTGGTAGAATTCACCATCAATGAATTTTATTCATGGCAGTCTGTAGAGGTTGCTCCTGTTTAACCATCATCTGCAACAAACTACAAGCTTCCAAGATGAGACATCTGTAGGAAATATGAACAACTTTAAGGTGAATAGATGGCAGACTACACTATTGGATAGTAAACATAACTAACAAACAGGTAGGATGACCTTTGCCCTATAATTAATCAATCTGAAAAAAGGTATGGCTTGAATTAGAATCACTACTGTAGAGAGGGGGGTCTTTCAAGTAATAACAGATTCAGGGATGTATTGTACATATAAAATTGTATTATACAATACATACAATACAACTAGTAATACAGTGCATGTAGCTAGCTAGTAGCTAGTAGCTAGTACATGTACAATTGACAATGATAGCTATGTAATCTGATTCTGTTAAATAGAGAAGAGCCCTATGCAGATCAGTACAACAATAGAGGTTATTCAGCTTGGGCGGGGTCAGAGGCTAATTCATAGTAACTGTTGCCACTAGGCCATAGTGAGTGGCAAAAAGCATGTGGTATGGCCTGTTTATATTTCATAACACTTTGTAAGGAGACTAAGCAGAGGTACCGAGAGAAGTTGAAACTGATGGAAGGCATAGGAGACTCATACTTTCTCTGGGAATCATCAAGCCCACCAGTAAGCTACAGAAGTCATCATGCTGTTGACTGGCAGAAGTGGCCAGAAGTTATTAATCAAGACTCCTAGCTTATATCCTAAAGAAAGCCCGAAAGCCTTTAAAGGCCTTGATGACTACAGACTGATGGATGGATAACTTGTGTTAGTGTATATGCCACTATTGGTGGTAATCCCAGCATCTTATATCATCATTCACAGAGTACTCCTCTTAGACCATGGGTTGGAATAGAGAAAGGCAGGTGCATCATTGTGGCACATTGTACATGTATGGCTGGGATAGGGAAAGCATATATACTCACATGTTGCTGGACTTTTGTTTACCTTACTAGCTAGTTTAGATACCAGATATCCTGTACCTACATCACTAGGGCTAGGGCTAGAGCATGAGCTCATGGTTACACCATCTTTTCAAATGTGTGATATGAACCAATTGCTAATATTTAATTTTCTTATCCAATGAACACTGTTAGACAACTGTAGTAAAACCATCCAATTCAGACAAAGTTTCATCAATGTCATGATTGATCAAACAATGGTATAATATAGTGTTAGCTGACTGATTCCTAAAATGACCAGTTTAAAAACAGCAGGTGAAGGTAATCCCATGTAATATAATAGATTTTGGTACTACTTGTCTAGGAGGTGATCTCTGCTGCTTCCCAGTCTATTTCATTTTCCATATGATTGATGTCTGAATAAGTGTTTACATGGTACACCCGATCTAGGGAACCATTTTTAGAGCCAGCTAGTTCTAAAGAGAATGAGCAGCTGTAAACCTCAACTCGTTCTCTAATCTCATTTCTCTCTCAAACCTCACAGCACTATTTTCTAGCTGGACTAGTTGCGTGAATGAAAACTGTAATAAAACCATCCAATTCAGACAAAGTTTCATCAATGTCATGATTGATCAAACAATGGTATAATATAGTGTTAGCTGACTGATTCCTAAAATGACCAGTTTAAAAACAGCAGGTGAAGGTAATCCCATGTAATATAATAGATTTTGGTACTACTTGTCTAGGAGGTGATCTCTGCTGCTTCCCAGTCTATTTCATTTTCCATATGATTGATGTCTGAATAAGTGTTTACATGGTACACCCGATCTAGGGAACCATTTTTAGAGCCAGCTAGTTCTAAAGAGAATGAGCAGCTGTAAACCTCAACTCGTTCTCTAATCTCATTTCTCTCTCAAACCTCACAGCACTATTTTCTAGCTGGACTAGTTGCGTGAATGAATAGAGATGGATGTATAGTCTGGAGACAGAGGATTGTCGCTCTTCTCTCCTGGGCACTGTATATTCAGGAGGATTCTCCAGGTTGTCGGTTACAGGGGGGGTTGGAGGGCTTTTCAGATTTTTCAGCTAGATAAGGCTCTAGCTTAATTTTTTAGTTATTTATTTTCATATGATGTGCATTGTAGTGCCTTGTTAAACAGTATTTAACCATGACAGTAGTGGTTAACAGGTAAGCATGGTAACATTGTAACAGCTGCTTAGAGAACTTGCTCGACTCTTAGTCCATGTCTGTGATAGTGGTTTAGCACTCCTTTAAAGCCAGGTTAATCATCCATTAAATTTAAGGCCAGCTATCAGCCTGAATTAGCCAGCAGTCAGCCTGAACTGGTGAGCTAGGTTTTTCGATCAGTGTATTCTAAAATAGTTTGAAAGTGATGTTGAAGATCAGAATCCACTATCTTCAAATGAAATAGAGCCTTTTGTGTAGTACATAATATTATTTGAATAGCTATTACTCTAATTTGCTCTCTGATTTTGAAGAAATTTTTTGCTTCCACGCACCCTCCCCCTTGAGCCCAATTGCAGCTAATAAGCCCCCCCACCCCCAGTCCTAAAAAGTGGGTGATTCTATGTGTAAATCCTCGACATTACGTCATTTGTAATATACTTGTAATATTCAATAATAATAATAATAAGATTACTGACTATAAAATAAGATTACTGTAATATACTATAAGAATACTGTAAGGAAATTTACACATAGAAGGACCCTAAAAAGTTGTCTACACCCCTGTGTTAGTAGGTAGCTGCGCAACTGTCGTCTTTTGCCACTCAAAATGGAGCCTAGCCCGCACGTAACTCCGTCCAATTACCACGCCTTCTGAATAACCTCTATAATCACTCTCATGTCCCAGCCAACACGTCCAAACATGAGATGAAATTTAGGCCCTACATACAAGACAGTCGTTCACTATCTTTGATCAGAGTTTTCACCGCCCGTCATAGATCACGTTATTATCCCTGGTGGTGTACAACTCCTGTTCATTATGTTGTTGTTTCTGGTTGTTCCGAGAGATCTAGGAGGGACTAGGACGTCAGCTTCTACAGAATACCTAAAGTTGTGAACAGTAAACTTGGGGCTGTGATTTTAAGAGCTATTTGTAGAGGTAGCTCAATAGAGAAAGTGCTATCAAATGACAGAATATGTTGCAGGCACTATGTTTCTGTAAAGCCAGCAACACTTGAGGATCATGCCAATCCTGATTGGCTTCTTTTTAGTGAACTTCTTGTCAGCACTAAACTCAATTATTATTGGTGAATCACTTCTGTTAGGGCTAGAAGTGAGGCTAGAACTCTATGTCTCATGAAGTTTCAAGTCAACATTTTACTGTAGTAATATTAATAATAATTGTATCTATAGATATTCTATAATAAAACTTGTCTGCAGGACTAAATATGACACAATGTCACTGGCCCTCACTGGTGGAAGAGCTCTAGTTGCAGCACCACAATCAGGATTGCTGGCTAATTGAAATGGATCCAGCCCTGCTATTAATTTAACTTGTCCAGGTACCTTTTTTTTGGCTTGGCCACCTAAGCCCAGGGCGTAGGGAGAGAATTCCTCCGTGGCTACCATAGAACGGTGTACAAAAAGAATCGCCACTTGAACGCCACTTGAACACCACTACGTGCAGTGACGTCATTAAACGTCGCCGGTCGCGGTGAAAACACTCTTGACGTCACGGGTGTTTCAATTAAATTATTAACCTTGTTGGGCCCCATGGCAATTTAGTTTTGAGCGCGTGCGTGAGGCTGAGATCTTTTGATTAACATCTGGTGGTCTAGAACCGGATATGAATAGACTACTCAGTACAAACTGACCTTTGCTGCTAAGACAATAATGCAAGCCAAGCTGACCTTTGCCACGTGAGTGTTTAGACGAGGCAGGCTACAAGGTAGTGAAAGTCTGGTCTTTCTAGAGCCAGCGAGAGTGGAGTTATCAATACTTGTAGTACAACAGGCGGGACCTTCTTGTACCTGTACATGGCAGACTTGGGGAGCCTCTCTTTGGAACCATGAAGTTTTTGTGGAATGGAGACACACAGGTACGTTTAGTTAAGGGCTTGATGCTTCAATTCCAAGTTTTCCTCATAGGTGTCCATTTTTTTCTCACCAGATATGGGTGTTTCAAATGTAACATTAATAAACAGTGTTAAGGGTTTTTCTTTCTCCTTACTATAGGTTTAGATGATATGTTTATGGGTGCTACATGTAAGAGATGTTCATGCATCATTCTCTTGAGCCGAGTAACTGGGTCATATATTCCTCAGAAGGACCTAGCCAGGTTGTTAAAACAGGCATGAATGCTCTCGGCACCTTGCTCCCCCTCCCACCTCCTCCTCCCCTCCTCCCTCCCTCAGCTGATTGAAATATGTAACAAGATGAATAGTGAAATTCTGGAATCCACTAAAGAGATGACAACAGTGAGTTGTAACTCCCACCAAGACTCCCCCCATCAACTCAAATCCAATATACTAACATCAAAGCCATGGAACAACATGTTCTTCTAGCATGTGCATCTTGGGTAGCACAGTGGCATTAGGAAATGACTCCCTGTACTTAAATATCTGGTCCCTAGCTATATCATTATAAAAAGGCTAAACTGAACTCAAATCCCTATTGTTTGGGGATTAGTTGAAAAAGTGTATCTTGTGGCTAAAACCACTGAACTTCTTCATAGGTGTAGGAAGCAACCCCACATATAAAAAACACTAAGCACTTTGTAAATTCAGTCCCGAATGTTTAATTCATGGTTGTGGCCCTAGCTATTACTGTTCTGCAAGCATAGCAAAAATATGGTGGATGGATTAGGGGGCTATCCTGCTTTAGTGATATCCCAAACACGATTCTAAGCCCTGAGAGTGATCTATGCATTTTTATTTTGTCTTCTGTGTAGGCTTGATGACAGACCTGCCACAGACTGTAGACCTGCCATGGACTGTGCACAATCTCTGGAGGATTTCACCATGATCCATCCTAAAAATTTCATCAATATTATTGTATTTTTTGTGCATGTTCTAGGCCATATTGTGAACTCAAAAAAAAAAAAGGACAGCATACCTCTGCTTACTGATAGTATTCTTAAATGATCCTTCCTTCCAATGGGATATAGAAGAAATCTATATATAAAAACTTCCTGTTTGCGGTGGTGCCAAAATTCTTGCGGTTACTTACCTTGTCTTTTACAATTATGCAGCTGTACCTATAATGGTTTGAATATGTATACTCAGTATCAGTACTTTTGTTATTTTACTGCGCATGGCATATCAGACACAAGATCAGGGCAGGGATGGTTTGATACTGTAACCAAATATCAATGCGCTATTCCAGATTTATGGCTGTTGTCTAGACAAGATGTGGTTGCTATGCAAACAGTGCATTGTTGTCTAGGACTGCCCACTTGCGTATGCGTGTAATTAGTACGCAGCTAAATTGCCCAACCCGTGACGTACCGCGCGCAACCGGGAAGCAACATGAACACTTATAAAGCCCACTTACCAGCCATCTGTACAGGAGTCAAAGGTTAACTGCATTCTTTGGATGCCTTTGGGCTAATGAACTTCCCAATCCCACCCAATAATAAAATTCGCATTTTTAAGTCCAGATTCCAGGTGAGGTGTCCGGCCTAACGATCCAAAGCTCTACTGGGTAGTACTAAGAAATACTTCTGTGAGTTGACATGGTGGCAGTAAGTATACCGATATTTAGTTAGTTTGGTGGATCTATAATTTCAGAAAGGGGTCCCAGGCTTTTGTAATTTGTAATAGCAATCAACAATTTGAGTTACAAAGCTTAAAAGTTGTGTTGATGACCATATAGAAGAAATTAAAAATCATAATAGGGGATCGAGGTGGTGTATTCATCTGGATATATTAGGCTGCTATCGTAGCCACTTGCTATAATACAGCCAGCTAGCTAGCTTTCATATAATATACTGAGCTAAAGTTCATTGCATTCACTTGAGCTCTGGTAGCTGGAGGTTGGCTGAAAAATGACGGATATGCTACTATTAAGTAATAGCTGTTTCATGTGCCTAGATAAACCATACTTAATTTTTTGTGCTCTGCTAAAAGCTTCTTGCTTTCTGTATGGTCTATGACTTACTGTGTACTTCCTTACAGTAAACCTAGCTAGCTAACTTTGCAACTGGGTCTAGTGGGGTGGTGGTGTATGGGACCTAGATAAAAACAGGCTTGTGATTGAGAATTGGCTAGTGTTTGTAGTTTTGGAAACTGAGAAAGTTATTAATATTTTTTCTAGAGCTCAAGTGAACTCAACTTCTGTACATTTCCTTTTATGAGAACATGCAGGAAATGACAGAGTAATGCTACAAAGGTAGTCCAAAGTACAACAAATGTAGTCCAAAGTTCACTAGACATAATATATTACTATGTATAGCTATTCAGCAATAAAACTGATTGTTACTAAGTTACAAGTTCATTCTCTCTAGCTTACTTGAACATGGCATGTTGTAGTCTGTGTACAGCATTCACAATACTAATATTATGTTACCAACAGTTAATCTAGTTCTACTCCTTCACACAAGATCAAGATTTGCTATATTTAAGTGTTTATTTCAAGTACATTAAAAATTTCTAGAAAATGAAGGAATTGTTTGTGTTGTATGTTGTAAGGGGTCGTCATAATCACTGACCCTACCTAATTTGGTATTGATCGTCATATTTACCAGTTAGTCTGAACCTCATGTTTTTGCAATAAATTAAATCTATCTTAATCCAAGAAGATACTCTACATTTTCTGGTCCTTCGAGCCGGATAACAGTTGTTCTGGCAACCTTTTGAATAGTTCTTCTTGGAAGATCATTTTCATTCGCTTGTTAGTCGTTTTTCGTTAGCTGACTTGGTTACCTGTTGACATGTCAGAAACAAACCTTCGTAAAAGAAGAGGAGTTGTTCAGGCCTCTATCACATGACTCAATAGTCGCATTGATGACCTGGAGGGCAAGACTCACCAAGAGAGCACCCTAGACCTCGCTCAACAAGCAAAGGAACGTCTGGGACAGTTGGATAAGGAATTCAAAACTCACCATTATGGCCTAATCGATGTCATTGATGATGAAACTCTAGACCGAGAACAAGTAATACTTGATGAACATGATGACAATGTAGCTATCCTGTCACTTAGAATTCAGAAACTATTGACAGTTTGTACTTCATCTTCTCCATCTAGTCCTCAAATTGCATCCAAAAGGTTACTAAGAGTAAAAAGGTCTCTCTCTTCAATCAGTGCGGCCATAGATGTGCCAATCACAGAGTCTGATGACATTTGCTTGCTCTACCAACATCAGGAACAGTTATCAGACCTCAAGAAAGAGCTTGGAGAGATTCGTAACAGCCTTCTATCACTCAGGGATTGTGATGAGCTTAATATACTCCAGGCAGAAGCAGAGCAAGCCCTGTTTGACTGTTCTTTAAAAATTAAGAAGACACTTCGTTCTCAAGATAGTCCTCAGTCTACAGCTGATGGCAAGGGAGTGAGACTTCCTAAGTTCGAGGTACCAACGTTTGATGGTAACATCCTGAACTGGACGACATTCTGGGAGCAATTCTCTATCTCTGTCCACAATCGTCATAACCTCTCTGACTCTGAGAAATTGGTATACCTGCAACATGCTGTGAAAGCTGGATCTGCTAAGCACGCAATTGAAGGATTGTCTAAGTCAGGAAATTGCTATGCTGAGGCTGTAGAATGTTTACAGGCACACTATGATCGCCCTCGTCTAATTCATCAGACGCATGTAAAAATGATCATCGATGCACCATCCCTCAAAGATGGTAGTGGGAGAGAGCTACGTCGGCTTCATGATACAGTCTTGCAGCACTTAAGAGCACTCAAGGCCATGGATTATGAACCTTCTGGACCATTTATCACTTCTGTTCTTGAACTGAAGCTGGACACAAACACAATGTTTGAATGGCAAAAACATAGCCAAGAATCCAATGAGGTACCACACTTCCAAAGGCTATTGGAGTTCCTGAATCTACGTGCGCAAGCTTCTGAGATAACTACATGTGAATCAAGCAAGAAAGTCAAGAGTGAAATAAAGAGATCTCTGATACCAGTCAAACCTGTTGCTTCATTTGCGGGAGCTGCAGACCCTATTACCAGCTGTATTTCATGTAAAACTGGAAAACATCCATTGTATATCTGCCCCAAGTTTAAATCTTTGACTCATGACAAGATGTTGTTAGTACTGAGAACAAACAATCTCTGCCTCAACTGTTTGAAACCTGGACATTATGCAAGAGATTGCAAGTCATCACACCATTGTAAAAAGTGCCAGAAACTCCACCACACACTCCTACATGTGGAATCTGGGGAGGATACTCACCACTCACGAGAAGAACGTCCCTCTCTGATACTCAATTCTGAAAACGCATCAACTCCCGTTTCAGTCCATGCAGCCATGGGAATTAGAGCCAACATGTTGCTTATGTCCAAGTGGAATCTCCTGATGGTTCTCTCGTGAAAGCTAGAGCACTTCTTGACAGTGTATCCTCTGCATCCTTTGTCTCTGAGAGGCTAGCACAGAGCTTGAATCTTCCTCGTTCCAGTCAGAGTGCACACATATCTGGTGTTGCTGGTCTAATGAGGACGTCTTCCATTCAATCAATCACTAACTTCAATATTGTCACCATAGGTCAATCTAAAGAAAGAATTGGAATCACTTGTTCCACGTGTTACATGTGACCTACCACTTCAGCCAGTCACCTTTGATCTCAACTGGAACCATCTGTCAGATGTTCAGCTTGCAGACCCAGACTTTGGGATTCCCAGTAAGGTGGATCTACTTCTTGGTGTAGAAGTCTTTGCAACCGTCATGCTCAATGGCTGGCGGCTGGGACCCCCTGACTCCCCGATAGCATTTGAGACTAAATTTGGATGGGTTCTTGCTGGAAGCACAGACACCTACAAACCTACACACCATATTGTTACACACTACGTATCCTTACTCTCGGGAGATGATATCTTATGAAAATTCTGGGAACTTGAAGAGAAGCCTATGACTAACACTGTACTATCCCCAGAAGAACACTCAGTTGTTCAACATTTCAAATATAACCATAGCCGTTCGGATACTGGTAGATTTATTGTACCACTCCCTAGGAAACCAGGTTCTGGCCTCTTGGGTGAATCACGTTCTCAGGCTGTTCATCGATTTCATTCTCTTGAACGAATGCTACATGCAAAAGGACTGTTTGAAGAATTTAACACTGTAATTGAAGAATACTTTGAAATGGGACACATTGAACCAGTTCCATCAGCTGACATGAACAAACTCCCTAAAGATGTCTTCTACCTGCCCATACACGTTGTCTGCAAGGAATCTAGCACCACTACCAAAGTGAGGGCAGTATTTGATGCCTCCGCAAAGTCTTCAACTGGCGTCTCACTCAATGACACATTATTGGTTGGACCTACCGTACACTCTTCATTTATTGATGTACTACTTCGTTTTCGCCTTTATCGAGTGGCTCTCACCACTGATGTTAGCCACATGTATCGTGGCATTGAGCTGGTTCCGTCTGATCGGGATTTACATAGATTTGTCTGGAGAAGAAGTACAAATGAACCCCTCAACGACTTTCGTATGACTAGAGTGACATTTGGTGTATCTGCATCTTCATTTGCAGTGAACATGGCTGTAAGACAAAATGCCATGGACTATGCTATGGACTTCCCTCTTGCATATGAGGCTGTTAAGGACAACTTTTATGTCGATGATGGACTGACTGGTGCTGACTCTGTAGAGGAGGCAGTTAAATTCTATGAACAGTTGCACAATCTATTTGATAGGGCCTGTCTCCTACTCCGTAAATGGAACTCAAGCAAGCAACAAGTTCTTGAACACATTCCACCTGATCTCAAGGATCAACAATCGGTTTACCAGATTCCAAATACACAGGAATGTACAAAGACTTTGGGCATGGAATGGAACTCAGCATCCGATCATTTCCGTCTAATGGTTGCTAGTCTACTGATAATGTGACCAAACGTTTCTTGGTGTCTGACATCGCCAAGACATATGACGTCTTGGGGTGGTTCTCTCCTTCAATCATCATGGCAAAGATACTCCTGCAACGACTATGGGAGATGAAAGTTGGTTGGGATGATATTATACCCTCTTCTATATGTGACAAATGGCTACAGTGGAGAAGTGAGCTTGTACTTCTGACAACACATCATATACCTCGTTACTACCCAAAGACAGTTCATGTGGCATCCATGCAGCTCCATGGATTCTCAGATGCATCTGAGCAAGCATATGCTGGAGTGATCTATATTCGTGTGACAGACTCACAAGGAAGTGTACATGTTTCACTTGTCACATCCAAGACAAAGGTGGCTCCTATCAAACGACTGACCATACCACGGCTGGAGCTATGTGGAGCCCATCTCCTTGCCCAGCTACTACACCATGTAAAAGAGGTCTTCCGCCTCCCACTTCACAATGTCTATGCATGGACCGACAGCACAATTGTTATCAACTGGCTGATTGGTGACCCTAGGCGCTTCAAAACCTATGTTGGCAATCGTGTATCTCAAATTGTGGATCTCATTGCTCCTGATCGTTGGAAACATGTTAATGGAATACAAAACCCTGCTGATTGTGCCTCAAGAGGTCTATTTCCATCTGAACTTTTGAACCATAAGTTGTGGTGGAACGGTCCAGATTGGCTCTATCTGGATTCATCTGAGTGGCCTGGACAGTTAGACAATCTACCTCCCAACAATTCATCAGATGAAGAAGCTGAAATTTGTTGCCACACCCTGGTGCTGACAAAGCAGCCCATTTTCCCTCTCAATCACTATTCTAGCTACACCCGTGTGAAAAGAGTCACTGCCTGGGTACAACGATTTAGCAACAACTGTCACGCACGTAAGCAAGGGGCTGAAAGAAACACTGCCCACCTGACTACTCAAGAGCCCAATGTGGCTGAAACATACTGGATTCAAATCTCCCAACGATCATCATTCTCAGCAGAAATCGATGCCTTGTGTAAGGGTCATGAAATTTCTAAATCCAGTGGCATTGCATCCATTCCTAGATAGTGCTAGGATAATTCGTGCCAGCGGAAGAGAATGTAATTCAAAGTTACCTTATCATAGCCAACACCCAATCATCTTGGATGGCAAGCATTCCTTAACCAAACTAATTGTTCATTCGGAGCACTCACGCCTACTACATGCAGGACCTAAACTCTTAGGAGCCTCACTCTCCCGTAACTACCATATCATTCGCTGCCGAACAGTTGTACGTTCCACGACACGTGGATGTGTGATATGTCGCCGAGCCTCAGCAAGGCCACAACCACCAATACTTGGTCAGCTTCCAATGGAAAGAGCTACACCAGATACTGTTTTTGACAAAGTAGGTATTGACTATGCTGGGCCAATCTATGTCAAGTACGGCACAGTCAGGAAACCCACTGTCACAAAAGCCTATATTTGTGTGTTCGTTTCACTCTCTGTTAAGGCAGTACATTTAGAACTAGTGTCTGACCTGACCACTGGAGCCTTTATCACCTCCTTAAGAAGATTCGTTGCTCGTCGTGGCAAACCCTCACTCATATGGAGTGACCATGGCAGTAATTTTGTTGGTGCAGCCCAAGAGCTGAAAGAGTTATTTGATTTCCTCAGTTTACAGACAACTCAAAAGAACATTTCTGACTTCTGTTCTATGCAGTAAATTGTCTGGAGCTTCATCCCTGAACGTGCTCCTCATTTCGGAAGACTCTGGGAAGCCGCAGTTAAAAGCATGAAACTGCACTTGAAACGTATTGTTGGTGGAGTCAAGTTGACTTTCAAAGAATTCACAACCATTCTATCACAAATAGAAGCCTGTCTCAATAGCAGACCTCTTGTGCCTATTGAATGTGATGATGATGGTGTGGATGCCCTTACACCTGGACACTTTCTCATTACTTGAAGCTCTACCCGACCCGTCATTTTCATATCGAACTCTCACCTTACTTTGTCGTTGGCATCTCTGTCAAGCACTTGTTCACCACTTCTGGAAACACTGGTCTTCCGAATAGTCTCCAGAAGTTTGCCAAGTGGCACCATCATTCTAAGAACATATCTGTTGGAGATGTAGTCATACTTCGTGAAGATAACACTATTCCCACAAAATGGCCATTGGCTCGTATAATGGGAGTGCATACAGGCAAGGATGGTATAGTTCGTGTAGTGAAACTCAAGACAGCCACTGGAACCTACACCCGACCAGTAACCAAGATAGCTCGCTTATTCTCCTCTGAATTCCTTGAACAGCGAGACTCAACTTTATAAATTTGTCACACCTGTGAACTGTTTGCTTTATTTACTCATCATTTATTATTTATTTGTTGTTGTAAGACCATCCGGTCTTGGCCGGCGGTTATGTTTGTGTTGTATGTGGTAAGGGGTCGTCATAATCACTGACCCTAATTTGGTATTGATCGTCATATTTACCAGTTAGTCTGAACCTCATGTTTTTGCAATAAATTAAATCTATCTTAATCCAAGAAGATACTCTACAGGAATGTAGGTCACAATGCGACAAACAAGAGAAAGAAACTTAGTGAACAAAAGAAAAGTGTTATACTTTCACAATATAAACTTTCTCTCAAATTACATATTTTCTATAGTGAGATGGACCTTCCAATAGCTAAAAGTAGTATGTAAGTACAAGCCATAATGAACAATGAAGTTCTTATACTCCAAAACAGAACCCTATCCTCTCCATCCTATCATTATTCTGTTCAGACATTCTGAGGTATATGATTCATTATACATTCATTCTGTAATCAAGCTTTCATACTGGCTAACAATGTCATCAAATTTTGACACATGCTACCTATAGCTATTCTCAAGTGACAGGATAATAAGTTGAGAGTGAAAAGTTCATTATTTGTACTTGCCATTAGCTACTGGATGCTCAAGTTCTATCTCACTAAAGAAGGGTACACAATGAGAAGAAGGGTTTGTGTTGTGTTGATATCCGTTAGTTTCTTCTTTCTCTTGTTTGTGTGCATTGTGACCTCCATTTCATTTTTAAACAAACCATACTATAGCTAGATCTTTTATGTACCCACATGTTTTTGATGTAAAGGTAGGTTTTACAGTTTTGTGTTCTACGCTTGTGTCCTGTTCTCAAGTTGAGTTCAGTTGAACTGTGTGTGTGTAGTCATTCCTTCAATATTAACTAAAAGTTATTAAAGATAGTTCTGTGTTGCACTCAGTCACCACTAGTTATAATGCTCTCCTTCAATCAGGTATGCCTAGCTAGTCTCTTTATATTTTATAGCCTGTCCCTAGTGTATACTATCAGATATTGTATAGCTATAGCTAGTTTACTCTATACATAGTTAGTATGTCCTGTTATGATGAATCTAGATAACTTACCTAACACACAGAGGTATCAGATCATCCAGCTACAATCTGCTTGTCAAATATAGAGCTATTGTTAGGCTTTTACTTCCTATAAAGGTACACACACCCGAGTACCATTGATATGTGATCTTTTGAACCAAATCTTTCTAGCTATTCTTGAACTAACCCTGAGAAGAACAATTCAGCAAAATCCTGTGTTATCTACTATGGCAATGGATTCTGCATATATTATAGTTAGACCTGTAAACAGCCAGAGTAAGCTATTTAGTTATCAGCTGATGGTGAGAGACAAAATTATGTATTGTGTAGTGGGTAGAGTCTGGTTATCTCTACATAGAATACTATAGATGTACTCTGTGTCTGACTTCAATTAGGAAAACAATATTGCTATATCTTTAAGAGTTTTTTTTTATACCTTTAGATCATTTTTCTATCAGCATGTTCAAAGTCTCTATCAGCCTCTTCTTGGGTGCTCTACTGTCTATGGCCTATGCTGTAGCTCCTGGAGATGAGCACCCATTCTGCACTGATACATTAATCAATGACAATGTAATTACTCCTCCACAATATCCCTCCAATGCTAAGATATTAATGGACTCCTACAACTATATTGATTTATTACCACCTCATGAATTTGCTGTGTGGATGCAAGTGGACAATGATAACAATAACGCAGGTGGAAGTGGAACTATGGTATGTTGAAGTTATATAATTAATGGCTATGTGTTAATGTGGTATTATTCATAGTGGTTCCAGGGTAGCAGCAACCCTTGCAGACAGAGTGTGAGTGTGTGTGGATTCAATATTGGTCCTCAGGATAATTGGTTGATCACTCAGTATATTAACAGGACAGTCAATGGTAGTCACCTGCCTCAAGTTAGTGTGCAAGTGGAGTTTGCACTACATGGTTGTGATGACCTAAGCTGCCAGAGAACCTTCTTACTTAATGCATTTGAGACAGATCGTGTGGACAATATTACAGCAGCCACTGTTATTAATTATAGGTTAATAAGTAGGATAGCCCCAGCTGATGACTCTGGGCAGACTACACAAAATCAGACAGAGGAGCTCAACTTTCAGACAGATGTAGATGGATTCTACCTTGCTATTACAGATGAAACCTCATGCATGGCAGTATCTCGTGTCATTGTGTTCTATAACATCTGTCCTGGGGAAACTGAAACACTTGTTGTTCGACCAGAAACCCTTGCTCCCCCCATTGACCGTCTCAGCACACCACGCCAAGTAACAGCAGAGTGTGTAGCAGGAGCCAGTCCAGAGAATGGGGTAGCTGCCAAGCTAACTTGTGCACAGGGAGGAGTGTGGAGCTCAGTATCAGGTTCAGGTTGTCGCTGTAATCCAGGGTTAAGAGGGGATGAAAGTGGACGATCATGCATCCCAAGTTAGATTATACATCATGTGCATTATAGCAGTGATTATTACTATTATAATTTACAGGGTGTGGAATAGGTATGTACTTCTCAATAGCCTTCCAGGAGTGTCGCGTGTGTCCCGAGAATAGTGAGGGGACTATGGCCGGGTTGTCTGCTTGTCCATGTGTGGAGGGTTACTACAGAGCATCAAGAGAGGAGGACCTCCCCTGCTCTGGTAAAAATTATTTTGGGTCTATTTAAGTTTTCTTCTTGTCCTTGGCATATGAAGCCTGGAAATATATTTTATAGATGATAGAAACGACTATAACTCAACTTTGTATGCTGGCATTGCTGGGTGCAATATTATTTGTGACTGTGCCTAGGAAAAGGTACATTTTGGGGCAAAAAATAAAAATTGAGTTAGTCTTAGCGGATGCTTTTAGCTATAGAATGATCCCTCACTTGAGGCTCTAGTACTTACTGTTGTCTAGTTACAGACGCTATAACTATAGCACCTCTGGGGGTAAGATTCTGAGAAAAACGCCTTATTAATGATAAACTTCCGGTAAGTTAACGTTAACTCCGTAAATCTTTACGTGAAGTCGTTACACGCATTTCGTCATAACTTGTATTTTGAATAATAATAATAATTATTATTATTATTATTAATTTGAAAACTTCCGCCGTATCCGTCATTGGGTAAGTTTAAGTGCTTCTCTTTGAACAGCGCGCTCACCCACTTCTGAAGCCTTCCACTCCCTGAAATTTAGCGTGGTGATAGTAGAAGGATGGTAGTTGCGCCTGGTATTATGATTCTAGCCAAATAATAATTATTATTGAAATGATAATTATTATTTTCATGGAATAATTATTGTGTACCTTTTCCCAGGCACAGTCACAATATTGAGTACACAGGTAATATATGTGTTATGATACAAGGATCAGACATCAAGCTATTGTTGAGACTGTGGTCCTGGTTACAGTGTTCTTATTTTTTTGTAGATGATAAAAATGTAATGTCACCTGAAGTACCTACAAATGTGACATCACCTGAAGTATCTACAAATGTGACATTATCTACAAATATGACATCACCTGAAGTATCTACAAATGTGACATTATCTACAAATATGACATCACCTGAAGTATCTACAAATGTGACATTATCTACAAATATGACATCACCTGTAGTATCATCAGGTAAAACATACAGGTGGTTTGGTACAGACCATTACCAGATCAGTGTGGGAAATGTATTTTCTGTCAAAGACCATTAATTAGACTAGAGGGTGAAGGTTATTCTAAACTGGAGGACGAAAAGTCAAAGTAGGGCTAGCGTAGGAGTAGGGAGGCTAGTCTAGTAATTTATTTCATAAGTGGGTAATACTACCACATTTTAACCTGCTTTATAGATTTTGTAGGTGTAGCTGATATGCTGGGGTAGCCATTGGAGTTTGACTTCTCTTGCTGTGGAAAATACAATTATGTATATCTGATTAGAGTGTGCTAGTATTAAAGGGAAGCTACAATTTAGCTGCTTCTGTAATACCAAACTGGATACATATAGGTGTACCTTAATCCCTTATTTGACCCACTGTCTTAAATCAGTGTGAGCAGTCTTAATAATATTATTATTTCCATACTTCATTATGCATCTTTGTAAAAATGTCATTATCTATAATATTAATGTTGAATGTTTCACTATATACAGCTACTGACACCACTTCAGGAAATGGAGAACTGAAAATAATATTGTATATAATTGGAATAGTGGCTGCTGTTAGTGGTTCTTCTAGTTGCTGAAAGACGAACCAGTTTGAATGACAGACATAATTAAATGACTAATTTCACATTATTTATGTGTGTAGTTCTATTAGTATAGCTATAATTTATTAATAAAGCTGTGTGTAAAGAGTTAATGAATTTTTTTTTTAAGGAGTAACTTTTTCTATATCAGCAATGACTTGTGACCGGATCTGAGAAAAGGACCTTTAGTTATTGATAGAGCATTTCTCTTTAAATGAACCGGGATATTATATAGGCGTCAGAACATTTACAAGGAAGGCGTTTGAAGTCTAGCTGCAAGCAATCTATGCTGTAAACTAAAAATCAATTTTTCCGCATTCGTCCGCACCACGCCCCCAGGCTGAATGAAGAAAAAACGAAGGGTTGGAGCATGGATTCTACGGCTCTCCAGGTTGGAGATTCTTCCTCAACATTCGACTAGTTCGCTATCTGTCAACTAGAGCTGTAATTGATATGACTAAAATGAAGTAGTTAGCTAGATAGTATAAGTAGATAATTATTGTAGGTAGATAGATGTTAGCTATATACTTTCTACTGCATGGCTAGATCACTTTAAGTAATAGTTACCGATAATTATAGCTATAATAAAAATTAATTATTATTATAAAGGTTATAATAATTATAGCCGAAGTCTAGATAACTGCTAGCTATTAGTTACCATGGCGACGACGTAAAACCGTATACTATCTAGTAATTTATCCGTATTATTAAAATAATAGTCCGTCCACGAGCAACTTTTTCCTGGAGTGGGATTTTTAAACGATGTGTTCGACCGGTTAGAAGTGGATTTAGGACACCAAATTTTAACAGAAGGTAGGGGAAAGTCCATAGTTTATTATAACTTAATAAAAAAAATTTTTCCTGGTAGTGACCGGTGAGCTATAATTGGCTATTATCTCGGAATGAATTTCTGCGCAATAAATAAGGTCCCTTTTCTCAGATCCAGTCACATTTTATTGCTAGCTAGTATAATATTTATATTCTGCATAGCTTATTATATTTGCCAAACAAGCTATACATTATTGTTGTTGCCTTGGGGCATCGAAAAATGATTACGTTTAAATGCATCAAGGGTGTGACCAATGGATAAATTGAGGGTTGTTCCAAGATCTTGGGAGGCAATAACAATATGGTGGATATCTATGGTGTGTTCTATAACCTCAAGTTTCTAGTTTAATTTTTTATGTATGAAGTGTTGTAGTTAGGTAGCTATAGACAGACACTGTAGCAAAGAGTTAGCTAATATCTCTCATAGAGTGTGCTGGACTCCTAAAAGTAGGGTTTCAGTACATTTTTACCATATCACCTTACCTTTCAAAATGGTGTCTACTACAGCCTAGTTTATGTGGATAAATGCACACTCCTGTTGATTTTATTTTACATCAGTCCATTCACATTCACTTGAACTAGTGAGCTGGTGTGATCTGGAGTCTGCTATTGTTTGTAGCTTTAAGTTGCTCTCCAGTTTTGGCTATGGCTCAAGTGTATAAAATGGACGATTACAGCACTTTTTACATTGTTAGGCAAATATCACTTATAAGTGTCCATCTTTTATTAGACAGTGGTTATAGCTAGCTACTCCATTACTATTTATTAGGCTAGAGTGTATTATGAATGATATCAAAAATAACAGCTGATAGGTAAAGGTCATCAACAGTCATTAAAGAACTTATACTCATTGTTAACAGTGAAGCATCCAGGTAGTAGCTACAGTAGTGCTTCTAGGACTATGATCTGTAAATCCCTAAATAAGATAACTAGACCTAGCAAATTGATCTCACAGTTCTTTTTCCTGCAATTTACTTCAGGATCTTCTCGTCAGTTGTCAGGAACCTTAATAACTCTATTTTTAGTGGTAGCTATTAAATGTATGATAATATAATGCAATGTAACTGTTATTGGTAGCTATAATAATTATAATAATGTATGATAACAATGCAATGTGTGTTATTACATAACGTAAACGTGCATCCGCGCATGCTCATAATGTTACTAAGGCTTTTGAGCAATACTTGAATTGTGTGGACTTCAGTGAAAGGATTGTAATAGAGGTACGTAGGTAGCTAATTTCTTGTCTAGCTACCTGAAATGTCTAGCCACCTGAAATGGATGCTTAACAACGAAGATATTTTGTAGACATTTAAGTCAGCGCCATTTTCTTTCAGATAGCTAGCTAGCTGGCTATAATTTTATCTAGCTATCATCATCATCAAAAGTCCAGTGAATAAAAAGCTAAATAAGTAGTTAAAACATGACACAGATAGAGCTGTTACACTATGCTATATTTGCTAATAGCTAGCTGCATGTGAATGACAAAGGATTTAGCTACAATGGTATATAATGGTAGGTAGCTATAAGTATATATAATGAATTAGGAATGTAATACATGATAACTAGTATCTAAATAGTTTGCAACAATGATGTTAGTAACATGCATAGTACAGTAGAACTTTGACCTCAAAATAAGGACAACCTCTATAGCTACAAAGACAACTAAAAATAATTTTTTAATCTAAATTCACCTCTGAGATAAGGACAGCTTCCTTAATATATAAGATTATAGACCTGATTCCAATGTGTCTTTTTAGCTACAGACCAAGCACACACAGCACACACACACACATGCACACACACACACACACACACACACACACACACACACACACACACACACACACACACACACACACACACACACACACGTAAGGCATTTATAATGCAACCAGAAGCAATTTTTCTTATAATATTTTCTGGAAAATGGCTATAATAATAGCTAGCTATAGCATTTTTAAATCTCTTAAGTCAGTATTTTAGTATAACTATATATGCAATATTTAAATTAGAAGGTGTTGATTATGGTGAGTGTTGCTTTTTGTATTTAGCTACCTGCAAATGCTATAGCCAGAATTACATGTCCATACCAGCGTATAATTATGGTTATAATATTGTAGCTAGCTACCTGAAATTAATACTGACCATAGGTATTAGCAATAATGCTGGTAGTCACATAATAATAGTGAAATCCTACAGCCAATAAGATCTACTTTGGTTACAATTAATATTATTCTTCCATGCTGTTCATAGTATTCATGAAGAATGCAGATGTTATTCTTTGATGTATATAGCAAGATTGATGTAGCAAGATGTTCCATGATGGTGTACATTACTTCATAACTGGACTCTTTCTAACTTCTCTATTGTCTGTGATCTCTGCTATAGCTCCTGGAGATGAGAACATGATTTGTACACATTCCTTAAATGTGAATCATACACATCCCTCCAACGTTAAGGTACTAATGGACTCCTATAATTATATCCATCTGTTAGAGGTTCAACCTAATGGAAGTCCTCTATGGAGGTATATGGACAATGACAGAAATAACATGCCAGGAACTAAGTCTAGGGTATGTTACTTAAGATTAATTTTGTATAATAACTATGCTTTATCTGTATACAGTGGTATCAGATTACCAACACACCTTGTAGACAGAGTGTGTATGTATGTGGCTTCTCACTTGGCCCCCAGGATAATTGGCTGATCACACAATATATCAATAGAACAGTGAATGGTTATCGACTTCGTCAAGTTAGCGTGTTAATAGAGTTTTCACAATTTTTGTGTGATACTCAAATTTGCCGGAGAACCTATTTATTGAGTGTACGTGAGACAAGTAAACCCTTCATCCCCTATAGTTTATTGTATACTACCATTAATGATTATCGGTTAATAGGCAGAGTAACCTCAAGTCATGATAGAAAAAAGACTAATGAGACTAGGTTGCTCAACTTTGAGACTGAGGAAGAAGGATTCTTCCTGGCTATTATAGATGAAACCTCATGCATAACAATAGATCGTGTCATTGTATTCTATAATATCTGTCCTCAAGAAACTGTGGCACTTGTTATTCGACCACAGACTCTTGCCCCTCTCATTGGACATAATTCACCACTACAAGTGACAGCAAAGTGTGTAGTTGGAGCTAGTCCAGAGAATGGGGTAACTCCTAAACTGATATGCAACCAAGGAGGTGTGTGGAATTCCCTACCAGGATCAGGATGTCGCTGTGAAACAGGTTTATATGCAACGAAGGATGGGCAATCATGCATTGGTATAAATCACATCCACAGCCTTAATCAAAATAAAATGATGATCTTTATACAGGATGTAAAAGAGGTCTGTACTATTCAGTATACTTCCAGGAGTGTCGTAACTGTCCAGAAAATAGTGAAGGCAATACACCCAGGATGACAGTTTGTCCTTGTGTATATGGTTATTATAGAGCATTAGGGGAGGAAGACTTTGCTTGTACACGTAAGATTACTTTGAACCAACATATCTAAGAACCAGAATCATTATATTCAGGACAGCTACCTTAGGTAGCTAATTTGGGTGTATAATTTTAAATGTGCATCTCAAGTACCTTTTTACCTACATACAATAAATAATATTAAAATTATAATTAATACATTATTATTGCCCATGTTTAATTTTTTTAAACACATCATTGACTATTGACTCCCTTACCCAGAACCACCTTCAGAGCCAAGGAATGTTAGGATTGTTTCAATTATGAGCACTAATGTTACTCTGGCTTGGGATCCTCCTGCTAGTCTCGGAGGACGGAGAGACCTCAGTTATATTCTTCAGTATCAAGAACATTTAAGTGAGAGTTTGCATTATGGAAGTAGCGTTAATGGCACCACCACAGTTGGGACTATCTCTGGTATGTATTTGGCAGTAAAATTAGAGTTATTATTGTGATTATTTTATTTTTGTTAGGTCTGAAAAGTTTCTTTCAATATAAAGTTCTTGTTACTGCAGTAAATGGAGTATCAGATCAAGTAATAAAAAAATCATCAAAGAGTGTAACTTTTATTACTAAAGGTATTAGCTATTTTACTTACTATATCCATACTCCAACCAGTTCACTCAAATTTTTGTATAGCATCACCATATCCTAGTGAGTCAACAAAGAGAGGGTGATTTATATCTGTACTAAGAGCATTCCATGCAGTGCTCTTATTTTAATTATATAAATTTCAATGGGGGGTAAAGAAGAGATAGAGAAATAATAATCTGACTTAGAACCAGACCCCTCCTGTATACTGTGTATGCCTACGTATATGAACAACACAATGACTTATAATAATTATTTTGAACTTTAAAACTTGAATCAAGAGTGGTGGTTCCCAGGAAGTCATACTTCCTATCTAGAAGGTGGACATCCTTCCTTTCCCCCTCTTCACCTTCCAAATTGATTCATAAAATACTCCAGGTATCTCCCCCCCCACCTGACTACTAAAGTAGCTTAGTCATCATCACCATCCATTAAAGCATTACATGGATTAATGGATCCTAAGCCACCAAAGATTATAGTAGTAAAATGATCAGAAGAAATTCCACTGACTTTATCACTATTCACCTGTGCAGGGCTTCAATAATAAATTATATAGTAGCTACTAATCTGAGAGTATGTCATGATTCTTTTGAAGCTAGTTATCTCTTGATCTTGATTATGTTACTATCATCTTAATCAGCTTGTTTGGGCACAATATTCAATTGGGAGGTCTCCACAACATATGACCAAGGACTTCTGACAGGTGTAACAACTCTGCCTTCAACAGGATAAGTATCTGTAGTGATAACACTAGAATCTGGGATCTCAGATTCCTCCTGAACTTGTGACATCTATTGAAGTTCCTTTTCTGTTTTTTTTTTCTTGGACTTTAAATTGGTAACTGTTCTGATGTATCTACCCAATGACTGGTCAGACTACTAGATAAAGATCAGTAGGCTTCTTTGGCATGCTCTATAAACTGTTCTTGTTACCTGTCTATTGACTGTAGGATACTGGCCTCATGTCTGTATCCATAAGCCTCTGTAAACAAAGTGGAGTCTTTACAGTTGTATTGTGGCCATTGTTGCTTCTGACCACATCATGATAGACTTCTATTACAGTGTTAGCTTAATTACTTGTGATTATAAATTATTAGTCGGGGACAGGGCAAAGGTTTTTTGTATAAAGGTTGTCCTTCTTATCAGAGATTCTACTGTACTGTGAACTCAGTGCAAATCAGAATCAGCATCTGAGTATATATAGAAGTTTTGTTTGCAATAATGGTAGTTGAAGGAGAGAGTTATTGTTGTCAAAAGCTTTGTCCATTCTACAGTTCCAGAGGTATTTATCTTTAAGAACATTTTCTGTGGGCAGTGGGCATATGACACCCTTAAATCTAGTGACACTAATGTGTGTGTGTGTGACTTTAATCTTTGTATGACACCCTTAAATCTAGTGACACTAATGTGTGTGTGTGTGACTTTAATCTTTGTAGTTGTTGTATGTAAGTGTGCTAAGATAAACCTCTGATCAGAGGATATATGTGTGATCTATGCTATAAATTATCCTAATGCTAATAAAACACAGGTTGTGTTACAGAATCTGTCTCACTATTACTCTATGGAACTACCTTATTATTATTTCTGACAATAGCTGTATCAATGGTGTTGTTGGGATTTACTACTGCAATAACACTAATATCTATCACTGCTCTACACTTCAAAAGAAAGATTAAGGTGATGAAATACTCTGTCCATGATGATGAAAAGGATCATAAATGAAATTTTCTTCAACAAAAGAGCTACTGATTATCCTGTTAGCTATTAACTACAAGATTGTTTTGTTGTTGTTGTTGTTGTTGTTGTTGTTGTTGGTGGTGGTGGTGGTGGTGGTGGTGTGTGTGTGTGTGTGTGTATTTGTCTTTTCATTTACCAAGTTTTGATGTTCATGTTTACTGTAGTATTGTTGCTAACTAAATAGTTATATACTTGAATAAGGGTTTCTCAGATGCATGTATACCACCAATCACACACCAGAGTCATATCCGTGACAGGTTTCAGTTGCACAGAAACCAACTCCATATATGCCTGTGATGACTATTATAGCTAACATCTTTGTTGGACACAAAAACTGAATATGTATAGTGTCGTTTCACATGATTCAAAGAGGTCAAAATGACTGTGTGAATGATATAGCTAGTGAGAAACAACTACAAAGTACCAGTACAGTTCCTGGTGATTTTAATGTTATTGGTGACACTACTGTTAGTATAAAAACCAAGTTTGTTTGGTTGAAGTACAGCCAGGGAAAAGTTGTTCTGTAGTGTGTTGTAAGATGTAGTGTCCTGAGAGTGTGATCAAAGAAGACATAGAGAACAATATGACTGAAGAACTTACACAAGCAAGCAGTTGTAATTTGATTTTAAAGTTATAACATTGACAGATAACATGAAAAGTAGAGTGGCAATTTTTTTTCTCCTTTAACTATACTTTAGATGCATTTAATTTCACTGTTGATTAGTAAAGGGTCATAATAACGATACTATAACAAGAAGAGGAAACCAGGACCTGTCAGTAAAGAATAATTACCATTGAATGAAGATCACAATATTCCATCATTATTATTATCTAGTTTAGGATATCTTACAACAGCATGCAACTTCATATAGCCATGAATTCATGTACACTTGGTTAAATACATAGTCACAGATAACCAAAGTAGAAATGAATAATGGTGTTGTAGAATTATGAAATGTAGCTTATAAAAAATAGAAAATATTGAAATATAAGCCTGGAAACAAAAATACCAATGGGTGTCCATGATAACTGTTGTACACTGTAATAAGTATCTAGTTTTAAGTCACTGCCAGGATTAATTTTGTTTTTAAGAGTCTCTACTATTCTTCTAAAACTAGTGTAGTCTATATAGTAGTTAACTAATATTCATTCATAATAACTTCTTCCTGCACAACCTTAATTCTCTTTCTCATGCTCGGAATGTGTGAAGGTTCTTCAATATCTTGAACAGTTTCACTACTCAGGACCCCCTCTTCATTTTCAAAAGTACTCATAGCTAGCTCCTTGCAAGCACTATAATCATTAGTGTCCAGGTGACCTCGGTCACTGCCATCAGAGTCAAGGGCAATTGCATTACAAACAACAGCACCTCTTGAGTCAGCAGTATAAAATTCTGAACATTCATCAGAATAAACTTCTGTTTGTTTCTAACTGGAATAATTAAAGGATAATAATTATAACTATAGCAGAATAGCTATACTCACTGGTATATTAATTCTGTAACCTAACCACTTCTGTAAGCTTCATAACACCATATTACAATAAGCAGAGAAAGATGTTTAACTACTATAATATAGCTAACGTAGCTAGCTACATGTATAGCAATCATGAAAAGAAGGGATACTGTACTCACAGTAGCTAAGGAAAATACACAGTTTAGGAGTGTGTGATAATAGCAAGAGCGCTCCGTTATAAAGGCCACCCACTGACATAATGATGCGCAACCCCAAGCGTTAATTAACCCCCCCCCCTCGAATGATAATATTATAATATCGGTCGATCATTGTAGTGACGTATAGAACTGCGATTGGTGGCTAGACCGACCAATCAGATTCAGCAAACTATAAGCTAGGATGAGCTAGGACTTTGTCGGTAGTGCGGTGCCATGACTACGTTTCTATTATAGTACTAAGAGCTGAACTTGTGAATTATTCATAAGTAGTACTATTTCTACTGACAAATTTGGGTAAGCAAAAAAGTCTTCTTTATAATAATTATAGATACTTGGACTTGTAGTTGTAATTCGCTTAGTTAACCGTGTCAACATTTAATTACAGGGTGCATCATGGATATCATGGTTATACAATCACTCTTAATATTTAATGGCAGCTATAGTTAGAGGGGGGTTGCTCATACAGGGACAGAGCCAAGGAATTGGTTAGCCAACCCCTTTCAAGTTGTATTGATTGAGGTAAACCCTGCACTACTAATCAAGCACCATGTGGTAAAATTATTCTCTGCTAACTACCCCAGACACCCTAATTGGGTGGAGGTGTCTGGTGGGTCAGCCCCTTCTAGAAGAATTGGAATGGTCCAGTGAAATGTTTGCACTAATCTTATTTTCTTCTCCAAAAATCTGGAGGAGATACTTTCTATGTATTACTTATTGGATTTATAGGACTTCATTTATTTATTGATTGTTGAGAGCTAAAAATTACAATAGATGAACAATGCATGATTCTTTTGTGTTAACAATCTTGCATATGTGATCTCTAGTTCATGTTTTGAGTGCTATAAATTCCACTAGTCTCTTTACCAGCCAGCCCAAGAATGTGAGCATAAAGTAAGATAGAAAGTTCTGTGAGATTAGCTGGAGACTATTGATAGTTTTGAGAATAAGACTGCCCTAACCTGGAAAGTCCAATGTTGAATAGTACCAATAAAAAATAGCTAAATAAGCTAGAATTATGGCAAAGGATGTATTCATTGTAATATCAAATCCATGACAGAAGTGTTTGACTCACTCTTAGTTGCTGGTGATCTTATGGAAGAATAGGATCATGTACATTTGTTTGTTAACTAGCTTATCAGAGTCATTCAGCATGTTGGTAACAGCTCTTGAGGCAAATTCTGATGTACCAACACTAAAGACAATGACTGAACATCTACTGCAAAAGGAACAAAAAATTAAAAGATGTGAGGCAAATTAATCATGGAAATAAAAACAACCTGCCAGAAAAACTTTAACTATGGCAAAGTAAGACATTTCAAGTGAAAATGTTGGGCCCTATGTAGTCACTGAAGAGAAAAAGTCTAAGCTTCATTACCAAAGTAAGGGAAAGATCAACAAAGCTGCAGAAGCTCCTTTTGGAGCTAAATTCTAAGGTTGAACACCTTTGGCTATGATGTATAAAGCTGTATATAGCTATTTTGCTCATGTGGCCAAAGATAAAAGAAAAAACATCAAGAAAATGTAACTATGGAGAAGAAACCAAGGGTTACCGACTCTATGACCCAAAGCCATAAAGTTAGCACTTTAGGCAAGATGTTTAACATGAAACTGAGCAGGAGCTAGCTGAGCAGCAACAGATGCAATATTAGTTAGAGCACTCTGAAGCCATTTTGGAGGATTGTGAAACTTAACACCTCTATGGCAGATCATGTGATCATATACATATGTGGGTGTGGTTTTTAATGGGCAGATGGGCATGGTCCCTTACCACTCTTCTATTCACCTCCATCATTACCCACTAGATCAGTCCCTGCCAATAAATTAACAAAGAACCATCCTTAATAATGTACTTTAGTCAGCTCTTTTAAAAATAAGCCTTGAAGCAATTATCGTCGTTGTTGCTGCAGCTATTGTTGTTATGGTATATGCTCTGATAAAACAACCCTATTATATAGAAATTCAGCTATCAGAGTCAATATAGCTAAGTGAATGAACCATGGAACACCAATTTAATCAGGCTAATAACTTCTATAACAATAAAGTGTCCCCATACATTGGAATATCTCTATGAGGACACCTCTGTACAAGAGCCACATGGATAGATCCCAAATAATAACATGTGCATCATTAACATTTACCCTAAAATGCCTCTAATCTGGACACTTTAATTTGTCCCAAAGTGTCCAAAATAGGGAGAACCCACTATAATAATTATTTCTATTAGCAGTTGACATTATTTCACTGCAAGGTAGCATTGTATAACTTCACTTAAGTGTTAAGTTCTAGTCTCTAGTATAATATGGCCAAAAGGATTCTCTTGTCACTGAGGACCTATTCTTGCTAGTTCTGTCAAAAAAAGATTTTTTTAAAAGTTTTCTAGGTGTCTTGTTAGTAACCAGAAGTGGGAGAAAAGTGAAATGGGAGTGGTTTATAACTCATGTATCAATGTCCATGGATAAAGATAATTTGGAGAAGTTTAGTAGACTTATCTTATGAGGAGAATTACAATGGAGACAATAGGGATACAAAATTAATTAGATATCTAATTAAGAGTTAGTTAATTAGCTATTAACAATGCTTAGCTATTTATTATTTTATCTGTTCTTAGGACAATGTATTTCATTATTCTGCTGTTCGCCATATTATCAGTAACTGTTGCTGTAGCTCCTGGTGATGAGGAAAAATTCTGTTTCGATCGTTATGGTACTCCTCCACATGGACCCACTTTAGGAATATTAATGGACTCCTACAACTATGTCAATCTGTTGCATGATGGCCAAATAGCGGACAGTATTTGGGTCTGGTCAGGAATTGTTTCATATCATGAAAATAAAACATGGTTATCTTTAAACAACAGGCCTGAACATTGTGTAAATATCACTAATCTAATTACTATAGTATCTGCAATAACATTCTGCATGTGTGACACACATGGCATGGCATGTGGTTAGCTTAGTAAATTCTCCCTATTCTGGCAGATTAAATGTCACATTGGTCCTGTATGGGTATGTTTGGTCATCAAAACCAAATGATTACCTATGCTATGGCCTTCCTATCTTTCTTTCTTGGACTATAATCATTATTTGGACTCTTCTGAAAGCAAATCTAGCAGTAATATTCAGTAAAACCAGATGGTTAATAGTGCGGTATTTTTTTCTTTTGTTTTTCATCTTCCCAGACCAATTTCTATGACTTAAAATTATAAATAGGCAGCACTAATGTACCATAGTATCATATGTTTATAGCTAACCAAAGTTTGGTTCATTACATTTTACTTCTACAAGCTACAACAATAATAATGTAACTTGAAAGAATAATAGCTAAAATGTGTACCATAGATGTGTCAGGACATAATGAATGGCTTGCTATTAATTATAGTCCTGGTGTATATACTCAAATTGATATTTTTACTAGCTATCAATGATTTATATAATTTCACCATAGCTAGCTATGCAATTTGTGTTTAGTGGGATGGATGAAATAATTTGGTGGAAAGCTGAGATACTCACTTGATGTCTTTTGAGTTTATATGTCACTAAAATTAGGATGGTTCAATAATAATAATTATGCTACATTTTTCTTCTCATTTAGTGGTATCAGTGGCACTTTTCTACTCCATGTCGACGGATTGTATTTTCTTGTATACCTTATTTTGTGACTGATGGTCTATATCCACATTATTTATTTGTGAATAGAACAAATTGGCTCATCACTCAGTACATCAAAAGAAAAGTTAATAACCTTACTGTTGTTGATGTCAAATTGCAGATAGAATTAAGATCTAAGTGTATAAAGGAACTAGGCTGTAATAAAGAATCAGTCAAGGTAGGGATTAAAATACTCGAGTCAGAAAATCCGGATAAAATGGTGGCAAGTGATTTTGTTAGATATAGAGATGTAGCAAAGATAACAGTAAAAGCAAAAGTGGAATATAATACAACTGTGGATATTAAATTAAGATCTCCATATAGTGGATTCTTCGTTGCTTTACTTGATGAAGATGGATGTGTGGAAATTAGTCGTGTCATTTTGTACTACAAATATTGTCCTAAAGCAACTGCTTTTTTTGTTATTTGGCCAAATACACTTGCTCCAAACATGTCGTCAACAGCCCGTGTGGTAGCAAAATGTGTACCTGGAGCTCAGCCAGTTGGTGATATTTCTCCTTGGGGGATATGTACTAGTGAAGGGATATGGAGTCATGGTGGTTCAGGATGCGTATGTAGTGATGGGTTTAAAGCAGAAGGACACACGTGCACAGCAAGTTAGAGTTTACATATTGGGTAGAGTCACACCTTTCATAAAAAAAACTGAAGTTCTCGCTCTCAATCCATGTTAGCAATAATCTATAGTTACAATTAGCTACTTTAATGTACTATAACAACTTCGTGCAACCACCCCCCCCCCCCCCCCCCCCAGATCAAGAAGGTCTGACTCTACTAAAGTAAAAGTGCATAGTAACAGTATGTAATATAATGTTTATGTAGCTAATAATTATAATATAATAGTATACCTAACTAACCTTATTTTTACAGGATGTCCAAAAGATTCATATTATTCAGTTCTACAAAGTAAATGTCTGGAATGTCCTGACAATACTATAGGTGCTGAGGCCGGAGCACATTTTTGTCCATGTGCAAATAACTACTTCAGAAGACCTGGAGAGGAGGACCTTGAATGCACAAGTGAGAACCTTGTAATTTTTTAAAAAAGGTATCCATAATTGAACACACAAAGAAAATAAATGTTTGCTATAGCATGTATATGTACATGATCACAGGGTGTAAAAAAATGTACCACGAACATGTAACTGACAATGCATCTGTAGTGTGCAACTTTCAGAAATTCATTGATCAATGTTTTGATTATCAGCTGCCAAACCACAATCATTATACAATGGTCCCTGGATTATAGGACCCCTGTATTCAAAGACCACCTGCCACTTTCTAATATGCATTTTAACCTGTGTTGAAAGACCACCTATCATTCCCAAAGAAAGACTATCCATTTTGGTCAAAAAGTAATACAACATCACCTGTCTTCAAAGACCACCTCCACAGTCATAATATGGACTATTTGATGAAAAGTTTTCACATAAGTGCATGTATTTTTTTTGTTACTAGCTATGTACATTAGCACATGCTGAGACAAATTCCATGACCTTTACTTCTGTTTATACTATAAATATAGCTGTCATTATCATGGCAATGGTATGTAGCTATGTCTGTTTCATGTCTTTAATTAAGGCCACAGACATAACTTCACAAATTTTTTTTGTCCAAAAAACTTTTGTATGGTTGATTCTTAAAACATGGACAATACTATTGGTGTCTATAATTATAGTACCATTGTAGCTCTTGATATCTAAACATTGTATATGGAAAGTCAGCTCATACAGCTTCAAAACTTGGCCTCGAAGTGAAAGCAAATTAGCAATAAGAAATGTTGTTTTAAAATGGTCTCAGTCATTAACTATAACTTCATAAAAGGAGAGTTTAAAGGAATGACTAGGCAGAGTAAGAACTAAAATTTTGCTTCCTGTAGGACCACCTTCAAAACCACTAGATCTGAGAGCACTTAAAGTTGGACAAAGTAGTATTACAGTGATTTGGGACATACCTAGGGATACTGGTGGAAGGAGTGATGTCAAGTATATCGTAATGTATAAAGAAAAAAATAGCCTGCTGATATTAGATGGAGGGACTGTTTCTGATCCCGTTTCAGTAATAGCAGGTAGCCATGTACTTAACACAATTCATTAATTAAGTTACCAAGTAGTAACTATTATGAACAAGGTATATATAGCTATAAAAGTAGCTACCTTAAATCTTAAATGTTAGTTATTATGAATAGGATTTAGTTCTAAAACTTCTGTTGATAGCGAGTTAGTCATCAGGCCATCTTATGATCATGCTGGTACATAGCTGCAGAGATGTAAAATATTTTCAATAGGTATTTTCATAAGTCATTTCATTCGTGCTCATTTTAGAGCATTGCTATGTAGTGTTTAAACTTATTAATAAGTTCAAATATCAGTTATAACAAACATTTTTATGTGTAATTAATTCAAGTTCTGTCTAACTTTAGGTCTGAGAGGTAGTACTGACTATGTGATCAATATAACTGCAGTGAATGGCGTGTCACCATTTGTAAATAAGTCAATGTCATCTTCAACTTTAGTAGGTAATAAAATCAGTGAGGATTACAAATACTATCTTTCAAATGACATGTAAGGTTGATGGCCAGGCAATAAGGCACCATGGCTAAATATGTGCAGTAGACTGCATTAGTATAATAGTGTCATGGAAAGGTCTCAACCAGAGAGGAATTTCGCCATGAAAGAAACCAATCTTTTCATCATTGCTAGTCTGCCATTGTTTGAAGGTGTTAAGTTGGAAGGTCCTCTTGTACTGTGCACAGAAGATCCCTTGACAATCATCTAGCTAGCTAAAGTCCATTTGTGTTCACTTAGCTAAGCCCCAGAAACTGGGTTGGGCAGAAAAATGACATAGTATTGTATGTTTCCATTAGTTCAACACACATAGCTAAGGCTATATCACCCAAGAGTGCCATTATTTTTTATGAGCCACTGCATTCTGTGTGGTCAATGCATACAACTAACTTTGCAGTGGGAGTGTGTATAGGGCCTTACAAGTACATGTTTTTATTACAGAATGGCCAGGCCTTTAATCAGAGACTTTTAGATTTTGTACTTTTGGAAAACAGTAGTTGTTAATAATCTTTGCTAAGACTCAATTGCACAAATGGATTTTAGCTAAACAACCATGGTCACATGCTATAATAATATTATATATCATACCTACCAACCCATCAATTTTGATTTGCTTGATTAAACTCATATTTTTGCTTGAATTGAAGCAGTTTTGCTTGATCAAAAAAAAAAACAAAAAAAAAAACATAGCTAGTGGACAAGGAGAATATTAAAGAAAAAAACGTCTGTAGCTAGTATCATAAAGGCTGCTGCTAATTAAATAAAAATGAATCATAATAGGTACCATAGTCACAACCAAAATTCAGCTACTATTATTGCCTATTAATAATAAATATTTGAGCTATTGAGCTACTTGGAGATGAAAGAAGACAGATCTGAGAAGAAAGTAAGGCCGGGAAATGCACAGTTGTACCGGGATACCGGGAAAGCAGTGGTTTTTGCGGGATATTCCCGGTGTGGCCGGGATAGTTGGTAGGTATGATATATGTGCACAGTACTAGTAGTAAAGAGAAGTCATAACTTTATGTTGGGGAAAAGGTCTGACAAGCAAAGACCTGGTAGGAGTCCCAACTAGTTAGAGAAGAAAGAGAAACAGATTTTGATCTGAACAAAATTCTCATGTGTTCTGACTGAGCATGTGCTTGTCAAAATGGCAGGGGCACGCTCCTCTACAAGCCTTCCTGCTTCATCTTGAGTATGCTCACCATCAGGTTGAAGTCTCTGCAAGTCTGCTGGTACTCTGTCACCGTCTTCACTGCCCCTGATCTTGTTGAGGCTAGGAGAGCACTGTGATCAGCAAACTGACACTTTGTGATTCTTCTTTCACAGGAATTTCTGGTGTATCTCTGGAAGAGCTTCCCATCCATCTTGTACTTGACAGTGATTCCAACCCCATCCTCTCCCTCTACTCTCTCTATCCACCTCTCCACTGCCAGCACATGTACAAGTTGAAAGGACATGAACCATGCAGCAACCTTGTCTGAGCCCATTCTCCACTGTGATCTTCTCCTCCCAGTCAGATAGCAAGCAGCCTTCATGCCCTCATGGAAAGAACTGATCAGTGTAACGATTGACTTTCGTACTCTAAGCTTGGCCAGTGCTATCCACATTACTTTTTTGGCAGAAGGTGAAGAAAGCTTTGGACCTGTGCTCCCACGATTTCTCCACCAGTTGCCACACAGTGAAGATTTATGTCAGTGCAACTCCTCACCTTGGTCACCATTTTTCCAACATAGAGATTACACACCAGTTATCACAGCTGGTGAGGCCACCCTTCTTGAAAATTGGCACTAGGATTGCATCCCGCCAGTCACATGGGACACTGCTTTCCTTCCACACACCCTCAACTAGCTCTACCAGTCTACATCTGAAGGCATCCTCACACCAGGGAGCTTTCACCATCTCTGAGAGAATGCCCGAGGCACCCCCAGCCTTCCTATTTTGAAGCTTCCCAATTGCACTCCATACCTCATATTCAGTTGGTGGATCAGCTAGCTCAACCCTCATAGGCCTCTGTCTCATTCAGCACAATTCTTCCAGGTTAAACTGACTGTAGATGTTGAGTACCTGAGTGAAGTGCCTCTTCCAAGTACCTCCTTCACCTCTCTCCTTCTGAGCCTTCGTACAATGAACACTCCACTTTGTCTCAGTATCACTGCTCTCATCCCAGTGTTCCCTTATCCTCTCCCCTATACACCTCAGCTATCTCCCTCTAGCTAACTCTCTACACTGATTATCCTCACTACTACCCTGCAACTTTGACACCAAGGTGCATTCTGCCCCTCGCATCACTGACACATCCAGACACATCTTCTATGAGCTTGTCTAATGATCCCATTATCTATGCAGTGCCACTTCTTTCACTTAGGGTGCTGCCAAGTCTGCTTGCATACATCTCTGTTCTTGAACCAGGTGTTGCAGATGCTATGCTCCAATGTTTGTAGCTCTCTGTGAATGAAGCAACCATGAAGGCCTCCACTACTCCCACTTCCTGTCACCAGCGTTGAAGTGATCAGCCTTGAACTCCATGCTTTCCATTGACTCCCCCCAGTACTCCAGGCACTCATAGCCTCACTAGACAACACTATAGTCACACACTTTTCCCTCCCTGCCTAATTCGGAATTTCAATTCTCTTCCAGCAGTCAACACCACACTGTCTCCCCACTCTATACACCTCACACCCAAACCACTTTGTCTCCTGCAAATGCAACCACTACCACATGGTACCTCTTCCAACTTGATCTACCTTCCTCTCATCAGCCACATTAACATCACCTAACCACCTCTTGTAGTCTCAATAGTTCCATCAACATCCACCAACGTCCTCACATTCCAGAGGCCATATGCCACACTGAAAACTTATACCCTGAGTTTGCTCTATGTGCACTGTATGATGGCCTGCACTGAGAGGTGTGCAGAGCCTCTGTAGGGGAACAGCCTTGGCAAGAGCTGAGTGATGTCATCAAGCGTCAATATCAAGTTAAATTCAAGACTGCAGTCGAAGCTTTAGCCAGATATCACTAAAAAAAATGATAACTAACCCATGGGGAGGTGCTGACTATATGTATATAGTTCCAACAAGAACTTGACCCCTCTCCCCCTCACACACACACCATATGCTAACTAAGCAATTAAAATCCAGCCATTTCTGACCAAGTCTAGGTTTTACTATAAACAGTAGCTATTATAACAAATATTAACTATGAACATTTGGGTCTTCTTGTTTGCAATAACTTGCAACTTACTGGCTGATATGAATGACTTACAAAGATCTATGTCCAATCAATGACTTGGCATGTTGATAATATATTATTATGTGATTTGCAGTTTGGCATGTAGTGCTACATGTATGTACATTACCTGGGGTTTGCTCAAATGTCCATATAAGTAGGTCACTCTATATAAAGTTACTTAGCTAGCTAGCTATGATTTACTTATTGTTTTTGTTAGTTACTACTGGTAATGAGCTGAAAATATTTGAAGATACACGATTCATTTTAGCAGCAATTATTGCAGTTCTTATAGTGATATGTGCTGCTTCAATTGGACCATGTATTTTGCTTCGTAGAGCCTACGAAGGAGGAAACTGGGGAAACTTTGGAAACTTTGGCTTTAGAATACCAGTACCAGACTATTTTAGTAGATATTATTGATTATGGAAGATACATTATCATTAGCTAGCTATAATGTGTAATGTTATATTTTAATAATACTGGAGATTATTAAATTTTATTAACTGATTGTCTGATGAAGTGTTGACAAAGCTGTGAATAATCTGTATGTGCATAGCTATTGTAAATGTCTCCTTTAGTAGAAGAAATCTTCAGTGACAGTTTAGATGTGTGACTGTTGAAAGCTAGCTAGCTAGTACTATAATAATGGGTCCATGGAGGAAAAAAATTGACACCTGAAACTCAAACTGGTTGGGGTAAGCTAACTGAATCATGAAGCTGGTTTAAATTAGCTATGTGTGTAGACTTTTATACTGGATACACAATAAAGTCGATAAAAAATTTTTGGTACCAATAAAGACATCCCTAAATATTTTTTTTTGCTCCTATTCCTCTCCCTGAAAATTAATGAAACAGCTTTACATGCAGGGACACATTTCAAACTTGGTACAAAGTCTAAAGTAGCTACTGAGAGCTTGAAGTAAATTCGCTAGTAGCTAATCCAAGCTAGATTACTATTAAACTGACTAAAGAGTGTGTGATACACTGTAAGAAAATCATATATGATTACATGTCGTTGAGATCAATGATAAAATAAAAATCTGTACAACTAAGACTAATAATTATTAGCTATACCTAATTAGCAATGTGGCTATATACCTTAGAGTGAGGGCATGGACAAGGGACCAAAAGACAGATTCTAAACATAAAAAACTAGCATTCGGGGAGTCGAGGTGCAGTTTCCCATTATCTCATTAGTTACCTATGACATTATGTGGGTACAACAGGATCTGAAAACTTGGCTAATTTTTTTTTAATATTGATAGCCATAATTATAGCTACAGCATCTCAGGTGCCTTTTATTATTAATTTTTGTATTAGCTATTTTAGGTAGATAGCTATTTACTCTTTACCATTCTGGGTCCAGCAGATAAGGGTCACTCTCCATTGCATTTCCCAGCCAAGATAGAGCTTTTTAATAGCTATTGACGTGTTTTTAGGTGAGTGTAGTATGTTGAATTACTCCAGGATGTTTGTCAGACTTTAGAACTTGAAAACTTGGTAGACAAATTGGTATTTTCTATTACCTAGTATGACGTTGCTCTAAATGAATGTGAATAGAAAACTCTTGAAGTTTTCAAGACACAATATTGAGTGAGATCGTCACGTTTACAACACTATGCCTAATAATAATAGCTTAGTTTTTCTATTACTGATCTTTCTTAGCAGAACCAGTGAATGTGGCAACACTCTCTATGTAGATATGACCATTCCCTACCCGTAACAGAATAATTTCTCACATTTCATTTTCACCTGCTAGCTAAATACACTTTAGGAGACGAACTGAAGCCATTCCTCGTCCTCCTGATTGGAGTGGCCCATGTTGGCAAGGATACAGCCTGACTAGACTGCAGACGTTTTACGTGTTTTACGTGTCACACTGCCACATTCCTGCATATGCGCTGCATAATAGATACCTAATCAGAGTGACCCTTTACCAGCTATTGAAATGGCAGCAGATAAGGGTCACTCACCATTCCCTAGCCCAGAAAGAGCTTTTTATGGTTTTGCTTGCTATGTGAGTTCATATGTGCTTTTAGGTGAGTGCAGTACATAGCTAGCTACATGCTGTAATTATAAGCCTTGTGTTGTTAACCAGTGCACTTGAGTTTAAGCCTAGGAGAGCTGACAATACAAGACTCACTATCTAGCTAAACTAAACGGCTAGTATTAATATAGCCTTATGAACCTGACTAGACCCTTTCCACAAGAAAGTGTCTGGTTGGTTTTGTGTGACTACTAACATTTTTTGCTATATGGAAATGAACATTCAGTTCCTGGCTAGTGTTATCATTTCTCTTAAGCTCAGGGTATTATTATTACAGAGAGAGATGGGGTAGGGGTAGCAGAGATACTAGAAAAACAACTGCTTCTATATGATTTCTCAAGCCATGTTTGTCAGGTGGCAGGGGAGGCTCACTGCCCTTCTGGTTGGGGGGGGGGGCAACTTTCCAAGGCACACTACTTCATGCTAAAGTATTATATAATAATATTATAGAGATAAGTTACAAAATAGTGAATGTACCAAAATACTTCTTCCTATCTTCTTTTAGTGTAATAATATAGCTAAAATCTTTAGCTATTTCATACAAGTCCAAATTATCTGTAAATTCCTTATGGATGACAAGGAGAATGCAGTTGTTTAGATGGTTTTCAGTCATCGTTGATCATAAGTATGTTAATACTCGTCTCAAAGTAGAAAATGATTGCTCTGCCAAATTCAGCTGTTTTCTCTTCATTGTAGCTAACTACAGTAGTACACCACTAAGAAATAGCACATGGCTACATTAAACAGTCACATGCTCATGTTCATTATCAACTGCTGTCAAGTAGCAGTGTTACATACCATACTGTATTTGGGTAAATTAGCACTGCAGGTATAGCCTTGTCTGCAAGTATAGCACCCAGATGTAATGAGTCCCTATATAGTTAACTGTACATAATCCCCATAGACAGGTTCAACTGCCATGGCTTATTGGAGGGGCAATGACCCCCCAATACTTTTGTTGGGGGGGGGGGGGCAGTTGCCCCCCCTGTTGAGCCTCCCCTGAGTGGTAGGGATTTCTTTTTTAATATAAATGAAGACAAGACAAATTTAGGTGGGCGGTTGGGCACCTGCAACTACACCTTTTCCCCCACTAAGCTGTGAATGCAACTGTCTTCCATAGGCCAACAACCACAGTCCAGTATCTACTTTTACTTGCTGATGTTGGAAATGTAACTATAACATCTTCTCTGGCACAATAAGTCTATATCCACTAAGATTGTGTTTGTTAGATAGACTGACACACACAATGAGTCTCTCTATCCACTAAGATGGTGATGTTGGATAGGCGGAAATTTTATTTTGAGCCCAGAAATAAATAGAAGAGTATAGCTATACTACCTTCTATGTGGGAAAAGCATAAAATACTACGGGGATCATTGCTGGGATGCTGCATGTAGCTACATTAATAAGATGGCAATGTACCTATTATGAACTAATGTGTAATTTTACAATACAGTCCAAAAATTATTTCTTCCACTAATTGCAGCATTATACTTAGTGTGGGCATTTCTACCTGATGAGTATCTTCACTTCATAGGTTTTTCATATTTTCCACAAAAGTGAGTCAACACTGGTAGCTGTACCTACTATATAAGTATTCAATGTCAACCTGGCATTCATGATAAAAGAAGGGAGATTTCAATACATGAGGGGAGGCATTCACTCTTTATTTTACATAATGATAGATTAGATATGTATGTTACTAGCTATATGAATAGATTTGGCTGCCATAAGAAGATTCTTAGTCTTAGTAATTACATATGCCATGTATTGCACTTTAAAATTGACTACAAGCACATAGCTGTGCTACTAACTTCTGAATCAACACAGGGACATGTAGCTAATTCCGACTAGGACAGGGGGACTTTTGTGTACATGTACGTAGAACATGATAGTCACCTTGTGCTATTGTGACTGTATCACCACTAGCTACACACCTTGAAAATTATTTTGTTTCACAGATTTACTCTCTCTTATAATTATAATATAAATTTTGAGTCTAGCCAGACTTCCTCTGTGTTCCAGAAGATATTCCAATTCATGTAGCCAACCTTTTAACTCTTGAGTATAGTATGAATATTAAGGTGGTGGTATACAGGTTGAGCTGATAATTTATTGTTTTATAAAAAATCATTATAAATCAACTAAACATATTTGCATCACATCAAAGATACCAAAATGTAGTATTTTTCCTACTCTATCTCCTGAACTAAATGAAGATGGGAGCGGAATAACTCCTGAAAAGTTACACCAGGAGAGGTAGAGAGACTTTGGAGATAGTTGGAAACCAAATTTAAGAAGTTCAGCAGCAGCTTAAGTGATGGTTGATAGCCATTTAGCACTTCAACCAGGAGCTATTTGTGGCACGGATGGATATTAGCATAGCTAGCTAAAATTAATCTAGTTACCTGTTCAGGACAAATAGTTGAAGACAAATTGATTTATTAAAAATTCAAATTTTTCACCAGCTAATTTTCCATCTGTCCCGCAATTGATGACACAGGAAGTAGCCTTATAAATAAAATCAGGTCTGTTCAATATTACTTTCTCCAGATATTTGGATTCCAAAGAGAAATCCAGTTTTTATTTTGTGGTCATGTAGCTAATTACTACTTACTATGTATCGAGTGAATTTGAATTTATGAATATCATTAAAAAAACTGCTTGGTCAATTTATATCCAATTTTACCACAAGTGTTATTATTACAAAACCACATGCAGTATGAATATCATTAAAAATACAAAAGAATAGTAGCGCGGGTATACCGCCACCTTAATATTTTTTTTGAAATATAATTTACCATGAAGACATTGGAAGGAGTTGCAATTTCATTACTGTAGGTATTGGGCTGTGGCAGTGCCATGCTATTTATGTATTGGATTCATCACAATAATTATCCTCTACTTTGGAGCAAACCTCATGATGGTCCCTAACATCAATGACATCAGAAATATAACAGGTTTGTTCCACTTGTTTTTGTATTAGAGCAGCTAATAATAAACTTAATATAGCTCACTAGTGTAAACTAATTGTAATGAATGGCCTTACTATAGATACAGTACAATAACAAAATTAAGTACAGATTGACAATGATGTAATCTGAATGTTGTTACTAGGCCTTGACAAAATTTGCTCAGCAAAATTTGAGCAAAATGGGCAGCCAGATGAAAGAAGCAATTCTTCAAGCAAAATGGGCTGTCAATTTGCTCAAAAAAGCAAAATGGGGAAAGAATGAGTTCACTTCCTGCTAAATTACTAGAGAGTTCTAAGGCAATTGGCTTCAGACTGGTTCTCTTAGTACAGCCATCTTTGACTGGGCAGAAAGAGTTTTCTCAATCTTATAACAATTCACAGCTCAGCAGCAATCATCTTTGGAGGGCTACTTAGAACTCTCTGTTATAATAATTAAAAGGAATAGCAAAAATAATGGGTGGAAGATTGGGTGGAAGATTGAGCAAAATGGGTGAACCAGAGAAGCAAAATAGGTAAACTTATTTGAGCATAAAAACAAAGCAAAATAGGTTTTAAAAAAGCAAATTCTGTCAGGGCCTAGTTGTTACATGCTTACTATAAGTCTAAATGTCATTATGAGAACATAGCTATAAATAGTTAGTACAGTGTGTATCCTACCCTCACTTATCAGCTCCTTGGATTATCCGGCCTATCTCAGCTAGCTAGCTAGCTATATCTACTTTATACAATGAATACTAAAGTCTATTTGAGTAAACCTGCCACCACAAATATTTGCAATAACTTGCTTAATTTTCATCCGATTTCAAAATTCCAAACACCAACAGTTAACTAATTAGCTATCGTAGAATATTTCTGATATCTTTCATAAGGTTCTATGCCTTACCTGTCAAAAGTTAGCTGTATCAGTGGCGGATCCAGGGGGGGGGGGGCTTTGGGGGCTGAAGCCCCTCCCCCTCCAAGTTAGTTAATGATATTCATAAATAACATTTGTACATTCCTTAGTGTTTATGTATAATAATAACTGTATTGATGATACTGTGAGAGCTAGACATGCAAGTCATAAAAATGATGTAACATACTTTTAGCAATTAACATGTTTATTGATTGACACTGTACCATGAATGTTTAGCAGGGGTGTAGGCAAGGGGGGTTGGGGGGCTTAAGTCCCCTCAGATTTTAAAATAATTATAATATCAGGCTCTGGCTTAATTCATTTAACTGCATAATTATTATGATGTGCATTATAGTGGTTTGGTAAACAGTATTTAATCATGACAGTAGTGGTTAACAGGTAAGCATGGTAACATTGTAACAGCTGCTTAGAATTGGCTCATAGCCTAATTGCTAGTAGCTGGTACCATGTCTGTGAATCTTTAAGTTAGTGGTTTAGCATATCCTTTAAAGTCAGATGAATCATTCAATGAATTTAAGGCCAGCTAGCTATCAGCCTGAATTAGTCAGCAGTCAGCCTGAGGTTTTTCGATCAAAAATATAGTTTTACAAGTGATGTTGAAGGTGATTCAGTATAGAATCCACTATCTTCAAATGAAATATATAGAGCCTAGCCTATCCTTCTGTACATAGCTATTAAAACAGTAATTACGTATTTGAATATTACTCTAATTTGCTCTCTTACACCTCTTGGATTTTAAAGAAAATTTTTGCTTCTGCACTTCGTGCAGGAGGGGGCATATCCCCCTCCCGCACCCTCCCCCTTGAGCCAAATTGCAGCTTTTTGTCTTTATCTTATTAGTCCCCCTAGTCCTAAAAAGTTGTATATATCCCAGCTTAGTGCCAAGCTTCATTCATGAGACTTGTCTTCCTTACTTAGCTAGCATGCTGCTGCAATTGTAGCATATCTAGCCATACCATATAAACCTTTAACTGGTTTTTTTTTTAATGTGCAATAATTATTATTCTCTTTATAATCACAATATCATCAGATTGTAGTTTAGCATCCTGGCTGGGGGGGGAGGCAGGTCCTTCCATATTCATATGTAGGTAGCCCCCCCCCCCTTCTAAAATTCTGGATCCGCCCTTGTGTATGTCCCATAAGCAAAGTACAGAGCATTCCATTAACCACGAGGAATGTGGTGTGCGTTATTTAGTTCAATTCCAGCAGTTTAGTTATACTGGTGTAGCAGTTCAGTTAATACGTGGTTTGGCTCCACATACCATATCCACAAGTAAATCAACTAATGATGCAATCACACTCTACCACTACTACTTCTTCGTGGGCAAGTGAACGTGTATAGACTTTAGTATTGGGGTGATACAACAGGTTATGAATATCATTAACCACTAACTACCTGTTGTGGACACCTCCCCTCGCCTTCTGTTAATGAAAAGCTGCTAACACTGGTTTAAGGACTTGCTAGAGATAAAGCATAGTCATTTTTTCTTCCTAAATAATTTTTGTCACATGTATACATTACAAAAATAATTGTTTCACATATACGGACATTTCACATATACGGACTAGTGCTGGTCCCAAGGAGTCCGTATAAGTGAGGGTCAACTGTAGCTATAAGTTTCCACAGCTTATCTGCAACAGAAACAAGGTTGTTAAGAACTTTCTAACATTATAGCTATCTCATTAATTCATTCCCCACACAATGTTACTAAAGATTACACACATAAACTATATGAACATACACTGCTTGTAGTTAGTAATCATGCATGGAATCCTGTCTTGTAGCGTACAGGATCTCATTATGCAGAGTACTATATTATTAGAGGATGAAGAAAGGCTGTGTGTCCTATCCTTTATAGAAAACACAGGTAATATTTGTGATAGGGGTAAAAATAGTTACGTATATGTGAATATTTTTCCTTATGCTGGGATTTTACTGTGTCCTTATGATTACAGATTCATATGCTCTTCCACCTCCATGTCATCCTCACGAGAGCAGTCTTCCACCAGTCTATGATATACCCATAGCTGATGTCAATAAGATGATGTTTGGAAGAAACCAAAATCTGGAAGACTCTTCCACAAAGAGAGAACATGTATTAACTTAGCTACTGTATGAAGAAATCATCTAGTTTAAGTGACACACCCCTACTATACAAAACTCCAGCAGCAGCAGCAGCAACAACAACAACAACAACAACAACAACATTCTGTCCTGTAATAGTAGTTAGCTGGTAGTGTGTATATCAATGATAAATAATTTAGACAAGCCAAATAAACACTGATCATAATAATGATTATGGGAGGGATTACTTAGCTCTTTAATAGCTCTTTAATAGCTGTAATATACTTCATAACATAATAATCATTCTGGCCACTACTCTAGTTTGGTAGGTGTAGACTTTCTCCAGCTCCACTATCTGAAATCTCTCAAAGCTTTGTAAGGTGGATGTTATGCTGCAGACTTTATCTATCCCTATGCACTACTAACAAGTGTAATAGTCATTATAGTAGTAACTCCAAAGAATAACAGTCAGTTATCAGCAATTTTCTGGCCAAATTATTGGATTTAACAACCAGAAGACCACCTTAATGATCACACTTTTCTTGTAAAACTGTTTCTAGGATTATGAATGACTTGTGGGAGGGGTTGTATAAATAAGGCAATACAGACCCGAGTAAACTTAATAGTCAAGCATGTCCCAATACTTACAATCTTTGGTAGCTCTACAATAATTAAAATTATCATATCTACAGTATACGCTGTTAATTAGTAAACCTCCAGACCTATGAAGGTGTTGCATTGTGTTGTCACAATTTTGTGCTTGCGCGGGGGTGGTATGCGCGTGCGTACAAAGCACGTGGCTAATACGGTATACACGTGGCATTCATTATACGGCAGTGTAGCTCAGGCAGGCGGTGAGTAAGATGGGTACAAAAAAGAAGGTTAGTGAGTAGCGAGTAGTGAGTAGCGAGGTTAGTAAGATAGGTACAAAGTGATAGTAACGAAACTAGCTGGTAAAAACTTTCCTTGTCGTAGCTAAAGAGTAATTTAATTCTCTACATTAAATTTTATTTTCTAGAGTGTGAAAGTGGCAAAAGTAACAGATTCTCCCGTTAGTGATTTAAAGAAGAAGAAATTGAAGGCAGGAAAGTATTCAAATGTCCCTCCTCCAAAGGTGGAAGTAGACCTTGACTCCAAGAAGAAAAGTAAGAGTTCTATGTTTGCCAAGTTTAGTATTGAGTGGAAGCACCAGGGTTTCTATCTTGTGCATTGAAGTAACCGTTTGTAAATGTATTCATGAAATATTTAGCTAATGTCACGGAAAAGAGATAGCCAGCTCCATAGAGAGAGCAAGAAGGAATTTTGAACCATCAAAGCAAACTGTTAATGATAGATTCATTTAAGGCCAGTGTTAATGACATTCCTGTTTCTGGTCAACCACCTGCATTGGAAATTGACACCCTTAAAAGTTATCATTATTCTCATTATTGTATTTTTTAGAGTAAAAATTGACCTTTGACTCTACAAGTGACTGCATGCAGTTGCAAATTAGTGCTGATAGTTTTGTGTTGAGCTTTGTTTTATCTGCTAGCTGCTACTTCAGAACCTAGATAGTTTTCTAGATCAAGGTGACTTTGCTAAACTACACAGAATATTCCAGTTCATCAAAGAAAATGGTACTACTATGGCAGAGTATCCGTTCATCAGAATAATGACATAATGAATAATAATCACTGCCCGCCCGCTAGGTTGTGAGGGGAAATCCTGACCAGAAACAAGAATGTCATTAACACTGGCCCAATGTGGGGGAAAATGGAGTGTGCACTAAGGCACATGTCTGTCTCCCTTAAGAAGTGACACCACTCCTGGGAGAAGTTCTTTGAGCCTAACTCTGATCCTGTGTGTGTGTTTACTACATTATACTTCCTTGGCTACATGTGTGTTGATTCCATGGAATCAATTCTCATGGAATCAATTCTCATTCTTTTTTTTTTTTTTTTTAGACTAATAAATGTACAGTGTACTAGAGTAATCATGGTTGTCACTTCTATCCTACTCTTGGGCTAGGAAAGGTCCCATAATTATAGATGTTGGAGTGGTATTGTTCAGCTGGTTACAGTTTAATTTGTTGGGTAGCCTATGTTGTGTTATAGAAGGAACTCTGACATATAGCATAAACCCCCCTCCCCCACAGAGTCAACCAAAGTGGTTAAATCCAAGAAGACCACACCCATAAAGGTTAAGTCTAGCTCCTCTGATGATGACAGTAGTGGTGATGATGATGAAGTTCCTGTGAATAAACAGATAAAACCATCTAAGAAATCAACAAAGTTGGTGAAATCTCAAAACTCTAAGAAAGCTGCCAAAAATGTCAAGCCCAGTTCATCAGAGGAGGACAGCAGTGACAGTGAAGAGGACAGCAAGGTAACGGTCACGGTAGATACCCTATACATCCCTCCACTCCTGAATAAATAGCTTGTTTTAGTATTAGTATTAGTATTATTATTGTAAAGTCTATACCACTACTTCCCAGATAGGTTAAAGGTATGGAGAGGTTGTTATTTACTGAGCATGCCCAATACAATCTTACAAATCATTTACATCATAAGGTTAAGTGCATTATTATAGGGTGTAACGTTGATGAGGGGGTACTCATCAGCCTATTGATTATACAGGAGGAGGTGGTGGTGAAGGCTAATAAGGGGCAAAAGAATGAAGAAGAATCAGCAGAAGAACCCTCTTCAGAGGATGAGGTTGAGAAGAAACCATCGAAAATAACCAGTAAAGTCATAACTGCATATTATTAAACATGGTTTAGTTCAGGAAAGATGTAGTTTGCATTGGACACAGTTTACAAGGTTTCTTGCTAGCAATTGCACATCTTTATACACAGTGTACAGGATATGTATCTGTGTGGACGGGGAGTAATCTTTAACCACAGAGCTTTATTATTATTATTAATGTCTGGATATTATGAAAACCCAAACTAATAGATACTTTATATCCATTATTAGGGGGTGATACTTGTATGTACTGATCTAGATTGCAGGAAACTAGTATTTTAGCACCATAGTTGTATGTACTAATCTAGATTGTATTTTAGCACCTTTGGCTTGCCTAGAAACCCTAACACTGTAATTGTACAAAGGTAGCACATTTAACTAGTAGTAAGTAGAGGAGTAAGGCCTAGGAACTTGAAGAGAACCTCCACTATTTCTCCTTAAAGGTCTTTCCTGAGTTGTTGCTTGCTAGTCTTTCTCTTAACCAGAAAGCAGGAAAGGTAGATAACTTGACAGCTAGTACACGAATAGTCTTCTCTGAGGTTCTGAAGGCTAAACTAACAGATAGCAGTTAATAAGATGGTGGAGTCTCTAAGAGACAGCTAGCAGCAACCTTGACTTCCTCAGTGACCAATTCAATGTACTGTAAAGCCTGAAATTTTTAAATTTTAGCGAAATCAATTAAAACGCTAAATTTAATGGCCACCAAATTTATTAATTGCAAAGGTCAAAGTTCACTTATCATGTGCAGCTGCTATGCCAGCATACCATGAATACCCAAAATGATAAATATTCTGGCCGATAAAATTTCAGGCTTTACAGTACTTCATGGAGGTGTTATGGCCTGTGGTATACTGTAGAAGTCATACTTCCTATGCTGGTTCCCTCCATTAACACTGTTAAATTGCTGTTTTCTATTACAGTATATATCCCCCCCCCCCCTCCCTAGGTTCTACTAAGGTGGTTGCCAGCCAACAGCCTTCTAAGTCCAAAAAAGCCACTCCTAAAAAGGTTGATGCTAGCTCTTCAGAAGATAGTAGCGATGATGAAGAAGAAGAAGTTAAGCAGGTGAAGAAACCAATAAAATCTCAGGAGGCTGCACCCAAAAATGTTAAGTCTAGCTCATCAGAGGACAGCAGCGATGAAGAAGTTCCAGTGAACAAACAGACTAAGCCGTCAAAGAAACCAGCAGAAAATGCGGCAAAGAAATCAACAAAGTTGACAAACCTGGATTCTAAGAAAGCTGCACCCAAGAATGTTAAGTCTAGTTCATCAGAGGAGGACAGCAGTGATGATGAAGAAGACGTTCCAGTGAACAAACAGACTAAACCATTGAAGAAACCAGCAGAAAATGCGGCAAAGAAATCGACAAAGTTGGCAAACCTGGATTCTAAGAAAGCTGCACCCAAAAATATTAAGTCTAGCTCGTCAGAGGAGGACAGCAGTGATGATGAAGAAGACGTTCAAGTGAACAAACAGACTAAACCATCGAAGAAACCAGCAGAAAATGCGGCAAAGAAATCGACAAAGTTGGCAAACCTGGATTCTAAGAAAGCTGCACCCAAAAATATTAAGTCTAGCTCGTCAGAGGAGGACAGCAGTGATGATGAAGAAGACGTTCAAGTGAACAAACGGACTAAACCATCGAAGAAACCAGCAGAAAATGCAGCAAAGAAATCGACAAAGTTGGCAAACCTGGATTCTAAGAAAGCTGTACCCAAAAATGTTAAGTCTAGCTCCTCAGAGGAGGACAGCAGTGATGATGAAGAAGACGTTCCGGTGAACAAACAGACTAAACCATCGAAGAAACCGGCAGAAATTGCAGCAAAGAAATCGACAAGCCTACTGGATTCTAAGAAAGCTGCACCCAAAAATGTTAAGTCCAGCTCATCAGAGGACAGCAGTGATAGTGAGGAAGATATGGAAGTTGAGGTGACAAAGAATGCAAACAAAGAAGAATCTTCATCAGAAGAAACCAGTGAGGTAAGTAATGGTCATAGATAACTATTTCAACTTGAACTGGAGACTGTAATCAGCAGACATATGAATGGTGGACAGTTGTGTGATGGTTATCTTACCCTTGGAATTTTGGGGTTCTGAATTTTCTGCTTACATGGCCTACTGTTGACTTAACTCCTTGCATAGTCTTTCATGCCGAATATTCTGACCACAGTTAACTCCTTGCATAACCTTTCAGTTGGACAGCTGTGACCTTTTGGGGGATTTCCCATATGAAACCCTGCCCACTTCATGAATTAGTATATTCTTACGATCACACCTGTACTGCATTTTTGTGCAGGAGGAGGTGGTGAAGATCAATGGGAAGCGAAAAAAGGAGCAGGAATCATCAGAAGAATCCTCTTCGGAAGATGAAGAAGTAAAGAAGCCGGTAAAAAAGAAACCAAAAAAAGCCAGTAAGATTGTGTAATGTAGCTTGTTAGTTTTATCCTCAGTCACCTCTTCCACACACAAAAAAGAAGAGGGTCTGGTTTTTAAAGCTGGAAACTCCGGTTCCTCATTGAGCTGGCCAATCAGAGTGTATACATATGTTCCGATAATCTGGAGCTATTGTGTAACCTGAAAATAATTCAATGCTCTTAAAGCACGTGCTACTATCATACTAAAGACCACCAGACCCTTTCCTTTCCATGTGTGGAGACAAGACTGTAACTATAATAGTTTTATATATAGCTGGATGCAGTGGGCATTAATAAGAGATTATGAAACCATTCCATGTGATCAGTTAATTACTGGTGTATGTAATATGATATCATCCTTATGACCACATATCTTAACATTGAATGTGGAATCTTTTGGAGGAAAAGTCAAATAGTCGTACATTTCATGGGATTATTGATATAATAAGGTTAATGAGGTGAAGGAAATGTAATAGGTGAGGAGTCAAAATTAATTTTTTGAGGTTTGTGGAGCCCAATATGATCTAAACAGTGGTAGTACAATGAACCCCATCCATAGCAAGCAACCAAGAGCTGCAAAAGAGGAAGGTTGTCTGTAAGAGGTTAAAATCAATAAGGGCACTGTGATGACAATGACAAAGTGGCCTTTATAGAGAGGTTTGTCAAGGGATGGTGTGAAGTGGTCCTTAGATAAGGTTAAAATCAAGGGTACAGGTACTGTTTGACTAATGAGGTGATCTTATGGGGGGGGGGGGGGGGGGGTGATTTGATTAGACTAATGTTGGTAGGGGTTATGTTTTAACCCCAGTGGACTCGAAACACTAACTACAGTAAATAAACATTTATTCTCCTACAGATGAGGGTGAAGATAGTGACGAGTCTTCTGACTCATCGGATGAGGAAGAAAAGGAGGCAGGTCTCCTAAAGAAGAAAAAGAAGGTGATCACACCCATAAAGGACACACCCAATAAAAAGGCACGGATTGATGGATCACAGGGGGAAAGTGAGTTGGCTGTCTTGTCTGTCTATTTGTGGAACTTCTCTAACTTTTCATTCATGCTTGAGAGATTGAGTGTCGAAGGGAGGGATTCTAAGTTATGAGTCAGAATTACAATTCTAAAATCAAGTTATAGGCAAGAGGAAGTTTTATTTTTATTATTTCTATCTGGATATGTTACACTGTTCTTTATGATGGATGACCTGGTTTAGTTGATAAGATGGAATCTCACTTCTAATCTTTTCCTTGTTTCTAAACTTTTTTCTCAGCTTCTACCTTGTTTGTTGGAAATCTGTCCTTCAACGTGGAGGAGGACACCCTTAATGACTTCTTCTCTTCCAATGGTCTAACACCTACATCTGTTCGGGTTATCACAAAAGATGGGAGATCCAGAGGGTTAGTATAATACTACTATTTCAGGGTTTCATTTTTAAGGTGGGTGTGCAGGAGTGCATTCCCTCTCTCCCCCTTCCCCCCTCTCCTTGTAATTTTGACTCTCTTGAATAGAGAATTTACCCCCTTTAGACAATGAATCCTAATGGTGATGGCTTTATATAGTATCACATGATTATATAATTCTCTTTAATGAATAACTGTAAATTAATTCTGTTATTGTGATCTCTATAGTAACTGTATTAACTCTGAATTCAGTTATATCTATGTCTATAACAGTTGAACATGATCAGTAGCCAAGAATAATCTGAGTGACAGTGAAATGATTGTGATAGTCTATCACATTAGGGATAAGAGATTTCTGTGACCATGATTTCCAAACGGTCTCCAGAATGCTGCACATTCTTCTATAGTAAACTGAAGTATACCATACTATCTGAGTGTTGGTGTTATGACATGTGGACTATCATGGTCCTGCTCTTTGTTTACATCTTTTGTTTACATCTTTTGTTTATTGGATAACAAGGTTTGGTTATGCTGAATTCTCGTCATCCAAGCAAGCCCAGAAGGCAATTCAGAACTTATCTGGACAAGAAGTAGAAGGAAGAGAAATACGTCTTGACTTTGCCGCTGCTCGTCCTGATGGAGGAGGGAATAGAGGAACACCTAGAAGAGGGCGAGGAACTCCTAGAGGAAGTGGTACTCCTCGAGGAGGTGGAAGAGGTGGTATGTAATGGAAGGTCGGGGAGAGGGGGATAGAGTTAAGATGGGTGAATTGCTTGCAGTGATGCTTGAATTTCTTCAGCCTAAGATATGGTGTGGAACACAAAACGAGCTTTTTAAATCTGAGCAAGCATTTCTTTAGGATCAATATAGCTGTTTACGACAAGAGTGTCCCATTTTCAGATAGAATCTGATTGAATTGTAACAGTGTTCCCCATTTTCAGGTCGTGGAGACAGTGGCCCCAGTCCAGGACCCAGCAACAAACTATTTATCAATAACCTCAGTTATGATACAGAAGTCTATACCCTGCAAGAGCTGTTCCCTGAAGCCAATGATGTGTATCTACCCAAAAACAAAGAAACTGGAGAGAGGAGAGGGTGAGCCCAGACTGTTAATCTAAGGGTGATAGTTTTATTACTCAAACTCAAGTCACTTAAAAAAGAGAGTTGGTGTCTTAAGACAAGAAAATATGTTTCTTGGGAAGGAGCCTAGTAATTGTAGAGTCATACTTTAGTAATACAGTGTACTGTGTTGATTTAACACTAATATTCTCTTAGTTTTGGGTTTATTACATTCGATGATGTGTCTGGTGCCAAGAAAGCCTTGGCAAAGCATGATGGAGCAGAAGTGGATGGTTTTAACATTGGTCTCCGTTTTGCTGAGGATCGTCCTCCTAAGGAAGGGAGTGGCGGTGGTTTCAGGGGAGGCTCACGAGGACGTGGTGGAAGGGGAAGAGGTAAGACAGATCATATAGTAGTTAGTTTGTACATTGTATGGTTTGAAATTGTGAATCTCAGTACTGCAACTAATGTGGTCTTCCTTCACCCTGGTTAGCAGTTAGGATAGTAATATCTGTGTGATTGTCCAGTTAGTCAGTCTTTGTTGTTGTTTTTATTTATTTATTTATTTATTTATTTCCATGGTATTTTAGGAAGAGGTGGTGGAGGAGGAGCTTTTGCTGCTAAGAAAGGCACCATCCAGAATTTCCAAGGGAGCAAAGTTACTTTTGATGACAGTGACTGATAATTAAAAGGCAGAAATCATGAATTGTGGTTGTGCAATGTATTATTTTTGGCACTTTAATAATCACAGTCTATTGAATTCATGGTAGGATGGGTAAGGGTTGTGCAGTGCATGCATATAGGGGTCGGCAAAAAGTTATATAAACTACGACGAGTGATGACATGGGGAAACACCTGTATTAGAAAAGCTGAAAATGGCGAATTATTTGAGTAGGGATCGTGAAGATAAAATTTTAGCCTCTCTCGAAGTTTCTGACCTGTCTTGTCTTGTGAGAGACCTTGTAGAAGCTGGACTCGTCCCTCAGATTGTCAAAAAGACCTTCGACTCTCTGGATTCTGACGTTCCACGGAAACGGACCATAAGGTACTTATTGTTGCACTTGAATGAGAATAGTAGTCACGAATGTGGCCAGGTGTTGTGTAAGCATGGTGTTGCTCAGGGTGTGTTGGCCGTGTCTAGTAGGGCTGGGAGTGAAGATGATGTAGCAGATACCAAGCTATCTCATGGGTCATACTGCTTTGTGGAAAAAGACATCCCTAAGTTAACAGAGATACTAGCTGGTCACTCAAGTAAATGGGAAAACATTGGTCTCTCTTTAAGTCTCCCTAGTAATATGTTGAAGGACATAAGGGCACGGATGCATATTGACGATAGCAAGATCTGTCTTAGTAATGTGTTAGCGGGGTGGGTAGAAGGCAGATGTGAACATGCAAAACCTTCTACAGTAAAAAGCCTAAAAGAGACTCTTGGTAGCAAAATTGTTGAACTGGGTTACGAGGCTAGCAATCTGGAGGATAATTTGATAAAATATGGAGTACTTAAAACAAGTGAAGAACCTCCTGAGCAATTGTGCATGGATTCTGTCCCCCTTACTGTTGTCAGCCAAACACGTGATACAGTTGTAAAAGAGGATGCTTCCACTCTTCTTGAGGTAGAAGTCAACTCTCCTCGTGATAATACTTCTGTCTCCTACCAGTGGATAAAGGATGGCTTTCCTTTAGAAGATAAATTTGAGTACTTTGGAGTTCATAAAAAAGTGTTGAGCATTATTACAGCTAAATTTATCTCAGAAGGTTCATATATTTGTGAAATCAGTGATGATTGTGGTAAAACAGTTTATTCTAAAGAAATATACATGTCAGTTGATGTCCCAGGGCTGGATATGCATAGAGAAATTCTCATTGATGTGTATTCTGCTAAATCTGAACTGCCAGAAGACAACTCGTGGCCACCAGTGTGTAGTAACACATTTATCAACTTGGCCTTGATCAAACAAGGAGGCTCGCATCCTACCAGTGACTATACTCTTTCTACAATAAAAGGTGACATTGATGATATCATGCAAGACAAAGAAAGCATTGAGTATAAAGAAGTCTTCAGAGATCTTCAAAGTGGGGCACGTGTTTTAATTGAAGGTCGTCCAGGTAGTGGGAAGAGCACCCTTGTACACAGAGTCAGTCAAGAATGGGCCAGGAATGAATTAAAAATCAGGTCCGTTAAATTCTTGTTCCTTATTCCTTTGAGGGGATTTTTTGGCAACCCTAATGTCAAATTATGTGATATTTTTAAGTGTTATTATGAAGATCAGGCCACAGTAGACCAAATGGTAAAGTATGCTGAGCAGCGTAGGGGTGAGGGACTGTGTTTCATATTGGATGGACTGGATGAATATTCTCCCAAAAGAATTTCCAATACTACCATTTTCAAGCTCATAAAGAGGCAGATTCTCCCTAAAGCTGTAGTAATAGTCGCTTCTCGTCCATCTGCTACAGCTCACATCAAAAGTATGGCTACCATCCATGTTGAGGTTCTTGGCTTCCTGAAAGAGCAAATTACTGAATATGTGAAGAATTATTTCTCCAATCCTGAAGAAGCCACTGGTCTTTGTTCATATCTTTATCAGCATCCCAATGTACAGCACATGTGTTATCTTCCTATTCATATTGCCATGGTGTGTTGTTTATATGAAGAATTGGGTACTCTACCACGAACGGAGACAGAAATATATCAGGAGTTCACTAAACATACAGTTTTGAGAACATTTTATCGTGATGAACCGGACAATACAAATACCTACTTGGAATCAATGGAAGACCTGAATGACAAAGAAATGAAATTATTTCTCCAAATCTGTAAGCTTGCTTATGAAAAAACATTATCTTCCAAGCAAGTTATGAAGCAAAGTGAAATTAAGCATTTTTTAAGTGGTGTTATCACAGATAGAGATTCACTGGGTTTGATTACTATTGACCACATGTCGAAGATAAGTGGAATGCAGAACGTGTACACGTTTCTTCACCTCACCTTCCAGGAATATCTTGCAGCTTATCATGTTGCTAAACTGGAGGAAGATGAGCAAACCGACATAATAAACAAGTATGATAAGAATTATTTGAAAGTGGTACGTAACATGTGGAAGTTTTTTTGTGGGCTTGTTAATTTCCAAAACAAGGAAACTAAATTTGAACAGCTCATAAAACTGACATCTGATGATCTGTTCAAGGTACAGTGTGCATTTGAATCTCAGCAGTCTGTTACATGTGACTGTATAGTTCGATCTGGAGATAAAGGTTGCCTTATATTCTTAAATCATTTCCTCACTCTTACAGATTTTGTTGCTATTGGTTATGTTGTTAAAGAAGCAAATAATCCTGTTGAGAAATTTGTCCTAAGCCAATGTACTTTTGGACAAGAAGGGATTAATGCACTTGTAAAGGAGGCTGGTGACAGGATCAAATTGATCAAGACATTGAATGTTCATGGAGAAAACTGGTCAAAAAATCAGCATCAGCTAGTAAATTCATTGCTAATGACAATCTCTTCCTTGCAGGAGCTATATATAATAGACACCACAGATGCCAAACACCTCAGAAGTCCGTTTGAGAATGGCATTGCACACTCCCAAGACACAGTCATACAGACATTAAATGGTTCTGATCATGACATTCTTCCTGAATTTGGGAAAAGGTTGCAGCTAGTGAATCTGCACAATGACGTGAACCTGCACAATGACGTAAAGGCTCTTGCAGATGGTCTAAGATGCTGTAGCATGCTGCAGACACTACACCTCAAGGATTATCAAGTTACTAATGATGGTGCAAAAGCTCTTGCTGATGGTATAATGAACTGCTCAAGCCTTCAAGTACTTATCCTTACAGGTAATAGCATTGGTGATGAAAGTGCTAAGTGTCTTGCCGATAGCCTACATTACTGCAAATCCATCCAGACACTGCAGATTAATAGTAATCTAATCGGAGGAAGTGGTGCCAGAGTTCTCGCTAACAGCCTAAAGCAGTGTAGCAACTTGGTAACATTCAATCTTTCACACAATAATGTCATTGACAGCAATGCAAAATGTTTCTTTAATGCTCTGAAGGACTTTAGCAATTTGCATGCATTGGATCTTACTGGGAATGATATTAATGATGAAAGTGTGAAAGATCTTGCTGACAGTCTGAAGTACTGCACAAACCTGCAGATACTGACTCTTGATCACAATAGAATCAGTGGCGATGGAGCAATGGCTCTTGCTGATGGTCTACACCTTTGTAGTAGTCAGTTTTCACTGAGTCTTGCATATAACATCTGTGGTGAAGGAAACTTTGATCTGAGATACTTCAGTAACCTCTGTATACTTGATCTTCATTCCAATAAGCTTGGCAATAAAGGTGCAGCTATCTTTTCAGATGGTATAAAGTACTGCAGTAACCTCCAAACATTGAATCTTGATGACAATATGATTGGCTGCGATGGTGCAAAGGCTCTTGCAAACAGCTTTGAACACTGCAAAAATTTAAAGACACTTGATCTTAGTTATAATGAAGTTGGTGACGATGGCTTAATCAGTCTTGTCAGCGGTTTACAGCACTGCCACAACCTCCAGACGCTAAAACTTGTGCTGATGAACATTGGTGCTGATAGTGCAAAAGCTCTTGCTGAAAGCTTGCAGCACTGTATCAACTTAAAGACACTGGACCTTGGGTACAATAAGTTTGGTGTCTGTGGGGCAAGGATCCTCGCTGAAGGTCTTCAGCACTGCAAGAAGTTGCATACAGTGAACCTTACATACAATGTTGTTGACAAAATAGAAGCTGTCACTGAAGACCTAAAGCTCAGCTACACTCTCATCTTCTAACACATGCACAGAGTTCCCTTTATTTTGCTAACCTTCAAGTAATTTCTCCCCTACTTTTCATTCATTTTATAGCTACTGTACATTAACATTAAAGCACTTTTTCAGTCACAGATCACTTGTTTATATATAATTATATCACTTATTATGAGCACTTGGAAAATTGCTACATCTGAATGATGAAGGGAAACATGCATGACGGTCCTATGTGAAGTTTCTTTCTACTTGTTGAGGTTTCAAATTCACACTTTAATCACAAAAATATTATGTATTGCTATAAAAACATTGGCTATTGGCTACTATTGTGGTGGAAGCAAATATGTATCTATACAAGGTAAATTTTTTCATCCTTCGACCATCTTTTACAAACCTCATATGTCTATCTAAGTACCAGATTTCTATATATATATATATGGGGAGAGACTCTCTTCCTCTACTCCCTTCCCAGCTAAAAGGTAGTGAACTACATAGCTAACACCACATTCCAGAGTATACAGCTTTAGGTAGTGGTGTCGAAGCTTTCTAAAATTATTTACAGTATGTATAAACTTCATTATGGGAGGACAAAGTTCCCCTCCCTTCAATTGTTAATAATTACCTTTTTTATATATAATGTTATTTTTGCATATCCAAATGAGACTATAAATAGCACAATTTTATGTCCAACCAATAAGATCTCTCTCAACTCAGAGGGATTACAGAGCATTGCTCAATACTGCACAGCAATAGAATACATTATTTTGAGTATTATATATTACTGAAGAAGGAATATATAACACATATAATTATTATAGCTAATACTAATAGCTATATCTGCATGAATGTGGGAAGCATTGCACTGTGTGGTTATAGCTACTATTCCCATATAGACTATCCAATTTTTCACGTCAGAGTACAGTCCTGTATATAGCCTCTTGAGTCATTCCTAAGTAGTGTATTAACCAAATTAGTTGCATTACTCTTTCATCCTGTTTCAAATCCTCGTGGCCCTTCAATAGGAACATGAAATCATGACCATTGCTACCTGAAAAAAAATTATGGATGAACTTAGAAGCAAAACATTTTCTTCTGTTATAATACGAATTCTCTATCTCAGTGTAATGATTATACTTTTCACTCCAAAAACCTAAAATTTCAAACATCACATAGCTATGGGATATTTGATCAACAGAAATATGAATTCTATGTTACTGTAATCTGCTTAAAACTTTTATAATCATAATCAAATAATAATAGCAAGCAAAGCCAAAGTTTACTATTCTAAAACTGATCAAAGAAAAAAAAATCTCTTATATATACCAATCTTGAATAACAAGTTTTCTTGGACGTTGTTTAGAGGTGATAACACTGAGTGATGGAGATACTTTCATGATGTGAATGATGTCTTGATTGGGTTCATAGCTAGGTGGCTGGAACAGCTAACTCCAGATCCTCACACTCCAGCAAGTTGGGAGATAGATACAACTCTAGAGTGGTTAGCTAAAAATACACAGAGAAAAAAATACTTCTTAGGAAATGTAAGAAAAGATGCATAGAGGCATTGATATTTCAGCTGAGATTTAATAAAGGAACTGTGAAATTTCATATACTGTATTTCCTTTTACTTAATAATTCATTTTTCAAATTTTCATGTTGTTTTAATTTCGGAAGAGCCTAGCAAGCCCAGCATGCTTCGCTGTGTATTTCCAATTATTCAACTTTTTAAATTTTGTAACAAAAGTGACATCTGAAATTAAAACAACGAAAATTTCAGAAAATAGGTAGCTAACAAAGTTTTCATTAATATTTTCAACATTCCAGGAAACTAGATAGCTATTAATCGAAAACTAGTACTGGACTATTACACTCAACCTGCTCACCATGGCAAACCTGTCACACTGAAACTCCACTACAGTGTGGAGGTGGACTCACACACAACCTCATTCCTAGGTATACATTACAAGTAGCCATGTATTTCTTACACCACTCATTCGCCCCTGCCAGATCTCTTCCATATGCCTAAAAGTGTGTGTCCATGAAAATATACCATCTCTACTATTAATACCTCTAAGGTGCCCCAACTTACCATAGCATTTGCATCCCTAGGTGTAGGAATGATTCTGGAGTTAGGAACCATAATAAGCATACCCAAGTGTTGTATAATCATTCATACAGTTGGCTATAGTTTAGTAGATGTGCTCAACAGCACAGGTACAAACACCCCTTCATGGCTATGCCTATAAAGTTCCTCTATTAAAGGGTGCCAATCAATTATAATAGTCTGTCTCAAAAATTATACCAGGCACCATGCACTTGGAATAACATTTGGTTTCATTTAAAGCTCTATAAGGAAGTTCTACAGGATGTAGTAACAGGAATTAGAATTGTTATTCACTCAGGTGTCAACTACCACTATACATATATCAACCACAACTACCATAGTAATTGTATTTCTTTGATATTTTTTTGGTAAGCACAAGAACACTAATGAATAAATAGCTTCAAGTGTTAAACTCCATTAAATTCATTTAGCTAGTTGAACGAAAGCATATGATTATTAGCTAAGTAACCACCTAGCTAGCTAATAATGAACAGCCGGTACAAGAGCCTACTATATAGCTATTAGGCAGATCATTTCCTCTACTGCAGATGTGATGTAGTGTTGTCACAGGGTGATTCTTTATTGCTCACTTTTAATATGTAGCAGGTATGATAGTAATGCTAGTGTGACAGCAATGCAGATAGTGCTAAGAAAATCTTTGATACTTATAGCTAGAAATCCACTCAATATGCTCTGTGAAAGACACCCTTTTTTATGTGGACACACCCCAAATGCACTGCACTGCCATGAAAATATAGTAGCTATCCAATTTAGAATACAAGGCAAGTCCATTTCACATAATTTACAATGGCTTCATGGTAGTGTTGTAGAAATAATAGGAGTATAAATCAAGTACCATGCAACATCCAATATTTATAAAACTACATTAGCTTTGCTCCACCAATAAGCACATTACATGCAGTTCTTGACAGCTCAGTAAAAACCCTTCTGTCCTGAACTTAGTAGTAACAGCACCAGTCCCCCTAGATATCAGCAGAATGAACAACCACCAATTATACAAACACAATACAAGTTAGTTAGGTTCAGAGTTCACCCCAAAATTTTAGCTTCAGTTTAGTTTGTATTGTAGTGCTATAACGGCAGACAACATAGCAATAATACCAACTCATAATATAGTGTGCTAGACTCCCAGCAATGGGATTTATACCATCATTATTAGTAATACCATATAGCAATTTATTAATTAAGGAGCTCAACTTTTGTGTTTTTCATGAATTAGGAAAGATCCACCTCTTGAAACTAATCTTCTCCATTTACCTGGCTTCTTCATTTAACCTCATGAAAGCTGTTTCATGAAAGAATGACTTATTCTCAAAATCTGAATCTGTTACATGGAGAAAAATCCCATTCACCTGCACACTCATTTTAGAGGGCATACCTCAAAATGCATGCTCTACTGCACAATTAAATCCTAGTCTTGTCTACAGACCACTCCTTCAACAAGCAGATTCGATTTGATATTTGAAGTCAAGAAAGCTTGGCACTCCAGCACATAGGTGGGCCAGCTGCTTGGCTAGTCAAGTAGTTAGCAAATTTTGTGTGAGTTTTGATGTATAAAGTTTGTATATATTTTTTTCTTGGATATGATTGATAACTATTAGAATACATGCTTGATTCCTTACCCAATGCACCAATTTTGTATTCTTTTACCTCTGGTTCCATTCATGCTCCTGTTTATACTTTAATCTGAAACCAAAGACTGGGTATATATATAGCTGAAGCTCAGGGAAAGTAAACTAAGACAAAACTAACTGCTATATATGGATATGGCATGGGAATTAACCTTCTTCCTAACGGAATTAGAAAGGAAATTTTGACTCCTTATTTTGAGCTGCTAATTACTCCAGGAAACATCCATTTTCTGTGAAAATGATGTATTAACAAAGTTGTAGAAAATGAACAATGACCACAAAACCACTTTGTTTTATTTTCTTCCTACCATAGCTACTATGAGTCACGAAAAATTTTTGGACCCTTTTGTTCAATATATCCCACAAGGTATAGAAAATGATACATTGTAACTTGGTATAATAAATTTGGTCACAAAAACGGGCTGTATATTAATATTTTCGTGCCATTTAACAACCGACTTGTATTTGTTATTTGACATAGGAATTTGGTGAATTGAATGTTAGTTGTTCATATACGAATTGAGTCATACCTGTGCTGATGCCATTGCACGATAGAGGTACTTCACATTAACTTAGCCTATCTTCATTCTCCAGCATTGATAAGACTGTGTCTGTATCATATACTCCTGGCATAGAAACACTAGCCATCTCAAAGTCTGCAAAGATCGCTTACCTACACTTTATTATTACTATTCTAGCTCTGCCAGTAAAGTTCCAAATTTTTTTCTAAAAAAAACTATAACTCTTCTAATATTAACTAGCTGATACTTTACCAAATCTGAGATATGACTATGGTGAAAAGTTGACACTATATACCGTATAGCAAGAAATTTTCGAGGGGAAATATCTTCATGGTTTTCGTGGTGAGAATAAAATCACAAATGTTTTACCCACGAACTTTTAATTTTATCATTTAATTGAGACGACACCAAGCTGTAAACCACGAAAAACTTTCCACGAATAAATTTGATTATTGAAAACCACGAAGATATTTCCCCTCGAAAATTTCCCGCTATAAGGTAGTACATCAAAATTTGTATAGCACGGTAGAAAGAGGGATATGGCAGAGTTACATATTATACAATGAGGACACAATGTACATATAGGGATGGAATTTCTAACAGTGAGAGGCTTGCTTGCTGTCTAATAAATAAACAGCAGATTTATAACATTATAACACTGAAAGTTATGAACGCTGTTAGGAAGATAGTCGCAGTTTCTTTCTGGTTGTAAGTGGTGACCACAATATTATTCTGACATGTTTCAATGATCATGCAAGGCAATAAATTTCAAATGGCAGAGAACAAATAAATCATAATTTATTTCCTATTATCAAAATTCCTATTTCAATGTCTCATCGAGAGGATGGAATCAATAATAATGTTAGAAGGTATTCTCACTCCATATTGATACTTACTCTGATGTATATTATCACTGCGGTGTTAAGGTTATCATCATTGCTGTGCTTAACCAAACATTCTTGTTTTGGGAAAAATACATAATTATTATTGAAAGTATGAAGAAGTATTATGGAACAAAGTAAACAGTGATATAAACTCCCTGACATAGTTATCTGGGAACTAATAATAAAAAAAAACTACAATAACTGGATTATACAAACTAAGTATTGTAATTATGAAGATCAATAATAATAAAGATAGCACACACAATGATACACGATCATTTATAATACTGTAGCTATAGTACAACAACACACCTGTAGAGTGATAGCTATGTACAATTACATTTTACAATAATTAATTAACAGCTACATGATTAACAGTTACACACACGTTCATTGACTACAGTAAGTACACACATGCAGTGCATGTTAAGGGTGACTAATATAGCAGAATACACTACACTAAGCTCAGCACACAGTCACTAATAAAAATAGAATCTACTACAAGTCACACTGACAGTTAACTACTTCAACAATGGAGTACACTCTTTGTTACCACCAATATAATTGGAAAATGAATACTCCTTATGTAATTTAATTCTCAATTTGTGACAAATGTTAAAATGAGGGATGACAATCCTTAGAAGCATCAGAATTCTAAACACACTCCATATAGAGGAATTAAATAAGATATTATGGACAAAAACAGTCCTCCGGACCTCAAAATATGGGAAGTAGATTTTGGCATCATGTAAGGACCTACTATGAGTAGAAAAACAACAGCATACATTGTGATTACTATCAAAAATATAACGAAGTCTACAGTGCTATGAATACTTCTCTTGTATGGTTTAAATATTACCAGTAGTAACAATGCGATTGTGAACAAAATGGTGGCACCTGAATAGTATATAGCATTCCTTGTGGAGATGTACAATACTATATTCATACACCTGAGAAAAAGGTAAAAACTTGCAAAGTATCTGCAATCTAACGGCTCTTCTTTATAAATGCCATGAAACATGTCCATAAAGACATGGAGAACACGACAAGTACATCCACACCTGTTTAGACATCTTTGAAAGCAGCGGCATGGATACATGCAGAGAAGAAACAGGGGGAGAACATTAAAAATTAGAAACATTAAAATGGCTACAATAGCATAGGGAATGTGATCTTGACTGTAAGCAGGCATAGATCTGTTCACAAGCAAGTAATATCTGTTTATACCCTCACCATGTATATTATAATATGTACCACTCCCAGTAAGTAGATCAGCAGATACATTCAGTATCTTCACGTAGGAAAGAATTAAGAATGTAGCAAATACATCTACCAATGATGACATTATGTTCCACTTACTTCTGAATAGAGAACAACACTTGTATATCGGAGACCACAGTCGAGATACGACTATATAGTGATCGTGGAGCTGAACTAAAATGTATGTAATTAGTATTAATAGTAGAGGATACAACCCAACAATATAGTCCAGAGAAATGGTTAAAAGAATAGACATGTTAGGATGTAAGCAAAACGGTTGGTAAAATCCACGAAAGAAATCTAAATTCCATATGGCATAAAGAGATTCCATTAGGCTAACTGTTGTATGATGTTGAAAGTGAAAGGTGTTATAGTAGAACCTGGCTAATCCTGGGGCTACAATCATTTGGCTAGCTGCAACATATGCTACCATTGGGCCAGACACTTTCAAAACGACTATCACTATGTAAAATACAGTAAGAGGTACATATGCAACAGCAATGTACTTTAACCAGTTGTATTTGTAATCCTCACACTCCACACAAGTTAAGTCGTAAGAGTAAACAGATGGAGCATGGTTAGGGATACACTCGCCACACATTAGACCTGTCCTATTAAATTCTCCACAGGTGCAACTGTTCAACTCAGATAAGTTCTTAGTGTCTATGGGTCTATACTCGTTAAAATGATGGAAGGAACAAGTGTAATGACAAAAGCTTACAAAAGTTTCATTTAGTGTTCTGCTATAAGTCATGCAGAAACAAGCCTTTACAGAGACATCAAGAGTTCCACTGTTACAATCTACAATATTGTTAATATCATCTCCACACTCACAGTTTCCTGATGTTTCATTCAACAGTGTCCATGGTGGACAGTCCTTTACATCATTCCTCTCATCATCATTCATACGGTTAGTTAGTTCAGTAGATGTGCTCAACATCACCAACAGCACAGCAGTAACTAGGTACAAGCACACCTTCATGGCTATGTCTATGAACTAGTGAACTGTTGTTGACTTTATGTTATAATTCAGATCTCCTTTTATAATAATTATCTAGTACAAGATACAAGAAAACATGTTCTTGAAATATTATTTTTTTAACTCTATAGCTAACTGCTATGCATAGTTACCTGCATATGAAAAAAAAAAACCACCAATAAAACAAAAACAAAAATGATGATAACATCAACAACTACTGCTGTCACATGAATAAAACATGTGGAGGGAAAACAGCTACTAGAGAGAAGAGAAAAATTACCCAACATAGGGTATTTGCTACCTAGGATATATTTCATGACACACCATAGGATAGATAATATATAGCTACTTAGGATACTAATTTTAATATACTCTTTCTTAACACTACTTAATAACCATTCTCTAGGATAATACTACACCCTAGAATACTATTCTACTTAAATACTAGGATCCTATATTCAAACACAGCCAAGGTAGCTAATCTACTTAGATACCTTACTCAAACACAACCAAACTATCCTGAAGTGGCTACTATGGTGCTTAGGATATCCACCTACCCTAGGGTACTTCTTTAGTGGTGATAAGAGGGTTGTTTCTGACATGGCCATCTTTCCTGATTTACGACAGATGGAAGCAAACTTTACCCTTATCTTCATCTCCTCCTGAAACATAGGCATAAAAAGCATGGGGGCAATGGGGGTGATGGCCCCCATGCCTAAAGTGCCATAAAAAGACAAATAGTCACTATACTGTAAGGTGCACATGTCTAGTGTCCAACCAGCAATCAACACTCCAAAAATACATGAGTTGAATGACAATTGAACATATTACCTGATTTACTTAAAAAACCCCAGCATCTAAATTGTTTCTTCATTATGAACAATTTCTGAAATGTTGCTAGTTATTCCACTGAGCAAAGAGCTGAAGTTAACATTTTTCTTCATATTTTCTTTAGCTACCATTGCCATAACTACAGCATAACTGCAGAGCATAACATTTTCCACTCTTGGTTGAATAAAGTCATACTTATGATCAACCATGTCTGAGACAAGACTATAGTCACACACCTGCACACACATAAGGACATCATCACTGATGAACTAGATAATTAATAACTTTATTTGTTATAGGCTCAGAGTAAACTATTTTGGAAAGCCTACAATGTTAATTTTCTTGTAACAAATCATGCTAATTCTTACATTCATAGAGTCCTATGCAACGGTATTCTATAGCACAGAGTCCTTCCCACCCCTAACCATATTCCTATTCAGGGTGTGCCCCCATGCTCCAAAAATTCTTCACTCACAAGAGCAGTAATAAATTATGACAATGACATGGCCCAAAAAAAACATCAGCTGTCTATAAGCCAGAGGTCTCCTCTAATGAGAATTTTTGATGTTAAAACTGAGATTTAATATTGACTAGACCGGACCTACCTTCACTCTATATAGCTGATCTTGATTATAATAGCAACACAATAACCTAGTAGTTTATCAGCACAGCTAATCATCATAGAATAAGTGTTTTGAGGATAGGTTCTCTAAGTGAAATAGCTTATCAATCAGACTTGGCTATAATGAAGAAATGGCTCCTGTTGATGGCCTACACCTTTATAGCAGTCAGTTTTCATTGAATCTTGTGTATAACATCTGTGGGGAAAGAAACCTTAATCTGAGATACTTCAATACCTGTATACCATTGCAATGAGCTTGGTGATATGGCCACTAGTATAGTTTCTCATCAGCGACCAAATCACTATAGATATATAGATATTAACAAACACAAAATGTTCAAATGTCTGAGAAATAATGTTTTCTCACCCACCCACCCCTTGGAGCTGGTGGTCTTCGGGTATGGCCTCCCCCTGTAGTTGGTATAGCCTCTGCCCCCAAGATATTTTCTCCAGATCACTGTTAATAGCTAGCTAGCTAGCTATCGACAACTTTTTATATAAAAAATATAGTTTGAAAATTTAGGCTTATAGATACGTAGAATATTGTGCTAGGCTGGGCTATTGCAAGGTATTTATAATAGATTGTTTGTAGCACAGTGTTCTTTTACATTCATGAAACCTCTTTTTTCCGAGAGCTACAAAGTAGTAAATAGTAAAATTATAATATTCCCAGGCTGAGATTACAATGTTGATATATACTGTTATAATAAGCTACAGTAGGTGGTTGGTGCCCCAATTGTAATGAGGAAGGTTGTAAAGTAAAAAAATGGAGATAGCCGTTATTTCTTTGTAGTCAAAACTTGAACAAAAATGCTGCTGGTAACTATACTGCAGAAAACAACATAGTCAGGGTATTTTAAATTTTGGTGGAATATCCTAGGATAGCCTTTCCAACAAGAATTTTTGTCATCTATACTCTAGAGTATAATAATCTCTTCCCAGGAGTTTCTACACAAGGAGCTTCTGTCCTAGGATATAGCCTCCCCCCATGTCTGTCGTCTATATAATCTCTTCACAGGAGATAATTCTCCCAGGAAATTTTGTCATATAGAGGATATAATTCTCTCATTCCTCCACACCTACCACCACCACCAAGAATTTTCTATCTTTTGTTATCTATAGAGTATATAATCTCTTCCTAGGTGTTTCTGCACTAGGAGCTTCTGTCCTACTAGGATATAGCCTTCCCCCACCCCCCCCCCCCCTCCCCCATGTCTGTCATCTACATAATCTCTGAATATGAATAATTCTCCAGAGGATATGGCTAATTCTCCATTCCCCCACCCTCACAACCACCACCACCAAAAAGTTTATTTTCATAGCCCCAAGTTATTGTTATAAAAATATAGCTACTGTAAATCAATTTAAGTGTTTTTCACAAGACACTCAAGTTAATGTTAATAAGTACCATTTTTATAGTATTATAATAATTATGCCATGAAGTGGTATTTCAATGCAACTCATTAAATTTGGTAACATTAGTGGACCATTAATTTAAATGTCACATTAGCCCCCCACTACTCGCTCATAAAGAACCAACCAAAGTCTGACTTGGCTTTTATACTTTAGCTATGTACAAAGGTATAGGAACTAGGGGGGCACTGGGGGCATGTGCCCCCCCCCCAATATTTTGGGTCACTACTACAAATACTATCCCAGTGCCCCCCCCCCCCCCCCCCCCCCCCAATCTGACAAAATGGATTGCAGGTTGAATCAAGGTCCTATTCAAGCAACCACTTAAAGTTAGCTGATGAATAGGCAGTTTACATAAGTCCTTATTGACTCCTGTATTAACATTTGTGGCCTATTGTGTCACTCTTGATGCATGTAGCAGTTGCTCAGTATTAGCTAGAGCTAGGTACAACAAAGGTCCAAGGCCCCCTGGTGATAAATAACTGAAGCAGGTTAGCCTTCTAGGATTGTTTTCACAATCCATTAAGTGTGACTCCTCAGCCAGAGAGCCTGAAAGTGAATCATCTGATATAGCTAGAAGCTAGCCAAGCAATTTAATGATCATGTACCTACACAGAGATAGTTAGACATTTTAGACATTGCTGAGAAGTTTATAGGTGAAAATAATGGATGAAAAGCATTTATTGGTTCTTATTAAATTGTTAGTAGCTAATGTATTAAAAATGTGTAACTAATTAAAAGTGGGTGAAGTCAATCAAAATTTTCTCCAGCACACATGCTTAGCCATAGGAGTGCCCCTCCCCCCCCCCCCCCCCCCCCAATCAAAATCTCATTCCTCATTCCTACACCTATGATGTAGAGAGATCATGGGCAGAGGAAGATGATTTTGAGTATGGGGGCAGGTCAACTAGATCTGTGGTCAAGAGTGTCACACTCTCTGATAATCACACTCCTACTATCATGTTTCAATGATGACATAAAAATAGAAAAATTTGTCTGTGAGAGTTTAAAGGTATCTGGGAGTTCAATTTTAATTTGTGTATGTAACTAATAACATGATATTGTTTTGGACATAGTTGAACAGGGATGTTTCAACTTGTCATAAAACTGAAAACAGGTGTTCACTGGCTGCAGTGGTGATCAAAATAGAGCAGCACTAATTTAGCATGAATGATTATCAGTTAAGAATGTACAGCTGGCTTGTTAGAGTGGACCAGGTCTTAGCACTACCTATTGTATGGCCATGTTGTTGTTTGTTATGTCATTGATTTTAGAATGGGGGCAGGTGCCCCCACTGCCCCCATGGTTCCCTGGCCTATGGAGATTATAATACTCTATAGATGACAGAGAGTAGTTGGGGGGAGGCTATATTCTAGGACAGAAACTCCTGGGAAATATAGATGACAGAGGATAGAAAATTGGAGGTTATATACCTAGGACAGAAGCTCCTAGAGAGACCCCTTGCATGGGAAGAGAAAAACAGAATCTCCTGGGGAGAAAATCTAGAAAAGAAACTATTTGGGGGAGATTACATCCTAGGAAGAAGGTCCTAGTTAGGAAAGAAAATCTTTGGAGGGACTAGGATGGAGAGAAGATATAGCTACATTCAGGGTGCTTCTATGTGTAAATTCCGTCATTTGTAATATACCTGTAATATTCAATAATATATAAGATTACTGAATATAAAATAAGATTACTGTAATATACCATAAGAATACTGTAAGGAAATTTACATATAAGAAGCACCCTACATTCATAGGAAAGAAAACCTTTCCAGGGAGCTAGAGATTATTTCCCAAGGACAGAACATTGGGGGTAGGAACAGGGGGGCAGGGAGGCCATGGTCCCCCCACTTTTTGTTAACACAGCAATCACAGTCCTTTTAGGCAAAGTTCTTCTTCACATCATTGCATGTCCTATACAGACTATACAATGCAGCTATATATAGCTAGCAAATATAATATTATATATACAGTGGAACCTCAATTTGCGGACTCCCTGAGAAGTGGACCTCTCATTAATCGGGACAGTTCCTTTGGGAATGGATTATGCCCCATTAAAAACCATTATAATGCTACCCCTGAGTATCGGACACCTAGCTATTCCCGAAACCGGACATGATTACCACACACACACATTGCTATGTAATACAAATTTCTCTCAATTTACGGACACGATGTTTATGGTTCAAAAATCAATATAATTGTTGTTTGCATTTGCTAGACTTTCAGTTGCCAAAGCTATAGACGACCTTCATTCCTGGTAATAGTCGGCAGGCAAATATGTGGGTGGGCCATACAGGTGGTATCTCTGAGGCCATAGCCTGCACCACCAATTGAGTCTTGAACCGGTAACTTCAGCTGTAGATTTGGTAAAGACAGTTGCTTGGCTTCTACAACTAATTACACTGTTCAGTCAATGCTTAATCAATACTTTCCAGCTGAATCTTAGTAACAATATTCTTCTTTATATCATGGAAATGTGTAACTTTAGCTACACATCAGAATGTTTTTCATGAATACATTATACCAATAAACTAATTGCTGTCACAGTGCATGCAATGTTTATGCTCTAATCATAGAATCCAAGGTAGTGGTAGTGGGAGACTTCAGTAGAAATATAGCCTAGAGTCGGTTAACATACAATATCTAGGACTTTAACTAAAAACCCCTGAGATGAGGACACCTCACTAATCAGGACACTTTGTGTTGGTCCCAAAAGTGTCCGAAAATCAGGGTTCCACTGTATAAATATAATATATATGTTGTGAGTGGTTCAAGTAAAATCCAAACTTCATGGCTAATTATATAAACTGAGGTAAAAATTAATACTAGTTTAGCCGGATAGATCACATGATAAGCCATGTGTCTGTTTGCACAGTGTGAACTCTGGTTCTGACTTATTTGTTAGCTACGTACCTTGCTAGAGTTCTGAGAGAGCTAAGAAGTCTAAAAAGGCTGTTGAAGCAGCTAAAGCTTATCGTGATGGCAGATCCAGAAATGTCTACCAGTTGAGAAGGAAAATTAAAGCTGGTATGTGGGCTATCAGTGGAACTGATGAAGCTATATGTTTGCAGTACAAGTCCCTCCTGACTCATTTGTTCACTCTGGTAGAGATTTGAAAAGGTGCAAAACTATCTATCCTAAGCCAGCTGGCAGCTCTTATGCTAATGTAAAGGAACAGTATAATAATTTGATCAGAACAGTATTTGATGATAAGGGTAACTATCTGTATCATCGAAACTGTGTTAGACATAACACAATTAACCATCACAATAGAACCACTTTAGTGGCCTCTATTCATTGCTTATAAAACATATACATTCTTCATGCATTTGCTTCAAAAAAAATTTTTTTTCTGATGTTGTATTAATTATTATAAGTTCCTGATTATACTATTTTGACCTCTGAGTCATATATAAGGTTTGAATTTTACTTGAACCACTCACATAATATATACGTACAGTATATTAATATTTGCTAGCTAATAATATATTAGCTATATAGCTAGCAAATTAATTTCAACATTTGCCACATGAAGATGTCAACAGTTTTTAACACTTCATGTGCACAATATGCTAGAGTACTGGGTTCCAGAAGTTTCTGTGTAGCTGCTCAGTTCAGTTTGAGTGTGTTGAAGTTAGAGTTGTTCTAACCAAATGACTGAAAGCTTCCTACCAAATGAACCACACCAACTTCATTGTTTTCCTTTTCCTATATAAAAGGGAATTTGGAAAAACATTGATAAGTTTCCAGGTATCATGGTTCCGTGGCTTCACTATCTTGAAGACCAAGATACCGTAAAATGCTTCTTTTGTGCTAAAGCAAGTTCAGAAAATAAACAATTCTGGAGCTGCATTTATCTCAAAAGGCTTCACAAATTGGAAGAATGCCACTATGAAGTTTTTTAGTTCACATGAAGGCACCAACTGTCACAAGGAAGCTGTGATGAAGATGTTAATATTGCCATCCTAATGTAGCAGAGGTTTTGTCTCAATATCGTAAGAAAGAGAAGCGTTAATGTTTCTTGAAGATACTCTCTAACTTAAAATTTCTTGCTTGGCAAGTTAGAGTCAACTCAAGCTATTGAAGTAGTTGGTAGGTATGTAAGCATATTGAGTCTGATTCCTGTTCTCTACCACTAACACTGAGATTGAGCTGTACAATGATTGAGTCATGATGTCCATTATCAGGTGTGTATCTGGCAAGATAGGCTCTCTCCCTCTGTTTTATGGTATATGTTTGTTGACACACATTATAAAGTGTTGAGTAGTTGTGCTTTGAATGATGACATTGATGAGACTTTTGGATTGCTGGTCAGATATTCATGCACATGTCTGTGCAAGTACTGTTATAATCATGTCACATTTTGTACTGGGACATGCTTTCAATTAGTGTATTGTTTGTTGTTGTTTTTTTGGGATATGTTGGTGATGAGCAAGCTTTTGGTTTCACAAATAACTTACATTGTATAAACTATAATAATTAGCTATCAAGATGGTATTCCCTCGATAATCATCCTTCTTTATCTAAAACTACTATTAATCACCCTATTATTTACACACACAAAAAACATTATTAGTGCTATTAGTTTTCTATACCATGTAGTACATCACTTTTTTCAGGTTCTATTATTATTATTATTATTATTATTATTATTAGCTACTATTACTATTATGGTAGTATTAATATGAATAAGTGTCTTCAGCTTTTACAAAATTAATTACAGTGTAACCCCTCTGAAAGGACTGTTTTGTCCTTTGTAGAGGGGTTGTCCTTTTTAAAAGGCTTCAAACATGTAGCTAACAGCTATATAGCTATGAACCATTACAGCTCTAGGTCCTCACATTGCACCTTGTAACATCTTTTATAACAATTAAAAAAAAACAATGCAGAGTCAGAAATACCACAGCATAGCACTCTGTGTGGTACTGATCCAGACTGAGTCTTGCACAGCTTCTCTGCAGATGGGAACAAAGTCAAAAGTGTAGTCTGCCTTATGCAGTGAAGGTGGGCAATAGCACTATGGTCCATTGTTGACCCAACGGTAATAGACTCTTGTATGCACCCCCAACTTTCAAGGAAAAGTTTAACATCATCCAGTGACTTCATAGCTTCACTGAAGGAATGAAGCATTGACATAGGCTCTTCATCAATCGTCATCCTCATTTTCTTCAGTAGTTGCTGTCTGGCCAAGTTGTACTAAAAAATTATCTTCACTTTCATTGTCATTCAGATCAACACAGACAGGAAGGAGCCTCGGAACCCTTGCAATGAACATACAGTTGCTATCCTGAAAGAGGGAGAGATTGTTGGCCATGTACCTTACAACTTAGCACCTACATTCTTGATGTTTCTAAGAAGGGAAATGAACAAAGGTTTCGAGAAAGTTACTGGCAGAAAAGTGTATAGAGGTGCTGGCAATGGCCTTGAAGTGCCCTGTATTTATAGACTCTATAGCCTACAAAGACAGGATGAAGGAAATTATAGAAAATCTTTGAGCTAGTGGTCATTGTTAAAGAATTGATCATAAAAAAATTAATAATTACAGTAATCAGCAGAGGGTGTGGCATCATGTCCATTATAAGAGGTTAACTTGAATTGAAGAGTGAGGTGAAAGTGTCTTTTGTTTAGAGTTAAGATGTGGTCCACTATGAGGGGTAAGCTCCTACTGGAGATCAATTGGTGCCTTCTTGTTTGTTCGTTGTGCATGCATTTCAGGGAGTTTTTTCAGAGGAGTTCCACTGTATATTGTTATTAGAAACTGGCCCTCCCAAGAAAACAAATCTTCCCAAATTGCTCAGTCCAGTATAACAATATTGAACTTAATATGTGTCCTACAAAAACAACACTAAAATAAATTTCTGTGAAAATATTATCAGTAACAATATTCTTAGTTAATTAACCACACAATGTAATGAAAGACCTGAAAACTGAAAAAAGAAAATCTAAGAAACTATTTAAAAAATCAGTACACAGTGACTAATGATAAGTGAATGAACACACTGACAGTTAACTACTTCAACAATGGTGTACACTCTCTGTTATAACCAACATAATCAGAAAATGAATATTCCTTATGTAATTTACTTATCAATTTGTGACAAATGTTAAAATGAGGTATGACAATCCTTAGAAGCATCAGAATTTGATAAACTAATAAACACACTCCATATAGAGGAAGTACGCAATATACTATGGATATAAACAGTTCTCCAAATTTGACATAATGGGTAGTAGATATAGGCATCATGTAAGGACCTACCATGAGTAGAAAAACGACAGCGTACATTGTGATTACTATCAAAAATATAACGATGTCTACAGTGTTACGAATACTTCTCTTGTATGGTTTAAATATTTCCAGTAGTAACAATGTGACTGTGAACAAAATGGTGGCACCTGAATAGTATATAGCATTCCTTGTGAAGGCATACAATACTATATTCACACATCTGAGAAAGAGGTAAAAACCAGCAAAGTATCTGCAATCTAAAGGCTCCTCTTTATATATGCCTTGAAACGTGTCCATAAAGACATGGAGAACACGGCAAGTACACCCGCTCAAGTTTAGACATCTCTGAAAGCAGTGGCATGGATACACACAGAGAAGAAAGAGGGGGAGAACGTTAAAGATTAGAGCCATCAAAACTGCTACAATAGCATAGGGAATGTGATCTCGACTATAAGCTGGCATAGATCCATTCACAAACAAGTAAGATCTTCTTATACGCTCACCATGTATATTATAATATGAACCACTCCCAGTAAGTAGATCAGCAGATACATTCAGTATCTTCACGTAGGAAAGAATTAAGAATGTAACAAATACATCTACCAATGATGACATTATGTTCCACTTACTTCTGAATAGAGAACAACACTTGTATATCGGAGACCACAGTCGAGATACGACTATATAGTGATCGTGGAGCTGAACTAAAATGTATGTAATTAGTATTAATAGTAGAGGATACAACCCAACAATATAGTCAAGAGAAATAGTCAGGAGAATAGACATGTTAGGATGTAAGCAAAACGGTTGGTATAATCCACGAAAGAAATCTAAATTCCATATGGCATAAAGAGATTCCACTAAGCTAACCATTGTATGATGTTGAAAGTGAAAGGTGTTATAATAGAACCTGGATAATCCTGGGGCTGCAATCATCTGGCTAGCTGCAACATATGCTATCATTGGGCCAGACAATACCGAAACTTTTAAAACGACTATCACTATGTAAAACACAGTAAGAGGTCCATATGCAACAGCAATGTACTTTAACCAGTTGTATTTGTAATCCTCACACTCCACACAAGTTAAGTCGTAAGAGTAAACAGATGGAGCATGGTTAGGGATACACTCGCCACACATTAGACCTGTCCTATTAAATTCTCCACAGGTTCGACTATTCAACTCAGATAAGTTCTTAGTGTCTATGGGTTTATACTCCTTAAAATGATGGAAGAAGGAACAAGTGTAATGACAAAAGGTTACAAAAGTTTTATTTAGTGTTCTGCTATAGGTCATGCAGAAACAAGCCTTTACAGAGACATCAAGAGTTTCACTGTTACAATCTACAACACTGTTAATATCATTTCCACACTCACAGTTTCCTGATGTTTTGTTCAGCAGAGTCCATGGAGGACAGTCCTTTATATCATTCCTCTTGCCATCATTCATACAGTTGGTTGGTTTAGTAGATGTGCTCAACACCACCAACAGCACAGCAGTAACTAGGTACAAACACACCTTCATGGCTATGCCTGTGAAGTTCCTCTATTAGAGAGTGTCAATCAATTAGGCAACATACACTTGGAATAACATTTGTTTTCATTAAGGAAGTTCTACAGGATGTATTAACAGGAAGTAGAAATATTATTCACTCTGGTGTCAACTACTACTATAGAGAAGGTATACTACAACTGCATTTCCTCAATGTATTTTTGGGTAGACACAAAAACAGTAATAAAAATAAATAGCTTCAATGATTAGCTTCAAGTATTAAACTCCATGAAATTCATTTACCATACTACTCTACACAAGCATTGATCTAGTGCTGTCACAGAGCTGTCAAGAACTGCATGTAACATGTGCTTATTGGTGGAGCAAATTTTATGAGATATTGGATTAATACTATTATTTCTACAACACACTACCACAAAGCCATTGCAAATATGTGAAATGGACTTGTATATTGCTAGCTACTGAATTTTCATGACATAAAGAGACAGTGCAGTGCATTTGATGTGTGTCCACATAAAAGGGTACCTTCTACAGAGCAATTGGGCGAATTAGCCTTGAGTATCTTAGCTTTATCTGTGGCTAGCCACTAGCATTGCTATTATCCTAGTGATACTATCACACCAGAAATACTATTACAAATAAGCAATGAAGAATCACCCAGTAAAAACTCATTCGCAACTTAAATAGTAACAGTGCCAGTCCCCCTAGATACCAACAGAATGAACAACTGCCAATGGTGACTCACACAAACAAATTAATAACACAATCATAATACAAATTAGTTAGGTTCAGAGTTCACACAAAAGGTTCACACTGTTAGGAAAATAGTCGCAGTTTCTTTCTAGCTGCAAGTGATGACCACGTACTAGATACTCTGACGCGTTTCACAAGCAATATATTTCAAATGGCAGAGTATTGTGAAGTAAAATCATAAATGATGAAATCCACATGTACATTATATTAAATAGGTTATTTATTTCTTATACAAAACTTATACCATTTTCAATGTTTCAAGAGGATGGAATCAAAAATAATGTTAGAAAGTACTCTCACTCTATATTAAACAAACACAATACTCTGAGGCATTGTAATTAGTTATCATTGCGGTATTGAGATTATCATTGTTGTACTTAACAAAACAGTCTTGTTTTGGGAAATAATAGTACTGAAAGTATGAAGAAGTATGTGTAGCAAAGTAAACAGTGATATAAACTCCCTAATGTTATTGGAATTAATAATGAAAGAAACAAAACTACAAAAGTTGGATTAGTTCAGCACACAGACACTAATAAGAATAGACAGTTAACTACTTCAACAATGGAGTACACTCTTTGTTGCCACCAACATAATTAAATTTACTTATCAATTTGTGATAAATGTTAAAATGAGGTATGACAATCCTTAGAAGCATCAGAATTCGATAAACTAGTAAACACACTCCATACAGAGGAATTAAACAAGTTATAATGGACAAAAACAGTCCTCCAGACCTCGAAATATGGGAAGTAGATCTTGGTATCATGTAAGGACCTACTATGAGTAGAAAAACAACAGCATACATTGTGATTACTATCAAAAATATAACGAAGTCTACAGTGTTACGAATACTTCTCTTGTATGGTTTAAATATTACCAGTAGTAACAATGCGACTGTGAACAAAATGGTGGCACCTGAATAGTATATAGCATTCCTTGTGGAGATGTACAATACTATATTCATACACCTGAGAAAGAGGTAAAAACTTGCAAAGTATCTGCAATCTAACGGCTCTTCTTTATAAACACCTTGAAATGTGTCCATAAAGACATGGAGAACACAACAAGTACACCCGCTCCGGTTTAGACATCTCTGAAAGCAGCGGCATGGATACACACAGAGAAGAAAGAGAGGGAGAATGTTAAAAATCAGAGCCATCAAAATAGCTACAATAGCATAGGGAATGTGATCTCGACTGTAAGCTGGCATAGATCCATTCACAAACAAGTAAGATCTTCTTACACCCTCACCATGTATATTATAATATGTACCACTCCCAGTAAGTAGACCAACAGATACATTCAGTATCTTCACATAGGAAAGAATTAAGAATGTAGCAAATACATCTACCAATGATGACATTATGTTCCACTTACTTCTGAATAGAGAACAACACTTGTATATCGGAGACCACAGTCGAGATATGACTATATAGTGATCGTGCAGCTGAACTAAAATGTATGTAATTAGTATTAATAGTAGAGGATACAACCCAACAATATAGTCAAGAGAAATAGTCACATGTTAGGATGTAAGCAAAACGGTTGGTATAATCCACGAAAGAAATCTAAATTCCATATGGCATAAAGAGATTCCATTAGGCTAGATGGTGTATAATGTTGAAAGTGAAAAGTGTTATAGTAGAACCTGGCTAATCCTGGGGCTGCAATCATCTGGCTAGCTGCAACATATGCTATCATTGGGCCTGACAATACCGAAACTTTTAAAACGACTATCACTATGTAAAATACAGTCAGAGGTCCATATGCAACAGCAATGTACTTTAACCAGTTGTATTTGTAATCCTCGCACTCTACACAAGATAAGTCGTAAGAGTAAACAGATGGAGCATGGTTAGGGATACACTCACCACACATTAGACCTGTCCTATAATATTCTCCACAGGTTCGACTGTTCAACTCAGATAAGTTCTTAGTGTCTATGGGTTTATACTCCTTAAAATGATGGCGGAAGGAACAAGTGTAATGACAAAGGCTTACAAAAGTTTCGTTTAGTATTTTGCTATAAGTCATGCAGAAACAAGCCTTTACAGAGACATCAAGAGTTTCACTGTTACAATCTACAGTACTGTTATCATCTCCACACTCACAGTTTCCTGATGTTTCATTCAGCAGAGTCCATGGAGGACAGTCCTTTACATCATTCCTCTCACCATCATTCATACAGTTAGTTAGTTCAGTAGATGTGCTCAACACCACCAACAACACAGCAGCAACTAGGTACAGACACACCTTCATGGTCTATGCAGTCCCTCTACCAATGAACTGTTGTTAACTTTATAACTATAATTTGTCTCAAAGAATCTATTTTATAATAACTAGTACAAGAAAACATGCTCTTGAAATAACAATATTATTTTCTTTACTCTATAGTTGATATAGCTACATAGTTTAATACGAAAACATGACTATTTTAATTTTCTTAACTAAATTTCACTTAATTGTGATAACCTACTACAAGGTAACCCTCATGCACCAGGACATGATATGGTTTTGTTAATACCTGAGGATGTTGCTTGCCAACACTGATGAGAAGGTCATGGAGGAGCTTGCTAAGGGATGATTGATCCTTGCTATGAGCTGAGGGATAACCTGGTAACCATTATATCTATCAATAGTCCATGATAATTGTATGCATTGGAAGGCCTTACTCTAACCCCACCACCCTAAAATGAGGACACATGAAGTGAACTCTCCTATTCCACTCCTAAAAAATGAGGACACCTGTAAGGACACTGTAAGAGCCCTGTTAGCTATATACTTGTGTAGTGGCACCTCTTTAGCTATTTCTAACAACTTTGAGACACTACTGTTTAGTGCTCTATTTCAGAGGAGCTCAACTTTCACAAATAGGTTTTCACGAATCAACCAGGGGGAAATGGAGAAGATTAGTTTCAAGAGCAAAAGCTTGGTGGATCTTTCCTAAATTAGTGAAAAACATGAAAGTTGAATTCCTCCAAAATAAAGTGTATAATTGAAAGTGACCAGATAGCGGGATGGTCTCAGTTTTAAGGAGTGTTGAAATGGGTATACTAAAGCAAAAACACACAAAGAGATAGGATTACAAGTAAGTAATAAAGGATCATTCAGTAAAAACCTGTGTACTTAAATAGTAACACCTAGATACCAACCAGACAATGGTAACTCACACTGATTAACTAATATGCACACAATACTAGTTAACATATTATAGTCTATACTTTGGAGGAGTACAGTTAGCCCCAGTTAGTAGTGCTATTAAGGCACACAATATAGCATAGTGTGCTAGGTTACCAGCAATGGGATCACAACACTACCTCCATATTAAGATGGAATTTCTTCATTTATTAATAGTATACAGTATAGTTTGTTTTGCTGTCTAATAAATAAACAGTAGAGTTATCACTGAAACTGCTCTTTAGTTCTGAACACTGTTAGGAAGATAGTCGCAATTTCTTTCTGGCTGCAAGTGGTGGCCACTAGTTATTTTGGCATGTTTCAATGACAATGAAAGCAATATATTTCAAATGGCAGAGTAAGATCATAAATGATGTACATTAAATAGCCTATAGAGGTTATTCAATGACACCTTTTTTGCTAGCAACCCCCCCCCCCCCCCCATGAGGTAACCAGGCAGCCATATTGAGTGGCAAAAGGAATTTGAGTGGCATGGAGTTTACTGTTTGAAAGGGGGTAGTTTGTTGTTTGGAGGAGAAAAACATCTGAGATGGTTAGAAGGAAGTATTCTGAGTATTATGAAGGGCTAGAGAGGAGTAAAACTTGACCTAGTCTAGTTGGAGAAACTGTGAATGACCCATATAGCTAGCTAGCTACCTTTGTACCTGATTGAAGTAGCACAGATGCCACTATGCTGGAGGTCAAGTTCCCAGATATAAATACACCTAGTCCTTATACTACAAAGGAAGAACTTGAAGCTTACAAGAGGTTAGATGGTTGGTTGCAGGGTGGGTAGGCAATGTGTAATGTTGCCAGGTTGCAGTCTAAAAAAATCCACAGAGTAAACAAGGACTCAATGATTAGGCCACTTCAAGGGAGAGGTGCAGGAAGGGAATGTGCTCCCTTCTGCATGAAGCTGTGGAAACCAAAATTTCACCATAAAACTTTGACACTGAAAACCACTATTGTTTGATTTGAGTGTTATGTGCATGAGATAGAGGGACACTATTTTGAAATAAAAGATAGCAATAAGCCTTGATCCATCCACAGACAATTTTCTGTCCCCAAAATCCAGATTGTGGATAAATCCATGAACCTTGCAACACAGAATATGCTTGTTCATGCAGTCACATTAGACAATTCAAAGGCAATCTTCATTGCAACTGTGAGGCACTCCTAGGCTGTGACTAAAACACTATTGAAGCCATGGGTTGCAGCTGAGAAGATGTGTCCACTGTACAAGCATGTTCCCATTGGGGTCTTACTTTTTTCTGCTGAGGCCCACATCAGATACATGAAAAGTTCATGTACTTCTGTACCCTGCCAGTGGTTACCACTAAGCTTGCAGAATGTCACTTATGCACCCATTTCTGGCGTCAATTTTGTGCACCTGATATATATTGAACAGAAGAAAATGCTAAGTGATAACCCCAGAGAATCATAAAGTCACCCAAGACACTTCCCCTTCAGAAGAAGATTTTTCAGCAATCTACTATCAGGCTAAAATTAAACCAGCTATAATAATTGTCTATCACCCCTGGTTACAGTGGTGATTACATGCAGTCCTATGTCATTCTTCCATGATTCTCGTAACTCTTCATTATGTCATTTGCTGATTTCTTTTGCCACTCAAGATGGCGCCTACTGCAAAATGGCAATTAATGTGAGCAATCAAATAACCTCTATACAAAATCTATACCTATTTCAATGTTTCATAAAGAAGATGGAATCAATAATGCTAGAAAGTATTCTCACTTTATATTGATTATCATATTATTGTGATTATCATTGCGGTATTGAGATTATCATTGCAGTATTGTGATTATCATTGCAGTATTGAGATTATCATTGCAGTATTGAAATTATCATTGCAGTATTGAGATTATCATTGCGGTATTGAGATTATCATTGCGGTATTGAAATTATCATTGCTGTATTGAGATTATCATTAAAAACAACAGTCTTGTTTTGGAATAATTATTACTGAAAGTATGAAGAAGTTATGTAGCAAAGTAAACAGTGATAACTTCCTAATGTCATTGTCTGGGATCTAATAATAATGAAAGAAACAAAACTACAAAAGTTGGATCATACAAACTAAGCTCAGCACACAGTCACTAATAAGAATAGAATCAACTACAAATCACACAGACAGTTAACTACTTCAACAATGGAGCATACTCTTCATTATCACCAACATAATCAGAAAATGAATGTAATTTACATCTCAATTTGTGACAAATATTAAAATGAGGTATAGCAATCTTTAAAAGCATCAGAATTCGATAAACTAGTAAACACACTCCATACAGAGGAAGTACACAATATATTAAAGATATAAGCAGTTCTCCAGAATTGAGAATATGGGAAGTATATATAGGCATCATGTAAGGACCTACTATGAATAGAAGAGAAACAGCATACATTGCGGTTACTATCAAAAATATAACGATGTCTACAGTGTTACAAATACTTCTCTTGTATGGTTTAAATATTACTAGTAGTAACAATGTGACTGTGAACAAAATGGTGGCACCTGAATAGTATATAGCATTCCTTGTGGATACGTACAATACTATATTTACACATCTGAGAAAGAGGTAAAAACCAGCAAAGTATCTGCAATCTAAAGGCTCCTCTTTATATATGCCTTGAAACGTGTCCATAAAGACATGGAGAACACGGCAAGTACACCCGCTCAAGTTTAGACATCTCTGAAAGCAGTGGCATGGATACACACAGAGAAGAAACAGGGGGAGAACGTTAAAGATTAGAGCCATCAAAATGGCTACAATAGCATAGGGTACGTGATCTCGACTGTAAGCTGGCATAGATCCATTCACAAACAAGTAAGATCTGCTTACACCCTCACCATGTATATTATAATATGAACCACTCCCAGTAAGTAGATCAGCAGATACATTCAGTATCTTCACATAGGAAAGAATTAAGAATGTAACAAATACATCTACCAATGATGACATTATGTTCCACTTACTTCTGAATAGAGAACAACACTTGTATATCGGAGACCACAGTCGAGATACGACTATATAGTGATCGTGGAGCTGAACTAAAATGTATGTAATTAGTATTAATAGTAGAGGATACAACCCAACAATATAGTCAAGAGAAATAGTCAGGAGAATAGACATGTTAGGATGTAAGCAAAACGGTTGGTATAATCCACGAAAGAAATCTAAATTCCATATGGCATAAAGAGATGCCACTAGTGTATTTTCTTTATGATGTTGAAAGTGAAAGGTCTTATAGTAGAACCTGGCTAATCCTGGGGCTGCAATCATCTGGCTAGCAGCCACATATGCTATCATTGGGCCAGACACTACTGAGACTTTTAAAACGACTATCACTATGTAAAACACAGTCAGAGGTACATATGCAACAGCAATGTACTTTAACCAGTTGTATTTGTAATCCTCACACTCCACACAAGATAAGTCGTAAGAGTAAACAGATGGAGCATGGTTAGGGATACACTCGCCACACATTAGACCTTTCCTATTATATTCTCCACAGGTTCGACTGTTCAACTCAGATAAGTTCTTAGTGTCTATGTGTTTATACTCCTTAAAATGATGGCGAAATGAACAAGTGTAATGACAAAAGCTTACAAAAGTTTTGTTTAGTGTTCTGCTATAAGTCATGCAGAAACAAGCCTTTACAGAGACATCACAAGTTTCGTGGTTACAATCTACAATACTGTCAATATCATCTCCACACTCACAGTTGCCTGATGTTTCGTTCAGAAGTGTCCATGGTGGACAGTCCTTTACATCATTCTTCTCACCACCACCATTCATACAGTTAGTTAGTTCAGTAGATGTGCTCAACACCACCAACAGCATAGCAGTAACTAGGTACAAACACACCTTCATGGCTACATACATGGAGTCCCTCTACTAGTGAACTGTTGTTGACTTTGTAACTAAAAAATCTACTTTTATAATAACTAGTACAAGAAAACATGGTCTTGAAATAACAATATTGTTTTCTTTAATCTATAGCTAGTTATTATTATTATTATATATAGTTTAACATATAATGAAAACATGATTTGTTATGAGAAAACTAAATTTCACTTGTTGTGATTAAATTTCTGTTAACCTACTACTAAACCATCAAACAACCTCTAGTTTAAAGAGTTTCAGTTATTCATGTACTACCTATCAAAATAAAGGAATGAGAATAGAGAAAATAGGAGTAAGAAATAGACCTAGTTTTAAATAATTCATTAACTCAAAAGATAAGGACATGAAATTTAGAAAGAATAACTTGATTCAGATAGAAAAAAAACCTTGATTTAGAAAGAAAAATAACTTAATTAAGAAAAATAACTAGATAGACTGAGTAATTAAGGACAATTCAGGTTGGTTATCATGTATGTACATTATTACGAGTAGTAATAAGACAAGTCCAGCTTATTTGACTTAGAAAGCATTATAATTATAGCCCTTCGAGACGACTGCAATTTACCTCCATTTGTGCCATCCACACACTATTATCTCTCTCACAGCTTACCTGTACAACTGTAGAAACTAACTTGCTTAGCTAGAAACTATTATTTAATCACATTCTGTATTAATATTATTATCCTACTGAAGAAGAAACATTCCAACACCCTGAATTGAAGGTATTCCTGCATAGGGGACACTTAGACATGTTCAATATGTGTATTAGAACTTAAACCCCACTGAAATAAGGCAATTCTCTAATCAGGACACTGTAGTTCATCTCATAGTGCCCAAGATAGAGAGGCTTCACCTCATGCACCAAGACATGATATGATTTTATAAAACAAAGGTTAATACCTGAGGATGTTGCTTGCCAACTCCGGTGAGAAAATCATGGATGAGTTCACTAACTAAACTTCGGGGATGATCAATCCTTGCTATGAGCTGGGGAATAACCTGTAACCATGTGTCAATATCAATAGTTCGAATTCCATCCATTAAAGCCTTGTTCACATCAGACAGGTGACCATAGTCAAACCATAAGGTAAGTAATCACAGTATCTGTATGCATTGGAAGACCTTATTCTAACCCCACCTCCCTAAAATGAGGACACACCCTGTATGCATAAAGTGAAACTCTCCTGAGAAATAAGGACACCTCTGTAAGGACACTGTAAGAGCCTTGTTGTATACATGTCTAGAGGAACCTCTTTTATTTCTAACAACTTTGAGAAAATAATTGAAAGTGATTAGATAGAGGAGTGGCCTCAGTTTTAGAGAGTGAACTTCTATGTTGAAATGGTCTAATTGGAGCATACCAGGCTCCAGCCAAACAAAAACAAACAAAATAAACAAAGAGGTAATAAGTACTACATGGCCCAAATGAAGTCCATTATGCTAAAAGAACATGCTGCTTATTATACTCAGGCCTACCTGAGAGTGTCTTGCAGCGAGTTCTCAACAGAAAGAGTGATAGATCTAAAGAACCCATGGACTGCTGAGCATGCATATGCAATTATAGGGACCTCAGTGGTAGGTGAAGATGGAAATGGGTCACCTGACTTACTAGCCACATCTTGAAGCCCATTATTACCTGAACTGGATGGTAACTTTTGAGTACCTGCAAATATTAGAAACAGCTAGACAAAAGTTTAAAAATGCAGCTAGAATGTACTGTTTCCAATAGTAGCTTTGAAAGGATGGCCTTGTGGGATACTGAAACTATGTGCAGTTACATAGGCTGAGGAGGACGATTTTGAGTATGGGGCTGGTCAACTAGATCTGTGGCCAAGAGTGTCACACTCCATGATAATCACACTCCTACCATCATGTTTCAATGAGACATAAAAATAGAAAATTTTGTCTATGAGAGTTTGATGATGTAAAGGTGATGGAGTTTATTTTTAATTTGTGTATGTAATAACATGATATTGTTTTGGACATAGTAACATAAAACTGAAAACAGGTGGCAGCAGTGCTCAAAATAGAGCGGCACTAGTGTTTGGGGGGGGGGGGGGGGCACGTGCCCCCCCCCCCCAATATTTTGGGTCATTAATACAAATATTGTTCCAGTGCCCACCCCCAATCTGACAAAATAGATTGCAGGTTGTTTGAAGGTATCAAGATTCAAGCAACCACTTAAAGTTAGCTGATGAATAGGCAGTCCTTATTGACTCCCTATAGCTACCTAGTATCAACATTTGTGGCCATGGTGTCTTTCTTGACGCATGTAGCAGCTGCTCAGTATTAGCTAGAGCTAGGTAAGCATTGCTGAGAAGTTTATAGGTGAAAATAAGCATTTTTGGTTGTTATTAATTTGTGTGGCTAGTGGGTGTGGTCACTCAAAATTTTCACCAACACACATACTTAGCCATTCCTTTCCATATGAGTGCCCCCCCCCAATCAAAATCTCATTCCTACACCTATGGTTAGGTAGCTATGTAGCCCAAGTCATCAGTCCTCAACCACTACCCATTGTTGACCATCAAACCTTAACAAGATCATGTGAACAGTTTCAGTTTGAATGTATGCATTGATAAACAATTAGCACGTAGTAAATGGAATTCCACCTAACATGCTGGTATTGTTCTGAGCCAGCAAAACCAGCTGACTTCATAGCCCTCCCCTTTACTCTACTTATGATTAAACCATATTCCCCTTTATAGGAGGGAGGGCTTGTCCTGCAGCATTAGCACATGTGATAATTCATCCTGAGTAAGCACAAACTAGGATAATGTATCAAAAGCTAATTTCCATTGACCTCTGCCTGCTTTCGTGCATGCAAAAACAACACCCAGAGCCTCCAACCAGAAGTGAATAACTTCAGTATAAAAATACCTCACTTTCCAATTTTTAGTGGCAAATTCCGTAGCTAGCTAGCTACATAGTTTCATGACATGCACCAGTAGACATCATGAATTAACTTACTAATTGTCTTTATCACCCCATGCTTTGAGGATGTTTGGACAGCTCTTTAATCCTCTGGACAGTGTTATTTCGTTATATAGCTATATATTATATATATAGCCAATCTCGAAATTGCTTCCCCATAGCATAACGATGAAAGATCTTGCTGACATTCTGAAGTACCTAATGAAGTTGGCGACAATGGACTTAGTCATCTGTCTTGTCTGTGGTTTAGAGCACTGCTACAACCTCCAGACACTATTGGACCTTGGGAATTTGGTGTCTGTGGTACAAAGATCCTCGAGGATCTTCAGCACTGCGAGAAGTTGCAATCTTTCACCTGTTTATACTTTCATCTTCTAACACGTCTACTAGCTATACACCTGGTTTTTGCTAACTTTTTGTTCCTTCTGAAAGACTTCCCCCCCCCTCCCATTTATATTAGCTACTGTATATTAGTGTGTCAAACTTTTTTTCAGTCACGGCTCACTTGTTTAGTTATAAATTGTGAGCACTTGGAAAATTGCCACATCAAGGGAAGCATAATGTATTATGCCCTTCCTAGGATTGAACCAGACTTTCTTACCTACCATTTTTTATACAAAGCATGTTTTTGAAAAATTAAATTTTAATCAATCAAACAGGTCCTATGAAAATTTCGTTTATTATTGTGTCCTGGAATGTAAACATGTGATGTTAGAACTTGGTATCAAACATAACACTTGTTTATTCTTTAACCGATTAACCACGGTTGACGCCAATTGGCGTCATGCGCTTGCGTGCTCTGAAGATCGGTTGACGCCAATTGGCGTCAAATAATAAGCAGCTACTTTTCCAGTTAGCAGCAGCTAACGGAAGCTCTCAAGCAAAGGATCTTTTATTGTGGTTACGCAGCAGACATGTAAGTTTATTTAGCGCTAAAATTTAGTTGTACTTTACATAACAAATAATAGAGTAATACAGGCTAATAATTATGGTACATGTAACAATAATAATACTTTATATTTTAGCTATAGAAATGGACAGTAGAAATTTTTCTTTGGATGAGGTATTGCCCCTGATGGAGCATGAGGAGGATTTGGAAATAGATGACCCTCAAGAAGTGATCTTGGGAGGCAGTGAGCCAGTGACAAGGAGTTTGACGACATGGAAGACATAGAGAACCTAGAAAATTGTACAGTTATCTTCAATTTGTATCAATGTATTACTATCTCTTGTCATGTAGATATGAACTCTAGTTATAAGTCACCTAGAAGATAGAAGATCTCCCTTAGTACAACCCATTGATGACATTGAAACTGGTACTGTTATGTTCATTAATGCTAGCTATTCTAATATCACCCTTAAGCACTTCCAGGAGCTACTTACCACTCAACTGATTGGGGAGTACTGTAGTAGTAAAAGGTAGGCCTACATTTCCCAGCAAAGAAACAGAACACCAACTCTGAAAGAAAGAGAGGAATATGTAGCCTTTATTGGGAGGAACCATTGCAACGACACCCAGTGGTTCTGCAATGAATGTGGAGCATGGCTATGCCACCCAGGCACTTTAAATGACTGCTTCCTCCTGTGGCATAAAAGAAGAGTTTAAGATTTCAACCTGGATCATTTTGTATTTCATTGACATGTGCCTAGACATCTAGGCTTACACCTGACATGTACAACTCATGTACAACTCACTTTATAATTTTTAAAGCTTTTTATGTATATTATGCCTCTTTCAAAACCAGCTTTTCTAAAAGCTACCACAAAACACCTAAAACCAGCATTCATAAGGGCCACAACTGCAAGAGTGTACTTGAAGGCAAAAGAATGGTACCAGAGTTTCACCATTGAACACACACACACAGTGGACATTCAGGCTCTCTCTTTCATATTCATTTGTGTCTAGCTAATATTATATAACTACTCTAAGGTAGCTAATAACTACTCTAGCTAAGGTAGCTAGCTAATCAGATAACTTACCCCACGTGTAACCAGCTAGCTTGGCAGTCTGGTAGGATTCCCACCTTGTGAGTTTTCATTCTCTACGAAGGTTGTTACGGCACCTCCTAGTCATCAGGGCCAACTAGAACACCCCAACAGATGTGGAGAAGTTGTTAGAAGAGCCAACAGTCGGAACTACTATGGAGCGGTGTTGAATTTTTTCAACACTAATTTTGTTCACGCTATTATCTAAGCGGGAACTTGCCTTCTGGCCCCAGTTGTTGCTTTATCAGGTAGCCTAAAGCATCTTCATTCAATGAACTGTAGACAGCTAGAGGCAATCTTGCTCAGATCTCCCACTACAAACCTTTCTAGACGATGACTAACAAAGAACTGGATCACAAGACGTCAGGTGCTAATTAATTCCGTGTCACGCGTACTCGCATTAAAATTTAATTTAGCTTCTAATCGGTTAAAGAAGTTAAATTCATACTACTTTACACTTTAATCAAATACAAAAACATTATTGTGGTGGAAGCAACTATACAAGGTAAAATTTTTCATCTTTCTCGACCATCTTTTAAATAAACCTTATGTCTGTCCAAGTACCAGATTTCTCTATGGGGAGAGACTCCCTCGCTGAAAGGCAGTGAACTACATAGCTACTATATAGCTAACACAATAACAAAGTATTCAGGATGGGTAGTGGCATCATGTCAGCTTGTTACTTAATATTATAGGAGGACAAACTTCCACCTTCAAGTAAAATCTAGCAACTATTCGACTATTTCTTATTTCTATTTCATAAGTGTCTTTTTATAAGAGTACCCTTTTGTATACATAGTGATTTTTAGTGTACATGTATGTATAATAACTATGACATTGTATTAACAAAATGTAGTATAAATAACAGCACAAAAGTTCTTAATTTTTATGTCCATATAAACAGAGGATGTAAGTGTATGCTAGCTACCAGAATGGACACCATCCTATGTAACACTGACAGAGGTTCTCGTGACTAGTGGCTTGTTCTATCAGTAGCTGCACTTGCTTGTCAACTTGAAGGGTTTTTTCATGAGGAAAATCGTTACCTTTGGAACAGACAATTAATTATTAATGACATTAGACTACCACCAGAACTATAATATATTATTTGCTGTCAATTTTATGTCCAACTAAAAGCTAACTAGCTGATATGGTGCTTGTGTAGCTTAATATGAATCATGTTAACTTAATGCTCTCTCTACATACTGAGTTGATCAAAGAATCAAATAATGATTATACAGAGGCACATTTCAGCAATTTTCAATGGAGGGATTAGGCTAAAAACATACCAGTTAACTTCTGTTTCACTCTTTGTGTGATAGCCACAGCTTTCTTGTTGAGTTCCTCAGGTTGATAACCTTGCGATTCCTTCTCACCTAAAAATGACATGAATGAAGTACAAGTGAAAGAAGTTTCATGCACATAGTGGCTATAGCATTTTTGTGACATACCAATGTAGTGAGAAGATTTTGTGGTCTCTCAAGTCTATTGTAATGTCCTCAGAAAAAAAACTTTTGTACCCAAGTGGAAAAATAACAAAACTTAGGGCCAATAGTGACCAATGGAAATGACACTTTGTAACTAACAGGCTAGCCCCCTTTCACCTATAAAGGAAGGGTTTGATGACACCGTTCACTATCTTAGCCTTACAGTTGTCATGTGATTGCTACCCATTTTGGTCTCACATGAGTAAGCATTCTTAATTGCATTCCTTAGCTACAAAATTTTCAAACTGTATGGAATAAATTTCTACTAACTTCCATCACTTCTGGAAGGGGAGAAGCCAGCAGTTTCTTGCAATCTAGTAGTCCTCCTAGCATCAATGCTTCCTCCTTTAGGTTTAGATTTGTTCTTCACACCCTCTGCACACAAACAGAGTATAATTTTTAAGTAACATATCAAAGCTCTATCAGAAAGAAACACTCCTACTTTTGGGGTGCTTTAATATACTCGTATCATAACGTTGGGATGGATGGGATGTTAAATTACCAGAATTGGGAGAAGCTTAAATGAATCAGTAAGGGGTTTTGCATGGCACTTTCACTTTACAACACCCACATCAGACCTTTTTATCAACATGATGGTGAGCAAATTTACATGTCCTTAGTATATATGTATATAGGACTAAGACTACATTGTGGGTAGATACACATTCCTGTTTGCTGTCGTTGCTTGTGTTGCTTTGTTTCTAGATTCCCCATGAACTTTTACACTAGGCATAATCATTATCAGGCTATGGCTGGGTCTAAGTCCTATCCCAGGTCTGTAATGGGTGTGGCATTATTTGAAATGTGTAGAACAAGATAAAGTTTTTTCAGTTAGTATAGTCTACTCCTATTTATCAGTCACTATTCAAAACGATACAGATTTATAAATCACTGGAATAAGTCACATTTCAAACAACTCTCCCTTTCTTCTAAGGTTGGTTGAAACTAAAAACAGGCAATATATTGTAGCTAGATATGTCCATAAATTTTCTTCACCGTCAATAAGTCTCCAGTTTAATAGGGGATCGTAGACAAAAGCTTCCAGCACAGCCATCACACTGTCCTTGTTCTCACGAAGAACCCTCATCACATTATTACATGTCTCTCGAAAGTTTCCTTCGATGCCTGTAACCTGAAGATCATTAACAAGAGACATTGTTGAATCAGATAATAGTGACAATATAGAGCTATTATACAGTGATAAATAGAGTGATATAGTGATAGCTAACAGCTTAACCAGTAGTGAAGAAATTGTGGTTGGAGAGGAAAGTATTCTAACTAAGACTATGCTGAGCTGAGTATACTTTGATCTTGTTAAGCTACACTATGCAGGGTTCTATATAGAAATTTTGTGTGTGGGGGGGGGAAGGGGTGTTCGCTCCTGGATTAGATATTGTTGACCACACAATGCATGAAGTTCCACCATCTACTATAACTCTGAGAATTAGATTCCTGTACTATTTAGGCACTATGAGATGTGTGAATTAGTGAATAAGCACTTCTCAAGTATAAATGACACTAACATAATAATACTATCATCATGTACCTCCATGGCATTAGTGAGCATACGAGTGAGACGAAATGGAATCTTTTCTGGAAACTTCTCACGAGTCATGGCCACTTCAAAACAGTCACCAAAATCAATGTGTAGGATTCGACCAGTCAATCTGTCCAACATGAGGTTAGAAGGGTGCCTGCATTCATTACAAGATGAATGCTGGACATCAATATAAATGGGTCAGTTGTGACTGGAATTGTGTTTGATGTTATTTATAATGCAGGAAAATAATTTACAGGGCAACCTCTCAAAAAGGCACTTATCTTAGCCTAAGAACAGTTTCCCTACAAGGTACAGTAGACCTAACCCCAATATGTCATTCATTTGGAGGTTCCACTGCACTGTAAGGAAATAACTGCAAATTTGGGAAGGAAATGCACAATATGTCACTATGAATTTTACAGCTTTTGAGCATGTCATCCCAACTACTTAATACAGTTATCACTGCCTGATGTATCTTTACAGGTCTTACCTATCACCCAGTCCCAGAATATAGCCTACCATGGACATTACTGCCAGAGAACGAGTATAGTTTGTTCTACGGTCAAACCAAACCTGCAGAATAGATAAGATATCAGTTTTCGTGAAATGAATGACATTTTTAAATGCAATATGTTTACAACAGGTTACAACAAGTCTTCTCAAAGCAAGAATACATATTGATCATTTGCAAACATGTCTGTGAAAGTTATTCAGACCTCAGAGCTTGGACTCACTGACTGGCCTATTTGTAAACTTACTTACCTCAGAGCTTGGACTCTTTAGCCAGAGGACCTTTGCTAAGTCATCACCGCTAGTGCTTTCAATGGCTTGTTCAAATACCTCTACCTTCTGCATCAGCATCAAGTGATCATAATCCGCAGAAGTCTGAAGGAAGATAGACACATCTGTCATGACGACTAACTCACAGTGAAGGAATATAACATAGTTATAAGAATTGTTCGATCCTCCTTATAACTCCTACCCTTCCCCTCCCCCCAAATACCCCCTATTTATACATGCAAGGCCATCAGGAAAAAAAAGAAGGAAAAGTGAGAACTTCAGAATTGCCATTATTGGGAGTAGAGTGGACTAAAACCTGCTTTTCAGCTACTGATATCATATAAATACTACTTTGAAATAATATCACTTCGACTTTAAAATTAAAAGAACCTTGTTAATACCTGTAACATGAGCCTGTGTTCAATGTTGAGCATGATCTTCTTCTTTTCTCGGTAGTCTCTGATGAGAGAGTGGATAGTATCACAATGGGGGACCCAACCAATAAGACCAGAGTTGGGAGACAGAGGGATTACAGAGTATCGCTCAATACTGCACAGCAATAAAATACATTTGAGAGTATTGTTACTGAAGAAGAATGAATGGTGCATAATGCTCTATCTGCATAGACTTCTCTGAATGTGGGAAGCATTGCACTGTGTGGTTATACTATTCCCATAAAACATTTAGTTTTGATACAGACTATCCAATTTTCCATGTCAGAGTATAGTTCTGTATACAATACCTGAGATGTCTCTTGAATGTTTCTGGGTCATTACTCAGTAGTGTATTAACCAAACCAAAGAGTTGCATTACTCTTTCATCCTGTCTCAAGTCCTCGTGGCCCTTCAATAGGAACATGAAGTCATGACCATTGCTACCTGAAAAAAATAACATCATTCTGATATAGATGGACTGCCCACACTGACTTTTCACTCAAAAACCCAATTTCAAAATTTCAATGGGACTTAATTAACAGAAATGTGCAGAGCAAGTTAGTTTACTTACTCCTTTAAGGGTTAAAAATAGGCCAAGGTTGGGCAGACTTTTAGCTCAAAGGAATGACCACGAAGAAAATTTATAACTACTGTTATTTTTGTGACCTGTGGGTGTGTAAATAGATTCTATGTACTGTAATCTGCTTAATATAGCATGCAAAGCTGAAGTTTACTGTTCTAACAAATAGAGATAGTGATTAACTTTAATATTTACTACTGACCTTGAATAACAAGTTTTCTTGGACGTTGTTTAGAGGTGATAACACTAAGTGAAGGAGATACTTTCATGATGTGAATAATGTCTTGATTGGGTTCGTAGGTACCCGGAACAGCTAACTCCAGATCCTCACACTCCAGTAGGTTGGGAGATACATATTGCAACTCTAGAGTGGTTAGCTAAAAATACACAGAGAAAAAAAAATACTTCTTAGGAAATGTAAGAAAACTAGATACCACTATCTACTATAAAACTAGTACTGGACTATTACACTCAACCTGCCCACCATGGCAAACCTGTCACACTGAGACTCCACTACAGTGTGGAGGTGGACTCACACATAACCTCATTCCTAGGTCTATCCTCGGAGACCATTGTAAAATGATGAAGTGACCAAACAGAACTAGCTAAACACCACAAACCTCTTTCTGTAGCCTCAAGTTATTGTTAGTAACAACTACCAGATTATATAGTGACACAGTACCTTTAATTGTTGCTACTATAAAAGTTATTTTACCAAGTGTATTTCCTGAAGCCAGAGCTATTTATCTAACTACCTATTACTATTTCGTTAATTTTTATCATTTCAACTAAAGAAATTTACAGTAGGTACTTGTACAGATGAGACTCTATGGTAAAGCATAATTTAGATAAAACTTTTTGTTTCTTAGAGGCATATACAGTACCTGTGGGAGCTGTTTTGATATCCTTCTGAAAACTTGATAGTAGAGTTCCCAGGCTTGAGTTAAATCCTTCACATTACAGGTTGCCATGTATTTCTTACACCACTCATTCGCCTCTGCCAGATCTCTTCCATATGCCTAAAAGTATGTCCATAAAAATATAATGTCTCTACTATTAATACCGTCTATTCAAAACAAGGTGTCCCAGCTTACCATAGCATCTGAATCCCTAGTGATTTTGGACCAGAAAATAAATATATTAAAGCATCTAACTTAGTTTGAGAACAATAGACACAGTCAGAATTGGGGTAGGCATATTCTCTACTTGTTAGAGTATTACTGAATACACTGCCACAACAAAAGTTTTGACATTGTCGGCAACAACCTATGGTCATTACCTAGAGTATGGTACCATTATGGTGAAGCTATAGCAGCATGTCTTTGGTGTCTTCCATGACTGGCAAGCCAAGGAATATACATGAACATAAAGAAAGTGCATGGCTACCTAGTTAAAGTCAGTCTCTTTAATAATGCTAGCCTGATGTGATTGAGGCAATGTTCCTGTACTTCCTACACCTATATCATTAAAGACAGTTAAGTATGGTCATTCCTAAGTAAATAATTATAGTACAGCTATATATGGCTTAGAATTTACTGCATTAGAGAGCTATATGGCCTGGTATACCAATGTATATATGATAATGCTTGCTTACATGATTGAATGAAACCTCCTTAAGTGTTTCAGATCCTTTTTCCATTTTGGCATGCAGTGGCTGCAACACAGCAAACATTCCTGGTATGTTATTTTCTCCAAAATATAACCTATACATGTAAATCATAAATATTATTAGTATCCATCATACCACTCACTCACCCACACACACTACCCACTCACACACATACCCCACCCACCCACTCACTCCACCCACCCAATCACTCCACCCACCCATTCACTCACTCACTCACTATCACCACCCACCTGGAAGCATCCTCCAGTCCTTCATGCCATTGTTCATGCCAGAGTATTGCAACGCGAATAAGTTCCTCTGATACCATGATGGCTTGTTGAACTAGGGCACTGCTATGCTCCCTCATGTTCTGGAGAATGCTCTCTGCTGCCTCCTTCCTACTCCCATCATGACTCTTGGTAGCAACAGTTAGAGGGTAAATGAGAGCCTACAGTGTGTAGCAGTGAAAGAATGTTAATATTCTGCTATAAGATGAATATCAAGTCTGATCCCTTGAGACTAAGCTGTATAATGATTGAGTCATAATGTGATGTCATACCCATTATCGGGTGTATGTCACAGGCAAGATAGGATGTAATATATGGTGTTGGTAGGTATGTAAGATGCATATTGAGTCTGATTCCTTGAGTTACTGTTCCCTGCCACTAACACTGAAATTGAGCTGTACAATGATTGAGTCATGATGTCCATTAATATAATATTAGGTGTGTGTCAGGCAAGATAGGCTTATCACCAACATATCCAATGTCAAAAAAACAATACACTAATTGAAAGCATGTCCCAGTACAAAATGTGACATGATTATAACAGTACTTGCACAGACATGTGCATGAATATCTGACCAGCAATCCAAAAGTCTCATCAATGATGTCATTCAAAGCACAACTACTCAACACTTTATAAAACATATACACCCAATAACCGATAACTGATAATGGAGGAAGGGAGGCAAGCTTTTTGGTTTCACAATTAATAACTTTAGTGGTTAGTGGTTCACAAGATGGTATTGTCTTGCTAACCATCCTAAAACCACCTTCTTTATCTTAAAATCATATTTAAACAGACACACAATAAACATAATATGCTGTTGAAGACAAGGCTTTCTATTGTAACCTAATTTAAATACCTTGTAGTACATCACTTTTTTTCAGGTTCTGTTATTATTATTGGTTATGGAAAGTATGGAAACCATATTATTATTGGTTATGGAAAGTATGGAAACCAGAAAGTAAGTGCCTCCAGCTTTAGTATATTAATAAGTTGCCTGTTAGACTGGGGCCCTCCCTACTGAGTTTATTTGTGACTAGGACAGTATTAAACTTGCTACAAAAACAACAATATATTTGATACATTTCTGTGAAAATATTATCAGACAATGTAATGAAAGAACTGTACCTGAAAAGTGATTTAAAAAAAAAAAAAAAAAAAAAAAAACAGTTCAGAAATGAAGCAACTAAAATCAGTACACAGCAACTAATGATATGAATGAACACATTGATAGTTAACTAATTCAACCATGGACTACACTCTTTGTTACAAACAACATAATAAAATGAATATTCCTTATGTAATTTACTTCTCAATTTGTAAAAATGAGGTATAAGAATCCTTAGAAGTATCAAATTTTGTAAACACACTTCATTACACTAGCAATACTATCACACTCACTATAGAACTTTTTCACCCTTGACGTTAAATGACATGACGTCACCTCACCTCACGTAGCGGTGTACAAGTGGGAATTGTGTACAAGTGGGAATTCTTTCTCTATGGAAGCCACACGAGGTGGCCAAGCCAAATAAAAGGCACCTTGACAAGTTAAAATTAACAGCAGGGCTAGATCCATTTCAATTAGCCAGCAATTGTGATTGTGGTGCTGCAACTAGAGATCTTCCCCCAGTGGAGGCCAGTGGCATTGTGTCATATTTAGTCCTGCAGACAAGTTTTACTATAGAATTATCTATAGCTACAATAATTATTTCTGCTACAGTAAAATCTTCATGAGACATGGAGTTCTAGCCTCACTTCTAGCCCTAACAAAAGTGATTCACCAATAATAATTGAATTTAGAAGTTCACTAAAAAGAAGCCAATCAGGATTAGCATGATCCTCAAGTGCCACACTGGCTTACCAGAAACATAGTGCCAGGAACATATTTTGGCATTTGATAGCACTTTCTCCACTCCGATACCTCTACAAATAGCTCTTAAAAATCAAACTTCAGTTTCTAGCTAAGTTCCACGAGGTGTGAATGTTTACTGTTTGCAGTAATCTATAGAAGCTGACGTCCTTGTACCCTCCCAGATCTCTTCAACAACCAAAACAACATCAACACCACCAATGTGATCTATGACCGTGGTGAAACTATTACAAGTAAGTAATAAAGGATCATTCAGTAAAAACCTGTGTACTTAAATAGTAACACCTAGATACCAACCAGACAATGGTAACTCACACTGATTAACTAATATGCACACAATACTAGTTAACATATTATAGCCTATACTTTGGAGGAGTACAGTTAGCCCCAGTTAGTAGTGCTATAAAGGCACACAATATAGCATAGTGTGCTAGACTACCAGCAATGGGATCACAACACTACGTACATATTGGGATGGAATTTATTAATAGTATATAGTTTGTTTTGCTGTCTAATAAATAAATAGCAGATTTATAACACACTGAAACTGCTCTTTAGTTCTGAACACTGTTAGGAAAAAAGTAGCAGTTTCTTTCTGGCTGCAAGTGGTGGCCACAAGTTATTTTAGAAATTTTGGCATGATTCAATGACCATGCAAGCAAATTTCAAACGGCAGAGTAAGGTTAAGTAAGATCATAAATGATGTACATTAAATAGCCTATACAAAACCTATACTTATTTCAATGTTTCATAAAGAAGATGGAATCAATAATGCTAGAAAGTATTCTTTATATTGATTATCATTTTGGTATTGTGATTATCATTGCAGTATTGAGATTATCATTGCAGTATTATTGCGGTATTGAGATTATCATTGCGGTATTGAGATTATCATTGCAGTATTGAGATTATCATTGCAGTATTGAGATTATCATTGCGGTATTGAAATTATCATTGCTGTCAGTCTTGTTTTGGAAAAATATTAGTAATATTACTGAAAGTATGAAGAAGTTATGTAGCAAAGTAAACAGTGATAACTTCCTAATGTCATTGTCTGGGATCTAATAATAATAAAAGAAACTGAACTACAAAAGTTGGATCATACAAACTAAGCTCAGCACACAGTCACTAATAAGAATAGAATCAACTACAAATCACACAGACAGTTAACTACTTCAACAATGGAGTATACTCTTCATTATCACCAACATAATCAGAAAATGAATGTAATTTACATCTCAATTTGTGACAAATATTAAAATGAGGTATAGCAATCTTTAAAAGCATCAGAATTCGATAAACTAGTAAACACACTCCATACAGAGGAAGTACACCAGTCCTCCAGACCTCAAAATATGGGAAGTAGATTTTGGCATCATGTAAGGACCTACTATGAGTAGAAAAACGACAGCATACAATGCGATTACTATCAAAAATATAACGATGTCTACAGTGTTACGAATACTTCTCTTGTATGGTTTAAATATTACCAGTAGTATCAACGCAATTATGAACAAAATAATGGCACTTGAATGGTATATAGCATTCCTTGTGGAGGCACACAATACTATATTCATACACCTGAGAAAGAGGTAAAAACCTGCAAAGTATCTGCAATCTAAAGGCTCCTCTTTATATATGCCTTGAAATGTGTCCATAAAGACATGGAGAATACAACAAGTACACCCATTCCGGTTATGACAAGTACACCCACTCCGGTTTAGACATCTCTGAAAGCAGTGGCATGGATACACACAGAGAAGAAAGAGAGGGAGAACATTAAAAATCAGGACCATCAAGATTGCTACAATAGCATAGGGAATGTGATCTCGACTATAAGCTGGCATAGATCCATTCACAAACAAGTAAGATCTTCTTATACGCTCACCATGTATATTATAATATGTATCACTCCCAGTAAGTAGATCAGCAGATACATTCAGTATCTTCACGTAGGAAAGAATTAAGAATGTAACAAATACATCTACCAATGATGACATTATGTTCCACTTACTTCTGAATAGAGAACAACACTTGTATATCGGAGACCACAGTCGAGATATGACTATATAGTGATCGTGCAGCTGAACTAAAATGTATGTAATTAGTATTAATAGTAGAGGATACAACCCAACAATATAGTCCAGAGAAATGGTTAAAAGAATAGACATGTTAGGATGTAAGTAAAACGGTTGATATAATCCACGAAAGAAATCTAAATTCCATATGGCATAAAGAGATGCCATTAGTATATTTCTTGTTTGATGTTGAAAGTGAAAGGTGTTATAGTAGAACCTGGTTAATCCTGGGGCTGCAATCATTTGGCTAGCTGCAACATATGCTACCATTGGGCCAGACACTACTGAAACTTTTAAAAGGACTATCACTATGTAAAATACAGTAAGAGGTACATATGCAACAGCAATGTACTTTAACCAGTTGTATTTGTAATCCTCACACTCCACACAAGATAAGTCATAAGAGTAAACAGATGGAGCACGGTTAGGGATACACTCGCCACACATTAGACCTGTCCTATTAAATTCTCCACAGGTGAGACTGTTCAACTCAGACAAGTTCTTAGTGTCTATGGGTTTATACTCCTTAAAATGACTGAGAAATGAACAAGTGTAATGACAAAAACTTACAAAAGTTTAGTGTTCTGCTATAAGTCATCCGAAACAAGCCTTTACAGAGACATCACAAGTTTCGTGGTTACAATCTACAATATCTTAAACATCATCTCCACACTCACAGTTTCCAGATGTTCCATTCAGAAGTGTCCATGGAGGACAGTCCTTTACATCATTCCTCTCACCATCATTCATACATGTGCTCAACACCACAAACAGAATAGCAGTAACTAGGTACAAACACACCTTCATGCTAGTGAACTGTTGTTGACTTTATAACTGAATCTACTTTTATAATAACTAGTACAAGAAAACATGGTCTTGAAATAACAATTACTCTATAGCTATATACAGTATAGTTAACACTGCCATATAATGAAAACATGATTTTTTTATGAGAAAACTAAATTTCACTTGTGATTAAATTTCTGATAACCTACTACTAGGTAAGAAAGATAACTTGATTCAGAAAAATAACTAGATAGACTGAGTAATTAAAGACAATTCAGGTTAGTTATCATGTATGTACATTATTACAAGTCCAGCTTATTTGACTTAGAAAGCATTATGCCCTTCAAGACAACTGCAATTTACCTCCATTTGTGCCATCCACACACTATTACAATCTCACAGCTTACCTGTATAACTGTAGAAACTAACTTGCTTAGCTAGAAACTATTATTTAATCTCACTCTGTAGTAATATTATTATCCTAAGGAACAGTGGAGTAGGAATGGGGGGGGCCAGGGGGGCCATGGCCCCCCCAACTTTTCTGACAGAGGGGCCTGGCCCCCCCCCAACTTGGCTGACTAAGTAGTTTAATGCAGTGCTGCATAAAGCCAATTGCTTTAATTAGCAGCAACAAATTGATAACTTCATACTGGTACTAACTTGGTGATTGTTCAGAATCACCCTTAAAGGTAGGCACAGGAGGGTAGTGAGAGAAGATTGCTTTTTCTTCAGGGGTGTAGACAACTTTTTAGGACTGGGGGGGCTAATAAGGTAAAGACAAAAGAGCTGCAATTCGGCTCAAGGGGGAGGGTGCGGGAGGGGGATTCCTGCACAAAGTGCAGAGGCAAAAAATTTTCTTCAAAATCCAAGAGGTGTAGGAGAGCAAATTAGAGTAATATGTACACAAGTATAGGCTAGGCTCTATTTCATAGTGGATTCTGCGCTGAAACATCTTCAACATCACTTTAAGATAATACACTGATCAAAAAACCTAAATATTATTAGCTCAGTTCAGGCTGACTACTGACTAAATCAGAATGATAGCTGGCATTGGATGATTCACCTGGCTTTAAAGGAGTGCTAAGCCACTATCTTAGAAATTGACAGACATGGTACTTACTACTAGCTACTAGCAATTAAGCTAATAGTCAAGCAAGTTCTCTAAGCACAATGTTGCCATGCTTACCTGTTAACCACTACTGTCATGGTTGAATATTGTTTACCAAACCACTACAATGCACATCATATGCAGTTTACAAAAAAAAAAAAAAAAAAAAAAAAAAATAATAATAATAATAATAATAATAATAATAATAATAATAATAATAATAATTAAGCCAGAGCCTGATATTATCTAGTTAATCTCATCTTCTGAAAAATCTGGGGAGGCTTAAGCCCCCCAAGCCCCCCTATTGTCTACACCCCTGTTCTTAGATACCATTTTGACTAGCTATATATACCAGTGCTCAGCTGTACACTGGGCAGGGCAAGTCTTGCATGCTCAGTTTATAGCTTGATTAAAGCAGAATTGTTTACTATAGTCATGATTTATCAGGCTTAGACTTGAGTACTGAAGTTGCCACTAAGCAACCAGTACTGCAGATGATAATGAATCAGAAACTCAAAGTAGCCCAGTATACCTTTACTTCTATTGAGTGTTTTTATTGTAAAGAATATTTTCAGGCAATTGATTTGGTGAAAGCTGCTCTGGAAAAGTGATTTATCCCCCCAAAAATTCTTATTGCTCAAAAGATTGAAAAATGCTTATAGAAAGTGCTAATGGAAGAGTGCTGATGATTCAGCAATTATAATATTATTATAGCAAAGATATCAATTTCCAAAAATAGATTTGCAAATGCTTCTAAATCTACTCCATTGAATGGCATTCCTAAACGGCAGGTAACTCTGATTTCTACTATTTGTGATGTGTTTAATGAAACTTCAACTTTGAAAATGCTGTTATCTGAAGTGCACAAGGTACTGAAAATCTACCTAACTATTCCTATAACTACTGCTGAAAGATGCTTTTCTGCTTTCAAGAGGATAAAGACTTACCTTTGCAATTTAATGACAGAAGAGTGCCTTAAAAACTGCATGATTCTTCATGTTCACAGAGAAAAAAAATGACCAACATAATTTAGAAGCAATAGCTAAAGAATTCATTAATGACAGAAGAAAGTTTTATTTTTAGTTAGCATCATCAATTGTTTATGACCTACTTGCTTAGCTTTATACTAGGTGTGAGTATGCCAGTCTGGTCCCCCCCAATATTTTTTTCATTCCTACTCCACTGTAAGGAAGTAGAAACATTCCAACACCCTGAATTGAAGGTATTCCTGCATAGGGGACACTTAGGCATGTTCAATATGTGTATTAGAACTTAAACCCCACTGAAATAAGGCAATTCTCTAATCAGGACACTGTAGTTCATCTCATAGTGCCCAAGATAGAGAGGCTTCACCTCATGCACCAAGACATGATATGATTTTATAAAACAAAGGTTAATACCTGAGGATGTTGCTTGCCAACTCCGGTGAGAAGGTCATGGATGAGTTTGCTAACTAAACTGCGGGGATGATCAATCCTTGCTATGAGCTGGGGAATAACCTGTAACCATGTGTCAATATCAATAGTTCGAATTCCATCCATTAAAGCCTTGTTCACATCAGACAGGTGACCATAGTCAAACCATAAGGTAAGTAATCTGCAAACAATAACAGTATCTGTATGCATTGGAAGACCTTATTCTAACCCCACCTCCCTAAAATGAAGACACCCTGTATGCATAAAGTGAAACTCTCCTGAGAAATAAGGACACCTCTGTAAGGACACTGAGCCTTGTTGTATACATGTCTAGAGGAACCTCTTTTATTTCTAACAACTTTGAGAAAATAATTGAAAGTGATTAGATAGAGGAGTGGCCTCAGTTTTAGAGAGTGAACTTCTATGTTGAAATGTTCTAATTGGAGCATACCAGGCTCCAGCCAAACAAAAACAAACAAAATAAACAAAGAGGTAATAAGTACTACATGGCCCAAATGAAGTCCATTATGCTAAAAGAACATGCTGCTTATTATACTCAGGCCTACCTGAGAGTGTCTTGCAGCGAGTTCTCAACAGAAAGAGCGATAGATCTAAAAAACCCGTGGACTGCTGAGCATGCATATGTGGTTATAGGGACCTCAGTGGTAGGTGGAGCTGGAAATGGGTCACCTGACTTAGTAGCCACATCTTGAAGCCCATTATTACCTGAACTGGATGGTAACTTTTGAGTACCTGCAAATATTAGAAATAGCTAACAAAAGTTTAAAAATGCAGCTAGATAGCTATATAACTATGTACTGTTTCCAATAGTAGCTTTGAAAGGATACGGCCTTGTGGGATACTGAAACTATGTGCAGTTAGATAGCTATGTATATAGCTTTGAAAGGATGATGCCTTGTGGGATAAAACTATGTGCAGTTAGGTAGCTACACTGTTTCCAATAGCAGCTTTGAAAGGATGATGCTTTGTGGGATCATATACTGAAAACTATGTGCAGTTAGGTAGCTACGTATACTGTTTCAATAGCAGCTTTGAAAGGATGATGCCTTGTGGGATCAAATACTGAAAACTACATGCTGTTAGGTAGCTATGAATACTGTTTACAATAGCAGCTTTGAAAGGATGATGCCTTGTGGGATCATATACTGAAAACTACATGCTGTTTTAGGTAACTGTTTCCAATAGCAGCTTTGAAAGGATGATGCCTTGTGGGATCATATACTGAAAACTACATGCTGTTTTAGGTAACTGTTTCCAATAGCAGCTTTGAAAGGATGATGCCTTGTCATTGAAACTATGTGAAGTTAGGTAGCTATGTAGCCCAAGTCCATAGTTCCCAACTGTCCCGACCTGGGAGGGACACTCCCGACAAGTCCCACTCCCGCCCTACTGAGAGCTCCAACGATGACTTGTCCGACTTTGCCATATTGCAAACTCATTTTTGCCCATTCAGCATTGATCATGTAAAAAACTACCCGATTTGCACTAGGCCGTAGCTAGCTGATTGAAGTGCAAAGGTCAAATGAACTTCTAAACTGGGTGTGGTCTTGAGGTGTGGCTTCCTGTCCCGGATTTTGATCTGGAAAAGTTGGCAACTATGCAAGTCATCAATCCTGACCATTACCCATTGTTGACCATCAAACCTTAACAAGATCATGTGAACAGTTTCAGTTTGAATGTATGCATTGATAAACAATTAGCAAGTAGTAAATAGAATTCCACCTAACATGCTGGTATTGTTCTGAGTCAGCAAAACCAGCTGACTTCATACCCATTTGGGCATTTTTAGGAAGTAAAGCTTGAACAGAATGCCAGCAAGGAAGAGGCAGTCTGAAGCAGCTTTGAAGGGATGGAGCAAGTGAAGAAAATCTGACATACTACACCATCGAGATCTTCCTCATGCAGGACCAAGACTTTGAAGCAGTGAGAAGATACTTCTATGTGTGATGCCATAGAAGCTGTCAGATCAGGCAGCTAGAATGTACAGTGTCCCCCCTATACATTAAAAGACAAAATATCAGGGCAAGTAAAGCATGGATCTTGGCCTGGCCCCCCACCCCATCTCACACAAGCTGAAGAAAATGAACTTGCTGAATTTTTAGTCTAATGTTCTAAAAATGGTTATGGAAAAACCCAAAGAGAAGTATTTAGCCTTGTGATTCATACTCTGAAAAAAGAGTAGGCCAGAAGAAAAGTTTAATGGGGAAGGCTGGTGGCAATGCTTTATGGACCAGCACCCCACTCTTTCATTGAGAGATTGTGACCCTTTGTCCAGAGTTCTATCTAATGCAGCCACTTACTGGAGGAAAACGAACTAATAACTAAACCCAGGATTTTTAACATGATGAAAGTGGGATACCTCTTGACCTAAAGCAACTTAAAGTGTGTCGACCTGAGAGATATGAAGGAAGTGCATGGGCAGGCTTCAGGCAAATCACCATTATCACATGTGCTAATGGAATGGTTTAATCATGAGTGGAGTAAAGTGGAGGACCCTAATACCTTATATGATATGTAAGAAAATGGGTGGATTGATCAAGAATTATTCTACTATTGGTTGGATCAGCTTTTTTGGAGTATATTCCACCATAGCGTCCAGTGATGATGTTGTGTGATGGACATAAGTCTCATTTCACCCCTGAGACTATAAGTAATGCAGCCAAGAGGGGCGTGGTTGTCTTTTGTATTTTACCCAATAGCACTCATGCTGCTCAGCCCCTGGATGAGTTGTTTTTGTTTTTGTTGTTGTTTGTTTGTTTGTGTTTGTTTGTTTAATTTTAAACCACAAGAGTCACTGGTCATCCATTTGCCATGACTTTTTAGTCGACAATCCTGGAACGGTTGCTACAAAATTTCAATTTTATCAGCTGTTTTCTCGAGCATGGGTTAAAGCCATCAAACTGGGTTCAGAAGAACCGGGATATACCCTCTCAATAGCTCCGCTCTCTCCTTGACAATATAGGGTTGTTTCTCCAGTCTGATTTTAGTAGTAAAGTTACAGAGCCCAGTGTACTAGTGTACCTATGGAGGTGTGTATACTGAAATTAAGCCATCCTTTAGTGAAGAGCAGCTGGCCCTCTTTGAGCAAAGATTTGAGAATGGTACAATCTTAACATAGACTCAGACTATGTCACATGGCTACAAATACATCACCTGGAAAGTTTGCCAGAAGACCTCCATGAGTCTGGCTTGTACCAACCCTGTTGATGTAAAGACCCCCATATTGATCTTGGTGATAGCTTTAACAATAGTGAACCTGAAAGTCCTGGCAACTGTGGGACTGAGACTCCTAGCAACCTATGATGATGATTGGAACCCTGCCCTTGGTAGTAATGATGTGACTCCACCCCCTAACAGTTCTCCAGTATAATATGTTTCAACTAGTTTTGCTAATACTGGACAGGTATTTTCCTCAGTCACAGAATTTTTCCTGCTTACACCAAGAAAGGGGAAAAAAGCCCTCCTGGTCCTGCAAGAGTGTTGACAAGTGAGGAATCTCTTGCTATGACACTGGAGAAAGAGAAAAAGAAAGAGGAGGAAGAGGAGGCTAAGGTGCAGAGGAAACTTCAGCAAAAGAAGAAGAAATTGAAGAGAGAAGAGCAAAAAGTGGAAGATCGAGCTAAGAAGTTGGAGCAAGACAGAAGAACTGAAAAAATGTGAGAGGAAAAACTGAAACAAAAGAAGGAAAAAGAAAGGCAGATACGAAGTAAGAAAATAAAGACAAGAAGCTTATCTGCTCTACTAAGTATTCTGAGATTACTGATAATGAATGCATGATCTATTTAGTATAATGATGATATTGACTCTGATAGTGACAATGTGTGCAGTGCCCAGAATGTCACAAGTGGATGCATGAAGATTGTCCATTAAAAGATGAAGACGCTTTCTATCATTGCATATCTTTAAATGATTTCTCTTTTTCAACAAACATAAAGTTTAGTTATAATATTATTGACTCTAATAGTAATGAAATGTGTTAATCATTTCTAATTAACCATCGAACCATAAAAATCCAACTCACTGTGATTGCCATGCCTAATCTTGTATTGTAAAATGATCAATGCTATCTACATACATTATTATCTATGCACAGTATTCAACTTTTTTCTATTAACACAGTTCAACATTCTTAACTAAAGAGACATCATGACTAATTTTGTACATTCTTTGTATGGAGGCTGTCCTTATTTTCGAATGTAATTTATCATCCCGTTATTACATGAAAGCCGGGCTTCATAAACCTTTAAAAAATTAACATATTTTACCATTAGCAGCTCCTGAAGTACCAGATAACTGCTTTTGCTCCAGTAGTGCCTGAAAGTTCATGAATGCCCAGGAGTGCCAGGCTTTATACCAGGAACGATCATACTCTGTAGCTTTCTGAAAATATTGCAGGACAGCGGTGATAGTGGAGCTGGTCATGTGACGTTCATCCAGCTGAGTTTGCCAGTCACCAAGCTTCAAGTAACACCTACATAACCATCATTCAAAGGACAAATAATATAGAGAAAAGATAGATTACATACTCTCTTCACTATAGCACTGTGGTCGAGTGAAGCTTGTGAAGTTTTATCAGATAATGGATACTATAATAGTGCATATTCTGATATTTAGACAATAACCAACACATTTCATATTTTATGTTGTAGCTGTGTGAATATCCTTTTAGGCAGTACTATTACTATGTCCCAAAAGTTGACTCGTCTGGCTCCCTCCACCCTCTCGCCATGACTCTATCCTGTTTTAAAAACTCTATAAAGATGTCTTAATGAGCAGTTCTATTACATTTGCATGTTATGCTGGGCTTCATCAGATACAGTAAATATGGTACTGACAGACCTGGCCAATAGTGTATTACTTTCAGTATCTCCTGCCATAATCTCAGAATCCAGTTCAGTATTTGGTGGAGAGGATTCAGCCTGAGTGAGCACAAACTGGGATAATGTATCAAAAGCTAATTTCCGTTGACCAGCCTGCCACAAGTGCTTCATGTATGCAAATGTTACCTACATGTAAAAAGAAAAAGAAAAAAAAAACACCGAAAAAAACAATAACAAAAACAATGACAACAAACAACAACAACTACTACCACATAAATAAAACATGTGGAGAAAAAACAGCTACCATAGGATAATGCTAATTTCTTTACTTAACACTGGTATAATACCCTAGGATACTACTCAAACACAACCTTACTTACATACATAGGATACCATATTCAAACACAGCCAAGGATACTACCTACTGTAATGCTTAGGATATCCACCTACCCTGGGATATTTCTTTGAAATAAGATGTGTTTGGCTAAAGGAAGGGTCATGCCTTAGTAGTGATAAGAGAGTTGTCTCTGACATGGCCATCTTTCCTGATTTACGACAGATGGAAGCAAACTTTACCCAAGCCTTCATCTCCTCCTGAAATAAGAAAGAGCAATAATAAATTATCATGTCACACTACCATGATATAGCTCAAAAATATTTAAATGTTCATCAATAAGGTCTCCTCTAATAAGCACTTTTGATGTCCAAGAAATTAAAGCTAAGATTTAAATTGACTAGACCAGACCTTCATTGGTTGATGATCTACCTTATAATAGCAACACAATAACCTAGTAGTTTATCAGCACAGCTAATCATTCTAGAATAAGTGTTTCGAGGATAGATTCTCTAAGTGAAATAGAAACTTTTAGCTGACCAATCTGACCTGGCTTTATCCCTATCATATTGTAAATCTGGAAATTTTGAGTTTATACATAATATTTAATTTCAGAAAAAGTGCCATTAAATGTGAGAAAACGACCCTTTTCGGGGAAGTTTATTTTTTAGTTTTAGGTTAAAGTACGGTAACTTACCTACAGGGTGAAAGTTAAATGGTAGCTCTAGACACTAGATATAGAACTTCAAAGCCTGGAAGACATAATGGGTCCTAATTGAGAAAGGGCGTTCTATTTACATGCAACGATTAGACATTAAGTTGAAGTGTGAGTTTTCTAAGGACACGCTCAGTGTGAAGGAAGTCTCTACAAGGTGTGAAACTTCACACAATGCTGGGGGGAAGGTAGCAGCTACTAATAAGCTAATAAAAACATTTTGCCAAAAGTATACTTAGTTCAGTTTTTTGAGTATAACATAAAATTAATAATTGCCCGAAAAAGGTTGTTTTCTCAGATCCTATCACAAATAGATTAATCAATAAGTAATTGAATGATTCTGGCTCCCAGAAAATATTTCACTTTCCCAATTTTACAGTACTGTGTTAACATAATACTCTATTCTTGTTGGGATAGCTATTACAGAATGCTTTTGTATATATTACACATTCTTCTGCAGTACTACACACACCTGTTCAGTGAGGACCAATGAGCGAACTTGTAGGATTTTTTGCCAGTCCTCTACATTCCTTTGACAGCCCTATAAAGGAAGAGTGGAACAGTATTACAGTGATACCTACCTATGGTCCTGGAGTATCTACATACAGAGTGGGTTATTCCATATCCATCATCACGTGGGCATCAAATATACATACATCCCAACAGTCCAAACCTTGGCATAATCATGATATTTAAAGTTGGTTTCATTAATCACTATAACAAACACTATTGCACCCTTAATATTGAATACCAAAATTCATTGCACCCAAGGTGGAATTAGGCCTGCTGAGGTCAATATTTACTAACAAGGGTGCAATAAATCTTGGTATTCATGTATTAGAGGGTGTTTTTTACTAACAGCATGTTCATTAGTAAAGAATTATAATGTAGCAATGCTAACAATTCTTTTTGAAACACTTTGACAACTACTTTCATGTTTGAACTATTCAGTAAATTTGCTATATCCTCTTTACTAGCACTAGACAATTCTTGCAGAGCTAGAAACTGATTACTGCACATGTGCTAGAGTATGAGTGGAATGAATTATTTCATGGTATGGGATTGCTTCATTTCAGGTACATAATATTGCTATGTATTACAAGCCACTGGCATTATGTCATAAAGATGTTACTATATTATATATAATCACATTACATTATCTATATTTAGCACTGGCATTGTGTCATACCATTATTACTATATTTAGCACTTCCTTTAGCATGATTGAAACTCCTACAACATAACTATGTCTATGATAATCACATGATTTTCTGCAAGCACTCTATGCTACTCAGTAAAATACTTGTAGTGTTTGTGCAGAGGTGAGTCATTCACTTCCTGTTCATGTAATCACTGCCTTAGTGTGTTCAGTCATCTTTATTGCAATTTTATTCAGCCAAATTGTATTACTCCAAAGAAAACATTTTTCTTACCAATAGTCTATCCCACCATATCTTCCTAAGTTGTGGCTTCCTCTCAGGAGAGGCCAAGCAACGACAAATTTCTTCCATCTCTGAGAGAAGTTGAATGTTGACCATCACGCCATAAGCACGGTTGTAGCTCTCACCCACCAATGCTGTCAGCTCAGTGTCAAGAATATCTCTCGTTTCATCAATGAACTGCACAACAAAAGTGACAAAATGTATACATGCAAGCAAAAGATAGCTGACAATCAGGATCATGTTAACATTACATTATAAACCAATTATATTATTGTAGGATAATGAGACTATACACTATAGCATAATGCAATGTAGTGTAGTGTAATTATGTAATGTATTGATGTAATGTAAAGCAGTTTAGTGCAATAGTGTAGTGTAGTGCAATGTAATAGCTAGTGTAGTATATGTATGTACAGTACATATGCTAATAGCAATGTAACAATATTATAGTAATACAATACTTACATTCTGTGCAGCAGCAAACTGGCCATTGTGAATATGCAAGACACTCTGGAAGAAGGAATAATCCATAGTGTTGCTAGGAATGGAGTGGACATACTCATTCATGTTTTCCCACTGGCTTAGACCCCATGCTGCAGCTGATGCCATTTCAGACATCTTTTGTCTCATTTCATCATCTCCTAAGCCCCAGCTCTCACAGGCTATCTCATACAGTTTACTCCTATGGCATACAGAAGATAGTAATTCTAATAACATGTGCATAGCATGTAAGACTCTAGCTAGTGCTTGAAGAGGGGAGAGATGAAGTAGCAATCTTTACTGAGAACAACCTTACATCATCTGCTTTATCTTAGTTTAAATTTTAACCTCCATGACACCAAATGTATCCTTTATACAGAGGTGCCACTGAATCCTCCTTAACTGTGTATCAGGATTTCCTCATGATTTTAGCATTAACCATCATTCTAATACTTTATAGCTGAAAATATTCATTACTTTTGTACTGCTTTCAGAGAGTGAAAAATAGAACTAATGAATATTCATTATTATTAAGAATTTTGAACTTCTTATTTTTTTAATTCACATGCAATGAAAATACAATCAAACAACATATAGAATAATGAAACAACTATGTTTTAGCTACATAATTAGCTATACCACAATATAAGGGTCCCACCTCACAGGTTTAAACATTTATGATTCCAATTTTTGTGCTCTTTATAAACCTATTTATAGTAAATAAATATTAATGAGATACTTTTTAGTTTTTATCATAAACATATTTATCTTTGTATTCCTGTACTATACTCATATGAAAGTTTATTGTTAAGAAGTTACAATTTCTTCAGCAATCAATGATTAGTAGCTAGCAGAGAGCTCCTCAGGACTTCCTTCTTGCACCCGAGTTTACGCATCAAATTATGGAAAGACCAGTGTGTGTAGCATTCACTTCTGGGCATTTCTCTGGCTATTTACTGGAGGACAGCTTGAAGAGTTTTCTCTGAGAGAATGATCAACGGCCGAGACAAAGTCTGTTTTTATCACCTAATCAACGAGAAATGGTTCTCTAAACAACTATATCTCTATTTCTATTGATGGCAGAGCTAGAAACTCTTCAAGCTGCCCTCCAGTAAGTAACAGTCTAGTCAGAAATGCCCAGAAGTGAACGCTACACACTCTGGTCTTTCCATAATTTGATGCATAAAGTATGGATGCAAGAAGGAAGTCCTGAGGAGCTCTCTACTAGCTACTAGTCATTGATTGCTGAAGAAATTGTAACTTCTTACAATAAACTTTCATATGAGTATAGTACAGGAATACATAAATACATAAATAAAAATATGTTGTATGATATAAACTTTAAAAGTATCTCATGAATATAAGTCTATACCATAACCTTAATAGAAGGGTGGTCTCTATATGGAGGTCAAAATCAATGGTTGGGTATATATATAGAGATTGTCTTATTAGACAAGCCTTGGTCTTAATAAGGGGTGATCTGATTAAAGTCTATTTGGGTTGACCTGGCACCACAAATATTTACAATAACTTGCTAAATTTTCATCTGATTTCAAAATTTCAAACACCAACAGTTAAATTATCGTATAATTTTTCTGATATCTTTTATAAGGTTCTATGCCTTACCAGTCAAAAGTTAGCTGTATGTCCCATAAACAAAGTACAGAGCATTCCATTAACCACGCGGAATGTGGTGTGCGTTATTTAGCTCAATTCCAGCAGTTTAGATCAATATACTGGTGTAGCAGTTACAGTTAACATGTGGTTTGGCGCCACATACCATCATCCACAAGCATTTTGCTAAATCAACTAATGATGCACTACTACCTAATCACACTCTACCGCTACTACTTCCATGGGCAAGTGAATGCGAATAGACTTTAGATAAGATTTCTCTGTAGTGGCCTATATAGAGAGATGGTCTTATTACGTATGATCTGGTTAGACAGGTTTTACTGTAGTGGCAAGATGGTCATGTTAAGAGGTGGTCTGGTTTGACAGGTTTCACTGTAGTGGCAAGATGGTCTTGTCAAGGGGTGGACAGGTTTTACTAAAGAGGTAGTCTGATCTGATTAGACAGGTTTCACTGTACTATGTAGAGAGGTAGCTGTATTAAGTAAGAGGTGGTATGATTAGACAGGTTTCACTATACAGGGAGGGGGGGTCTGATTAAACAAGTTTCATTGTACTAATTATAAATATCTTAATGTAAATTATGAAAAAATTGTTTTAGGACCAAATTTTCAACTTTGAGACAGTAATTAGATATAGGAGTGGGTAGATCCTATGAACTTTGCACCTACTATGTCTCTAACCACTATGAGGTGGAGCCCCCTAAACTCTAAACTCTCTACAAGGAACAGAGGGTTTCCCAGACATGTCCCTTTTTTACGTACCATTCACCCATTGCAGTAAGGCATCTCATCTTGCCCAAGGTGAGGTTGGGATCATTGGGGTTAATATAGGATTTTTTCTGATAAAGGTTGTAAGCCTCATCCCAATTATGAAGACTCTCATACCACTTCTCCTGCACCTTCTACAAAAAAAAAAAATGAACAAAAATGTTATCATGTGTTATGAAGATATTTATAGAGCCTATAAAGGGAGCATGAAACCCACTGTGACCCTCTTAACCTAAGAAAGGGGGTGTGGAACCCACTGTGACCCTCTTGACTTATGGAACCCTGTGGGATGGGGGAGGATACCAGAGCCTCCAACTTGAAGTGAATAACTTCAGTACAAAAATTACTCACTTTCCCCGTATTTTTGTAGCAAATTCCGTAGAGCTAGCTAGTTTAATGACCTGCATCATTATTATTGTTATAAGACACACACCTACGTGTGCAGGTATCTTGTGATTAATAAACATAGACTAGACTGTGAGCTAGAATTGAGAGTCTTAGCTATCATAGTACTTGACAGGAGACACTGGAACAATATAAATAACAATGCACCAGTAAACAAATATCATGAATTAACTGACAATTTTTTATCACCTATTTTGAGGAATATGAACTGTTAGTTTAGACAACTCTTTAAGCCTCTCAACAATGTTATTTTGTTAGCTAGCTATACATGTATAAATTGGTAGTCAGTATTTATAGGTGTAAATCTGTAAAAATACGGATAAATCCATGTGGTTGGAGGCTCTGGGATACTCAGTATCTTCTCTTTGGTGATAATAAATTAGTTGACATAACCAGTGTTTCAGTAAAGCTATTCTTAATACAACAAAATGTTATAGAAAATAGTGATAATTCATTGCTTATAAATACAGTCATTCAGTTTATATTCTAGGAAAGGTCCCTACAGTCCCAAAAACTTTTTTACCTATACTCATATAATATAATATTCTATTTAGACCACACTGACTTTTAAATTGAGAGTTTAATGTTATTGCAGTTAACTTAAACCAAACAGAGTAAATTGCAACAACTAAACCAAACTCAGGGTTAGGTTATAGCTGTACGTAATTTGTAGTTTCTGTTAGTTAGACTAGCTAGATCTGCAATGTCTTCCTGACTTTATCCTACTCTTATTCAGACTGATCTATATCATAGGAGTTACTGCATTGTGTATACAGTCTAATCATTCCAACCTCACATCTCTGTTCACCATCATGGATGAGGACCAAGGATTGAGTCTGACAGATGAGCTACAGTTATTAGAGAAGGAGTACATAATAGTAGCCATGACAGCAATGTCAAGTTTGAACCAAGATAAAGTCCCTCCTTCTTACATTCACCAACATATCCTAAATCTTCCTCAGCAGTCCCTCAAGCTAAAGTACAAGAAACTGATAGAGAGGAAAGAAAATACTCTAAGCACGACATCTTCTATTGATCAGCTCTTCTTGAATTTATCTCCCTTCTGTGATTTTCTTAATCCAGATCTGTTGGAAGAAATCATAGAGAAGTTTGGGGACAAGATAAGCTCTACAATTATTGATATGTACATCAAGAAGGTGAGAGACTTCAGACGAAGAACAAGACTCTGTGACATCTCGGCAAAATGGGTAGCAGTAACACCACCAGGTTATGTCAATCTGACACTGGAAATGCACAAAGACTGGAGGAATAAGACCTTGGAAGATTTAGAGGTATTTCGATCACATGTATCTCGTCTGCAGTGGTTCTTAAAGAGAGTGGACGAGGATGGGCTTAAGGTGACATTTTCTGTACCTGAGGGGACTTGGGTATACCAGGAAGATCTGATAAATCTAAAAAGGAATAAGATTCTTGCAATCAAGGAAGATAGAAGATGTGTGGTTAAACTAACCAAGCAGAACTTGAGCTTGTCACCGGTATGCATCTACAGTAGCTCTAACTGGACCACCATGCTTTCTTAATCTCCAAGTGGCCAAATATATATCTCTACCCTATTAAACACCAATGATAGCTTATCCCTCCAACTATCACCAATACATTTTGTCTTCCATAAAGCCTTGGGAATTAACACAATGAGTATTGTAAGATAAAGGTATAAGTTGATTTGGACATGCCCCGTGGTGTATTCATATTAACCACTCTTAAATGAGGTCATCCCTACTACAACTTGTTCCAAGGAGTCTAAGAATAGAGAGGTTTGATTGTACTCAACTTAATACACGTTAGTTACTAGTGCTGTATTAAACTGCTTTCAATGTTTGTATGATAACTAGGTATATTATTATCTGTATGCATCTTCGAATATCTCTTTACAGTCAATAAACAGTCAACATCCTATTGAAAATCCTGAAAACTATGATAAAGACTGGAGAGAAAGCATGACTTTTGTCCTTGACAAAGATATTCAATTTGGCTTCCACAGACAGGCAGGCAATAACGTCTTTGTATCAAGAAGCAGTCACAAAGCATTAATGGTCGACGTAGCCTGTGGACCAGCCTTGGCATATGGGGCCATACCCTTGAGTAACATGGCAGAATTTGAGGTTAGATTGCTGGATCACTCATCAAGGAGTATACGAGGATCATTAAAAATGGGAGTGATGCGTAGAAAACTCAAAAATTCCCCTCTGGCCAGCATACCAAAGCTGTCGGAACACAGAGACAACAGTTGCATGTGCTTCAAAAGCAAATTCAAGGAAAAAACTGAGTTCCAGAATAATCTAGGATATATTCATTTACTCAAGTATTACGGGCTAGTTGATTTTTGCAAGCTCCAAGAAAATGATTGTCTAGGATTACAGTTGAGTCCTGAAGGCGATCTCTCCTTTTTCGTGAATGGAATAAATCAAGGAGTGGCAGCTCATGATGTATATCAAGATGGATACGAAGTTTATTGTTTTATTGAGATGGTGGAAGGATACAAGTCAGTGGAAATCATACGAGCTGGTATGTAGATGACACCATAATAGTAACAGGGGGATTAGTGACTTGGTAATTCTGATTGTAATTAATTTTAATTTTATATGAGACAAAAGTGGGAAAATACTGTATTAATACTTGTTTTTTTTTTTTGCTTTTTTTTTTTTGCTTTTTGAAAAACTCCATGCTATTTCATTATGGCACTCAAAGCACTTACACATATATATTAGAGCTAACTGAGTCATATGATAGTACAAAATCATTTATTTCCCTTTTAGCATCTTTATGTCCTTGCTGCAATTCTGTATATTACCATTTCACAAAGATGAGTAGGCTATATGTAATTGTGGTCAATGTAGAAAAATCAACATCTTTTCTGGCTGCTTACATAAAATGGCTATTTTTAGATGATATGTCACTGAATACATAAAAGTGGCCATTCTAGGCTCTAAATTCTTAGAGGAAAACAGCTAGAATAAGAGCATAAGTTGAATACCTACCTAAACATAACTCTTGGCTCTTATTGGGAAAACTAAATGTTTACTGTACACAATTTGGGAGTGAATTACTGTTATGATTATATATTAGTAACACAGGAAAATGGATTTGAAGAGGATACACTACCAACAACAAGCAAAGTTACATAACTCTTTCAATTTGGACATTCTGAACTCACGAACTTAGATGCTGCAAACTCTACACATGTAAACATATTATTCTAGGAATGTAATTACAGTGCTTTTCAGGTCTGTAGTCAAAAGGCTATAGACATTTTACTATAGTTTCAACCTAAAAAAATTATGAGAATCCATTGCATAAACTGAAGATATAGTCATAACCCATAGCTATGTATAACAAAATGGTGACTGTGAGTCACTTACAAAATCTCCTTGGTGTTGCATGTGCTTCTGGGCATGAAACAGGACTCCAGCAGCTGCATCTGGTTGCTGGAGTTTATTGTTGATGGATATAAGAGATTCTAAGGTCTTGGTGGTAGGTCCTCGATGAAACTCCTCCTCCTGGGTGGGGTCAATATAAGTAGATGTGTTCAAAGTCTAACTATATATAGCAGTGAGGGTTTTTATAATAGTGAAGAGAGCATGAAGCACATGAACAAGCACACACATACAAAGTCATGGAACCCTTTACCAGAAAATTTATAAGAAAATCAATTTACTACTACAGCAGTATTATCTGTTACCTTATAATGAAGTGCTTTGGCATAAGCCCTGCAGTTCATGGCACACTCTCCCAGCAGGTCACTGCCAAGAGGTAGACGGCCCTACAAGACACCACAATAAGTATTAGAGGTAAATGCATTTCTTAAAAGGACGATGTTGAAGAAAGAAAGCTACCTAAAGTTCACTAAATTTGTTAAACAAACAATAATAAAGTAGGGAGAGTTGACCAAAGGGTAGGCAGTGTTAATACTGTGATTACTATTACTATAGCCAGCTACTTAACCTTACTTTATAAGTACCAGCTCACCTAACTGGCTAGACATAGTACTACAGAATGCATAGAACTATGAGTGCATGTTTGGAAATGGTTGTAAATAACCAGTTGGCTGTTATAAAAGTTTTTAGATTATGAAGAGGTGATTGCAAACTGCATAGCTATACCATATAATTATAATGACTGTGTACAAGTGTTCTTATAATATATTACATTATCCATAAGCAGGCTGTACCTCTACATGTATAGGAATATTATTAGTGACTAGTATAAACAGGCATGCTATATTATTGTTTACAGGGCAACCATTGCTGTCTACTGTGTATAAACATGCATGCCATAGAAAATAACTCCACTTGGCATCCATTACTGTCCACTGTATAAACATGCATGCCATAGAAAATGACCATTATTTTTCCACTTGGTATCCATTACTGTCCACTGTATAAACATGCATGCCATAAAAGATGACTATTATTGTTCCACATGGCATCTATTACTGTACACTGTATAAACATGCATCAATAGTCTTCCATTGTATAATCATGTATGCTTATATTGACAAACACATTGCCTTCCCCACTCATCCATCCAATATTCTACTCACAGTAGCCTCTTCACAATGTTCCATGAACTCAGCAAGATTGAGGATGGTCTGAGTGATTTCTGGAATATTCTGTGTGGAGAGAGCTTGCTTCAAATTAGTCACCAAATCCTCTTGATGTAAGGTACGTAACTCCATCCAGCATGACACAAATGCCGCATTGAAGAGTTCCCTGAATCAAGATTAGTATTACAGCATGTTATTCTTGAGACACAATGTTAACATGGTGTAGATAAGATGGAAATCTTTGTAATATACCTTTGTGTTATAGCTTTCGATATGTTTTACTTGTGGTAATTGTTTGTGTGGGGAGGAAGGAGCTAAGCTATGGCTTACGACAGCATATTAAATGCCATGATTCAAGAAAAATTAGAAAGTAAAATATTTTCAGAAGACAGAATCATTCCAAAATTAAATTATCCTGAATAAATCTAATTACCAATTATTAATTAATCTTACTGTTTATGAAATATTTTGTCAACAACAAATATTTCAACCTGAAAATTACAGTGCTCTATTACATAACCTATTCTACAGTATCACAAGAGATCATTGAAGAAATTACTGTTGGTATAAAATTTTACAAATGGTTCATCATCAAACATGAATGGAGAATCTGTCAGGACACAAAACTACCACATTGAGTTACATGTAAGCACTAAATGGTTGTATTGAATTACATGCATGCCCACAATGCATTACATACCTGGCCAACTGATTGTAGGCTTGGGCTAGGGCCCAACAGGACCTCATAGCAGGAGAAGGGGACTCCTTCAATAACTCCACTCCAAGTCTTCGCAGCCATTCAATCCAATCATCCTTAGAGATACGACCTGTAGTTGACCACGCCTAAATGGTGGAGTGATCTGGACTGATCTCATATGACATAATACATAATATTTAGTATTGAAACTACAATGGAATCATTCCTGAAGGACTTACATTTACAACCCTTCCTTCCTCTCTCTATATGGATTCTCCACAATTATGCATGGAAGGTTGAGACCTTTTAAATAATAGCTACTGGTAGATTCAAATGATACATACATTCAGTTAAGCAGATAGATTGTTACTATAGTGTGTCCGGGTTTGGAATAGATTCCTGTGTATGTAGCTAATATATTATGGATAACTATATTTTAAGCTACATTAATGTGTTTGTATATACAATGGGAACTGTTAAGTGTTCCTTGGGATGCAACAGTTGGCTAGTTAGTTGATATACAGATGTGGTCTCTAGCAATCATGCTTGGAATACAAATACTACATCTTTACCCTAGCTAAACTGTTGGCTTCCACTGAGAACTTTTTGAATGATGCGGCTTCAATTTCTGCTGTGTCATCTTCAGCTGTCTGAAGCTTCTTGGCTCGAAGCTGTCGTTCCACATCATCCTCTGGAGCAAGAGGCTCATCCTTAAATAATAAATAACCTTTTAAATACTTAGTAATGTGAAGTAGCATAATGCAATCCAGTGTGACAGAATGTAATTAATGTTCTTTCCATGGGTATGTAGATGCACCATTTTTGCCCTACATACCTTCACAAAACTCAAAACTTTCAGTCATAACACAAAAAGTTCTGTTTGCAGGTGATCGTAATGCCATTTTTAAGCAATTAATTTTTCTTAGCATTAGGAAGGGAAGAACAATACTTTTTTCCTGCTTAAGTGTGGGCCAACCAATCCATCTCTATATATTTTGTTCAGCCAACAAGTTATTCCTGTCCCTTTAAAAAGGTAAATAGAAAAGTTAATGAGGGGCTTATCTCTCTCCCACACCCACTATCACACCCACTATCACACCCCAATCCTAACACCCTATGGGCTACATATGCTGCAAAGGGTTGTGTCTAATAGCCCCTTCACTGAGTTTGCCTTACATATGAAGTATCCACAACAGCTTCCTTTAAATTGTGTTTGCTACAATTTAATTGATAATTAATTTGCATTATTTATTATGAAAGTAGACTTTGCTGATATATATACTGTTATAGTAATGTATTTAGTCTATAAAGTAGATATTGAGACATAAACTATAGTTATATTAACTTATAAAGTTAACTGTAGTTATAAAGTTAACGTTGGTAGAGGGACTGCATAGACCGAGCTATGAAGGTGTGTTTGTACCTAGTTACTGCTGTGCTGTTGGTGGTGTTGAGCACATCTACTGAACTAACTAACTGTATGAATGATGATGAGAGGAATGATGTTAAGGACTGTCCTCCATGGACTCTGCTGAACAAAACATCAGGAAACTGTGAGTGTGGAGATGATATTGACAGTATTGTAGATTGTAACAGTGAAACTCTTGATGTCTCTGTAAAGGCTTGTTTCTGCATGACTTATAGCAAAACATTAAACGAAACTTTTGTAAGTTTTTGTCATTACACTTGTTCCTTCTTCCATAATTTTAAGGAGTATAAACCCATAGACACTAAGAACTTATCTGAGTTGAACAGTCGAACCTGTGGAGAATATAATAGGAAAGGTCTAATGTGTGGCGAGTGTATCCCTAACCATGCTCCATCTGTTTACTCTTACGACTTATCTTGTGTGGAGTGTGAGGATTACAAATACAACTGGTTAAAGTACATTGCTGTTGCATATGGACCTCTGACTGCGTTTTATATAGTGATGGTTATTTTGAAAGTCTCAGTAGTGTCTGGCCCAATGATAGCATATGTGGCCGCTAGCCAGATGATTGTAGCCCCAGGATTAGCCAGGATCTACTATAACACCTTTCACTTTCAGCATAAAACAACACCTATTCTAGTGGCATCTCTTTATGCCATATGGAATTTAGATTTCTTTCGTGGATTATACAAACCGTTTTGCTTACATCCTAACATGTCTATTCTTTTAACCATTTCTCTGGACTATATTGTTGGGTTGTATCCTCTACTATTAATACTAATTACATACATTTTAGTTCAGCTCCACGATCACTATATAGTCGTATCTCGACTGTGGTCTCCGATATACAAGTGTTGTTCTCTATTCAGAAGTAAGTGGAACATAATGTCATCATTGGTAGATGTATTTGCTACATTCTTAATTCTTTCCTACGTGAAGATACTGAATGTATCTGCTGATCTACTTACTTGGAGTGGTTCATATTATAATATACATGGTGAGCATATAAACAGATATTACTTGTTTGTGAACGGATCTATGCCTGCTTACAGTCGAGATCACGTTCCCTATGCTATTGTAGCTATTTTGATGGCTCTGATCTTTAATGTTCTCCCTCTCTTTCTTCTCTGTGTGTATCCATGCCACTGCTTTCAGAGATGTCTAAACCGGAGCGGGTGTACTTGTCGTGTTCTCCATGTCTTTATGGACATGTTTCAAGGCGTTTATAAAGATGAGCCTTTAGATTGCAGATACTTTGCTGGTTTTTACCTCTTTCTCAGGTGTATGAATATAGTATTGTATGTATCTACAAGGAATGCTATATACTATTCAGGTGCCACCATTTTGTTTACAATCGCATTGTTACTACTGGTAATATTTAAACCATACAAGAGAAGTATTCATAACACTGTAGACATCGTTATATTTTTGATAGTTATCACAATGTATGCTGTTGTTTTTCTACTCATAGTAGGTCCTTACATGATACCAAGATCTACTTTCTATATCTTCAAGTCTGGAGGACTGTTTATATCCATATTATATTGTGTACTTCCTCTGTATGGAGTGTGTTTAATAGTTTATCGAATTCTGATGCTTCTAAAGATTGCCATACCTCACTTTAACATTTGTCACAAATTGAGAAGTAAATTATACAAGGACTATTTAATTTCCAATTATGATAAAGAATGTACTCCATTGTTGAAGTAATTAACTGTCAGTGTGAGTGTGAAAGTAATGAATTCTACTTTTAGTGTGTACTCCCATAACTCTATGTCCAAGTATAATTTTGTAGCTACTGCTTACCCTTTTTGTGCCTATTTTGTGCTCAGAATTACTAAACTCCACATGTTCTGTGTATCAATTTATATAAAATATTGTGAATTATATTATGCTAAGAAATTGTCACTGCATTAAACCAAAAACAAACTCCCCATCATAATCATAGCAATTACGTCACTGACCTTGTCCTCTATAATTATACCATCAGGGGTCATGGAAAACTGTTCTCCCTCCTCCACTAAGAACAAACAGCATTGTAAAAAGGGTATCTCCTTACTCTAATGACTATCTGCTTATGTGCAATGGGTCAGCTACAATATGTATAGCAGAGCCACTATGTGTGGATGCACAACACTGGAATTAATGCACACTTCACATTATATAACATTGAAGATCAAGAGATATTCAAAGGTCAGCCTTAAACTTGTCTAAGGTATTCTCCTTTCTCTTGTGACTTGAAGCTTCCATTCTTACTGTTCACTGCTCTCTTGCCAGTGTTGTTGCTGCTGTAGTGTTACTGTCATCTTGTTTCCTTAGCTGTTGTTGAGGGCTATGCTCCCAGTAGCTCACTGTTTTGGCCTTTCTTATTTCCATCATAGCTGAGCTCAGATCTAAGTCAGGTTGTGCCGTACTACTCTCTTTAATAACGCCATATTTTTATTAAGTCCTGTATATAGCTGCTACATTAACTTTTACTCTTAGTGCTAGACAAAATTTAAGGCACTATAAGACCAAGTACCAGAATGTAATTTTATACAAATGTACAACATTTTAGTGTGAGCACTAATTCATCTCTATATACTTGTTAAGGCTACAATTTATTGCTGTCCCTTTAAACAGGAAATTTATTAACTTATAAAGTTGATTGTTTAGTACAAGAGGAGCTTATCTCCTTCCCACACCCACTATCACACACACACTATCAACCTACTATCACACCCACTCTCACATCCCATCCCTAACACCCTATGGGTTACTGATGCTGCAAAGGGTTGTGTCTAATAGCCCCTTCACTGAGTTTGCCCTACATATGAAGTACCCAGGACAGCTTCCTTTGAAATGTGTTTGCTACAATGTAATTGTTGATAATTAACTTTATTATGAAAGTACATACTGTTATAGTAATGCTTTTAGCCTATAAAGTAGATATTGAGACTTAAATTGTAGTTATAAAGTTAACAACAATTCATTAGTAGAGGGACTGCATAGACCAAGCCATGAAGGTGTGTCTGTACCTAGTTACTGCTGTCCTGGTGGTGATGTTGAGCACATCTACTGAACTAACTAACGGTATGAATGATGGTGAGAGGAATGATGTAAAGGACTGTCCTCCATGGACTCTGCTAAACGAAACATCAGGAAACTGTGAGTGTGGAGATGATATTGACAGTATTGTAAATTGTAACAGTGAAACTCTTGATGTCTCTGTAAAGGCTTGTTTCTGCATGACTTATAGCAAAACATTAAACGAAACTTTTGTAAGCCTTTGTCATTACACTTGTTCCTTCAACTATCATTTTAAGGAGTATAAACCCATAGACACTAAGAACTTGTCTGAGTTGAACAGTCTCATCTGTGAAGAATTTAATAGGACAGGTCTAATGTGTGGCGAGTGTATCCCTAACCATGCTCCATCTGTTTACTCTTACGACTTATCTTGTGTGGAGTGTGAGGATTACAAATACAACTGGTTAAAGTACATTGCTGTTGCATATGGACCTCTGACTGTATTTTACATAGTGATGGTTATTTTGAAAGTCTCAGTAGTGTCTGGCCCAATGATAGCATATGTGGCCGCTAGCCAGATGATTACAGCCCCAGGATTAGCCAGGTTTTACTCTAACACCTTTCACTATCAGCATCAAACAACACCTATTCTAGTGGCATCTCTTTATGCCATATGGAATTTAGATTTCTTTCGTGGATTATACCAACCGTTTTGTTTACATCCTAACATGTCTATTCTTTTAACCATTTCTCTGGACTATATTGTTGGGTTGTATCCTCTACTATTAAGACTAATTACATACATTTTAGTTCAGCTCCACGATCACTATATAGTCGTATCTCGACTGTGGTCTCCAATATACAAGTGTTGTTCTCTATTTAGAAGTAATTGGGACATAATGTCATCATCGATAGATGTATTTGCTACATTCTTAATTCTTTCCTACGTGAAGATACTGAATGTATCTGCTGATCTACTTACTAGGAGTGGTACATATTATAATATACATGGTGAGGGTGTAAGAAGATCTTACTTGTTTGTGAATGGATCTATGCCAGCTTATAGTCGAGATCACGTTCCCTATGTTATTGTAGCAATCTTGATGGTTCTAATCTTTAATGTTCTCCCCCTCTTTCTTCTCTGTGTGTATCCATGCCACTGCTTTCAGAGATGTCTAAACCGGAGTGGGTGTACTTGTCGTGTTCTCCATGTCTTTATGGACACGTTTCAAGGCATTTATAAAGAGGGGCCTTTAGATTGCAGATACTTTGCTGGTTTTTACCTCTTTCTCAGGTGTATGAATATAGTATTGTATGCCTTCACAAGGAATGCTATATACTATTCAGGTGCCACCATTTTGTTTACAGTCGCATTGTTACTACTGGTAATATTTAAACCATACAAGAGAAGTATTCGTAACACTATAGACATCGTTATATTTTTAATAGTAATCACAATGTATGCTGTTTCTCTTCTACTCATAGTAGGTCCTTACATGATGCCAAGATCTACTTCCCATATTTTGAGGTCTGGAGGACTGTTTTTGTCCATATTATATTGTGTACTTCCTCTGTATGGAGTGTGTTTATTAGTTTATCGAATTCTGATGCTTCTAAAGATTGCCATATCTCATTTTAACATTTGTAAAAAATTGAGAAGTAAATTATACTAGGAGTATTCATTTTCCGATAATGATAAAGAGTGTACTCCATTGTTAAGTAATGTGACTTGTAGTAGATTCTATTCTTATTAGTGACTGTGTGCTGAGCTTAGTTTGTATATTGTAGTTTTGTTTCTTTCATTATTAGTTCTCAGACAATGACATTAGGGAGTTTATTTCACTGTTTGCTATACTACATACTTTCATTACTATTATATCCAAGACAAGACTGTTTTGTTAAACGCAGCAATGATAATCACAATACCTCAGTATTGTGTTGGATCAAAGTAGAGTGAATAATAGAGTGTACTCCATTATTGAAGTAGTTAACTGTCAGTGTCAGTGTGAGTGTAATGAATTCTACCTTTAGTGTGTACTCTCATAATTTTATGTGGAAGTATAATTTTGTAGCTACTGCTTACCCTTTTTGTGCCTACACTATATTTTGTGCTCAGAATTACTAAACTCCACATGTTCTGTGTATCAATTTATATAAAATATTGTGAATTATATTATGCTAAGAAATTGTCACTGCATTAAACCAAAAACAAACTCCTCATCATAATCATAGCAATTACGTCACTGACCTTGTCCTCTATAATTATACCATCAGGGGTCATGGAAAAATGTTCTCCCTCCTCCACTAAGAACAAACAGCATTGTAAAAAGACAGGTATCTCCTCACTCTAATGACTATCTGCTTATGTGCAATGGGTCAGCTACAATATGTATAGCAGAGCCACTTATGTGTGAATGCACAACACTGGAATTAATGCACACTTCACATTATATAACATTGAAGTTAATGTATGATCAAGAGATATTCAAAGGTCAGCCTTAAACTTGTCTAAGGTATTCTCCTTTCTCTTGCGACTTGAAGCCTCCATTCTTACTGTTCACTGCTCTCTTGCCAGTGTTGTTGCTGCTGTAGTGTTACTGTCATCTTGTTTCCTCAGCTGTTGTTGAGGGCTATGCTCCCAGTAGCTCACTGTTTTGGCCTTTCTTATTTCCATCATAGCTGAGCTCAGATCTAAGTCAGGTTGTGCCGTACTACTCTCTTTGGATAAAGCAATATTTTATATATATAACTGCAACATGTACTAGACCAAATATAAGGCACTGTGAAAGCAGGAAGAACCAGAATGTAATATTATACAAATGTACAACACTTTAGTGTGAGCCAACCAATCCATCTCTATATTTGTTAAGGCTACACTTTATTCCTGTCGCATCGGAACTTGATTGTTTAGTACAAGAGGAACTTAACTCCCTCCCACACCCACTATCACACCCACTATTACATCCCATCCTATGGGTTACTTATGCTGCAAAGGGTTGTGTCTACTAGCCCCTTCACTGAGTTTGCCCTACATATGAAGTACCCAGGACAGCTACCTTTGAAATGTGCTTGCTACAATGTAATTGCTAATTGCCTTGTGTTATTTATTATGAAAGTAGACTTTGTTGCTATATACATATACTGTTATAGTAATGCTTTTAGTCTATAAAGTAAATATTGAGACATAAACTGTAGTTATATTAACTTGTGAGTTAACAAGAGTTCACTGGTAGAGGGACTGCATAGACCATGAAGGTGTGTCTGTACCTAGTTACTGCTATGCTGTTGGTGATGTTGAGCACATCTACTGAACTAACTAACTGTATAAATAATGGTGAGAGGAATGATGTTAAGGACTGTCCTCCATGGACTCTGCTGAACAAAACATCAGGAAACTGTGAGTGTGGAGATGATATTGACAGTATTGTAGATTGTAACAGTGAAACTCTTGATGTCTCTGTAAAGGCTTGTTTCTGCATGACTTATAGCAAAACATTAAACGAAACTTTTGTAAGTTTTTGTCATTACACTTGTTCCTTCTTCCATAATTTTAAGGAGTATAAACCCATAGACACTAAGAACTTATCTGAGTTGAACAGTCGCACCTGTGGAGAATATAATAGGACAGGTCTAATGTGTGGCGAGTGTATCCCTAACCATGCTCCATCTGTTTACTCTTACGACTTATCTTGTGTGGAGTGTGAGGATTACAAATACAACTGGTTAAAGTACATTGCTGTTGCATATGGACCTCTTACTGTCTTTTACATAGTGATGGTTATTTTGAAAGTCTCAGTAGTGTCTGGCCCAATGATAGCATATGTGGCCGCTAGCCAGATGATTGTAGCCCCAGGATTAGCCAGGTTCTACCATAATGTCTTTCACTATCATCATAAAACAACACCTATTCTAGTGGAGTCTCTTTATGCCATATGGAATTTAGATTTCCTTCGTGGATTTTACCAACCGTTTTGCTTACATCCTAACATGTCTATTCTCTTAACCATTTCTCTTGACTATATTGTTGGGTTGTATCCTCTACTATTAATACTAATTACATACATTTTAGTTCAGCTCCACGATCACTATATAGTCGTATCTCGACTGTGGTCTCCGATATACAAGTGTTGTTCTCTATTCAGAAGTAAGTGGAACATAATGTCATCATTGGTAGATGTATTTGCTACATTCTTAATTCTTTCCTACGTGAAGATACTGAATGTATCTGCTGATCTACTTACTGGGAGTGATACATATTATAATATACATGGTGAGGGTGTAAGAAGATCTTACTTGTTTGTGAACGGATCTATGCCTGCTTACAGTTGAGATCATGTTCCCTATGCTATTGTAGCTATTTTGATGGCTCTGATCTTTAATGTTCTCCCTCTCTTTCTTCTCTGTGTGTATCCATGCCACTGCTTTCAGAGATGTCTAAACCGGAGCGGGTGTACTTGTCGTGTTCTCCATGTCTTTATGGACATGTTTCAAGGCATTTATAAAGATGAGCCTTTAGATTGCAGATACTTTGCTGGTTTTTACCTCTTTCTCAGGTGTATGAATATAGTATTGTATGTATCTACAAGGAATGCTATATACTATTCAGGTGCCACCATTTTGTTTACAATCGCATTGTTACTACTGGTAATATTTAAACCATACAAGAGAAGTATTCATAACACTGTAGACATCGTTATATTTTTGATAGCTATCACAATGTATGCTGTCGTTTTTCTACTCATAGTAGGTCCTTACATGATACCAAGATCTACTTTCTATATCTTCAAGTCTAGAGGACTGTTTTTATCCATAATATATTATTTACTTCCTCTGTATGGGGTGTGTTTAATAGTTTATCGAATTCTGATGCTTCTAAAGATTGCCATACCTCACTTTAACATTTGTCACAAATTGTGAGAAGTAAATTATACAAGGACTATTTAATTTCCAATTATGATAAAGAATGTACTCCATTGTTGAAGTAATGTGACTTGTAGTAGATTCTAATTCCTGTTTGCTGAGCTTAGTTTGTATATTGTAGTTTTGTTTCTTTCATTATTAGTTCCCATAACATTAGGGAGTTTATTTCACTGTTTATTATACTACATACTTTCATTACTATTGTGTATTTTTCTATCCAAGACAAGAATGTTTTGTTAAACGCAACAATGATAATCATAATATCTCAGTATTGTGTTGGATCAAAGTACAGTGAGTAATAATAGAGTGTACTCTATTATTGAAGTAGTTAACTGTCAGTGTGAGTGTGAATGTAATGAATTCTACTTTTAGTGTGTACTCTCGTAATTTTATGTGCAAGTATAATTTTGTAGCTACTTCTTATGCCATTTGTGTCTTGATATTTTGTGCTCAGAATTACCTGCTCTCTTCAGTGTTGTTGTTAATGCCACCATATTGATGTTATTTTCTCCATATTAGTGTTATTGTCATCTTGTTTCCAACTGCCTCTCAGCTGCTGTTAAGGGGTATGTTCCCAGTATCTATTCCATTAGATTTGTTCTCACTGTTTTGGGCTTTCTTGCTGCCATCATAGCTGAGTTCTGAACTATTTAAGCCAGATTTCGTTGTACTATTCCATAAAGCAATAATTTTTTTGCCAATTTCACATTATTTATTTATTGATGGTGTCATTGCATCATACTCCAGTGCATGAGCTTAAAAAGGACATACTGAGTTAATTTGGGTAGTATGTCTGGGCACTTCTGTGCTGAGATAAAAATAATACATTTTATCTCCATAATCATCTTGTCTTATTTTCAGTGTTAAGCACAGGAGGGATCATATCCACTCTCAGACCTCTCTCTAGGGCCACTGTGCATTCTAAACATTGGTTTTTTTCCCTCCCTGTATCATAGAATAAGCTAAGGAGATGATTTCTGTTTATTTTTAGAACACTTTCAATCTCTATAAGCATTCTGGGAAGGCATTTTTTAGCAATATCAACCTTTCAGTCTTGGACCACTGTGCAATTCTAAACATTAGGTTTTTGTGATTTCTTCCTCCCATGTATCATGATTTGTATAGAATAAGTCAAGAAGATAATTTTTCTAAGTAATTTGTTTATTTTAATTTGCTTATTTTAGAACACTTTCAATCTCTATAGGAGCCATTCCTTAGCAATATCAACTTTTCATACTGTGCAATTCTAAACATTATGATTTCTTCCTCCACTCTTTTCATAAATTTGAAATTTGTGTACAATAGATAATTCTTCTGAGTAATTTGCTTAATTTTTAGAATGCTTTCAATTTCTATAAACATTCTGGGAAGCCATTCCTTAACAATAATAATGTAGCCCTCACTACTGTATCCCTCACTATTGTATCCCCCCCCCACTATTGAACCCTTCCCCTCACTACTGTATCCCCACTACTATACCCCCCACTGCTGTATCCCCACTAATGCCCCCCACTACTGTAACCCCACTACTATACACCCCACTAATGTACCCCTCACTGCTATACTCCCACTACTGTATTCTCACTACTATACCCCTCACTACTGTACTATACCCTGAGTAGAATTAAGAGGCTGATATTATGGTAAATATTAGATTGTGCATTAAAATATTATGGAAGAGGGAAATTTGTACAATAAGATTTTCATTGGAAAACTTTTTAAGGACTTCACTATCTCATCTCTTACTCTTATTAGTCGAATGAGAAGGATATCGTACATGCTGTGACTATATTTATGCTTTGTCATGACCTATAATGGCAATAAAAAAATAAACAATTAGTTTACTATCACGGTCTCTCTGTAATCACCAACCTTCTTAACAATGGGTATGAAAATCTTGTAACGCTGGCCTAGTTGGGTCACCATGCAGCACAGAGTATCCATTGCTATCTGGCGAAGTTCCGGGGTGTGGTCAATGACCTAATATAACAAAACATCATTAAATTTATATACATTTCTTGCTAAAGGAGATGGAAGGAAGAATATTAATCATTAGCAGTTTCCTAGCTCTTAGTCACTGTGCACAGGATTCTCTTGAGAGGCTAGAGGCAAAAGAAATTCCAGGGTATCCTTTTATGAAACCTTAGATAAACTATGCCTTAATATATTATACAACTGAGGTCATAATCAGCTATCTTTCTCCCACCCTTTCTCATATGAAATCCTGACTAGGGAGTCATATTCAACAAAATATTCTACTTTGAATAAACAACAGTTTTTACTTGTATAATTGCATGTATGATTTGAGATGCATAGTCACTGAAGTCCAGACTTTGTGTTAATTTTTCAATAGTTTCCAGAGCAGTCCTAGAGTTATAAACAATCATGATTACATATACTTATAGTATATTATAGTAGAAAAGAGTATATTAACAAAGCACAGAGACTTCCCATAGTGCTTTAGAGCAAATGGTCTTATACAATACTGGATAGTAAATATCAAGGCTTGTCTTTTAATAAAACAAAGATTTAAACTGACCGAATCAGTATGGATTATATCATTCAGATTTGACTTTTCAATGGTATCTGCCATAGAGTGGGTTATACTGTTACATGTAGGTACTGCCCCATCCCCAAAACTATTTTTATGGGTTTGAAACAGTGAATACAGAATAGTATGATACAGAATGATACAGTATGATACAGAATAACATTTCTCTATATAGTGACTTACTTTCTGACTTCAAGTGGGTTATTGGGAGATACAAAGACTTTGACAATGGGAGGAATGAGCAGGTGGAGATAGTCATCCAAGCTAGCACCACAGAGACTTAGTGCACGAAGCATCTAAAACATAGAAGCCAAGAAGATGATTTTCTGAAGTGTCACTCTCCATAAAAGCTAGGATTCTTCTAGATATTTAGCTTTGGAAAAGATCACAACAGAATAGGGGATTTTCATAGGGTGTGGGGTGTGTTTATATGCTGGGAAGGGAGGAGAGGTTGGTAATAATGGCTTCCTAGGAAATATTTAGAATTCAGAATCTCTTAGATCAATTCTAGAGAGGTAAGCATACAATCTAGAGGAGCCCAACAGTATTATAAAGTAAAGCTAACATACCACTTACAGTAACTCAACAGTGTTACCCAGCACCACTCCCAGGTGGGACTTACCACCAGTGTAAGTAATCAGGGATAGTAATCAGGGATAGCAATCAGGGGTAGCAATCAGGGGTAGCAATCAGGGGTAGCAATCAGGGATAGCAATCAGGGGTAGCAATCAGGGGTAGAAATCAGGGGTAGCAATCAGGGATAGCAATCAGGGGTAGCAATCAGGGGTAGAAATCAGGGATAGCAATCAGGGGTAGAAATCAGGGGTAGCAATCAGGGGCAGCAATCAGGGGTAGCAATCAGGGATAGCAATCAGGGATAGCAATCAGGGGTAGCAATCAGGGGTAGCAATCAGGGGTAGCAATCAGGGGCAGCAATCAGGGATAGTAATCAGGGGCAGCAATCAGGAGTAGTAATGGGGGGGGGGGGGGGGGGGTAATTGCTTTGGAACACATTTCAGCACAGTCATATGGGAGGTTTTACTATCGAGGTTATGGGTGTGGGTGTTAGTTTATGGGTGTGGTTATCATACCATTACTGGATAACCAAAACAAATTCTCCTTGATCAGATTTTAATGAGCAACATTAAAATGGAATCATGATAATAATAATTATCATTAATCCCACCTTATCTTCTCAATCAATTTGTACAAACTTAATTAACATAATGCATGTTTTTACTAAACCTAAAGGTGAAAACAGCAATGGCAATAAAACACTTTTTTCGTGATAAAGAAGTGTTTAATAACCTCTCCTTTGTTAGGGTTTAGATAGATAACAATAAATGAGACATAATATATCCCATAGGTTCACAGCTTAACATGCAGCCAATAAAAAGAAGCTCATGATAGAAATTAAAGACCTGCTAATCCACAGTGAAATGTAGTACCCAATCTACAGTTAGCTAGATAAATCTCACTTCCATTCATGGGATATCTCCATGCTACCACAGCACATCCAGAAATCCAAGCTAACAATGGAACCAGGAGCAAGCAATATAGAGTATTCTAACTCCTTGCAATACTTTGTCCCAACTTATGGGGTGCCTTATCCAAGATATGGATATGCTTCTGAATCACCACTTGTCCATTACTACAAACCTGTGGAGTTCATGACAAAGCCAGAAGAGTTAGCTACAAAAGATGTGAAGATTTCTGCTGTTCTTCAAAATGAAGACATGTGGGAATTATTTGATCAAGTTGGAAATGAAATGATGGTCACCAAGCAAGGAAGGTAAGAACAAAAACTTAGTGAGTTACTGAATATTTCATCATGTGGCTTTAAACCTACTCTGAATTTAAACTAGCAACTCAGTATGCAGCTCCAATAATAATGAATAACTTCTGTTCCAGCCTGGAAAGAACCAGAGCATGAGATACCAATGCTTATCATTGAGTGAGAAAGAGAAACATTCTCACTCCAGTGCTTTGCAAGAGATTATAAGCCAGCTTTTCTTGTACTTGTAGAAAAGAAATACCTAGCTCTTCTACTATATACAGAAAAATAGCTAGGCCACTAAAAAAAAGGCTTAGTTTTCCTATCTCTTACAAAGCATTGAAGTGAATTCCTTCTGCAAAGAACTTCAGCAAGAAAGAGATGGCCTTGTCTTCTCTCTTCTCTGCAAAAAAAATGTTATTGCTACATAACAATTGGTAGAACTAGAGACATACTGAACCTTCTCTATACAGTCTATAGCATTTCTAGTTAATTTAAAAACTAGAAGCATACTGATCAAATTGTCTTCAAACTGTCTTTGCACATTATATCTAGACTCATTAGTATATTGTACATGTAGGCATCTATTCCCACATCTGCTGGTAACTCTCTATGACCTTGAACCCAAGAAACTCTATACCGTGTCTCTGAGAGTGGTATCTGTTGACAATCAACGCTACAAGTACATCAACTTCAAGTGGTGTGCCATAGGGGAGTCAGAGATTGTCCACAATGTTGGAAAGCAAACATTCTGCCATCCCAGCTCACCTAGCACAGGAGAGTTCTGGATGAACAGCACTATCAGCTTTAACTCTGTGAAAATCACCCATTATGTCAATTCTAAGCATGGGAATGTAAGCACTTTAACAAGGGAAATAGAATTGTATTTTATAATAGAAAACAGACATTATAGAACTGTTTTGATATTTACAATACAAAAAGTAACAGCTTTTAAATAGTTTAGGTCTTTTGAATATCTAGACAAGAAATTTCAAAGTAGCATACCATTGCTAAGCATGCTACTTGTAAAATCACATGAGCAGTTAAGTTATGTACCTTAAAGCAAATGGTTATATGCTCTTAATTTGAGTCAACACTAACTCCATTTCTAAATAAGTCCAAATCCAGAATTAGCATGCTCCCAAACCTTCTTAATATAGCACTATATGCTCTTGTAAAGCATCCTCACTATAGCCAATGCATACTTTGGCTATAGACACAGGACTGCTCATGGAGGTCGCTATATATGGAGGTCACCTCCTCATTTACAGCCAGATTATGTGAATTCCTTGCATCCTTACAAGTGAATTGCTGTATTCTTCTATACTTTCATAGATTCTTCTTCATACCATGCACAAGTACAGAATGGAGATTGTTTGTGAATGCATAGATGCTGCAGAGAAAACAGTCATTTCTCTACCAAATACCTCATTTATCGTTGTTTCTGCCTATCACAACAATGAGCTAATCAAGCTCAAGATACTCAATAACCCCTGTGCTAATGCCTTCAAGCACCAGATACTGGGTCCTGGGAATGAGCATTACAATAATGGAATCCCTGCATTCCCATCACCTCCTGAAAATGGCAAATATCTCTACAAGAGGGAAGAACTTCAAATGGGAGATTATGTAAGTTATTAAAAATATTTTCTGGCCTAAAATGCTGACCCCAAGTTATGACCCCAAGTTATGACCCCAAGTTATGACCCAAGTTAAAGTTCACAAGTTCACTTAAGCCAAGGAAATCCCTACTCAATCATGCTCTCTGGAGAATGTGTCCCTTTATACCTACTCACTGTGTCATCTGGAGAGTGTATCCACTTTATCCCTTGGGACTATGCCCTATGAAAGATTGTGCCCGCTTTATATAATCTGTGACAGATTTGCTAACAGCTCACTATAAAGCACCAGTTTAGGATACACTATATTATAGTGCACTAAGCTAAACCACAGATTCTTATATTTCCCAAAATGAAGAATTTGCTAAGGGAGAGGGTTAAATGCCACATTGACACATTCATGGTTTAAAAAAATGAACCATAATGTGACCACCATTTTAATTCCTCAGTCTCTCCTTCCAGAATCTATCTACAGTGGTGGTGCATGTCCTTATCCAGAAAATGGCATAAATTGATAGTGAATATTGAAGAATTATGAACTTGATTTAAACATAGATAAAAGGTACCTTTGGATAAGTATTAGCTGTATATGTATAGCTATCCATCTATTATAATTATGTGGTAGCTAGAGAATTATAAAATAATTTTGGCTGACATTCTGTACCCAACTATACACATACCTTATAGCTTAGCTACAAACTTTAAGTTTATCTTTGGAGTATTGGTACAATCTATTGTCTTAGTATCTTCTACAAGAGAAAGAAACAGTTTGGGCCAACCAAAGGTACCATTACTCAGCAACCACAAGTGATTATGCATGTGCATATCATTTTGGCTGAAGAATAACTATCGTTTAGCTAGTACATACATATAGCTAGATATGATGTTGACAGACAGAGAATGAGAAACACATAAAGATGGCATACAGATCACATTGCCAGCAGCTCCTGCAATTAACGCATTCTTTCCTGCAGCTCTTGCAATCTACACATTCTACCTGATTATAAGTTGCTATTGGCCAGGTTCATGAGGTAGGGATGAGGTGACATGTTAACTCTTTCATGATTACTTTTAGCTTGAATAGTCCTCCCAGACACACCCCACACACTAAAATAAGGATGCCTCTACAAACTGTACAAATAAGGCTGGCTCTCCAAAACTGTAAATAAGGCTAGCTCTTAAAAACAAGACTTGGCTCTTAAAACTGTAAAAACAAGGCAGGCTCTCCAGAGGCTAGTTCTTAAAAACTGTAAAAACAAGACTGGCTCTTAAAACTATAAAAACAAGGCTGGCTCTTGGAAACTGTAAAAACAAGGCTGGCTCTTGAAACTCTATAGTTACTGCTAATGTCTCCCATTTCACACATAATTTTAACACTTCACTGTACCTTGCTATTTACACGTCTATTTACACATTTAATTTAGGCTGGGATAAAACAATAATTGCACTTGGACTATTGGTCCAGTGACCCCTTTCCTCCCCAAATAAGTCCCTAAATATGAGCATTACATAAGCACTAACAGAAAGGTTCATTGGGCATTAGGTAGAAGAAATAGATGGCTTATTGCAAATAACTGGAGAGCTCAACTCACTAATTAAGGAACCACTCTTGGTTAGCATTATAACAGTACCAAATAAATAAATAAATATATATATATATATATATATATATATATATATAAATAAATAAAATAAGAAAGAAAAAAAGAATATTATTCAAGCTATAAAAAGACACTTACTTTCACTGATAACCATCAAGTGTCTGGCTCTAGAGTACTAAGAGACATACAACACACTTTTACAAAATGCACCATTCTCCTTAAAGTTGAGGGGTTAGTAGGTAGTACATAATCCTATAAAATACCCTCCACCCCCTCCCTGCCCCACCCCCATCCTCCCTCCACCAGCCAACAGGAACTGAGATAAAATCAAACCCAAATTTGTTAACTTTTCTATTAATGAAATCAATGCACAAAGGATACATGCTTAGCCACTTCCACTCCCTGAATGGGGTAACAGCTTAGCACAGGCTATTTATCTTAAGGTGCTAGGACCTTATACCTAAACAGATAAGGTCATAGACAATAAAAGTGTCTTCCTTCATAGAACAACACCCTCCTCATATCTAACTAACCCCCATACCAAACTGACCCCCAATGACCCAGTCTAGCAGTCATACAAGAAGAAGAGAGGGCTATGAACCAGATAGGGCACCTCCAATTTAATAAGGTAGATGAATTAAAAAATAAAAGTTCATTAGTCATTCCACACTTAATAAGCACATTTACACACATATTCCCTCATAAAATCTCTCACACATGCCCAGAAGTGACAAGGGCCTTTTTAACACCATTTGCTATTAAATAAAAAAATTGGCGCTCTGCAGCAGTTCCTTGAATTTTACAAAACTGATGCAATGGCTACCAGTTGTGATTCACCATTATCAAAATCCACCGAATTGTACTACCTTCCAGCTTACAGAATTGAGTATCCTCCCAAACCAAATAGAGAGGCTATATTCTACTTGCCAGTGGATCTTCATAAGAATGTCAAATCTAATGAAGAAGATGATCCCCAAAACATGTCTCCTATGGACTCTGTTCTTACTAATGAAGAAGGTGGTTCACAAAGCGAGTCTTTCATGGACTCTATTCCATCTGGCAATGTGGAATCTAATGAAGATTCAAAAAGCAAGTCATCTGTGCCATCTAATGAAGAGGATGATGATTCACATAGCAAGTCTTCCATGGATTCTGCTCCACCTTCAAGTAACGAGTCTCTCATGGACTCTGCTAGTAATTCTCAGCCAATGGAGGAATCTCCATGCACAAGACTAGAAGTTAAACTCTTCAAGAAAAAACTTTGGAGAAAATTCAAGAAAATTGGCAATGAAATGATAGTTACCAAGCCTGGCAGGTACTATTCCTAGTTACTTAATTCCTATATAAACCCAGCAACAGCCTCCAATTTAACAACCTAATCTAAAAGATAAACTAAAAGATACTTAAAAACTACAACTGTAGTTATAGTTTAGAGGTAGATCCCCTCAGCTATACATCCAGTCAGCTTAGCTAAGCAAGCAGCACTGTACAATGCTCTCTCTCCCCCCCCCCCCCCCCCCCACCTCACACACACAAACACCAGACACAAATCACTAACTACAATTACACACTTTTAAATGAAGGAAGGTGTTAACTCTGGTACTCTGGCACATAGACTAACAATGGAATGGAAAACTACTTATAACACCACTTATAGTGATAACAGAAGTAGAAACAAATTAAATACTTGAAAAAAATTATAGCAGTCACTTGAAAAAAAAGCTTAAAGGAAATTTGCTAGCTGAGGTATCACTGAGTGGGAGTAATCTCTACCATAAATTTTGAAATTAAATGCAGATGGTTAGAAAATTAGCTACAGTAAAAAAATAAACAAACAAAAAACAACCTTGGAATTGTAAAACATGACACCACTGTAATATAAAAATAACATCCAACTTCTGACAAACATTTCTGGATCCACTTTAGAATCATTAGTTTAGTCAACTTCATTTCACATTCATAGCTTACAATGCTGGATCTCACCTATCCCACCTCTATCCTTACAACCATCATATTCTTTGTTAATGCTGGCACTCTGCCATATAAGCTGCAATTTTTAATTTTACTTAGCTAATAATAATAATAATAATAATAATAATAATAATAATAATAATAATAATCCATAACAGAAGCCTGTTTCCAAGTCTAGTAATAGACATCAATGGTCTCAGCCCACACAAAGAGTATACAGTTTCCGTCAGGATAGCCCCAAAGGACAACCTGCGATACAAGTTTATCAATAACAAGTGGTGTGGAGTCGGCAGATCCAGTGTCATTCAGGATGCTGAGAAGCAAACATTTTTGCATCCTAACTCCCCCAAGAGTGGTTACCACTGGACGAGGAAACCTATCTGCTTTAAAGCTATTAAAATCACAAACCACAAAACATCAACCCATGGACATGTGAGTGAGATACTATCTACTGTACTAATATATTCCAATTAGACTATACCCAAGTACTATTTATAATCATTGAGCTGCTTCAATTAAGGTGTTGTATGCAAGCAAAAAAACCTGTAGGATTTATCTACACACAAGCTGAAGAGAATTCATTAATTATCCACACTAAAACTGCAAATATAATGCTAATTACATGACCTTTAAACCTGTTGACCTTGGTCCTAGAATGGAGCCTAAAACAAGTCTGAATGCAGTTAAGTACTTTGTGAAATAGCTTCTTGATTTGTACTGCCTGAAAACCAGCCTTTGCTAAGCTTGATTAGTGTAATGTAGATAATTGTACACTGTCCTTCATTAAAATTAATTAGTATTCCTCCTCTGTATAAATGGAATGTAATATTAGTGTAATTAGCCAGGGGCTCTAGGTACTAAATTGATGGCATACTCATTACACTATTCACAATTATTACAGCTCTGTGATGGTATAAACTGCAAATAGCATATGTAATTATATATCTCCTTCAAACACTTGACCTTTAATGCAGTTCATTTCACTCAGAAATGCACTGCTCTGAACTGCACTAACCACAACCATCATAATTGTGTCACTTTAGATTCTTCTCCATACCATGCACAAGTATGAAGTAAGAGTGATCATAACTCCAACGAATAATGATCCACCTTTGATCATTCCTCTGCTTGACACTACCTTCATAGCTGTTTCTGCCTACCAAAATATGGAAGTTACTAAGCTCAAAATTTTCCATAATCCTTTTGCCAAAGCCTTCAAGCATCAAGCTATCAGACGTCAAAATGGGAGCCCACTTCCCATACAGATAGAGGATGAGATTTCCAGCTCTACATCTTCTTCATCTTCACCAATCCACATGGAGGTGGTACAAAATAATAGACAAGGTCAGTCAATCAGAAACATGACAGTTTGCTTTGCAACACTGAAGTTTGTTTGTGTAAGTTTTGTGATATGCATGTGTTTTGTGATATAGGAGTCTTTACAAATTGACAAATGATGTATTTTTGTCAATGAATTGGGCAGAAGTATTTTGCTACACATTAATATGACATACTTGAGTAGAGCTCAGCTATGCCAGATATGTCCCATTTAATTGATAGAAATTTGCTGTACCACATGCCTAATCAACAAGAGGGGAAAAAATGTATGGGTACCACCAATCTTTCAAAATAAGTAACACGGGACATTGTCCACATATACAAAAGTTTCACTCCTAAAAAAATGGTGAGTTCTAAGCTCCTTCTACATTATTAAAAGGGAAGCATCCCATCCATTGAAGGCATAGAGTACATACTATACCTTATTTACTGTATACTTTATCTTTTGTCGTATAGCATTAACTGAAAGTCCTGCTTTTTTCACTTCTCCATTGGAAAACCAATGCACCATTCCATCTAACTATGCAGCACACTTCATTTCACCTCACTATGCAGCACACTTCATTACACCTAACCACACAATGAACACTACAAACTTCATATCACCTCACTTCATTGCAAACACCATATCATCTAACCTCAGCACTAACACCATATCACCTCACTTTATTACAAACACCATAGCACCTAACCTCGGCACTAATACCATATCACCTAACCTCAGCACTGACACCATATCACCTAGCCTCAGCACTGACACTATATCACCTAACCTCACTAATACCATATCACCTAACCTTGGCGTAGTCAGAGGAAACACCATGCCATATAGTTTCATGGCACATATCACGACACCTAACCTCAGAGCACCTTCTATACATCCACCCAATATTCAACTCCTCCCATCACAGTTTTACAACTTCCCTTTCCACCCTCCATCCAATCCATATCTACTCTCTCCATTCACCTCTCCCTTTCATCCTCCACTGGCCACACCTCCTATCTCTCCCATGCTAATCCATCCTCTCTATACCAAACAAAACCAAGTTTGTTCCTTGTCCAAGGCCAGCAACCACAACACTACTCCTCATGTCAAGAAATAAACCTTTTCTTCCATTAGCATACTGTTATATATACTCCAATAAACTGTATTAATGCTTTTGTTACCCTATTGTTATCACTTATAAAGTACATATTAGCTGATATATGTATAGTATGATGTTAAATACAAAGAGCTTCTAGAATTCTCACTGTTTTGTGCTTTTAGTTTTAGCAATATTTCTTATTGTATTATTAATATTATAATTAAGTTACCTTAAACATATAATATTATCAATGTGAAAATATAGTAGACAATGATGACAGATGCATAACTATAGCAGTGAGTTTGGTTTCAAGACCTTTTTTAATATGTAACTACAGTCAGTATAAAGCCAAGTGAAGAAACAGGACTCAGTGTACACATAATAGCTTATTCATTACTACTACTACTACTACTACTACTACTACTACTACTACTACTATGTACTTCAGGTCTAACTGTGCTATGAGTTGAATATGTATTATTTGGGTAAATGTATACTACACCATTCACTGACTGCATGCATTAACATTGTCAATAGAAACATGCTTGAAATGTAATAATTACTTTACCCCTCCATGGGAGGAATAGAACCATCAAAACCGTTACTTTGTGTGGGTTTGTAGTGCAATAGACATTATTATCTGAATCTCATGAAAAATTAAATATCAGAGTAAGATTTCAGAATCAGAAAATTTTATATTATGTAGCTCATTATCTGTAAATAACTGGCAAAAGAAGAATATCAGGGAGTAGACAGACAAGAGATGTCTATTTGCAGTTTCAGTACATAGTCTTTTTTGATGCTATTATTTTTACAAAACAAGATCATTACATGTCCTTTAAGCCCTTTGACATGAGCATAAAATGTATGAGGTATACTGAGGGATCTATAAGACTCCTGTTTCTCCCCTGCCAATGTCAACATGCACTCCCATATGATATAGTGAGGAAAGATACATCACTTTCACAAAGCTAAGCTGTTTCAGGGTTATATACAGGATTGACCTGACGAACAATAGACAATTGAATTCACAACTAATAAGGTCAGATCTGTCAAATCCTGCTTAGGAGGACTATAAAAATAGACAGTTTCCTTGAAATAAGCCAAATAGCAAAAGATTGCACAAGGGACAGCCTAAACTGCCCCCAAATACAAAAACCACCTCAAAAGTAAAGATGCCTTTTAATCAGCAACTCAAAAAGTCCACCCAGAGACTCTCTCAACTCATAGGCACCTACCCAAACCCACACTCAACACCTCACATAACTCCTTGAAAATAATATAAACACCCAGATATTGGATATTGAGTCAAACAGGTCTTGTCAAAAATTCTGTGCTAATCAAATCCTGTATTTTATTATAACATAACTAGTCAAAGCAGAATTACATCCAGAATAGATAGGACAGTATTAAACTATTAACACATTAAAACTAGCACGTGCTTTACCTTAGAGAAACTGACATAACACACCTGCCACACTGAATTCAGTAATTTGCACACCATATCCCACTATAATGGGTGTGGTTAAGTGGGCCAACCATTCAAGACAGTATTAAATTATTAACACATCAAAACTTTACTCTGGGAAAACTGAGCCTCTTGATTCATTAGCATATCATACCTACAACCACTGAATTCAGAATTAAGTAATTGCAGACCATTTCCTACAAAGCTCACAGAGAAGGGTGTGGCTAAGTGGGCCAGTCCCCCTCCCCAATAAAGATGTTCTATTAACTGGGTAATTGCAAAAAATAATACTCATAAAAATGGAAATATACAAGATAAAGATAAAGCACTTGCCCAGGGATAATGATGGTTGATGGGAAGAGTAAGCTATAGGCACATTCAATTCAAGAACAGGTACATCTAAGGCCTAGCCCAGGTCATGAGTTAAAAAAGACACTTACACCCTCAATAACACTAACTACAATTAATTATTATGTATACTAATATTATTGCAATAATGTGTGTGAGAATCTTATCAAGACCAGAATGTCATAAAATGGCTTAGAATATCTAGTAACTACATCCCAAAGATGGTCCATTGGCTAAATGTTACTAGACAACCAAACAGAGCAGCTCAAGGTTCAAACTAATCTTGCAAGGTTTAAACCTCTAATTAATGACAGATTTGAGACCAATCACTATCTCTCTAAGGTCAGGCAGAAGTAAAACTTGGTCAGGCAAAAGAGGAAGAAGGTGAGAATAATAACCATGCCCACTTTGGCTTGCCACTGCTATTTCACTTGACTACCATTGCTGGCTATAAGTAAAATGATTTTGCATAGACAATTAATTACTAGTGCAGAGAAAGATAATTTATTACTGCAGAGTTTCCTTTAAGTCAAGTTCTTCTGTACAATATATCACCACACATTAATTTTAAGGGTAAGAACTTCATAGTTTCATGCTTATTAGTGAGAGAAAAAAATTATGTTTCCTGCTCTATGTTGGTAGATCAAGTATTCCACAGAACCTGATAAAATGGATAAACACATTTTTAAAATGTTGTAAATAAACATTAGCTGCTACAAATATCATTGTGTGAAAAGGAAGATTGTTATAAGAGCCAGTTTACCTGCTAAATCAGAACATACAAAAGGTGAACTTCCTTGACACCTGAACTTTAACAAGTCATTAACATATCAGATGGACATTGTCAAAATATCTCTCACTTTATATCACAAATTCAGCAATGTTCATATAACAAGGGCTGCTTTTCACTCTACCACACTTCTTCCAGTTGACCACTAAAGTGCAGCTAGCTACTACTTCAAATACATTGTCAAGACTGTCAAGTTTTTCAACAGGTGGAGACTATGGAGGAGGAACCTAATAGTTCTTCACAGTTCAAATCTCAGTCCACTTCAACTTCTACAAGCCAGGAATCTACTCAGGCCTGCACTAGCAAAACTACTAAAGAATCATGTGCAAATCCAACTCCAATCTTTAGGCCAATCAATTTTGATAAAGCTGAAGAAGACCATACCCCAGAGAGTGGCTCTGACTGTGCTATTGATTCTGCCTACAGTTCTGATAACATACAATCTTCAGCTTCTTCAAGCAGCACTGTGATATGCAGCAACCCACTCAACAGAAAGATAACTGCCACTCTGCAGAACAAGTCTCTGTGGAAGACCTTTAAGAAGATTGGCAATGAGATGATTGTAACTAAACCAGGAAGGTAAGAAAATAGTAATATATTTGTGTGTAGTACAAAGTATTTTAATAAAAAAGAAGGCTTTTAGGTGCCTACACCACTCAAATGTAACAACTTCATTTTCAAATCTAGAGTTGATGTTTCTTGTTTACAAATTTTCATAAACAAATGAAGAACATTTTAAAATAACTAAAGACTTCAGCTCAGTTTCACTAATTAACTGAACTAGTAACAGCCAAACCAAACTTGTAACAGCTGAGCATCAGCTGGGTAGCAGCTCAGTAACAGCTGAATGCACCAAACAACAAGAAAGTGTATGAAAAAATTGATATTAAATCATGCTACTAGTTATTTCTGTTAAGATACTATAGTAAGTTAAAAGAGAGTCTTCTAGGCTAGAGACTTCAGACAGTTTCACTAAATTAACTGAACCAAGTAACAGCTACAGCTGAATCTGTAACAGATGAAGGCAACAGCTAAAAATGTACTCCAAGAAGAAATAGGTATAAAATTTTAAGTGTAATGCAACCACTTAATTATAATATTAAGCTTTCTATATCAGTAATATCTTCAGAACCAAGCAATGGCTAAATGGAGTAAAATTCACATAAGAATGTTCTTGTTCGATAATATTTTTGTCCATAGTTACTCCTACATCCAACTCCAAGTAATAGCATTTATATAAAGTCTAGCCTCAAACCACCTAATCAAAAAAGTCCAATAATGATGATTATTATTATACAATCTCAGACGTCTGTTTCCAGCACTGTTGGTGAGTCTGCATGGCCTTGAGCCTGACAAGGACTACTCAGTATCCCTTCGAGTTGAATCAGCTGACAATCAACGCTATAGGTACATCAATATGAAGTGGTGTGCCACTGGAGAGTCTGAGGTCATCCAGAATGAAGACAGGCAAATCTTCCATCACCCAAGCTCACCCAACACTGGCCAATTCTGGATGAAGCGTCCCATCAGCTTCAAATCCATCAAAATCACACATTATGCCAAGTCCAAACATGGGAATGTAAGCATTCATCATACCTCCTCATTACAGCTAACATGTTACACAGAAATCTGCATCAATAATATTGTATCACACATCTGACTATTTTTACTCTAATTATGACATTGTCTTGTTTCTTCTAGATTCTGCTGCATACCATGCACAAATATATGATGGAAATTGTTATTGATCATGTAAAAGACATGCAACAGACGATCATTCCTCTCCCAGACACCATCTTTATAGCAGTGTCTGCATATCAGAATGTTGACCTCACTCAACTCAAGATAGATAATAATCCTTTTGCCAAAGGATTTAGGTATAAGATCAAAGCCACAACTGGTAATGTTCCTACTGTTACCAGCATTGCACCTGCTCTTCCGCAACCATCTCCCTTCACTAGAGAAGGATCCATGTTGGCTTACTGGCAGCAGCTACAGATGCATGGACTAATACCACAATGTAAGTAGTAGTGATGCAGAAACTTAAGAATACTGTTATCTAATAAACTGATATATTTTTTTCTAGATAATCCTCTCCTTCCCATCCCTGCTCCAGCCACCTTACAGTTTACTGCATCTACCGATAGTTCGAAGGAACACTCACCAGCTGAAACAAACTCTAGCTCTGAAACAAGCTCTCCAGCACTCCCGATACCGACTGCTCCATCAGTCAATGGGTTGATACCCCATTTCCCCATGTTCTATCCTAACCCTCTTATCGCACCTTATCAGAATGTTACAAGCCCTGACGATTCTGAGAAGAAATGAGTGCTATAATAAACTAATTTGAACAGTATGAACTGAAAATGAACCTGTTTAATTAAGATGAGAGCTATTAATATGTAACCTGTTGTTATGGATGCTATCATGGTAATGTCTTTACACTGTGACATCAAAACGCTCTGGTTAAATGCATGAACAGCTTAGTTGGGAGGTGGAAATCAAGAAGTAATTCACCATAATACAATACAGGAGAATGATTTTGCCAGGAGGATCTAGGGATCTCAATAAGTATTTTATACTGGGGAGAGAAGCTGTCCCCACCATTCCTAAAGTATCTTCACTAACTCCTTGGGGAGTGGGTGGTTGTTTTCACTATGCTCTAATCCTGACAATGCACCAGCAGTAAAACTTCTTTTGAATAGTTGACACATTAGTACTTGTGCATTAAACTTCATAGAGAGGTTTGTCTTAGTTGTCTTAAAGAAAACCCACTCCCATTTTCCCATTATGTGTAGGTGAAGCCATGAAGTAATGATGTATTATATCACCTGACTATTCTGCACTTTTTTGCTGATGAATGGTGGTGTAAATGGTTCAGTTGAATAACCAAAAAATATATAAACAGCAGGACAATACTAAATGCCTAGATATAGTTAGATCACAGGACAAGAGCAAATTGATAGCTAGATGACAGGAGAACAACTACACCCTAGTGTGGCTCTGGGTCTTGGGTTCAAATCCTGAAAGATTGCATGACTTTTCTCCTCTAAAAATATGTGCAATGAGTATCATTCAGACTCTGATTATTATATATAGCTACCCATTCTCACACTGAAGTATCAGCTCTCCCTTATCAGCTCTCCCTTATCAGCTCTCCCTTTCCCTTATAAGCCTGTGTCTCCTTTCCATGTCCTGCTAGCTAACATAATCATCCACAGTTATGTGCAACTGACACAACAGCCCAGTCCCAAAAATATATAGGCATTACTCCCATTAAAATAACCTGAAATTAGGTCATCATTGCACATTCCACTATATTCTTCACAATATTATTACCAATAAGCTACTGACATCTGTACTCAGAATACTACACTAGAGTAGGTAGGGCTTTATAACTGCTGTACCACCTAATGCAGCAGAAATCCCATACATAGCAATGGTGAAATGTGCTGTGATAAGTTCCTAATACAGCTCTGCTTGAACTCCATACAGATTGCATAAGTATATACCACATATACCATATCAGTGGTTACAATACAAGTACACAGCTCCCTGTCTTCAACAATAGTGTGATAAAAGAGTGATACTATACAGTGCTAATGTACAAAAATTCACTCATACTTGCTCTTTTAGAACAACAACTTAATTAAATACATGTAAATAATCAAGCTATGAATGCTAAAATGCTTTTAAAAGGAGACTTTACATAGCACTCTGGATTATGTTATTAATATTACATTAAATAGCTGAATATTATAATAATATAAAATGTGACCCACAAATACATTATGCCATAAATATAACAGGCTAGTCTGTTACTGAGAGTGGCCTGGCAAACTGTTATGTTGTGCATAGCACTGGGATTGTCCCACAGTGTAAAGAGCAGGAAAGTCTAGAGCTGGGAATCTCTTACAGTACACTTTAAAGTGGTACTGCCTGCAAAAGAACCCTCACATAGCTGGGTTACTCTGGAAGTACTTTCTCTCCTGCTAAATTTTCTAGACACACACCTCCAAGGTGGTAATGCCTGAATGATATAGGATAGCCTAAGAACTATCTGCTATGCACACAATATTTTACTAGCCTGACACTATTTTCTGATATGCTACAGGGTACATTGTCCTATTGTGAACCATAAACTGGTTATCTCCAACAGAACTACTCTCTCATGCATAACATGCTAGGTATATAGCCAACATCTTAGAACTGATGTTATGATATCCTGCTACACACATGATAGCCAGGTTTTGTCCTTCAATGGAACTGTCCTGTTATGCTCAACAGGGTAGCCTGGTTCTACCCTCAAAACAGAACTATCCTGTTATGCTCAACAGTGTAGCCTGGTTCTGCCCTCAAAACTGAACTGTTCTGTCATGCTCAAGGTTCTACCCTCTAACAGAAATGTTCTGTCATGCATACAAAAAATGAGCTAAAAATTCTCATTCTGTACAAGAAAGCCTGCATGCTAACACTTTATAGCCTATGCTGACAGATAATACAAAAAGTCCTTATACTTACAACATACAAATATAATTATTATACCTTCTGTGTAGCAAGTTTATATTCACTGGAGTCCTGAAGAAAGAGCTTGAGTACAGGTTGAATGAGAGGTGGAATATACACTTTTAACTCCTCACCCATGGCCAACACTATCTTCTCTATTAGTATTATTATAGTGTTCTGGATGGGACTAGTGGGACTCCAAAATTCCTATAGAAAGAGAAAAATAAAATAAACTCATTTAAAATTCTAATAGAGAATAGACAGCAACAATACACTGTTTTCCACGCTAGTATAGGCACCAAGACAAGGAATCTACATAAAGCAAATCTATTATACCACTTCACCAGCCAGTACACAACTGAGCAGCAACCATTCTCAAGAACACACAACCCACAACCCACAACACAACAACCCACAACACACAACCCCAAGTACAACACACAACCCACAACACACAACCCACAACACAACAACACACAACACACAACCCACAACACAACAACACACAACACACAACCCACAACACACAACCCACAACACCACCCACAACACACCACCCACAACACACCACCCACAACACACCACCCACAACACACAACACACAACACACCACCCACAACACACAACCCACAACACACAACCCACAACACAACAACACACAACCCACAACACACAACCCACAACACACAACCCACAATACACAACCTCAAGCACACAACACAACAACCAACAACACACAACCCCAAGCACACCACACACAACCAATACTCACAACCTTAGTACATAGACACACCTTGATAATGGCAAATATATCTTTCATGTAGTTTCTGGCATGTAACTTGATGATAGAGATTATCTGGGAAAGCTCACGGAATAAATACTCCCTCATGCTCTTATCACATGACCTGATCACACTCAGGAAAGGTGGCATCACCTATAGAATAAATCAAATACACTTAGCAAAATGTTTCCTCCAAACTTCAACATTTTGTCTCAGTAAGAATAATACAAGCCATAAACTATATCTTTCCTCACTTTACCCGGGAAAAACCTGAAGGTAATAACTATTAATTTTGGGGGGGTCACAGGACTTTTTATACTTCCAGACAGCTGACCTGAGGCAGGTAAGGGACGGACTTAATCCCGAGACTCTTGAAGATGAAGCCCAGTGCTTGAATGGCCATGGTGTGATGTTGAGAGAGGGAATGATCTTTGAGGATTCTCATGAGAGAGTTGATTGCAATGGAGGGATAGAAGTCTTCTAAACTAGTGCCACTTCCCATGGAAACTAACAACTCGCTAGCAGTATCGCCAGTTCCTGTGCATTGGAGATAATATATGATAATAGCCATACAAATAGGTCAGCTCCTCCCACACACACACCCTCCCCATCACTCCCAGACTCATCATTCCTGACTTCCCAAACCCCAACTGCTGCTAAAATGCAGGTATATGTACACATGTTATATGATCGTCTCTATTTACCAAAGCACAACTTATGTTGTTTAAAACAGATGCAGACATTGCCTTGCCTTGCCTTGACCTGGCTGTCGGTTGAAATATACTTTATAAAGCCCGAGAGATCTAAGTAAATCCACACACTTCTTCTGCATACTGATAGATATACTCAAAAAAGAACAGTCATTTACAAGAAGTGTTTGAGATTGAGCTATTGTTTTCTGGAGTCAGTCAGTAAGGCATATACAATAGCTATTTAAGCAAGCAGCGATCATTTATTCTCTAGCTACTGCAGCTCATCAAGTCATAACAACTCTCAACATTGTTTTTCATTGCCCAGAGAGACAAGTCAGTACAGTATTGTGCCATTCAGATAGGTTGTCAGGTAAATGTAATGTACCGTCATAATTTAGTGGAACCTCTCTATTCCCCTTGGAACCAATTAAAGTGTCCTGATTAGAGGGGTGGCCTCATTTCAGGGGGTGAAATTCTATTAATGTAATAGACATATCCAAGTGCCTTTAATATAGAGATGTCTTCATTTCAGATTGGAAAAGAGGTTCTACTGTATATGCAAGCTATGTTTACAAAGTGTCTAATCTGGTTATCCATTCATACATGCTTCAGAAGTATTCCTACCACACATGAGTATCTATAACTGTATCTTCATATCCTTACCAGTTCCCTGAGTCTTCTTGTCCATGGGCTTGCTAGTAGGTGTGCCCATTTTACTTCTCTTCTCATTTCGCTGGTGCTGTGTGTGTTTGTAAGGATCAAGGGCTCCCAGAAGACCAAGTACACGCACCACTTCCCTTCTCACTCCAATAGTGTGCTCGGTCTTGAGGAAATTGAAGAGGATATCCAGCAGATTGGGGTACTTGTGGTAAGGTTCGATAACATAACTGAAATGGGAGTATAGAGATTGTATATAATATATTTGTATTAGAGAATGTATGGTAGCACTCTCCATGTAGAGATGACCAGACTTCACCCATATAGAGCACAATACAAAATTATGCCTCTCTCACTGTTCCTTTTCAGCTGCTACATGCTGTAAAGTTCAGAATCCATCACCACTATATACCAATTGTGCTGAATTCTTTCCTTCTTTCTTTCCTCTCTAGTGCTAGTTCAAAAATGGCTATAGGGATTTGGTTCTTCTTCCATGAAAGGATAACAGATTAATGGTAGTGGGTCTGCGTAACATCATTTTAATGAAATCTACCTTAAACTTAAAAGCAGTCCTTAGGTAAAGGGTCACCACCAGCTTGCATTACCTGAGGGTAGCTATAACACACAGCCAGCTGCTGGCTAGTTCTGCTGGTGAGGTGTGAAGCTAGAGAATTAAATTCTTTCTTTCATTAGTATATAGTGAATTAGTGTATTGTTTGTAGCTAAACTAGCTAGATTATAGCAAATAGCTACTGAGACTGGTCATCTCTCACTCATAGGGAGTGATTCTCACTCTTTATGAGTCAGTTTCACTCTTAAAATTGGCTACTAAAGTACTATTTTATACAGAGTCTCACTACAAACCTTCCCTTAACAATTAAGTAGACATTTTACATGGAATTTATAAGAAAATTTCCCAAAAAAATCTCACTCACAGGAACCTTGGCAGCTCCACTAGTGTCGTGTCTCATGTGAACTGTTAGCTAGCTAATACGTACCCTGTATTCTCTACTAGCTGTCCAAATGTCCATAAGGCCACCTCCCTCTTGGCTAAAGAACTGGAATCCTGTAACATGTCCATGATAATGGGGCAGAGTTGGTCTACGGAGTTCTTCATGTCCGTCTGTGCCACTTGTGCTAACTCCCCTATGGCTGCCATTATGTTAATCACAACATTTGGATTGTGGTCAGGCTCCTTCAGCTTTGGGATAAGGACCTGTAAAATAACTATGTATTTCTTATAGGGAGACGTGCACAGGACCTGTATGATCTTATGGAGAGGACCTATGCAATATGTATTTCTTATGGAGAGACATGCACAGGACCTGTACAATATGTATTTCTTATGGAGAGGACCTGTACAATATGTACGTATTTCTTATAGGGAGACGTGCAAAGGACCTTGATATGTATTTCTTATGGAGCAGGAGAGGACCTATGCAATATGTATTTCTTATGGAGAGACATGCACAGGACCTGTACAATATGTATTTCTTATAGGGAGACGTGCACAGGACCTGGGAGAAGTGTACATACATACATACACACACACACTGAGGAAGAGATTTGCTAGACTAGTATGCCATAGTTAGTTCTATCCAGATATGTTGTACTAGAGTTTGAGATTTGGCTGGATGTAAGGCAGTGATTCAACAAAACAGAACTGCCAAAATGATCAGGAAAATGGCCAATGAACAGTTGTTATTCCTAGTTCTACGTACCTATGCATAGTCTCTCAGTCTCTAACAAAGGATTCTCTAAAAATGTGTGTGTTTTTTAAACCTTCAACTTCAGTGTATTGGCAGTAGCCTGTGTTGGATACACGTCTTACCTTGAGTACAGGTTCCTGGTATGGACGTATCAATTTGGGTGCATTGGAAATAAGGTGGCCTAGCAACTTTGCACTCTGTTCCTTGTTTCGTCCAATGCCACTGTATTCCAGCTCAGTGAGGATCTGAATTAGCACTTTACGAAGAGTGGGCATCACAAAGGCTGGGTTCAAGTTACTTAATCTCCCTATGATACACATTGCAAGTTCTCTGATGTGAAATAACTAGGAAAGAAAATATTCAAACATGACATTCAGTTTGTAAGCAACAGGGGTGGGTGGGTGGGCTTTATATTGTTTGTTTACTTATTTGTTTGTTTACTTGTTTGCTTGTTTATTTATTTGATTTTTGCTTGTTTTAGAAGGAAATACTTAATTTCTTAATTCTAGACCTTTAGACCTTTACTTCACCACACACTACACATACCTACCTACATACATAGCAGTAGTAACTCACAGCTACAGACTGTATATAGGCTAACACACAAATACAGCTGACTCCATCACATAAGATTACTAGCTAGACTAAACATACTTACTCCATCATGCATGGCTACAAACATAGTAGTGAGATTCTCTGCTTGAGCAAGGTGAGGGTCAAACCTTTCGTCCAATGCCATAATCACACACTGTCTAATACTGTCATCTGCACAATTACACTCCATTATAATAGGATACCACTGTATATAACCCAAAAGAAATGAGGACACCTTTGGAAACCCTTTACTCCAACTTGAGGACACCTCTGTATACAGTGGAACTCCATTCCAACCCCCTGAAATGAGGACACTTCTGTATACAGTGGGACCCCTCTATTCCAACACCCTGAAATGAGGACACCTCTGTATTCAGTGGAACTATATTCCAACCCCCTGAAATGAAGACACCTCTGCTTATTGTGGAACTCTATTCCAACCCCGTGAAATGAGGATATCTCAGTATACAGTGGAACTCTATTCTGACCCACTGAAATGAGGACACCTCTGTATACAGTAGAACTCTATTCTACCATTAAAGTACAACAGAAATGAAGTGATGGTGAAATGAACTAGATCTACAGTAGCGACAGGTTACCTGGATCAGTTATTCCCACCATCAACAATTTGCCCAAGACATCCCCCACCACCTGCGCCGATGCAGCACTGAAAGTAATGAAGGGCATGGAGAATATGGTGGGAGGGAGGAGGTTAGGGACGAGGAGAGCTGCACATGTACGAACAGCCTCCATCCTGATCAACTTATGCTCTGATGTTAGATATTGCTCTGCACAGCTTTGGACAAGCTTGAGTGGAGGAGTGGCTAAGAAAAGAAGAAAGAAGAAGTTTCATATAGGAAATTTAATTGGTAACCACACCCACTTTGTGACACACCCACTTTTATACACTATTAAATTTGAATTGGTAACTTCAGATTAGGGATTTCCCCCTTCTCATATGGAACCTGGTAAATATGTTTCCTCTCATCAACATAGAAGGTCTGGATACATGCATTGTACACAGTGTGTGGATGCAGACAATATTAATGTACCCTTGCCATACTGTTCAAACGATGTCTAGTCATGACTTACCTCCAAAGTTGAAGGAACCTAGAGTTTGTAAGGCAAGGGTAATGCTTCCAATGTCACTTTCTAGAAGAGATGTTTGGGAGGAGGAGGTGGGAAGAGTATGTATGGAAGATTTGGGTGCCCCTGGATGTTGCATCTGCTGGTGAAGTAAGATGACGTAGAGCATCTTCAGAAGACCATCTGTGTTGTATGTAGAGGGTATGTTTGACACAACCACATGTAGGGAAAAGATGAACATAGGGCATTTTTTCATCACCACCATAGAGAACACCATTGCCATAGAGAACACCTTTGCCATAGAGAACACCATTACCATAGAGAACACCATTACCATAGAGAACACCATTACCATAGAGAACACCATTACCATAGAGAACACCATTACCATAGAGAACACCATTACCATAGAGATCCCTCTTATTTTCCCCTACTCTCCTCTCTATTACCCTCTTAGGACACCATATATAGATGTACATACATATCCACTTGAATTTATAGTCAGACTACATAATAATTATACCTAATATTTGGATGCCTTAGCTGTTTCTACCCACACAGTAATACACTCTTCCTACAAGCAGTTCCCTCCCTCCCTCCCTCCCTCATTGACATAAACATACTGACCCTGGATTTCTCTCTGTAGCCCAGGAATCTCTAAGGCCACTATCTTTAATGCAGAGGTCAGTTCTTGGGTGAGTCCGGCATTGAACATGTGTTCAAGAATCTCTCTGATGTCTCTCTCCACGCGAGGACCCACAGCTCGTGCAAGCATACTGATGCATAGGAAAACAGAGAGGTCATGGGTAGAGGCTAAACGAGAGGTACGTCTGGAGTGAAAGAGTTAAAACAAATTACTCCATACACACACTTGATATTACATGTGTTGCTCCCTTCACTCACCAATCACACTTTGGACTAATTCAGGTAAAGGGTAAATAACTACAGAACCACCTTTATCTTAGGAATTAACTGGAGGCAAGGCTACGCAAAATTCGAAGGTTGGAGAGGAGGGGAGGGGGAGGTAGACGAGGTCAAACATCATACATGGCATTAACAGTATGTTTATTTGGAAATGGTCATAAATTAGAAATCTCTGGCACTCACCAATCATTAATTTTACTTACAGGGGTGAGATTTACGCGTGGAAAAAATGTCCCTTTCCACCCACCCCACTTTCCTCATCCACCCCACCTACCTACCTCCCACACCACACACCTCACCAAGTTACCCACCTACCTACCTCATCCACACCTCACCCATTCCAACCTCCCACCCATCCCACTTTCCTCACCCATCTCACCCATATCACTCACCCCACCCATCCCACCTATCTCTAAAATAGTGAGGTAGCCCATTAAAGGTAGCTACAGCACTCTCCCATGGAAGATAGAGAGATAATGGTAAGAAGATACCATACCTAACTGAAGATGAGAGCTTACTACACCTAACTATCTTAGAGAGGAGATTGACTTTAAGGTTGCTGTTCTTATTGAAATTACTCATAAATAATATTTTATATTTGACTGAGTATCTTACTTTCCAGTTGTATCCTTCCCACTAGGTAGATTTGAGCGAACCATATTAAGCACTGGTTCCAAGTCCATTCTATCCTTCAGGACATATACCATGAGCCCCATTGCCTTGAAGGCTGCAGGACGTTCCCTGTCTCGACGAAGGCAGGTCTGAAGATAACTTACCCCATCAGACAAATAACTACATACATATGTATATCATATAATTATAGGATTCCACTTCCCCCACTCCTCCACCCTGCCTCACCCTCTTTCCCACTCCACCCCACACTGCCCCACCCACTTTCCCACTCCACTCTTCCTGCCACACCCACTCCCCCACAGTGCCACGCCCACTCTCCCTCTGCCCACACTGCCACACCCACTTCCCATTCCTCCACCTTCTATCCCCATCCATGCCATCCTCAAAAATAGCTTCACTACTATTGCATCCCTCACACTCACTTCAGAGCAAAGAAATCCTGATTGAAGGCAGCAATCCTGGGAAGCATGGTGAGTAAGGTCTGCTGGAGAAGTGGATTCCTGCTATTTGTATACTTCAACACATTTTTGCAAAACTCGTCAAAGTTCCTCAACATGAACTGCCGACAGACTCGGCTAGGGATGAATTTAATCTCCACCCTCTTCCCCCCAGCATAACCTTGAACAAAACCAGGAAACCGACGAATTGTAGAAGCACCAGAAGGGAAGAAAGTACCAGCTACAAGGTAAGTAATATGCATATTGAATAGTGTCATTAGCTAATTCATAACTAGCTCTTGCTTGCAGTCTATAACATGGTAAAAATCAAGTTAGGCCACATGAAATAGATACGATACAGTAGCTAGGTCAGCTGAGTGGTAAAGGGTCATCACACATGCTATTCTATATTAAAGCTAAGAAGGGGATTTTATCTAAGATGAGGTGTAACAAATAATAGTGTAAATTAACTATAGCTATAATTATGCATACATTCACAGTCAGAGCACATTCTAAATAATGCTCACATAGGAAGGCCATTTGCCACAAAAATCAATACCTATTCATTACACTATAGGACCCAGTGTCAGAATACACAAATATGTGCACCTTTCTCTCCCTTAGACAGGAAGTGGGTCTCTTGGTCTCCTTCTAAAAGTGACTCCAGTCCAGTTCGATCTTTCTCCTCCTTCTCTGTCAACTCTGAGCGAACACTCTATAGAAATAATCAAAGGTATGACTGCATGTTAGCTAAGATATTATGGAAAGAGAGGAGACATTACCACTCTTTCCCCTTCATATGGCCAGATATTTTCATGGGAAAAAGAGAGGAGACAACATTACCACTCTTTCCCCCTCATATACAGATATTTTCATGGTTCATGGGAGGGTGGAGACAGGAGACATTACTACTCTTTCCCCCTCATATGGCCAGATATTTTCATGGGGGGGGGAAGAGAGGAGATGACATTACCACTATTTCCCCCTCATATGGTGGGAAAAAGAGGAGACAATATTACCATGCACTCTTTCCCCCCCTCATGATATTTTCATGGGAGAAAGAGAGATACTTCCCTTTTTAGCCCACATGTACACTAAATGTTGATATATAAATTTAGAAACTTGAGGATCTCTAGGCTCCTTCTCCATATAGTAATAACAGATTATTATTCAGATTACATCATTGTTAATTGTACTATTGCTATGTCGAGCTAAGGGTATAGGGCTATAGGGCTAGGGCTAGGGCTAGGGCTAGGGCTAGGACTAGATACAGTAGTACACAATTGACAATGATGTAATCTGAATGATGTAATCTCTACTGTTACATGGAGAAAGAGCCACTTTCTACACACTACATCAAATTATGGTCAATTCACTTAGGAGATATTGAAGACCTACTCTCATACCTACGCTGTGTATACAGAGATATCAATGCCAGAAAATATTTGGGGTCATATCTGTAATTGGGCTCTTTCTCCATGTAACATATTCAGATTACAATGTTATTCAGTAGATCAGGTTAATTTCACTGTAACTTTAATTTCGCTATTTCCCTGGTAGGCAAAGGAAAGCGAAAATAAAAAACTTCAATAATTATATGTACAAATTCAAAAGCAGAAATCCCTCCCCACCCAGCCAAAATAAAAAACATGAATTGCTTCATAATACAAGATTTTATGAGATCAGTGAAAATAAAGTGTCTTGAAAATAACTGGATCTACAGTCGCAGGTACTGTATCTGAATAATCAGTTACTTACATGGAGAACTAGGAGTCTGCAATTGTGTCTGGATGTCTCAATTAATGAAAGAAAATAATTTTCACCCACACAAAGCAAATGAGACACTCCCTCAGACACAAACACATCAAAAGCCTTTAGGCTATTATAATGCTTAATTATCACTAAGGTGCATATCATACTATAACTTTTATAGCGAGTACACTTCTATATAGTGCACATCATGTCCACACAGGTGTTATTGGTGATAATCCACTACCCACAGAGAAAGCCAGGGCTGGGTAGGAGTAGCCAATCAATGAATAGCCAATCAACAGATAGCTAATCAGAGCCAATCAAATGGTCTAAGTGAAAACTACATGACTCTATACGTGGTCAACATCACTTGGACACTAGAACATTATCACATTAGTAACCTCATTAAGGGGTCAACATCAAAGCCCTTAACTTATTGTATTCATTTAATCCATATTATACTTCTAGTTAGCCACATGAAAAGGTCCATTTTAGAACCCTTTCTTAATTTTTCTAGCTTCAGCCCTGTATATATGAGTCTATAACCTCTTAGTGAAGATTCAATTTAAAGTCAATTAGCTGTTACTACATTACTTTACCCGACATTGAAAGTGAAATCCCTATAGGTCACCAAGCATAGATTGTGACATCCAGAGTATATCTCAAATACAAGCAATTAATACTATCATGCCAACCTTTCCCAGTCCTCAGGCTATTCAAAATTAGGTGTGGCATCTTATTTTCCCACGCTTTAAGTGAGGTGTGAAGTCCTTCTACCGCCGAAGTATACGTATATTTTCTAGGTATACATGATACTGTGTCCATTTTCAGTTGAAATATACAATTACCATTTAATACTTGGCTCGTTCAAGGCCTAACTATGCAGAATTCATCACCACTACGCTTAACTCAGAGCCAAGCAACATACATCTACCTCCTCTGTTGTCACTCACTAAGAATCGTCCTTTGTTGGTCACTAAGAATCATGCAATTTGTGTTCTTTTTTCATCGTTACCAGGGTTAGCTCAGTAATGGCTGAAGCTAGTTTTTCACCGAACATTGAACATTAACTGCAGCAGATCTACGTATCATCATTTATCGCTCAAAACGAAGTGTTAAAAGTTGCCATTTGGTAAAGGGTAATCACCTCAAACAAAGGAGGGCGCCCCTCACCAACATAAAAGAGTCCGCTCTCTTCAAACAAAGGAAAGGGGTTGGGCTGGGGGCACTCACAAACAAAAGGAAAGGGGTTGGGCTGTGGTCTGGGTCCTCGTACAACAAAGGATCCCAACAAAGGATCCCAACAAAGGATCCCAACAAAGGATCCCTAAACTTCCTTTTTGTTTGGGCTGAAGTCCTCATACAACAGAAAGGATCCCCAAAGGGGTTGAACTAATGGAGAAGGCCTCGTCCAGCTAGCTTGGGCCAAAATAGGAAAAGGTATAGTCATAGAAGGTAGCGTGACATTTTGCCTCGAGATTCGACCTTTTAGTCCGCCTTGTCACCAGAGGGGAAGGTCACGCAGAGTAGCTTTACCATATTAATTTATTGTAGTTAGCTAGCCGTTAGTTATTATACAGTTAACTATTACCATCAGCAGCTCAACCCCCAGTACCGACACACTACTAGCCAGCCTCATCAAGAGGTGTAGTGGCATCAACAGGCCCAACTAGACTCATAGAGGCATCAACTTCCCTACCGGAGCTAGGGCTGAATTGAGCATAATATAGCCGAAACTAGGCCATTGTTTTTTGTTCCTCCAAACCTTTTTTTTTTTTTCCTGTTTTTTGCTGTTTTTTTGTTGTTCTTGTTGTTTTGTTGTTGTTGTTTTGATGTTTTTTTGTGGGTTATGTTTTTACCGGCACAAATTTCTCCAGTTAAGTAGCTAACTTCCTTTTAAGACCCAGCTAGTCCCGGGGCGAGATACTCTTTGTAGTGGAAACATCTACACCGCTGCAGGGTTACACTTAGCTAACTAAAACTACCTCTAAACATGTTCCCCGGTTCCAAGAAGTAATGGGAGCATTATAGCTTTCAAAATCTGAAGGATCTCTGAGAGCACTGGAGGTAACATAATAGGATTTTCAAAAAGTGTAACCCCAGAAGTTGTAGCCACACTGTAAACCATCTCCAGGTCTAAGAAAGCTAGCCTCCCACCCTTAGAGTATCAATAAATAGCTCTAGCAGGTACAACCAACATTTGGGATTATAGTTCATTGAGGAGTATATCATGAAGTATCTCAGGCTTGATCTGGTCTCCCTTAACAATCTAGCTATGGGTGTAATACCCCAGTTTATGAATGGGAGTGTTAATTTTATAGTGAACAGCATTTAAATGGTCCACATTTGGATGGAGTTTGAACCACCGACCAAGAAAGGCAGGAGGCAGATGTCACTTTCAAAAAAGATGTAAGATTAGCTGTTAAGCCTATTGCAGATATCTAGTTATTAGAAACCAGGCCAGGGTAGAGATTAGCTGCTAAGCCTATTGCAGACATCTAGTTATTAGAAACCAGGCCAGGGTAGAGATTAGCTGCTAAGCCTATTGCAGACATCTAGTTATAGAATTAGAAACTAGGCCAGGGTAGAGATTAAGATATAGAATTAAAAACCAGGCAGGGGGTACAATTTTCTACCAGATGCTTAGGGTTAGTTATAGCAAACAACAGGACACTGCAACCTAGTGGCAATTAGCTCTCCCCCACAAAGGACCCCACCCTACATCAAGCATCAAGTTAAGCGGTTTTGTTAGCTGCACAAACGAGCCCTTCTTCCTCTTTCCCTCCCAACACCCCCTACAGACATACCACCTAATTAGACATTTTACCCTAAGGTTACCAGGAGGATGTAATACGCCCACCCATACTCCTCCTGCTAGTAATTAAACAAACCCCCTCCAATCACCACCACCCCAACATGATATGGGAGGGTTGTGTACCACCACAACCCACTTTTATCAATTATTGTAGTGGGAAGAGAGGAGAAGTTGTTTTATATTTGTGACCTCATCCAATTTCTAATATTCCTTTCTTTTCCAGGAAATGTTTTCTCTCTATATAATAATTTGGGCTCTGTGTAACAATTCAGATTACATCATTCAGATTACATCATTGTCAATATGTATTGTTATTGTACTGTATCTAACCCTAGCCCTACCCCTAGCCCTACCCCTAGCCCTACCCCTAGCCCATAGCAATAGCACAATTGACAATGATAATCTGTTACATGGAGAAAGAGCCATAATTTGGGAAAGTCTCAAGTACTCATTTAAAAAAAAGAGGTCTCACTCATGCCAAGTACTGCTACACAATAAAACTCTTGGACATGTGGCATAAGTAATACAGAGAACTGAATTCCTTGAAAATAGACCACCCATTTAAATCAAGATACCAACTTAAAATCAGGACACCCACTTAAATCAGGACCACTTTGACCTGTCCTAAAGCTGTCTGGTGTGAGCTGGAATAGGGCCTATATTTCAGCCCTGAATTCAGAGTAAATTGACAAGTGAAGACATATATGTGCACATGCAGTGTAATATGCCATAATAGTTCATGATATACTATTATAGTTCATTACACAGAGATAAACTAATTAGATAGAAGCCACCAGAAACAACACCTTGGAATAGGACTTTATAGGAGAACACCTTGGAAGGAATTTATGGGTTGGGGACTGGAAAATCTACCTGCCCCCTATCCCCTTGCCCCCCCCTGCCCCCCCTTGCCCCCAAATAAGAAATAAGCCCACCTTGAAGCACAAGTACCCCAACTTCCACCCAAAATTATTAATTAATTAATAATTAGGAGAATACAGATACATGGAGATGAACATGTTTAGAAATGATCATCAAGACAAAAATACCAACTGACCTATAACAATATTAATTATACATCTTGCAGATTTTTGTCTTGAGTACCATTAAAACACATGTTCAAACAAGCTTCTCAGTCGTCAGCCCAGATTCAAGGCCTCCAATGGACGGGCCAACAAGACCACAATCCCACAGACTTGCTTTCACCACAGAGACTAGAAGGACTACAAACTAGCTACATAGGCAGTCAGCTGGACAAAGAAACTGTAAGTTAGAAGCTAACTGTATGGCTGTTATTTGTTATTGAAGATTAAAAATGAATCATTATATTATAACAGATTAAACTTTCTACTAGTTAGCTACACTATAAAATATTGATCTAAGTGCCATCTCCATGTTTTAGTCATGTATAATGCTCATCTAACATGCAGATACACACAACACACCTACTATAGCTTCAAAAACCAACAGTTCCTGAAGCACTTATGGAAGTTTGAATACTTTTAGCCAACTGATTACATCAATGCTATGAAGCCAGAAATACCTGTCCAGACATGCCAGACTAGAGCTAGAAATACCTGTCCAGACATGCCAGACTAGTGAGAGAAGTACTTTATATAAAGACTAATTGTGTTGGCATCACCAATTTTAAAAATCACATTTAAATTATTAATGATGGGTGGGGTCATTATTATTAGTGGGTGTGGTCAGTGAGCATCTGGTCACCAAGTTTAACCCTTGCCAACAAGCAGAAGTCTACAATGTTGGAATTTATTTAGTTCAGGTCCAGGACTCATAACATTGCTTCTGTTATTAGCTATATCCAATGTCATAACTCACTTCATCAGACCAGGCACAGTTCATGATGAGTTCATTGATGATGAGCATGGAACCATGAATTCGATCATCACGGCTAAGATTCAGTCCCTTATCCCTCAACATAGATCCTTCAAAAAAACCATTGTTTGCCTCAGCATAAGTTCTCTAAAGGCACAAAGAAATCTAGTAAGGTATTCCTCAGGTTAATATACAACATTAGATTAGAGACACACACTAGCTTAGTTTTCAATACATAATGTATACATTATCACTATTATTAGCAGTTACTATTTTTAAAGATTTCTAACTATTATTAATGAGAGTACACTCATACATATAATAATATTAAAAACCTACCAGTACCCAGTGACAATGAGGTACTATAGGACTGGACACTTCATGACTAATGAACAGGATTTCATTTGATATGAAAGTCTTCACATGTAGATATTCTGGGAGCAGGGACATACCCGGGAAAGGGGAGAGATGTTGGTAGGGTTTATAGGCAGCACCAATGATATGAAGATATGAAGATCATAGGTGTATTTATCATGCAAAGTTAACAGTTCATGCATGTACATGACTATTTTGAGCTACTTCACTACATTACTAAACTAATGTAGAACTAAACTAATGCAGATTTTCATCATCCCCACCCACTCCCCTCTCCCTCCCCACCCACTCCCCTCTCCACTCTCCCTCTCCACCCACTCCCCTCTCATTCTTTACCAACTCCCTCCTCACCCCCACAGGCTTTATACAACACCCACCCTCTCATTGCCTCTATTCATCATCACCTGATAATTCAATGAATTGACATCTTCCTTGGACTCCCTCTGTGCAGTCAGTCTAAGACAAGCCCTCAGGGCAGAAACAGCTCGCTCTCGAATCAGTGGCTATAATTATAATTTTAACATTAAACATTAGTAATCACATGTAATCACATGTAATCTGTACAGTAGAACCTCCCTTATCTGGACTCCCAAGATGGGGGCACCTCCTTCAACCAGGCACCTATATCTGGAACTTTGACCTTTCAATAATACATAATGTAATAGCATATTGTGGGCATGGTTCAATGTCCATACTGAGCATGTGCATGGCTTACTACTATGCCAAGCAAAAGGAAAAGAATGGAGACCAGTGGCGTAGCTACATAGGGGCATTTAGGGCACATGCCCTACCAAACTCTCTTAGTGCCCTACCACTATCTGCCATAATTTTAGCTAAATCTGGTAAAAGATTGATGGTCCTTAGTGAGCAGTTTAGTCCATAGGTCAGTGTCCTACTGGTGCCCTACCACATGTTTAATCCTGGCTACACCACTGATGGAGACTAAGAAACAAACCAAATTATCATCTTTTTTTTTTGTAATACATAGGGTTCATAATATTCCTTTATTCTGAGATACGGGCAAATCAGAGGGGCACCCCCTAAAACCAGACTGCCCGTATAAGGGAGGTTCTACTGTATATAATCTGCATGAAATCTGCATAGACATGTAGGACTTGCAGGCATAGTTTTAAGTGTAATAGGTGTGCTAAAACATTTGAGATGTTGCTTTTTTGTTGTTGCTTTGGTTGTTTTTGGTGAGAAATAAGTTTTTGTGCATGTAAGTAACATCTAATGTGAGAAATGTCAATGTTTGCTGAGTAAGCACTTTCCCACAGGTGTTAATTTTAGCAGCTGCCACAGTGTAGCTTATTTCACTCCATGTCATGTGCTTTACTGACTGTTTTAATGACTTAGCTGAGCTGTCTGGGTCTAGCTCAACCCCAGTTATTGATTCAGACTGTCTCTGAAGTGTCTGAACAGGAATTATCATCTGTGAAAGGTCATTTATCTTGAATATCCTGATCTGTCAAGAAAATCCACCAACAGGAAAGAAAAGGTTAAAAGTAGAGCCAAGTATAAGAATCAAAGAAAGAGTAGTTTCCATGCCAATATATGGGGAAACTTCATCTGTTAAAAGAAGCCACAGTATCTAACCATATATCAAGTTAGTATCTAAGCATGAATGCAGGAAAGCAAAATTGCAGAAGAAGCATTGTAGAGAAAGGGATATTGCTAGCACTCTTAATGAATCTTAGGGGCAGTGTCTTTTGCAAGAATAGAGTTGAACATTTCTTGTAAATTTCTCCCACTATAAAAAGCATCTAATTTTATTAGTTTGGTTGCTACTACCAGAGAGAGGAGAGTGCTTCACCACAAATAAATCTTTAGCCATATTGCATGCACAGTATAAATGGAGCCTGGAGGCCTACTTTTGATTAATGTTATGGGCCATGGGATTATGCAGAAACACTATGATTTATCACAATACAATGACAGCTAATCATGTTCTTCATTGGGCCAGGCAAATTAGATATACAGTTTAGTGTCACACAGAAATGCCTCAGATTTTGGATGGAATTAAACTTCTCTGAATGAAACTCCTTGAATTAAACTCCTCTAATGCTGGAATTAAACTCCTCTAATGCTAACACCTGCTCAAGAAGATCTAAGTAGCTATTGAGAGGGGGTGGCTGGTTCTATGTTTGATACATCTCTGGATGGACTTAAGGAATTCTATTCAAAGGATCATAAATACGATTATGTCATTGCTTTTAGTTGTGAATATACAATGTATTTAAAAATAAATGTTTTTGTCTGGTTTTATCACAACATTAGCAAGGAGGCCATTCCATGATCAAAATTGGACTAAATGGTGATGTCATAATGACCTCATAGTGATATAAACAAAGAATTTCCCCATTTTGGGATGGGGCGGGGACAATAATAAACTGAATCTACTCTGCCTAGCCTTATTATTGTTAGAATAATTAAGCAGTTGTGAAGTGTGGGAACATTATAGATGAAATTTGAAGCATAATGGGAAGATTTGAAGAGCATTGGAGATAGCACAACAGGATTAGCATAATGTGCAAAATGGACATGCATAGTACACATTCATAGCAGATAAGATCTACTATAATTGCAGCTATCATCTATTATTAAACCTGGGCGTGTTGTACACACATTATACAATGTAGATTTGTACATTTTGTACTAATATGTACATGCACATATGCATGTACACACTATGTTATGTAAATTAATCCACTGGGATGAAATTAAACAAACATTCTATTACTCCTTAAAACAACTCTCAGTCTGTAATAATGATTATTAATTTGCTCTAACTAGCTAATTAGTGCTATTAATAGCAGCTGTAGTGAATCAGCTGTCCTAATTAAAATATTTAAGGGAGGACATTCAACAATGGAAATTGAGCAAGCAAATGTAAGTACATACATTAAGGTACCTTAGGATCTCGGATGGCAATGAAGATACTATCAAAGAATTGCTGGATCTGTTGGTAGAATAACGTTGGTGTGTGGATAGCAAGCTCACGCAGAGTCAGTACCTATACAAGCATGATTTTATTATACACACATAGTGAATAAGGTTGGTGTATATAGATACACAGAGTCAGCACTAAGACAAGTTACATATACAATGACTAACTCTGAGACATAATTCAGTCCATAGACACAGTACATACCGCAGCCAGCTTCTTGTTCTCATTTCCAGTGATCCACTCAAGTGCCCTCTTGATCTCAAACTCAACATACTCAGCTGTATATGTACCCTCAGCTAAGGCCAAACGCCCAATGGCCTTAGCTGTCATCTCAGTCAAAGTAACATCAGAGTGAGGAAGAATTGAGCGGAGATAGTTAGCAAACCGACTTAGACGAGTGACACTGAATCCTCCCTCCAGTCCCACAAGACTTACTAAATAAGTTAGACATCGATTGCGTGCACAAAGAATTATGCATGAACAGTCTATATTTATACATCTACATTTTATGAAATCTTTCCCATGGGAAAAGGCATCTAGGAGTGTAAATGTAACATCTAGGAATTATCAGGCTATATAGAGATACCTCCAAGATTGATAAGGGTTGAGCAACATTACATAATGAAGATGAAGTTGCTGATTCAGCAAAACGGGGCTTACCAATAGCTAGAATTCCACCCTTCTTTTCATGCAGTTCTGGACTAGACATGAGAGAAAAAATGTTCTGGTTTATCTCATCCAATACTTCAGTGTACTTTTCAGCAGGCAGTTCCCGCAATTCTGTAGAGACGAACTTCTGGAGGTTTCGGGCTGCCACTAAGCGAGCCTCGTCAGTTCTACTCTTCAACCCAGTAAAATACTGAGACATCTTTGTTGACTGTAGTTCGAGCAGTTAGCCCTTATATCATTGTAGCTGACTATAACCTAAAAGGTCAACTCCCTCGGTAAGAATCGAAACTAGATTTTAAATATGTCGACCATTTCCTAATGCCGAAGGGCACATTGTTGCCATGACATGTTTCATTATTATTGACATGACCGCAAGATGGAAAAGAATGACCGTTTTTTTGCCGCAGAAAGTGATAGAAGAGAATACAATGGAGCAATGATTGTTGCATATTCTTACAGATGAAAACTAGAAAGAGATAATAATGAGGATAAAGAATGTCCGGGACATCAAAATCAGAAAAATATCAATCGTGGTAAGCTTTAGTACTGTAGCTATCCGCTGCTAAGTGTTATTGCTTTTTTTTTTCCTTATAAGCCCATCATTGTCTTCCTGGGATTTGCAATCATTGGATGGTTGATGTTCCTGGTATTTTTTGGTAGAATGGACCCACTAATTAAATCAACCACTAAACAGTAAGCAGCTAGCTATTATAATATCTAGCTATTAATTCTATGAACACATGATTCAGTAGCAATTAGACTATCATCTATTAGATTAGGTTAGCTACACCTGGTCATATACAGTGTCGTGCACAATGACACAATGTATAAGCATCAACTATACTTTTGGAAGGACATTTTAGATGCTATGCACTTCTTTGGGCTATAGTAATGTCCTTGATTATTAATAAATGCATTAACAGTTTATAAGTTAAAACCAGTGATAATCAGCTGACATTAATAGCATGTCACACTGATACTCCCACAAGTATATTTGTCATGCTGTGATTCATAGTGATTCACAATGATTTTGGGGGTTGAATAGAATTTCCTTTGAGTATCAAGGCACTTTTTTCTAAAGTTGACACCTGTGTTATAGTATTAAAAGTGATTATGCACAATACATAGGCTCCAACTGTCCTTAAATCTGAATGACAGTCCTTAATTTTTACTTTGTCCTTCATCCTTCAATGGCTTGCTACTTTCCTATTGTTTTTGTCCTTAAAGTTGTCTAGCCAGTTACATAACAAAACTATATGCTAGTTTGCAGTTGTAGTTACAGCACATTATAATTATGCAATGCATGTTCTGCTGGGCATGTGCAAGGTCTGGTCAGCTGTTCTATTTATAGCTATGAGGTCAGTGCTATGTATGCACTTGAGTTTAGCAGCTAACAAGCTAAGTTTAAATGCTGAATGATAATGCAGGTATAATTATACCAGAGTAGTTATTTGAAATTGATGCAGAAGTAGTGTATAAAGATAAGTTAAGCAGCTAGCTGAGTAAATCCATAAAAATTTTATCTCAATAAGGGCCACATGGTTCAAACAACAATGACTGTTATGAGATGTTCCTTTGATGTGCATTTGCTATGATGTTAGGAGCCCCATGGCCATGGACTTACTGCTCACACTTTTGAAATGTGGGAGGTGTTAACAAGAAGCTTCTAAATATCTATTGTGGTTCATCTACTTTACTATTAAATTTTATTCATTATTATTCTTATATCTTAATAGTGATGCACATCTCTACAAGTATGGACTGATCACATTGCCCCTCTGGTTATATACCTTTGGAGCACTAATAGTTTATCCTCTTCTCGCTCTCTACCTTGCTAATGGTCACTGGGTACTAAGAATTGTTGTATCCTTTACCACTTACCAGCTATTTCCTCTAATTTACTGACTAGAATAAGGGAGTCTGCCAAAATCTATAATTATTATCCACTAGACACTCTATTTCTCAAGAACTATGGGACTTAGTCTCTCTACTTTCCTATGCCCCCTGTTCTAATGTCATTGTACATTGTATACAGATCTCTCTCAGTAACCACTGTAATCATATTCTAAGTACCTTCAACAATCAAGGCCAAGTCATTATCATCAGTTATTTTGAAGACACCAATGCTATCCATTCTGTTTTACTGTAATTGTATTGTGTACATTTCCCTTAACATCTGTTACAGGCTCAAGTTACTGGTATTGTTTTCGCTTTTGTACTAGGAGCTCTCTTGAATATTTCTTCAGCTATTTTTCATGTTGTAAAAAGCCTTGATAAAAATAATACTACAATTGATATTGGCATCACAGGCATCGTAGCCATAATCATATCAATGTTAGACTTGGTAAGCGAAGCAATGTTTTTTGATATGATCTATGGTTCAGCAATAAGTGTCCAATGAAAATAATAATAATAATAATAATAATATATAATAATAAAATACTCTAGTGCATATATAGTACTGAAGTGAAATGGGGAGGGAAGAACTATTTAATTATAGCAGTCACTGTGTTAATTTCCAAGCAGTTTGGCACTTCAGTACTCTCTCTATTATGTACTATAGCTAACTAGGGAACATGAATATTGATAATTTCACATGAACTATACTATGAGTTTGTGCTATTGGTATTATACTACACAGAACAGATAACTACCATTTTTTACATTCACAGATTGCCATGATGGTTTCCATACCAATAATAGACAGACTGGATGCTACCTACACTATTCATGCTATGACTAAGAAAATTCATGTTCAACCTCATGTTCATCATAAACCTCGGAAAAGTAGGCATTCTCATTCTCGACCTAAACCCCATACCCACTATTCCAATTATGACCAATCAAGTGCATTCATTGACTCATTTGAGACCTACTCATCAGATGAAGTAGAGGAGCCTGTATATCAGAATGTAAGTAGCTCTGATTATCACGTATACTCCAAACAGCATCAGCCTAAATCAAATTATATCGATCCTGCATACGATAGTATGCAAGATGCAAGCTACCATTCACAACAGCAACAATACACAAAGAAAAAAGAAAAAACTCCTTCCAAGTCAAAGTCTCACAGAAAAAAGAGCCACTCCACCAAGAAATCATCAAAAAGAAAACCACCTCGTCCTTCTCCTACCAAAAATCAGTTCACTCCTTCCTCGGATTATTATTGACACACTAAGCATAATAGTAAAATTGTATATTTTTTATTTTATTTAACTATCATTATTCCTTATGGATGCATGTACTGCTACGTAAGAACCTTAGCTAGCTAGTTATGTGCTGACTGTAAAGTAAAAGAACATAGGGAATCAGAAAAAAGAAAAATTAACTATCAGTCAAAAATGTAGGTTAGTTTAGTCTTAGGAAGGTAATAAGTTTGTGCCAAATGTTAGCACGTGGTGTCAAATGTTGAAGAATCAAGTTTCTATCTTAATTTAACATGTCTTGGCTCAGTAGGAAAATAGCTTCTCATATCAGTAGCAAGTTATAATAATTGCAGGGCAAATATGATTATTAAAAATGAAACTATGCAATCTTGCCTCCTTAGGGCACAAAGTTATTGTAGAATGAGCTTACGAAGACAGGTAGTCAGCTCCATGCAGGCATCAAGCATCCGTTATAAAATCAACAACCTAAAATGAAGTATTGTGCATGACATTCACACAGTAATAAAGTTTAAGTCCAAAATGAGCTGACCCTAAAATTACCTGATTAAGGTTTCCTTGTATTAATTCTATGAAAAAAACTGGATTATTACTTTTGACTTTAGAGAGTCAGCTCATGCAAAATGAATGTAACATCATGACTAACCTGTTTCATCATTTCATTTACTCTCTTTTCGTCAGTTTCAAATTCTGGACTGGAGTCAATAGAAAGCACTGGGATACCGTCCAAATGTTGAGGTAGCCTACATGTCATGCAAAATAAATATCAAGAATGATTTTTTAAGTTTAATAACTAGCTATTGTGCCTTTATTGACTAAATATTACTAGAAGAACACAGTTAAATAAGTTCTCAGTGTCAAAAATATTCTTTTCTTTCTGTTGTACATTTTTCAGTCCAGCTATCACTAGTAATTTTTTTACAACTATGTACAGTACTGTGACATGACTCAGACAAAGAGATTATTATGTGTAAGCAGGCTCTATTAATACATGTGTAAGAAAATCATAGATTATATCTAAAATGATCTCTCTGAATAGTAATATAACAGAATAATTGAACATAATCACCCTACTGCCAGCTCATGTTAAACTTTTGTGAGTGCACCCATCCAGCCTGATCTATTCACTAGTTTATTAATAGCATTCAAGCCTAGAATCATTTACAAGGCAAGTTCAGATTCTAATGTCACAACTTGTATCCAATAAGTTTGTACAAATAGAAGTTAAGTTCTGGATTAAAAGTTCAGATTCTAATGTCACAACTTGTATCCAATAAGTTTGTACAAATAGAAGTTAAGTTCTGGATTAAAAGTTCAGTGTGAATGAACTTCTGTATGGTCCCAATCCTATGAAAATGTCCAGCACCATAGCAATCTTGCACCTTGGCTAGGATAGGAAGTTTCTCCCTCCAAAGAAGTAGCATTGTATTAAAATCAAAAAAGTACACACAAACTAGAAATGCAATCACGTACTAAAAACTAGCTATAACAATATCATAGTTTCTCTAGAAAGACTCCATACACATAATGTTCCCTAACCATTACCAAGAATGATATTAACATGTTGGTGTAGCATGCAAGGCAGGAATCACAGACTATAGCCCTAACTTGATAGACTTGTTAATCAGCCATTCTTCATGCCTCTCATGAAGACATTCAAGGTAACTCTGCATAACTGAGGCCTCTTCCGGACGATTTCGCTTCTGTAATCTTTCAAAACAAACCTGCTAAGAGGAGAAAAAATCACTTTTTTTGGCCATGTTGGTCAAAGGCATTATATCCCAAAGAGGATTCTGTATTGTATAAGCTGTAAAGACAATTTTTGAGGGGCTATATTGAAGTATATGCTTTGTGTGGGACCAAAGAAGTTAAATTTGATAAATTGTACAGAGCAATATTGCTTTAGAAGGAGAAGAAGAGAGTTCTAGGTTTCCTACCCCCTAGCAATCTGTGGCCTAATTATCTATATGGGAATGGGGAACCTAGAAGAAAGCCTTTGATTTCAAGCACATCTTATCACAGTCATTACTACAGACAGCTATATAATTGCTTGTCTGTTGTTTTTGACTCAAGTGCTATAAATAAACAAGTGATTTGACTGAACCTCATCACTCACAGGCCTGACAAGCAGTTCACTTACTATGCACCCAAGGCTGAGTAGATTAAACTCCTGGACTTGTTTATATACATACATATACAGCAAGATATTCCAGTGAATTGTGTATACCTTTGGATTGGTTCGAAGGTATATGAATCCATCTAGTCTGACAGGGAGAGATTCCGTAAGGAAGGAATGCCAGTCGCAATACATGTGCCATTCTGTATCTGTCATGACACCACTTTGATAGCAATTATGGGCAAACACAAATCTAAAAAATATCACAAAAACTAATACATGCATAAATCATTAGATAATAGACAGGTGGGACTGGAAACTTCAGACTGATTACTTGTCACTGTCACATGACACTAAGAACTACAAAATTTATAGACTAATTTTTCATAGCCCTACCAGTCACATTACAAGTCACACTCCAACCACCAGTTATAGCCCTAGGCCTAGCCCTACAAGTCACACTTCAACCACTAGTTATAGCCCTGGGCCTAGCCCTACAAGTCACACTTCAACCACCAGTTATATATGAATGGTGGTATGTGCAGGATTGCTGACTGTCGCAACCTTTGACCTAAAGTTATATAGCGCGCGCAGAGCGGGAAATTCGTCAATGAAGCTGAAGGCGGGTGTTAGAGTTTATGATGGAAGAGTGTGCTGTGGATGCTTGTGCTATGGAGGATTGTGCACAACTGGTAAAAATACCACCAGGCAGTTTCAAAATAATATTATTAGCTATAATCTTTAAAATGATTGTGCAAACTGTACATGATCAAGACAGTTCACATAGGTTCAAATGTCCACAATGCCACTGTACTAAGGGCTCAATCGACACAGGTTCACGGGGTTCTCTTGACATTCTTGCTGCTCCAGCCTGCAATAGGGTGGGAAAGATGTCATCAAAAGAGGACAAAGTATCAAGATTTACATGCCCCCTCAATAGCTGTGGCTGTGTTGCTTTTATACTGACCACCTATTGCACCAGGCCATGGTCTATTTTTTAGTACTTGGTGATATCACACATTATTTTGATGATTCTACTATAAGTATGTATATGTACACTCCTGCTTTCATGTTATGGACAGCATAACATTATTCTTGTGGCAGTGAATTTAGATGGTCAAGTCCTTTAGGTGTAGGGACACAATGCTATGAGGTATGAAAAGGGGGAAGGGGGAAGAATTATAATGAAAGGGAGAGGGAGGAGTGGAATGAGAAAAGTAATCATGCCATACTCAGTCTACGGTAAGACCCCGGTATTCTAGTGATCACTTCCGTTGGCTATTTCAACACAGAGATGAGGGTGGGTAAAAGGCGGGAAAACAGTGGCACAGTATAACCAGTATTTCTCACATAACGCTTTAGTTCTACTTCATATGACTCGAAAATCATAAAGAACAATAAACTTAGTATCATCAACATCAAACTACTACTATCCAGCACCTAAATTAAAGCTAGGAGAGGGTCGGGAAGTACAGGTCAAACATCATGACCTCGATGACTTCAGTTGACTGCACAACTTGGAGCAAACTGAACCCCAGTCTTCTTCTCTTGTCAGAGCATCGCAGGTAGGTTCTTCTACACAGTATCAAATACTTCAGCCACTGACTTCTTCTGTGTCTAGGAGAGACAGTGTCCAAATATTGCCTAATCGGCTAATTTATACTTCAACAGTTTAGCCCACACGAGTCATGCTGGCTAGTAAAAAGCTTACAGCCAGAGACATCTAACGCAGCACTACTAGGCACAATGATTTTACCTACTCAAACTAAACTGGCAGTTAGATAGAGGTCTTCCAGTAAAGGCACTCCCTCCACCATCCTAACTTTACTTGACTGCACAAGTTGGAGCAAAGGGTCATCACCACTCCAAACTCGGTTCATTGAATCATTAACCACTAGAACTAAATCATTCTGTGCTCTTAGACCATTACCTATTGAAAATATGAATGATTACATTGCTAAGAATTTACACACTTTCACTAAAACATTGACAGGTTGCGTGGGCATTGGAAAAATCGTTCACGACCACAATGCCTGAGATACATTCCGTGGTAGAGGCATGAGAACAGCTGCAGTACAAAGTCAATTCAGTCAATTGCTGGAACCCTGAGAACCCTAGAACCAGCAGCACCATATCAGCCTATCAGGTAAGATAAAAATAATAAGTCAATAAGCATGATGACGTAATCTGTACTTCAATTTTGACGCTCGAAGTAATTAAAATGATATTCATGCATGTTAATTGTCATTAATAGTACATTCCAGAATCACTAGAATACCAGGGTCTTAGCGTACTTTTAGAATTGAGAGAATTTGAGGGCCAGTCTTTTCATCAATTCTTAGCCTGGAAAGAGAAGGATGAAGAAGATAACGACACATTTTATGCACAATCAACTGGGAAAAAGCCTTTTAATGACAGTACAAATGATGAAACTGGTAATCATTTTCATGCACTAGAGATGCATGAATTATTGTCGAGTGCTATGCTAGATACTGATGTCAAGATAGAGATTCCCACCAGAATAAATGGACTAAGTGCAAAACTGACAAAAAAGGTGGGGTAAGAAACCTTGAATGTAACGTGCATATCCAGTTACCACTAGTGGGTAATAATGGCAGGGTTAAGGTGATCTATCTTACAAATCATCCACTTACAATTGAGAAATAAGCCAAGAGCATCCCTTTGACATGGAGCACTCAAGCAGAGATCTTGACCAAGCTGCAGAAAGGAATTTCAGATAATGATGATTTATGAAGGTGCAGGTATAACTGTCTCCCACCTGTCAGAACTTTACATTCCTCCTTCTTCACCACTACATAGTAAATGATACTTTTGAATCATCCTTTACATAGGTGTCCCTTATTCAGAGGTAAAATAATACACTACCATAATAGCATGGGCAGAAAAAATGTCCTTTACAGAGAGGTTGAGTGTCTTTATTCAGAGGTTTCACTGTATAGTGGATCTACCTAATCAGAACCTCCATAAGTACAAGGAACCCACAATAGTTGATACATAAACTGTCTTTATTCTGACTTAGGTTAAGCAACCACTCAGCACAACCAATGGAAGTTAGCCATAATATAACAGTTTGGAAATCTGTATTGAAATAGTACTGAAATAAACAAGCCCACAGCAATCAGCTGCCAAAATAGAGAAAAATATATTCTCTTGAAAAAAATATATTGTAGGTGACTTAATACAATAGGCCATTGGCAGCAATCAACTGGAAAAAAAAAACAAAAAAAAAAACAAAAAAAAAAAAAACATAGTAAGCTAGCAAATAATATAATTATGATACAGCTACTTATATCATTTTATAGCCACCAAATCCTCCTACAAGTTTTTTACATAGAGAAGGTCAATGGTGCATCAGATGCTAGGCAACTGCATGTTTCAAAGCTTGACTCAATTCTTTGAGTCACCCACCAAACAACATGAAGTTCAGTCTCTGCTAGTACAATTTGAAGCTAAGAACAGCAGCTTCTTCTCTTCCCTGTTGAAGCCATCTGACATGAATTCACATATAGATGCTATGGCCAGGGACCTGGGGTACAAACATTAAACTCCTAGCAATAACAACTTACCATTTTATGTCCAACTGTATATTGTTTCCAAACCAACGGAAGTGGGAAGTAGTCTACCATCCATTTGGACCAATCCTGTACTAGACTTGACAACTTTGAACTACTCCACAGTTTTGACTGCCACTATGACAGCATAACGTTCTTGTCTGCAAGTCCTACTGGAAAGAAACGAGCCATAGAAGACATAATGCCAGCTAGCCAGCTTACTTTACTTCCATGCATGACCTTAAAGGTCAAAGGTGACTATCCACACACAAAACAAGCATCCACAGCATTCTTCCATCATAAACTCTAACACACGCCTTCAGCTTCATTGATGAATTTCCCGCTCTGCGCGCGCTATATAACTCTAGGTCAAAGGTCACGATGGTCAGCGATCCTGCACATACCACCATTCGTTATATATAGCCCTATAAGTCACCACCACCAGTTATAACTTATAGCCCAACAACTAACCACCAGTGATAAACAAATGCACATTTATGACTGCATTACCGAGTGTTCTGTATCATCACTATTGCATGAGTATATATTCTCTGTGCATTCCTGAGAAATGCTCAATAACTATTGAAGTGATGTAAATTGAATGGAGCCTCTCATTTAAGACAAATAGGACAAATTAAAGTGTCCTGATTAGAGGGATAACCTCATTTCAGTAGTGAAGTTCTATTAATAATTATTATTATTTAGGACTTATCCAGGTTCTTTAATACAGAGGTGTACTCATTTCAGAGGGTTGGAATAGAGGGTTCCACTATAGTGAAGTGAGAGAAGTTTCTAACCCCCAGACTCCCCAAACCCTAATGGTAAACTCACCTGTCACTATACACAGATCTCTCATAGAAGAGTACTGGATTGGCGACTTGGGAAATTTCTACTGATAATGGTTGCATTTGAGCTCTCAGACGACTGATGCATGCATATGTCTACAGATTTGGTAAAGTATTGACAATGGATTATAATTTTAATCTTTTGGTGTGCCCAAAAAGTGGGCGAGGTCTACATGCTGTGTACACCAGCCTTCTCACAATAAAGTTATCTACCCCCTGCTTATGCAGCACTCACTTCCTGCAGCTTGTATAACTACCTGCCTATCTTATTCCATGTCTCTCTTATTCCATGAATCATGAAAGGAAAGTTGTGAGATGGTGTTTTATGCTACATCAAAGCATTTAAATCCCATCCTCATGTCTAGATCAAAGAGAAATATCTATTGAAGGGATAGGAACCAAATATACCTTTAAAATCCCAATAAACCCCATCCTCGTGTCTAGATCAAAGAGAAATATCTATTGAAGGGATAGGAACCAAATATACCTTTAAAATCCCAATAAACCCCATCCTCATGTCTAGATCAAAGAGAAATATCTATTGAAGGGATAGGAACCAAATATACCTTTAAAATCCCAATAAACCCCATCCATAAAACTCTAACACTTTACCAATTCTCTCTATTGCTATATCCTATACACTAACTGTTGCTTCAACTAATATAATCATTTAAAACCTCAGAACTGTTTTCAAGACCCAGCTAATATAACTATCACCAATGTACACATACAATCTTTCCTTCATTCAAAGCTAGGTGATAACTCTTACCATTATAGGTTCATAATATATTAGGTAAGGGGTCAACAGAATATGCACCCTGCTTTTGGGATTCCACCACTCCCATGGGATCCTAGAACAAAGATTTGTCCAAGATCTCTAAAATATACATCAGTTCTGATGAGTTATGGGAGGGATAACTACCAAGCACACATAATTATTACCCATCAAAGTACATAACTTACCTGAAATGTGTATGCCCATCGCTGCTGATCTTTATAAAACATGTCCAGTAGATTTCCTCCATGCTTCTGTGAAGCTGTAATCTCCTGCAAGCATTAACAAATATTTCACATCACTTCATCACAACCATAAGCTGGAAAATGATGTTCTTATCACCTATTATTATTTTGCTCACCTCATCATCTGTTGGTACATTGAGCCATTTGGAAAGTGGTTCTGATACTATGTGGTACCCTGGGTTACTTTCTCCAAGAATTTTAAGGAAGGTAGACTTTCCAGCAGCTACAGTAAGAGTATATAATTGCGCATGCGCATTGGTTACATAATTATTGCGTGTGGCATGCAAATGCCTCACCTATGTTTCCTTCTATTGCTATCCTTTTCACTACTTTAACGGATGACGAACAAACTCTTTTAGTAGCTGGTTCCATGTCCCTTATATTCCTATGCCAGGTAGAACAGCACGGTTGTGGGGGAGATCAGTTCCGCTCTCTAATTATTCCAACAGTAATTTTGATCGCTGTGTGGTGTGTGGTATGGTATAATAATACACGATGCAGAGAGGTAATTAATGGTATACCAACCACACAGGTAGTTAAAGTCACGAGTCATTCACGCGATTACAACACGTGGACGGTACGTGTAAAACGTTGGAGATTTTATATTAATCTTACGGAAAATGCGGCTCGAGGTCGTACTAGTGTATGAAACATCTAAGCAGCACAATGAAGGATTGATGGCAGCGCCAGGATGCTTCCTTTTGACAAATTTTATAGTATTTATCATGCAAAAGCTCACGGAGATAGTACAAGTGCAGTCTCTTTAGGAGAGTGATGTTCATGTGTTAACTATGCGGTAAGTTTCAGCCACTATCATCAGAGTGAGAGAAGGGAAGGGAGAGAGTTAGTATCAAATAGCCACTACATCTGGTTCTTGAGATTTCTATGTCTAGAAGGTTGATGGATACTTATATCAGGGTTAAAGTTCATTCTGCAAAACTGCTTGTCTAATGACAAACTGGAGATGTAGTTAATGTTTTAGCATAGAATTGATCTAAATGTCAAAGAAAATACTTGACTCTTCTACTGATTTTATAGTGATTGAGCAACAGCAGAAGAAAAGAAACAGTACAATACCATGTAAACTCTTGGTAATGCTAAAAAAAGTTTTAAGGAAAGGTTCCCAGGCTCCAGGAAAAAACGTAATGAGGATGGGAAAATATATTTTCAAAGTAACAAGTTAAAGATATTATTGAGAGCTTTCCTGAATTGATATTGAACTGTGAGTTCTCAGTGTCCACCCCACCCCCAAAAAGTAGAGCAGTAATGCCCCACCCAAGACATACCTAGACACACCCCAAAACTAATTCTGCCTTTACAGTCTTCTAGACTCCAAGTAGTCAAGTGTGTGTGTGTTACAAGCTCTCTGGCATGTATAACATGCCATAAACATTATACTAAAAATAACAGAAGAAAAAAATTAAGAGAGGGATTTGAACTCCTTACCTCTCAGTTAAAGTAGACTATGGGGGAAACCTCAGTTTACAGAAGCAAGATGATATATACAACTCTGTCAAAACTTAGCTTAACCTATGGAAGGGCTGATGTCAGTGATTTATTATGTAAACAAATAATTCCCAGAGTTAGTTGTCTAGCTTTTCTTGACTTGATACTAAGTGAAAAGAGGTTTGGTATTGTGGTGAACTTGGATCTATTGTACACAGGACACCAACTTTGATGACTACCACCATGACTAAGGGAAGATAAAGGTTGAATTACTGTTGAGGGTAAAGGCTATGTAAATGATGATTATAATTCCTTTGTAACCAAAGCAATCATTACCCTCTTTTGATAAACACCCCGAAAATTCCTCTGCTCTATAATAGGATAAGCATAGACTTTGTTAGATTTCATATGGTGATTTGGAGGATATTTCTGAGACTTCAACTGACCTTGTAAATGAGACTATCAAGATGAAATTTCAGGAATACATACCTTAGAATGTTGTGTATCAGGTTATTATGTTATTACATAAAGACCTTGAGGAAGAGAGCTAGATTAAGGTTTTAGTGATAAATGACTAGTATGAACTCTTTACCACCCCTGAGTGGTTCTATATGAATGTGACATAATAATAATGAATCTTTATTTAGATTCTCGAAAGAATATTCAGCTTGTCTACACCACATAGCTTATTATAATCATCATCATTAATTGTCTTCAGATATAATATGAACTTGTGTTTATGTATGGAGATATTAGGATATTTTACTCAATACCATGGGAATTTATGGCTATCAGTAATGTATCATTAGATATTTCAGCATCACCTGCCCTTGTAGAAGAATCTAAGATATCCCATCTTTTCTAGTCAGTTTGATGTAAAATTGCAGTATGGCTATTACACGTTTCACTTTGACACAAAATGAGGGGGAAAGACGTAAATGTACAATGATTCTGGGGTTTTCCTGGTAAAATGTTATGCATTACCACTGTCTATAGGACCACTAGAAGTGCCAGTACTATCAAATACCGTTTATTCCTGATAGGAGAGTTTGAGAAGATGGTTAGGGAACTGATTTGTAATTGTGTTCATATTGCCACTGCAATTTGCAAAATTTTCATTGTAGATAATAATTGTATGAATTTTCTTTCCCTTGTACAGAAGAAAGCTCATGTCTTTCATCTAACTATGGAGAGGGAGAAAGGAACACTTAGAGAGGTGGAAGGAATGGAATTTTTTCTTCCCATTAGCACCATTGTTTAGGTTGTATGTATGTAGTTATTTTTAATCTGTCAAATTTCATTTCCATTCAAACCTGAACTTCATTAGATTATTTTCATTGATAGAGATTGCTATAGTAATAGAAGTTATGAGCCTATCACTCCACTCTTCTTTTTCTTTTTGCTTCATCCTCATGTTTTGTTACTGCTGTTTCACAGTACTGTGCACTGGCAGAACTGTGACCACAGAGTTTTCACTGATTTGTATGGATTTTACCAGTGAACAATTGAAAAGTCTGATAGTTTAGTCCTTTTTATACTTCAAATTAATCTTGACAGTTGAACTCTGACTTGTTTACTGAATTGTATTATAGAATTGACAATAATATAATTTGTACACAATGATACACACTACAATGTCCTTCTTCATGTGTCCACATCCACTTTAATACCCCTACACAAAAAGACAGATTACTTAATTTTAACAGGCTATAATTATACCTAACAGGTATAGTAATAGCCTATAGGTATAGTTACAACACAGGTAAGAGGTTGGACTACAGACATTACTAAAGTCCACGGCTTAAAAGTGACAAGTTTCTATTAACAGCAAGCACAAGGCTATATCAACAATACACACACTATTAATCTTAGTTTTTTCAGCCATCTGCTGATCCTAGTGTATCAGTGTTAAAAACAGTAAAACTTGAAGAGTTTGTTACATATAGAAATGTCTGCTAACTGTACTATATAACTGGTGGAGTCCTCGTAACCTGACTCTCACCTTAACTTTGCTTGCTGTTGAAGAACAGACACTTCAGACTTCAAATCCATGCACAATCTTTCCAGCTCAAAATTTTTATGTGTTAAGTGATCCCAGCTAAAAATGTGGACAAAAATGCATATTATTTATAACTAGCCAGTTCATAAGGTGGAGTAACCTGACCATAATATCCAGGTCAGAAACAACCAAGAAATCTCACTGTCAATGTTTATAGCAAGTAAAGGAGAATAGAAATTTTTTTTAAATTATATGGATCTCACTCGGTATTAGAAAAATGACCAGTACACCCATAATCTCTGTACTTACTGATTAGACAGTGCTTGAAGCTGAGCTCCAGCATTCGTCTAGATAAGAAATATAATGAGTCATTAGAAGAACCCTCACGCAGGTACTATAACTATGAGATGTACATGTAGCTAGACACCGTCTCTAGATCAAGCACACAGGATCCTCATTGCCCCCCCCCCCTTTAATTTTCAATATAACATGAGCACACAGTAGGTAGGTAGCTTCTCTCTCAGTTCTTTATGACACACTGGACCACCACTACAGTCCATATTGTAACACTTATTGCTGCAGGAGCTCAGCTGAGAATGTACAAACTCTATATAGTAACTACAAGTTAAAAAGTCAAGTTGCACCATTAGTGAGGGAGATTCTATTTGTGTACAGCTAAAACTATGGAGCACATGAGCCTATGTCCAACCCCGCCTACAGCTAAAACTATGAAGCACATGAGCCTGTGTCCAACCCCGCCTACAGCTAAAACTATGGAACACATGAGCCTGTGTCCAACCCCGCCTACAGCTAAAACTATGAAGCACATGAGCCTGTGTCCAACCCCGCCTACAGCTAAAACTATGGAGCACATGAGTCTGTGTCCAACCCCGCCTACAGCTAAAACCCCACCTATATAGGAACCTTAATAATAGGCAATTACATGTATAGACTCCACACTACCTGCTTTATTAACACAGAACTAGAATATACCTGCTCAGTCTTTCTCAACCAGTTGATCTCTTGAACTCGATTTCTAAAGATATTGATAATTTACCCATAATAACCCAAACCAGCATGCTCCAGCTAGTGAAGGACTGGTACACAGGAAGAATATGCAGACTCACATTACACATGCAACTCAAGAAGGGTGGGTCATGAATACCAGCCATGCATTGTCTTTACCTTAATGACTTGAGCTGTTTTTGTTCACGTTCTAATATCTGTGTTTGCACCCTGTGTATAAATGGCCACATGAGTTACCACATAGTGCTATATTTTGGAGGAGCTCAACTTTCACGAATAGGTCATCCTGAAGCTTTTCACGAAACAACTTTCACCAGGCCAGAGGCCAGGTAAATGGAGAAGAATATCAAAGATTAGTTTCAAAAGCAAAAGTTTGATGGATCTTCCCTAATTTGTGAAAAACGAGGAAAGTTGAGTTCTCCAAAATAAATTGCTATATAGTATAAACACAGTGAGGGCTTTTTAGAGAAAGAACTTCCTATCAAATTGGTGGATTGTCGTTATAGCCAAACAGCAGAATAATTGCAGCACTATTAATTATTACTGTCCCCAAATTTGTAACTAGCAAATTCTATGACTGATTTTAGTAGTTGTAGTCTATAGACAGTAAGTTATTTCCTCACGTGTTATGTAGCCTCCATTCATTACTGCTATAGTTGGAGAGAAGTTCAAGGTTCAAAATTCTACAATTAATGTAATTATTATATGCAATCACATCTGGAATTCAGAATATCCAATATTGGATTAGAATAACTCCATTTAAGTTGACCTCTGAAATACTAGAAATAGGACAATAAGACATGTCCAAATGTGTCCTATCAACTGTGCATCTATACAGTTTCTATTGCGCATCTCTACAGTCTCCACTGTTCATCTATACAGTTTCCAATGTGCATGTAACATGCATATAGAATTTCCACTGTGAATGTAACATGTATACAGAGTTTCCACTATGCATGTAACATGCATATAGAGTTTCCACTGTGCGTGTAACATGTATAAACCTTCCACTGCATATAAAGCAGTTCAATTCAGTATTCTAGAGAGGTTCTAAAACTACATAATATCATTCAACAATGAAATACATTAAAAGGGTTTCAATCCTTACCGGCACCTCCTTGCCTGATACTATGCCTTTCCTTGTGCTTACCTCCCTGCCTGATGCTCCAACTGAGCCATTGAATTGTCTACACTCTCTTGCCATGCATTGATGTCATTTTTCTGAGCAGAACCTGGTTGAGGTAACTCATACCTAAAGATTTCATGAATTTATTGTAGTTTCATATTTATAATATTTTTTGTCGCACCTTTTCATGCTAAGCATTTCCATAGGTTGTCTTGAAGACAGTCTCTCAAACTCATTCTTTATGATTGGGGTCTAGAGTAATGGGCATATAGCGATTTAGTATCATTATACTTGATGCAAATTAAAAACTCTCATTTTCCCACAAAGAATCTTGTTATGCACAAGAGGAGCCATATTCTATCCCAAGGACCAGGAAAAGGTTTGCTTCTCCAAGGACTTAAAATATAGACTACCATATAAGACATAATAGCTAACAATCATAGCAGCTATTCCTATTGTTACAACTGGTCATACAGCTAGCCATCTAACAAACTAGCTTGTTTTCGCGTAATATTAACCAGTTTTATACCTCATATGTTGCCTTTGGCGGTTGTAGATACTCTAGATAATTCTTATTGGGTCTGTAACGTCTGGTTTCTTCTTCTACCAGAGCCATTGCCTGAATAAAGGTGCGCTTGAAATAGAATAAACATTCACAGTAGACTTACAGCCTCCCTGACACCTGGTCCATCATAGCCTTGGTCAAAATAGGGAAGCGCATCCAACTTTACCTCATTACTAGCAGAAGACATCAAGCTGAAACTGTCAAGAAGACACACAGAACATGCAACGTATATCCATACAGATTATTATTTAAAGAACACCATTTATTTTAGACATGCGCAATGGGCACAGAATTTTTTTTGTCCAACAAGTACAAGCATGCGCAATGTCTTACACCTGAATAACTATTAATGAAAATGTCAACAGTACAAGCGTGTACAGTGCCTGCACACAGCAAAAACATAACAGAAAAAAACAAAAACAAAAAAAAAAAAAAAACAACCAGTATCCTTGAAAAGTAACAGTATATCTAACAATTACACGATATCAAGCTACAATAATAAATTAATTAATAGTAATAATAAGCAAGATGTTTTATAACTAAAAGCATCATATATACCAATAGGGAGGGTATACACGTAATATTGTCCACAAAAAAAAAAAAAAAATTATGGGAAAAGCAAAAGTCAAAGAGTTTTTGGGTTTCTCTAATTCCATATTTTGAGGAATGAATCCCAGGATCCTGTTGCTATGGCAATGCCATCCTCTGTTACCCCTAGACAGCTGACCCTGTTATCGTGACCAGTGAGCACACCCACACGGTCTCCCTTCAAAGTATCCCATACATTGCAGTTGAAATCATCGTAGCCAGCCAACAGCAAACGTCCACTCTTAGAGAAGGCCACAGAGGTAATGCCACATACTATCATGTCATGTGAATACATCATCAGCTCCTGAAATAAAATGTTATGATCAATAGAGCTTAATAGAAACAACTGTTATACACGAGAATTCATATACCCATACACCTGAAACTAGCAGCACTTATAGACACAAAACTAAGACACGTGGCAGAGACAATTGGTTAGACACACACATATATATAGCAGAGATAACCTTAACACACAGCTAACTATAGCAAACCAAGGTAACTGTTAGATACATAGCAGAGAGATGACTTATATAGATATAACCCTTTACACACATAACTAAACATATAGAAATATTAGAGATAACCCTTTAGACACACAGCTAAACATATAGAGATAACCCTTTAGACACATAGCTAAACATATAGAGATAACCAGCTAAACATTTATAGAGATAACCCTTTAGACACATGGCTTAACATATACATAGAGATAACCCTTTAAACACATAGCTTAACATATAGAGATAACCCTTTAGAGACACAGCTAAAGATAACCCTTTGGGGACACAGATAAGCATTACAGATATAACCATTTTAGGTACGAACATTTTAGACACATGCTCAGGTTACTAAGAAATGGATCATTTGACACTGGCAGTTGAAGTTTGCTACATAACTCATTAACCTGGCACAGAGTCACAGACAGCTAAGCTTTACTATAGATTTCCATCAGTGACACTGACAGAGCTAAGTCTTACTACAGAGAAATACCTACTCACTGACATGTAGCTAAGCTTTACTACAGAAATACTCATTCACTGACACAGGTGTTGGCAAGAATAGCCAATCCCCAATACGGCATCGTACTCTGACTTTGCTAAAGTTCTTATGAGTACACAAGACACAAAATTATTACTTATGGAAACTACTTGACCTACCATACTAAATTAAGGATTCTGGTTACACAGCAATTGAATATGATATAAGAATGCACAGATGTCTAACTAATATACAATAATACAGTGAGACCTGCCAAGAATGGCCAGCTGTGTGGCCTCAGTTCTGTACAATTACAGCAGCCTGGTTACACAGACCAGGAAGGTAGCCTTTTTTGAACAGTGGGGATTCGTAAATATTCACTTTCAGATATACCCTCTGACAAATCACAGAAATGGAGTTTTACTTTACCTGGTCTGCTCGGATGTCAAAGAGCCTACAAGTAGCATCATCAGAACCAGTAGCAAAAGCCTGGCCATTTGGGAAGAACTGTGGAGAGAGAGAAAGAGCAAGTAATCTACAATATTAATGCATGATATAAAAATGGTTGCACTTACGCTAACTGCATTGATATCGCTTTCATGCCCAGTAAAGGATTGTCGGCAAGTAGCACTTCGAATATCCCAAAGCTAGTAATAGTGCACACACACATACACATACAAACCAGTGAATCGTGATGTGATCAAATTAGAGTGCATACCTTGGCAGTTGAGTCACAAGCTCCAGATACAAAGGAGTTCAGATCAGGTCCCAGGGAAAGGCTCATCACATCGCCTGTATGTCCGTTAAAGGTCAGAGTTTGCTGACCAGTCTCAATGTCCCAAAGACCACTGGAAGGGGGTAGTGAAAAAATAATATCAAAATAAAGCAAAATATATTATATACAATGTATATATGTTTATATATAAAAAGGAAGTGTGAAGGTCAAAAGCAAACACTACAGATTTCCAATTAGAGGAAGATTATCACATACTGTGTGTCATTAGCTACTACAAAACACATCCTAAACTTGATCACGCACAAACAAATTGAAACTAAATCTTAAGCATTCATAACAAATCATAGTCTTTATGTCACTGGGTTACAGTTAATGGCTAATGTGTAGATTATTCATCCCAGTACAAACTACAATAAAGGTCCTATCAAGTCATGTGACTCAGGAGGTATATCATTCATCCCAGTACCAACTACAATAAAGGTCCTATCAAGTCACGTCACCAGAAGAGGTATATCATTCATCCCAGTACCAACTACAATAAAGGTCCTATCAAGTCATGTCACCAGAAGAGGTATATCATTCATCCCAGTACCAACTATAATAAAGGTCCTATCAAGTCATGTCACCAGAGGAGGTATATCATTCATCCCAGTGCCAACTACAATAAATGTCCTACCAAGTCATGTCACCAGAGGAGGTCAAGACACGGGAATCATCCAAGAAACGGCATGATGAGAGGTAGCCAGAGTGTCCCTGTAACTCCTTGCTCACTCGAACATTACCCTCACGAGTCTTGAGGCTGTAGATGGAGCAGATGTTGTCAAGTCCCCCACAAGCCACAAAACTTCCAGATGGTGCATACGCACAGGTCATCACCCAGCTGGATCTGAGTGGTATAGCATGGATCTGCAGGGATTGAATAATATAAGTTGCAGGAACATGAAATTTCAAACAGAGTAAACTTAATTTTGACAATTAAACTCTCAGGCAAATACACTAGCCCTACAGATGTACACTGGTAACAACCTAATTATTTTACTGCACAAACATGCTGAGAGCTCTTCTAGACTCAGTGGAACCTCTCCACTTATACATGCTACAGATGTAATTGGATAATAATCAGTTATACAAACATGCTGAGTGAGAGTAATAGAGCTCTTTTAGGACCACACTTCAATTCTGAAATGAGAAAAATCCTCTCCTCTATTCAAAACCTTGAAAGATATCCCTCTGACAGCTACATAGGTTATATTATTATTAGTCTATAACTGACTATATATCTGCATTATAAATCTTGTGTAGAATTCCCTTGGGAATGACCTTCCTTAATGTCATTCAAATCACCCCACCTGATGTGAGTCCATTCAATACCTTCCCATAGAAGAAGAATAATCACTTAGCAAAAGTATTCATTGACTTCCTTAAGGAAGTGACTATCCTATAACAGAATGCCTTAATACTCTATAGCAGTAAACAGGATCATGATTACACTTAGAGGGAAATTAAATATGTCTAGGGCCTAATCTTAGAGAACACTTTCAAAGGGAGAGCCATGCATAACTGAAGAAGGTTTAGGTAGTCTGCTCAGGGTTTCTAAGCTTAGGGTCTTGACTTATACTGGCTAGCACTCCATGACAGTGTCTTGGATTAGGTGACCTAAAACACACTTATACTGGCTAGTAAGCACTCTATGACAGGGTCTTCCATATGTATATATAGAGCATTGCATAGTGAGTGGGTGGGGATTGGCGGGTCTGTGTACCTGTTAGACCACTACCTCACCTTATTTGTGGTGTATCCATCCCAAACAATCAGCTTTCCATCTTGAGATGCACTGACCAGATTCCTGCACAAAGAGAGGTTAGAAAAGGGTGGGGAGGGAGAGAGGGAGAGAAGGGGGGGGGGGGGGGGGGGAGGGGGGAGCAAATAACGAGGGAAAGAAAGTGAGAGGAGAGAGAGTGAATAAGTTATGCAATTTACCATAGCATGCACACAAACAAGCCCTTATACAGACACCAGTGTAGTAAAATAGCTATTACCTCCTTTTACCCTAGACTACACATAAGGCATAATTTAACCACTAACCAATGCTCCAACAATAATGGTATCAGGTATACTGACTGGTAATACAACAAACCTCTTGTATTTCAGACACTATGGGATAAAATGCCCTCCTTAAAGAGGTATCCTCATTTCACTGTCATTTGGGTATATCTCAAGTGCTAAGTGTCCTGATTAGAGGTATCATGTTATTATCATAAGTGTCCTGATTAGAGAGGTATCCTCATTTTACTGTACAACTTAAGCATTAAGTATACTGATTAGAGAGGTATCCTGCCATTTGGGTACATCTTAAGCGTTAAGTGCTCTAATTAGAGAACCATCAGGTATATTTTGTTAAGTGCCCTGATTAGAGAAGTATCCTCATTTTGCTGTTAATTGAGATACATCTAAGTTTTCTAATCTATACAAAGTGTGTCTTAATCTAAAGGGTTAGAGTTCTACCACGTTGCTATCCACTTGGAACTCTGTGGCACTTTCATACTATAACCTCTCAGAGCGTAAATTAGACAAAACCTCAAAGCAGAAGCACTTAGTGTGTGACTTAAGATATGTAAAACATGCATCAAAACACTAGTATGGCACCACATCATATCACATTCCATTCCCCCATCCATAAAGCTTGTGTTCACATAAGCTATAGTGAGAATACTCCATACTTGTTCATTTTATACCTTAAAAAAACTTTTAAAGGTGACCACCTGCTCATCACAATTTCACACTCCACTCCAATATCATTGACACATCTTTATGGGATCACCATTATTAAAATTCCCATGTGAAGAAGGTAAAAAATGTGTAGCCTTCCACAGAGCTCCACAGAGCTACACAGACGGGCTACCACAGGTAGGTGTTCTTTGAAGATATATTACAGGTGGTAAAACTTAATTTCACATCAAAAACTCAATGTAAAATCTACACTTTCATCAAGGAAACAGCCATTGCAATGCAGAATGGCATGCCTTTCTCTAAGGTTGCTATGATACGAGTAAGGGTTCTAAATTTACAACTATCTAATTACATGAACTACTTAAAGTCATGCGTTAAACTTCATATAACCAAATAATGCCTCCTGCACACTGTAATCTGACATCGACTTCAACAACATTCCCAACAGCCGACACTTAGTTTAGATAGCTCCATTTATTACGTAGCATGAGATGAACATATGTTACTACACATACATGTTATTCCCCAAACATGCCAATTAGAAACAGTGTCAAAACACTGCCGACTAACAGACTGCAAGGACTAACCCTCCCCCACACAAATGGGATTAAACTGTAAGTAATGCTATATACATATATCCATTGTATCACAAGATTCCAGCACACAACTCAAAGTTGTCAGAATAACCTTAAAAGTATATTTTTGCCTGTGTGGAGTATAGAGGAAGAATAAAGTTTTCCACGACTACTCAGGTTGGTTTTGACAGGTAAATAGCACCAGTAGACCTCACAAGTGGCTCACGCAGTACATAGTGTTACAGTCGCCATCAAATGGCAGCTCGTTTAATGGCTACTTAAACAAAACTAGTCAGCTAGGCTAAAGACAGACAAATAGGAAAATCACATACAGTATTGGGACCTTATCTAAATTTGTTATTTTTTCACTAATGAACATGTTATCTGATAGCACTCACACCAGCACACTTCACTCAAACTTAATCTCTGTACAAAAAGCTTCCAGGCTACATAACCAGGTGGCTGACAGCCAGATTCCACACAGAACTAGTAGCTCGTTAAGATAAAGGCATTTAGATATGTACTAATACAAGCCTTGTGTACAACATCCTGTGTACAGTATACAAATTGTAAGTACCTTTGACCAAGTTACCTTAGCACAACATGCCTTTTTCTACTGCAGGGAGTCTGTATAGCACTAACATGCATTTTTAATTATCCTAATACCTGATAGTCTGTTGGCCCAACTGGGACAACATAAATATGTTCTGATTACCTGGAGTCAGTGGCCCAATGCATAGCATATATTTTAGCCAGATGACCTCTCAGAGTTTTCCTTGTTCTGAGGCTGACTCTGCTGATGGCTGGAACATCACCTGCAACTTCCGCAAGAGAAGTGTCGGCTACAGCCATTCTAGCATCCTATAAAAAGAATAAATGAGGTGTTAGTAGTTTTACATAGCTGAAAACTTCGCCCATGCGCCCCCCTTCCATGTCAAACAGTCCCCTTTAGGAAGTGACTAAAGCTAGATTTACTAATTAGGCACACAAAAATTCAACTTTCCCTATCGGAATGAATATAAACTCGAGAGAGAAAAGCATTTTAAACATAGCACTCAAAAATTCCCTTAGAATTTTTCCTAGCAGAATGAATGTAAATTCAGGGAGGAAAACATCCAGTGATATATCCCCCACCCTTTACTCCCTCCATTCCCTACATTTCTACAACATGCATCTCAAGTAACACTAGCCAAACATACAAAAAACCACATCTTATTGAGGTAGGTTTTCAAAGCACGTTGGTGGAATTCTAAGTAGGATAACTTAATTGTACTGGTAGCTTGCCAGTGTCAGAAGAAAAAATAAAAGCTAAGCAAGTCTTGTCTTGGAAACATAATGATTTGACTAAAGGCAACATCAATAGTCTATTATGAGAAATCCATCATCTCTATCCTAATTTGGTAGATGCATAAAAGCAGTAGAACCATTCATAGAGACTGGCTCAAGCCACTTAGAAGACATGTAGGAAGAGAAGAACCTGTGTCATGAAACTATAATCCCACATCTTAAAGAGATAGATCATCATGTATGGAGGTAGATAGGGTACGTACGTCACGTCACATATGGACAGAGTTAGGGTACGTCACGTATGGAGGTAGATAGGGTATGTCACGTATGGACAGAGATAGGTAAGAGGTGGACTATGTATTATATATAGCAAGGATGGGCATGAAGAAACATAACCTGATGACCTTTAGCCACAATAATATCTTTGACAATTGATTTTTGATCAAGGATCTTCTACTCAAGAATTTAGTACCAAGATCACACAATACCCATTAAAAAAATTAGTGCCATTGAAAATATGCACATAACTAGCTCAAAATAACTACATGTGTGTGCAGATTCCACATTAAATACCTAAAGTGTATCTATGAACTAACCTACTTCATATTATGACACTTACAGTTATCTACACCAGGAAGGCAATCCAATTTTTCTAACCACCTTAATGTTTTTCCTCTGACTATCTACACAGCTAACAACCAGATATCTATATAGCTAGCTAGCTAAGTAAATATGGCTCATTGTCAATCTGTACTTTTAACGCATGCACAACTTACTCTGATTTTCTTCCTGAGGCCCTCGGCCTCTATTCTCAATTGCTCGATATCTGACATGCTGAAATACACTCCCCGAGTATAATAATATAACTATCTGCTACCTGGAAGATCTTCGAAGGGCGAGGTCCGTAATAACAAATCACGAAGTCGCTAGAAACGTAAACTCCTTCGCTTAAAATACGATCGGAACGCCTACTACCGTCTTTCGATGTCTTGGCTGGTCCCTTCTCAGAGAAATACTACACTAAAGAGGCTACTAAGATCGTACACACCTAGAAGTCAACTCAGCTATCACCCTTACGACAATATATCTATTACCCGGTAAATTTTTTACGGGAAAGGTGTGGCTAGGGTCAATTTTTAAATCACGTGCTACTGCAGGCCAGTGCGCGCGCGCGCACACACACACACACACACACACACACACACACACACACACACACACACACACACACACACACACACACACACACACACACACACACACACACACACACACACACACACACACGCAGGCGCCTGCGCACGCGCACGAGCGTGAGGAACGTCTCACATTATAATCAGATTCTCTCTCAGAAGATCAATGGTAATCCATCCTGTTTGATTATGGATGTGGATGGCCCGGCAGGTGTGGTGTAGCAAGTATGCGCGAGAGCGTGTGCAATGCATACACGGAACATGCACTGTCCAGACCTCTCAACTCTCACTATTTTGGTGTGGGACTCAAGCTTTCTCACTCTCTCACTCTAAAGGTCCCCAATCTCACTCTACCTCAAGCTTTTAGTTCTTGACTCACTCTTTCACACAACACAGTTATTAGCAGGTTGGTGCATGAAGGCTAGATGTTGGCCACCAAAGTTAACAGTTTAGGTCTTACCATGCAGCTTTGCCTCTAGCAAGCATCCCTGCAAACTACAATACAGCATATATAGCATGTATTGACATGATTATCTAACAGACAGGCAGCTGCTGCTTTGTAAAATGGCCGAGAGTGAGTCTGAGAGGGGGCCCCATCCTCCTTTATCCAGGCCAGAGCAGCTACTTATAAAACAAAATTTAATATAGGATGAATATCCCCATTAAAGGGAGTCCTTCCTCATTAAAGACTCATTATATTAAACCTTTTGGAATGGAAGCTACTAATACTTTACTAGTTGATGCCAAGAAAGCAACAGTAGCATATAGGTAACAAAGAACACTTTAACTGTGAAACAATAGATAAAAGCACACAATAATTATATTTTTTATGAATTATTTGAAAACATATCTCACTCCAAACTGACCAATCTCACTCTAAATTAGCTTGAATCTCACTACAAAGCATTTCTAGGTTGAGAGGTCTGACTGTCAATCGGTGTGTATAGCAGCTGCAACTTGTGTAACCATGGTGACAAGCGTCTTTAAACGGTAACCATGGTAACCTAGTAGCCAACAATAATGACCATGTAAAAAAATAATGAGTAGATCGATCTTGGCCTTCTTTTTTCTCAATGAAAACTACTATATACATCCTTCAAATGTGTAGCATTGTTATGTGTATTAAATAATTGTACATTGATGTGTACCTATATCTATGAGTGATAACTAGCTAGCTTTAATCCAATACAGCTGCATTGCTGGCAACAGAACTGTGGATGTCACGAAGGTTGTTCCCTTGCACTACTCTTTAAAAGCAAAACTATTGGTGTGACCTTATCTTAGTGCTTGCAGTATCTTGCACACACCCAGTAAGGCCAGATTAACCCAAGCTCACAAGAACTTACTAGACAACAACAGACTAAGCTACACATAGCATTGAGATAATGATTACTGACAAATATAATGAAGTGACATACATTAGGTATGTATTTATTCAGTTTGAGTTGAGCTCTAGGAATAGACTTGATCAAGATTTGTCCTATGAACATGTATTATTATATCACTGTGCTAATTTGCTAATTTATGGTAAAGGGTCCTAAGCAGATTTACAGTATGCACACTGAATACTGTATGTAGGATCATTCTGCATTTCACTATTAGTTTATTAAATCTACAATGATCAAGATAATAATTCCTTCTCTAGCCCACAGTGTGAAAACATTAGCAATGAGCACTATACAGTTAAAATTCATTACTGCTTTTACAACAATGAGTTATAAAGCAGAAGTGATGAGAATTAGCTAAGAGTGGAAGGGATCAAAGCAAAGGGGAGTGGGGAAGTTGCAACCCCTACAACACCCCTCAAATCTGCCCCTGATAACATCCTGTAAGAATAGAGAACCCTGTTTGTAAACTTATCCCTTTAAACTTTGTTTCCTTTGTACTTGATCAAAGATACCCTCATGAGGCAGCTCTAATACACATGAAGCATATGCCTAACACTAGTAGACTGCATGTGAATCCTAATTGTGTAGGTGTGTATTGTATGCTTACCCTTTACCTATTTAATTCAGAAATTCAACCTATTTTAAAAGCATAGAATAACATACAAAATTAATAGTACAAGTACAATAATAAAAATTTGTACAATAATAATGTTATCAGATGCAATAGTCAAAGAGCAAGAGGAAAGCATGAAAAATATGAATATATGAACAGTTTGCATGTACTTATAAGCATAGCGTAAGTTTCCAACAGGTTCATAGACAAAAGTAGTATTGAAGAGTCCCTAGTATAGTTCAGTTTTAGGCTTCTGCCTTAGTTTCTTCTGGAGTAGATGTGGGCTCGTCAACTTCTGGTATTTTATCACTGCCATTGTCCACTTTAGCTCTCTTAGCTTCATTGGCTAGGAACTCCTCGCCTGCCTATAATTATGATGATGACAAAACTTAAAAGTAGCTCATATCCAATCAAGATGCAAGTCAACCTTTGAAAACTTCACAAGTCTATTGACCCAAAGACATGTTCAGAGAGATCAATAATACATTTGCTTAGCCATTGTGAACTCTGACAGATCTTCTAACTCTAAACATGTCATGAGTTATTATTATTGTTATTATACCTTGACAGTTTGTTCCATAGTACCAGCTCTCTTGACGGGGACCTTCTCTTCCTCTCCACTCTCAGAGATTTTCCTAGTTTGAGATCGAGTCCTTCCTCGTTCTCCTTGTCCAAGAATATGGGAACTATCCTATAGGACAGATGTAATAGTGGATCACATAGCAGAAAGGAAGGGGAAATTTTATCATGCAGCTAATGCCACAAGAAATGAAAAACTGATGAGTATTGACATTCAGATATTCAACAACATTATCAGGACAACAGATTGACTGTTTGCTTGAAAGCTATGTACTAATATTTATTGTCATACACTTGTATCAACATGTGGAATGAGTCTCTTCTCTACATAAAAAGCTTGCTATCACTGTCATCTTTCCTGTTAGGATGTTATGTATAATTATACCTATAGAGCCACAATTCTTTCTATCCTGTGATGTCATAAATTCACAAGGGCTGGTGATGGAACTAACTCATACCCTGTCTACTTTCTAGGTATAGCTTTGTGTGTACACAAATATAGTCAGGGCATTATATATGCTTCAGGAGATGGAAGGTATTTGATTCCTTCCCGAATATTGCTATTATATTCCAAATGAAGATTTCATGCACAGGAACTACAGTATTAGACTGGATAGTTCCCTAGCACACATTATGTACCTGTTTAGTCTGGGCAATGGTGGTAGTTCTCTTGACCTTAGACACGGGAGATTTCTGAGATGCTGCTGTCTGACCCCTTGTTTTCTCTAGCTCCTCTCCACCCAATATCTCCTGTCCCTCCTGTCAAGTTATGCATACCATAAATCTATAAACCTCTGATCAATAGCTGTATGGTTCCAGTGAAAAAAAAGTGATACCCATGGTATACAACTAATATTATGAGACATAGGAGGTCCTAGATGTCCTGCCAGTATTATATTAGCCATTCCTTTTAAAAAGGAGTTTTAACAAGATCCTGATTAACCAAACTGTAGCTCTATCTATACCCAGCCAAGGCAGATTTTGATTAACCACCGTTAAGGCATCTCACAATAATAGCTCAAATCTCAGGGCACTCTCTCTACTCCAGGCCCTCTGTAAGATACCTGAAATACAGGGCTTCCCCTTACACTACACATCTACCTACACTGGTCAGCAATGGTCTGACCAACCACCACTAAAAATTAACCATTAGCTTATTAAATAAACTCTTACAAGATGTAATTCTCAGTGTCAATCCTGAATGGATAGAACTCTGTACTGTGCTGTGCTATTTAACAAGAAAGGGCACACAGAGTGGTGGTCTATTCTAAAGCAGGCATTTTTAGTATTGCCAGTGGGCTCACTAACCTTAGGGTTAGGATATTATAAGATGGAAATTTAAAGCACTATGATATAAACTACATGATCTTTGGAAAATTAGCAGGGCTTCATCCAGACAGGTTGTGAAGGTGGTTACTATCCCTGACCACTTTGAACCACTTCCTAACCACCAACTAGGTGAACTCACATGAATTCTGGTTTTTACATGTGCTGAACAAGAGAAATCCTTCCAACCTCAACATGCACATAATATTGTATGGGTAGACTGTACGTAAGTACGTAACTGCTAAGGTACACACACACCTTTGCAGTGACTACCATAGTTCCGTCACGTGGTATCTTAGGGAGATTAGCTTCTGTTTCTCCCTCCTTCTCTCCTTCTTTCTGATCTGCAGAGGGAGTAGTTACCTCCTCCAGTTTCTCCTTCTGTCCTCTGGTCTTGACATCATCATCAGTCACAGCCATTCCATGACTTGCAAGAAATTCCTTCCCAGCCTAAACATAGCATTGAATCACACAAGAGAGGAAACAGATTAACCCAAAATTTTCAACTTCCATCTATTTCCTTCATTAGTTCTTGAAAGTCAAAAGGTAGGTATATACCGCAAACAACAACAACAACAACAAACAAACAAACAAATGGGTGACTGCACTATTGTAAATCCCTCACTACTCTACATAGGATTTGATGAGTTCTTTACACATACATACCCTTCACCAGGCACATAGCAATGTCTTTCTTTCCAGGGATAGCTCAATAATGGCTGAAGTGACACTGTTTTTGTTTGCTTGTTTTTCATCAAGGGATCATACTTTAATTACAGTTTGCATGTGCCATCATTTTTTAAGAAAACTACCCAAAGAAAAAAGATTTTTGGGTAAAGGGTCACCTCCTACCAGCACTAGGGACAGAGTGCAGAACCGAAGAGTATAAAACCAAAGGGTGTTCTAGGTCTTAGGTAGGCCAGTCTTAAGGAAGGCCTCCTAGAAGCATCACCAACAAGAGTTATCAAGTGTACTTCTTCTCTACTAGTCCAGGTAGGAGAGCACTGAGGTAGTGCCTTCCAGCTCATCCTTTCAACCTACTTCTCTCATTTAGTCACAGAAGGTTACTATAGATACAGGTGTGACTAGAAGGTTTGATAAAAAAATTCCAAGTTAGAGACAGAAAAAAGGAGCAGGTCACAAATAAACAAGAGGGTAGCACCAACTGCAGTTTGTGCATCAGTGTGTCCCTAAAGAAATCTACCATTATTGGTACAATATCAACAACCACTCAGGTTATATACATCCCCAAGAAAAGTATCTCTGTCACTCCTGCTACCACTATAATTATTAGTCAAATTAACAGGATTAGCATTTCTTACATAACTAAGTTAAATAATTTCCACCAGAATACCAATTTTAATTTTAGACAAGTATTATTAAGTATAGTGGTTTACCACCACCTCCAATACACAAACCTAAGAAGTTCTCTAATAGACTTTAAAGTCTGACACTACAAATTAAGCTACTATTTCAGAATAAGCTTTCAGTACACTACATGTAATTATATACCTGTCAATGTGCATGTGAAAATGTAACTCAAACTAGTTGACCTACAGTACAGTCTACTAATAGATTTTGTACTTAAGCTACATGTTATTTCAAATACAAGCTTTCAGTACACTACATGTAGCTAATACCTATCAATGTGCATGTGAAAATGTAACCCAAACTAGTTGACCCACAGATTTAGTACTAATAGAGATAATTGAAATTGCTAAGGATCTGAATACTTTCCCGGGGCTAACAGCAGTATTAATCATAAGACATAGAATTATTATCATGGTTACAATACCTTAACACATCTAACCAGAAATATAGAAGTTTCAGGATTGAATAGTACTAACTTCATAATTATTATATTCACACACTTTCATTTTATATGAAAATCAAAGATTACCAGAACTAAGAGCACAAGTAGAAGTAAATTATTAGCATTTGAAGCAACAAACTTGTATGGCTCTGAGCCAATAAATTACCCCTTACACCTCCTCTCCCACTTTCAAAACCAAAATTTCTGTATGAAGCCTTGATAATGTTAGTTGCTTTAAGCTAACATGCTTCCTTTTTTGGAAGCTGAGTATTCCAAAATTGAGTTCTATATGGTAAGACAGTTCACTATTATGGATATGGAGCAAATAGAAGATGCTCTCAAGATGGATAACAGTAATTGATCAGATCCTCACAAATCAGTTAGAAAACCAAACCAAAATGAGCTCATTTCAGCCCATTACCCTTCAACCATTAAATCTTCCCCCCTCCCCCCCAGATCATCCTACCTCCCTCTAAGCACCCCATAAGAAGCTATACTTCTATATTCTGAAGACCTAAAACATCTTCAAATGGTATAGGAAAATGCCACCTATCATTAGATCATCCTCTTCCTGCATAAATACCTGTGTTGACTATACTACGGAATGCTAGATCCATTATCCAGGAACTTTCTATAGCTAGCCATCTACATTTCATCAGTACATGATGAAGGACCAGTCACTACTAATCTATCAATCTCTCCAAAGCCCAAATCCCTTTAAAGTAAACATTACTGTATAACAGTAGTAGCTAACAGCAAGTTGACTTTTCTTATTTACTCTGTAAGCTATAGATAGGCACTAATCAGCTGAAGATCTGATCAGTCAACATCTATTTGAAAGTGAAAAACATACTTATCTACCACCAGGTCTCTAAAATCATAATAATGAGACTGAAAAATCAAGTAAGAAGCCCAAAATTTAGTAACGAAGCTGAATGCTTGATTAGAAGGATAGTTTATTGAAAGTCTTTATAGATGACAGCCTCACCAGTTAAAAGGATTGGCTAGAAATTACTAATAGGCTGGGTAGGGAGGGCTATTATAGATGACACTCTCACCAGTTAAAAGGGTTAACTAGAAATTACTAGTAGGCTGGGCAGGGAGGGCTGCCAAAGATACTGAATGTTATTAATCTACAGGAGAATGTGCACACTACCTACCCACCTTACAAGCCACCTGTTTACACTAAGTTATAGACACATAAATAATGAAAGTGTGAGCCATTCACTAACATATACAACAGACAACATTGAACTATACAATGCAAAATCACACAATAGAACAAAGGCAAGGATCTCAGGTCTCTGGGTTTTCCCACAAGAGGGAAAAAAGGTAGGACACTATATGACTATATATGAATAGAAAGAAGCAGTGTACATGATCCATTGTGCAATATTACAGAAGCCACAAGGTTGTTGCACTGTAACATGGAACTAAAGGCAGATTATCCCCAATGACAAATTGACAATCTAAAAAGTACATCACAGGTGCCAAAATCAGGGGAATTGTAGGGAGATGAGCTGAAACACACTTATAGCATATCTGTGATATCGTAGATTAGTTTAGGCAAAGGGACAGTGTTTTATCATCCACTTCAGGCTCAGGGTCATAACCAGGAATTTACTGGTGAGGGGTACCATAAAAGAGGAAAGGAAAGAACACAGGAACCCTTCCAAACTTTCTCATTTAGTTTAGTCATAATTTTAAGTAAAAATTTCACTATTATGGCACTGTGCTGTGAAAGCTCTATATACCAACACTTCTCTGGTCAAATTAAAGTGTCATCTTTTCAGGAGTGGGAGGGTTCTATTAATATGAATGCTACTTGGGACATATCCAAGTGTCCTTAATATAGAGGTGTCCTCATTTCAGGGGGTTGAAATAGAGGGATCCCCCAACCTTAAGAGCACATAGGGTCAGTTACAATGTTAGCTAGTCTTTTTAGACCCAATACTGACAAGAGGCCATACCAGGATTATTAGGTAGCTAATAAGTAATAAACAAGAGTCACTGCATGGAGGCAGGTTCCACCTGATCCAGCCCACAGTATAGTAGCCTCAGTACATTGAGGGTGTGGAGGATGTCCCAGGCAGAGATGAATAACCAAACTCCAATATAAAATCAACAGGCTAATATGACTCTCTTACTGTCCACAGTAAAATTATTACTGCATATCATTACCCCACCTGCCAACCATTACTAATGCCACCAGGCTGTTCAAAGGTCAAAATTGAAGGCACCTGTGCAACCTCTGATCCCAGTGGTCCCCACCACAATAACCATCACTCCAAAATAAAATGACACGACTTAATTAAACAGCCACCTCATTATTACATCCCTACATGATAATAGCCTGAAAGAGCATAATAATAGAGGTGACCATTGGAAGGCCACCTTCTGACAGAAGGGACTGACAGTAAACATATGGACAGAAACTGATAGTCAATGTTATTAGTGTAACATCTACAACAGCTGGCCAAGGCTTGTGTATAGGTATAGTATATTATTATAATGGGTCCATTAGGTTAAAAGAAACTATATCATACACATGCTGGGCTCATGCAAATGTAGCCAAGCTGGCTTAGCCACATCAGTCACATAGTTCAGCTATAGTCTGCACACCATACATTAAAATGTTAGCTAGTTGGACTATGCTGGGTTGGAACATTAGGAGAGGTAACAACCCCAGTACCCTCCAACAAACACTAAACACTAACACAGATGTAACTTCAACATTTTACATAATTATGAGGGCATCTCTGAAAAAGTCCACAGAGCCCGAATACATGAAAAAGTCCACAGGGCTGGGAACACATGAACCAAAGAAAGGAAAGTGTTGTGCTAAAGAAGGATAGAATACAGTCATTAATTTTTTTCTAACTGTAATAGTACACCAACTGTACACACCACCAGCTCAGTTCATTTGGTTACTAACCTCAAAGTCCAAACTCCAAGAAAATGCCAACAGAATTGAGCTATTAGAAACTACACATACACCCACAAAGTGAAATAATAACCACAAAGATAAGATCTGTCTAATACTCCTATTGTTTATGGTTCTGCTATTACTTTCTATATATCTTACTACATACAGCTTCAAACAATATCAGACCACATCCAGTATTGTAGGTGAAGTCATCTCAAAACGTTAATTCATTATTATACTAGCATACATTTCATAAATAGCGGCAAACATCAGGAAGACCACACCCAATATCATCCCACAATGAGATGGAGTCATCTCAAAGTTTGTAAGTTCCATGGTTATATACTATTAAAGGTTAGGGAAGAACCAAATCACTCAAATATTTAGTGGTGTGTATCACCACTATACTTGTACTCTTCCATAGTAGAATACACAATAGTGGTATCCACACCCATGAAGCCACAAATAGTACTTTTCTCCAAGACTATAGTTGTAGGCACAGAGTAGTCAGTATACAAACCCAGACCACCAACTCAATTAGGCACAGTATCTCACCCTCACAATCCTTAATAGCAAAGAACAATGTAAAATTTATCACCCTTTTCAGGGAAGACTAACTTTCACATACAGTACAATACACAATGCAACCTTGCCTGACAACTCACTTGAAAAGCACCTTCTCTTCCATTAATCAAATTAATATCACCCCAATGATAGGGATCTACCACACAACCACAGTTATTTCTGACACATTGGATTCAGTGCCCTAGTTCATTATTCACTGTCCTAAGTAACTCACTATTGGTGTCCTAAGTAACTCACTATCAGTGTCCTAAGTAACTCACTATTGGTGTCCTAAGTAACTCACTATCGGTGTCCTAAGTAACTCACTATCGGTGTCCTAAGTAACTCACTATCAGTGTCCTAAGTAATTCACTATCGGTGTCCTAAGTAACTCACTATCAGTGTCCTAAGTAACTCACTATCAGTGTCCTAAGTAACTCACTATTGGTGTCCTAAGTAAAGTAACTCACTATTAGTGTCCTAAATAACTTACTATTAGTGTCCTAAGCAATGATAGTGAATGATGACAGGGATCTAATCTAGAAGACTAATTTAAGCAGTGAAACCTGCCATCATGTATGCCTAAACATGGTCATTCTTCATGTAAATGAATAGGCAACTTCATTATCTAGGACATTAATTGGCCACTTTAGGAAGGCTTCTCTGCAGCAGCATATCCAGTCATGAGGACTAAAGTAGGTTTCAGTGAAGTACTTATACACAAGGTGGGGGTGGGCCCCAACCTAGGGGATTTTTCTGATTGAAGGATCATTTTGATACAGAGAAGAAGGATATCAATATTTCAGGACCAACTATTCATGCTCTAGTTGGGCTATAGTGATGGAGGGGGTGGGGAGTCCAGGCATAGGAAATGTAACAGATGAATCCTTTTTTTTTTCTATCCACATTAAGGTAGCTAGTCCACACACAACTAGAGGAAGCAATGGTTTTTAGGTAAACATCCAAATTGCTCAACATCAATTATGGGAAAATATCCTATAATTGAGGGGTATAATTAATGGACCATAATTAGTAAGAAGGTGTGGAAGGGGTGAGGGGGGGAGCACGGAGTATAAGCTAATGAAAAAAGAACCCTCAAAAAGAGCAACACTGAATCACTATGGTAACACCAGTAAAATCTCAGGAACCTTAAGGGACACACAGGATGAAACCCTAACCCACACACCCACACCCACCCACCCACCCACGCGCACGCGCGCACGCACGCACACACACACACACACACACACACACACACACACACACACACACACACACACACACACACACAGCATGAAGAAAACTGGGTCCCAAGTCTAGGAATTTGAAATTTTGAGCAACATATATTGGAGGAGTAACTTGATACTGTACAATGATAAAAGACTAGGCAACTCAAAAAGCATCAGGACATCTATAAATGGTCTTGACACTTCAAGCCCAACCACAACATTACATACACATTACATGGTGCATCTTCTGCATTAGGGTGCACTTTTTCTGCATTAGGTGCACTTTTTCCTGCAGTGTAAAGGTTACACACAGAACATACACGATACAGACATAGAGTGTGAGCGTCAAGGATATGTGCACGCAGAGTAAAGTAAATGAAGCCATTCTGTGTTTCACTATTGACCAGGCAGTGAAAGCAATAGAGTAATCCATGATAGTTAATAACTAGAGATGCACAGCTGGTACAACAATAACCTTGACCCTAAGCAATTTCATTGAGTGTAGAGGAAGATACTGATCAATAAACAGACATTACTTCACCATGACGGCCCAAAATGTATACAGCAATACACAGGTGTCTATATAGAGATAGGCTATATTGTGGAGCCGTGCAGTTTTGACCAAGGATAGCAATGCTTGCACTGCATCAATGCATTACATATTGTGAACAACCTTTAATGTCATATACTTTTTCTCACAGTATATCTCCCTGAAAAAGACCTATTAGTCCTTTCTTCCTGTAATAATTAGTAACCTGAGTAACAAGGTAAGTAAATTTGACCTGGGTACACACATCACTAGGGATGTAAAAAGACAAATGTAATGTTTTGATGCAAATCATGGAAGTGCATTTAGAATTTCATTCAGAGTACATCATATACTTCTTGTATTAGAGAGGTAACTAGGTACAGCCAGCCAAAGAAAGACTCTCACAATGGAATGGCCTCCACACAGCAGGAAGCAAAGCATGCACAATACACTCTACTGGCCACACACACACCATAAGTCAGGCCACAAATCTCAGGCCACTTCCCTAGGAGAACTGACCAAATAAGGCAAATACACATATTATCATGAACTGAAGGTGACCATTAACCAAATTGGGCAAATATGGTTAAAATATTTCCAAGAAAGCCTCTCAACCCTGGATCCAAGGATTGAGCAAGGAATTCTTCCATATATAACCATGATACATGACAGATTACATGCTCAGACTTAGTAAACAAAAAGTTCATCCAAATTTTGTCTCTGGCTACTAATAAATGTATATTACCTTAGCACCAATTTCAACTATGTATACTGTAGAGATTAGCTTCTTTTTTAGGCATTCTATTTCAGTACTGTATATAATAGCTGTATTTTGATACAAGTTTTATATTTTCACTATTATGTAAAAATTGATATATTGAAATTTTCAGTCAATGGCCTGCCTAAAATGACAGTGGATACTCTCATAGTGTGAGGAAGTTACTATACTCCACACAGAACAAAATGCCTATTATTTGTACACTCACCATTAAATAATAATACAGAAGAGGGTTCATAGTCTTTCCATTTGCAGTTCCCCCCACTAGGGTCAAGTAAGGTTGTATTAGACCAGAAAATTTGGCACCCAAACCTAGAAGTCAAGAAGCTTAGGGACCAATTTACCACACAGGCACCACACAGACACCATATAGGCACCTCACAAATTAATAAAACTTCTACCACAATTCACTATTTGGCAAAAATTTCCGTACTTTTCACCAAACTATTTAACAAAAGCACATAAATATTAGAGGGGGCTGACTCAAATGTATGGAGCCCCAAAGGAAATCAGGGAGTACAAATACTGGACATTTCTATATTTGTCTTCCCAAGCCAACCATTTTAGTCCATACCTACTCCACCTTTGGATTAGACCCAACCTCTCCCATAGCTCACAGTTCTTTAGCCCCCTCACGCACTTTTGACAGGACAAAGGGGGAGAATTCACCAGGAAAGCAGGGGCTTCTTTGTATATTAACATCCCAAAAGTCAACTTAGTAAGGCCAATTATAAAACAGACAAACTGGATACAACAATTCCAACTGATTGGGCAGTTAACATTCTACAAGCATTACAGTTACATCATAGTTCCACCACAGTTCCAGCAAAGTTCCAGCACAGTTCCAGCACTAAGTAAATTCTTAAGGAGATTTGATTCAGGTACAATCTCCACTTAAATGGGACACTGGAGTAGACAAACAACCACTCCTACAGTTCACTAAAAACATTCCAGGAACAACATGTACAGAGAACAACATGAAAGAAAAAAATCCTATTGTCTATGTTTGCTTTTTACAAGAAAGTCAACAGTAACCATAAATATTAACACACTTACTTTCATAATAAACCTACACACCTCCCTCCTACACATCTCTCCCTACACACCTCCCTCCTACACATCTCTCCCTATACACCTCCCTCCTACACATCTCTCCCTACACACCTCCCTCCTACACATCTCTCCCTATACACCTCCCTCCTACACATCTCTCCCTACACACCTCCCTCCTACACATCTCTCCCTACACACCTCCCTCCTACACATCTCTCCCTACACACCTCCCTCCTACACATCTCTCCTACACATATGTCCTGCACAAACTATAAAAGTACCACTAAGGTAGACATCCCCACTTTTAACAACAAGCCCATAACATACACCCCAAAAGGTACTATTCAGGGAAGGGAGGTCTATGCAGCACCAATTCACACAAAGTACACAACACATTAGGCACAATTTTACTATTTTACTAGTTGACCTTTCACCCCAAACACAGGACTTAATAAGTGAACAGTTACAATGAAAAGTGATTTTACAATAAAACTAACATATTTACTTCTAGCTGAACTGTACAAGAGAACTATCAGGTCTTTTAGAACCATGAGGAATTATGGGAGTAACTACAATAGAAAATCAAGGGCTGAATATGCACCTGCCTGGTGTAGTATACTTACAATACAATACTGTGGTTACTACTGTGATAAGGAGAGACTATGCCTGGTTTGATGGCTTCAAAGTAAGTCGGGGTCAAGTTTCAATGCGGTGATCAGAGGAATGCCTTTATATGAGGTTGGATCATTACATATTGACATCCCAGTAGCACATTATATGCAAAGCTATAGTTGTACTTTGGGAAAGAGGAAAGGAAAGGGACAAAGTTATATAGGGTAAGACTCCATTACTCCCTCTCTCCACTCTACTAAAATGCATTAAGGAGGACTTCATCCCTTAAAATGAAGTCACCTCACTAATCAGAATACTAGAATCTCCAGGATCCACTGTATAGTAAGAGGAGCCATAAAAATGACATTGAAGTGTTAGTATTTCGCTATTCTCTCTTTCTCACTTCACTAGAAACTAGGGTTACTCTCCCACACATCTTGTACCAGACATAATTCTGAGATGCCCCCAATTAGGAGAAAAAACAAACTCTGTATTATGTACCATTTAAAATAAAAAAATTTATAATCAAGTTCTGGGAAACATGAAGAAGGAGCCAAGTCTCTAAAGAAAGCCACCAGCACACAAGCTATAAAAATCACACGAAGGTGTATACCTTACATTATTGGACCTAGGTACAGTACAGGGTAATAATTAAGCTTTGGCAAAATATGCCAGCAAACTATTTAGCATAATAGGAAGAAGCCAAAACATTTTAAGCTAGCACTCAACATCAAGAGCATAATGGAACATTTGCTAGTGTTGTCATATAATACTCCTACCACACACATATAAATGTCATACTGCCAGGCCATGAAATAAGAATGAAGTTCACTTATCTAGCAATAGTCAGATTATTCTTTGAGGTATAAAACCACTCACTTTTCACCCTTAGAGGGTGGTCTCATTTGTTTTACATTAAACCAGTTACATACGAGTTACACAGAATTACACAGAGTTACACACAACAGTTACACACAGTTGTTGGACTACATTCAAGGTATTACACATCCACAGTATCACATCACCAATCCTTTTCAGAGATTACCTTGAAGGTTATTATCTGACAGACAATTAATTTGACAATCCCCTGTATCTCTACAATTTATAGTCCAGAGTTTTAAATCAGCAGTGCCAACCTGCCAACCCAACAGGTTGAATTGGCAAATATAAACCACCATACAGTATTACTGCATCCAATACCATCTGAAACATACAGCTCTGAAACAAAACTTCCCAACTGTTTGATAGGTCTCAGAACAATAGTCAAATATTGAAGAATGTGATCTCAGTTATTCACACACTCACTCATTCAAAACCTGATAACAGGCATGATGCACAGCCAGATGGTCTATGGATAGTTCTGGGCTTTTAGGCTTCTAACAACAGTTAGTATTAACCAACAAGTCACTCACACAAGGCATGATTATTTTAACTTGCCCCTACCTCCCAGTTGGTGAACTATTAGACATTGTACACCCATTAGAGGATAGGAATGTATTATTTACCCCTCTTCCCCAGTGATTATTATACTGTATACACTTATTAGACCTGGAATGTCCCCACTTATTAGACCTGGAGTGTCCCCACGTGGACATGTTCCACTAGATATAGTGCATTAGGTTTACGATACCTTACTACTAAGCTATCACATTAATTTGTACACCATGCACTTTACTACTTCCCTATCACTTCCCTATCACTTCCCCCATAGTTACAGTATCTAGATGATGAGTTATCACAGGAAAAACAGCTTACATCTACTGTTATAGTAATAAATGTTATTATTGCTTCAAACCCTCAAGGCAAAGCTTGAGAAACAATGTTCTTCTTTTTACTAAGCTTATTCACCTGAGCAGTTACTTCCATTGTTCCGTCACGTTTCAAAGAGGGCTGCTCTGACATATTGAAGCTTGGCGGCCGGAGAGAAAGGTATGGGTTTATTTTTATATTCAAACTCTAGATATCTCTGCATTCAAGTTCCAGCTGTTAGTGATACTCAAAATGGCGCGCCCCTCCATTCCAGGGTCCTATTCCAGTTTGACTGGTACCGGAATGTAAGTGGAGCCTCGTGGAGCGATATAAAAGGAACAGGTTGCAGAGAATGTTGCAGCCATTTTTCTATTTTCATTGGAGATATTGTCAGTAAGTGCTAGTGTTAATGTAGTTGCTGGCGGTAGCTAGCAAGTGGCTAGCTTAGTACGCAGCTAGACACTTATACTTAGAGATGTTAATTTTTATTGCTGCTCTGTTTTGTTATTTAGCTAAATACTGTGCTCGATGGCCGATACTAAGCCTGATGTTTCTGGAGTAACAACTTTTGACAAAGGGAAGTTGAAGACTGTTAATACAGAGGAGAAGAATACTCTGCCAACTAAAGAAAGTAGGTCTTGTTCTTGAATATTTGATTTAATTTCTGTGCAGTAATGTGTCATGGTGACATAAAGAGGGTAACAGTTCATTTAGTGGTGTTATAGTGCTTTTCCACTGTTTTGATTTTTATATGTCAGTAATTAAGTTTGCTAGCATCACACCTGCATAATTAATTTTATCTTTTCTGGCTTCTTGTGGTAGACCTGATCCCTTTGTGCACAAACCTGGGCTAGTTGTTTCAGGGATGCAGTAAAATCAGGGGCATGTGTAACATCAGGGCTGAAGTATTCTATAATATGTTGGTTTTAACTAAATGTTCAGAAACTAATGTACAGCAACTTTCCTAGAAGTGAAATGCTCCCTTGTACTTGAGTAGCATACTCCTTTAGAAATGTATATTAACCAAACTTCTTTTGCATCCAATTAATAGACTTGTCACTCATTTGGCACTGAAAAGATGTCTATTTAACCCATTGGTGGGACTCTATAGGGGCTAATTTTTACCTTTTTGTGTTGTTGATGGGTGTTAAATGTAATGAATGTGGCGATCTTTGAGCAATGTGTTCTTTTTTTTCCTCCAGCAATTGAACAAGAAAAGGCATCCTAATTGAACCAACCAGCACTTTAGATTTATTTTATGTCATCACTAATGTAATTGGAAAAACTTTGTGATCAGATTTTATAGTTGTACTTAGTGCTAGAAAATTGTACGCATGCGCAGCTAATTATTTGCATGTGATGCGTTAATTTCGACATCATGCCAAGCCACACCTCTCTAAAATAAGATGGCAGAAAGTTCGCATTTGATAGAAAAGCAACATCCAAGATATGTGGAAGAAAAATCCCTACATCCAATCTTTGGAACTTCTTCACCTGCTACCTCTTATGGTTTCACTAATGCTCATAACCCAGCCATAAACAAAGATGCCGAAAGAGAACTTTCAAGTACAATTCAATCTCAGATGTCTGCGACGTCCTTCGGAGCCAGTATCTTGGGACCTGAGGCCGATCCAAGGGATATGCAAGAGTTATTGGGCACTCTTGATAAGGCAACCAGACTCTTACGAAAGCATCTCCAGGAAGAGAATAACCATGTGTAAGTACTTACATATGTCCTCACTCAGGTGCAGATCCTTATGCAGGTTTATTTGTATGCTAAAATCTTCTTCTTTATTGCTACATGTGCATAACTTAATTATATATAGCTTGTTCTTGCTTTATCCAAGAAGTACTGTAATAGATCTCTGATGAACAATGTTACTTGTTTGATTCTGCATGCATATTTCAGCTAGAGACTTTCAATATCAATTCCTTTATAAGAAATAAGTTAATGCTCTTGACCATAATATCAACATCAAAGAATTGTCTCTCAAGTCATATGCAAGGTTTACAATAATGTTTATAGTGCTAACCATCAGTAATGGCATTAAAAAAGGAAAATTTGCTTTAATTATAGCTATCCCTGATTCTATTAATGCTGATGACAGGTCAGATATTAATCCTTTTTTATTGCTATTCTCTAGTCCAGTTTCTCGACCATTGCTTCCTCGGTGGGTCACCAGCTACCTCCTCCTAATCACTTTTATATGGCAGGTCAGGACCATAACCCTCTGTAGCTTCAACCCTCTGTAGCCTCCACCCTCTGTAGCTTCAATCTTCTGTAGCTTCAATCCTCTGAATCCTCTTCAAACTTCAGAGTGTGTTTAATTTAGTGTCCAGGTGATAAGGGAGAGAGATTATACCTTTAATTAACCCAGAGTTCATGGGAACATGATAATATTACAGTAGGAGTAGAAGTCTCCTTCATTACCCCTTCCTTCCCCTCTCCAAGAATACAAATTGGAGACCATATGAAGGCTAAGTGGTGTTCATTACTCAATAGGCTTCATACAATAGACTCAGACTCTGGACTGAGCGTTTCCTTTCTAGGTGACCTACTGTTCTTCTACTAGTTTATATATTTATATTTTTTCCACCAGGTACTGAATGTTGGTTTCCTAGAAATCATAGATAGAACAAGTCTTGACAAAGCCACCAACAACTCCACTTCAACCGATTCAGCCAGAGTATATCTAATTGTGAGTGTTTCTTACTAGTTTTATTACTATGCAAGCTTGTTACAATAAGGCAATCTCTATTGTGTGGTTAAAGTGTAATGGACTGGGGTACTATTCCTGGTGGACTGGCTTGTGACTGCATGTGTCACTCTCTATTAGGGCCCTGAATTAATATTATTGCTGGTGTCCTCTGTGAGTGTAGTCGTTGTTTTTTCTTGATGCAGAGTAACATTGTCATGACTATATTCCAAGCAGCTCATCTTCTTCTAGTCTTCTTCGTCAGCTGTAAGTGTCACCTATAGACTTTAGAGTGTGGCTTGTTGGAGTCAAATGAGAGATATATGTGTTTCTAAGCACACTTATCCCTCCCTCCCTCTCACCACACACACACACACACACACACACACACACACACACACACACACACACACACACACACACACACACACACACACACACACACACACACACACACACACTTCTTCTAGTATAGATATACTTGCATGGACAAGTAATTGGGTCACAATAATCTTCCCATGCTACCTAAGACACTCCTGTGTGAACCCTGTATTCCCCTTAAGAAGGAAAGTTATTGATTTTCAGGTGGAAAGGTAGAGGAGGGAGAGATTTCAGAAGAAGACTGGTAGGAAGATGCCCTCACTCAGATTATTTTCACATCTTTTATGCCTTCTCCCCCATTTCTTTCCAATCTTTTACGTGGAAATTTGGTATGAAATTCTCCTTCCCTTCCTCCTTCCACCTTTTCCATCTTCCCACTTGAAAATCCTGTATTTCCATAATGATTTTTTTGTTATAAATATTATGCAGTTAAACTGGTAAAAAAGGTACTCCATCGTACAGTCTCGGGATCATTGCTGGCCCAATCCTATCTTTCAGCAGTTTTGCTATTTGCAGGTCTCTATATGCTGGAGTTTAGATTCAATGTAATTATGTTTCATAACTAAATTTGCATGTGTTTTCTCTGTATATGTAACTTAAGGTTGAGTATGATGAACGTGTTACCCACTAAGAGATAATCTACTGAAATAAACCTTGAAGAAGCACTTACCACAGAAGATGCTAATAATTAGAGACCCTTGTTGATGATAATTAGAGAAAAGAATTGTGCTAATTAATTAGAGACCCTTGTCAATGATAATTAGAGAAAGGAATTGTGCTAATGTGTAGCTTTTATGGTCATATGTCATGAGAAAAGAATGTACAAAAAGAGGCAACTTTATTTTGGAGTAGCTCAACTTTCACGTTTTGGGAAAGATCTGCCAAATTTTTGCTCTTGAAACTAATTTTCTATATTCTCCATTTACCTGGCCTCTGGCCTTGTGAAAGTTGTTTGGTGAAAAACTTCAGGATGACCTATTTGTGAAAATTGAGCTCCAAAATATAGCACTATAATATGGTAGTACAAGAGAATAATGTTAACAGAATTTCACATCCCTTTTCCGTTGTGATATTTGGAGGAACTATTATACAAAGCTAAACGGAAAATAAAGCAGGATTTCCCCTTACCATCTCTGTACACTGATAGATTCTGTATTGTTGATATTATATGCAGGAAAATGGTTTTAAAGATGTGTTTAATGATAAAAAAACACCGACTCTCCTATTCCTAAGGATGGTTTATTTCTCAGTTTCTACCGCAACACTTTGTGGCACATCTGAAGTGGAACCAGTAGCCTGGTATTCCAGCTTAACTGTATCACTGCAGGTGTGTTGCGTAGGAAAAATCTAAGTCCATGATTATTATTCATTCTTGTATGTAATGATTTACTCTAGATGTTGATGAGTTTTGTATATTTTGCTTCAATACTATCCCTGGGAGTCATTCCTCAAAAAAGGTCCAAAAAGGAAACAAGTGAGTTGTGTTTTTATGGAAGAGATTTACAACAGTCATATCTATCAATAACATCCCCATAATCTCTTTTAAAGCTCTCCTGCAATGATGTCTATAGGCATTGGATAAATAATTCAGAATCAATACTGGTGCTCTTTTTGCTCTTAGTATAATGAAAGTGTTGCAGCTTCTATTGCAATGAATAATGAAGAAGATTATTATTCTATTGTGCTTTCTTGTTTGGTTTAATAGGTTTTACAAAAAGGATAAGAAGTTTTATTTTCAGAAATTCCAAGCAGTGACAATACAATGTCAAGATTTGTGTGTACTATATCATGTAATTTGTATGTGTTTTTACCATTAATTATTATTTTATATGGAAATCATGTGGTGGTAATACAATCTTTGGCTAAGGACAGGAAAGTAGATATTGATAATAATAATAATATGCTGATGCACAATCTTTATGTGACAACATGGATAATAAAAATCATAAGACACCGTTGTGGGTGTTTGGGTGTTATGAACTTTGCTAAGCGAGTACTGTATTGGTTTAAAGATAGCTAAGTATATCACATCTTTATAGTCTATTTCATAGCCAAGCTTTTCTGTTAGCTTGGTGCATTGAGACAGTTCAATACATACATCAGTATCTTGGAAACTATTAAGCGACTACATAGAGGTTGTTTGTTATGTTTGGGGTTTGGGAACCAGAACAAAATGTCTTGTATAAAAAGTGTCTTTTGTTGTCTGAGGCCAAGAGCATCCTATAATATATATATATATATATAATTATATATAAAATATTTGAATGTCAATAACAAGCTGTATGCAGTGAGAGGTTAAATATATAATTATTATCTGATAATATGTATGTCATTGGATGTATAATAACAACGGTAAGCAGTGTAACAAAGAGAAGTGGTGCTATCTGATTTGCTTCCACTTGTGACTGCTGCTAATTTCACTTTGCTCTTTGTTTGATGATCCATAGTTCTGCCATTCATGTTTCATTCTGAAGTTAAACAAGGCCTCTCTTGGAGATTTTATTGGACTAGGACTGGAACTGAAGGTGTGATGATGTTTCAGTTTACAGTTGAAACCAAGCAAGGGTGATATCAATGAACATTTCTCAAACTCACTGTCATCAAATTTTCTTCTTGGCCGAAAAATGGTGTTAATGATGGGCTTTTGTTCAGAAGAGCTATTTCCACTGTCAATATCTTCATCTTTAAAGGAGAAGCAGATGGAGTCTATATCAACTGGTGGTGCTGATTTTGTAGCAATACCTCCAGAATCCAGAACACTAACTGTTTCACAAAAATTATTATTGTTACTGTTAGAATTGTTTCTGAATACTTCAGTAATACTTTTGGGAGCAGTTTTGGCCATCATAGATTCTTTGGGGGTGAAAGTACTCTCATTTTGCTTCAAACATGAATTAGCATGTGTCACTACTTCTTTTTTCCTAATCGGTTTTGGTCTAGTGACAGGTCCAGAACTGCCATTCCGAATTCTTGGTTTATTTTCAGGTTTTTCATTCATTTTTGTATCAGTAACAGGTGAGTGGCTAGATATATGTATTGAGTCAAGTAGAAGGGCAGTATCGAGAGATTCTTGAGAAGAAAACTTTTCAGATCTATTCACTGTCTCATTCCCCAGTCTCTTGGCAACAGTTACATGAGATTTCCTACGTTCAAAAATGTGCTGTGTCTCATTTGGAACAGGTATCCTGGATACAGACTCTTTCCTTTTTTTAATTCCCATACGAGCTGGTGATTTTTGTGGACTCGCTGATTTAGTGGGAGTTGTATGACTGGAGACTTGTTTGTTAGTAGGAACCTTTTTGGTTGACTTAGAGGTTGGGTAGGCCAGTTGGTTACCTTTTGCTGATGTGATAGATTTGGGAGTAGATGTCAAACCTTTATGAAGTGATGGTGATAAATCGCTTTGACTCCCTCTAGGGGACTCAAAAAGCTTAGACAATTCTTGAACAGATTTTCCAGAACGTTTAATAGCAGAGTGTCTGGTTTTGTTCTCTCTTCTCAATTTTGGTAATGTTTTAAAGTTTTTCTTTGGAGACTTTTTGGGAGAGTCAGGTATTTTTGTAGCTACATCATGTAGGTTTTTCCTATTGGATTGAGCGGCTTTTACTGCTGGTTTTGTAGTAGCAGACTCTTTTGTTTTATGAATAATAACTTCTGGAAGAGAAGAGTTCTTCTTGACTGTGTCTGCCATCTCACGAGTATGTGATGTTTCACTTGCATCAGCTAATTCAACTACAACCTTGATCTTTGTTTCAGGAATTGAAGGTTCAGTTGGTGTGATCATTCCATTTGCTACATGTAAATCAAGCAAATCTGCCAAGTCAACAGCTGTTTTGCTGGTTTCAACATTTGATTTTGCTCCAATATCTTTATTTGCTTCTGTTTTTTCATCCTTAACTATTGATTTGGAAGGTTTCCAGCTTGGAATGATATCATATGTTTCTGGAGTACTCCTCAATTCTTCATCACTCTCATCAAATGAACAGATCTCTGTCATATCTGAAAATAACACCTTGGGTTTGCGAGTGGTCTTCAATGATGCATTCTCAAGATCTTCACTCATAGAATCAGACGAAATTGAAAGTTCTTGAACATCTTCTTGAATTAGTTCATCATTATTCTTAACTTCATCTTCTTCCTTTACAGTTGCTACATTTGGTATCTGACTACCTTCCTTGATGTAGGTAATATTGAAGTAAGAGCTGTTATCAACTGCACTTAAGATGGAACTTTCAGACTGGGATCTTGAGTTTAACAAACCACTTGATGCCAATTTCACTGACTGATCTTCATTGTGTGGCAAGCGAGAAGGGGAGGAAACAGGAGGAGAACTGCAGGGATATTGAGAACAATCTGTATGCTGCGTACTAACAGTATGCACATGCTGATGGAACATATTTTTATAGTGTGGTGCATCTATGGATCCTACTGAATGACATTTTGGTCTAATTAATGCACTGGAAGTCGGATTCTGATCAATAGCAGCTGAGTAGCTCTTCTTTCTGGTCAGTGTCGGTGGTGATGTTTCTTTGGGAAATCTTGGACTAGGTGTGCGACGCAATATTGACTTGAGGGAATAGTTTTGCTCAGGTAAGCTCCAATGAAAAGGTTTGACTTTTGAAGAATCTTCCACTTGCTTTGAAGACTCAACAAGTGAACTAGTAGCAGGTTCATAAGGATCATTTAGTTTTTTCCTGCATGTTTTCATGCATGATTTCACTTCACCAGGTGTAGGCTTGGTCAAAGATGTGTCATCTTCAATAGAACCATCTGCTCTTTTGAAGAAAGAATCTGTGTCATTACTCCCAATACCATTGTCATTGGAAACTGGAGATTTCTGCATCCATTGAAGAGGAGGAGCTGCTATAATGCCATTTCTTCTAACTTTAGAACTTGTTTCGTCATTCAATCTACATATACTCCTGAGGTTTGAATCTGAGAAGTATTCATAAACTTTATCCTCATCAAGTGAAGATGTTGGCGTTGGGAGGGATGCATGCCGTTCATCAGTAAGGAGATTTGATTCGGAAATGGTGCTCATATTGCTTGTATCACAGAAGCTATGTGGTCTCTCTGCGAGTCCACTAAGACTTGACGTTCTATCAAAGGACTCATTTGCAGAGTGAAAAGAAGGAATGTTTGTGAAATCTGCTGATCCTGACATTGATCTGTAACTCGATCTTAACTTATTCAGCATGGCAAGATCACAATTGGTGTCAGCCGATGTTGTTCTGGTGACCCCTCTATGATCTCCTAAGGAACTGCAAGAACCTCGCTTTAAAAGTACTGAATCATTTGAGCTGTACTTGCTGGCAAGTCTTCCATTGTTAGTGAGGGAATGGATGGACCATAGACTTTGGCTAAGACTGGCACTTAACGAATCCAAATTCTCAACTCCATTGAGAATTCTCTCACTCCTCAAGCTTTCCATTAGCTTCCAAGTATGAGCTTTCTTGTCCATAGCATCTTGATAAAATTGCTATAAAAAAAGAGACATTCTAATAGGAGACTCTGAATTAGGAGACTCTGAATTAGGACACTCTGAATTAGGACACTCTGAATTAGGAGACTCTGAATTAGGACACTCTGAATTAGGACACTCTGAATTAGGAGACTCTGAATTAATTAGGAGACTCTGAATTAGGAGACTCTGAATTAGGAGACTCTGAATTAGGAGACTCTGAATTAGGAGACTCTGAATTAGGAGACTCTGAATTAGGAGACTCTGAATTAGGACACTCTGAATTAGGACAGTCTGAATTTGGAGACTATTATGTTATGGGCACCAACTAAATTGTATTTGCAGTGTACTATTCCATTATGATGAGAAGAAAAATAATGATTATTAGATATGACTAAGACTTTGAAGTCATGGTCCCACAAAGAATTGTAGCTATCATAGCTATACCAGTAGATAGAGTAGTGTAGGTCTTACCTGTGCAGCTGTTATTTGGTTAAGCCATTCCTTAGCAATCATTGGATTATTTGCCTTGAGGATGAACCAGGAAGTGATCAAATTGTACTCACTTAGCACAAGACAGCAAATAGATTCTAAACAAGTTGTGTGTGTGCATACAATTAAAATGTTAGAGCTTTTACTTATACCTTAAGGTTGACTGAAGTAACTATAGTAGCTAGAATCGAGCCAATCAAAAGGGACTGGCTATTCATAAAATATTATGTATATTACCTGGATCCAAGCAGTGTAGGTTCAGTGTTGTGACCTTGAAAGGCTGCATGAAAATGTATGACACATGAATGAATGTATGCATGATGCACTTCACTATTTACTAATGCATATTATTACTATGAAGTTAACATCTATTAGTTGCAGTAAACTAGGACCCTTTTCCAAACAAAAACATTATTTGAAAAAAATGGCCATATTGTTATTATTTGGAATTTGGAAAAGGGTCTTAATCATGTGCACACATCATATAGCAGTTAATTTGATGATCTTGTCATCTCTGCAGGTAGGATTAAATTTGGTGATCTCTCTACATTCATAATGAGTCTAATGACTCCAAATGTGAATTTTAAATTGGCCAAATCATTAAATTTAAATCCTAAAGTATAAACTGCTATAATGGTAAATTAAGCCACATAGCTAGCTATTGGTTGAAGAAATCTAAAATATCATAACTACTAACCGGTCTGACAACTGTAAACTGGTTTGAAACTTTACGATGAGGTTTGGTGATTAGCAGCATATCAGTAAACAGGAATACATAAACAGGAGAGGTCTATAAGAGAAAAATATACTATTCTAAGTACCATGCCATGGCTAGTGCAATAAAGATTAGGTAAAGGTCATCAAAAGTAAAAGTATATTAAAGTGGGGGCATTAATTAAAGGTAGTTAATGAAATCCAACTGAAAGATTAGCTATTCTACACACCATGCACATGCACACGCACACGCATGCACACACACACGCATGCACACGCACACGCACGCACATGCCCGCACATGCATGCATACACATTATATACACACACAAGTGAACATGAGCACACATGCACACACACTATGTGGGTTTATGATCAGGGTATTTCCAGACATCACTATTAGATAAACAAAGAGAGAATATTCTAGGTCTATCAGAGGCAAGTTATTTTGTGATGAATTGCTATGTATTATGACTTGCCTTTAATCATCAAAAACAGAAAGACAGATCCTTCAAGTAAGAACTCATCACTTATGTGTTACTAATGTCTGAAGTGTCCAGAATTACCCAGTCAAATCACCCCATGTCCAGAATTACCCTTAAAGCAGCAAGTTTTTGGTAGCATGCAATTTTTACCAAGCTCAAGCTACAATGAATCACTATTTCTAGCAAACCATAATTACTTCAGCACTTACTTTTTGCTTTATGTTGTCTCTGAAATGCAAGCTACCTTCTACCATCAACAGTCTTGGCTTGTCCACCTCTACATCCAGCATAGGTGCCAGCAAATCAAGGTGAGTATAGGGATGGGCAAACTGGAATAGATTGTATATTGGTCAATAGCTACATGACTAGCATAGTTTCAAGCTAAGCTGATCCTGTATAGATATACTAGTATGTTTTGGGGCAACCAATTTTTTTAATGGTAATCTTCCAGAAGAGTATGTGAATTGTGGAATCATTTAAGTGTCGGGTCAGGTCAGCTTTCACGCAAACATTAGGGTCACCCATAATCATGGATACATTACAGCAGTGCATATAATATTTCAACACATCAGCAAAGGCTTTTAAGAACTAATATAATCAACGATGATTATCATCGTGCAGGTGGTCGTAGTACTATCATCTAACGTTACATTACATCTCAATGAAAAAACATCCCTACAGTGACATTGGGTAAGTTGCCCCACCTCCCATTTAAAGCCCTGAAGTGGTTGAAATCCCTAGTGTGATTGAGTCATGGCTACTATTCCATCTACTGTTACTGATAAAGTGATAGTTGGAAGGATATATTGATTTTGCATCTCTGAACTGAATACACAACATATAAGGCTCATCCATTTCATTCTTCAGCACAGTAATCCTATCTACTATAATGATAAGGGGCTATCACATGACCACACTTAAGAGGTATACAGTAATGATTATTCAAATCATGTAGCATATCATATACCTGACAACATTGAGCAATATATAAGATATCAGTTAAGAATGCTTATTAGTCTTATAATACTGTTCCTGTGACACATGTATTAGAATATCACAAGCAATCTGTGTGGGAAACTCACAATAAACTACCATATAATAGCACTTTATTTTGGAGAAGCTCAACTTTCATGTTTTTCACTAATTAGGAAGATCCACCAAACTTTAGCTCAACTAATCTTCATCCAATTACCCAACCTCTGGCCTCATGAAAGTTGTCTCACAAAAAGCTTCAGGATGACCTATTTGTGAAAGTTGAGCCTTTTCAAAATAAAGCACTATAATATGATATTAATCTTTCTCTTGTTCTGCATTGTGAATGTATGCAGTCCTATATCCTTTTCCTGACAAAATAGTGTTTCCCTAACTTGATCTCCAGCTATACTGATCAAATACTTACATCTCTTAGTTCATGTGGAACATCCACTACACTATACGAAGTAATTCTATTCATAGCATCTTTAACCCTTTCTGTCTCCTCTTGGATTCTTATAGCATTATTTACAGTCCTGAGAAATGCATTAATCTCGTCCACCTATAATATAACAATAATACTGCTATTCTGATGAGTGTACTAAAAATAGTGTTTAGAATATCAGGAAGTGAAGTTCTGCTATACCTTATTACCGTATAGCGGAAAATTGTTGAGGGGAAATATCTTCGTGGTTTTCATGGTTAGAATAACACCACAAATGTTTTACCCACGAACTTTTAATTTTATGGTTTAACTGAGACGGCACCGATCCGTAAACCACGATTTTTTTCCATGAATAAATTTAATTATTGAAAACCACAAAGATATTTCTCCTCGAAAATTTCCCGCTATACGGTATGAGTACACTAATGCACTTGGCTCTATATAACCACTAGTGAGAAATATTGTAGTGGGTAAAGTTAATACCACTAGTATTTGATAGTATATTATTCATGAGCTACATTTTGGTAAATTAACTTCATTGGTGGTTGCATTATGAGGTTAGGTATATCACTCTGTCAAAATCTGATAAATTCATCCCTAATACTATGGCTGCTGTCTCTATAGTCCTATAGCTCCATGGCTTACAATTTTTTCCAAGCTCTTCTTTTGAGAAGATGAAGCTGTTTTCTTTGCTATGACATTAATCAGCAAGGAGTATCTAGTGAGTCGTTGCATGGGTGCCACCAAAAGTTGCTTCAGTTGCAGCCTATTGCATTCGGGACGAGCTTCACACCACTATCACCAACAAGTAAACAAGCAAGCAAACAAACAAGCAGACAGACAGACAGACAGACAGACAGACAGACAGACAGACAGACAGACAGACAGACAAACAAACAAACAAATAATGGTAAAATTTTATCAGAAATAATGGATATTTATTGCCATCACATCCTCAGAAAGCATCTCCATGTTATCAACCAGTTATGTTATATCAGTTTGCCAATAGATCTGGTTAATTTCACTTTCACTATTAATATTATTATCACTACATGTATTGGTCATCGAACATGAAAATGTAGAGGTGTGACCTCACTTAATAGTAAAACTTGTCATGATAATATTATTGTATTTAGTTACTAGATCAATGAAAATAGAATGCCTTGAAAATAACCAATCCATAAGAATTATAGAGGATGGTCTTTCCAATGGGACTTCTCCATATTGTATAATATCCCTTTGCACAAAAGGTGTCCTGATTAACAGGATATCATACACTGTTAAAAAAAACCTGGAATTAAAGAATAGGGACAGTATTGTTATCATGTTACCTTAATGTAATCATTAAAATCAGGATTGTTCATGGCTTTGTTGAGTGCTTTGATGTTGAGGCTGTCCAGGGCACAGTGCTGCTCATAGATTTCAAAATGGGTGCCAAAGGACTGGAGAGGGAGGGAGAGGGGGAGAGAGAGGGAGGGAGGGAAAGGTTGGTAAATTAAATGTATCATGTAGAGTTCCATGACTTGAATGTTTTGTTAGTGACTAAGCTAGAGCACAGAAAATGTTTTCAGATTATTTTATTGCCTTTGTAAGTTACACTTTTCCTCAACTTGATTGTGTAATTAACTCCACAAAAGATGCTGATCTTTGTATTCAACATTTCACAGTAAGTGATTCCTGCACACCTGTTACTGTTTACAGCCCCAACAGCAATCCAAGCTATGTCTTACACTGTCAACATCACCCAAAAGTGTCCTATTTCTCATGCTTACCATCAAACACATCCTCTTTTAGCTAGCTACCTAGACCCTGAAATATCTAAGTCTGCAAGTATCAGCTATATGGGATTCTTCATCTCATTAACTCTATATAGAGTAACATTGCTGTAATAATTTTTAGTGCACTTATTTAATTTACTCTATAAATGTCATAAAACATTATTAACATCATACGTAGTGGATATTTAAGTGTTATGAGAATAACATCACCTCATATTTACTACTGAACTAATTCACCTCTACATCTAGAACAAATGAAACTCAAACTATCATCATGTTACATTGTGCAGCTGTCTTGGTGACCTCTGGAGAAGTTACTGACATTACTCCACATGAATTGGCCTCATGCTAATATAGAAGAATACTAGTTCTCATTACATCATCTTATACTGGTACAGGTTAGAACTTTGACCATACTTTGTAAGGTACAGCTGTTAACTGATTCTTGACCCCTATTAAAAGGGTCAGGCCTTACCAATGACCTACTGACTCAAAGACAATTATGTCTGACATAAGCAGCTATTGTTACCTCTATGACTAGACAGGCAGCAGACTGCAACACAATGAGACTCGTTGGAGCATAGGTTATCAGGAGAAATGAAAAAGTGCTAACATTAAGTTCCTTGGATAGATAACAAGTGCATTTGATGGGTCATTTATAATAATTCTTACTGTTAGCTCTGGAAATATTTTTATTGCTACTCATAGGCAACTCAAAGGCAAAATAAGTTGGAACCAGCAGTTATTATATGTGATGGTGGCCTTAATATTATTATAAAGAACATCTAGTTTTATTATTACAAAGTTTTCCTTAACAATGTGCTTTTATTCAAAGATTCCATAGTATAATAACGTATGTATTAATATTTATGTATGCATATCCTAATTGACAATCAGATAGATAGATATGCAGCCCATATAAAGCTCACAATTATCACATTAACACACAGTGCAAAGGATAGAATATTTTATTACCTGAGGGAACCTGTCGATAATATCATTGAGATCAAGTGGTAAACCATTGTCATATGTCTGTATAACAAAACATTTCATATCATATACACCACATGTGGTAAAACATACTTTGTTAATGCAAGGTTCAAAGGTGTAAGTCCATAGTTGTTCATGTGCATGATATAAATCCTCCATATAGCCAAATATGTTATGATAATTTTCCTGCAAAGATTAGTGACAATACATCAGTCACAGTACAATATTTTAGCCAAAATTTAAGTGTAGGAGAGATAGCTTTGTTGCATTGTTAAGCCTAAATGCTCTTAAAGAAATATGCTCTGTTCAACTTTCCCCCTGACTTAAAGGTTTACTCTTAAATTTTGCTTATTACTATGGAATTCACACGTATATCCTGTAATTTACCTCTGAGAGTAGATTGGCTCTTTGAATAAGTTCTAAGCATCTCATGAACACCTGAAAAATGTAGAGTGACTTATTAATGTACTGTAATAACAGCAGCTGTTTAAATAACATTAAAAAAAACAATTTTAAAATAAAATTTGACCTCAACATGTTTTAAATATTTTGCACCATAACAATTATTATAGCAAACTGCTATTACAACATCATTTATATGCTAAAAATAAATTGCTGTGCTTTAGGATCAGTAAGTACTATGAAGCAAATGTAAATAGATTATTAATAGATTGAGGTCCAAAATTTTGATATGATGCACAAGTTATTAAACATGCCATTATTTTACCCTTATATATTAGGGGATGCTGAGAATTTTAAACAGGCTAATCCTTTAGTAACTCCGGTTCATATCTTTAAAGCCTGAGTGATATTTTTTATTTATTTATGCTATATTGCATTCTATACCTAATAAATTAGGTGGGGTAATAGCTTTAATATTGAGTAACAATTATTATAATAACATTGTAATAGCCCCTGCTAATACAGGTAAAGACAACAATAATAATATCGCTGTTACTAATATTGACCATACAAATAATGGCATTCTCTCCATGGCTAACCCTGGTGCCCTCATATTTATTATTGTAGTAATAAAATTCATAGCCCCCAATATTAATAATTGGGGGCTATGAATAATTATGATATAGTCATAAAGTCTCTCTAATTCAGTGTTGGCTTTAGTTCGTTATTTTTGGCAGAGAGTTTTATTACATTTCTAAAGTGGGGGTTAACTCCCATGAGAAGTTTTGGATCATTTTCCTAGTCTTAGCTTCTAATATTACAAAAGGTTTGTTTTTCCTTTTCCAATTACCACCATAAGTGAATATAGTTGGCAAATCAGCACTTTGTTTCAGTTATAACTGTGCTTTTTACACCTCTAAACTTGCTAATGTTGAACAATGATGTATTATTGCAAACACGGTTTTAGCTATCCCAACAGGATACAAAGGATATTATCTGCTTAGTTTTAATGGTTAATGTACAAGCAAGATCATAACACATTGAGAACACTTGTGCAGATTCAAGTCCAGAGAATGTTTTGAAACTATATACTACAATTTTAACATTTCTTAGGAATTTGTCACATAGCTTACTACCTTTTGAGGCCTCTGTAAACCCTACTCCTTCACTCACATTTATGATGGTCTCCAGGGTTTGAAGGTGAGAGTATTCCGTGTGTATGAGTTCCCAGATTGTTCTCTGTTGCTTGATTTCTTCGTCTGTCAATGCATTTAGGGCCTGTGAATCTATGGGTAGCTGTTCCCAGTCATTCACTATGGGTTCAAGGGGTGTGACCCTTGGGAGGTGATGAGAATCTTCTTCATTGTGTGTGGGAAGTGGTAATTCATTTAGGCCATGTCTATCAAAGTAGTCCAAGCAATCTTTTACAGTGTGGAATTCCTATGAATAACAGTAGCTAGATAATTGGCTAGCCCTGAGCATTTGAGATATATGATCAGGGTTCTAACAGAAAAAGGACAAGATTAATTAAAGTAAAAAGGCTAATGAAGAAGGGGGAGATCCTCCCTCCCTTCTACAGTGTTTAGTCTAGAACCCTATTAATCTATGACCAAAAAACTAATTTCATAGTCTAAACATCAGAGTTCACATGTATTATATACAAGTGAATGGTCCCAGTAACTATATATACCTTTTCCTCCTTTTCACAATAATTGGTAACTTCTTTCTCAGACTTCAGATCAGTATCATCTTGATCACTGGCTGCTTTAATCTCAATTAAGCATGACCTGTAATTCACACTTGATCCATCTAGATCCACAGACACTGCAAATCAAAGTTAATAATGAAAATTAACCCCTCACCTCCACTTAAGGCCAGAAGATAGAAAAGCATAAAGGGTTAAAATGTATCTAGTACTCTGTAGAAATGGCATATTGTAGAAGGCAAAAACTCAAGATCTAGGAATACCAGGATTCAATGCTAGCTATTGTGTTCCACATGTACACATGTAAAGCTTTACCATTATAAAAGATCTCATGATATAATATACCTGTGTCATTGGACCTGCTCGCTGTGATAAGATATTCACTCAACTCATGTTTCAAATCAATATCATGTTTCATCAGTAGATACTCTATCATATCACTACAAAAGAATAATAATGGTATTATTAATAATGTACAAATACTCGTTTGACAGAGTAGCTATATTTTATTATCTGAAATGAGACTGTCCCTATTATACAGTTACCATATCATATGGACATAAACTTCATTCTCATGGGGAATAGACTATCCATAGCAATTAATGCCGTAGATCTGAGGTATTCTATCTCTAATCTCAGTAGTTGTTGTATTATGATCCTAATACAAGTTTTTATTTCAATTATGTGACGTGGTGCTTTACAGTAGTCTCGAGTCACTCCCACAATAATTGCCAAAATTACAATGTGTTTGGAGGTATATACATGACCTCATTAAAAAATAATAATAATAATATCTATTGTACCAAATGAAAGAAATTATTTAATTTTCAACATCAGAAACCAATTGTATAACTTTATCCATGCAGAGGCACTGGACAGAACTAACTACATAATATACTTACTACAGTGAGTGTGAAGGCATTGTTTTGACTGAATCCGTTATCTTGTGTCCTTCTACGTTCACACTTAATGACAGAGTTTCATTGCTCTCTTTAGATTCAACAGAAGTCTGCAAAATAAAGATATTCAGTACATCTATTGCTGTTAAACACCGTAGCCTGAGAGTGGTAGTACTCTATGTAGAGATAGTCTCCTTATAACACCAAATACTTGATTGTTGACTCACTCTATTGGGGACATGGAAGCAGTGAAATGGTGTGCTAATGGAATTATTATAATTGTACTTTTCCTGAAACAAGGTACCCATGTAAAGTAGGTGGAATGAAGCAAAGTCTTCACAAAGAGCTAGCTTAGCTCCCAGAACTAGGTTTAAGTACCAAATTTCAAAGAGCTTTCTAATAGCCTATTCAGTCCTCCTTATGTCCAAAACTAGCAAAAAATCTTTCAAACTACCAAACCCACTAATATTTGATATTAGTAAAATGTGTGTGTCAACCATAACTCCCGTCCCACAAGTGTTGATGACCTCATACCCACATTTTTACCAAAAGTTGGAGTGCAACAATTTTGTTGATTTGATCAATAGTAAATGACATGCTTAAGTGCTTCTTGCATAACTACATATTCTGTACCACAGTGTAAAATGATAAGTAAACTTTCCATCCTCTGAAAACAACAACACTGAACAATAAACAAACAAACAAACAAACAAACAACAAAAACATAGCTATTATTTCCTGATAAAACTTTGGTAAAACTCTTGTGCTGACCTGGTTAACAGACTTCAAAACAGAGGAATTGACATCATCTTGAAGCTCAGATTCCACCAAGGCACGCCTCCTGAGGTAGTGACGTGGTGAGGTGAGTGTCATCTGCATGTCCTCTAATATTTGCTGGCATATATCACCATCCGAACTATGGGAAGGTGCTATAATGCTAGGAGCAGAACTTTGTTGTTTGAGGTTTGGTTTGGTCACTGCAGGGAGAATATAATGTTATCAAGTGACTAGGAAGAGCAGGAGTGTTGACTCTTGAGGTTCTGGTATACTCTTCCCTCTAAAATATCTTTATTTTTAATATTCAAGAGTGGGTTGACATAAAACAGTAACCAATGATAACTAACAATTTCTGAACTTTTGTTCATGAAGATTCCCAGTCCTATTAGCTAATTATAACTCAGGTGTTTATCTATTGAATTGTACATGTTTGAAGGCATTTATGTACAAATTAAAACAATCATCTTCATCAGACATCTCTTTATATCTTAGGATGTAAGTTTTTGAATAGAACTTACATCAAAATTAAAAGTAGTGCTTAAATGAGCTAAAAAAAGTTCCTTTCTTACACAAAAATCATGGGATTCCCTAGAGAGAGTTCAGAAATCCCCATTCTGAATAGTTGTGGCTTTTGCATTGTAGCTACTGTGGTTAGGTTTGACAGTATAGTAGTAACTCTATAATTCTTTGTTATCAAAACCAGAAACAACCAACTAACTGAGTGAGATCAGATGACACCAGAACCATGATGAAAGTGCTGAGCTTCATTTAGTATTAGCTCAGATATGTATCCATATTATACCTACTATAGCATAGGTAGCATGGTTTATATTGTATGTGATAAGGTACCAGCTATATATTAATAATCGGGACACTAGTATAACTGCAGATAAAGACTAAGGCGACTGAGGGTAATGTAAGGTATACAGAAAAATACATCAACTGATAATGACAATAGAGCAACAGTAGCTACCCACTGCTATAATAAACATGCATTGCTAAAGGTTTCCATTACTCTAATATCAAATTTGCTATACATGTTATGACACCACAAGAAAATGGTGTACTGTTACTCACCTCCCCCAGTGTAAGTTCTGGCTCTTCTACGGAATTGTGAGTCAAATGTCTGATCATTTTGGCTATTACTGTCTCCATTCACTATTTTTTGATGGCTGGAAGATCTTTCCATCGGGATAATCACAGGGTTTTTAATACGCTTCTTGTTCCCTGAACTGAGTTTCTTTAGCACCTTGAGTGCAGACTGTATTGACAATAATAATAATAATAATAATAATAATAATAATAATAATAATAATAATAATAATAATAATAATAATAATAATAATAATAATAATAGCTACCTGGGATGGGGTGTTGAGCATTTTTCATGAGATATAATGTACATAATGTCCGTGTAAAAACAAAGGAAACCAATACATTGACTCTCTCTAGCTGCCATGATTCTCTAGCCAACTAGTCATGGTCAATTCCTTCATCACTTGACTTGTTACCCTCTACACAAACTCTTGCCATATCTCTCATGACTCCAATAGGACAATTAATCCCAGTTCAAAGTTATATCCCACCAATTTGTCACAGAAAAAGGTATTTTAAAAATAGCATGATACAGTAACAAGATTTGTCTCTGCAGTTTGGTCTGTAGTGTAACAAAATCCTATTCACTTAGCTAGTGCCTGTTAATTGGAAATCTGATCCAGACTATAGATCATGGGCATAGCTTTCATGATACCAGCTATAGCTATTCACCTGATAAAGATGCCAGCTATAATAATAATGAACAAAAGATAATAAAACAGTTATTACTCAGTTACCATTCAAAGGTAAATTATTGGATTAAAACAGCCAATAATTTCACTGTAAGTGTTAAGTGATGACCATAACCCCTTCAGACCCTACTGGCTTCTTTATAAGGCAAATTAGATGAAGGAGGGAGATGATCCTTTTTGAAATAGTACCACTATACAATTTCTTTATATAAATATGACTAGAAAAGTAGATAAGAACCAGATAGGGTAGTGAGAGAAGATGGGGAATACCTTAACAGTATCACGAGACTGTTGATTTGCATCTAGGTTTAATTACTATTGGCATTAGCCTAAAAGCAATTAGAACTAGGAAATTATTATAGCCTAGGTGTCAGCTTTCATACATTTTTACACCTCTAAGTAAGTTCCACTTAATAATTTAGGTAATTGTACAAAGCACTCTCTACTTTATCCATACACTTAAGGAGCTTCTTGATTAATGAGGAGAGTAGTAGATACTAAATTAATGTTACATCAAAGCAACCTAAACTGAAAAACTAATGTCAGTCCAAATCACACTTTTTCATGTTAATCGCCCACTGTGCTACAACACTGACAAAAAAACATTTCAAGTTACCAGAAGGGTCTGTATTAATTCTTCTGTGGTATGCATATCTTTAATGCTTATAAAAATACTTGTTGATTTAGTAAAATCATACAGTAACATCATTACAGTGACCATTTATGGAGATGGGGTGACTTCACGTAGGCTGGCATTTGGGACATATCCAAGTGTCTTTAGTACAGAAGGTATCCATTTTAGGAGATTAAATTCCATGTAGTAGCCATATGATGCTACTACTAACAATCTTATGTATAGTGTAATTAGTCCAAGTTTTCAGTAAATATTAGCAAAAATATTATAATTTTAGGGCTACTATTAACCAAACAAGGTGGAACCTCTCTATTCCAACCAAATGAAACCAAGACACTCTTAAAACTTCACCAGTTGATAATCCATTGGTTCCACTATACTAGGGAATCTTAATTAAGATACTTACCATTATAATTTCAGTGAGTCCAACAAGTAATTCAGATAATGTAAACGCTGAGGAAGATAAATTAAACATAATACCAGTGAACATTCTATACTAATAGAATTATTATAGTAGTTGCAGCGTTATCAAAATTCAAGGTTCTAAAACTTGTACAGAGACAGTCATGAGCAAATTCCCTGTTGCGGTACAGGTTGGCTTGGCTGGCAATAGAATTATGACATCCCTATCCCAGATTTTCAGATAATGATTCTCTATGGCTTCCTCTTAGGGATGACTACACCTAGAAATGTCTCATACACCCTCATACACCTGACAGCTCACAATCTGGTGACACCATTCCTATGTGGACAGCACCATACAGTTGGAGATACAAATTCTAACTGGTCATCTGCAGCTAATCCAGTTGAAGCTCTTCTGCTCTGACAAAGACCTTTCTCTCATATCATAATTATTGGATTTTTAACTTTAAAGAAACTATTCTAATGAAGACTATCCAAATTTTAAAAAAGTGCATAGTTATACAAAAATGAGTATACTGAACTCTGCACCACTCACAGTCAATCTTGGCACTAGTAAGAAGGTGTGACATGCACATTGATACAGCAACATGGTTCTCTGTTCTAATACCTTTTCCCATGCAAAACTTGAAAGCCTAATAACTATTTTCATGTAGAAAATAGAAGCAGTTGATGTCCTACATCAAGGCCAAGCCAAATACATGAATATTTTTTATATACATGAATGAAACTTTATGAAGATACAATTAAAGCGATATTAAAATGACATTATAGCTGTTTGAGCAAGAAAGTAACAGACAAAACTTCCCTCATGTTGCATATATGTTTGCAGGCATGTTATAATATATGTTTGCTATTTTGTTAAGTGACCCCAGATAACTAGAGTGTGTAAAGGCGATTAGAACATGTGTCTGGCAGGTGAATGCTGCAGGTATATTGTATAGAATATTGTTGGCCGAGTTCATAATTAATTTTAAGGCTGATGGACTCAAAAAATGTGCAAACTAAGCAGTGAAATGCCCCAATGCACTTTAATGTAACTCGACTTTGAATCATAATTATACAGTTGTTAATATTATTATTATTTGTTAACGATGGGAGCAAGATGTCCTGAAGTGAGGGCAAACTTCATCCTAGTGCTGCTTCAATGCTTACATACTGGACTTTGTAGGTTAGTAGGAACACTATCAGTCTACTTAAATACTTTTATAGCCAGCTTATACCCCCTAATTTCATTAGCTCACAACTTTAAGTGATATTAATCAATATTATGTGACAATAGTGTGTGTGTGTGTGTGTGTGTGTGTGTGTGTGTGTGTGTGTGTGTGTGTGTGCATGTGTGTGTGCGTGTGCGTGTGTGTGTGTGTGTGTGTGTGTGTGTGTGTGTGTGTGTGTGTGTGCGCGTGTGTGTGTGTGTGTGTGTGATATACCAATGGACACAACTGTTTACTCTAACCCTGCTTGGAATGCTTATGGGGAGTTAAGACTACAGCAAATATTGGCCAATAATGACACTGTAAGCCTGGATATTGATTGCTCAACTGAAAATCATCACTTTCTTCAATAAAAGATCATTGTCTGTGCCGTGAATTTTCTAGTGGTGAAGAGGTACTTCTACTTATACATTAAGGTACTAGTTAAGAGCTAAGTAACAATGGACCACACTGACTCTACTCTAGCTGGTATGACAATATACAATACAATGTAATATCTACATAGCTAGCTCCATTAAAATCATTACAAAGAGATACTAGTTTAGCAATGGAATGCGCCATATTGACTCTGCTCTGGGTAAAATACAATCTAATGTAATTAGCTATAACTCCATCATTGCAATCACTATAAAGCTGTGGCTATCTATAAATAGCATGGGCTAGATGATGAATGTTACCTTAGCAAGGCTTATAATACTTAAGTAACAACTTCCTACTTCAATGCTCATGATCAAACAATTTTTTGCCAATCTAGGAAAATTTAATTAACTAAGGCAAAACCTTATGAATAGGCACGCCCCCACATCATTGTTGTCATTGTTCTTCATCTGTTGATACCACGCCTGTCATGTATACATGTACATATTATAGCTGTGTGCATAAGGTTCTAAATTGAATAATAGTATATTAAATATGCTAGGTGACATACTAGAGGGTCTGGATGTATAAAAGGTCTAGTTTATAATGGCAAAAACCTTGTATTTTTTGATGCTATGGCTTGGCTATACAGTCTTCTTTATTATAATATCTATATTCGTTATTGCATAGTTAGATTACATAGTCTAGATAGCAAGTGAGATGTACTGTTCTCTCTGTACTACCCGTGTAGCATGCATGGAAATGATAAGAGAAGAGAAACAGGACAAACAGCCATTGAAATGCATAAATATTCCAACTATGACATGCTCTCTTGTCCTGTCCCACTTAAATGGACTACCTCTATAGTAAGATAATTAAGTACCACTCCAAGGCTTCCAATTATCACACTTTCATCATCACAACTACATTTTCTAATAAGCACAAATAAGTGGTAAATTAGAAATGGAACCCACACTGGAAAAGACGATAAACGAAATTTTAGCATTTTAGCAGTGAGTTTGCAAATACTGTAATGAATGTGAGGTCACACAATAATAATAGCAATGGTTGCAGCTATAGTCTATAAAAGTATAGGTACTCTATATCCCTCATTGCTGGTTCTATCAGGTACATTGCTTCTATATTTTAGTTATGCATTATCTGTTATTTTTCAGGTCATTGAACAATTCATGTTACTGTGAAACAAACAACAGATTTTGTAGAGTTACCATGAATCCCTACTATTTGACAAAGATAGCTAATGGCACACAAAATACAAAAATTACATATTAAATCCTGCAGCCAAAAAATACAATAGCCTTATTATATTATGATGGGACTTACTAATAACTGCAGTTCTTCAATTCTTGAAATACGTTAGTAGTGCACTGCCTTGCAACATTTGTCAGTAGCTAAGCCTATCTGGAAGCTAGTTACTTCTTCTATACACAGTAGCAAACTAGAATCTAGTGTACTTGCACAAACTGTCAGTCTACTATATATATAAAAGCACCTAAAATTAACGGCCTTGTGAAACAATAAGACTTCCTGTTTCCTCTAAAAAATGTGCCCTTCGACCTTCGACACACACGCACGCACACACACACACACACGCTCCGCCCTCTGAAAGATGTCTGTAGTCGCCACCAATCCGCAGAAAGTGGCTAGCGAAGATGAGCTGGGCCTTAAGTGGGACCGATGTGTTGCCGATACAGTGCTGAAAACAGGTTAGTTGTTAACTATGAACAATAGAGCTAGCTATTTAACTCTAATTAAAGCACATTAGCTGAACTGTGAAGGGTATATTACACAGAAACACAATAGGTACCAGCTGTCTCCAAACAGCTCCCTCCCCAAAGGGGTATTGATTATAATAGGATTGGTTAGTGGGTGTGGTCAGGGTGTGACTTGCACCCAGCTGCTGGTTTTGGGTTTGACTGTTACGCCCCTCAGACTTGAAAGGTGGGCAGGATTTCTAATTGCTGTGCTATGCAGCTGCACTGGTTAGCTAAATGGAGCAACTTCAAGGCTCTATCCATTATTCCCTGTAGCTCAATATGATTAAAATTATAGGTTTTTTTAAGACTAACTGATATGACATAGTCTATTGAGTATGGGGGGGAAAAGAATAGTTAAGAGTTTGGCTACTCAAGACTGTAATAATACCGTGTCCTTGGCCTCCGTATTCCTCTCCTGCGTACTTTACGAATGTGCATAGTGTTTATTAGTAATTCAGCACTTAATTATATAATTATATATAATATATTTTTATACAGGGGCTGGTGCAGGTTTAGGTATCATATTTTCACTGCTTCTTTTCAAACGTAAGATTATACAGACTGTGTTCAATATGGCGTGCCATATTTTAGAATCTTTTTTGTATCTTTTTTTGTATACTGTTTGAAGTGTAAGATTATACAAGTGTATTCAATGTGGCATGTCAAATTTACTGATAAGTGTTCAAGTGTAGGTTATGTTACTGTATTTGCATATGGGCTACTGTTAAATCGTGAATTAGTGAATTATTTGAGCATATGAGTTGCTCTATAGAAGGGGTTAATATGTGGGTTAATATATGGATTAATGTAATATGGGTTAATATATGGGTTAATGTAATATGGGTTTAATAGGTTATTTGCAGATGATGTATATTAAACACCTCTGTGACTCTTCCAGCTGAACAGTCAATGATTCATCATTGCTTTAGCATGTTATGTCAGGTCAATCCAGAGTCTGGTTTGGGACTGTAGGAGATAACTGTTAACTTAGATGTTGTTGTTGTTGTTCTACAAGGGATTCAAAGTGGAAACTATAACAAGAGCAACAACAACAAACTAACACTCAGGTATTGTAGAAAAATTTATGTATTTGTCTTATGTTCTATTTGATCCTCCACTCCACCCCCACCCACCCCCCACAATGACGTGTGGTAACATTATTCATAATAATATGGCTCTCTTCTAGCTAACAGTTTCATATTATAGTTGTGGTAGTCCCTCTTCAGTACAGACTATAATCTGCTCTAAACTGGAGTCATCAAAATGAGTGAAAGTGATATTTACAACACTGTAGGTTGGCTAGGCTTTGACAGAATCTAGAAAATGATTCCAACTAAGTGGGGAAAGAATAATGATCTATTTTTAGTTGTCTGAACTATTCTATGTAGAGTAGGTGCCTTCTCAGCAGTTGAATACACCTTTGGTTTTAGCTAGCATTATTATGGCTAGCAGCTTCATTGATGGGTGCCTTAAGAAAACAACAGACAGTAGGTCACTGCTTTAGTCTATCTACAGGATAGACTATATTTCTCCAGATATTAGCCTAGTCAGAGCACATTATTGATAGCAACACAGCAGCGCTTGTATCATTTTCATAATCAGCCTGATGGACTGAGATTAATTTTAAATCTCACATAATGGCATGGAGTAAGCTAGATAACTGCTGTGAATTACTATGTGTAATAATAACTATTGTAAACATTCAGGACGTCCATGGCCTGTTGCCCTTGGAACTGGTTTTGGCCTGGGGTTTTCAACTTCAAACTGCCAGCATGAATTCAGAAGAGTGGAGAGTGCTTACCTCAGAAAAGTTAAGGTATTCCATTGTTTCTATATCAAGTTTTATATAAGCATATTGGTTCATTCTTCTGGTTATGTTGGACTAATGAGGTGCAATGAACTGTAGCAATGATTTGTAGTCTGTCAGTGGCAGTGCTGTGAGCTGTCAGTGTGGTAAGCTGTTGAGCTGGGAGCTGTCAGTGTGGTAAGCTGTCAGTGTGGTGAGCTGTCAGTACAGTGATCTGATATTGGTTAACAGCCCTCATTGGATTCCCATACAGGTTGAACCTGATTATTGTGTCAGGTTAGCTGCAGATCCGTAAGCTGATAGGTACAGATCTAAGAGGAGCTCTATTTTCACCAGTAATGTTAATCAAACCCTTAATTCTTTTCCTGGGTGATCACTATTTATCCAGACAGCTAACAGATACCCACACTTGGGAGTTGGTGTAAAAAATCTACTGTGTATATATATACAGTGTTTGTAGGAATCATGTTTTGGTATTTCTATTTAAGCAACTTTATTATCCTAACTCTGCCTCATTAATAATTAGGGATATTCTAATTTTTACTAGCTGGGGGCATTTTGTCAGAAAACAAAAACTGTGCATGACGAAACTGGGTGGTGAGAAATAGTAAATATGTCACAACCTCTGACCTTAATTGCCCCCTTTATAATGAGGTGGTTGGTCCTTGCCAGATGAATTAGTATCATGATATAGTTCTACCAGCCTCGTTCCCAGGCCCTCTGCTTGCCTCCCGTAAAATAATGCGGGACTGAAAAAATGCGAAGTTAAGCGAGCAGAGGGCCTGGTAAAACTTATCATGTGAGGGTGGAAAGGAGGTAGAAAGGACTTAATTGGAGCGTGGGCATACTAAAGGAAGAACGATGACCTGCCCACGCAATCACGGCACTGTCCAGAGACTAGACAGAGCTGTGTTCCCTATCTTACCTACAGGCAGGGCTACAGGGATATTGGTGGAAAAGATCAACTATATAGCTATCTATAACTATGAATTTATGTTAACCCTAATTTATACTAGGCCTAATTTATGCTAGGCCTAATTTATGCTGGGCCTAGCTAGCTAACTATGAACTACTATTACATGATAGAGGTTAGAGATCTGCATCTCCTATCTTACCTGCACTGTGCAGAGTTGCAGTACTACAGGGATTTTGACTAGCTAACTACAAATTACAGCTAGCCTAGCTGACTACTTTATGGTAGATAGTATCTGCCTTAATATCGAGGCTTGATGCGTGGGTGTTCTGTGACGTCCCAGTGACTATCATAGAACTCCTCCCCTGCATGCAATATTAGTGACTTTGCTCACGTGATAAGTTTTACCAGGCCTTCCCGCTACCTTAACTTCGCACGTTTTTTGTTGTTTTTTTTCTCCCTAGCAGAATGCCTGTGGACAAGGCTATAGTTCTACTACCTTTACTAAGAGTTTGAAGAGTCATTCTGTAAATTAGTTCTACAGTGGAACCCTGATTTGCGGACACTTTTGGGACCAACACAAAGTGTCCTGATTAGTGAGGTGTCCTCATCTCAGGGGTTTTTAGTTAAAGTCCTAGATACTGTATGTTAACTGACTCTAGGCTATATTTCTACTGAAGTCTCCCACTACCACTACCTTGGATTCTATGATTAGAGCATCAACATTGCATGCACTGTGACAGCAATTAGTTTATTGGTATAATGTATTCATGAAAAACATTCTGATGTGTAGCTAAAGTTACACATTTCCATGATATAAAGAAGAGTATTGTTACTAAGATTCAGCTGGAAAGTATTGATTAAGCATTGACTGAACAGTGTAATTAGTTGTAGAAGCCAAGCAACTGTCTTTACCAAATCTACAGCTGAAGTTACCGGTTCAAGACTCAATCGGTGGTGCAGGCTATGGCCTCAGAGATACCACCTGTATGGCCCACCTGCATATTTGCCTGCCGACTATTACCAGGAATGAAGGTTGTCTATAGCTTTGGCAGCTGAAAGTCTAGCAAATGCAAACAACAATTATATTGATTTTCTAACCATAAACATCGTGTCCGTAAATTGAGAGAAATTTGTATTACATAGCAATGTGTGTGTGTGGTAATCATGTCCGGTTTCGGGATAGTGAGGTGTCCGCTACTCAGGGGTAGCATTATAATGGTTTTTAACAGGGCATAATCCGTTCCCAAAGGAACTGTCCTGATTAATGAGAGGTCCGCTTCTCAGGGAGTCGCAAATCGAGGTTCCACTGTATTGCCTTTCTTTGAAAATCTACTCTTACATGATTGCTATATATTAGTAATTAGTAGCCACTATTATATGGGTGAAAGATCACTTTGATCCTTCACACGCAGAAAGAATTTTATAGCTCAAACTCATTTTCAGGCCGATTAACCCCAGATGTAACTATCTGATTAGCCAGTGCTGAGTGCCAGGTCTTTTAGCTTCATATTCCATCCTTTCTGTGTGTGGGGAAGGAGTATGGGAACAAGACTACTATAATTCCTATGTGTGACTCCATGATTCCATCAATTATATACCAAAGGCTTGGTGATATGCCTAGAGTACTGTATATGCTCTGTGTGTTTCTCATGTGTTTAGTAGTTTAATGTCCTTCAGGAACTATATTATAATGTACCTGGATCAGGACAATTTACTATTATCATCAGAATTTTGGACTTGGGTGTGAGTATGTCCCAATTATAATGACAGTATTTTGGGGGGGTTAGGGGGCTCTCAAGCCCATATACCCTCTCTCACCCCCTGCTGTAGACGAAGGTGCTCAGAAGACAGAATACCTTATAGACATAGTTCCACTCACTCACTCTGGTAGGAATGGCCCCAACACCTGCTTGTAAAGGACAATAGAAATAAATAATGATGCATCCTGTTATGCCATGTCATATATTTTAATTCATTACATCTTTAGGTAACTCCAGAAACCAGGCAAGTAAAAACACCCAGTGATAGAAAACCACCAAGTCGTGTAACTGGTAGTCCAGGACAGTCTCCACCTACAGAACCTTGACCTAAACATTAGCTTCCAATATCAAATGCCATTGTATACTTTAATCTGTCACACTCAGGATTGTATAACGAAATGAGTGATAGTAACAGTGATCATATTTACCACACACCCACAGCAATAGACACGGCCACATTGTAAGTATATACCCTGGGGAGGACACTGATATACAATATCAGTGACTATTTCACACTGATTACAACTAGTTTTCCCCTTGATAATTTCTGACTTGCATGCTTCACTTCTTTGATACAATTTCTGACTGCATGTTATACTTAATACAATTTCTAACAGGAAGTTGCACTTTTAATACAATTTCTAACCGGACGTTGCACTTTTAATACAGTTTCTGACTGCATTGCTGTACTTTTAATACAATTTCTGATTATACATGCTGCACTTTTCAATATTTTGGTGTTTCCTTCCCCCTACATACTGTGGTGAAGAATAATAAGGTCAAATTAGGGGGTTGAAGTTCATTTCTGTTGTATAATAATTATGTGATGTCAACAACTAGCTGCAGTTGTACATGCACTCTATGGACATGCATGTACTTATCAGTAGTATTATAACACTGACTCAGCATCTATGTAGTTTGGCTAGCACAACTAAAAAGCATCTGGTTATGCTACAATAATAAATTATAATTTAAAGTATAAATATTTTATGGTTGACTGTTTAAAAATTATAAGTCAGTAAAGAGTAGACTTCTAATATGCCACGTGCACCATGCGCGTTCTCTCTAATGACAAACTCTGAGCATGCGTACTGATCCTATTAGTGGGCGGGCTAGGCCTAGGACCATTCGTTGGACTGGAATCTTGAATAATAAACCTTTGTTTCTCTACAATCAATAATCTTAGCAAATAAATTAATCTTCCAAGATGTGGTTAATGTTGGTGGTGATAAGGCAATCATAATTATGTATTTACTGAGATTGCTGGCACTGTATGTGGACCTGCTTATGTGCAGAAAGGTCCTGTGTTTATGGCAGTGCAGTAGGCCCTTGTTTACATACTTTCAGGCTACTGTTGGTAGAACTTCTACCAGTTGTCAACAAATTTAAAAGAAACCAGTTGTCATTAGATCTGACTATAATGTAGTGATTACAATAGAATCATCATTAGCTGGTAATGGTCATCAAAAACAACAACAGCTATTTAGGTCACTAATACTAGTCTAGTCCTCTTCTCCAGATTCATCCTCATCTGCTGTGTTGATCTGGAAGTATCGAAGTTCATATGTTGACTTGCTTGTAGCAACCACACGAATATAGTCACGCAGGTTCTTCTTCTTCAGGAACTTTTTTGTCAGATACTTCAAGTACCTGGGTTAGAGAAAAGAGAGAGAGAGAGAGAGAAAAAAGGACGTTATTTTACTATTTAATGCCCCTTTTTGAGGTTATTATCCAAATGAGGTACATGTACATTGCTATATACCTGGGTACAAAATTTAGAGGATTATTTCAATGCTAGAAATCTAATACTTGCTTATTGGATGAACTTTCCACAACAAAGATAAATACCAGGAGAATTTCTAAGGGAAGGACCCAACTCCCTCCCCTCTCCCAATAATAAAGCTTATCACAAATTTCACTCTCAGTAAATTTCTCTACAAACAACACAAAGCTCACCTCTTAGAAAATTGAGTTTCTGTCTCCACTTTTATCTCATTTTTATCTCTTGATAAGGTCACCTCCTTCCCTTCTCCTTCTTTTCCTACCCCCACACCAGGTTTCCCTCCAACCTTGATCTTCCCTCGAAGGAAGTCCTCCTGTAAAAGTGTGGGTGGTTGGGGAGTAGAGGGTAGGGTATGGGTGATGTGGGACTAGGGAAGAGAACCCTAACCCAATACATGGTCAAATACCAATACATGGTCAATTTAAAAAGAACACTAGTGATCTAGTTTTGGCAAAAGTACCAGTCAACCACATAGAATGTACAAGGGGGGACTATGATTAAATCTGTCCATTTCTGATAATTACGTTGACTAGCAGGAACTCCTAATTCTGCTTTGCTAGAAATAAAAACAGTTAAAAGGGGGTGATTGAGAGTCTCTCTAACCAGAGATGCAACTGCATTTGCCAACATATCTTATACTAAGAAAATCCTAAAAAAGAAAAAAAGGGATAGGCTTGTATATGACAACACTTCTTACTGTGTACCCAAAGATTTAAACATAAGAGGTAGGCTGGTAATATTGTGACATTACATACCAAATGCACAAGCTGCCTGATTACTTAACGTCTTTTTATCGTCTACCTACCCTCAAAGGTTTCTACCCATAACCATACCACCAACAAAAAAAAAAAATTTACTTTCTTCCTGGGGAATCATTGTCATGTCAGCAACCACAGAGTCACAAAGACCTAAATGGCCATGCATGCCACACACACACTCACTCTTGGAATTCATAATTATAGCTAATAATAATAATAATATATTACAGTATTCTTTAGTGCCAGGAGGGCCTGTGTAGATACTACTCATAAATACAACACATCACAACTTCAACACCATATACTTACGAAATCGCCAGAATCCATGATTTCATCTTCTACTGGGGTAGAACAGTCAATTAAAAATCTTAGGGTCGTCTTTTTGCTCTTGGCTTTCCCACCCTTCTTTGCTGATAGTCTCTGTTTTAAAGAAACCAGATATAGTCTCTAAATAAAACCATTGCACTTAAACTTACCGCTGGCATTGTGATCAGCAGGATTGTAGAAGATACAAACTCTAGTCAGTACATGTGTGAATCTACTTAGGGGCGGGGTTTAGGTGGCGTATATAACCACCCACGTGGCCGCAGCAAAGATCATTATCGAACTTTACATAAACATCAACAAAAAAAATAATAAAAAAGGTAGCGACATTTCTACGTTTCGTGATGAATGTCGGATGGCTATCTGTACTGCTGGTATTTCTTCTGAGAGATGTTGGAGCAGATCTGCAAGCTCCTTTGCAATGCTTAATGGGAAACAACTCAAATGAGACATTGAAGAATACTATTCATTTATCTGATGTCGTTCTGGCGGGGCGGATCATAAAAGTGAATGAGGGAGAGTTTGGGACTTACAGTGCAGTCTTATCATACTACTATTCCTACAAAAGCGACAGCTTCCTCCAGTTGAGAGCTTATGGTAGCGCTAAAGTGATAAATTTTGCTACATCTCCAACAATTGGCCAATTTGGAAATTTTTTCTTATTTCGAGAGCCTAATATGCAACTATCTCTCTTCTGCATGTCACTGACAAACCCAGCGAATGAAGATTATGAAAAGCTTGTCAGGGAGACTGGACTAAGTGAGTCATAATATTGCAATAAACTAGTTAAAATAGATTTCTAGTTATTAAAATAACAGGAATGATTATGCATAGCAGCTGAGCAGTGATAGACAATGCAATTGCTTAAACTGTATCTATATCCCCTCCACATCACCTATTTATGCCTATAATCATGCACTGTTATAATTATTATAATGAACTAAGGCTACTGCTCATTGTCTTTGAGTACAACAATAAATATTAACATTATATCTTTGAGGTAAGCAGATGTTGTGAACTGTACCAAACTATTTATGCATCACGTTATTATTTATGCATCACGTTATTATTATTAGTATTATTATCATTATCATTATTATTATTGAGGTCATGGTTACAGTTTTTAAAAAATAAAAAAGTGACTTGGATTGCAGTTGAGAGTAGCTAGCTAGTTGCTGTGTTAGACGCCAAGACGAACCTATATAATATCGAAAAGCAGATGACTTCTTATTATATAAGTTTGATACACTGTATGTCCAACCAATGAAGCTTTTGAACATCTACTATCTAAATATCTGACCTTATTCAACTTCTAGTTGGATGAGGAGAAAGAAGATTATTGTCCTCTGAACAAGCTACCATTTGGTTCTGTACCATTTATTTTTAACTATGGGAAAGTGCCATGTGGCGACTTATAGTTATTTTTTTGTGGTAATAAAGTGAGAGCATAGTTAGGAAACAAAACCACATCATGTATTATTCGTATAAGCCTTTGCAGATTTTGGACATGCTATGGTGTCTTAATAGCGTTGGAGCCAACATAATTATACTTGGGGCATATAGCATTATTGTCTAATCGTCATACTTGCTAATTTTCCCACTGCATTAATGTTCCATAGAATATACACAGTAGATTACGTTTTAGCACTCTTTCATAGAAAGACATAAAAGACCTAGCTATGAGATAGTCAGTAGCGCATGACTTCAAAATTTTCCATACATTATTTCCAGCACTTGTGGCTTTTTGAAAGCTTGTGACTTACATTCTTGAACCTAGGTGCACTATTATGTCTTGGCAGTATATACCCTAAGTGAAATGTTAAGGCTTAGTTTCAGTTTTAATATTCTCAAGACAATAATAAAACTGCACAATTGATATTCCCTAACTTCTTGTGATAATTTACTTCAACTGCACAGTTCTTCACACTGATTTAATATTTTCATGGTGATTTTAGCTCATATAATGTCCCTACCTAGTCATCACCTAAACTCACACCTCCATAGCTTAAAGCACTCACGACACTTGCAGTGGAAGTCTATTGTATTTCATCATTACAATATGTTGCTATGAGTGTGAAGTAGACAATTGTGAGACTTTCATCTATGTAGGATCATATGTCCTTACAATAGCTAGTGTGTCATGAAGTATTTTGTGGTTGCTAGAAACCACACACGGCATGTTAGCTCACTGCAATGAATAAATACCATGACAATATGTCAGGAAACGTCTCAGAATGATCACTATTTCTGGCTACATGGCCCTGCCACCATGCTGAATGCATGTTCAAAATTAAAATCTCTTAGAAGAATTATTATTCCTGGCATGGCAAATATAGCCCTTCCAACCTGCTGGAATTGTTGGAGTCCTGATTCTATTGCTTTAAAATACACACACACACGCACACACACACACACACACACACACACACACACACACACACACACACTAGTAAAGAAACATGATGCTATGACAAAGAGACATGTTTGAATGAACCTTGATCTTCTAATAGTATGTAGTCAAATTAGCTTGAAATTCCTACTGTATTGAGCAGTGAATTACAGTAGCAGTGACTCTTGTAGCATCATTATGATCTCATAGGAAACTCATTCCAAATAGTGTACATAACATGGATTTTTATCTGCTAGCAAATGTAATAGATTTCTTCTAGCTGGTATAGTTATTATTGTGTTACTATACTGCATGTTTATCCAGATAATGGGGAATTATTTTGACCATTATCTTTAGATCTGGTGGCATTCCAGATTATGCTACATATCTATTATTACTATCGTGATGGCCTAATCATATAATTATCAAGTTTAAGGTGGAGCCGGAGTGCATATAATAATATTAGTAGAGGAAAACAGTGATAATTACATAGCTATACTGCATTTATGTCTATTTCTAAGTCCATTGAAATATATAGGCTTGTCCTGGCTAATTGCATACTTCTCTTCATGTACACTTGAAGTTTTGCTAACATACATAGAACTTGTGGAATCATATTTAAAAATATATTTTTATCACTGTACTGTTAAATTCATTTATTATTACTGTGCTTTGATGTAATACCAGAACACAAGAATTGGAATGTAATAACTATAAACAAATTATTACTGCACTTTTCACATCTACCTAATTAACCACCTACTTAACTACCAGGGCTATATCTAAGGAATTTTGACTGGGGGGGGGGGGGGGGGGGGGGGGCAAATTCGTATTAGGTGGTCATCAGGCCACAGTAAGGGGGATAGTGAGGGAGAGGGATATGCCCCCTCCAGTGTAAAGCACAGAAGCTAAATCTACTTGAAGTGCATGGGAGGCTAAAAGGGAGTGAATTACAGTAACTAAGCACACTTTGTGTTTTGGTAATGAGCAAGTAATATCAGGGGAGGGAGGCAGTTGCCCACCCTCCCTCCCCCTCTAAATATGGCCCTGACTATTAATATTCACTAGACTAGCTATGGTTCTCAGTATTCTTAAACAAGGTGATGTCACGATTGAAAAGTCCGTCTTCTGCTTAACTACCTACAGCATTGCACTTTGATGAGGTCCACAAGTTGTATTGCATACAGAAAATTGCATACAGTATTCTAATAACAGTTCTCTAAAATTTTGCTGATAACCTATGTACCCAACTATGAGCAATCAATTTTTACTTAGATTTGATAATCTTCATGACTAATATTCTGATTAGCACTCTTTTTATCACCAACACTGCTGATAAAGTAGTGAATGATGGGTGGAAATGAAATGATGGGTATGGTATAAGCATAGTAGTGAATGATGGGTGGGTATGGTATAAGCACAGTAGTGAATGGGTGGAAATGATGGGTATGGTATAAGCACAGTAGTGAATGGGTGGAAATGATGGGTATGGTATAAGCACAGTAGTGAATGATGGATGGAAATGATGGGTATGGTATAAGCACAGTAGTGAATGATGGGTGGAAATAATGGGTATGGTATTTTTTTCCATAACAGTTCGCACGCACATGCACACACACACACACACGCACACATAGTTCTTATGATAGGACATCCTCACCTAGAAGTGTAACTTATAAGGTAATATGCTCCATTCCTGTAACATCTAGCTGAACATGGATGGCACATGTCTCTGTGACAGGTGCTTTGTGTAATAGGTTTCATTCAATTTTTGCAAATGACAGTAATTATTAAGCACATAACATGTGATTTCAATTCAATAGTGGTACATAACTAGCTTGGTGACTCATGCAACCTGAAATTATAGTACCTTTTGCAAGTAAGACACTATTAGTACTGGTCACATTGTGAATCTTGTCCTTTACAAAGCTGCATTAAAGTGTCATCACTGACTTTAGTAACACCCCTAGTTTTTATCTTGAATTTCTGTGGTTAATAATTTACTCTTATGAATGCATACACTACATTTAAATGATGTTTGTGTCAACAGATGATACCGTGAAAAACAAGAATTTTGGTAAGTCTATTACAACATCTTGTAATGGTATAATAAACATTATTATTGCTACGTGCGTGGTGATGTCTTGTATAATAGTGATGCCATACCCAAATGAATGTGACTCTGAGAAACCTTGTGGAGGATTAGGGTCTTATTGCAGTGTAATGAACACAGTGCCACAGAAGAAAATAAGGTGCTCTTGTCTCAATGGATTTTACAGTGATGGATCTTCTAATGTAACATGCAAATGTAAGAGTACATTCATAATAATAATCTTTTGGTTGATAAGATCATTCAAAACCTCCCTTCTTAATCCCAACCCAAACAACTCATAAGAGATTGCTCCATAAGAGGAGAAATGAGGATAGATGGTTCCTGATCAAGAGAAATAATTACCTGCTTAGATAATAAAAACCTCTGTGGTCTTGGAGACATAAATCAGCTTGTTAGATCAAATTCCTGTGAATCATAGACTAGTCTGGGTTTCATCATCTTGTACATGGTATGTACTATTATTGCACTGTTGTTACAAACAGGATATTTGGGTGAACTTTATCTCTAACTTCCTCTGAGAAAACTGGTGACATTGTACTGTAGCTGTGGGTGTAGCAATCATTAATCTTTTTGTGTGGTTTTAACTAAAATAATATTCATTAGAATTTAGTAGTGCAAGAAATCTACTTGCTATATATTAATTTCTCATGGTATTTCTCTTCCCCGCTACAATTATCTCCTACTATCAGAGTCTCATCTGTTCAAGAAGAAGGTGTAATACCAGAGGGGAAATGAATAGGGGGTTCTTTTAAGAACCTTTTAATGTGGCTATCAATAAGGGTATGAAGTAAATGAGTTAAGGGCTTTGCTGTTGACCCCTTTAATGAGGTTACTAAGTGATAATGTTCCAGTGTCCAAGTGATGTTTACCACTTATAAAATCATGTAGTTTTTACTTGTGGCTATACATTGATTGTCTATGTCTAACCAGTACAGCTACTCTCAATTAGGGAGTCAATGGACCTATACTTAGCTACAAGTGTGCAACCTCAGGAGTAGACAGGAGGGAGGGGGGCTCTTAAGAACCTAGGGTATGATTACTATTCTATATACTACACCCTTTCTTCCTTCCATTTTGTACTTCCTCTGTTCATAATTACTCATAATGCGAAATGTAGCTATAATATTATGTGAAAATCCTATTCAGCAGCTAGCTAGTGTGTATTCTTGTACAGTACAGTATGTACTTAGCTATTAAATCATTGTTCCTCAGCCAGAACACCTGAAGCAGAAGAATTATACTGTTCTCAGTGTTTGTATAATGCTCGATGCTCTTTCAGTCCAACAGAAGATATACCAGATGACCAAGACTATAGTAAAAGAGTTTGCACGTGTGATCATATACATTGCACAGGAGTTCTTCAGCGGCCTGTCTGTGGATCAGATGGGAATAATTATTCAGGAGAATGTCAAATGAAAATTGAGTCTTGTAAGCAGCAGAAACCTATACATAGATTATACTATGGAAATTGCCGTTCTGGTGGTAAGTTCTTTTCTTTTTTTTTTGGGGGGGGGGGGGGGTGTGGTGGTGACAAAGAGGAGTTTTCCAATTATCATAATTTCTTGTGTAGCTAGCTATGTGACTTTATTGGTATGTAGTATTTTTTATTTGCTAGAAATAATTAACATTGTTGGTTATGAATAATCTCTCTCTCTCTCTAGTCGTTCAGCCATGTATGGCAATTGGAGAACCCGTGGCAACCTCTGCTGGATTTTTAGAATGTTCAGATCATAGTACATGTCCTAGACAATATTTCTGCCATGCAACACGCTACTACAATGTCTGCTGTCCAGGTGTGTACTGCATATTACAAAAGCCAAATAGAAGGCAGAGGAGTATTGAAGTGGTGATCAATTAGCTAAAGATAAAATTGATAGTATATCTTACAAGGAAGTAGCTATTTGGTAGGCTACTTTTTTTTCTGGTGGCTGGTCTCAACCACTACTGACCAGTGTAGGCAGAACACTGAAAATAGAACCAAGTGCATAATGAATGATACTGTAGGGTTTCTGTGTAGATGCCATGAGAGCAACAATAAGGGTACATGTACTGTGTAGTAAGCAGGTACATATAAAGCTATATAATCAGCTAATATATATTATATGAATTCATGTTTAGTAGTGAAAATCGTTGTTTTTAAATAACCTTTCCTTTTTCCTTCAGTAATAGAAACTGCAAGCATAGCCACTCCTACCAATGAGATCCAAACCACTAATATAAATGTTGCTGACCTGAGTAATTGTGAAAAGGAGGACACTGAAGGTATTATTATCATGACTCATAAACTATTGCTAGTGGTTATGTCACTCTAACCACAACACCCAATTGAGAAGTGACCTCAGGGCACTGACCATGTACTTGAGTGTTGATAACAGGTTGATGGTTATTAATTTTTTGATCAGTTTATAAGTCTAAGTAGCACTGTATGGTTCAAACATTCATTAAGATGTGTGATTTGGCTGGTAAGCTATATTAATGTTAAGCAAGGACTCAAGTTGGCATTAATTTTTTTATTATCTGGATATGACATCACAGGTACTGGAAGTGGTAGTGGTGCAGATTCAAGTGAAGTAGGAGATGACGAGGTGGAGATGTCAACCTATCAGAATAGAAATTGCTAAACATCCCACCCAGTGAACAAAAAGCCACTTTGGTACAATTGTCATCTTTTATCATGCCTACTTCAAATTCATATTATTATGCAGTACAGCTGCTGTTACACAAATTTTTTTCCCATAAAAGTTGTTACGTGAACTCAATTTGTCAATGAAATGTGACATACCCAAGACAACATTAGACTTGAACCTGTCCTGTTATTGGCAATTTAATACCAGATGGTAATCCTAACTGATGAAACCAATCCTCTTACCAATTAATGTAAGCTTCATACATAATACAAATGTATACATTATGCTGTAGTGATAATGTTATTACATAAAACTAAGTTGACAGTACTCTCAGTTTTTGTCATCGAGTTCTCCTACCACATGCTTAGTAGCAGTATCCACAGTTGACCTTCTGCTATCTCCTGCCACATGCTTAGTAGCAGTATCCACAGTTGACCTTCTGCTATCTCCTGCCACATCATGCTTAGTAGCAGTATCCACAGTTGACCTTCTACTATCTCCTGCCACATGCTTAGTAGCAGTATCCACAGTTGATCTTCTGCTATCTCCTGCCACATGCACAGTTGACCTTCTATCTCCTGCCGCATGCTTAGTAGCAGTGTCCACAGTTGACCTTCTGCTATCTCCTGCCACATGCACAGTTGACCTTCTATCTCCTGCCGCATGCTTAGTAGCAGTGTCCACAGTTGACCTTCTACTATCTCCTACTACATGCTTGGTAGCAGTACCCACAGTTGACCTTCTACTATCTCCTACATACTTAGTAGCAGTACCCGCAGTTGAGGGAAGTCCTGAAAATTTATTAGAAGCAGCAGTTGAAGGAAGTCCTGTGAAATTTGAGCCTTGTTGATTTCCTGTAGACTTCTTATTTGCCTCCCTTCTTACCATCTGTACATGTAGGGAAATAATAATGGTGCAATGATTAGCAGTACTTGTATTCAAAAGTGTTAAGGTGGTGGACTATTATTACACAAAATAGCGGCATGGCTTGGTGTGTGGATGCAAGGTTCCTCTTCACCTTACATCTCACCTGAAGAAGCTGAAACATGATTGTAGTGACTGTGCTCACCCTAGTTACTCCCTTAGGAGAGAGGGTTACATTAAGGGCTGGAAGCTAACTTGGAAATTATATAATGGGGCTAACTTAATTGTTATCATGAAATTACTATGATGTAATCACCCAGGATGCTCAGCTAAAGAACAGTTAAGTGTTTGGTAAGGAGTGAGATGTCCTGAAGTGAGGCAACTTCATTTAGATGCTCCCTAGTGCTGCTTTGCTGCTTTGCTACTTCACTGCTTACATACAGGACTTTGTGGATTAGTAAGAGCACTATCACTCCACTTCAATTTGATTGATAATGGTACAGTATTAGCATTGTAAATTTACAATTGCCTCCCCTCCTCTAAACTGAGATCTCATATGCCATAATGTTGTTTCTTTTTTAAATGTATTATATTATTATGACTGACCCCTTTCATGGCTCTTGCCCTGAGTTCTTCAGTAGTCAGAGGCTTCCCTTCATCAGGTTCATCGTCCAAATACTCTTCACTGTAAAGACAGAGTCAATAACTTAATGAAGATGTCTCCAGAACCATTTACAAGTAAGGGTCCAGTTATAGAATCAGAAAAATGATTAAATTGAAATGTCTCTGACATGACACAGTTGAGGGAGTAATGTACCATGTCAGCTATTATTCATTATTCTGTATGCTGTTGTTGTTAAGAATTAAAATAATAAGTTCATGATAAAAGTGACGAAATAATTTATTTCCAGCTAAGAGTGGGTGGGAGTCACCTAGCTACTTTGTCATTTCATTGTCATAACTAAAGGTATAATTATAGCAAGCTGTGTAGTCTGGGAGTGGAAATATGCTCTTTAGCTCCTTCTCAATGCAGGGTGTAAATTTCACCTGAGTATAGATATAAGCTTACTCTGTTATGCTGGGCAAGTTGAAGACAGCAGGGACACTAGTTCTTACAGGTTCAAGCCCTACCAGGAAAGCTGTCATTGCATCAGGATCATCAGACTCCTGTATTATAACATACCATTATTGCTCTTTTCTGAAATGAGTAGCTATATGCACATAGAGTGCTCATAATTATGCTGGACCAATTGACTTCACTTCAGTCGCTATAAAATCAACAACAAGAGTCACTATAGAACTCCAGATGGTATGGCGTAGCTACATCTGGTCTTTAGTGCCCTTGCAAAACTCTCTTAGTGCCCTACCACTATCTGCCACTGAATCTTGGAAAAAAATTGATAGTCCTTAGTGAGCAGTTTAGTCTAGCTATAGGTCAGTGCTCTACTGGTGTCCTACCACATGTTTAGCCCTGGCTACACCACTGGTGTATATACCTTAGCTTGGATGAAAGATTGAAGTTGGAACAGTTCATTGGTCCTTTGTTCTACTATACCAAGGTATTGGAGGACAGTGTTGTCAGTAACTCCAGCATGACCTCCAAGCATGTCAGTAATTGTGGTGGAATCACAACCAATCTTAGAGAATACTGACTCAATACCTGCAAGTATAAATCAAGTCAACAATGAGCTATCATCTGTCCAGAAGCAAGGTGTGGTTTTGGATCTGTCTAGTTATCACTGCAGGGGTTCTAACTGAATGAGTGTAGAGGAGTGCCACCAGATGTGGTCACTTCCTAGAAAGCTGGCTAAATCACAACTGACAAAGTTTCAGTGAGAAACATACAAATGTAAATACACCATTTTGAATGCTTAATCTCCTTATTCTCTTATGATATTGCTCAAAATTTTACTGAACTAGCTTTTGTAGAAAATGGATACATAGCCATTTGACTAGTAATCCAGACTTCACTTCTGGACACTCATTTTATCAGACCAAGAGACTACAGAGCCAAAGGAAGCGATTTTGTGTAATAAGTGATGATGTACTTCACTGTTAATTGTGAAGTGAGAAGTGAAAACCAAATAATTGAATGTTAGTAAGTAGGCTGGAACCTACCCAGCCTATCTACTTCCTGAGTGTGGTAGACAGAGAGTGAACAGAGAGAGTACAGAAATCCTAACTTTATATTTTGATCTCAGTGTGTCCCAGCTATGTACAGCTTCACAGTTTATGAACCCAGTTAACACAACACACAAAGAAGTAATTAGCTAATGCAAGTGTTCTCCTAGCACATATATACAGAATAAAGTTTGGAAAATAACACTTTTATACTTCCACTTGCCACCCAAGCTCATTGCTAGTATAGTGAATTAGGGCACCCCTTTAAAAGGCCACCTCTCTATATCATGTCCCAATAGTGCTGTACAATTAATTTGACCTCAGTATAGAGACCACTCAAAGTTAGCCCAGAGGGTTGACTGCTATATAAGGTTTCTGTAACTATTAGGAAGGATTGATTCATACCAGATTTGAGTTGATCTAAGATCTTGGTGGTAGCAGAATAACGACTTTCATAGGAAGTAGCCTCATCATTGATTGCTGTGAGTTCTAACTCAAGTTCTTTGAGGATTTCTTTTCTCTTTTCTTCCATTTCAACTCCCTGGCTCTCAAACTGCTTGATATTATCTTGTATCTGTTGGATTTGCTCTTGCAGCAGTTCCATTTCACCATTCAGTTCATTCACATAATTGAAAAGAGCAAAGTTTTGGTCCTCCACTGTATAATTATTCACATTGAAATAACTGATAATACCAACTAGAGTTAAAGCAATGAATATTTATACTTGTGCTATGAATATAATACACAATAATTATATTTGTGTAATGAAACAAAAAAATTTACTACATTGGATCCACTCCCATCATAACCAATACCTTTACTATGCTACAAACTGAAGATCTACTGTATACAAGTACTCAAACACGTAATCATACCTTCAATGAACTTGGTCACTAGTTGGTCAATGTCTGTTATTCCAGTAGCTTCTTTGATTTTCTCAAAAGCTTGTTCATATGACTAATTAAATTTAATAGTGCAGAAAATTGAGTAAAGTAAGGTCAGGTATTGACATGTTAATATGCAGACTACATATCCCAAGCAACCAGCTACCAGCAACTGTGTCCCTAGTTAGCAGTTCCTGTTTCACCCTTATTACAGACAAGGTAGGAAGACAAATGGTAGCCATAATTATGGGTATGAAATCTAGGGGTATACCCCACTCTGCATCTTCTTCCTTGCAATGTCAGCTGTACCTGTTGTATCCTTACCTCTCTTTCCCCCACCTACCCTTTCCTTTCTCCCTGTTCTCCCTCCCCTACCCCTTCTCCTTTCCCTCCTCTTCCTTCTCCCTTCTTCCCTCTCCATTCTTTCTTACCATTACTGTCTTTTCTCTTTCACTACTCTTTTCAGCTTCTTTTTTCTTCTTCATGAATTCCATCTGCTCATGCGCTTCTGTTCTTTCTTTGTCTTTATGAGACATGAAGTCCCTGAGCTTACGGTCATGATCAATGACACGAACCAGTTCCTTCAGCTCCACATTGTACTGCATCAGTTCTTTTTCTGCTTTGTCCTTTAGTGCAAGCATTTTATTCTGAGCATCATCCCTAAAATGAAAAAGATAAAATGACCTTGGGACACTGTTAGAATGGATGAAGTTACAATGACACCAGCAAGAAAAAATTGTGGTTAAAGTGGTTGCTATTTTTAATTTCAGTGATACACACCTAGATTCATAAGCATGAGTTGAGTCTTGTGTCAATTGGCCCATGGTTTTCTTATAGTCAATCAGTTCCTAATGAAAATCATTATAATCACTCTGCTGGACAGTTATTGACAGACTAGGTAACCTTTTGATATTTCTTACGCAATCCTTCAAAGACACTTCTTTCTTTACGGAGATGATCTATAACGTTACGAAGCTGGGAATTTGTAGCTAGGGAGATGTTAAACCGGACTGAAGCCTTGTCTAGCCGGTTTTCCTTAACTCGCTTCTGCTTTATCGTAAACAGTTGTTGACCCTGACTCATGTAAATCCTTATAAACAGAATATGACTATTAAAAGTAGTATTTTTATAACACAAACAAACAACAACAATGATCAAGACAAAACAAATAAACAATTGACACTAATATTTGCAAGTATACACAATTACAGTGAAGGAGAGAAGCTACTAAACAGGAATTTGCATAGTCAGGAAACCTTGAGTATCAAAAAGTATTTCAATGGGCCTTTAGTTATTCAGCTGGGTTTGAAAATCTTTAGACAAAAGGTGTCAGGAATAATCAAGGCACATTACATGGTTTACACAAACTTTTACTTTCCTTCCCATATGGCTATGGGAAGTTTGTTAGTTATGTAGCTAACTGGAATGGAAAAAAAAAATATAATACCCTCCCATATCTTTGCGTTGTCTGTCAAGCATAGCCTCCATGTCTGCAATGGAATTTTCAAGTTGAGCAATGGCCTTTTCTTCATCCTGTACACTGGCATTTAATTTTCCTGGGATAAAATAATAAAGACACACCTTAAAGCTATACACGCATCCTGTTTTTACTGTATGCCGACATCAGTATAATTTATTATCTTAGTAGATAAAATTCTCCTCATTGTTAAATACTTCTGTCATAATACTAAGATATCAGTGTCCAACATGTGATTGCTAATGCCTGTCACACACGTGATAGATAATGCCTGTTAGTCAATACTCCAGCTATACTGGAACTATAGCATAGGAAAACTTCACCAGCATGTTCATGAGCATGAAAGTTCGGACTTTCAGAGTAGACAGAAATAGTTACCCATAAGTGACATTAACTATCTGGCCCTTTTAAATTCATGAAAATTTGTTCATGACAATGAAGTTTTCCAGTCCTACAGAACAATATTCTTTATTTTGACATGGTGATTCACTACCTATATAGAGGATTATTATTTAATATAAATACAGTAGAACCTCCCTTATCCGGACTGGGCATCTCCTTCAACCGGGCAGCTATATTTAGAACTTTGACCTTTCAATATGTAATAACATGTGGGCATGGTTCAATGTCCATACTGAGCATGTGCATGGCATACTACTATGGCAAGCAAAAGGAAAAGAATGGAGACTAAGAAACAAACCAAATTATCATGATACATAGGGTTCATAATATTACATATTCCTTTATTCTGAGATACGGGCAAATCAGAGTTACAGGCACCCCCTAAAACCAGACTGCCCATATAAGGGATGTTCTACTGTAGGTACAAGATATATATCTCCACTTCAATTCAATCTCTGCAATGGAGGAATGGACAGCAAGCCTAGCTAACACTTATAACATGTCCATCTAAGTGCAATGAGATTTTGTATATGATGACCATTTCCAAACACTCATCCTGTACATGAACTGTATCTACATATATCTAGCTGGCTATTAACGCATTCATGTCATGTGCAAGTGTGTATTATGGCTATTCCATATTTATATAATATCATCAGAGCTTAATTGATCTGTGTTGCTACCTACCTTGCTGTATTATGAGCTCTTTAAATTTTGATGCCATCAGCTTGTCTCTTGCCTCATTCTGTCTGCTGCCTGCAATATTTAGGTTCTTCTTCAAATCAGTATTCTCCGCTTGAAGAGATTCTATCATATTTCTGAAAGTAACATAGCTCAATTATTCAATATTGTTAGGAGCACATCAACAACCCTACTCTTATGAGTGTAAATTTTATAACTCACTATGTTCCCAGCTACCCAATTATTCACCACCTCCCTTATTAAATTTTGGTACAATTTGATGAGTGATGAGGTATTGTGGATAACAGGTAACAGAATTTCTTTCAATTGAACAAACCACAAAGATTAAATCACCTCTTTAAACTAGCCACTCCATGCCCTCCTCCCCGGGTAGTCTACCACACCTTCCTTCCCAGATTACATCTCCCACTATCTCTAGAAAATTTGCTAAAGATTTAGCTAGCTAGAAAAGGAAAAATCTATAATTTGAGTAAGAGACTTAGCTAATAAAGTCTATAATTTGAAGCTAGCTAGCTATATGAATGTGGGAAAAGCCAGAGTTTGCTATGGAAGCCACATTACAGCCACAGTGATCAACTTGCTAGCTATCCTTAGGGCAAATAATTGGTGGCTGTGGGGCTATACTATAGCTAGTTAGCTAGAACATTTGCAGTGGTATACAACTAGCTATGTCTTGTGATGTAGAGCCCTTGCTTGCTTACTGTTGCCTCCTTAAATTGTTGGTTGCTTGTTCTGCATATTGTTTCCTGCTACACTCAGTCACTCGAAACTGTCGCTGAAGTTTCACTAGGTCTTCACGAGCTGTATTAATAATCGTAATCTCAATGAATGGCCTGAAATACCACGGGAAAGTTTGGAGCTAGCTAGCTAGCTTCACACGTCGCCATAAATTCAGCCTACATACCTGCCGTATCTAGGAGCTCTTGTTCGCTATCTCCTGAAGGTGGCCGCCCCTGAACACGCAACATGTTTGCTCTTCTAGGTCCTTTATCGTCTTTAAAGAGAGTTGTTTATTGTTGCTAAGTTACCGACCACGTGATAGCAACTAACTGTTGACCTTTTCGACCTTTTCCGAGACACACGTGGGCAAATCTTGATCTGGGTAATTTTTATTTCTGTTGTGGGAAAAATGTCACAGGTCTCTTCTCAGTCGAGTGACCAAAGTTTGCCTGAAATAAACTTGAGTCAGGGCACTTTAAATCATCTTCTTGAAGCGGTGGGAATGTCTGGTGGCTGTAATGGAAACATGTGAGTGCAAGAACCCTCTTAATAAGTGAATCTCAAGCTGTATTTTGAAGCAGCTAGCTACTTCTGATCTAACATATTGATTGTGAATGGCTAACTAGCTACATATGATCTGATGTTATTGATTTGAAGCAGTCAATATTAAAAAAGGCCAAAAGCTAGGAAGATTATAGCTGACAAAAATATACTCTACAGTCCTAATCAACTACATCTGATGTCAATATGTGTCACATGCTGATATCATCAGAACTCCAAGAATCGTACTCTCATTTTCCCCTTTTTTTGTTTATCGCTAAAGAACTAGCCTAAATCGTACTCTCATTTTTTGTTTATTGCTAAACTAGAGGGCATTTCTTGACAGTACTATAATATATAGTATAACTTTGGCGGTGACCATTGCTGTGAGGTGATGCACTGTTATGGTGAATTGTATTTAAACCTTCAATGTATAACTGTCAGACATTATTCTCAAAAGGCTAGTGCAGCACATTCCTTGGCTATCTGTGGGCAGGGTTATTGGCTCAGTAGTACCAATTAAAATTTTTTGAGGCCTAACACTTCTCTCAAAGTACAAGCCTCAATACTCTATAGACAGGGTGTACACTGTACAGGGATGTGGGGATTATTAGAAACAATGTGAAGTAAGCATGAACACAACATATGCCATCAGGCTACATTTACAGGATTCTGTATTCTATTCTCTATAAATCTACACTTATAGGATTCTGTATTTAACAGTAACTGATTATGAACTTCAGTAGAAACACATTTGAACTGAACTAGAACACTTAGAAGTGTGATTCAAGGCACCATTAATATTTGTGTTTGTTTGTTTTGTTGTTGTTGTTTTCTAGGTTTACTAACTGCTACACTGCTGATTTTCAGGATGAAACAGTTGGAGATATTCTGGATCAAGAGCCAGTTGGTAAGTTTCTTCTAAATTAATTGCTCATAGTGTAGCAGGCTTGTACATAATTATTTTGTAATACATAATTACATGTATTATTATTATTATTATTATTATTATTATATCCCCTTACCTATTATTTTTACATACAATGACCCTTTACCATTTATCAGAAGTTTCTCTTTGTGTTTATTACCACAGGATCATCCAGTATTTCAGTCAGGAAGGCGGTGTTTCATCAAACTGGTGACAATTGTGTTACGGTATGCTAATACATTCTCGACACTGACTGAGATCTCCCAGAAATAGTTTGTACATTTGAGAGTATATAGCCAGTATTACAGCTGTTATCAATGTGTTCTCTATTGAACAAAGAGTGTGGTCTTTTAGTACATGTACCAACACTGCATTTAGTAATATGATATACCTCTGGTGGGTTTAGTGAGAGTGCAGTAATTTAATTAAGCCGGAGAGATTGCTGACACTTGAAACTAAATAATATGAGTTATCTTCTCTTAGCCATGGAATGACAACCTTACTCAGCCATTTTCATCTCAACAAGCTGTGACCTTTGGTAACTCTGTCCTTCAAAGTAACAGATCCCCCACTCCACAATCTATGACTCATTCTCTTGGACCTTCTCCTGAAGTGGTCAGCTCCACTTTCTATGTAAGTTTATGGTGACAATGTTAGTTCAAGCTCCCCTGCTTAATTCTACTCACTAAGACTAGTATTTTACACCATCTTACATAGTTCCTTACTTCTAGATCAGTGTTAATAGCCCTTGTACATAGGTGGAGGAACCAAGGTGGCCATGCCCTCCCCCAGATTTTTGGACTTACGATTTTGCCCCCCACCCCAGATCTCATTCAACTACGTCATTGTAGTTTCAAACATACCGTATTTCCTGAAATTTTCGTTTATTAATAATTCATTTTTCAAATTTTCATGTTGTTTTAATTTCGGAAGAGCCTAGCAAGCCCAGCATGCTGCTGTGCATCTCCAATTATTCAACTTTTTAAATTTCGTAATAAAAGTGACATCCGAAATTAAAACAACGATGAAAATTTCAGCAAATACGGTAATCCTGTATTACTTCTCTATTGAGACAATTATTCATGATTTCATGTGTAAACACAAATTTTTCATCTCTGCTATTTATTTATTTATTTATTTATTTATTTATTTATTATTGCTGTGTAAGCATGATGTAATGGGGGGTTGGGGGTTGGCCCCCCTAAGTAAATTTATGCCCTCTTAAGTTATTATTATTATATACAGTATAATATGGTACTTTCTCTATTACAGCAACCCTCCTCCTCTGGTGGTTATGAGAATGAGGAATCTCCACTCATCCATCCATCTAACCCCATTATTTCTCCCTATTCCCTTCAACCCTCCACACACCTGTCTCCCATGGTACAAGAAGGAACTGTACCCGATACTTGCTCGTCATTATTGATGTCTAACAAGTCTACAATTCCACTGAAGTAAGCAGTTTGTTCCTCTTAGGTCTAGATATATTTAATTCAGGGAATTTTTTTGTTGTCAATGTTTGCAGTGTTTTTATAAACATGGATTTTTTATTTATTTATTTATTTATTTTTATTTTTTTATTATTGATGTAAAAGTTACATAAAATTATTATGTCATGAAAATTAACAGTAAGTGGTATTCCAGGACACCATTATCTCTAATATTTCTTTGTCACAAATATTGACATCTTTCATGACATAACCTCTTGCCTAGCTCACTAAAATGAATGTTAAACAGACTTTGGTGGTGTGGTAATTTCTGTATGTAAAATTTTTGACGTCCTTTGTTGTATTACTAGCACAAGTTTTGCTGGAGATTATGGCTTTATGGTTATTCCTGAGGTGAGTGCTGTACAATAGGTATCACTGTATTAGTCTAGAGCATGGAGGAACCACACCTTTTTTCTATACCCAGAGCACGCTAGATGGCAGACCTTGACTCTTAAATAACAGCATTTTCAAAATCTCTAATGTCTTGGTATTCCTAAGTGTATTATAACACATTTATTTCAATATGGACTAGAAGTCTGACACTGTGTCAGTCAACCTAAGTTATAATTATTATGTAATGTCTGTTAATTTTTTATATTAGACTTTTTGTATTGATGTTTCCTTGCAGAGTAGTGGAAAAAAGAAGAACAAAATCACCAATTTTTATGTAAGTGTGTTTGATGGAGCAAGAACTGGGTAGAGTCAGGGACACATATTATATCTACTATAGTAGGATATGTACTATTCCCCCTTCCTCTAAACGCCCATCAAAGTCTACAGGAGTCAGTTCAGCTCAGAGTGAGCACACCTCTGTCACAGATCTATGAAACCCTGTGATAGGTTAATAGTGGTGGGGGGATTTAAATACTTTATGGGAGAGACTTAAATACTTTGATGATGCCAGCCGATACTTATCTCCAGACCCCTCCCCCTGAATGCAAAAAGGGGGAGAATCCAGGTTCCTTACACACTTCAGTAGCTGGCCAGTCAAAGTAGCATGTGTTCTAATAATTTGGAGATAAGCATGTATATCTTCTGTTAAGGGGGGGTACACTGTTCCTGTTTTTTCCTTTTTTATATATCTGATCATATACTTTGTCCAAAAATGTTGCTCATTTAAGGAACTTTCTGATGGTATATTAAGTTCTTACTTTCCAACAACCTAACCGAAGTTAGCTTGCCTGACTTCATGCACTACTTTTGACTACTTTTGACTATTACTCAACACCACATTGTCTGAAATGGAAAAAATCATTCAAATAAAAGAGCAGGAAAAGAGCTTTTAATTTTTTTCATTTTGGACAATGTGGTGTTGAGTAATAGTTGAAAGTAGTCAAAAGTAGTGCATGAAGTCAGGCAAGCTAACTTCGGCTAGGTTGTTGGAAAGTAAGAACTTAATATACCATCAGAAAGCTCTTTAAATGAGCAACATTTTTGAGTAGAAGATCAACTTTTTCGGACCAAGTATGAGGAATTATGATCAGATATATAAAAAAGGAAAAAACAGGAACAAATGGGTGTACCCCCCCCCCCCCCCCCCCCCCCTAATAACTCTTAAGAGTGAGTGCTACTTTATTGGCAAGCTAGAGCACCAAACCTTTTGACTTTAAAGTCTAGAGTTTAGGAGAGGGTCTAGGGAAGTGATTACCGATGCTGTACATTATAAGTGAGTTTTTGTACCTTGATGTTGGTGTGTCTTCCATGCATGTGATGGCACGTACATGCCTCTTTCATGTGACACTCATGCATGTGATTCATATTTCATGATTATGGTACAAACATGCATACCTCCTCCATGTGACGTATGTCTTTTTTTTTTATTTCTGCAGTATTCTCCTATGGTACAGAGGGCCTACATCAAACAGGGTTTAACCATTCCATTTTACTTCAAAGTGACTTGTGAGTATGATTGAAGAAAGGTTGTGTAGTTAATAAATCTAGAGGGTGTGGTGGAATTGAGACTATTAGACAATTCTTTATGGTAGTTTTATACTTGTGAAGATTAACTCAAAGTTTAAATTCTCAAAATCTACCAGCTGTATCCATTAAATTTACTCTTGGAGCTTCACCGTCCTCACAGAAATCTCCCTCAATCTGAACAATGAAAACGTTTGTACCTTTAGGACTGAAAAACAAAGATTTCTTTATTCATGAATACACAAAATAACCCACAAGAATAATGTGGAAGAAAATTTCAATTTCTGTCTGTTTGTGATGGCACAGCACCTCTATAAGAAAGATCCTTGGAGTATAGAGATGTGAATGAATGATTTCTCATTCTGTAGGCACTCCACCTCAAGAGTCAATAATCCGGGCCATGGCTATTCATACTGCTCCTGAAATGATAGGCGATAACCTCACCTGCTGTCCAAACCATGAGGATGAAAATCAGAAAAAAGGTATCGGAAAAATATATTATGGGGGGGGGGGGAGGGAGAACTGAAAATGCTCACACACCAGTGCTCACCCCACACATTGCACCCACACACAATGTGGAATACACTAAATGTGTGACCATTATGCAGTGCACTATATAATGTTACAGACACTATACACAGCTTTACTTCAGTATCAGTTATCTTAATGTGGGTCCCCTTTTGGGTGTTGTGTTATTCAGATGTTGTGTCAGTCCAATTCAGATATTGTGTCAGGTATTGCATTGATCATGTTAGTTAAGTGATTTTCTACAGTATATCCTGGAAAGTGGGTCACCAATGACCTTTTTTTTTTTTTACAGGTCTGACATTTCCAAAACATTTTATTCGTCCACAACAGCATGATGCCAATAGTCTGTTTTGCAATGACAGCATTAACAATAGACTATCAATTGCTACACCATTTTCTGCTCTTCAAAAAGGTGATAAATTATTAGCAAAACAGTTTTTATTTAGAGTCCATGAAGGTTGATTGCCCTAGGTGTCATATTATGAATGGGTAGGGGGCAGTACAAGACTCGCTGGTATTTTTTTCTGAATAAGTTGCATTCCCATGAAACAATTATAAGTATTGTAGATCCAGTTATTTTCAAGCCTTTATTTTCACTGATCTCATAAAATCTTGTATTATGAAGCAATTCACGTTTTTTTATTTTCACTGGCAGGGAGGAATTTCAATTAGGTAATGCTTCTTGAATTAGTAAGTATGTATAGTAATTGAAGATTTTTATTTTCGCTTACCTTTACCTACCGTGAAAATAGCGAAATTAAAGTGACAGTGAAATTAACCGGATCTACGGTATATTTCATTGCCAAGTATAGCTGTATTCCAGATCTCAGTGCTCACGATCAATTTACTTGTCACTCTAAAATTTATTTATTTAATCCAGAAAATGATTCCTGCTATACTGCACTCTATGTTTTTCCATGCTACACCTCTGACTTCTCTAGGATAGGCCAGTTTGTCCAGATCATTTTCACCCTCGAGTGGTAAGACGAGGGTTAACTAAAGAGGTAGTGTAGTAGATAAGGATATAGAAAAAGAGAGAAAGTATACAAAGAAGTGCCTTTTTAGCCTTCCCATCAGATAGTTGTAAGCCTCCAGAAGGTTCTCTCTCCAGGGGACATCACTAGTATGCATTTGTGTATTCCTTTGTTTAGTGGTTCTGAGGTGTTGGGCAGATGCACTCTGGACATCCGGGTGTGTGCTTCCCCAAGTAGAGACAGAAATGTGGATGAGGAAAAAAAAAAGAAAGAAGGTTTGAATGAAACAACAGAAGCATCACGCAATGGGAGAAAGAGAGGTATATACTTTTCAGGTCATATTATATAGGTGCATATAACTAACTAGCTAGTATATTAGTATACTAGCTAGTATTATTTCACTGTAGCAGGATTTGCAAAAAATGAGAATGTGCTCATGTTCATAAGTGAACTTCACACCCCCAAGGCCTTATCAGTCAGAATGTACTAGTGCTTATAGTGGAGTTCCTACCATGCAATAACAGAAAGGGCTGGTGTGAGAGAGTGGGAATGTGTACATAAGTTTCATACTTAGTTCTCTGCAGTTTACAGTAGTGACATCAAGTGCCAGTACCTCTCTGTTAAATCCCAAAGCTGCCACAGCTTCAGTTATCTGGGCTGTTGCCTTTGAAAGAGTTGTGTGTCTGTGTGTAGTCCCTGCTTTGTTTCTCCCTTCAAAGATGAGATGTTTCTTCTCTGCAGGGCCAAATGTTGAAGTGACAAAGTGTGTTCTTCCACCTAAGAAACTGTGCCAGGGCTTATCAAGGGAGAGAGTGTCTTACACAATAAAAGTAAGGTCATTTCAACACTGCTATATATGCAAAATCCTCACAGGTATATTGCATAACCAGACAAAAGTGCTCTCAGATCCTTAACCTGACTTGTTTCATCGTAACAAAAGGCAATCTAATCCACTAGGATAATGTACTGGCCTAAATAGAGATAATTCTTGGAGGGTAAATTTTATCAAAGGAAGTTAGAATGGCTTAAGATATTAGGGGTTGTGAGGTCAAGAGTTCAATCCTGAGGGAGTGTGTCCTTTAGTGAAACCTTAGATAACAGGCTCTCTGAAACAAGGACAACACTTGTCTTGTTCCACTTTGCTATAGTATAGTAATACTTCTGAATTCAAGCCTTTATTATATGAACAATACCCAGAATATCCGTACCCCTATTAGGAGACCAGAATAGGTACATACCTAGATCCATACTACCTATTAGGAAAACAGAATAGATACATACCTGGGGTATTCATACCCCTATTGATACTTACCCAGGGCATCCATACTCTCTGGTTCTTTGTATGCATGCTAAATTCTCTCTCTCTCTCTTTTACTTGTCAGACGTATCCTGAAATAATTCCATTTATTGAGGTGTGTGTTAAGATGATGGAGAAAGTGCACAGTGTACCAACAGCTATTGCAAGGCAGTCCTCTAGTCATGAGGTAATGATTAGATTAAAGGTATAGATGTGGCTAACATGTGATATATAGAGTAAACAAGGGGATACAGTTGAAACATGTCTAATCAGACCACCTCCTATTTTAAAGGCCACTTGGTCATATCAGGATATTACTTGTGTGGTGAAACCTAGACTCTATCTGTATAGCCAGTTGGCCTAGTCCTGCTACATAGTGCCTGTGACCATTGTTTTTATCAATATTATGGAGACCACCTTCCCTTTAAGTCCTCTTCTTAAGGCCCAGAGAATAGTCATATCTAGAGAGCAAGATTCTCATAGTGATAATATAACTATGGAATCTAACCTAGAGATGCTATATAGCATTAGAGACATCTAACAGAGAGGGTACACAACTCCCCATAGTTGTAATCAAGTCAAGAGTTTCTATGTACTGACAGGCTGTCACCATTTAATTCTGGAGAGGGTTTGCATTTTGTATATTTTGTTTATAGAAGACATTTGAGAGTGTTGAGAGCTGGCTGAGTCACCTAGGGTTGAGCAAATACTTGAAAACTTTGGAGAAGCATGGGATTAGTGAAGTGTTTCAAGTCTTGAGCATCACAGATGAGGTAGGATTTCATCAGTTAATTTGTAGGTGTCTTGGCTTGGTTTGGAATGATTTTGAGTCTCTGTCCCCTTGACCCCACCATCAGAGGAGGCCTGTTATCATAGATGCATAGGAAATGAGACCAGCCATCAAACTCAGCCAAGTCAATTATTTTGTGTCATTGCAGGAGCTGAAGAAGTGGGGTATGAAAACAAAGGTGCACAGAGACAAGTTCCTGGAAGGAAAGGATCTTATTCGTGATGAATACTTAGAGAATAGTCCAGATGTTTTATCTCAGACTCCCTCAGATCCACCCAACTCCTCAAGTCAGCAAACTGAACCAGGATCCTCTCAAAATTCAACAACAAATGGTCAAACATTGTCCCAGACTTCAGTTAGGAAATCAATTCATGTGTCCCAATCTTTTGAGGTTGTAGAAATCACTATGAAGAAAAACCTTAGCTCTTCTTCAACTTCTTCATCTATATAGCCATTCATAATAATTATCATGTCACCATCCAGATTCATTGTCAAAAAAATAACTTATTCTCGTGTGATTTAATATGACCACTTTTGTTTGTGTCAGCTAAAAACATTGTTCATTGTGGTCCTCAGTGTAGGCAGTATTGTGCACTTGCCTGAAGTGGGTGCATTCTGTGGTCCTCATGCAGTGTAGACAAATGATTGGTATTTGCGATCTGCATCAGAGATTATTAATTAACTCATAATGCTAGTAATGAGCATGCTCAGTAATAATAATTTATTATTATAAACAGCGTGGTTCGCATATCCCACTATAAGTAAGGCGGTCGCCATTTCTTTTTTTTAGTTTGTTTGTTTTAGAGCTGCTCTGTAAGGAGGTACCGGGACTATACAGACTTAGCCGAGGCAGGTATATATACCTAGACTATGATAATTATAGTTATTTCCAATCGAGTTTTCTAAAAGTAGGAGGGGACTATGCTTGCAGAGCCGGTACAGTCTTTCGGTACAGGTAGGAAGCCTGCTGGCGCCGTTAAGTCAGTGGTCCAGAAAAAAGCTGTGGACTATGTTGCCACGGTGGTCAAAATGCTTGAGGTGAGAACCGTGTAGGATGGGTATTAATTAGAGTTAGCTGGCCTGTTTTTCATTCAATGCGTATGGAATTAACTCTTCCATAGTTGGAAGCTGCAACATTGCTCCTATGTAGCTAATTCCAGTTTCCCCTTAGTTATTAGGCTGTAAGCATTAATTCAGAGGCCTTGGCTGCTGTTTCTATGCCACTCATAACTTTTTTCCTTGCAGAATCGCCTTTGGCAGAGAGACAGAAGAGATAGGCCATTGATACAACCAGATGTTAGCTATTTCAATGAAGTCAGTATTCCTAATAGAGAGACTTGCTACTCATCTATTTACTATGTATTTTGTAGATGTTACCACCAATGACCTTGATGGATATGCCAGTAAATGCAGTTACAACAAAGTTTGTTCGTGCTTCCACTAACAAAGCTAGATGTCCGATATTTTGCACTTCTGTGAGCTTGACTGACATTTTCTTGTTATCCTTTTGATTAGCTATTTTTTCCTTCTTGCTCACAGTGGGTACCAGATGGGCGTCGTCTAATCACTGGAGCATACAGTGGAGAATTCACACTCTGGAATGGAATCAACTTCAGCTTTGAGTCTATTCTTCAGGTAAGCAATCTTTAATTTCCAAAATATGTGTATCTTGCTCTGCTGTAGATGTGGTTATAGTCAGTCGGCCGTTGACCATGAAACTATGTTTCTGATATTTTTATTATTAGACTTCATATGACATAACATAATGGTGAAAATATCATAATCAGACCTATTTTGATCTGATGCATGGTAATATATTAAGATTCTTAGAAGTGGCCATTTCTATCAATTGTTCCCTCTTCTATACCTTTCCCCTTGACACTTTGAAGATTTATGAAAAGGATTGGTTTATAGTTTTTACATGTACTTTTAAGGAGATAGTGTTGTGTATGTGTTAGCCAAAATCTGCAATGTTTGATAATAGTGTGCTTTATTTAGGGTCATGACTGTCCGGTTCGCAGCATGACATGGAGTCACAATGGTGTTTGGATGGTTACTACAGACGATAGAGGATTTGTCAAGTACTGGCAGACTAACTTCAATAATGTCCATACCTTCCAGGCTCATTCTGACCCAGTGAAATGCAGCAGGTGGGAATATAACAGTCATGTGACCAGACAGACTAGTAGCATTAGTTTTGTAAAACTTTATAGTTTGTGTATGTTTGTATTTCTTTGTTTGATGGGAGCTCTTGAAGTTAACCCTCTTCCTATAAACTGGAATTAGAAAGCCTAAAAATGGGAAATTTTGACTCCTAGTTAATTTCTCCAGGAAACATCCATATTCTGTGAAAATGATGTATAACAAAGTTATAGAGAAGAAACGGGAAATATTGAATGACCATAAAAACCAAAATTTTCGCTTAATTTTTATCTTCTTCATACCTTTTAGTTCTATACTATGGGTCACGAAAATTTTTGGACCCTTTTGTCCTTGAATAGATATTCATTTACACAGAAAATGATACACTGTAACGTATAATAAAGTTTTCACAGAAACCACAATTTTCGTGGTTCATTGTATATTTTAATGCCATTGAACAAGCAACTTGTGTTTGCTTGAAGTGATAGAGGGTGAATTGATTTTCTTGAATTTTAGTTATATTTGGATTGAATAGAGTCATATCTGTGTTGATGCCATAATTCAAAGCAGTTTCTCAATCATGTGTGAAGCATAGAGGCACCTTTACACGGAATTTATCCATTCTCTTGTAACTTTTTGTGTTTTACAATGCTTGGTTTCAACATAACATAACAACCAATGTGGTGCATCATCTTCCAGCATTGATATGACAGTGTCTATATTATGATTCTCATGATGGTCCTGGCATAGAAACACTGGCCATCTTCAAAGTCTGCAAAGATCACTTACCTATACCATACTATACTTTATTCTAGCTGCTAGCTGAAAAATTTCAAATGTAAAGTTCTAAAAAATTTTTCTATTTATATGAAATATAACATTACTATATAATGTGTGCCAAATTGCAGTAGTTAATACTTTACCAAACCTGAGATATGACTATGGTAAAAAGTTGACACTATAGTGTCAAAATTTGTATAGCATGGTAGGAAGAGGGTTAAATACAATGATCTTGGAATACCAGAAAACTAGTGGCCATTATCTACAGCGCTACATGGAACTAAAATTAACATCAAAATTGTAATAAAGGGACACTTAGTATAGTAGTGGGATTACCTTCCTGCTTCTTCATGGTATCCATGAACAAATGTGTCAATTCAATAGTTCTGTCCCCTTGGAAGATTCTGTCGATAAAATCTGACTAATTTACATGCAGTTTATCACCAACTGATTCCAAGCTTGCAACCTGTTCAGACGATGGTACAGTTCGAACTTTTGATTTTGTACGCTGTTCGGAAGAGTTTATTTTGAGAGGTAAATTCTATGCCTGTTCTTTAAAGGATCAAATTCTAACCTCTTTGATGAATCAGGTCATGGTGCAGATGTTAAATGGGTGGATTGGCATCCTAGGAAGAATCTAATAGCATCTGGAAGCAAAGACTACCAACAGCCACTGAAATTATGGGATGCTAAGAATGGGCAAGGGATTTCTACTCTGTGAGTGTATGGTACGGGATGATGGTGATGGTTTTTCTGGATATAGTTATGACAATTTTATAACCTTTGCTTATGTAGTCAGTTGAGCTGTGAGAATGACAATCATGATCAACTTTGCATGTAGAAAATGTGTCTAAAGTCAATTTGAACCTTGTACAGATTTATTCAAATGATACTTAACTACCAAATCTATCCTATGCCTCCATTGCAATACCAACTGATCTGTAGAAACACTTTTGACCAACTATTAATGAAAAAGCAAGACTTTTTCACATTTATCGTCATTGCTTATATTGCTCACTCTCAGTCAATACCTTCAATAGCTCTGGTCCCTTCAATGGCTCAATGTACCTTAGCTGCCATTGTATTAAATAGGTCAGTAGTTAACATGACCTCTTTACATGATTCCTCTCTGGTGTTGACAAAGCTAAATGATCTGATCACAGCAAGCAGGATGGCCTACTGCCATTTATCTAGAGAGGGCTCCTAAATAAGCACCATTGAATTTATTGGCTGAATTTTGTCTCACATAACTACAGTCATATGCACAAAGCTGCCATTCACTGTGTCAAGTGGAACCAAAATGGAAACTGGCTCCTGACTGCTTCTAAGGACAGCCTGATAAAGTTATACGATATTAGAATGATGAAGGAACTTTACACTTTGAAGGGGCACAAGAAAGAAGTCAATAGTGAGCGAGTAGATACAGTTAATTGAAATGGCTTTTACTTTGTTGTCTCTAGCCATTGCTTGGCATCCAATACACGAATCCTTGTTTGCTAGTGGAGGGTCAGATGGTGCCATTCTATTCTGGAATATAGGGTAAGTTAGCTGGGTTATTCTAATGTAAGAATATTTCATGTCTTACTTTGTAGGAACGATCGGGAAATAGGTGGAATGGAATCTGCCCATGAATCGGCAATCTGGTGTTTATCCTGGCATCCCATTGGTCACATGTTGGTTTCGGGATCTAATGATTATACTAGGTAGGAGAAACAGAACTAGAATTGGTTTTATTGGGAAATACTCATATTTACAGCAAGTTTTGGTGTCGAAATAGACCAGGTGATGAGATGGATAAATACAATTCTGGTGTGGATATGTTAGTGATGGAAGAAGAAATGGAAGGTATGTATTTACAGGGGTGATCATGCCAAAAGATTTGATCCTCCTCCACTTTCTCTTTCAGAGAATTTCCTTCCAGGCATTGGTGGGTCAAATATGGCATCCTCTGCCATTACTCTTCCTCCTCCGTCCTCCATCCACAAAGAAGCTCCACTTAACTCTTGGCATGGATCTTTGCAGCGACACCAGACTAATCCTTTACTCAGTGACCCTTCCAAAGATATAACTGTTCTTGGTGCCGATATCATTGCTGAGACTTTTGGAGAATTAATAGCAAAGAAGAAAATTCCTCCTTCCAAACCCTTGCCTCTTCTCGGGAGACTATTCCCTTCAAGTGAATCCACAGTCAATCCTCCAGTTTCTGGGAATACCACTGTCCACCCCTCTCCTCTACCCACCCCCACATCTGGTACCCCCATGGGTACACCAAATACACCAGCTGATGAGAGGGAATTTTCCAGCCCACACCCTCAGCAACATGGGCAGTTCAATCAACCTATTCTTTCCCCAAATAAGGGGGAATGGAATCCGAGGTTGTTCCCACCTACAGCTAGAACAGGGCAGGGAAGTGATTTCAACTGGCAACCCAATCGTTCTCAACAACAGCAACCTCCTAGTGATTATAACCGACAATCCCCATTCTCTTGGCGGAGGTCAGACTACAATCCTGAGAGGCATCCACAGCAGCAACGAGACCCAAGACTACAAGCTGCTCAAGCAAGGCATGAGAATACCCCTCCTTTAATGCATAACAGGTTTCAAGGTGGACCTCTGCCTCCTGTACGCCATGCACACCCCTCAGGAGATGGTAGTAATGAGCTTCCCAGTCTGATGGGCGACCAGAAGCCAAGGTGAAGTGTTCATTGATGGCATTGTCAAATTTTTTTTTAATGTCTGTTTCATAATTCTAGACCACATGACAGGCATGGGGAATTCCCTCCTGATTATCATAGCTATCCTCCTCATGGGGATCCTAGAAGAGGAAGACGAGGGCATCTTCATGGTCCAGGTAATGGAGGAGGTCCACCTCATGGGTGGAGAGGTCCCCCAGATCAACAACCTGGGGGTCTCATTCACACTGATCATGGACTCCCACCTGATCGAGGAAATCCATCCCGTGGAGGTCTCCCAGATCAGCATGGTCCACAGCATGGTCGGCATTCCCCCCCACACAGAGGCCCCCCAGATCACCAAGGTCTTCCTCATAGAGGGAGTCTTTCTCATGGTGGTCCCTCTGGTCAACATGATAGGCATCCTTCTCCAGATCAGCAAGGTCATGGGGTTCTACCCCACAGAGCCCCCCTTATTCAACATCATGATGGTGGTCCACCCTCCCACAGAGTCCCCCTGGATCAGCATGGTCCACATCATTATCAGGGTCCACCCCATAGAGCCTCCTTGGATCAGCATGGTCCACATCATGGTAGGGTTCCACCACATGGAGGTCCCCAAGACCATGAAGAACCTCATCAACATGGCCCATCTCATGGAGGTCCACTTCATCTTGGAGATCCATCTCATGGAGGTCCACCTCATCGAGGGGGTCTACTCCATGGAGGTCCTCCAGATCACCTAGGTCTACCTCATAGAGGGAGTCCATCCCATGGAGGTCCCCCAGATCATCTTCAAGGCAGAGAAGGCCCACCACAAAGAGAAGGTCCACCACACAGAGAGGGTCCACTCCACCGAGAGGGCCTACCCCACCGAGAAGGCCCACCACGCCGAGATGGCCCACCACGCCGAGATGGCCCACCACGCCGAGAGGGGCCACCACGCCGAGAGGGCCAACCACACAGAGAGGGCCAACCACACAGAGAGGGTCCACCACATAGAGAGGGGCCACCACACAGAGAGGGCCCACCACACAGAGAAGGCCCACCACACAGAGAGGGCCCACCACATAGAGAGGGGCCACCACACAGAGAGGGCCCACCCCAGGGAGATTTACCAGATCAAAATGATCCTAGAAGCCGTCCTGATCAACATGGTTGGGGTCCACCACGAAGGGCACCACCTGAAAAGCGCGATCCACCTCATGTGAGACTCCCAGATCAGCAAGAGCCACATCACAGTAGGCCACCACAATCACATGGAGCCCCTCCAGATCAGCAGAGTTCACCTCATCTTGGTGGTTCACAACAAAGAGAACCTCCAGGACAGCAGAGTTCACATCATAGACCACCCCAAGAAATCCATCTTGGAGGTTCACATCATGGAGGCCATGTTCCACCCCATCTCATGGGACCACATCATAGAGGTCTCCAAGAACAGCATGGACCACCTCATCCACATCATGGAGGTCCCCCAGAGCAGCAGATTCCACCTCATCAAGGTCCCCCAGAACAGGGTAAACCTCATCTTGGAGGTCCCCCAGAACAGCATGTTCCACCCCATGTCAGGGGTCCACCGCTTGGAGGACTCCCAGAACAACAAGGACCACTACATCCACATCGTGGAGAACTCCCAGAACAACAGGGTCCACCTCATCCACATCATGGAGGTCCCCCAGAACAGCATGTTCCACCCCATGTCAGGGGTCCACATCTTGGAGGTCCCCCAGAACAGCATGGTCCACCTCATCCACACCATGGAGGTCCCCCAGAACAGCATGGTCCACCTCATCCACACCATGGAGGCCCCCCAGAACAGCATGGTCCACCTCATCCACACCATGGAGGTCCACCAGAACAGCATGGTCCACCCCATGTCAGAGGTCCCTATGGAGGACCTCCAGAACAGCAAGGTACACCACGGGAGCTACCCTCTGTCCAAGATCCTAGGGCACCTCCATCTAGACCTTCTTTTCCTGGTGTCCAAGATGATCCTAGACGTGACCAGCACCACTATGCTTTTGAAGACCAGGAACACCCACCAAGGGTGCCTCCAGGTAATTTACATCACTTTTTTGTACTATGAAATGGATGTGATCCAATACAACTGATCTCATGTACATAGGTAGTTCTCATGTAAACCTACCAAGGGGTGCTGGACCTTTGCCACCTTCTGGACAGCAGCCACCTAGTGAGCACTTTCATTATCCATCTTCTCAGTCTCCCCGCACCCCTCCACCCTTGCTCCCTGACCAAGAATATCCTAGTGGTCCCCGCCCTCTAATGGGAGGACCCCACCCACAAGGACCAAGACCCATTCCTCCGACATCTCAGGCCCTCTTTCCCCTACCCCGTGGCCCTAGTGGTCCTCGACCATTAATGGGAGGATCAGGTCCGAGACCCATTCACCCCCCTCCTGAACATGCTCCCCCACGAATGGAAAATCCAAATTTCTGGAGTCCTCCTCAAAATGAGTTTAGCCATGGACCTTCATGCCCTCCAAGAAATGATGATAGAGGAGGAGATAGAGGAGACCCTAATTTTAGGGGGCCCCTGGAAAGTGAGTTTGGCTATGGGCCCCCACATCAGAGGAAAGATGATAGGGGAGGGACTGGAAAGGATCCAACTTTTAGGGGTCCTCCAACTGACAGACCCCAGAGAAAGGATGATAGAGTAAATAATAGAGGAGAACAGTGGAGGAGGGAGCGAAGTCCACCACATCGTCGGGGGAGTAGTGATAAAGATGCACCTCCATTAAAACGATCTCGGAGTGAGAAGAGGGACAGAAACGATAAAGAAAAGAGGCCATCTTCTTCCAAGTCTACTAGTAACAGATCTAGACCCAAAAAGGAATAAACTAACTTCTTAAATGGTAGAACGATTCGATGGAAAACCACATTGCTAATTGAAAGTCTGGTTGTAGCGTCATGTGACTTTTCCTACTATTACATCACTACATACTGTCTAGCTAGCTACATGCATGTAATATAGAGGTTCAGTTGGTTCATAGGTTCAAATAACTTTCAGGGAAAATGAATTACAATATTAAAAAGAGTGAAGCCTGTAGTTAGTTTCAAATGACCAACACATTATGTGAGTAGCTACATCTTAACTATGCTTGTGTAACACTTGCTAAACCTAGACTATATTAACCTACAGACTATTTAACCTACAGATTATTTAACTATACAGGGTATTTATATATATATAGCTAGAGGCTGGATAGCAGCATTTATGTTACTAGGTAGCAGTATTTATGTTGCTAGGCAGTAGTTTTTAAAAAGACAATAAAAGGCTAAAACTCTGTCTCCTCTCAAAGTGCTACACTTGTATTGAGAACAAGAAACTGTAGCTTAAACAAGCCCTCACTCCTAGCAGGAGACATCAAAACTACCTGCAACTTCTGTGAAAAATTAAAAATACTACCTGTCTTTCCAGTTCTTAATTCAACCCAACCCAGACAATAGCTAGCATACACAGAGAGCATCTGCTCCTATCCCCACCATCAATTCTTACTGCTCATGACCAGGTTTATGAAAGGTAGGAGGACTGTGTGTGTGTGTTTGGGGGGGGGGGGGGGGGCAGAAACATGACAGATGACCTTTAATCCCCTATCAATAACTGTGGTTAATTATAACTTATGGGATAAGAGGATTAACAACAATTTAACACACTAACTGCTATACACTATTGCTGCACTTCAACCACTTGAACACTGCAATCCAGTCAGTGACACACCTTTTATTTTGTTTGTTTTGAAGTAGCAATTAGCCCATGCTACAGAGGTTTTCAGTGACCCTCAGCCTGTCCCACTCCTCTCAGGGACCATCTCTCTCCTGACCACCTCCTGCACTCTGTGATATCTCTGCTATATCATCGTATGGATTGTAATCTGCTGTGTTTATGGTTGTTAGTGGACAGCTATAATATGAATTGTAAAGAGCTATAATAAAATTATGTATTACTTGTTCTGGGTCTTTTTCTAGAAGTTTGTCATAGAAAACACAATGCTATTGTGCTGAGATAATTGTTAAATAACTAGCTACTACCTAAGCTATGAACAGCTACACTATATTATATGAAACTATAATAGAGCTAAATAAATATTATAAGACTTTAATAGATATAACCTTGCTATAATAACATTCGCGATGCATTAATTTTGCTATTCTCATTTTTTTATTATGCGCAACTCTAATTGCATTCCATGTGTGGTTCACCATAAGATTAGCCGACTAAACAGGCATCAAGTAAGAAGCGCTACGGTAAGAGCTGCTAAATGATACCAAATGCGCATAATTTGAAGGGTTTTGTAGCCGAGTTAGGCATGTTTTTGTGAAGCTTGGACAGACTTTAGTGGCTGGCTGATTATTCTAATCAACAACCGTTGGTGGGTCGGGTGTGTAAATTCTAGATCCATTGCTGCTATCCTCTCATAGCCTCAAGTAGCCCTTGACTTCATGTTTAGCTATGCATCTTTAAAACATGCAAGAGTGAAACAAACTCTCATACACTTGTCTAAGAAATACGTACGTACGGCTGGTATCTAGCTACACTTGTCTGATGTGCATCTAATGGTCTGGCCTGTGTATTATCTGTAGTGGACACTGATAATTATCAGATGACCCCTCCCACAACCTTATAGCTACTATTCTGAAGTTGAAGATGGAGAACCAAAGAAGTGAATTCCAAGAAATTTCTGAAGAGCCTGATTCAGCTCTACTTCCCAAAACAAAGGAGAGAGTCTATACTGTAGATGATGCCATAAATAAAATGGGCTTTGGACCTTTCCAAGTGCTAATCACAGTGTTCTGTGGTCTGTTGTGGGTTGCAGATGCCATGGAGTTGATGGTCTTATCGATTCTCTCTCCAGCAGTGAAGTGTCAATGGAAACTTTCCAGTTTTGAAGAAGCAATGATCACATCTGCTGTTTTCTTCGGAATTTTAGTTGGAGCGTTGTTCTGGGGTGTAATCTGTGATACCTTTGGCAGAAAGAAAGGTCTCTTCATTTCAACTGTTGTCGTCTTAATATTTGGAGTATTGAGTGCATTGAAGGTCTCTCCTGATGATGAAAAGATACCTGGCTACCCATGGCTGCTGATCTGTAGATTTGGCGTTGGAGTCGGGGCAGGTGGACAGGTGGTCACCTATTACATTGAGTTCCTCCCACTGAAGGTCAGAGGTATTTGTATTGTTTTAATTGAAGTATGGTGGTCAATAGGTACTATGTTTGGAACTGTATTGGCAATTGGAGTGATGAGAGATGGTGGTCTTGGCTGGCATTGGTACCTTGGACTTATAACTCTTCCTCTCGTACTGTGTATATTCATGTTTCCTTTTGTTCCAGAATCAGCTAGATACTATCTTGTCAAAGGTAAGGACATAGAAGCACAGAAAGTTATCAAAAAAGTGGCTTTTTATAACTGCAAGCCAGTGCCCCATGGGAGAGTCGTGTCTCATGAGGAGAAGCAAAAATACAGCATGCAAGAGGATGTGAAGTATAGCAAAAAGTCAGTTATATTCAATGGTTCCTCACACGTCGATTCGTATGATGCTACTTGCGAACAGAATGACACTCTCCAGCCTAATCCATCAGACAACATACAAAAGCCTCAATCAGAGGGAATTCCTGGTACAGTTGATGATGAAGCATCTAAACCCAAGGAAATATTAACTAATCTTGGCCTCATTTTTACCAATGGGACGTGGAGGACTACAGTAATCTTAATGTTCCTGTGGTTTGGATCAGCCTTTCTTTATTATGGTGTAGTGCTGCTCATAACCTCTCTATTGGAGTATGACCCACACTGTGGTATCAATGACTTTGACAAAAATACAACTGACATGTGTGAAGGAAATCAGTTAGATACAAGTGACTATGTCGAAATCTTATGGACAACAATGGCAGAGCTTCCTGGTATTCTTATTACCCTTGTCATCATTGAAATCCTTGGACGAAAATTAACAATGTCCATAGAGTTTATAGGATGCATGATTGGGTTCCTACTTCTATTCATCTGTGGATCTGACACAGTTATTGTTATCTTTCTCTTTATTACTCGTGCCTCTGCTACAGGTGTCTATCAAGCTGTCTATGTGTACACACCAGAAGTTTATCCCACCAAATTTCGAGCATTCGCCACTGGTTTTCATTCAGTACCTGCTTATATAGGGGCTATTGTCACTCCCTATTTTGCTCAGGTCTTTCTACATGCCAACGATTATGTTACCTTCTCATTGTATGCTTTTTCTTCCCTTGTACTGGCTATTCTGGCGCTGTTGCTGCCCATAGAGACTAAAGGGAGAGCTCTACATGACATAAGAAACACTTAAATAATTATATTCATTCTTGTGTATTGTTAATTAACATGATTGTACACAAGCTAAGATAGCTTGTAAACCAGTTCATCTGGCTGTGTCTTGATGGAGAACATAGGATTAATAATCTGTCTATATGTGCGGAATTTGGACATTGTAAGGTGTGGTAAAATATGGGTATGATTTTCACCATTATCTATTTCTCCTCTTGCTTCCTTGTATATCCTTTTTTCAATCTACTAGAGTCCCCCTGTAGCCAGACTATTGTGTGTGTGTGTGTGTCTTCAGCACTGTATCTTAGTATCTAGTATAGCTATGTAAGTTAAGAGCACATTGCTGTTGTTGAGGTTATACTTCCAGTGGTAAATGAAAGGAAAAGACAATAATGAGAAACACACAACAGGAAGCCATAAATTGAGCCTATGTACAATTTTGGCCTACAATAACAAGTTCTCTGTGATGGTGGTGGTGATGGAGGGGAAAGCTGATATAAGTGCGCTATATAGTAGCCACCTACATAGTTATCAAAGTAGTGACTCTGGAGGACTTCAGTTGAAAAGATGAAAGACCAAAAGGAGAAGAAAATTCCTAGACAATGCCATGATACCATTAATCAAATTGGTTTTGGACTTTATTAACTGATCATTACAATGTTTTGTTGTCAGTTGTGTAGCACAGATGCCATGGAACTGATGATCTTAATTCTTTCTGAAGAAATCATGGTCACATTTCTTCTGTTTGTGGGTTATTTTGGTTGGAAGGTTGTTCTAGGGTGTGGCCTGACAAGGATCTATACCTACTTTACACTGTGTGCATTCCTGCTGTATACTCATGTATACAGTGGAACTCCTCTATTCCAATCCCCTGCCCCCTTTTCATGGTATATGGCATCACCTTTGTCTGGATGTACTGACTCTTGTTGCATGCCAACAATTTATCAGTTGAGTAGTTTTTAAAATGATAACAATCATTATAGAGGTATGTCAGTATAACAACACCATATTAATTATAGTTCATGAATTTTTTATACATGAGATAAGTATTTTTGTCAGATGACTCAGTGATAATATTTGAGCCAGCTTGCAAAAAAAATCTATGGAGGTTTACAGGTTACCTGAGGGAGAGAGTAAGAAGTCCTAGTTACTTAAAGGTTTGACAATTAAATAATCAAATCGGTGGGTGTGGTCAGTAAATGGATGTGGTGTATCCAAACTTTTAGGTACTCTACCATAGTGACATAGCTACTACCTAACTTTTGCAGGCTCTATGATAAAAGTTTATGCCAGGTATAAATATATACCTGCTCCTCAAATACCCATAGAACAGGCTCTGTGGTAGATATTTACAGGTGATGGGTGGTGTGGTATTAGTATTCAGCATTGAAGAAGCAATATTATAGGAAAACTATGGGAACTGAGCATTTTGATCAACCACTTACCTGCCTTTGTAAAAATGTATCCTTCCCTGTAAAAAACAAAACAACCTTTTAAATCTTCTAGATCCATCGCTGCTATCCTCTCATAGCCTCATGTAGCCTTTGACTTCCTCTTTCAAACATGCAAGAGTGAAATAATAAACTCACATACACTTGTCTGATATGCATAAGAAATAATGGTCTGGCCTGTGTATACTGAAGTACTGCTGTGTATATCTGTGGTGGACATTGTGGTATTGGAGACTAGTATCTTCAGATGACCCCTCCCACTACCTTGTAGGCTATTCTGAAGTTGAAGATTTAAGATGGAGAACCAAAGAAGTGAATTCCAAGAAATTTCTGAAGAACCTGATTCAGCTCTACTTCCCAAAACAAAGGAGAGAGTTTATACTGTAGATGATGCCATAAATAAAATGGGTTTTGGACCTTTCCAAGTGCTAATCACAGTGTTCTGTGGTCTGTTGTGGGCTGCATATGCCATGGAGCTGATGGTCTTATCGATTCTCTCTCCAGCAGTGAAGTGTCAATGGAAACTTTCCAGTTTTGAAGAAGCAATGATCACATCTGCTGTTTTCTTTGGAATTTTAGTTGGAGGGTTGCTTTGGGGTGTGATATTTGATACCTTTGGCAGAAAGAAAGGTCTCTTCATTTCAACTGTTGTCGTCTTAATATTTGGAGTATTGAGTGCATTGAAGGTCTCTCCTGATGATGGAAGGATACCTGGCTACCCATGGCTGCTGATCTGTAGATTTGGTGTTGGAATCGGGGCAAGTGGACAAGTGGTCACCTATTACATTGAGTTCCTCCCACTGAAAGCCAGAGGTATTTGTGCTGTCTTAATTGAAGTATGGTGGTCAATAGGTACTATGTTTGGAGCTGTACTGGCAATTGGAGTGATGAGAGATGGTGGTCTTGGCTGGCATTGGTATCTTGGACTTATAACTCTTCCTCCCGTAGCGTGTATATTCATGTTTCCTTTTGTTCCAGAATCAGCTAGATTCTATCTTGCCAAAGATAAGGAAAAAGAAGCACAGAAAGTTATCAAAAAAGTGGCTTCTTATAATTGCAAGCCAGTGCCTCATGGAAGACTCGTGTCTCACGAGGAGAAGCAAAAATACAGTATGCAGGAGGGTATGAGCAAAGAGTCAGTCACTATATCCAATGGTTCCTCACATGTCAATTCATACGATGCTACTAGTGACCAGAATGACTCTCTCCAGCCTAATCCATCAGGCAGCATACAAAAGCCTCAATCAGAGGGAATTCCTGGTAGAGTAGATTATAAACCTACCAATTCCAAGGCTAATCTCAGCCTTCTTTTTACCAATGGGATGTGGAGGACTACAATAATCTTACTGTTTCTGTGGTTTGGATCAGCCTTTCTTTATTATGGTGTAGTGCTGCTCACAACCTCTCTATTACAGTATGACCCACACTGTGGCATCAATGACAATGCAACTGACACATGTGAAGGAAATCAGCTGGATACAAGTGATTATGTGAAAATCTTATGGACGACAATGGCGGAGCTTCCTGGTATTCTTGTTACCCTTGTCATCATTGAAATCCTGGGACGAAAAGTAACAATGTCCATAGAGTTTATAGGATGCATGATTGGGTTCCTACTTCTATTCATCTGTGGATCTGACACATTTATAATTCTCTTTCCATTTATTATTCGTGCCTTTGCTACAGGTGTCTTTCAAGCCATGTATGTGTACACGCCAGAAATTTATCCCACCAAATTTCGAGCATTCAGCATTGGTATTCATTCAGCAGCTGCTCGTGTCGGTGCTATTGTCACTCCTTATTTTGCACAGGTCCTTCTACATGCCAACGATTATGTTACCTTCTCACTGTATACTTTTTCTTCCCTTCTACTAGCTATTCTGGCATTGTTGCTGCCCATAGAGACTAAAGGGAGAGCTCTACATGACATAAGAAATGCTTAATATTATTCTATTAAGGTATAACCTCTTGTATATTGTTAAGTGTATGAATGTTTAACTAGACAAGCTAAGATAGCATTTAGTCTATTATTGGGTCTCTTCCTCCATGTATATACATTGCTGTCCCTGCATGGACATAAAACCTCCAACAGCAATGTGCACTTAACTTATTGTACATAGCTACTACCTTTTGCTTATAGATACTAAGATGCAGTGCTGAAGACACACATACAACAGTCTGGCTACAGGGATACTCTAGTAAAATTGAGAGATATTGAAATGGAATTTGTTTAGATTGTAAAGTTGCTATAGCTATAGACAAGGAAGCAACTGAAGAAGTAGCTAGCTAATGCATACCTATTTTACCACTACTTAGAATTTTTAGTGACCCTAGAGGACTGAAGTACTTCAGTTTAAAAGATGAAAGACCAAAAAGGAGAAGAAAATTCCTAAATTCTGGAGAAAGCCTACACTGCCATTGATAAAATTGGCTTTGAACTTTATCAATTAATCCTTAGTGTTTTGTTGTCTGTTGTGGATCACAGATGCCATGGAGCTGATCCATGATCTTAACAATTCTCTACATTGAAGAAGTCATGGTCACATTTCTTGTGTTTGTGGGGGGGGGGGGGGGGGGGGGTGTTGGCTGGAAAGTTGTGGCAAGGAAGTTATCAGAAATGTGGCCTATTACTAATTCTGCTACTTCCACAATACCTACTTTACACTGGTGTGCATTCCAGCTGTAAATAAGGATATCCGTATATACAAACTCCTCTATTCCAATCCCCTGAAATGAGGACACTTTAATTTTTACCTAAAATGTTATGGTTCAGTTAAATGATGGAAAAAATAGTAATATACACAGACCTATCACATGATCTAGGTTCTAGCCTCATTATGATGTCACTGATATTGGTTGGGTCATAGTGTAGACATTGAGTTGAGGCATCACCAATATGTAGGTCTTCATAACCATCAAACAGCTCCCCTATGAGTTAAACATTTCAATACTCCAGGAAGTAATTTTGCAATAGGAGAACTTGACATTAACATTTCTTGCTGCATTACACTGACAAAGGCCAACTCCCTTTGAAAATAAAGGATCTGATTTACAATTTCGTAGCTGAGGAATGAATAAAAGCACTGGAAAGATAATTATGCTATCAGGTGTACTCATTTCAGGGTGTTGGAATAGATACAGAGGTGTCAGGGTGTTGGAATAGAGGAGTTCCACAGCATACAGAGGTGTCCTTACTAGAGGGACAGCCTCGTTTCAGGAGGTGAAGTTGTTTTATTATTGTTGTTGTTGTTTGTCTATCATGCCAATAGCAAAGTTCCTTAATAGAAAGGCATCCTCAGTTATTGTTAGCTTCCACTGTAGTGCAATGTGAAGTACAGTGAAACCTCTAATAAACATTTCCAATAACAGACACCCTACTTTAAAACAAACAAGAGCACAGCCACACATCGACCTTGCCATAATTTTATAGCCAACCTCTATCAGATACCTTTATAAGATACCTCTACGTATTTAGGACAATAGACAACAGCTGATACTTAATATCTTTTTGTTCACTGACAGTGAGTAGAGCCAGCTAACATGACTTTTTGTGTTGGTCTGTCTACATGTAGATCTAGTCCACATAGGTGCCTTCAAACTCTTTGTGTTATGGTTCTGGTCCATAAAATAGTTGAGTGTAAAGGACTTTTATCCCAATTATCCATCTATCCTGGCCTGTTCACTCATCACAACTACATAACTATACAGTTTCATGAACATGAATTGTATCAAAAATAAATTTTAAGCCATTAAATACCCTATACAGGAGCAGTTTTAATAAAACCTATAGTGAAGAAAAGTGCTTGTCACATTATCCAGAGGTTCTACTGTAGTATAATGTACAGTGACCTATCAGCTAGTCTAATCTCCATACCCTAACTGTTATTCTAAAAGTTGACCTCAAAACCATCCATAGGATAAAATAAATCACTATTATAATAGTTATAATGGAATGATCTAAAGTTTGACTATTGTGTTCATCGGTTCTGTTGACTAGAAAGAGCTTCCTTAAAAGTATCCAGCTTCTCTTGGATCAACCGAACTTGTTCTATACATAGTAAAATAAGTACAGTATAATATAATAATGCTATCATCAGACAATACATCATTTACTCTCAGCAACTGCTGGCGAGTATATCATTACTCACGACTAATCCTGAAAATTCATGAAATGAGCTGCTCTGCTTTGTCTACTGCATCTCCTCTGGTCAGCTCTCTTTTTTGAGATTCATCAATAGCAATGGAGTCTAAACTTGCTGCTCCAATTGCCTCACTGTGGTTAGTAAGGAAAAATACACAGGTATGCAAATGATGGTAATATCTCCACATAGCTGTGTAAGTTACAGGAATGCAAGTGATAAAAGGTGTGCAAGTTATGGTAATGCAGGTGTGTAAGTCCTTGTGCAAGTTACAGGTGTGTAAGTCCCCATATCTGATGCCTCAAGAAATATCACTAAGGATATTTCAATAACCCTTTCCCCTCCTCATATAATCACACATGTTTAGGCCTCCTCCCTTTAAATCCCGATCCACACATACTATAACAGCACATTAGGGAAAGTGTTCCATCAGCACTACTCTAGACATTGTAATGTGATACAAGCATTGTGAAAAGAAGTGTAGTAAGCATTTACATGTCATGCTACAAAGCAATATTGAGAGGCTACTATAATCACTACACATAATTATTATACATAACTATACATTGTAATGAACAGTTCTCATCTGTACAAACAATAGTCTCTCTCTCTCTTGCTTCGACAAATCTTACATTTTGATTGAAATAGTGAAAATAGCATCAATGGTCACACACGTCAGTTAGTACTCTAGTAATTAATACTACCTTCTCTATCCAATATTATTTGAACTCTCAATGAGTGTTCATGACTTGTTTCACTCTCCAGAAGTACTCCACTTCAACACAGGCATACTACACAATCAATGGAAGGATTTATATGAGGGAGGGTGGAATCCTGGGATTAACTCAACCTTGAAATTGTACCATACACTTCCATCTTTGGAAAGATACTTAATAAAGTGGACATGACAACTTTACCCCATTGGCCCAACAGACTCCCCTTCCCCCGTTTCATGGTATAGGGACTTTAAGGACATCACCTTTGTCTGGATGTACTGACTCTTGGTGCATGTTAACAAAATGTTGGCATAAGTTGAGTAGTTTGTGTTTTTGACTTTTTTGTGTGTCTTGGTCTTTAATAATCATTATAGATGTACAGTATGGCAACATCACAATGAATTTTTTATAACATGTCTGAGATAAACGCCCAGCATTTTTGACAGATGACACCATGAGCCAGTTTGATGAAGGTACTTCAATTTGCCACCATACCTAGCTGGCTACATTAAACTTACATCTTTTTCTTCTACATTGTATCCTCTATTCTTAATTAAGCACAACACTGAATAGTGAGGATCTCATCTGCATACAACTTACTAGGATGACCCTACAAATATGCATGTCAATAATCTTCAATGTAATGGGAATCACATCAATTCAGCTAATGAAGGAAATAGAATGTGATGGTTTAGTACTTACTCACTTTTTTGTACTAAAATGGAACTTCACTATTCCAGACACCTTGGGACAAATTAAAGTGTACTTGCTAGGTTTTTTATGGTAGCCATACACATTATAAATGTCATGCAAAATCAATTCATATTAGCTATTATTATTAAAATAACAAATAAACTCACTGGAAAAGTTCATATTTCTGTATGTGTCTGGTAATTGAATCACCAGTATTAGCTATATACCTCATTAACAGTGAGGAGCCTAGTCTAAATTACCAAGAAACAGTATCTATGTGATAGCTATTCCACTCCTAACAACTCACTTTTGCTCAAATCACCAACATCAAAATTTAGATTCTTATACAATTAAGACTTATATTTTTAAAATTCCATTACCAATCAAAGTTAATCATATCCCATGGGCAAAATAATTGAGGGTACCATCTTCTTAGAGGGGTGCTATATTATGGACATATCTCTTTACTCCCACACATCAATAGATGGGTACTACTGTATAGACCTCAAAAGTTACCACAGAGCAAACATCAGATAATGCAATATAAATTTGTACACAAAAATGAATGGTTCTCAAAAATAACTCTGATCATTTATTAGAAAAAAATAACTGACTGTTTCCTATGAGACAATTAACACTGGAATTAATTTCAATCATTAAGAAGTTCTTTTATCATGTAGAGCTCTCCCTTTAGTCTCTATGGGTAGTAACAGTGCCAGAATAGCCGATACAAGGGAAGAAAAAGCATACAGTGAGAAGGTAACATAATAATTGGTGTGTAGAAGGACCTGTGCAAAATAAGGAGTGACAATAGCACCGATACGAGCAGCTGCTGAATGAATACCAATGCTGAATGCTCGAAATTTGGTGGGATAAACTTCTGATGTGTACACATAGATAGTTAGAAAGGCACTTATGGCAAAGGCACGAATAATAAATAGAAAGAGAATGATAACTGTGTCAGATCCACAGATGAATAGAAGTAGGAACCCAATCATGCATCCTATAAACTCTATGGACATTGTTAATTTTCGTCCAAGGATTTCAATGATGACAAGGGTAACAAGAATACCAGAAAACTCCCCCATTGTTGTCCATAAGACTTTCACATAATCACTAGTATCCAACCGATTTCCTTCACACATGTCAGTCATATTTTTGTCATAGTCATTGATGCCACAGTGTGGGTCATACTGCAGCAGAGTGGTTGTGAGCAGCACTATACCATAATAATGCCATGCAGCTCCAAACCACAGGTACATTAAGATTACTGTAGTCCTCCACATCCCATTGGTAAAAAGGCTAAGATTAGTTAATATTTCCTTGGACTTAGCAGGCTTAGGTATCACTACTGTATCACCCGTGTTAGGATCTCGCTCTGATTCTATGAGAGGAAGTTCTTCTTCATCGTCTGAACGTTGTTTGTTTGAGTTATTCTGGTTACTAGTAACAGTGTCATGCAAGGTACTATCAGGTATAGTGACTGTTCCTTGGCTATAACTGACAATATCCTCCTGCACACCATATCTTTGTTTCTCTTCATGAGAAACAACTCTCCCATGAGGTACTGGCTTGCAATTATAAAAAGCCACTTTTTTGATAACTTTCTGTGCTTCTTTGTTCTTACCTTTGACAAGATAGAATCTAGCTGATTCTGGGACAAGAGGAAACATGAATATACACGCTACTAGAGGAAGAGTTGCAAGTCCAAGGTACCAATGCCAGCCAAGACCACCATCTCTCATCACTCCAATTGCCAGTACAGCTCCAAACATAGTACCTACTGACCACCATGTTTCAGCTAAAACAACACAAATACCTCTGGCCTTCAGTGGGAGGAACTCCACGTAATAGGTGACAACCTGTGGTGTACCACCTGCTCCGACTCCAACACCAAATCTACAGATCAACAGCCATGGGTAGCCAGGTATCCTTCCGTCATCAGGAGAGACCTTCAATGCACTCAACACTCCAAATATTAAGATGACAACATTTACAATGAAGAGACCTTTCTTTCTGCCAAAGATATCAAAGATCACACCCCAGAACAACCCTCCAACTAAAAATCCCACAAACACAACAGATGTTATCATAGCTTCTTCAAAATTGGAAAGCATCCATTGACACTTCACTGCTGGTGAGAGAATTGATAAGATCATCAGTTCCATGGTATCTGCAACCATCAATAGACCACAGAACACTGTGATGAGCACTTGAAAAGGTCCAAAGCCAATTTTGTTTATGGCATCATCTACAGTATAGACTTTCTCAGTTATACTGAGAAGTTCAAATGAATCGGGTTCTTCAGAAGCTTCTTCTTGCAAAACTAGGGTCTTTTCTTCTCCTTCTTGATTCATATTCATTTAATCATGCAAACTCAATAGATTATAATTAAGTGGGCATCATTTAAAATTACTGTTACATAATACCTAGTAGTGTAGTTAGTCAAAACTAGACATTGTTGCAGTCGTGTGTGGTAGATCTCTAGCTACGGCTTCTGACATTCCCATTCGAAACTCCCTTTCAGATTAATTTATTCTGTAATAGCTAGCAACAGCTGCAGCTAATAGCTTCTAGTGTGGTGGATACGGAGGAGTTTCTGGGGCTTCCATTGTTCCCTTTCAGAATAACTTTTTTTGGCCAGTATAGATGCATGCACCTAGAGTTCACATCACTAGCTTTTTAAAGCCCAGTGATTTAGTGGGTGTTAACAGCATGGTCAATGCTGCACTGTATGTGGCAGGAGACTGAAATCCAGTACTGTTGGATAGTTGATTTAGTAGCTAGTTAGTAGTAGAGCTTGATAGTAAGGCCTTAATATCTCTGGAGACTCTCAAACAGTTACTAGTAGATTCTAAATAACTAACTTTCAAACAAATCAATTTCTTTTCTCCCATTATAACCTATACTTGGGTACCTTGTGCTTTCGGGATTTCCCATTCAGATTTGAAACCTGGCCTGTTCACTCATCACAACTACATAACCATACAGTTCCATGGCTATATGACAAATGTGAAGCCATTATTATGGAGCAGTTTGTAACAAAATCTCTGACACCTGAATAATGAACAAGTGCTTGTCCCAGTCATGTCTATTATCCAGAGGTTCTACTGTAAAGTGACCTACCAACTGATTCCCTAACAGTGTTATTCTAAAAGTTGACTTCAAAACCATCCATAGGATAAAATAAATCATAGTTATAATGGAATGATCTAAAGTTTGACTATTGTGTTCGTCGGTTCTGTTGACTAGAAAGAGCTTCCTTAAAAGTATCCAGCTTCTCTTGGATCGACCAAACTTGTTCTATACATAGTAAAATAAGTACAGTATAATATAATAATGCTATCATCAGACAATACATCATTTACTCTCAGCAACTGCTGACAAGCTGACACATGAAAGTACACTTACTGAGCTGCTCTACCTTGTCTACTGCATCTCCTCTGATCAGCTCTCTTTTTCGAGATTCATCAATAGCAATGGAGTCTAGGATACTCTTAACTTGCTGCTCCAGTTGCCTCACTGTGGTTAGTAAGAATAGATAAAAATATCTCTGCACAAATATGCAAGTGATGGCAATATCTCAACACAGCTGTGTAAGTTATCGTAATATACAGAAATGCAAGTGATAGAAAGTATGCAAGTGATGATCACATAAGAGTGCAAGTGATACGGTAATACAGGTATGTAAGTACCCACATAATGTGTGCAAGTTATGGTAATATATACAGGTGTGTAAGTCCTGTGCAAGTGTCCCCATATACGGGTATACAAGTGATGGTTAAGTGTTCAACTGTGTCTGTCAGTCATGTGCCTCATATTTTACTTCCACCATAGATAATAGCTATAACATGGTCTCAAACTACATAGATTCAGGGGAGCCATAGGTGCCTGGGCTCCCTCCACGTAGACTAGATATTATATTGCTAATAGTTATCTGATGCCTCTAGAAATATCACTAAGGATATTTCAATAACCCCTTCCCCTCCTCATATAATTACACATGTTTGGTCATCGGGCCTCCTTCCTTTTTATCTCACTCCACACGTACTTTAACAACACCCATAGGGAAAGTGTTCCATCAGCACTACTCTAGACATTGTAATGTGGTACAAGCACCGATCTTTAGGCTATATAAAGAAGTGTAGTAAGTAAGCATTTACATGTCATGCTACAAAGCAATCTTGAGAGGTTACTATAATCACACATAATCACTATACATTGTGTACAAACAATAGTCTCTCTCAGATACAAATCTTAGTGAAAATAGCATCAATGGTCACACATGTCAGTGAGTACTCTAGTAATTAATGATAACCTTCTCTGTCCAATATTTGAACTCTCATTGTAAGTGCAGAACTTCTTGTTTCACTCTCCAGAAGTACTCCACTTCAACACAGGCATACTACACAGTCAATGGAAGGATTTATATGAGAGAGAGTGGAATCCTAGGATTAACTCAACTTGCTTTCTATTCCTTGAAATCATATCATACACTTCCATCTTTGGAAACATAGAGTGGACATGACAACTTTACCCCATTGGCCTAACGTTAAGACTCCCCTTCCCCCGTTGGGTGTTTATCTCAACATGTTATAAAAAAAATTCATTGTGATCTTGCCATACTGACACACCTTAGAAGCCACCTACATCTATAATGATTTTAAGACACAAAACACAGACTATTCAACTTATGATTTTGTTTGTTGACATGCACCAAGAGTCAGTATGTCCAGACAAAGTCCCTATACCATGAAGCATTTTTGACAGATGATCCTGATTATTAATATCATGAGTTAGTTTGCTAAAAAAAGTTATGGAGATTTACAGGTTGCCTGAGGGAGAGTAAGAAGTCCTAGTTACTTAAAGGTTTGGCAATTGAATAATCAAATTAGTGGGTGTGGTCAGTAAATGGGTGTGGTGAATCCAAATATTTAGGTACTCTACCACAATGACATAGCTCCATTCCCTCTACAAAATGACCATACTACCTATATAACATTTATCCTAATGGAGCCTGCAAAAGTTTACGCCAGGTATACATAATATATATCTGCCAGGGAATTACCATTCTCTGAGTATCCACAGAAAAGGCTCTGTGGTGGACATTACAGGTGGGTGGTATGGTGTTACTAGTCAGTATTGAAGGAGGAAAACTGATCAACCACTTGCCTCAGGGCTATGCCTTCATAAAATGTATCCTTTTTGGCATTTTTGTGCTGTATGTTCTGCTCGGTTTGAAAAGTGTAATCCATTAACATATTTCCATGTGTTGAATAGACAAACACACATCCACTCAATATGATACTTCTGATCCAGCTTTCACTATACTAGAACTCCTTATTAAAGAAAAACTGACTAGGACTCCTCTGTACTGACCTTAGGTTGCTGACCCACTACTGTACCTAATTTCTTAAAAAAAAAAAAAAGCAACTGTGGTTATCCACCCTTCTGCATTGTACTTTAAAACCCTTTACATAAAGGAATTGATTAGGGTTGCCACCATCTACTAGCTATACTAAGTCCTTAACAGGGTTGCCCATCCCTCTCTCTTAAAATGTCGATATTCATATAATAATTTATTATTAACAAATCATGTCTGGTAATTGCATCAGCTACCTACATAATTGTATATCAGACATTAACAGTGAAGAGTCTAGTCTAAAGTATATCAGACATTAACAGTGAAGAGTCTAGTCTAAAGTATATCAGACATTAACAGTGAAGAGTCTAGTCTAAGTATAACAGTGAAGAGTCTAGTCTAAGTATATCAGACATTAACAGTGAAGAGTCTAGTCTAAATTACCAAGAAACAGTGATCATGCCTCTTTGTGATAGCTATTCCACTCCTAACAAACTTACTTTTGCTCAAATCATGCACAATGACATCAAAATTTAGCAGGTAAGATTCTTAGGCTTTTTTTTTTTATAATTAAGGTACCAATCCATTACCAGTCAAAGTTAGCTGCATATTCATGCTATATATGTATATTATGGACATATCCTTACACATCAATAGACGGGTAATAGCCAATCTTACTACTGTATAGACCTCAAAAGTTACCACAGAGCAAACATCAGATAATGCAATATAAATTTGTACACAAAAATGAATAGTTCTCAAAAATAACTCTGATCATAATTATTAGAAAAAAATAACTGTTTCCTATGAGTGAATTAACACTGGAATTGATAACACAAGTTCTTTAATCACGTAGAGCTCTCCCTTTAGTCTCTATGGGCAGCAACAATGCCAGAATAGCTAGTACAAGGGAAGAAAAAGCATACAGTGAGAAGGTAACATAATCATTGGCATGTAGAAGGACTTGTGCAAAATAGGGAGTGGCAATAGCACCGATACGAGCAGCTGATGAATGAATACCAATGCTGAATGCTCGAAATTTGGTGGGATAAACTTCTGGTGTGTACACATAGATGGTTAGAAAGGTACCTGAGGAAAAGGCACGAGCAATAAATAGAAAGAGAACGATAACTGTGTCAGATCCACAGATGAATAGAAGTAGGAACCCAATCATGCATCCTGTAAACTCTATGGACAATGTTAATTTTCGTCCAAGGATTTCAATAATGACAAGAGCAAAAAGAATACCAGGAAGTTCTGCCATTGTTGTCAATAGGACTTTCACATAATCATTTGTATCCAACTGATTTCCTTCACACATGTCAGTCGCATTATTGTCAATGTCATTGATACCACAGTGTGGGTCATACTGCACTAGAGTGGTTGTGAGCAGCACTACGCCATAATAATTCCAGGCACCTCCAAACCATAGGAACAGTAAGATCACTGTAGTCCTCCACATCCCATCGGTAAAAAGAAGGCTAAAATTAGTTAATATTTCCTTGAACTTAGTAGGCTTAGGTATCACTACTGTATCGCCCGTGTTAGGAGCTCTCTCTGATTCTATGAGAGGAAGTTCTTCTTCAATGTCTGAATGATGTTGGTTAGAGTTATTCTGGTCACTAGTAGCAGTGTCATGCAAGGTACTATCAGGTATAGTGACTGTTCCTTGGCTGTAAATGACAATATCTTCCTGCACATTGTATTTTTGTTTCTCCTCTTGAGACACGAGTCTCCCATGAGGAACTGTTTTGCAATTATAAGAAGCCACTTTTTTGATAACTTTCTGTGCTTCTTTGTTCTTACCTTTGACAATATAGAATCTAGCTGATTCTGGGACAAGAGGAAATATGAATATACATGCTGCTAGAGGAAGACTTGCAAGTCCAAGGTACCAATGCCAGCCAAGACCACCATCTCTCATCACTCCAATTGCCAGTACAGCTCCAAACATAGTACCTATTGCCCACCATATTGCATTTAAAACAACACAAATACCTCTAGCCTTAAGTGGGAGGAACTCCACGTAATAGGTGGTTACCTGTGATGAACCGCTTGCCCCAACTCCAACACCAAATCTACAGATCAGCAGCCACGGGTAGCCAGGTATCCTTCTGTCATCAGGAGAGACCTTCAATGCACTCAATAGTCCAAATATCAAGATGACAATATTTATAATGAAGAGACCTTTCTTTCTGCCAAAGGTATCAAAGATCACACCCCAGAACAACCCTCCAAATAAAAATCCCACAAACACAATAGATGTTATCATAGCTTCTTCGAAATTGGAAAGCATCCATTGGCACTTCACCGCTGGTGAGAGAATTGATAAGATCATCAGTTCCATGGCATCTGCAATCAATATCAGACCACAGAACACTGTGATGAGCACTTGAAAAGGTCCAAAGCCAATTTTGTTTATGGCATCACCTACAGTATAGACTTTCTCAGTTATACTGGGAAGTTCAGATGAATCAGGTTCTTCAGAAGCTTCTTGTAAAATTAGGGTCTTTTCTTCTTCTTGATTCATATTCATTTAATTAGTACTCCAAACTCAATACTAAGATTATGTAACACCTAATAATAAACGGGCATGCATCACATGCATGAGCATGTGCAGCAGTCAAGTATATTATATAGTCAATGTAGACATTGTTGCAGCCGTGTGGTAGATCTTATACGGCTTCTGACGTTCCCATTCTAAACTCCCTTTCATTATTAATAGCTAGCAGCAGCTACAGCTAATAGCTTCTAGTGTGGTGAATGCGTAGGAGTTTCTGGGGCTTTCATTCAGAATAACTTTTTTTTTGCCAGTATCAGATGCGGATGCGCCTAATAGCTTCTAGTTCACATTACTTTCTTATTAAAGCCCAATGTATTTAGTGGGCGTTAACAGCATGGCACCAGAAGAGTTCTTCCGGAATGCAGTATTGTTAGATGGTTGATTATTATTATTACCTAGTTCTGTTAATAATTTTAGCTAGTTAGTGGTAGAGCTTGATAGTAAGGCCTTATATATACCTCTAAACTCTCAAACAGTTACCAGTAGATAATTCCACAAGCTTTAGGATTCAGATTGGGGGGAAGTTGGTGTGGCCACTGAAAAATGGGGCATGAGTTCTTTAAATTTTTTGTGTACTATAAAGTTTGTAGGATACTTACTATATCCTTTACTAGAACCCCCCTAGGGATATTCTTAGGGGTATCCATCAATAGTGAGGTTTCTGGTTCTAGCTAATTTAGAACCATGACTTTTAAACAAAACAATTTCTTTTCTCCCATTACAACCTACAATTGGGTACCTTGTGATTTCCCATTCAGATTTGAAACCTGGCCTGCTCACTCATCACAACTACATTAACTATACAGCTCCATGACTAACGAAGTGTTAGCATCAAAATGTGAAGCCATTATATGGAGCAGTTTGTAACTAAACCTCTGACTCCTGAATAATGAACAAAAGTGTTTATCCCTGTCATGTTTATTATCCAGAGGTTTTACTGTAATGTACTGTAAAGTGACCTACCAGCTAGTCTAATCTCGATTCCCTAACTGTTATTCTAAAAGTTGACCTCAAAACCATCCATAGGATAAAATAAATCACTATTATAATAGTTATAATGGAGTGACCTAAAGTTTGACTATTGTGTTCGTCGATTCTGTTGACTAGAAAGAGCTTCCTTAAAAGTATCCAGCTTCTCTTGGATCAACCGAACTTGTTCTATACATAGTAAAATAAGTACAGTATAATATAATAATGCTATCATCAGACAATACATCATTTACTCTCAGCAACTGCTGACAAGCTGACACATGAAAGTACACTTACTGAGCTGCTCTGCCTTGTCTACTGCATCTCCTCTGATCAGCTCTCTTTTTCGAGATTCATCAATAGCAATGGAATCTAGGATACTCTTAACTTGCTGCTCCAGTTGCCTCACTGTGGTTAGTAAGGAAAGAAAGATAACAAAATATCTCTAAACAGGTATGCAAGTGATGGTAATATCTCCACACAGCTGTGTAAGCTATCATCATAATATACAGGAATGCTGGTGGTAATACAGGTGTGCAAGTAATGGTAATACAGGTGTGTAAGTCCCCATATATGGTTGTTAAGTGTTTAGCAATCAGCAGTCATGTGCCCCATAATATAGATATTTTACTTCCACCATTATAACAGCTATAATATATAGCATGGTCTCAAACTAACACCCTAAAACTGGTAGATTAAGGGGAAGCCATAGGGGCCTGGGCTCCCCCTCCAGGTAAGACTAATAGTTATCTGGTGCCTCAAGAAACATCACTAAGGATATTTCAATAACCCCCTCTTCTCCTCATATAATCACACATGTTTGGTCAGCAGGCCTCCTCCTTCTTAAAATCTAGATCTGTCCCTGCAATTATGGCTCCACACTTACCATAAATAGGAAAAGTGTTCCACCAGCACTACTCTAGACATTGTAATGTTGTACAAGCACTAATCTAAAGAAGTGACTTACATACCATGCTACAAAGAGGCTACTATAATCATACATGTAATTACTATAATGAACAGTCAAACGTAAGTCTCTCTTTCTTTCAACACAGATACATTTTGATTAAAATAGTCGCATGTGTCAGTGAGTACTCTAGATACCTTCTCTATCCAATATTTGAACTCTCAATGTGTGTGCAGAACTCTTCATGACTTGTTTCACTCTCCAGAAGTACTCCACTTCAACACAGGCATACTACACAATCAATGGAAGGGTTTATATGAGGGAGGGTGGAATCCTGGGATTAAATCAACTTTTGAAATTGTATCATACACTTCTTCTTTGAAAGAATACTTAATAAGAGTGAACATGACAACTTTACTCATTGACCCCACAGACTCCCCTTCCCCACCTTTGTCTGGATGTACTGACTCTTGGTGCATGTTTATAAAATGTTAGGAATGAAATCATACATTTTTATCAGTTGTGTTTCTCAATAAAAAGAAATAAATAATGTTTTTTGTCTTTAACTATCATTATAGATGTAGGTGGCTTCTAAGGTGTGTCAGTATGACAATATCACATTTTAGCTCATGAATTATTTATAACATGTCTAAACACCCAGCCTTTTTGCCAGATGACTCCTGATAGTATCACGAGAAAACTATGGAGGTTTACAGGTTGCCTGAGTTTGAGAGTAAGGAGTTCTAGTGACTTAGTGGTTTGGAATCAAATTAATGGGTGTGGTGAATCTACTCTATTATAGTGACATAGCTCCATTCCCTCTCCAAAATGACCATATCACTAACTTTAATCAATATTATGGAGCCTGCAAAAGTTTATGCCAGGTATACATATACATATACCTTCAATTCCTTAAGCACCCACTCTGTGGTGGACATTACAGGTGGTGGGTGGTGTGGTGTTACTATTCAGTATTGAAGAAGCAATATTACAGGAAAACTATGGGAACTGAGCATTTTGATCAACCACTTGCCTCAGGACTATGTCTTCGTAAAATGTATCCTTTTTGGCATTTTTGTGCCGTCTGTTCTGCTCGGTTTAAAAAGTGTAAGTCATAAACATATTTCCAAGTGTAAGTAACCTGTTAAATAGACAAAATAGACAAATATACATCCACTCATTACTATTATAATAGTAACATGATTCTTCTGATACAGATAGTTTAAAAAAATTAAGACTTTGTACTTTACTAGAACCCCTTATTAAAAGAAAAACTGACTAGGACTCCTTTGTACTGCATTTTAGGTCTTCACCCCTCTACTGTACCTAAGTCCCTTAACTATTGTTATCCACCCCTCTGGCATTGCACCTTAAATTAACTGATTAGGGTTGCCACCATCTACTATATACCAGTCCTTAAAGAAAAATAACGACTAGGGTTGCCCATTCCTCTATACTACGACCTAAATCCCTTGAACCTCTGCAGTTTGCTGATTAATGCTTAATCATATCTTTACTAAACCAGTACATAGAAGATCCATTGATTAGGCAAAGAGTTAATACTTCAATTTGCCACCATCCCTAGCTGGCTAATATTAAACTTACATCTTTTTCTTCTACGTTGTATCCTCTATTCTTAAGCACACGCTGAATAGTGAGGATCTCATCTGCATACAACTTACTAGGATGACCCTACAAATATATATGCATGTCAATAATCTTTCAATGTAATGGGGATCACATCAATTCAGCTAATGAAGGAAATAGAATGTGATGGTTTAGCACTTACACACTTTTTGGTGCTAAAATGGGACCTCTACACCTTGGGACAAGTTATAGTGTCCTGATTATAGGGGTGGTCTCATTTCAGGGGTAAAGTTGGGAGGCCAATCAGCACCTTCCTCGTTTAAAGGTGACGATTATCAAATTAAAAATAATTTCACTTACTAGAGAAGAATTTGGTGGATTTCAACAGATTAAGAAATTTTTTAGGCATTTTGGAGGCCCTTTTCATGCTACAGCATGTACCATGAGCAAGGGGGCATGGTCTAGTTAATGTACAATGGCACAGTAAATGACTGTGAAGCAATATAAATGAGTCAGTCAGGCAACTTAGCACTGCTACCTTCACTTAATCTCAGGTTTAGTATACATTTCCCATGTAAACACTATATAACTCACAGGCTCTGCTGCAAGAAACTTGCTCAATTCCTCTGCAATGACCTTTCTTTTGGCCTGCTTCTCAGTCTGAGATTTCCAACTAATCCATCGATCGTAAAATGATGTTGGGCCTTCTAGTTCACGTATTGCTTCCTTTGCCACCTTAGTTTGCTTTTGGAGGGCAGAAGTCATGAATTGGACTGCTGCTCTCCACTGCTCAGCAGAAGGGACATCTTTATCATCAAGAGCTGACATCTGGACATATTTCTATAGACACAGATATGCTATATCTACTATGTATTTACATAACAGGACTAAAATCAATAAAGCAGTCTTCTATATATTTTTATGCAGATAGGAGGCAGGCTGACTCGTCCTCCCATGGCATTTTAGCATACTATTGCTCACCTGTCCCCCTCTCTCAACCCCCCCACCCACCCCCCCCACACACACACAACCCTTCATACACAAAATAGTTGTGCTCTAGGGACACCTCAGCTAAAAGGTTCAATCACATTAGTGTTATGTCTTGTTGTGTCATATTAACTACTGTACAATACAAACCAGTTGATCAACATTATAGCTTTCCCAATGATGCCCTTTCCTGCTCAAGCTCTCCACCTCTTCTCTGAGGCCCTGGATCAACGTGTGAAATCTGTTCCCACCATCTCCACTGTGCTCTAGCGTGTTATGTAAGTCATCAAACATGGTGTCTATACCAACCTGAGTATAAATAATCATCCAGCCATTAATGACAGGACAAGTCACATATTATAAGTTTTCAGTCTCACATTTGCACATAGCTGAGCAAGCTGGAGACTATCTGCCCACTTGTGTAACTCAATATCCACTGAAGTATTGAACTCCCTGCAATAGAGTTAATAACAGCTTCACAAATAAAATAGATTATGCCTTGCACATTAAGAATATGCCACCATATGCCATATTATTAAAATGCCAATATAACATGCTAACAGATCTCAAGGCATTCGACTTGGATGGAAATGGATATGCTCCAATGCTTTACCCTCTCCCCTATTATGCCCCAATAACATTGCCTATTATGCCCCAATTATGCCTCCATTATGGCCCAGTGGTGGTTATTACTATTATTATTATGGCCCCACTTTCAGTCTTATTCTTCACGGTGGTAAAGTTAGAATTTAATCTTTACGGTCATAGCATAGTGAAAATAAAGTGACAGTGAAATTATCCAGATCTACAGCACACAAGGTTATAATGTACAGTACAATAGTGAATATAGTGTGAAATTATCCAGATCTATATTGGTACAATATTTTATCTGAACACACCCAGCTGATCGACCCTGAGCTGCTTCCATGAATATCTCTAGCACATGTGGAGCCACCTTATCCCAAAGTGTGTCCATTAACAAAGCTTCCCATTTGGTTGGTTGTCTCATCTGAAGTCCAGCCACTTTATTCAAGATATCTGCTTTGCCTAATTCAAAAAGGTCATCTCTGTCCAGTGTTCTTCCTCCTGGGTACCGGTTCCTCCACTCTGCCTCAAGATTATAGCGTAGTGCTGTATTATGTAAAGAACTTTATATAGTTAGAATCTATATCACTCATCATTTTTATTGTCATTTCATTTTAAGGTCAAAGGAGTTTAGCACACATCCCACTGAACAGCATAATCTCATCCCATTAAAAGGTCAGGCCAGGAATAATCTCATCTCATTGAAAGGTCAATCCAGCATGTGCTAATCTCAACTCATTGAAAGGTCAAGCCATGGTACTTAATCTTCCACCTTAAAAGGTCAAACCATATGCAAACCATATGCTTAGAATGTTATTATAGTGTTGATAATCTAGAGTCCACAATCAAAGGTTGATAAAACAATGTGCACACAATGACATGTATATACATTGACATGTTAAGTGTTCCTGCAGACTATAGCTACTCACTGTTAACTGTGATTACTACACACCACAGTACTCAGAATACATTGCTTACTCTTGAAGTGAAGAGCTTGATCATGCACAGAGTCATTGACCATCTTCCAAAACTCCTCTGTCACAGCACTGACCATATTACGTGTGGATAACTGAGATTCTCGAAGCATACCATTCCTGGAATGTCAACAGTGAAAGAAAATGAGAACTCTGTGCTAGCTATAACAACAACTACTGCTACTTCATATTGGTAAACCCTAAAAAGAGCTGTATACAGTTATAACAACAACAACAACAACAACAACAACAACAACAACTACTACTACTACTACTACTACTACTACTACTACTACTACTACTACTACTACTACTACTTCATTGGTAAACCAGGGAGACTTTGGCTAAATTCTTGGTGCCAATACACAGTAATTTCATTGACTTGCTAGGTTTTTCAGGTATAACTGTAGTGATGATTATTAGACATACACATTATAAAATGTCATGCAAAATCAATTCATGTACATAACAAAATAAACTCACTGGAAAAGCTTTGACTTTGCAAAGTATTCTCTTTCATATTTCTGTATGTCTGGTATTGAATCACCAGTATTACCTACATAATTAGTATTATTTTACATCAGTGAGGAGCCTTAGTCTAAATTACCAAGAAACAGTGAAGCAAAAATATTGAGGGTGCCATTTTTTGCTCACTATTCCCACACATCAATAGCTAGACAGGTAATTAACACATTCTTACTACTACCATAAGACCTCAAAAGTTACAGTTATAAACCACCACAGAGCCAACACAAGATAAAGCTTATTAATGATAATGCAAAATAGGTATATTAATCAGTACAGAAATGGTTATCAAAAATAACTCTGTTCATATTTAAAAAAATTACTGTTTCTTATGAGAGAATTAACACTGGAATTACAATATGATTCATTAAGAAGTTCCTTTATCGTGTAAAGCTCTCCCTTTCGTCTCTATGGGCAGCAACAGCGCCAGAATAGCCAATACAAGGGAAGAAAAAGCATACAGTGAGAAGGTAACATAATCATTGTTGTGTAGAAGGACCTGTGCAAAATAAGGAGTGACAATAGCACCGAAACGAGCAGCTGCTGAATGAATACCAATGCTGAATGCTCGAAATTTGGTGGGATAAATTTCTGGCGTGTACACATACATGGCTTGAAAGACACCTGTAGCAAAGGCACGAATAATAAATAGAAAGAGAATGATAACTGTGTCAGATCCACAGATGAATAGAAGTAGGAACCCAATCATGCATCCTATAAACTCTATGGACATTGTTAATTTTCGTCCAAGGATTTCAATGATGACAAGGGTAATAAGAATACCAGGAAGCTCCGCCATTGTCGTCCATAAGATTTTCACATAATCACTCGTATCCAACTGATTTCCTTCACATATGTCAGTTACATTGTCATCAATGCCACAGTGTGGGTCATACTGCAATAGAGAAGTTGTGAGCAGCACTACACCATAATAAAGCCAAGAAGCTCCAAACCATAGGAACAGTAAGATCACTGTAGTCCTCCACATCCCATCGGTAAAAAGAAGGCTAAAATTAGTTAATATTTCCCTGGACTTAGTAGGCTTAGGTATCACTACTGTATCGCCCGTGTTAGGAGCTCTCTCTGATTCTATGAGAGGAAGTTCTTCTTCGTTGTCTGAATGATGTTGGTTAGAGTTATTCTGTTTACTAGTAACAGTGTCATGCAAGGTACTATCAGGTATAGTGACTGTTCCTTGGCTGTAAATGACAATATCCTCCTGCACATTGCATCTTTGTTTCTCCTCGTGAGACACAACTCTCCCATGAGGTACTGGCTTGCAATTATAAAAAGCCACTTTTTTGATAACTTTCTGTGCTTCTTTGTTCTTACCTTTGACAAGATAGAATCTAGCTGATTCTGGGACAAGAGGAAATGCAAATACACACAGTACGAGAGGAAGAGTTGCAAGTCCAAGGTACCAATGCCAGCCAAGACCACCATCTCTCATTACTCCAATTGCCAGTACAGCTCCAAACATAGTACCTATTGACCACCATACTTCAATTAAAACAATACAAATACCTCTAGCCTTAAGTGGGAGGAACTCCACGTAATAGGTGACCACCTGTGGTGTACCACCTGCCCCGATTCCAACACCAAATCTACAGATCAGCAGCCACGGGTAGCCAGGTATCCTTCCGTCATCAGGAGAGACCTTCAATGCACTCAATACTCCAAATATCAAGATGACAACAACTATAACGAAGAGACCTTTCTTTCTACCAAAGATATCGCAGATTACACCCCAGAACAACCCTCCAACTAAAAATCCCACAAACACAACAGATGTTATCATAGCTTCTTCATAATTGGAAAGCATCCATTGACACTTCACTGCCGGTGAGAGAATTGATAAGATCATCAGTTCCATGGCATCTGCAATCCACAACAGACCACAGAATACTGTGATGAGCACTTGAAAAGGTCCAAAGCCAATTTTGTTTATGGCATCATCTACAGTATAGACTTTTTCATTTATACCAGTAAGTTCAGATGAATCAAGTTCTTCAGAAGCTTCTTCTTGTAAAACTAGGGTCTTTTCTTCTCCTTCTTGATTCATATTCGTCTAATTGTGTACCAACTCCAAATTCAATACTCTAACCCCAATAGGTGGGCATCATTTAAAATTTAACATTATCATTATGTACTTTGTACTTTAACTGGCAGATAGTAGTGTAGTTAGTCCATGTAGACATTGCTGCAGTGGTAGATCTCAGAGGATTTCTGGTGTTTCCATTGAAACTCCCTTTCAAATTAAAACCATTTTTATCCTAATAGCTAGCAGCAGTTGCAGCTAATAGCTTCTAGTGTGGTGGATACAGAGGAGTTTCTGGGGCTTCCATTGTTCCCTTTCAAAATAACTATTTTTTGGCCAGTAGATGCACCTAATAGCTTCTAGTTCAGTTTCTGCACATCACTTTCTTATTAAAGCCCAATTGTGGTTTAGTGGGCATGGTCAATGCTGCACTGAGGTTGAGGTAGTGCAATATCAGGAGATTTCTTCAGGGTATTGTTGGATAGTTATAGTAGTAGTTGTCTACTTTTTAAGCTAAATAGTATAGCCTTATATCTCTGGACTCTCAAACAATTGAGTTACCAGTAGATAGTAACACTTTCCATAGGCTTTACTAAGTACATGATTCAGATTGGGGGGAAGTTGGTGTGGCCACTGAAAAATGGGGCATGGATTATTTAAATTTTCTGTGCAATAAAGTTTGTAGGATACTTATATACTAGAACCCTCCTTAGTGATGTCCACCAATAAAAAGCAAGCTAGATTTAAGTGATGAACTATCCCAGTTTGGACACCTATAAAAGACTTCAAAATGGCCAATTACTCTCTCTCATGAAAATATAAATTTGAAAATTCAATATCAAATCAAAATGAAGATAATGTGTTCATTTAGCTAAACATTAAAAGGAAGGTGCAACAGAGTGTTCACTTTCAGTATGACCACACCCACAACCCCAAATTAAAAATGAGCACCAACAACCTTGGGGCTCATTACTTCAACTAAACTACTTGCTGACATCAGCTCCAGGTAACATTAAACACTGGCACTATCCTTTCTGGTTCTAGCTGATTCAAAACTAACTTTCAAACAAATCAATCCATCAAAACCTATACCCTGTACTTTCAGGACTTCACTAGCTCTCTAGTCAATCTATATTAACCGTAAAAAGGTTACATGAGGACAGCAGGTGAATGGTTGTGATATTGAACAGCTTAGGTCAACTAATACATAATTATGATAGAAGCAGCCAGAAACAAGGAGTTAGTGTGTATTAAAAGTAGCTATAATGTACCAAATAAGTGTGGCTAGGTAATTGCTAATGTAAGCTTTAACTTGTATCAAAATTAGCAGGCTAGCTAGCTAGCTAGCTCGCTCGTTAGAGGAAGGGAACAAGAAGATAGTTCATGACTTAGCTCATGGGTGGATATGCCACATTCACTGATGGGATATTCTGGTTGTTGCTGGTTCAGGTAGCAAAGCATTTTCAAGTTTTGGTGTCATGTTCTTGAAAGTGTGTTCATAATCCTTTAAAATGAGATTCTCTTTGGTGTCCAAAGTACAAAATGACATTTTTCTTCTTGTGCTCCCCATAACTTCCTGTACCTGATAACAGTAGTTATGTGTTGTTTCAACTCCACCTTGGGAGTTGTACTGTTAAAAAAAATCCTTTAATTCAGTTACATGCTTCCAATGGAGTAACTTCATTTGCAGAGTAAGGGATTCTCTTTTTCTATGATTTGCACTTTTGGCTTCCACCTAGTTTTTTTTTTTGGCTTATCACCAGACCAGCACTCTTATGACTATGGGACTCCGTCTCTCTTCCATCACTCACTCCTTGGTATCACTTTCATTTTCCCTCTTCCCCAGTACAATGAAGGCACACTTGATGAAGGAGATTTAAACAATAAAGATTTGACCATTATTGGCAACAGGAATAGACTTTCATCTCTTATAGATCAAACCAGTTCAAAGTTATGAGTTTAAATATTGCCATTGCACTGTATTGTATGGAATGTTGAGTTATGCTGTACATAAAATCAATAGTCACTTGAATTTTCTCTCAAGAGCAGCAGCTTGCTGAGTTTAAAGATGTTCTTTTATAATGTGCCAGATGATTAGTATATGTATATAGTATTACAGAGTGGTGACCAAACTATGCAGGAGTGCAAGGTAGGTGTGCTGCATGTGTACGAATATTATTATCATAGGTAGGCAGTAACCCTACCACCTTAGCATCATGTAACATTAGCTATTCATGTGAAACTGTATACACTATGCCTGCAATACTTAAACTGCCAGTAGATGGTGATTATACTACTAGGTCTTGCAATGACGTTGAAGGAGGTAGGTATAATATAAGCTTCCTCTTAACAACTTAGACAAAGATAATGTTACCACCATTGTAATTTGTTTACTAAGTCTACCTCCCCCTACTTCCTGAGAAAAGGTGCTGTCTGGGGTCAATATGATAAATGAGTCATGACACTGATATAACAACTGGGGTGGGACCTTCTTTGATAACACAGAGGAAGGAAAAACTGAAACTTGTCTTGAATCAACGAAGGAATAAGCAGCATAGAGACTCGTAAACAAAAAAAATTGATCATCACATCATAATAATTATGAGTATTACGCTACACAATCATGATGCCCGTAAAGAAGCAAAGTAACACTTTGAGAGGGAGTTGTTGAGTATGAGAGAGAAAAAGGAGTCATTTTAAAAGAAAGCACATTTAAATCACTAGTTTCAGCACCTAAATACTGTAGTTACGTAAGGTGATTGTGAGCATGAGCAATGAATGACCAGTAATAACTGAGTGTCAGTAGGTAGTTTAAGGAAGCTGAATATGAGTAAATTCAACAGTTATTATGTTACTCTTGACTCCAGTGATCCTGTCCCTCACACCTTATCCAATGAATATTCTCAATGAGGGTAGTTTTTCAACTGATCTCAAGGTACAACTTAGCAACTATGTAAGCTACCTACACAGAGGAGTAAAAACTTTTAATATCACCAACATTTAACTAGAAACACAGGAATCAGAAATCTCAAAATTATTGTAAACTAGTGCCTGATGGAAGTGTGATATCCCATGAAGAAGCAGAAATACAGTGTACCAGAGGATATCTACAACATGGAACAGTCATAGCTGCTACTCATAGATATCTAGATTGAAGTTCAGTCCACAAAGAAAATAATTTAATGCTATTATTGTGCTTCAGAAAACTTACAAGATGATTCGAAATCAATGAATTTGTAATTTGTGAATAAATAACATATTTTATAGCTTGCTGTAGGAGATCGGCTGTTCATCAGGAAATTGAGTTCAGTAAAATAAAGCCATCCTGAAAATTTAAACATCTCCTTTATCATGTAGAATTCTCCCCTTCGTCTCTATAGGTAGCAAAAATGCTAGAATAGCCAGTACAAAGGAGAAAACAACATACAATGAGATGGTAACATAATCATTGGCATGTAGAAGAACCTGTGCAGAATAGGGAGTGACAATAGCACCGACACGAGAAGCTGCAGAATTAAAACCAATTCCAAATGCTCGAGAAGTGGTGGGGTAAATTTCTGGTGTGTACACAAAAACTGTTTGAAAGGCACCTGTGGCAAAGGCACGAATAATAAATAGAAAGAAAACAATAAGTGCTTCAGATCCACAGATGAATAGAAGTAGGAACCCAATCATGCATCCTATATACTCTATGGACATCGTTACTTTTCGTCCCAGGATTTCAATGATGACAAGGGTAACAAGAATACCAGGAAGCTCCGCCATTGTCGTCCATAAGATTTTCACATAATCACTTGTATCTAACTGATTTCCATCACACACGTCAGATGTATTGTCATTGATACCACAGTGTGGGTCATACTGTAATAGAGAGGTTGTGAGCAGCACTACACCATAATAAAGAAAAGCTGATCCAAACCACAGGAACATTAAGATTACTGTAGTCCTCCACATCCCATTGGTAAAAATATGGCCAAGATTAGTTAATATTTCCTTGGACTTAGTAGGCTTAGATACTTCGTCATCTACTTTACCAGGAATTTCCTCTGATTGAGTGTTGTCTGATGGATTAGGCTGGAGAGAGTCATTCTGGCCACTAGTAGTACCGTATGAATTGACATGTGAGGAACCATTGGATATAGTGACTGACTCTTTGCTCATATCCTCCTGCATGCTGTATTTTTGTTTCTCCTCGTGAGACACGAGTCTTCCATGAGGCACTGACTTGCAATTATAAGAGGCCACTTTTTTGATAACTTTCTGTGCTTCTTTGTTCTTGCCTTTGACAAGATAGAATCTAGCTGATTCTGGGACAAAAGGAAACATAAATATACACACTACTAGAGGAAGAGTTGCAAGTCCAAGGTACCAATGCCAGCCAAGACCATCTCTCATCACTCCAATTGCCAGTACAGCTCCAAACATAGTACCTATTGACCACCATGTTTCAGCTAAAACAACACAAATGCCTCTAGCCTTCAGTGGGAGAAACTCCACGTAATAGGTGACCACCTGTGGTGTACCACCTGCCCCGATTCCAACGCCAAATCTACAGATCAGCAGCCATGGGTAGCCAGGTATCCTTCCATCATCAGGAGAGACCTTTAGTGCACTCAATATTCCAAATGTCAAGATGACAACATTTACAATGAAGAGACTTTTTCTTCTACCAAGGATATCACAGATCACACCCCAGAACAACCCTCCAACTAAAAATCCCACAAACACAACAGATGTGATTGAAGCTTCTTCAAAATCAGAAAGCCTCCATTGACACTTCACTGCTGGAGAAAGAATTGATAAGATCATTAGTTCCATGGCATCTGCAATCCACAACAAACCACAGAACACTGTGATGATTAGCTGAAAAGGTCCAAAGCCAATTTGATCTATGGCATCATCTACAGTATAGACTTGATCATTGCTTGTGCTGGGAAGTGGAGGTAAATCAGGTCCTTCAGAAACTTCTTGTAGAACTAGGGACTTTTCTTCTCCTTTTTTGTCGTCATTCATCATTTCAACTGAAGTATTTCAGCTCTCCAGAGTTACTACTTTGAAGTAAACTTGACAATCCAAATAAATAATTTAAAACTGAAAATTTCAATGTAGGTACCATTACCAAATTCTGGTAGAAAATAAAAACAGACTGACTAGACTCATTTACAGGTTGCTTGTTGTGTGGCACTCAAGAGTTACCAACTGTCCAGTATTATTTTCTCTTCCTGCATGTATTTATAAAACATTGCTGTTCCTGGAAGTATGACTGGTGTTCACTTAACCAAGGTACAAAGGCACAATGCTGAAGGCACACACACTACAGTCTGGCCACAAGAAGACTTTAGTAAAATCTCGAGATTGTAAACAATACAACTAATCACAAGCAGTATTAACAAACCATGCAATATATACAGTTCAAGTGTTCCCTTTATCTTGAAGAGTCTCTATGGTATCAGAATAGCCAGTAGAAGGGCATACAGTGAGAAGGTAACATAATCATTGGTGTGTAGAAGGACGTGTGCAAAACAAGGAGTGACAACAGCACCTATATAAGCAGGTGCTGAATGGAAACCAACATCAAAAATTTGGTGGGATAAACTTCTAGTGTGTACACAGACAGTTTAATAAATATCTGTGGCAATGCCATGTTGTCATTGATACCACAGTGTGGGTCATACTGTAGTAGAGAGGTAGTGAATAGCACTACACAATAGAAAAGGAAAGTCATCGTGCTAACAGTAGATATTGGCTCTGAATTTATAATTGAACATAATGCTGACTATACCCAAACTGGTTACAGTGCTTTATGTTAACTTCAGTAACTCTGGAAAAGGTATATAAACCACTAATAATAACATGAGGCATGAAATCAGTATGTAACAACCTAAACACCATATTAGCAGTGATGTAGTGATACAGTTCCTTTTATATAAACAGCCAGTTTTTTTTTTTTTTTTTTTAATTAAAATAAAAAATGATTTTCTACACAAAAGAATGGGTATGCAACTATTGGTTTATATCCTGCTTCATCTCTGATAGGGATTAAATCATAACATCAAATATCACTTTGAATAAGAGAGGGCTTACTGTTCAATTACTTCCTTTCATTGTTTTCTAGAGCTCTTCCCTTAGTTTCAATAGTTAGCATTAGAGCCAACACAGCCATCATTAGACAAGAACTAGCATATAATAAAAAAGTAACAGGAGCATTCACATCCAAAAGGATATATGCAACAAAACTGGTCATCCCTGCACCTATGCGAGTAGTTGCTGTACAAACACCTAATCCAAGTGCTCGGATACTGGTAGGATAGACTTCTGGTGTATAGATATACAGTACTACGTAGGTGCCTCCAATAGAGGCACGGGTGATTAAAAGGGAAGTAATAAAAAGTGCTTCAGAGTAGCAGATTAAAAGAAGTAGGAAAGCTACCATGCTTCCCATATACCCAATAACCATAGTCCACTTTCGTCCAAATACTTCAATAAGAATAATATAACAGGCTAATCCAGGGAGTTCTGCTGAAGCTGACCACAGTATTTTGATGTAGTCATCGGTGTCCAGTTCATCATCACAAGCGGAGTCATTATTCCAGTTACTCACAGATTTGTCATCATAGCTGCAATAAGTGTTGTTGTCAAGAAGTGAAGTTGTGAGTAACACAATGCCATAATAGGCCCAGGCGTTACCAAACCACAGGAAGATCAGAATTATAGTGGTCCTCCACATTCCACCAATAAAGAGAACAGAGAGGTTTGATAGCACATCTTTTATCTCATGAACTATTCGTTTGTCTGGTTTTTCAATGCCTTCAATTTCATTAGAGTTGCTTTCATTTACATCTTCGATATTACCATCATTACCTACACACTTTTCTAGTCTTTCCTTCTCTTGAGAGGACACAAGTCTTCCAGGAGGTAGTTTCTTACAATTACACCAGGCAATTCTCTTCATAACCTTTTGAGCTTTTTCGTTCTTACCCTTTAAGAGATAAAACCTGGCTGATTCTGGAAGAAGTAGAGTGAAAAACACAACTAATCCTATGGGAAGAGTAACTAGTCCTAGATACCAATGCCAGCCAAGATCTTTTTCTCCCATCACTATAGCAGCAAGCCCAGCTCCAAACATAGACCCTATTGGTACTGATACACTCGTCAGTATCATAAAAGCTCCCCTCCATTTTAGTGGAAGAAATTCGATAAAGTAGATGATTCCTTGTGTAACACCACCTGCTCCAAATCCAACACAAAATCTACAGATTATTAGCCATGGATAACCTGGTATCTTGGAATCACCAGAGGACACTTTCAATGCACTCAATACTCCAAAGACCAAAACAATTACATTCACAATGAAGACGGTATTTCTTCTTCCAATATTATCACATACAAAACCCCAGAATATTGATCCAAGAAAGAAGCCAAAGAATACAATAGATACAATTATAGCTTCTTCAAAATCAGACAGGTTCCACTGACACTTCACTGCTGGAGAAACAATTGCTAGAACCAAAATTTCCATAGTATCAGCAATCAATGTCAAACCACAAAATACCATTAGCAGCAACTGAAAGGTTCCTAGACCCATTTCATTTATGGCATCCTCTATAGTATAAATTCCATTAGTATTTTCTTCAAAAGAAACTGATTTAAGTTCATGATCACCATTAGTTCTCAGCTGTAACAGTCTTTTTCTATCTTCTCTCTGAGATTTACTCATAGTTTGTTCATAGCATGCCTGCTATCTGATACTTAACTACAATTGAGCATATGCCCATAACAATTAGCTATACTGTAAGTACAGCAATATATCATATGTACAGTGTAACTCCAGTTACAACCACTGAGGTATTAAAGGTAATGTTAACCATCTTTCCAGTAAGTTATATGACCACTGATATTGATTAGGTATTAAAGGTCATCCGTTATGTTTCTGCACTGTCCCACCAGTCGTTCTGTCAACTTGTCTAATCTTCTCACAGTCACTGAAATTGCATTTAATCTTACTATCATAAACACACAGATATCAAAGAACTATAGCAAAAACAGCAGCAGCATAAACAAATAGCACATTATAATATTATTATTATTGCATTACGTTAAGACAACATTATATTTTTAATTTCTCTAGTGCTGCAGTGTAGACTCCGAAATAATGGAGTGCTAGCTGCAGTGTAGACTCCGAAATAATGGAGTGCTAGCTGCAGTGTAGACTCCGAAATAATGGAGTGCTAGCTGCAGTGTAGACCCTGCAATAATGGAGTGCTAGCTGCAGTGTAGACCCTGCAATAATGGAGTGCTGGCGCAGTGACTGTTATATTGCTAATGTATTTTATATATGTAGGTCAGTAATTAAATATTTCTTGTAGTTGATACACCTTATGAAAGTAGATCATCAATACAAAATAATCACTCTCACTCTCAATTCATAACAAATATCAACTCCCAAAAGCTTACCTTCGTGAATTAATAACAAAAGTGGTATGTACTATACACATATGCAAACATCAGAGACCCCAAAACCCTACCTTTTCCAGTGACCACAGCATAATATCCCAGTGCCTTCATGGGGAAGAGCTTTCCATCCAATATTGAAGTCATCTAAAGTTAAAGCACAGTTAAAATTACGCTGTTGTTTTTTTTATTGAGGATTCGATTTTACCCTTTCTTGCTTAAATCCACTCTTTTCTGCCATATCCACTTTAGTCAACACAAATATTGTTCTTTGACCTACAGTACCAAAATATTAATCCATATCAAAAGAATTCTTACAATAGTGTACATCATTGTAAGTACATAACACCTTTAGGACTACTTGTGCTACATTGCACTACTCCATATTGGGAAGCTCAGAGGCTACATTCCTCAGGTTAAAAAGGTATTGTATTATAAACTATGATTTGGAGAGCTGGATAATACAGTCAGAGAGTTAGCAAAGAGCAAGAGAAACTGAAGGCCAAAGAGAACCACTAGCAGAGACATCGACCACATAAATCATACATCTATTATCTTAGAACATATCGGGAGACGAGAGCTAGTACCCGATCCCTAGATAGGATTAGGAATGTTATCTTGTCAACTCCTTATTCAGGATTACTACTAATAAGTATAAATATTCATTATAACACTAGTATTATTATGTCTAGTAAGAGGGCCTTTAAAAAATTGAAATGGACACCAGATAACTGAATATTACAGAGAGGGCTTATCACTTGCTACTAAAATCAGGTCTCTAAACAGAAGTAGCTAGAGTCTGTATAATCAAAGCCAAACCAAGATCTATGTATTGTACATGTGGTAAATGTCAGATACATTTTATAGGCAATATATATGACTAATGAATTAGCTATTAAAACTGAAGCCTAGGAATGTAACAGTTAGTCATGGAAGCTTATTTTCCAGCCAAAATAATCATTAGGTGCTACTGAAGTCATGTAGCTTCACAAATCAAAAAATAAATGCACTTTCTTGGCAGCTAAAAGATAGAGATAAGTTATGTGTGGTTCAGTTGGGAATACACATCAATAATTCTTTATGCTTTTCCTTAACTAATTACTGGCACCACTTTCTGGGAAAAATATAGTAATTTTAAGGTCAAACATCATATAGTGCTCATTATTGTTAAAATAGTACCTCTATATAAATATTAGGGTATTAACAAACCTTCAGAATCCATTTGACTGACTAGATCAGTTACCATGCTTCTCTCAGCATCAACAGAGCCATCTATAGCATAGGTGACCAATAAAGGTGTACATAATTATGTACACATTCATCAATGCAAAGCTTCAAAGTTTCACTATTGAGTTAATAATACTGAACAGACAAAACCAATTTCACAAATTTTCAGAATCATCACATTTACAACTAAAAACACATATCACAATAAGGTACCTTGTATGCACATGATAATGGCATTGGGATTTTCCATGTACTGCCTACAAAAATGTTTAAAAAAATGATTTTATAATACATATATGATATATACCCTCATATACATTATCAGCATTCAGTCTGTTGTTTTTGCTTATTACTACTACAGTAATGTGGACAGAATTACAACTATAGTAGTGCATATCCTTCTTTTTATTGCTGTTGTAGCCTCCATATTAATGTTTCATTGCCTACCTACCGACACATCTTCAATATATCTTCTCTGGTGTTTGCTGCCATTCCACTTGTCACAGTCTATAAAGAAGTAGATCCAATAATATTATAACTACACATGTAACTTGAAGAATAATAATGCATTGTGGAAGTTAGTTTAAAGCTTGAAGGCATTGGTCTACATCTTATTCTACTCATGCAGCTCAAAAAAAAAAAAAACATTCTCAGCATATGAGGCATGGTGATTTCTACTATAGGAATATATATTGGGTTTCATATAGGAATTAGCAAGGACACTTAGTGGCGTCTCTGCCTCACACAGGAGAGAATTGACCTGCAATAATCCACAAAAAATGTTCCAGTTAGTTATGCCACTACTGTATTATCCTACTGCACTACTGACCTAGGAAAGACAACATTTCACCATTATAATATAGAATCCTGAGAAAGAAGCCATGACAGTAAGCTAGCACAACTTTCAGTGTATATATTTCATGCATACAGAGAACTATACCACTCAGGCAATTAGGTATCATCAAAGGGAAGTGGATATTGGAGTGCAAACGGGAAAGAGGTAGCTGACAGATACAGATTTCCAATTGAACAGAATGCCATGTGCTGTTCATATATCTGGAATGTAGCTACTGAACCGTATCAACCATGTACATACACTTATGACTCCAGGTAAGTCAACCAACACCATTCTCTTCAGCTGCGGTCCATACACTATCAGTGAAATAGGCTGGGAGCTAACAGTTTTGCCAGCTTGAACACTTGCTCTCATACGCTTCTCTATTTCAGTCCTCAGGCTCTCCAAGTCCTTTTCCTTCTTCAGATAATATATCTATAGATACAAACATTTATGAGGGGGGAGGGAATGAGTAACAAAAAGCATACCTTTTACAAAATTACATTAGTCTCAAATGATCAAAGCATGTTTTCTAATAATATTGTATACCAAAACAGCAATACAAATATCTGGCATATGAAAACCATCAAAGACTGTAAAACTGAACCTTGAGTAAAAATATTAATATATATATATATCCTTTATAGCTCTCTTCTTTGATAAAATCAGTATCACTTAGAACTTGAAGGAGTGCCAAAGAGTGAGAGTTACAAGGACATGTACCTTATTGCTATCATGGAATTTTGCCATATGCTCATGTCCTTCACTGAGAGTCACCATAACAGGAGTTCGTGTCATCATTTCCCCTCCACCTCGAGGGAAGATCCTTGCATTGGCTACCATCTCCAAAACACTGGTCTTCCCAGCAGACTGATCACCCACCACAACCACCTAAAAGAGTAGTGAATAATCCCTAACCAACCACAAAGAATTCTGGTGGTAAGCAGTGTCCACCACTGACTACCTATCACAGTGATATTTCATGCTAAATTTCACTCCTCCCTAAATGTAACAGTAATAGTAAAGGAACTTTAAGACAACTATTACTTGTAATAAAGTTTTTTGAGGTCATTGAGGAAGCACAAAGCTTGTGTACATAACAAAGAAAACAAAAGCTTATGATTTGTTTTCACATTGAGACCATTAATAGAGTCTTTTTTTTTTTATCTACAACTAACTAATGGACTCCTATTATTTAGCCAGGCTCAGCATTTTATATCTCTTTCTGTGTCAAACTTCAGATATGTATTTTGAAATAAAGCAGCATTCTTAGGATTTGTAAGAAATAACTTGGTTCCTGACTCTGCAGACTCACTCCAGAAAAACAGTCTGACAATATAATGATAAATTATGCAGCAGCTATGCAGATTGTCTATCTGATACAAAAGATAATATATACATCACACTGTAAAGGAAGATCTTATAGTATCTTGAAACTCTAGCCAACATGACTAATAACAGTTCAGTCAGTATTATCTACATGCATACATTATGCCAAGGATATGCTATAAATTAACAGCTATGTAAGCTACTACAGTAAATTTTCATACTACAGAGTTATATGGAGGGACTAGTACTAGTCTTTATAAGTGAAACATCTCTGTATGTGAAGCAATACATTTTGAATGGAAGCAGTGTTTTATTCCATTTGATGCACAGTAAATTGGAAGTTTATATATGTAAGGGTTCCACGAAATAAGATCACCATAATCAATTTGAAAGTAAATTTTCAGGATAAAAAATCTTTTACACAAAATATTAAATGATTCAAGGTCATACTATTTCCTACCCCACCTTTTCACTATTGTGCTTCAAATAAACCATTGCTAGCTCACTTAATTTACGATTAGACACTAGCAATGCCCACAACTAGGCCATGGCACTATTAATCTTACTCTGGCTACCCCAAGCAGCTTGATTACACTAAAATATGCTGAACATACCCTCAAAAACAAAAACAAGAAAGGGTCTAGCACATTTCTGATTGAAATCTTGGTCTTACTGACTCAAGCAAGTCACATGATTTTGGTCAGTTCATAGTACATTTTGTCCATGTACTGCATTGTATGGTTATGTTCTGGTTCTTCTTTGTGTATGCAACTATGTACTAGCTATTAGCTCAGCATAGAAGGTTTAAAATTACCATTGCAGAATAGGACTTCAAGAACCCAAGAAATTCTACTAATGAAAATATAACAAAGTTCTGGATAATGTCCCCCCCACTCCCCTCTAGATTATCACTTCACCTGAGAAAGTGACCTACTATCTTTATAGCTTTAGAAGTCAACTCTTCAATCTCACAAGCACTGTCACTGTCATCATACTGACAAAGTCGCATACTTCATTTGTTATAGGTGGTTCATTTTTGTAATGCTGAGTCAGCAACTTGTTGTGGGTGTGGCCTGGGTATGAGACTAGCAACACTAAACATACATACACACCTGAGGTAGAGTATTAATGAACTTCTTTCCCTTTCTACTAGACTTTGCATCGAATTCAGTGAGCAGATTAAGTACATCAGTATACATCTCAATGAGCGTTAGCTGTAAAATCATAAAAGCAATACCACATGATAATAATCTGACATATTATTGTAATTAAACATTCAATTATAAAATATAACACTGGGTCTAGGAGACTTAGATCTACACAACTAATTAATGTTACCAACCACTCCAATTAACAATAATTATTACAACCATTTAACCATCTGAACTGTAATTTATGAGAAATGATGTTGTTACTTTTAAGGTACAGTATTACAACTGTAAAAGAAACCTCTAATTAAACTCATCCCCCATCTACCTACTCACCATCAAACTCACTTCAGAAATTAGTATAATATAACTCTGAAGACTTACTAGCCAGGAATTAGTTAATATATCATATTACTTATTATTGAACATACTAATGGAAGATCACTATACAGCAATGTCTGTCCAAGCTGACTTGTTATAAACATGAGTATTTTCCATAATCACCAGGCTATGACTAAACATTAATAGTTTGACTATACTAACCCATAGAACGGGGACATATTATAGAAGTCCAAATGCCACTGGCTCAATATCTATTGTCTCAACTGGTCTCAGTAAAAAATTTAATTAAAATAAGCTTATATTACACCATGTAAGTGACATTTTCATCTTGCATTCTTTCAGCCTCTAACACACACAGCTACAGTCATGCTGCTCATGCAAATGAAATGTGAATATGTTACAAAGTGACAGGACAAATACACAGTAACCACTTGGAAAAAGAATAATGCCTGGAGTTTCACTACAAACACAGCTATTATCAAGTGACTAATCTAGTGAGCCCTTCACCACCTCCAGGTCTGTTCACAAACCATCATTATAAAGCATCCCTTAATCACTTATACTACATCATTTCTCACAATAAATAATATAACTTACTTAGTCTGGTCAATGAATACCTACTTCTACTTATGTACAGAAACTTCATCTTAGTGAGAAGGAATGTTAATTGTAAATTTGCTTCATCATATTACAATCAAATACAAGAAACCATACGCCCTAAAGGTATGCTAAGTAGCAAGAACTTTTAGTAATAATACACAATCCAAGGACTTTAAAACATAACAACACTCCATCTTTTTATACCTTCCTGCCAGATCTTATTTTGCTAGGGTCCATGCCAGGAATCTTGGCTAGCTCTTGTCTCAGTTCATGATTTGTCTTCTCCAAAGCTTGCAGTTTGGCCTGGAGCTCAATGATCTCACTAGTTAGCAGTCGATCCTTGGAAGTATTGAATGTGTCACTGAAATAAACCAGAGTTTTTACAATTAAATGTGTGTATATATAAAGGTCTTGGTCTCCACCTTCTTCCTTAGTTTCTCTCTCTCCTCACCCCCCAACTTCCTTTTGGGAGTGGGAGGGGGGGGGCTACCCTTCTCTCCCTAGTTTCTTTTCCCTTAACTTTCATCTCTTACAATATACCCTCAAAGGGGAGAGGGATATAAATGGCATTTCTTACCCTATATCAGTCTTTGCTATTACAGGATCATTTGTACATATAATTATCCATTAGTGACATGAACCATATATAATCAAATACTGTACATTCTTCGGACTAAACTTTTAGAAGGCCTTATGATTTATTTCTTTGAGAAATAACCATTGTGTCCTCTACCCCTCCAAACAGATATGAAATGCCATTCTTCTGGTAATACATTATCAGCCCACCTGAGCTACAAATACTTCTGGGGATTTAACTATACTCCATGAAGTACTCCTTTCCTCACAGATCATAAAAGTTGAACCATCTTTTGATAGCCTCTCAAGATCATTTTATCATGCCAGCTAACAGGCTATTGCCTTTTAGCAATCACCGAGTACTACTAGGTTTCCAGTATCATCTTGATAAATTTAGCTAGCATGTGAATCATACATTTGTACACATGCAGAAAGCAAGCACATGCACATATGCATACTGCTTATGCTATTAGTTAAGTCAATGAATCTAAAAGTTGAAGGGTGTAGCATTAATAGGAGTGGCTTAATGGGACACCACTGCACCTACTTCCTTGAATTAGTTTCTCCTCTAGTTCCTTCACCTCCAGAGGAATCTCCGCTGACATTAGATGTTCTTAGCCACTCTGAGAATGAGTCTAGACTGCCAGCCATTCCCTTGGCAATGTTGGATGGATATAATCGTTCCACCCATGACAGCTCTTCGACTGCTGATCGCATTTGACCATAGAACTAGAGAGGACAGAGAACAAGATTGATATAGTCACTTACTACATTGCAAGACTAGTCACTGAAAGATATCACTAAGGAATAACTGTTATAAAAAAAAGATTTCAATTCTACGAGGAATTTGACGTTTTAAAGTGTGAATATTCTAGAGTGTTTAAGTTACATAATAACCTCATTCACATTATTGCAGTTTCATCTTTACCAGCTCAGGTAGGTTGCCGTCACCTCCTTAACCATGTTTATTAAACAGTAACTTACTATACAGCTGTACCATGAAAACCTCCAACAAAAGCAGAAATTTAAATGTAACACCTGTACCACAGGCTTGTGCACTTCTAAGATTTCAGCCCCTTGGCCTCTGATCTATGCAAGTTAGAAGTACAGTGCTCTAATCTAGGAACATAATCTCTAAAGACTGAAGTAGTGTGCCATTATTAATCAGAGTTCAAAGTTGAAGTGGGTGTGGTTAGTAAGTGGGCATGGTAGTCCTTATGTATGTTTATAGAAAACTGACTACACCTCTACTCCTCTCAGTATTGTAGCTTGCTACAGATCTTACACTATTACACTAGTGAAATTGTTTAAAGTCTTGATTATTAAACTTACTATAATCAGAGCTCCTCCTGATAAACCAATCAGAGTGATAGCTGTTAATAACTTTCTCTTTATCCAGCCAGTTGCAGCTTTAGCCGGTGAACTACTATATTCTCTGGTGTGGGGGGTGGTATGCACAGAATATTGAGGTGTGCATGCTGTGGTAGAGAGTCTTGATGCAAATGGAACCAGGGAATATACCGGCCGCCTCAGAACTCTCCCCAAGTTCATCCCGTAACCTCTAGAAGCACGAATGTATGCTGCCATGTTCTACATTTTGTACGGAGCGTGCAGTTTTCAATATTTTGCTGCAGATATTTAGATTTCCCTCTGGTTTATGGTAATCCACGTGGTCACCTGACATCAGGTGAAGGTATGTCTATATTATTACTGTTGGTTTATACACGAAGTGATTAGGAGAGCAGACAATCATAATGAATTTACACACTCAAACCTATTCATGTGTTGCAATAAGCACTATTACGATCGCTTCTAGTTTAAGCTGACCTAACTGGGCATCTTAGTTAGGGCACGGGATTGCTGGGAAGATTGAACGGGGCCTCGCTACTGTAAACCGAGTAAGCACTTAAACGTGTGGATCTGCACTCTAACGCCACAGGCTGGCTAGCTGTATAGCTAAATAGCTTTATGCGGGGAGAGGTTTCCTGAAGACTCTTAAGGTTCTACCTATATACCTAACTGCCTGGAGCTGATTCATGTTTCACATCAATGTAAGTTAATACTGAAGATTAAAAACTCTGACTGACTATATACTTATAGCTAGCTACATAGCTGGGTCAGGTATTTAATAGATTTTTGTTCTAGCATGCCAATACTCTATAGCCTCACCTCTAGCTATAGCCTGTGGTGGTGAAAATCTAGCTAGCAAGTTGAGCATATTTCTTTAAGGGTGTGAACTGTAGACAGTTTACATCCCTCTGTGGTAGAATTTGCACTCTAGCTTAGTTCTTTAGCTGCTAATCAGCATTGCTAGCTTACAAATTGTTTAGGTAAATATATTTATTGACATATACTTGAGGTGGTAACTGCCTCCTGAGAAAAGATTAGTTTCTCACTCCACCTGGGTGATGCAAGATCAAGTAGAAATGGTATGCTAGGTCTATCCTGTAGTTCTGTGTAAGGGGTAGCCCACATCTTTGGCTAACCACGTTATTAAATTATCCAAGACAGAATTGATTGATCGGTGGTGAAGGGGGTACTGCAATTTCCTGAAGTATGATAAAATGGCAATGTTTTTATTATTATTATTTTTTTTTTATTTCTTGGGCACAACTAGTGGTGAGCTGAACTTTCTATTTTGTTTCATTTTCAGAAACTATGGTTTTAATGCATGTTATACTTGAATATCAGTAATACAGTAGTTGCATAAAGTTTTTACAAGCCTAGCTTTAATAACTATGGCTTTGGCTAAGTAATAATTTACTAGTTTTGTGTAAGTCTGCCTACAATTATATATGTTCTAGTTGTGTTATTGCAAACATTGAGTTTGTTTACAATATTATATCTCCCATTTTAAAGGTCTCATACTGTTCAGTTGTATTTAATCCTACCTGTTATTATGTTCAAATAGACTGTTATAAAAACTTAGAAGTAAAGGTTGACCTAATCTGATTTGAGAAATCAAAAATCTCAGAAATCTAAAAACTTACTATGTACATGTAATGAAGACATTCTATAGCTTCAATTTTCAATAAGGTGATAAGCAATCTGCTTATGCTATTAGTTATCTACTCTAGTGTGTATTAACAGATGAATCTTTGTAATCCAATGAAACTCTGGTCCATGAAGGATGTTTGTCCCCTTAATACGGTATCATTTAATGACAAGAGGATGGGGAGACCTTGTATGAATAGCCTTCTGTGCACTGCAGTTCATTGTGTATAGTTTGGTGTCAGTCACCCCGAGAAGACTGAGGAAATTAGAATAGAATACATGTCTCTTCCTTTATGCTGCACTGGGGAACTGAGAGAGGGTGGGGGGTGCCTCAGTGTGACACACTGCCTGACTGCAATCTAATGAATTCTCTATGTAGTGTGCATAATAATGTACAGAATTAGCCATTCTCCTAGTCCAGGAAAATGTTATCTAACAACCAAAATGTCATTATACATAATTTTGTTTAATTTTAGCAGCAATGTACTGACACAGTTTCTCTCAAATACAGAGACCAGTGCAATTTGTATTATCTTTTTGGATACAAGATTCTTGATGTTTAGTAGTGGCAAATTGCTTCAAAGGTAGCTTACAGCCACTAAGTGGTTGTACAGACAGGTAGTGAGAGAAGTCTTTACTAGAGAAATCTTTCTTGCCTTGTAAGTGGTGTACATCTCGACTAAGTGCACCTACTACATACCTGTGGTAGTATGGGACTGTGTCTCCATAACAGAACCATTTTACACTTTGTAGATTGTTCAGAGAAGACTAAATAGAGTCTTACAATACTTGACAAGTGCAGGAATGTAATAGGCTACCTGTAATTAGTACTCTGTGACTAGTGATTATGTATAATTGTAATTTTTATGTGACTACTTTGGTTATTGTCTCCTGATTGGACAGTAGGTGGTATGATGATATGGACTCATATTAGGAGACCCAGTAACAGCTATAGCTTTGGATTTATGTTATAATGCATTTATAAGTGCATGTGTTTCGTAATATTATATTTTTATTCATATAGCAGTTCCTTAAGTTGAGTAATAATAATATATATAGGTCATGTGGTATAATTATGCCACCAGATACTACAGTGAAGTGCCAATGAATATTGAAACATTGCTTGGATATGGTATGGATGTGTGTGTGCCCATAACTGGTACCTCTACAGCCCACCCTTCTATTCCTGCCCATGAAAAGTTGGGTAAACATGAACTGTACTAAGTGGAAGGAGACTATTTTGTTCCTGTCCTGGGAAAGAGAGGTTTCATTGTATAATGAAAGCTGACAAACTGTAAAATGCTTGGATTAATGTTTGTAGCATGTCCATTTTTGTTTATCCTGGGTAAGATTAATGATCACAGAGTCATCACTTGCCGATAATTACTAGTATTTTCATGGTTGGTGTAGAAAACTGACCGTCTCACACCTTCACATATATTATAATATTTTGGTGTGTAACACAGTAGCTAATACGGATACTTACCTACTAATTTACCTTCAGAGACAGTAATTTTATATTAATTTCTGTTTACCTCTCACAGCCAAGTCCAGGGGGGGCTCCAGCCCCACCCACAGGCCAACCTACTGGTACTACATCTTCTAGCCAGTCCACTTCTAACTTCAAACTGCCAGTTCCAGAGACGTTAGACAGGATTAAAGAAGAGTTTGCCTTTCTTCAAGCTCAGAATCAGAAGTGAGTTTCATAAATAGGCCAGTGTCATCACTCTATTAAAGTGGTGTGGTATCCACTTCCTAATCTTAAGAAATATATTTTGTTTGATACTTATTGCCAGGAGAACGTTAATGAAGTTTGTATTGTATTAAGAAATTCTACATGTAGAGTTAACCTTACCATTGACTTCTTTTGACCTCCTTTTCTTCATTTTAATAAACCCACAGCCCTTTAGAAGGGTTCTGTCAGCACATGTCAGGTTTGTCATGTGAGAAATATCCATATGCATTCACCACCAATGATCTTGGTTTTGTTGGGTTTTTTTTTTGTGAATTCTGCTGAAAGACAGAAGGTGTCTAATGACCATGTATGCAATGCCTATGGATAACTATAAGCTATGCCAATCATGCTCTTACCAGGTTTGTTGAATCCACTTGTATACTTGTCTGTAGTTTTGCCTTTGCCAGCTCTGTGACTTGGTGGGATACATGAGAGTTAACAAGATGATTTTGGATTTAAAGGAGTCAGTTTGGCTTTTAGGCACTTGTACATCAACTTTGAGGCATGAGAACCTCTAATAATAACTTCCTAGATATGGAATGTCCTTGGGTGAGGGTTGGAATGTCTCTCTGTGAGACACAATAATGTCTTGTGTGCATAGTTTGTTTATGTCAAGTGATGTTCATTGGAGATAGCTTAATTGCTATCATATTCATGATGATTATAAAGTAGCCTTAATTCCTTCAGCAATGCCTTCAGCAATTCCTTCAGCAATTCCTTCAGCTATGCATGTGTAGCTGGTGTGGTTACATATGTAATCAATTGAGGAATTCATCTCCTCAATGAATATTCCTTATATCTATGAATTCCATTAATAGATAGTGGGTGTTAGTGAGTGACCATTAGATAATTTTAGTGGTCATTAACGCATGCCTGATGAGATCATGATATGTATCACTGTACCATAAAAGGTTTTGTGTCTGTATTGTGTACTCCTTTTGATTGTGGAGTTGTGTATGTGTAAATATTGTCATATACTTGATGAGAGAAAGAGTATTGCATGTCCAGGAGCAGAGCCTCCAATTCTTTGGTATAAAAGCTGATGTGGAACTGTCTCTAGTTGGTAGAAAGAGCTTGCACAATATCAGCAGAGTTAGAAGTAACAGCTGACCATTGGCCACTGGTCCAAGCCAAATCTGTAAACACAGTCCAGCTACAGCTAATAATGTTGTCCTACCAAAAAGCGTTGATAATCAGACGTGACTTGCTGTTTGTGCCCTCTGATAAGTGTGCATTTTGCTGCCTATAGTTCATCTGGTGGTCCCCTTTGTTCCTGATGAATCCATATAACTTCACTAACAGAATCTTATATAATGTAGTCATGTGATCTAACCCAGCTATAACTTTAATGTGGTGGATGCCCTTCTCCCCAAATAAGTATGATTATTGTTACCCTTTCAGTTTCTCTTTAAAGGGTATTTCTGCCAGAATCAATGTTCTCCTTGGACATAAGTGAATTGGATTGATTCACTATATTACTGTATGAGAGATATATTATTCTCAATAAGTGAGCATAGGCTACTAGTCTATTGTATTGCATTGATCCCCATTGGACCCTACTAGTCTATTGTATTGCATTGATCCCCATTGGGCCAATAGTTGAGGTGTACTGTCATCGCCCATATCATCATCATGTGTTTGTCATTTGAGACTGACTACTCAAATTTGTGGCCTAGTGGAGTATTCATTTCTCCTTTAGTTATGAATATCTAACTATTGTCATCAGCCAATTCATTCTCTCTGAAAGTTGGGACATATTATTTTTTTGTTATTATTATTGTTGTTATTGTTGTTGTTATTGTTATTATTACTTAATCTTTAATAATTATGACTCTGTCTAGTTCTGAAATGGTTTCATTTATTCACAGTTTTCCTTTGACCTCTAGACAATGTTTATGGGTCCAGGGTCATGTCAAGGATTGGGGGATACTCATATATTTGAAAGGTGTTGGGTTAAAGGGTGGTTCAGATAATGGTTTGTATAGCCAATATTTAGCATAAACCTGGCCTTGAACTGTATGCAGATAATTAATAATAATAATAATAATAATAATAATAATAATAATAATAATAATAATACTGCTTGGTCATAAATTTTGTCCTCTAAAGATTTCTATTATTCAAATGTGATCCCCATGAGTGAAAGGAGCAGCCGGTTGGTCTTGGTTACTCTAAGACCGGAAGTGTTGATTGTTACTAAAATAGACCTTTGTCCTACATGTATAGGCTATAATAAAGTGGGAATCTATTTTTAGCATATTAAGAGTTGTACCCACTTTCCCTAGACATATCTAAAACTATGTTCAAACAGCAATACAGTTTTAACATTGCATGTGGTGTGGGTTCTTTGGAGGTAGGGAGAACATGTCCAGGACACACTAGTTGTTCCTATTTCTGTAGATAATGACAATGCCCAACCAATGCCCTTGCCCACATGACCAGACAATGCCCATGACCAGACAATGACAATGCCTTACGGATGCCCTTGCCCACATGACCAGACAATGACAATGTCCAACCCAATACCCTTGCCCACATGACCAGACAATGCCCGTGACCTGAAATGACCAGCATGTCCATGACCCCTGGCCCAGACAATGCCAATGACCAGTATCATGTGGCCATGCAGCCTGAAGACCTTACAAGTACATTTTCTCATGATAGATGCACTCTGAAAGCCTAAATGAGGGTGTAGCAGACACAAACAAAACGGTGCAAATTAGCTCTGTTTCTGTGTGTACCAATTAGAAGTTGGTTGCTTGAGGGTTATGTAAAGACAAATTGTGTTATGATGTGTGCAGGAAGTTCTCAAAGAAGGTGCTAGGTTCTGTCCTGTTAACCAGATTAATAGGGTGACAACTAGACTGGCTTTGAAAGAAGGGTGTGTGTGTCAATCATTCATGATCTCTTAACATTAGCAGTGACAGTTTGCCATGTTGTGGGAAGACTGACTCATGTTTTGAAAGTGATATCACTTATCACTGTTCAAGTTCGAGACAGAAAGTGTAGCTAGAAGCAAATTAATAATAGACATGAGTAGGTAAAAGTGTACTTGATCCTCTATACATACATTCCTGTGGTCCACAGCCTGACCTGAAATCATCACTTGGAACACTACTAAGTGTGTGCATTGTAGTCACCACACTATGGTATCACCAAGAATACTTCACACAATTTTTTATATTTTTATTTTTAAATCTCTAACAGATTACAAGCTTTTGATCTTGCCTTGTTTATTGGTGCATGCATCAATTACTTCATAGTGTTTGACCTGTAGCCCTGATTCTCTTATGGCTCAGGAATATCCCACTGTATCATGATTATTTAACTTACTGCAAGCTTATATCTCTCTGTGTTGTTCTACATATAAATCATGTTATGATTGGAATGTACTACACTATAGTACTCCATCTTAGTCTCTATTGTGAGACTTTGTGAGGCTTACACTAAAGCCAATTTGCTGCCACTATAAACTCCCATTTGTGGTCACTTGTTATATGGGAAAATTGTTATAACTTTCCAAATACTCATTCAATTGAAAGATAATGACAATTCTTAAGTATATTCATGAGGAAACCATGGAAATGAGGCTAGAAGGGTAGATATGTTTGTTAACCTGGACACCTCAAGTTTCCTCCATAGTTCCTCTATTCAGGTCTGCTACTGTGGTATCCCTGAGGGCCTGCTCTGTTCTATGTCTTCCCAATCTCTCCTTTATGGTGTGCTTTTGTCCATAAACTGTGCATGGTCTGGTGGTGGGATGGAAGTTCATAACCCTTGCAGGGTCTGGCAGTGGAGTGGACATCCATAACCTGTACAGGGCCTAGTGTTGAGATGGACTTCCATAACTTGTGCAGGGTCGGGTGGTGAGATAGACATTCATAACCTGTACAGGGTCTGGCGGTGGAGTGGACGTCCATAACCTGTACAGGGTCTTGGCTATGGCCCTAAAATTCCTTGTAGCTGATAATCTGGGAACTTTTAATTAGGTAATCATTCCACCTGTATACACAATAAGTAAATATGTTGTTTGTATATATTGTTGTTAGTTTTTATCAGATGTTTTCTTAATAATACTCACTATGATTGAGCCAACACATGTCAATACAATCACTTTCATTATGTTACAATAGACAATAGTTCATCCATACCACTCATCCTTATCCCATCTCATTCCTCACCTCTTTTCATACCTCTCTCCACCCTCACTTCCATCCTTTGTTCCACCTCACCCCTCCCATTCCTCACTCCACCTCACCCCCTCCCATCCCTCACTCCACCTTTACCCCCTCACTCCACCTCACCCCCTCTCATCCCTCACTCCACCTCACCCTCACCCTCTCCCTCCCATCCCTCACTCCACCTTGCCCATCTTATTCCTCACCTCTCCCTATCAACTTACTCCCAGCCCACAGCCCTAACATTTACATATAATATCTTATGTAGCTTAAAAAGAGAACTTGAAAAGGCCAACAACGAGAAAGGGGAAATCCACAGACATTATGTCATGGTGAGCTCATAAATATTTGTATTTCAAAAGTGTTAGCTAGTACTAGAGACTAGGACCTAGTGCTAGAACCTAAAACCATCTCTAGCTATCCCATCACTTGTTGAAATCTCACAATACAAGAACTAAATAGAGTGGTTAACTACTGTACTCTGTACTTAATTCTTGTGGCAATGGATTTACTATAACTTTGCAACTAGCTAGGCCGAAGCATCATCCCTTAAAATAATAATAATAATAATAATAATACTTGCAACCTCACCTGCAGTTATAGTGAACAACATGCTTCATGAGAAGTATGTTGAGTATTTAATGGAGCCTGCAATGGCATAATCCTGGAGGAGAAATCGACCTTGACTTTAATTAACATGTCATATTTGTTATGATAACCTTGTGGCTAGTAGTTATTCTAAGCAGTTAATGTCTATTATCTGCTAGTGTAATCCAAAGGTATAGAGGGGAATGCATTTTTAAGCTCATTAGTCCAATGCAAACTCTTCTTTTCTGTGTGGTAGAGCATTTAGCAGGAAGTATTTGAGTTTACTTCTCCATAAATGGTAGTTTAAAAAACAAGACAGCACATTGTAGGTCTTCAGTGGAGCATAGTACTATGAAATGGCTGCTATGAGTTAATATGGTTGGTGTTTATCCTGCCTTCCATGATTATCTTGAAAGCAGTTCTGTTGGATTAAGGAGGCATAAGGAAGAACAGGCCATCAGAAACCTCCACTGAAACAATGCACAAACTCTGTAGCTCTATGTACCCTCACCAGGAGAGTAACATTATTTGTATTGAATGATACAGAGCAGGGGGGGGGGGTTCACAGGGGGACATAGAGGCATTCATCCCCCACCCCCCCTCTTACCACATAAGATACTAATGGAATCAGGTTGGATTTTGGGGGTAATGTAATTATGGTTCTTTGGATCTTCACTGTTGGTAAATTTGTGAGTATATGACCAGATCACAGAGATTCTTAGCCTCCTCTCTTTCCTCTATAGACTGACTCACTTAAAACATAGCTGACAATAGAAAGGATATTTTGATCACCTCCTTGTTAAATTCTTAAGACTTCTTTGCTTTCTGCTTGTCAGTCTGAAGAAAAGAGATGGTTGGTATAATCTGTGGGACCTATTGTGTACATAGCCACCTGGAAATCCATCATACCCCATGATCCTATGTGTAATGATATTGTATGATAATTGTAGTAAGTAAATGAATGACTTTGTCTGGTGTGTACATACATTTATCAGGTTGTTTTCTCTCTGTTCTGTTCTGTAGTACTATGAGATGTCCTATGGCTTGAATGTGGAGATGCACAAACAGGTAAGTTACTCTAGTGTGCAGTGTTTTATGTAATGAGCCTCTGCAGTGTTGGGAGAACACTGATTATCCAAACATCAAAGCATTCCATGGCTTAATCTTCCACATCACATCCCTGGGATATAGGGGGTATAGTAGGGATATAGTGGGGTATAGTGGGGTGTAGTGGGGTATAGTGAGATATAGTGGGGTATAGTGGGGTATAGTGGGGTGTAGTGGGGTATAGTAGGGGGATAGTGAGATATGGTATAGTGGGATATAGTGGGGTATAGTAGGGGGATAGTGAGATATGGTATAGTGGGGTATAGTGGAGTGGAGTGGGGTATAGTGGGATATAGTGGGGGTATATTGGAGTGGAGTGGGGTATATTGAGGTATAGTGGGGGATATAGTGGTATAATGGGTATGGTAGGGTATAGTGGGATATGATGGGATAAAATGGGGTATAATGGGATATCATGGGGGTATAGTGGGGTATGGTGGGATATAGTGGGATATTGTAGGGGTATGGTGGGATATAATGGGATATCATGTTGGGGTAGGGTGGGGTATAGTGGGATATAGTGTTGTTTTGGTGCAGCATAAATAAATCTGGTGTTTATGGCCCAGCTGTCAACAGGAAAGAACTAGTGTATCCATGATAATATTGATACCTATCCAGTGGGAAATATTAACTCTCTAGCTGATTTTAAAAATTCCCTTCTACTGAAGACCTCCAAGCTATGTCTAGTTGTTGAATTAACCCCAGCTGTTTTATTGCTAATAATGTTAGCATTTAGAGGGTGACTTTTGAATCACTTATTTCAATGTGTGATATCAGGGGTATTCTAAAACTAAGTGTAGACTAAATATAAATTGTCACACCTGTCTGGCTTTGCTTTTACTGGTTTGTTGAAAGGAAGATAACATGGTGTTTCTTCCCAGTTGACACCTATCTGGCTTTGCCTTCCCTGGTAGAGGTAAAGATAATAATGATGTTTCTTCCTGGTGGGCTGGTAATTGCTTAGGAGGTCTCCTTGATGTGGAGGCTGGTGAATTACACTGTTATGTTATCTGTGAAACCTGCTGTTTGCCAACAATAGTATCTTGGTCTCCTAGTAAAAATTTATTGACTAAAAGTAATTAATTTTATTATGCTGATAATTTCTCATCTAGCTAATAGCTAATCTGTCTGGAATTTATTCATCCTAATAATATTATTGTTTGTACTGTGTTGATACTATTCTTCTTTGTTATACAGTACACACATTTCTATGGGTTATGATAACTTATTACATCAATGCCACCTGTTATAATGATAGGTTTAGGGACTTCAAAGCCATTACAGAATAACTGTTGTTACTATACACAAGAAAGAGTGACCCTTTTCCTGCTGTATTAACTCTTCAGAAGCCTTCTAGGGAAAAATATATTTTTAGCATCCTCAAGCTACTATTGCACTCATTTTTAGCTTGTCACCAAAAGTATAAAGCCTAACTTATGCTAGGGTGTGGCGTGGTTTGGTGTACTGTACTATGTGCTATGTGTGGTATACTGTACTATGTATAGTGTGCTATGTGTGGTGTGCTATGTGTAGTATGTGTGGTGTGGTGTGGTGTGGTATACTGTACTATATGTAGTGTGGTGTGGTGTACTATGTGTGAGTGTGTTGTGCTACATGTGGTGTGGTGTGCTATGTGTCGTGTGGTGTGTGTGTGTGATGTACTAGATGTAGTGTGGTGTACTATGTGTGTGTGTGTTGTGCTATATGTAGTGTGGTGTGGTGTGGTATACTGTACTATGTGTCGTATGCTATGTGTGGTGTGTGTGTGATGTACTAGATGTGTGTGGTGTACTGTGTGTGTGTTGTGCTATATGTAGTGTGGTATGGTGTGGTGTGGTGTGCTGTGCTATGTGTGGTGTGCTATGTGTAGTGTGCTATGGTGTAATTCAGATTTCCTGTTATCCTCTACTTTAATTCAGTTTCTAAACAAGCCTCCCGTTAGGTGGCTGCCCTTTGTATGATAACCCTGAACCCCTATTGGATGTAGATACATGCCCTTTCTATGATAACCCCTTGTGTACTTGAGACTCCATAAGAATGCTTTGATGTCAGTTATAATCTAGCAATATTTGGTAGTAAAATGGTTCCCTTGTACTCCTTGTTTCTTTACAGACCGAAATAGCAAAAAGACTGAATGCAATTTGTGCCCAAGTAATCCCTTTCTTGAATCTGGAGCACCAGCAGGAAGTGGCAGCAGCCGTTGAGAGAGCTAAACAGGTCACAACCAGCGAACTTCATGCAATAATAGGAGTAAGGTCATGTGTGTAAAAGTGTTGTGTGAAATGGCATAGGCTCTAGTATTCAGAGCAATGAGCTCACCTTGAAATCATGTTCCTATGATTATGGTTATTCTTAGTTGTATGATAACCTATAATATATGTTATCATGTGTGCAGTGTGCAATATCATGTGTGCAGTGTGCCTATATATGAAATGTTATCGTGAGTGCAGTGGGCCCATTAATACATGTAATATGCAATGAGTGCAATGTGCCCATAATACACAATGTTATCATGAATGTAGTATGCCCACTAATGTATGTAATATGTGATGTTATCATGTGTGCATAATGCATGTAATATGCAATGTTATTATATGCATTGTGCCTATTATGCCATGTCATTGTGTGTGCAGTGTGCCTGTGGGAGACACATGTAGCATGAATGTGTGTGTGTACAGTCATGAAGTGATATCGATTAATGTATTATACAGTGCCAAGTTTCTAAGATCCAATTATCCTTTGATACTTCCCATGCTGTGCGTAAGGCCCATAACAATCCCCACAAATCAAATTGGAGCAGACCTCAGCTAATTGCTCACCTGCCCAACTAAACTACTGCCAAATGATCTGACCATTATTATAACAATGCTCTCTTAGATGAACCAGCAGCACTTTCCCGGCGGTGGATTAGTACCGCCATTCCTTCCACATGGAGGCATGCCGCCACATGCAAGGCTGATTGGTTATCCCATACAACCGGGAGTAGTGGTTCCTACTGGAGCTAGCAACAGCGTAGCAGCATCTTCACTTAAGGAGGAGAAAAATGAAGAGGAAAGAGTAGGCACAGTTGTATTGCAACTAAATGAAATGTTGAGGCAGTAAAGAAGAAAGTTTTCTTATAAATTTCTGAATCATTTTTCAGTATATGAAATGAGCCCATAAAATGTCTTCATAAAAGATCTTAAAAGTGTCTGGAATGGAAAGTATTTCCCTAAGTAATGAACATTTTAAGAAGGAGATTATTCCCCAATATTAATAATATTATATATAATTATTAATATAATAATATAAAATAATTAATTTTTTATTATAGTATAAATGTGTATTTTCATAGGGTTCAGTTAGTCCTGCTGATAAGAGAAATGGACATGCATCAGGAGAGAACTCTTCTTCCCACTCTGCTGGGAATGGGGGAGGTGTGAAGAGAAGAAGAGGAGAAACAGAGGAAAATGATGCGGAAAGAAGCGATGGAGAACTTCAGGTACTTCAAACGAGAGTTTAGCATCTGTACAGTTAATCTTGTGTCTTGGCAAGCATCCACACCTAATAGTAATGTGTTAGCGTGGTACAGGTTGAATGTGTAAAAACAGGGCATAGCTAGCTACTAATTCTACATACTGTTTATATTCAGAATGAACACCAGCCAAGCATCAATGCATCTGCTCCATTGCTGATACAGGAAATAGTTTAACAATCATAGCTATTCCATATCTCTCTTGGATCCAAGATAGCTATAGTATAGAGCTAGTCTGTATGGGTATTACTACAGGAATATCTTCATTAGAGTAGCTAGCCACAGATCCAAGACTGCTGCACTGACATCCTCGTTTCTTTTGGAGGCCTCCATACTTTGTGGTCATGTAATACAAGAATGTGATGAATTGCTACATTGTGTAGCACAGAATATATCACCTTAACTTACAACTAACTTCATTATTATTGCACTGTTAAGTTCATTCTTTCTCTATGGACAGGTTGATATAGTTGACGAGGATGACCCAGTATCACCTACTGGGAGCTCTCCTTATGAAGAATCTAACAGACCTGCTAAGAGATCTTCCACTCCCAACTCAGCTAAGAATAATGTAAGCATGACTCTGTGTGTGTGTGTGTGTGTGTGTGTGTGTGTGTGTGTGTGTGTGTGTGTGTGTGTGTGTGTGTGTGTGTGTGTGTGTGTGTGTGTGTGTGCAGAAAGCTAAGCATTTAGAGAATTTCATGAAACAGCACCCATTCCTAAGAGTGAGATATGATAACCTATTATGCTTTTATGGCATAAGAATCATCCAGTGGTTATCAGTTAATAGTGAGCTATGAAGAAGGAGTGTATGTGTGTGTGAGTACACACCACACAGTAACTCTCAATGGGATCCACCTCATATCCTCATTGTGTAGTTATTTTGCACATTCTGTGACTATTAGAGAAAGAAGTGGTAAATATTGTAACATAGTAGCATGAATTAGCATATGAAGACTGAATAAAGGTGTTGAATAACAACAGAGTAAGGAAAGCTGTCAGTAGATAATATATTTTTTAAAAGATTTCATTATTGTGGACTTTAAACAAGCATTGTGTGGGGTACTCTTGCACCAAACAAAATTCTTTGGCACAGAGATACCTGCATTATAGTTAACTCTGTGGTAAATTAATTATAACAGTTTTTATGCTCTTCTTCATAATGTTCATTCACCTTCGTCCTTTATTAGGAGAAGGGAAGACCCTTAGGTCAGACTAATTCAGTGGGACCTGGTAACTCTGCTACTCCCTCGTCATCGATTCCTCCTGTCTGCTCTTCAGGATCAACCAATGGACATATAGTTCCTTCCACTACTTCTACAAACTATCCTATTAGACCACAAATACCTGTACCCAGTAAGTATGTGTGTAGCTGGTAGTGTCCAGTAAGTTATGCACATGCAATGCAAGTCCAGTAAACTATGCTTATAGAAGTCAAACTATACATGTCCAGTAAACTGTGCACATGCAGTGGAAATCCATTAAACTGTCCGTATGCAGTGGAAGTTCAATGAACTATACACGTGCAGTGGAAGTTCAATAAACTGCATACCATAGATCCGGTTAATTTCACTGCCACTATAATTTCGCTATTTTTGTCACGGTAGGTAAAGGGAAGCGAAAATAAAAAACTTCAATAATTTTACATACAAATTCAAAAGCATTACCTAATTGAAATCCCTCCCCCTCAGTGAAAATAAAAACGTGAATTGCTTTATAATACAAGATTTTATGAGATCAGTGAAAATAAAGTGTCTTGAAAATAACTGGATCTACAATATGCAGAAGTTCAGTAATTATGCATGTCCTGTAAACTATGCACATTAGTGGTTCTTGTGTGTGTAACTTGTTAGATAGCATTGTAAGTGTCCTTATCTCATAGAAAGGTTTCACTATTGTGTAATTGTACTGAGATTTCATTGTCATTTTATGATCTTTTACTACAGCTCCACACATGGCTCACATGCCACGCCCTCCTACATCATTTGCCCAACCCTTTCCTACTCCTTTCATTACTAATCAATCATTTCCCACAGTTGATATCCACTCACTCAGTATGTTCCCTGTGTCTGCAGGCAAGTCTGTTATCCCTATTCCTACACTACCAAGTGAGTTCTTAATTATCCTTCAACTCGACCTGTTTTGGCAGGAATGGAAAGAGATTCTGATACACATGCTATGTGCAAATAAATATTTGTATCTTGATTTAATAACCTGGTGATCTGCAGATAGCCACTTGTAAAAATGTACATAAATAGATGAAAAATATTGTAGAGTATATGGATTCAGTTTTTCTGGGGATTTTAATGCGGGCACAAACAGTGTGTAGCAGGCTTTCCCGCCAAAAGAGGTGTGTTCTGTCTAATTCTTAATGTAGTTTATAGCAGGGAGAGGAGACAAAGGATTTTTTTTTCCAGTAGATGTGTAATCACAATAGCAAATTACCCCTTATACCTTTTAGCACATGAAGAGACACATTTTCATTAGAAGTGGCCCTATTGTTCTTGGGATACTGGCATTCAGCTTAATAACAGAAGTGTGATGAGAGTATTCAAACTTACATTATACTTTACTTCATTGCAGCAGGTCTAACTAATGGCCGACCTCCCATGTTGCCTACTCCTCATATTCCTGCTAATTTGGGTGCAAGGCCACCGAACCCAAATCTTCCATCAAACAAACAGTATGTTGGATACATTGAGTATTCTAATGAAATATGTATCTTGTTGAAAATGACCAGATCTAGTTCTTTATGTGTTCTATCATTTCCAGCCAATATTCTGTTCGAATTGGATCAGATGGACAGGTACAGCCAGTGGAGTTCCCTACAGACGCTGTGACAGCTAGTGGATTGCCTCGTGGCATTCGAAGCATCTGTACATTGCTCCATAACGAAGTAGTGTGTGCAGTGGCCATTAGTAATCCAGTTAGACACATCTATACTGGAGGAAAGGTACTGTATAATATACTCCAATATTCTGTGTCTCTAGAAACTGTATGTTTGGTAACTAGTATTATTTAGAAATGATATCACCAGTATTATTTAGAAATGGTGTCACTAGAAATGGCTGTCGAATTACACTTGACTATGGGCAGTATCATTTATACTATATGACACCTGTTGCACTGTATAACACATGGTTACACTATGTAACACATATGATACATGGTTAAGATCGCCATCTTCAAGCTCATTCACTCATTACCAATTGTTATAGTATCCTCTGGCTAGGGATAACTCAATGGCATTATATTTAACTCATCTAGGGATGTGTTAAACTGTGGGATCTCCAGATTGCAGCTCAGTCTGGTGTAGTCAAATCACCTCTGCACACACTGGAATGCCTTGGTGACAACTATATCAGGTCATGCAAACTGCTTCCAGATGGACGGACACTTATTGTTGGAGGAGAAACCAACACACTATATCTTTGGGACTTGGGAGCTGTATGTAATTTATTACCTACATGCATGGAAAACTTATATAGAACTCAAGATATAATCAGGCCACCTCTCTCTGTATATTCAGTGCTCTCCTTACTGTATGAGCCTTCTATGCCTTCAGGGGGGGTGTTTCCCTTTGATGTAGGTGTGGGGTGTGGCTTAAAATACTTTGATGTGATTTGAAATTCCACCTCATCATATTCCCCAGGGGGAACACTGTAACTTGTGAACTTTCATATTCTTGAGACTTTTTTTTTAGCTACATAATAAAAATGCCTTTCTGTCACCACCATTCCTAGGACTTAGCACTAACCCTATAGGATTATAGAATTATGTTAGAACATATGATATGTACACCAACCCTCTTATCTCTTCTTCTTCTCTCATGGTTATCTTTTTCCTTGTCCCTCTTTACTGATGTCTTTATCCCTACACAGTCTACACCTCAAGTAAAGGCTCAATTGCCCTCCAATGCTACTGCCTGCTATGCTCTAGCTGTCAGTGCTGATGGCAAGGTGAATAACATGTTACTAGCACCTACAAATGACTAGTCAACAATTTGCCAATAGTTGTTCCACAGAATGGTATAATATTTCACTTCACTACTTTTTCTAATGCAGGCATGTTTTAGCTGCTGCAGTGATGGTACCATAGCAGTGTGGGACTTGAATAATAAAGCCTTGGTACGACAATTTCAAGGACACACTGATGGCTCTAGTTGCATTGATATCTCACCTGATGGCTCTAAGCTCTGGACAGGCAGCCTGGATAGCACAGTTCGTTGCTGGGATCTGAGAGAAGTGAGCTATAGTATACCTTCAAGCCTTCAAGCTTAGCTTTTAATATAGCATGTATATTTCATGCATACCTTCAATCTCAATATTTTCACTAATTGTTTGCTCTTGTCCACTGACTATGAGAATTGGTTAAAGTGTATCGTTGTAGAAAAGTATGACCTCACATAATATTGTATTAGGTCCATAATACAACTACTATGCTGAGATTATTGAGTAATCGTGATCTCATTTCTTTCAGGATCAGCAGATTCAACAGTATGACTTCAGTTCACAGATCTTCTCCTTGGGCTACTGCCCCACCCCTGCAGAGTGGCTAGCTGTTGGGTATGCATTCACTATTATAATAATAATTGTCACTGCCATGCAAACTTTATTAGTCATAACTGCATGAGGACCTTGTTGATTCAACTACCAGTAAACACACTATCACACAAGTCATTTGTTCTCCAAATCCAGAATGTTAAAATATGCCTACTTGCCAGGAAGATTTCCTGGTTACTATTTTTCAGAGGTGAAATGTGAGACATCTAACTGTCAGTTGTCCTCGTTTTAGGGAAGAGATTCTGTAGTCTAAATGGTATAAGACCAAGAATCTTTACCTACTCAATACAGTAGTAGCATAATGTGTGTACATGAACTTTGGTGATAGTGGGATAATGTTAATAGCATAACTTGTTCTTCTCTTATTGGACCTAAACATCATCTGCCAATCTCCTACTTGTTCTCAGAATGGAGAGTAGTAATGTTGAGGTACTTCACATCAGTGGACCAGAGAAGTATCAACTACACTTGCATGAATCATGTGTGCTCTCTTTAAAGTTTGCTCATACTGGCAAGTGGTTTATCACAACTGGTAAGGATAACCTGCTCAACGCATGGAGAACACCATATGGTGCTAGTATATTTCAAGTAAGTTTGGGGAAGAAAAGAATATGTTTTCAGGAGTACAGTACACTTTGTCTACTTGAACTTTATATAATATAACCCCAAAGTGGTATGAACTGCTAACCTGCTTGATTAATTGTTACTTAATGGTTACTTTATAAGTGGTGTTTATGTTTGTACTTATAGCTAGTACTTCCTACAGGGAAAATAGGAGCAGGATAGGCATTAACGTAACATAGTGGTATCTATTATAACCTTGGCAGCTACTTCATATTACTATCTATTGTGACCATAAGTATTAAAGCTATTTAGAAAGGAATATATACTTAATTAATTTATTATTATTAATTTATTTATTTATTAATATTAATTAATTAGCTATTTAATTCTGTTGACTACAGATGAATGAAACTAGCTCAGTGCTAAGTTGTGACATATCTACAGATGACAACTTCATAGTGACAGGCTCTGGGGACAAGAAAGCTACTGTTTATGATGTCCTGTTTTAGTAACTATTGGTGAGTGTTTGATAAGGTGGCTTTTTTGACATTGCTGTTATTATCCATTATCCACAGGTAATTCCACTGTGAAGAGAATGTTAGTGTTATATGCAGTAACTATAATATTATTATAGCCAAGAACTCCCTCATTTCTTACAATGACACTCTTTTTGTCTGTGAAAGTTTTTCATCCTATGCTAAGGCAATATTTTAAGAGCACACCCTTTTCTTCTTTTCAACAGACTATATTAACTAAGTCTTAATTAATACACCAGTTACTATTTTTTTTCACTTCATGTTATAATAATAATGTATCACCTTTGGCTGTAACTAATGGGGGTTGCACCAGCAGGCCAAGATGAGTCAGCAGTGATTATTCAGTGAGCACACTACATGAAGTTCAGTAGGAAGGAATACAGTAACCCAACCAAACCGTTCTAGTCTTTCAGTGCAGATTGATATTGCTGCTGTGTTGCAGAATGTGTGCCATGTGTTTTTTACCTTGGAACGATCCAAACAATAATTATGTAGTTAGTGCGCATGCTTACAAGCATGCGCACGGTGCAAGTAGCTTTATACATGATTATAATAATCATTATTATAAAAACACTGAAACTACATCATGCAATGTTTTTCTTGAGACTATTAACTCTGGGAAAGACCGTTCCAGAGATGAACCTTTCTACATCATGTCAGTATAAACCGCTCCAGAAGCAACAGCGAAGGATCAAGACCATGGACGACAAATTGGTAGAGAAGATGTCATCTTTCTGGAAGATTTTCTAATCTTTTGTATGGGAGGGGACTCTTAGCGACCAAACAATTGTTGGTAGAGTAGATGATGACATACATCATGATGCATGGACACTAAAACCCATCATTTCGTGAAACTAATGGTCCATGTGAACAAGGGACCTGAGGACAAAGAGAATGAAAGAAAAGCTTCCAGATAGGAGCTAAGAGTTGTGCATTACCTTTCCAGCAATGCATTAATGCAGGAAGATATAAAAAACACCCCCCCTCCCAGGAATCTGACAGAAATGCTGAAGAAAGTCCACCCACCAGGTATGGTCAAGAATGTCCAGTACGACCTAAAGAGGGACCCTGCCAGATATGTGAACAGTATGGCAAAAATCTCCCAATGCCATTGGAGACTCGTGTGACATTTGTTTTCTGCCCACTCACAGGAGCAATGTCCCTTGTCATTGCAAGTTAGACGTGGAGGCAATTATTCGGATATTTTTTTTATACCTAACAAGGAGAGGGTGAAGATGAGAAAGGCCACAAGGCGATAGGAAGATTTATAACAGACTGGTATGGAAGAGAATTCTGAAGATAAACATCATGCATAGACAAGAAATTGAGAAATTCTGGTTTCAAGTTTCACCACAAGATGTCTACCTGATGGCTTCTTGGCATGGCCCTTCTCTACTCAAGGTTGATTTCCTCCTACAAGACAAGATCGATCCCAGCTATGATCTGGCAGAGGATATCCTGCAGATGAAATGAGAAACGTTGAGCAGAACAACACACATTCTTCAAAGTGCACGGGTCTGGACCCAGGAAAGAAGAACCTAATCACCATGGTAAAAGGCAATAGAATATCTCAGAAATATACCACTTCTCAAAGAAATTTTGAGAGTTGCCTGACAAGCTATGCAAGACAGTCCTGCACAAGGAAAAGAAGATGACTGCAAGATATTCTTATATGTGGAGACTGGTCCAGGTAAACTCAGATGCCAGGTTGTTGTCATCCCTTCCCAAACAAAAGAATCAGAACTCTGTTGTCCATGGATGAATTCAGAATAACATCTGTGGTGTTGTAATGTGTACAGAAACTGCCTGGAAAGGTATTGACACAGAAGGTGAAACCTGTCTCATTCAAGGCTGTACTGCTCTTCATGTAGACCCTCACACAAAGCAAAGAGAAGGAAGAGGTTAGTCGACAGTGATGTAAATACAGCTACGTGTGTAGACATCTCAGGAAAGGCCCATCTGTCCCAGCAGAACAAGTTCCCAGTCAGTAGCAAGGGAAAATTTAGTGACCCATCAAAGGCAATATGCACCTACCCACAACTTGAAAAGGCTGTGGTAGATGAAGTGCTTGAAGAATCTGTTGCAAGTATATGTATACTTGACTTTTTAATATTCACTACTAAAGCAGTAACACATTAGTCCTGGAAAAGAAAGATGTGCCACTTTTCCATAGCTTAGTTTTTTTTCTAATTATAGTCTGAACTGGTTAGTAGCTATGATATAGCTAGTGGTGTTGTATTAGTACAAGATTCTAGTTATAAATTTGCCTGATCAATTTACCGATCAATAATTATATATACTGTAATCTAGTTACAAAGAAACAATTTCAAAATATTGAAGAATAAGTGCTTGACACACAACATGTAAACTGTGCAAAAAATACATCTATAAAAGCATTGTTACTAAATTAGACTAAGGAGAAGCTACAGAAGAACTCCTTTTGAGTTCCATGTAGCCACTTTCGATACTCTGAGTCAATCGATGTAAATGCCCTGCTAAAGTTATACCCATCTCTCTGAGGTCTGACTCTGTGAGGTGAACAAGTTGGTTTACACTATTGATGCCATTATCTTGGAACATAGGGATGTAACGATCCATCTTGACCGACTCTAGCCAGTCCTCTACTGACTTGCATTGCAAGGGGTGTGCATAATTTCCACTGCTCCTCACCTTCTTATGGAGACGTTTAGGAGGGCTGTATATCATAAGGTCATTTGTTAGTAGCTGTTTGAACCCCACCAGAACCAAAACACAACCACCATATTTTACTGGTTAGATATATTGATAGGAGCAAATGATTACACACTATCTCTATGTAGTACCAAAGTCATCAGGTATATAATATCATAATAACACACTGGCAACACTTGCCCCTTGCCAACATCAAGTTCATTTTCCTGATATGTCTGGGGCGTAGGCAACCATCTGTTTGGGGTGGCTTAAGCCCCTCCCCCCCCAATTTTTTACATTTTATATTGTTAAGCCCCCCCCCCCCCAAATTTTTTTAAGACAATCGAATTACAAAAACAGGTGATAAAAACATGTAGCTAAGCTAGCTGGCAGACACTACTTAAGTATACACTTGGTTGTGGTCTTCAATAATGCAAACTCTATTTGAGCTACTAAACTATGGTTTACCTTGTGGTGAGGTGTGGCTTATATAGAAACCTCAATGGCTTCTGGTGGTAATCCTATTAGCCTTTGTTGTGCTGTGACTGAACCACACCAGCCTGTTCTAAATTTCCCTAAGAGAACCTTTGGTAAGCAAAAGCGTGCCTTCAGTGCTTCTTGGTACAAGCTTCACCCTTGGCTTCACTACATTCAAGAGAAATATTGTGCTTTGTTTCTATTGTGCTACTGCTGTTTACAGAAAAATACCACTTTCAGGCTACGTTGATAAGGCCTTTACTGACACTGGCTTTGACAATTGGAAAAAGGCTTTGGACAGGTTTGTCAAGCATCAACAGTCCCAATCACATATATTTGCAGCTGGTGTGCTCATGAGGGAGAAAAGAAACCCAAGGGGGATTGATGATATGCTCAGTTCTTCACGAGCACAAGAAAAGGTATCAAATCAAAAGGTTTTGCTGTGTATTTTTTCTTGTATCCGTTTTCTTGCACGACAAGGCTTGCCTTTACGTGGAAAGTACTTAACTGACACTGCCTATGGCAGTGGGGAGATAAATAGTAATTTTATGCAACTACTGTATTTTTGTGAGAAATATGTGCCTGAATTAGTAGGCTGGTTAAAGAAACCACAGGATCGATTTACAAGCCCAGAAATACAGAATGAAATTATTGAAATTATGGCTATGACTGTGCTTAGAAAAATAGATGCAGATGTATCGAATAAACAATACACTATTATGGTCGATGAGACCACAGACATATCTAATGTTGAACAGCTTGTATTCTGCCTTCGTTATGTTGATGAACTAATGCATGTACATGAAAGTTGTATTGGCTTTCATAGTCTTGAAACCACCTCTGCTGAATCTATTGTGAAGACAATTGAAGACATATTACTGAGGCTTTCTCTTCAGGTAAACAAATGCAGAGGACAATGCTATGATGGAGCTGCTGCTATGGCTGGCCACAAATCTGGTGTTGCCACTGCAATTCTCTCTAAAGAGCCATGTGCCCTGTATTCACACTGCTACGGGCATGCCCTAAACCTTGCAGTGCAGGACATGATGAAAGGTAATAAAATTCTTCGTGACACACTTGATACTGTGGAAGAAATGACAAAACTTATTAAAAAGTCACCAAAGCGTCAAGCTATTTTCAAGAAAACTCAACATGAAATTACCTGTGAGTCCCCAGTGATACATATGCTTGCACCAACTCGCTGGACTGTACGTGCTGAAGCTCTCACATCTATTTCAGAAAACTATGAGGCCTTAAGGGATACATGGTATGTTGCTATTGAGGAGAGCAAAGATAGTGAAATGCGTGCACGTATTGGTGGGGTTGCCAGACAAATGGATTCTTTTGATTTCTACTTTGGTATTGAACTTGGCCGTAAAGTGCTATGCATGGCAGACAACTTGTCAAGAACACTTCAAGAGCCTACCATTTCAGCTAATGAGGGTCAAGGTGTGATGAAAATGACACTGGAAGCTTTGAAGTGTATCAGATCTGATGAGGCATTTTCTCTGTTTTGGAAACTAGTTGAACAAAAGAGACAACAGCTTGATGTGGATGAGCCAAGACAGCCACGGCAAAGGAAAGTTCCTAGAAGGTATGAAGTTGGAGAGTCTGTTCCTGTTCGTCAAACATTAGTTACTGATACTTACAAGCTAATCTACTATGAGGTTATTATGTTGTGCAAGCAATTGCTATCAGATTTGATCAAAAGGGTTATAAGATACTTTCAAGTTTTGAAACCATGCTTTGTGATGAGAATGTTGACTTTAGTAAGTTTGATGATGTATTAAAGTTGTATCAAAATGATTTTAGGAGAGATACTCTTCAGACACAGTTGCTGATTTTGCATAGCAGTATGCCAAGTGACATTAAGAGTGAAAAGGGTGCAACTAAGCTTAAAAGTATTCTCAATTATTTGCAATCACTCAATGAATGTGAAAAAAGTTTTATGGTGAGATAATTAAACTAGCAAAGATAATTTTAGTGATGCCAGCAACGAATGCCTCCAGTGAGAGGTCCTTCAGTTCTCTGAGGCGGCTCAAAACATGGCTTCATAGCACTATGAACCAAACAAGGCTGAATCGGTGTATGATTTTACACACTCACAATGATGTGACAGATAATCTCAATTTGAAAGACCTTGCAAATGAATTTATTTCCCGAAATGACAGTCGTCAACGTATATTTGGACAAATATTATAAGACTTAGCTAATCACAAAATCATTTTTATATTGTACTACCAGAAAGGGTGTATACTATAGCTATGTCCTGCAGTGTAAAAAATTTCCGGCACATAAGCCCCCCCCCCCCCAAACAAAATTTTTTGCCTACGCCCCTGTATGTATCAGGATTTTTTAGATGAGCGGCTTTGGGGAAGAAGCTGTAAAAAGAGCTACAGAGGGATGTGCTCCCCTCCCAAGCTCTGTGATTAAAGAAACTGTGCATATGGATGATAATATCTATTATTGATAATGAGGCATGTTTTATTCATTAAGTCTATTCAAGTCCTACATAAGTAGCTAAATCCACTTTTCAAAAAACACCCATATCAAATGTACTAGGACACTTCACCTTAGAAAGTAAAATGCCAAAATTTGTAGGTATGAAACTATAACATGTACTATAAAGAGAAAGTTAATTACCTATCAGTGATTAGAAGATGGTTCAATTTCTTCAGTACATCTGTGAAGGATGGTCTCAATGATAGCTCCTTATTCCAGCAGCTCGACATTATATCATAAACTTCTTCAGGACAACCCTATACATAGTTAACACATACCCTGATATACTGATGTGCTCAATGAACTCACTCCAACTTACATGGGGTATAGTCAACCTGTACCCTAACTCTAACTGATCCAAGACCTGAGACATAAATGGAATCATGTGAATGCATGAATGTTAGAATACGCTTCATTGTACCACCGTATTATACAACATAAAGATATTTTTTCTAGTCTAACTATGGCAAAGGTCACCTGCATAAAAAATAACTGTTGTGAGAAAGTCTCCAGTGGATTAAGTATATGGAATTGGATTCAGCCATCTACTAGTATTGTTTGAATGCTAGTAAGTGTGGTTGGAAGTAATTAGCAAGATAGACTTGGCTGAAATTGATTATCTTTTACCTAAGCTAATTCCCTGATTCTTAATGCAATGGAAACTCACTGGGTAAATTACACTCTTCAAAGAACAAAATAGAGAACTGAAATTATTGGACTAGAATTAGGCAATAGAATTATACATTTATCTGGTAAAGGGATTATCTTATGCACTATTATTTCACACTGTTCACATTAAGCAAGATAATGAACACACAACTCTACTACTCTGGTGGAATTAGATAATAGTAGGATGTGGTTACCCTCAGGTTTATCTCTCAATTTTTGAAGATAACTATAAAGGACTTTTGCTGATGCAAAACTACAGTATACAGTATAGCATTAACAGTGGCAGGACTCTGGTAACTTTACCATTGTTAAAGAAATCAGCTACTTACAATTAGCAGTGCAACTGTTTAAATTAGCTTTTTACTTAGTTATTCTCCAAAATCACTGGTTCAGTATTCAGAATCACCAGACTCCTATTTTTAACAGGGTCTATCACTTCACCAGACAGTGAGAATTATGACTCTCAACTACCACTTCAGTATTGTTCTTACTGTTTGGTTATCCCAATCTTCATAGGGATGTTGAGCGTAAGTCATCACCTCCCACATTAATACCCCAAAGCTCCACACATCGCTACTAGAAGTGAATTTACGGCGGTAGATAGCCTCAGGTGCTGTCCAGCGAACTGGTATTTTTCCACCCTAAATATTAACATAAACATACCATTATATTATACTTCAAAATGCATATGACAGGTAGCTATGATATAAAAAGTGGTTAGGTTAAAAACTCTTACAGTGTTAGTCATCACCTATTGCCACCTGTTATGTACACTATCACATACTGTACCATCACTTATTACATACATGTATAGCCACCTGCTATCACATACTGTACCATCACCTGCTGCTACATAAATGTACAATCTATATTCAGCTCTATTTGCTCTCAACTTCATTATCATTTGTGAGAAGGCTTACCCAACCTCCCTTGCCAAACAAGCACTCATACCTTCTGTACATTATACTCATCATCAATAACTTCACGTGACAGTCCAAAGTCTGCTACCTTACATACTTCATCCTGGCATACAAGAACATTACGAGCAGCAAGATCCTGAACATTATGTAAGAAAAGATGACAATTATATTAACATGTCCTCATGATTAAGCAAAGAGGATAATATAACTTACTCTGTGTACATATCCCACAGCGGATAAATACTCCATGCCAGAGCACACTCCTCTTGCCATAGACAAAAGACGCTGAGTGTTCAACTTTTCATCATTTTTCTGATATAAAACAAAAGTGATATAAACTCCTCTAATGTCCCCCACCCCCTTCCCTCACTTCCCCTCCTTTTCACCCCACCCACTCTCCAGTTTGGTTTAGTGGTTACAAAGGAATGCAAAATGGAAATGCTGCCACCCTCTCCTCCTAATTTCCAACTGGGAACTTCTATCAGTAATTTATGTACTATATTAACAATAATATAGTATATAAGTTAACTTACACACACTATCCTGTACGTGTAATCAAGGTATGAATTCAAAATTACCAATTATATTATTGTTCTACATTTATTGTAATCTCAGCCACCCACTGTTACTATAAATACTATAACACTCTTAAGAATCTAGAGAACTATCAACTCACCCTAAGATAAGAGTATAGAGAACCATTAGCCATGAATTCCATCACTATCATTGCTGGATCCACTTTGGTGACTACTCCATACAACTTGATCACATGATCATGCTGGAACTGACCCATGATGGATGCCTCATTAAGAAAATCTTCTCTCATTTTACCAGAGGAGCCAGCCTGTAAGTTGATAAAGGATCACTAAAGTAGAAATACTGATCACCACACCACAACACAGTACTCCTCAAAATGTTTTCTCACAGGTACTTACTTAACACCTACTCCTAACGCTTCAAAAATGTATCATTAATATCAAATGAGAGGAAAAAACATATCAAGGGAATTATATAAAAGTCACAATGTTAAGAAGTATACAAACTAGAGAGAGATGACAATTCAGATTAACAATGATGAATGCCTGCTTCTCATTAATAGTGAACAGAGATATACATGAATCTAGGAGGAAGTATGAAGCTACAATCTAGAACAACTGCTCTTCAATCATACATACATACACTTGGACATGACCAAAATGTGGATATGTAATTAACTTTATGGAATGTATGCCTCAAGGAAATCCCAGGGTCTCTCCCTTATGTATACACAGATGTTAGATACAGTACATTCCTTACTCAGAAAACAGTTTTAAAATTTGCAAACTTTGCTACTTTTCTGCAGAGGCAGAAATCATTGTATACAATTTTCTTAAGACTTTTGACCTAATACAAATCATTTCTGTTCTGCACCAGTCAGTCGTTAACTAAACTGCTTACAAACCACATTAAACTTACTTTCAGTGTTTTGACTGCAACTGCAACTTGTTTTTTTGGTGACTCTTTCCAAATGCCACGAAATACTGTCCCAAATTCACCTGTAAACAACATTCTAAGTAAACAGATTTACACATAATTAAACCCATAATCATGTCCCAAACTCTACCACAAAATATTACCTAGATATACCTGTGGCCCCTACAGTGGATGGAGAGAAGAGGTGAGATATTATTCTCTGAGGAATACTCAACATGAACTTATCCACAAAAATCTCTTCATACAACCAAACTAATGTCTGTGCCATGATAACATACACCTCATGATCATTAGCTATATGTCAAGAAGGAATGGAGCTGGAGACATTGACACAACTATCGTACTTTACCTGCTCCAATTTCAGAATCTAGCCTAAGTGTTTTAGGTTCAATTTCTTTGGCAAACTCTTCTATAGCTTCATCTGGAGAGGCATAGGTTCCCGGATCAACATAAGTACGGTGTCCTTTCACAGGAATGGGTACAGCATCGTGGCTGTTAGATTGTATTATATATTCTATGGAGGAATACACATGTTAATACATTAGGAACAGAATAATTACAGTGTAATCTATACCCACTCTTAATTCGATAAATCGGAGAAATTTTTTCCTCCCCTCCCTCCTTCCATTGGGACACATATGTATGTATATTGCATGCACACTGCAACTACATAAAGTTGACAGTGTTTCCCAATAGCACTACCATCCAATATATACCATTCTAGTGCAAGTCAAGGAGACCTGGAGGCATACACTTTGTTTGCCAAAACTCTCTGAAAAACATGGTATAACTTAATTCCATTAACATGTAGCAGACAGACTACAGGTCATTGTGGCAGCAACATACAACAAATCTTTTGCTAAAAATACTTTACCAGCCAAATATTATGCCTTCTACACAAATTCTCATACCACCCACTAACACACTACACCATTACTGCATACATCATTACACAGACACACAGAAATGCATAATTATAGACAGCATTACAGACTACAGAATTTCCTACACCATTACCCATAACTACAGTCCACTAACACAGAATTACCATCATACAGAACAGCATACATGCATTTACACACACTACAACACTCACAGTAACATGCACAATTACACAAAATGCATTATACTTTATACAAACTATGACCTATAGTTAAATATTTCTTTTCTCAAAACACTCCACATTCTTAGGTTTTCAGTCTCTATAAGGAATGCCATTGTTATTAAAGGTAGAGAGAGGACTCTTACTCAAGGGATGTAAGTATACATCAAGGTCATGTAACCTTAACCACTATTACTATTAAAGAGCAGGGTCACCTCACCGAGACTACATTAGTGTAATAGCTAACAGGTTAGGTTACTACTATTGCCTAACATGACCACAACTATACAATTACAGATCCAACACAACAATACCCCCCCCCCCAGAACATATAGCACACTATAACACACTGTCAAAATAAGCATGGTAGAGAAATGGCTCCATGATTGAAAATGAATAGGCTTTATGTCAGAGAAAAAAAAAGGCTAAGAATGAACAGGCTCCATAGCAGATCACTGTTTATGTCTCCCACATGCAAGCCTACTGTCATTATAATGTCATTGAATTTGTCTACAATGTAATATAGAAAATGACTAAAACACTTTTTTAGGAATAAGCACAGGTGTGTGTCACATGTCAAAGTCTAAACATAAACATTCCACTAGAAGATTAAAGGCTCCCTCTACAAGACTCACTAGCCGTGTAAGATGTAATTATAATGTACATAGTATAGTAAGTGAAAAACACCTGAAAATTGCAATTTGCATGCATTTTACAATATTGCTCAGTAACAGGAGTACATCTTAAATTCTTAATTAAAAAATTAAATATTTATCTACTCTACTTCACAGAGAGCTGGTTCAGCCATGCTTACTCCTAGAAACTTGGTTCAAATACCAAGTATTTCTTGAGAGGATTCCTAACAAGTCAAAAAATGACTAAAATATTTTTCAAACTGCCACAGAGCTACCAACATTATGGAGTCTATCTTGTGTATAAATCAAAATCAAAGAAAATCCAAATAGCTCTTATCTATGAGTTATGGTACTAATATTGGACTGGATTGCTCACTTGCAGATTTAGATTCCTGACACTAACACTGTCAGTTAGCAAATTTAACTCAAAACCAGGACAAATAGCTCGTGATACAGCTATGCTCATGTGTAAAGTTCACATGCATTTGTTAGGGCTTTTGAAGCACCAATGTGTATTTTAGTAACTGACTAGTACCTATCCAACAGAGTGATTCTACACTAGTGATAATAATGTATTGAGTATTGACTCTACCTTCCACTCATCTAGCTATATGCCACTCCAGCAACATAACTCCACTGCCACATAACAAAAGATTGTAACCATCTATTTTGCTCAGGCCAGATGCAATCCATTAAATGAAGACACTGCACCCATTTCCTCACCTCCTGCTTACTTTATCGCATCTCAATAAAAGTTGAAGGCATTTGGATCAGAAGTTATGAAGGCATTTCATATTTGCTTTCCTGATACTATTCACTCAAGATGAATCAATCAAATCACATTAAAAGTTTCAAAGCATTTAGAAAGAACTTTGTATGAATAGATACTTCCTCTCAATCAATTTTTCAAACTGCTACAGATAATGTGAGAGAAAAATGTGAAAGTTGCTCTAGTGACAGCTGTGGGCCTAAATGTTCTACCAATTACAAAATGCAAGACATATGATTATTCTGCCAGAAGTCAGGTTAAAGGCAGGTTTGAAGGATCCTTCAATTGTTTTCATTACTAATGGCAAAAAATCACTGAATAATGCAATTAAAATGGAAGTCACATAGAAGGAAAACATATAGTCATTGCTGATAGAACCCACTGAACATCATATGCAGGACTCAAAAAGTTGTAATAGGCCATGGTGAATGGAGCTTTCTCAAGCAGTACAGGCATTTAGTTATATCTGAATCCCAGTGACTTCCTCACTATTCTCTAAAGCAGAGGTCTTGGTCTTATTCCAGTTAAAAATCCATCATGTGCATCTGACATCAGCTTCCCTAAAAATGATCTTTGTGATGACAAGTTTAAAGGATTCTCTTTACTACAGCCTGATTTTAAGCAAGTATGTATAAGCTGATGCTGCTTTTCACATGACAGAAGTCACATGTTCAACAAATGGAGACAGAAAAAATTACCAGTAGACCACCTAGCAAAAAATATTAAGTTTAAAGAACAAGATAGAGAATCTGATTCTAGTTTCAAAGCTACTAGATTGATGATAGCAGCTTTCATACCTTGCATCATGATACCACACTCCACTATCTAACTTTAACTTACCCCAAAAAGTAAAAAGCATTTTCCTACACCTTACAGTGTTATTACTTCCCAAGAGTTTATGCAAACATGTTATCATCACATTTCCTATATCAGTCAGCCACACAACATTGACAAATTTATGCACCTCTCCATTCAAGTACTATGCTTTGTCTTGAAGTACAAAGCTCTGTCTTGAAGTATAAAGCTTTGTCTAGAAGTACAAAGCTGTCTTCTCTGTCTCAAAGTCTTGAAGTAGAAAGCTTTGTCTTGAAGTACAGAAGTTCAAGAATTTGTATTTGTCAATCACTTAGACAATACTACCTATGCTTCCAAATGATACTACAGGTCTTGTGATATGTAAGCTTTCACAATTATATTGGTTTTAGCTATCTAATATTATTATTTGGCTTCTTCATTTCCAAATTCCTCATTTCCATTTTCCTGTTTCCTACCTCCCCATTTCTACCTGTAGAGGAGCCCACAAGTTAGAAGAAAGAGGTTCATGGTTAATTCTAGTAATCATGAAAGAACAGTAATCATGACTCACAGAGGCTAGCTTCCTGACCTTGTAAAGTTCCTTTAACTTAAATGGGAATATTATCACTTGCTTCCTCCGTAAGGGTAAAAACCTGGGCCTTTCCCATATCTAACCAATAGCAACACTTCCTTCCAATCCTTACACTTACATTGTCTACAATGGTATACCTAGATCACTTTCACTTTCACTTTGTTTCAACTATAAGCTATTGAAAATTGACCTCACATATAAAACTCAGATTCTATAATGGGATTAAAATTCCTTAAAAATAACCAGGTCTACAGTATATGGAGAAGGATTACAGGCTAAGCCATGGTTTGTGCTATGTAGTATTAGAGGGCATAAGTATAACTTTAACACTAACACCAGCAAATACACCCTCAAATGTATACTGAATTCAACTCACTAGCAAAAATTCCAGGATGAGTCCTGTAGCTGTAAAATAAAAATATAAAGTGTTATTATATCATACTATACAGCACATTACATAATGTAAGGTACATAAACTTCATATTACCCTAGTTTGTACAGCTGATCTTCCTGGGTAATCAGCCACACTATTGGCCCTACCCACCCAACCTAATGTTTAGGTAACAGGACTCGTCACATGAAGACTGTGGTGCTGTATGGGAACTTCAGTACATTTTAAAATACTGTTATCATTACAATCAGTATAAAGGGCTGTCCTTTCCTTTCTGGAAGATTACAATGAAGCATTAAAAATAGATGTATGCATTTACTATAACAGGGAGTACAACTATTTATTTTATTTATTTTATTTATTTTATTTATTTTATTTATTTTAGATTTTTGGGGTTATCTAATACTGTACATTTAAGAACACAATGTCACCACTTACATTATAACAACTGCAATGACTATGATTAATAGTACTGTGACTAGGATGGCAAATACGAGGACTCCTGCTACTACACCGGCTGTTGAACTCTCTTCTTTTGTGGAGGCGATAGTTCTCCCTTGAACTAGTAGTGAACCATTCATAGAATTATTTGTGTACATTGACACTCCATTGATAGCACTCACGAACACCGTGTATTCCTCATCAGGGGAAAGTCCTGTGGAAATACAATACTCCTCAGTTATTGTTTTTTAAAGGAACGTGGACACTCTTATAAAGTATCTTCATAATTATCAGTAGTACTATAATAATTACAGTGAACACCACTGCCAAGTATAAACCGACATTGAATGAGTCAATTGACTCAGTGAGCTGTGTAGTGTCTGTACTCTATATCAGTACTATCATAGAATTTCCTTTAGTTGTTAAAGCAGTATGCAATGACCTTGAAAAATCAGTTCTTATTGCATCCATAATAGTGGTATCCACCAAAGTTTTACAACACAAAAATAAATACACATTAACACAGCTTTTGGAACTGCAAAATGCTGTGATGTTACTATTTTAAGTCTAGCAGGGATAGGGGATACCCCACAGTTGACTACATGTATGTAGTAATAGCTCTGGTTTATACTGTCACTGTGTCTCTAATAACCTTCAATAGTTCCCATGGTGCCTGAGACTGCTGGTATCATTGTGACGTTATCTGACCCCACCACCTGGTACCACAAGATGTACATAATGTCATCTCTGCCCCCAAGGTTTGCAGGAGGATCCCAAGCGAGAGTAATAGAATCTGACGTTTGTGATGTTATTCGAAAATTCCTGGGAGCAGAGGGAGGTTCTGCAGTGGGATAAAAATGTCACAATTTAAGAATAAGCTTCAGCTATCCTATCACTTTTACTTATGTGCAGGTGTGTAAGAATCTATAACTGTTTTCAGCTACTATTAGACTGAAAACCTTTTTCACAAGGGAATAAATCCTTTGAAAAAGCAGCGTCTTAAGTTGGGGGAGACACTATGGAACATTCACTTATTTTGATCATGCCATTAATGTGCCCTTCAAATAATAAATTCCCTGGCACTCTAGATTATGGGTGTGCACATGTCCACCCTCATTTCAGGGAGTTGTTCCACTATATACAGAAGTGTCCTCATTTCAGGGTGTTGGAATAGATCACAAGGAGAGGACACATACGGTTCCTTATTACTCACTTCCAGAACTCCCACACTATCTCTTAAAAGTAATGTTACAGCTAGCAAAGTTGTTATCTAGCAAAGTAAGACTCAGATACGAGTGTCCATAACTGCCTGTGAATGTTAGGATTCAGGAATGCTCTGATTATAGATATTCATATACTGTTGATACATGTGGACTTGTGGTTTACCAGTAAAGGACAATTCCTTGTGACTAGGTTATCACAGTTCACATCTAGCCACCTGTCCTATTTTTAAAATAGCCTGACACATAGCATATCACACCATTCTAGCACTGAGTACTGTATAAATACCCACAATAAACAATCTGAGCACCCAGTATATATATACTCCTCAATACCCAGTACCTACACACGTCCTCAGTACCCAGTACCTATCCACAATACACAATCTTCCAAGATATGAACACCCAGTATATATACACACCTCAATACCCAGTACCTACACACCTCAGTGCCCAGACCTAATAATAGGCCCATTACATACAGAATCCTCAGTAAAGTACAACACATTGCTATTTATAGACATGCTGAGCAACTAGATATTTTCCCCAAACAGTAAACACACAGAAACATACACAGCTATTTATGCTCCAAACAGTGAAACCCACTCCTTAATATTAGGATATGTGACCGTATCTGAGAAAAGGGACCTTATCACACAAAAAATATTTTTTGAGTTATTGGTACAGTTGGAAAGAGCACTTCTCCAGTTTTATGAACTTTAAATCATTATCTACTGACCTACAGATCCGGAGATATAGGCATCAGAATTTGACACAAGCATAATCAACATTACAAGGAAATGGCGTTTGAAGTCTAGCTGCAAGCTAAAAATCAATTTTTCCCGGTTCGTCCGCATCACGCCCCTGAACGAAGAAAAAGTAGAAACGAAGGGTTGGAGCATGGATTCTATGGCTCCCATGGTTGGAGATTCTTCCCCTACATTCGACTAGTTAGCTATATGTCAAGTAGAGTTGTAACTGATATATTTATAGACTAAATTGAAGTAGTTAGCTAGATAGTATAAGTAAATAAGCTAGATAATTATTGTAGGTAGATGTTAGCTACTTTCTACTGGCTAGCTCACTTAGTTACGATAGCTAAAGGCTAGATAACTGCTAGCTAGCTAGATATAAAACTAAACTTAGTTACCATGGCGACATATGTATAACCGTATACTATCTAGTAATTTGTCCGTATACTATCTAGTAATTTGTCCGTATTGTATTAAATAATAGTCTGTCCACGAGCAACTTTTTCCTGGAGTGGGCTTTTTTAAATGATGTGTTTGACCAGTTAGAAGTGGATTTAGGACACCAAATTTTAGCAGAAGGTAGGGGAAAGTCCATAGTTTATTATGATGTAATAAAAAAATTTGCCCAGTATAATTGGCTATATCTCGGAATGAATTTCTGCTTGATAAGGTACATTAGAAGTGTAAATGTAGCCTTCAAATTAGGCCATGTTCAAAAATGAGATAATATACCAAGAGTCAAATGGCACTGGGATACACATAGAAATATAGCCTACAAAATAGTATGTCCCTGACATAGTTCCTTTTGGCAGACTCTGGGGGTACTACATTGACCATTAACATGCAAAATTGAGAAGCCTCCTAATGACCAAACCTTGAATCATGATGAGCCCTAATTGGTACTTACATACATGTGACATGATGGTGGTATAAACCACTACACCACAAAACTATACCACAAGACACAACACAGTAACCAAATATGGACTGATATTCTGGACCAATGGTGGACCCTCTATCACCACACCTATATTATACCTTGTACATGTATATTCTGTACACAATGTCTATGCGAATATGCATTATTGTTGTAGTGTAGTAATGACATCTTTAAATTTAGTCTCTGATATAACTTAGATGTTAAGTCACTATGTGCTTGCTCATTCCTGAGTGTTTTCTATACCTATAACCATGGCCTTGAAATCTTAATTGTAAGATTATTTAGGTATGACAGTCAAGATACTCCAGGTAGAGTATGCCTCCTAGACACCACAGATGGCATGTTTTATGTACTCTGTGGTCATAACATGCATGGCCACACCAAAAACGGGTGCAAATAGCTCCAAAAAGAAATACATGTTACTTCCTGCAAGCTAGACACTAATGGTATTTTAGTACTGTAGGTTGCAAACATCACTTGTAATAATTTAGGTTAGCTGATCAATGCTTGTACTTAGTTGTATGTACTATGAACCATCTCCAATTTTAGAGTTAAGTTGTGTAAGTTGCTTGCCAGTTGTAATTATTAACACTTTGATGTCACTGTCAATAATGGCAAATTGTTCACGTTAGTTTTGGCACTCTACAAATCTGGTTGACAGTGCCCTCAATTAGCCTGAGCAGTTAAAATAGTCATTAAGAACTAGAGTATGAAGTGATAAGGTCCCCCAGATGTTGCACAAAAATAATCTTTTCTATACACCTGCACAAGTCAATAAAAACTGGTGGACCATAGTTGGCCTTAGTTGACTTTTGACCCTCAATATGCATAGAACTAATGCAGCTAGTGAAATATCTTTCTGGAATTAAGAGAAGTATTGATAAGTGTTTTCAGGAGGTATTACTACTGATGTCCAGTAAGAAAAACAATTATTCAGACATACACATAAAGTCACCTAATGATTATGACAAGAGTCTACACTGTCCACCTACGTGAATCAAAACATCACACAAGAATTAAGCTTCAACAAAAAAAGTTTTTGAGTGGTTTCATCTACCACTTAGAACCCTATGACTATATAAAAAGTGCCTTATAGACATAAGAAGCCATGAAGGAAAAAAAAAAAAAAGAGCTCGACTACATGAAGCAACACTCACGGGAGCATTGACAAGAACAAATGAAACTGTGAAGAACACTAGAGGAAGAAAGAAGCTAGGAAGGTGTAGCTGACTTTAAGTGTTTCAAAGAAACGTAATCTGCACAGTTATGAGTTTTGGCCTAGCATTCAAGGTTGCTAGCTGTTTACTGACTCTAAATGTAATATTATGTTCACATAAACTTGAGGTAAGCACTTTAAGCATGTGCAAACTCTACTAGAAACATATGCTAGAGCAAGTTTAGAAACCTAGGAGGAACTTAGATGATGCAACAATCACTATTGCATTTCTCTAAACCCAGCTGCCAGGTTTCAAAAGGGATAATAATAAGTTAGAGAGCTTGCCTACTATCTTCTTCTCTGTCACTAGTGTGAGATCTGTTTACATTACATTTATGTATAATCAATGGTGAGAACTCTTTGTCACAAGTGTTCACACAGACACTTGAGGTATATTAGTACAGATGACTAAGTAGCAAATATGCTGTAATAATACAATACTATGTCTTTACTAGAGAGCGTAGATATGCCTTCTGCAATGCATTGCTGTACAGTAATAGAAGCCATCTCAGAATTTAATACTGAACTTCATTAGTATAGTACATGGTCTACTAGGTACATATGATTTTTAGTGTGATATGGTCAGGTACATGTCTTGGCCTGAGCTATATGAATTGTTTTGGCTGAATGGTTGTTCAGATAGGTGGAGCTGGCTACAAGTGCGCATGGCAAAATATTGCTGAAAGTAAAAAGAGTGTGTTTAAAATCTATCAACAACCAAGTGAGTATTTATAGTCTCTGTCCATCACAATCCAACATCACTAAATCTATTAGTGATATAATGTGAACCTCTGATGTACCAGAATACATTTCCTCAGACGTGCTTAGTAAGTAGTGTCATGGGCTTTCACTATTACTACTGTCCACACATAACTTACTATCTAACACACACACATACTCTCTCTCTCTCTCTCTCTGATATCATTGGCATTATGAGTGTGTAGCAACTTCACGAAGTGGCTGACACTTTGATCAATTTGAAAACAAATTTTTGTAGTGCCTTGATTACTGGATGGTACTAATAGATAGCCATTAGTGTGCATACTATAGACACTAGTCACTAGTTACTAGTTATATAATCACTATGACTCACGAGTGCAGGGAATATCCTCCTCTTCCATTGCTCTGTAGTAACCCTCTACACATGGACAAACAGACAACCCAGCCATAGTCCCATTACTATTCTCAGGACACACACGACACTCCTTGGAGGACACTGAGAAGTACATACCTATTTCACAGTCTGTAAATTATAATAGTAATAATCACTGCTATAATGCACATGATATATAATCTAACTTGGGATGCATGATAGTCCATTTTCATCTCCTCTTAACCCTGGATTACAGTGACAACCTGAACCTGATACTGAGCTCCACACTCCTCCCTGTGCACAAGTTAGCTTGGCAGCTACCCCATTCTCTGGACTGGCTCCTGCTACACACTCTGCTGTTATTTGGCGTGGTGTACTAAGACGGCCAATGGGAGGAGCAAGGGTTTCTGGTCTAACAACAAGTGTTTCAGTTTCCCCAGGACAGACATTATAGAACACAATGACACGAGTTACTGCAATGCATGAGGTTTCATCTGTAATAGCAAGGTAGAATCCATCTTCATCTGTCTGAAAGTTGAGCTCCTTTGTCTGATTTTGTATAGTCTGCCCAGAGTCATCAGCTGGGGCTATCCTACTTATTAACCTATAATTACTAACAGTGGCTGCTGTAATGTTGTCCACGAGATCTGTCTCAAATACATTAAGTAAGAAGGTTCTCTGGCATCTTAGGTCCTCACAACCACGTTGCTGAAACTCTACTTGCACACTAACTTGAGGCAGGCTACTACCATTGACTGTCCTGTTAATATACTGAGTGATCAACCAATTATTCTGAGGACCATTACTGAATCCACACACATTCACAATCTGTCTGCAAGGGTTGTTGGTGTTCTGAATCCACTATGAATAATACCACATTAACACATAGCCTATAATAACATTAACTTCTACATACCATAGTTCCAGTTCCTCCTGCATTATTGTTGTCATTGTCCACTTGCATCCACACAGCATATGTATGAGGTGGTAATAAATCAATATAGTTGTAGGAGTCCATTAATATCTTAGCATTGGAAGGAAATTGTGGAGGAGTAATTTCGTTGTTATTGATTAACGTATCAATGCAGAATGGGTGCTCATCCCCAGGAGTTATAGCAGATGCTACAGACCACAGTACACTCAGAAACAGCAACATAATATAGATACACATTGTCCTATTCAAGAACAGTATTAAGTATGTGAAGAACTATTCTCCAACAGGATGATTAATTTTATTAGGGTCAGTTATTAATAGGCTATCCCAGTGGAATGCAGAAGAGAACACCATAATATTTATATTACTCTTATTACTAATAGTAGTTTTAATGGCATCATTCAGACATTAGTAATACACCAGCACTCACTGCAATCATACCTTTCACAGTGGGGAGGAGAACCCTCCCTCTCAAAGGTAAGCCTGGAGGCAATGCTAGAGGTAACCTCACCTTATTTTACAGTCACAACAGCTATAACAAGCCCCATCTACTGATGATGTCTAGCTAACATTCACTGCCACCTTAGTTCAGTAGGCAGTAGTGAATCCGGATGAGAGGCCGTGCCCTCCCCACCTCTCACCCTACTAGGGCCATCCAGAAAAAACACCTGGTTTCTGGTATCTGGACTAATTTCACCAATTTCCAATAAAAAATGTGGTCTGACACACACACGTCTGGGGCATGAATACTGTATATAGACGAGTTGACTATTTATCCCTACTGCTAACAATTATATATAAGTTCAGAGACACTTTTAAGTATGTGTAGCTGATTTTATGGCTGCAGTGACTCTCTTTTTTCTTGCAAGTCTGACCATACTAAGTCTAATCCTATTATATCCACCAGTGTCTGTCAATTAGACTGGGTCAGGTTGCTTTACTGGAGTCCTTACTCTGGCTACATGAGTTTTGAATGAGAAGCAATGGTTACAATCAAGTACCATTAGTGACTAATATGAGACAAGTGTACCTGTTATGGGACACCTATCCCATTGAAAGATGATCCTTGACACATTTGCTATCCTAGATGGACCTAGCTAGCTAGCTACTGAAACAGCATAATAACTCTGCTATATAGCTAAATATATACAATTTCAGACATAATCAGCAACTTAGAATTTTAACTAGCTAGCTAGTAACTTATAATCACATAGTTAGCTAATTAGCTACGTAGCTAGCTTGCTAGTTACTGACAGGTACCCCATAATAACAACCCTCGTATCTACCCTATTACGACAGTATAAGCTAGATAGCCAGCAAAACTATTAGACCTACAGCTTACAGACCGAGAGAGACGAGGGTGACACCACACGGATGAGGAGCTACAGCATAAAGTAACTTTTCTTATTATACCACTGTTATACCACCAGAGCTAATTATATCATGTGACTAGGATGCGCAGCGCAGACACACTTTTAACTATAAATAATAATAATTATGCGCGCGAGTATTCCTGGAGTGCAGAGTGCAGTGGAAGATAGCATGTGGCATTATGTAATAGTTGGTGTGAGAATGTACAATAGTGCAGGTGGCAGAAGAAAAAATGATTATCTTGATCCCTAGCTTATGGACATAATCTGTATTCAGTAGCCACCTATAGGAAATACTTTTTGACAGGTATAATAAGAGGAAATAGCTATACAAATGAAACTATCATGTACAAAACAATGGTACTCCCTGAAATATTCTAATGGATATTGCATAGATAGCCAGATGAAAATCCAGCAGCAATAAGCAACAACAGTAATCCAACTGATGGTAAGGTGTCACTCTCACCTTTCAAATGCTTACAGAGTAAAGGGTGTGTATGGAATCTTTTAAGGGACACTTTTAGAAGTAAATTAATACTGGAATTTTCCTCCTAATGACCTAACCATCTTCAACAAGCTCTACCTTATCCTGAATAGTCAATCCACAGGATAAGGCCACTGTCAGTTGGCTATGCCTTAATTTTCACCACCTTGTATTCCATCTTTGATGAGCCACACATGCATGCTTCAGCAGGCCAAATCTAATCTTCAATAGCTACTCTCCTCAACTGTTAATCCACCAAATTCATCAGATTACACCTTTATCTCAGCAGCAACAATCCAGGGATCTGAGATTAAATCACCTGAAATAATGCCACTACTCAGCTGCCTGCCTTTCTTTGCTGGATTTACTTCAATCTCATTAAGTGTCCCTGGGAATTTCTTATGATCTGCACTCTATTAATCCAGACAGTGATGGAAATGATGATAATTGTGAAGAACATGAGCTTTTTTAGTTGTTGCATTCACAGATATGAGAACAAGTAATTGATGCTCAGTTACTAAGATAGTACAGTAGTACGTAGTAGCTTATGGCTTGTAACTCTGTATGAGAATGGTAATGCTATCAGTATAGTAGAGACTATAAGAACTATGGATGCCTACATCATAGGACAGAGAACAACTGCAGTTTCTGGGGTCTAACTCTTTCTTCTTACCTAGCTATGGAAAAAAGAAAGGTCTAAGTACATAAATCTGGATTTGGAAAAGATGCAATGCTAAGTTTCTGCATGACAAATAATACCTAGTTTCCTATAAAATCCTTAGATATTATTGACAAAGATCCACCCCCTGAATTAAAAAGAAAATCATTGTGGCAAATGAGAGACTTCTAATAATTGTATAATATGAACTAATGATGATAATACACTTGTCCCAGTAGGTGTGCAGAAGTAGATACCATGGGGCCACCAATTTCTAAGCTGATCTCAAATATAAATTGTTCCTAATCTCAGTATATATAGTATTATACTTTTTTTCACTAATGCTGCTAAGTTTATGAATTTTTTCCATTCCCCTTTACCTACTGTAAGCATAACAAAAATGGACTTGTAATAGTGAAATCAACCAGATCACAGTATGTATGTTTCCTACTTAGATTTGTTTAACCAAAATAGCTACTTGTCCCCACATTCCATCTAGTATAATAGAAATCACTCATTCTATCCCCTATGTGGGCTCACTCTCTGCTTGTCCCATTCACACGTACATACTACACAGACCTCTCAACTCTCACTATTTTGGTGTGAGACTCAAGCTTTTAGAGCAAATCTCACTCTCTCACTCCAAAGGTCCCCAATCTCACTCTTTTTGGTTCTTACCTCAAGCTTTTAGCTCTTGACTCACTCTTTCACACCACACAGTTATTATTGCATGAAGCCTATAGGTACAATAGATGTTGACCACCGAAGATAATAGTTTAGGTCTCACCACACCATGCACCATGCAGCTTTGCCTCTAGCAAGCAAGCATCCTGCAAACCACAATACAGCATATTGCATACTTGACTGATATCTAACAGACAGGCTGTTGCCGCTTTGTAACATGGTGGCTGAGAGGGACCCCCTTCCTCCAAAAGAAAGCTTTATCTGGAGCAGCTATTTACAAAATTTAATATTGTTTGGAAGGAAGAATACCCCTTCGTTAAAGGAGTCCTTCATCATTGTAAAGACTCATATATTAAACCCTTTGGAATTGGAAGTCTAGTGATACTTTACTAGTTGATGCCAAGAAAGCAACAGCTAGCAGCATACAAGGACAGGGGTGTAGACAAGGGGGGGGGGGGGCTTGTGGGGCTTAAGCCCCCCCAGATTTTTCAGAAAATGAGATTAACTAGATAGCTAATATCTAATAAGCTCAGGCTCTGGCTTTTTTTTTTTTTTTTTTTTGTAAACTGCAATGATGTGCATTGTAGTGGTTTAGTAAACAGTACTTAACCATGACAGTAGTGGTTAACAGGTAAACATGGTAACATTGCTCAGAGAACTTGCTTTGCTCTTAGCCTAGTTGCTAGTACCATGTCTGTGAATCTTTAAGATTAGCACTTCTTTAAAATTATCCAATGAATATAAGGCCAGCTATCAGCCTAGCCAGCAGTCAGCCTGAACTGGTGAGCTAAGTTTTTCAATCAGAAATATAGCTTTACTAGCTTGAAAGTGATGTTGAAGATCATAATGTTTCAGTACAGAATCCACTACTATCTTCAAATGAAATGGAGCCTAGCCTATCCTTGCGTAGCTATATAAAAATATTATTTGAATATTACTCTAATTTGCTCTCTTACACCTCTTGGATTTTGAAAAAAAAATTTGCTTCTGCACTTCGTGCAGGAGGGCCCCCCTCCCACACCCTCCCCTTTGAGCTGAATTGCAGTTCTTTTTGTTTTACCCTATTAGCCCCCCCAGTCCTAAAAAGTTGTCTACACCCCTGAAGGAACACTTTAACTGTGAAACAATAGATAGAAGCATATAATATGAATTTGAAAAACATATCTCACTCCAAACTGACCAATCTCACTCCAAATTAGCTTGCATCTCACTACAAATGACATTTCTAGGTTGAGAGGTCTGACTACATAGTGATATGTGACTTTGCACACATTTTCTCTACACTCTTCCCCCCCTCCCCCCTAATTACATTGGCTAAAGGAGATAACCATTAATCATGAAAATGCAAAATACATTATTCATAGCTAGCAGGGTCTAGTTATCTAGTGGTGGTCAAGTTAATCTTTCCCATTCGAGTCTTTGTTCACTGATGTAGTAAGAGGAGATTGAGTCAGAGGAGCATGCTGATGCAGCTTTAGCTTTTGCGTTTTCATTCCAGTGACATGATTGAGGTGAGGACTATTAAGAATAGACTCAACTATAACCGGTACAGTAGAAGGACCATTCTGCTAATCAAGGAGGGTTTGTAAATTAGGTGTACGAGTTTAATTGAAGAGATATTAATGTAGTGCCATGTATCAGGATATTAGCAACACGAGTGCAGGTAATTTCATGTTATGTGGATGGTAAAGTGTATAGTATATGATGAGGCAGAGGGTAGCATAATGAGTAATAGTCGGTGAGTTAATGGCAAAATTCACAGAGGATGGAAACATGCAGAAAAAGTAGAAAATACAATAATATTAAACGCTATGTAAGAAATCTACCCACATACTATATCACCAGGAAATAAGTAGCCACTTGCAGGAAAGGAGGAAATTACACATATCATGAGGAGCAGTGCACAGCTACTCTTTCAGTATGAGAATATTTTCACATACCATAATATCACACCTGACACCAACTGTGTACAAAACTATAATTATTGCCCCGTTATAATGATGTGATGGCCCCGTAAGTAGCTGCTTAATATTACAGTGTTCACATTAATGAAGTAACTATTATAGAACCTTACATTATCTTTTTCACTAGCCTGGTTTGATGGAGCACAGACTATATTTTTATTGGAAGAGATTTCTTCATTCTCATTCCCATAATTGTGATGGAAACTTGAGATTGAAGTAAATCCGGCAGAAAGAGGCAGCTGAGTAATGGCATCATCTTTTGGAAAGTGATTTAATCCTTTTTCTCCATTAGATAGATGGTCAGATCCCTGGCTTGTGGCCTGTTGAAGTGGGACAGTGGACTGCTGAGATGAAGGTGACACCTGCTGAACTTGATGCATTAAACGTTGAGGATGAAGTGGAGAGTATTGAAGATGGGATATGGCCTGCTGGAGTGGGCGTGTGGCTTGTCGAGGATGGAATACAACCTTTGGAGTGGTAGCCAACTGAGGCATGGCCAGCTGACAGTCTGGAATGGTCTTATCCTGAAGAGGGTGCCTTGACTGTTCAGTATTGGGTACAGCCTGCTGAGAATAGGGCATAGTTAGCAGATAGAATTCATGAGATTGACACTTGACTATACTAGGACAAAATTCAGCCTGAAGATGTACAGTTGCACTAGGAGAGTGGTTTTCGGTCAACTTGTCAAAGCTAGTACCAAGAATAATTATGTAGCTATAGATAGTATTGAAATAATTACAACTCACTTCATTTTAAATTCATCCAATATTTTGTGGCACATAGAATCAGAGCACTACAAGCAATTATTTCAAAATACACATTGTAACGTATAGACCATCTATGACTCAATTCAAAATTAGTTGGCTCATTTGAATGAAAATTTAACTTGTCATCATAATGAATACCATTATAACATTTTAAAATGTACCTTATGATTCCCCCACATACCCATTACTCACTCTGTAAGCATTTGGGGGATTATTGCTGTTGCTGTTTATTGATGGACTCTCATTAGCCAACATATATGATTCGGGATCCACTGATGAAGAACGGAGAAATTGACGCTCAGTTAGAAAGTCTCTTAATTCATTTACTCTGTATGGAATGCAACACCCATGGGTGTTTGTGTTTACTATAGGATAAGATCCATTAATTAGAATTGCCTCATGGAAAATGTGTGTCAAAAATGAAGTCTATTCAGATATTTCTGTTGTTTCTCCTGTTCTAGTCACCTAATTAGCTACAGATAAAGGAAGTCTAGCCAACAAATCTGGGTTTGAAAAGGTACAAAGCCAAGAAAAAGTTTCATATAATTGTTGGGTAACTATTTTGGCAGAGAGCAATGATTATAACTATTGGCTAATTTTATAAAGTTAATAGCTATTTTGTGTGGCAGAGGCTAGGTTATACACCTTGAGCAAATATGTATATATTTTCTTACAATTTCTTGTACTTATCAATTTCTGAGTTGAAATGCCGATAATTGTGCTGCAGTTTATATTCAGTGAATGAGAGGCTATGCTTAGCTCCTTTCAACTTCTCCTCGAGGATTTCATTAGCACACTTGAGTCTATTAGCCTCTGCCAGAACTAATTTCAGCTTCTCTTCAGCTTCCTACAGAAAAAATTAAATCCTTAGCCTTGAATGATTACCCCCTTTGAATTAAGATTTGCCCCTGACTTTAATATCTATAGGTATATAGCAAATAATTACTTCAAGAGAAGTTTTGATGTTGGTCACTTCTGTACCAAAATTCTTCAGATGGAGTTTTGCGGCATTTTTCAATTGATCGCTTATTTGCTTTCTGATACGCTCTTTCTTCTCCTCAGCCTCATTGATTTCTTTTTGGATCCGCTCCTTCTGTTCATCAAATTTTTCAAGTTCTTTTCTAATGTACTCCTCAACTTCACTACGTTCTCTTCTGAATTTCTTTTGCTCTTCTTCTAACTCTTTTCTCAATTGTTCTTTTTGCTCTTTAACTTTATCATGCTCTGTTCCAACATTCATCTTTTGCTTCTCAATTATAGTCAGTTCTCCTTTGGCTTGTTCTTTTAGGTTCTGAACTTCAATAAGGTTAATACTTATTTGTTCTTTGTTTTCCTTGACTTCACCAAGCTCTGTTGCAAGTTGTTTCTTCAATTTCTGTACTTTTATGTACTCTTTTTTGACTTCAACAGTTTGTTTCTCCACTTTACTGGATTCTCTTTGGAGCTGCTCCTTTAATTTCTGCACTTCCTCTCTCTCTCTTTTGACTTCTGCCTTTTGTTCTTCTATTATACTGGACTCTTTTCCAATCAGCACTTTCTGCTCCTCCACTTCAGTGAGTTTCATTCTGAGCTGCTCGTTTAATTTTTGCACTTCCTCTCTCTCTCTTTTGACCTCTGCCTTCTGTTCTTCTACTATAATGAACTCTTTTCTGAATGGCACTTTCTGTTCCTCCACTTCAGTGACTTTCATTCTGAGCTGCTCCTTTAATTTCTGCACTTCCTCTATCTCATTTTTGACCTCTGCCTTCTGTTCCTTGATCTTACTGAACTCTCTTTTGACTGTGACTTCCTGCTCATTAAGTTTCCTTTTCAACTGCTCCTCAGTTTCATTAAACTCTCTTCCAACCAGTTCTTTTCTGATATGCTCTCTTCGTTCATCCACTTCTCTTTTGACCTGCTCCTGATCTTCCATTTCATTGAAATTGTTCAGATCCTCCAATTCATCAAGTTCTCTTAAGAGTTTCTCTTTTTGTTCCTCTATTTCACTGTATTCTCTTTGTATGTCTTCTTTATAGTGCTTCATTTTACCGCAGTCCTCTATTCTCTGGTTTAAGTTTCTTTCCATTAGCATTTTGAATTCTCTTTTGATTTTCTCTTTCTCTGCTTCACAGTCTTCTATTCTTGCTTTTGCATCTGCACTAATCTGCTGGTTAAGAAATTTTTGATCCATAACTTGTGTTTTTAGAGAAAGGATTATGTCCATTAATTCTTCATTGGTACCTGCAGAAAGGAAACCATGCACTATATAACGTTATGAAGTGAACACAGAACTGTACTGTTACCAATACTGAAAGTGAATCTTACATTCTTGAATTTCTCTTAGAGTTTTTTCATTTAATCCAGCCTTTAAGTGATTCCCTGCCTGCCAGTGTAGCTCACATTGAGCCTGCTCCAGAGTCTCTAATGACTCAGAGGACTGCTGTTCTGAATCCTCATGGATGTGAACATACCTCTCCTGATGTGCAGCTGAAAAAGGTGAAAGTTAATTATTACAGAGCTATAGACAAATGGCAAGCAGTGTTAATAATTTTAGGGGCATAAGCACCGACTTTTACTTGTCTGGTCTATAATTAAAAAAATACAGAGAAATTAGGACTTTCATTCTCAAGTACAAAATTGATACCTATGTAATAGCTATAGCCTATCTGATAGATTTATCGTTATGTTATAAGGAGAAAACATACAACTACTTGTGAGCACTTACCAATTTCATTTTTCAGTAGTTTATCTTTTCTTTTGACAATGAGGCAATATCTTATGATGCATTGCAAGAAAGTGACAAAGGTGACAATGTTTAGTACAAAAACCATTCCGAAAAATAAATGATACTGAGTGAGCTATATACATAGAGGATAATAATATTGTTGTTCATGAGCATGATTAGGGAGATGGGCATTCATAAACATAGCTACTACAACGATAATGTTCATCTGCCATTTTTATTACTAACACTTCACTACTTCTTTAGCCCCAATGATATAGGAAGCTTAGACCTGAAGCAGAGAAGTACATCCACAGTTTAGCTATACACTAACTAGTTACTTAGCTAATGGCAGAAATACCATGTATAGGTACACAGAGACGTCCTCCTAGAGTGTATACATGGGTCTAAGTTATTATGAAACTTACAAGCATGCTGAAAAACTGAGACCATTGTGATTCTTCCATTAAGATTGTGGAACCAAATCTACCTCTTGTGATATGGTGTCTGGAGAACTCAACACTAAAAATTGGCTTGGTATCTTGGATGCTCTGTGGTATGTCTGTTATAATTGGTATAGATGGAACTTTCACATTATCATAAACTTCCTTCGCCACCAGATCTTCCTTCTCATAAACTTCCTTCGCCATCAGATCTTTCTTCTCATAAACTTCCTTCGCCACCAGATCTGCCTTCTCAACATCATCTATCTCAGTTGAAGTGAAAGAAGTTGAATGAGTAAAATGTGGAAGTGTGGAAGAAGGAGAATAAGTGAAGGTACAGCTGGTCTTGTATAAGTAGTTAGAAATTACAGGCATATAAAGAACAGTGGGTGGTGGAACAAAGTCATCCTTCATTTTATCAGCTGTATCATCCACTTCAGCTGAATCATCATTGTCATTCATCCCACCACTTAAATTAGCATACAATTCTCCTTTCTCCTTTATCATATCAAGTTTCCCTTCATCATTACCCAACACCACACAAGGTGTTCTGATATTGAATATTGTCATAATTCCAGCTTTAGTGATGGTATTGGAAACTGTCCTTTCACCTAAGGCATCCATAATAGTAGAACATGGTTGCTGAAGGTGGGAGAGAAGTATATACATGCAGGTAAAAAATTCATCACCTGACCAACAGTAATTCTGTAGCTATGTCAGCATATTATTCATTGTTGATGCCATATGTACCAAAGATAATACTTCTCTATTGCATTTGCATTCTTGGAATTTACCAGCTGGTAAAGTGTAGACCAATAAAAATGCAAACCAATAAAAATGCACTTCCCTCACAGCAGTATAACAATATTGTACTGTATCACATTTACTTTCTCATCGTGCTTAATTATTTTTCTGTTGTGCAATCATACACAGGCATGCGCTCTGGGTGCAGCCAGCTTAATCTTTCCTTATATAGTAATATGCTGTGTGTCTTTTAGAGTTAGGAAATCTGTGTGTATTGATCTCGAGTTTTAATAAAAAGTTGGCTATTAAATTCAACATTGTTGTGTGGACAAAACACTACAAATATAATAATAATAAGGCTGACATTAGTTGTTGGATGCTACATGTGGCATTCAAATAGGGCACTCTATCTTCACAGAAGTGCTATCAGCTGTGTTATGATTAGTTATAATGGAGATCTTGGAGGAACATGCAAAGTACGGTATATCACACAGATATTAATCACTACTTCATGCAGAGAAGCATGACACTCACTCAAAACTGTATAGTTACCTCATTTTTCCATAGCTGTTGGTCATTATTGCAGAAGAATCTCTTAGATAATATCTCGATACTTACATTGTCAGGATATGAGAGAAGCTCATCGTCCAGTAATTCATTACTCTCTAGTGTGTAACCACATGAGATGGGCACTGAAAAAAACATGTAAGCAATTAATTTTTGTCTTTATAAAGTTATCATTTATGATTAATGCTTCATATTAATGAATTAGACTGTAGATGTTTCTAGGAGTTGTGCATGTTTAGACTATTGTTGCTATTGTAGCTATCACCAAGAATTTCTATGTTCCTATAATAAAGAACTGCATTATGCCACAGAAATGGACTAGCTCATTCCAATCAGAAGGAGGATTGTAAAGGGAACTCCAAGAGTGGTGTCTAGTTGACATAGTTGACCTACTTGAATGTTGAATTAAAAGAAACTACTTTATTTGATGTACAGATATACAATTACACACAAAAAAATGTAAACCTGATAGTTATAAATCAAGATTTTAGCTTACAACTTTTTCTACAAATCCAACATTTTAACTACAAGATTATAATTTGCAGTTTCCATTATTATTATTATTATGTGTGGTGAATTGAAAATTAGTTGTCTTATCATAAGCTGTGTGTCATTTGTAAAGTCTTCAATGAATCCATAAGTTCTTTCTTGCACAAAACTGTCCCTGGCCTGAATAGCATACTAACATCCAAGCTGCTAGCTATATCAGCTATATTCACATGTATCCACATTTGTAGTTAATCTGAGTACACATTACTAGACAGCTACAAAAAGAGACACTGTATATCACTAATTTTTCAACCTGCCACGAGCTAGTTTAGTGCTAACTAGATACATAGCTAGAGAAAACTTACAGGTACATCCACAGTTACAGCTGAGAACTTTTATTGCAAATCTAGCGTCATCCAGGCAGTCCGTGTTTTCCACTTCGCTATTTAAGTACAGTGTTGGCAGTATACTTACTATAACTATAGCTTGAAACAACATTATGTTTATCATTTAGCCATGATGATCAGCTCCACCTCCGGTGAAAAGGAGCCAACTGGAGCGTGGGAGCCAGGCGTGCACACATGCGCAGAAGTCACTCTACTTCAAAAAATGAATAATAATAATAATAATTAATAATAATTATTATTATTATAATTATTATAATAATTATGTCTTGTTATAATATGTGTTTTTCAATTTAGAACAGGTCCCTTGTAGGTCCTCTACATAGAGCATTCCTAAAAGTGCAACGCCAAGTCATGCTCAGCAATTGAGTTTTCCTTTAAATTAAAATTCTCAACTGCATAATGTTGAGAACTGAGCTCCAGTAACAGTTTGAGCCTTTCTATCCCGTGATATCAGTCTCATAAGTTTTATCACTCAGTGGCAGAATACATGCATGCTAATAGATAATGTATAGTCCATTGGGCCAGGCTTTCCTTACAGCCCCGCCCCTTACAAGTTCAATGCGCCTGCGTACCGTAAACAAGCGTTGAATGTTGATGCTAAGGTGATGTAGCCAAGCGCGTAACAAAAGGAAATTCACTGCATGGTTTTGACCATCAGAAGTGGATGATGTTTTGGAGTCACCACACTAACAGAAAGAATTTTGCTCAAACTGTGTGGTACAAAGGCAGGAGATCACCAGAGACTATAAACAGTCAGTTGAGTATTTTGTAATTATGATGATGCACGTAATAGCTACTTTGGTGGTTCTGGTAACCTTTTCCTAGTTATTGAATATTGCCACATTTTGCATGTAAACTTAGCGTATAGCTTGCAGAACTTGAAGAAATGATTATTGTTATGATTTTATCCTTTAGCACCTATACACAGCAATTACTACTGTGTGCCAACAATAATAATATACTAGAGTCCTAGCTAGCAGAGTAGATCATTCTAGGGATCTGACTACCTAAGCAATTACCTAAGCAATGGAAATATGCTATAACAACATATAAAGTTACCTCATTGAGAAAGTCATTCAGTGTAATGTTAATATCTAACACACCAATGTAACAGTGACTACAAGTCCATTCTTGTCTGCCTAGTAAGTCAACCCCAGGTCTTGTATATTTATGGGGTGGTTATGTGACTTTGATGATGTCTTATGTCATTTTCCCACAGGAGACTCAGATTCTTTAACCAACATCCACTCACCTGTTATTCATGCTGAACCCATGGTTGAGTGCCCTATGTGAGTTTAGTATTTTCTATAAACCTTAATTACATTAGAATAACCTAGGTGAATATTATTTGCACTGAAAATAAATTATGGTCATTGGATATCTAAATAGCACTGTATTAGGAGGCAGATTCATGGCAGCAGTATAAGTTCTTTACAAGTATGGTAGTTATTCTTTCTCCAAGTAGCTATTAGCATTACAATGGCCTTTTTTCTTGGAGCAGAGGTTGAATAATGGATGTAGTTGAATAATTATTATGTTCATTGATGGGATCTCATCCTGCATTCTCTTAGAAGTTCATTGTAGATGTATGGGGGTTGTGTGCTGTTTATTCTTTGGTACTGATATAGCCAATTGGCTATTTTTCTGGAGGAACTCTTCTGTAGCATAATACTTTGATCATAAAACAGAGCTATACACCAACATTAATTAAGATTGTACAGTAATAATAAGTCTGATTTGAAATTAGCTATATTATTATCCATCTGAATTAGGTCAAATTCAGCTGTGAGAGGCAACGCTACTGCAATACCTAATTCTGTGAATAAAGGTATGGTGCTATGTAGAAACAAAGCCACAATCATTTTCATCTGGGACAAATATTGCAGCTATATATTATAGGTTTGGTCCCTAGGACAAAATCTGGCTCTCTCCCCTTTTTATCTCTTACTTATGTCATAACTACAGAGTTTCCAGCTAAAAAAATCCACAGGGTTAACAAGGACTTGATGATTGTGTGGCCAAAGAGAGGATATGGGAGGGGAATGTGCTCCCTCCTACATGAAGCTGTGGAAACCACCATTTCTAATCAAAACTTTGACACTGAAAACCATTTGTATTATGAATGGTTGTTTGATTGAGTGTTATATGCATGAGATAGAGTGGCACTTAGAAAAAAAATTAATTGAACAAAATCAGCAATAAGCAGAAAAATCCACAGAATTCTACTTTTGGCCTTGATCCATCCACAGACAATTTTCTGTCCCAAAAATCAGATTGTGGATAAATCCATGATCCTGGCAACACAGTAACTATAATATGATCCCCAATTGCCACAGCCAATCTGTGTTTGTCCTCTAGCTGGTTATATACACATACTTTTGCCAGGATCAAATCTGGCTACCTTGCCATTAATATATATATGTACACACATGTATGTAGGCACACTCAACCACCTTGATGCAATTGCAGATGTAGATGAAGCAGAGAAGAAAACCAGAGAGAAAATAGCTGGAAAGAATGCTGTTAGGAAGAAAATGATCACTGACAAAATGGAAAAAAAGGCAGCAAAGGTACAGGAAAATCTGATCAATGCTGAGAAGAAATTAGCTAAACAGATGGCAGCAAAAAAAGAGAAGAAAATGGAACTGTCTGCCATTGTCAAGGTGGAAAAGGAACGTTTAGAAAAAGTTGAGCAAGATATTAAGGCATTGAGCACAGCTATTGAAAAAAGAAAAGGACAAAATGAAGACCCAGATAGAGAGAAGGTAGAGATTAACACAGACTTCCACATTTCTAAGTTTGTACTTAAAAAAGAAAGACTTTCTGAGAAACTTCTCCAATTAAGAACTCAGAGAGAGAAGAGCAAGAAGATGATCAAGAAGTATAATACCAAGATCCGTTATGATCTTCAGGTACTTGAAGATCACACTTGTAAGAAGACCAAACCAAGAGAACATAGGCCAATTCCCTCATGCTTCTTTTCAGATTCAGCTTCTCCAATAAAAAAGGACAGATCAGAGATTTACAGGATGCATAATTTAAATGTAACAAATGGAAACTCTTCTTCAGTTCCAATGTCCATTCCTTTTCAGGAGCAATCTATAGAAATTCCTTACACCCAAATCACCAACTTTTATGGCATCACCAAGCCTAGTGATACACAGAGCACTGTAGCAACCCTCGGTGATAGTGAATGGGATCTGGGGGAAGAACATAAGAATGAACTCAATGATCTCAAAGAAAAATGTACCGATGTTATTGAAAAGCAGTACCAGCTGGAGAACTGCCTAATTTCCAATACCACAGAGAGGTTAATTTTTTGCACATTTATAATAATAGCCAGGAAATCAAGTGTAGTTTTGTTTAATAGGTTCAATTCAGTGATGCAAGAAAACCATGCCACTTCAATAAATCAAGGTATTTATTACTGTAATTTAATGTAGGAAAATGCAACAATTATATTTCACAGCCAGCAATAATCTTAATTTATGTGGAAGTAACTATAAAACTAAAATTATAGAATTCCTTATACAATAATACTTGCATAGAGATGATGTGTACTTTTGATATTACCTTATAGTAATTGACAGTAGGAATCCTGGTACAGTGGGTCTTGAGAAAGATGAGAAGTTGATAACCCAAGAAGGTGCCTGTGTAGAAAACATCAGAGAGACAGGCAAAATAGACAAAGAAAGGAAAGTTCAGAAGAAAATGTTGATACAAGAAAAATTGGTAAATTCTGAGAAGAAACTAGCTGAACAGATTGAAACTAAGAAGGAGAAGAAACTCCAATACCATGCTATGATTGAGAATCAAAAGAATCGTTTGGAAAAGCTGGAACATGAGATCAAAAAATTGAGCAAGGTTATTGAAAGGAAACAAGATAAGATAGAAAAAATGGAAGCAGATAAGGAAAGGAGAATGAATGACTCCCTTATGTGGAAGTTCAATACTAAATTCCACATTGCAAAGTCCAAATTGAGAAGGGAGAGACTCTTAAGTCACTTAAGAAGTAGGAAGGCTCAGAAAAGGAGGATTAATAAGTTAATTAAGAAATACAACACAAAGATTGACTATGACCTTCAAGTATTTGTTGAAGACAACTCCACTAATGAAAATACAATCCCACACTATTCTAAGCCAATTCCATCATGCTTCTTCTCTGATGCAGCAAAAGAGAGGAAGCATAAACAAACAACAACAACAACTGAAGATTGGAAAATTGAGGATTTGGAAGAAGATATTACTATTGGACTCGAGTCATTCAATTTAAGTGGTGACAAAGCCCCCTATAACAATCTAGCACATCATAACAGATTAGGAGAGGACACCAAGTAGTCCTCAACAATGTTCAATTATTAGAAACACAGATATAATTTGATTTTGAGACAAGAGTATTTTTAATGAGGTTTTGAATGTGGAATTGTACAAACAAGTATTATGTATATTCTGACAACCATTGCATTGATATGCCCAAGATAGTAAAGGTAAAGAGGTTGATACCTTACACATTCATATACTTTTACATGCTTCAATACTTAGTTTTGTACAAACCAGTGGTTGGATATCATCAATAATGACTTGGTTACAAAACTAATAATGTGTATATGGAGGTGAATAATATTATTATGAAAATAAATAAAGTACTATTCCTAATAATCATGAAATAGGATAAAAATTTAATTCTTACTCTAATTAAAAAAAATAATAATTATTATTATTATACAATTATTGTCATTGGTATCATGTAGAGGCACTAGTAAGCACTTATATAAAAAAGTAAGGAATTGCATGCTTCACTTTAGACATTAGGAAGAGGGTTAATGAATTTAGACGTCATCCACTTTAGACATTAGAAGAGGGTTAACGTACTCAAATCCCTCAAACTCTCCTTGGTCTATTTGTTCTAACACATCCCTGGTAAACAAAAATAATTATTATTAATTTTATAAGTTACTAGAGCAGATGGGTCATTTATATAAGCAAAATAATAATGCTTAACAATGGACTAACAGTAAACACCAATAATACTGACATCTACCTAAACCCAATAGTGTTCATGGACCAATAATAAACACCAAAGGATTCAAATTGAGGATATTTTATAGCACAAAGTCATTATCAACCTTAAAATTAATATTACAGAATAATAATATCCACTACTCACGAATCATCTGGGGTAAAATCGAGGGTTTCTGAGATAAATTGAGGGTCAAAGTTAGAAGGATCTCTATCAGAATCAATTCTAGGTTTATATGGAGGAGTGATCTGTCGGTTTTCAAGCTGCATAAAACAAGGATAATATACAAACAGTTGAATAACATACAGAATATCACATTTTCTATCTAACACTTACATGATCCCATTCTATAGACTTGTAAAATGAGTGGGAAGTGATGTCTTGGAAACCTGTCTGTGGATGACAGCCTAATCTTTCACTGGGATTCTATGATAGTATCATTATAAAATAATTAGTGGTCATTATTTTGATGTGGGAATAATAATTATTATAGATCTGCTGGTTACTCAGTCACAGTGGCAATATGTACATACTTCATTGCCAAAAGATTGATAATGAAGGTTTCATGGGGTGGGGGTTTGTTTACGGGTGGATCCCTCCCTTAATTAACAGATTGATGGAGAAAAACACACCAGCTAAAGTAATCAGCCTTTTAATAATGTTGAAGTCTACCCTTTACCTCTCTCTCTCCACCTACCCACCCCTTCAATACCCTCATAGTGGCATAATTTAGTGTAGTGGTTGTCCTGCAACCTCACACCAGAGTTGGCAATAATCATCAGAATGCTGAAGTTATGGTTGTACCATAAAAAAAATAATAATTATGAGTCCATCATTTTAGAGTGTACATAAATCTTGATGAGACTACTATTATCAACCATCAAATAATATTAGTACTAGTGCATCCACCATTACCATATAGGTGACTCCCACCCCTTCTAAACTCGTTACAGTAATAAAATAGCACACCCACCCACCTCCTCTACTTAATTTTCACATTCCGGGAGGACTATGTCACTATTTACAGTAAAGGTTGGACTACTAGTTCAACACTAGCGTATATAAACTCACTTTGTTTAGAAATCCCTTCAGAACACCAGCAGCTTTCACAGAGAGCGATCGAGGGATTCGAATTGTCCTTTCAAGAATTACTATTATGAAATCACACAGTTACAAATTGAAATATTTTTGTAAGTTAAAAAAGACTTAACTATACACACAACAAAAAGAACCATTAGGTAGATGCAAGTATGGGATCATAAAATACAATCTGGACAGAGTGAGAGCTCAAATAGGGGGTGACCAGGTTATTTTTCAATTTCTGACTCACTAAAGGGATATCTTCATACAAGTGTGTACACATGGACATGTACAATTCACTTGCTCATAACAATAGTGTGCATTATGAAAAATAACATCTCAAGAAAACAGGATATTTAAAAGTTACTTAGCACAGTATAGAACCTCTGATAATGTGTCCCAATAAAATGATTGAGATTTTATGTAAGCTATAATGTATAAATGTCATACTTTTAGAGAAGATAATTGATTTAGAAACTGTATATAGAGGCTAAAAATGAATAAGTCAGTTTATGTATACACAAACTGGAGAGTTATGATATCCAATTAAAAGTTACAAAAACTACACGCATAGATGACTGATAAGAAAGAAAAACAGTAGCCTCATTTGTGATTAAAATGTGGAATAGGTGTATATACAAACCTTGGAAGAGGTAATCTTCTGTGCTTTGATCAGGCATGTCATGGCCACCAATATCAAATGGAGACTTCCCAGCCAACATCTCATACAGCAGTACTCCCAGTGCCCACCAATCTACTGAAAACCCTAAAAAATCAACAGACAGTGAGACAACTATCACTCACACATACATACCATCCTAGGTAACTTACCATAGTCATGACCTCTTAATATTTCAGGTGCAATATAGTTTGGAGTGCCACAGAAGGTGGAAGTTGTGTCACCTGGATGAAGGCCTTCTTTACACATTCCATAGTCGGTTAATTTTATGTGACCATCTTGGTCTAGTAGAACGTTATCTAGCTTGAGGTCCCGATAGATTACTCCTATATAGACACAATTAATTAGACATCTCCTGACATTACTTATTTAGTGAGGACAATCATACAGTTCATACGCATACAGAGGAGTGAAGGTTGGAATTTATTAGTAAATTGTTTGGGGAAAGCAAGCTTCTTACATAGGAGAATTTATCACCCCTCCCCAACCCCATCATAAGTAAAGGGTCATCAAGAAAGCCACATGTGAAGCTGTGGTGAAGGGAAACTGGATGTACATGAAACTGTAATGGTACATGCAACATTCTTTAATCCTTCATGAGATCCTTAATTCTTGGATCAGTCAAGTTTGTTTTTTTTTGTTTTGCATTAACCTCAAAGTTTGACAGCTAATGTTCAAAGCTAAACTGGTTGAATGGAGTGCCTTATTGCTGGCTAGTGAGCTGAAACTACCCTACTCCTGAAGATCAAAGCACTTTGTGAGTAGGTTACTTCTAACTAGCAAATAAACCACATAATTGACTTAGTTTGTAATACATAACAGCCTTATAACAGTGAGCCATAATGAGCTCTGCAAAGTTTCACAGGATTGCACAAACACAATAAGAGAGGACAGGGGAGGGAGGGGGATACTAGACAAAAGAAAAACAAAGAAGGAAAGAAAAAACCACCTAACTTACCTCTAAGATGAAGAAAATTAAGTGCTAAAGAGATTTCAGCCGAGTAAAAACGAGCATGTTCTTCAGGTAATCTTCTATGACGTTGCATATGAAACATCAGATCCCCACCATTTACACACTCAATGACAAAGAACAATCTAACAAAGAGGCAATGATAGATACTGTGGTGGAAACTCAGTACAATACAGCTTACCTGCTTTCTGTTTGGAAACAAGAGTGCAATCCGACCAGAAAAGGGTGATTTGAAGCCTGCTCAAATACATGCTTCTCTGTCTGTACCCAATCTATGTCCTTAAGTATAAAAATTATCATTATTAGCTCAGGAAATGTAGTGACATAATCTATGTCTAGTACTACTCAGGGATTAAGGTTAACAGGGGGATAATCCATGTATTAAGGTTAACAGGAAATAATCCATATTGTAACAATACTATACACAACTCCAGTATTTCTGGTTACCACTGGTAACCAACTTGCCACCTATCTATATAGTTGTTGTGATGGTCTCTCCAACTGGTATAATTGGAACTTCGTTTATAATACACAGTAGAGCTTATGCTTAATTCCAGGTTTTATCTCAGGAATGCAATAACAGGTCATTGTTGAATTGCCTATAAATCCCAAAGGGAAAAATAATACTCACCAGCATATAAATTGAAATGGCCACCCATTAGGAACACACTTGTTGGATTTGTGTCCTCTTGTCCATGAATTAGTGATAAACAAGGTAGTCATGGCAAAGGGTTGTATTTAATGTTCAGGAAAATGAAAAGAACATGTTAGCAGCAAATTTGCGGACAGAAAATGTTCCTATGAAGAAGTTTAAGTGTTCTGTTTACTTAAAGTTAAGAGGCATGCTTATGCTTTGCTTCACCAAGAGGATGATGCTTAAGCTTTGTTTCACCAGTAATTTATACAATATTTCCTAGCTGAAAAGCCGAAGTCTTCTTCCCCTTATAAGCCTCCCAAATACAATAGGGCTAGGACTAGGGTTTTTTCCCCTTGCTAGTCTCCCAAAGACATAGCTAAAACAAAAAGGTCTAATCTAGGAATGCATAGAAGGTTATGTGCTGGCTGTTTAGTGTGAAGTTTAAATGTCGCCTTTTTTCAAAGTTGATGCTACATCTACCAAGAACACACTCTATAGTACTGTTACTTTACCTCCTCATCCATGACTAAAGCCTTCTTGATGACCTTCATAGCATAAATTTGTTTGGTATTCTTCAGTTCCACCATTAATACTTTAGCATAGCTGCCACGACCAATCACTTTCAAGATAGAGAAGTCATCTAATTTGATCTGTGACTCACTAATTACATTAGTATCCTATATAAACATCACATGAAGTAACAGGTAATTACATTGATATCCTATAACATCACATGAAGTAACTGGTAATTACATTGATATCCTATAACATCACATGAAGTAACTGGTAAAGTTAATTACATTGATATCCTATATATATCTATGGCCATTGGTTCTTTCTGATCTCTATGGCCATTGGTTCTCTCCATGGTCATCTAGACCTCTATGGCCATTGGTTCTTTCTACCCAGCTAAGATAGACGGACAACCGAAGTGTTTATACACTACTAGTATTGTGTTTGTAGTATGTAATAATAATGTGTCCAGCAACTTCTAGTATCATCTGCTGAACAAGTGACACTATATATATACATAGGCTGGCTGTTATCTGTCACAAGATAACAGGTATTGAGGTTTCCAGAATGTACAATTGGCCCGACACTCTTCACTCAAGCACCTTACATTAGAGTTGTGGGTTCACAATAGTGCCACCATTAAGGTCCCCAGTGTGAACTAAGTATGTATATCACTCTTTATACACTATAACTAAGTGATTTAGACATACCTAGTGAAGTGGAAGTGTGTGAGCAATGAAATATGACACTATTATCAGCATTGCAATTGGTAAATGACAAACAATTAGAGGGCAGTACCAGTAAAGGTATGGATAGTGGAGATATCACACCTATACACTGTATTACAGGTATGGATAGTGGTGGTCTCACATCTATACAATTACTGGTCAGTAAAGGTACATCTATACTATACAATTGTGCATTACCGGTCGTTTTAAATGTATGTTATAATCATCTTGCTTTCTTGTAACCCCGTCATCTTCAGCCTGAATCTTTGTGGGCTGTGTGACAGATACAGATTAATGGAATAAATATTATATCATCACTGCATTATTGTACTATAATTAACTTATAGTTCATATTACCTTACATCATAATAAACTAACTAAATGGCCACACACACACAATGGCTCTGTAATAATAATCAGAGATTACAACAAGTAGATGTTCAACAGTTAGCCAAATGAAGACCCTGACAATATTTCAAGTATTCAAACTCTGCAAGTGCTCTTATACTAACTAGGCAGCACCTTCAGTTCTCAGTCAAGTAGAAAAATGTTATTACTCCCATGACATCGTCTACCTGCCAAATCTCAACCAAGCTGATAAAACTGGCTATGAACAAAGCAAAAAAGACAGAGCAGAAGAAGTACGGAGACAACTACCACCACCATCATGGAACAACAAGGATCACTCGGCAGGTATGTCACTACCATCATAGAAGGACAAGGATCACTCGGCTGGTATGTCACTACCATCATGGAACAACAAGGATCACTCGGCAGGTATGTCACTACCATCATAGAAGGACAAGGATCACTTGGCTGGTATGTCACTACCATCATGGAACAAGGATCACTCGGCAGGTATGTCACCACCATCATGGAACAACAAGGATCACTTGGCAGGTATGTCACTACCATCATGGAACAAGGATCACTCACCAGGTATATCACTTAAAAAGACAATCATTTCTGATGTGTAATAGAATTTGGCAGGCAGTTCAATAAAAAATTAAAATACTGTTTGAAAAGGATCTGAATTATATATAATTACTACGTAAGCACCATTAGTTCAGGTAAATTACCCAATACTAATCTACACATCATTGTTTTCACCACACAGAGTGATATAAAGCAGAGGCTGTCACTGACACTACCCACACTAGCTCTTATCCACACTGTCTCATTACATGAAATTTGCCTGATGGCCCGAGAATTAAAAGATTGCTTAGTCTAACACATAACCAATAACACAACTAAAGCTACGAGTGAGCTAATGTAGTCATCACGGAGGACAAGGGAATATCATGTCGGTAGAACAGACAATAAGAAATATTTATAAATTCCTACAGATACACTACATTATCCTATCATTAAAGATGGAAGTCTGTCAAGGAAATACATCATGGAAAAGTCATCTTGTTGTAAATGACATCAAGCTAGCAAGATAATTCCCAGTAGATTAAGAACAGATTGGGTTGTTCCCAAGAGGCTAGTGCAATTGTCTTGTAGCTGAACACCACTTGGCTCCACAAAGATGTAGTGGCATAAGACTATACTACATAAACAGCAGCCAACTCTCTTTGTCATGACCTTTTGGACTCATGAGGGGGAGCTGAACAATGAATATACACAGGAAGATTGAGAGAATTGCACTAAATGATGTAATAATATTGCAAAGAATCCTCTACTTGCAGTTGAATGTAGTGACAGACTTGCATATAGACCAGCAATACAAAGTCTATGAGAAAAGTTGGAGTATAACATACTCTCTACCAGTTTCTATTGTGGAATGTGACTGTGTATCAAGAAATCGTTAAAAGGGCTAATGACCATGTATCAGGCTTCAATAACATAGTCAATGTTAAATATCAAAAGGTTATGTACTTACTGGGTGGCCCTTGCAGACATCATCAGGTTTTAGGAAGTAACAGCAGCGTTTATGGATAGTCATCTTACACAGTTCACATCGATAACCCTGTCTTCCCAACCCCCAGATCCTATCCTCACACTTGTCACAATAGGCCACCTGAAACCGCTTTGCAACAAAGGCATGTCCATTAATACGACGGACTTTTTTCCACCTTCTTGCACCACGACGGTGATATATACGCACTGTAAAATAAAGTAAATTACATATCATTCACGGAGTGACTCACTATCTTCTCCTTCACACAGCTGACCAGGAGGTGGAGGAGGACCATCAAAAACTATGTAATGTACAGAGAGAATGAATAAGATGATATGTAGCTATCAACACTACCATAAAACTTATATAAACATTTTTCTTGCTCTGGTATAGCATAATCCATTAAGACTTATTGCCTTAAAATTAAAACATTACAGAGCAATCAGAAGCTATTTACAATGTGTTATATTATGCATATTTAACTGTAGATATATATTTTCACTATTATACTCTCACAGCAATGTGATACTTATTATGTATACACAAACACTTAATTTCCAGTAAACAATAACAAATTAGTGACAGTGAAATTAGCCAGATCAATCTAGTTCATAGTAAACTATATAACACACTGAATCAAGTTCTATACAACACACTGTATTTAGGACTTACCATGAAGAATCAGTTCATTCTCCTGATTATAGAAATGTAACCTCACAGCTTCATCCCATTCCCTTTGTCTGTCCAAATCCATACTGACTGGATCACCTGATCAAGTTATAACAGCACCATTTTACATGCCAGTACAATGAACTATTAAAGTGTTAGTACACATCATCCTAATATTGAAACCAAGTTCAATTATCAACTCCGTGTTCTTTAAAAACAAGCTACATGTAAACATGGACACTTATTGTAGCAATAAGTTATACCAACAACACCACAGCTCTCTAACACTGGGTAATTACACAGCTCTCTAACCAGCTAGCTCTCTAACACTGGGTACCACAGCTCTCTAACACTGGGTAACACAGCTCTCTAACCAGCTAGCTCTCTAACACTGGGTACCACGGCTCTCTAACACTGGGGTAATATATATAGCTCTCTAACACTGGGTAACACAGCTCTCTATAACACTGGATAACACAGCTCTCTAACCAGCTCTCTAACACTGGGTACCACGGCTCTCTAACACTGGGTAACAGAGCTCTCTAACACTGCTCTCTAACAGATAAAAACACAGATTTCCAGCACTGGGTAAACCCACAGGCAGGTTAAACACACTGACACAGCTCTCCACACCAGGGTAAACACACAGCTTCCCAATACAAGGGTAAACACGTACACAGCTCTCCAACACTGGGGTAAACACATAGCTCTCCAAAAATGGGGTAAAGCAATGACAAGACTACTTAGCATGCACACACCATACCAATTGTGGCAGTTGACTTGGCAGCTGGTCACCTTGGGAACATGCAATTACTGTTAAGGGTATTTAATATACAGGCTAGACTTCGTTTAGAACGTTAAAATGATACCAAAGCTGAACTTAAAACCACAAAGATGCCATCTCCTGTTGTCATCACTATAACAAATACTACTTATGCCTGAAATATGGCTGAGCAAACATGCAGAGCTAGTGACTGACTTGTACCAGATAAAGGAACAGCCCAGAGAGGAAAGAGACATTTTTCTAGGACTGCTAACTGTTACTATAGTACAAGAGTGTCCCAACTTTAGTCTAGGACTGCTAGTTGCTATTACAGTACTAGAGTGTCTCTATACTTCTAGTGCCAGACTTGTGGGGGGGGGGGGGGGGGGTACCTACTGCAGAAATTCAGCAGCAACCACAGACATTTGTCTTTGAACCAGCATAAGTGGTGTGTATCAACTAATATAGCCAGAGTAACCTAGCTGAGTTATCTAGTGGTTATCTAGCCAGAGTTATTACACCACCAGCCATTCCCACTTATACAGTTATCAACAGTTGCAGTATGCCCACTTCACCATGACTCTCACTTTCAAGTTTGGACATTGTTTTGGTTGTAATAGAATGGTTACCTAGTAGCAAACTTGCAATATTAATCTTAGCAGTTAGCTACTGCCTCTCTCATAGAAAATCTCCATGAGAGAAGACCAGTAACCTAATGGCAGTAAGGGGCTCTGTTCTTTGGCAAGCAAGTCAGTATGGTTCAAGTTCCACAACATACTATTACCTATAACTAGGTACAGGAAACTTTCCCTCTATAGGACATGTTAGTAGAATAGCAGAGACTCTGTGTAGATAGGTACACAGGATAACATGAACTTAAGTCAAGTATGTGTTTACTAAAACAGTCACCTGAGAATATTGTCGTTTATGAGTTCAGAATAACAAACAGTGAGGAGGGTCTGTGCTTAGTGCATCTATTCACCTTATAGGTACTTGGAATGTCATATTAATCATACCTTCAACATCCAACCACTTGATACTAAAAGGCTTGTCATCCTTTATTCCTATCAGCTGACGGACTTCAGCTGAAACTTCCTTAGAAGTTACAGAAGATTTTAAGGAGAAACGATGATCTTTACTGTAAGTAGAATATGAGAAAAAACAATTCATAACAGAATTGCATCTATAAACTAGATGTGTTGTGTATTGCACACAGTATACTTTCAACTTAAGCCACACTAAGACACTCCTCTACTTTCTGAGGTCTTGATTAGTAAACTATATTCATTTACAACCACCTTACCTGTTTACCTCCCTCTCCTCACAGACCATTTGAGATCAGGGGTAGGAATGCCTTATACACTTATAATGCTCTGCTCACATGCCATCCTCCCACCCAAAATAATTACTGTTGCTAAGGGTGAATAACTCTGGAACCAGTAGCAACAGGCAACAAGCACTGACCTATAAAGTGCCATAGCATAACTACACTCAATACTAGAAGGTGGATCAGTGAACTTTCAAGTTAGAACAACTGCGCCCCCCTCAGGAACAACTCATTGGACTTAGGAATAAGTCTCACTGGGGTCTGGCCATACAACTTCAGGTCATTTCAGTAACATCGAGATATGTGTTCAAGCATAGAGAATTAATTTAATAATAAATTATATGACCAAATTTCAAATCTTTTCCTATAAAATGTTCAATTTTAAATATTTCCAACTAAGAATGTTTCCAATCCACCAATATTTTAAGCCAAAATGTACACAGAAACTGATAATTTGATGATAACACAAATCATGCACATTAAAAGACAATGAATGTTGATTCACAAATTACACAAGGCCTGTCTAATATTATAACATGAGCCAACATAATCACATTTTCATCATTTTGTATTGTCATATCATCAGCAACATTCTCTATGCCAGCTAGATCAAATGTGCAACAGACAGTCAAGACTACCACTGAATGTGGATACCTTTTCTACTGGTCAATTTGGATACACTGTCTTAAAAGAGCTACAAAAGTTAATTTATAGATCTCAGATAGGGAGTTTGTCTTTGTTTAGTTCTGTACATATATTTTATACAGTGGAGCAGATTCTAAAGTTGCAGATGAAGATTATGATAGCTATGGTGATGCCCTCACTACAGTGTTCTGTAAATATGTATTATGTATATTGAGGAGAGGTATTGCATTCCTAAGCAATGATAATAATAAAATGCTAAATTTAACACTATATTCTTTGAAATTTGATTACAATTCTGTGGGAACCAGCTGCTACTTACATAAAAAAGCACCTTTCTTGCCAAAAGAAACAATAAGTACCTACTCCACAAGGACAAGACATTGTTCTAACTGACATGCAGTATGTATCAAACAACACTCCAACCAATAATTCCTGGCAACCAGGAAATCTGTGAGATGTAATCCCATGCTTAACTTAATCTTATATAATCTGCTACACTCCTCCACATCATTGTCACAACAGGTGTTATCACAGGTTCACAATAGTATGGGAGAGATACACTCTCACAAAAAAGAAAAAAAAATTAGTGAAATATTATTGACACTTAGCCAAAGTGAGATAGTGTACATTAAAGTTGGATAGAAAATAAACACTATTCCAAAAATATGCAGTCTTGAATTATGGGTTAGCCATCACTACTCACCTTTTGTAAGTCAGCCTCACTGTGATCACATCCGATGACATGGCTTAATAACCCTGCAGTGAAAACATTCATACTTCAGTATTCAGCCAGGTCATCTAAACGCAATGTTGAAACCTGGCTAGCAATAGCTAGCTAGCTTGCTAAAATAGACAATAACCGCCAAGCATTATTGTATATAGTTAGATAGCTGAAGCGTAACTAGGTCTGTGTGTAACTTAGCCAGCTATAATAAATACCTCGCTAGGACAACTGGGTCAAGTGGATCAACCGACTTATACGTACAGCTCATTTATAAAGTACACAACTATGGTCGAGTTCACACACCTTTTTTATGCTACATGGGTGGGGTTTATTGTGTGCAAGCTCAGCATTTCTACTATTGTTCAGATTTTACCGGGCTAGCCATAAAATTTATTCAGATGATTAGGTGAGAGCCTTATAAGGACAAAGTGGGGAGGTCGTCAGTGACTTGGTGTGTAGAGTGTCTGCAGAGAACGTGTGTCAATTTTTTTTTTTCGGGTTGGAGTCTAAACCGTGGGTTAGAGGGTGATCTTTCCGGAGGTCTCTAGTCTTCCGTGTTCGAGTTGGAGGATCTTTTTTTTACGCCAAAGTTTAGAATGGTATGTTTCTATATGTAGTTAGTTAGCCAAATCTGGGCAGTAAACTCAGGCTAATTTGTGACTATTTTAGCTAGCTAACTCTATATGTAGTTGGCCTACTGTTGATGTTCAATTAGACTAGTGTAATATATAATTTTACTCTGGGTACAGTAGTATGAGTAAGGATTCTTTCTCCATGTAACAGCTGCCTAGCTTTTATTTCTGTTCACTGTGAGGTACCCAGGACATATAACTGTAGAGAAGTTCTTTGAACAACAGGGCACTGACTAGTGTTTTGCCATTTTGTCTATAAAATGAGCTATCACATTGTTATGGGAAGTTGGGTTTCAAATTCATATACACGAAAAGATATCATTTTTTAGTCCATTGACTGGGCTTCAAGGGATGAGAGTTATTAATAATAGTCAAGGACCTGAAGAAAACTTCCTCTGGCCAATTTGTGTGAGTGGTGTACTTACTGCTCCTTCCCATGTTATTTTTTTGGAAAATAATTATTCATTGATACAGGCATTCATATTATGTATACAGCATCTTTTCGTGGGGTTATCAAAACTAGTGAAGGGCAAAGTATTGTATGTCTCTCACTTGCTGATTACTGGCCATTTGACCTGCATAATGATGAATTACATCACACCAATGAGGGTGTGAAACATGAACTAAGCTTTTGTGCCTTAAAGACACACTTTTTTCAATTGTGTGCCACATATAGTCGTTTAAGTTTGTAGCCAGCCCTTTTTGAAACTTATTTTTCTTTGGTACCGCATTTTTATAACTTATTTCACTTGACTTCAGGCTAATGCTGAACAGCAACTAGACTGTGCCCTGGATTTGATGCGACGTCTTCCTCCTCAGCAGATAGAGAAGAACCTCTCCGATCTCATAGACTTGGTATGTGTAACTGAAGTTGTTATAAAGAGTGCCATGTGTGTACAAGATTAACACTGGTATGTAGAATTTACATAGTGGTTTTCTATATCCAATCAGTTTTGTTGGTATGGACAGCAAATATTGGCTTGAGATGGAACAAAAGGTTAGGGTAGTGTGTGTGACATATAGATTATGTTGGTATTGGTGTGATAGGACTTGAAATGGAATGAACGAAAGGGTAAAGGGGTGTGTGTGACTCGTAGATTATGTTATATTGGAGTGATAAAATAAACAGGGGCAAATACAATAACAGGTGTCCCATCAAATGTACTCAGAAGCATATCAGTGAAGATACAAGCTTGTATCTATAAATTGCTATATGGTTTATTAGTTATTTTTCTGAGATAGGCCAACTCTAGTCTTTCCTCTGGTGTTTGCCGTATTCTGTTGGATAGATAGTCCTGCCACCTTTCACAGTCACCACTTTGGGCATTCACCACTGAGGGGAGAGGACTTTGGGCATTCACCAAGAGGGAGAAAGATCACCAGGGATTTTGGACATTGACCACTGAGGGGGGAAGATCACCAGGGACTTAGGGCATTCACCAAGAGGGGGAAGATCACCAGGGATTTTGGACATTGACCACTGAGAGGGGAAGATCATTAGGGACTTAGGGCATTGACCACTGAGGGGCAAAGATCACCAGTGACTTAGGGCATTCAAAGAGGGGGAATATCATTAGGGACTTAGGATATTGACCACTGAGGGGCAAAGATCACCAGGGACTTTGGCCATTCACCACTGAAGGGGGAGAATCACCTGGGCATTCACCACTGAAGGGGGAAGATCACCTTTGACCATTCACCACTGAGGGGGGGTAGAAGTTCACAGGCACTTTGTCTAGAATATGTACTTATAAATGATTTTGTAATTTTTTTTCCTTGGGTAAACACCAGCCACATTCCTAATATAGTTTCTTTACTCAGTGTGAAATAACATTCAGTTGATCTGGTCAATTCCTTGGTAAGTGGTTGGGCCTGTAGATAAATGGTGTGTGTATTGGGATAAGCACTTGCACATGCCCAGTACATGCAGTGTAATTGAATTATCATACTTTTGTTACATGTCCATTTGTTGATTGAAAACCTTCCTCCTGGAAGCTAGGTACCTGTGGTTGGGAAACACTGCTGAATCTTCTACATAGTTCACAAACTTTGTGGAGTAGTTTGTGGCCAATCGTTCTAAAGGTAGCATCCTCTTGTGGCCACAGTATAATGTGAAGCATCTGTCTATTTAAGGTGCACCAGATTAGTATCACCTTCATGAGTGTTGTGAATTGATAACATTCCACAGGCTTTACTGTCTACACCTTATTGTTTGCATTAATGGGAGCATTGAGAGTTTGTCACAAGTTGTCTTGTGGGTATTCTGTGTAATGTGGTGGGAGGGAGGACATAGAGTTTTCCTTGTATCATAGGCCACAAGCCTCTAATGAAGTAGAGACTTATCTTGTCTGGTTGGTCAGTAGCTATGCGGATGGAGAATTGCTCATTTCATTTCTGACCTATGATATGCATTATAACTTTTTAGGAATTTTTCTAGACACTCCTTAGATGGCATTATCCCACATCACAACCTCCATGATATGCAATGTCATTAATGGTGCTCATGTATCCTCCTCCCAAGCATAATTAAAGGATAAATGACTCTGGAACTGCTTGGAGCAACACATGGAACTAGTACTAAAGTGCCATGACATTATAGTAGGGTATAAGCTATGATCTTCATCACACTTTCAAGATACACTACTGTCCATCTCATGAAGCTGACTCATTCTTGGTCTGCAGGCTTCATTCACTGTGCTCTAGATAAATTTCAGTTTTACTTTTCTAGTTACTATGCTTGGACATAATGCACGGATACTTATTCTACAAATATAATTACACTGAAATGACCATATCTAACTGAGTTCTATGCAAAATATGGCCTTAGTCCAATAAGGGGTGACATCTGAAAGTGGGATCAATCATAACATATAATTTTATCCCACCCACCCTTCCATATTTTGGCACTTTATATATAGACCTGTGCTGGTTCCAGAGTTATTTATTTATTGTGGGAGGGGGAGTATATGAACTTGTTTGACATCATAGAAACATGATATATTGTTTTCTATGAAGTACTAGGATATTAAATTGGTTTTAGTTCAAAGTGGTTTTCTAATTTGTACACACTACATGTGATTTTATACCTACAGAGAGAAATTCTCAGGTTAAGGTGTGCCCTAATATTACATCACATCAATAAAGAATTGTTTTGGTAGTGGAAGATGTGTCTAGCTTAACCTCCCACTCAACTTTACTATAAATGGCAATGTGTCTTTTTTTTCAAGGGCATCCAACATGTGATGACAACTGTTAAACTAGAATAGCACAGTAATACCAAAGACTGGCTAGTAGCTAGCTTACTGTGGAAAGTAGAAATCAGGGTGAACCAGATATTCTTCAACCAATAATACACTAGGTAATTATGGTAAAGGATCACTGTATGTAATTATTGATTACCTACATAGCAAAAGGACATCGTGATCACCTGTGTTTTTAGCAAAATGAGTTTTGAGGGTCGATATCGTGTTCTGTGAGTGACTTTGTAGTGTACAAAATAGAGCATTTATCATAGGAGCATTATTACATTAGGTTATATAATTTCCCTACTTGTGGAGTGATTACATGCATGCATTCATTTTCTTCAGGTACCTTCACTGTGTGAAGATCTATTGTCATCAGTGGATCAACCTTTGAAAGTTGCCAAGTGTAAGACCACTGGGAAAGATTACCTCTTATGTGACTACAACAGAGATGGAGATTCATATAGGTATGTGTGAGTGTGCTATACAAAGTGTTTTTTTTTTTTCTTGGAGGAGTCCTATGGCAATGATCAATGATATTGTGCAGGGAATTTCACTGTACCTGCAGTAGCAATGCCTATGTAGCTTTCAATTGAATGAAAGTAATGAGATTAGTAATTAAGGAACATATGTGATTCGACTGGAGTAAGGAAAGCATAGGTTAATATATTATTATTATTATTATTATTATTATTATTATTATTATTATTATTATTATTAGGTCACCATGGAATAATAAATATGACCCCCCTATCAGTGATGGGGCTTTACCCAGTGCCAAATTAAGGTCTCTGGAAGTGAAGGCTAATCAAGCATTTGACACCTACAGAGAAATGTAAGTAAGATAGTAGGGGTACAGTGGTATGATAATGTGTGCTCCTTGTTTATTTCAATGACAAAGTGAGTGTTTTCACTCTATTAGTGAAGTTGTTCAGGTTTCTAGTGGAAAGGCATTCATAGGTAAAATGGTTCTTGGAGGGCTGTACTGGATCTCTTCATTACACAGAGAGTGGTAGAAATGAGAACAGGCACTAATGATAGTAAATTCGTGTAGTTTTTGGTCTTGTGAAATAGTGGTATCATTTGACTCCACACACTCTAATGTGTCTGTTCAGATGCACAGGTTACTTGAGTGCTTAAGAACTAGACACACTTCTACCAAAAACATAATAATAGTACTAAAGGCTCTCCCTTATTATGGAGCACATACCCTGTTGAAGTAGAAGGGTTTGGGTTATTTTTCATTATTATATGCAATTAGGTATTTTGAAAGTGGTATTTGTTCGGTTTATCTGTGGGACCTTGACCACGGGTTTGCTGGTGTTGTGCTCATCAAGAAAGCTGGGGACAATGACAAAATTAAAGGCTGCTGGGACTCCATACATGTTGTGGAAGTGCAGGTTGGTGGAAATTGACCCAAATGTATTGAAGGTTGGACACCAATTCTATTACAATGTAATCTAATAAAGTTGTTCATAAACATTTCTACATTAGCCAGTAAAGTATAATAGAGTTATTAACAAGTGACCAGCTCACTTCAAGCAGAGTTTACCTTTTTTTACAGGAGAAAGGCCGCAGTGCTCATTACAAACTTACTTCGACAGTCATGCTGTGGCTACAAACTATCAAGGAGGGCTCAGGAACTATGAACCTAGGAGGCAGTCTTACTCGCCAGTCAGAGGCCGATCACCCTATTGGGGAGGGAAGCCCTCATATATCAAACCTTGGGAGAATGGTAGAGGTAGGTGTTGTAGGGAACCTAACCCATAGTAAATATAGGATTACAAGTGGGAGCTAACAGTTTATCTAATTTAAAGGATGTGGGTTAATTGTGGTCAGTATTAATTGCAGGGTACAATAGTTAGAGCAGTCCCCAGATCCCTCCTCCCCCACATACTGAAGGAAAAGACTAGTCAAAAGGCATGACACTCCAGATTCTCAAGGAGCTGGCCAATCAGATAGCTTGAAAGTGGCAAGATCTTTTGATGTAAAAAAGTTCACACAAACAGGAGAGGAAAATAATGGCCTTAATAGAGTGGTGGTCTCTATTTGGAGTTTGAGATAAATGGTACAAGCACTGTTGGGACATGACCAATTGACACTAACGATTGTTTTATATCCCGTGAAATGTTCAGCTCTTTATAATTATAATATAACTATTTTCTTGAAATAGGAGATGGAGAACAAAATTCGATCGACACTGAATGAAATATACTTTGGCAAAACTAAGGACATAGTCAATGATCTTAGGTTTGTATCAATTAACTTCTATCATCTTTTAATATTACTATTATACTTCTATAGATCTGTGTCTGGATTGCATCACCGAAACCAACAAATGATGCTTGCTGCTGAATTGCAGCAAAAGCTGAAAAGTTGAAAAAAAACTATAGATGCATATTTTGATTATAGTGTGTTGTTAGAGATAATGCTAGCCAATAATTTATTATTCATATGCAAGACTTTCTCTTTGTGTTTGTAGCTCTTCTTCATATGTAAATGTTTGTGCAATCCTAAATTGTAAGTTGTGATTGTCAATAAATATTGGTGTTCGAGTATTCACTCTCTCTTTTCCATTTTTTGTTCTTTTCATTAATTTTTCTTTTCCTTTTTTTTTTTTTTTTAATTTTTTTTTTTTTACACAGGATGTTATTATTTTTATCAATAATAATAACAAAAATGCGTGCGTATGGATTTTCGTTGCTGTGACAACGAGGGCATAGATCCTAGAGCGATTTGTGATTGCATGGTTGTTGCACAGCAAAAGTGATAGAATGGAGGCTGTAGAGATTAATATCATACCAATAAAGTGTGCTCTGAAGTTTAGCCCTCCATTATTAATTCTTGTGTACAGAGATGATTCAACAGGTATATTAGCTCGGAAGATAGCTAGCCATTACAATAAATATAACTAAGTCGCGCAATGCTGTTAATAATTTGCTGGAGTATCATCCTAAGTGAGTGGAAGAGTATTTTAAAGGAGATGACCTGACTCATGGGTCAAAATTCTTTAGCCACTGACAGACTGATAACACTCCACAAGTATTTACCTAGGTATAGACTATGTCTGAGCACTGTTCATCGGAGAGCACATAATAATGTTTAAAGACAGACTTAATAAATAAATGCTAGGGCTGTGTTTAAAGCCAGCATGATTAATTCCATTTTAAAATATGTTTCTGATTACAAAGCAGCTTCTCTACAAACACATGAAATCACTCATCAGGTGATTTATCATGTGTGTTTTTTTTATATATCTGCATGGATGTGATAAATTCTTTTAAATATTTATACAGGAAAGCTTCGTCGTCGTTCTATGCCACTGAGAGGATTTACAGCTAATACAAAGTAAATATTTAACGTGCACTCACATCAGGTCTACTATGTGTACTCCAGGATTAACCTAAAGTCAACAATTTAGGGGTGTAACATGGTTGAAGAAATAGTTTCTCTCACACGTGAAGTAATTTAGAGGGGAGGGAGTAGCTAAGAGGGAGAAATCTAGATTAAAATAAATGACAATAGCTAAGTGATGTTATAGTGTATACCAATGTTTCTGTTACCATACCTACAGCATCTCATCTTATGCAAAGGAACTCCAGTTGAATAGAAACAAGGTTTATGTCAAAGCCATCCCTGAAACACAGGTATTAGAGCTTGGGCTCTCATTATGACTGCCATGTTTTAGTGACCTAATTAGAGCTGGGGGTGGCTTCATTTGGTGGGTGAGTGTTAATAGATATGCAGTTATTTGGGAGATGTGTCTAAGTGGTGTCCCCATTTTAGGGGGTTGAATATACTCAAATTTTGAGTATTATGCAATGGCATTCCCCCCTCCCTCTCTTCTTATCTTGACCTGTGCAATGTCCCTTGTTATTATATCCCACATTATATATTAACATTACTTTTGCTTTGTTTGTTAGTTAGTTTGTTTGTTTGTGATTGTTTCTGGTGTACACACAGCTCCACTCCCTTCTACAAAGACTGAAGCATGCACAAGGAGAAAAACTTGACAATGGGAAAAATTCCTCCATTGATCAAAGTGGTTCAATAATGGAGCCAGGAGAAAAGTCTAATCATGATACAAAGGTGCAAAGTGAGAATGGCAGTAATTTAACCCAAAAAGATACAGCAACTAATATTATTAATTCACTTCAAGGAAGTAAACTGCCACCACTAGGTACTTCAAAGAAAGGCAATCCATTCAAAAGTACAGACTCTCTACTCAATGCTTCTAACACTCCTTTTTCAGCAACAGAGTCATGGAATGACCCAGTGGATAAAAGCACTAAGAGTTTTTCCAAGAGTGCTGAAATATCTGACTATAGTGCTGAATTTTATAGTGAAAGTGAGAAGGCTGGTAATCCAGATAAATCTTCGAAGTTAAGTAAAGATAATGATGGTGGTGATGATTCAAATAGCCTAAGGTTTGTTTATTGACCACACTGAATATAGGTAATATCAGCATGTGTGGTTAGATTCTACCTGTGTGATAGCCACATTGCATAGGTTCACACATTTTTGTACATCAAAACTGTACATCACTAGTTGAGAACATATTTTATCTGCCTAAAATTTTAATGGCTCCATTTTTGCTGATGTTAGAGTAAGGATGGATTTGAAATAATGACACAAGTTGCATTGCATTGCATTATCTTCTTTCTTTTGGGAGATTGTGAGCTAAGATACTCCTTTATAGCAGTACCTCCATAACAATAATTATTCACATACTCTAGCCACAAAGGTTATGAAGAGTAGTTCAGTGCAACAATTTGTAATGATAATACAACAGGCTACGTATATACATTACTCCAAAACTACCACTTAGCTACATGATTACTCTTTTCCCAAGCAAATTATAAGTCAAAATTATAGGCAGCATCTAAAAAAAATTTATAATGCATGGGTTTTATAATTATGATACTGTTGTGATTAAAATAGTTTTGCTCCAGAAGAGCTTGAAGATGAAGAAGCAGATAATTATGAATTTGACTTCGGTGGAGATGAAAAAGAGATGTTAGGTCTGGTAACTAAAGCAAATTACCTTCAGGTTTAATAAAGCTAATGCACCTCTTTCAGGTGGAGTAACAGAAACCCCTGAGGAAGACCTGAATAAAGTTAGCGACGATGTGCTTTCCAAAAAAAAGAAAGAGATGGATATACTGTTTGAAGCTAATAGAATTAAACCAGGGGATGATGGATACGAATATGACAAGGAAGTAGACTTTTGTTCTGGACCAAAAACTCTAAGTGGATGGGACTCTGATTAAAACTTTTGAAGTACAAGATTGAAGCAATTTTCTTTTGTACAAGTAGATAGCTATGTTCCTTACTTTCTTCCCAGGGCAATTGCAATTGTTGTTTTTAATACCATTTATAAAAGATTGCTGTTTACTCAGTATTATACTGACCCTTCATGCAATGAATGATTGCAGAACAGTTGTCATGTATCTTTAAAATTATTGAGATGGGCAGTGGCTCTGGAATATTATGTTGTCCAACCACACGTAACACTGCCTATCTCTACAGATACATAAGATCTTTACAGATAGGCAAGAAATAATATGGTACACATACAGTTGGTAGCATCACTTTGGTGGTAAGTACCATTATTAGTACCAATGATTGGGTTCTCTATGTTCTATGGCAGGTGAAGGTGTCCTGACTTTTATCTATTATTATTCTGTGCACTTAGGCTTTACTGTTTAGCATGTGATTGTATACACGATTTTAGCGGCAAAAAATAGTTTTATTGTCAATCATAAGAACTTTGTGCACTCTATAGCTGTTACTATACCCCATCAGAAATGCACTTCAAGATCTTCCCAAATACCTTTGCTAGAATAATTATTTCAGCATGAATATCTGCACTATGACTGCATACATTCATGTGTATTCTTTTCACTTCTAAAGAATACATAATGCCTTAGAAAACCGTAAGCTATGTGAATACGGTAAGGGGTTCTTATAGCAACAAGTCTCAGCTGGTACTGCTACTGATAAGACTATACTAATCCCAACCAAGCCAACATTTTACATACTCCTGATAAAGTCATGAAGAAATTACGTGTATCATGAAAGATCGATCACTTTTTTTTTTTCCACTAATCTAGTGTTAGATGCTAATTCTAGTTGGTAAATGGTCAAGACACTTTGTAGATCTTTGGGTTCAGTTCTATGAAGAAATGCACTTATGCACACAAAATGCAATAAAATTAATGTGTAAATTATTGCATCACAAAAAAATGTGGAAAAAAAAAATACATGTGTGAACTTCTTTTAAATTGGCTATTGACTATCCTCAATAATAACTATAATAATAATAATAATAATAATAATAATAATAATAATAATAATACAATAATTATTGTACATAAACTTTAGCAGCAAAACAAACTAATTTGTCTTCAATTAGTAATTGGATTGAGTACGAGTTTCATAGAGACCACTTTTGCTAATGTAACGGACCCATTTCACCACATCATGATCACTATAGTTCAGCTTTGGCTCAAACACTTTAAGGTAACGAACCTTCAATCCAGAACAGGCAAAAGGAACCTAAAGGTAGCACACACACAATAGTTGTTATGCTCAATATGCATCAAATACATGAAATGGTTCAATCTTCGATAGTAGTTAGTGATAAAATGAAAGTTACATAATATTAAAAGACTTCTGGATTTAGTTTTTCTATACAGTCTACACAAGTGATAGCTATGGCAGATAACACACAAACCTCAAAATTCATAGATATGGGTGGTCTTGCAGCTTGTTTCTGTTTAGCAGCTTCTGATGTTGGGAGGAGCTCAACTTCAGCAGTCAACTGTGTTTCTCGCATCCCTTGCATCTGTCGGATTCTATAATCAGATATAAATTCCATGACACCCGTAACAAGAATTTTCCCAAATGATCTCAAAAGGTATGTAACACTTACCTCCAAACAATGGCGTTTTCTCCCGATTTATATTTGGCTTTGCCACGGACTGAGATCAGTTTCACTCCACTAGTGTTAGGGGGTGTTGGAACACGTACTTCTACCTTCTGAGATGACAATGTTGATCTAAACAAGGACTTCAGCACAATCTAAAGATTGTAGAAGTATGTACAGAGTCAATAGCCCCAGTCACACAATGTACATGGTCCTAGTCTCAATGCCATGTACTTGGAAATTTACTAACTTTTATCTCCATGTGTGTACGGGAAGTTTCTCGGACAAGGGGAATAATACGAAATGGGAGAGTGATGTCCTTTGTAGTTCGGTATCTGAGACAAAATATGGGCATTAGAGTAACAGTGCAAATTTATAGGAAACATCATGATAAGTACAATCATATTGTGTACATGCACATAATAATGGTTATATTGTATTAGACTACTTTACCTCATAAGTTCATACTCGCCATCAGGAGGTATAAAGCTGATGCTTCTCTCTGACTCAAATTTACTGAGCTTCACACATTGGTGAAATGTACAGTCATCAATAGCAATGCCTGCCCGAGTATTGCTCCCCTGCCTGAAGAATTATGAATTAAAGGGCTCAATGGAATAATGTCCTTAATGTAACATAACCAGTTTAGAATGGCAACTAAGGTGGATTCACAGGTGAAACATTTTACATGTATATCTGTAAAGCAACCTTCACAGCTTACCTCTTAGCAAGTTGCTGTTCTAAAGAGGCAGCTTCAGGAGTGGATGGTTTAGCCTGCTTGTCTATCACCAGCTTGTCATTCATGCCAAACTTACACTCAGGCATCCCACTCAAGTAACTCTTCATCATAACCTTACCAGATACATGAGAGCTCAGCACTTGACCTGCATCAGTTAATTGTAAGTGGAAAGAAAAGAAGAAAAGGAAGGAGGAAGGGAAGAAGGGTAAGGAGGGAGGAAGGGAAGGAAGAAGAAAGGGGAAAGGAGGAGGAAGGGAAGAGGAAGGGAAGAGGAAGGGAAGAGGAAGGGAAGAGGAAGGGAAGAGGAAGGGAAGAAGAAGGGAAGAGGAGGAAGGAAAAGAAGGAAAGTGACATCATCAGTATAAGATGCTAAAATTATATCCCAAAATAAACTGCCATAGAAACTATATGGGGAGACAACTTTCCTCTGTGTAGTCCTAAGAGAGTACACCATCTCACATCTGTATTCTGGCTATTTAAACACTATTAACATCCCTAGAACCCTTGTACCACAATATCTAGAGTACCTTGCTGAGACATGAGAAGGTTGACAGACTCCAGAACATCTAAAAAAAGTTCATTTTTTCTATATTTGATCCCTTCTCTTCTCCAGCTGATCTGCCCAGTAACTTGGCTAGTGATCTGTTTCTGCTCCTCGGTGCTCTGTAATGATACATAAAATCTAAGTGTACAGTGGAATTTCTATTATGCAAATGCCAAATTGGTGAAAATTAATTTCCAATTTAAAACATACATTTCACTTATACAGACTAGTGCCAGTCCCATAGGATCTGTATAACTGAGGTTCCACTGTATATTATATAGACTAGTGCCAGTCCCATAGGATCTGTATAACTGAGGTTCCACTGTATTACTCAAGGATACACTAATAAGTAGGTGATGAACTCAAGCTGTGTTTGAGTTAAGTTAGAAATCAGTGTGAAAACTGGTCATATCATGTCCTGAACACACAATAATGCCATATGCTTGTCTACTATATACTTATTATACGAGTACCTGTGCACGAATTCCTTGCTGAGTGATGTACGTCTTCAGAATACCTGAATCTGTCTTTTGAGGATAGCCATAATCAAGGATCTCTAAAAACAAAAGTAAGTTCAACTAAATACCCAAATATGCACACTATGACATTTGATTAGATCACCCTTTACCATGTTTCCACCCCAAATAAAGCCCACACATTCCAGGGTAAGATTTATAAGCATTGTAGTTATGGAATACATGGTGAATGTGCATGCATGGTAAAGGAATTCATTAGTCTTCACAATGGGTATACAACTTTATTACTAGTAACTCTACAAGCTTAATCCTTCTCTCTGTAATACTTTAAAGATATTGAGAGAATGGATGAGCTGTGAGATCATGATTACAGCTGTTTCTAGAATTATTCTACCCTTAACGATATATAAAAACAGCTTCAAGTGCAAATGGCGCTAGTTACGTACAAGGCAGTATCATAACAATCAGCTACCATCATTAAATCTGCACTTACGTAGCTGTCTATATCATAATAATGGTAAAAGGTCACAACACACTTAAACAATTTTTACCAATTGAATTTTCAATTGGTGATTTAATTGATATAACTCTCCAAATAAGACACCTAGGTACCTAGAGTTCTCACTTGAAAACATAACATGCAACAAAAACTTACCATCTAAAAGCTCGTATATGAGCACAAAGTTGTTCTTGATGCTCTCCTCTGAGATGGATCCAAAGTAAGACTCCAGAACACTAACCATCTTATTAAGGAATTCAAACACTAGAGCTGCATTGACATTCTGCCTTGTGGCTGCTACAATCCAGACATTGGAACGTCGTGTGTGAAAGTAGCTAGTTCGGGCTATGTTAGTTACAGGAGACCTGACTGCATGACGGGCATGGATGACACTTACTCTAAAGGCATCAACAGTGGTTCGCCTACAGTTCATAAAGGATAAACTAAAGTAATTTATTCTTCCTAGTAAGTAGGAGAGAGGAGTCAATGTGTGATATATGGTAGAAAAATTTCATGCAAGCTTTGTGCAGAAAGTTGTCTATAGCAATCTGATATAATTAGGGTGATACTAAACTATGCTATCATGTACTTACGTGATGGAGTCTCTGAAGACACGAGATATGAGGACCTCACCCTTGTGGTTGTAAACAAACACACCTCCTATCATCTTCACCACTGAAATATCAGTCACCTATCAGGAAAACATACAGAGTGGTACCTACTTTATAACAGTGGGCCAGGCCTAGCCCTGAACCTAAGACGAAGGATGACAAAAGAGATACACACCGTATGCATACACACTAAAATCCCAAGAAAACTAGGAAACTGTATAGTATCCATCTGTGTGTCATTTCAAGTAATTAACTCCAGATCACCTAGACAACAAGCTTTCAAATTAATTACAGCTTCCTTCTACCTGACACAACCTTTCTTTTCCTTCTATATACTCCCCCTCTTTCTATTCACAGAATACAGTACACAGGTGTGTACTTTCACTTTCCTCCAAAGAGGTCTGAATCTCAGGCTAGGTATAGTTAAATTTAGAAGCTGTTTAGTAAGAAATTGATAACACAAATGACTATATTGGGTAGAAATTAGCTATCTACATCATGATAATAATAGTATATGTGAATTTCTCAGTGTCTGCTGGTAGTATACTACAACCAAACAAAATCATAAAGTTTGTCACACCATAAAATATCCCAGAGTGGCACTATAAGGCTAAGTACAGTTATAGACAGAATGTCCTGCCTTATTTTCAAATGAAAGGCCAAAAAGTTGACCTTCTACAGTTTAAACTGCACCAATATTAGAGTGGTGCCTTAATTAAAAGGCCTACAGTTTAAATACTGCACCAACATTAGAGTGGTGCCTTAATTAGAAGGCCTACAGAAAGTTATAGTTAGCTAATACCTACAGCTTCATATACAGACCTAATTCCTTACAATAGTCCCTGACACATTCTTACATCCAGTCAAGCTACATGCAGATGGACCCACACACACTATACAAAACCGTGAGACTAAGGTAGGTTGACTACAGCTAAGGAATATAGCTAAAACTTTCATTGAATACTACCTTAATATTGGAATAGAATATAAGGTGGCAATAACTAACCTCTCCTCTCAGTTTACCTCACAGATATTCTGCTAGCTACAATGGCACTTCATTAGAACTCAAGATGACACGCCCTAAATATGCCTGATTTCGGCAAAGGTCGTCGACAAGGAAACTCTGTTAAGACCGCGCGAGGTAGAGCTGGGGTGTGTATTCTTCATTATATACACCATTTATGGTCAGCAGTTGAGGTGTGCAATTACAATTGTGTTACTTTACAACTCCCACAAAATATCTGGCTGCAAAAGAAGATCTGGTTTTTTGTGATACTCTTCAGGGAGTTTATTTATTGGCAGCAAATAACTAGCTGAGGATAGAAATCTACTTTTTTTTTTTCAGGGTACTACCATCATTAATGATAGATAATGGAGCTATATTACAAGTCAAAACAGGTCTCTTCCTTATCACAATCATTATTTTTATCTACATGATACATATTGGTAAATATAATACTCCATCATAATAATGTTACCATTGATCAAGCTAGTCTGCAAACAATGATTTGCAACATGTAAATACGGTTGTGGTTTGAGAAGATAAGAAGGAAAGTCCTCTCACATTATGATATGTTCTTTACAATAAGAAAAGTTTGAGTATCAAGAAGCTACTGCTTCTTCTATATTGTCCAAGTCATCTGTATCAAGTTTAGCAATGGTACGTCCGAAATGTTCTTCTATTGTTTTCAGGTTTGCCATAGAGCGTGGTCCATCAACAAAGTTAATGGCTATTCCTGAGCGGCCAAACCGGCCAGTTCGACCTATCCTGCAAAAACAATACACCAATATGTCATACAAGCACATGCACAAGGTTTCCCACATCAAATAGAGGTTGGATGCACTCTATGTAAATGGGTGACTCTAGACTGCACAGTTGTTACATTTCCATAAGTAACAGACATTATGAAGATACCTGTGTAGATAAGTCTCACAATCTGGACGCTTGTATGCATTAATGGGAATATCATAATTGACCACAATAGTGACTTGCTCTACATCAATTCCTCGAGCACAGAGGTTAGTTGTAACTAGAACCTTCTCTTTGCCTTCACGAAACCTAGCACAAAGAGATGTTAGATAATTTCATAAGGTTTAAGTGATAAATAAGATACACCTGTGACCACTAACAAAATTCAAAGTTCAAACCCTTGTTTAAGGTTAGGTCCTCCTACCAAAGAAATTTTCTGTTTCTCATTTCTTAAAAAAAAAAAAAAAAAATGCATTGATGTGGAGAATATGATTGTCACATAACAATGATGTCAGGGGTTAGTGCAACCAGATGGCCTAGTGCTTTCTCAGTTTTTGGTTGAGTGTGGTGATTGGTATCAAAAGACTGCTGGTCAAATTGATCATGAGTACTATAGTATAGCAACATTTTGCCACAGAGAATGCATGATGCAAATTCAGTTAGACTTAACATTTGCAAAGCTGTTCAAGATGGCACTAGTCCTGGGTGATCTGCCGGAAGATTTTGAAGGAGTTGTCATGTTTCTTGGGTCATGACATCAAATCCTGAATGTGTTCAAATAGCTCTTGATCTAGAGTGTTGTTCTAGAACTAATGGGCTATGCAGGCCAAAGTCAGCAACCTCTAGGAAGCTGATAAATGAAAGGAGCTAGGGCATTGTAAACTTTCATCATCATCAGGACACCTCAGAGTAACTCAATTCTACCAGACGTCAACCAAATGACTGAGGAGTACTGGAATGGTGTCATTGGGGTAACAGGTATGTATGACCTGGAAGACCCTGCCATCAAACGATGGCAGGAAGGTCTTAGGGAGAAGTATGCAGAATATACAGCAGATCTGGCCACACAGTGGAGAGGGTGGAGGACTTTGGTCCACCACCTAGTGGTTGGTGATCTGGCCTCTCTGGGTGGCTTCAGGGAAGAGCTCGACAAAACCCACCTACTCTCTAAGAGGGAGATTTCATTTCCGGCGCGTAATTGACAGTTTGAGGTTCTTCTGTGTTCCGCCGTGAGAATCATAAGGAGGCATATGAGCTACCGGTGAGTGCTTGTGGCTGTTGCTGTGCCCTGTTGGCGCTGGTCTGGTACAGGGCCCAGGGTCACATCCTCCTGGTGGAGTGCTGTCTGGATGTCCTAATGCGGGTCTATCTCGGGTTGACGAGGGTATTCGGAGCCCACATGGTGCTGGGTGGGGCTCGGGGTACTCAGTGGCGTGAGTTGACTAATGAGGGGGCCTTGCGCCATGATCACGGCTGAAAGATTGCTGGTGAGGGGGACTAAAAGGCAGTGCTTTGAACATCATCGAGAAACCACATGGGGGGTATTTATTATAACTTGAGTTTATGTCTAGGATATAGTCCAGCAGCAAGAGGGATTCCTGGCACATACTGAGAGTACCACTTCACACAAATTTATAATTACAGTTCTTCCTTACCTATTTAAAACAGCAATCCTTTGATCGGGTGTAGAATCCCCAGTGATAAGAGCTACAGCATGACCCTGCTTACACATCTCTCCTGCCAGCCACTCAGCTGACCTTCTTGTCTATAGGAAATAATATGTACCAAGACATTCCCCCAAAATATTAGGTGTAGAACTTACATGGCAAAATATCATGGCTTGTCCGATACTGACAACTGCATAAATGTTACTGAGAGCCATAAGCTTATCTTCCTTATTCTGGCATTGGACATAAAACTGAACAAATGATAGGAGAGGGGAGGGAGGGTGCAATTAAACTCTGGATGTACACCTATCTGGAGGGAGTCAGTGCGTAAGAGAGCACATCAGAGGATATGCCACCTTCACAAAACCCTCAAAAGAGAACATACACTTGTCAAGTACATCAGGTTATGATATTTTTTTCAGGTCCAATGCTTTTTTGTCTATAAGTTTGGATATGCTTCCTGGAAGTGCCACCACCACACCTTCAACTTGGGCTGCACACTGATGACTGGGCAACATGCTATGCAGAAGCCTGGTAGCCATATCTATAAAATTGTGTGTTCTGCATGTAACAGCCACACAGTAAGTGATCAATGGGGAACACCTGTCCATCACCTGGCATTCAGTTACCAATTTCCTGAATATTTTTAGGATCATTACAAGAGGCTTCTGGTCTGTATTCCACATCAGTATTAAAGGTTTCATGATTAAGACTTCTTACATGCCTTCAATATGCAGGGCCATAGTTATATTGCCATCAAGGCACTAACTTCAGTAAAAAAGGTACTTGCACACCATGTTTATGTCAATTGGAATAGTCTAGCATGAAGTTTGAACCACCCACAAGAGAGGCTGGAGGAAGGTGTCACTTAAAATTAGTAAGATTAGCTGCCTAAGCCTATAGCAGATATAGGACTTTAGGCAGAGTCAGGCATAGTACTAAGTCAGGATTTGGCACTAAGGCTGAAGAGGAAGAATTTGTCATGAGTCTAAAGGAATCTACAACAAGGATGAGACAGGGATGCCATTGAACAAGCAGCCCAATCACTTCACACCAAAAGATATTTGAAAGGTCCAATAGTTCTCTAAGATCATTGTTGCATGTGGTAGAAACTATGTACGTATACCGGGAAATTTCGAGGGGAAATATCTTCATGGTTAGAATAAAACAACAAATGTTTTACCCACGAACTTTAAATTTTATGGTTTATTGAGATGACACTGAGCTGTAAACAAACAAATTTTTTTCCACAAATAAATTTGATTATTGAAAACCATGAAGATATTTTCCCTCAAAAATTTCCCGCTATATGGTATTCTTATATCACATTATGTGCATATGATCAGTTGAACCCTTTTCCAAACACAGAGCCAAACAATGTTCTACTGGAAACCACAAAACTAAGGTGCAAAGGTCAGCACCTCTGCAAGGTAAAAATGAGCAATAATAAGAATGAAGAACTACGATTACCTGTTTGATATTGTCAAGACTTTCTTCATTCCGCTGTAGTCTAATTATGGCCGGATTTGGTACAACTTTGTGAGCAAACTCCATGACTTCATCACTATAAGTAGCAGAAAACAGGACTTTCTGACAGGAATCTGGTAGCAGCCTATATATAGAACACACAAATACAAAAAACATTATTGTACTGTCAGTGTTATGTGCCGATGTGCATCTAGCTAGGAATACCACCAGTCTAACATACAGTAGCTGTCATAACAAGCTTTTATTTTTATTTTTACAAATATGAAATTGCATATGAAAGGGCATAACAGGATATACTGGTACATAGGTCAAATTCCTATCAGTTCTACTAATGACAGGTATGCTATCAAGTACTGAAATAATAGTTTAAAATCTCCCTGAAACTTCATGCATGGCCAATCCATTAAGTGGAAGGATGCAGAAGTACTATAGCCAATTTAACTGATTAAAATTTGCTCAATGCATTATATAGTAACTTTCTCAAGGCACAGAATTTTTGTGGTCAACAACTAATAGGGAGACCTTTGCACAGCCAACAGGTCAGCAAACAGTCGAAGAGAGGAGTGAAAAAATCAACAAGCCTTTCATGTTTGTACTGCTGTGCTATGAAAGATCTTAGTTCATATAACTAATTATCAGCTATGTGCAGATCAAAGTCTTGGCCTACAATGTACTGGCTAGTTTAAAATATTGTACATCACCTAAGATCATGAATGCTGACACAATAGTGCTAACTACCTATGACTTACTTTTGTATTCTGAGGGTTTGGTCCTGCTGCCCTTGCTGGTCTATCATGACATCAGCTTCGTCTAACACAAACATGATAATCTTCTTAGGATCCAGCACCTTCAAAACATAAAATGTGGACATTATGATCACAGTCTTTACAAATCAGCACACCCAGACACACACACACACCAGTCATGCACACTGTACCAACAGTTAGCCAGGATTAAGAACACTCAGACACACACACCAGTCATGCATACTGTACCAACAGTTAGCCAGGATTAAGAACACTCAGACACACACACCAGTCATGCATACTGTACCAACAAAGAACACTCAGACACACATCAGTCATGCATACTTACCAACAGTTAGCCAGGCAATTAAAGGCCACAATTCACTATTTATTGTATGTGAATAGCTAGTCTATTCATGAGGTACAGCTAGATATTAACATTAGGACTTAAACTAAAAAATCTTACTACACACACCTTTTTTTTAAGAATCCAGTCCAAAACAGTTCCAGAAGTGCCCATTATAATATGTTCGGTCTTCTCAACTTTGTTCTCAACTGTAATTTTTACAAATTGGTAATGTATTCTGTAATAGCTGGGCTTTGAAATAATCTGAAACTTAAAATGAACAGTGAAGGGGAGAAACTTGCTACAAGTGGAGCTTGGAGAGCTATCTAGCCATAGCTTACTCTTGCTGTGATAAACGTAACCAACTACAATATAAATAGTTTAGGAGTGGACACAACCTTTACCTAATGACCAGTTTTCATTGGGTATTCATTCCTCAAGTGAAATGATCTATATTGGAGTATAACAATAACTAGCTTCTATTGTAATACAAAACACCTGTTAACTGATAAGATTATTCAGGTGGGATAAGGTCAACACACTACCATCGACACCCACCACCATTGCATACCAGCACCACCTTCCACCACCCCCACCACCACAATTACCCTCCATCATTACCAACACCACCCAGTATGATCACCACTACATAATTCCTGATTCTTCAGATGAACAAAAGGTGAGAAACCTAATTTTACCATGGAGGACCCCTGTAATCAGAGTGTACCACTTGATACTATGTACACTACAATACCTCTTTCTCCTCTAAGTGCATATGTAAGCTTGATTTCTGGACAGAATTTAGCCATCTCAGTCAATACTTTTCCAGTCTGTCGCGCCAGGTCAAAAGTTGGAGAGAGACATATAATCTAAATTAAAGATGAGATTAATTGCTTATAGAGAACTACATCATAATTTGCATGTGGTCTATGATGACCATCAAGTATTCCTTTTGCTTAGGTGGGTAATGATGGGTAACAGCTCTGAACACTAACACCCAATCAACTAACACCTCATATTTAGCAGTGCTTCATTTATGGGGGCAGGGGGGGCATTCTCCCCCCTTGTCTAAATCTTGTCCCCCCTAGAACCCTCTGAATCATTACAATATTACAATAAGAAATTTTAATTATAAGAAAACTATATTATAAATCAAACAGCTATTCTTTTACCTTTTCTATTCCATATGTCAACTATCATTTCTAAGTTATTGTCTGTTAGTTTGTCTTTAGGAAAAGAGCTTTCAGAAAAAAAATTTTTTTTGCATCTAGGACAATGTGGTGTTGAGTAATAGTCGAAAGTAGTCAAAAAATAGTACATGAAGGTTTGCAGGCTAACTTCGACTAGGTTGTGGGAAAGTAAAAACTTAATATACCATCAGAAAGCTCTTTAAATGAGCAACATTTTGAGAAAAAAATAAACTTTCTAGGATAAAGTAGAGAATAATTATGAGCAAATATATAAAAAAGGAAAAAACGTGAATATGGTTTACACCCGCCTTAAGGCTGGGACAGGGTGAACTGGAGACAGGGTGACAGGGTGAAATTTCTTCCTTTTCTTGAGAGTAGGTTCTATATCTACATCAGACTGAGACTCATCTCCACAACTGCTATCACTTGTTTTTTCAGCTGAGGTACTAGCACTACTGAAGTAAGCACGTAGCTCCATGCTAAGTTGTTGTTTTGTAACTTCTGACTGAATCAAGCATGCACCTTTATAGGAAATCCTAAGATGCAAGTCTCAACATGCACATTAAAAGTATGCATTATCAGCAGGTGACTCAGCTGCTGATAATTAGCATGCATGCTAGCAATTATGCATGCTCAAACAGGCACAAACATGATACAGGACCATTAAACTGACCCCCCCCCCCCCCCCCAAAAAAAAAAAATTTTTTTTTCAGTTTGCCTATGCCCCCCTTTCAAAATTTTTCTAAACGAAACCCTATTTAGTACTACCAGCAAGAAGGCAGTAAGTTCAGAAAGGATCAAGAACAAAAATTGTCAAGAGAACCTACACAGAGACCTTGCTATAATCACCCCCTTTTACTCTAGGAAGCTGTGTGTGGTCTACCAGAACAAGTAGAGATAAAGATGCGAGGGATTATTACAGACCCCTCCTCCTTACCTGTGGCCACTTTTTTGATGCATCAACCCGAGAAAGCATGCATAATACAAAGGCAGCTGTTTTTCCCGTTCCACTTTGAGACTGAGCTATAAAGTTTATCGGAGGGTCTGCCATTAGCATGGGAAGTGCTTTCTCCTGTATTTTGCTAGGTCTATTGAACCCCATACCGTACACTCCTTTGAGCAACTCCGGCCGACTACAAGCAAAATAAAATCAAAATCACAGTCCTCACTATTACAGGTTTCACTCATTGCTTACAGTCTCAACTCCTCAAATGACTTGACAGAATATAGAGGTGAGTTAGGATCTCTCTGTTGTACTTCCACAGCGTGGGCACTTTCAATGGGTTTAGTACGCAATATTTTTCTTAACAAGGAAGACTCGGCAGAGGAGATCTCCTTGTCTGAGAAGTTTACCACATTAAAAATGTTAGTTAAGAGAACGTTAGATACCTTCATCAGAAGATGCATTTTCTAGTGGTGGTGGACTTGAGGGACCTTTTCTTGTGTTGTCAGGGTTAGTTGCCGAGACATCTTTAGCAGTCTTTGTTGAAGTTGAGTCCTTTACAGTCAGTGACTCTTTTAGCTATTATGCATTATAGATGTCAACATTATTATTGACTCAATATTAAACAGAAAAGATTTATATAAATTATTATTAACTTGAGATGTTGAAATGGCCTATAAACTACTAGAGAATTACTTCAAAGGCACATACTGATACCCAGCAGGAAATATTATACACTGACTTTAACCAGAATTTTAAAAATAACTAGTTAAGATCCTATATGGTCTCTGTTCAAGAGTGAGTTGTTGTAACATTTGCCAAGATATGTACCAATATCTTCCTACCCACTCCTCCTGTGTATAACAGAAGCCAGGAAACGAGGAACTAGAGCTATTGCTAAGGCCATGACAGACTTCACATAACAGACTGGCTTGAGGTAGCAACTTCAGACAGTTAAGCCTATTACAGTAGAACCTCCCTTATCCGGACTCCCAAGATGCGGGCACCTCCTTCAACTGGGCAGCTATATCTGGAACTTTAACCTTATATGCAATAACATGTGGGCGTGGTTCAATATCCATACTGAGCATGTGCATGGCATACTACTATGGCAAGCAAAAGGAAAAGAATGGAGACTAAGAAACAAACCAAATTATCTTTTTTTGTAATACATAGGGTTCATAACATTACATCTTCCTTTATTCTGAGATACGGGCAAATCAGAGTTACGGGCACATCCTAAAACCAGACTGCCCGTATAAGGGAGGTTCTACTGTAGTGTGATTTCTTGCAGCTGATAGATATTGCACACTTTTCAACTTACAGGTTAGATGAGAAATCTAAAGTACAACTGTGAGACCATCTAAGGCGGATGTAGCAGTAACAACTTTACACAAACAGGACTAGCAACTGCCAGTACTTTATGATGTATGGATTAATGATACCGACACTGCCAGAAATTGCCCCTTAGCTACCACCTGGCTACTCGCCCTAGTACATACCTTCCTAGTTATGGCTTTCTCCTGCTCTTCTAACGCCACAACCCAATCTTGGTCATCCATTTAGCTTCGTAAGTAAAAGAGAAAGTCCGAGACGTGGCTTATCCTCCCCCCCCGACCAGCTCAGCCACGCGGAGATTAAAAAATTACTTGCTATTCGGACTGTCAAATTATACGAATACTTACGGTAATTTGGAAGGATAGCTAGTAAGTACCCACTCTGCTATAGCTAGGATACCTTGCACACGTCATTATTGATGCATGCAAATTGGACTAGTTCTAAGGAATATACATCTACTACTACCATGGCATTTAAACCTCATTCCTTCACTACGATCTCAGTGTCAATAGTTAAGTGAGCACAGGAGAGTTGTATTAAAAAGATTATGTAAACACAATAATACAACTTTTCATATAAAATTTCAAAAAAATAATTTATTAGTCACACTTGTGCAGTACCAATGCTACCCTAGATGGAATGTATACCATGAGAGAGTGTGGTCTACCATCCCAATCCCCTGGAGTAGTCAAATGCTCTGAATTGTGATCCAATCGGCCATGACCATCAAATTTTTTATCATCACTGTCAAGAACAATCTTGTACTTTCCTGCCTCACTCACACCAAGCTTGTAATTGGGGAAACTCTAATCGTGTTGAATCAAAATGCATACAATAGCAATGATTGTCAACTGTGACAAACCTTAGTGGGATGAAAGTTGAAGACCCATAAAAGGTTTCCTCGTTCAAAAGCAATGAGTTTATCACCCTCGTGCTTACGGCTAACATAGCCGGGACCTTGAATCATAAAGCAGTATTTCTCATCCAATAATTGCATAGCTCTGTCAAAATCTTGCAAATATTGGTACCTTTAAATCACATCACAGATTATAATGTATGTATATGTATTAAAACAATTTTTCTTGCTTTCTTCTTAACATTGTGGACATTATCTATAACTCTGAGAAAATGTACCACATAGGCCTAGGATGTTAGCCATAGAGCCTAGATGTTTGAACAAATCCAAACTCTATCGTATGAGCCTAGGATATTGGACATCCTATATGTACTTTAATAGTTTCCAGATCACAAAGAAGTAGCTATACAAACACACAGAATAAATGTTTGTTTTACATACCTGAGCAATTTATCCTCTACGAGGTTCATTTGACGGCGAGCATAATAATAACTAAATCCATTTCCCTTTCGAGGAAAGTCAAGCCATTCTGGGTGGCCAAACTCATTACCAATGAAAGTAAGGTAAGCTTCTCCTCCAAGTCCCATAGTTATCAACCTAAACAATAATGACACAAACATTATTATAGTGACAAATGCAATACCTAGTATATATATAATAATATTATGCTAGGTAATGTTCTCTCCACAGCCTATAGAATAACATACATGAACTTCACTTTACTCTTTGAAATGAGGCCACCCTATAATCAGGACACTTGTCCCAAATAAAGGGTTTTTACTGTCTACTACTATGACCATATCAGCTAAATGCCAGGGAACACCATATAATCAGTGTCCATACTATACAGCTGGAATGTCAATGCTTTTGATAATTATAGTTATGAACAATTATTATTGAACTTTGAACTTGTTATTTGAATTTACTTCCAATTCAATCAACATTGACAACAGCATATAGAATATGACAAAATAATTAGCTGACGAATATTTCTGGTTATATGGTAGTACAATGCTAATACTTGGCGTAATACATGGTGGAATACTAGTGAAATACTATAATACATGGTGGAATACTATAATACATGGTGGAATACTATAATACATGGTGGAATACTATAATACATGGTGGAATACTATAATACATGGTGAAATACTATAATACATGGTGGAATACTATAATACATGGTGGAATACTATAATACATGGTGGAATACTAATATACATGTGATGCAGTGCAGTACTATAACTGTAATTTAATTAAGAAAATGTTGACCTTATCATTTTATGAAGAGCCAGGCCTCTATCTATAACTGGAGTACGATCAGACAAGGTAGACATGTGTACATACATCTCTGCATCCATCAACCAAAAAGCCAATGTCTTGTCACCCACTAAAGCCTGATCATGACACTCTGCATAAGAGATACACTTCTCATGGTATCTAGATATGAACAAGAATTTGAAATAAAGGGCCTTGCATATGTATGCATATGTGCAATAACATTGTAGCCCTCGTACCTACAATGTCCATCATACAGAGCCCAATGTGTGCAATCACTGCCTCTTATTAGTGAGACAACAGAGCCAATGCATGCACATCTTCAATCATTATTAGTGAGACATACAGAGCCAATGCATGCACATCAGCAATCATTATTAGTGAGACATAGAGAGCCAATGCATGCACATCTCCAATAATTACCTCCTATTAGTGAGAGCCCACCATATTGTTCCCATACACCAATCTTCATCTTTAGTCTCCTTGAGTAGTTTGATCCACAAGTCAGGGATAGCCATAGCCATACGATAATCAAAACCAATTCCTCCTTCACTCACTGGCCTAAAAACATTGTTAGAAGAAATCAAAACCAATTCCTCCTTCACTCACTGGCCTAAAAACATTGTTAGAATGCAATTTAGAAATCAAAACCAATTCCCCCTTCACTCACTGGCCTAAAAACATTGTTAGACTGCAACTTTAAAATATTGACTTTGAGGGGGTAATTTTCAGCTCAAGAATTTTATGAGTCTTAATGTCAAAACTTCTTGCAAGTTTTCAATTTTAAAGTTTTATTCTTTGAGGGATGAGATATCAACTGGTTTTCTATTCCTTTCATGAAAACCTAGTGATTATTCCACTCACTTTGGAGTACTAAGTTATAACCCAGACATTCATGTATGGACTTCATTTACAACTAGAGTTGTACAAAATATGCACTACATGTTACATACATGAGTGGCTGTGTTGTACCATTACCATAATAACTGATAGGTACCTGCAAAGTGTAGGCATTCCCGAGACATCTTCTGCTATAGTAATGACAAAAGGGTACATCTCATGTAGCATCTTATTAGCCAACATCAGAAAAGTGATCGCATCAGTATCAACCTCCATGTTGAAATATTCACGATAATCTCCAGAAAATCCTCTCCCAATACCCCTAAAATTATACAAAATTATGTTAAACTTGCATAGTTGAGAGATTGGACTATTCAATTAACCTGTGATGGTATAGCATGGATGTAATCCCATCAAACCGAAAGCCATCTACTTGATACTCCTCTATATACCACCGCAAGTTAGACAGCAAGAAACGAATCACTTCCCACTTGGTGCAGTCAAATATTTTAGAGTCCCATAAATCATGTTCTCCCTGGGAATAAACAACATGAAGCAGAGCAGGGAATTATTCTAGAAAGTCTTACTTTAGATCCGCCATGGAAGAAACAGTAATCTGTACCATCAAACATGTTGAGTCCATCATTCACATTCCGTGCTGCATGAGAGTGTACTATATCCAAAATAACATAGAGGCCAAAACCATGAGCTTTATCCACCAAATACTTAAAATCATCGGGAGTACCATAACGACTAGAAGCAGCAAAAAACCCAGTCACATGATAACCAAAGCTGCCATAATATGCATGCTCCATCACAGCCATCAACTCCACACAGTTGTAACCTAGATCTGCAATCCTTGGCAACATACAGTCAGCAAAATACCTGTAACTGGCAACCTTAGCTTCAGGAGATGAAATACCAATGTGGGCCTCATATATACGTAGGCTTTTTGGCTTTCCTGGACGGGTATTACACCACTGGTGACCCTTATTGGGTGGATTCCAATGGATAGGAATGTAATCCATGCTTATTTCTTCACGTTGTACAGCATATTTAGTCCATGGGGACATGCGCCAAAGTGTCTGGTCATCCTTGGTTTTTATCAATAGCTTGATAGTTGAGCTATGAGGGATAGGAGAAGAGCCGTCGTCCTTGGCAGGAATAGTCAGGCGAAACTTGGAATATTCATGACTGGTACATATGTGACTAGATTCATTCCAGTCATTGAAATCACCTACCACACTTACACTTGCTGCATTAGGGACCCATTCACAGACCTGGAGTTCAAAACATCACAATGCAAGACTTCATTATAGAGAATATGTATAATCACAATTACCAATAGAATACCCCCAATAACTGGAACTTGTCAGTCCCACAATTGTCTCCATAAAACACTATGGACTACTCTACTATTCTATTCTGGGTATATCTAGGAAGAACAGGTAGAGAGCTCAAAATATCCTATATTGGCAAGTTAAATAGGAGTTGAATGCATGGGAGAATTGTTACCTCCTCACAGCACAAACCAGTGGTTGGTGTTATAAGATGACATTCCTAGTAATGAGCATATGTATTATCAGAAAGAATGTGGGCAGGTGTTTGGAAATGGTCACCATAGACAAAAGTCGTTGAGTATGATTAACAGTGTGGGTTCTATCACCAGAATTTCTAGATAGTCTTGCTGATATTTATACTCAGTTCTCATCCTTTAGTTTTAATACCGCATTAATAGTTTCCCATTAGTACTACAAAGTTTATACCATGTTGGCAGTTATAATCCTCTTTTATATGTAATTTAGATTTCATATTGTCATCTTATTGGATAATAGGTAGTATGGTATGCCCCTGTATTGCATGGAGAATTACTGTGTAGTCAACTATAACAATATTATAATGTATTCATATGACACATGATCTAAAATACTTATTATGAAGATAATAATAGTATTCATATGTTGCTGTGTATTACAGTTCCTTGAGTTTATGGGAAATAATGCTACCTTAAGTAATTATTATCCTCCCAATCATGCAATAGGAAATATGAACAAAGAATACAGCCTAATGAAATGTACATAACAACTTTAGTCTTGTGACTACTAACATTGCATTGGGAGATCAAAGAGTATATACTGGACCATTTCCTATGTGCAAACATAATAAAATAAAAGTGGGCCAGCCTACATGAGATTAAAAAAAGCCATAGTCTTGATAACTCATAGAATGTTATACATGCTATAACACTCATGCAAGGTGTAGAGCTAGCTGCATAAAATAGTTACATACCTCAACATTTCCATTTTCCATCTGTACTATACCATAATGCTTGTAGCCTTCAGCAAATTCGGCCAACCCTCCTTCATTGGAATTCACATCAGATAGCAACTGAACCATTTTATTCCAACGCATGAGAATATCTGATTCATGATGCTTCAAGTAAGGGTCACCTTCAAATAGCTTCTCAATTTCTGGAGGCCGACTACCACTCATTCTTTATCCGGATCCTAGAGAGATTGGGTGCGCTCAATCCACGTGTTTTTGCCCACCAGGCTCCAGCACACTTGTAAATTACCGGAACCCACAGAGTTTAATGAGCTTGCTCTGGTGCTCGCAAACAGATGATAGTTAATAATATTAGAGCAAAAGGCATCATAATAAAAGCATCAATTCACTCCAGAAAAACCAGTAAAGGAAACTGGTTGCAGGTTTATACTACACAGTGATAACAAATGAGGTGCATAAGTGATTATAAGATTACAATAAAATAACTGGTAAACTAAACTGTCAGTTGCTGTCACTACTATTGTCATTATCTGAATCACTATCCAACATAGTAACATCTTCATCTGCCTTGTCCCAGTCCTTTAACTTTGACCCTTTCAGGAAATCCTCCCTTAAAACACTCCATGATGGCTCAAGTTTCTCAGGTTGATCCTATCACAAGGCAGCAACATAACTATACTATAACACATTATAATAGTAAGTTGACTCACCAGTTTAGTAGTAGAGTCAGTGGTTACTTTTGCACTAGTTCTCTTCAAATGATCGATGAATTTTCCTTTATTGATTGACGTCAGCACTACAAAAATAACAATGATAATTTCCTTATAATTTCTGAACCACCACACCCTTGGGAATGAGCTCTTTGGCCTTTATTGAGAGGTTGACCTCTCTTTGGAAGTTTTTCTGCAAAGTATTATTATTGATTATTGAAGTGAGAAGGTGTGTGAAATGGCTGCTATACCATCCACTATTGGTCCAACACTAAACATAATTTTATTGCACCATCCACTATTGAATTATTACACATAAGGTAGAAATATCTCCAGAGGCCTGAGGTAAATATTTCCCACTGAAGGTACAATAAATCTTGGTATTCAATAGTGGTAAATGTTTTATTGTAATATGATTGTACTAACTGCATATTCATTAGTGTAGTAGCATTAATATAAAACCTTAGCAATGCCAATTCTTTTTGAAAGACTACAACAGCTATTTTGTTGTATCTGAACTGTCAGTAAATTGGCTAAATTCTCTTCACTAGCAACCTCCTTTCTCTGCCGTTCTTCTTGCAGAAAACTAGAAACCCGAAACTGAGTACTGCGCATGCGATAGAGTATGAATGGATTGAATACTACAATGGAATACAAGGAGTTATTTCATGATAACTGACCAATGAGATTACTGGTTACATAATAATAGCAGATGCTAGATATTCAAGGAATTTCTGTACTTTATCAAGGGAAACAATAGCCTCTTTATAGCTATGGCAAATTCTTTTCTTGTTCTTTTTGTTAATCTCATTGTCCTCTTCATCACCTCTCTCTTTTCTTTGGGGTTAAGCTGCATCATAAAGTTTTCTTGCCATTCACTGTCATTTGTACCCACACAAATTGGTAAATCTTCATCTTTTGCAGTGCAGGCATGGCAACTATTAATAAGTCACCGAAATGGTACATCCTCCGTCTAAATCACTGTCCTCCTCCATCTAAATCACTGTCCTCCGTCTAAATCACTGTCCTCCTCCATCTAAATCACTGTCCTCCGTCTAAATCACTGTCCTCCTCCATCTAAATCACTGTCCTCCGTCTAAATCACTGTCCTCCGTCTAAATCACTGTCCTCCTCCATTTAAATCACTGTCCTCCGTCTAAATCACTGTCCTCCTCCATCTAAATCACTGTCCTCCGTCTAAATCACTGTCCTCCGTCTAAATCACTGTCCTCCTCCATTTAAATCACTGTCCTCCGTCTAAATCACTGTCCTCCGTCTAAATCACTGTCCACCATCTAAATCACTGTCCTCCTCCATTTAAATCACTGTCCTCCTCCATTTAAACCACTGTCCTCTGTCTAAATCACTGTCCTCCATCTAAATCACTGTCCACTGTCTAAATCACTGTCCACCATCTAAATCACTGTCCACTGTCTAAATCACTGTCCTCCATCTTAATTAAAAGTATCCTCTTTTGCTTTAACCCATACCTGAGTAACCCATCTCATTGCTATTAATTAATGCTGACAGATTTTACAAACTCAGAGGCATTATCACTCTCAGCTATCACATACTTAAGGAGTAATCTATGGCGTAATGTACTTTAAAATTCTGAGTGATTAAAGGTCGAAAGTTCAATTAAAAACATATCCTGATATTGTTAAACATAGAGTGGAAATGATCTAAGCAACAACCTGCACTATCAATAAACGATTGTTGCAGGACAAATGATTTAATTTTACAAGAACAGATTCCAAGTCCATGAACTTTCTTTGACTATAGTCTTATCAAACCACTTCAAGCATCTGGGGTTCTCTTCCATATCACCATTGGTAAATGATTCTTTCTTCCCTGCCTTGCATTCATTTCCCTTCCAGCCAAATCCACTTTGTGGCAATGCCTTCCAAAATAAACATGTTTCATCCATAACCTGAACTAGCTCTGATAACCCTTCTCTCCAAGATTCGACAGTTTCTCCCCATACACCCCCAGATTCACTGTACATTTTAATGTCAGACCCTTCCTTCCAACCCATTGAGATTTCACAAGTTTCTCTGAAATATGTATTTTCCCTTTCTTAATAAGTCGTGGGTACCCTGGATAAACATTTTTTGAGCAAGCAGATGAATACCATTCAAATAAAGTTCTGTTTTAATATCTTTATATTATGTTGCTGCATGAGACATTTTCTTTCTACTTAAAGATAAATTGGCTTGATAAAGAGATAATATAGATTCTTTCTTCTTAGCTAATTGGGCAATCTTGGGTCTTTCCTTTCCACATTTAAATATTGCTGCCAAAGCTTTATGACTCATACCAGGATTTTTCCCTCACTTCAGCTTTCTTTTTCAGATACAAGTACATTTCTCTTCTGGTCTGATGAAGCCATTTATGTATTCTATGACTGCTCGTGGTAACCCATGGATTTTTTGAACTTTTGACTTCAAAAGAGACCAAGTGAACCAGAAGCCTGAATACTTCTGGACCTCAACCATTTAAGAAAAAAATTACTCACTCCAGATTCTGTTACAAGGTTAAATTACTCCCGTCCAATAAGTATATAACACATATGGAAAGTGAAAGCAAAATTCTGCAGTAAAGCACTCCCTACTGACAATGGTTTCCAAAGATTAACTAACCAAAGAGGATCACGACTAACTAATCGAAGAGGATCATCTTAAGTTAAAGACTAACTAACTGAAGAGGATCATTGTAAGTTAAAGCAAAGAGGAAGAAAGAGCATGGAATAAAACACACACAACTAGGATAAATGGATGAGGTTTATCAGTAATGACGTTACGAGCCCTGGCCCTAACTGTAATCACTGAAAGAATTTACTGGATTGTATTGCCTCACCTGGCTCTAGATCAAACATCTTCTTGGTTAATAAGGAGTTGTAATAAGGTCAAGACAAAACTGTACACCCACTTCATCTCAAGCACTGCAGTACTATTATACCATCACTATCTAGTGATGAATATTGGTCTGTGTTATTGGCAGCTACTGGTCTGATGTGCTATGATAACTGGTTACATGGAAGAATAGCTAGCTTCAGAGTAAAATGCTACTTTGTCTGAGAAGAGATTGGTGATTTCTCAGTGTGTGCGTCCATTGTGCTTATGAGGTCATCTCCAAGAATCTATAACTGAATTCTATATGTTGTTGTGGTCACCACTTAACCTTTGACTTGAAATTAAAGCTTTGTTAACTGTTATAGTGGTGGACATAAACTTCCCTTCTTGAAACTCCCTTTCTGCTCATTATAGTAAGTGACAGCTTGGTACAATGTACTCTGATTTCTGTTCTGAGAACTAGCTTAACAACTGGTGAACACTACTTTCTATACACTATAGAGTTATACAGAAAATTTTTTCTGATGGTACAAGAGTTCTTTCAGTCTCAATCATCATAAGTAGTATTTTATCTCCCTGCCTGGTCCAAATAAATACCTCAAGTTATTTTCAGTACTAATAAACTGCCAGCTATATTAAAATGAACTTCAACCTTGTTGGCCAGTAATGACATAGGAATATAATATTGATTTGACCCACCCTTCCTCCACCCCACCCTTTCCCCCTCTTCCCTCAAGGAATCAAGAAGGTAAGGTGTGGTATGCTAGTATTATCAACCTTTAGTTTTCTTTCTTTCTGATTTTCCTGATTCTTTGATTTTAACTTCCAATTCCTTTTGATGCTTATGGACAGCATTGAAAAGTTGTACAACTGCAAAAATAAATAATTTATAAATAGAATTACTACACCATTAGTATGATGATGAATTAACAGGTGAAAATTGAAACTAAACATACTAAGATAAGTCTAACAGGTTGGCTGTCTAACTAACTATTTATAGATATGTCTTAGAAATCTAGCATTGTATCTCTATTTTTTTCTGCATAGGAATATTCTATTATAATATACAACAGGTCCAACATTTCTGTCCATCCTTATACAGTGTTTACAATGTTGTGCAATGTATTGAGACAGAATTTTATATGTCAATGATTTTTTTAAAGCCTGTCCTCTAACTTCTAACACAGATAAATTATTGTTGCGAAGTACTACAGAAAGCAACAGACCCCTAGGATAAAAATTCAAGTAACCTGCAAAACTCCCTGAAATGAGGTCTAATCAGGACACTTTAATTTATCCCAAGCTTGTACTTCAATTGTACTATCCAGCCAAAAAGTTTTTATGCAACACCTTGTGCAGTATATATACCATAATACTATATTTCACTGGTAATGTTTTGGGGTAATATACAAGATGTTATTTGGGACATATCCAAGTGTTCTTAATACAAAAGGGGTTCCACTATAGCACCCACCCACTCCCAAATTGAAAATCCCGTACCTGCACCAGTCGCCATCCGTTGTAACTCTTTCTCCTTATTTGAGACTGCATCTCCAGGAAGTAAGTGACACTCCTTTACTATATCTATACCACATCCCTTATTCATTTCATATACATTAGGTTTCTGAACTACAACATTTAAACCACTTACCTTCTCCACTAAATGATTGTTAGAGTGATCAGCATTAGTTAGTGAAACATTGTTTAAACTTCTATCTGTCGGGGGGTTTTCTTTACTCGCAGAGGTTTCCGGATGAACTGGGTTACTTGACGAAGACAAAATCCCATCTGCCTGAGCAAGAATTAAATATAATACAACAGTGAGGTGTACATTAGCCATATCCTTTAAATCTAGTATGGCTGACAAAAAAAATCCTGTATTTAGCTATTGCAATGAGTAATGAACTGTTCTTCATTACACAATGTAGTCAATTACTATGGACTGCAGTTTTACTAGATTCACTGTCTTAGTTTGACTGCACACACAGTGTACTATATAGCAGGTAGTTTTCAAAGGGTTTTAATTAATTTCATTAACGAACCCTCAATCTCTATTTTAAAGATTAGAATACATGTGAGATGCCCCTTACTCTTTATATGGTGCAATATGAAGTTGCATTCTGGGTTACCAAAGACACATGGGCTCCTCCTACTCTTGGTGAAACATTGGTATATGAATTTTGAGTTTGGTATTGCCCAGTGGATATTTAAGGCACACAACAGTCCTATATTGGCCAGGACTTCTGGATTCTACTCTCTCGCCCCTTGTCCCATCTAGAATTTCCACTCTATTGATTGTCCCAGTGTCATAAAATTTTGGGGACCTCATAATTTTAGGGACCCCCCATCCCCATATTAATATTATTTTGGGGGCCCCTTTGAAAGCATGCCGGTTTTAAAGTGAAAATTAATATTGGAAGGCTTGAAAGTGTATAAGAAACAAAAACATGATGAAAGGGACAACACAGGTAATGAGGAAATACACTTCTCAGGAAGAAATGCAAAGTGAGAGAAAAAAAAGACATATATAGCTATCTCTCTGTATTCTAGAATAATAATAGGAAGTGATGTGGCTATTATTTCTAGAATAATACGTTTTTGCGCACGTACTCATGAATAATTCATGAACTAATGATCGTATGTGTACGTTTGTGCCGCAGTTCCAATGGTACCAGGTTCAATCCCAGGGATGGCCCACATTTTTCTCCTTTATCTTTTCTTTCTTTGATTCTTTTATTTCATAACTTTTTTTTTAACCTATTCTTTTTCTTTCTTCTTTTTGTTTCTTCTTCACTGCACTGTGATTAAGATGAAAAAAAAAATTCATGAGGTAAGCAGTTAGCACCCAAGGAGTTCATTAGTACGAAAGGTAAGTTCTTTCAAGTAGGCATGCATCAGTGTGTGTAGATCCAGCATGGATTCTCAAGCAAGACAAAGACCAAGGAGAAGGAGAATGCATGCATACTATAATATAGTAACTTTGTCAAGGTGTAGAATTTTTGTGGTCAACCACTACCTTTGCATAGCCAAAAAAAGTTTAGGATCACAGTCAAGGAGAGGAGTTAAGCTGCAGAAATTTCTGTGGGTATTGGCTAGTATTATTATACTGAGATATACAAGTGTGACTATATGAAAGTTCATTTTGACCTACCTGCCTACTAGACAAGTTATTGATGACCCATGCATAACTGTAGTTGTTGTTAGTTTACTTGTATATACATAACTTGGAGAATTTTTATAGGCTTTGTAATTTCTTTATCTATATAATAGGAAGTGGTACTAGGAGAATGAGGGAAAATCTTGCTGGTGGCCAATGGTTGGATGATGACCATATGAAGTTGGTTCAACAACTATTGAATGACTAAGATTCAAACCTGGATGGCTTTCAGTGTACCAGAACTTTGGCCTTTGTCCTGTTAAAGGAGATGCTCTCCAGATTCACCAACAACCAACCACTGCACTGGGTGACTTCTAGCAGTATTTGAAATGTATGATAGCATGTTTACTGCCTCAAACTTCCACTGGCTTCGGAGCCAGTTGTCCCTCTAAGAAGTCAGCTACCATTCTGGAATGGGAGATCTTAGTGTTTTAAGTCACCAGTTAGCCCTTCTCTATAAAACATGGTCTGAAGAAGATGAGGGTGATGTTGTGTTTCATGTTGTTGTACCTAACATGCAGCAACAACTTGAAGGGAATGATTTGCTTTAACATTTGTTGTCACTTGGAGAGAGTGTAGAGAAGCTTGAATTTGACCAAGCTCAAATGTGAGATCATCCCATTAAATTTTTCACAAAGAAGAAAATGCTACCATTTCCCACTCTTGAAAAGTGTCGTCCTCGGAATAATTTTTTTCTTAGAAGAGACATTGAACTATACTGTGTGTGCCTAATGCAAGACACTTATGATGATATGATACAATGTGATAACTGCAGTGAGTTGTATTTAGTATTTAGCCAACAATTTATATCGTGCCACTATTATTATAATATTAGTTATCACGACTGATAGTAATCATTATTTACTTATCGATCTTCCAGAATCACTTCTTATTCTGTTTTATTATGTATCATTATGTATCATTATTCCTTCTTTTATAATGATTTAAATTCTGTTGAAGTATAATATAGCTAGCTATCTCCAAAACTCAAAGAGAGATAATGTCCCTCATAATAGTTTAGGGACCAGCAACAACAACAGGATTCTCATGTGCATGGGACTGTGGGTCCCTATAATTTTATAAATATAGGGATGGGGGTCCCTATATGTACAAGGGGGTCCTCATTTACATGGGGGTAGGGTCCCTATATGTACAAGGGGGTCCTCATTTACATGGGGGTAGGGTCCCTATATATGAATATAGGGATGGGGGTCCCCAATATTATATTATTATGGGGACAGGGAGCCCTAAAGTTAGGGGTCCCCAATATTATATGACACCAGAAATACTTCACCACTATATAATAAACTTTGCTGAATAGGCATTAATTATTCTTTAAATTAAACTTTGAACTAGATGATCTATAATGACACTTGAGGTAGATGTAGAGTAGATTCTTGTAGATCTTGCTGATTTCAAGTCTTATAGTTACTCATCAAGTATATTTATTGCATGTACTTTGGACTTAACAAATGCTTTAAAAATGGCTAATAACCTTGAAGCTATGCCTTGATGGTCCTTCCAAGAAACCAAAGAGAATGAGCCACTTTCAGGATGGATGGATAAAGGAGTTCAAAGGTACCATTGGTAGAAGCATAAAAGGGAAGGCATGTGCTAGATGCTTGCTGTGCTCATCAGACTTTAGCGTTGCCCATGGGGGAGTGGTTATACTTCAAAGTTGTTTGCAAGATTGTTCCACAGTAATTATAAAGGAGGCTTTAGCAACTTCTATTTGGAGAAAACTAATAGGAAGCATATCCAATTTCTACTCAATTTTAATGGATGAATCCAATGATTAAAAAATGAGTTATACTAGCATGAATCTTTAATACTACTGTTAACTGTAAAGGTAAAGGTTGGGATGAAAGCACTTCCAATAGATTATTTTTTATTATTTTAGGCATAGTGCTAAAAGGAAACAAGAGCTTGTTGATTTATGGTCTCATCTGAGCCAGACATTATAATACAGTACTGTCCAACTAAGTGGCTAAGCTTAATCTTATATTAGGTGTGTGAAAGTCAGCTTGATGGGCTCATAACATACTTCCTTTCTTGTGAAGACCAGACAAATAAAGTTATAAGCATCTCTGAAAGATTGCGGAAACCCTTAACTAACCCTCTTCTCCATATATTTTACCATTAATGGATCGGGCTTACAAGTTGTTTCAGAAGTCTACAGAAAATACTACAGGTGAATTGTATGTGGATATGTATCGGCTTTGTTAGGCTTTATGCTTTTAACCTTCTAAAGAAACTCAATGTGGTAATGAATTAAATTTTTCTGATTCTAACATCCTTCCAAATTATAAAATAGGAATTGGTACTGAAACATGGATATATCTCTCAGAATTTGAGATAGAGCACGACTTGAAGCCTTTCTTTGTAGCTGTTAAGAAATTTTGTGGCTACACTGGGGGAAAAAATCCCCCTTTAACAATTAATCCAGAGAAAGCTGCTTCATATTCAGCTGACACTGTTGTTCAACTTTCCAAAAAGTTCCCCCAGTTATGTTTGTCAGATAGTGCATCGCTTGATAAATTAAGAGAAGAGTTAGCTGATTTTAAACATATCTAATAGATTTACCCAGTATTAGTTGCCGATAAAACCTGTACTGGTTCTTTCTATCGTTAATGCAAGTAGATCAGTGGTCAACCCAGATTTCCTCACTTATGTCAGCTTATGTTTGGTTTGTTGAGCATACCCTGTTCTAAAGCAGACTCAGAAAGAGGCTTCTCAATGCTGAGAAAAATTCATCAGACCAGAGGTGCAATTTTCACCAGTCAACTATAATAGCCCTTATGGGAATGAAATTCAATTGTGATGAATGTTGTCATGACTCTTAACATAAGTCCAGAATTGCTGACTAAATGCAAGAGTGCAACTGTTAACTATTTTTCTAACACACTTCATAATGTTACTTAATACACTTGTTTGCTATATTATTATAATAAACTTGCTTAAACCATGATCATATACCATAAATGATTTTTTCGGAAAGCTTGGTGCCATTTATGGACAATTGAATCTGATATCCAGACCTATGCAAATTTATAATTGTGACAAGACTGGTATTAGTGTTAACCACAAGCCTGGTAAGGTAGTGGCTGAGATGGGACGGCACAAAGTTTACACAGTTACATCAGCCGAGAAGGGGAAGACCCACACCCTTTTGACATGCGTTTCTGTATCTGGCCACATATTGCCTCCAATGATGATATTTCCCCGTAAGAAAACTCCTCCTGTTAATTATCGTGAAGGTGCTGTTGGATACACACTTTTTGGTAATAGTTCTAATGGTTGGATCTTTTCTTAGAGTGGTTTAAGTTCTTTCTATTACACGTTCCACCAACTCGGCCAGTGTTGCTCATCATGGATGGACATGGAACTCAAAAGTCAATTGAGCTAATTGAGTTAGCAAGATCCAGTGATGTTCATCTTTTGTGTCTGCCATCACATACAACACAGCTGGATGTGGGTGTGTTCAAATCTTTCAAGGGAAATTTTGCAAAGGTTTGTAGCAAATATCTTACCGCTCACCCTGGAAGGCTAATCACAAGTGATAAATTAGCATCTCTTATTGCAGAGGCCTGGCCACTCTCTCTAACACCTTTGAACATCATGTCAGGATTGAAGAAAACTGGAATTTATCCCATAAATCCCAGTGAGGTGACAGATAGACAGATTGCACCTTCAAAACTATTTCAGCAACCACCAACAGAGAGCAGTCCAGATGAGTCAGCTTCTGATAATGCTCTCTTTTCACCAGACAAGGTTGAACTCTATAAGAAGCGTTATGAAGAGGGGTATGATTTGGATGACCCAAGCTATGCAGCATGGCTAAAAATCAATCACCCAACTGAAGTTTGTAGCAACACCACAAAGTCATCATCTTCTGGTGAGCTATTGAAAAGCAGTCAAGATTCTGAGAAATCTAAATTGTCCAGTGGTGATGCACTATCTGAGATTCTGGCTTTGCCATGACCTGTACAACGGAGTAAATGCAAGCCTGCTTTAAATGCTAAAGCTGTTTGTATTACTAATGAAACTGTGTTAGAAGGTTTGAAGAGGAAAGCAGTTGAAAAGGCTGAAGCTGAGAAAGAAAGAGAAGCAAAGAGAATTGAGAGAGAACAGAAGAAAATTAGAGAAGAGAAGCGATTAGAGAAAGAATGTAAGAAGGAAGAGAAACAATTGGTAAATACCACGTGCCCGAAGTGTGGCATTAGGTATGGCGGCGATAGCTTGGAGAAATGGATTTGTTGTGATAGGTGTGGCATGTGGTTTAACAAAACATGTACAAACATAAAGAGAAGAGTGCCAAAGGTTTTTTTATTGCGAAACGTGCTTCATAGATATTGACCCATAATTCATACCTTGACTCATAATACCAACTATTAGTGCCAATACGGTTTGTTGTGATAGAACATGTGTAAACAATTATTACAGAGAGAAAAATTTATCATGTTATGTACCTATAATAAGATAATTCATGGGAAAAATTTCAGCTGAATCCACATCTTCAGACAGATATTACAAGTTAGAATGTTTTGATGACTCATAACTGCCTCATTTACTCTATACAGTTTAGTTCAGCAGAGATTTAAGCTTATGATCAAAACCACAAGTGTCTCTTTCCAACAGTGTCTATTATAGTACACTTATCCAGCTATACCTTATTGTATAAACTATGGAGATCCATGATAATATTCCCATCATGAATTTAGTTTCAATTTCACACATTAGAGTAGGTGTGGGTAATGTGAGACGGTGGGTATTATGGGTCATTTAATCCTTTTGCAACCAAATTTTGAACATTAACTAAGGAACTATTCAGGATCATACAGCTGCAGAAGCAAGTAACAGAAATAATTCTGAGTACTATAATTGACCTTTGAACTCTTAAGTTATTCTATGCGTGAGCTGTAGTGTGATTTTCCAGAGTTTTTTCTGTCTTGGAGCCTCTCTTTGCATGGAATAAGGTTAGTTATTAGCTAGCTAGGTGGCTGGAGTGTTAATAAAGTAGTAAATTACTTATTAACTATGGCATGGGTAATATTATAGCTATTAGCTAGAGTTCTAATATAGCTGGTATGAACTTTTTACAGATTTATCAATGTCTGCTAAACCTTGTACATGTCTACAAAGGAGAAAATTATGGAGTGATGAAGGCATGGTGGGCGCTATTAAGAGTGTGGAAGACGGAATGAGTCTTAGAGCTGCCTCAAGAATGTACAACGTACCCTTGGAAACATTGAGAAGGCGAGTCAATGGAAGTGTGGATATAGACTGTAGACCTGGTCCCAGCTCAGTTTTAAGCAAGGAAGAAGAAGATGCCTTAGCACTTTATATTGTTAAAATGGTTGAGATGGGCTTTGGTCTCTCTCGAGAAGACGTTATGCGTGTGGCTTTTGTTATAGCTGAGAAGACTGGTAAGAAACACCCCTTTAAAGATGGCATGGTAGGGAGGGGTTGGTTTGATGGCTTCCGAGCACGCCATCCCAAACTTACGCTCCGCACACCACAGCCTTTGTCGTATAATAGAGCACTCGGTGGCAATGCTGATGTTATTAAAGATTTTTTTGCGAAGCTTGGTGCAATTTATGCTCGTCTTAATATTCTATCAAAGCCTATGTTAATATATAATATGGACGAAACTTCTGTGTCTATAGTTCACAAAGTAGGGAAAGTAGTGGCACAAGTTGGTTGAAGGATGGTTTGGTCCCTTACTTCTGGAGAAAAAGGGAAAACGCATACTATTGTTATGTGTGTGTCTGCCAGTGGATTCGTCTTACCTCCCATGATAATATATCCTAGAAAGAAGGGTATTCCCGATAATTTAAAAAAAAATGCACTTCCTGGAACTGCATTTGAAAATAACGAAACAGGATGGATAAATCAGAATATATATGCAAAGTGGTTTCAGTATTTTCTTGTCAATATACCCCCTATGCGGCCTGTGCTATTAATTCTAGATGGACATTCATCACATATTACAATAGAAACAATTGAGTTAGCCAGGAGTCAAGATGTCCATCTTTTATGTCTACCTTCCCATTCTACACATATTCTCAATCCATTGGACATTGGGGTCTTTAAATCATTCAAGTCTTTTTTCTCAAAGGCTTGCCATAAGTATGTGGTAAGCAACCCAGGTCGAGTTATTACTACGGATCTTATTGCATCCCTTGTTGGAGAGGCTTGGCCACAGTCTGTAACTCCCATCAATATAATGGGTGGGTTTAAAAAGAGTGGTGTATATCCATTAAACCCTGGTGCAGTTAGTGACCGTACAATTATTTTTAATGCCAGTAATCCACCTTTGTCACGCTCTAAAAGTGATAATGCACTTGATCAAGTTAAAGACCCTGAATCACCAAGTGCCTTCGCCTTTACACCAGAAGAGAATTCCCTTTACGAGACTCGTTATAAAGAGGGATATGATATACCTGACCCCAATTATCTCTCTTGGTTACGTATTCATCATCCTGATAGCGCTTGTAGTGTGGGTGGCTCTAATTCATCTGCAAGTGTTGTGCTGTCAAGCTGCAGTACTGTCCCTCACAACACTCTGCCTACCACTACTTCTGGTGTTATCAGCAGCAATTCTTCAGATGTGTTGAGTGAAGTACTAGTACTTCCTGATATGGAGTCAGTTGTCAAAAAGAGAAAGAGGAAGGATGCTGTTAACACCTGTAAGACTGTTCCTTTAACTGATACGATTGTTTATGAGAGTTTGAAACAAAAAGAAGAAGAGAAGGCTGCAGAAGAGGCATTGAAAGTTCAAAAGAGAAAAGAAAGAGAAGAGAAAAGGCAGCAAAAAAGAGAGGAGAAAGCAGCAAGAGAGAAACTGAGAGAAGAGAAGAAAAAAGCAAAGGAGCAAAAGAAGAAAGAGAAGGAACAGAAGAAAAGAGAAAAATTGTCAGAAAGGAAGACGGTGTGTGCGGTGGTGACACGGTCCAAGTCTGTTGTCAGTGATCTTCAAGCATTGGCCATCGATGACAACAACAGTAGTCATGATAATGATAGTGCTGATGAAAGTGATGCAGAGTGTCCGAAGTGTGGCTTAGTGTACCACGATGATGATTCTCTGTGGGTATGTTGTGACCATTGTAACACATGGTATGATTCTAAATGTGCCAATATAGACAGTGGAAATGTTCCAGAAACATGGTATTGTGATGATTGCGACTGTTAATGTACTTTTGGTAGTGTTTTATTGACTACTAATTTACTTTGGTTATGAATTTAAAGGTGTCTCATAACGTATGTCCTGTCTCATAACTATATGGTATAGTTATGAGATAATTGGGTGCACTATTCCTGAAGAAACGGTTCTCTGTGTATCATAGTTGTACATGTGGTAAGGGTGTCCTCATTAGTGTTTCTGTGTAATATCAGTTTCTTGTTTCATCCCAGCTTGGAACAGTGGCAGAAAATAGTTATGTGTCTCATATATGCCACACCTACTCTATATACCAGTTTTAGGGCTAGTAATTATGGTGAAGTATAATGCAACCAGATTTGGACCTAACTTTAAGCTAGGAAGCTAGTTTATCTATATACCTCTTCACTGAGTATCCTAGATATGACTTTAACCATTGCTTTATGAGTCTTGGTCACTTCCATCGCACACGCAGCTGACCTGACCTGACCCGACCCCTGACCCCACGTATGCTGCATGCATGCTCTAGCGATACTACAGCTGAATTCAACTTTGCATATTAACCCTCTTAACGCGTGCGCAGATATTATGGGATACATTATTCCACGCGGACGCTGTTTGTAGATAATCACATGTTTTTTGACAGAGAAGTTAGAAATGCGTATACTGGGCTCATTTGTCAAGTAGGAGAGAGAAGATGCACCCAGAACGGTAGGGAAACAACTTGGCTTAGGTAAGCGTGTAGTTAATCAGGTATTAGCTAGCTGTACGCTAGAATTTTTGTTCAGTCTTGTTCCTTTGTTACATCTAGGGTGTATACTCACTTGGTTCACTAGGTTATACTGGATTTAGGATCTGGAAATGCTAGCCTAGACCTAGTTCTAACCTGTATACATGGGTAGCTGAGTAGCTAGTGTAGGCACGCTACTGTAGTAGCGCTAGCTTGGACTTAATAATTAGGCCTTGTTCTTAGTTGGGATTATTTAGAGATTTGTGTAGTCTTACTTATAATATGAGGTTACTTTTGAGGGTACAATATGAGAATAACTAGCTGACATGAGATAAAGATTAGGAGAGATTATAATGATATAGAAATAGACTAAAAGTGAGCAATATTATAATGAGAAATGTGAGTAATTTGGGTAGATTAGGGAGGCAGTTGGGGCAAGTGTCGTGTGGGATCTACTTTAGTGTGATATAATTCAAAACAAGGGGTGATACACATACATAGTTTACAAATTTTACATTGATAAATACTTGTTACTTTTCTTCGACCTTTCTTATTACTACATACAACACACACACATTGTCGGGGTCTACCACTGCTACAGGGAGCCAGCCTTTCTGGGAAATGTCTTCCAGTGAGCCGGAGGGGTTCAGGAATGGTGGTGACAACACAATGTGGTAGATCAATTTCAGACCCCTCCAACCCACCTTCAGATATGCCCACCTGTAGCAGGAGTCCTTTAGCTACCTCTACCCTAAATTGTTCATGGGTGAGTTTTCTTCCTATTTGAGTAGATTCAGTATACATAATATAACTATTTACTAGAGCTACATCAAGGAGATGAAAAAAGGCTCTTTTCCACCACTTCACTGTTCTGTGGGAGAATGGATAATAGCTGAGGAGCTGGTCTGCCTTATCCACACCTCCCATGTAGGTGTTATATTCAGCTACTACCAGTGGCTTGTTTATGTCTTCAACTCCTCCCTCTGCCAGTCTAGTCCTTCTCCTCTTTGTGACCATCTCATCCCCGTGAATAGTGGAGAGCATACAAACTGGACGCTTGTCCATCCATTTCAAGGCAAGGACACCATCTGTACTTTCAACCTTGACCTCACCCTTTTTCATCTTATCTTTGGCCTTGATACATGCAGGAATCCCTCGTCTATTGGAGTTGACAGTTCCACATGCACCAAAGCCAAGATTTCGAAGGGCGAGGAACAAGGCTGGACTGGTGTAATAATTGTCACAGTACAGGTGGTGCCCTTTGTGGTGGAGTCCTTCCACTAGTTTCAGGACAATGGCCGATGTTCTGCTAGCTCCAGGTATGCTCTCCTCCTTCCCTATAAATACCAAAATGGGCATGTTCTAATGTTATCCCACCCTCTAATTTGTTTATAGACACGTGCTTACGTATAACTTTCCCCTCCCATTTTTAGTAGGTAATGTACCTGCATATACTGTGCTTACATATAACTTTCCCCTCCCATTATATTTTTAGTAGGTAATGTACCTGTATATACATGTGCTTACATATAACTTTCCCCTCCCATTATAATATTAGGTAATGTACCTGCATATAACTTCCACCCCCATGTATAGCCACTTATGCTATCAGCCAGGACGTAAGCCTTCATCCCCCACTTTGTAGGTTTCTTGGGCATATACTGGATAAACCAGAGTCTACCTTTGAAACCTATCATTGATTCATCCAGCGAAATCTCCCTACGCAGTTTGTATTTTTGCTTGAAGGCCTCTAGAAGTGGTTCCATGAATGGTCTTATCTTGAACAATGGATCATGCCCTGGTTGACCCTTGGGGGTATATTTGGTACTGTCGTTGAGATGAATAAATCGTAGAATGAGAGAAAAACGGTCACGCTTGAGAATACTAGAGAAGTTTTTGGAAACAAATGGCCACTTGGTTCCCCAGTAGTCCTCCAAACGAGGCATGCTGACTAATCCCATTGTGATAATGATAGCCAAAAACTTCTTGAATTCACTCAAATCAAAAATGGTCTTCTTCCACTCGTGAATTCGGGATTTTGAGGGTATATTATTATTTTCTGTGTACTGCTGGGCATATAAATTGGTTTGTTTAATCACTATTTCAGAAATGCTGCTGGTTATGAATAGCTGAAAAAATTCAACTGGGGATTTGTTATTCATGTTTTCAACTGACCCACAAGATGTAAAGGATCCTAAAGAGATATCACCACCATCAATATCACTAATGTTTAGTCCAATATCTTCATCATCTTCATCACTATCATTCATTTCATTTTCATCAACATAACCATCAAAGTCATCATCACTATCTTCCTCTATCATTGTAATACATTCCTCTGAAGTATAATATCTAGCCATAGTACTAATAGTCTAAAATAAACTGTTAACAAGCCAGACACAATATTAACAACCACAATAACCACAATACAAGTAGCAGGAGGAGCAGCTGTAGTAATAACAGCTGCACAGGAAGTGTTTAGTAGCGCCTAAGCCATTAAAAAGGTAAGTGCATCTTTATGAGCGTATATTTACGCTTCCCGCTAAAATTAATAGTTAATTAAGGAGCGTAAATATACGCTTCCCGCGTTAAGAGGGTTAATAATAACTCAAAAATTGTAGCCATTGTTTTTATCCTTCCCTACATTTTTTGAGACTTGCACTTATCTACCCCATACTAGCTAGGGACACTGTGTAAAAACTTCCTGAACTGACCTATGTGCTGTACAGTGCTGCCAAAGTCTTGGATTTTATCCAAACTGCTTGGATTTTGGACCCTTCAATGGATTTGATCAGCCCTAGCATAAAAACAGTCTTGAAATTTCTACACTTAATGTGTAATGTACCTCAAAAGTGCTATGAATTTAAACCAAACCAAACAACTATAAAGGTGTGTCAAAATGCTATAAAAGTTCATAAGCCATTGATTCTATTCTATACATTACTTTGGATTTTTTGGTACAGAAAAATTTGAATAACTTTGTTGACTAGCTACTTAAGATATTACAAAAATTATTTTGGCAGCACTGTGTGTGTATTAGTTCTGGCACATTCTCCTAACAGTTATAATAGTGTCTTTTACAAACCCATTGTGCAACTAACAATTAAGAACTAGAATGGAATACACAGAAAATAAATTACTACCTGTATGAATAATGTAATACTGTATTGTGTGTCAATCCTACTTCACTAAGTGTAAGAGAATGGTTAGAATATACGTTCATTGGTACATTGTTATCTTTTAAGCATGCTTTATCCTGACAGAATAGAGTATTGTCTTCTTGTAGGAAAGATTGAGCAAAGCTTATGACAGCTTTTATCTGGTCATCATAATTAAATCTACGTTGAATTCGGTCACAATTAGGGAGTTTTATACAAAGAGTCACTGAATAAGGGCTATCAATATCAGGCTCTGGAGGTAGGACCATACAAGGATCATAATGGCTGCTAATTCCAGGATAATGGTGATATGACAGAGAGGGTGAATCGGTATCAGTTCTACACACTAGGCCAATATTATTGTGATGCTGCAATTTGGAAGGTATTCCATCAATAGTTGTGTCAGATGAAGTCAAGTCAATGGTAGAATCATCCTGATCCATTGTTGTATCAATATCATTTGGCCGTATTGAAGGAAGAGGTTTATGACGCTATGGGAAGAAAATGTATATAATGATGTAAGTGCAATACTTCACAATGTATTATTATACTAGTACAAGACATCAAGTACAAATACTTCAAGTAGGAAAACATGCTTCAGCAACTGCCAGGGGGAAAGGGGATGTTACATTGCAACTAAAAATGTATATTTTGAAACCTCATAGTGACTATAGTTAGCATCACCATTTATCGTATAGCGGGAAATTTCCAAGGGGAAATATTTTTGTGGTTTTCAATAATCAAGTTTATTTGTGGAAAAAAATTCGTGGTTTACAGCTAGGTGCTGTCTCAATTAAACCATAAAATTAAAAGTTCGTTGGTAAAACATTCGTGGTTTTATTTAAACCACGAAAACCACGAAAATATTTCCCCTTGGAAATTCCCGCTATACGGTAACTCATTTATAAGGATGGTTAGTAAATAACAAAGGTGAGTAAAGCTACATAATTTTCTTATTTATTTAATTAAGATCTCAAAGGAAATGCAAAAAATATCATTGAGCACTAGCACCAGATAAAGGGTGGTAATGACTCACACAATTCTATTATGTGTGTTGTTATTTCTACATGTAGTGTACAAAGTGCAACTTTTAAGTACTGGAACCCTGTCTAAATACAGTAAAACTGACAGTCCAATCTAACAGTCCTCCATGCAAGTGCTTTCTTGACTTCTCTACATTAGCTCCAATTAATTTTTCTTTAGTCTGATCCATAACTTTTTTGTTACATAAGCAGCACTTGCTATCTCCTTCCACTCTGCAGTCCCAAGGCAAGGCATTAAAGCAGCAATGCTTAATTGCGCCATTTGTGTCAAAACAGAGTTATATACTGAATACTACTACGCACAACAGTAACAAGCTTACAGGAGGAAGAGGATCATTTAAGCTCTTCTGACAAAATGAAGAGCCCACCATCATGGCCACAAGAAGCAAAATGTATTTCTCCCAAAAAAACTAGCTTACTACAGTTAACAATTCCAATAATATTGTGAATGCATCATCAGGGTTCATGTTAAGAAATTTACTACTGGACCATTTACTCCATGGTCACTTGCCACTTAAGAAACTGTTGGCATAACAGATTTTACAGCTGATGGAATATTTTCAGCCCTAATACAAACTTTAGAGATACATGATTTACCAGTAACCAATAATTATATTGCTGACATTTGTAATGTAATGAAAGGGACACGAGGTGGGCATCATTGCAAGATTGCATATTAATAGCTGTTGTTTTACTGATCAGTATTGAAATGTACAGTAGTGAAAATGATTCAAAACTACAAATTTTTGGCTTTTCTAACTTAAACTATCGGAAACTCTGCAACACTGATGATAAATACAAGCAGTAAACTGTACTTGTCCACAAACTGTACTTGTGGACAAGGTACAATACTCCCTCAGTTCACTTGCCTCAGCAAAAACTACCCTAAAATTGTTACCCCTATTATGCGACAGGATAGCAGTATTCATACTATAATTATTATTATGTGTGACATATATCATGCCCTAATGCAAAAGTAGAATATGTTAGACATGATTTGATCTTTGATCACGAATTTGGCTAAGGTATTTGGAATAGAGGTCCCATTGTGTGAGGTATTTGGAATAGAGGTCCCACTGTTGTTTTGAGTGATGTAGTAGAACATCATTTAAACACTAAATATGGATGCAGTCAAAGACAAATGCTTTCACCATTTAAACACACTATACCCTTTTTATCTTGTTATAAAAATATTATGTATATAAAAGGTAAACATACTCTGTAAAGTATGGCACATCCTTGCCAAACAAAAAGGGTTACTACCTGAATTTTCAAGCCACTTTTGCTAACAACTTAACATACTGTCTGCCTAAAGGATCTTTTCAATGCCATTAGCATCTCAAGTGCAGCAAAGTAAAATATAGGTGCTGATGCAATGCTCTTGGCTTATAATGAGGTTTATGGATGTGTGATTATTCATTGACCAGGTAGGGCTATAATCAAAATGCTAGTGCTCAGTGGGCCATACAACTACTTCCCATCTCTGCTTACCCCAATATATACATAACCCATTGATGAAAGTAATCATCATTAATCATATAACTGCTTATGTGTTTGCATGTGTCATTTTTGTGGTCCATATGTATGCAGAGATCAGATAGACAACAACATCAAGAGTACCATAGATTTCTCTTTAGCTAATTTTCCATACATACTGTGCCCAAAATTTGAATTAGCTATAGTACGAATGTCTGAAATCAACAGAGTTGCATCTATTTATGCCTTGGTAAAATTTGCACATACAAAATAAGCACACTTTCATTACATGCACTGTATTTAATACCTGATACATGAAGGGCTTCACTTTAGCTGATATTGGTGGAAGAATACTGAACCGTTCTGAAACCATTTCATCAGTACCTGCATGTACATACAATAGATAATAGTTTAGATATAATATGACATTGTATCAATATGCACTACAAGTCCAGATTCACTTAATCTGCTACTGGTTGGAGATATCAGCATCCATTTGTGGCTCATACACACCTCTCTGACAATTCAAAATAAGTATAAGCTAACCAGCAATTCATCAGGACTTAAGCCACCTGTGGAATACTCTCCTTAAATGTACCTCTCTGTCAATTCAATGTATTAAGCTATACCTATCTTGAAACCAATTTTTCATCCACTTTGGTCCCATGAACCATAGATAAATAATACAAAAACAAGATAGAAAATATGGCTATCTCCTATTATAATTAAGTGTGCTGAAGCACTTCTCAATGTTACATGAGTATTAGCACATGAAACTTTTGTTGTATCATAGACATAATAATAGAATTGGTTGTACGATTGTATCTGTGTTCCAGTCTTGGCTTTTATATAATATGCATGCATAAAGTTGTCAGAATACCTTTTAGTTTGTCTCCCACTCAAGTGTTTCTCTATGGTGAACAAAATTTTTTTTGTGATTATGTTTGGTCTGACATCATACATACCTACCAACTATCCCACCCACACTGGGAATATCCCGCAAAAACCATTACTTTCCCAGTATGTTAAATTTTTTTAAACATCTCAATGGTCCTAGAGCCAAAAATGCGATGTACACTTCTCCAAGGTCCCAAAATGACATTATTACTATGAATTATAGATAATGTTTGTAAAATAATCATTTTTATCAAAGCATCCAAGAAGAATGTTATTGTTTCAGTATTTTTTTAGACATGCTATACATTTCAATAAAAAATTTGACATTCTAAATCATCCACATAAAGTTTTGTGCTTGCTGTGGAAGGGGCACATTCCCCTCCCACACACTCCCTCTCACCGTGGTAATCTGAACCCCCCTTTTCAAAATCCTGCGTACAGGCCTGCTTAGTGATTAGAAAGCTTGGCAAATTTTTTCAAGACAGGGGAAATTTGACCATTGAATATGCTTGATTTAATCATTGCTAGCACTGGTAGTGGAAAGGTGATCAAGCTACCTTTGGAGATCTTTGCTACTACAGTCTTGTCTATGACACTGATAGAAAAGAATAGCTGTGTTTAACACATATTTCCAGGAGAGCTCTTCTCCACCTCATACTGCTTTTTAAGACAATAGACGATTTTCTTGTCAAGATTAAAAGAAAATGCAGATAAGTTAAGAATGAGCTGCAAAATAGTTATGAATGATTGATGCTTAATAAGCTTATATCTAGAAAAAAAATCACTGTTCACACATCAATAAGATTTATTATACAGGCACTGCAATGATAGGATGAATAAAAACCAAAAGCTACCACCACTGGCAATGCTATCATGTACTTTCCAACTCTAGGATGATCAAAGATAATACCCTTTACAAAATCGTAAAACGTGATATTCTTTACTGTGCACATTATTATTGTAACTGTTTTCAAGTCAATTCTCTTGATCTGCAGTCTCATAAGTACTATGTAGCTAAAGTATGTAGCTAAATTTAATCTGTACTAGTAGTCAAATTTCTTCAATTTACCTTTGCTTAAACAGTTTTTGACAAAGAGGAAGCATGTGCAAATCCAAGTATTGTAAGATACAAATCCAAGTATTGTAAGACACAATCAATACTATAATGAACAGATGATGACAGCAGTCACTACTGAAAAACCAAGTCTTTATTACCAAGAGAAAGACATTGTCCCTTATTCTCTTCATTATTCATATTTTCACTCATGTAGTCAGGAGATGCTTTCTAATCTAAGTATGTGTTGCCATTTGCATCAGTAAAAGTTCACCTTTGTCAACAACACTAGTCCATTATTCTGTTTCCTGTTTTATCTTTCACTTAGATCAAGCAATCAATTTTTTTGTGGCATTGAAGACCAAATCTTTGCTTAAACTCTATAGCTGATGTAATCAGAGATATCACACAGCATTCTGATTTAGCCTTAGTCTGAAAACTGAGAATACCTGGATTCAGAAATTTAATGGCATGTTTTCACCGGTTTCCTGAATACACAGTACAAAACAAAAACTGAAAAAGGCAGTATGATAAATTAATTCCCTTAGACTTTTCCTACCTCCTCTTTGAAAAAATATGAGATCACAATATCACCTATTCCTGAATTTTCAAAATCATCTGAGTTTTAAAAAGTTACCACTAAACTACTGAAGAAAGCCATGAATTTATGCTTGTTACCATCATTATTACTTAGTTACAAATGGTAAACGTTCCATACAAAGTGCCAATTTATTCTACATGCTACTCTTTTTCTTAGATTTCTATAGGAACGACTTCCTGCAGATATTTATAGTTAGCCATCTTGAATTTTCAAGATGGCCAGCATGTATGAACCTATAGCCAGCTACCAATTTCACAGCTTGAAAGCCACTTAGGAACACAATTTTAGATTGTATGCAGAAAGTCCTACTACACACAGGCCTTATCCAAAAGGAAATGGTGTGGTACATGATAGATCATAACTTCTGAATTAACTTGTTGCACAAACCTGTCACAAATGCAGAGCAAGAAGGGAATTGTATGAACAATCAAAAGTGCTTATATATGGGGTATGTGGGAGATACAAAACTAACTGCCTCCTGAATTTGCAGATCACCACAGCCACCAAGTTTCCAAACTAAACTACATAGAAGTAAATCCAGCACATTAAAATGGTTGCCTTGTGGTTACAACATTAACATCTCAGCTTCTAAGTCTACAATCTTGGTGTCCAAACATACATTTTCAGACATTATTTATCAACACAATGTACCATATTTGCTGAAATTTTCGTTTATTCATTTTCAAATTTTTGTGTTGTCTTAATTTCGCAAGAGCCGCACCATAACGAAATTTAATCTCCATTAACCAGTGCATACTTTCCGATGCTTGCACAGTCTGTAGGACTATAGGTAAAATACCAATAGCTAGCTATTCAATAAGTTACCTGAATAGCTCTTGTATTAGTTAGCTGTAGCAATATAGTGTCGACATCCTACGCAATAAATAAGCAAGCCCATGATGGACTGCAGCTGCATCTTGAATTATTTGTTAAGGAAAATTTTCATTAACACAATTATTCAACCTTTAAATTTCATAATAAAAGTGACATCCGAAATTAAAACAACGACGAAAATTTCAGCAAATACTGTAAATAAAGCCATAATTAGCTAATATACTGTTTGTGTAATTATTTTTTGCATTCCATCCCTCCATTCCCATCATTTCCAAGAAAAGTTTTTCTTCTCACTTGTTTCCATCCATTTTCCATACTATCATACTGTTACTTTCTTGTACTTATAGGTTGATGTAAGCAACAGGAAGAGACAAAATTTTGTATTAAGGTATATGTTAGATCTGGTCATCTCTACATAGATCAACAGCCTGAAGCCTGAGAAGCTGAAGATGATGAAAACATGAATGAGAAGCCAGTTCCAAAAGAAGAAATTCAGCAAAGGTATATATAATGAAGTTTTTCTCGAGCCGTGGTTATATTGAAGAAGCTACTATTGTTCAGTAATAGACACAGTAGCATGTGCTCATGTACGTGCCACTAAGCAAACTACCTTGCTGGAATTACCTCTGAAAGTACATCAAGTTAACCCTATAACTCTATTTATTGATAACTCAGTCTTAATTCTTATAACAATGATCCTGTTCCTGACTTCGGTTATGTATACTATCAACATTTTGGCATATAGTCAATCTCTTAAAGAGGACAGCCTCTCTACAAAAGACAAAAGCCTTGGTCCCAATTTGTCCTCCCGTTGGAGGTTCCACTATACTACTCCCTGTCACACACACACACACACGCACGCACGCACGCACACACACACACACACACACACACACACACACACACGCACGCACACACACACACACACACACACACACACACACACACACACACAATATCTCTCATTCGACTACCTAGTGGAGGACTTGATCTGCTCACCCACCCAGTATAGAGTAGTTCATGGCATAGTGACAAAGGGTATTTTATTCTGAGCTACACTGGAATATTATTTGCATGCCAGAACAATATTAGAGCACTGGCATGCATGCAGCTATTATGTACAGCTCCTGTAGTTTTTATTTTTGCTCATGCAGGTGAGACTATGACAAAGTACATAGGAAGAATAGGAGAGGTCACTTGGTAATTTTGATTCCGCTATAACTATAGGTATAAACATGGCTATAACAGTGCTGCCAAAGTCTTGGATTTTATCCAAACTGCTTGGATTTTAGACCCTTCAATGTTGGCTTTGGATTTGATCAACAATAATTTGGATTTTCACCTAACCCTAGCCCTAGCACAATAACAGTTTTAAAATTTCTACACTTGATGCATTTTTAAGTGTTCAATTTAATGTACCTCTATATAAAGTGCTATGATTTAAACCAAACCAAACACTGATCTTAACTATAAGGTGTCATGTTCTCATTACATTTTAAATTGTGCTTGGATTTCTTTGGATTTTTTGGTACAGAAAAATTTGGATAACTTCGTTGACTACTTTGGATATTACAAAAATTATTTTGGCAGCACTGCTATAACTAGCCAGCAAGAATAGCTGCAAGAATAGCTGCAACACTTTTCAACAAAATCGTTTCTTCTTCACACATGGAAAACTGGGAAAGCATCTGGTACATTACCATATAAAGCAACAATTCCAACCACCGTCTTTTCATTTGGTGTTAACCATCATTGAATTTCGGGGTGAGTATAGTGAGCCCAACACTAGGGAGTTGGAGGGAGAAATCCTTTTGCGATTGGTTGTCAGATATGCCCCACCACAAAAACACTTCTGCAGTAGTTAACATCCCACCAAAAGTGGTACTCTACATGATAATATACCAGACTCCCTCCAGGTGTATCAGATTGCACAAAAAAAGAGTCGGGCTTCCAGACTAGCAAAGTGACTAGCCATATACTAACTCCCTCCAATGTCCACCCAGGCTAACTAGACAGCTAGCAACTACTTACGTCGACCTTCCAACCGCGATTTGGTGGATGAACGTTTGTACCTTCTCCCACGGTAGCAAATTGCTCCCAAGTCTTTCGCTACTGGTTCCATGTTTGGTCACCACGGGTTACCCATTTATGAAGTTTATGGTGTGCGCAATTAAGAAATATCAGCATGTGAGTTGTGAAAGTTACACAGTACGTTTTGGAGTATTATACTGAGCATGGTTAGCAGCTGCTTTGATAAGCGACAGAACTGAGAGTTGAGACTACTAGAAAGATGGCAGATGGTAGTTCAAGCTTGCAAGATGATGAACTTTATTTACCAAGGAGTAAGGAGTTAGCTACGTAGCTAAACATGTTTAGTGGAATTAGCTAGATAGTTGCTTTATTACAAAGCTACTCTAATTTAAAGTAACCTAGTACTTTCCCATAGATGCACCTTATAATTTTATGTCCTTAGCTAAATTTTCTCATTTCACACAGCTGTTGTTAACAAGCTCATCAAAGAAATAGTTCCAAATATTAGAGTATCTACTGATGCAAGAGACCTCCTGTTGAACTGCTGCACTGGTATGTGTCTATGACAGTGTTTAGACAGGACCTGGGCATTTTATGGTCCATGGGCCATATCCGGCCGTTAGCTGTCCTTAGGGCCCGCCCCACCTGAGGTCAGAACATAAATCAAAACATAGGACTCCATTTATGCTGTGATATGGCTGTGTTGCTTTCATTTTAATAATAATACTTTACGTAGTGATGCACTCCAGTAGTAGCAACTATATAATTTAATGCTTTTTACAGTGGGGAAAAATAAGTTCAAATTGTTGATAGGGCCCTCCAACACAACTCATGCAATATAGCTGTGTTCCTTTTATTATGAAAATATTGTCATTTTTTTTATTTACGTAGTGATTCCCTTATGTAGTAGCAAAAATATACAATCCTTGCTTACTAAGTTATTCATGAACTTTCTCATTGCCTACAAGTCATTGTATTGTTGTTTTTTCTATATACAATTTGATACTTTTTACAGAGGAGCAAATTAAGTTAAATGTTGATATATATGGCCCTTAATATAACTCAGGCTACTCAAGTGGCCCCTTGTAAAAATTAATTGCCCATTCATGGCATAGACAGATAGAATAGAACTGTATGGATAGGATGGAGGAAATTATGATACCATGAAGTATAGGAATACTCATAGATCATGATCTTTTAGGTCTTATGGCAATACGGACTAAGTAAAAATAACATCAGACTGGCTCTTTGAGAGGGGGCACTTACCTGCAAACATCAAGCAACAAGCAAATATATGAAATTGCTGTTAATAATCATACCCTGTTTATCTTTCTCTTATTTTGACTTAGGTATATACATGCATGTACAGTGAGGAGTACTGAAATGACCCTTTATCAGTGGTCTAATGTCTGATAACAGCTATATGTGATCTAATTGGTCCATGGAGTAGTTGTAGAAATTAAAAACTGAAGCTAACCACATTTACCAGCCTCACTTTTGGTCTACATAATAATAGCAATGCTATTTGGCTTGTCTCTCGTCAAAAGATACTTATATCTTGGCAGTCCTATAAAATGTGTACCTATCACAACAAACTTTTTCTATATAATTGTGTCCATCATGAGCATTGGAGAGGTAATACAGAAAGGCAATGTCCTATCTAATGGGCTTGGGCCTTGATGAACAATTATTGCTGGCTAAACAAAATTAATAGTGATGTAATTATTGGCTAAAACTAACTTGGTCCATGTACTAGATTTTAGACTATAGCTAGATTTATATTATTATTATTTAGTTGCATGCTATTAACATTTTTTTGTGTTGCTGTTTTGATGCTCCTGCAGCTAACCTGCTTTGCTAATGCTGATCTACTTGCTAGTCACTGGAGTATATGAATCTACCTGTTACTAAAAGAATGAAGCAAAAAAAAAAAAAAAAAAAAAAAAAAACCACCCCCTCTTGTCCCACTCCTGCTTGACCAATTAAACTAAAAACTCTGCTTCTTGAGGCTTACAAGTGGAGAGGAACCTTATACTTGGTCATCTTTAGTAGTAATCTCTTTAGCTAGTCCCTTCCACAAAATTGAAAGGTCTAGTGTAATAAACTGGTCTTGTTCTACTGGAATTGTCATGATAGTTATAAAATGCTCCATGGGCAATACAAATTTTGGAAGATAGGAGGATTGGTACTCAAGTTACACCAGACCTAGAAGGATCCCCTGAGAGACTAGTTTAATATTAACATGCATACATGACCATGCACCCTTTAATTATGGTTTACTAACCTACCACCTTAATAACTCCCAAATAATCATACTATAAACATTAGCAAAGTCCTCAATACATCTGGTTGTTCTTCTCTGTACTGTACTGTACTGTAAAAATTTAGCTGTGTATATATCCCATAAGTAAGTACACAGCATGCCGTTCACACTGGAATGTATATGTATAATATGGCTCCTGAGACTATAGTGGGCTTCATTTAAAATTTTTACAATTATAATGTTTAAGAATGGTGATGTACCGATGTACCATAGTGCATATGAATGGCTTACCTTGGCTAACAGAATCATTATTATAATAAAGGAGATAAAAACAGTTATAGCTGTTAACTATAATATTATTTTATACAGTTGTTATCTAGCCATCTGGAAAAATGAATTTCATGTTGTTAAGTAATAGAAACATGTAGTACATCATTAATTGTCTGATTAGCTACAGACTTCTGGGGTTTAAATGTCTTGTCTTCCTATTTTGCTAGGTCCACACTTTTGATTACCTTCCTGCAGGTCCACAATAAACGTCTACACCTCTGCATCAAATATCATAGGTGGAAGAAACATGTACTCCCATAGTTCCACTAGAATGGAGGCATAACCCCTATAATGTTTATTATTTTAGTAGTTACAATCAAGCCTCTTTAGAACAGCAAATTGAGGATGGTTTCACAAATACCAGCAATAGTGTGATCCTTCCTCCCTAGCAGAGATTGAGTGACACAGTTTATGAAATGCAATATCTCACATTGATGAAATAATAATATTGTATTTGCATTTCAAGTTTTCTGTGCGAAAAATGTGTCATTGTTTGTGAAGCCTGCTAGTTTTATGCTATAATAGCAACATACTCTATATACTACCCATATATTTTATCACAGAATTTATTCACCTTCTTGCTAGTGAAGCAAGTGACATTTCTGAACGGCAACAAAAGAAAGTGATATCACCAGAGCATGTAGTAGAAGCTCTTACTACATTAGGTTTCCAAGAGTATGTCTCTGATGTCAAAGCCGTTCACAAGGAGTATAAAGAGCAGGCTTCAGTGAGTTCCTGAGGTGATTAAATTCAAATTTAATCATGTTATTATAGAAACATCGAAAGCGTGGTAAGAGCAAGCTTGATAGACTTGGTATTCCTGAAGAAGAACTTGCTCGTCAACAGCAACAGCTATTTGATGAAGCTAGACAACAACAAATAGAGGTATCATTTTAATGTAAAAGATTGACCTATTTTTTTATGGCACTACTGCAATTTGTTGGGAGAGGGGGTAGTGAAGCTCACATTTCCATTCGGTTATAGTTGTGATAATGTCATAAATGATTATAATTTTGAACACTCAATATCACAAGATAGTATATAGTTCAGGGTTGTCATGACTAACTTGTATGTACATATGGCATATGTACATACAAGTCAGTACTAGTGACATGTTTACCATTACTAACTCTCTGTATGTCTAGTCTGAACTGCTGGAACAGCACAAGCTTCAACAGAGTGGATTAAATGTCAAAGAGCCATCATTGCTTTCATCTGATGCTAGTACACCAACATCTGTACAGAAAAATTCCATGGCCATGCTACAGCATTCCAGTATTAAACAGACTAGTGTACCTGCAGCTACTACAAGTGGTATTGTGGTCACCTCTCAAGTTAGTTCTGATTCCACTGCTAGTGATAGGGTACCTGAACAGAGTACATATCAGGTTGCCCATGTGCTGCAACAAGCTCCTTCGTCCACAAAGGTGCAAGTTTGTAATATTGCATTAATGCTTACTTTACATTAATTATAAATCTCATAATTTAGTTTACGTCTTAACCTTAAGCATTCCACTTTGTGAAATAGTGACTGTATAAATTTTTGTGAGTATATTTCATCATGACTTGTGTATTGGTGAAAGCTATATGACAATGAATTAGCATTTGCTTTTACTAGCCTGGTGTTACACAAGGATCCCTCCCTCAGAGTGCAGCTATCACAGTTGCTAGTCTCCAGGCTACTTCCAATTTGCTTCAGCAAGCACTAGCCATGGCTTCAGCACAAATGGCTGCAACTAGCAATGCTCAATTACAGCAACAGGTATAGTTATTTTGAGAGATGTGCATATGTGATGTGATTGATCACCCTTTTAGTAGCATTGGTGGTTTAGCTATTCCTTGTTGTTGTTTTTTTTTTTGTTTTTTTTTTACAAAAATTAGGGGTGTACTGCTAACTCATGTGGCCACAAAATTATTAAATATGGCAAGAATTTGGAAATCACAACTTAGTGGTAGGAAATTTTTGCTGGTTCACATTGATGATGGTCAAGCCCATAGCTTTACTTTCCAGTGCTGTGAAACATACTTATCAGTAAGCCCAAAGTTCATCCGCAACAGTTAGCAATACTAGTGATTTGTGATAACACCACTGTAGAATTTTTATAAGGTACTAAATTTTAGTGTCAGAAGAGATCTAAAACATGGTCATAACCAATTTTCTTACAGGGAGGCAAACTTTCAGTGTTCAATCATAATTATTTTTATCTCATGTGAATTATATAATTATTATTTAATGCCCTATAAAGTGCATCTACATTCTGTAAACTGTGAAATGTAGTAGAACTGAACAGTTAGTATAAACATCAACAGTAGTATTTTGGTGGATGATTATCCTAATTTCATTTTCTTATAATTATAGTCCCAAAAACAAGCAGATTTGGCACAACAAGGCATTCTTCTGCAACAACCAGCACTACAAGCAGCTCTTGTGGCCCAGCAAATGTCTGAACAAGTCCCAACTAAGTCACAGTCGCTTCCTCGTGGATCAGTTAACCTTGTACCAAAATCTTCTGCACCTGTTCACGAAACAGTTAACAAACCTGAACTCCAGTGTACAGAACAAGGCCAGATGACATCACCATCATCCATGGTTCCACCTAGAGTGGGTAATGCTGCTGTGACATCTCAGGAACTAAGTGTGGCTCAAATGATGATGACATTGGCACAAGCATCAAACAGGAATACATTGGCTCTGAATGGTGGTATTTCAGAACAAACTTCTAGTTTTCAACATACTCCTGATACCTCTAATCTGTGATGTGTGAATTTTATATTATTATGTATGCATTTTAAATGCCTGCAAACTATTGAAGTTTGTTGTGGGATTGATATTAGAGTATAACTGGGCAAGGGTGGTGATCCAAAGTTACCGTATAGCGGGAAATTTCCGAGGGGAAAAAATTTCGTGGTTTTTGTGGTTTAAATAAAACCACAAATGGTTTACCCATGAACTTTTAATTTTATGGTTTAATTGAGACAGCACTGAGCTGTAAACCGTGAATTTTTTTCCATGAATAAATTTGATTATTGAAAACCATGAAAATATTTCCCCTCGGAAATTTCTCACTCTACGGTAATACAGGTGTAGTTTGTTATTATACTTCAATTGATGTTTGTTGACCCTTGGGATTTTCATTACCTATTTTTAAGCATTTTTACTTTATCTGCTATAATATCTCAAGTTTGCTAAGGAATCGAGTCTTGAAACTTGGTATGCTAATTATCTAGTGGATGCTTTGACAAGTATGGAGCCACACCTACCAACCATACCTAAAACCACACCCAGTAACTTTTTCAAAATGTGAAGTGATAAGGATAAAAACACTCTGTATGTAAGCCTACATTACACTCTTCATCATAAAGTACTAATCTTTCTTATCCACACTTGTGGCAACAACGCTGCTTCTTGATTAAATGAAGAGTCGAACTTGAAGACAAAATAACTAAGAGACAGCATCTGAGATCACAGGGGAGGGGACATGATCACCTTCCCATGGACAGTTACATAAGAAGTCTTAGTAAACATTATTTGAAAAAAGCCTGCCCTCTTTGTTAAGTATGATAGCCAAAAAAATTATAATGTATGCATCTATTAAGTGAATGGCCAAATACAGTCATGTCCAACTAATGGCTAGAATAAATGGTTCTAAGACTAAATTAAACAAAAATATCACATTGAAATCATAATAATAATAATTATGTTAGTGTTTCACCAATTCTAAAGTGATTAAAATACTAGCTGTAAAAAACTAGCTGTAAGATACTAGCTGTAAGATCCTGGCCTAAAGTATAATTTACGGGTAAGCATAGTAACTGGAGCTGGTATTTGCTTGTTTCTTCCTCTTGATTGAAATTCTTCAGCTACCCTCCTGTTAACTTCAGTGAGGATATCAAGGAAGTGTTCCTTTTTGCTTAGCTCCATCATGGTGTCAACAAAAGCCTTTATAAACCATGAACCATATTCAGAGTTTCTCCATGATACATAGCCTGGTACTGTAGCATATGCTAAAATGAAATCTGCTTCAGTAGGCAATGCTCCCTGGTAGCCCCCTCCATCTGTCTCATCACCATCTAGGACCTTTACAATACATACTACTATCAACATTCTATTATAAATATTATTATTATTTAAAAATCTGTACCTGATTATCTTTATCTGTGTCCTCCACTGATTTAGAAATAGTTGGTCCATCAGTGGCATCTGAATCAACTCCATAGTCAAATCTACCACCACGGCATGCCTATAATTAATATTGTATTTCCTGAAGTATATAGCAAACTAGTAAGGCTTGTATGTATTAAAGTCAAAACTTTCCACGTGACACATGTATGATCGTATAGCACTAGGGAAATATTTTGATGCTAAAGTTCATAACTGCGAAGTACTGAAATATCAGTACATATAACATCCAAAACATGTTAAGCATCACTATTCTGGATGTGCTCACGTGTGAATGCTACCCTACATTTTAATGGTTAGTTCTTTTAAAGGTTACAGTATAATGATGTTTACGAATTATTCATAAGCTTTTATACCACTGCATTATACAAGGCTGTAATTTAACATTACATCATTCCTAAGTTATAGCTCTTGCCTGTTAAATGGTAAGGAAGGTAAGAAAGTTTACCTTGAAGGCTCCTATGACTAATATTGACTAGAACAACATATTCCAATTACATGAAGTAAGAGATAACTCTCAAAAAGTTTATTGTAGCAGGAATGGCATCCAGCAAATATGTTCTCTGGTCTCAAAGAATGTTGTTTGATAACAAAATAGAGATTGGACCAACGAGCCTTCAAGGTAGACTTATCAGTAACAAAACATTTAAGAGATGATAAAAATTTTCAACTATAGCTTTGTAAAATCAAGAAGCATTAGCTCATGAATAAACACTCAACTGTAACCTTAATGGCAGGCAATTTTCTTTAAAATATTTAGAAATTGTCCTTTAATTGAGCCTAATATGTTTCTATACTCAAATAAGTAAATACACAGCTTCCAGCACTAAGATACTTATCATACCTGCAAAATGAAGACTTTTGGTTTCCCAATAAGGCTAGGACAGTTGTTGCCATCAAAATACCTATAAATATTAGGTAAAACTTTTAATATTAACACTACTGTATGATTTGATTAATCAAACTTTACATTTCTGATCTTCTTTGTTGTAAAGGATGTAGCAAATAACTTTTTAAATGAGAGACTATGTATTACTAAAACATAATCCTAGTAAATGGTACATTCAGTAGAATGTGAGGAGAAATAATAATGTGTTGATCAGCTTACTATTATTAATGTCACACAGGAAGTCTTTACAGAAATGTCATTGTGGTTTCTAGTGTTTTTAATTGTACCTGTACCATTGTGGCTGCTCATGATGATATCTCTATATCACCCTGAGTAGCAACACTTGAATCAATTATACAACAGTGGGGCACTAAATCCAGAAGGAAACTTACACCTTTGTGTCAACCCATTAATGCACTTATACATAATAACCCTTCAACTACAATGGTGGCCTTCAACATGTCCAAAGAATGGCATCTTTCAACAGTTTTAGATGCCATCAAAAAGAAAGAATCAGTAGTGTAGCTACACTTCCGTGATAAGTTATGCATGGTTGGACATTGAAATAGGAGGTGAGTATACATTGTATTAATGCTAGTGGCAGAAAGATTAGACTACTGTTGCTACTGACAGAACTGTCACTGTCCCTACATAGTGTGCTATATACCTATCTGCATGTGCTACATTTCGGTTCAATTCTTACTCAGTAACAGTGTCAACTGGTATTAGGTCACCATCAGTAGAATACAATTTTCCATTGATGCCATGAGTTAAGATAGCCACCATTAAGCAGTCATACTTTGTATGATTCTTACTGCCCAGTTCCTGTGTCAAAATGACATTAATCACACAAAAACTCCCCAACAGGAAATTTGAAGCCATCAAATTGTATATTGTACTATTATTACTCACCTGCAATTTACCCCTCATCTCTCTTCCCTTAAGATTATCGAATCTATTTGTGTAAAATCCAAGTTTGATAAACAGATCAAAGAGGGCATCTGCATCTCGGTCAGTTCCTACACGATCCTTCATTCCACATGTAAAATATTTATTATTGATCACCACACCTGTGAATAAAAATTGCTGACACATTTACGTTTGGACATTGGGTCATGCATACAGTGACCTAGATGGTTGTAATACTGGGAGCAAGTCAGACTTGAAATAATAATAAGTATATTATTAAGTACTGACCCATTCCACGTGGTCGTGCACTCATTTTATACACCATCTTAGGAGCATTATCAACCCCTTCAGTAGGAGGTGGAGGAATAGGTTGTATAGAAGACGGTACAGAGGAATCAGTAGGCCACTCCCCATTACCAAGAAACTCCCTTCCGGTATCAGAGTGTATAGGAGACCTGAGACCACCTGCTAAATTAAAATAGGTTTGGAAAGACAGACAACCTCCTTTAAATCAAATTTTTTGATTTGATAGAAAAGTTTGAGTATATAGGCCAGACACTACTAGCAGTTACACATACTTACCTTCATATCTGAGTTCTTCCTCAGATTGTTTGGGCCATTCTATAAACACAATAATTGCACATAAAATGTAACACATCATTGCAATAGCAATTCTACACCTTTTCTGATCCTCTCAATAACACTCTTATATACATCCTCTTCACTTTCTAATGATACCACCAAAACATCAAGTGCATTGGGACCACGTTTTGACAATGCAGATAAAATCTCTTCATTAGCTTCAGAGTCAGTTTTTGTCTTAGCTGCATTTGCTAAAGTGTAAAAATAACAATATCAGGAAAAGTGTGGTATGAAATGAAGCAACTTATTGTTGTGCATAAACTTGTTCCCATTAGAATTGGGAGCTTGATGGCTCTAACAATTTAGGTCTCCCATGTCTTTTGCAATCAGATAATATGCAATGATAGTAACAGTGGTATATTATCTGATATCCAAAATCAATGGGAGAGGGATTTCATATGAGTAGGGGGGGGGGGAATGTTGCTATGTATATAAACTATTTCCTTATATATCATCAGGGTATAGGATATTCAGATTCAGATGGAAAATATTGATTTGATGGTTGATGGTTGTTAATTAGGGACTGGGAGAATGCCAGAAATTGTGGGAGTGGAGGGAATTTCAGTTATGAGGAGTAGAGGGGTAATGAAACTTGACTGGTATTACTAGGCTTCATATTATATAACTTATGATGATGGAATAACTTATTGACAAAATAAATGTTCTATGGTATCTATTATTACATTCACTTTCTATAGTAGAATGTATATATTTTAAACGGCATAGCTAGGCTTGATGCTTGACATAGTCCAGATTAATCTTAAGGCATTCCTTACTAAGAGAGTCACTTCAATCTCATCTTACAGAATTAGTGACTATATCACTGAGTAAGTCAGTTATAGTCACTTACACTCAATAGCGGTTTACTTGTAGAAGCTGGTAATTAATAGCCCTATCAAAATAACTGACACTTTTAAAACTTGCAGTGGCCAACCCAGGGAAGAGCCATGGGGGCATGGACTCCTCTTCCTACCTTCAGGATCCTTTTATGATCCAGATCATGCTATCTATGCTAATTGATGTTTCTCAGGTCATTCACTGGTCTTCAGTAACCCTTCATACATAAAACAGTAGCCTTTCAATCAGATTTTGAGTCAGGCCCCTTCCCACTTAAAATCCTCATGACCTGAAGATGTTGTCAATCCTCCTCTCCTCCCTGATAGATAGCTATCAAGAACACGTATTTAAATACCTATTGTTTGCTGCTCATGCCAGGTCAACATATCCCTAGCGTAGAGTTCATGGCGTACATCCGGGTTTAGTTTCTTTATCAGGTAGGGATACAGACGCTTAATGGCTTTCGCCGCTGCCTTCTCTCTATCTACACTCGCCATGACCAAGCAAACTTCAGTTAGGCATGGGCGGGGACTGTTAGAGGAGGCGGGGCAATAATTATTGCACGAGTTGTTATAACAACAAGGATCAGATTGATAAACAAGGTCTGACGGAATGGCAGGAAGGAGATATAGTGGTTCTAGCAAAAATTGGCAATATCCCGGTTGGCGGATAGAGCAAAAGTATTCCTCAGGAGTTCTAATAGGAAATTGGTCTGAGAATAGACTAGGGAAGGTAACTAGTTACTAATATTAAAATAGTAGCTATGAACTATAACCATAGTCCTCACAATTTTGTTGTGGTGTTTGTAGCTAGCTAATTGCTATCCAGGATAAAAAAAATATGCACATCCTTCAAACAAGCTGCACTATTTCAGAATGACTACTAGTTAAAAATTTTTATGCTTAGCTAGCTAATCCCAAGGAAAGTTATTACTGTTATACCACAAGCATTACATCTATCTATACCTAGACCAATACTCCAAAACTAGCAAAGATAAATCTATAGCAATATTACATGTATAGCTACTAGCCTCTTAGGACTGGTGGTAAACGAATCATCAGGAATAATATCTATGGTAGCCACTCTAGCTATAGCCAACTGTTCCATAACACCCACGTTTGCTTATAAAATAGCTACATTTTTGCCAAGTAACTAGCTAGAGCCGTGGTAATAATCTATAGTGCACTCCAGCTAAATTTTGCACAACATTTTTGAACAATTCTGGACATCATTATATAATCATAGTGTTGAAAGATTTCAATGCTTGGAGGAGTTGAAGTGCCTGTCAAGTTAGAATGATACTGTGACTGAGTTGATGTACATACAGCCCACTAAATAGTGTTCTTTCTTTAGTAAAGCAAGAGAAGGTTTAAATTAGAAAGCGAACTTCCATAGATTCTTGACTATAACAAAATTTGAATTGCAGAGACATTAGTCAAGTTTACCTCCCAGTATTAAAAGTGGTGTGGAGTGCTACTTTTAAGGTTACAGAAGCATTTATTCTGTAGCAATTATAAGCCGTATAGTAATAGTGTACATAGTTAAACATAATAGCTAATACATCTGACCATGAAACCAGCTAGTTATATGAAAAAATGAGGACTGTATCATATAGTAAGGATTCCATAAGAAATAGACAGAGACATAGCAAGGTTTAATCCTCCAGTATACATTCTAATTACATACTAATGCAACCTTTTCATGATAGCTGTAGGAAAAACGGCCACAGTAATTACATATTTTTAAATAGTTTCATCGAGGAAATGACTTTGGCAACAGTACTAATAGAGAAGATTATCACCAATACTCAGAAGGCTGCTATTATCCAGATGTTTCTGTTAGAAGGAAAGGCTTACTCATGAATGATGTATGTTGTGAAGGATAGAATATCATCTATTTATGTAAAAGTCAGCTCTATCACATCCTATACAAGTTGTTAGCTATAGCAAGTTAGCTAGTTTTTATCATGAAATTTGTTTTTATATATGATATCATAGGGTATCAGTAAAAATCAGCTATTCACACATCATGGTGATTGCTATGTGAGAGGTCACATTATATCTATGTATGATCAGCATTTTAAACGTAAACATTGCAGTGGTAATCGCCATTGGGATCAACATCGTGTGGCCTGGGTTCCTGAGGCTTCAGATCATCCAATTCAAGGTTAGCATATCAAATTTTACCTCTTTGTATGCATAAAACAGTTCACTGAATGTAATTCAAACAAGTAAGCATAGGTTCCTTTCCTTTAACAAAGTTTTCAATGTAAATAGTTATTATTAATTTACATGCACATGGCATAATCTGAACATGGGTCCAAATGGGTACTTCTCCTCCTCCCTCCCACATCCCCACTCTCACACACACACCCTAGATTCCATGTATAGTTAACATCCTAGTGTAGTTAGAGTGTGTACCAACACAAACATTATTGAGAAGGAAACAGGGTTATTACAACCAACTGTTAATTGTCACTACACTGGTGAGCATATAGTGTGACTCCTATTGGTATGAAGCAGCTGTTCCAAACTCCTCTGCTGCACTCTGTAATAGATGAAGTCCCCACTCTGTACCATATGTTACCAGTGTATATTTTTTCTTGTTATCAAAGGAGAAAATACTAATTTTGGCTTAAAAGAAAAGAAAGAAGAGGAGTGGAAAAGGATTCAGGAAATTGAAGACTGTGGTGATTTCACTACGTTATATTCACTAAGTTATAGGTAATGTTTATTATTACATTGGTAACCTATATCTTATTAATTTTGTACTGCTATTATAGACATCACCCAATGGACCCACTGAATAAACGTGTAGCCACTCCACGTCACCTTTCTGCACATCTCCATCCTCATAATGTACATAAAGATCTGCATTTTAGAGAGAACCCTCTCATCGTTAAACCAGAAGTTGTTGATTCTAAATTTTCTGAAGTATCAACATAATAATATTATAGTAGCTAGCTAGTGACATTATAATAAACATAATAATTATTATTATGAGTATGCATCAAAATAATTATGTAATTCTGAATTTGTAGTAGCTAGCCTATGTAGCAATAGTAATGCTGTGCCATGGGGCATGTAAAATGGCTACCCAGATGTACTAGCTAGTGATGTTATACCTAGCCAAAACACTACTCAAGGAAAGCAACACAAAGGTTACATAGTGTATTATGGTGGAGTGTTGGTTCATGACGTCACGCCCGCTGCAATAAATGGCTTCTATTACACGTATGCTGGAGTTATCCAGGTGGTGGACAAAAGATCTTTGTGTGACCTGATACGTATATAACCTGGTAGTAGGCGTGAGGCACCTAAGTCAATGAAAAATATTTTGTGATTATGAAGATGCAATCTTTGATACCGTTGCTTCTAGCACTATCTCTTTACTCCTTTGCTTCAGTAGAAGGTATGATAAATAGAACATTAAGCTAGTTAGTATCTGTAGCTAAATAAGTTACTACTGTGGGAAACTAAATTGATATTCCTAATAGCAGACACCCAAAGCCCACATATTCTTACCATTGATACATATTAGACTCCAATCCAACGGACATTACCATTGCACCAAGTATAACTGTCTAAATGTTTCACTAACGACGGTGGCCAATGTAGCTATGAAATACAGTGCAACATGCAAGAAAACTATACTGCTACTCTGGTCAGCCTTCAGAGTGGCCAGTTATATTTGGTACAGTGTTTAAAATTCTAATGGGCCAAGATTGCAAGGCAACAGAATATTTTATTAGAGAAAATAAAATTAATGATATAATAATATCAATCTATGTGGAAAAATGAGTTGGCAGGCTAAATTGTACATGCCTTATGAAGAAGTTCATTTTCATTGCTTCTTTTTTAACAATTCTAGCATGAGAATTACATCTTCATCAAATTCATAGATCTTTGAAAAGGTATTCAGAAACAGTCCAACTCAATCAGGAAAAGAAAGACTTGTGGAATATGTTAAACAAACATCTCTTAACAGTTGGCAATTAGCAAATAGAAAATTAAATAGACTCTGCTGTTTCTGAACTTCAGTAACATTGACAATAAGATAGTGTAGTTGAATAGACTCCACTGTTCCTGATCTTCAGTAACATTGACAATAAGATAGTGTAGTTGAATAGACTCTGCTGTTCCTGATCTTCAGTAATATTGACAATAAGATAGTGTAGTTGAATAGACTCCACTGTTCCTGATCTTTAGTAACGTTGACAATAAGATAGTGTAGTTGAATAGACTCTGCTGTTCCTGATCTTCAGTAACATTGACAATAAGATAGTGTAGTTGAATAGACTCCGCTGTTCCTGATCTTCAGTAACATTGATAATAAGATATTTACTTTTTTGTAAAATTAATACTGAATAGTTGGATTGATATGAAAATTGATTTACGTGAATATTAATTTTTGATGTGAAAAATGAAGATAAAATTACACTATCATAAACTTTGCATCATTAGTTGATATTAATTTTGACACTATGAACTGCACAAGTAGCCAGTGGCTATTAGGAAAATATTCATTCAAACTGCCCAGAATACTTTCTCCATTCTATATTTGCATATGTTTGCACACACCTTTACCATTGTCAATTATTTTGCAATGATGTTTCTTTAGCAAATGTTTGCTACAATCAGGGACCTTATTTTCAAAACATTTTATTTTATTTTTCTGTGGCCCACCTAGCTCTTTGCTCCAGCTGGTCTTGACTTACTGACTTGGCTTCTCAAATTATCTCAAACCAGCTTGTCTTGTAGTTGTTCACACTGTTCAAGGCTCTTTTACATTAGAATAAATATATTTAGTTATAGTGTCACTAGACTTGGTGAATTCTGAGATGATCTAAAGCTGATAAAGTAGTTCTGAGCTATTTTAATGAAACAGTTAGTATCTGATTATTTTCTTTTATAAGTATGCGAACATGAAGGAACCACAGGGACATAAGAGGCATTCTTGTCCCTCCCCAACCCCCAAGCATAGCTGGAATTTAGCTAACTTTTTATGGATTTTTATCTCATGGTTTCTACGCTATTTGAAGTTTTTTGGGGTTGTGCTGTGGGTGTAGGTCATCTCTATTATACTATTTGAAGTTTTTTGGGGTTGTGCTGTGGGTGTAGGTCAGCTCTATTATACTTTGCTATTTATTTACTGCAGGTAATAATCTTAGGTTGCAAGTGATAACTGTGGCTACTAGTGCAACAGATGGTTACAATAGATTCATGCATTCAGCAAAAATGTTTGACCTGGATGTTGAGGTAAAGTTTTCACACTTACATGATATATGGTCACAATAATTGGCTAGTGAAATGAGCCCGTTTAAGCTGGTAGAATTATACCTTTGTCTACTATGATAAACTATCTCTAAGCACGCACCTTTTACTGGAAAGTGTTGGGTTGAAAGGTGTTCCTTGGTTTGAGCAGTACACCTCTCTGGTAGCCAGGTTACGGTTACTTGGTCAATGGTTTTATTGCCTACACATTTTATGTCCTTGTTCATTCTCCTTGTAAGTGAATGAGTGAGCAGGAAAGCTCTACCTAGTCTGTTTGTAGACATGCATCAGACATGATAGCCATGTTGCCCTGCTGTTAGCATTGATGAAAATTTTTTTTACCATGATCCATGTTACAAAGCTGCTCAACTACTGGCAAGAGCAGTTAGCACAACCTTTAGTTCACACAACTCACAGTTCACACAACCCATGAACTCACACTTTGTCTTGATGTATCACTGTTTAAATTGGTGTAATCTCTTGGGTTTTAATAGGTTGTAGGTATGGGTCAAGACTGGAAAGGAGGCGATGTTCTTCAGTATCCTGGAGGTGGCCATAAAATCAATTTACTCCGACCAGTAGTAGAACGTTGGAAAGATGAAAAGAACACTGTTGTTATGTTTGTAGATAGGTAAGACAATATGGACAATATACATGTGGAGTGTATCATCTACATACTACAGAGTAGTATGCAGAGTATGGAGTATGGTATGAAGTTGTACTAGCTACAAAGTTGATTTCACCAGTCATATCTAAACATACATAGAGTTATTGTTAGTTTTATTGCTATCTATTTACCTAGTTATGATGTTGTTTTTACTGCTGGTGCTGATACCATCTTAAAGAAATTTGAAGATTTCAATACCAGTGTTGTTTTTTCAGCCGAAGGATTCTGTTGGCCAAATCAAGGTTTGGCAGTAAGTTTGTCAATTGTTCACATTACAGAGTAGAGAATGGAAAGAGGAAGGAAGAACTAGTGATGCTTGAATGTTTGGGCTATGAAGTTTCCCACAAACTAATTGAAAGGATCTTTTCTTCTTGATGAAGATCAATGTTTGGAGTGTAATGCACAAGACTTCCCTGTTTTAGTATGTGTGTATGAGATGTGGGTTTTAAAAGAAATTTGTTCTTTTAGTGAAAATTGAAGATGCACAGTCTACTAACAATGGTATTTCTACTGTTTGTAGGTTAAATATCCCAAAGTAGGACTTGGTAAGAGATTCCTAAACTCTGGAGGTGAGTCTATTAGCTAGTGTGCATTAACAGAAAATGCTGAACAGTGACATTATAATCAGTGTCAAAGGGCGTATGTATGCTACGATACAGTACCAATGACTCCACACATACCTCACAATCCCATTAGCATATCACTCATTCAGTGTATAAAACACTTGAATAGATAAAACACCTCTTGTCTGCCACATTCATAATGTCAAAATTATAATCTCCCAACACTTTGTAACAAGGGACTTAAGTCATGTTTTTAATCCTAGTTGGCTACATTGCCGATAGTACCTAACTGTGCAGTAATTCTGAAGAAGCATGCCCTTTCACTCTTAACAGACTTATTGTTGATACTTCTTCATATTATAAATAAATAAATAAATAAATAAATAAATAAATAAATAAATAAATAAATAAATAAATAAATAAATAAATAAATAAATAAATGGGTATGATAATATAATATTTTTCTAATAGGATATATAGGATATGCTCCACAGATATATGAATTGCTATGGCACCACCAAATAGCAGACACAGATGACGATCAGCTCTATTTTACTCTGCTCTATCTTGACCAAGATGTCAGAGTAAGTTTAAATTGTCATTGTTCAATAATAATCTTATAATGTTTCCTATGCAGTTCATAGGTAATAACTAGGCCCATCACCTTCATTACTATTAATAAGTGGCTATGTACAGATATCAACTGTTAACATGGAAGTTGGGATTCTTAAAATAGGACAAATTTAGTGATTATCTCCAGTCTTTTGTAGATATCTGGAAATATTTATTCTGCTATACTAGTAGAGGCAACTTCTTTGGTTCATCCTGGTTGTGACACATCTCTACTCTATACATATACATGCTACATATGCTCTAAACATATTGGCCAACAGAGAATAATTAGATAAAATTGAGTAGTAGCTGAAGAGAATGTTAGCTAACTGACGCACTCCATTTCACTATTGTACCACTTTACCTTTGTTACTCTTTCATCTTTAATTATTATAAAGACCAAGTTACATATATATACACACACACTGTGCTCCTGCATAGGCAACATGTGTATATATAGTCACACTTGCCAATACGCTTGCTTAATTTATACTCTCTGGGTACAGAAAAGAGTCTCTTTATTATCTCATCCAAACATGTATTTATTCATTCATTTATTTTTAGAACAATGTTGGTATTCGGTTGGACCATAGAGCATACATTTTCCAAAATCTTAACGGAGCTAAAGATGAAGTCAGCATTGAATTTATGCACAATGAAACATACTTACGAAATACAATCTATGATACTAAAGCTGCAGTCTACCATGGAAATGGTCCTTCTAAGGTTTGTATTATTTGTAGGAACAAATAATGTTGTTGGGGAACAGTCTGTTCTCATCAAATGACCACTTCATTTACCTGGTTAATAATATTGTAGTGGAGTAGTCTGTTCTCATCAAATGACCAGTTCATTTACCTGGTATAATTCTGTGTATAATATTTAGATGGTATGTTAAACAGCTGTGTAATGTGTTCAGAATATAACTTTAGCAAAAAAAAAAAATGTTTTAATCTCTATACATTGCACAAAAGTATTTTTTCATTACTTAATGATGTATTAATAATTATGAGAAGTAGTAATTCTGTTCATTTGATGGTATTTGCTATAGTGGTAAGGTGTGGACTAGAGAGTTCATTGGGGCTGTAGTGGTAAGGTGTGGACTAGAGAGTTCATTGGGTCTGTAGTGGTAAGGTGTGGACTAGAGAGTCCATTGGGGCTGTAGTGGTAAGGTGTAGACTAGAGAGTTCATTGGGGCTGTAGTGGTAAGGTGTGGACTAGAGAGTTCATTGGGGCCGTAGTGGTACCTTATATTGTAAGTAATGACTATTTTTAGAGGTGAATTTTTATAAGTTTCTGAAAATATTTGTGATGTGTTTATGTGTGCAGATATATCTTAATGGTCTTACGAATTATGTTCCTAATGCTTGGAACGAAGAAAACGGTTGCATAATTTGCAAAGAATGGCTATGGCAGTTACCTGAAGAGAGAGAGAAATGGCCTTCAGTAACACTGGCACTGTTTGTTGAAGTACCAACTCCATTCCTTGAAGATGTGTTAGAACGGATTTACAAGCTAGATTATCCCAAGGAAAAAATGCATTTATGGATGCACAATGCTGTAAGGCCATGCTCTACTAGAAATATATTAGCAATTAACGGCCAACCAAAATAGTAGTGAGTGTGATTTACACATTAGAGTTATCAAAACCATGTAAGTCCATTGTACTCCTCTTCTTAAAAGGTTTCAACCACCCAAAAAAAGTGGTCCCAGTTCCTTGTGTATGAGATAATTCCAAGCACGATCCTCCTAGATCATCGTGCTGTATTTTACCTGATGGCATTAATCAACTGCTATTATTTATGTAACAATATTCCCTCTACAGATTCCTCTTCATGAGGTTATAATAAAAGCTTGGTTTGAACTAGTGTCTTCTGATTATGTTTCCAGCATATATTTATCTTCTGACAAGAAGATAACAGATCCACAAGCTCGGAGTACAGCAATGTAAGACTCTCACTACAAATGATTTAAGTGTTTGAAGACTCTCTCTTTTACATTGATAGTCAAACAGATTGTCTCAACCAGGGATTTTTTTTTCTTTCCTCAAAGTACATAAGATCAGGGCTAGGATTAAAGATATACATGTCATATTTGTAATAATAATATTAATAGTTAATTTCAGAGGATGGATTGATTACCTTGTACACTAGATTATTGTGTGACATAGTATAATAGTGTCCGGACCATGAATGAGCTTAATACTACAGTATTGTAAATTTAAGTGAGTATATGAGTAGAGACCTCAGATCTCACTGTTACAATCATTTGCAGCATGTGAATTGTATATAGATAAAAGATAAGTCACTGTAAACAATAACATCTGTAGGAAATTCAGTCAAGAACAAGGAAGTGATTATTACTTTGCTGTTGACTCTCTGGCTATGTTGGATAATCAAGATACACTGAAAGATCTTATCCAAATTAAACGGTAGGTATTGAATTATTTTCCTGCTGTCCTTATAGTTTTTTTCTTTAATTTGCCACGTAGAAATGTTATAGCTCCACTTCTTCTTCGCCCTGGTAAACTCTTCTCTAACTTTTGGGGTGATGTAGCTAGTAATGGATTTTATGCTCGATCATTTGACTACCAATTTATTGTTGAGAACAGTAGAAGGTAAATAGAAAGGTATTAATTATTATACGAGAATTACATACTGTCTATTGCTTTTTTGTTGTATATTTGGCATTTTAGCTAGCTTGTTTGACTGTTAAGGAAATCATAGGAAAATGTGTTGGTTGGAGTCTATATGTATAAAGTACAGTTTTTTAGGTTGTGGTGGGGGTAATTGTTACATCCTAAAGAGTTTAGGAAGACAAACTAGCACCTGAGATCATATCCCAAAAAACGCTGTCCCAAAAATGATATCCATATATGTTGCAAACTTACCCCCCACAGCCACACATATAATGATCCCCCCACAGCCACACATATAATGGTCCCCCCACAGCCACACATATAATGATCCCCCCAATTTTTTTTTATCCCGAAGTAATCTTGATGTGTCATGTGTATAGAATTGGGTCAAACATGATTAATGATTGATAATGTCAACTCTTTTTTATGATGTTTTTTCTAGAGGTATATGGAATGTTCCTTTCATGTCATCAGCTATATTATTTTCTGGAGAATGGATCAGCAAACTAGATGTCATGCCGTCTTATTATAGCTCAGACTTTGACTCCGACATGGCTTTGTCACAATGGATGAGAGATAATGTAAATAATAATAAATTGTGTGTTATCTTGATCTACTAGTTTTTAGTATACGTTATTACATCTTACTCCTAGGGACATTTTATGTATGTTAGTAACCTTCAAGAGTATGGTCATTTGCTGAATCCTGACAACTATGAAACTACACATCTTCATAACGACATGTACAATTTATTTCAAAACACATTGGTAAGATTGATATTCTAATATATAACTATGTAGGTGTTATGTTAGTTTGCCACTTCAAGAGATGTACATAGCAATCTTACTTGCATGAATACAGGACTGGGAAAGAAGATATTTACATGAAAACTGGTCTAAAGTTCTTCAAGATGACTTTGAACTAGAGCAAGTTAGTGTTATTAAAGGTTACAAGTATCTTTATTATAGTATGGGATAATAGCTATTGTCTATGAAACTATTAGTTAAAGAAAGTCTGGGGGTTATACTGCTCCTAATATTACATCATGATTGGCAGGGTTTTTTTTTGTCTGTTTGTTTGTTTTTGGTTGTTATTTATTTATTTATTTTTTTAAACTACATTTCTCCCAGATGATTAAGAGATAGCAAGATATCTCTTAGAGATGAGCAATTACTTTTCACCCCTTACCAAATCATGTTTATGATTTGTCGCTCTAAAAGTACACTAATCACAGTGATTCCACTCTCTTTACAGCCTTGTCCTGATGTCTACTGGTATCCTTTAATCTCTGAAACATTTGCAAATGAACTGGTTGAAGAGATGGAACACCATGGAAAATGGAGTTCTGGAAAAAATGAAGATTCTCGTTTAGATGGAGGTTATGAAAATGTGCCCACTAGAGATATACACATGAATCAGGTATTAATAGTGTAGTTGAGGTATACTATATTGTACATGAATTATAATAATTATGTGTTGATGTGCCTATTACAAGATTTAGGTAAAGGGACATTGCTCAATGTAGATCTGATAGGAATGTTCACATTGTGCAACCATAACTAATGATTTATAAATATTTTTGGAATTTTGTAGTTGAGAATAATGTTGTAGTTTATAGCCTGTTCTGCTAAGATGTCAAGTACTATGATACCATAAACTGAATTTGCTTAGTCATCTACATTATGGGTAGTAAAACTTTTGTTTTAGTTTAAATATGCTTGCACAACACAAACCTTCCTTCTCCTCACATATCTTGTTGAGTGGGGTAGGCAGTTCATGAACTTCTGGTACTGATAAATTAATCCAGAGCAAACTCCTCCCCCTCTCCCTATTTATCATGAGCATGGTGGCACAGAACAATAAGTATTATGACACCTCATAATGTCTGAACGGGATAATGTAGGAAGAGGGCGTTGTTCTTTGTTTTTACTCACCATCATCAACTGCCCACTCACAAGGGAGAGAAAAGGTTGTATTGTGCAAGCGTTAAATTTCATCATTATTGAACAGTTAATACTGGCCATTAAATTTTTTAGATGTCCATTTATACTTGTTCAAGTGACATCATCCATCCTTTTTTCCTCCAACTTGTTTCCATTCAAACAAGTCCTGCAGGTTGTGGTCATCTATTGGTATATGTATTTTATGTGAAAAAAAATTCATGGCATTATAATAACTGTGTACTAATCTATTATTTACATTCTGTCTCTTACCCTCATTCCTGCTTTGTTTGATGCAGGTTGGCTTTGAGGCACAGTGGCTGGAGGTCATCAGAAAGTATGTTGTTCCAGTACAACTGAAGGTTTTTCCAGGATATTATTCACAGGTTAGTATGTATTTGAGCAGCTATCTTCTTTGCCAAGAAGTGTTCACTTTTGTAATCTGCACATATTGGTACTAATTTCTATCTAATAGGTTAAGGATTTACCATGGCTATGCCTAATCTAGACTATTGAGGTTATTGGTAGAAGATTTAAACCTAGGTACCATGCCTACTGTGGATTTAAAGATGTATATATACCCAACGAGCACACACAATGTTATTAATATCTAGTTGTTGAGTGGGTTCAATGCAAGCTGTATTAGCAGATAACTCATCTTAACAAGGACAGTCAGACACTGACAAAACACTGCTGAAACCATGGTTTGGTGCTGAGAAGTGTGGCACCATCATTTGTGCCCGTTGTACATATATGGTATGGCAAACCTAATGCACTAGACATAATATTATTATTACTTGGCATCATCATATTATCCCTGGCCATGAGTTAAAGGTTATAATTGACCAAATGTCTCCTTAGAGTTTACTAGCCAAAGTTATTCTCTCCACACTGACAAGGAAACTAATGTTGTCTATGGCTCAACAAATCTAAGAAAAATTGAACCTGCTCTTTACTTGTGACATCAACAACTTTCATTACACATGCTTATCCCTAATTCATCATTACATTCCATGAGTTAATTTTGAGTGGGCTTACTAGTCTATATGACTCTTAATAACAGTAAGATAATCTCCTAAAGACTCATCTCTTTGTAGCCACAGTAAGATACTCTAGCACTACTCTCATCCCTGGGCCACCTGAGAGCTATGCACTGCCTCAGCTAGTGACTCAATATAAACCTGTTCCTATTTCTTCATTACTAAACAACTGCACACAGCAGATTTTGGGAAGTAAACTTCACAGACTTCCTAGTTAAATTTTTACCATTTTCCCAAGACCATTATATACCATTAGCAAATAGAACATAAGAACATAAGACAAACATCTTCGACCTGACTGTACAGACAAATTTTTTAGAACCAAGATACCTACTCAGAAATTTAAATTCATTTTTTTCAGGTGGTAGGTTGCAGATTGCCATTGTTGTGGACATTGAATGTAGCACTAAATTAATGTCATGTCCTACAATATATTAGAATCAGCGATATGCACCACATGGAATAGGATTGAGACCCTAGTTTACTTTGTTCAGGCATCAAAAACAAATTTCGGTTTGTCAGAAAATTTTGTGTAGCTGTCAGCATTCACGTGACTGTTCATTATGGATCAGTTGTTTAGTTTTTGTAGCTTGCGTGAAGTGGACCATTTGATTAGAAAATAGAGCAACTAGTAAGACATGTTATGATGATAATTATTTCTAGAGATGACTTTAAGAACGGTAATAACACCAACAATGGTTACTTAGAGATTTTAGAACAATCAAAATATTGGTCAATGTTATGTATGTGCCAACACTTATCAAAAAACATTGTAATAAGATGTATGTTGAAATACTTTACCTCTGGCATCAGAAAGCTGTCCTCCAATTGATGTTATTAAGTCTTAAGGAATTGATAGCCCACTTCAAACACTAATTGCTTTCACAGAAAGATCAGTGTCCATTGAGACATCAAACATTTCCATTCTGGTACCTTTACTACTGTCAGACACAAAAAGGTATCGGCTAACTGATTGTTGCATCTCTTTTAGTAGTTTTGTGCTATACATGCTTCCTTCAGGTATAGGCTTACAAGTCACTGTCATTTCCTATTTGGAACACACTCATAATCTAGAGGCACCAATGAACAGAACCAGTTATACTCTGTTGGCTGCCAATCTCTCTTGTTTACAGCAGCTATCCAGCATGAATAACATTACTTGTCAGCAGGGAAGCAATAAAACTATATACGCCCTCTATGAGAACAATCAGGATCTACAGCATAGGAACTGTTCATTTTTACCACTCATATGGAACTTGCATAAATTGTGGTGCAATTTTTAAGGCAAAGGATCCAGTTGCATGATCAGGGTAGAAATACTTTGGACAATTTCGTAATAACCCTTGATATAGACTTAGATCCTATTTTCCCCCCAACACTAATGATAAAACTATACCAGATCATGTCCTATCTTGGTTGTTAGCCTGAAGACCAAGTAATTCTAACTGGTTGTTGCTGATATATAATATCACAATAACTTTATCCTCTCTTTTTCTTCAGCAACTTTATAACACTCCAGGAAATTGAATGCAAATAGTTTGCATTAACTTTTAAAGTTCTGTTATTTTACTTTTTAATAGGGTCATGCTATCATGAATTTTGTGGTGAAGTATTGGCCTGAAGGACAACACAGTCTCCGTCCCCACCATGACTCCTCTACTTTTACAATAAATGTAGCACTCTCAAGACCCGGCATAGATCATGAGGTATGTGCAATTCTTGATAGGTAGATCTAATTCTTTATTCGTATTATATTATACATAGGGTGGAGGTTGTAGATTTGTGCGTTACAACTGTAGCATTACAAACACACGTGTAGGATGGACTTTCATGCATCCTGGCAGGCTTACTCATTATCATGAAGGTTTGAGAGTAACCAAAGGAACACGATATATTATGGTATCTTTCATTGATCCTTGAATACCAACATTTTTTTTTCTCTGCTAGCCGTGAAATTAAAATTATTTTTATTCAATTTGTGTGAGCTAGTATTAATCCTTGTACTAGTTCTAATGAACATTTTGCCTTTGATGAGTGAATTCATCACCTGTCAAAGGAGAGCAGCTTTGAGGAGTGTGTTTTCTACAAAGTAAAAAAAAAAATTATGAATGAGATCCTGCCTAATCCACAGATACTTACTGTAAATATTTGTAAACCATGCTATCTGGTGTTAGAACCACTTTTGATCCAAGAGTACCTAATAAGTTTGTAAGCAAAATTTATTTATAGAGTAGCTATTGAGAAGACTCATTTACTGTATGTAATGTAGGTAACAATCACCTCTAGGTTAGTGAGTCTATATATATATATATTCAAGTAGGAAACCTCAAAAATAATCACTGCTATTCCAGGATGTAGTATAGCATAATTAAATGAATCATTTATTGGTGTGGTGAGGATACTGCTAGAATATTTGGAGGAAGACAGGGTATTAGTATACTAACATTACCTATTCTCCCACCAGATGGTGGGGGTATCACTGAAAGTCTCTTCACTCCACTCTAAATCAATCATTAGTACAGGGAATAAGCTGAAACAACAGAATATACCTTCACTGGTGTGCTAAAAGGTGATGGTGATCTCGAATTGAAACCTAAGGAATATAACACATAATGCTAGAGTACCTGCTCAAATAAATGAAATCTTATGGTCATAAGTTTAGACACAAACATACAACACTTCCTCCTTGAACAATATTAGATCAGGGATTATACAAACTTTTGCACTTAGTAACTAACCTCTGGGAGTTCTCACACTTTCCTTGAGTATCTGTACATAACAATAAGTTTATAGTATAATTGTATGAAAATTGGACATCACTAGTATAGCTAGGTGAGTTTGAGCAATAGCTGCAGGTTTCTGACCACAAAAGTTAATTCATAGCAGGAACTACTTGTGTCATTACAGGGGTGACTACTGTATAGTGCTTTATTTTGGAGGAGCTCAACTTTTGCAAATAAGTCATCCTTAAGCTTTTCACAAAGCAACTTTCTTGAGGCCAGAGGCCAGGTAAATGGAGAAGAAAATCGAAGATTAGTTTCAAGAGCAAAAGTTTCTTTTCTAATTCATGAAAAACACGAAAGTTAAGTTCCTCCAAAATAAAGCGCTATATGGTATATTTTAAGTATAACCTGAAAATCTACAGCCTGAAAATCTATAGCCTAGAGACACATTGACCATAACCGTCCAGATCCTTTAGGTTTCTAACTATTCTTATAGCTAATGACCTGAGAAGCTGGTGAAGCAGGTGACATAGACAGTCCAACTTCAATATATGTATGGTGGAGAATAGTAAGACACTATTTTTAAAGTCAATACTAACCAATTTTTCCTGGCAACTTCTTGTTAATCTTGCTGGAATTTGTCTGCAGTGAGACAAGTTTTATGTACAACTTATATGACTGAACAAAAAGGAAAACTAATGACAAGTTGTGAATAATGGCAAACATGTTAATAGTATTTTCATTTTGCTCCTCATAGTTGGTAATCAACCCCAATGCAGCATATTTACACAGCTAAATGTATCCTTTAGGTTCAGATGGTTATATAAGTAGAGAAAGTGGGAAAGTACTAAACTGCTGTAGCTATAACTTACAAAAGTGACATATATCTACTGACACAACTTCAAAATATTATAACAACACCAGAGTACTTTAGTCAATGCTGCCAACAACTGGTACAAAATAAGCACTCATTAGTCATGTTATTTTGCAACTTTAGTCAAGTTTTGACTGGTCTGTGTACACAACAAGCAGGAGGCATCAGTATTTACGGGTTGTTGTTACCTGGGAACATAAGCCTTGTGATTACTTTTAAGACTTACCAGATAACACCCTGGTTCTGATCCATAAACATGTGTAGAATGAGTAACTGAATAAATGAATTGATTCCAGGTAAAAGGGAAATTGCCCTATGCAGTTAAAATGTGCTCTCCAGATTTTGGTGGAGAGACAGGAATTACATACCACATCTTTGAGTATTTCCATAATTATTCACTTCAAACGGAGGAGGAGGGGGAGGAGGAGGGGGCTAATTATTATATTAGATAAAGACAACATAACATTAGTATGAGTTACTTACATACCAAACCATATTCAGTTGGATGATGTGAAGAAAAATCTGTTTCCTTTCTCATGCCTACAATCATAATTATTATAAATAATAATAGTTGTTTTCATTAATGATTTAACACTTAATTGACTAACAAAAATTTAAAAATGAAACAAATTTTGTAGAGATCATACATAGAGCTATCCATGACACAGTAAAACAGTATATTATGTTCCACCATAAATTGGACACCATTCAGAACCTGTTTCTCCAAAGGACCATTTCAAGGAGATGTCTGGATGATGTCCTATACCCTTTCCAATGGTGAAGAGCTAGGTGAAAATCACCCAAAAATGGTTCCACAAAGCACTTATTCAAGAGTTTACTCCAATACAATGATTTTAGGAATGCATATGTACAATTTTGCAAAGCAGCCTCCTTCACATTGGCTCCATCTTAATCTACTAACTAGAATATACTGACTCTTCTAGCTCCCTCCTAAAATCATAACCAACTCCTTCAGAGAGTGAGGAGATGTAAGGCATACTCAAGTATGTACAAGTATAAAGATTTTTATAAAAGTTCAGGGATGACCTTTAAGTGTTACTATTGCTACTCCAACAAAAATAAACCTGTAAAATAGAGCACAAAATGCAGGTCAAACCATTCTAAAGATAAAGCTACATCTCTCTTCTACACTCCTACACTGTAGTTGTAGATACCTCCATCTGAAATATCATTGTCATATAGAGTTCTTTACTGCCTCATTAGAGATAAGTTGAGAGGACAGAACAGTTATAGAAGAGCACAGTGGCGTAGCTACATAGGGGCATTTAGGGCACATGCCCTACCAAACTCTCTTATTGCCCTACAATAATTCTAGCTGAATCTGGTAAAAGATTGATAGTCCTTAGTGAGCAGTTTAGTCTATAGGTCAGTGCCCTACTGGTGCCCTACCACATGTTTAATTCTGGCTACGCCACTGGAAGAGCAATGAAATAATGCTCATGCTATATTCACATAACAAACACATGTTTACTAGAATGTCATCTCAATCTTGTGCTTATATATTTTTTTGCACTGTGACTATGCCCATCCCTACATTCTTACGTGAACATTATTGTGCTTAAGAATTTTGAAAAGAAAAATGCACTGACCTTTAATGAAAGAACATTCATTCATGTTTTGGAAAAGAAAAAAATGTAGTAAATTTTACAACCTTTATTCTTGGATTTTGCATATGTAACTCCTTGAATTTGCATATGTTATCCTTGGATTTACATGTGTAGCTCCTGACTATTAAATGAACAGTGGCAAACAAAACTGACTTTTTTTCTACTCTACCTCAAGTAATGATTTCCACTGTACCACTTTATTATACATCACTCATTGTCTCATCCATACTCAACACAACTACCACAACTCATATTTTATACTATTCATATTATAGTAAAGACCTTTAGTTGACATCCCCTTGCCCATTATAGCAGGTGCTATATTAATTAGCACTTGAATGGGAGTGCAAAATGTTCCATCATGATTAAGTCCAAAGTTCAAGATATCAGCATAGGGAACTCCATTAGCCTTAATTTTCTGAATCAAACTCATTAATTGTAGAAACTATAGGAAATGAAAAAATATTATTTCATTACTTTGTATAGTAGGAAGGACGTTTAATCTAAGTATAACTATGTAGCTCAAAACAGAATTTATTACTATACCATAAAGTAAAGGAATTTACTGACATCAATAACATGCTTTTTATTGTTGCTGGGCCTACCCCCTCTAAAATGTGGTACAAAAGATAAAAAGCATGCATATATGATTATTCCAGATATAAACTTTAGTACTGTAGCTCTTACTGGGACTTGCACACATCAAACTACACTGCCATTTCTCTGAAAACAAGATATTTCTAAGCACCATCTGAGTGGTAACACACACCGAACATGTATGCTCAGCAGTATGTGGTGTGTTAGGCACATTATAAAAGATATAGTGACAAACCTGAGATTTTAATTTATTGAAGTATTTCATTTCTTGTATCCATAAATCTTGAAGTTTTCCAACATCAGCATCAATTAATGATTGAAACTGTAAAGGTACATCTACTTTGCGTGATTTCCAATCCTGTAATTGATGCACAATACAATGGAACTTCTCTTAAAGTTGTGAAGCAAGGCCCCATTAAATATATTGTCATGTCTATATAAATAGGACCCATTATTAATCAGAAAACTCATGAAAAATAATATGATACATTATTGCTCCTGTATGTACAGCACAGTCCAAGAATAAAAACTCTTCTTAGAGCATAAAACAACAGCAATTTCTTTTTACTAAGGTATTAGCTAATATTATATCCTATATTTAGAAGTAGTGAGGACATGGTTGTGTAGCCAATAAATAATATCACTCATGTAACAATAGAAACCACCATAAAATAGGGGGACTCTGATAATATAGCTAATACGTATGTACCAAGCTAGTTATAATTCTGTAGCTGCATACATCAACATATCAATACAAAGTTAACATTATTGACTCAGTTTAAGGAGGGTTGACTCAAATGGAATGGCTTTAGCCTTTATAACCATCCCCCCTCCCCCCCCCCCCCCCCCCCCCCAAAAAAAAATCTTCACCAGTGAATAGTTCATATAATCCTATAGCAATTATGTCTCACGATTATTTCACCATCTCCTATAATGGTGACACGTCTAGTTTTGAATTTTTCACAGGCTGATATTTCAGGACAGGCTCAACAAGAGTTGGGAAATTAGCACAAAAATTTGCTCCATGAAAAAAACTGCCATAAAGTACAAGATATCCACACAATAACTGTATCTGTAACTTACATTAAACCTGTCATGGTTTAAACACCTTTTCATGTGATAGGCTTGAAATTCTAATAGCTTTTTTAATGTCATAATAATGGATTACAATACTATCAGAGTATTACTTAAAAGGTTACCTTTACTGCATGCTTGGATATAGCTGTTAAATCATGAAAAAACATACCAACAGCAGGATCATCCTGGATATAACAAATAAACATTTTAAGCATAATAACCCAACTACGTACCTGAAACTACATTTAGGGAGTAATGTACTGTAGGTATTTACATCAAGAATAACTGGGTGGCCCCACCTTGTCAGGTTTTAATTCTTAACTTCCTGAGAACTTTCCCAGTTTATTCTTCCTTGAATCATACTGAAGTTTGTATATAGTCTAGTAAAGCCAGTTCCCCACATCCCCACTCAAAATTACGGTGTAAAGGTCTGGGGACAAGTTTTTGCAGAGGTATTTGCACAGGTACAAAATAGACCAAGCCCACATAGACAGGAGCCCATGCATTGAATATTGGGCTATGGTTGTAGCATTGACATAACTAATGATAAAATAAAAAGAGGCTTTACACACTTAAATCTAGGTTTGTCCAGTTCATCAGCAAATTGAATGCCCATACAAAATGATAACTAGATCTTGTACTTCCCAGCATATGAAAAATATATTGACATTGAAGATAAATTTATGTAGAAGTTTTTTGGATGAACTGTTTGTACCACACAGTACACCAAAACATATGAGAATTGATTTTTCAGCACCAACAAGCATTGCCACATTTCTCTCAACCATCTACCAGTGCTTCACCTGATGTTGGGGTATTAAGAGCTGATGATAATAAATTTTATCAGGTTCAAACCCAAAAACTTATGTATTAACACCTTGAAGGAAAGGTAATTGCCAGGCAGTAAGATGAATGTTTAGAGGAATCAGTAACCAATAAAATTCTTGAATATTCTGGGAAATAATATTAATAGTGCCTGATAATGATTATAAGAAGTCAAGATAAGCACCTAAAAGTTTTAGCATATACAAGAAATGCAGCAAACCTTCTCTATATACTCAATTCTGTCACCAAAATCATAACTCCTAGAGAAAATCATAAAGCAATTATCAGAATCTGTGCAGCTATCCTACAGTATTCAAAGATGAGCCTTGTCCAGAAAATAATTCTGCATTCAGGACATTCTTCAAAACAGATAGCAAGCAAAAATACTGAGAATATTAATCTCATTGTCGTTGAACTCAAGTTTTGACCAGCATAAAAATTTCCCCACTCAAGGAATGCATTATATGGAAGAAAGAAGGGAAAAAAAGCCTTGAAGAATGGATGAACTAAAGAAACTTTATACAACATTAATAAATTTAGAGCTACAGCTACCATACGTATTTGCCCACAAAATATTACAACATAAATATTTACATATCTGAATGTTCATATACTTTCATGTCTAAACAGAAAATCTCTATGACATGTTGCACTTGTAAAAAGAATTTAAACTTACTGTGCATACTCACAGGTAATTAAAAAAGTGCTGATGTGGCTGACTGGTTGACTTGTCTGCACCTAGTATGGCTATGCCAGAAGTAAGTTAAAATTGCCACTGGGCATGGTCTCTTATCTTTTTTGTTAGTGTGTAATTTTCATGGCTAGGATGAAATCTTAAAAATAAAGCAATGAAGCGCTTTATTCCAACACCATGCTATTAATATTCCAAGCTCAGAGTTTTTGTTCTAGGAGGTCAGCAATGAAAGATTATTTAATACATGTTACCTCCTAAATTTTGTTTGCCTTTATTTTTTTTAATCCTATTCAACACTGACTAACTGGCTCAAAAAATTTGGAGTGATAAGTGAATTGTGTTATCTTGGCATGTGTTTGTCAAGTCTCCAAAGGCCATGTGAAGCACTCTCATCTCATCTGAAAACTCTTTAATAACCTCAACACTTGATTCTATAATAAAAAGCAAACTCAAATTGAAGTCATTTCAGCAACCAACCACATGGAAGTAGCATGACAGGCTAGATGCATAATAAATGTATATTTTTTTCATGCATAAAGGATCAGTCAAGACTTGATGGTTTTGTGAAGAACAGAGTGAAGTTATCCTTTGTATAGAGGTAGCCCTTATTTCAGAGTATCCTCTATCAGAGGTTCCACTGTATTAGTTAGGGACAGAACAAGTGTCCTTTGTACCAAGAAATATAGCATTAAAGGTATTAGAAAAATCCTAAACTTCCTACTCCATCTTTCTTGTAACTTTCCCAACCATACTAAAGTGTCACGTGATAAGCTGGAGGATAATAAAAGTTTATGGAAGTATAGTCAATGGAATCCTATTGATAATGATACAGGACTTCTGAATCTGAAGAATGGGTGTGTTAGGAAAGTTAGTAAGGATTATAAAATTATACTAAACATTGTAACACACACTTTTATAGTCTGCAGTTTGATTCCTCATATAGGCATATTAAATGTCATGTGATGTACATACAGTTTTATTGGTCCGTTGGCCTCATCATAAATGAACTATTCAATCAGATCATAAATAGATAGAGTATTATTCATTTAGCTACATGTGATACTAATAAACTGATGGGTACTTGCACTCCCAAGAATAAGAACATTGAGCCATAGAGAAACAAACAATGGGATATCATTATTGGAAGTACAGGTCAGATGTATAACCAGTAGTAAAATTGCATTTCAACTGGATCCGAAAAGAAAGTTACTACTTCCTTAGCTATTGAACAGTTGACAAGTAGTGGTCACATGCAATGATGCTTTAAACCTTTTCCCACTGCATGTCCCTGATGAGTCATGTCTTAGACAATCATCTTCTCTCAGTTTGGCTTTAGGCCTTTGAGTTGAAGCCAGGAAGCTATACTAGATGCCATCATGTCATTCTTAGAAAAGAGTAAGTGTTGCTTACATTTAATCAATTGAAACCTTTTTGATCTTGGACTCTCTGATCAGTCTTGGGCATCTGGATTACTGCTTAATTGGTTTACTGATGATATTTCTGGACGAAAGCAATGAGTTGTCCTTGATGGTGTCAATTACTCACAAGTATTTTCCAGTCATTAAGGCTAAGAGATATTAATTGCTGCATTGCTGCCAATATATTAGTTGATGTTGAGTAGTGCAACCAGCATTCTTAACTTGGTAGAATTGTAATATTGTTGAGCAAAGTGAGCCCAACAGGTAATATTTTATATCATATTATGTTCTATTAATGACTTTTTGTCTATGACCACCTTTTCCAAACATGCACACAGCTATGCATCAAAGTCTAAAATGTACTCAAATACTGCATAGTCAGCTTAGCTTATAGAAGTTGTACTTAATCAGAATAAAGATGCACTTTCATGTCTAGGCTCTTCTTCCAAAGAAGAGAGAAAAGTTGGGATAAGTGTATGAAAAATTTGGGGAGCAGTTTTTGGCTTTGTTAGAAAATTTACATGATGTAGTATACCAGAACCACCTTAATAGTATACCTTTAATATTATCAGCCACTTAATTACCATTATTTTTACTCACCATGATATGACAAGTCAGCTCTTTATACTGTGGCTGATGCTTTTTACATTCTGCACATAAACTTGCCTGGCCTATAATATAACAATATAATAATAATTGTAAGGATTGAGAACAATGAATCACTATTGCCACATTACTTGCCAGGAAAATAACTGCCCTTCAATACTGAACAGTATATTGAGTACTTCTGATTTTATCCAACATTTACAGTAATCTCAAAACCAAGCTTGTGTGTGTGTGTGTGTGTGTGTGTGTGTGTGTGTGTGTGTGTGTGTGTGTGTGTGTGTGCGTGCGTGCGTGATATGATTTTTTATTTTGATGGGGTGTACTACTAAGGCCACAAATGTACCACATCCCAACTGAAACACCAAATAGCTGTAGACTGTCAAACATCTGCTTATTGACTTCCAGGTCTAAGGTACAGCCAAAATCACTCCCCCCCCCCCCCCCCCCCAAGATCCTTATGGTCCTTAAAGTATACCCAGTCAATCACACCATGGACATTACCATTATTTTTAAGTACAATCAGTATCTCTGGCTTTTGTAATTAAGATCTAACTGGATTAACTGTTTATTATATTATAGCATATGTATATATTTATTATCTTATCGGCACTATTATTTATTAATTTTGGCAACTTGGACACAAAATTATGTTAGCCATAATAATATATTGTGTAGACTTTGTAGCTATCATAAAGAATCTTCAGATAACTTCAAACAGATAGATGTCTGGTGCTATAATGTTTCCAGCCTTTAAAAATTATGTTCTATACACTATTAGCATGTGATAGATAAGTTGGTTACTTGTCCTATTTTGGAAATTTAATAGAGGTAGAGTACACAAAAGATAAAAACTGTCAGGGAAATAACACAATTGTCATGTGATCAATAATAATATGGATAACACATTATTCATGATTATATTAAGTTTTGCACCATTAGATTGGTAGCAGCTGCTATCCTTTATTTATTTATTTATTTATTTATTTATTTATTATTTGTTTGTTTATTATTTATTTATTTATTTATTTATTTATTTATTTATTTATTTATTTATTTATTTATTTATTTATTTATTTATTTATTTATTATAGTTAGAGTCTGTAGCTAACTAACTGTTAAATAAACAATGGACTGGAATAAAACTTGCTTTCCCTTGATCTTTTAATTGGGACCAAAGCCATATGGACATCATAAGAAAAGATCTCCATAACTATTCTCTAGCAGGACTATTATCCAGAGTAAGACTAATTGTTACTGAAGACAAAGAATACAATTAGCTAAAGATGCTGGTCATCTTGTTTTACCTGCGAAGTTCTTAGATTGACCCTGCATGTGGTTATAAGTTTTGTCCAAGAATGGACATAAATCCAGGCACTTTTCAGTCATATAATATGATCTTACATTCTTCAGAAGTTTTTAGCCAAGCAAATTAAGCCCAATACATGCAATTTGATCACCAAAATTTTGTATAATAACTTCTATAGCTAGAAATTCAAACCATTAGTATGCAAAATGGCATATGCATCTATTTATTTGCAGCATGAGATAATCTCAGAATTAATGTGCATGGATTCACCACTTTCTGTAAACGGCTTATACAAAGTACTAGGTTAAATTTGAGGCAGTACACTATTTCCCAGTACAAATTGTAAGAGTCAACTTCAAAGTCAATGAAATTTTCAATGGCAAAGTATAATACTTCTGTCTTGATATTATATTTGAGTTCATGATCAACTTCTCTGTTAACAGAGACTTTCTTGAGTTTTCATGGATGTTAATCCCGTAAAACATCACAGACACTAAGGATTTCAGAGTAAGTCTGAGACTTTTCCAATTACAGCACCACACTAATGGTAGAACCAGCAGCAAAATTTAATATTTTTTTTTGCTCTATTTATGGACCATTTTAATCGTGAAATTATTTTTTTGTGGTGCTAAGATAATTAGAATGTATATTTATGCGGTTGGGAATCAGCTGCTGCAGACAGCCATGGCTTCCCATAAACCAATGCAGCAATGCTCCATACAATTCTACTTCGGGGATCAAGCTACTGGTACTAGTACCTCTGAATCAGGATGATCAAGTCCAATGTCAGTTCCAAATTCATTCTATTAACTAAGGCCCACCCTAAATTAAGAACCAACAAAGCTCAATAATTTTTAATTTGTTCCAAATGCGGACCATTTCCAAATTTGGATTATTTTTTTCTGGTGCTGTAATTGGAAAAAATACGGTAATAATCTGGATTGTAGGTCATCACACAATTACAAATTTGAGTATGTATAGCTAGCTATAGGTAATAGCTATTAGCTACCTACCACCTGTTTTTAGCTAGTGACAATAGCTAAGTATTAAAAACCACCCATTTCTTGCAGGACAATATTGTAAGGCATAGCTACAGCTGCTATTATAATATACAAACTCACCGAAGTGACGACAATTGCCACATACAATGTGCCCACAATCACTAACATAATACGCACTCCTTGCAACACTCCGATGTTGAGAGCAGCTTAAACAATTTAACCAATCCTTATCATCCATACCAGACTTTCCTTGACCAATGGTGAATCCTTGAGTAGATTTAACAAAACATGCAGCCGTTTTTCCACTGTGTGCAAGTCATAACAACAACATTGAACAAACTGCAGAATTGACTTGCTGCAGGTATGAGGAAAATTGAATGTCTCTATGCTAGCTAGAACGTTTTTATGTCGAGAACAAGATGGTAAGCATTGAATTTGGAGAAGGGGAAGACATCATTTTATTCGAGTGAAGGAAGAAACTTCAAGTACTTATGCAAGCATGCTACTGGATAATGCAATGGCAATCCCACCACAAAAAAAATATTAATAATAATAATATTAAAGTATGTAGTAGGACGTTTGTGGTCCAAGGCAATTACAATTTCAAGTGCAACTGATGGTAGAAGGTGGGAGGTAGTAGCTAGGACCCACTATGCCAACTATCCCTACAATTGAAAAGGGAGATGAGTTGCTTTGAGAAAGATAAGGACCAACACCTGGCCAGGTGTATATCTTAAAGGCTAACTTTTTGTTTGTTTTCACTATCACATTTTCCACCCAACTGGCTGAACTGAGGGTCGCTGAGGAGGCGTTATAATTAACCTAATAAAGGTGTGCGTTTATTAAAGCTTCATTGTTGGCTTGTGAGTGTGGAATATCATAGGTTGGTTGCAGTGCATGGCTAGGCCTGTCAATTCAATATATCAGATAGAACAAGAATGAATGGTACGTGTAGCTATATAGGTAGCTATATAGGTAGCTATATAGATAGCTATATAGGCAGCAAGCTATGCGTATGATTTTTTGTTCTTGAACACACCCCAATTTTCTCTCGCGAAGGGAAAGTTAAGATATGGACACATGTAACCAACTGTATGGTTATTGTAACGAGCTGCATGTATGTTGGCCTAGTGTTATCAGAGAGATCTACTCCACTCTCTATGGGGATGACCAAACCCATACCAACACTATTTTCAGCTGTTATACACTTGTCATTTAATGTTCAAGTATTTAAAGGCAGTACTATGCAGAATTCACAAGTAACTAGCAGCAGTACCAAGGATTACATTTTTTGATGAATAGCTTTTAACTTTTCCAGAGCTAGCTCAAAATTGAGGAATTTAGTTCTTCTACAAAAGCATCACGTATCAATGGCACTAGGTTTGTGTATCTTTGTTTCTCAGGAAAGAGTTACCCATGACAAGAAGTTTACCAAAACCATGCTAAAGGGTCTCTTAGGTCAGAGGACAATCATCATGGCATGTGTTACTGCTATATATGGATAGGAGACAGGGTTTCTTAGTCATAATAGGAGGAGGACAAGTACAATGTACATTTGTTATTTGTTGGGAAATCTATATGGTTTTATAAAGACATTTATTGGGAATGTAAGTAACAATGCACACAACGAAGAGAAACAAAGTGAAAGGAAACTTATATTTTACTTACACAATTCTCATTACATGTCTTGTTTGATGAACTCAACCTTTCTATAACTAATGGTAAATACAAACAGTGCTTAGGTATATGTCTAGTAGGTACAGAGGTCAGAGTGATAGAGATGTGATAGAGGTGGTATAGGTTACTCAGATCTGAAAGCTGGTAGATGAGTCTTATTTACGAGTCTTCGCACTACTAGTCTTCGCACTACTAGTCTTCGCACTAGTAGTGAGAAGTTTTTTCTGCTATTGTTAATATACTGAGGATGATATCAAGTTCAGTGTTCATAATAAATTCACTAATACAATATTAATAGGTTGTTTAATTAAAGGGCTAATAACTAGAAAATACTTTACAGAGACATACAAAAGTGCTAGAGGAAACTAAAGAATTTACAATAAAGCTATTCATTATTGCTAGAATAGCAACCCTTCATTGAGCATTGAGTTTGTAGCTCAATGTGTGGGTGGATCATAGGTACCAGTACATTTTTACAGGAAGTCAAGCACTATCAGAAACTCAAAACAAATGGAGAACACTATAGATGTATCTAGATCAAAAAAGTGTTCATCTCTCTCTCCTCTCTCTAGTGCTCTTGTAGATACCAAAAATAAAACTATCACCATTGGGGTGTCTAGTGTTGCAGAAGACAACTTTATGTACTGTAAACAAACTCAAGTGAACATGAATGGACTTTAACTTCTCAATCTTAAGGATTATGCTCTACAGTTCAAGATGTGATTGCAGTGTCCAGAAACATATCTGTAATGGGCTTTCAAAATTAAATTTAGCCAGATACAATTTGTTGATTTTCTTCCATAGTTAGTGAGTAGTGATAATTGCACACAACTTGATATAGTTGGAATATACCCAGAGTGTTTGAGATATGTTCAGCTGAGCTTGAGGGTAAGGAAGAATATTATTCAAACACCACTAAGGATATGTATTTTAGCCCACTCTGCAGTTATGCATTGGAGAAGGTTGTAAGCCATACCTTTGAAATTTGGGGAAACCACCTGTTTAATGCACTTCTTATTATGTTTATGGTTATTTATGCAGAGGACAATGAGGTATCTTCTTCATATGGGCCATCTTTTTTTTCCAAAGTTGGAATGGTAAGCTGTATGTAGATTTTAAGGGTTGTATTTTGCCAAGAGATTTGGTTATTTGAAAACTGATTTGAATTTGTTTTAGTATAAAAATATTGACTGATCCTTTATAAGATCACTAACACCCTTATCTCCACACGTGTAGCTAGGAATAAATAGTTCTGAAGGCCACTAGATGGCATCACAAAACTTTTTGCCACCCTTTATCTTATTTAATTATTGGTATGCACATTTCACTGTTATTTCATAGAGATACCAGAACTTCTTGGACAGCGTTATTCCCTATCAGATACCACGATGGATATTTTCTATTGTCATTTTATTGGCTTATGCCATAAGAGTGTTTCTTCTTAAAGGCTGGTATATTGTGACGTATGCTCTTGCAATATATCTTCTAAATTTATTTATTGCATTTATATCACCCAAATTTGACCCTGCGAGTGAAGATTATGATGACGAAACAGGTATAATTATAATTATTATAGTTATTATGGTTTATAATATAATTATTATATTCAAGAAGGTCCATCACTACCTACCAAATCCAATGAAGAGTTCAAACCTTTCATCCGGAGATTACCAGAGTTTAAATTTTGGTGAGACTTTCATACAAACAGATGTGAGTAAAAAATATCAATTACACAGGTTTTCTATGACTAGAGCAGTTCTGATAGCCATGATCTGTACATTCTTTTCCATGTTTAATATTCCTGTATTCTGGCCCATTCTGGTTCTATATTTCATAATCCTTTTTGCCATAACAATGAAGAAACAGATTAAGGTATGTGAACTAGCAAAAAAATGATGCAACAGTTATGTTTATTTATCATGTTAGCATATGATTCGCTACAAGTACATACCATTTTCATATGGAAAGAGACGTTACAGAGGAAAAGATGAGACTGTTACATCTCAATAGAACCATTTTACATAGGCAAAATTTATATTTTACAATCACTATTATGTATGGGTGGTTGGAAATGTATATAATGATTTAAATATTACAATTATTATGACATCACGAACCTATTGGGTAACTGAAAGTATTAATAGGTATGTAGACAGTTCACTCAATATTGTATTATATTTGAATATAAACATACAAAAATACATAATATGAACATAATTATATATTTATTGTTAATGTTGTTGTAGAGCCTAAAGAGAGAAAAATACATAATCATCACTACATAGTGCTTAAAAGGATACATGGCTGACAGTTAAACACCACAGTGTTGCAAACACATTAGGATAACCACATTCAAGTAGACCAGGGATGTAATACAGATGTCATAGTAAGTATGATTTATTCATACCCTTTTTGGACATGTTTGTTGTACTAAGAAACAATAGCAAATGGCATACTGCTGTTAAAGGTGGATATGGGTAACACCAACAAATAATCCTCATATTTAAACTTAAAATAGTAATAGTTATACCTTGATTCTGTCAATAATGCTGGGCGTGCCTTGGAGTGTTGTGAGTGTTGTGTTACCAAATGAAGTCGACTCCTGTTTCTCTTCAGGATTGATGCTAACTTCTTCATTCAAAGTATTAGTACAATCATCACGGCATGTGTCACTGCTTTGTCCATGTAATTTATGGATAGGAGACAGTCTAGTGGTAGGTTTCTTTGCCACAGGAGGAGGAGGTGATTTTAATTTACATTGTGCCATAGGTATACTATCAATTCTGGGTGGAGTAGGAGGAGGAAACTTCTCTTTATCAGAATTAAAATCACTTCCCAAAATTTTGTTATCATCACTTGATATAGGACTTAATGATGGAGGTGGATCAATAGCAGCAATTCTATTTTCTTTACCAGGAGTTGAATGATCAGATCCAATGTTATCCTGCTGTAAAGATTCAGCTATAGGTGTGGTATTGACGAACATGGCAACATTCTCAGGCGTTAAAGTATCATCATGTAACAGAGAATTTGTCTCAATAGGTTCGCCTGTTTCACACAACTCTTTGGTGGGCGAAGCAGTTGGTTCTTTTACTGCCAGTGAAGTTGCTGGTACATCCTGGTCTTTCTTTTCACTAGGATGCTCAGATGGTGATACTATTTTACCTTTACCATAGGAATCAATCCTGACTTCAGAATACTTCACAGAAGGTGGTCTCAATTTGTTTTCACCAGACATTTTTGTAAAATCTAACTCAGCATAATTACTTCGTGCCTTCACATTCTTACTAGCTGCTTCCTTTCTTACTTCAGAAAGAGAGGCATATGAGTTTTCAGCAGCTGGTTGATGAAAGTCTACATTTGAAGGTGGAGGTGGGAGAGATACAGCATCACCAGTGTTCAATTGAGCATCTGCAGGTTTTGAAACAGGACTACTCTCAGGGAAATTTTTGGGTGAGGTCCTTTGAGAAAATTTCTGAAGTTCCATGGTACAGCTTTCTTTAAGAACTGATACAGTTTGCATTTCAGCTTGCCTATTGACTGCAACATACTTGCCTAAATAAGGAACTATTTTATCCACTTGAGCAAGTTTATTTCGAACATTTTTTAAGCGTTTTTGGGCATGTGGATCTCCTGAATTTGAAAGATCTTGTAATTTCACAACATGCCGAGAAAGTTCCTTTTTGAAGTGTAGTAGAGATGCCTGCTGCTTTTTTAGCTTCTGTTCTGTTAAATTTGCAACTCTGTGGGTTTTCCTAATCCTCTTTTCATAGCGACGAATGATGGCATCTTGGTATCCCTGAATGGATTCTATTTGTTTAGAAGTTGCAGTAGCAGTACTAGATTCAGATGATATGCTTCCCTCCTATTTAAATGAACATAAACAGAGCGTGAACTAATATCCTTTCTAGTGAAAAGTTTAATGTTTGTATACTACCCACTTGCTGAAAACAATACAAATACTAATGCTCCATAAAGCAATAACATTAAGATTGTATAGCAACTGTACATTCAAGGATGCATGGATGGCAACATTACTACTTAATAGACATCTCTAAAGCTCTATACAACATAGAAGTGTTGTACATAGTAAATGAAGTTGTACCTCTCAGTCCAAACAAAAGCCTTCATGCCAAAATGTTTACTGTATGGCACTACCATATAACATTAAAATATTGAAGGATAGTTAGTATACTATATATAAGTCATTATCAGACATAGATAATAAAGATCACTTAAAACTCAGGAGTAGTAGTAGTGGGTGCATTATTTCTTTTAAAGAACGTAAATTAACAGATGAGAAAATCTTAATACTGTATGCAGTAAATTTATTACCTCATTGGCAGCTCTGATAGCACTGATGTTATGATCAGCCCTCACTGGTCCTTTTTTCTTGCTTCCAAGAACAGATTTCGAAGAAACTTTGTGTGGAAGAACTTTAGGTCCCTCATCTGGCAACAACTTGCCACTAATTCGTTTTTGCCGACTAACTCCTTCAGCTCTAGTATACTTCCCCAGGATATTCACCCAATTATCAAGTTCATCTTGATTTTGTAGTGACATCCAAACAGGTGATACCCCCTCATGAGTTAATGAGAGGTTATAATTATACTTTGTGCTACGTAGCTCTCCTACTTTCACTTCATATCCTGGAAGAACTACTGTCTTGATGGTAAAAGCTGCTGATTTGCTCTGATATATATATAGACAATTACCAAAAGCCACGCACCAATATTTAGTCCAAGGTTCTGTTCCATACTGAATATCAGTAAAGCCACTGTAATCAGGGTTATTTAAACTTGACGCTAGAACATAGCTGATCAGATCTGCATCTTTAAGCTTCTTATTTTTCCTCTTGAGGGATGATTTATCCTGGAATGATTAAACAAAAATATATTATTAACATTGTATAAAACCCACTGACTTGACCTGACACTTCACTTTTTATCATTTATGCATAAGATTAAACACTTAGATTCTTATAGTGCTTTTTTTCTTCACCATAAAAGTTAGCTCTATGTCCCATAAGTATTGAAGATACCACTGACAATAAAGATTGTGAGGATTAAATACGTAACAGATTATAAACACATCCTGACATGTGGCTAATAAAATTAAGCAGGTAACCACAAATACTGACTGTTTAATTTAAATATTTTGCCACTACTATGCTTAATCCTTACTAAATGAAATGAACTCTGCTTGCCCATTTGTGGCAAACTTGTGGTATTATTAACACTCTAAAGAATTTTCTTGCAGATCTCTAATGGGGCAATGGGGTGCTGGTATTTGGATCTCAAGGTGTGAAAAAGATACAGGCTGTGTGCTCATTTATCAGGGTCCTCATTATTGGCTAATGAAAAAAAAAAAACTGTTACAACAGTCCACTCCAAGTAGAACCTTGACCAAGTACAGAAATAATAACTTGTGATTAAAAACTTACTGATGAGTCTCCTCCATTTTTCTTTTCCTCTCCTAGTGACACAGGTTTCACACAAGTAGCATCTCTCAAAGCACTAACCCAAGCATACATCTCTGTTTCACTTGGTGCAGCAAATGTATGAGACTTTCCTACTTCTGCTGGATTGAGCTTGAACTGATACTCATTTGGGGAGTTATGTGCTGTACTCACTAGTTCTAAAGAACAACCATAGAGTGTGATAGAAGTTATAGGAGACTTTTCCACGGAAGAATGATATATGCTTAAAAATCCATCTTTTACAACACAATAGCGTTGTTTCCATTTACCAGTGTGTGAAGCCTTCATCAATTCTCCTCTATAAAAAATACCATTGGAGACAGTTGCATGGGATTGAGATGAGCTGACTGTGCTTCCTTCTGAAGCATTACTACTACCCCCTTCAGATAATACACTCAATCGTCTGAACTTCATAGTACTATTATCATCCTTGGAGTTAAAATTGTATGCAACAAATGAACCAGCAACAGTAGCAGAATCATTACAAAGAACTTGTTCTCCTCCCTTAGTTACTTCAGCAAACCATCGAAAAAACTCTTCATGGTCATCTGCTGCAAAATACAGACACTGTCCACTTTCTACATGCAATACTTTAAAAGAATGCTTCCGATGGCATTCAAACTCAGCTTCAGCAACTCTAGATCCACACAAATGGATGGACAAAGTAAGTGTCAGATCACGTTGACTGATATAACAAGAAATTATGGAATTCTCCAAGATACACCAGTAACGAACCCACACATTATCTGCACCTTTCCGCTGTACTCTGCAAATATTAAAAGATTACACATACTAGATGTAACTTGTGCTAAAATAAAGTGTTAAGTATTACCAGAGAAAATTATTGTATAGTGCACATAATAATATATCACCAATTTAAACACAGACCACCTGTAATGAATAGATCATTTAAAAACTCTAAAGGTCTTGAATGCATGATCACACAGCTCATATACACTGAATTTTAGAGTTGATTTCTCTGTAAATTGACCATGACTTTGTAAAAGTATGCTGATCACATAATGCCACAAGCCATTAAAGATAGTTAATTGTTAGTGACTATTACAAGGCATAGTTGATACAGACTAGGGTAATCTCTATTGTAGTGACATAGTATACTGAAGAATATTATTTTGTAAGTTCATAATTGTCACAACATATGCATATTCAGTTGCCAGCTTCTGCATTGATTAAAAGCTTGATGTATAATTTTTCATGTGAGTACCCCATATTCCCACCAAGCTACTCTTAAAAATAACACTGTATGTATAAACAATAGTTTTTGTTTCAGCACCAGAGTTCTGAAGCTAATGATGGTTGCAGCGGTAATGGTGGTGGTGCATACAGGAGGCTAGTGCAAAAAACACAAAACACACACACACACACACACACACACACACACACACACACACACACACACACACACACACACACACACACACACACACACAAAAAAAAAAAAAAAAAAAAAAAAAAAAAAAAAAAAAAAAAAAAACACTGCTGAATCAACAGCTACCATGTTGCACTCATCTTCTACGTTACCATCACATTTACCTTCCTCACCTCAGCTTCTCTTGCTTTCTGTATCTAATTTTATTGTACTCTCACCTTCTATTTCCCCACTTTTCTCTTTGAGTATAATAAATATTAACATTGTAACTCTAAGCAGCTATAAAGAAATCAATGTAGCAAAATCCCATGTCAAGAAATCCTAGATCCAGGACTACAAGTCAAGAAAACTCTATAGTCCTTGAAAACTAGATGCTGAACAGCTGTTAAAGAGTTATAATCATGACAATGAATAGCTAGCTATATCTCCAACTATACCATGAAACATTTGCATTTTCTTCTAAGGTCCTCCTGACAATATAATACATGTCTTATGTCAAGTTAGAAAAACTGATCCTCCATTATATAACTATTTCAGAACTTCATGTGCTCATCATGCTTTGGAATTATTAAGTTTTCACTTTATCTGAGTGTATCTGCTGTGAATAATGCTCCCAACTACCAGCATCGCAGATACTATACACACACTACCATAGCTAAAAAAACCCACAGCACTAGCAGAAGTCTGATTACTTATACACATTGTTGCTGTGAGCTACAACTGTGTGCTAAGACATGGCAATCTTTTATAAAGACTATCCAGTGGTAAGAAGTTAATGCATAGTGGATATTTTACAGTGTCTTTTTGTTGTTGTTGTTGTTATTGTTGTTGTTTTTTTTCTTCTTTCAAAGTACAAAATTTCAGCAAATTGCAAATATAAGTCATATTAACCATGAGAGTTTTTCTTTTGGCAAAACTTTACTGATACATAATTTGCAGAGCATATAATGTTTTATCTAGAGTTCAGGAATAAGGTGAAGTTCAAAATAAAAGACCGATGATCTTAAGATCTCATACAAATACACTGTAACTCACCGAAGATAGCCTTGAAATTGTTCTTTTCCTTCTTGTGATCTAACCAGTTCAGACTTCGAGTGAACAGGAGACTCATCAGATTCAGTAGTAGTTGGTAACAATTCTAGAGATACACTTTTCCTTAATGGATCAGTAGCATAGGCTTGCCTTAATTTTTCAGAGTTAACATCAAGGCTAATATTTGACATTCGATTAGAATTTAAATCGATTTGACTTCCTGAGAGACTCTTCTTCTCATTCTTTCGACGCATGAAATTAGATTTGACCCACGAAAATTTTCGTCGCCTCTTCAATGTATCTGATGCAAAGTCTTCAGCAACAGAACCAGCAGAATATGTGTTAGATCGAGGAGGAAGACCAACATTTATGTCCTGAATAAAAAATGAGATATAGTGTAATTTGGTTTGGCTACACAGTTAATTTATATAATAATTATTATATTTATGACAATGAAGACATTTTGCAAGTATTAAGACTGAACCTCCTATCAGGGCTACAATTTTTCTAAGAACCAGCTGACAATGTGTCTTGTATCAAGTAAACACTCTGATCCTCCACCAAAAAACTTTTACATGACTTTATCAAATGAACTTTCAATTTACCTGAGAACCATCTCCTATAGAAAATCATGTATGTTTATCTCATTAACTGCTATCAGTTAAGCATAAAGATATACACATTACTGCTTAAAGTCGCACCAGCACTTTAATGGAATTATTACATAGCTAGAATTGCATGCCAAGATGTCAGTCTTTTTTTGTCATTATACTTGTTTAATACATTAAACGGTGATAACTAGATGCCACAGATAAGCCAACAGAAGATAAATCCATTAGAATGCTCACAAATATACATTATTTAGAACACCTTTCCATTGACAGGGAGAAGCTTGTATTTAGGAAAGTCAGGTGGACCTGATGATCTAATATCAGTCAATTCCTTTTTTTAATTGTCATAATGGTTAATGCTCTTGTTCCCACCAAAATAGTGAAATAGGATGTGTCTTCTAAGAAGAACTACTCTCTGTACTATGAAGGTATTAGTCATTTCTCCTAGTGAAAATGAAAAAAGGTCTTTCTTAATAAGGCACCCTGGTATTCCATACCAACTTAATACATTGCTAGAGATTTGTCAATTTCATACCTGCCACTTTCATTTCACCTGAACATTCACAATATTATTACAGCTACATGTATACATATACGTAGCTAAAGCCAAATATCTAACTTATCATGAAGGGGATAATTCTAAATGATTTTCTAATGTACAGTTGCTTAATAAACTGCTCTTGACAGGTAGTTCAAACTGTTTCAGCTATAGCGGCAGCAAAAAAATAATAACCACAAAACAACCATAATAATAAATAACCCTAATTATAACCCAGAAAATGATCGTATGATTATAGCCCACAAACCATAATTATAACCCATAAAATGACCATGATAACCCACAAAAGAATAATAGCCCACAAAAGGATAATAGCCCACAAAAGGATAATAGCCCACAAAAGGATAATAGCCCACAAAAGTAGATACACCAAACTGGTCATACTTCCATGAGAGAATGAAATTATTCATGTCCATTGTTGCTTAAACTAGTCATGGCTATTCCAGGTATCCTTTCTTGGATCTATTACTATATGCATCGACTGGGACCCATCCTTTGATTGTCCTTGATAGAAGGAACCTCCTGCCTGTCTTCTGACTATCTTTAATTGGAGGTCTGCCCTCTTACTATCCTTGACCGGAGGATCCTCCTGTCAGTCTCTTTGATTGGAGGATCCTCTTGTCCATCCCCTTGATCGGAGGATCCTCCCCTGACTGATCATTAATGTGTGTCCAGAGGATCCCAATTGTATCCTGTGATCCCCCTGACTGGCCATCGATATAATATTATATCCAGAGGATCCAGACAACCATGACTGACTACAAATGTGTGTCAGGAGGATCTTAGCAGTCTACGATTCTTCAGTGGTTGTCTAAAGTATAATATTTCAGTAACAATATCTTAAAGGAAGGACAGTCAAGACACGTCACAGGAGGATCCTAGACTGTCGGGATTCTCTGAACACACATTACTGGTCAGTCAAGAGTCATCACAGAAAGATCCCAGATCCTTTAGGGATATACATGTATGACAAAATCTTAAGTAGAGTAGTCAACACTGGACATGTCTCAATCATTCTAAAAGCTGACTTGGCACCTTATGTAATGGAGTCTCTCCAGACAGCTTGAGACAAATGAAAGTGTCCTGATTAGAAGGGGAGCTTCATTTGTGGGGCTGGGAGTAAGGTAAAAATGGTATGTATGCTTGTTTCAATAAGTAATTTCAGCTAGAAAGAGCCCAAGTATTGCAAAGCTAAACACAAATTTTGCTCAGTTAATAAAGAAGACTACTTTACTAAGTATATCATTCTCACATTTATGAAGGCTAGTAAGTTACCTCTGATGGAAAGGAGAGACGAGAAGATTCCTCTTTATCTAAGGTTGTTGTCCAACGCTTCTGCATTTCTAGGTCTGTAATTCTAATCTCCTCAACTGTATTTACAGGCTGAACTTGAATAGATGCTCCAGATTGAAACGCCTTGATCCAACGATAGGACTCTTCTGAACTATCTGCTGCAAATGTTAGCACACCTTCCCTCCTAGGATGCCTCACCTATGACAAAACAAATCAACTATTAAAAGGTACCCTTAAACAATGCAATGAAGTGTAATGCGAGTTTAATGACTGTCTCTACTGAAAAAAGATATATGTCCCTGTAATCCATAACACAAGGTGTCATGGTATGCATCAAGAAATTATTCAGTAATTACTCAGGCTAGAAAGTGGGTATAACATGGACAAGAAAGTGAGCATAAACATTCATGATACCTCAGGTACAGAGGAAAGAGGGGTACAGTCATGATTAGACCCCAGTAAATTATGCCGGGAATAATTGGAGCATAATAGGCTCAACTATTATGCTGGGCATAATTGAGCATAATAGAGCTTCAACCATTATGATTGGCATAGTGATTATTATTGACTAGTACATTGCGTTTAGAATACATATATGCATGTGATAAAACTTTCTAACACCTAACAATTTGCTAAACAGTTAACAACTAATACCTCACAGCAAACTTCAATAGAACTTGTCAGTAGGTTAGCATGTGACTAATCAATATATCACACATACAACAGTCATGCATCATATGCAGATATATCCATTGAAATTTGTACCATACACATTCATCTAGAGCAACATGAATATAGCTAGTAGTCAGTTCTCTATTAAACTAGGAGAGTTAATAACTTACAATGCTATACAAAGATACCCCACCTAGTACTAATAACTCATTATCAGCTGGAATAAAATGATACAAAACTGTTCTGAAGTCCTCACACATAAGCTTAACATTAAAAATAAATGTGCAAAGGTTCCCTAGAAAACTTAACGTGGTATTGTAACACATACATACGTCAATTCAATACATGCAGATTACCAAACCCTGTACAAAGTATAAATTCAGCAATATATGTATGTGCTGCAGTTTTCAGCTCACAAATGCACATATAAATGCACCCTTTCTAAAACTAAGAATATTAAGAATATATTACCCTTTTATCATTAATACTAAGTACAAAGAACAGTACTTGGAAGTAGCAATAGCACCATCATTGTTATGATATAGTGCAAATACATAAGCAATGCCCAAGCCCTAGCCCCAGCCCTAGCCCTAATGATACCCAACATGACATTAAAACTCAATATGCAACTACAAACTGATATTTTTGTGTAAATACTGGGTATATTTCTTGTGTTGTATATGGGACGGCTCTTTTTACAAAAAAGCATTGTACTGATTTGCAACAAACTTGATACCAAGTACCAAATACTGCAAAATAAAAAGTTTTATGAGTAATAATAGCGTTGCTGGTAAATATCTGCATTACCACAATGTGATGCATACTAAATTACTCACTTGAAAGGCCCATTTCTTTTTAGCATCCCCACCTCCTTCCTTCACTTCACTCCCAGGTAGAAACAGTTTTAATACTGGACTGTATGTATCATGATGAGACTTGTTACATTCAAGAAAATTATTCCGAATAATACAAAAAAGTTTCATCCATGTCATAAATCTCTCCTTTTTATACAAATAGCCTCTCAGTGCACACTGGCCATATTCAAGAGAAGTTTCAGCTGAAGTATCACCAACAAAATTATCTTTAACACCTTCAGTAATTGACAACTGATTGTCAGAGGGAGAATTCGATAACCTCGATGAATGAGATCTAGGTCGATCGATCATTATATCACCACTGGACACAGAATTTCGAAAGTTCTGAAATAATGTCAAATTAAAGAGATTGACTACCAGTAAAGGAATAATATAACTACAGAAAAGACCTTATAGATGATACAGTTCCATACACTATAGTGGGAATGAAAAAGCTTATAAAATATAAACTGTGTCAGTTCAGACAAACCTACATTTCCAGCATTATAATAAATATGGTGTTGATGAAGTTACTATAAAACATTGTTGGCTTCACACAAAATGCCCAAGTACTTACTACACATTGCTAGAGAAAATCACAACCACATCATTAAACACACACATTTGAAGCAAATTACTACTTGTTAAGTAACAAGATTACGCTGAATATCGAGGGTAAATGGATGGCAATAGAGTGGAACCTAACACTACGGGACAAACACAGTGAAACTCTGTATACTCTTATAAGTGAAGCAGTATATTTTGAATGGAAAGCATTAATTTGGAATCTATTACAACCATACTATATACAAGTAAGTATAAGTGAGGTTCCACTGTATATATAATATTTGGCTCAAGATAACTGCTGTATTATGCTCAGTACTTATATATAAACTGAATAAGAATTAAATGAGTTGTTATTCTCCAGGTGTTCAAAAAGCTATTTCTTCTTATAGCTTTTCTTAGGAGGCAATTAGTAGAATGCATGTACATAGTTATATATACTACCTCACTTTCAGAGGTCATTAAATCACTTCCAGGTTCATAAAATCAGGGCAGACCTCCAATACCCAGTGGAATACTAAGGAAATATGACACTAAAGAGATAATACCCATAGTCACACTAATCAATGGCACTTTACACCCAGAAAATAGGTCACCTCTCTTACCAGGAGGTGTTACTATGTCCCAGATGCCAGGACCCAACTGTATAGTGCATTTATGAAAAGTTGTTGTAGACCAAAACATGAAATAACTATAACAGTCTTAAGGCTAGAGAATCATCACTACCTCTCTCCAGAGGTATTAAATCACAGAGCCATAAAGAGTATCAAAAGTTTAGCACCAATTTTCTTTAACCACAGTGCTCTTGCTCTTTCGTTTAACCAACTTAGACACCAATCCAGACTTAAGTACCCCATAACAATAAATAGGTGATAAATAGTGAATGACCACTAGCTCAAAATCACTTTACTATAAACATGAGTTAAGTTTAATAACAGTAATAACTTTAGACTGGGGGAAAGATGTGAATTAGTAATGGCTAGTAGGAAAATGTGTTTATCAACTAAGACCAGAATTAATATTCTTGATTAGAATCTATTTTGGGACTTTTCCACCCCCATCCTCATCCCCACCCTCACTGTTAATAAACCTTGGATAATGAATACAGTATACCTAAAGCAACTATAATAAGTGAAGTTCATTTTAATTAAGGCAAATGCATTAGTTCTGATTATTCTTACTGTCACACTGTTGGTGTTGGAACATTCAATTACTCTTTACTGAGTATACCTCAGTGAAAATATAAAGCATAATACACAACTAATACTCAGATTATTCTCTAGAGTTACTCAACACAGATTCAATGGCATGACTCTGATTAGGAAACCAGTATTAATAGTTGGTGACTCCAAACAAGCCCTTGCAGTTGCCAGCTACATACTACAATGCAAATTAGTCCCTTACTCTATCCTTCAAAGGGAATACTTACTCCAAAAGAACTGGTACCATGACTTGCTGTCTCATTTTTGAAGGGATGTGACTACACTAGACTAATTCACAATGGATGGGGCAAGAAGGGACAATTCTTACACCTCAAATCTCATTTAAAGTTGACTTAGCTGTTAATAACTTTTATTCTTTGGGAAAGGTGAGAAGAGAGAAGGAATTGAGTTCTGCTCATGGGAAATACATAGATATAAGAGTGCCATATTCTTATATCTTGAACATACTATATACATATACATAATGATTTAGGGCATAGTCTTGCCCTTGAAATAAAATACTCACAAAACCTATTACAAACGCTCTCTGGAAGTGAAATAATACATGTTGCTAGAGCACTTAAAAAAACATACATGCTTTTTGGTATCCTTTTACCTGATTATCATCAGAATTAGATCCAATTGAAATAGCGATGGAAGGGCGTGCACTGCTAGGCAGAGGTGGAACAGCTAAAGTACTCCAATTAATACCAGATAAAGTAGAGCTTTCCCTGTCAGTCTGAGACACTTCACTAGACATCGAAATTGTGCTACTTCTAGTGCAGTCCCCTATTCCCAATCCAGAATCCTCTAAACCTAGTTCATTAGCATCAGGTGGATAATCATAGATCTCCATATCAACAATGTCTAATGGATCATCATATATCCCTTCTTCATCAGGTGACATACTAGCCCGAGGAAAATCATATATATCTAAAGGGTTGACTCCAAGTAGATACTGAGCTTCCATCAGTCGTTCCTCTGATGATCTGACATCCTGCATCATGAGAGATCGGGGAACATTATATATTCCAGCATCTATAGCAGCATCAGGAGACATGGGAACTGATTGAACAAAGGTTGAATTTCCTCTTGGAGTATCATAGACCTGATTACTATCCAGAAATAGTGATCGAGGCACATTATAGATGGAGTCAGCAAACTGAAATCATAGAAACCAAAAATATCATAATGACCTGTCTGATAGTACAGCCACCCCCTACTAAAATTTGTCTAAGATGCTTATACATAACAATAAGTCCATAAGAATAAGAAATATGCAATAAAGTTGGGCACAGACTGAAAGAAGTTCTCCTCCTGTCTGAAAGGAGTACTAAATGTCTACAAGTCAAGATATGTAACTAGGTATATTATGGGAATTCACTTCAATGGCATGTTTTGAATGGTCACTTGACTGAAACCATGGTATTGACAGCTATTATTGAAAAACAGTGCCAACTACACTTGGACTGAGAAGTCTCTCACTATGATACTTCAATTAAACACTTTAATGCTTAAATCACTACATTTATACCATTGACTAGACCATGCATATAAAGTAATGTCTTGGGATTCAATGATGACCTTGTTATCTGGCTATACAACCAGCTACATGTGACAAAAGAAATATGTACAACACAGTCAGAAGAATACTGGTGCTAAAATCAGGTTCATTTATTATCTCATCCCTATAAGATCTGTCTGTAAACTGTGTTAACCACTATACCTCTACAAGTGAACTTGTGAAAGTTTCTGTTCATAAATAAATGGCCTGGTACATATATAAGTTATAACTTGGAAGCATTATACATATAAAGCTAAGAACATGCACACTAATTTTAGTACACTAGGTATAGTTAGTATAAACTGGTCCTTAAACTGATATTTATCATACCCAGCTCGTTTTCTCAATAGTAACATATACCTTAGATGATTCATTAACAATAGCCTTTACTGGGTCCAAATCAGCAGGCTGCAAGGCATCAGCATATTCTGCAGCTGATGAAAATGTAATGAAGTAATTATGATCCTATTAGAAAAACACTAATTATCATCATACCTGAGTTACAAGCTGAATAGAGCTTAGAAAACCACTCGTAATACACTTCTTCTTCTTCCACGGCAAGATACATTTCTGGTATACCCTTACAACGTAGACAAAACACAAAGTTCTTCTTACTATCCTGGACTTGGACAATTTCACCATTCAGGATGACATATTCATGCCCTTGACTGTCACTTTGAGACCTATATCCAGATTGTTTGTTCACAATAAAGTATCTAGACACAGCTCAGAGATTAATACCATACTCACAAACACTCAGTATTTGTGGGAAATCCTACATCTTTGATACAGCTTTATCTTAACATGTACACAATCAGGCAATTAGGTATTATAGTCAGTAGACACATTCCTAACAATAAGGACTATCTAACCAATACTTTGGTATAGTACTACAGAAAATCATCTAGGGGAGAGGGGGATAAAAACAATGTAAGGCTCATAATACGAAGAACTAAAGAGGGTGGACAACTGGTGAATTCCTTCTGGTAATGGTCTATAGATCATGATACTAACCATTCCATCTCTCTACTTATCTAGACATTCACACACTGTAAAATGTTTGAGGAGGAAGATTACCTGAGCAAGAAGCCATGCAAACAAACTTCAAGGAATATTCCTTTCCTAGTATGACTGTTACATGTAGTTTTACAAGGTTTTCTGTTATTAAAGTTATGTAATACTTCCTTTATATAAGATATCAATTTTAATGCCCATCCCTATTAGGTCTATCTGTTCATGTAGGTCAGAATTTAAAGAGCTCTACTTCCCATTCCCCCACCCCCTGCCCACAACTATTTAATTTATTACTTGTAGTAGCCAAATATACATCCTTTGAGGACACACCACTTCTTCTTCCAAGAACCACTGTTATTTTTCTTCAGCATTACTCCTGAGTATCTCTCTCCTTTTTCTAGTTCCGCCTGTTTCTCTGATAGAAGTTTAGATTTTGTACTTTTACGCGACAGAAAAGAATGCTGTCGAAATAATGATCGGTCTTTTTTCTTTTGCTGCTTTGTGGAATCAGTATCTGACTTCATATTCTCTCCTATTTGTCTAATAGCATCATCAAATTGCAGTACTAAATTGTCAATGCTCTCATAAATGGTACCAACACTATCATTGTCTTCATCATCAGCTGATCGGGCTACAGAAGTTGAACTCACTTGCTCATCAGTTGTTAAAATCTGGTTTAAAATAAAAACAAGTGATGACAAATTCACAAGACAAAATTTCCATTAAAGCATGTACAATGTACATGTGAGCCATAATTAATCAAATCACCATTAACATGGACAACTGACTTAGCATTCATATTGCAGCTATACTAAGTTAGGCTTGTTAATTAGTAAATAATCCTAAAGTCGTTCCAAAAAGTACAGCTGTTCCCATTGAGTCTGCAGTAGTAACTATTGGTGTTTATACTACATAAATTTGGATGATAACCAAGGTTGTGTTAGTGTTGTTATACATGTAACAAGTAGGTGCATGTTTTGAAACATTATCGGACTGTTGATATTAGTGCCTTTGAATTATTAGAAAAGCACACTATACTAACACAGTTCTATATGCATTCAATTTCCATGGCATACAGTAAAGTGCTCAAAACTACTTGGAATGAAAGAACTAAAGATTAGCTTAGATTGAACTTGAAGTTGATGTGAGTAATTTACTATCACTCCGCACATTAACAACATGTAATTTAATGTTTACCGGTGTCTGATGAGGAGGTGATGGTAGTGGTTGCTGCTGTTTTGAAACAGAGAGAGATTTGGCATCATCAGCAAAGGTATGCTCTTTTCCATCTCCTAAATCACTCCGTGATGACATACGATGAGTATTAACAAGGGATGAAGTATTAGATATCAATGATTCTCGGTTTGAACTGAAATTGGAGGAACTAGATGATGTTGAGTCATGAACCATATTAACCTGTGGGAGCCACGAATTACCATCTAGTAGAGATAGTGATATATCAGTAGAATCTCGGCAAGATGATAATAGTTGAATAACATCTTTCCACTTCTTTAATTCAGAGTCGGTATAAGCAGCAAAACATATATCCACTGGTGAACTGCTGGCTTCCATTTCATTGCCTGTACTTACTCCAAGGGCATCATAAAGAGCACCAGAGACCATGAAACTATTATCTTTCCCTGAATCCACTATTACATGGCCACCAAACTCCGTTGTGGTATTTTCCAGACTAAATGATCGAAGTAAAATTTCTTCATTGATATCTTCGTATATATAAAAACGCATATCCCTGTTCTCAGCTCTGCACCAACAACGATGCCATCTAGTTTTTTCATCTTGCCACAACAGATACCCAGACTGATTCTGAATTGGTGGGGCAGGTTGCTCTGGAAGTGGGAAATCTATAGTGGGAAAATAGTACAACTACAATGATTGCAAGACTACAGATGTACTTAGAACATGCGGTGGTATCCATCTTACATAAAAATAGCTACACTGTACAGATATGACTTGATACTTTATTGCATTGAGATTTAGTGCAGTTGGCATTATATACAGTTATGTGGTAAAGGTCTAGTGTCTAAAGTACAGGGAGGTTTTGACATTATATCTCCCCTATTACTGTAAGATTTGTTACACTTAATAACAATTATTTCTATGATATATTTTAGTCTTTACCTCTCAAATATAAGAGTGGAGCTAATTAATATCTTGTATAGGTCTGATGCTGCTTACCATACATTATTACTTAACTACAGTACATTTTCAAAACCTTGTAAGCAAGAGAAGAAAGAAAAAAGAAAGGTTTTATTGATGCAGCCATTGTATTATCAAAAAAAAAAAAAAAAAAAAAAACAGCTGAACAAGATTATAGAGGTGAATGCAGCATATTCTATTGCCAGGTATTGTCCCTCTGGCTTTGCTAACATTTTAAATACTGAATTTTGCACTAGCCAAGTATGTGTTAAGTTCAAGCCTGCCAGCCAGCAAGCAGATGTTTCTTCTTGACCAGTATACCAATACATTTTCTTGATTTATACATCAAGGACTACTAGAAATACACATCAAGGACTGCTAGAAATAGGGAAAGAGATTGATGAGTAGGATAGGTTGTACCAAGACAGTACTTTTATATTACTAATTTGAGATAGCAACATATTCTGATAGCTTGTTCATGATAACCTTTCAGACAGTTCTAATGTCCAACAACAGCAAAGGTAAGTAGAGTGCATTATTTAACAAGTGAGCAATCATTTGGGCTTATGAAGTAGTCTCAAGTCACTATTAACTCTTTAGCACACTACACGCCCAGCCAGAGTGTATGTAAATTCATATCTGCAAGTGTTAGTAACAAACTATGAATATTGAAGAGCCAATGTAAGCTGTTATAACTATATAAACACAAGACTATAAAGACTCCAATATTAATTGGGATCACCTTTCATGTTTCTTTAGGCACATTATTCATAGCAAACTTAGTGCCAAGCAGGCTACGACTTGATGTTATTCATTAGACAATTAGACTCTACAAAATGGCATACTGACTAGTTATGACAAAAAATTAATCGCACCCACTTTATACCTTGACTGCAAATAGCAGTGCTAGCTATATATATAGTATGCTCTTGAATCATAGCCAGAATGTAATCAATACTAGCTATACAGTATATGCTAAAAAATATACACAGCAAGAGAGTACATTGAATCCCTAAATATTGATACCTGTAGAAACCATACATCATAACCCATCATTTAAAAACATTTTAACCATGCTCTTGTTGTAACACAAAGCCAGAAAATACCTTTCATCTGAGGTAACTCTATTGATTACCACATTATATTACATGTTTTGTCCTTATAAACTACACTCCTCCATTTGTGATGCTCCTGCCTATTCACAATAACTGTATCATTATACAACATTTTTTCACCAATTTTATTCCCAGCAGACCTAGAATTTTATACTCAGCTATTGAAAATCTACCAGAATGAGAAATTGACCCGATAATTTTTCATGTTTTCGATAGCCAGAGTACATTTCATTAAAAGTACTGTGTAGTTATCCCACACATATCTTAGAGAATAAGATGTGATCTAAAAACCAAACTTCTCCTTCATACTTCCTAGATAGTTTATAGTTATAATAATTGCTTTTCTATACTCTATATACCCTTACCCTCAAATTCAAAACAAGAAGCCAAACACAGCTTCACACCCACAGTAACATTATTACAGAGTCCACAACGATGTAATTGGGAATCATAGAAATTTAGAATCACTAACAGCCAAAATTAGTATTAGAGTACACTAACCTCTGTTTCGATTAGCTGAAAAATACCCACTATCATCGTCACATATAAAACTATGCGGTCTCCCTCCACATGAAACTTCTTGCTCCAATGAATTCAAAAAAGATTCATATTTCTGTCTCTTTGATTCTCCTTCTTCCGATAATTTTTCTTTCTTCAGTATTACTTTGATGTATTGAGCAATATTAGGGAGAGCATAGTTGATAACTGCATCAAACAAAATTGACAGCACCTTGTATTACACTACTCTCATGACTCTGTATACATACATATACATAAGTAAAAATAGTGCCACATGTTAGCAAAAGAGGGTCATTTATATACCACCAACACATCACTACTTTATTACAATAACCACATATAATATATGCTAAGGATGGACCACAGAATACATGTAAGAGGCATGCCATACAAAGTTAACAATGTGGGTTGCACTATAATTCAACTGTACTCCTTGTACCAGTATAGTTTAATCCTAGACCTAAAGACTGAAAGTGAGTCATTGAAATACTTGCCAGCATTACTGTAAATGTTGTGGTAGTGCCCATTACACCTTTCGAGCAGATTGTATCAGTGGTTTATATTTGTAGATTTTAATTATCCAATCATATAGAGAATTGGGATAGGTATCGACAATTTAAAAATCACCATAAATAATTTATGTACACGGGTCATTATGAACATAAAGAGATTGCCAAGTTTGTTGTCTGCCAATAATAAATGCCCTACAGTATCTCCACCTAAAAGGGGGGAAGGTGAACCTATAAAGCTAAATTAACCTACAAGAAGAAAAAATATTATTGGTATTAATCTTGCTGATGATGTGTTTTGTAGCACACACCAGCTGGATAAGGAATCCATGGAAACCTAATTATGGTATAACAGACTAGAACTGTGGCACCCAACTTTTGAAGCAACATGAAGACTCCAGGTGGCATTGAGATTCAGCAACCACAACCGCTATGATACAGCAAGTGGAAGTAAGTGGGCAAGATCATACTATTGTCTAGTACCATATGAAAAGACTGCTAAGAATTGACATGATGTTACACAGAAGCTACTTTCCCTTAAGTACTAAATTCCTCACATCACAGTACACTCTCTCACTTCAACTCTGAATAGAGACAATCTTCTTGAGCAGTACCCACAATAAAGTTTAATGTTTTAACAATGATTGGCTGGAGAAGTTAAGCTCTAAATGAATCCCAAGAGCTGTCAATATTAATTACATGTAGAAAATTATTTTAATGGTCGATCAGATAGCTATAGGGAGTCCCCTAGTAGTAAGTGCATACTGATTGTAAGCTAAACTTCAGGTTGACACATCTGTTAACTATGTAACTACTACTGATCCATAAATGTACCAACAAGCTCTGACCTTTAGATGTTACAAGGTGAAAAGTGGTTAGTGGTCATCACCTGTATTGGACACATGTACAGTCAACAGTGTTCTTTCTTTGTTTGATGAGATTGACCATAATGTGTGTATCTGAAGTACTAGTACTTTAACCTGTAAACCTAACAAACCCTTCCATAAATAACACTTCATTAGTTCTTAGTTAGACCAGTGATCTGGACTGCACAGACATCTAGTATATACCCTGTAGAGATGATTGATATTCTTCACCTGGCAAAGAAATAGCAAAAACTACCTTAATTTTCCTTATCAGTTATGGTGAAATCATACTACTACAAAAATCAATCATACAATTGCCTCTATAGCATAATCCTGAATTGCAGCTTTCTTCACTCTTATCATTTCCAGGATTAAAGTCCTGTCATTTTACCTTCTGGCTGTTGTCTGTAAAACTACAAAGTTCTTTGATGTTCAAGAATGGTCATTTTCTGTGGAATACTTGCCAATCTCTACTCATCTCTGTGTCTGCACTTTCTTTGTGGTTTCTTTGCCTGTGTATGCTACTTACATAGCCTGTAATGGTTCCTTTTGTTTCAAAGAGGATCCTTATGAAGACTTTATAAGCAGGTGGAAGTTTATTTTCTTTCCAGAAGCAGACTTTCTGACAGAGCTAAGAAGGCAAAGGTCACTCACAACATATGTTTTGGCAATACCACATCATCAAAATTTGATAGCCCAAAAATTTACCCCACTAAGTTTCTCAATAAAAAAGTGCTTCAGTGCTGAGACACAGTGGCATAAGCTCTGTGTAGTATAAGCTCGTGATCTAGACTGTGATGCATCAATAAACCTTTAAACTTTTAAACAATAATTTTATAATTGATGTCACAATCTGGCTTAGCACATCAGAGATCAACTACAATGGCAGTAAGAAAGTCTAAAACAGACAGCAATAGTTACAAGCCAAATGGACAGATATCAAGAACAGAAGTGACAGTTCGAAAAAACACAAGGGCAAGAGAGCAGGGAATAGCAAGAACAAAGCAAATTACTAGAGAAAGAAGTATGGAAATACCGATAAATTGAAGGCTGGCCTTAGAACCTCCCTACAATGCATTAATTCCAATGTTGTGGCTCACACATAATACTTATATTTAATGGCTAGGACTATTATATTTATATATATCCTATGGCAATAATTATTATAGCGTTCAACATGTTAAAATAATTATACTATAATAAATTCATATCTTAGTACTACAACTGCATTAATCATTGTGAATTCTATATAGCATGCATAATCCAATAGACATTTAAGACAACTGTTATAGACGTTAAATAAGATTTTATGCAGCAGGGAGAGAATGTACATAAAGTAGGTATTTTTCAACTTGCCAGTAAGATGCTTGAAAGCAATCAGCTCACTAACCATAAATCTACTTGTATGTGATAACCTGCATTCTGTTAACAATAACTTTGATATCCCCATTAGCCACATATGAGTTGTATGTCCTTTCCATGCTTCTTGGGTAAAACACACATTTGTCAATAAGCCCTTTGTATCATTTAGAGTTTTAACAAATAAATTGTATTTTACATAATTATACAAAAACCAGTCAAATTATACTGTCTTTACATGTTGTGGTTTGTCTTGCTATAATACAGCTACTTATACATATATATATAACATAGGCTTTTTCCATTTAACACTATGATTGAAGTACACAAATGCATAACTGTAATAAATATGGAGCCAATCAGGATAGGAACTCACATCTTCTACTGATTATGACCCACAAGAAACTTACAAAGAATCAGTGTTTGGTGCTAGTAAAACTTGTTGAGGAATAAATAACACCTACAAAGCTTTTGGACTATGAAACTAAGATCACTAACACTGGGTCACCAGGACCCCCATACACACATTACACACACATTACATGGTAGTTAAGTCATATCAGCATACTACCTAGGGTGTAACCCCCACCACAAACCACCAGTGTGTCAAATAATTGCACCTACCACAAAAGAATACTTTAAGTTCATGGGGTGAGATAGTTAGGGTTGGTGGCAACCATTGGGCTAGAGTAGAGACTGGGAATTAGTGGCCTATGATTAGGGGTAGGATAGGGTTGGGGTTGGGATACCAACATATTTTGCTAGCCAGTCATAAACCATTTTCCTTCACATTCTAGACAGCTATAGCTAGAATACTCTTAGATTTGTGTCCAATATGTATAACTAGCTAGCTATTATCTAGGCTGTAGCAGCAGTTAGCTAGTTACAGATTGAATTATAAAATAGTGCATAGCATCTGAATTTTATCTAGGAAAGCTAGGATTCACTTGACTTACGACTATACAGTTCCTTCGAGTCAAAACTGACAGCAGGATTGGAATTAGCCATTCCTTCAAAAATAATAGCTAAACGATAAACACGAACCCGTACCGCCTCAGGAGCTATGCTAGCTCTGAAAGAATAATAATGTAGGTAGGTAGCTACCTACCAATACCCCCAGAGTAACCAGATGTCCGGGTAACTAATGCTTATAATAATAGCAGACTTTCGCTACATCTGATAGTCTCTTCTCATTCTACTTCCTAGCTAGCTAAATACTGCGGAGGCTGGTTGGAGCCATAATTATTAAAATGTTGTGGTCATTGCGCACTGTTGCCCCACACAACAACCGCATTATGATGATATCATCACTAATAGTTTAACAACTAAAATTAATGTTCATACCCAAGTCTACTGCCATCTTAAAACATTACGCTGTCAATACAATTCTGTGAAGCAATAATCATTTTATATACGTCATTAAGTCTAAGAGAGAGTGCCATTTTGTTATTACTGTACATATACCTATACTAATGTTTATAACTATTGGGTTGCTTTTGTGCATACATGGAGTGGTGCCCATGCAATGATGTGCATTCAGGAGGAAACTACTCAATACCCAAGAGTGGGTTAATCTAGTACATAGTACTACTAGGTTCACCTCACTTCATTTTTATATTATGTCACACACAAGCCAGACCAGTGGCTATACATTGGGTTCTGTCTGGTTATTTGTGACTCATTTTCATATCTGTGGTTCAGAACTTGATGACTGTGTTCAATCTAAACTCACCTGGCATCCTGTTGGGAATGGTCATAATCATTAAAGGAACTTAAGACATATTCATTTCACCATAGCTAACAGAAAACTGCATAGCTATTATGTTGACATTGGTGACCACACACACAGATTATTACTCACTTTCTCTCATTTATTATGTAATGGATGGAAGGTGTACCTACCTCCTATCCCCTAACTTTAAGTCACAATTATTGCAGTAGAACACTCCTAAAGAAAACTACTATAGCTACATCTAAAGTTATTAACTGTAATTAGCTAATATAGAGAGGATATTTTCATTCCCATCCCAACTCTTCATCAGTCCATATTTATTCAATGTGCCTCACTCTTCTAATAATGACGTTATTTATCATCCTTTCAGCCTTATCTCCCACCATCCATCTTTATACCTAATACCCACTATTTCCTGCCAAGCTTCACATTCGTTAATATGTTAGACATCCAAAGCATCCTTAGCTATGCCAAATTACAGCTAGTGGTCAAAGACCCAAGCATGAAGCATAATCTTCCTCTTAACTCAATGCTTCTGAAAGTCCTAGACCATGTAAAATTTTACATTATGAACCAGGCTGAGGCAGCTTTTGTAGACTGGTCATCATTTACCTGGAAAAAAAACAACTAGTGATTATTCTAGCTAGAGTAACTCAATCAGTGATGAGTATAACATTTTACTGGTTAAGAAAGATGGCTTTTCATATGCACACTGCATAGATTTTGATTGTAGTCACACTCTAGTTCTGGTAAGATGGCCATAAGAGGCCCCCAGTACAGAATGCATGATTCTTTGGCTCTGTTAAATGAATAGATGAACCACATCATTGCTTTGTAAAGCCAATTGACCACAATATAATTCTTAAAGTTACTCTTATTCCTGAATCAAAAGTTCTGAACAGTAGCTACTTCAGTTACATTGGTAGGCAGAATTCCAAAATTATTATTGAAAATTCTCCATGATAAAATATACATAGCTACTAATATTTTTGACATTGCTTAGAGCCTCTAGAGGATATTGGCTAGGTATAGAGCAGTGCATACAATACCAGGAAAGAATTGCTGATTCAAGGGGTTCAAATAAATGGAGTAGCTATAAGTTTATATGGAGGCAAAAATTAACTACATTCCCATCATTCTCTCGGTAGACTTTCTTCCTGTATTGGTGAAAGAAGTTAGACATAAGTTACCTGATTATCTATAAACACTGACGTTTTAGAAGTTTGCTTTTTGGAACTCACTTAGCTAGATTGCTGTGAGAACCCACGCCCCTCGCTCCCCCACCCCCCTAGCTAACTAACTTAACAAAGGTGTTGCGTCTGCTTGTTTTGTGCGTGTTCGCAGCTAACCTGATTACCGAAGCCAATCCTTTAGCTAACTACGAGGAAATGGACGACATCAACGTTTTTATGACTCTTACAAACAACGGTACTGAAGTCCCTATGGTAAGTGTAGTAATTGTGTGTGTGTGTGTCTTTCAAAGTGTGTGCGTGAGTGTGGAGTGGTTTGGAACTTAAATCACCCCCTTATCATTGACTTCTAGCTACAATACCAATAACTGAACTCCTATATATGCACCCCCACCCACCCACCCCATTTCCCAATGCACGACAAGTTTTAGCCCTAACAATGATTATTACTTTTGAGTGGACGTTCACCCAAAGATAAATCGACATAATTGTTTAATTTAACTATTATCCTATATCAGGTTTACAGTTAGTCAAATCCTAGTAGAACATTAGTCTTTACAGCTAAAGACTCACAGTAACATTTTACAATTAGCTCTAAGCAATCAGACTTTCACAAGTGCTTTAGTTGCTGTGGGTGCTTTGGTACATATAATATGTGTTAATTGCACAAGTAATATACAGGAGCACTGTATGCTACATAAAATGATTCCAGGGAAGATATATAGCACTAAGATAAAGTGTTTAAAGAAGAGGATAGCCAGCTGGTAGGTTCAGTCCGCCCAACATGCATTTTTCTTATCCTGTTGGCTACCTTAATAGCTAGTTTTTAAGTCTATTTGTCATGAAAACCTATGACTACCTTAAATGATTTCTTGCTCCAGCCATTGAAGAAGACCTTAAATCTTGCAAGCTAATGACTCAGTTGAAATATGTTATAGCATGTGTCCCTGCCTACAACTATTGTTCTCAGTAGATCTCAACAGTGCCAATACAAAACAGAGTCTTATTAAACCTTCACAGCCATGCTGTATAAACATGAATAAACAGCACCTGGTTAGTAACATGTGCTATGGAGTGGCCATTCCTTATGTAGTTCTATCTCGACCTGAATCCAGGCTATGAGGACCATTTCCTCTTCATAGTTTGATATGTGAGAAGAATGTATTATATTTCCTACTCAGAAAAGAATATCATCTATTGTAGTGGGAGAATCAAAGGCATTATACACAAAAGATAGTTTATATTGCAGGAAGTTAAAAATAGAGAACACTGTCAGAAATCAATATCTCAAACTCTCACAAAATTTTGTAGGTATAGATTGACAGAATACGGATTCATTGCACCAAACAGTTCGTCCATGATACTAACTTGCTGTGGTGAAGTCAGTTCATATATAATACCCAGAGAATAAGCTGAAAGTAATTTAATGCATTCACTAAAAAGTCACTAGATGATGCAGTTCATTATAACAAACTACCAATGTTTTGTTCATCTACACACACACCCCAAGAGAAGATAACTTGATCTTCCTAAAGAATGGTATTCAGCTAGTTAAGTGTTGTCAGACAGGTGATAGAAACCTAAAAGAATCAAGCCTGTCCCTGGTATGAAGAGTTCAGATATTAAGAGTAATTTACTGGTGGATCTGGATGGTCTTATAACTATCTGTAGCACCAAGTGTTACTTCTGTAGTCATCGATAGAACTGTAGTCATTCAATCTTGTCACCATCTTCTTTAAACTTGTGTTTTATCATGTGTAGAATGCACTAAACTGGTACAAAACTCAAAAGAAGCATCTCGTTAACTTCAATGACAAATCATGACCGCTTTTAAAATTCTAGAATATACCTTTTCATGTAATACAAATTGAAAAATAGTATAATTCTTTAATAGCTCATTAAGACCTTTAACCAGCTATAGCATCTAGCTAATGATCATTTCAGAACTATAACAGTTATAACTATGTAAATTGATATATTGCACATTGACCTTCTGTTTTATCAGTACTAAAGTTGTAATTAATAAGCTAATTCTCCAGCACTATAAAAATTATGCAGGCATTCCTGCCCAAAATTCTTTTTCATAGCATATCTCTAAACAGGATATAAAGGGTTAATTGACTGTTTCCTGTTTAATTTATGCTTAGGACAGCAAAGCTGCTTTTCACTGAAATTCTTTAGTGTTAGATCATAAGTCATTTAAAATTTGTTCACCAGCAATAATAATAATATAGTACTTCTATTCGTCAGATTAAAAGGGAATAGCACTTTATACCCCAGGGCTACTAGAATACTTTATTATTTCATTTTAGCTCTGGTCTCTGATATAAATGTTCCTCCTAGCCTTAACCTCATGGATCATTATGGGGTTGTAAATGAGCAAGACTAATATTATTGTCTGTACATGATGTGTACATGAAAAAAATTATTCTCATACTGTCATTCATCTACTATAAGTGTTGGTGAAGTTGTAATGAGTTTTGTAATCAGACTCTGGAACAATGCTATACCAATGATAGATCTGATGTTTAATTAATCAGTTCAAAAATGTGGTTGAGTTTATATGCTAGTTGCAGGAATGATTCTCAGTACAGTGCATTATTTTATTGTTGGCAGAAATTGACAAGTAGCTAGCAAATGGAAAACTCCTGTTAGTATATAAACAGTATAGATTATAATATGTATAGGTATGCATATAAAACCATAACAATGATTTTTTTTCCTATAGGGTACTTGTCTATTCTCTTTATTTCCATGTTCTATTATGGTAAGGAATAGCATTAAAATTTAAGTGACTTTATTGGATGGTTGTAAGTCTATTTAATCCTTGATATCCCAGCTAATTATTACATAACCAACTTCCAACTCCAAATATTATATAGACTATAGTGCCTAGAATCACAGCCACACAGATGATTAGCTTTTCCTCAGACTTCTTATCATGTGATCATTGATAGCACAGTTTCAAGGTACATTGAAATCAATCAGTTTACTTTAAGAGGTTGTACAATTTGAGACTATTAAGATTCTGCAGACAATTTGAAATGGAGAGGAGTTGTTCGCATAAGTAAAAGAACCCTGGTATTATATGAATGAATCCATCCACAGGGTGTTAGAAATATGCACTAAAGTACTTCACTTCAGCATCTCCTCCAAATATCTATACTGTGAGACTAAGACAGCCTAGATTAGACACTGCCCTAGACACTGAAATCTAAAGGGAATTAATTAGCAATAAAAAGACCCCATCTCACCATTAGAATATTATATGTAGTGAGGGATTTGAAATTTTATGCCACTTTGAAGTTATGGAATTAAAGAATTTTTATTTTTATGTTTGATATTTTGGCATCAAAATTAATATCCCCATTAGCTCACACTAGGATACAGGTAAGAAAGCTAGAGGAATTTATAGCACTTTTGTAGGTAGTCTGTTGAGATGAAATAGTGATACTTGTTATTATGATGTAGTTCACGTGCTATAGTTATAAGCTCATGTATGACATAGTGTATCTATTTTACAGTATGGAAATGTTCAATTCAATGTATTATTATTGCTTTAATAGATAACTGGAAACATAATTCTCATTGGATTTTATGCCATATTACTTGGTGTTTCAGCCAAGTTAATATCCGGTTAGTAATGTATGTGTTTATCGTTAGTCATAATTATATACTTAAAGCAGTAGTACTCAAGCCTTAAGCAATTTATATAAAATGGTATACATGACAAATTTACTTTCTTTAAACCATGATCTGGGGTATAACACATTACAATTTATAGACCTGCCAGCAGAGAGAAGGTATGTAACTCTTGTGGTGCTGGTATAGGTGCTTATTTAGAAAAATATATATAGATTCCTACTAGCATATGAGAAGAAATGCATATTATAGAAGAAATGCATATTATAGCTAATGACTGATAGTTTAGATCTATTCTTTAGTATCAATCATCTCTTTTTAGAGCTCCTATTTACCTGGTACTAGACTTTCCTTATCATCTATAGTCTCATTCTACAGTGTTACTCCTTCTAATAATAGTTGTTATGAACATAATTGTTTAGGCTCCCTTTTTCATATGCATGCAATGTATACTGTTGACTTACATGTAGATATTACAGAAACAGGTCCCAGCAGTAGATGACAACCACATCTTTATAGTAGGCTGGTTATCTTTGTGAAGGATTACTAATGATTCATTTCTTGATGGAGAAAAATTCTGTTAACAACTATTTTATCTGACATGATCAGTTCTGGAATGGTCCATGAAATTTGAAAGTTTTATACAATAAATACAGTATGCACTTTATAGGAAATTGAGGAAGCTCATCTCCCATGGAATCATTTCATTTCATAAAATTAATGTACAAAAGTCATGTATATTGCTTATGTAACTGCTGTCAAGCGTATACATATGACATATTATATACCTACCATTTGCACATCATTACTGTGAAATTTATAGAGATACATGCTGAGACATACCAGTCTTTTATGTTTGTTTGTTTGTTTGTTTTTGTTGTTTTTTCAATAGTGTTATTCAGTTTAAGTGTTCTGTTGTGTATAATAGGTACATACTAGCTGAAGGAAGGTTGTTCACACTCTAATATTTACAAGGAATAAAAGTTGTTGGAACTCTATACATCTGTTGCCTTTATAATTAGTCTTATTGATTCCAAACCTCTATTCTATACTGTAACACTGACTACAGCTTTCCTTTGATCTTTATTTCTGTACAGATGGAGCTGAACTATTATTGGATCTTGGTTTACCTGCTGGTATCATTGGAGGTGTTGTTCTACCATTGTTGGGAGCCATACCTGATTCAGCAATGATTGTCTTTTCTGGCATAGAAGGGGATAAAGAGAAGGCAAATACGCAGCTGTCTGTAGGAATGGGGTTAGTGTGATGTATATTGCCATGAGTAATTATCCTAATATATGATCTTGCCAACTAAGCTCAAATAGAACATTAAAAACCTTTAATACAAAACGAGTCTTGGCTTAGTTGACAAGGCTATGAACATACAGTGATAGAGCATTTGGTTCAGTTAATACATTGTAAAAAAACATCAGGCTATAGTGCTTAAAGGAAAATTAGCTACATTTAAATTATAGATCACAGGTTACACTTCCTGTAATTAGATGTATCACTGACCATGCCTCTTGAGCCCAAACTTTGGAGTCATTCTGGTATTAATATACTCCTTTGGGCATATCAAGGGACTGCCAATACTTTTAGCCAAAGAGAAGAAATAAATTAGAAAGAACTAGCTTACAGTTGTGCAGGATAACAAAATGATATATGAATACGTTGATCAGAGTCTTTTCATTTATAACAGTGAAAATTTTTATTAGCATGATATCACTACTGGGTACTTTCCTGGATCCATGCAACCACAGAGTACTTTTCTAAGCACATTTGGCACTGCTAACAAACTGAGTATACCTTTCCTTCCTGAAGCTTAGTGGTACAAGTCTTATAGCTAATATGATGACAGTTATGAGGCTGTGAAGGGGGGCTCTTCTGGTAAGTATTTTGGCATTAAAGCTTGAGCAACTAGCTATCTATAACTACGAGCAGCTAATCTTTGGAATGTTTTAGCATCTAATGTTAAAATCGTTTGTTCATTATTCCACATCTTTACATTAAGTCCACATATAATATCAATGCACCAATTTCTAGCTGATTCAGGGTGAAGAGAGCACAATTACTAAAAGTTGTGGGATTGAGCAAAGAGGATATAGACAAATTTCCTGTTGACACTTCATACTGCTACAACCTTCACAAAAGCATTTTGCTTCACCAAAGAAGTCAAGATAAAAGAGCACTTAATTAATTGTCACCACCTTTTTGATTGCTTATTTGGTCACCTATTGACCTTGTTAGTTTAACCAAGCTGTTACACCTGTGTATTAATATTGAATCAGAAAGTTTCTATACTCATCAGTGACACCATTAATTTCGAGCTGTTAGATCCTCTAGCAATGTAGATTATAGTTCTCACTGCCCATAATGAAAGTTGAAGTAAAGTTCTTGAAAGGTGAACTATGTAAACCAAAGCTTTAGGACATTGCAGGCAATGACTCCTTCATAAGGTTTCATATCTTACAGGTATTTGTTTGGTATATCACAAAGTAGTGATAGCAAGGGTAACAGAGAGAGAAACTGGACCCACTTTTCTTGACTCTTAATGAGCTATGTCTTGACCGTTTAGTGAAAGATTTCAGTTGGACTAGTGTCAAAATTTATTACAACTTGGACTTGCTTTCTGTAATGTTGCTTACTCTCCAACTTGAGGTTAGTAACTTATAAGAGTTTCTGGTTTCTAAGAATATAGAAAGGAAAGTCAGGTGTGTCAATTAAAACTAGTAAGGGTTTGTGTCAAGCTAAACATGTTTCCATTCCTAGAAGGAAGGAAACAGCAAGTGAATCCAAAGGTGAAGGAAATAAGCATTAACTTACATCTATAGGGAATAGGCTATTGGAATCCTCAAAAAAAAACAAATAAAAACTCTTCCACTAACAATCTCATGAATAATTTGTGCATATAATTCAGAAAAAAATCATACTGTACCTTTTCCACTGATGTTTCAACCAGATATGTATGCAATGAACCTAGGACAAAGAAACAGGCATTTTTTTTTTTTGGACTTTCCCTCACCGTCATCTACCATGCAAAACTCAATATATCTTGGCTCAGTAACAACCTCCCACCCACCCTACATGTACATGACAAAAACGTAACGATTATGACATTTTCTATAGAAGTAGCATCATCAACATGTATGTCTTTAGCACCATCAGCCTTTACATGTATGGCAAACAGACCTCCATGCTGATCATTAGCATTTAGACTACAGAACACATGTACAACAAGCCCAGTGATTTTATTAGTGGGTATCTACTTCATAGGTACATGATCCAATTTATTGGCTAAGAGGCTTTTTCCAAGTAGAAGCCTGGATATTGTTTGAAGGAAACTACCACCTCAGTGCAAGCATTCATGACTTTCCTTCAGGAAAGCTCCTTAGATATCTTCCTTGGTCAACAAGACTACACAATTGCTATTAGCAGCAGAAATATTCACCTCTGACATCTAGCTAGTTCTATAATATGTACTCTTTGTTACTATTTAGGCTGAGAGATATAGCCTCATAACTTGCCAATGCTAGCTATGAGACTAGCACCATTGTCTTCATCAAGGAAATAATTTTCTAAGTGTGTTCTCTAGAACAAGTTTAGTTAGCAGTGTTATGGTTGCATATACCCTGGTAGTGACATGTTAATTTAATCCCCCATTGCTTTAGATGAGGACTATTACTGCCTTTGAATAATAGTTGATCTCAAATAGCTCCTACCACTTCTCTCACACTGAAATACCTGCAGTATCAGGTCAAAGAAGTACAGTATAGCTCCGGTAACACAAACACTAACTTGTGTTTTATAACAGCTATCTGCTATACTACTACAAGCACACTGAATAACCTATTACCTCATTCTTACAGGGATACTTTGCCAGCCTATATACATACCACATACCTACCAAGTCTATAGGCTTGATTCTCAAGCATTTGACCTAAATCTCAAGTTCTCAAGCCTAATGGTCTTGATCTCAAGCATATTGCTACCTCCTAACTACCCAAATCCTATTAGCTATCTACTATATATTGACCACAGTACTGTATGACAAGGTTACTTATTGTATAGCTATAGTTTGATGGTGGTACAGTATTCTGTTTGGCTTACTACCATAGCTACCACATTCCAATACAGAAGGAAAACATGCCTCCTCTATCATAAGACACTGCCTTTTGACCTAGTTTAGACCCAGATTCTCACTATAAAGCTGGCATGTAGTGGACAACCAGCACAATAGCTACACTTACAAATCAACCAGCAAAGTAGAAAGATAAATCAGCTACATGGGAATACTCATACAAAGAAATGGCTATACCAATGCTAAATAATGACTGAAATGATATTATTTGCAATCAGAGTTTATAGCAAATTTGGTGTAGCTAGTAGCTTTTTGATGCATGATAGCTAATAGTGCAACTATAACTCAGGGGGGTAGTAGGGGGTGCTGCAATTACAATGGGTGGGGGGCAATTATTTAAGGCTATAATTAACATAAAAAGACCAACAAAAATATTAATTATTATGAAAGCTTTCAAAAGACAATTCATGTATGTAGCTATAAAATCAAGTTTGTCCTACTGTGAATATACAACAAAAATAATTATTCCATTATCATTGTGCTTCTGGCTATGTTTTAAGCAAAAAGACCTTTCTGCTGTTGCTACCAAGTTTTCAATATCTTTAATGGTATTGGATAGATACTTCCTTTCCCAAATTATCAAAAAGGAAAAGCCATTTTGGGGAAAACAATTCATACACTACTGTCATTGCATTGTGCAGCAAAGCACATTGCCTTGATCATAAAAATTTTTTTTGAAAGTTGGCAGATTTCACTTTTCAGCATGTTGGCATAACTATAGAGCAGAATATTCTGTCTTAAGTGGTGCACACACTTATTCAAGAATATCTAGTATACCACCCTGACATGTTTGCCTTGTCTTTGGCTGCTCTAGCTACTCCTTATAATCATAGATCTGGATATTTGCAGTGTATGATAGGGAACAATACAACAAGGACATTCACATGGAGCAGATTTTTTCCCTTAATTAGGAATTTCAACTTCATGACCCTAGGGATTCAAATTTTGTATCACTCACTGCTATAGCTTAGACATGGCATCTGATCATGGTTGCTTAGTTTATCACATGATCATGATACCAGAATGTTACATTAATTTACACATGTAGCTACATCATGTTAACACATTGAAGGGATGGACAGCCTCCTTCTCCATGTAACAGATTAATCATTGTCAAATTGTACTATTGCTATGGGCTATATACTAGGGTTAGATACACAATAGTACACAATTGACAATGATGTAATCTAATCTCTACTGTTACATGGAGAAGAACCACAAGTACACTACACAAGTCAACTGGAACAAACTTGAATAAAGGGGTGCTATCAAAAAAATAACGTATGTCATTAGCCACAAAAAAATAGGGGTGCTGCAGCATAAAAAACTAGAGATACTACAGCACCCTTTGCACCCCCATTTCCTACCCCCCTGTAGCTATCTTAAGCCTTTTCTTTCTATCACCTTGGCAGCTATGATGCCATATGAGGTTTCATTTAAGGCTTTTTTTTCTCTTCATGGGTAGTTGGTTTTTGTTGTTGTTGTTTGTTTGTTTGTTTTGGGGAGGGGGTTGTTTTTCTGTTGTTGTTTTTTCAAAGTTAAAGTCATAGACCTGCTCCAGTAAAATTGGCAGAAGCTTTTTTTTTTTAAAGGATGAAGGTATATTGGTGACACCCAATACTTATATGTTGTGATACCCAATACATAATGTTGTGACATAATTACAATTATTCAAAATGTCATGGTCATTTTCTGAATTATTTGGCTTTCATATTAATAACCAAGAGCTCACAAGTTCCCCTCGATTTCCTTAGAGCTCTATACATTGTCTCCTTATGATAAACTCCAGATGTCTCAATCTTTATACTAGGGTCATTTGTAAATAGAACCCCTACTTTACAAGCTGATGAGGCTATTACCATTTTTCAGAATAATGTTACTATAGTGTCAGAGTGGGTAAATTACAGTTAATCACCAAGGGAAAAACATTTTCCTCTAGCACTAAAGTTTGTGGTTAAATAGTGCAAATGGAATAGGCTTCTTGCATATAAACTTTAGGTGTCACATGAGTATCACTATGATCTTAGGTACATATGGTTTATTTGTACTAAAAAAAATTTTTTTTAGAATGACAAATTCTATTTATGGCATTTAGGGATGTCATCAAGGAGAGCTTGTATAAAAAAACACATTGGTTGCTAAAGGTGTATAGGGTTAACTATAATACATAGAGCTACTTGTAGTCACTATAATAATATTATATAGCAGTATTATTTTAACAAAAGACTCATTTATAAAACTATATCATTTCCCAGAACACTTGCTGGTAGTACTATCATGCTACTGACACTTCCTTGGCTTGGCAGTCTTATCCTTGGAAGAGTGGATATTGTGGATGGGATAGGAAAGGATGAGACAAGGAGCAAGTTTACATTACAAAGTTTCATTAAACAAGTATGTACCATATTCATAATTATGTGTGTATATGTTTAAAGTTGTACCTCATACTACCACAATCTGACTGGTTGTTGCACTTGATGACCTACAAGAGTTCAGAGGCATGTCAGTGTGCACCAATAATTTAGTTCTCTTTCACTTCAGTCTCGTTATACTTTATCTCCAGAGCCTTTCCACTGCTGTATATAATAGCAACTAGTGTAATTTGCTGCTGCTGAAGTGAGTGGCAAACTCAGTGGTTTATCATGGGAGGTATTGATCACCATTTCTATACAATGTAATGCATAAAATTAAGCACTTCCTCAGGTCTCCCGTTATGTATGCTGACCAACACTTGCTCTTCTGTAGCAATAACATCTTGGTATGAAACTGACTGCATGTCAACACCTTTGAACTTCTTTAAGGGTAAATCCTTTTCCAGAGCCAGAGTTTGTATCACATCCAAGGCCTACATGCAAAACGAGGATATAAGTGCATATTTCAGGGACCAGCTTCAACACTTAGGGGTTCTTTGTACTTAATAAGCTAGTCAGCATCACTTGGGACATAGTGCACCTTATACCCTTTCTACTCTAATTTGTCACCAACCATCCAGATGAACTGCTGTTTGTTATAGTGTTAGTAATTCATTTTGAGCTGCATCTCCTTGTTTCATAACAGTTCTTTTGTTTACTTTTACAGGGGGGTTGGGTTGATCAAGCATCCCCCTTAAGAACTTTAATACTAGAGTACATGTACAGTACTACAATTGAAACTTGTCACTAGTAAAGTGTAAATATTTTTGCGTGGTCAGCTAAAGTGTATTTAAATTGTACCAGCTATCTATGACTTCCTTAATCTGTTACTAGTGATAACTTACTCATCTACCTAATTATAGCTCCATTGTACTACATTGAAGCACTGCACTTCATATTCAGTTGACCACATATACAACGCATGAAGACCCTTTACCTACAATTCCAGCTCTTCCTTGATTATTTCATCTTGCACAGACCTAGGATTATCCTTTGTTGACTGCTATTTGAGCAACTTGGAATATTTGTTTAACTCCTGGTTAAGCACACTGGTGGTGGATTCTTCACGGAATTAGACCTTTACACAGTTTAATATCAATATATTAACAGCTAAAAATGAAGGAAAATACTTTTATATGATAGTACTATTAGCCATGCCTAGCCTACATAAATGGTACTAGCTAGTAATAGGCTAATACTTACATTTCAATCTATATCCTTTTTATAGGGAGTCACTGTCTTTCCTGATGTCACTTACAGTGCAATTATAATGCTTATCACAACTATTCCTTATTTGTAAGTACTAATATGTATTTGAAACTTTTTAATGATATGTATAATATTTTTAGTGTTGTTCAAGGTTCTGACTGGTATTATGGTCCGACAAAATCGGGTAGTCAACCTTCATATGTCCGTTACTCGTCTCTTGCTACCTTTATATTGGCCCTCATCTTTCTTTTTATGTATTTGGGATTTCAGGTTTGTTCATGCACCTACATTTATATAATTGTATAGTAATGTATAAACATCACTGTTTAATTTCATCAACTTCTTATTTTTCATTACTCCAACATTACTCCAATGTTCTCCAAAAATAAAGGAGCATCAGACTAACATTATATATGTTTAGTTATATAGCTTACACTCATATCTATACCATTTATGATTATTTATGATTAATGGTTGGATATTGGAGGATCTCTGGCTTATGGTATTTGGATTAATAGCTCTTACTGTACAGGGAGTAAAATAGCATGAGGCAAAGCACTATTTTACTCCCTTCAACCTGCATAGCTTTCACTATTAGTCCCAAATACTATAGCCAGCCATCCTATTACATACATGTATACTAATTAACATTACCTGACAGAACTCTGTAAGTTTTGTAGCAAAATAGAGTGTGATAATACTAATTGACACTTTGAATTTGTTAAGCTATCATGCTATAGGCTGCCAAAGTAAACTTATTGTTTATATAATATTGCACTTAACCAGTTCATGGCTCTCTGCTGTTTAGCTTATGGTATTTTCGTTTCATTCAGGAACTATGAATTGGCAACATTTTTCTTTGTGTGCTAAGCTTACACCATGTATGCTTCTGTTTCAGATTATATATGGTGTTGCATCACAGAGAAAGGCAACTGCTAGGGAGGAGGCTTTGAAAGCAGAAATGTGAGTTGCAATATGGAGGTACATGACATTATGTATTATCAAGTACTAAATGGTTCTATGAAGTATATATTCCATAATGTATGTTTTCAGAGAATCTAATCCTCTATGTATATGTGTGGCTACACTGGTTTGTGTGTACTTAACCAAAGGTCAAAAAAGTACTCTAGCATAATTCATGCACAACTTGATTTAGGTAAAAATCCAGATATACTGGTTTCCTCTTTAGTGGATAATTTTAAACCTACTAATCACAGCATGTAGCTAGTTTACTAATGTTACAATATTTGAAAAATTATTATACACAAACCTAGGTCCTCACAATTTAAAATAAGGTTGGTACATCCAGGGGAACACCATTTTATTCTCTTCATTATTCTCAGGGAGACCATTTGTATTAAATGACAATGCCTTTTTATTAGAGCTAAACTTGTTGACAAATTAACCATAGATATTTCTTGAAACAAGATTTTACATAGACATCTAGCTACGAATGGTGTGTCTATAGTTTTTTGCCTTACTCTGTGAATGAAGAGAGTGGATCGAAGAAGGGAAATGCACAAACAAATAAAGAAGGATTGTATAGTAACAATGCACAAAGTTAAAAGAGCAAAAGAGAGATGGATAATTTATAAAGTTGTACTTTCATAACAAACCCCTACATTTCCTGTTAAGCCAGAGTATTGCATTTTATAGGAAATTTGGGCTAATTTCTAAACAAGGACTTTGCTATACAAGTACTATCAATTGCCAGGAAAAGTTCAACTATTTTATTTTTATCCTGTTCATTAACTATTTGTTAACTTTCCGTCTATTTCTAATTTTTACTTGTTTCATTTGAATTTATAGGATGAAGCGTCGTGTAATTAAAAGTTTCTATCTTTCTTCTATGAAAACTTCAAAGAAAAAAATACAAGCAGATTCAAGAAATCCATCAGATTCTGCTGAAAGTGAAACTAAACCACTTCTTCCAGGTGAGATAGTTACATCTAAGTAGTGTTGACATTAGGATGTTTATATTTTGTAGCTGAAACTAGGAAATTTGCTAGAGTATGGCAGACTCATCGTGCTGCCAAGCCAAAAGATGAGGAAATTCCAGATGAATCAAAAACAGATGAAAAACATGAAGTAAGTATTTATAATAGTATGATTACTGCACTTTCATAACTATTAGCATACAACATTACTCCTTTGGAATCTATTCAACCATTGATACCTTTCTAGATATATCTTATGTGTGTTTAACATAACAAAGTAAGGTTTAATCAAACATTATCTTTTAAACATGGTTTTGTTATGAGAAGGTGATGTGATTCTACTTGAAATTTAGCATCAATTCCTCTCCTTTTTAAGATTTCTCTTCATCAATGAGTTGATGGCATACCCTTTTTTCTCTTATCCTTTGATATTATCTATTCATAGAATGACTGGATGATAGTTATGATAAAAGTTATTTTGATGACCACATAAAAATGTACCCTATGCCATTGTGGTGCCTTCTAGTCTCCTTTCTTATTGTAGGGTGATCCTGAGCAGGACTCTAAGTGGTGGATATTTTTAAAGTCTTCAAGTTTTCTACTGATTGGAGTTGGTGCAGTCACTATTTTTTCTGATCCAATGGTTGATTCTCTGACTTCTCTTACTGATAAACATAACCACGATTATCATTCAGGTGGTCATCGTGGACAACATTTACCGATTCCTGGTATGATTGTGATGGTTATTTACTTGTAGGGAGAAGTTTTAAGCAGATTAGGGCAACAAATCATTATTTTTCGCCAAAAAAAACTCATACTTTAACTTATTTATGGGTGGGATTAATTTCCTCTATGACTACTTAATTTCAATGGACCATTACATTTTTGACTTTTCACTATGATACTATTTCTATTAGTCACTAATATACCATAGGTGTTTTCGTGTTAGATTACTACTCTCTATGTAGAACATTTTTAGTAACTTACAGAACAAGTCACATAATAATATGTTTTTGTACAATACCTGTTGTTTTTTTATGTTATAGATAGATACCTAGACTAAGGTCTCCTTTTTGTATGACAGATTAATTTAATGATATCCTCTTACTTGCTGCCAGAGTACTCATTACCTTACAAAAGCCTAAAGCTAAAAAATAAAATGTTATATTTTGCACCAAGTGGTTGGTTTTCTCATAGACTATCACATATATTACCCACTCATATAGAGAGTATTATGTAGTTCTTTGTTTTAGGAGTATTTAACAATTATTAAGGCAAACAAAATATCCACTGGTCAATGTTCAATACTAGCAGCCTGCCATACATCCTTTATCATGTTACATTTATATACAGTTTTCTACCTCTCCTTCATTGTCACTCCTATTTGCTCTAATGCCAGTGAAATTGTTTCTTCACTTATATTTGCTTCTAAGAGAAGAAGAGTAACTTCTTCCATGACATACTCACAGGTATGTTATATACATAAGACATATACACTTGATGCTGTACCTTAGGGGGTTCATAGCAAACTTGGATATATCTTTTTGAGTAAGGAAGTTGTACTAGCATATTTGTTTAACTTTAGACCATTTTATAGGGCTATTGTTGCTAGTTGAGGCATTTTAGTTTTGGGGGGGCTAAGGGTAAGGTCGTAGGGATTGTCCAATATGCTAGCATAATTTTGAGAATAATAGGCATGCCCTAGCACAGGAGAATAATGTGGAGGAAGTGGGTGGAGATACCATATACATCAGCTTCCATTCTGGTCTAAATCTATTCTATTGATACAACCTTCTTTTGCAGCTGCAGAATGTGTTTTTTTTTTCACTCCTTGCTAACTCATTTAAAAGATATTGAAAACTCAATTGTCACAATATAACTCTAGATAAATTAATGTTCATTTTCTTTCTAATTATAGCATACAGACCGAATAATAGTGGAAACTGTGAGAATAGTAGGCAAACTTTGTGGCATAGGAGAATAGAATAATAGGCAAAAAAATTAGCATAATTGGGCAACCCCTAGCTATATAGTGAGGTCAAAGTGTAGTGGTAGCAAAATGTAAAGCAGTAAGCTAACAACATCAATCTCAGACAGACAGTACAAGTCAATGTAGGAGCTGCAAATTTTTAATAAGGTGGTGTGACATTGCTAATTATTTTTACAGAGCCTTGCACATTCAAGTTGTGTACAAGTTTATCATTGTAGGCAAATATTTTGGGGGGGCTTAGCCCCCCTTTTCAAAATTTGGGGAGGGGGGGGCTCTAGCCCCCACCCTCAGCGCCACTGGTTACAATTAATTTGGGTAATCAAGAGCCAGCAACTATTCGTCTTGAGGAATAATTTTACCTCCTAGTCTCACTAATTATTTGAAATAGCTTATAAGTGAACAATGGGCAGGAGAGTTGTTTTATAAGTGGAGTACTCTTAAATATTTATAAGTTGCATATCTACTTTAGTGTTTCTCTAAAATAGGCCATTAAAAACTTAATATGAAGGTATTATACTGAATTATAGCTATAATAGATATTACTGCATTTTAGTGGAGCCTTCTTTCACCACTTCTGTATTTTAGCTACTTACCTTCAAACCATCCACCATCAATTGAATATGTCACAAAGTATGTTTAGCCAAATTATTTATTACTTGTTAGTCCTTTATAACAAATTTACTGGGATAGAAAAATAGGTAATGTACAGTGCTGAGAAATTTATGGCAATAAATAGCTGTGTTCAAGGGCACAACCTAAGGAGAAGGGTTGTTTATTGCCATAATTTCTGAGGCAACATGCATTTTTATTTCTTAGGGCTGCACTAACCTGATTGTACAGTCCTTAAATACCCTTGGATCCTATTATAGCAGAAAGCAGAAAGCAACAATGTTGTACACAAGCTATCATTCAAAGTCACTTTCCACTAACTTTGAGCCTAATACTAAAGCACATAGTCATGATGAAGAGCATTATTATTACATGATGAAAATATGAACACCAAATAACCATCGGTATATGGCTGTCCTATAAAGTATATCTGTCAGTTCATTATGCACTTCGTGTAAAACGTAGAATTAATACTTTTCACAATTTGTTTTCATTCTTATTTCTATGTTAACAGTTTAGCCTGAAGAAATTCAGATTTCTCTTCAAAAATCCCCTATGAGAGGAAAATATGACTCATACCTGGTTACCTTCTATGGGATTTTTTTTAGGGTAGGAAGCAAGAGAACTTAAATCATGATGAATTAACTAATTATTGTACCATAAAATTCTTTTTAGGCTATGACTTGTGTTTTAATATTTCTTTCATATAGCTATATGGAGCAGCAACTATGAACAATACTTTATGTCTAGCTGTGTTTGCTGCCCTTGTTTACTTTAGGGAATTAGATTGGCAATTTTCTGCAGGTTAGTAACTAGTTAGGTGAGAGATGATCACTTGTTTTGTAAAGTAATGTGTTATGTTTGTACTTTTGTGCTCTTGTCAGATGAATTCGTATTCAACACATGTTCACTGGCCTATAAGAAATGTGTATCTGCATTTTTAGTCCAAAACAGTATAGACTTAATACTTTTAGTCAATCTGCCATGAAAAAATTTCATTCATATAGTAGTCTACACATATCTATTATTTGGTACTCCATATGATTCACAGAGCACAATGAATTTTCTATTTAGCAAATGCTGTTACTAGTAGCAGAACTATTTCTAAGCTTAGATTAATCAACTAAAACTCTACTAATTTTTAAGCAACTTCCAATCGTCAAATGACAGATATGTTTTCTTTCGAGCATGGTACTTACTTAACCCTCTTAACTAGGTGTATGATAACAACAATTGAGTCTATTTACTCACTAACTAATAGCTTTGATCCTAATGGAAGAAGCTGACTCAGGAGATCCTACAGAAAGCGATAGAGAAGGATATACAGACCTTAGTATATTGCAGCTAGCTTTACACAACTTGGGTTCCCTGATCTACATTCACAAAATCACCACAGTCTTCTTCGAGATATCCCTACTGTCTACAACAATACTTGAAGAACTTCATCTTATCTGTCTATTTATCAACACAGATTAAAGTAAACATCAAATGTGAATGAAAGTTATAGTGCAACCAAGCACCCAATGCCAATTTGAGCTAAAATTTAAAAAACGGCCATAACTTCTTCCAGATACATGATTTTTTAAGTATGTTGAACCAAGCAATTGAAACAATTGTGGCAAACTGTAAGTACTCATCAATTATATTGTAATAACAGCATTGCAATATATTATATTGAGAGCAAAAATTGGGCATTTGGTTCGTAAGATTCACAGAGAAATCATTTAGATTTGGTTTGATGTACTTCCACAAAAGATATCAAAATTATGATTAGATAGGTAAAGCATTCATAAAGACTTCCCTGTAAACAAAGCCAAAATCAAATACTTATGCTTAAATTCTAAAATGGGGTGGTCACATCGGTTTAATAATCAAAAGCAAACAAGAAACAAAGCAACTATAATCTCTACTCAGAAGGTGCAGTTTATTTCTGATGATGTCATAGTACACTAAAATAAGTTGTCAACAGTAAAACTGCCCAGGATCATTGCTAATGGAATTTTAGAGCATGCAACTATTTAGGGAATGGTTTTAACTTTAGTTACGGAATCATATTAAGTTCCACAGACATTTATGTAGTTCTGACAGAATTAATTTTTGGATGTCCCTGGTTGCACTAGAATCTATAAGTCAACATATACACGTTCTAATTGACAGCATGCATAGAAACTCATTAGGAAAGTTGATAAACTATTAAGGTTTGTATGATAATTATTTTGACCAATGTATGGTATATTTTATATTAAAATTACAGAAGTCACTGTTATTTTGGTTGTGGAGTTTGCTGTTGGTATGATTGCAGTAACAACTGGATTTCTTTTTAAGCATACATACTTTGTAAGTGAGTTCATAAAGTGACAGGTTATTATGTAGTGTTTACCTATTTTAAAAGGTTTCCATTAATGTGGATGAAAAAAGGGATCTATAGCAAGCCACTGATAAACTCAACAGTCCTTTGTGTTAGACTAGGACTTGAGGGTGTGTCTGTTAGCCAAGCAACTTTGATACTAGATGGACATATGTCTTATAGAGGTCATTTTGCGTCAACACTGTTTAAGCCAATCATTTCTTTTCTTCATTGAGTCACATTTTGTTGTTGGGCAGCTGGGATACCATTGTCTGACCTCCAGTTTAATTTTTAGTGTTATTGATTAATGTCTTGTGTTAAGTGGATTATAATCACATCTATCTATGTATTAACGTTATCCAATTTTGTTTATTTTTTCAGCTGGTGATTGGTCTTTTTGTTGGTGGCCTATATTTCTTTTCTATTCTTCTAGTTGCTTTACTGGAAGAAGTTGGTAATTGGAAATGACATTGATGGATGTTATAATTCTAGCTAGTACTATTATATGTATGTTATTAGCTAGCTTTAGAGTTTTACCAAAAATGTGTTATGTATTAGTATTAGAGACTGTGGGTCATTCTTTTAGTTTTATAACACAGTATGTTTATTATGCAGTATTGTAGCTATAATATACATAATCATGTCCACATTGTAATCCATGAAGTGTCCTTTGGTGAGTGCAAAGAAGATTTTTCAATCATCCCATATCATTAGTGTAGTCATGGCATAATTAAAAGTATGCATTTTAAAACTGTGATCTATTCTTTTTATACATCAATCATACTGTAATTAAATGTGTATTGCACTATGTAAAGTATTAATTACCTCGGGTGAAATGTAGGATCTTGAGTACACAACTGGTTCAGTGCTTCTCATGTTAATACCAAAAGTACATTCAACAATGTAAGAATCAAAATCCTAAGATTTTGGCAGGGTAATGTTTTATTCTATGAAATGCTTCCATGCAGCTCTATACCTTACACTAATTGCTGGTGGTATGAAGTATACCTAGCTAACTTAAAAAATATGGTTACTATGATTATATTTACTACCCAGCTAACTTATAAGATGTGGTTACTATGATTATAGTTACTATACCCGAGAGATAAGCAATGATAACTGCCATGTATGAAATTTGTTCACTAGAACATTGATTAGGAACTACGGAATTTGGTCATGAATAATAAAAAATTAATATGCACCATTATTCCCTAACCTATTCCATGTACAGGCACTTAAACTACCTAGTACTAAGAGAACTCTGGGGAGAAGCATAGTCACATTCTCACACTCTACCACCACCTTCATTGTCTTCGTAACTTTCATATACATTGCCTTCAAAATCATCACAATCAATACTAACCAGCACTTCGCCGATATTATGCCTAGCCATTACTTCTGCACTACTTTATCCAATCCATGTGACAAACTTCAAACAACACCATTAAGAAGCCACTGTAAAACTGAATAGATATATATATAGCTACCATTTACATTTAGCTTCTGTAAGAGTTTGTATAATTAGAAATCATCTCCTCCCTGTGGTTTAATAAACCAATTGTTTAATTCTGATACTAAAAGATAGGATTTTGTCGTCCAAGGGTATGTATCCTACTTTGTGATGTGAAATGAATAAAATAGGTTCTACAATACTTATTTTTGATATTTCCTAAATGTTTGCTTTCAAAAAAAAAAAAGTGACATTATTTTTTTGCATAAAACATCTTGATGGGAATAAAATTATCTAGCTACCTACTAATTTACATACTACTAAATAAGGCTAAGATGACTTGAATAACAATAGCAATTTTTTTCTTAACATACATTACCTACTACTACAAAATATAGTGAATACTATACCTACTACACTAAAACTTTAGGGAGGGGAGTTTCTAAACTCTTAACCAAGCATTATATATAGCCTATTGTTACCATTATAAATATATACGTCAAAAAAGAAGGTAAGACAACTTGAATGGAAATGGATATTTTTCCTTTAATCTACAGCACAATACCTACTAAAATAAAATATCTTGATATGTTTTAGTCCTATTGGTTGGCTAGAACTTGAAATTTTTTTTGTAAATGCATAAAAGTACTAAAATAAGCCTATTGTGACCATTTTAAATATATAGGTCAAAAAAGAAGGTAAGAAAACTTGGAGGGAAATAGATATTTATCATTTAATCCACATCAAAATACCTACTAAAATATAATATCTTGATCTGCTTTAGTACTATTGGTCAGCTATAAATATAAAAATTTTTTTTTTAGAAAGCGAATAAAAGTACTAAAATAAGCCTATTGTGAACATTTTAAATATATACGTCAAAAAGAAGGTAAGATGACTTGGATGGAAATGGATATTTTTCCTTTAATCTACACAACAAAACATACTAAAATAAAATATCTTGATCTGCTTTAGTACTATTGGTCGGCTATATGTAACTTGAAATTTTTTTTTTTTAAGCATAAAAGTACTAAGATAAGCCTATTATGACAATTTTAAATATATACGTCAAAAATGGAAGGTAAGACGACTCGGATAAAAATAAATATTTTTCCATTAATCTACGCAAAAAGACATACTAAAATAAAATAATTCAATCAGCTATAGTACTATTGGTCGGCTATTACTGTAAATTTTTTTTTTAAAAACGCATAAAAGTACTAAGATAAGCCTATTATGAGCATTTTAAATATAATGTCAAAAAAGAAGGTAAGACGACTTTGATTGAAATAGAAATTTTTCCTTAAATCTACACCACAAGACCTAATAAAAAAAAATAACTCGATCAGAATTAGTACTATTGGTCGGCTATAACTTGAAATTTTTTTTTTACAAAACTCATAAAAGGACTAAGATAAGTTTATTATGAGCATTTTAAATATATATGTCAAAAAAGAAGGAAAGACGACTTAGATTGAAATGGATACTTTTCCTTTAATCTACACCACATTAGCTACTAAAATAAAATATCTTCGTCTTCCTTAGTACTGTCGATCAGGTACAACTCAAAAATATTTTTTTGGGTTAAAACACATAAAAGTACTAAGATAAGCCTATTATGAGCATTTTAAATATAATGTCAAAAAAGAAGGTAAGACGACTTTAATTGAAATGGAAATTTTTCCTTAAATCTACAGAACAAGACCTAATAAAAAAAATAACTCGATCAGAATTAGTACTATTGGTCGGCTATAACTTGAAATTTTTTTTTTACAAAACGCATAAAAGGACTAAGATAAGTTTATTATGAGCATTTTAAATATATATGTAAAAAAAGAAGGAAAGACGACTTAGATTGAAATGGATACTTTTCCTTTAATCTACACCACATTAGCTACTAAAATAAAATATCTTCGTCTTCCTTAGTACTGTCGATCAGGTAAAACTCAAAAATATTTTTTTGGGTTAAAACGCTTAAAAGTACTAGGATAAGCCTATTATGAGCATTTTAAATGTATATGTCAAAAAAGAAGGAAAGACGACTTGGATTGAAATGGATACTTTTCCTTTAATCTACACAATATTACCTACTAAAATAAAATATCTTCGTCTTCCTTAGTACTGTCAATCAGCTACAACTCAAAAATATTTTTTTTGTTAAAACGCTTAAAAGTACTAAGATAAGCCTATTATGAGCATTATAATGTATATGTCAAAAAAGAAGGTAAGACGACTTGGATTGAAATGGATACTTTTCCTTTAATCTACACCACATTAGCTACTAAAATAAAATATCTTCGTCTTCCTTAGTACTGTCGATCAGCTACAAGTCAAAAATATTTTTTTTTGTTAAAACACTTAAAGTACTGAGATAAACCTATTATGAGCATTTTAAATGTATATGTCAAAAAAGAAGGTAAGAAGACTTGGATTGAAATGGATACTTTTCCTTTAATCTACACCACATTAGCTACTAAAATAAAATATCTTCATCTTCCTTACTACTGTCGATCAGCTAAAACTCAAAAATATTTTTTTTTGTTAAAACGCTTAAAAGTACTAAGATAAGCCTATTATGAGCATTTTAAATGAATATGTCAAAAAAGAAGGTAAGACGACTTGGATTGAAATGGATACTTTTCCTTTAATCTACACCACATTAGTTACTAAAATAAAATATATTCGTCTTCCTTACTACTGTCGATCAGCTAAAACTCAAAAATATTTTTTTTTGTTAAAATGCTTAAAAGTACTAAGATAAGCCTATTATGAGCATTTTAAATTATTATGTCAAAAAAGAGGGAAAGACGACTTGGATTGAAATGGATACTTTTCCTTTAATCTACACCACATTAGCTACTAAAATAAAATATCTTCATCTTCATTACTACTGTCGATCAGCTACAACTCAAAAATATTTTTTTTGGTTAAAACGCTTAAAAGTACTAAGATAGGCCTATTATGAGCATTTTAAATGAATATGTCAAAAAAGAAGGTAAGACGACTTGGATTGAAATGGATACTTTTCCTTTAATCTACACAAAATTACCTACTAAAATAAAATATCTTCGTCTTCCTTACTACTGTCGATCAGATAAAACTCAAAAATATTTTTTTTTGTTAAATCGCTTAAGATAAGCCTATTATGAGCATTTTAAATGTATATGTCAAAAAAGAAGGTAAGACGACTTGGATTGAAATGGATACTTTTCCTTTAATCTACACCAAATTACCTACTAAAATAAAATATCTTCGTCTTTCTTAGTACTGTCGATCAGATAAAACTCAAAAATATTTTTTTTTGTTAAAACGCTTAAAAGTACTAAGATAAGCCTATTATGAGCATTTTAAATGAATATGTCAAAAAAGAAGGTAAGACGACTTGGATTGAAATGGATACTTTTCCTTTAATCTACACCACATTAGCTACTAAAATAAAATATCTTCGTCTTCCTTAGTACTGTCGATCAGGTAAAACTCAAAAATATTTTTTTGGGTTAAAACGCTTAAAAGTACTAGGATAAGCCTATTATGAGCATTTTAAATGTATATGTCAAAAAAGAAGGAAAGACGACTTGGATTGAAATGGATACTTTTCCTTTAATCTACACAATATTACCTACTAAAATAAAATATCTTCGTCTTCCTTAGTACTGTCAATAAGCTACAACTCAAAAATATTTTTTTTGTTAAAACGCTTAAAAGTACTAAGATAAGCCTATTATGAGCATTATAATGTATATGTCAAAAAAGAAGGTAAGACGACTTGGATTGAAATGGATACTTTTCCTTTAATCTACACCACATTAGCTACTAAAATAAAATATCTTCGTCTTCCTTAGTACTGTCGATCAGCTACAAGTCAAAAATATTTTTTTTTGTTAAAACACTTAAAGTACTGAGATAAACCTATTATGAGCATTTTAAATGTATATGTCAAAAAAGAAGGTAAGAAGACTTGGATTGAAATGGATACTTTTCCTTTAATCTACACCACATTAGCTACTAAAATAAAATATCTTCATCTTCCTTACTACTGTCGATCAGCTAAAACTCAAAAATATTTTTTTTGGTTAAAACGATTAAAAGTACTAAGATAAGCCTATTATGAGAATTATAATGTATATGTCAAAAAAGAAGGTAAGACGACTTGGATTGAAATGGATACTTTTCCTTTAATCTACACCACATTAGTTACTAAAATAAAATATATTCGTCTTCCTTACTACTGTCGATCAGCTAAAACTCAAAAATATTTTTTTTTGTTAAAATGCTTAAAAGTACTAAGATAAGCCTATTATGAGCATTTTAAATTATTATGTCAAAAAAGAGGGAAAGACGACTTGGATTGAAATGGATACTTTTCCATTAATCTACACCACATTAGCTACTAAAATAAAATATCTTCATCTTCATTACTACTGTCGATCAGCTACAACTCAAAAATATTTTTTTTTGTTAAAACGCTAAAAAGTACTAAGATAAGCATATTATGAGCATTTTAAATGAATATGTCAAAAAAGAAGGTAAGAAGACTTGGATTGAAATGGATACTTTTCCTTTAATCTACACCACATTAGCTACTAAAATAAAATATCTTCGTCTTCCTTAGTACTGTCGATCAGCTAAAACTCAAAAATATTTTTTTTGTTAAAACGCTTAAAAGTACTAAGATAAGCCTATTATGAGCATTTTAAATGAATATGTCAAAAAAGAAGGTAAGACGACTTGGATTGAAATGGATACTTTTCCTTTAATCTACACCACATTAGCTACTAAAATAAAATATCTTCGTCTTCCTTAATACTGTCGATCAGCTACAACTCAAAAATATTTTTTTTTGTTAAAACGCTTAAAAGTACTAAGATAAGCCTATTATGAGCATTTTAAATGAATATGTCCAAAAAGAAGGTAAGAAAACTTGGATTGAAATGGATACTTTTCCTTTAATCTACACCACATTAGCTACTAAAATAAAATATCTTCGTCTTCCTTAGTACTGTCGATCAGCTAAAACTCTAAAATATTTTTTTTTGTTTAAACGCTTAAAAGTACTAAGATAAGCCTATTAAGAGCATTTTAAATGAATATGTCCAAAAAGAAGGTAAGACGACTTGGATTGAAATGGATACTTTTCCTTTAATCTACACCACATTAGCTACTAAAATAAAATATATTAGTCTTCCTTAGTACTGTCGATCAGCTACAACTCAAAAATATTTTTTTTTGTTAAAACGCTTAAAAGTACTAAGATAAGCCTATTATGAGCATTTTAAATGAATATGTCAAAAAAGAAGGTAAGAAGACTTGGATTGAAATGGATACTTTTCCTTTAATCTACACCACATTAGCTACTAAAATAAAATATCTTAGTCTTCCTTAGTACTGTCGATCAGCTAAAACTCAAAAATATTTTTTTTGTTAAAACGCTTAAAAGTACTAAGATAAGCCTATTATGAGCATTTTAAATGAATATGTCAAAAAAGAAGGTAAGAAGACTTGGATTGAAATGGATACTTTTCCTTTAATCTACACCACATTAGCTACTAAAATAAAATATCTTCGTCTTCCTTAGTACTGTCGATCAGCTACAACTCAAAAATATTTTTTTTGTTAAAACGCTTAAAAGTACTAAGATAAGCCTATTATGAGCATTTTAAATGAATATGTCAAAAAAGAAGGTAAGACGACTTGGATTGAAATGGATACTTTTCCTTTAATCTACACCACATTAGCTACTAAAATAAAATATCTTAGTCTTCCTTAGTACTGTCGATCAGCTACAACTAAAAAATATTTTTTTTTGTTAAAACGCTTAAAAGTACTAAGATAAGCCTATTATGAGCATTTTAAATGAATATGTCCAAAAAGAAGGTAAGAAGACTTGGATTGAAATGGATACTTTTCCTTTAATCTACACCACATTAGCTACTAAAATAAAATATCTTCGTCTTCCTTAGTACTGTCGATCAGCTAAAACTCAAAAATATTTTTTTTGTTAAAACGCTTAAAAGTACTTAGATAAGCCTATTATGAGCATTTTAAATGAATATGTCAAAAAAGAAGGTAAGACGACTTGGATTGAAATGGATACTTTTCCTTTAATCTACACCACATTAGCTACTAAAATAAAATATCTTCGTCTTCCTTAGTACTGTCGATCAGCTACAACTCAAAAATATTTTTTTTTGTTAAAACGCTTAAAAGTACTAAGATAAGCCTATTATGAGCATTTTAAATGAATATGTCAAAAAAGAAGGTAAGACGACTTGGATTGAAATGGATACTTTTCCTTTAATCTACACCACATTAGCTACTAAAATAAAATATCTTCGTCTTCCTTAGTACTGTCGATCAGCTAAAACTCAAAAATATTTTTTTTGTTAAAACGCTTAAAAGTACTAAGATAAGCCTATTATGAGCATTTTAAATGAATATGTCAAAAAAGAAGGTAAGACGACTTGGATTGAAATGGATACTTTTCCTTTAATCTACTCCACATTAGCTACTAAAATAAAATATCTTCGTCTTCCTTAATACTGTCGATCAGCTACAACTAAAAATATTTTTTTTTGTTAAAACGCTTAAAAGTACTAAGATAAGCCTATTATGAGCATTTTAAATGAATATGTCAAAAAAGAAGGTAAGAAAACTTGGATTGAAATGGATACTTTTCCTTTAATCTACACCACATTAGCTACTAAAATAAAATATCTTCGTCTTCCTTAGTACTGTCGATCAGCTAAAACTCAAAAATATTTTTTTTGTTAAAACGCTTAAAAGTACTAAGATAAGCCTATTATGAGCATTTTAAATGAATATGTCAAAAAAGAAGGTAAGACGACTTGGATTGAAATGGATACTTTTCCTTTAATCTACACCACATTAGCTACTAAAATAAAATATCTTCGTCTTCCTTAATACTGTCGATCAGCTAAAACTCAAAAATATTTTTTTTGTTAAAACGCTTAAAAGTACTAAGATAAGCCTATTATGTGCATTTTAAATGAATATGTCAAAAAAGAAGGTAAGACGACTTGGATTGAAATGGATACTTTTCCTTTAATCTACACCACATTAGCTACTAAAATAAAATATCTTCGTCTTCCTTAGTACTGTCGATCAGCTACAACTCAAAAATATTTTTTTTTGTTAAAACGCTTAAAAGTACTAAGATAAGCCTATTATGAGCATTTTAAATGAATATGTCCAAAAAGAAGGTAAGAAAACTTGGATTGAAATGGATACTTTTCCTTTAATCTACACCACATTAGCTACTAAAATAAAATATCTTCGTCTTCCTTAGTACTGTCGATCAGCTAAAACTCAAAAATATTTTTTTTTGTTAAAACGCTAAAAAGTACTAAGATAAGCATATTATGAGCATTTTAAATGAATATGTCAAAAAAGAAGGTAAGAAGACTTGGATTGAAATGGATACTTTTCCTTTAATCTACACCACATTAGCTACTAAAATAAAATATCTTCGTCTTCCTTAGTACTGTCGATCAGCTAAAACTCAAAAATATTTTTTTTTGTTAAAACGCTTAAAAGTACTAAGATAAGCCTATTAAGAGCATTTTAAATGAATATGTCAAAAAAGAAGGTAAGACGACTTGGATTGAAATGGATACTTTTCCTTTAATCTACACCACATTAGCTACTAAAATAAAATATCTTCGTCTTCCTTAGTACTGTCGATCAGCTAAAACTCAAAAATATTTTTTTTGTTAAAACGCTTAAAAGTACTAAGATAAGCCTATTATGAGCATTTTAAATGAATATGTCAAAAAAGAAGGTAAGACGACTTGGATTGAAATGGATACTTTTCCTTTAATCTACACCACATTAGCTACTAAAATAAAATATCTTCGTCTTCCTTAGTACTGTCGATCAGCTAAAACTCAAAAATATTTTTTTTTGTTAAAACGCTTAAAAGTACTAAGATAAGCCTATTATGAGCATTTTAAATGAATATGTCAAAAAAGAAGGTAAGACGACTTGGATTGAAATGGATACTTTTCCTTTAATCTACACCACATTAGCTACTAAAATAAAATATCTTCGTCTTCCTTAATACTGTCGATCAGCTACAACTAAAAATATTTTTTTTTGTTAAAACGCTTAAAAGTACTAAGATAAGCCTATTATGAGCATTTTAAATGAATATGTCAAAAAAGAAGGTAAGAAAACTTGGATTGAAATGGATACTTTTCCTTTAATCTACACCACATTAGCTACTAAAATAAAATATCTTCGTCTTCCTTAGTACTGTCTATCAGCTAAAACTCAAAAATATTTTTTTTGTTAAAACGCTTAAAAGTACTAAGATAAGCCTATTATGAGCATTTTAAATGAATATGTCAAAAAAGAAGGTAAGACGACTTGGATTGAAATGGATACTTTTCCTTTAATCTACACCACATTAGCTACTAAAATAAAATATCTTCGTCTTCCTTAATACTGTCGATCAGCTACAACTCAAAAATATTTTTTTTTGTTAAAACGCTTAAAAGTACTAAGATAAGCCTATTATGAGCATTTTAAATGAATATGTCCAAAAAGAAGGTAAGAAAACTTGGATTGAAATGGATACTTTTCCTTTAATCTACACCACATTAGCTACTAAAATAAAATATCTTCGTCTTCCTTAGTACTGTCGATCAGCTAAAACTCAAAAATATTTTTTTTTGTTTAAACGCTTAAAAGTACTAAGATAAGCCTATTATGAGCATTTTAAATTATTATGTCAAAAAAGAGGGAAAGACGACTTGGATTGAAATGGATACTTTTCCTTTAATCTACACCACATTAGCTACTAAAATAAAATATCTTCATCTTCATTACTACTGTCGATCAGCTACAACTCAAAAATATTTTTTTTGGTTAAAACGCTTAAAAGTACTAAGATAGGCCTATTATGAGCATTTTAAATGAATATGTCAAAAAAGAAGGTAAGACGACTTGGATTGAAATGGATACTTTTCCTTTAATCTACACAAAATTACCTACTAAAATAAAATATCTTCGTCTTCCTTACTACTGTCGATCAGATAAAACTCAAAAATATTTTTTTTTGTTAAATCGCTTAAGATAAGCCTATTATGAGCATTTTAAATGTATATGTCAAAAAAGAAGGTAAGACGACTTGGATTGAAATGGATACTTTTCCTTTAATCTACACCAAATTACCTACTAAAATAAAATATCTTCGTCTTTCTTAGTACTGTCGATCAGATAAAACTCAAAAATATTTTTTTTTGTTAAAACGCTTAAAAGTACTAAGATAAGCCTATTATGAGCATTTTAAATGAATATGTCAAAAAAGAAGGTAAGACGACTTGGATTGAAATGGATACTTTTCCTTTAATCTACACCACATTAGCTACTAAAATAAAATATCTTCGTCTTCCTTAGTACTGTCGATCAGGTAAAACTCAAAAATATTTTTTTGGGTTAAAACGCTTAAAAGTACTAGGATAAGCCTATTATGAGCATTTTAAATGTATATGTCAAAAAAGAAGGAAAGACGACTTGGATTGAAATGGATACTTTTCCTTTAATCTACACAATATTACCTACTAAAATAAAATATCTTCGTCTTCCTTAGTACTGTCAATAAGCTACAACTCAAAAATATTTTTTTTGTTAAAACGCTTAAAAGTACTAAGATAAGCCTATTATGAGCATTATAATGTATATGTCAAAAAAGAAGGTAAGACGACTTGGATTGAAATGGATACTTTTCCTTTAATCTACACCACATTAGCTACTAAAATAAAATATCTTCGTCTTCCTTAGTACTGTCGATCAGCTACAAGTCAAAAATATTTTTTTTTGTTAAAACACTTAAAGTACTGAGATAAACCTATTATGAGCATTTTAAATGTATATGTCAAAAAAGAAGGTAAGAAGACTTGGATTGAAATGGATACTTTTCCTTTAATCTACACCACATTAGCTACTAAAATAAAATATCTTCATCTTCCTTACTACTGTCGATCAGCTAAAACTCAAAAATATTTTTTTTGGTTAAAACGATTAAAAGTACTAAGATAAGCCTATTATGAGAATTATAATGTATATGTCAAAAAAGAAGGTAAGACGACTTGGATTGAAATGGATACTTTTCCTTTAATCTACACCACATTAGTTACTAAAATAAAATATATTCGTCTTCCTTACTACTGTCGATCAGCTAAAACTCAAAAATATTTTTTTTTGTTAAAACGCTTAAAAGTACTAAGATAAGCCTATTATGAGCATTTTAAATTATTATGTCAAAAAAGAGGGAAAGACGACTTGGATTGAAATGGATACTTTTCCATTAATCTACACCACATTAGCTACTAAAATAAAATATCTTCATCTTCATTACTACTGTCGATCAGCTACAACTCAAAAATATTTTTTTTTGTTAAAACGCTAAAAAGTACTAAGATAAGCATATTATGAGCATTTTAAATGAATATGTCAAAAAAGAAGGTAAGAAGACTTGGATTGAAATGGATACTTTTCCTTTAATCTACACCACATTAGCTACTAAAATAAAATATCTTCGTCTTCCTTAGTACTGTCGATCAGCTAAAACTCAAAAATATTTTTTTTGTTAAAACGCTTAAAAGTACTAAGATAAGCCTATTATGAGCATTTTAAATGAATATGTCAAAAAAGAAGGTAAGACGACTTGGATTGAAATGGATACTTTTCCTTTAATCTACACCACATTAGCTACTAAAATAAAATATCTTCGTCTTCCTTAATACTGTCGATCAGCTACAACTCAAAAATATTTTTTTTTGTTAAAACGCTTAAAAGTACTAAGATAAGCCTATTATGAGCATTTTAAATGAATATGTCCAAAAAGAAGGTAAGAAAACTTGGATTGAAATGGATACTTTTCCTTTAATCTACACCACATTAGCTACTAAAATAAAATATCTTCGTCTTCCTTAGTACTGTCGATCAGCTAAAACTCTAAAATATTTTTTTTTGTTTAAACGCTTAAAAGTACTAAGATAAGCCTATTAAGAGCATTTTAAATGAATATGTCCAAAAAGAAGGTAAGACGACTTGGATTGAAATGGATACTTTTCCTTTAATCTACACCACATTAGCTACTAAAATAAAATATATTAGTCTTCCTTAGTACTGTCGATCAGCTACAACTCAAAAATATTTTTTTTTGTTAAAACGCTTAAAAGTACTAAGATAAGCCTATTATGAGCATTTTAAATGAATATGTCAAAAAAGAAGGTAAGAAGACTTGGATTGAAATGGATACTTTTCCTTTAATCTACACCACATTAGCTACTAAAATAAAATATCTTAGTCTTCCTTAGTACTGTCGATCAGCTAAAACTCAAAAATATTTTTTTTGTTAAAACGCTTAAAAGTACTAAGATAAGCCTATTATGAGCATTTTAAATGAATATGTCAAAAAAGAAGGTAAGAAGACTTGGATTGAAATGGATACTTTTCCTTTAATCTACACCACATTAGCTACTAAAATAAAATATCTTCGTCTTCCTTAGTACTGTCGATCAGCTACAACTCAAAAATATTTTTTTTGTTAAAACGCTTAAAAGTACTAAGATAAGCCTATTATGAGCATTTTAAATGAATATGTCAAAAAAGAAGGTAAGACGACTTGGATTGAAATGGATACTTTTCCTTTAATCTACACCACATTAGCTACTAAAATAAAATATCTTAGTCTTCCTTAGTACTGTCGATCAGCTACAACTAAAAAATATTTTTTTTTGTTAAAACGCTTAAAAGTACTAAGATAAGCCTATTATGAGCATTTTAAATGAATATGTCCAAAAAGAAGGTAAGAAGACTTGGATTGAAATGGATACTTTTCCTTTAATCTACACCACATTAGCTACTAAAATAAAATATCTTCGTCTTCCTTAGTACTGTCGATCAGCTAAAACTCAAAAATATTTTTTTTGTTAAAACGCTTAAAAGTACTTAGATAAGCCTATTATGAGCATTTTAAATGAATATGTCAAAAAAGAAGGTAAGACGACTTGGATTGAAATGGATACTTTTCCTTTAATCTACACCACATTAGCTACTAAAATAAAATATCTTCGTCTTCCTTAGTACTGTCGATCAGCTACAACTCAAAAATATTTTTTTTTGTTAAAACGCTTAAAAGTACTAAGATAAGCCTATTATGAGCATTTTAAATGAATATGTCAAAAAAGAAGGTAAGACGACTTGGATTGAAATGGATACTTTTCCTTTAATCTACACCACATTAGCTACTAAAATAAAATATCTTCGTCTTCCTTAGTACTGTCGATCAGCTAAAACTCAAAAATATTTTTTTTGTTAAAACGCTTAAAAGTACTAAGATAAGCCTATTATGAGCATTTTAAATGAATATGTCAAAAAAGAAGGTAAGACGACTTGGATTGAAATGGATACTTTTCCTTTAATCTACTCCACATTAGCTACTAAAATAAAATATCTTCGTCTTCCTTAATACTGTCGATCAGCTACAACTAAAAATATTTTTTTTTGTTAAAACGCTTAAAAGTACTAAGATAAGCCTATTATGAGCATTTTAAATGAATATGTCAAAAAAGAAGGTAAGAAAACTTGGATTGAAATGGATACTTTTCCTTTAATCTACACCACATTAGCTACTAAAATAAAATATCTTCGTCTTCCTTAGTACTGTCGATCAGCTAAAACTCAAAAATATTTTTTTTGTTAAAACGCTTAAAAGTACTAAGATAAGCCTATTATGAGCATTTTAAATGAATATGTCAAAAAAGAAGGTAAGACGACTTGGATTGAAATGGATACTTTTCCTTTAATCTACACCACATTAGCTACTAAAATAAAATATCTTCGTCTTCCTTAATACTGTCGATCAGCTAAAACTCAAAAATATTTTTTTTGTTAAAACGCTTAAAAGTACTAAGATAAGCCTATTATGAGCATTTTAAATGAATATGTCAAAAAAGAAGGTAAGACGACTTGGATTGAAATGGATACTTTTCCTTTAATCTACACCACATTAGCTACTAAAATAAAATATCTTCGTCTTCCTTAATACTGTCGATCAGCTACAACTCAAAAATATTTTTTTTTGTTAAAACGCTTAAAAGTACTAAGATAAGCCTATTATGAGCATTTTAAATGAATATGTCCAAAAAGAAGGTAAGAAAACTTGGATTGAAATGGATACTTTTCCTTTAATCTACACCACATTAGCTACTAAAATAAAATATCTTCGTCTTCCTTAGTACTGTCGATCAGCTAAAACTCTAAAATATTTTTTTTTGTTTAAACGCTTAAAAGTACTAAGATAAGCCTATTAAGAGCATTTTAAATGAATATGTCCAAAAAGAAGGTAAGACGACTTGGATTGAAATGGATACTTTTCCTTTAATCTACACCACATTAGCTACTAAAATAAAATATATTAGTCTTCCTTAGTACTGTCGATCAGCTACAACTCAAAAATATTTTTTTTTGTTAAAACGCTTAAAAGTACTAAGATAAGCCTATTATGAGCATTTTAAATGAATATGTCAAAAAAGAAGGTAAGAAGACTTGGATTGAAATGGATACTTTTCCTTTAATCTACACCACATTAGCTACTAAAATAAAATATCTTAGTCTTCCTTAGTACTGTCGATCAGCTAAAACTCAAAAATATTTTTTTTGTTAAAACGCTTAAAAGTACTAAGATAAGCCTATTATGAGCATTTTAAATGAATATGTCAAAAAAGAAGGTAAGAAGACTTGGATTGAAATGGATACTTTTCCTTTAATCTACACCACATTAGCTACTAAAATAAAATATCTTCGTCTTCCTTAGTACTGTCGATCAGCTACAACTCAAAAATATTTTTTTTGTTAAAACGCTTAAAAGTACTAAGATAAGCCTATTATGAGCATTTTAAATGAATATGTCAAAAAAGAAGGTAAGACGACTTGGATTGAAATGGATACTTTTCCTTTAATCTACACCACATTAGCTACTAAAATAAAATATCTTAGTCTTCCTTAGTACTGTCGATCAGCTACAACTAAAAAATATTTTTTTTTGTTAAAACGCTTAAAAGTACTAAGATAAGCCTATTATGAGCATTTTAAATGAATATGTCCAAAAAGAAGGTAAGAAGACTTGGATTGAAATGGATACTTTTCCTTTAATCTACACCACATTAGCTACTAAAATAAAATATCTTCGTCTTCCTTAGTACTGTCGATCAGCTAAAACTCAAAAATATTTTTTTTGTTAAAACGCTTAAAAGTACTTAGATAAGCCTATTATGAGCATTTTAAATGAATATGTCAAAAAAGAAGGTAAGACGACTTGGATTGAAATGGATACTTTTCCTTTAATCTACACCACATTAGCTACTAAAATAAAATATCTTCGTCTTCCTTAGTACTGTCGATCAGCTACAACTCAAAAATATTTTTTTTTGTTAAAACGCTTAAAAGTACTAAGATAAGCCTATTATGAGCATTTTAAATGAATATGTCAAAAAAGAAGGTAAGACGACTTGGATTGAAATGGATACTTTTCCTTTAATCTACACCACATTAGCTACTAAAATAAAATATCTTCGTCTTCCTTAGTACTGTCGATCAGCTAAAACTCAAAAATATTTTTTTTGTTAAAACGCTTAAAAGTACTAAGATAAGCCTATTATGAGCATTTTAAATGAATATGTCAAAAAAGAAGGTAAGACGACTTGGATTGAAATGGATACTTTTCCTTTAATCTACTCCACATTAGCTACTAAAATAAAATATCTTCGTCTTCCTTAATACTGTCGATCAGCTACAACTAAAAATATTTTTTTTTGTTAAAACGCTTAAAAGTACTAAGATAAGCCTATTATGAGCATTTTAAATGAATATGTCAAAAAAGAAGGTAAGAAAACTTGGATTGAAATGGATACTTTTCCTTTAATCTACACCACATTAGCTACTAAAATAAAATATCTTCGTCTTCCTTAGTACTGTCGATCAGCTAAAACTCAAAAATATTTTTTTTGTTAAAACGCTTAAAAGTACTAAGATAAGCCTATTATGAGCATTTTAAATGAATATGTCAAAAAAGAAGGTAAGACGACTTGGATTGAAATGGATACTTTTCCTTTAATCTACACCACATTAGCTACTAAAATAAAATATCTTCGTCTTCCTTAATACTGTCGATCAGCTAAAACTCAAAAATATTTTTTTTGTTAAAACGCTTAAAAGTACTAAGATAAGCCTATTATGTGCATTTTAAATGAATATGTCAAAAAAGAAGGTAAGACGACTTGGATTGAAATGGATACTTTTCCTTTAATCTACACCACATTAGCTACTAAAATAAAATATCTTCGTCTTCCTTAGTACTGTCGATCAGCTAAAACTCAAAAATATTTTTTTTGTTAAAACGCTTAAAAGTACTAAGATAAGCCTATTATGAGCATTTTAAATGAATATGTCAAAAAAGAAGGTAAGACGACTTGGATTGAAATGGATACTTTTCCTTTAATCTACACCACATTAGCTACTAAAATAAAATATCTTCGTCTTCCTTAGTACTGTCGATCAGCTAAAACTCAAAAATATTTTTTTTTGTTAAAACGCTTAAAAGTACTAAGATAAGCCTATTATGAGCATTTTAAATGAATATGTCAAAAAAGAAGGTAAGACGACTTGGATTGAAATGGATACTTTTCCTTTAATCTACACCACATTAGCTACTAAAATAAAATATCTTCGTCTTCCTTAATACTGTCGATCAGCTACAACTAAAAATATTTTTTTTTGTTAAAACGCTTAAAAGTACTAAGATAAGCCTATTATGAGCATTTTAAATGAATATGTCAAAAAAGAAGGTAAGAAAACTTGGATTGAAATGGATACTTTTCCTTTAATCTACACCACATTAGCTACTAAAATAAAATATCTTCGTCTTCCTTAGTACTGTCTATCAGCTAAAACTCAAAAATATTTTTTTTGTTAAAACGCTTAAAAGTACTAAGATAAGCCTATTATGAGCATTTTAAATGAATATGTCAAAAAAGAAGGTAAGACGACTTGGATTGAAATGGATACTTTTCCTTTAATCTACACCACATTAGCTACTAAAATAAAATATCTTCGTCTTCCTTAATACTGTCGATCAGCTACAACTCAAAAATATTTTTTTTTGTTAAAACGCTTAAAAGTACTAAGATAAGCCTATTATGAGCATTTTAAATGAATATGTCCAAAAAGAAGGTAAGAAAACTTGGATTGAAATGGATACTTTTCCTTTAATCTACACCACATTAGCTACTAAAATAAAATATCTTCGTCTTCCTTAGTACTGTCGATCAGCTAAAACTCAAAAATATTTTTTTTTGTTTAAACGCTTAAAAGTACTAAGATAAGCCTATTAAGAGCATTTTAAATGAATATGTCCAAAAAGAAGGTAAGACGACTTGGATTGAAATGGATACTTTTCCTTTAATCTACACCACATTAGCTACTAAAATAAAATATATTAGTCTTCCTTAGTACTGTCGATCAGCTACAACTCAAAAATATTTTTTTTTGTTAAAACGCTTAAAAGTACTAAGATAAGCCTATTATGAGCATTTTAAATGAATATGTCAAAAAAGAAGGTAAGAAGACTTGGATTGAAATGGATACTTTTCCTTTAATCTACACCACATTAGCTACTAAAATAAAATATCTTAGTCTTCCTTAGTACTGTCGATCAGCTAAAACTCAAAAATATTTTTTTTGTTAAAACGCTTAAAAGTACTAAGATAAGCCTATTATGAGCATTTTAAATGAATATGTCAAAAAAGAAGGTAAGAAGACTTGGATTGAAATGGATACTTTTCCTTTAATCTACACCACATTAGCTACTAAAATAAAATATCTTCGTCTTCCTTAGTACTGTCGATCAGCTACAACTCAAAAATATTTTTTTTGTTAAAACGCTTAAAAGTACTAAGATAAGCCTATTATGAGCATTTTAAATGAATATGTCAAAAAAGAAGGTAAGACGACTTGGATTGAAATGGATACTTTTCCTTTAATCTACACCACATTAGCTACTAAAATAAAATATCTTCGTCTTCCTTAGTACTGTCGATCAGCTAAAACTCAAAAATATTTTTTTTTGTTAAAACGCTTAAAAGTACTAAGATAAGCCTATTATGAGCATTTTAAATGAATATGTCAAAAAAGAAGGTAAGACGACTTGGATTGAAATGGATACTTTTCCTTTAATCTACACCACATTAGCTACTAAAATAAAATATCTTCGTCTTCCTTAGTACTGTCGATCAGCTAAAACTCAAAAATATTTTTTTTGTTAAAACGCTTAAAAGTACTAAGATAAGCCTATTATGAGCATTTTAAATGAATATGTCAAAAAAGAAGGTAAGACGACTTGGATTGAAATGGATACTTTTCCTTTAATCTACTCCACATTAGCTACTAAAATAAAATATCTTCGTCTTCCTTAATACTGTCGATCAGCTAAAACTCAAAAATTTTTTTTTTGTTAAAACGCTTAAAAGTACTAAGATAAGCCTATTATGAGCATTTTAAATGAATATGTCAAAAAAGAAGGTAAGAAAACTTGGATTGAAATGGATACTTTTCCTTTAATCTACACCACATTAGCTACTAAAATAAAATATCTTCATCTTCCTTAGTACTGTCGATCAGCTAAAACTCAAAAATATTTTTTTTGTTAAAACGCTTAAAAGTACTAAGATAAGCCTATTATGAGCATTTTAAATGAATATGTCAAAAAAGAAGGTAAGACGACTTGGATTGAAATGGATACTTTTCCTTTAATCTACACCACATTAGCTACTAAAATAAAATATCTTCGTCTTCCTTAATACTGTCGATCAGCTAAAACTCAAAAATATTTTTTTTGTTAAAACGCTTAAAAGTACTAAGATAAGCCTATTATGTGCATTTTAAATGAATATGTCAAAAAAGAAGGTAAGACGACTTGGATTGAAATGGATACTTTTCCTTTAATCTACACCACATTAGCTACTAAAATAAAATATCTTCGTCTTCCTTAGTACTGTCGATCAGCTACAACTCAAAAATATTTTTTTTTGTTAAAACGCTTAAAAGTACTAAGATAAGCCTATTATGAGCATTTTAAATGAATATGTCCAAAAAGAAGGTAAGAAAACTTGGATTGAAATGGATACTTTTCCTTTAATCTACACCACATTAGCTACTAAAATAAAATATCTTCGTCTTCCTTAGTACTGTCGATCAGCTAAAACTCAAAAATATTTTTTTTTGTTAAAACGCTTAAAAGTACTAAGATAAGCCTATTATGAGCATTTTAAATGAATATGTCAAAAAAGAAGGTAAGACGACTTGGATTGAAATGGATACTTTTCCTTTAATCTACACCACATTAGCTACTAAAATAAAATATCTTCGTCTTCCTTAGTACTGTCGATCAGCTAAAACTCAAAAATATTTTTTTTGTTAAAACGCTTAAAAGTACTAAGATAAGCCTATTATGAGCATTTAAAATATATATGTTAAAAAAAGAAGGTAAGACGACTTGGATTGAAATGAATACTTTTCCTTTAATCTACACCACATTACCTACTAAAATAAAATATCTTCGTCTTCCTTAGTACTGTCGATCAGCTAAAACTCAAAAATATTTTTTTTGTTAAAACGCTTAAAAGTACTAAGCTAAGTCTATTAAGAGCATTTTAAATGAATATGTCCAAAAAGAAGGTAAGAAGACTTGGATTGAAATGGATACTTTTCCTTTAATCTACACCACATTAGCTACTAAAATAAAATATCTTCGTCTTCCTTAGTACTGTCGATCAGCTAAAACTCAAAAATATTTTTTTTTTTAAAACGCTTAAAAGTACTAAGATAAGCCTATTAAGAGCATTTTAAATGAATATGTCAAAAAAGAAGGTAAGACGACTTGGATTGAAATGGATACTTTTCCTTTAATCTACACCACATTAGCTACTAAAATAAAATATCTTCGTCTTCCTTAGTACTGTCAATCAGCTAAAACTCAAAAATATTTTTTTTTTTAAAACGCTTAAAAGTACTAAGATAAGCCTATTAAGAGCATTTTAAATGAATATGTCCAAAAAGAAGGTAAGACGACTTGGATTGAAATGGATACTTTTCCTTTAATCTACACCACATTAGCTACTAAAATAAAATATCTTCGTCTTCCTTAGTACTGTCGATCAGCTAAAACTCAAAAATATTTTTTTTTTTAAAACGCTTAAAAGTACTAAGATAAGCCTATTAAGAGCATTTTAAATGAATATGTCCAAAAAGAAGGTAAGACGACTTGGATTGAAATGGATACTTTTCCTTTAATCTACACCACATTAGCTACTAAAATAAAATATCTTCGTCTTCCTTAGAACTGTCGATCAGCTAAAACTCAAAAATATTTTTATGTTTTAAAACGCTTAAGAGTACTAAGATAAGCCTATTATGAGCATTTTAAATGTATATGTCCAAAAAGAAGGTAAGACGACTTGGATTGAAATGGATACTTTTCCTTTAATCTACACCACATTAGCTACTAAAATAAAATATCTTCGTCTTCCTTAGTACTGTTGATCAGCTACAACTCAAAAATATTTTTTTTTGTTAAAACGCTTAAAAGTACTAAGATAAGCCTATTATGAGCATTTTAAATGAATATGTCCAAAAAGAAGGTAAGAAGACTTGGATTGAAATGGATACTTTTCCTTTAATCTACACCACATTAGCTACTAAAATAAAATATCTTCGTCTTCCTTAGTACTGTCGATCAGCTAAAACTCAAAAATATTTTTTTTTGTTAAAACGCTAAAAAGTACTAAGATAAGCATATTATGAGCATTTTAAATGAATATGTCCAAAAAGAAGGTAAGAAGACTTGGATTGAAATGGATACTTTTCCTTTAATCTACACCACATTAGCTACTAAAATAAAATATCTTCGTCTTCCTTAGTACTGTCGATCAGCTAAAACTCAAAAATATTTTTTTTTGTTAAAACGCTTAAAAGTACTAAGATAAGCCTATTAAGAGCATTTTAAATGAATATGTCAAAAAAGAAGGTAAGACGACTTGGATTGAAATGGATACTTTTCCTTTAATCTACACCACATTAGCTACTAAAATAAAATATCTTCGTCTTCCTTAGTACTGTCGATCAGCTAAAACTCAAAAATATTTTTTTTTTTAAAACGCTTAAAAGTACTAAGATAAGCCTATTAAGAGCATTTTAAATGAATATGTCAAAAAAGAAGGTAAGACGACTTGGATTGAAATGGATACTTTTCCTTTAATCTACACCACATTAGCTACTAAAATAAAATATCTTCGTCTTCCTTAGTACTGTCGATCAGCTAAAACTCAAAAATATTTTTTTTGTTAAAACGCTTAAAAGTACTAAGATAAGCCTATTATGAGCATTTTAAATGAATATGTCAAAAAAGAAGGTAAGACGACTTGGATTGAAATGGATACTTTTCCTTTAATCTACACCACATTAGCTACTAAAATAAAATATCTTCGTCTTCCTTAGTACTGTCGATCAGCTAAAACTCAAAAATATTTTTTTTGTTAAAACGCTTAAAAGTACTAAGATAAGCCTATTATGAGCATTTTAAATGAATATGTCAAAAAAGAAGGTAAGACGACTTGGATTGAAATGGATACTTTTCCTTTAATCTACACCACATTAGCTACTAAAATAAAATATCTTCGTCTTCCTTAATACTGTCGATCAGCTAAAACTCAAAAATATTTTTTTTTGTTAAAACGCTTAAAAGTACTAAGATAAGCCTATTATGAGCATTTTAAATGAATATGTCCAAAAAGAAGGTAAGAAGACTTGGATTGAAATGGATACTTTTCCTTTAATCTACACCACATTAGCTACTAAAATAAAATATCTTCGTCTTCCTTAGTACTGTCGATCAGCTAAAACTCAAAAATATTTTTTTTTGTTAAAACGCTAAAATGTACTAAGATAAGCATATTATGAGCATTTTAAATGAATATGTCAAAAAAGAAGGTAAGAAGACTTGGATAGAAATGGATACTTTTCTTTTAATCTACACCACATTAGCTACTAAAATAAAATATCTTCGTCTTCCTTAGTACTGTCGATCAGCTAAAACTCAAAAATATTTTTTTTTGTTAAAACGCTTAAAAGTACTAAGATAAGCCTATTATGAGCATTTTAAATGAATATGTCAAAAAAGAAGGTAAGACGACTTGGATTGAAATGGATACTTTTCCTTTAATCTACACCACATTAGCTACTAAAATAAAATATCTTCGTCTTCCTTAGTACTGTCGATCAGCTAAAACTCAAAAATATTTTTTTTGTTAAAACGCTTAAAAGTACTAAGATAAGCCTATTATGAGCATTTAAAATATATATGTTAAAAAAAGAAGGTAAGACGACTTGGATTGAAATGAATACTTTTCCTTTAATCTACACCACATTAGCTACTAAAATAAAATATCTTCGTCTTCCTTAGTACTGTCGATCAGCTAAAACTCAAAAATATTTTTTTTTTTAAAACGCTTAAAAGTACTAAGATAAGCCTATTAAGAGCATTTTAAATGAATATGTCAAAAAAGAAGGTAAGACGACTTGGATTGAAATGGATACTTTTCCTTTAATCTACACCACATTAGCTACTAAAATAAAATATCTTCGTCTTCCTTAGTACTGTCGATCAGCTAAAACTCAAAAATATTTTTTTTTTTAAAACGCTTAAAAGTACTAAGATAAGCCTATTAAGAGCATTTTAAATGAATATGTCCAAAAAGAAGGTAAGACGACTTGGATTGAAATGGATACTTTTCCTTTAATCTACACCACATTAGCTACTAAAATAAAATATCTTCGTCTTCCTTAGTACTGTCGATCAGCTAAAACTCAAAAATATTTTTTTTTTTAAAACGCTTAAAAGTACTAAGATAAGCCTATTAAGAGCATTTTAAATGAATATGTCCAAAAAGAAGGTAAGACGACTTGGATTGAAATGGATACTTTTCCTTTAATCTACACCACATTAGCTACTAAAATAAAATATCTTCGTCTTCCTTAGAACTGTCGATCAGCTAAAACTCAAAAATATTTTTATGTTTTAAAACGCTTAAGAGTACTAAGATAAGCCTATTATGAGCATTTTAAATGTATATGTCCAAAAAGAAGGTAAGACGACTTGGATTGAAATGGATACTTTTCCTTTAATCTACACCACATTAGCTACTAAAATAAAATATCTTCGTCTTCCTTAGTACTGTTGATCAGCTACAACTCAAAAATATTTTTTTTTGTTAAAACGCTTAAAAGTACTAAGATAAGCCTATTATGAGCATTTTAAATGAATATGTCCAAAAAGAAGGTAAGAAGACTTGGATTGAAATGGATACTTTTCCTTTAATCTACACCACATTAGCTACTAAAATAAAATATCTTCGTCTTCCTTAGTACTGTCGATCAGCTAAAACTCAAAAATATTTTTTTTTGTTAAAACGCTAAAAAGTACTAAGATAAGCATATTATGAGCATTTTAAATGAATATGTCCAAAAAGAAGGTAAGAAGACTTGGATTGAAATGGATACTTTTCCTTTAATCTACACCACATTAGCTACTAAAATAAAATATCTTCGTCTTCCTTAGTACTGTCGATCAGCTAAAACTCAAAAATATTTTTTTTTGTTAAAACGCTTAAAAGTACTAAGATAAGCCTATTAAGAGCATTTTAAATGAATATGTCAAAAAAGAAGGTAAGACGACTTGGATTGAAATGGATACTTTTCCTTTAATCTACACCACATTAGCTACTAAAATAAAATATCTTCGTCTTCCTTAGTACTGTCGATCAGCTAAAACTCAAAAATATTTTTTTTTTTAAAACGCTTAAAAGTACTAAGATAAGCCTATTAAGAGCATTTTAAATGAATATGTCAAAAAAGAAGGTAAGACGACTTGGATTGAAATGGATACTTTTCCTTTAATCTACACCACATTAGCTACTAAAATAAAATATCTTCGTCTTCCTTAGTACTGTCGATCAGCTAAAACTCAAAAATATTTTTTTTGTTAAAACGCTTAAAAGTACTAAGATAAGCCTATTATGAGCATTTTAAATGAATATGTCAAAAAAGAAGGTAAGACGACTTGGATTGAAATGGATACTTTTCCTTTAATCTACACCACATTAGCTACTAAAATAAAATATCTTCGTCTTCCTTAGTACTGTCGATCAGCTAAAACTCAAAAATATTTTTTTTGTTAAAACGCTTAAAAGTACTAAGATAAGCCTATTATGAGCATTTTAAATGAATATGTCAAAAAAGAAGGTAAGACGACTTGGATTGAAATGGATACTTTTCCTTTAATCTACACCACATTAGCTACTAAAATAAAATATCTTCGTCTTCCTTAATACTGTCGATCAGCTAAAACTCAAAAATATTTTTTTTTGTTAAAACGCTTAAAAGTACTAAGATAAGCCTATTATGAGCATTTTAAATGAATATGTCCAAAAAGAAGGTAAGAAGACTTGGATTGAAATGGATACTTTTCCTTTAATCTACACCACATTAGCTACTAAAATAAAATATCTTCGTCTTCCTTAGTACTGTCGATCAGCTAAAACTCAAAAATATTTTTTTTTGTTAAAACGCTAAAATGTACTAAGATAAGCATATTATGAGCATTTTAAATGAATATGTCAAAAAAGAAGGTAAGAAGACTTGGATAGAAATGGATACTTTTCTTTTAATCTACACCACATTAGCTACTAAAATAAAATATCTTCGTCTTCCTTAGTACTGTCGATCAGCTAAAACTCAAAAATATTTTTTTTTGTTAAAACGCTTAAAAGTACTAAGATAAGCCTATTATGAGCATTTTAAATGAATATGTCAAAAAAGAAGGTAAGACGACTTGGATTGAAATGGATACTTTTCCTTTAATCTACACCACATTAGCTACTAAAATAAAATATCTTCGTCTTCCTTAGTACTGTCGATCAGCTAAAACTCAAAAATATTTTTTTTGTTAAAACGCTTAAAAGTACTAAGATAAGCCTATTATGAGCATTTAAAATATATATGTTAAAAAAAGAAGGTAAGACGACTTGGATTGAAATGAATACTTTTCCTTTAATCTACACCACATTACCTACTAAAATAAAATATCTTCGTCTTCCTTAGTACTGTCGATCAGCTAAAACTCAAAAATATTTTTTTTGTTAAAACGCTTAAAAGTACTAAGCTAAGTCTATTAAGAGCATTTTAAATGAATATGTCCAAAAAGAAGGTAAGAAGACTTGGATTGAAATGGATACTTTTCCTTTAATCTACACCACATTAGCTACTAAAATAAAATATCTTCGTCTTCCTTAGTACTGTCGATCAGCTAAAACTCAAAAATATTTTTTTTGTTAAAACGCTTAAAAGTACTAAGATAAGCCTATTATGAGAATTTAAAATATATGTGATAAAAAGAGAAGGTAAGACGACTTGGATTGAAATGAATACTTTTCCTTTAATCTACACCACATTAGCTACTAAAATAAAATATCTTCGTCTTCCTTAGTACTGTCGATCAGCTACAACTAAAAAATATTTTTTTTGTTAAAACGCTTAAAAGTACTAAGATAAGCCTATTATGAGCATTTTAAATGAATATGTCAAAAAAGAAGGTAAGACGACTTGGATTGAAATGGATACTTTTCCTTTAATCTACATTACATTAGCTACTAAAATAAAATATCTTCGTCTTCCTTAGTACTGTCGATCAGCTAAAACTCAAAAATATTTTTTTTTGTTAAAACGCTTAAAAGTACTAAGATAAGCCTATTATGAGCATTTTAAATGAATATGTCCAAAAAGAAGGTAAGAAAACTTGGATTGAAATGGATACTTTTCCTTTAATCTACACCACATTAGCTACTAAAATAAAATATCTTCGTCTTCCTTAGTACTGTCGATCAGCTACAACTAAAAAATATTTTTTTTTGTTAAAACGCTTAAAAGTACTAAGATAAGCCTATTATGAGCATTTTAAATGAATATGTCAAAAAAAAAGGTAAGAAGACTTGGATTGAAATGGATACTTTTCCTTTAATCTACACCACATTATCTACTAAAATAAAATATCTTCGTCTTCCTTAGTACTGTCGATCAGCTACAACTAAAAAATATTTTTTTTTGTTAAAACGCTTAAAAGTACTAAGATAAGCCTATTATGAGCATTTTAAATGAATATGTCCAAAAAGAAGGTAAGAAGACTTGGATTGAAATGGATACTTTTCCTTTAATCTACACCACATTAGCTACTAAAATAAAATATCTTCGTCTTACTTAGTACTGTCGATCAGCTAAAACTCAAAAATATTTTTTTTGTTAAAACGCTAAAAAGTACAAAGATAAGCCTATTAAGAGCATTTTAAATGAATATGTCAAAAAAGAAGGTAAGAAGACTTGGATTGAAATGGATACTTTTCCTTTAATCTACACCACATTAGCTACTAAAATAAAATATCTTCGTCTTCCTTAGTACTGTCGATCAGCTACAACTTAAAAATATTTTTTTAGTTAAAACGCTTAAAAGTACTAAGATAAGCCTATTATGAGCATTTAAAATATATATGTTAAAAAAAGAAGGTAAGACGACTTGGATTGAAATGAATACTTTTCCTTTAATCTACACCACATTAACTACTAAAATAAAATATCTTCGTCTTCCTTAGTACTGTCGATCAGCTACAACTCAAAAATATTTTTTTTGTTAAAACGCTTAAAAGTACTAAGATAAGCCTATTATGAGCATTTTAAATGAATATGTCAAAAAAGAAAGTAAGAAGACTTGGATTGAAATGGATACTTTTCCTTTAATCTACACCACATTAGCTACTAAAATAAAATATCTTCGTCTTCCTTAGTACTGTCGATCAGCTAAAACTCAAAAATATTTTTTTTTGTTAAAAAGCTAAAAAGTACTAAGATAAGCATATTATGAGCATTTAAAATATATATGTTAAAAAAAGAAGGTAAGACGACTTGGATTGAAATGAATACTTTTCCTTTAATCTACACCACATTATCTACTAAAATAAAATATCTTCGTCTTCCTTAGTACTGTCGATCAGCTAAAACTCAAAAATATTTTTTTTGTTAAAACGCTTAAAAGTACCAAGATAAGCCTATTATGAGCATTTTAAATGAATATGTCCAAAAAGAAGGTAAGAAGACTTGGATACTTTTCCTTTAATCTACACCACATTAGCTACTAAAATAAAATATCTTCGTCTTCCTTAGTACTGTCGATCAGCTACAACTCAAAAATATTTTTTTTGTTAAAACGCTTAAAAGTACTAAGATAAGCCTATTATGAGCATTTTAAATGGATATGTCAAAAAAGTAGGTAAGAAGACTTGGATTGAAATGGATACTTTTCCTTTAATCTACACCACATTAGCTACTAAAATAAAATATCTTCGTCTTCCTTAGTACTGTCGATAAGCTACAACTTAAAAATATTTTTTTTGTTAAAACGCTTAAAAGTACTAAGATAAGCCTATTATGAGCATTTAAAATATATATGTTAAAAAAAAGAAGGTAAGACGACTTGGATTGAAATGGATACTTTTCCTTTAATCTACACCACATTATCTACTAAAATAAAATATCTTCGTCTTCCTTAGTACTGTCGATCAGCTACAACTCAAAAATATTTTTTTTGTTAAAACTCTTAAAAGTACCAAGATAAGCCTATTATGAGCATTTTAAATGAATATGTCCAAAAAGAAGGTAAGAAGACTTGGATTGAAATGGATACTTTTCCTTTAATCTACACCACATTAGCTACTAAAATAAAATATCTTCGTCTTCCTTAGTACTGTCGATCAGCTAAAACTCAAAAATATTTTTTTTTGTTAAAAAGCTAAAAAGTACTAAGATAAGCATATTATGAGCATTTTAAATGAATATGTCAAAAAAGAAGGTAAGACGACTTGGATTGAAATGGATACTTTTACTTTAATCTACACCACATTAGCTACTAAAATAAAATATCTTCGTCTTCCTTAGTACTGTCGATCAGCTAAAACTCAAAAATATTTTTTTTGTTAAAACGCTTAAAAGTACTAAGATAAGCCTATTATGAGCATTTAAAATATATATATTAAAAAAAGAAGGTAAGACGACTTGGATTGAAATGAATACTTTTCCTTTAATCTACACCACATTAGCTACTAAAATAAAATATCTTCGTCTTCCTTAGTACTGTCGATCAGCTAAAACTCAAAAATATTTTTTTTGTTAAAACGCTTAAAAGTACTAAGATAAGTCTATTAAGAGCATTATAAATGAATATGTCCAAAAAGAAGGTAAGAAGACTTGGATTGAAATGGATACTTTTCCTTTAATCTACACCACATTAGCTACTAAAATAAAATATCTTCGTCTTCCTTAGTACTGTCGATCAGCTAAAACTCAAAAATATTTTTTTTGTTAAAACGCTTAAAAGTACTAAGATAAGCCTATTATGAGAATTTAAAATATATGTGTTAAAAAAAGAAGGTAAGACGACTTGGATTGAAATGAATACTTTTCCTTTAATCTACACCACATTAGCTACTAAAATAAAATATCTTCGTCTTCCTTAGTACTGTCGATCAGCTACAACTAAAAAATATTTTTTTTGTTAAAACGCTTAAAAGTACTAAGATAAGCCTATTATGAGCATTTTAAATGAATATGTCAAAAAAGAAGGTAAGAAGACTTGGATTGAAATGGATACTTTTCCTTTAATCTACACCACATTAGCTACTAAAATAAAATATCTTCGTCTTCCTTAGTACTGTCGATAAGCTACAACTTAAAAATATTTTTTTTGTTAAAACGCTTAAAAGTACTAAGATAAGCCTATTATGAGCATTTAAAATATATATGTTAAAAAAAAGAAGGTAAGACGACTTGGATTGAAATGGATACTTTTCCTTTAATCTACACCACATTATCTACTAAAATAAAATATCTTCGTCTTCCTTAGTACTGTCGATCAGCTACAACTCAAAAATATTTTTTTTGTTAAAACTCTTAAAAGTACCAAGATAAGCCTATTATGAGCATTTTAAATGAATATGTCCAAAAAGAAGGTAAGAAGACTTGGATTGAAATGGATACTTTTCCTTTAATCTACACCACATTAGCTACTAAAATAAAATATCTTCGTCTTCCTTAGTACTGTCGATCAGCTAAAACTCAAAAATATTTTTTTTTGTTAAAAAGCTAAAAAGTACTAAGATAAGCATATTATGAGCATTTTAAATGAATATGTCAAAAAAGAAGGTAAGACGACTTGGATTGAAATGGATACTTTTACTATAATCTACACCACATTAGCTACTAAAATAAAATATCTTCGTCTTCCTTAGTACTGTCGATCAGCTAAAACTCAAAAATATTTTTTTTGTTAAAACGCTTAAAAGTACTAAGATAAGCCTATTATGAGCATTTAAAATATATATATTAAAAAAAGAAGGTAAGACGACTTGGATTGAAATGAATACTTTTCCTTTAATCTACACCACATTAGCTACTAAAATAAAATATCTTCGTCTTCCTTAGTACTGTCGATCAGCTAAAACTCAAAAATATTTTTTTTGTTAAAACGCTTAAAAGTACTAAGATAAGTCTATTAAGAGCATTTTAAATGAATATGTCCAAAAAGAAGGTAAGAAGACTTGGATTGAAATGGATACTTTTCCTTTAATCTACACCACATTAGCTACTAAAATAAAATATCTTCGTCTTCCTTAGTACTGTCGATCAGCTAAAACTCAAAAATATTTTTTTTTGTTAAAAAGCTAAAAAGTACTAAGATAAGCATATTATGAGCATTTTAAATGAATATGTCAAAAAAGAAGGTAAGACGACTTGGATTGAAATGGATACTTTTCCTTTAATCTACACCACATTAGCTACTAAAATAAAATATCTTCGTCTTCCTTAGTACTGTCGATAAGCTACAACTTAAAAATATTTTTTTTGTTAAAACGCTTAAAAGTACTAAGATAAGCCTATTATGAGCATTTAAAATATATATGTTAAAAAAAAGAAGGTAAGACGACTTGGATTGAAATGGATACTTTTCCTTTAATCTACACCACATTATCTACTAAAATAAAATATCTTCGTCTTCCTTAGTACTGTCGATCAGCTACAACTCAAAAATATTTTTTTTGTTAAAACTCTTAAAAGTACCAAGATAAGCCTATTATGAGCATTTTAAATGAATATGTCCAAAAAGAAGGTAAGAAGACTTGGATTGAAATGGATACTTTTCCTTTAATCTACACCACATTAGCTACTAAAATAAAATATCTTCGTCTTCCTTAGTACTGTCGATCAGCTAAAACTCAAAAATATTTTTTTTTGTTAAAAAGCTAAAAAGTACTAAGATAAGCATATTATGAGCATTTTAAATGAATATGTCAAAAAAGAAGGTAAGACGACTTGGATTGAAATGGATACTTTTACTTTAATCTACACCACATTAGCTACTAAAATAAAATATCTTCGTCTTCCTTAGTACTGTCGATCAGCTAAAACTCAAAAATATTTTTTTTGTTAAAACGCTTAAAAGTACTAAGATAAGCCTATTATGAGCATTTAAAATATATATATTAAAAAAAGAAGGTAAGACGACTTGGATTGAAATGAATACTTTTCCTTTAATCTACACCACATTAGCTACTAAAATAAAATATCTTCGTCTTCCTTAGTACTGTCGATCAGCTAAAACTCAAAAATATTTTTTTTGTTAAAACGCTTAAAAGTACTAAGATAAGTCTATTAAGAGCATTTTAAATGAATATGTCCAAAAAGAAGGTAAGAAGACTTGGATTGAAATGGATACTTTTCCTTTAATCTACACCACATTAGCTACTAAAATAAAATATCTTCGTCTTCCTTAGTACTGTCGATCAGCTAAAACTCAAAAATATTTTTTTTGTTAAAACGCTTAAAAGTACTAAGATAAGCCTATTATGAGAATTTAAAATATATGTGTTAAAAAAAGAAGGTAAGACGACTTGGATTGAAATGAATACTTTTCCTTTAATCTACACCACATTAGCTACTAAAATAAAATATCTTCGTCTTCCTTAGTACTGTCGATCAGCTACAACTAAAAAATATTTTTTTTGTTAAAACGCTTAAAAGTACTAAGATAAGCCTATTATGAGCATTTTAAATGAATATGTCAAAAAAGAAGGTAAGACGACTTGGATTGAAATGGATACTTTTCCTTTAATCTACATTACATTAGCTACTAAAATAAAATATCTTCGTCTTCCTTAGTACTGTCGATCAGCTAAAACTCAAAAATATTTTTTTTTGTTAAAACGCTTAAAAGTACTAAGATAAGCCTATTATGAGCATTTTAAATGAATATGTCAAAAAAGAAGGTAAGACGACTTGGATTGAAATGGATACTTTTCCTTTAATCTACACCACATTAGCTACTAAAATAAAATATCTTCGTCTTCCTTAGTACTGTCGATCAGCTACAACTAAAAAATATTTTTTTTTGTTAAAACGCTTAAAAGTACTAAGATAAGCCTATTATGAGCATTTTAAATGAATATGTCCAAAAAGAAGGCAAGAAGACTTGGATTGAAATGGATACTTTTCCTTTAATCTACACCACATTAGCTACTAAAATAAAATATCTTCGTCTTCCTTAGTACTGTCGATCAGCTAAAACTCAAAAATATTTTTTTTGTTAAAACGCTTAAAAGTACTAAGATAAGCCTATTATGAGCATTTTAAATGAATATGTCCAAAAAGAAGGTAAGAAGACTTGGATTGAAATGGATACTTTTCCTTTAATCTACACCACATTAGCTACTAAAATAAAATATCTTCGTCTTCCTTAGTACTGTCGATCAGCTACAACTTAAAAATATTTTTTTAGTTAAAACGCTTAAAAGTACTAAGATAAGCCTATTATGAGCATTTAAAATATATATGTTAAAAAAAGAAGGTAAGACGACTTGGATTGAAATGAATACTTTTCCTTTAATCTACACCACATTAACTACTAAAATAAAATATCTTCGTCTTCCTTAGTACTGTCGATCAGCTACAACTCAAAAATATTTTTTTTGTTAAAACGCTTAAAAGTACTAAGATAAGCCTATTATGAGCATTTTAAATGAATATGTCAAAAAAGAAAGTAAGAAGACTTGGATTGAAATGGATACTTTTCCTTTAATCTACACCACATTAGCTACTAAAATAAAATATCTTCGTCTTCCTTAGTACTGTCGATCAGCTAAAACTCAAAAATATTTTTTTTTGTTAAAAAGCTAAAAAGTACTAAGATAAGCATATTATGAGCATTTAAAATATATATGTTAAAAAAAGAAGGTAAGACGACTTGGATTGAAATGAATACTTTTCCTTTAATCTACACCACATTATCTACTAAAATAAAATATCTTCGTCTTCCTTAGTACTGTCGATCAGCTAAAACTCAAAAATATTTTTTTTGTTAAAACGCTTAAAAGTACCAAGATAAGCCTATTATGAGCATTTTAAATGAATATGTCCAAAAAGAAGGTAAGAAGACTTGGATTGAAATGGATACTTTTCCTTTAATCTACACCACATTAGCTACTAAAATAAAATATCTTCGTCTTCCTTAGTACTGTCGATCAGCTAAAACTCAAAAATATTTTTTTTTGTTAAAAAGCTAAAAAGTACTAAGATAAGCACATTATGAGCATTTTAAATGAATATGTCAAAAAAGAAGGTAAGACGACTTGGATTGAAATGGATACTTTTACTTTAATCTACACCACATTAGCTACTAAAATAAAATATCTTCGTCTTCCTTAGTACTGTCGATCAGCTAAAACTCAAAAATATTTTTTTTGTTAAAACGCTTAAAAGTACCAAGATAAGCCTATTATGAGCATTTTAAATGAATATGTCCAAAAAGAAGGTAAGAAGACTTGGATTGAAATGGATACTTTTCCTTTAATCTACACCACATTAGCTACTAAAATAAAATATCTTCGTCTTCCTTAGTACTGTCGATCAGCTAAAACTCAAAAATATTTTTTTTTGTTAAAAAGCTAAAAAGTACTAAGATAAGCATATTATGAGCATTTTAAATGAATATGTCAAAAAAGAAGGTAAGACGACTTGGATTGAAATGGATACTTTTACTTTAATCTACACCACATTAGCTACTAAAATAAAATATCTTCGTCTTCCTTAGTACTGTCGATCAGCTAAAACTCAAAAATATTTTTTTTGTTAAAACGCTTAAAAGTACTAAGATAAGCCTATTATGAGCATTTAAAATATATATGTTAAAAAAAGAAGGTAAGACGACTTGGATTGAAATGAATACTTTTCCTTTAATCTACACCACATTAGCTACTAAAATAAAATATCTTCGTCTTCCTTAGTACTGTCGATCAGCTAAAACTCAAAAATATTTTTTTTGTTAAAACGCTTAAAAGTACTAAGATAAGTCTATTAAGAGCATTTTAAATGAATATGTCCAAAAAGAAGGTAAGAAGACTTGGATTGAAATGGATACTTTTCCTTTAATCTACACCACATTAGCTACTAAAATAAAATATCTTCGTCTTCCTTAGTACTGTCGATCAGCTAAAACTCAAAAATATTTTTTTTGTTAAAACGCTTAAAAGTACTAAGATAAGCCTATTATGAGAATTTAAAATATATGTGTTAAAAAAAGAAGGTAAGACGACTTGGATTGAAATGAATACTTTTCCTTTAATCTACACCACATTAGCTACTAAAATAAAATATCTTCGTCTTCCTTAGTACTGTCGATCAGCTACAACTAAAAAAAATTTTTTTTGTTAAAACGCTTAAAAGTACTAAGATAAGCCTATTATGAGCATTTTAAATGAATATGTCAAAAAAGAAGGTAAGACGACTTGGATTGAAATGGATACTTTTCCTTTAATCTACATTACATTAGCTACTAAAATAAAATATCTTCGTCTTCCTTAGTACTGTCGATCAGCTAAAACTCAAAAATATTTTTTTTTGTTAAAACGCTTAAAAGTACTAAGATAAGCCTATTATGAGCATTTTAAATGAATATGTCCAAAAAGAAGGTAAGACGACTTGGATTGAAATGGATACTTTTCCTTTAATCTACACCACATTAGCTACTAAAATAAAATATCTTCGTCTTCCTTAGTACTGTCGATCAGCTACAACTCAAAAATATTTTTTTTTGTTAAAACGCTTAAAAGTACTAAGATAAGCCTATTATGAGCATTTTAAATGAATATGTCAAAAAAGAAGGTAAGAAGACTTGGATTGAAATGGATACTTTTCCTTTAATCTACACCACATTAGCTACTAAAATAAAATATCTTCGTCTTCCTTAGTACTGTCGATCAGCTACAACTAAAAAATATTTTTTTTTGTTAAAACGCTTAAAAGTACTAAGATAAGCCTATTATGAGCATTTTAAATGAATATGTCCAAAAAGAAGGCAAGAAGACTTGGATTGAAATGGATACTTTTCCTTTAATCTACACCACATTAGCTACTAAAATAAAATATCTTCGTCTTCCTTAGTACTGTCGATCAGCTAAAACTCAAAAATATTTTTTTTGTTAAAACGCTTTAAAGTACTAAGATAAGCCTATTATGAGCATTTTAAATGAATATGTCCAAAAAGAAGGTAAGAAGACTTGGATTGAAATGGATACTTTTCCTTTAATCTACACCACATTAGCTACTAAAATAAAATATCTTCGTCTTCCTTAGTACTGTCGATCAGCTAAAACTCAAAAATATTTTTTTTTGTTAAAACGCTTAAAAGTACTAAGATAAGCCTATTATGAGCATTTTAAATGAATATGTCAAAAAAGAAGGTAAGACAACTTGGATTGAAATGGATACTTTTCCTTTAATCTACACCACATTAGCTACTAAAATAAAATATCTTTATCTTCCTTAGTACTGTCGATCAGCTAAAACTCAAAAATATTTTTTTTGTTAAAACGCTTAAAAGTACTAAGATAAGCCTATTAAGAGCATTTTAAATGAATATGTCAAAAAAGAAGGTAAGACGACTTGGATTGAAATGGATACTTTTCCTTTAATCTACACCACATTACCTACTAAAATAAAATATCTTCGTCTTCCTTAGTACTGTCGATCAGCTACAACTAAAAAATATTTTTTTTGTTAAAACGCTAAAAAGTACTAAGATAAGCATATTATGAGCATTTTAAATGAATATGTCCAAAAAGAAGGTAAGAAGACTTGGATTGAAATGGATACTTTTCCTTTAATCTACACCACATTAGCTACTAAAATAAAATATCTTCGTCTTCCTTAGTACTGTCGATCAGCTAAAACTCAAAAATATTTTTTTTTGTTAAAACGCTTAAAAGTACTAAGATAAGCCTATTAAGAGCATTTTAAATGAATATGTCAAAAAAGAAGGTAAGACGACTTGGATTGAAATGGATACTTTTCCTTTAATCTACACCACATTAGCTACTAAAATAAAATATCTTCGTCTTCCTTAGTACTGTCGATCAGCTAAAACTCAAAAATATTTTTTTTTTTAAAACGCTTAAAAGTACTAAGATAAGCCTATTAAGAGCATTTTAAATGAATATGTCCAAAAAGAAGGTAAGACGACTTGGATTGAAATGGATACTTTTCCTTTAATCTACACCACATTAGCTACTAAAATAAAATATCTTCGTCTTCCTTAGTACTGTCGATCAGCTAAAACTCAAAAATATTTTTTTTGTTAAAACGCTTAAAAGTACTAAGATAAGCCTATTATGAGCATTTTAAATGAATATGTCAAAAAAGAAGGTAAGACGACTTGGATTGAAATGGATACTTTTCCTTTAATCTACACCACATTAGCTACTAAAATAAAATATCTTCGTCTTCCTTAGTACTGTCGATCAGCTAAAACTCAAAAATATTTTTTTTGTTAAAACGCTTAAAAGTACTAAGATAAGCCTATTATGAGCATTTTAAATGAATATGTCAAAAAAGAAGGTAAGACGACTTGGATTGAAATGGATACTTTTCCTTTAATCTACACCACATTAGCTACTAAAATAAAATATCTTCGTCTTCCTTAATACTGTCGATCAGCTAAAACTCAAAAATATTTTTTTTTGTTAAAACGCTTAAAAGTACTAAGATAAGCCTATTATGAGCATTTTAAATGAATATGTCCAAAAAGAAGGTAAGAAGACTTGGATTGAAATGGATACTTTTCCTTTAATCCACACCACATTAGCTACTAAAATAAAATATCTTCGTCTTCCTTAGTACTGTCGATCAGCTAAAACTCAAAAATATTTTTTTTTGTTAAAACGCTAAAATGTACTAAGATAAGCATATTATGAGCATTTTAAATGAATATGTCAAAAAAGAAGGTAAGAAGACTTGGATAGAAATGGATACTTTTCTTTTAATCTACACCACATTAGCTACTAAAATAAAATATCTTCGTCTTCCTTAGTACTGTCGATCAGCTAAAACTCAAAAATATTTTTTTTTGTTAAAACGCTTAAAAGTACTAAGATAAGCCTATTATGAGCATTTTAAATGAATATGTCAAAAAAGAAGGTAAGACGACTTGGATTGAAATGGATACTTTTCCTTTAATCTACACCACATTAGCTACTAAAATAAAATATCTTCGTCTTCCTTAGTACTGTCGATCAGCTAAAACTCAAAAATATTTTTTTTGTTAAAACGCTTAAAAGTACTAAGATAAGCCTATTATGAGCATTTAAAATATATATGTTAAAAAAAGAAGGTAAGACGACTTGGATTGAAATGAATACTTTTCCTTTAATCTACACCACATTACCTACTAAAATAAAATATCTTCGTCTTCCTTAGTACTGTCGATCAGCTAAAACTCAAAAATATTTTTTTTGTTAAAACGCTTAAAAGTACTAAGCTAAGTCTATTAAGAGCATTTTAAATGAATATGTCCAAAAAGAAGGTAAGAAGACTTGGATTGAAATGGATACTTTTCCTTTAATCTACACCACATTAGCTACTAAAATAAAATATCTTCGTCTTCCTTAGTACTGTCGATCAGCTAAAACTCAAAAATATTTTTTTTTTTAAAACGCTTAAAAGTACTAAGATAAGCCTATTAAGAGCATTTTAAATGAATATGTCAAAAAAGAAGGTAAGACGACTTGGATTGAAATGGATACTTTTCCTTTAATCTACACCACATTAGCTACTAAAATAAAATATCTTCGTCTTCCTTAGTACTGTCGATCAGCTAAAACTCAAAAATATTTTTTTTTTTAAAACGCTTAAAAGTACTAAGATAAGCCTATTAAGAGCATTTTAAATGAATATGTCCAAAAAGAAGGTAAGACGACTTGGATTGAAATGGATACTTTTCCTTTAATCTACACCACATTAGCTACTAAAATAAAATATCTTCGTCTTCCTTAGTACTGTCGATCAGCTAAAACTCAAAAATATTTTTTTTTTTAAAACGCTTAAAAGTACTAAGATAAGCCTATTAAGAGCATTTTAAATGAATATGTCCAAAAAGAAGGTAAGACGACTTGGATTGAAATGGATACTTTTCCTTTAATCTACACCACATTAGCTACTAAAATAAAATATCTTCGTCTTCCTTAGAACTGTCGATCAGCTAAAACTCAAAAATATTTTTATGTTTTAAAACGCTTAAGAGTACTAAGATAAGCCTATTATGAGCATTTTAAATGTATATGTCCAAAAAGAAGGTAAGACGACTTGGATTGAAATGGATACTTTTCCTTTAATCTACACCACATTAGCTACTAAAATAAAATATCTTCGTCTTCCTTAGTACTGTTGATCAGCTACAACTCAAAAATATTTTTTTTTGTTAAAACGCTTAAAAGTACTAAGATAAGCCTATTATGAGCATTTTAAATGAATATGTCCAAAAAGAAGGTAAGAAGACTTGGATTGAAATGGATACTTTTCCTTTAATCTACACCACATTAGCTACTAAAATAAAATATCTTCGTCTTCCTTAGTACTGTCGATCAGCTAAAACTCAAAAATATTTTTTTTTGTTAAAACGCTAAAAAGTACTAAGATAAGCATATTATGAGCATTTTAAATGAATATGTCCAAAAAGAAGGTAAGAAGACTTGGATTGAAATGGATACTTTTCCTTTAATCTACACCACATTAGCTACTAAAATAAAATATCTTCGTCTTCCTTAGTACTGTCGATCAGCTAAAACTCAAAAATATTTTTTTTTGTTAAAACGCTTAAAAGTACTAAGATAAGCCTATTAAGAGCATTTTAAATGAATATGTCAAAAAAGAAGGTAAGACGACTTGGATTGAAATGGATACTTTTCCTTTAATCTACACCACATTAGCTACTAAAATAAAATATCTTCGTCTTCCTTAGTACTGTCGATCAGCTAAAACTCAAAAATATTTTTTTTTTTAAAACGCTTAAAAGTACTAAGATAAGCCTATTAAGAGCATTTTAAATGAATATGTCAAAAAAGAAGGTAAGACGACTTGGATTGAAATGGATACTTTTCCTTTAATCTACACCACATTAGCTACTAAAATAAAATATCTTCGTCTTCCTTAGTACTGTCGATCAGCTAAAACTCAAAAATATTTTTTTTGTTAAAACGCTTAAAAGTACTAAGATAAGCCTATTATGAGCATTTTAAATGAATATGTCAAAAAAGAAGGTAAGACGACTTGGATTGAAATGGATACTTTTCCTTTAATCTACACCACATTAGCTACTAAAATAAAATATCTTCGTCTTCCTTAGTACTGTCGATCAGCTAAAACTCAAAAATATTTTTTTTGTTAAAACGCTTAAAAGTACTAAGATAAGCCTATTATGAGCATTTTAAATGAATATGTCAAAAAAGAAGGTAAGACGACTTGGATTGAAATGGATACTTTTCCTTTAATCTACACCACATTAGCTACTAAAATAAAATATCTTCGTCTTCCTTAATACTGTCGATCAGCTAAAACTCAAAAATATTTTTTTTTGTTAAAACGCTTAAAAGTACTAAGATAAGCCTATTATGAGCATTTTAAATGAATATGTCCAAAAAGAAGGTAAGAAGACTTGGATTGAAATGGATACTTTTCCTTTAATCTACACCACATTAGCTACTAAAATAAAATATCTTCGTCTTCCTTAGTACTGTCGATCAGCTAAAACTCAAAAATATTTTTTTTTGTTAAAACGCTAAAATGTACTAAGATAAGCATATTATGAGCATTTTAAATGAATATGTCAAAAAAGAAGGTAAGAAGACTTGGATAGAAATGGATACTTTTCTTTTAATCTACACCACATTAGCTACTAAAATAAAATATCTTCGTCTTCCTTAGTACTGTCGATCAGCTAAAACTCAAAAATATTTTTTTTTGTTAAAACGCTTAAAAGTACTAAGATAAGCCTATTATGAGCATTTTAAATGAATATGTCAAAAAAGAAGGTAAGACGACTTGGATTGAAATGGATACTTTTCCTTTAATCTACACCACATTAGCTACTAAAATAAAATATCTTCGTCTTCCTTAGTACTGTCGATCAGCTAAAACTCAAAAATATTTTTTTTGTTAAAACGCTTAAAAGTACTAAGATAAGCCTATTATGAGCATTTAAAATATATATGTTAAAAAAAGAAGGTAAGACGACTTGGATTGAAATGAATACTTTTCCTTTAATCTACACCACATTAGCTACTAAAATAAAATATCTTCGTCTTCCTTAGTACTGTCGATCAGCTAAAACTCAAAAATATTTTTTTTTTTAAAACGCTTAAAAGTACTAAGATAAGCCTATTAAGAGCATTTTAAATGAATATGTCAAAAAAGAAGGTAAGACGACTTGGATTGAAATGGATACTTTTCCTTTAATCTACACCACATTAGCTACTAAAATAAAATATCTTCGTCTTCCTTAGTACTGTCGATCAGCTAAAACTCAAAAATATTTTTTTTTTTAAAACGCTTAAAAGTACTAAGATAAGCCTATTAAGAGCATTTTAAATGAATATGTCCAAAAAGAAGGTAAGACGACTTGGATTGAAATGGATACTTTTCCTTTAATCTACACCACATTAGCTACTAAAATAAAATATCTTCGTCTTCCTTAGTACTGTCGATCAGCTAAAACTCAAAAATATTTTTTTTTTTAAAACGCTTAAAAGTACTAAGATAAGCCTATTAAGAGCATTTTAAATGAATATGTCCAAAAAGAAGGTAAGACGACTTGGATTGAAATGGATACTTTTCCTTTAATCTACACCACATTAGCTACTAAAATAAAATATCTTCGTCTTCCTTAGAACTGTCGATCAGCTAAAACTCAAAAATATTTTTATGTTTTAAAACGCTTAAGAGTACTAAGATAAGCCTATTATGAGCATTTTAAATGTATATGTCCAAAAAGAAGGTAAGACGACTTGGATTGAAATGGATACTTTTCCTTTAATCTACACCACATTAGCTACTAAAATAAAATATCTTCGTCTTCCTTAGTACTGTTGATCAGCTACAACTCAAAAATATTTTTTTTTGTTAAAACGCTTAAAAGTACTAAGATAAGCCTATTATGAGCATTTTAAATGAATATGTCCAAAAAGAAGGTAAGAAGACTTGGATTGAAATGGATACTTTTCCTTTAATCTACACCACATTAGCTACTAAAATAAAATATCTTCGTCTTCCTTAGTACTGTCGATCAGCTAAAACTCAAAAATATTTTTTTTTGTTAAAACGCTAAAAAGTACTAAGATAAGCATATTATGAGCATTTTAAATGAATATGTCCAAAAAGAAGGTAAGAAGACTTGGATTGAAATGGATACTTTTCCTTTAATCTACACCACATTAGCTACTAAAATAAAATATCTTCGTCTTCCTTAGTACTGTCGATCAGCTAAAACTCAAAAATATTTTTTTTTGTTAAAACGCTTAAAAGTACTAAGATAAGCCTATTAAGAGCATTTTAAATGAATATGTCAAAAAAGAAGGTAAGACGACTTGGATTGAAATGGATACTTTTCCTTTAATCTACACCACATTAGCTACTAAAATAAAATATCTTCGTCTTCCTTAGTACTGTCGATCAGCTAAAACTCAAAAATATTTTTTTTTTTAAAACGCTTAAAAGTACTAAGATAAGCCTATTAAGAGCATTTTAAATGAATATGTCAAAAAAGAAGGTAAGACGACTTGGATTGAAATGGATACTTTTCCTTTAATCTACACCACATTAGCTACTAAAATAAAATATCTTCGTCTTCCTTAGTACTGTCGATCAGCTAAAACTCAAAAATATTTTTTTTGTTAAAACGCTTAAAAGTACTAAGATAAGCCTATTATGAGCATTTTAAATGAATATGTCAAAAAAGAAGGTAAGACGACTTGGATTGAAATGGATACTTTTCCTTTAATCTACACCACATTAGCTACTAAAATAAAATATCTTCGTCTTCCTTAGTACTGTCGATCAGCTAAAACTCAAAAATATTTTTTTTGTTAAAACGCTTAAAAGTACTAAGATAAGCCTATTATGAGCATTTTAAATGAATATGTCAAAAAAGAAGGTAAGACGACTTGGATTGAAATGGATACTTTTCCTTTAATCTACACCACATTAGCTACTAAAATAAAATATCTTCGTCTTCCTTAATACTGTCGATCAGCTAAAACTCAAAAATATTTTTTTTTGTTAAAACGCTTAAAAGTACTAAGATAAGCCTATTATGAGCATTTTAAATGAATATGTCCAAAAAGAAGGTAAGAAGACTTGGATTGAAATGGATACTTTTCCTTTAATCTACACCACATTAGCTACTAAAATAAAATATCTTCGTCTTCCTTAGTACTGTCGATCAGCTAAAACTCAAAAATATTTTTTTTTGTTAAAACGCTAAAATGTACTAAGATAAGCATATTATGAGCATTTTAAATGAATATGTCAAAAAAGAAGGTAAGAAGACTTGGATAGAAATGGATACTTTTCTTTTAATCTACACCACATTAGCTACTAAAATAAAATATCTTCGTCTTCCTTAGTACTGTCGATCAGCTAAAACTCAAAAATATTTTTTTTTGTTAAAACGCTTAAAAGTACTAAGATAAGCCTATTATGAGCATTTTAAATGAATATGTCAAAAAAGAAGGTAAGACGACTTGGATTGAAATGGATACTTTTCCTTTAATCTACACCACATTAGCTACTAAAATAAAATATCTTCGTCTTCCTTAGTACTGTCGATCAGCTAAAACTCAAAAATATTTTTTTTGTTAAAACGCTTAAAAGTACTAAGATAAGCCTATTATGAGCATTTAAAATATATATGTTAAAAAAAGAAGGTAAGACGACTTGGATTGAAATGAATACTTTTCCTTTAATCTACACCACATTACCTACTAAAATAAAATATCTTCGTCTTCCTTAGTACTGTCGATCAGCTAAAACTCAAAAATATTTTTTTTGTTAAAACGCTTAAAAGTACTAAGCTAAGTCTATTAAGAGCATTTTAAATGAATATGTCCAAAAAGAAGGTAAGAAGACTTGGATTGAAATGGATACTTTTCCTTTAATCTACACCACATTAGCTACTAAAATAAAATATCTTCGTCTTCCTTAGTACTGTCGATCAGCTAAAACTCAAAAATATTTTTTTTGTTAAAACGCTTAAAAGTACTAAGATAAGCCTATTATGAGAATTTAAAATATATGTGATAAAAAGAGAAGGTAAGACGACTTGGATTGAAATGAATACTTTTCCTTTAATCTACACCACATTAGCTACTAAAATAAAATATCTTCGTCTTCCTTAGTACTGTCGATCAGCTACAACTAAAAAATATTTTTTTTGTTAAAACGCTTAAAAGTACTAAGATAAGCCTATTATGAGCATTTTAAATGAATATGTCAAAAAAGAAGGTAAGACGACTTGGATTGAAATGGATACTTTTCCTTTAATCTACATTACATTAGCTACTAAAATAAAATATCTTCGTCTTCCTTAGTACTGTCGATCAGCTAAAACTCAAAAATATTTTTTTTTGTTAAAACGCTTAAAAGTACTAAGATAAGCCTATTATGAGCATTTTAAATGAATATGTCCAAAAAGAAGGTAAGAAAACTTGGATTGAAATGGATACTTTTCCTTTAATCTACACCACATTAGCTACTAAAATAAAATATCTTCGTCTTCCTTAGTACTGTCGATCAGCTACAACTAAAAAATATTTTTTTTTGTTAAAACGCTTAAAAGTACTAAGATAAGCCTATTATGAGCATTTTAAATGAATATGTCAAAAAAAAAGGTAAGAAGACTTGGATTGAAATGGATACTTTTCCTTTAATCTACACCACATTATCTACTAAAATAAAATATCTTCGTCTTCCTTAGTACTGTCGATCAGCTACAACTAAAAAATATTTTTTTTTGTTAAAACGCTTAAAAGTACTAAGATAAGCCTATTATGAGCATTTTAAATGAATATGTCCAAAAAGAAGGTAAGAAGACTTGGATTGAAATGGATACTTTTCCTTTAATCTACACCACATTAGCTACTAAAATAAAATATCTTCGTCTTACTTAGTACTGTCGATCAGCTAAAACTCAAAAATATTTTTTTTGTTAAAACGCTAAAAAGTACAAAGATAAGCCTATTAAGAGCATTTTAAATGAATATGTCAAAAAAGAAGGTAAGAAGACTTGGATTGAAATGGATACTTTTCCTTTAATCTACACCACATTAGCTACTAAAATAAAATATCTTCGTCTTCCTTAGTACTGTCGATCAGCTACAACTTAAAAATATTTTTTTAGTTAAAACGCTTAAAAGTACTAAGATAAGCCTATTATGAGCATTTAAAATATATATGTTAAAAAAAGAAGGTAAGACGACTTGGATTGAAATGAATACTTTTCCTTTAATCTACACCACATTAACTACTAAAATAAAATATCTTCGTCTTCCTTAGTACTGTCGATCAGCTACAACTCAAAAATATTTTTTTTGTTAAAACGCTTAAAAGTACTAAGATAAGCCTATTATGAGCATTTTAAATGAATATGTCAAAAAAGAAAGTAAGAAGACTTGGATTGAAATGGATACTTTTCCTTTAATCTACACCACATTAGCTACTAAAATAAAATATCTTCGTCTTCCTTAGTACTGTCGATCAGCTAAAACTCAAAAATATTTTTTTTTGTTAAAAAGCTAAAAAGTACTAAGATAAGCATATTATGAGCATTTAAAATATATATGTTAAAAAAAGAAGGTAAGACGACTTGGATTGAAATGAATACTTTTCCTTTAATCTACACCACATTATCTACTAAAATAAAATATCTTCGTCTTCCTTAGTACTGTCGATCAGCTAAAACTCAAAAATATTTTTTTTGTTAAAACGCTTAAAAGTACCAAGATAAGCCTATTATGAGCATTTTAAATGAATATGTCCAAAAAGAAGGTAAGAAGACTTGGATACTTTTCCTTTAATCTACACCACATTAGCTACTAAAATAAAATATCTTCGTCTTCCTTAGTACTGTCGATCAGCTACAACTCAAAAATATTTTTTTTGTTAAAACGCTTAAAAGTACTAAGATAAGCCTATTATGAGCATTTTAAATGGATATGTCAAAAAAGTAGGTAAGAAGACTTGGATTGAAATGGATACTTTTCCTTTAATCTACACCACATTAGCTACTAAAATAAAATATCTTCGTCTTCCTTAGTACTGTCGATAAGCTACAACTTAAAAATATTTTTTTTGTTAAAACGCTTAAAAGTACTAAGATAAGCCTATTATGAGCATTTAAAATATATATGTTAAAAAAAAGAAGGTAAGACGACTTGGATTGAAATGGATACTTTTCCTTTAATCTACACCACATTATCTACTAAAATAAAATATCTTCGTCTTCCTTAGTACTGTCGATCAGCTACAACTCAAAAATATTTTTTTTGTTAAAACTCTTAAAAGTACCAAGATAAGCCTATTATGAGCATTTTAAATGAATATGTCCAAAAAGAAGGTAAGAAGACTTGGATTGAAATGGATACTTTTCCTTTAATCTACACCACATTAGCTACTAAAATAAAATATCTTCGTCTTCCTTAGTACTGTCGATCAGCTAAAACTCAAAAATATTTTTTTTTGTTAAAAAGCTAAAAAGTACTAAGATAAGCATATTATGAGCATTTTAAATGAATATGTCAAAAAAGAAGGTAAGACGACTTGGATTGAAATGGATACTTTTACTTTAATCTACACCACATTAGCTACTAAAATAAAATATCTTCGTCTTCCTTAGTACTGTCGATCAGCTAAAACTCAAAAATATTTTTTTTGTTAAAACGCTTAAAAGTACTAAGATAAGCCTATTATGAGCATTTAAAATATATATATTAAAAAAAGAAGGTAAGACGACTTGGATTGAAATGAATACTTTTCCTTTAATCTACACCACATTAGCTACTAAAATAAAATATCTTCGTCTTCCTTAGTACTGTCGATCAGCTAAAACTCAAAAATATTTTTTTTGTTAAAACGCTTAAAAGTACTAAGATAAGTCTATTAAGAGCATTATAAATGAATATGTCCAAAAAGAAGGTAAGAAGACTTGGATTGAAATGGATACTTTTACTTTAATCTACACCACATTAGCTACTAAAATAAAATATCTTCGTCTTCCTTAGTACTGTCGATCAGCTAAAACTCAAAAATATTTTTTTTGTTAAAACGCTTAAAAGTACTAAGATAAGCCTATTATGAGAATTTAAAATATATGTGTTAAAAAAAGAAGGTAAGACGACTTGGATTGAAATGAATACTTTTCCTTTAATCTACACCACATTAGCTACTAAAATAAAATATCTTCGTCTTCCTTAGTACTGTCGATCAGCTACAACTAAAAAATATTTTTTTTGTTAAAACGCTTAAAAGTACTAAGATAAGCCTATTATGAGCATTTTAAATGAATATGTCAAAAAAGAAGGTAAGAAGACTTGGATTGAAATGGATACTTTTCCTTTAATCTACACCACATTAGCTACTAAAATAAAATATCTTCGTCTTCCTTAGTACTGTCGATAAGCTACAACTTAAAAATATTTTTTTTGTTAAAACGCTTAAAAGTACTAAGATAAGCCTATTATGAGCATTTAAAATATATATGTTAAAAAAAAGAAGGTAAGACGACTTGGATTGAAATGGATACTTTTCCTTTAATCTACACCACATTATCTACTAAAATAAAATATCTTCGTCTTCCTTAGTACTGTCGATCAGCTACAACTCAAAAATATTTTTTTTGTTAAAACTCTTAAAAGTACCAAGATAAGCCTATTATGAGCATTTTAAATGAATATGTCCAAAAAGAAGGTAAGAAGACTTGGATTGAAATGGATACTTTTCCTTTAATCTACACCACATTAGCTACTAAAATAAAATATCTTCGTCTTCCTTAGTACTGTCGATCAGCTAAAACTCAAAAATATTTTTTTTTGTTAAAAAGCTAAAAAGTACTAAGATAAGCATATTATGAGCATTTTAAATGAATATGTCAAAAAAGAAGGTAAGACGACTTGGATTGAAATGGATACTTTTACTTTAATCTACACCACATTAGCTACTAAAATAAAATATCTTCGTCTTCCTTAGTACTGTCGATCAGCTAAAACTCAAAAATATTTTTTTTGTTAAAACGCTTAAAAGTACTAAGATAAGCCTATTATGAGCATTTAAAATATATATATTAAAAAAAGAAGGTAAGACGACTTGGATTGAAATGAATACTTTTCCTTTAATCTACACCACATTAGCTACTAAAATAAAATATCTTCGTCTTCCTTAGTACTGTCGATCAGCTAAAACTCAAAAATATTTTTTTTGTTAAAACGCTTAAAAGTACTAAGATAAGTCTATTAAGAGCATTTTAAATGAATATGTCCAAAAAGAAGGTAAGAAGACTTGGATTGAAATGGATACTTTTCCTTTAATCTACACCACATTAGCTACTAAAATAAAATATCTTCGTCTTCCTTAGTACTGTCGATCAGCTAAAACTCAAAAATATTTTTTTTTGTTAAAAAGCTAAAAAGTACTAAGATAAGCATATTATGAGCATTTTAAATGAATATGTCAAAAAAGAAGGTAAGACGACTTGGATTGAAATGGATACTTTTCCTTTAATCTACACCACATTAGCTACTAAAATAAAATATCTTCGTCTTCCTTAGTACTGTCGATAAGCTACAACTTAAAAATATTTTTTTTGTTAAAACGCTTAAAAGTACTAAGATAAGCCTATTATGAGCATTTAAAATATATATGTTAAAAAAAAGAAGGTAAGACGACTTGGATTGAAATGGATACTTTTCCTTTAATCTACACCACATTATCTACTAAAATAAAATATCTTCGTCTTCCTTAGTACTGTCGATCAGCTACAACTCAAAAATATTTTTTTTGTTAAAACTCTTAAAAGTACCAAGATAAGCCTATTATGAGCATTTTAAATGAATATGTCCAAAAAGAAGGTAAGAAGACTTGGATTGAAATGGATACTTTTCCTTTAATCTACACCACATTAGCTACTAAAATAAAATATCTTCGTCTTCCTTAGTACTGTCGATCAGCTAAAACTCAAAAATATTTTTTTTTGTTAAAAAGCTAAAAAGTACTAAGATAAGCATATTATGAGCATTTTAAATGAATATGTCAAAAAAGAAGGTAAGACGACTTGGATTGAAATGGATACTTTTACTTTAATCTACACCACATTAGCTACTAAAATAAAATATCTTCGTCTTCCTTAGTACTGTCGATCAGCTAAAACTCAAAAATATTTTTTTTGTTAAAACGCTTAAAAGTACTAAGATAAGCCTATTATGAGCATTTAAAATATATATATTAAAAAAAGAAGGTAAGACGACTTGGATTGAAATGAATACTTTTCCTTTAATCTACACCACATTAGCTACTAAAATAAAATATCTTCGTCTTCCTTAGTACTGTCGATCAGCTAAAACTCAAAAATATTTTTTTTGTTAAAACGCTTAAAAGTACTAAGATAAGTCTATTAAGAGCATTTTAAATGAATATGTCCAAAAAGAAGGTAAGAAGACTTGGATTGAAATGGATACTTTTCCTTTAATCTACACCACATTAGCTACTAAAATAAAATATCTTCGTCTTCCTTAGTACTGTCGATCAGCTAAAACTCAAAAATATTTTTTTTGTTAAAACGCTTAAAAGTACTAAGATAAGCCTATTATGAGAATTTAAAATATATGTGTTAAAAAAAGAAGGTAAGACGACTTGGATTGAAATGAATACTTTTCCTTTAATCTACACCACATTAGCTACTAAAATAAAATATCTTCGTCTTCCTTAGTACTGTCGATCAGCTACAACTAAAAAATATTTTTTTTGTTAAAACGCTTAAAAGTACTAAGATAAGCCTATTATGAGCATTTTAAATGAATATGTCAAAAAAGAAGGTAAGACGACTTGGATTGAAATGGATACTTTTCCTTTAATCTACATTACATTAGCTACTAAAATAAAATATCTTCGTCTTCCTTAGTACTGTCGATCAGCTAAAACTCAAAAATATTTTTTTTTGTTAAAACGCTTAAAAGTACTAAGATAAGCCTATTATGAGCATTTTAAATGAATATGTCCAAAAAGAAGGTAAGACGACTTGGATTGAAATGGATACTTTTCCTTTAATCTACACCACATTAGCTACTAAAATAAAATATCTTCGTCTTCCTTAGTACTGTCGATCAGCTACAACTAAAAAATATTTTTTTTTGTTAAAACGCTTAAAAGTACTAAGATAAGCCTATTATGAGCATTTTAAATGAATATGTCCAAAAAGAAGGCAAGAAGACTTGGATTGAAATGGATACTTTTCCTTTAATCTACACCACATTAGCTACTAAAATAAAATATCTTCGTCTTCCTTAGTACTGTCGATCAGCTAAAACTCAAAAATATTTTTTTTGTTAAAACGCTTAAAAGTACTAAGATAAGCCTATTATGAGCATTTTAAATGAATATGTCCAAAAAGAAGGTAAGAAGACTTGGATTGAAATGGATACTTTTCCTTTAATCTACACCACATTAGCTACTAAAATAAAATATCTTCGTCTTCCTTAGTACTGTCGATCAGCTACAACTTAAAAATATTTTTTTAGTTAAAACGCTTAAAAGTACTAAGATAAGCCTATTATGAGCATTTAAAATATATATGTTAAAAAAAGAAGGTAAGACGACTTGGATTGAAATGAATACTTTTCCTTTAATCTACACCACATTAACTACTAAAATAAAATATCTTCGTCTTCCTTAGTACTGTCGATCAGCTACAACTCAAAAATATTTTTTTTGTTAAAACGCTTAAAAGTACTAAGATAAGCCTATTATGAGCATTTTAAATGAATATGTCAAAAAAGAAAGTAAGAAGACTTGGATTGAAATGGATACTTTTCCTTTAATCTACACCACATTAGCTACTAAAATAAAATATCTTCGTCTTCCTTAGTACTGTCGATCAGCTAAAACTCAAAAATATTTTTTTTTGTTAAAAAGCTAAAAAGTACTAAGATAAGCATATTATGAGCATTTAAAATATATATGTTAAAAAAAGAAGGTAAGACGACTTGGATTGAAATGAATACTTTTCCTTTAATCTACACCACATTATCTACTAAAATAAAATATCTTCGTCTTCCTTAGTACTGTCGATCAGCTAAAACTCAAAAATATTTTTTTTGTTAAAACGCTTAAAAGTACCAAGATAAGCCTATTATGAGCATTTTAAATGAATATGTCCAAAAAGAAGGTAAGAAGACTTGGATTGAAATGGATACTTTTCCTTTAATCTACACCACATTAGCTACTAAAATAAAATATCTTCGTCTTCCTTAGTACTGTCGATCAGCTAAAACTCAAAAATATTTTTTTTTGTTAAAAAGCTAAAAAGTACTAAGATAAGCACATTATGAGCATTTTAAATGAATATGTCAAAAAAGAAGGTAAGACGACTTGGATTGAAATGGATACTTTTACTTTAATCTACACCACATTAGCTACTAAAATAAAATATCTTCGTCTTCCTTAGTACTGTCGATCAGCTAAAACTCAAAAATATTTTTTTTGTTAAAACGCTTAAAAGTACCAAGATAAGCCTATTATGAGCATTTTAAATGAATATGTCCAAAAAGAAGGTAAGAAGACTTGGATTGAAATGGATACTTTTCCTTTAATCTACACCACATTAGCTACTAAAATAAAATATCTTCGTCTTCCTTAGTACTGTCGATCAGCTAAAACTCAAAAATATTTTTTTTTGTTAAAAAGCTAAAAAGTACTAAGATAAGCATATTATGAGCATTTTAAATGAATATGTCAAAAAAGAAGGTAAGACGACTTGGATTGAAATGGATACTTTTACTTTAATCTACACCACATTAGCTACTAAAATAAAATATCTTCGTCTTCCTTAGTACTGTCGATCAGCTAAAACTCAAAAATATTTTTTTTGTTAAAACGCTTAAAAGTACTAAGATAAGCCTATTATGAGCATTTAAAATATATATGTTAAAAAAAGAAGGTAAGACGACTTGGATTGAAATGAATACTTTTCCTTTAATCTACACCACATTAGCTACTAAAATAAAATATCTTCGTCTTCCTTAGTACTGTCGATCAGCTAAAACTCAAAAATATTTTTTTTGTTAAAACGCTTAAAAGTACTAAGATAAGTCTATTAAGAGCATTTTAAATGAATATGTCCAAAAAGAAGGTAAGAAGACTTGGATTGAAATGGATACTTTTCCTTTAATCTACACCACATTAGCTACTAAAATAAAATATCTTCGTCTTCCTTAGTACTGTCGATCAGCTAAAACTCAAAAATATTTTTTTTGTTAAAACGCTTAAAAGTACTAAGATAAGCCTATTATGAGAATTTAAAATATATGTGTTAAAAAAAGAAGGTAAGACGACTTGGATTGAAATGAATACTTTTCCTTTAATCTACACCACATTAGCTACTAAAATAAAATATCTTCGTCTTCCTTAGTACTGTCGATCAGCTACAACTAAAAAAAATTTTTTTTGTTAAAACGCTTAAAAGTACTAAGATAAGCCTATTATGAGCATTTTAAATGAATATGTCAAAAAAGAAGGTAAGACGACTTGGATTGAAATGGATACTTTTCCTTTAATCTACATTACATTAGCTACTAAAATAAAATATCTTCGTCTTCCTTAGTACTGTCGATCAGCTAAAACTCAAAAATATTTTTTTTTGTTAAAACGCTTAAAAGTACTAAGATAAGCCTATTATGAGCATTTTAAATGAATATGTCCAAAAAGAAGGTAAGACGACTTGGATTGAAATGGATACTTTTCCTTTAATCTACACCACATTAGCTACTAAAATAAAATATCTTCGTCTTCCTTAGTACTGTCGATCAGCTACAACTCAAAAATATTTTTTTTTGTTAAAACGCTTAAAAGTACTAAGATAAGCCTATTATGAGCATTTTAAATGAATATGTCAAAAAAGAAGGTAAGAAGACTTGGATTGAAATGGATACTTTTCCTTTAATCTACACCACATTAGCTACTAAAATAAAATATCTTCGTCTTCCTTAGTACTGTCGATCAGCTACAACTAAAAAATATTTTTTTTTGTTAAAACGCTTAAAAGTACTAAGATAAGCCTATTATGAGCATTTTAAATGAATATGTCCAAAAAGAAGGTAAGAAGACTTGGATTGAAATGGATACTTTTCCTTTAATCTACACCACATTAGCTACTAAAATAAAATATCTTCGTCTTCCTTAGTACTGTCGATCAGCTAAAACTCAAAAATATTTTTTTTGTTAAAACGCTTTAAAGTACTAAGATAAGCCTATTATGAGCATTTTAAATGAATATGTCCAAAAAGAAGGTAAGAAGACTTGGATTGAAATGGATACTTTTCCTTTAATCTACACCACATTAGCTACTAAAATAAAATATCTTCGTCTTCCTTAGTACTGTCGATCAGCTAAAACTCAAAAATATTTTTTTTTGTTAAAACGCTTAAAAGTACTAAGATAAGCCTATTATGAGCATTTTAAATGAATATGTCAAAAAAGAAGGTAAGACAACTTGGATTGAAATGGATACTTTTCCTTTAATCTACACCACATTAGCTACTAAAATAAAATATCTTTATCTTCCTTAGTACTGTCGATCAGCTAAAACTCAAAAATATTTTTTTTGTTAAAACGCTTAAAAGTACTAAGATAAGCCTATTAAGAGCATTTTAAATGAATATGTCAAAAAAGAAGGTAAGACGACTTGGATTGAAATGGATACTTTTCCTTTAATCTACACCACATTACCTACTAAAATAAAATATCTTCGTCTTCCTTAGTACTGTCGATCAGCTACAACTAAAAAATATTTTTTTTGTTAAAACGCTTAAAAGTACTAAGATAAGCCTATTATGAGCATTTTAAATGAATATGTCCAAAAAGAAGGTAAGACGACTTGGATTGAAATGGATACTTTTCCTTTAATCTACATTACATTAGCTACTAAAATAAAATATCTTCGTCTTCCTTAGTACTGTCGATCAGCTAAAACTCAAAAATATTTTTTTTTGTTAAAACGCTTAAAAGTACTAAGATAAGCCTATTATGAGCATTTTAAATGAATATGTCCAAAAAGAAGGTAAGACGACTTGGATTGAAATGGATACTTTTCCTTTAATCTACACCACATTAGCTACTAAAATAAAATATCTTCGTCTTCCTTAGTACTGTCGATCAGCTACAACTCAAAAATATTTTTTTTTGTTAAAACGCTTAAAAGTACTAAGATAAGCCTATTATGAGCATTTTAAATGAATATGTCCAAAAAGAAGGTAAGAAGACTTGGATTGAAATGGATACTTTTCCTTTAATCTACACCACATTAGCTACTAAAATAAAATATCTTCGTCTTCCTTAGTACTGTCGATCAGCTACAACTAAAAAATATTTTTTTTTGTTAAAACGCTTAAAAGTACTAAGATAAGCCTATTATGAGCATTTTAAATGAATATGTCCAAAAAGAAGGCAAGAAGACTTGGATTGAAATGGATACTTTTCCTTTAATCTACACCACATTAGCTACTAAAATAAAATATCTTCGTCTTCCTTAGTACTGTCGATCAGCTAAAACTCAAAAATATTTTTTTTGTCTAAACGATTAAAAGTACTAAGATAAGCCTATTATGAGCATTTTAAATGAATATGTCCAAAAAGAAGGTAAGAAGACTTGGATTGAAATGGATACTTCTCCTTTAATCTACACCACATTAGCTACTAAAATAAAATATCTTTATCTTCCTTAGTACTGTCGATCAGCTAAAACTCAAAAATATTTTTTTTGTTAAAACGCTTAAAAGTACTAAGATAAGCCTATTAAGAGCATTTTAATGAATATGTCAAAAAAGAAGGTAAGACGACTTGGATTGAAATGGATACTTTTCCTTTAATCTACACCACATTACCTACTAAAATAAAATATCTTTATCTTCCTTAGTACTGTCGATCAGCTAAAACTCAAAAATATTTTTTTTGTTAAAACGCTTAAAAGTACTAAGATAAGCCTATTAAGAGCATTTTAAATGAATATGTCAAAAAAGAAGGTAAGACGACTTGGATTGAAATGGATACTTTTCCTTTAATCTACACCACATTACCTACTAAAATAAAATATCTTCGTCTTCCTTAGTACTGTCGATCAGCTACAACTAAAAAATATTTTTTTTGTTAAAACGCTTAAAAGTACTAAGATAAGCCTATTATGAGCATTTTAAATGAATATGTCAAAAAAGAAGGTAAGACGACTTGGATTGAAATGGATACTTTTCCTTTAATCTACATTACATTAGCTACTAAAATAAAATATCTTCGTCTTCCTTAGTACTGTCGATCAGCTAAAACTCAAAAATATTTTTTTTTGTTAAAACGCTTAAAAGTACTAAGATAAGCCTATTATGAGCATTTTAAATGAATATGTCCAAAAAGAAGGTAAGACGACTTGGATTGAAATGGATACTTTTCCTTTAATCTACACCACATTAGCTACTAAAATAAAATATCTTCGTCTTCCTTAGTACTGTCGATCAGCTACAACTCAAAAATATTTTTTTTTGTTAAAACGCTTAAAAGTACTAAGATAAGCCTATTATGAGCATTTTAAATGAATATGTCCAAAAAGAAGGTAAGAAGACTTGGATTGAAATGGATACTTTTCCTTTAATCTACACCACATTAGCTACTAAAATAAAATATCTTCGTCTTCCTTAGTACTGTCGATCAGCTACAACTAAAAAATATTTTTTTTTGTTAAAACGCTTAAAAGTACTAAGATAAGCCTATTATGAGCATTTTAAATGAATATGTCCAAAAAGAAGGCAAGAAGACTTGGATTGAAATGGATACTTTTCCTTTAATCTACACCACATTAGCTACTAAAATAAAATATCTTCGTCTTCCTTAGTACTGTCGATCAGCTAAAACTCAAAAATATTTTTTTTGTCTAAACGATTAAAAGTACTAAGATAAGCCTATTATGAGCATTTTAAATGAATATGTCCAAAAAGAAGGTAAGAAGACTTGGATTGAAATGGATACTTCTCCTTTAATCTACACCACATTAGCTACTAAAATAAAATATCTTTATCTTCCTTAGTACTGTCGATCAGCTAAAACTCAAAAATATTTTTTTTGTTAAAACGCTTAAAAGTACTAAGATAAGCCTATTAAGAGCATTTTAATGAATATGTCAAAAAAGAAGGTAAGACGACTTGGATTGAAATGGATACTTTTCCTTTAATCTACACCACATTACCTACTAAAATAAAATATCTTCATCTTCCTTAGTACTGTCGATCAGCTAAAACTCAAAAATATTTTTTTTTGTTAAAAAGCTTAAAAGTACTAAGATAAGCCTATTATGAGCATTTTAAATGAATATGTCAAAAAAGAAGGTAAGAAGACTTGGATTGAAATGGATACTTTTCCTTTAATCTACACCACATTAGCTACTAAAATAAAATATCTTCGTCTTCCTTAGTACTGTCGATCAGCTAAAACTCAAAAATATTTTTTTTTGTTAAAACGCTTAAAAGTACTAAGATAAGCCTATTATGAGCATTTTAAATGAATATGTCAAAAAAGAAGGTAAGACAAATTGGATTGAAATGGATACTTTTCCTTTAATCTACACCACATTAGCTACTAAAATAAAATATCTTCGTCTTCCTTAGTACTGTCGATCAGCTAAAACTCAAAAATATTTTTTTTGTTAAAACGCTTAAAAGTACTAAGATAAGCCTATTAAGAGCATTTTAAATGAATATGTCAAAAAAGAAGGTAAGACGACTTGGATTGAAATGGATACTTTTCCTTTAATCTACACCACATTAGCTACTAAAATAAAATATCTTCGTCTTCCTTAGTACTGTCGATCAGCTACAACATAAAAATATTTTATTTGTTAAAACGCTTAAAAGTACTAAGATAAGCCTATTATGAGGATTTAAAATATATGTTAAAAAAAGAAGGTAAGACGACTTGGATTGAAATGAATACTTTTCCTTTAATCTACACCACATTATCTATTAAAATAAAATATCTTCGTCTTCCTTAGTACTGTCGATCAGCTAAAACTCAAAAATATTTTTTTTGTTAAAACGCTTAAAAGTACTAAGATAAGCCTATTATGAGCATTTTAAATGGATATGTCAAAAAAGAAGGTAAGAAGACTTGGATTGAAATGGATACTTTTCCTTTAATCTACACCACATTAGCTACTAAAATAAAATATCTTCGTCTTCCTTAGTACTGTCGATAAGCTACAACTCAAAAATATTTTTTTTGTTAAAACGCTTAAAAGTACCAAGATAAGCCTATTATGAGCATTTTAAATGAATATGTCCAAAAAGAAGGTAAGACGACTTGGATTGAAATGGATACTTTTCCTTTAATCTACACCACATTAGCTACTAAAATAAAATATCTTCGTCTTCCTTAGTACTGTCGATCAGCTAAAACTCAAAAATATTTTTTTTGTTAAAACGCTTAAAAGTACTAAGATAAGCCTATTATGAGAATTTAAAATATATGTGTTAAAAAAAGAAGGTAAGACGACTTGGATTGAAATGAATACTTTTCCTTTAATCTACACCACATTAGCTACTAAAATAAAATATCTTCGTCTTCCTTAGTACTGTCGATCAGCTAAAACTCAAAAATATTTTTTTTTGTTAAAACGCTTAAAAGTACCAAGATAAGCCTATTATGAGCATTTTAAATGAATATGTCCAAAAAGAAGGTAAGAAGACTTGGATTGAAATGGATACTTTTCCTTTAATCTACACCACATTAGCTACTAAAATAAAATATCTTCGTCTTCCTTAGTACTGTCGATCAGCTACAACTCAAAAATATTTTTTTTGTTAAAACGCTTAAAAGTACTAAGATAAGCCTATTAAGAGCATTTTAAATGAATATGTCAAAAAAGAAGGTAAGACGACTTGGATTGAAATGAATACTTTTCCTTTAATCTACACCACATTATCTACTAAAATAAAATATCTTGGTCTTCCTTAGTACTGTCGATCAGCTAAAACTCAAAAATATTTTTTTTTGTTAAAACGCTTAAAAGTACCAAGATAAGCCTATTATGAGCATTTTAAATGAATATGTCCAAAAAGAAGGTAAGAAGACTTGGATTGAAATGGATACTTTTCCTTTAATCTACACCACATTAGCTACTAAAATAAAATATCTTCGTCTTCCTTAGTACTGTCGATCAGCTACAACTCAAAAATATTTTTTTTGTTAAAACGCTTAAAAGTACTAAGATAAGCCTATTAAGAGCATTTTAAATGAATATGTCAAAAAAGAAGGTAAGACGACTTGGATTGAAATGGATACTTTTCCTTTAATCTACACCACATTAGCTACTAAAATAAAATATCTTCGTCTTCCTTAGTACTGTCGATCAGCTACAACTCAAAAATATTTTTTTTGTTAAAACGCTTAAAAGTACTAAGATAAGCCTATTATGAGCATTTTAAATGGATATGTCAAAAAAGAAGGTAAGAAGACTTGGATTGAAATGGATACTTTTCCTTTAATCTACACCACATTAGCTACTAAAATAAAATATCTTCGTCTTCCTTAGTACTGTCGATAAGCTACAACTCAAAAATATTTTTTTTGTTAAAACGCTTAAAAGTACCAAGATAAGCCTATTATGAGCATTTTAAATGAATATGTCCAAAAAGAAGGTAAGACGACTTGGATTGAAATGGATACTTTTCCTTTAATCTACACCACATTAGCTACTAAAATAAAATATCTTCGTCTTCCTTAGTACTGTCGATCAGCTAAAACTCAAAAATATTTTTTTTGTTAAAACGCTTAAAAGTACTAAGATAAGCCTATTATGAGAATTTAAAATATATGTGTTAAAAAAAGAAGGTAAGACGACTTGGATTGAAATGAATACTTTTCCTTTAATCTACACCACATTAGCTACTAAAATAAAATATCTTGGTCTTCCTTAGTACTGTCGATCAGCTAAAACTCAAAAATATTTTTTTTTGTTAAAACGCTTAAAAGTACTAAGATAAGCCTATTATGAGCATTTTAAATGAATATGTCCAAAAAGAAGGTAAGAAGACTTGGATTGAAATGGATACTTTTCCTTTAATCTACACCACATTAGCTACTAAAATAAAATATCTTCGTCTTCCTTAGTACTGTCGATCAGCTACAACTCAAAAATATTTTTTTTGTTAAAACGCTTAAAAGTACTAAGATAAGCCTATTAAGAGCATTTTAAATGAATATGTCAAAAAAGAAGGTAAGACGACTTGGATTGAAATGGATACTTTTCCTTTAATCTACACCACATTAGCTACTAAAATAAAATATCTTCGTCTTCCTTAGTACTGTCGATCAGCTACAACATAAAAATATTTTTTTTGTTAAAACGGTTAAAAGTACTAAGATAAGCCTATTATGAGGATTTAAAATATATGTTAAAAAAAGAAGGTAAGACGACTTGGATTGAAATGAATACTTTTCCTTTAATCTACACCACATTATCTATTAAAATAAAATATCTTCGTCTTCCTTAGTACTGTCGATCAGCTACAACTCAAAAATATTTTTTTTGTTAAAACGCTTAAAAGTACTAAGATAAGCCTATTATGAGCATTTTAAATGAATAGGTCAAAAAAGAAGGTAAGAAGACTTGGATTGAAATGGATACTTTTCCTTTAATCTACACCACATTAGCTACTAAAATAAAATATCTTCGTCTTCCTTAGTACTGTCGATAAGCTACAACTCAAAAATATTTTTTTTGTTAAAACGCTTAAAAGTACCAAGATAAGCCTATTATGAGCATTTTAAATGAATATGTCCAAAAAGAAGGTAAGACGACTTGGATTGAAATGGATACTTTTCCTTTAATCTACACCACATTAGCTACTAAAATAAAATATCTTCGTCTTCCTTAGTACTGTCGATCAGCTAAAAGTCAAAAATATTTTTTTTGTTAAAACGCTTAAAAGTACTAAGATAAGCCTATTATGAGAATTTAAAATATATGTGTTAAAAAAAGAAGGTAAGACGACTTGGATTGAAATGAATACTTTTCCTTTAATCTACACCACATTAGCTACTAAAATAAAATATCTTCGTCTTCCTTAGTACTGTCGATCAGCTACAACTAAAAAATATTTTTTTTGTTAAAACGCTTAAAAGTACTAAGATAAGCCTATTATGAGCATTTTAAATGAATATGTCCAAAAAGAAGGTAAGACGACTTGGATTGAAATGGATACTTTTCCTTTAATCTACATTACATTAGCTACTAAAATAAAATATCTTCGTCTTCCTTAGTACTGTCGATCAGCTAAAACTCAAAAATATTTTTTTTTGTTAAAACGCTTAAAAGTACTAAGATAAGCCTATTATGAGCATTTTAAATGAATATGTCAAAAAAGAAGGTAAGAAGACTTGGATTGAAATGGATACTTTTCCTTTAATCTACACCACATTAGCTACTAAAATAAAATATCTTCGTCTTCCTTAGTACTGTCGATCAGCTAAAACTCAAAAATATTTTTTTTTGTTAAAACGCTTAAAAGTACTAAGATAAGCCTATTATGAGCATTTTAAATGAATATGTCAAAAAAGAAGGTAAGACAAATTGGATTGAAATGGATACTTTTCCTTTAATCTACACCACATTAGCTACTAAAATAAAATATCTTCGTCTTCCTTAGTACTGTCGATCAGCTAAAACTCAAAAATATTTTTTTTGTTAAAACGCTTAAAAGTACTAAGATAAGCCTATTAAGAGCATTTTAAATGAATATGTCAAAAAAGAAGGTAAGACGACTTGGATTGAAATGGATACTTTTCCTTTAATCTACACCACATTAGCTACTAAAATAAAATATCTTCGTCTTCCTTAGTACTGTCGATCAGCTAAAACTCAAAAATATTTTTTTTGTTAAAACGCTTAAAAGTACTAAGATAAGCCTATTATGAGCATTTTAAATGAATATGTCAAAAAAGAAGGTAAGACGACTTGGATTGAAATGGATACTTTTCCTTTAATCTACACCACATTAGCTACTAAAATAAAATATCTTCGTCTTCCTTAGTACTGTCGATCAGCTAAAACTCAAAAATATTTTTTTTGTTAAAACGCTTAAAAGTACTAAGATAAGCCTATTATGAGCATTTTAAATGAATATGTCAAAAAAGAAGGTAAGACGACTTGGATTGAAATGGATACTTTTCCTTTAATCTACACCACATTAGCTACTAAAATAAAATATCTTCGTCTTCCTTAGTACTGTCGATCAGCTAAAACTCAAAAATATTTTTTTTTGTTAAAACGCTTAAAAGTACTAAGATAAGCCTATTATGAGCATTTTAAATGAATATGTCAAAAAAGAAGGTAAGACGACTTGGATTGAAATGGATACTTTTCCTTTAATCTACACCACATTAGCTACTAAAATAAAATATCTTCGTCTTCCTTAGTACTGTCGATCAGCTAAAACTCAAAAATATTTTTTTTGTTAAAACGCTTAAAAGTACTAAGATAAGCCTATTATGAGAATTTAAAATATATGTGTTAAAAAAAGAAGGTAAGACGACTTGGATTGAAATGAATACTTTTCCTTTAATCTACACCACATTAGCTACTAAAATAAAATATCTTGGTCTTCCTTAGTACTGTCGATCAGCTAAAACTCAAAAATATTTTTTTTTGTTAAAACGCTTAAAAGTACCAAGATAAGCCTATTATGAGCATTTTAAATGAATATGTCCAAAAAGAAGGTAAGAAGACTTGGATTGAAATGGATACTTTTCCTTTAATCTACACCACATTAGCTACTAAAATAAAATATCTTCGTCTTCCTTAGTACTGTCGATCAGCTACAACTCAAAAATATTTTTTTTGTTAAAACGCTTAAAAGTACTAAGATAAGCCTATTAAGAGCATTTTAAATGAATATGTCAAAAAAGAAGGTAAGACGACTTGGATTGAAATGAATACTTTTCCTTTAATCTACACCACATTATCTACTAAAATAAAATATCTTCGTCTTCCTTAGTACTGTCGATCAGCTAAAACTCAAAAATATTTTTTTTTGTTAAAACGCTTAAAAGTACCAAGATAAGCCTATTATGAGCATTTTAAATGAATATGTCCAAAAAGAAGGTAAGAAGACTTGGATTGAAATGGATACTTTTCCTTTAATCTACACCACATTAGCTACTAAAATAAAATATCTTCGTCTTCCTTAGTACTGTCGATCAGCTACAACTCAAAAATATTTTTTTTGTTAAAACGCTTAAAAGTACTAAGATAAGCCTATTAAGAGCATTTTAAATGAATATGTCAAAAAAGAAGGTAAGACGACTTGGATTGAAATGGATACTTTTCCTTTAATCTACACCACATTAGCTACTAAAATAAAATATCTTCGTCTTCCTTAGTACTGTCGATCAGCTACAACATAAAAATATTTTATTTGTTAAAACGCTTAAAAGTACTAAGATAAGCCTATTATGAGGATTTAAAATATATGTTAAAAAAAGAAGGTAAGACGACTTGGATTGAAATGAATACTTTTCCTTTAATCTACACCACATTATCTATTAAAATAAAATATCTTCGTCTTCCTTAGTACTGTCGATCAGCTACAACTCAAAAATATTTTTTTTGTTAAAACGCTTAAAAGTACTAAGATAAGCCTATTATGAGCATTTTAAATGGATATGTCAAAAAAGAAGGTAAGAAGACTTGGATTGAAATGGATACTTTTCCTTTAATCTACACCACATTAGCTACTAAAATAAAATATCTTCGTCTTCCTTAGTACTGTCGATAAGCTACAACTCAAAAATATTTTTTTTGTTAAAACGCTTAAAAGTACCAAGATAAGCCTATTATGAGCATTTTAAATGAATATGTCCAAAAAGAAGGTAAGACGACTTGGATTGAAATGGATACTTTTCCTTTAATCTACACCACATTAGCTACTAAAATAAAATATCTTCGTCTTCCTTAGTACTGTCGATCAGCTAAAACTCAAAAATATTTTTTTTGTTAAAACGCTTAAAAGTACTAAGATAAGCCTATTATGAGAATTTAAAATATATGTGTTAAAAAAAGAAGGTAAGACGACTTGGATTGAAATGAATACTTTTCCTTTAATCTACACCACATTAGCTACTAAAATAAAATATCTTGGTCTTCCTTAGTACTGTCGATCAGCTAAAACTCAAAAATATTTTTTTTTGTTAAAACGCTTAAAAGTACCAAGATAAGCCTATTATGAGCATTTTAAATGAATATGTCCAAAAAGAAGGTAAGAAGACTTGGATTGAAATGGATACTTTTCCTTTAATCTACACCACATTAGCTACTAAAATAAAATATCTTCGTCTTCCTTAGTACTGTCGATCAGCTACAACTCAAAAATATTTTTTTTGTTAAAACGCTTAAAAGTACTAAGATAAGCCTATTAAGAGCATTTTAAATGAATATGTCAAAAAAGAAGGTAAGACGACTTGGATTGAAATGAATACTTTTCCTTTAATCTACACCACATTATCTACTAAAATAAAATATCTTGGTCTTCCTTAGTACTGTCGATCAGCTAAAACTCAAAAATATTTTTTTTTGTTAAAACGCTTAAAAGTACCAAGATAAGCCTATTATGAGCATTTTAAATGAATATGTCCAAAAAGAAGGTAAGAAGACTTGGATTGAAATGGATACTTTTCCTTTAATCTACACCACATTAGCTACTAAAATAAAATATCTTCGTCTTCCTTAGTACTGTCGATCAGCTACAACTCAAAAATATTTTTTTTGTTAAAACGCTTAAAAGTACTAAGATAAGCCTATTAAGAGCATTTTAAATGAATATGTCAAAAAAGAAGGTAAGACGACTTGGATTGAAATGGATACTTTTCCTTTAATCTACACCACATTAGCTACTAAAATAAAATATCTTCGTCTTCCTTAGTACTGTCGATCAGCTACAACTCAAAAATATTTTTTTTGTTAAAACGCTTAAAAGTACTAAGATAAGCCTATTATGAGCATTTTAAATGGATATGTCAAAAAAGAAGGTAAGAAGACTTGGATTGAAATGGATACTTTTCCTTTAATCTACACCACATTAGCTACTAAAATAAAATATCTTCGTCTTCCTTAGTACTGTCGATAAGCTACAACTCAAAAATATTTTTTTTGTTAAAACGCTTAAAAGTACCAAGATAAGCCTATTATGAGCATTTTAAATGAATATGTCCAAAAAGAAGGTAAGACGACTTGGATTGAAATGGATACTTTTCCTTTAATCTACACCACATTAGCTACTAAAATAAAATATCTTCGTCTTCCTTAGTACTGTCGATCAGCTAAAACTCAAAAATATTTTTTTTGTTAAAACGCTTAAAAGTACTAAGATAAGCCTATTATGAGAATTTAAAATATATGTGTTAAAAAAAGAAGGTAAGACGACTTGGATTGAAATGAATACTTTTCCTTTAATCTACACCACATTAGCTACTAAAATAAAATATCTTGGTCTTCCTTAGTACTGTCGATCAGCTAAAACTCAAAAATATTTTTTTTTGTTAAAACGCTTAAAAGTACTAAGATAAGCCTATTATGAGCATTTTAAATGAATATGTCCAAAAAGAAGGTAAGAAGACTTGGATTGAAATGGATACTTTTCCTTTAATCTACACCACATTAGCTACTAAAATAAAATATCTTCGTCTTCCTTAGTACTGTCGATCAGCTACAACTCAAAAATATTTTTTTTGTTAAAACGCTTAAAAGTACTAAGATAAGCCTATTAAGAGCATTTTAAATGAATATGTCAAAAAAGAAGGTAAGACGACTTGGATTGAAATGGATACTTTTCCTTTAATCTACACCACATTAGCTACTAAAATAAAATATCTTCGTCTTCCTTAGTACTGTCGATCAGCTACAACATAAAAATATTTTTTTTGTTAAAACGGTTAAAAGTACTAAGATAAGCCTATTATGAGGATTTAAAATATATGTTAAAAAAAGAAGGTAAGACGACTTGGATTGAAATGAATACTTTTCCTTTAATCTACACCACATTATCTATTAAAATAAAATATCTTCGTCTTCCTTAGTACTGTCGATCAGCTACAACTCAAAAATATTTTTTTTGTTAAAACGCTTAAAAGTACTAAGATAAGCCTATTATGAGCATTTTAAATGAATAGGTCAAAAAAGAAGGTAAGAAGACTTGGATTGAAATGGATACTTTTCCTTTAATCTACACCACATTAGCTACTAAAATAAAATATCTTCGTCTTCCTTAGTACTGTCGATAAGCTACAACTCAAAAATATTTTTTTTGTTAAAACGCTTAAAAGTACCAAGATAAGCCTATTATGAGCATTTTAAATGAATATGTCCAAAAAGAAGGTAAGACGACTTGGATTGAAATGGATACTTTTCCTTTAATCTACACCACATTAGCTACTAAAATAAAATATCTTCGTCTTCCTTAGTACTGTCGATCAGCTAAAAGTCAAAAATATTTTTTTTGTTAAAACGCTTAAAAGTACTAAGATAAGCCTATTATGAGAATTTAAAATATATGTGTTAAAAAAAGAAGGTAAGACGACTTGGATTGAAATGAATACTTTTCCTTTAATCTACACCACATTAGCTACTAAAATAAAATATCTTCGTCTTCCTTAGTACTGTCGATCAGCTACAACTAAAAAATATTTTTTTTGTTAAAACGCTTAAAAGTACTAAGATAAGCCTATTATGAGCATTTTAAATGAATATGTCCAAAAAGAAGGTAAGACGACTTGGATTGAAATGGATACTTTTCCTTTAATCTACATTACATTAGCTACTAAAATAAAATATCTTCGTCTTCCTTAGTACTGTCGATCAGCTAAAACTCAAAAATATTTTTTTTTGTTAAAACGCTTAAAAGTACTAAGATAAGCCTATTATGAGCATTTTAAATGAATATGTCAAAAAAGAAGGTAAGACGACTTGGATTGAAATGGATACTTTTCCTTTAATCTACACCACATTAGCTACTAAAATAAAATATCTTCGTCTTCCTTAGTACTGTCGATCAGCTAAAACTCAAAAATATTTTTTTTGTTAAAACGCTTAAAAGTACTAAGATAAGCCTATTAAGAGCATTTTAAATGAATATGTCCAAAAAGAAGGTAAGAAGACTTGGATTGAAATGGATACTTTTCCTTTAATCTACACCACATTAGCTACTAAAATAAAATATCTTCGTCTTCCTTAGTACTGTCGATCAGCTAAAACTCAAAAATATTTTTTTTTGTTAAAAAGCTTAAAAGTACTAAGATAAGCCTTTTATGAGCATTTTAAATGAATATGTCAAAAAAGAAGGTAAGACGACTTGGATTGAAATGGATACTTTTCCTTTAATCTACACCACATTAGCTACTAAAATAAAATATCTTCGTCTTCCTTAGTACTGTCGATCAGCTAAAACTCAAAAATATTTTTTTTTGTTAAAACGCTTAAAAGTACTAAGATAAGCCTATTATGAGCATTTTAAATGAATATGTCAAAAAAGAAGGTAAGACAAATTGGATTGAAATGGATACTTTTCCTTTAATCTACACCACATTAGCTACTAAAATAAAATATCTTCGTCTTCCTTAGTACTGTCGATCAGCTAAAACTCAAAAATATTTTTTTTTGTTAAAACGCTTAAAAGTACTAAGATAAGCCTATTATGAGCATTTTAAATGAATATGTCAAAAAAGAAGGTAAGACGACTTGGATTGAAATGGATACTTTTCCTTTAATCTACACCACATTAGCTACTAAAATAAAATATCTTCGTCTTCCTTAGTACTGTCGATCAGCTAAAACTCAAAAATATTTTTTTTTGTTAAAACGCTTAAAAGTACTAAGATAAGCCTATTATGAGCATTTTAAATGAATATGTCAAAAAAGACGGTAAGACAAATTGGATTGAAATGGACACTTTTCCTTTAATCTACACCACATTAGCTACTAAAATAAAATATCTTCGTCTTCCTTAGTACTGTCGATCAGCTAAAACTCAAAAATATTTTTTTATTTAAAACGCTTAAAAGTACTAAGATAAGCCTATTAAGAGCATTTTAAATGAATATGTCAAAAAAGAAGGTAAGACGACTTGGATTGAAATGGATACTTTTCCTTTAATCTACACCACATTATCTACTAAAATAAAATATCTTCGTCTTCCTTAGTACTGTCGATCAGCTAAAACTCAAAAATATTTTTTTGTTAAAACGCTTAAAAGTACTAAGATAAGCCTATTAAGAGCATTTTAAATGAATATGTCAAAAAAGAAGGTAAGACGACTTGGATTGAAATGGATACTTTTCCTTTAATCTACACCACATTAGCTACTAAAATAAAATATCTTTGTCTTCCTTAGTACTGTCGATCAGCTAAAACTCAAAAATATTTTTTTTGTTAAAACGCTTAAAAGTACTAAGATAAGCCTATTATGAGCATTTTAAATGAATATGTCAAAAAAGAAGGTAAGACGACTTGGATTGAAATGGATACTTTTCCTTTAATCTACACCACATTAGCTACTAAAATAAAATATCTTCGTCTTCCTTACAACACTCGATCAGCTACAACTCAAAAATATTTTTTTTGTTAAAACTCTTAAAAGTACTAAGATAAGCCTATTAAGAGCATTTTAAATGAATATGTCAAAAAAGAAGGAAAGACGACTTGGATTGAAATGGATACTTTTCCTTTAATCTACACCACATTAGCTACTAAAATAAAATATCTTCGTCTTCCTTAGTACTGTCGATCAGCTAAAACTCAAAAATATTTTTTTTTGTTAAAACGCTTAATAGTACTAAGATAAGCCTATTATGAGCATTTTAAATGAATATGTCAAAAAAGAAGGTAAGACGACTTGGATTGAAATGGATACTTTTCCTTTAATCTACACCACATTAGCTACTAAAATAAAATATCTTCGTCTTCCTTAGTACTGTCGATCAGCTAAAACTCAAAAATATTTTTTTTTGTTAAAACGCTTAAAAGTACTAAGATAAGCCTATTATGAGCATTTTAAATGAATATGTCAAAAAAGAAGGTAAGAAGACTTGGATTGAAATGGATACTTTTCCTTTAATCTACACCACATTAGCTACTAAAATAAAATATCTTCGTCTTCCTTAGTACTGTCGATCAGCTAAAACTCAAAAATATTTTTTTTGTTAAAACGCTTAAAAGTACTAAGATAAGCCTATTAAGAGCATTTTAAATGAATATGTCAAAAAAGAAGGTAAGACGACTTGGATTGAAATGGATACTTTTCCTTTAATCTACACCACATTAGCTACTAAAATAAAATATCTTTGTCTTCCTTAGTACTGTCGATCAGCTAAAACTCAAAAATATTTTTTTTGTTAAAACGCTTAAAAGTACTAAGATAAGCCTATTATGAGCATTTTAAATGAATATGTCAAAAAAGAAGGTAAGACGACTTGGATTGAAATGGATACTTTTCCTTTAATCTACACCACATTAGCTACTAAAATAAAATATCTTCGTCTTCCTTACAACACTCGATCAGCTAATACTCAAAAATATTTTTTTTGATAAAACGCTTAAAAGTACTAAGATAAGCCTATTATGAGCATTTTAAATGAATATGTCAAAAAAGAAGGTAAGACGACTTGGATTGAAATGGATACTTTTCCTTTAATCTACACCACATTAGCTACTAAAATAAAATATCTTCGTCTTCCTTAGTACTGTCGATCAGCTAAAACTCAAAAATATTTTTTTTTGTTAAAAAGCTTAAAAGTACTAAGATAAGCCTTTTATGAGCATTTTAAATGAATATGTCAAAAAAGAAGGTAAGACGACTTGGATTGAAATGGATACTTTTCCTTTAATCTACACCACATTAGCTACTAAAATAAAATATCTTCGTCTTCCTTAGTACTGTCGATCAGCTAAAACTCAAAAATATTTTTTTTGTTAAAACGCTTAAAAGTACTAAGATAAGCCTATTATGAGAATTTTAAATGAATATGTCAAAAAAGAAGGTAAGAAGACTTGGATTGAAATGGATACTTTTCCTTTAATCTACACCACATTAGCTACTAAAATAAAATATCTTCGTCTTCCTTAGTACTGTCGATCAGCTAAAACTCAAAAATATTTTTTTATTTAAAACGCTTAAAAGTACTAAGATAAGCCTATTAAGAGCATTTTAAATGAATATGTCAAAAAAGAAGGTAAGACGACTTGGATTGAAATGGATACTTTTCCTTTAATCTACACCACATTATCTACTAAAATAAAATATCTTCGTCTTCCTTAGTACTGTCGATCAGCTAAAACTCAAAAATATTTTTTTGTTAAAACGCTTAAAAGTACTAAGATAAGCCTATTAAGAGCATTTTAAATGAATATGTCAAAAAAGAAGGTAAGACGACTTGGATTGAAATGGATACTTTTCCTTTAATCTACACCACATTAGCTACTAAAATAAAATATCTTTGTCTTCCTTAGTACTGTCGATCAGCTAAAACTCAAAAATATTTTTTTTGTTAAAACGCTTAAAAGTACTAAGATAAGCCTATTATGAGCATTTTAAATGAATATGTCAAAAAAGAAGGTAAGACGACTTGGATTGAAATGGATACTTTTCCTTTAATCTACACCACATTAGCTACTAAAATAAAATATCTTCGTCTTCCTTAGTACTGTCGATCAGCTACAACTCAAAAATATTTTTTTTGTTAAAACGCTTAAAAGTACTAAGATAAGCCTATTAAGAGCATTTTAAATGAATATGTCAAAAAAGAAGGTAAGACGACTTGGATTGAAATGGATACTTTTCCTTTAATCTACACCACATTAGCTACTAAAATAAAATATCTTCGTCTTCCTTAGTACTGTCGATCAGCTACAACATAAAAATATTTTTTTTGTTAAAACGGTTAAAAGTACTAAGATAAGCCTATTATGAGGATTTAAAATATATGTTAAAAAAAGAAGGTAAGACGACTTGGATTGAAATGAATACTTTTCCTTTAATCTACACCACATTATCTATTAAAATAAAATATCTTCGTCTTCCTTAGTACTGTCGATCAGCTACAACTCAAAAATATTTTTTTTGTTAAAACGCTTAAAAGTACTAAGATAAGCCTATTATGAGCATTTTAAATGAATAGGTCAAAAAAGAAGGTAAGAAGACTTGGATTGAAATGGATACTTTTCCTTTAATCTACACCACATTAGCTACTAAAATAAAATATCTTCGTCTTCCTTAGTACTGTCGATAAGCTACAACTCAAAAATATTTTTTTTGTTAAAACGCTTAAAAGTACCAAGATAAGCCTATTATGAGCATTTTAAATGAATATGTCCAAAAAGAAGGTAAGACGACTTGGATTGAAATGGATACTTTTCCTTTAATCTACACCACATTAGCTACTAAAATAAAATATCTTCGTCTTCCTTAGTACTGTCGATCAGCTAAAAGTCAAAAATATTTTTTTTGTTAAAACGCTTAAAAGTACTAAGATAAGCCTATTATGAGAATTTAAAATATATGTGTTAAAAAAAGAAGGTAAGACGACTTGGATTGAAATGAATACTTTTCCTTTAATCTACACCACATTAGCTACTAAAATAAAATATCTTCGTCTTCCTTAGTACTGTCGATCAGCTACAACTAAAAAATATTTTTTTTGTTAAAACGCTTAAAAGTACTAAGATAAGCCTATTATGAGCATTTTAAATGAATATGTCCAAAAAGAAGGTAAGAAGACTTGGATTGAAATGGATACTTTTCCTTTAATCTACATTACATTAGCTACTAAAATAAAATATCTTCGTCTTCCTTAGTACTGTCGATCAGCTAAAACTCAAAAATATTTTTTTTTGTTAAAACGCTTAAAAGTACTAAGATAAGCCTATTATGAGCATTTTAAATGAATATGTCAAAAAAGAAGGTAAGACGACTTGGATTGAAATGGATACTTTTCCTTTAATCTACACCACATTAGCTACTAAAATAAAATATCTTCGTCTTCCTTAGTACTGTCGATCAGCTAAAACTCAAAAATATTTTTTTTGTTAAAACGCTTAAAAGTACTAAGATAAGCCTATTAAGAGCATTTTAAATGAATATGTCCAAAAAGAAGGTAAGAAGACTTGGATTGAAATGGATACTTTTCCTTTAATCTACACCACATTAGCTACTAAAATAAAATATCTTCGTCTTCCTTAGTACTGTCGATCAGCTAAAACTCAAAAATATTTTTTTTTGTTAAAAAGCTTAAAAGTACTAAGATAAGCCTTTTATGAGCATTTTAAATGAATATGTCAAAAAAGAAGGTAAGACGACTTGGATTGAAATGGATACTTTTCCTTTAATCTACACCACATTAGCTACTAAAATAAAATATCTTCGTCTTCCTTAGTACTGTCGATCAGCTAAAACTCAAAAATATTTTTTTTTGTTAAAACGCTTAAAAGTACTAAGATAAGCCTATTATGAGCATTTTAAATGAATATGTCAAAAAAGAAGGTAAGACAAATTGGATTGAAATGGATACTTTTCCTTTAATCTACACCACATTAGCTACTAAAATAAAATATCTTCGTCTTCCTTAGTACTGTCGATCAGCTAAAACTCAAAAATATTTTTTTTTGTTAAAACGCTTAAAAGTACTAAGATAAGCCTATTATGAGCATTTTAAATGAATATGTCAAAAAAGAAGGTAAGACGACTTGGATTGAAATGGATACTTTTCCTTTAATCTACACCACATTAGCTACTAAAATAAAATATCTTCGTCTTCCTTAGTACTGTCGATCAGCTAAAACTCAAAAATATTTTTTTTTGTTAAAACGCTTAAAAGTACTAAGATAAGCCTATTATGAGCATTTTAAATGAATATGTCAAAAAAGACGGTAAGACAAATTGGATTGAAATGGACACTTTTCCTTTAATCTACACCACATTAGCTACTAAAATAAAATATCTTCGTCTTCCTTAGTACTGTCGATCAGCTAAAACTCAAAAATATTTTTTTATTTAAAACGCTTAAAAGTACTAAGATAAGCCTATTATGAGCATTTTAAATGAATATGTCAAAAAAGAAGGTAAGACGACTTGGATTGAAATGGATACTTTTCCTTTAATCTACACCACATTATCTACTAAAATAAAATATCTTCGTCTTCCTTAGTACTGTCGATCAGCTAAAACTCAAAAATATTTTTTTGTTAAAACGCTTAAAAGTACTAAGATAAGCCTATTAAGAGCATTTTAAATGAATATGTCAAAAAAGAAGGTAAGACGACTTGGATTGAAATGGATACTTTTCCTTTAATCTACACCACATTAGCTACTAAAATAAAATATCTTTGTCTTCCTTAGTACTGTCGATCAGCTAAAACTCAAAAATATTTTTTTTGTTAAAACGCTTAAAAGTACTAAGATAAGCCTATTATGAGCATTTTAAATGAATATGTCAAAAAAGAAGGTAAGACGACTTGGATTGAAATGGATACTTTTCCTTTAATCTACACCACATTAGCTACTAAAATAAAATATCTTCGTCTTCCTTACAACACTCGATCAGCTACAACTCAAAAATATTTTTTTTGTTAAAACTCTTAAAAGTACTAAGATAAGCCTATTAAGAGCATTTTAAATGAATATGTCAAAAAAGAAGGAAAGACGACTTGGATTGAAATGGATACTTTTCCTTTAATCTACACCACATTAGCTACTAAAATAAAATATCTTCGTCTTCCTTAGTACTGTCGATCAGCTAAAACTCAAAAATATTTTTTTTTGTTAAAACGCTTAATAGTACTAAGATAAGCCTATTATGAGCATTTTAAATGAATATGTCAAAAAAGAAGGTAAGACGACTTGGATTGAAATGGATACTTTTCCTTTAATCTACACCACATTAGCTACTAAAATAAAATATCTTCGTCTTCCTTAGTACTGTCGATCAGCTAAAACTCAAAAATATTTTTTTTTGTTAAAACGCTTAAAAGTACTAAGATAAGCCTATTATGAGCATTTTAAATGAATATGTCAAAAAAGAAGGTAAGAAGACTTGGATTGAAATGGATACTTTTCCTTTAATCTACACCACATTAGCTACTAAAATAAAATATCTTCGTCTTCCTTAGTACTGTCGATCAGCTAAAACTCAAAAATATTTTTTTTGTTAAAACGCTTAAAAGTACTAAGATAAGCCTATTAAGAGCATTTTAAATGAATATGTCAAAAAAGAAGGTAAGACGACTTGGATTGAAATGGATACTTTTCCTTTAATCTACACCACATTAGCTACTAAAATAAAATATCTTTGTCTTCCTTAGTACTGTCGATCAGCTAAAACTCAAAAATATTTTTTTTGTTAAAACGCTTAAAAGTACTAAGATAAGCCTATTATGAGCATTTTAAATGAATATGTCAAAAAAGAAGGTAAGACGACTTGGATTGAAATGGATACTTTTCCTTTAATCTACACCACATTAGCTACTAAAATAAAATATCTTTGTCTTCCTTAGTACTGTCGATCAGCTAAAACTCAAAAATATTTTTTTTGTTAAAACGCTTAAAAGTACTAAGATAAGCCTATTATGAGCATTTTAAATGAATATGTCAAAAAAGAAGGTAAGACGACTTGGATTGAAATGGATACTTTTCCTTTAATCTACACCACATTAGCTACTAAAATAAAATATCTTCGTCTTCCTTAGTACTGTCGATCAGCTAAAAGTCAAAAATATTTTTTTTGTTAAAACGCTTAAAAGTACTAAGATAAGCCTATTATGAGAATTTAAAATATATGTGTTAAAAAAAGAAGGTAAGACGACTTGGATTGAAATGAATACTTTTCCTTTAATCTACACCACATTAGCTACTAAAATAAAATATCTTCGTCTTCCTTAGTACTGTCGATCAGCTACAACTAAAAAATATTTTTTTTGTTAAAACGCTTAAAAGTACTAAGATAAGCCTATTATGAGCATTTTAAATGAATATGTCCAAAAAGAAGGTAAGACGACTTGGATTGAAATGGATACTTTTCCTTTAATCTACATTACATTAGCTACTAAAATAAAATATCTTCGTCTTCCTTAGTACTGTCGATCAGCTAAAACTCAAAAATATTTTTTTTTGTTAAAACGCTTAAAAGTACTAAGATAAGCCTATTATGAGCATTTTAAATGAATATGTCAAAAAAGAAGGTAAGACGACTTGGATTGAAATGGATACTTTTCCTTTAATCTACACCACATTAGCTACTAAAATAAAATATCTTCGTCTTCCTTAGTACTGTCGATCAGCTAAAACTCAAAAATATTTTTTTTGTTAAAACGCTTAAAAGTACTAAGATAAGCCTATTAAGAGCATTTTAAATGAATATGTCCAAAAAGAAGGTAAGAAGACTTGGATTGAAATGGATACTTTTCCTTTAATCTACACCACATTAGCTACTAAAATAAAATATCTTCGTCTTCCTTAGTACTGTCGATCAGCTAAAACTCAAAAATATTTTTTTTTGTTAAAAAGCTTAAAAGTACTAAGATAAGCCTTTTATGAGCATTTTAAATGAATATGTCAAAAAAGAAGGTAAGACGACTTGGATTGAAATGGATACTTTTCCTTTAATCTACACCACATTAGCTACTAAAATAAAATATCTTCGTCTTCCTTAGTACTGTCGATCAGCTAAAACTCAAAAATATTTTTTTTTGTTAAAACGCTTAAAAGTACTAAGATAAGCCTATTATGAGCATTTTAAATGAATATGTCAAAAAAGAAGGTAAGACAAATTGGATTGAAATGGATACTTTTCCTTTAATCTACACCACATTAGCTACTAAAATAAAATATCTTCGTCTTCCTTAGTACTGTCGATCAGCTAAAACTCAAAAATATTTTTTTTTGTTAAAACGCTTAAAAGTACTAAGATAAGCCTATTATGAGCATTTTAAATGAATATGTCAAAAAAGAAGGTAAGACGACTTGGATTGAAATGGATACTTTTCCTTTAATCTACACCACATTAGCTACTAAAATAAAATATCTTCGTCTTCCTTAGTACTGTCGATCAGCTAAAACTCAAAAATATTTTTTTTTGTTAAAACGCTTAAAAGTACTAAGATAAGCCTATTATGAGCATTTTAAATGAATATGTCAAAAAAGACGGTAAGACAAATTGGATTGAAATGGACACTTTTCCTTTAATCTACACCACATTAGCTACTAAAATAAAATATCTTCGTCTTCCTTAGTACTGTCGATCAGCTAAAACTCAAAAATATTTTTTTATTTAAAACGCTTAAAAGTACTAAGATAAGCCTATTAAGAGCATTTTAAATGAATATGTCAAAAAAGAAGGTAAGACGACTTGGATTGAAATGGATACTTTTCCTTTAATCTACACCACATTATCTACTAAAATAAAATATCTTCGTCTTCCTTAGTACTGTCGATCAGCTAAAACTCAAAAATATTTTTTTGTTAAAACGCTTAAAAGTACTAAGATAAGCCTATTAAGAGCATTTTAAATGAATATGTCAAAAAAGAAGGTAAGACGACTTGGATTGAAATGGATACTTTTCCTTTAATCTACACCACATTAGCTACTAAAATAAAATATCTTTGTCTTCCTTAGTACTGTCGATCAGCTAAAACTCAAAAATATTTTTTTTGTTAAAACGCTTAAAAGTACTAAGATAAGCCTATTATGAGCATTTTAAATGAATATGTCAAAAAAGAAGGTAAGACGACTTGGATTGAAATGGATACTTTTCCTTTAATCTACACCACATTAGCTACTAAAATAAAATATCTTCGTCTTCCTTACAACACTCGATCAGCTACAACTCAAAAATATTTTTTTTGTTAAAACTCTTAAAAGTACTAAGATAAGCCTATTAAGAGCATTTTAAATGAATATGTCAAAAAAGAAGGAAAGACGACTTGGATTGAAATGGATACTTTTCCTTTAATCTACACCACATTAGCTACTAAAATAAAATATCTTCGTCTTCCTTAGTACTGTCGATCAGCTAAAACTCAAAAATATTTTTTTTTGTTAAAACGCTTAATAGTACTAAGATAAGCCTATTATGAGCATTTTAAATGAATATGTCAAAAAAGAAGGTAAGACGACTTGGATTGAAATGGATACTTTTCCTTTAATCTACACCACATTAGCTACTAAAATAAAATATCTTCGTCTTCCTTAGTACTGTCGATCAGCTAAAACTCAAAAATATTTTTTTTTGTTAAAACGCTTAAAAGTACTAAGATAAGCCTATTATGAGCATTTTAAATGAATATGTCAAAAAAGAAGGTAAGAAGACTTGGATTGAAATGGATACTTTTCCTTTAATCTACACCACATTAGCTACTAAAATAAAATATCTTCGTCTTCCTTAGTACTGTCGATCAGCTAAAACTCAAAAATATTTTTTTTGTTAAAACGCTTAAAAGTACTAAGATAAGCCTATTAAGAGCATTTTAAATGAATATGTCAAAAAAGAAGGTAAGACGACTTGGATTGAAATGGATACTTTTCCTTTAATCTACACCACATTAGCTACTAAAATAAAATATCTTTGTCTTCCTTAGTACTGTCGATCAGCTAAAACTCAAAAATATTTTTTTTGTTAAAACGCTTAAAAGTACTAAGATAAGCCTATTATGAGCATTTTAAATGAATATGTCAAAAAAGAAGGTAAGACGACTTGGATTGAAATGGATACTTTTCCTTTAATCTACACCACATTAGCTACTAAAATAAAATATCTTCGTCTTCCTTACAACACTCGATCAGCTAATACTCAAAAATATTTTTTTTGATAAAACGCTTAAAAGTACTAAGATAAGCCTATTATGAGCATTTTAAATGAATATGTCAAAAAAGAAGGTAAGACGACTTGGATTGAAATGGATACTTTTCCTTTAATCTACACCACATTAGCTACTAAAATAAAATATCTTCGTCTTCCTTAGTACTGTCGATCAGCTAAAACTCAAAAATATTTTTTTTTGTTAAAAAGCTTAAAAGTACTAAGATAAGCCTTTTATGAGCATTTTAAATGAATATGTCAAAAAAGAAGGTAAGACGACTTGGATTGAAATGGATACTTTTCCTTTAATCTACACCACATTAGCTACTAAAATAAAATATCTTCGTCTTCCTTAGTACTGTCGATCAGCTAAAACTCAAAAATATTTTTTTTTGTTAAAACGCTTAAAAGTACTAAGATAAGCCTATTATGAGCATTTTAAATGAATATGTCAAAAAAGAAGGTAAGACAAATTGGATTGAAATGGATACTTTTCCTTTAATCTACACCACATTAGCTACTAAAATAAAATATCTTCGTCTTCCTTAGTACTGTCGATCAGCTAAAACTCAAAAATATTTTTTTTTGTTAAAACGCTTAAAAGTACTAAGATAAGCCTATTATGAGAATTTTAAATGAATATGTCAAAAAAAAAGGTAAGACGACTTGGATTGAAATGGATACTTTTCCTTTAATCTACACCACATTAGCTACTAAAATAAAATATCTTCGTCTTCCTTAGTACTGTCGATCAGCTAAAACTCAAAAATATTTTTTTTTGTTAAAACGCTTAAAAGTACTAAGATAAGCCTATTATGAGCATTTTAAATGAATATGTCAAAAAAGACGGTAAGACAAATTGGATTGAAATGGACACTTTTCCTTTAATCTACACCACATTAGCTACTAAAATAAAATATCTTCGTCTTCCTTAGTACTGTCGATCAGCTAAAACTCAAAAATATTTTTTTATTTAAAACGCTTAAAAGTACTAAGATAAGCCTATTAAGAGCATTTTAAATGAATATGTCAAAAAAGAAGGTAAGACGACTTGGATTGAAATGGATACTTTTCCTTTAATCTACACCACATTAGCTACTAAAATAAAATATCTTCGTCTTCCTTAGTACTGTCGATCAGCTAAAACTCAAAAATATTTTTTTGTTAAAACGCTTAAAAGTACTAAGATAAGCCTATTAAGAGCATTTTAAATGAATATGTCAAAAAAGAAGGTAAGACGACTTGGATTGAAATGGATACTTTTCCTTTAATCTACACCACATTAGCTACTAAAATAAAATATCTTTGTCTTCCTTAGTACTGTCGATCAGCTAAAACTCAAAAATATTTTTTTTGTTAAAACGCTTAAAAGTACTAAGATAAGCCTATTATGAGCATTTTAAATGAATATGTCAAAAAAGAAGGTAAGACGACTTGGATTGAAATGGATACTTTTCCTTTAATCTACACCACATTAGCTACTAAAATAAAATATCTTCGTCTTCCTTACAACACTCGATCAGCTACAACTCAAAAATATTTTTTTTGTTAAAACTCTTAAAAGTACTAAGATAAGCCTATTAAGAGCATTTTAAATGAATATGTCAAAAAAGAAGGAAAGACGACTTGGATTGAAATGGATACTTTTCCTTTAATCTACACCACATTAGCTACTAAAATAAAATATCTTCGTCTTCCTTAGTACTGTCGATCAGCTAAAACTCAAAAATATTTTTTTTTGTTAAAACGCTTAATAGTACTAAGATAAGCCTATTATGAGCATTTTAAATGAATATGTCAAAAAAGAAGGTAAGACGACTTGGATTGAAATGAATACTTTTCCTTTAATCTACACCACATTATCTATTAAAATAAAATATCTTCGTCTTCCTTAGTACTGTCGATCAGCTACAACTCAAAAATATTTTTTTTGTTAAAACGCTTAAAAGTACTAAGATAAGCCTATTATGAGCATTTTAAATGGATATGTCAAAAAAGAAGGTAAGAAGACTTGGATTGAAATGGATACTTTTCCTTTAATCTACACCACATTAGCTACTAAAATAAAATATCTTCGTCTTCCTTAGTACTGTCGATAAGCTACAACTCAAAAATATTTTTTTTGTTAAAACGCTTAAAAGTACCAAGATAAGCCTATTATGAGCATTTTAAATGAATATGTCCAAAAAGAAGGTAAGACGACTTGGATTGAAATGGATACTTTTCCTTTAATCTACACCACATTAGCTACTAAAATAAAATATCTTCGTCTTCCTTAGTACTGTCGATCAGCTAAAACTCAAAAATATTTTTTTTGTTAAAACGCTTAAAAGTACTAAGATAAGCCTATTATGAGAATTTAAAATATATGTGTTAAAAAAAGAAGGTAAGACGACTTGGATTGAAATGAATACTTTTCCTTTAATCTACACCACATTAGCTACTAAAATAAAATATCTTGGTCTTCCTTAGTACTGTCGATCAGCTAAAACTCAAAAATATTTTTTTTTGTTAAAACGCTTAAAAGTACCAAGATAAGCCTATTATGAGCATTTTAAATGAATATGTCCAAAAAGAAGGTAAGAAGACTTGGATTGAAATGGATACTTTTCCTTTAATCTACACCACATTAGCTACTAAAATAAAATATCTTCGTCTTCCTTAGTACTGTCGATCAGCTACAACTCAAAAATATTTTTTTTGTTAAAACGCTTAAAAGTACTAAGATAAGCCTATTAAGAGCATTTTAAATGAATATGTCAAAAAAGAAGGTAAGACGACTTGGATTGAAATGAATACTTTTCCTTTAATCTACACCACATTATCTACTAAAATAAAATATCTTGGTCTTCCTTAGTACTGTCGATCAGCTAAAACTCAAAAATATTTTTTTTTGTTAAAACGCTTAAAAGTACCAAGATAAGTCTATTATGAGCATTTTAAATGAATATGTCCAAAAAGAAGGTAAGAAGACTTGGATTGAAATGGATACTTTTCCTTTAATCTACACCACATTAGCTACTAAAATAAAATATCTTCGTCTTCCTTAGTACTGTCGATCAGCTACAACTCAAAAATATTTTTTTTGTTAAAACGCTTAAAAGTACTAAGATAAGCCTATTAAGAGCATTTTAAATGAATATGTCAAAAAAGAAGGTAAGACGACTTGGATTGAAATGGATACTTTTCCTTTAATCTACACCACATTAGCTACTAAAATAAAATATCTTCGTCTTCCTTAGTACTGTCGATCAGCTACAACTCAAAAATATTTTTTTTGTTAAAACGCTTAAAAGTACTAAGATAAGCCTATTATGAGCATTTTAAATGGATATGTCAAAAAAGAAGGTAAGAAGACTTGGATTGAAATGGATACTTTTCCTTTAATCTACACCACATTAGCTACTAAAATAAAATATCTTCGTCTTCCTTAGTACTGTCGATAAGCTACAACTCAAAAATATTTTTTTTGTTAAAACGCTTAAAAGTACCAAGATAAGCCTATTATGAGCATTTTAAATGAATATGTCCAAAAAGAAGGTAAGACGACTTGGATTGAAATGGATACTTTTCCTTTAATCTACACCACATTAGCTACTAAAATAAAATATCTTCGTCTTCCTTAGTACTGTCGATCAGCTAAAACTCAAAAATATTTTTTTTGTTAAAACGCTTAAAAGTACTAAGATAAGCCTATTAAGAGCATTTTAAATGAATATGTCAAAAAAGAAGGTAAGACGACTTGGATTGAAATGGATACTTTTCCTTTAATCTACACCACATTAGCTACTAAAATAAAATATCTTTGTCTTCCTTAGTACTGTCGATCAGCTAAAACTCAAAAATATTTTTTTTGTTAAAACGCTTAAAAGTACTAAGATAAGCCTATTATGAGCATTTTAAATGAATATGTCAAAAAAGAAGGTAAGACGACTTGGATTGAAATGGATACTTTTCCTTTAATCTACACCACATTAGCTACTAAAATAAAATATCTTCGTCTTCCTTACAACACTCGATCAGCTAATACTCAAAAATATTTTTTTTGATAAAACGCTTAAAAGTACTAAGATAAGCCTATTATGAGCATTTTAAATGAATATGTCAAAAAAGAAGGTAAGACGACTTGGATTGAAATGGATACTTTTCCTTTAATCTACACCACATTAGCTACTAAAATAAAATATCTTCGTCTTCCTTAGTACTGTCGATCAGCTAAAACTCAAAAATATTTTTTTTTGTTAAAAAGCTTAAAAGTACTAAGATAAGCCTTTTATGAGCATTTTAAATGAATATGTCAAAAAAGAAGGTAAGACGACTTGGATTGAAATGGATACTTTTCCTTTAATCTACACCACATTAGCTACTAAAATAAAATATCTTCGTCTTCCTTAGTACTGTCGATCAGCTAAAACTCAAAAATATTTTTTTTTGTTAAAACGCTTAAAAGTACTAAGATAAGCCTATTATGAGCATTTTAAATGAATATGTCAAAAAAGAAGGTAAGACAAATTGGATTGAAATGGATACTTTTCCTTTAATCTACACCACATTAGCTACTAAAATAAAATATCTTCGTCTTCCTTAGTACTGTCGATCAGCTAAAACTCAAAAATATTTTTTTTTGTTAAAACGCTTAAAAGTACTAAGATAAGCCTATTATGAGAATTTTAAATGAATATGTCAAAAAAAAAGGTAAGACGACTTGGATTGAAATGGATACTTTTCCTTTAATCTACACCACATTAGCTACTAAAATAAAATATCTTCGTCTTCCTTAGTACTGTCGATCAGCTAAAACTCAAAAATATTTTTTTTTGTTAAAACGCTTAAAAGTACTAAGATAAGCCTATTATGAGCATTTTAAATGAATATGTCAAAAAAGACGGTAAGACAAATTGGATTGAAATGGACACTTTTCCTTTAATCTACACCACATTAGCTACTAAAATAAAATATCTTCGTCTTCCTTAGTACTGTCGATCAGCTAAAACTCAAAAATATTTTTTTATTTAAAACGCTTAAAAGTACTAAGATAAGCCTATTAAGAGCATTTTAAATGAATATGTCAAAAAAGAAGGTAAGACGACTTGGATTGAAATGGATACTTTTCCTTTAATCTACACCACATTATCTACTAAAATAAAATATCTTCGTCTTCCTTAGTACTGTCGATCAGCTAAAACTCAAAAATATTTTTTTGTTAAAACGCTTAAAAGTACTAAGATAAGCCTATTAAGAGCATTTTAAATGAATATGTCAAAAAAGAAGGTAAGACGACTTGGATTGAAATGGATACTTTTCCTTTAATCTACACCACATTAGCTACTAAAATAAAATATCTTTGTCTTCCTTAGTACTGTCGATCAGCTAAAACTCAAAAATATTTTTTTTGTTAAAACGCTTAAAAGTACTAAGATAAGCCTATTATGAGCATTTTAAATGAATATGTCAAAAAAGAAGGTAAGACGACTTGGATTGAAATGGATACTTTTCCTTTAATCTACACCACATTAGCTACTAAAATAAAATATCTTCGTCTTCCTTACAACACTCGATCAGCTACAACTCAAAAATATTTTTTTTGTTAAAACTCTTAAAAGTACTAAGATAAGCCTATTAAGAGCATTTTAAATGAATATGTCAAAAAAGAAGGAAAGACGACTTGGATTGAAATGGATACTTTTCCTTTAATCTACACCACATTAGCTACTAAAATAAAATATCTTCGTCTTCCTTAGTACTGTCGATCAGCTAAAACTCAAAAATATTTTTTTTTGTTAAAACGCTTAATAGTACTAAGATAAGCCTATTATGAGCATTTTAAATGAATATGTCAAAAAAGAAGGTAAGACGACTTGGATTGAAATGGATACTTTTCCTTTAATCTACACCACATTAGCTACTAAAATAAAATATCTTCGTCTTCCTTAGTACTGTCGATCAGCTAAAACTCAAAAATATTTTTTTTTGTTAAAACGCTTAAAAGTACTAAGATAAGCCTATTATGAGCATTTTAAATGAATATGTCAAAAAAGAAGGTAAGAAGACTTGGATTGAAATGGATACTTTTCCTTTAATCTACACCACATTAGCTACTAAAATAAAATATCTTCGTCTTCCTTAGTACTGTCGATCAGCTAAAACTCAAAAATATTTTTTTTGTTAAAACGCTTAAAAGTACTAAGATAAGCCTATTAAGAGCATTTTAAATGAATATGTCAAAAAAGAAGGTAAGACGACTTGGATTGAAATGGATACTTTTCCTTTAATCTACACCACATTAGCTACTAAAATAAAATATCTTTGTCTTCCTTAGTACTGTCGATCAGCTAAAACTCAAAAATATTTTTTTTGTTAAAACGCTTAAAAGTACTAAGATAAGCCTATTATGAGCATTTTAAATGAATATGTCAAAAAAGAAGGTAAGACGACTTGGATTGAAATGGATACTTTTCCTTTAATCTACACCACATTAGCTACTAAAATAAAATATCTTCGTCTTCCTTACAACACTCGATCAGCTAATACTCAAAAATATTTTTTTTGATAAAACGCTTAAAAGTACTAAGATAAGCCTATTATGAGCATTTTAAATGAATATGTCAAAAAAGAAGGTAAGACGACTTGGATTGAAATGGATACTTTTCCTTTAATCTACACCACATTAGCTACTAAAATAAAATATCTTCGTCTTCCTTAGTACTGTCGATCAGCTAAAACTCAAAAATATTTTTTTTGTTAAAACTCTTAAAAGTACTAAGATAAGCCTATTAAGAGCATTTTAAATGAATATGTCAAAAAAGAAGGAAAGACGACTTGGATTGAAATGGATACTTTTCCTTTAATCTACACCACATTAGCTACTAAAATAAAATATCTTCGTCTTCCTTAGTACTGTCGATCAGCTAAAACTCAAAAATATTTTTTTTTGTTAAAACGCTTAAAAGTACTAAGATAAGCCTATTATGAGCATTTTAAATGAATATGTCAAAAAAGAAGGTAAGACGACTTGGATTGAAATGGATACTTTTCCTTTAATCTACACCACATTAGCTACTAAAATAAAATATCTTCGTCTTCCTTAGTACTGTCGATCAGCTAAAACTCAAAAATATTTTTTTATTTAAAACGCTTAAAAGTACTAAGATAAGCCTATTAAGAGCATTTTAAATATGTCAAAAAAGAAGGTAAGAAGACTTGGATTGAAATGGATACTTTTCCTTTAATCTACACCACATTAGCTACTAAAATAAAATATCTTCGTCTTCCTTACAACACTCGATCAGCTAAAACTCAAAAATATTTTTTTTGTTAAAACGCTTAAAAGTACTAAGATAAGCCTATTATGAGCATTTTAAATGAATATGTCCAAAAAGAAGGTAAGAAGACTTGGATTGAAATGGATACTTTTCCTTTAATCTACACCACATTAGCTACTAAAATAAAATATCTTCGTCTTCCTTAGTACTGTCGATCAGCTAAAACTCAAAAATATTTTTTTATTTAAAACGCTTAAAAGTACTAAGATAAGCCTATTAAGAGCATTTTAAATGAATATGTCAAAAAAGAAGGTAAGAAGACTTGGATTGAAATGGATACTTTTCCTTTAATCTACACCACATTAGCTACTAAAATAAAATATCTTCGTCTTCCTTAGTACTGTCGATCAGCTAAAACTCAAAAATATTTTTTTTGTTAAAACGCTTAAAAGTACTAAGATAAGCCTATTATGAGCATTTTAAATGAATATGTCCAAAAAGAAGGTAAGAAGACTTGGATTGAAATGGATACTTTTCCTTTAATCTACACCACATTAGCTACTAAAATAAAATATCTTCGTCTTCCTTAGTACTGTCGATCAGCTAAAACTCAAAAATATTTTTTTATTTAAAACGCTTAAAAGTACTAAGATAAGCCTATTAAGAGCATTTTAAATGGATATGTCAAAAAAGAAGGTAAGAAGACTTGGATTGAAATGGATACTTTTCCTTTAATCTACACCACATTAGCTACTAAAATAAAATATCTTCGTCTTCCTTAGTACTGTCGATAAGCTACAACTCAAAAATATTTTTTTTGTTAAAACGCTTAAAAGTACCAAGATAAGCCTATTATGAGCATTTTAAATGAATATGTCCAAAAAGAAGGTAAGACGACTTGGATTGAAATGGATACTTTTCCTTTAATCTACACCACATTAGCTACTAAAATAAAATATCTTCGTCTTCCTTAGTACTGTCGATCAGCTAAAACTCAAAAATATTTTTTTTGTTAAAACGCTTAAAAGTACTAAGATAAGCCTATTAAGAGCATTTTAAATGAATATGTCAAAAAAGAAGGTAAGACGACTTGGATTGAAATGGATACTTTTCCTTTAATCTACACCACATTAGCTACTAAAATAAAATATCTTTGTCTTCCTTAGTACTGTCGATCAGCTAAAACTCAAAAATATTTTTTTTGTTAAAACGCTTAAAAGTACTAAGATAAGCCTATTATGAGCATTTTAAATGAATATGTCAAAAAAGAAGGTAAGACGACTTGGATTGAAATGGATACTTTTCCTTTAATCTACACCACATTAGCTACTAAAATAAAATATCTTCGTCTTCCTTACAACACTCGATCAGCTAATACTCAAAAATATTTTTTTTGATAAAACGCTTAAAAGTACTAAGATAAGCCTATTATGAGCATTTTAAATGAATATGTCAAAAAAGAAGGTAAGACGACTTGGATTGAAATGGATACTTTTCCTTTAATCTACACCACATTAGCTACTAAAATAAAATATCTTCGTCTTCCTTAGTACTGTCGATCAGCTAAAACTCAAAAATATTTTTTTTTGTTAAAAAGCTTAAAAGTACTAAGATAAGCCTTTTATGAGCATTTTAAATGAATATGTCAAAAAAGAAGGTAAGACGACTTGGATTGAAATGGATACTTTTCCTTTAATCTACACCACATTAGCTACTAAAATAAAATATCTTCGTCTTCCTTAGTACTGTCGATCAGCTAAAACTCAAAAATATTTTTTTTTGTTAAAACGCTTAAAAGTACTAAGATAAGCCTATTATGAGCATTTTAAATGAATATGTCAAAAAAGAAGGTAAGACAAATTGGATTGAAATGGATACTTTTCCTTTAATCTACACCACATTAGCTACTAAAATAAAATATCTTCGTCTTCCTTAGTACTGTCGATCAGCTAAAACTCAAAAATATTTTTTTTTGTTAAAACGCTTAAAAGTACTAAGATAAGCCTATTATGAGAATTTTAAATGAATATGTCAAAAAAAAAGGTAAGACGACTTGGATTGAAATGGATACTTTTCCTTTAATCTACACCACATTAGCTACTAAAATAAAATATCTTCGTCTTCCTTAGTACTGTCGATCAGCTAAAACTCAAAAATATTTTTTTTTGTTAAAACGCTTAAAAGTACTAAGATAAGCCTATTATGAGCATTTTAAATGAATATGTCAAAAAAGACGGTAAGACAAATTGGATTGAAATGGACACTTTTCCTTTAATCTACACCACATTAGCTACTAAAATAAAATATCTTCGTCTTCCTTAGTACTGTCGATCAGCTAAAACTCAAAAATATTTTTTTATTTAAAACGCTTAAAAGTACTAAGATAAGCCTATTAAGAGCATTTTAAATGAATATGTCAAAAAAGAAGGTAAGACGACTTGGATTGAAATGGATACTTTTCCTTTAATCTACACCACATTATCTACTAAAATAAAATATCTTCGTCTTCCTTAGTACTGTCGATCAGCTAAAACTCAAAAATATTTTTTTGTTAAAACGCTTAAAAGTACTAAGATAAGCCTATTAAGAGCATTTTAAATGAATATGTCAAAAAAGAAGGTAAGACGACTTGGATTGAAATGGATACTTTTCCTTTAATCTACACCACATTAGCTACTAAAATAAAATATCTTTGTCTTCCTTAGTACTGTCGATCAGCTAAAACTCAAAAATATTTTTTTTGTTAAAACGCTTAAAAGTACTAAGATAAGCCTATTATGAGCATTTTAAATGAATATGTCAAAAAAGAAGGTAAGACGACTTGGATTGAAATGGATACTTTTCCTTTAATCTACACCACATTAGCTACTAAAATAAAATATCTTCGTCTTCCTTACAACACTCGATCAGCTACAACTCAAAAATATTTTTTTTGTTAAAACTCTTAAAAGTACTAAGATAAGCCTATTAAGAGCATTTTAAATGAATATGTCAAAAAAGAAGGAAAGACGACTTGGATTGAAATGGATACTTTTCCTTTAATCTACACCACATTAGCTACTAAAATAAAATATCTTCGTCTTCCTTAGTACTGTCGATCAGCTAAAACTCAAAAATATTTTTTTTTGTTAAAACGCTTAATAGTACTAAGATAAGCCTATTATGAGCATTTTAAATGAATATGTCAAAAAAGAAGGTAAGACGACTTGGATTGAAATGGATACTTTTCCTTTAATCTACACCACATTAGCTACTAAAATAAAATATCTTCGTCTTCCTTAGTACTGTCGATCAGCTAAAACTCAAAAATATTTTTTTTTGTTAAAACGCTTAAAAGTACTAAGATAAGCCTATTATGAGCATTTTAAATGAATATGTCAAAAAAGAAGGTAAGAAGACTTGGATTGAAATGGATACTTTTCCTTTAATCTACACCACATTAGCTACTAAAATAAAATATCTTCGTCTTCCTTAGTACTGTCGATCAGCTAAAACTCAAAAATATTTTTTTTGTTAAAACGCTTAAAAGTACTAAGATAAGCCTATTAAGAGCATTTTAAATGAATATGTCAAAAAAGAAGGTAAGACGACTTGGATTGAAATGGATACTTTTCCTTTAATCTACACCACATTAGCTACTAAAATAAAATATCTTTGTCTTCCTTAGTACTGTCGATCAGCTAAAACTCAAAAATATTTTTTTTGTTAAAACGCTTAAAAGTACTAAGATAAGCCTATTATGAGCATTTTAAATGAATATGTCAAAAAAGAAGGTAAGACGACTTGAATTGAAATGGATACTTTTCCTTTAATCTACACCACATTAGCTACTAAAATAAAATATCTTCGTCTTCCTTACAACACTCGATCAGCTAATACTCAAAAATATTTTTTTTGATAAAACGCTTAAAAGTACTAAGATAAGCCTATTATGAGCATTTTAAATGAATATGTCAAAAAAGAAGGTAAGACGACTTGGATTGAAATGGATACTTTTCCTTTAATCTACACCACATTAGCTACTAAAATAAAATATCTTCGTCTTCCTTAGTACTGTCGATCAGCTAAAACTCAAAAATATTTTTTTTGTTAAAACTCTTAAAAGTACTAAGATAAGCCTATTAAGAGCATTTTAAATGAATATGTCAAAAAAGAAGGAAAGACGACTTGGATTGAAATGGATACTTTTCCTTTAATCTACACCACATTAGCTACTAAAATAAAATATCTTCGTCTTCCTTAGTACTGTCGATCAGCTAAAACTCAAAAATATTTTTTTTTGTTAAAACGCTTAAAAGTACTAAGATAAGCCTATTATGAGCATTTTAAATGAATATGTCAAAAAAGAAGGTAAGACGACTTGGATTGAAATGGATACTTTTCCTTTAATCTACACCACATTAGCTACTAAAATAAAATATCTTCGTCTTCCTTAGTACTGTCGATCAGCTAAAACTCAAAAATATTTTTTTATTTAAAACGCTTAAAAGTACTAAGATAAGCCTATTAAGAGCATTTTAAATATGTCAAAAAAGAAGGTAAGAAGACTTGGATTGAAATGGATACTTTTCCTTTAATCTACACCACATTAGCTACTAAAATAAAATATCTTCGTCTTCCTTACAACACTCGATCAGCTAAAACTCAAAAATATTTTTTTTGTTAAAACGCTTAAAAGTACTAAGATAAGCCTATTATGAGCATTTTAAATGAATATGTCCAAAAAGAAGGTAAGAAGACTTGGATTGAAATGGATACTTTTCCTTTAATCTACACCACATTAGCTACTAAAATAAAATATCTTCGTCTTCCTTAGTACTGTCGATCAGCTAAAACTCAAAAATATTTTTTTATTTAAAACGCTTAAAAGTACTAAGATAAGCCTATTAAGAGCATTTTAAATGAATATGTCAAAAAAGAAGGTAAGAAGACTTGGATTGAAATGGATACTTTTCCTTTAATCTACACCACATTAGCTACTAAAATAAAATATCTTCGTCTTCCTTAGTACTGTCGATCAGCTAAAACTCAAAAATATTTTTTTTGTTAAAACGCTTAAAAGTACTAAGATAAGCCTATTATGAGCATTTTAAATGAATATGTCCAAAAAGAAGGTAAGAAGACTTGGATTGAAATGGATACTTTTCCTTTAATCTACACCACATTAGCTACTAAAATAAAATATCTTCGTCTTCCTTAGTACTGTCGATCAGCTAAAACTCAAAAATATTTTTTTATTTAAAACGCTTAAAAGTACTAAGATAAGCCTATTAAGAGCATTTTAAATGAATATGTCAAAAAAGAAGGTAAGACGACTTGGATTGAAATGGATACTTTTCCTTTAATCTACACCACATTAGCTACTAAAATAAAATATCTTCGTCTTCCTTAGTACTGTCGATCAGCTAAAACTCAAAAATATTTTTTTTTGTTAAAACGCTTAAAAGTACTAAGATAAGCCTATTATGAGCATTTTAAATGAATATGTCCAAAATGAAGGTAAGAAGACTTGGATTGAAATGGATACTTTTCCTTTAATCTACACCACATTAGCTACTAAAATAAAATATCTTCGTCTTCCTTAGTACTGTCGATCAGCTAAAACTCAAAAATATTTTTTTTGTTAAAACGCTTAAAAGTACTAAGATAAGCCTATTAAGAGCATTTTAAATGAATATGTCAAAAAAGAAGGTAAGACGACTTGGATTGAAATGGATACTTTTCCTTTAATCTACACCACATTAGCTACTAAAATAAAATATCTTCGTCTTCCATAGTACTGTCGATCAGCTAAAACTCAAAAATATTTTTTTTTGTTAAAACGCTTAAAAGTACTAAGATAAGCCTATTATGAGCATTTTAAATGAATATGTCAAAAAAGAAGGTAAGACGACTTGGATTGAAATGGATACTTTTCCTTTAATCTACACCACATTAGCTACTAAAATAAAATATCTTCGTCTTCCTTAGTACTGTCGATCAGCTAAAACTCAAAAAATTTTTTTTTGTTAAAACGCTTAAAAGTACTAAGATAAACCTATTATGAGCATTTTAAATAAATATGTCAAAAAAGAAGGTAAGACGACTTGGATTGAAATGGATACTTTTCCTTTAATCTACACCACATTAGCTACTAAAATAAAATATCTTCGTCTTCCTTAGTACTGTCGATCAGCTAAAACTCAAAAATATTTTTTTTTGTTAAAACGCTTAAAAGTACTAAGATAAGCCTATTATGAGCATTTTAAATGAATATGTCCAAAAAGAAGGTAAGAAGACTTGGATTGAAATGGATACTTTTCCTTTAATCTACACCACATTAGCTACTAAAATAAAATATCTTCGTCTTTATTAGTACTGTCGATCAGCTAAAACTCAAAAATATTTTTTTTGCTAAAACGCTTAAAAGTACTAAGATAAGCCTATTAAGAGCATTTTAAATGAATATGTCAGAAAAGAAGGTAAGACGACTTGGATTGAAATGGATACTTTTCCTTTAATCTACACCACATTAGCTACTAAAATAAAATATCTTCGTCTTACTTAGTACTGTCGATCAGCTAAAACTCAAAAATATTTTTTTTTGTTAAAACGCTTAAAAGTACTAAGATAAGCCTATTAAGAGCATTTTAAATGAATATGTCAAAAAAGAAGGTAAGACGACTTGGATTGAAATGGATACTTTTCCTTTAATCTACACCACATTAGCTACTAAAATAAAATATCTTCGTCTTCCTTAGTACTGTCGATCAGCTACAACTAAAAAATATTTTTTTTTGTTAAAACGCTTAAAAGTACTAAGATAAGACTATTATGAGCATTTTAAATGAATATGTCAAAAAAGAAGGTAAGACGACTTGGATTGAAATGGATACTTTTCCTTTAATCTACACCACATTAGCTACTAAAATAAAATATCTTCGTCTTCCTTAGTACTGTCGATCAGCTAAAACTCAAAAATATTTTTTTTGTTAAAACGCTTAAAAGTACTAAGATAAGCCTATTATGAGCATTTTAAATGAATAGGTCAAAAAAGAAGGTAAGACGACTTGGATTGAAATGGATACTTTTCCTTTAATCTACACCACATTAGCTACTAAAATAAAATATCTTCGTCTTCCTTAGTACTGTCGATCAGCTAAAACTCAAAAATATTTTTTTTTGTTAAAACGCTTAAAAGTACTAAGATAAGCCTATTATGAGCATTTTAAATGAATATGTCCAAAATGAAGGTAAGAAGACTTGGATTGAAATGGATACTTTTCCTTTAATCTACACCACATTAGCTACTAAAATAAAATATCTTCGTCTTCCTTAGTACTGTCGATCAGCTAAAACTCAAAAATATTTTTTTTGTTAAAACGCTTAAAAGTACTAAGATAAGCCTATTATGAGCATTTTAAATGAATATGTCCAAAAAGAAGGTAAGACGACTTGGATTGAAATGGATACTTTTCCTTTAATCTACACTACATTAGCTACTAAAATAAAATATCTTCGTCTTCCTTAGTACTGTCGATCAGCTAAAACTCAAAAATATTTTTTTTTGTTAAAACGCTTAAAAGTACTAAGATAAGCCTATTATGAGCATTTTAAATGAATATGTCCAAAAAGAAGGTAAGAAGACTTGGATTGAAATGGATACTTTTCCTTTAATCTACACCACATTAGCTACTAAAATAAAATATCTTCGTCTTTATTAGTACTGTCGATCAGCTAAAACTCAAAAATATTTTTTTTGCTAAAACGCTTAAAAGTACTAAGATAAGCCTATTAAGAGCATTTTAAATGAATATGTCCAAAAAGAAGGTAAGACGACTTGGATTGAAATGGATACTTTTCCTTTAATCTACACCACATTAGCTACTAAAATAAAATATCTTCGTCTTCCTTAGTACTGTCGATCAGCTAAAACTCAAAAATATTTTTTTTTGTTAAAACGCTTAAAAGTACTAAGATAAGCCTATTATGAGCATTTTAAATGAATATGTCCAAAAAGAAGGTAAGAAGACTTGGATTGAAATGGATACTTTTCCTTTAATCTACACCACATTAGCTACTAAAATAAAATATCTTCGTCTTTATTAGTACTGTCGATCAGCTAAAACTCAAAAATATTTTTTTTGCTAAAACGCTTAAAAGTACTAAGATAAGCCTATTAAGAGCATTTTAAATGAATATGTCAGAAAAGAAGGTAAGACGACTTGGATTGAAATGGATACTTTTCCTTTAATCTACACCACATTAGCTACTAAAATAAAATATCTTCGTCTTACTTAGTACTGTCGATCAGCTAAAACTCAAAAATATTTTTTTATTTAAAACGCTTAAAAGTACTAAGATAAGCCTATTAAGAGCATTTTAAATGAATATGTCAAAAAAGAAGGTAAGACGACTTGGATTGAAATGGATACTTTTCCTTTAATCTACACCACATTAGCTACTAAAATAAAATATCTTCGTCTTCCTTAGTACTGTCGATCAGCTAAAACTCAAAAATATTTTTTTTGCTAAAACGCTTAAAAGTACTAAGATAAGCCTATTAAGAGCATTTTAAATGAATATGTCAGAAAAGAAGGTAAGACGACTTGGATTGAAATGGATACTTTTCCTTTAATCTACACCACATTAGCTACTAAAATAAAATATCTTCGTCTTACTTAGTACTGTCGATCAGCTAAAACTCAAAAATATTTTTTTATTTAAAACGCTTAAAAGTACTAAGATAAGCCTATTAAGAGCATTTTAAATGAATATGTCAAAAAAGAAGGTAAGACGACTTGGATTGAAATGGATACTTTTCCTTTAATCTACACCACATTAGCTACTAAAATAAAATATCTTCGTCTTCCTTAGTACTGTCGATCAGCTAAAACTCAAAAATATTTTTTTTTGTTAAAACGCTTAAAAGTACTAAGATAAGCCTATTATGAGCATTTTAAATGAATATGTCCAAAATGAAGGTAAGAAGACTTGGATTGAAATGGATACTTTTCCTTTAATCTACACCACATTAGCTACTAAAATAAAATATCTTCGTCTTTCTTAGTACTGTCGATCAGCTAAAACTCAAAAATATTTTTTTTGTTAAAACGCTTAAAAGTACTAAGATAAGCCTATTAAGAGCATTTTAAATGAATATGTCAGAAAAGAAGGTAAGACGACTTGGATTGAAATGGATACTTTTCCTTTAATCTACACCACATTAGCTACTAAAATAAAATATCTTCGTCTTCCATAGTACTGTCGATCAGCTAAAACTCAAAAATATTTTTTTTTGTTAAAACGCTTAAAAGTACTAAGATAAGCCTATTATGAGCATTTTAAATGAATATGTCAAAAAAGAAGGTAAGACGACTTGGATTGAAATGGATACTTTTCCTTTAATCTACACCACATTAGCTACTAAAATAAAATATCTTCGTCTTCCTTAGTACTGTCGATCAGCTAAAACTCAAAAAATTTTTTTTTGTTAAAACGCTTAAAAGTACTAAGATAAACCTATTATGAGCATTTTAAATAAATATGTCAAAAAAGAAGGTAAGACGACTTGGATTGAAATGGATACTTTTCCTTTAATCTACACCACATTAGCTACTAAAATAAAATATCTTCGTCTTCCTTAGTACTGTCGATCAGCTAAAACTCAAAAATATTTTTTTTTGTTAAAACGCTTAAAAGTACTAAGATAAGCCTATTATGAGCATTTTAAATGAATATGTCCAAAAAGAAGGTAAGAAGACTTGGATTGAAATGGATACTTTTCCTTTAATCTACACCACATTAGCTACTAAAATAAAATATCTTCGTCTTTATTAGTACTGTCGATCAGCTAAAACTCAAAAATATTTTTTTTGCTAAAACGCTTAAAAGTACTAAGATAAGCCTATTAAGAGCATTTTAAATGAATATGTCAGAAAAGAAGGTAAGACGACTTGGATTGAAATGGATACTTTTCCTTTAATCTACACCACATTAGCTACTAAAATAAAATATCTTCGTCTTACTTAGTACTGTCGATCAGCTAAAACTCAAAAATATTTTTTTTTGTTAAAACGCTTAAAAGTACTAAGATAAGCCTATTAAGAGCATTTTAAATGAATATGTCAAAAAAGAAGGTAAGACGACTTGGATTGAAATGGATACTTTTCCTTTAATCTACACCACATTAGCTACTAAAATAAAATATCTTCGTCTTCCTTAGTACTGTCGATCAGCTACAACTAAAAAATATTTTTTTTTGTTAAAACGCTTAAAAGTACTAAGATAAGACTATTATGAGCATTTTAAATGAATATGTCAAAAAAGAAGGTAAGACGACTTGGATTGAAATGGATACTTTTCCTTTAATCTACACCACATTAGCTACTAAAATAAAATATCTTCGTCTTCCTTAGTACTGTCGATCAGCTAAAACTCAAAAATATTTTTTTTGTTAAAACGCTTAAAAGTACTAAGATAAGCCTATTAAGAGCATTTTAAATGAATAGGTCAAAAAAGAAGGTAAGACGACTTGGATTGAAATGGATACTTTTCCTTTAATCTACACCACATTAGCTACTAAAATAAAATATCTTCGTCTTCCTTAGTACTGTCGATCAGCTAAAACTCAAAAATATTTTTTTTTGTTAAAACGCTTAAAAGTACTAAGATAAGCCTATTATGAGCATTTTAAATGAATATGTCCAAAATGAAGGTAAGAAGACTTGGATTGAAATGGATACTTTTCCTTTAATCTACACCACATTAGCTACTAAAATAAAATATCTTCGTCTTCCTTAGTACTGTCGATCAGCTAAAACTCAAAAATATTTTTTTTGTTAAAACGCTTAAAAGTACTAAGATAAGCCTATTATGAGCATTTTAAATGAATATGTCCAAAAAGAAGGTAAGACGACTTGGATTGAAATGGATACTTTTCCTTTAATCTACACCACATTAGCTACTAAAATAAAATATCTTCGTCTTCCTTAGTACTGTCGATCAGCTAAAACTCAAAAATATTTTTTTATTTAAAACGCTTAAAAGTACTAAGATAAGCCTATTAAGAGCATTTTAAATAAATATGTCAAAAAAGAAGGTAAGACGACTTGGATTGAAATGGATACTTTTCCTTTAATCTACACCACATTAGCTACTAAAATAAAATATCTTCGTCTTCCTTAGTACTGTCGATCAGCTAAAACTCAAAAATATTTTTTTATTTAAAACGCTTAAAAGTACTAAGATAAGCCTATTAAGAGCATTTTAAATGAATATGTCAAAAAAGAAGGTAAGACGACTTGGATTGAAATGGATACTTTTCCTTTAATCTACACCACATTAGCTACTAAAATAAAATATCTTCGTCTTCCTTAGTACTGTCGATCAGCTACAACTAAAAAATATTTTTTTTGTTAAAACGCTTAAAAGTACTAAGATAAGCCTATTATGAGCATTTTAAATGAATATGTCCAAAAAGAAGGTAAGACGACTTGGATTGAAATGGATACTTTTCCTTTAATCTACATTACATTAGCTACTAAAATAAAATATCTTCGTCTTCCTTAGTACTGTCGATCAGCTAAAACTCAAAAATATTTTTTTTTGTTAAAACGCTTAAAAGTACTAAGATAAGCCTATTATGAGCATTTTAAATGAATATGTCAAAAAAGAAGGTAAGACGACTTGGATTGAAATGGATACTTTTCCTTTAATCTACACCACATTAGCTACTAAAATAAAATATCTTCGTCTTCCTTAGTACTGTCGATCAGCTAAAACTCAAAAATATTTTTTTTGTTAAAACGCTTAAAAGTACTAAGATAAGCCTATTAAGAGCATTTTAAATGAATATGTCCAAAAAGAAGGTAAGAAGACTTGGATTGAAATGGATACTTTTCCTTTAATCTACACCACATTAGCTACTAAAATAAAATATCTTCGTCTTCCTTAGTACTGTCGATCAGCTAAAACTCAAAAATATTTTTTTTTGTTAAAAAGCTTAAAAGTACTAAGATAAGCCTTTTATGAGCATTTTAAATGAATATGTCAAAAAAGAAGGTAAGACGACTTGGATTGAAATGGATACTTTTCCTTTAATCTACACCACATTAGCTACTAAAATAAAATATCTTCGTCTTCCTTAGTACTGTCGATCAGCTAAAACTCAAAAATATTTTTTTTGTTAAAACGCTTAAAAGTACTAAGATAAGCCTATTAAGAGCATTTTAAATGAATATGTCAAAAAAGAAGGTAAGAAGACTTGGATTGAAATGGATACTTTTCCTTTAATCTACACCACATTATCTACTAAAATAAAATATCTTCGTCTTCCTTAGTACTGTCGATCAGCTAAAACTCAAAAATATTTTTTTATTTAAAACGCTTAAAAGTACTAAGATAAGCCTATTAAGAGCATTTTAAATGAATATGTCAAAAAAGAAGGTAAGACGACTTGGATTGAAATGGATACTTTTCCTTTAATCTACACCACATTAGCTACTAAAATAAAATATCTTCGTCTTCCTTAGTACTGTCGATCAGCTAAAACTCAAAAATATTTTTTTTTGTTAAAACGCTTAAAAGTACTAAGATAAGCCTATTATGAGCATTTTAAATGAATATGTCAAAAAAGAAGGTAAGAAGACTTGGATTGAAATGGATACTTTTCCTTTAATCTACACCACATTAGCTACTAAAATAAAATATCTTCGTCTTCCTTAGTACTGTCGATCAGCTAAAACTCAAAAATATTTTTTTTGTTAAAACGCTTAAAAGTACTAAGATAAGCCTATTATGAGCATTTTAAATGAATATGTCCAAAAAGAAGGTAAGAAGACTTGGATTGAAATGGATACTTTTCCTTTAATCTACACCACATTAGCTACTAAAATAAAATATCTTCGTCTTCCTTACAACACTCGATCAGCTAAAACTCAAAAATATTTTTTTTGTTAAAACGCTTAAAAGTACTAAGATAAGCCTATTAAGAGCATTTTAAATGAATATGTCCAAAAAGAAGGTAAGAAGACTTGGATTGAAATGGATATTTTTCCTTTAATCTACACCACATTAGCTACTAAAATAAAATATCTTCGTCTTCCTTACACCACTCGATCAGCTAAAACTCAAAAATATTTTTTTTGTTAAAACGCTTAAAAGTACTAAGATAAGCCTATTATGAGCATTTTAAATGAATATGTCCAAAATGAAGGTAAGAAGACTTGGATTGAAATGGATACTTTTCCTTTAATCTACACCACATTAGCTACTAAAATAAAATATCTTCGTCTTCCTTACAACACTCGATCAGCTAAAACTCAAAAATATTTTTTTTGTTAAAACGCTTAAAAGTACTAAGATAAGCCTATTATGAGCATTTTAAATGAATATGTCCAAAAAGAAGGTAAGAAGACTTGGATTGAAATGGATACTTTTCCTTTAATCTACACCACATTAGCTACTAAAATAAAATATCTTCGTCTTCCTTAGTACTGTCGATCAGCTAAAACTCAAAAATATTTTTTTATTTAAAACGCTTAAAAGTACTAAGATAAGCCTATTATGAGCATTTTAAATAAATATGTCCAAAAAGAAGGTAAGAAGACTTGGATTGAAATGGATACTTTTCCTTTAATCTACACCACATTAGCTACTAAAATAAAATATCTTCGTCTTCCTTAGTACTGTCGATCAGCTAAAACTCAAAAATATTTTTTTATTTAAAACGCTTAAAAGTACTAAGATAAGCCTATTAAGAGCATTTTAAATGAATATGTCAAAAAAGAAGGTAAGACGACTTGGATTGAAATGGATACTTTTCCTTTAATCTACACCACATTAGCTACTAAAATAAAATATCTTCGTCTTCCTTAGTACTGTCGATCAGCTAAAACTCAAAAATATTTTTTTTGTTAAAACGCTTAAAAGTACTAAGATAAGCCTATTAAGAGCATTTTAAATGAATATGTCAGAAAAGAAGGTAAGACGACTTGGATTGAAATGGATACTTTTCCTTTAATCTACACCACATTAGCTACTAAAATAAAATATCTTCGTCTTCCTTAGTACTGTCGATCAGCTAAAACTCAAAAATATTTTTTTATTTAAAACGCTTAAAAGTACTAAGATAAGCCTATTAAGAGCATTTTAAATGAATATGTCCAAAAAGAAGGTAAGACGACTTGGATTGAAATGGATACTTTTCCTTTAATCTACACCACATTAGCTACTAAAATAAAATATCTTCGTCTTCCTTAGTACTGTCGATCAGCTAAAACTCAAAAATATTTTTTTTTGTTAAAACGCTTAAAAGTACTAAGATAAGCCTATTATGAGCATTTTAAATGAATATGTCCAAAATGAAGGTAAGAAGACTTGGATTGAAATGGATACTTTTCCTTTAATCTACACCACATTAGCTACTAAAATAAAATATCTTCGTCTTCCTTACAACACTCGATCAGCTAAAACTCAAAAATATTTTTTTTGTTAAAACGCTTAAAAGTACTAAGATAAGCCTATTATGAGCATTTTAAATGAATATGTCAAAAAAGAAGGTAAGAAGACTTGGATATAAATGGATACTTTTACTTTAATCTACACCACATTAGCTACTAAAATAAAATATCTTCGTCTTCCTTAGTACTGTCGATCAGCTAAAACTCAAAAATATTTTTTTTGTTAAAACGCTTAAAAGTACTAAGATAAGCCTATTAAGAGCATTTTAAATGAATATGTCAAAAAAGAAGGTAAGACGACTTGGATTGAAATGGATACTTTTCCTTTAATCTACACCACATTAGCTACTAAAATAAAATATCTTCGTCTTTATTAGTACTGTCGATCAGCTAAAACTCAAAAATATTTTTTTTGTTAAAATGCTTAAAAGTACTAAGATAAGCCTATTAAGAGCATTTTAAATGAATATGTCAGAAAAGAAGGTAAGACGACTTGGATTGAAATGGATACTTTTCCTTTAATCTACACCACATTAGCTACTAAAATAAAATATCTTCGTCTTCCTTAGTACTGTCGATCAGCTAAAACTCAAAAATATTTTTTTTTGTTAAAACGCTTAAAAGTACTAAGATAAGCCTATTATGAGCATTTTAAATGAATATGTCAAAAAAGAAGGTAAGACGACTTGGATTGAAATGGATACTTTTCCTTTAATCTACACCACATTAGCTACTAAAATAAAATATCTTCGTCTTCCTTAGTACTGTCGATCAGCTAAAACTCAAAAATATTTTTTTATTTAAAACGCTTAAAAGTACTAAGATAAGCCTATTAAGAGCATTTTAAATGAATATGTCCAAAAAGAAGGTAAGACGACTTGGATTGAAATGGATACTTTTCCTTTAATCTACACCACATTAGCTACTAAAATAAAATATCTTCGTCTTCCTTAGTACTGTCGATCAGCTACAACTAAAAAATATTTTTTTTGTTAAAACGCTTAAAAGTACTAAGATAAGCCTATTATGAGCATTTTAAATGAATATGTCCAAAAAGAAGGTAAGACGACTTGGATTGAAATGGATACTTTTCCTTTAATCTACATTACATTAGCTACTAAAATAAAATATCTTCGTCTTCCTTAGTACTGTCGATCAGCTAAAACTCAAAAATATTTTTTTTTGTTAAAACGCTTAAAAGTACTAAGATAAGCCTATTATGAGCATTTTAAATGAATATGTCAAAAAAGAAGGTAAGACGACTTGGATTGAAATGGATACTTTTCCTTTAATCTACACCACATTAGCTACTAAAATAAAATATCTTCGTCTTCCTTAGTACTGTCGATCAGCTAAAACTCAAAAATATTTTTTTTGTTAAAACGCTTAAAAGTACTAAGATAAGCCTATTAAGAGCATTTTAAATGAATATGTCCAAAAAGAAGGTAAGAAGACTTGGATTGAAATGGATACTTTTCCTTTAATCTACACCACATTAGCTACTAAAATAAAATATCTTCGTCTTCCTTAGTACTGTCGATCAGCTAAAACTCAAAAATATTTTTTTTTGTTAAAAAGCTTAAAAGTACTAAGATAAGCCTTTTATGAGCATTTTAAATGAATATGTCAAAAAAGAAGGTAAGACGACTTGGATTGAAATGGATACTTTTCCTTTAATCTACACCACATTAGCTACTAAAATAAAATATCTTCGTCTTCCTTAGTACTGTCGATCAGCTAAAACTCAAAAATATTTTTTTTGTTAAAACGCTTAAAAGTACTAAGATAAGCCTATTAAGAGCATTTTAAATGAATATGTCAAAAAAGAAGGTAAGAAGACTTGGATTGAAATGGATACTTTTCCTTTAATCTACACCACATTATCTACTAAAATAAAATATCTTCGTCTTCCTTAGTACTGTCGATCAGCTAAAACTCAAAAATATTTTTTTATTTAAAACGCTTAAAAGTACTAAGATAAGCCTATTAAGAGCATTTTAAATGAATATGTCAAAAAAGAAGGTAAGACGACTTGGATTGAAATGGATACTTTTCCTTTAATCTACACCACATTAGCTACTAAAATAAAATATCTTCGTCTTCCTTAGTACTGTCGATCAGCTAAAACTCAAAAATATTTTTTTTTGTTAAAACGCTTAAAAGTACTAAGATAAGCCTATTATGAGCATTTTAAATGAATATGTCAAAAAAGAAGGTAAGAAGACTTGGATTGAAATGGATACTTTTCCTTTAATCTACACCACATTAGCTACTAAAATAAAATATCTTCGTCTTCCTTAGTACTGTCGATCAGCTAAAACTCAAAAATATTTTTTTTGTTAAAACGCTTAAAAGTACTAAGATAAGCCTATTATGAGCATTTTAAATGAATATGTCCAAAAAGAAGGTAAGAAGACTTGGATTGAAATGGATACTTTTCCTTTAATCTACACCACATTAGCTACTAAAATAAAATATCTTCGTCTTCCTTACAAAACTCGATCAGCTAAAACTCAAAAATATTTTTTTTGTTAAAACGCTTAAAAGTACTAAGATAAGCCTATTAAGAGCATTTTAAATGAATATGTCCAAAAAGAAGGTAAGAAGACTTGGATTGAAATAGATATTTTTCCTTTAATCTACACCACATTAGCTACTAAAATAAAATATCTTCGTCTTCCTTACACCACTCGATCAGCTAAAACTCAAAAATATTTTTTTTGTTAAAACGCTTAAAAGTACTAAGATAAGCCTATTATGAGCATTTTAAATGAATATGTCCAAAATGAAGGTAAGAAGACTTGGATTGAAATGGATACTTTTCCTTTAATCTACACCACATTAGCTACTAAAATAAAATATCTTCGTCTTCCTTACAACACTCGATCAGCTAAAACTCAAAAATATTTTTTTTGTTAAAACGCTTAAAAGTACTAAGATAAGCCTATTATGAGCATTTTAAATGAATATGTCCAAAAAGAAGGTAAGAAGACTTGGATTGAAATGGATACTTTTCCTTTAATCTACACCACATTAGCTACTAAAATAAAATATCTTCGTCTTCCTTAGTACTGTCGATCAGCTAAAACTCAAAAATATTTTTTTATTTAAAACGCTTAAAAGTACTAAGATAAGCCTATTATGAGCATTTTAAATAAATATGTCCAAAAAGAAGGTAAGAAGACTTGGATTGAAATGGATACTTTTCCTTTAATCTACACCACATTAGCTACTAAAATAAAATATCTTCGTCTTCCTTAGTACTGTCGATCAGCTAAAACTCAAAAATATTTTTTTATTTAAAACGCTTAAAAGTACTAAGATAAGCCTATTAAGAGCATTTTAAATGAATATGTCAAAAAAGAAGGTAAGACGACTTGGATTGAAATGGATACTTTTCCTTTAATCTACACCACATTAGCTACTAAAATAAAATATCTTCGTCTTCCTTAGTACTGTCGATCAGCTAAAACTCAAAAATATTTTTTTTGTTAAAACGCTTAAAAGTACTAAGATAAGCCTATTAAGAGCATTTTAAATGAATATGTCAGAAAAGAAGGTAAGACGACTTGGATTGAAATGGATACTTTTCCTTTAATCTACACCACATTAGCTACTAAAATAAAATATCTTCGTCTTCCTTAGTACTGTCGATCAGCTAAAACTCAAAAATATTTTTTTATTTAAAACGCTTAAAAGTACTAAGATAAGCCTATTAAGAGCATTTTAAATGAATATGTCCAAAAAGAAGGTAAGACGACTTGGATTGAAATGGATACTTTTCCTTTAATCTACACCACATTAGCTACTAAAATAAAATATCTTCGTCTTCCTTAGTACTGTCGATCAGCTAAAACTCAAAAATATTTTTTTTTGTTAAAACGCTTAAAAGTACTAAGATAAGCCTATTATGAGCATTTTAAATGAATATGTCCAAAATGAAGGTAAGAAGACTTGGATTGAAATGGATACTTTTCCTTTAATCTACACCACATTAGCTACTAAAATAAAATATCTTCGTCTTCCTTACAACACTCGATCAGCTAAAACTCAAAAATATTTTTTTTGTTAAAACGCTTAAAAGTACTAAGATAAGCCTATTATGAGCATTTTAAATGAATATGTCAAAAAAGAAGGTAAGAAGACTTGGATATAAATGGATACTTTTACTTTAATCTACACCACATTAGCTACTAAAATAAAATATCTTCGTCTTCCTTAGTACTGTCGATCAGCTAAAACTCAAAAATATTTTTTTTGTTAAAACGCTTAAAAGTACTAAGATAAGCCTATTAAGAGCATTTTAAATGAATATGTCAAAAAAGAAGGTAAGACGACTTGGATTGAAATGGATACTTTTCCTTTAATCTACACCACATTAGCTACTAAAATAAAATATCTTCGTCTTTATTAGTACTGTCGATCAGCTAAAACTCAAAAATATTTTTTTTGTTAAAATGCTTAAAAGTACTAAGATAAGCCTATTAAGAGCATTTTAAATGAATATGTCAGAAAAGAAGGTAAGACGACTTGGATTGAAATGGATACTTTTCCTTTAATCTACACCACATTAGCTACTAAAATAAAATATCTTCGTCTTCCTTAGTACTGTCGATCAGCTAAAACTCAAAAATATTTTTTTTTGTTAAAACGCTTAAAAGTACTAAGATAAGCCTATTATGAGCATTTTAAATGAATATGTCAAAAAAGAAGGTAAGACGACTTGGATTGAAATGGATACTTTTCCTTTAATCTACACCACATTAGCTACTAAAATAAAATATCTTCGTCTTCCTTAGTACTGTCGATCAGCTAAAACTCAAAAATATTTTTTTATTTAAAACGCTTAAAAGTACTAAGATAAGCCTATTAAGAGCATTTTAAATGAATATGTCCAAAAAGAAGGTAAGACGACTTGGATTGAAATGGATACTTTTCCTTTAATCTACACCACATTAGCTACTAAAATAAAATATCTTCGTCTTCCTTAGTACTGTCGATCAGCTAAAACTCAAAAATATTTTTTTTTGTTAAAACGCTTAAAAGTACTAAGATAAGCCTATTATGAGCATTTTAAATAAATATGTCAAAAAAGAAGGTAAGACGACTTGGATTGAAATGGATACTTTTCCTTTAATCTACACCACATTAGCTACTAAAATAAAATATCTTCGTCTTCCTTAGTACTGTCGATCAGCTAAAACTCAAAAATATTTTTTTTTGTTAAAACGCTTAAAAGTACTAAGATAAGCCTATTATGAGCATTTTAAATAAATATGTCAAAAAAGAAGGTAAGACGACTTGGATTGAAATGGATACTTTTCCTTTAATCTACACCACATTAGCTACTAAAATAAAATATCTTCGTCTTCCTTAGTACTGTCGATCAGCTAAAACTCAAAAATATTTTTTTTTGTTAAAACGCTTAAAAGTACTAAGATAAGCCTATTAAGAGCATTTTAAATGAATATGTCAAAAAAGAAGGTAAGAAGACTTGGATTGAAATGGATACTTTTCCTTTAATCTACACCACATTATCTACTAAAATAAAATATCTTCGTCTTCCTTAGTACTGTCGATCAGCTAAAACTCAAAAATATTTTTTTATTTAAAACGCTTAAAAGTACTAAGATAAGCCTATTAAGAGCATTTTAAATGAATATGTCAAAAAAGAAGGTAAGACGACTTGGATTGAAATGGATACTTTTCCTTTAATCTACACCACATTAGCTACTAAAATAAAATATCTTCGTCTTCCTTAGTACTGTCGATCAGCTAAAACTCAAAAATATTTTTTTTGTTAAAACGCTTAAAAGTACTAAGATAAGCCTATTATGAGCATTTTAAATGAATATGTCCAAAATGAAGGTAAGAAGACTTGGATTGAAATGGATATTTTTCCTTTAATCTACACCACATTAGCTACTAAAATAAAATATCTTCGTCTTCCTTAGTACTGTCGATCAGCTAAAACTCAAAAATATTTTTTTTTGTTAAAACGCTTAAAAGTACTAAGATAAGCCTATTATGAGCATTTTAAATGTATATGTCAAAAAAGAAGGCAAGACGACTTGGATTGAAATGGATACTTTTCCTTTAATCTACACCACATTAGCTACTAAAATAAAATATCTTCGTCTTCCTTAGTACTGTCGATCAGCTAAAACTCAAAAATATTTTTTTTGTTAAAACGCTTAAAAGTACTAAGATAAGCCTATTATGAGCATTTTAAATAAATATGTCAAAAAAGAAGGTAAGACGACTTGGATTGAAATGGATACTTTTCCTTTAATCTACACCACATTAGCTACTAAAATAAAATATCTTCGTCTTCCTTAGTACTGTCGATCAGCTAAAACTCAAAAATATTTTTTTTGTTAAAACGCTTAAAAGTACTAAGATAAGCCTATTATGAGCATTTTAAATGAATATGTCAAAAAAGAAGGTAAGAAGACTTGGATTGAAATGGATACTTTTCCTTTAATCTACACCACATTAGCTACTAAAATAAAATATCTTCGTCTTCCTTAGTACTGTCGATCAGCTAAAACTCAAAAATATTTTTTTTGTTAAAACGCTTAAAAGTACTAAGATAAGCCTATTATGAGCATTTTAAATGAATATGTCCAAAAAGAAGGTAAGAAGACTTGGATTGAAATGGATACTTTTCCTTTAATCTACACCACATTAGCTACTAAAATAAAATATCTTCGTCTTCCTTACAACACTCGATCAGCTAAAACTCAAAAATATTTTTTTTGTTAAAACGCTTAAAAGTACTAAGATAAGCCTATTAAGAGCATTTTAAATGAATATGTCCAAAAAGAAGGTAAGAAGACTTGGATTGAAATGGATATTTTTCCTTTAATCTACACCACATTAGCTACTAAAATAAAATATCTTCGTCTTCCTTACACCACTCGATCAGCTAAAACTCAAAAATATTTTTTTTGTTAAAACGCTTAAAAGTACTAAGATAAGCCTATTATGAGCATTTTAAATGAATATGTCCAAAATGAAGGTAAGAAGACTTGGATTGAAATGGATACTTTTCCTTTAATCTACACCACATTAGCTACTAAAATAAAATATCTTCGTCTTCCTTAGTACTGTCGATCAGCTAAAACTCAAAAATATTTTTTTTGTTAAAACGCTTAAAAGTACTAAGATAAGCCTATTAAGAGCATTTTAAATGAATATGTCAAAAAAGAAGGTAAGACGACTTGGATTGAAATGGATACTTTTCCTTTAATCTACACCACATTAGCTACTAAAATAAAATATCTTCGTCTTCCTTAGTACTGTCGATCAGCTAAAACTCAAAAATATTTTTTTTTGTTAAAACGCTTAAAAGTACTAAGATAAGCCTATTATGAGCATTTTAAATGAATATGTCCAAAAAGAAGGTAAGAAGACTTGGATTGAAATGGATACTTTTCCTTTAATCTACACCACATTAGCTACTAAAATAAAATATCTTCGTCTTCCTTACAACACTCGATCAGCTAAAACTCAAAAATATTTTTTTTGTTAAAACGCTTAAAAGTACTAAGATAAGCCTATTATGAGCATTTTAAATGAATATGTCCAAAAAGAAGGTAAGAAGACTTGGATTGAAATGGATACTTTTCCTTTAATCTACACCACATTAGCTACTAAAATAAAATATCTACGTCTTCCTTACACCACTCGATCAGCTAAAACTCAAAAATATTTTTTTTGTTAAAACGCTTAAAAGTACTAAGATAAGCCTATTATGAGCATTTTAAATGAATATGTCCAAAAAGAAGGTAAGAAGACTTGGATTGAAATGGATACTTTTCCTTTAATCTACACCACATTAGCTACTAAAATAAAATATCTTCGTCTTCCTTAGTACTGTCGATCAGCTAAAACTCAAAAATATTTTTTTTTGTTAAAACGCTTAAAAGTACTAAGATAAGCCTATTATGAGCATTTTAAATGGATATGTCCAAAATGAAGGTAAGAAGACTTGGATTGAAATGGATACTTTTCCTTTAATCTACACCACATTAGCTACTAAAATAAAATATCTTCGTCTTCCTTAGTACTGTCGATCAGCTAAAACTCAAAAATATTTTTTTTTGTTAAAACGCTTAAAAGTACTAAGATAAGCCTATTATGAGCATTTTAAATAAATATGTCAAAAAAGAAGGTAAGACGACTTGGATTGAAATGGATACTTTTCCTTTAATCTACACCACATTAGCTACTAAAATAAAATATCTTCGTCTTCCTTAGTACTGTCGATCAGCTAAAACTCAAAAATATTTTTTTTTGTTAAAACGCTTAAAAGTACTAAGATAAGCCTATTAAGAGCATTTTAAATGAATATGTCAAAAAAGAAGGTAAGAAGACTTGGATTGAAATGGATACTTTTCCTTTAATCTACACCACATTAGCTACTAAAATAAAATATCTTCGTCTTCCTTAGTACTGTCGATCAGCTAAAACTCAAAATATTTTTTTTGTTAAAACGCTTAAAAGTACTAAGATAAGCCTATTATGAGCATTTTAAATGAATATGTCCAAAAAGAAGGTAAGAAGACTTGGATTGAAATGGATACTTTTCCTTTAATCTACACCACATTAGCTACTAAAATAAAATATCTTCGTCTTCCTTAGTACTGTCGATCAGCTAAAACTCAAAAATATTTTTTTATTTAAAACGCTTAAAAGTACTAAGATAAGCCTATTAAGAGCATTTTAAATGAATATGTCAAAAAAGAAGGTAAGACGACTTGGATTGAAATGGATACTTTTCCTTTAATCTACACCACATTAGCTACTAAAATAAAATATCTTCGTCTTTATTAGTACTGTCAATCAGCTAAAACTCAAAAATATTTTTTTTGTTAAAACGCTTAAAAGTACTAAGATAAGCCTATTAAGAGCATTTTAAATGAATATGTCAGAAAAGAAGGTAAGACGACTTGGATTGAAATGGATACTTTTACTTTAATCTACACCACATTAGCTACTAAAATAAAATATCTTCGTCTTCCTTAGTACTGTCGATCAGCTAAAACTCAAAAATATTTTTTTTGTTAAAACGCTTAAAAGTACTAAGATAAGCCTATTATGAGCATTTTAAATGAATATGTCCAAAAAGAAGGTAAGAAGACTTGGATTGAAATGGATACTTTTCCTTTAATCTACACCACATTAGCTACTAAAATAAAATATCTTCGTCTTCCTTAGTACTGTCGATCAGCTAAAACTCAAAAATATTTTTTTTTGTTAAAACGCTTAAAAGTACTAAGATAAGCCTATTATGAGCATTTTAAATAAATATGTCAAAAAAGAAGGTAAGACGACTTGGATTGAAATGGATACTTTTCCTTTAATCTACACCACATTAGCTACTAAAATAAAATATCTTCGTCTTCCTTAGTACTGTCGATCAGCTAAAACTCAAAAATATTTTTTTTTGTTAAAACGCTTAAAAGTACTAAGATAAGCCTATTATGAGCATTTTAAATGAATATGTCCAAAAAGAAGGTAAGAAGACTTGGATTGAAATGGATACTTTTCCTTTAATCTACACCACATTAGCTACTAAAATAAAATATCTTCGTCTTCCTTACAACACTCGATCAGCTAAAACTCAAAAATATTTTTTTTGTTAAAACGCTTAAAAGTACTAAGATAAGCCTATTATGAGCATTTTAAATGAATATGTCCAAAAAGAAGGTAAGAAGACTTGGATTGAAATGGATACTTTTCCTTTAATCTACACCACATTAGCTACTAAAATAAAATATCTACGTCTTCCTTACACCACTCGATCAGCTAAAACTCAAAAATATTTTTTTTGTTAAAACGCTTAAAAGTACTAAGATAAGCCTATTATGAGCATTTTAAATGAATATGTCCAAAAAGAAGGTAAGAAGACTTGGATTGAAATGGATACTTTTCCTTTAATCTACACCACATTAGCTACTAAAATAAAATATCTTCGTCTTCCTTAGTACTGTCGATCAGCTAAAACTCAAAAATATTTTTTTTTGTTAAAACGCTTAAAAGTACTAAGATAAGCCTATTATGAGCATTTTAAATGGATATGTCCAAAATGAAGGTAAGAAGACTTGGATTGAAATGGATACTTTTCCTTTAATCTACACCACATTAGCTACTAAAATAAAATATCTTCGTCTTCCTTAGTACTGTCGATCAGCTAAAACTCAAAAATATTTTTTTTTGTTAAAACGCTTAAAAGTACTAAGATAAGCCTATTATGAGCATTTTAAATAAATATGTCAAAAAAGAAGGTAAGACGACTTGGATTGAAATGGATACTTTTCCTTTAATCTACACCACATTAGCTACTAAAATAAAATATCTTCGTCTTCCTTAGTACTGTCGATCAGCTAAAACTCAAAAATATTTTTTTTTGTTAAAACGCTTAAAAGTACTAAGATAAGCCTATTAAGAGCATTTTAAATGAATATGTCAAAAAAGAAGGTAAGAAGACTTGGATTGAAATGGATACTTTTCCTTTAATCTACACCACATTAGCTACTAAAATAAAATATCTTCGTCTTCCTTAGTACTGTCGATCAGCTAAAACTCAAAATATTTTTTTTGTTAAAACGCTTAAAAGTACTAAGATAAGCCTATTATGAGCATTTTAAATGAATATGTCCAAAAAGAAGGTAAGAAGACTTGGATTGAAATGGATACTTTTCCTTTAATCTACACCACATTAGCTACTAAAATAAAATATCTTCGTCTTCCTTAGTACTGTCGATCAGCTAAAACTCAAAAATATTTTTTTATTTAAAACGCTTAAAAGTACTAAGATAAGCCTATTAAGAGCATTTTAAATGAATATGTCAAAAAAGAAGGTAAGACGACTTGGATTGAAATGGATACTTTTCCTTTAATCTACACCACATTAGCTACTAAAATAAAATATCTTCGTCTTTATTAGTACTGTCAATCAGCTAAAACTCAAAAATATTTTTTTTGTTAAAACGCTTAAAAGTACTAAGATAAGCCTATTAAGAGCATTTTAAATGAATATGTCAGAAAAGAAGGTAAGACGACTTGGATTGAAATGGATACTTTTACTTTAATCTACACCACATTAGCTACTAAAATAAAATATCTTCGTCTTCCTTAGTACTGTCGATCAGCTAAAACTCAAAAATATTTTTTTTGTTAAAACGCTTAAAAGTACTAAGATAAGCCTATTATGAGCATTTTAAATGAATATGTCCAAAAAGAAGGTAAGAAGACTTGGATTGAAATGGATACTTTTCCTTTAATCTACACCACATTAGCTACTAAAATAAAATATCTTCGTCTTCCTTAGTACTGTCGATCAGCTAAAACTCAAAAATATTTTTTTTTGTTAAAACGCTTAAAAGTACTAAGATAAGCCTATTATGAGCATTTTAAATAAATATGTCAAAAAAGAAGGTAAGACGACTTGGATTGAAATGGATACTTTTCCTTTAATCTACACCACATTAGCTACTAAAATAAAATATCTTCGTCTTCCTTAGTACTGTCGATCAGCTAAAACTCAAAAATATTTTTTTTTGTTAAAACGCTTAAAAGTACTAAGATAAGCCTATTATGAGCATTTTAAATGAATATGTCAAAAAAGAAGGTAAGAAGACTTGGATTGAAATGGATACTTTTCCTTTAATCTACACCACATTAGCTACTAAAATAAAATATCTTCGTCTTCCTTAGTACTGTCGATCAGCTAAAACTCAAAAATATTTTTTTTTGTTAAAACGCTTAAAAGTACTAAGATAAGCCTATTATGAGCATTTTAAATGAATATCTCAAAAAAGAAGGTAAGAAGACTTGGATTGAAATGGATACTTTTCCTTTAATCTACACCACATTAGCTACTAAAATAAAATATCTTCGTCTTCCTTAGTACTGTCGATCAACTAAAACTCAAAAATATTTTTTTTGTTAAAACGCTTAAAAGTACTAAGATAAGCCTATTAAGAGCATTTTAAATGAATATGTCAAAAAAGAAGGTAAGACGACTTGGATTGAAATGGATACTTTTCCTTTAATCTACACCACATTAGCTACTAAAATAAAATATCTTTGTCTTCCTTAGTACTGTCGATCAGCTAAAACTCAAAAATATTTTTTTGGTTAAAACGCTTAAAAGTACTAAGATAAGCCTATTATGAGCATTTTAAATGAATATGTCAAAAAAGAAGGTAAGACGACTTGGATTGAAATGGATACTTTTCCTTTAATCTACACCACATTAGCTACTAAAATAAAATATCTTCGTCTTCCTTACAACACTCGATCAGCTAAAACTCAAAAATATTTTTTTTTGATAAAACGCTTAAAAGTACTAAGATAAGCCTATTATGAGCATTTTAAATGAATATGTCAAAAAAGAAGGTAAGACGACTTGGATTGAAATGGATACTTTTCCTTTAATCTACACCACATTAGCTACTAAAATAAAATATCTTCGTCTTCCTTAGTACTGTCGATCAGCTAAAACTCAAAAATATTTTTTTTTGTTAAAACGCTTAAAAGTACTAAGATAAGCCTATTATGAGCATTTTAAATGAATATGTCCAAAAAGAAGGTAAGAAGACTTGGATTGAAATGGATACTTTTCCTTTAATCTACACCACATTAGCTACTAAAATAAAATATCTTCGTCTTCCTTACACCACTCGATCAGCTAAAACTCAAAAATATTTTTTTATTTAAAACGCTTAAAAGTACTAAGATAAGCCTATTATGAGCATTTTAAATGAATATGTCCAAAAAGAAGGTAAGAAGACTTGGATTGAAATGGATACTTTTCCTTTAATTTACACCACATTAGCTACTAAAATAAAATATCTTCGTCTTCCTTAGTACTGTCGATCAGCTAAAACTCAAAAATATTTTTTTATTTAAAACGCTTAAAAGTACTAAGATAAGCCTATTAAGAGCATTTTAAATGAATATGTCAAAAAAGAAGGTAAGACGACTTGGATTGAAATGGATACTTTTCCTTTAATCTACACCACATTAGCTACTAAAATAAAATATCTTCGTCTTCCTTAGTACTGTCGATCAGCCAAATCTCAAAAATATTTTTTTTGTTAAAACGCTTAAAAGTACTAAGATAAGCCTATTATGAGCATTTTAAATGAATATGTCAAAAAAGAAGGTAAGACGACTTGGATTGAAATGGATACTTTTCCTTTAATCTACACCACATTAGCTACTAAAATAAAATATCTTCGTCTTCCTTAGTACTGTCGATCAGCTAAAACTCAAAAATATTTTTTTTTTTTGTTAAAACGCTTAAAAGTACTAAGATAAGCCTATTATGAGCATTTTAAATAAATATGTCAAAAAAGAAGGTAAGACGACTTGGATTGAAATGGATACTTTTCCTTTAATCTACACCACATTAGCTACTAAAATAAAATATCTTCGTCTTTATTAGTACTGTCGATCAGCTAAAACTCAAAAATATTTTTTTTTGTTAAAACGCTTAAAAGTACTAAGATAAGCCTATTATGAGCATTTTAAATGAATATGTCCAAAAAGAAGGTAAGAAGACTTGGATTGAAATGGATACTTTTCCTTTAATTTACACCACATTAGCTACTAAAATAAAATATCTTCGTCTTCCTTAGTACTGTCGATCAGCTAAAACTCAAAAATATTTTTTTATTTAAAACGCTTAAAAGTACTAAGATAAGCCTATTAAGAGCATTTTAAATGAATATGTCCAAAAAGAAGGTAAGACGACTTGGATTGAAATGGATACTTTTCCTTTAATCTACACCACATTAGCTACTAAAATAAAATATCTTCGTCTTCCTTAGTACTGTCGATCAGCTAAAACTCAAAAATTTTTTTTTTTGTTAAAACGCTTAAAAGTACTAAGATAAGCCTATTATGAGCATTTTAAATGAATATGTCAAAAAAGAAGGTAAGACGACTTGGATTGAAATGGATACTTTTCCTTTAATCTACACCACATTAGCTACTAAAATAAAATATCTTCGTCTTCCTTAGTACTGTCGATCAGCTAAAACTCAAAAATATTTTTTTTTTTTGTTAAAACGCTTAAAAGTACTAAGATAAGCCTATTATGAGCATTTTAAATAAATATGTCAAAAAAGAAGGTAAGACGACTTGGATTGAAATGGATACTTTTCCTTTAATCTACACCACATTAGCTACTAAAATAAAATATCTTCGTCTTCCTTAGTACTGTCGATCAGCTAAAACTCAAAAATATTTTTTTTTGTTAAAACGCTTAAAAGTACTAAGATAAGCCTATTATGAGCATTTTAAATGAATATGTCAAAAAAGAAGGTAAGACGACTTGGATTGAAATGGATACTTTTCCTTTAATCTACACCACATTAGCTACTAAAATAAAATATCTTCGTCTTCCTTAGTACTGTCGATCAGCTAAAACTCAAAAATATTTTTTTTTGTTAAAACGCTTAAAAGTACTAAGATAAGCCTATTATGAGCATTTTAAATAAATATGTCAAAAAAGAAGGTAAGACGACTTGGATTGAAATGGATACTTTTCCTTTAATCTACACCACATTAGCTACTAAAATAAAATATCTTCGTCTTCCTTAGTACTGTCGATCAGCTAAAACTCAAAAATATTTTTTTTGTTAAAACGCTTAAAAGTACTAAGATAAGCCTATTATGAGCATTTTAAATGAATATGTCCAAAAAGAAGGTAAGAAGACTTGGATTGAAATGGATACTTTTCCTTTAATCTACACCACATTAGCTACTAAAATAAAATATCTTCGTCTTCCTTACAACACTCGATCAGCTAAAACTCAAAAATATTTTTTTTGTTAAAACGCTTAAAAGTACTAAGATAAGCCTATTATGAGCATTTTAAATGAATATGTCCAAAAAGAAGGTAAGAAGACTTGGATTGAAATGGATACTTTTCCTTTAATCTACACCACATTAGCTACTAAAATAAAATATCTTCGTCTTCCTTACACCACTCGATCAGCTAAAACTCAAAAATATTTTTTTATTTAAAACGCTTAAAAGTACTAAGATAAGCCTATTAAGAGCATTTTAAATGAATATGTCCAAAAAGAAGGTAAGACGACTTGGATTGAAATGGATACTTTTCCTTTAATCTACACCACATTAGCTACTAAAATAAAATATCTTCGTCTTCCTTAGTACTGTCGATCAGCTAAAACTCAAAAATATTTTTTTTTGTTAAAACGCTTAAAAGTACTAAGATAAGCCTATTATGAGCATTTTAAATGAATATGTCAAAAAAGAAGGTAAGAAGACTTGGATTGAAATGGATACTTTTCCTTTAATCTACACCACATTAGCTACTAAAATAAAATATCTTCGTCTTCCTTACAACACTCGATCAGCTAAAACTCAAAAATATTTTTTTTGTTAAAACGCTTAAAAGTACTAAGATAAGCCTATTATGAGCATTTTAAATGAATATGTCCAAAAAGAAGGTAAGAAGACTTGGATTGAAATGGATACTTTTCCTTTAATCTACACCACATTAGCTACTAAAATAAAATATCTTCGTCTTCCTTAGTACTGTCGATCAGCTAAAACTCAAAAATATTTTTTTATTTAAAACGCTTAAAAGTACTAAGATAAGCCTATTAAGAGCATTTTAAATGAATATGTCAAAAAAGAAGGTAAGACGACTTGGATTGAAATGGATACTTTTCCTTTAATCTACACCACATTAGCTACTAAAATAAAATATCTTCGTCTTTATTAGTACTGTCGATCAGCCAAATCTCAAAAATATTTTTTTTGTTAAAACGCTTAAAAGTACTAAGATAAGCCTATTATGAGCATTTTAAATGAATATGTCAAAAAAGAAGGTAAGACGACTTGGATTGAAATGGATACTTTTCCTTTAATCTACACCACATTAGCTACTAAAATAAAATATCTTCGTCTTCCTTAGTACTGTCGATCAGCTAAAACTCAAAAATATTTTTTTTTGTTAAAACGCTTAAAAGTACTAAGATAAGCCTATTATGAGCATTTTAAATAAATATGTCAAAAAAGAAGGTAAGACGACTTGGATTGAAATGGATACTTTTCCTTTAATCTACACCACATTAGCTACTAAAATAAAATATCTTCGTCTTCCTTAGTACTGTCGATCAGCTAAAACTCAAAAATATTTTTTTTTGTTAAAACGCTTAAAAGTACTAAGATAAGCCTATTATGAGCATTTTAAATGAATATGTCCAAAATGAAGGTAAGAAGACTTGGATTGAAATGGATACTTTTCCTTTAATCTACACCACATTAGCTACTAAAATAAAATATCTTCGTCTTCCTTAGTACTGTCGATCAGCTAAAACTCAAAAATATTTTTTTTGTTAAAACGCTTAAAAGTACTAAGATAAGCCTATTATGAGCATTTTAAATGAATATGTCCAAAAAGAAGGTAAGAAGACTTGGATTGAAATGGATACTTTTCCTTTAATCTACACCACATTAGCTACTAAAATAAAATATCTTCGTCTTCCTTAGTACTGTCGATCAGCTAAAACTCAAAAATATTTTTTTATTTAAAACGCTAAAAAGTACTAAGATAAGCCTATTAAGAGCATTTTAAATGAATATGTCAAAAAAGAAGGTAAGACGACTTGGATTGAAATGGATACTTTTCCTTTAATCTACACCACATTAGCTACTAAAATAAAATATCTTCGTCTTCCTTAGTACTGTCGATCAGCTAAAACTCAAAAATATTTTTTTTTGTTAAAACGCTTAAAAGTACTAAGATAAGCCTATTATGAGCATTTTAAATGAATATGTCCAAAATGAAGGTAAGAAGACTTGGATTGAAATGGAAACTTTTCCTTTAATCTACACCACATTAGCTACTAAAATAAAATATCTTCGTCTTCCTTACAACACTCGATCAGCTAAAACTCAAAAATATTTTTTTTGTTAAAACGCTTAAAAGTACTAAGATAAGCCTATTATGAGCATTTTAAATGAATATGTCCAAAAAGAAGGTAAGAAGACTTGGATTGAAATGGATACTTTTCCTTTAATCTACACCACATTAGCTACTAAAATAAAATATCTTCGTCTTCCTTAGTACTGTCGATCAGCTAAAACTCAAAAATATTTTTTTATTTAAAACGCTTAAAAGTACTAAGATAAGCCTATTAAGAGCATTTTAAATGAATATGTCCAAAAAGAAGGTAAGACGACTTGGATTGAAATGGATACTTTTCCTTTAATCTACACCACATTAGCTACTAAAATAAAATATCTTCGTCTTCCTTAGTACTGTCGATCAGCTAAAACTCAAAAATATTTTTTTTTGTTAAAACGCTTAAAAGTACTAAGATAAGCCTATTATGAGCATTTTAAATGAATATGTCAAAAAAGAAGGTAAGAAGACTTGGATTGAAATGGATACTTTTCCTTTAATCTACACCACATTAGCTACTAAAATAAAATATCTTCGTCTTCCTTAGTACTGTCGATCAGCTAAAACTCAAAAATATTTTTTTTGTTAAAACGCTTAAAAGTACTAAGATAAGCCTATTATGAGCATTTTAAATGAATATGTCCAAAAAGAAGGTAAGAAGACTTGGATTGAAATGGATACTTTTCCTTTAATCTACACCACATTAGCTACTAAAATAAAATATCTTCGTCTTCCTTAGTACTGTCGATCAGCTAAAACTCAAAAATATTTTTTTATTTAAAACGCTAAAAAGTACTAAGATAAGCCTATTAAGAGCATTTTAAATGAATATGTCAAAAAAGAAGGTAAGACGACTTGGATTGAAATGGATACTTTTCCTTTAATCTACACCACATTAGCTACTAAAATAAAATATCTTCGTCTTCCTTAGTACTGTCGATCAGCTAAAACTCAAAAATATTTTTTTTTGTTAAAACGCTTAAAAGTACTAAGATAAGCCTATTATGAGCATTTTAAATGAATATGTCCAAAATGAAGGTAAGAAGACTTGGATTGAAATGGAAACTTTTCCTTTAATCTACACCACATTAGCTACTAAAATAAAATATCTTCGTCTTCCTTACAACACTCGATCAGCTAAAACTCAAAAATATTTTTTTTGTTAAAACGCTTAAAAGTACTAAGATAAGCCTATTATGAGCATTTTAAATGAATATGTCCAAAAAGAAGGTAAGAAGACTTGGATTGAAATGGATACTTTTCCTTTAATCTACACCACATTAGCTACTAAAATAAAATATCTTCGTCTTCCTTAGTACTGTCGATCAGCTAAAACTCAAAAATATTTTTTTATTTAAAACGCTTAAAAGTACTAAGATAAGCCTATTAAGAGCATTTTAAATGAATATGTCCAAAAAGAAGGTAAGACGACTTGGATTGAAATGGATACTTTTCCTTTAATCTACACCACATTAGCTACTAAAATAAAATATCTTCGTCTTTATTAGTACTGTCGATCAGCTAAAACTCAAAAATATTTTTTTTGTTAAAACGCTTAAAAGTACTAAGATAAGCCTATTAAGAGCATTTTAAATGAATATGTCAGAAAAGAAGGTAAGACGACTTGGATTGAAATGGATACTTTTCCTTTAATCTACACCACATTAGCTACTAAAATAAAATATCTTCGTCTTCCTTAGTACTGTCGATCAGCTAAAACTCAAAAATATTTTTTTTTGTTAAAACGCTTAAAAGTACTAAGATAAGCCTATTATGAGCATTTAAAATGAATATGTCCAAAATGAAGGTAAGAAGACTTGGATTGAAATGGATACTTTTCCTTTAATCTACACCACATTAGCTACTAAAATAAAATATCTTCGTCTTCCTTAGTACTGTCGATCAGCTAAAACTCAAAAATATTTTTTTTTGTTAAAACGCTTAAAAGTACTAAGATAAGCCTATTAAGAGCATTTTAAATAAATATGTCAAAAAAGAAGGTAAGACGACTTGGATTGAAATGGATACTTTTCCTTTAATCTACACCACATTAGCTACTAAAATAAAATATCTTCGTCTTCCTTAGTACTGTCGATCAGCTAAAACTCAAAAATATTTTTTTTGTTAAAACGCTTAAAAGTACTAAGATAAGCCTATTAAGAGCATTTTAAATGAATATGTCAAAAAAGAAGGTAAGACGACTTGGATTGAAATGGATACTTTTCCTTTAATCTACACCACATTAGCTACTAAAATAAAATATCTTCGTCTTCCTTAGTACTGTCGATCAGCTAAAACTCAAAAATATTTTTTTTTGTTAAAACGCTTAAAAGTACTAAGATAAGCCTATTATGAGCATTTTAAATGAATATGTCAAAAAAGAAGGTAAGAAGACTTGGATTGAAATGGATACTTTTCCTTTAATCTACACCACATTAGCTACTAAAATAAAATATCTTCGTCTTCCTTAGTACTGTCGATCAGCTAAAACTCAAAAATATTTTTTTTGTTAAAACGCTTAAAAGTACTAAGATAAGCCTATTATGAGCATTTTAAATGAATATGTCAAAAAAGAAGGTAAGAAGACTTGGATTGAAATGGATACTTTTCCTTTAATCTACACCACATTAGCTACTAAAATAAAATATCTTCGTCTTCCTTAGTACTGTCGATCAGCTAAAACTCAAAAATATTTTTTTATTTAAAACGCTTAAAAGTACTAAGATAAGCCTATTAAGAGCATTTTAAATGAATATGTCCAAAAAGAAGGTAAGACGACTTGGATTGAAATGGATACTTTTCCTTTAATCTACACCACATTAGCTACTAAAATAAAATATCTTCGTCTTTATTAGTACTGTCGATCAGCTAAAACTCAAAAATATTTTTTTTGTTAAAACGCTTAAAAGTACTAAGATAAGCCTATTAAGAGCATTTTAAATGAATATGTCAGAAAAGAAGGTAAGACGACTTGGATTGAAATGGATACTTTTCCTTTAATCTACACCACATTAGCTACTAAAATAAAATATCTTCGTCTTCCTTAGTACTGTCGATCAGCTAAAACTCAAAAATATTTTTTTTTGTTAAAACGCTTAAAAGTACTAAGATAAGCCTATTAAGAGCATTTAAAATGAATATGTCCAAAATGAAGGTAAGAAGACTTGGATTGAAATGGATACTTTTCCTTTAATCTACACCACATTAGCTACTAAAATAAAATATCTTCGTCTTCCTTAGTACTGTCGATCAGCTAAAACTCAAAAATATTTTTTTTTGTTAAAACGCTTAAAAGTACTAAGATAAGCCTATTAAGAGCATTTTAAATAAATATGTCAAAAAAGAAGGTAAGACGACTTGGATTGAAATGGATACTTTTCCTTTAATCTACACCACATTAGCTACTAAAATAAAATATCTTCGTCTTCCTTAGTACTGTCGATCAGCTAAAACTCAAAAATATTTTTTTTGTTAAAACGCTTAAAAGTACTAAGATAAGCCTATTAAGAGCATTTTAAATGAATATGTCAAAAAAGAAGGTAAGACGACTTGGATTGAAATGGATACTTTTCCTTTAATCTACACCACATTAGCTACTAAAATAAAATATCTTCGTCTTCCTTAGTACTGTCGATCAGCTAAAACTCAAAAATATTTTTTTTTGTTAAAACGCTTAAAAGTACTAAGATAAGCCTATTATGAGCATTTTAAATGAATATGTCAAAAAAGAAGGTAAGAAGACTTGGATTGAAATGGATACTTTTCCTTTAATCTACACCACATTAGCTACTAAAATAAAATATCTTCGTCTTCCTTAGTACTGTCGATCAGCTAAAACTCAAAAATATTTTTTTTGTTAAAACGCTTAAAAGTACTAAGATAAGCCTATTATGAGCATTTTAAATGAATATGTCCAAAAAGAAGGTAAGACGACTTGGATTGAAATGGATACTTTTCCTTTAATCTACACCACATTAGCTACTAAAATAAAATATCTTCGTCTTCCTTAGTACTGTCGATCAGCTAAAACTCAAAAATATTTTTTTATTTAAAACGCTTAAAAGTACTAAGATAAGCCTATTAAGAGCATTTTAAATGAATATGTCAAAAAAGAAGGTAAGACGACTTGGATTGAAATGGATACTTTTCCTTTAATCTACACCACATTAGCTACTAAAATAAAATATCTTCGTCTTTATTAGTACTGTCGATCAGCTAAAACTCAAAAATATTTTTTTTGTTAAAACGCTTAAAAGTACTAAGATAAGCCTATTAAGAGCATTTTAAATGAATATGTCAGAAAAGAAGGTAAGACGACTTGGATTGAAATGGATACTTTTCCTTTAATCTACACCACATTAGCTACTAAAATAAAATATCTTCGTCTTCCTTAGTACTGTCGATCAGCTAAAACTCAAAAATATTTTTTTTGTTAAAACGCTTAAAAGTACTAAGATAAGCCTATTATGAGCATTTTAAATGAATATGTCAAAAAAGAAGGTAAGACGACTTGGATTGAAATGGATACTTTTCCTTTAATCTACACCACATTAGCTACTAAAATAAAATATCTTCGTCTTCCTTAGTACTGTCGATCAGCTAAAACTCAAAAATATTTTTTTTGTTAAAACGCTTAAAAGTACTAAGATAAGCCTATTATGAGCATTTTAAATGAATATGTCCAAAATGAAGGTAAGAAGACTTGGATTGAAATGGAAACTTTTCCTTTAATCTACACCACATTAGCTACTAAAATAAAATATCTTCGTCTTCCTTACAACACTCGATCAGCTAAAACTCAAAAATATTTTTTTTGTTAAAACGCTTAAAAGTACTAAGATAAGCCTATTATGAGCATTTTAAATGAATATGTCCAAAAAGAAGGTAAGACGACTTGGATTGAAATGGATACTTTTCCTTTAATCTACACCACATTAGCTACTAAAATAAAATATCTTCGTCTTCCTTAGTACTGTCGATCAGCTAAAACTCAAAAATATTTTTTTATTTAAAACGCTTAAAAGTACTAAGATAAGCCTATTAAGAGCATTTTAAATGAATATGTCAAAAAAGAAGGTAAGACGACTTGGATTGAAATGGATACTTTTCCTTTAATCTACACCACATTAGCTACTAAAATAAAATATCTTCGTCTTTATTAGTACTGTCGATCAGCTAAAACTCAAAAATATTTTTTTTGTTAAAACGCTTAAAAGTACTAAGATAAGCCTATTAAGAGCATTTTAAATGAATATGTCAGAAAAGAAGGTAAGACGACTTGGATTGAAATGGATACTTTTCCTTTAATCTACACCACATTAGCTACTAAAATAAAATATCTTCGTCTTCCTTAGTACTGTCGATCAGCTAAAACTCAAAAATATTTTTTTTGTTAAAACGCTTAAAAGTACTAAGATAAGCCTATTATGAGCATTTTAAATGAATATGTCAAAAAAGAAGGTAAGACGACTTGGATTGAAATGGATACTTTTCCTTTAATCTACACCACATTAGCTACTAAAATAAAATATCTTCGTCTTCCTTAGTACTGTCGATCAGCTAAAACTCAAAAATATTTTTTTTGTTAAAACGCTTAAAAGTACTAAGATAAGCCTATTATGAGCATTTTAAATGAATATGTCCAAAAAGAAGGTAAGAAGACTTGGATTGAAATGGATACTTTTCCTTTAATCTACACCACATTAGCTACTAAAATAAAATATCTTCGTCTTCCTTAGTACTGTCGATCAGCTAAAACTCAAAAATATTTTTTTATTTAAAACGCTTAAAAGTACTAAGATAAGCCTATTAAGAGCATTTTAAATGAATATGTCAAAAAAGAAGGTAAGACGACTTGGATTGAAATGGATACTTTTCCTTTAATCTACACCACATTAGCTACTAAAATAAAATATCTTCGTCTTCCTTAGTACTGTCGATCAGCTAAAACTCAAAAATATTTTTTTTGTTAAAACGCTTAAAAGTACTAAGATAAGCCTATTAAGAGCATTTTAAATGTATATGTCCAAAAAGAAGGTAAGAAGACTTGGATTGAAATGGATACTTTTCCTTTAATCTACACCACATTAGCTACTAAAATAAAATATCTTCGTCTTCCTTAGTACTGTCGATCAGCTAAAACTCAAAAATATTTTTTTTTGTTAAAACGCTTAAAAGTACTAAGATAAGCCTATTATGAGCATTTAAAATGAATATGTCCAAAATGAAGGTAAGAAGACTTGGATTGAAATGGATACTTTTCCTTTAATCTACACCACATTAGCTACTAAAATAAAATATCTTCGTCTTCCTTAGTACTGTCGATCAGCTAAAACTCAAAAATATTTTTTTTTGTTAAAACGCTTAAAAGTACTAAGATAAGCCTATTATGAGCATTTTAAATGAATATGTCAAAAAAGAAGGTAAGAAGACTTGGATTGAAATGGATACTTTTCCTTTAATCTACACCACATTAGCTACTAAAATAAAATATCTTCGTCTTCCTTAGTACTGTCGATCAGCTAAAACTCAAAAATATTTTTTTTGTTAAAACGCTTAAAAGTACTAAGATAAGCCTATTATGAGCATTTTAAATGAATATGTCCAAAAAGAAGGTAAGAAGACTTGGATTGAAATGGATACTTTTCCTTTAATCTACACCACATTAGCTACTAAAATAAAATATCTTCGTCTTCCTTAGTACTGTCGATCAGCTAAAACTCAAAAATATTTTTTTTGTTAAAACGCTTAAAAGTACTAAGATAAGCCTATTATGAGCATTTTAAATGAATATGTCCAAAAAGAAGGTAAGACGACTTGGATTGAAATGGATACTTTTCCTTTAATCTACACCACATTAGCTACTAAAATAAAATATCTTCGTCTTCCTTAGTACTGTCGATCAGCTAAAACTCAAAAATATTTTTTTATTTAAAACGCTTAAAAGTACTAAGATAAGCCTATTAAGAGCATTTTAAATGAATATGTCAAAAAAGAAGGTAAGACGACTTGGATTGAAATGGATACTTTTCCTTTAATCTACACCACATTAGCTACTAAAATAAAATATCTTCGTCTTTATTAGTACTGTCGATCAGCTAAAACTCAAAAATATTTTTTTTGTTAAAACGCTTAAAAGTACTAAGATAAGCCTATTAAGAGCATTTTAAATGAATATGTCAGAAAAGAAGGTAAGACGACTTGGATTGAAATGGATACTTTTCCTTTAATCTACACCACATTAGCTACTAAAATAAAATATCTTCGTCTTCCTTAGTACTGTCGATCAGCTAAAACTCAAAAATATTTTTTTTGTTAAAACGCTTAAAAGTACTAAGATAAGCCTATTATGAGCATTTTAAATGAATATGTCAAAAAAGAAGGTAAGACGACTTGGATTGAAATGGATACTTTTCCTTTAATCTACACCACATTAGCTACTAAAATAAAATATCTTCGTCTTCCTTAGTACTGTCGATCAGCTAAAACTCAAAAATATTTTTTTTGTTAAAACGCTTAAAAGTACTAAGATAAGCCTATTATGAGCATTTTAAATGAATATGTCCAAAAAGAAGGTAAGAAGACTTGGATTGAAATGGATACTTTTCCTTTAATCTACACCACATTAGCTACTAAAATAAAATATCTTCGTCTTCCTTAGTACTGTCGATCAGCTAAAACTCAAAAATATTTTTTTATTTAAAACGCTTAAAAGTACTAAGATAAGCCTATTAAGAGCATTTTAAATGAATATGTCAAAAAAGAAGGTAAGACGACTTGGATTGAAATGGATACTTTTCCTTTAATCTACACCACATTAGCTACTAAAATAAAATATCTTCGTCTTCCTTAGTACTGTCGATCAGCTAAAACTCAAAAATATTTTTTTTGTTAAAACGCTTAAAAGTACTAAGATAAGCCTATTAAGAGCATTTTAAATGTATATGTCCAAAAAGAAGGTAAGAAGACTTGGATTGAAATGGATACTTTTCCTTTAATCTACACCACATTAGCTACTAAAATAAAATATCTTCGTCTTCCTTAGTACTGTCGATCAGCTAAAACTCAAAAATATTTTTTTTTGTTAAAACGCTTAAAAGTACTAAGATAAGCCTATTATGAGCATTTAAAATGAATATGTCCAAAATGAAGGTAAGAAGACTTGGATTGAAATGGATACTTTTCCTTTAATCTACACCACATTAGCTACTAAAATAAAATATCTTCGTCTTCCTTAGTACTGTCGATCAGCTAAAACTCAAAAATATTTTTTTTTGTTAAAACGCTTAAAAGTACTAAGATAAGCCTATTATGAGCATTTTAAATGAATATGTCAAAAAAGAAGGTAAGAAGACTTGGATTGAAATGGATACTTTTCCTTTAATCTACACCACATTAGCTACTAAAATAAAATATCTTCGTCTTCCTTAGTACTGTCGATCAGCTAAAACTCAAAAATATTTTTTTTGTTAAAACGCTTAAAAGTACTAAGATAAGCCTATTATGAGCATTTTAAATGAATATGTCCAAAAAGAAGGTAAGAAGACTTGGATTGAAATGGATACTTTTCCTTTAATCTACACCACATTAGCTACTAAAATAAAATATCTTCGTCTTCCTTAGTACTGTCGATCAGCTAAAACTCAAAAATATTTTTTTATTTAAAACGCTAAAAAGTACTAAGATAAGCCTATTAAGAGCATTTTAAATGAATATGTCAAAAAAGAAGGTAAGACGACTTGGATTGAAATGGATACTTTTCCTTTAATCTACACCACATTAGCTACTAAAATAAAATATCTTCGTCTTCCTTAGTACTGTCGATCAGCTAAAACTCAAAAATATTTTTTTTTGTTAAAACGCTTAAAAGTACTAAGATAAGCCTATTATGAGCATTTTAAATGAATATGTCCAAAATGAAGGTAAGAAGACTTGGATTGAAATGGAAACTTTTCCTTTAATCTACACCACATTAGCTACTAAAATAAAATATCTTCGTCTTCCTTACAACACTCGATCAGCTAAAACTCAAAAATATTTTTTTTGTTAAAACGCTTAAAAGTACTAAGATAAGCCTATTATGAGCATTTTAAATGAATATGTCCAAAAAGAAGGTAAGAAGACTTGGATTGAAATGGATACTTTTCCTTTAATCTACACCACATTAGCTACTAAAATAAAATATCTTCGTCTTCCTTAGTACTGTCGATCAGCTAAAACTCAAAAATATTTTTTTATTTAAAACGCTTAAAAGTACTAAGATAAGCCTATTAAGAGCATTTTAAATGAATATGTCAAAAAAGAAGGTAAGACGACTTGGATTGAAATGGATACTTTTCCTTTAATCTACACCACATTAGCTACTAAAATAAAATATCTTCGTCTTTATTAGTACTGTCGATCAGCTAAAACTCAAAAATATTTTTTTTGTTAAAACGCTTAAAAGTACTAAGATAAGCCTATTAAGAGCATTTTAAATGAATATGTCAGAAAAGAAGGTAAGACGACTTGGATTGAAATGGATACTTTTCCTTTAATCTACACCACATTAGCTACTAAAATAAAATATCTTCGTCTTCCTTAGTACTGTCGATCAGCTAAAACTCAAAAATATTTTTTTTTGTTAAAACGCTTAAAAGTACTAAGATAAGCCTATTATGAGCATTTTAAATGAATATGTCCAAAAAGAAGGTAAGAAGACTTGGATTGAAATGGATACTTTTCCTTTAATCTACACCACATTATCTACTAAAATAAAATATCTTCGTCTTCCTTAGTACTGTCGATCAGCTAAAACTCAAAAATATTTTTTTTTGTTAAAACGCTTAAAAGTACTAAGATAAGCCTATTATGAGCATTTTAAATGAATATGTCCAAAATGAAGGTAAGAAGACTTGGATTGAAATGGATACTTTTCCTTTAATCTACACCACATTAGCTACTAAAATAAAATATCTTCGTCTTCCTTAGTACTGTCGATCAGCTAAAACTCAAAAATATTTTTTTTGTTAAAACGCTTAAAAGTACTAAGATAAGCCTATTAAGAGCATTTTAAATGAATATGTCAAAAAAGAAGGTAAGACGACTTGGATTGAAATGGATACTTTTCCTTTAATCTACACCACATTAGCTACTAAAATAAAATATCTTCGTCTTCCTTAGTACTGTCGATCAGCTAAAACTCAAAAATATTTTTTTTTGTTAAAACGCTTAAAAGTACTAAGATAAGCCTATTATGAGCATTTTAAATGAATATGTCAAAAAAGAAGGTAAGAAGACTTGGATTGAAATGGATACTTTTACTTTAATCTACACCACATTAGCTACTAAAATAAAATATCTTCGTCTTCCTTAGTACTGTCGATCAGCTAAAACTCAAAAATATTTTTTTTTGTTAAAACGCTTAAAAGTACTAAGATAAGCCTATTATGAGCATTTTAAATAAATATGTCAAAAAAGAAGGTAAGACGACTTGGATTGAAATGGATACTATTCCTTTAATCTACACCACATTAGCTACTAAAATAAAATATCTTCGTCTTCCTTAGTACTGTTGATCAGCTAAAACTCAAAAATATTTTTTTTTGTTAAAACGCTTAAAAGTACTAAGATAAGCCTATTATGAGCATTTAAAATGAATATGTCCAAAATGAAGGTAAGAAGACTTGGATTGAAATGGATACTTTTCCTTTAATCTACACCACATTAGCTACTAAAATAAAATATCTTCGTCTTCCTTAGTACTGTCGATCAGCTAAAACTCAAAAATATTTTTTTTTGTTAAAACGCTTAAAAGTACTAAGATAAGCCTATTATGAGCATTTTAAATGAATATATCCAAAATGAAGGTAAGAAGACTTGGATTGAAATGCATACTTTTCCTTTAATCTACACCACATTAGCTACTAAAATAAAATATCTTCGTCTTCCTTAGTACTGTCGATCAGCTAAAACTCAAAAATATTTTTTTTGTTAAAACGCTTAAAAGTACTAAGATAAGCCTATTAAGAGCATTTTAAATGAATATGTCAAAAAAGAAGGTAAGACGACTTGGATTGAAATGGATACTTTTCCTTTAATCTACACCACATTAGCTACTAAAATAAAATATCTTCGTCTTCCTTAGTACTGTCGATCAGCTAAAACTCAAAAATATTTTTTTATTTAAAACGCTTAAAAGTACTAAGATAAGCCTATTATGAGCATTTTAAATGAATATGTCAAAAAAGAAGGTAAGAAGACTTGGATTGAAATGGATACTTTTACTTTAATCTACACCACATTAGCTACTAAAATAAAATATCTTCGTCTTCCTTAGTACTGTCGATCAGCTAAAACTCAAAAAATTTTTTTTTGTTAAAACGCTTAAAAGTACTAAGATAAGCCTATTATGAGCATTTTAAATGAATATATCCAAAATGAAGGTAAGAAGACTTGGATTGAAATGGATACTTTTCCTTTAATCTACACCACATTAGCTACTAAAATAAAATATCTTCGTCTTCCTTAGTACTGTCGATCAGCTAAAACTCAAAAATATTTTTTTTTTTTGTTAAAACGCTTAAAAGTACTAAGATAAGCCTATTAAGAGCATTTTAAATGAATATGTCAAAAAAGAAGGTAAGACGACTTGGATTGAAATGGATACTTTTCCTTTAATCTACACCACATTAGCTACTAAAATAAAATATCTTCGTCTTCCTTAGTACTGTCGATCAGCTAAAACTCAAAAATATTTTTTTTTGTTAAAACGCTTAAAAGTACTAAGATAAGCCTATTAAGAGCATTTTAAATGAATATGTCAAAAAAGAAGGTAAGAAGACTTGGATTGAAATGGATACTTTTCCTTTAATCTACACCACATTAGCTACTAAAATAAAATATCTTCGTCTTCCTTAGTACTGTCGATCAGCTAAAACTCAAAAATATTTTTTTTTGTTAAAACGCTTAAAAGTACTAAGATAAGCCTATTATGAGCATTTTAAATGAATATGTCCAAAATGAAGGTAAGAAGACTTGGATTGAAATGGATATTTTTCCTTTAATCTACTCCACATTAGCTACTAAAATAAAATATCTTCGTCTTCCTTAGTACTGTCGATCAGCTAAAACTCAAAAATATTTTTTTTGTTAAAACGGTTAAAAGTACTAAGATAAGCCTATTAAGAGCATTTTAAATATGTCAAAAAAGAAGGTAAGAAGACTTGGATTGAAATGGATACTTTTCCTTTAATCTACACCACATTAGCTACTAAAATAAAATATCTTCGTCTTCCTTAGTACTGTCGATCAGCTAAAACTCAAAAATATTTTTTTTTGTTAAAACGCTTAAAAGTACTAAGATAAGCCTATTATGAGCATTTTAAATGAATATGTCCAAAATGAAGGTAAGAAGACTTGGATTGAAATGGATACTTTTCCTTTAATCTACACCACGTTAGCTACTAAAATAAAATATCTTCGTCTTCCTTAGTACTGTCGATCAGCTAAAACTCAAAAATATTTTTTTTGTTAAAACGCTTAAAAGTACTAAGATAAGCCTATTATGAGCATTTTAAATGAATATGTCAAAAAAGAAGGTAAGAAGACTTGGATTGAAATGGATACTTTTCCTTTAATCTACTCCACATTAGCTACTAAAATAAAATATCTTCGTTTTCCCTACTACTGTCGATCAGCTAATACTCAAAAATATTTTTTTTTGTTAAAACGGTTAAAAGTACTAAGATAAGCCTATTATGAGCATTTTAAATGAATATGTCCAAAAAGAAGGTAAGAAGACTTGGATTGAAATGGATACTTTTCCTTTAATTTACACCCCATTAGCTACTAAAATAAAATATCTTCGTCTTCCTTAGTACTGTCGATCAGCTAAAACTCAAAAATATTTTTTTTTGTTAAAACGCTTAAAAGTACTAAGATAAGCCTATTATGAGCATTTTAAATGAATATGTCAAAAAAGAAGGTAAGAAGACTTGGATTGAAATGGATACTTTTCCTTTAATCTACACCACATTAGCTACTAAAATAAAATATCTTCGTCTTCCTTAGTACTGTCGATCAGCTAAAACTCAAAAATATTTTTTTATTTAAAACGCTTAAAAGTACTAAGATAAGCCTATTAAGAGCATTTTAAATGAATATGTCCAAAAAGAAGGTAAGAAGACTTGGATTGAAATGGATACTTTTCCTTTAATCTACACCACATTAGCTACTAAAATAAAATATCTTCGTCTTCCTTAGTACTGTCGATCAGCTAAAACTCAAAAATATTTTTTTTTGTTAAAACGCTTAAAAGTACTAAGATAAGCCTATTATGAGCATTTTAAATGAATATGTCCAAAATGAAGGTAAGAAGACTTGGATTGAAATGGATATTTTTCCTTTAATCTACACCACATTAGCTACTAAAATAAAATATCTTCGTCTTCCTTAGTACTGTCGATCAGCTAAAACTCAAAAATATTTTTTTTTGTTAAAACGCTTAAAAGTACTAAGATAAGCCTATTATGAGCATTTTAAATGAATATATCCAAAATGAAGGTAAGAAGACTTGGATTGAAATGGATACTTTTCCTTTAATCTACTCCACATTAGCTACTAAAATAAAATATCTTCGTCTTCCTTAGTACTGTCGATCTGCTAAAACTCAAAAATATTTTTTTTGTTAAAACGCTTAAAAGTACTAAGATAAGCCTATTAAGAGCATTTTAAATGAATATGTCAAAAAAGAAGGTAAGACGACTTGGATTGAAATGGATACTTTTCCTTTAATCTACACCACATTAGCTACTAAAATAAAATATCTTCGTCTTCCTTAGTACTGTCGATCAGCTAAAACTCAAAAATATTTTTTTTTGTTAAAACGCTTAAAAGTACTAAGATAAGCCTATTATGAGTATTTTAAATGAATATGTCCAAAAAGAAGGTAAGAAGACTTGGATTGAAATGGATACTTTTCCTTTAATCTACACCACATTAGCTACTAAAATAAAATATCTTCGTCTTCCTTACAACACTCGATCAGCTAAAACTCAAAAATATTTTTTTTGTTAAAACGCTTAAAAGTACTAAGATAAGCCTATTATGAGCATTTTAAATGAATATGTTCAAAAAGAAGGTAAGAAGACTTGGATTGAAATGGATACTTTTCCTTTAATCTACACCACATTAGCTACTAAAATAAAATATCTTCGTCTTCCTTAGTACTGTCGATCAGCTAAAACTCAAAAATATTTTTTTATTTAAAACGCTTAAAAGTACTAAGATAAGTCTATTAAGAGCATTTTAAATGAATATGTCAAAAAAGAAGGTAAGACGACTTGGATTGAAATGGATACTTTTCCTTTAATCTACACCACATTAGCTACTAAAATAAAATATCTTCGTCTTCCTTAGTACTGTCGATCAGCTAAAACTCAAAAATATTTTTTTTTGTTAAAACGCTTAAAAGTACTAAGATAAGCCTATTATGAGCATTTTAAATGAATATGTCCAAAATGAAGGTAAGAAGACTTGGATTGAAATGGATACTTTTCCTTTAATCTACACCACATTAGCTACTAAAATAAAATATCTTCGTCTTCCTTAGTACTGTCGATCAGCTAAAACTCAAAAATATTTTTTTTTGTTAAAACGCTTAAAAGTACTAAGATAAGCCTATTATGAGCATTTTAAATGAATATGTCCAAAATGAAGGTAAGAAGACTTGGATTGAAATGGATATTTTTCCTTTAATCTACACCACATTAGCTACTAAAATAAAATATCTTCGTCTTCCTTAGTACTGTCGATCAGCTAAAACTCAAAAATATTTTTTTTTGTTAAAACGCTTAAAAGTACTAAGATAAGCCTATTATGAGCATTTTAAATGAATATGTCCAAAATGAAGGTAAGAAGACTTGGATTGAAATGGATACTTTTCCTTTAATCTACTCCACATTAGCTACTAAAATAAAATATCTTCGTCTTCCTTAGTACTGTCGATCTGCTAAAACTCAAAAATATTTTTTTTGTTAAAACGCTTAAAAGTACTAAGATAAGCCTATTAAGAGCATTTTAAATGAATATGTCCAAAAAGAAGGTAAGACGACTTGGATTGAAATGGATACTTTTCCTTTAATCTACACCACATTAGCTACTAAAATAAAATATCTTCGTCTTCCTTAGTACTGTCGATCAGCTAAAACTCAAAAATATTTTTTTTTGTTAAAACGCTTAAAAGTACTAAGATAAGCCTATTATGAGCATTTTAAATGAATATGTCAAAAAAGAAGGTAAGACGACTTGGATTGAAATGGATACTTTTCCTTTAATCTACACCACATTAGCTACTAAAATAAAATATCTTCGTCTTCCTTAGTACTGTCGATCAGCTAAAACTCAAAAATATTTTTTTTTGTTAAAACGCTTAAAAGTACTAAGATAAGCCTATTATGAGCATTTTAAATGAATATGTCAAAAAAGAAGGTAAGACGACTTGGATTGAAATGGATACTTTTCCTTTAATCTACACCACATTAACTACTAAAATAAAATATCTTCGTCTTCCTTAGTACTGTCGATCAGCTAAAACTCAAAAATATTTTTTTTTGTTAAAACGCTTAAAAGTACTAAGATAAGCCTATTATGAGCATTTTAAATGAATATGTCAAAAAAGAAGGTAAGACGACTTGGATTGAAATGGATACTTTTCCTTTAATCTACACCACATTAGCTACTAAAATAAAATATCTTCGTCTTCCTTAGTACTGTCGATCAGCTAAAACTCAAAAATATTTTTTTTGTTAAAACGCTTAAAAGTACTAAGATAAGCCTATTAAGAGCATTTTAAATGAATATGTCAAAAAAGAAGGTAAGACGACTTGGATTGAAATGGATACTTTTCCTTTAATCTACACCACATTAGCTACTAAAATAAAATATCTTCGTCTTCCTTAGTACTGTCGATCAGCTAAAACTCAAAAATATTTTTTTTTGTTAAAACGCTTAAAAGTACTAAGATAAGCCTATTAAGAGCATTTTAAATGAATATGTCCAAAAAGAAGGTAAGAAGACTTGGATTGAAATGGATACTTTTCCTTTAATCTACACCACATTAGCTACTAAAATAAAATATCTTCGTCTTCCTTAGTACTGTCGATCAGCTAAAACTCAAAAATATTTTTTTATTTAAAACGCTTAAAAGTACTAAGATAAGCCTATTAAGAGCATTTTAAATGAATATGTCAAAAAAGAAGGTAAGACGACTTGGATTGAAATGGATACTTTTCCTTTAATCTACACCACATTAGCTACTAAAATAAAATATCTTCGTCTTTATTAGTACTGTCGATCAGCTAAAACTCAAAAATATTTTTTTTGTTAAAACGCTTAAAAGTACTAAGATAAGCCTATTAAGAGCATTTTAAATGAATATGTCAGAAAAGAAGGTAAGACGACTTGGATTGAAATGGATACTTTTCCTTTAATCTACACCACATTAGCTACTAAAATAAAATATCTTCGTCTTCCTTAGTACTGTCGATCAGCTAAAACTCAAAAATATTTTTTTTTGTTAAAACGCTTAAAAGTACTAAGATAAGCCTATTATGAGCATTTTAAATGAATATGTCAAAAAAGAAGGTAAGACGACTTGGATTGAAATGGATACTTTTCCTTTAATCTACACCACATTAGCTACTAAAATAAAATATCTTCGTCTTCCTTAGTACTGTCGATCAGCTAAAACTCAAAAATATTTTTTTATTTAAAACGCTTAAAAGTACTAAGATAAGCCTATTAAGAGCATTTTAAATGAATATGTCCAAAAAGAAGGTAAGACGACTTGGATTGAAATGGATACTTTTCCTTTAATCTACACCACATTAGCTACTAAAATAAAATATCTTCGTCTTCCTTAGTACTGTCGATCAGCTAAAACTCAAAAATATTTTTTTTTGTTAAAACGCTTAAAAGTACTAAGATAAGCCTATTATGAGCATTTTAAATGAATATGTCCAAAATGAAGGTAAGAAGACTTGGATTGAAATGGATACTTTTCCTTTAATCTACACCACATTATCTACTAAAATAAAATATCTTCGTCTTCCTTAGTACTGTCGATCAGCTAAAACTCAAAAATATTTTTTTATTTAAAACGCTTAAAAGTACTAAGATAAGCCTATTAAGAGCATTTTAAATGAATATGTCCAAAAAGAAGGTAAGACGACTTGGATTGAAATGGATACTTTTCCTTTAATCTACACCACATTAGCTACTAAAATAAAATATCTTCGTCTTCCTTAGTACTGTCGATCAGCTAAAACTCAAAAATATTTTTTTTGTTAAAACGCTTAAAAGTACTAAGATAAGCCTATTATGAGCATTTAAAATGAATATGTCCAAAATGAAGGTAAGAAGACTTGGATTGAAATGGATACTTTTCCTTTAATCTACACCACATTAGCTACTAAAATAAAATATCTTCGTCTTCCTTAGTACTGTCGATCAGCTAAAACTCAAAAATATTTTTTTTTGTTAAAACGCTTAAAAGTACTAAGATAAGCCTATTATGAGCATTTTAAATGAATATGTCAAAAAAGAAGGTAAGAAGACTTGGATTGAAATGGATACTTTTCCTTTAATCTACACCACATTATCTACTAAAATAAAATATCTTCGTCTTCCTTAGTACTGTCGATCAGCTAAAACTCAAAAATATTTTTTTATTTAAAACGCTTAAAAGTACTAAGATAAGCCTATTAAGAGCATTTTAAATGAATATGTCCAAAAAGAAGGTAAGACGACTTGGATTGAAATGGATACTTTTCCTTTAATCTACACCACATTAGCTACTAAAATAAAATATCTTCGTCTTCCTTAGTACTGTCGATCAGCTAAAACTCAAAAATTTTTTTTTTTGTTAAAACGCTTAAAAGTACTAAGATAAGCCTATTATGAGCATTTTAAATGAATATGTCCAAAATGAAGGTAAGAAGACTTGGATTGAAATGGATATTTTTCCTTTAATCTACACCACATTAGCTACTAAAATAAAATATCTTCGTCTTCCTTAGTACTGTCGATCAGCTAAAACTCAAAAATATTTTTTTTTGTTAAAACGCTTAAAAGTACTAAGATAAGCCTATTATGAGCATTTTAAATGAATATGTCCAAAATGAAGGTAAGAAGACTTGGATTGAAATGGATACTTTTCCTTTAATCTACACCACATTAGCTACTAAAATAAAATATCTTCGTCTTCCTTAGTACTGTCGATCAGCTAAAACTCAAAAATATTTTTTTTGTTAAAACGCTTAAAAGTACTAAGATAAGCCTATTAAGAGCATTTTAAATGAATATGTCAAAAAAGAAGGTAAGACGACTTGGATTGAAATGGATACTTTTCCTTTAATCTACACCACATTAGCTACTAAAATAAAATATCTTCGTCTTCCTTAGTACTGTCGATCAGCTAAAACTCAAAAATATTTTTTTTTGTTAAAACGCTTAAAATTACTAAGATAAGCCTATTATGAGCATTTTAAATGAATATGTCAAAAAAGAAGGTAAGACGACTTGGATTGAAATGGATACTTTTCCTTTAATCTACACCACATTAGCTACTAAAATAAAATATCTTCGTCTTCCTTAGTACTGTCGATCAGCTAAAACTCAAAAATATTTTTTTTGTTAAAACGCTTAAAAGTACTAAGATAAGCCTATTATGAGCATTTTAAATGAATATGTCCAAAAAGAAGGTAAGAAGACTTGGATTGAAATGGATACTTTTCCTTTAATCTACACCACATTAGCTACTAAAATAAAATATCTTCGTCTTCCTTAGTACTGTCGATCAGCTAAAACTCAAATATATTTTTTTTGTTAAAACGCTTAAAAGTACTAAGATAAGCCTATTATGAGCATTTTAAATGAATATGTCCAAAAAGAAGGTAAGAAGACTTGGATTGAAATGGATACTTTTCCTTTAATCTACACCACATTAGCTACTAAAATAAAATATCTTCGTCTTTATTAGTACTGTCGATCAGCTAAAACTCAAAAATATTTTTTTTGTTAAAACGCTTAAAAGTACTAAGATAAGCCTATTAAGAGCATTTTAAATGAATATGTCAGAAAAGAAGGTAAGACGACTTGGATTGAAATGGATACTTTTCCTTTAATCTACACCACATTAGCTACTAAAATAAAATATCTTCGTCTTCCTTAGTACTGTCGATCAGCTAAAACTCAAAAATATTTTTTTTTGTTAAAACGCTTAAAAGTACTAAGATAAGCCTATTATGAGCATTTTAAATGAATATGTCCAAAAAGAAGGTAAGAAGACTTGGATTGAAATGGATACTTTTCCTTTAATCTACACCACATTAGCTACTAAAATAAAATATCTTCGTCTTCCTTAGTACTGTCGATCAGCTAAAACTCAAAAATATTTTTTTTGTTAAAACGCTTAAAAGTACTAAGATAAGCCTATTAAGAGCATTTTAAATGAATATGTCAAAAAAGAAGGTAAGACGACTTGGATTGAAATGGATACTTTTCCTTTAATCTACACCACATTAGCTACTAAAATAAAATATCTTCGTCTTCCTTAGTACTGTCGATCAGCTAAAACTCAAAAATATTTTTTTTTGTTAAAACGCTTAAAATTACTAAGATAAGCCTATTATGAGCATTTTAAATGAATATGTCAAAAAAGAAGGTAAGACGACTTGGATTGAAATGGATACTTTTCCTTTAATCTACACCACATTAGCTACTAAAATAAAATATCTTCGTCTTCCTTAGTACTGTCGATCAGCTAAAACTCAAAAATATTTTTTTTGTTAAAACGCTTAAAAGTACTAAGATAAGCCTATTATGAGCATTTTAAATGAATATGTCCAAAAAGAAGGTAAGAAGACTTGGATTGAAATGGATACTTTTCCTTTAATCTACACCACATTAGCTACTAAAATAAAATATCTTCGTCTTCCTTAGTACTGTCGATCAGCTAAAACTCAAATATATTTTTTTTGTTAAAACGCTTAAAAGTACTAAGATAAGCCTATTATGAGCATTTTAAATGAATATGTCCAAAAAGAAGGTAAGAAGACTTGGATTGAAATGGATACTTTTCCTTTAATCTACACCACATTAGCTACTAAAATAAAATATCTTCGTCTTTATTAGTACTGTCGATCAGCTAAAACTCAAAAATATTTTTTTTGTTAAAACGCTTAAAAGTACTAAGATAAGCCTATTAAGAGCATTTTAAATGAATATGTCAGAAAAGAAGGTAAGACGACTTGGATTGAAATGGATACTTTTCCTTTAATCTACACCACATTAGCTACTAAAATAAAATATCTTCGTCTTCCTTAGTACTGTCGATCAGCTAAAACTCAAAAATATTTTTTTTTGTTAAAACGCTTAAAAGTACTAAGATAAGCCTATTATGAGCATTTTAAATGAATATGTCCAAAAAGAAGGTAAGAAGACTTGGATTGAAATGGATACTTTTCCTTTAATCTACACCACATTAGCTACTAAAATAAAATATCTTCGTCTTCCTTAGTACTGTCGATCAGCTAAAACTCAAAAATATTTTTTTATTTAAAACGCTTAAAAGTACTAAGATAAGCCTATTAAGAGCATTTTAAATGAATATGTCCAAAAAGAAGGTAAGACGACTTGGATTGAAATGGATACTTTTCCTTTAATCTACACCACATTAGCTACTAAAATAAAATATCTTCGTCTTCCTTAGTACTGTCGATCAGCTAAAACTCAAAAATATTTTTTTTTGTTAAAACGCTTAAAAGTACTAAGATAAGCCTATTATGAGCATTTTAAATGAATATGTCCAAAATGAAGGTAAGAAGACTTGGATTGAAATGGATACTTTTCCTTTAATCTACACCACATTAGCTACTAAAATAAAATATCTTCGTCTTCCTTAGTACTGTCGATCAGCTAAAACTCAAAAATATTTTTTTTGTTAAAACGCTTAAAAGTACTAAGATAAGCCTATTAAGAGCATTTTAAATGAATATGTCAAAAAAGAAGGTAAGACGACTTGGATTGAAATGGATACTTTTCCTTTAATCTACACCACATTAGCTACTAAAATAAAATATCTTCGTCTTCCTTAGTACTGTCGATCAGCTAAAACTCAAAAATATTTTTTTTTGTTAAAACGCTTAAAAGTACTAAGATAAGCCTATTATGAGCATTTTAAATGAATATGTCAAAAAAGAAGGTAAGAAGACTTGGATTGAAATGGATACTTTTCCTTTAATCTACACCACATTAGCTACTAAAATAAAATATCTTCGTCTTCCTTAGTACTGTCGATCAGCTAAAACTCAAAAATATTTTTTTATTTAAAACGCTTAAAAGTACTAAGATAAGCCTATTAAGAGCATTTTAAATGAATATGTCCAAAAAGAAGGTAAGACGACTTGGATTGAAATGGATACTTTTCCTTTAATCTACACCACATTAGCTACTAAAATAAAATATCTTCGTCTTCCTTAGTACTGTCGATCAGCTAAAACTCAAAAATATTTTTTTTGTTAAAACGCTTAAAAGTACTAAGATAAGCCTATTAAGAGCATTTTAAATGAATATGTCAAAAAAGAAGGTAAGACGACTTGGATTGAAATGGATACTTTTCCTTTAATCTACACCACATTAGCTACTAAAATAAAATATCTTCGTCTTCCTTAGTACTGTCGATCAGCTAAAACTCAAAAATATTTTTTTTTGTTAAAACGCTTAAAAGTACTAAGATAAGCCTATTATGAGCATTTTAAATGAATATGTCAAAAAAGAAGGTAAGAAGACTTGGATTGAAATGGATACTTTTCCTTTAATCTACACCACATTAGCTACTAAAATAAAATATCTTCGTCTTCCTTAGTACTGTCGATCAGCTAAAACTCAAAAATATTTTTTTATTTAAAACGCTTAAAAGTACTAAGATAAGCCTATTAAGAGCATTTTAAATGAATATGTCCAAAAAGAAGGTAAGACGACTTGGATTGAAATGGATACTTTTCCTTTAATCTACACCACATTAGCTACTAAAATAAAATATTTTCGTCTTCCTTAGTACTGTCGATCAGCTAAAACTCAAAAATATTTTTTTTTGTTAAAACGCTTAAAAGTACTAAGATAAGCCTATTATGAGCATTTTAAATGAATATGTCCAAAATGAAGGTAAGAAGACTTGGATTGAAATGGATACTTTTCCTTTAATCTACACCACATTAGCTACTAAAATAAAATATCTTCGTTTTCCCTACTACTGTCGATCAGCTAAAACTCAAAAATATTTTTTTTTGTTAAAACGGTTAAAAGTACTAAGATAAGCCTATTATGAGCATTTTAAATGAATATGTCAGAAAAGAAGGTAAGACGACTTGGATTGAAATGGATACTTTTCCTTTAATCTACACCACATTAGCTACTAAAATAAAATATCTTCGTCTTCCTTAGTACTGTCGATCAGCTAAAACTCAAAAATATTTTTTTTTGTTAAAACGCTTAAAAGTACTAAGATAAGCCTATTATGAGCATTTTAAATGAATATGTCCAAAAAGAAGGTAAGAAGACTTGGATTGAAATGGATACTTTTCCTTTAATCTACACCACATTAGCTACTAAAATAAAATATCTTCGTCTTCCTTAGTACTGTCGATCAGCTAAAACTCAAAAATATTTTTTTATTTAAAACGCTTAAAAGTACTAAGATAAGCCTATTAAGAGCATTTTAAATGAATATGTCCAAAAAGAAGGTAAGACGACTTGGATTGAAATGGATACTTTTCCTTTAATCTACACCACATTAGCTACTAAAATAAAATATCTTCGTCTTCCTTAGTACTGTCGATCAGCTAAAACTCAAAAATATTTTTTTTTGTTAAAACGCTTAAAAGTACTAAGATAAGCCTATTATGAGCATTTTAAATGAATATGTCCAAAATGAAGGTAAGAAGACTTGGATTGAAATGGATACTTTTCCTTTAATCTACACCACATTAGCTACTAAAATAAAATATCTTCGTCTTCCTTAGTACTGTCGATCAGCTAAAACTCAAAAATATTTTTTTTGTTAAAACGCTTAAAAGTACTAAGATAAGCCTATTAAGAGCATTTTAAATGAATATGTCAAAAAAGAAGGTAAGACGACTTGGATTGAAATGGATACTTTTCCTTTAATCTACACCACATTAGCTACTAAAATAAAATATCTTCGTCTTCCTTAGTACTGTCGATCAGCTAAAACTCAAAAATATTTTTTTTTGTTAAAACGCTTAAAAGTACTAAGATAAGCCTATTATGAGCATTTTAAATGAATATGTCAAAAAAGAAGGTAAGAAGACTTGGATTGAAATGGATACTTTTCCTTTAATCTACACCACATTAGCTACTAAAATAAAATATCTTCGTCTTCCTTAGTACTGTCGATCAGCTAAAACTCAAAAATATTTTTTTATTTAAAACGCTTAAAAGTACTAAGATAAGCCTATTAAGAGCATTTTAAATGAATATGTCCAAAAAGAAGGTAAGACGACTTGGATTGAAATGGATACTTTTCCTTTAATCTACACCACATTAGCTACTAAAATAAAATATCTTCGTCTTCCTTAGTACTGTCGATCAGCTAAAACTCAAAAATATTTTTTTTGTTAAAACGCTTAAAAGTACTAAGATAAGCCTATTAAGAGCATTTTAAATGAATATGTCAAAAAAGAAGGTAAGACGACTTGGATTGAAATGGATACTTTTCCTTTAATCTACACCACATTAGCTACTAAAATAAAATATCTTCGTCTTCCTTAGTACTGTCGATCAGCTAAAACTCAAAAATATTTTTTTTTGTTAAAACGCTTAAAAGTACTAAGATAAGCCTATTATGAGCATTTTAAATGAATATGTCAAAAAAGAAGGTAAGAAGACTTGGATTGAAATGGATACTTTTCCTTTAATCTACACCACATTAGCTACTAAAATAAAATATCTTCGTCTTCCTTAGTACTGTCGATCAGCTAAAACTCAAAAATATTTTTTTATTTAAAACGCTTAAAAGTACTAAGATAAGCCTATTAAGAGCATTTTAAATGAATATGTCCAAAAAGAAGGTAAGACGACTTGGATTGAAATGGATACTTTTCCTTTAATCTACACCACATTAGCTACTAAAATAAAATATTTTCGTCTTCCTTAGTACTGTCGATCAGCTAAAACTCAAAAATATTTTTTTTTGTTAAAACGCTTAAAAGTACTAAGATAAGCCTATTATGAGCATTTTAAATGAATATGTCCAAAATGAAGGTAAGAAGACTTGGATTGAAATGGATACTTTTCCTTTAATCTACACCACATTAGCTACTAAAATAAAATATCTTCGTCTTCCTTAGTACTGTCGATCAGCTAAAACTCAAAAATATTTTTTTATTTAAAACGCTTAAAAGTACTAAGATAAGCCTATTAAGAGCATTTTAAATGAATATGTCCAAAAAGAAGGTAAGACGACTTGGATTGAAATGGATACTTTTCCTTTAATCTACACCACATTAGCTACTAAAATAAAATATTTTCGTCTTCCTTAGTACTGTCGATCAGCTAAAACTCAAAAATATTTTTTTTTGTTAAAACGGTTAAAAGTACTAAGATAAGCCTATTATGAGCATTTTAAATGAATATGTCCAAAATGAAGGTAAGAAGACTTGGATTGAAATGGATATTTTTCCTTTAATCTACACCACATTAGCTACTAAAATAAAATATCTTCGTCTTCCTTAGTACTGTCGATCAGCTAAAACTCAAAAATATTTTTTTTTGTTAAAACGCTTAAAAGTACTAAGATAAGCCTATTATGAGCATTTTAAATGAATATGTCCAAAATGAAGGTAAGAAGACTTGGATTGAAATGGATACTTTTCCTTTAATCTACACCACATTAGCTACTAAAATAAAATATCTTCGTCTTCCTTAGTACTGTCGATCAGCTAAAACTCAAAAATATTTTTTTTGTTAAAACGCTTAAAAGTACTAAGATAAGCCTATTAAGAGCATTTTAAATGAATATGTAAAAAAAGAAGGTAAGACGACTTGGATTGAAATGGATACTTTTCCTTTAATCTACTCCACATTAGCTACTAAAATAAAATATCTTCGTCTTCCTTAGTACTGTCGATCAGCTAAAACTCAAAAATATTTTTTTTGTTAAAACGCTTAAAAGTACTAAGATAAGCCTATTAAGAGCATTTTAAATGAATATGTCAAAAAAGAAGGTAAGACGACTTGGATTGAAATGGATACTTTTCCTTTAATCTACACCACATTAGCTACTAAAATAAAATATCTTCGTCTTCCTTAGTACTGTCGATCAGCTAAAACTCAAAAATATTTTTTTTTGTTAAAACGCTTAAAAGTACTAAGATAAGCCTATTATGAGCATTTTAAATGAATATGTCAAAAAAGAAGGTAAGAAGACTTGGATTGAAATGGATACTTTTCCTTTAATCTACACCACATTAGCTACTAAAATAAAATATCTTCGTCTTCCTTAGTACTGTCGATCAGCTAAAACTCAAAAATATTTTTTTATTTAAAACGCTTAAAAGTACTAAGATAAGCCTATTAAGAGCATTTTAAATGAATATGTCCAAAAAGAAGGTAAGACGACTTGGATTGAAATGGATACTTTTCCTTTAATCTACACCACATTAGCTACTAAAATAAAATATTTTCGTCTTCCTTAGTACTGTCGATCAGCTAAAACTCAAAAATATTTTTTTTTGTTAAAACGCTTAAAAGTACTAAGATAAGCCTATTATGAGCATTTTAAATGAATATGTCCAAAATGAAGGTAAGAAGACTTGGATTGAAATGGATACTTTTCCTTTAATCTACACCACATTAGCTACTAAAATAAAATATCTTCGTCTTCCTTAGTACTGTCGATCAGCTAAAACTCAAAAATATTTTTTTATTTAAAACGCTTAAAAGTACTAAGATAAGCCTATTAAGAGCATTTTAAATGAATATGTCCAAAAAGAAGGTAAGACGACTTGGATTGAAATGGATACTTTTCCTTTAATCTACACCACATTAGCTACTAAAATAAAATATTTTCGTCTTCCTTAGTACTGTCGATCAGCTAAAACTCAAAAATATTTTTTTTTGTTAAAACGCTTAAAAGTACTAAGATAAGCCTATTATGAGCATTTTAAATGAATATGTCCAAAATGAAGGTAAGAAGACTTGGATTGAAATGGATATTTTTCCTTTAATCTACACCACATTAGCTACTAAAATAAAATATCTTCGTCTTCCTTAGTACTGTCGATCAGCTAAAACTCAAAAATATTTTTTTTTGTTAAAACGCTTAAAAGTACTAAGATAAGCCTATTATGAGCATTTTAAATGAATATGTCCAAAATGAAGGTAAGAAGACTTGGATTGAAATGGATACTTTTCCTTTAATCTACACCACATTAACTACTAAAATAAAATATCTTCGTCTTCCTTAGTACTGTCGATCAGCTAAAACTCAAAAATATTTTTTTTGTTAAAACGCTTAAAAGTACTAAGATAAGCCTATTATGAGCATTTTAAATGAATATGTCAAAAAAGAAGGTAAGACGACTTGGATTGAAATGGATACTTTTCCTTTAATCTACACCACATTAGCTACTAAAATAAAATATCTTCGTCTTCCTTAGTACTGTCGATCAGCTAAAACTCAAAAATATTTTTTTTGTTAAAACGCTTAAAAGTACTAAGATAAGCCTATTATGAGCATTTTAAATGAATATGTCCAAAATGAAGGTAAGAAGACTTGGATTGAAATGGATATTTTTCCTTTAATCTACACCACATTAGCTACTAAAATAAAATATCTTCGTCTTCCTTAGTACTGTCGATCAGCTAAAACTCAAAAATATTTTTTTTTGTTAAAACGCTTAAAAGTACTAAGATAAGCCTATTATGAGCATTTTAAATGAATATGTCCAAAATGAAGGTAAGAAGACTTGGATTGAAATGGATACTTTTCCTTTAATCTACTCCACATTAGCTACTAAAATAAAATATCTTCGTCTTCCTTAGTACTGTCGATCAGCTAAAACTCAAAAATATTTTTTTTGTTAAAACGCTTAAAAGTACTAAGATAAGCCTATTATGAGCATTTTAAATGAATATGTCAAAAAAGAAGGTAAGACGACTTGGATTGAAATGGATACTTTTCCTTTAATCTACACCACATTAGCTACTAAAATAAAATATCTTCGTCTTCCTTAGTACTGTCGATCAGCTAAAACTCAAAAATATTTTTTTTGTTAAAACGCTTAAAAGTACTAAGATAAGCCTATTATGAGCATTTTAAATGAATATGTCCAAAATGAAGGTAAGAAGACTTGGATTGAAATGGATATTTTTCCTTTAATCTACACCACATTAGCTACTAAAATAAAATATCTTCGTCTTCCTTAGTACTGTCGATCAGCTAAAACTCAAAAATATTTTTTTTTGTTAAAACGCTTAAAAGTACTAAGATAAGCCTATTATGAGCATTTTAAATGAATATGTCCAAAATGAAGGTAAGAAGACTTGGATTGAAATGGATACTTTTCCTTTAATCTACACCACATTAGCTACTAAAATAAAATATCTTCGTCTTCCTTAGTACTGTCGATCAGCTAAAACTCAAAAATATTTTTTTTGTTAAAACGCTTAAAAGTACTAAGATAAGCCTATTAAGAGCATTTTAAATGAATATGTAAAAAAAGAAGGTAAGACGACTTGGATTGAAATGGATACTTTTCCTTTAATCTACTCCACATTAGCTACTAAAATAAAATATCTTCGTCTTCCTTAGTACTGTCGATCAGCTAAAACTCAAAAATATTTTTTTTGTTAAAACGCTTAAAAGTACTAAGATAAGCCTATTATGAGCATTTTAAATGAATATGTCAAAAAAGAAGGTAAGACGACTTGGATTGAAATGGATACTTTTCCTTTAATCTACACCACATTAGCTACTAAAATAAAATATCTTCGTCTTCCTTAGTACTGTCGATCAGCTAAAACTCAAAAATATTTTTTTTGTTAAAACGCTTAAAAGTACTAAGATAAGCCTATTATGAGCATTTTAAATGAATATGTCCAAAAAGAAGGTAAGAAGACTTGGATTGAAATGGATACTTTTCCTTTAATCTACACCACATTAGCTACTAAAATAAAATATCTTCGTCTTCCTTAGTACTGTCGATCAGCTAAAACTCAAAAATATTTTTTTTGTTAAAACGCTTAAAAGTACTAAGATAAGCCTATTAAGAGCATTTTAAATGAATATGTCAAAAAAGAAGGTAAGACGACTTGGATTGAAATGGATACTTTTCCTTTAATCTACACCACATTAGCTACTAAAATAAAATATCTTCGTCTTCCTTAGTACTGTCGATCAGCTAAAACTCAAAAATATTTTTTTTTGTTAAAACGCTTAAAAGTACTAAGATAAGCCTATTATGAGCATTTTAAATGAATATGTCAAAAAAGAAGGTAAGACGACTTGGATTGAAATGGATACTTTTCCTTTAATCTACACCACATTAGCTACTAAAATAAAATATCTTCGTCTTCCTTAGTACTGTCGATCAGCTAAAACTCAAAAATATTTTTTTTGTTAAAACGCTTAAAAGTACTAAGATAAGCCTATTATGAGCATTTTAAATGAATATGTCCAAAAAGAAGGTAAGAAGACTTGGATTGAAATGGATACTTTTCCTTTAATCTACACCACATTAGCTACTAAAATAAAATATCTTCGTCTTCCTTAGTACTGTCGATCAGCTAAAACTCAAAAATATTTTTTTATTTAAAACGCTTAAAAGTACTAAGATAAGCCTATTAAGAGCATTTTAAATGAATATGTCAAAAAAGAAGGTAAGACGACTTGGATTGAAATGGATACTTTTCCTTTAATCTACTACACAACATTAGCTACTAAAATAAAATATCTTTGTCTTCCTTAGTACTGTCGATCAGCTAAAACTCAAAAAAATTTTTTTTTGTTAAAACGCTTAAAAGTACTAAGATAAGCCTATTATGAGCATTTTAAATGAATATGTCCAAAATGAAGGTAAGAAGACTTGGATTGAAATGGATACTTTTCCTTTAATCTACACCACATTAGCTACTAAAATAAAATATCTTCGTCTTCCTTAGTACTGTCGATCAGCTAAAACTCAAAAATATTTTTTTATTTAAAACGCTTAAAAGTACTAAGATAAGCCTATTAAGAGCATTTTAAATGAATATGTCCAAAAAGAAGGTAAGACGACTTGGATTGAAATGGATACTTTTCCTTTAATCTACACCACATTAGCTACTAAAATAAAATATCTTTGTCTTCCTTAGTACTGTCGATCAGCTAAAACTCAAAAATATTTTTTTTGTTAAAACTCTTAAAAGTACTAAGATAAGCCTATTAAGAGCATTTTAAATGAATATGTCAAAAAAGAAGGAAAGACGACTTGGATTGAAATGGATACTTTTCCTTTAATCTACACCACATTAGCTACTAAAATAAAATATCTTCGTCTTCCTTACACCACTCGATCAGCTAAAACTCAAAAATATTTTTTTTGTTAAAACGCTTAAAAGTACTAAGATAAGCCTATTATGAGCAGTTTAAATGAATATGTCCAAAAAGAAGGTAAGAAGACTTGGATTGAAATGGATACTTTTCCTTTAATCTACACCATATTAGCTACTAAAATAAAATATCTTCGTCTTCCTTAGTACTGTCGATCAGCTAAAACTCAAAAATATTTTTTTTTGTTAAAACGCTTAAAAGTACTAAGATAAGCCTATTATGAGCATTTTAAATGAATATGTCAAAAAAGAAGGTAAGAAGACTTGGATTGAAATGGATACTTTTCCTTTAATCTACACCACATTATCTACTAAAATAAAATATCTTCGTCTTCCTTAGTACTGTCGATCAGCTAAAACTCAAAAATATTTTTTTTTGTTAAAACACTTAAAAGTACTAAGATAAGCCTATTATGAGCATTTTAAATGAATATGTCAAAAAAGAAGGTAAGACGACTTGGATTGAAATGGATACTTTTCCTTTAATCTACTACACAACATTAGCTACTAAAATAAAATATCTTTGTCTTCCTTAGTACTGTCGATCAGCTAAAACTCAAAAAAATTTTTTTTTGTTAAAACGCTTAAAAGTACTAAGATAAGCCTATTATGAGCATTTTAAATGAATATGTCCAAAATGAAGGTAAGAAGACTTGGATTGAAATGGATACTTTTCCTTTAATCTACACCACATTAGCTACTAAAATAAAATATCTTCGTCTTCCTTAGTACTGTCGATCAGCTAAAACTCAAAAATATTTTTTTTGTTAAAACGCTTAAAAGTACTAAGATAAGCCTATTAAGAGCATTTTAAATGAATATGTCAAAAAAGAAGGTAAGACGACTTGGATTGAAATGGATACTTTTCCTTTAATCTACACCACATTAGCTACTAAAATAAAATATCTTCGTCTTTATTAGTACTGTCGATCAGCCAAATCTCAAAAATATTTTTTTTGTTAAAACGCTTAAAAGTACTAAGATAAGCCTATTATGAGCATTTTAAATGAATATGTCAAAAAAGAAGGTAAGAAGACTTGGATTGAAATGGATACTTTTCCTTTAATCTACACCACATTATCTACTAAAATAAAATATCTTCGTCTTCCTTAGTACTGTCGATCAGCTAAAACTCAAAAATATTTTTTTTTGTTAAAACGCTTAAAAGTACTAAGATAAGCCTATTATGAGCATTTTAAATGAATATGTCAAAAAAGAAGGTAAGAAGACTTGGATTGAAATGGATACTTTTCCTTTAATCTACACCACATTAGCTACTAAAATAAAATATCTTCGTCTTCCTTAGTACTGTTGATCAGCTAAAACTCAAAAATATTTTTTTTTGTTAAAACGCTTAAAAGTACTAAGATAAGCCTATTATGAGCATTTTAAATGAATATGTCCAAAATGAAGGTAAGAAGACTTGGATTGAAATGGATACTTTTCCTTTAATCTACACCACATTAGCTACTAAAATAAAATATCTTCGTCTTCCTTAGTACTGTCGATCAGCTAAAACTCAAAAATATTTTTTTTTGTTAAAACGCTTAAAAGTACTAAGATAAGCCTATTATGAGCATTTTAAATGAATATGTCAAAAAAGAAGGTAAGAAGACTTGGATTGAAATGGATACTTTTCCTTTAATCTACACCACATTAGCTACTAAAATAAAATATCTTCATCTTCCTTAGTACTGTCGATCAGCTAAAACTCAAAAATATTTTTTTTGTTAAAACTCTTAAAAGTACTAAGATAAGCCTATTATGAGCATTTTAAATGAATATGTCAAAAAAGAAGGTAAGAAGACTTGGATTGAAATGGATACTTTTCCTTTAATCTACACCACATTAGCTACTAAAATAAAATATCTTTATCTTCCTTAGTACTGTCGATCAGCTAAAACTCAAAAATATTTTTTTTTGTTAAAACGCTTAAAAGTACTAAGATAAGCCTATTATGAGCATTTTAAATGTATATGTCCAAAATGAAGGTAAGAAGACTTGGATTGAAATGGATACTTTTCCTTTAATCTACACCACATTAGCTACTAAAATAAAATATCTTCGTCTTCCTTACAACACTCGATCAGCTAAAACTCAAAAATATTTTTTTTTGTTAAAACGCTTAAAAGTACTAAGATAAGCCTATTAAGAGCATTTTAAATGAATATGTCAAAAAAGAAGGTAAGAAGACTTGGATTGAAATGGATACTTTTCCTTTAATCTACACCACATTAGCTACTAAAATAAAATATCTTCGTCTTCCTTAGTACTGTCGATCAGCTAAAACTCAAAAATATTTTTTTTGTTAAAACGCTTAAAAGTACTAAGATAAGCCTATTATGAGCATTTTAAATGTATATGTCAAAAAAGAAGGCAAGACGACTTGGATTGAAATGGATACTTTTCCTTTAATCTACACCACATTAGCTACTAAAATAAAATATCTTCGTCTTCCTTATTACTGTCGATCAGCTAAAACTCAAAAATATTTTTTTTTGTTAAAACGCTTAAAAGTACTAAGATAAGCCTATTATGAGCATTTTAAATGAATATGTCAAAAAAGAAGGAAAGACGACTTGGATTGAAATGGATACTTTTCCTTTAATCTACACCACATTAGCTACTAAAATAAAATATCTTCGTCTTCCTTAGTACTGTCGATCAGCTAAAACTCAAAAATATTTTTTTTGTTAAAACGGTTAAAAGTACTAAGATAAGCCTATTATGAGCATTTTAAATGAATATGTCAAAAAAGAAGGTAAGACGACTTGGATTGAAATGGATACTTTTCCTTTAATCTACACCACATTAGCTACTAAAATAAAATATCTTCGTCTTCCTTAGTACTGTCGATCAGCTAAAACTCAAAAATATTTTTTTGTTAAAACGCTTAAAAGTACTAAGATAAGCCTATTATGAGCATTTTAAATGAATATGTCAAAAAAGAAGGTAAGACGACTTGGATTGAAATGGATACTTTTCCTTTAATCTACACCACATTAGCTACTAAAATAAAATATCTTCGTCTTCCTTAGTACTGTCGATCAGCTAAAACTCAAAAATATTTTTTTTTGTTAAAACGCTTAAAAGTACTAAGATAAGCCTATTATGAGCATTTTAAATGAATATGTCAAAAAAGAAGGTAAGACGACTTGGATTGAAATGGATACTTTTCCTTTAATCTACACCACATTAGCTACTAAAATAAAATATCTTCGTCTTCCTTAGTACTGTCGATCAGCTAAAACTCAAAAATATTTTTTTTTGTTAAAACGCTTAAAAGTACTAAGATAAGCCTATTATGAGCATTTTAAATGAATATGTCAAAAAAGAAGGTAAGACGACTTGGATTGAAATGGATACTTTTCCTTTAATCTACACCACATTAGCTACTAAAATAAAATATCTTCGTCTTCCTTAGTACTGTCGATCAGCTAAAACTCAAAAATATTTTTTTTTTTAAAACGCTTAAAAGTACTAAGATAAGCCTATTAAGAGCATTTTAAATGAATATGTCAAAAAAGAAGGTAAGACGACTTGGATTGAAATGGATACTTTTCCTTTAATCTACACCACATTAGCTACTAAAATAAAATATCTTTATCTTCCTTAGTACTGTCGATCAGCTAAAACTCAAAAATATTTTTTTTTGTTAAAACGCTTAAAAGTACTAAGATAAGCCTATTATGAGCATTTTAAATGTATATGTCCAAAATGAAGGTAAGAAGACTTGGATTGAAATGGATACTTTTCCTTTAATCTACACCACATTGGCTACTAAAATAAAATATCTTCGTCTTCCTTAGTACTGTCGATCAGCTAAAACTCAAAAATATTTTTTTTGTTAAAACGCTTAAAAGTACAAAGATAAGTCTATTAAGAGCATTTTAAATGAATATGTCAAAAAACAAGGTAAGACGACTTGGATTGAAATGGATACTTTTCCTTTAATCTACACCACATTAGCTACTAAAATAAAATATCTTCGTCTTCCTTAGTACTGTCGATCAGCTAAAACTCAAAAATATTTTTTTTTGTTAAAACGCTTAAAAGTACTAAGATAAGCCTATTATGAGCATTTTAAATGAATATGTCCAAAAAGAAGGTAAGAAGACTTGGATTGAAATGGATACTTTTCCTTTAATCTACACCACATTAGCTACTAAAATAAAATATCTTCGTCTTCCTTAGTACTGTCGATCAGCTAAAACTCAAAAATATTTTTTTTTGTTAAAACGCTTAAAAGTACTAAGATAAGCCTATTAAGAGCATTTTAAATAAATATGTCAAAAAAGAAGGTAAGACGACTTGGATTGAAATGGATACTTTTCCTTTAATCTACACCACATTAGCTACTAAAATAAAATATCTTCGTCTTCCTTAGTACTGTCGATCAGCTAAAACTCAAAAATATTTTTTTTTGTTAAAACGCTTAAAAGTACTAAGATAAGCCTATTATGAGCATTTTAAATGAATATGTCAAAAAAGAAGGTAAGAAGACTTGGATTGAAATGGATACTTTTCCTTTAATCTACTCCACATTAGCTACTAAAATAAAATATCTTCGTCTTCCTTAGTACTGTCGATCAGCTAAAACTCAAAAATATTTTTTTTGTTAAAACGCTTAAAAGTACTAAGATAAGCCTATTATGAGCATTTTAAATGAATATGTCAAAAAAGAAGGTAAGAAGACTTGGATTGAAATGGATACTTTTCCTTTAATCTACACCACATTATCTACTAAAATAAAATATCTTCGTCTTCCTTAGTACTGTCGATCAGCTAAAACTCAAAAATATTTTTTTTTGTTAAAACGCTTAAAAGTACTAAGATAAGCCTATTAAGAGCATTTTAAATGAATATGTCCAAAAAGAAGGTAAGAAGACTTGGATTGAAATGGATACTTTTCCTTTAATCTACACCACATTAGCTACTAAAATAAAATATCTTCGTCTTCCTTAGTACTGTCGATCAGCTAAAACTCAAAAATATTTTTTTTTGTTAAAACGCTTAAAAGTACTAAGATAAGCCTATTATGAGCATTTTAAATGAATCTGTCAAAAAAGAAGGTAAGAAGACTTGGATTGAAATGGATACTTTTCCTTTAATCTACACCACATTAGCTACTAAAATAAAATATCTTCGTCTTCCTTAGTACTGTCGATCAGCTAAAACTCAAAAATATTTTTTTTTGTTAAAACGCTTAAAATTACTAAGATAAGCCTATTATGAGCATTTTAAATGAATATGTCAAAAAAGAAGGTAAGAAGACTTGGATTGAAATGGATACTTTTACTTTAATCTACACCACATTAGCTACTAAAATAAAATATCTTCGTCTTCCTTAGTACTGTCGATCAGCTAAAACTCAAAAATATTTTTTTTGTTAAAACGCTTAAAAGTACTAAGATAAGCCTATTATGAGCATTTTAAATGAATATGTCAAAAAAGAAGGTAAGAAGACTTGGATTGAAATGGATACTTTTCCTTTAATCTACACCACATTATCTACTAAAATAAAATATCTTCGTCTTCCTTAGTACTGTCGATCAGCTAAAACTCAAAAATATTTTTTTTTGTTAAAACGCTTAAAAGTACTAAGATAAGCCTATTAAGAGCATTTTAAATGAATATGTCCAAAAAGAAGGTAAGAAGACTTGGATTGAAATGGATACTTTTCCTTTAATCTACACCACATTAGCTACTAAAATAAAATATCTTCGTCTTCCTTACAACACTCGATCAGCTAAAACTCAAAAATATTTTTTTTTGTTAAAACGGTTAAAAGTACTAAGATAAGCCTATTATGAGCATTTTAAATGAATATGTCAAAAAAGAAGGTAAGAAGACTTGGATTGAAATGGATACTTTTCCTTTAATCTACACCACATTAGCTACTAAAATAAAATATCTTCGTCTTCCTTAGTACTGTCGATCAGCTAAAACTCAAAAATATTTTTTTTTGTTAAAACGCTTAAAAGTACTAAGATAAGCCTATTATGAGCATTTTAAATGAATATGTCAAAAAAGAAGGTAAGACGACTTGGATTGAAATGGATACTTTTCCTTTAATCTACTCCACATTAGCTACTAAAATAAAATATCTTCGTCTTCCTTACAACACTCGATCAGCTAAAACTCAAAAATATTTTTTTTTGTTAAAACGGTTAAAAGTACTAAGATAAGCCTATTATGAGCATTTTAAATGAATATGTCAAAAAAGAAGGTAAGAAGACTTGGATTGAAATGGATACTTTTCCTTTAATCTACACCACATTAGCTACTAAAATAAAATATCTTCGTCTTCCTTAGTACTGTCGATCAGCTAAAACTCAAAAATATTTTTTTATTTAAAACGCTTAAAAGTACTAAGATAAGCCTATTAAGAGCATTTTAAATGAATATGTCCAAAAAGAAGGTAAGACGACTTGGATTGAAATGGATACTTTTCCTTTAATCTACACCATATTAGCTACTAAAATAAAATATCTTCGTCTACCTTAGTACTGTCGATCAGCTAAAACTCAAAAATATTTTTTTTTGTTAAAACGCTTAAAAGTACTAAGATAAGCCTATTATGAGCATTTTAAATGAATATGTCCAAAATGAAGGTAAGAAGACTTGGATTGAAATGGATATTTTTCCTTTAATCTACACCACATTAGCTACTAAAATAAAATATCTTCGTCTTCCTTACAACACTCGATCAGCTAAAACTCAAAAATATTTTTTTTTGTTAAAACGCTTAAAAGTACTAAGATAAGCCTATTAAGAGCATTTTAAATGAATATGTCAAAAAAGAAGGTAAGACGACTTGGATTGAAATGGATACTTTTCCTTTAATCTACACCACATTAGCTACTAAAATAAAATATCTTCGTCTTCCTTAGTACTGTCGATCAGCTAAAACTCAAAAATATTTTTTTTTGTTAAAACGCTTAAAAGTACTAAGATAAGCCTATTATGAGCATTTTAAATGAATATGTCCAAAAAGAAGGTAAGAAGACTTGGATTGAAATGGATACTTTTCCTTTAATCTACACCACATTAGCTACTAAAATAAAATATCTTCGTCTTCCTTAGTACTGTCGATCAGCTAAAACTCAAAAATATTTTTTTTGTTAAAACGCTTAAAATTACTAAGATATGCCTATTAAGAGCATTTTAAATGAATATGTCAAAAAAGAAGGTAAGACGACTTGGATTGAAATGGATACTTTTCCTTTAATCTACACCACATTAGCTACTAAAATAAAATATCTTCGTCTTCCTTAGTACTGTCGATCAGCTAAAACTCAAAAATATTTTTTTTGTTAAAACGCTTAAACGTACTAATATAAGCCTATTAAGAGCATTTTAAATGAATATGTCAAAAAAGAAGGAAAGACGACTTGGATTGAAATGGATACTTTTCCTTTAATCTACACCACATTAGCTACTAAAATAAAATATCTTCGTCTTCCTTAGTACTGTCGATCAGCTAAAACTCAAAAATATTTTTTTTTGTTAAAACGCTTAAAAGTACTAAGATAAGCCTATTATGAGCATTTTAAATGAATATGTCAAAAAAGAAGGAAAGACGACTTGGATTTAAATGGATACTTTTCCTTTAATCTACACCACATTAGCTACTAAAATAAAATATCTTCGTCTTCCTTAGTACTGTCGATCAGCTAAAACTCAAAAATATTTTTTTTGTTAAAACGGTTAAAAGTACTAAGATAAGCCTATTATGAGCATTTTAAATGAATATGTCAAAAAAGAAGGTAAGACGACTTGGATTGAAATGGATACTTTTCCTTTAATCTACACCACATTAGCTACTAAAATAAAATATCTTCGTCTTCCTTAGTACTGTCGATCAGCTAAAACTCAAAAATATTTTTTTTTGTTAAAACGCTTAAAAGTACTAAGATAAGCCTATTATGAGCATTTTAAATGAATATGTCAAAAAAGAAGGTAAGACGACTTGGATTGAAATGGATACTTTTCCTTTAATCTACACCACATTAGCTACTAAAATAAAATATCTTCGTCTTCCTTAGTACTGTCGATCAGCTAAAACTCAAAAATATTTTTTTTTGTTAAAACGCTTAAAAGTACTAAGATAAGCCTATTATGAGCATTTTAAATGAATATGTCAAAAAAGAAGGTAAGACGACTTGGATTGAAATGGATACTTTTCCTTTAATCTACACCACATTAGCTACTAAAATAAAATATCTTCGTCTTCCTTAGTACTGTCGATCAGCTAAAACTCAAAAATATTTTTTTTTTTAAAACGCTTAAAAGTACTAAGATAAGCCTATTAAGAGCATTTTAAATGAATATGTCAAAAAAGAAGGTAAGACGACTTGGATTGAAATGGATACTTTTCCTTTAATCTACACCACATTAGCTACTAAAATAAAATATCTTTATCTTCCTTAGTACTGTCGATCAGCTAAAACTCAAAAATATTTTTTTTTGTTAAAACGCTTAAAAGTACTAAGATAAGCCTATTATGAGAATTTTAAATGTATATGTCCAAAATGAAGGTAAGAAGACTTGGATTGAAATGGATACTTTTACTTTAATCTACACCACATTAGCTACTAAAATAAAATATCTTCGTCTTCCTTACAACACTCGATCAGCTAAAACTCAAAAATATTTTTTTTTGTTAAAACGCTTAAAAGTACTAAGATAAGCCTATTAAGAGCATTTTAAATGAATATGTCAAAAAAGAAGGTAAGAAGACTTGGATTGAAATGGATACTTTTCCTTTAATCTACACCACATTAGCTACTAAAATAAAATATCTTCGTCTTCCTTAGTACTGTCGATCAGCTAAAACTCAAAAATATTTTTTTTGTTAAAACGCTTAAAAGTACTAAGATAAGCCTATTATGAGCATTTTAAATGTATATGTCAAAAAAGAAGGCAAGACGACTTGGATTGAAATGGATACTTTTCCTTTAATCTACACCATATTAGCTACTAAAATAAAATATCTTCGTCTTCCTTATTACTGTCGATCAGCTAAAACTCAAAAATATTTTTTTTTGTTAAAACGCTTAAAAGTACTAAGATAAGCCTATTATGAGCATTTTAAATGAATATGTCAAAAAAGAAGGAAAGACGACTTGGATTGAAATGGATACTTTTCCTTTAATCTACACCACATTAGCTACTAAAATAAAATATCTTCGTCTTCCTTAGTACTGTCGATCAGCTAAAACTCAAAAATATTTTTTTTGTTAAAACGGTTAAAAGTACTAAGATAAGCCTATTATGAGCATTTTAAATGAATATGTCAAAAAAGAAGGTAAGACGACTTGGATTGAAATGGATACTTTTCCTTTAATCTACACCACATTAGCTACTAAAATAAAATATCTTCGTCTTCCTTAGTACTGTCGATCAGCTAAAACTCAAAAATATTTTTTTTTGTTAAAACGCTTAAAAGTACTAAGATAAGCCTATTATGAGCATTTTAAATGAATATGTCAAAAAAGAAGGTAAGACGACTTGGATTGAAATGGATACTTTTCCTTTAATCTACACCACATTAGCTACTAAAATAAAATATCTTCGTCTTCCTTAGTACTGTCGATCAGCTAAAACTCAAAAATATTTTTTTTTGTTAAAACGCTTAAAAGTACTAAGATAAGCCTATTATGAGCATTTTAAATGAATATGTCAAAAAAGAAGGTAAGACGACTTGGATTGAAATGGATACTTTTCCTTTAATCTACACCACATTAGCTACTAAAATAAAATATCTTCGTCTTCCTTAGTACTGTCGATCAGCTAAAACTCAAAAATATTTTTTTTTGTTAAAACGCTTAAAAGTACTAAGATAAGCCTATTATGAGCATTTTAAATGAATATGTCAAAAAAGAAGGTAAGACGACTTGGATTGAAATGGATACTTTTCCTTTAATCTACACCACATTAGCTACTAAAATAAAATATCTTCGTCTTCCTTAGTACTGTCGATCAGCTAAAACTCAAAAATATTTTTTTTTTTAAAACGCTTAAAAGTACTAAGATAAGCCTATTAAGAGCATTTTAAATGAATATGTCAAAAAAGAAGGTAAGACGACTTGGATTGAAATGGATACTTTTCCTTTAATCTACACCACATTAGCTACTAAAATAAAATATCTTTATCTTCCTTAGTACTGTCGATCAGCTAAAACTCAAAAATATTTTTTTTTGTTAAAACGCTTAAAAGTACTAAGATAAGCCTATTATGAGCATTTTAAATGTATATGTCCAAAATGAAGGTAAGAAGACTTGGATTGAAATGGATACTTTTCCTTTAATCTACACCACATTGGCTACTAAAATAAAATATCTTCGTCTTCCTTAGTACTGTCGATCAGCTAAAACTCAAAAATATTTTTTTTGTTAAAACGCTTAAAAGTACAAAGATAAGCCTATTAAGAGCATTTTAAATGAATATGTCAAAAAACAAGGTAAGACGACTTGGATTGAAATGGATACTTTTCCTTTAATCTACACCACATTAGCTACTAAAATAAAATATCTTCGTCTTCCTTAGTACTGTCGATCAGCTAAAACTCAAAAATATTTTTTTTTGTTAAAACGCTTAAAAGTACTAAGATAAGCCTATTATGAGCATTTAAAATATATATGTTAAAAAAAGAAGGTAAGACGACTTGGATTGAAATGGATACTTTTCCTTTAATCTACACCCCATTAGCCACTAAAATAAAATATCTTCGTCTTCCTTAGTACTGTCGATCAGATAAAACTCAAAAATATTTTTTTTTGTTAAAACGCTTAAAAGTACTAAGATAAGCCTATTATGAGCATTTTAAATGTATATGTCAAAAAAGAAGGCAAGACGACTTGGATTGAAATGGATACTTTTCCTTTAATCTACACCACATTAGCTACTAAAATAAAATATCTTCGTCTTCCTTAGTACTGTCGATCAGCTAAAACTCAAAAATATTTTTTTTGTTAAAACGCTTAAAAGTACTAAGATAAGCCTATTAAGAGCATTTTAAATGAATATGTCAAAAAGAAGGAAAGACGACTTGGATTGAAATGGATACTTTTCCTTTAATCTACTCCACATTAGCTACTAAAATAAAATATCTTCGTTTTCCCTACTACTGTCGATCAGCTAAGACTCAAAAATATTTTTTTTTGTTAAAACGCTTAAAAGTACTAAGATAAGCCTATTATGAGCATTTTAAATGAATATGTCAAAAAAGAAGGTAAGACGACTTGGATTGAAATGGATACTTTTCCTTTAATCAACACTAAATTAGCTACTATATAAAATATCTTCGTCTTCCTTACTACTGTCGATCAGCTAAAACTCAAAAATATTTTTTTTTGTTAAAACGCTTAAAAGTACTAAGATAAGCCTATTATGAGCATTTTAAATGAATATGTCAAAAAAGAAGGTAAGAAGACTTGGATTGAAATGGATACTTTTCCTTTAATCTACACCACATTATCTACTAAAATAAAATATCTTCGTCTTCCTTAGTACTGTCGATCAGCTAAAACTCAAAAATATTTTTTTTGTTAAAACGCTTAAAAGTACTAAGATAAGCCTATTAAGAGCATTTTAAATGAATATGTCAAAAAAGAAGGTAAGACGACTTGGATTGAAATGGATACTTTTCCTTTAATCTACACCACATTAGCTACTAAAATAAAATATCTTCGTCTTCCTTAGTACTGTCGATCAGCTAAAACTCAAAAATATTTTTTTTGTTAAAACGCTTAAAAGTACTAAGATAAGCCTATTATGAGCATTTTAAATGAATATGTCAAAAAAGAAGGTAAGACGACTTGGATTGAAATGGATACTTTTCCTTTAATCTACACCACATTAGCTACTAAAATAAAATATCTTCGTCTTCCTTAGTACTGTCGATCAGCTAAAACTCAAAAATATTTTTTTTTGTTAAAACGGTTAAAAGTACTAAGATAAGCCTATTATGAGCATTTTAAATGAATATGTCCAAAAAGAAGGTAAGAAGACTTGGATTGAAATGGATACTTTTCCTTTAATCTACACCCCATTAGCTACTAAAATAAAATATCTTCATCTTCCTTAGTACTGTCGATCAGCTAAAACTCAAAAATATTTTTTTGTTAAAACGCTTAAAAGTACTAAGATAAACCTATTAAGAGCATTTTAAATGAATATGTCAAAAAAAAGGAAAGACGACTTGGATTGAAATGGATACTTTTCCTTTAATCTACTCCACATTAGCTACTAAAATAAAATATCTTCGTCTTCCTTAGTACTGTCGATCAGCTAAAACTCAAAAATATTTTTTTTTGTTAAAACGCTTAAAAGTACTAAGATAAGCCTATTATGAGCATTTTAAATGAATATGTCAAAAAAGAAGGTAAGAAGACTTGGATTGAAATGGATACTTTTCCTTTAATCTACTCCACATTAGCTACTAAAATAAAATATCTTCGTTTTCCCTACTACTGTCGATCAGCTAAGACTCAAAAATATTTTTTTTTGTTAAAACGCTTAAAAGTACTAAGATAAGCCTATTATGAGCATTTTAAATGAATATGTCAAAAAAGAAGGTAAGACGACTTGGATTGAAATGGATACTTTTCCTTAAATCAACACTAAATTAGCTACTATATAAAATATCTTCGTCTTCCTTACTACTGTCGATCAGCTAAAACTCAAAAATATTTTTTTTTGTTAAAACGCTTAAAAGTACTAAGATAAGCCTATTATGAGCATTTTAAATGAATATGTCAAAAAAGAAGGTAAGACGACTTGGATTGAAATGGATACTTTTCCTTTAATCTACACCACATTAGCTACTAAAATAAAATATCTTCATCTTCCTTAGTACTGTCGATCAGCTAAAACTCAAAAATATTTTTTTTTGTTAAAACGCTTAAAAGTACTAAGATAAGCCTATTATGAGCATTTTAAATGAATATGTCAAAAAAGAAGGTAAGAAGACTTGGATTGAAATGGATACTTTTCCTTTAATCTACACCACATTAGCTACTAAAATAAAATATCTTCGTCTTCCTTAGTACTGTCGATCAGCTTAAACTCAAAAATATTTTTTTTGTTAAAACGCTTAAAAGTACTAAGATAAGCTTATTAAGAGCATTTTAAATGAATATGTCAAAAAAGAAGGTAAGACGACTTGGATTGAAATGGATACTTTTCCTTTAATCTACACCACATTAGCTACTAAAATAAAATATCTTCGTCTTCCTTAGTACTGTCGATCAGCTAAAACTCAAAAATATTTTTTTTTGTTAAAACGGTTAAAAGTACTAAGATAAGCCTATTATGAGCATTTTAAATGAATATGTCCAAAAAGAAGGTAAGAAGACTTGGATTGAAATGGATACTTTTCCTTTAATCTACACCCCATTATCTACTAAAATAAAATATCTTCATCTTCCTTAGTACTGTCGATCAGCTAAAACTCAAAAATATTTTTTTTTGTTAAAACGCTTAAAAGTACTAAGATAAGCCTATTATGAGCATTTTAAATGTATATGTCAAAAAAGAAGGCAAGAAGACTTGGATTGAAATGGATACTTTTCCTTTAATCTACACCACATTAGCTACTAAAATAAAATATCTTCGTCTTCCTTAGTACTGTCGATAAGCTAAAACTCAAAAATATTTTTTTGTTAAAACGCTTAAAAGTACTAAGATAAACCTATTAAGAGCATTTTAAATGAATATGTCAAAAAGAAGGAAAGACGACTTGGATTGAAATGGATACTTTTCCTTTAATCTACTCCACATTAGCTACTAAAATAAAATATCTTCGTCTTCCTTAGTACTGTCGATCAGCTAAAACTCAAAAATATTTTTTTTTGTTAAAACGCTTAAAAGTACTAAGATAAGCCTATTATGAGCATTTTAAATGAATATGTCAAAAAAGAAGGTAAGAAGACTTGGATTGAAATGGATACTTTTCCTTTAATCTACTCCACATTAGCTACTAAAATAAAATATCTTCGTTTTCCCTACTACTGTCGATCAGCTAAGACTCAAAAATATTTTTTTTTGTTAAAACGCTTAAAAGTACTAAGATAAGCCTATTATGAGCATTTTAAATGAATATGTCAAAAAAGAAGGAAAGACGACTTGGATTGAAATGGATACTTTTCCTTTAATCTACTCCACATTAGCTACTAAAATAAAATATCTTCGTCTTCCTTAGTACTGTCGATCAGCTAAAACTCAAAAATATTTTTTTTTGTTAAAACGCTTAAAAGTACTAAGATAAGCCTATTATGAGCATTTTAAATGAATATGTCAAAAAAGAAGGTAAGAAGACTTGGATTGAAATGGATACTTTTCCTTTAATCTACTCCACATTAGCTACTAAAATAAAATATCTTCGTTTTCCCTACTACTGTCGATCAGCTAAGACTCAAAAATATTTTTTTTTGTTAAAACGCTTAAAAGTACTAAGATAAGCCTATTATGAGCATTTTAAATGAATATGTCAAAAAAGAAGGTAAGACGACTTGGATTGAAATGGATACTTTTCCTTTAATCTACTCCACATTAGCTACTAAAATAAAATATCTTCGTCTTCCTTAGTACTGTCGATCAGCTAAAACTCAAAAATATTTTTTTTTGTTAAAACGCTTAAAAGTACTAAGATAAGCCTATTATGAGCATTTTAAATGAATATGTCAAAAAAGAAGGTAAGAAGACTTGGATTGAAATGGATACTTTTCCTTTAATCTACTCCACATTAGCTACTAAAATAAAATATCTTCGTTTTCCCTACTACTGTCGATCAGCTAAGACTCAAAAATATTTTTTTTTGTTAAAACGCTTAAAAGTACTAAGATAAGCCTATTATGAGCATTTTAAATGAATATGTCAAAAAAGAAGGTAAGACGACTTGGATTGAAATGGATACTTTTCCTTTAATCAACACTAAATTAGCTACTATATAAAATATCTTCGTCTTCCTTACTACTGTCGATCAGCTAAAACTCAAAAATATTTTTTTTTGTTAAAACGCTTAAAAGTACTAAGATAAGCCTATTATGAGCATTTTAAACGAATATGTCAAAAAAGAAGGTAAGACGACTTGGATTGAAATGGATACTTTTCCTTTAATCTACACCACATTAGCTACTAAAATAAAATATCTTCATCTTCCTTAGTACTGTCGATCAGCTAAAACTCAAAAATATTTTTTTTTGTTAAAACGCTTAAAAGTACTAAGATAAGCCTATTATGAGCATTTTAAATGTATATGTCAAAAAAGAAGGTAAGAAGACTTGGATTGAAATGGATACTTTTCCTTTAATCTACACCACATTAGCTACTAAAATAAAATATCTTCGTCTTCCTTAGTACTGTCGATCAGCTTAAACTCAAAAATATTTTTTTTGTTAAAACGCTTAAAAGTACTAAGATAAGCTTATTAAGAGCATTTTAAATGAATATGTCAAAAAAGAAGGTAAGACGACTTGGATTGAAATGGATACTTTTCCTTTAATCTACACCACATTAGCTACTAAAATAAAATATCTTCGTCTTCCTTAGTACTGTCGATCAGCTAAAACTCAAAAATATTTTTTTTTGTTAAAACGGTTAAAAGTACTAAGATAAGCCTATTATGAGCATTTTAAATGTATATGTCAAAAAAGAAGGCAAGAAGACTTGGATTGAAATGGATACTTTTCCTTTAATCTACACCACATTAGCTACTAAAATAAAATATCTTCGTCTTCCTTAGTACTGTCGATAAGCTAAAACTCAAAAATATTTTTTTGTTAAAACGCTTAAAAGTACTAAGATAAACCTATTAAGAGCATTTTAAATGAATATGTCAAAAAGAAGGAAAGACGACTTGGATTGAAATGGATACTTTTCCTTTAATCTACTCCACATTAGCTACTAAAATAAAATATCTTCGTCTTCCTTAGTACTGTCGATCAGCTAAAACTCAAAAATATTTTTTTTTGTTAAAACGCTTAAAAGTACTAAGATAAGCCTATTATGAGCATTTTAAATGAATATGTCAAAAAAGAAGGTAAGAAGACTTGGATTGAAATGGATACTTTTCCTTTAATCTACTCCACATTAGCTACTAAAATAAAATATCTTCGTTTTCCCTACTACTGTCGATCAGCTAAGACTCAAAAATATTTTTTTTTGTTAAAACGCTTAAAAGTACTAAGATAAGCCTATTATGAGCATTTTAAATGAATATGTCAAAAAAGAAGGTAAGACGACTTGGATTGAAATGGATACTTTTCCTTTAATCTACACCACATTAGCTACTATATAAAATATCTTCGTCTTCCTTACTACTGTCGATCAGCTAAAACTCAAAAATATTTTTTTTTGTTAAAACGCTTAAAAGTACTAAGATAAGCCTATTATGAGCATTTTAAATGAATATGTCAAAAAAGAAGGTAAGACGACTTGGATTGAAATGGATACTTTTCCTTTAATCTACACCACGTTAGCTACTAAAATAAAATATCTTCGTCTTCTTTAGTACTGTCGATCAACTACAACTCAAAAATATTTTTTTGTTAAAACGCTTAAAAGTACTAAGATAAGCCTATTATGAGCATTTTAAATGAATATGTCAAAAAAGAAGGTAAGACGACTTGGATTGAAATGGATACTTTTCCTTTAATCTACACCACATTAGCTACTAAAATAAAATATCTTCGTCTTCCTTAGTACTGTCGATCAGCTAAAACTCAAAAATATTTTTTTTTGTTAAAACGGTTAAAAGTACTAAGATAAGCCTATTATGAGCATTTTAAATGAATATGTCCAAAAAGAAGGTAAGAAGACTTGGATTGAAATGGATACTTTTCCTTTAATCTACACCCCATTAGCTACTAAAATAAAATATCTTCATCTTCCTTAGTACTGTCGATCAGCTAAAACTCAAAAATATTTTTTTTTGTTAAAACGCTTAAAAGTACTAAGATAAGCCTATTATGAGCATTTTAAATGTATATGTCAAAAAAGAAGGCAAGACGACTTGGATTGAAATGGATACTTTTCCTTTAATCTACACCACATTAGCTACTAAAATAAAATATCTTCGTCTTCCTTAGTACTGTCGATCAGCTAAAACTCAAAAATATTTTTTTTGTTAAAACGCTTAAAAGTACTAAGATAAGCCTATTAAGAGCATTTTAAATGAATATGTCAAAAAGAAGGAAAGACGACTTGGATTGAAATGGATACTTTTCCTTTAATCTACACCACATTAGCTACTAAAATAAAATATCTTCGTCTTCCTTAGTACTGTCGATCAGCTAAAACTCAAAAATATTTTTTTTTGTTAAAACGCTTAAAAGTACTAAGATAAGCCTATTATGAGCATTTTAAATGAATATGTCAAAAAAGAAGGTAAGAAGACTTGGATTGAAATGGATACTTTTCCTTTAATCTACTCCACATTAGCTACTAAAATAAAATATCTTCGTTTTCCCTACTACTGTCGATCAGCTAAGACTCAAAAATATTTTTTTTTGTTAAAACGCTTAAAAGTACTAAGATAAGCCTATTATGAGCATTTTAAATGAATATGTCAAAAAAGAAGGTAAGACGACTTGGATTGAAATGGATACTTTTCCTTTAATCAACACTAAATTAGCTACTATATAAAATATCTTCGTCTTCCTTACTACTGTCGATCAGCTAAAACTCAAAAATATTTTTTTTTGTTAAAACGCTTAAAAGTACTAAGATAAGCCTATTATGAGCATTTTAAATGAATATGTCAAAAAAGAAGGTAAGAAGACTTGGATTGAAATGGATACTTTTCCTTTAATCTACTCCACATTAGCTACTAAAATAAAATATCTTCGTCTTCCTTAGTACTGTCGATCAGCTAAAACTCAAAAATATTTTTTTTTGTTAAAACGCTTAAAAGTACTAAGATAAGCCTATTATGAGCATTTTAAATGAATATGTCAAAAAAGAAGGTAAGAAGACTTGGATTGAAATGGATACTTTTCCTTTAATCTACTCCACATTAGCTACTAAAATAAAATATCTTCGTTTTCCCTACTACTGTCGATCAGCTAAGACTCAAAAATATTTTTTTTTGTTAAAACGGTTAAAAGTACTAAGATAAGCCTATTATGAGCATTTTAAATGAATATGTCCAAAAAGAAGGTAAGAAGACTTGGATTGAAATGGATACTTTTCCTTTAATTTACACCCCATTAGCTACTAAAATAAAATATCTTCATCTTCCTTAGTACTGTCGATCAGCTAAAACTCAAAAATATTTTTTTTTGTTAAAACGCTTAAAAGTACTAAGATAAGCCTATTATGAGCATTTTAAATGTATATGTCAAAAAAGAAGGCAAGACGACTTGGATTGAAATGGATACTTTTCCTTTAATCAACACTAAATTAGCTACTATATAAAATATTTTCGTCTTCCTTACTACTGTCGATCAGCTAAAACTCAAAAATATTTTTTTTTGTTAAAACGCTTAAAAGTACTAAGATAAGCCTATTATGAGCATTTTAAATGAATATGTCAAAAAAGAAGGTAAGACGACTTGGATTGAAATGGATACTTTTCCTTTAATCTACACCACGTTAGCTACTAAAATAAAATATCTTCGTCTTCTTTAGTACTGTCGATCAACTACAACTCAAAAATATTTTTTTGTTAAAACGCTTAAAAGTACTAAGATAAGCCTATTATGAGCATTTTAAATGTATATGTCAAAAAAGAAGGCAAGACGACTTGGATTGAAATGGATACTTTTCCTTTAATCTACACCACATTAGCTACTAAAATAAAATATCTTCGTCTTCCTTAGTACTGTCGATCAGCTAAAACTCAAAAATATTTTTTTTGTTAAAACGCTTAAAAGTACTAAGATAAGCCTATTAAGAGCATTTTAAATGAATATGTCAAAAAGAAGGAAAGACGACTTGGATTGAAATGGATACTTTTCCTTTAATCTACTCCACATTAGCTACTAAAATAAAATATCTTCGTCTTCCTTAGTACTGTCGATCAGCTAAAACTCAAAAATATTTTTTTTTGTTAAAACGCTTAAAAGTACTAAGATAAGCCTATTATGAGCATTTTAAATGAATATGTCAAAAAAGAAGGTAAGAAGACTTGGATTGAAATGGATACTTTTCCTTTAATCTACTCCACATTAGCTACTAAAATAAAATATCTTCGTTTTCCCTACTACTGTCGATCAGCTAAGACTCAAAAATATTTTTTTTTGTTAAAACGGTTAAAAGTACTAAGATAAGCCTATTATGAGCATTTTAAATGAATATGTCCAAAAAGAAGGTAAGAAGACTTGGATTGAAATGGATACTTTTCCTTTAATCTACACCCCATTAACTACTAAAATAAAATATCTTCATCTTCCTTAGTACTGTCGATCAGCTAAAACTCAAAAATATTTTTTTTTGTTAAAACGCTTAAAAGTACTAAGATAAGCCTATTATGAGCATTTTAAATGTATATGTCAAAAAAGAAGGCAAGACGACTTGGATTGAAATGGATACTTTTCCTTTAATCAACACTAAATTAGCTACTATATAAAATATCTTCGTCTTCCTTAGTACTGTCGATCAGCTAAAACTCAAAAATATTTTTTTTTGTTAAAACGCTTAAAAGTACTAAGATAAGCCTATTATGAGCATTTTAAATGAATATGTCAAAAAAGAAGGTAAGACGACTTGGATTGAAATGGATACTTTTCCTTTAATCTACACCACGTTAGCTACTAAAATAAAATATCTTCGTCTTCTTTAGTACTGTCGATCAACTACAACTCAAAAATATTTTTTTGTTAAAACGCTTAAAAGTACTAAGATAAGCCTATTATGAGCATTTTAAATGAATATGTCAAAAAAGAAGGTAAGACGACTTGGATTGAAATGGATACTTTTCCTTTAATCTACACCACGTTAGCTACTAAAATAAAATATCTTCGTCTTCTTTAGTACTGTCGATCAACTACAACTCAAAAATATTTTTTTTTGTTAAAACGCTTAAAAGTACTAAGAAAAGCCTATTATGAGCATTTTAAATGTATATGTCAAAAAAGAAGGCAAGACGACTTGGATTGAAATGGATACTTTTCCTTTAATCAACACTAAATTAGCTACTATATAAAATATCTTCGTCTTCCTTACTACTGTCGATCAGCTAAAACTCAAAAATATTTTTTTTGTTAAAACGCTTAAAAGTACTAAGATAAGCCTATTAAGAGCATTTTAAATGAATATGTCAAAAAGAAGGAAAGACGACTTGGATTGAAATGGATACTTTTCCTTTAATCTACTCCACATTAGCTACTAAAATAAAATATCTTCGTCTTCCTTAGTACTGTCGATCAGCTAAAACTCAAAAATATTTTTTTTTGTTAAAACGCTTAAAAGTACTAAGATAAGCCTATTATGAGCATTTTAAATGAATATGTCAAAAAAGAAGGTAAGAAGACTTGGATTGAAATGGATACTTTTCCTTTAATCTACTCCACATTAGCTACTAAAATAAAATATCTTCGTTTTCCCTACTACTGTCGATCAGCTAAGACTCAAAAATATTTTTTTTTGTTAAAACGGTTAAAAGTACTAAGATAAGCCTATTATGAGCATTTTAAATGAATATGTCCAAAAAGAAGGTAAGAAGACTTGGATTGAAATGGATACTTTTCCTTTAATCTACACCCCATTAGCTACTAAAATAAAATATCTTCATCTTCCTTAGTACTGTCGATCAGCTAAAACTCAAAAATATTTTTTTTTGTTAAAACGCTTAAAAGTACTAAGATAAGCCTATTATGAGCATTTTAAATGTATATGTCAAAAAAGAAGGAAAGACGACTTGGATTGAAATGGATACTTTTCCTTTAATCAACACTAAATTAGCTACTATATAAAATATCTTCGTCTTCCTTAGTACTGTCGATCAGCTAAAACTCAAAAATATTTTTTTTTGTTAAAACGCTTAAAAGTACTAAGATAAGCCTATTATGAGCATTTTAAATGAATATGTCAAAAAAGAAGGTAAGACGACTTGGATTGAAATGGATACTTTTCCTTTAATCTACACCACGTTAGCTACTAAAATAAAATATCTTCGTCTTCTTTAGTACTGTCGATCAACTACAACTCAAAAATATTTTTTTGTTAAAACGCTTAAAAGTACTAAGATAAGCCTATTATGAGCATTTTAAATGAATATGTCAAAAAAGAAGGTAAGACGACTTGGATTGAAATGGATACTTTTCCTTTAATCTACACCACGTTAGCTACTAAAATAAAATATCTTCGTCTTCTTTAGTACTGTCGATCAACTACAACTCAAAAATATTTTTTTGTTAAAACGCTTAAAAGTACTAAGATAAGCCTATTAAGAGCATTTTAAATGTATATGTCAAAAAAGAAGGCAAGACGACTTGGATTGAAATGGATACTTTTCCTTTAATCTACACCACATTAGCTACTAAAATAAAATATCTTCGTCTTCCTTAGTACTGTCGATCAGCTAAAACTCAAAAATATTTTTTTTGTTAAAACGCTTAAAAGTACTAAGATAAGCCTATTAAGCGCATTTTAAATGAATATGTCAAAAAAGAAGGTAAGACGACTTGGATTGAAATGGATACTTTTCCTTTAATCTACACCACATTAGCTACTAAAATAAAATATCTTCGTCTTCCTTAGTACTGTCGATCAGCTAAAACTCAAAAATATTTTTTTTGTTAAAACGCTTAAAAGTACTAAGATAAGCCTATTAAGCGCATTTTAAATGAATATGTCAAAAAAGAAGGTAAGACGACTTGGATTGAAATGGATACTTTTCCTTTAATCTACACCACATTAGCTACTAAAATAAAATATCTTCGTCTTCCTTAGTACTGTCGATCAGCTAAAACTCAAAAATATTTTTTTATTAAAACGCTTAAAAGTACTAAGATAAGCCTATTATGAGCATTTTAAATGTATATGTCAAAAAAGAAGGCAAGACGACTTGGATTGAAATGGATACTTTTCCTTTAATCTACACCACATTAGCTACTAAAATAAAATATCTTCGTCTTCCTTAGTACTGTCGATCAGCTAAAACTCAAAAATATTTTTTTTGTTAAAACGCTTAAAAGTACTAAGATAAGCCTATTATGAGCATTTTAAATGAATATGTCAAAAAAGAAGGTAAGACGACTTGGATTGAAATGGATACTTTTCCTTTAATCTACACCACATTAGCTACTAAAATAAAATATCTTCGTCTTCCTTAGTACTGTCGATCAGCTAAAACTCAAAAATATTTTTTTTTGTTAAAACGCTTAAAAGTACTAAGATAAGCCTATTATGAGCATTTTAAATGAATATGTCAAAAAAGAAGGTAAGACGACTTGGATTGAAATGGATACTTTTCCTTTAATCAACACTAAATTAGATACTATATAAAATATCTTCGTCTTCCTTACTACTGTCGATCAGCTAAAACTCAAAAATATTTTTTTTTGTTAAAACGCTTAAAAGTACTAAGATAAGCCTATTATGAGCATTTTAAATGAATATGTCAAAAAAGAAGGTAAGAAGACTTGGATTGAAATGGATACTTTTCCTTTAATCTACTCCACATTAGCTACTAAAATAAAATATCTTCGTTTTCCCTACTACTGTCGATCAGCTAAGACTCAAAAATATTTTTTTTTGTTAAAACGCTTAAAAGTACTAAGATAAGCCTATTATGAGCATTTTAAATGAATATGTCAAAAAAGAAGGTAAGACGACTTGGATTGAAATGGATACTTTTCCTTTAATCAACACTAAATTAGCTACTATATAAAATATCTTCATCTTCCTTAGTACTGTCGATCAGCTAAAACTCAAAAATATTTTTTTTTGTTAAAACGCTTAAAAGTACTAAGATAAGCCTATTATGAGCATTTTAAATGAATATGTCCAAAATGAAGGTAAGAAGACTTGGATTGAAATGGATACTTTTCCTTTAATCTACACCACATTAGCTACTAAAATAAAATATCTTCGTCTTCCTTAGTACTGTCGATCAGCTAAAACTCAAAAATATTTTTTTTTGTTAAAACGGTTAAAAGTACTAAGATAAGCCTATTATGAGCATTTTAAATGAATATGTCCAAAAAGAAGGCAAGAAGACTTGGATTGAAATGGATACTTTTCCTTTAATCTACACCCCATTAGCTACTAAAATAAAATATCTTCATCTTCCTTAGTACTGTCGATCAGCTAAAACTCAAAAATATTTTTTTTTGTTAAAACGCTTAAAAGTACTAAGATAAGCCTATTATGAGCATTTTAAATGTATATGTCAAAAAAGAAGGCAAGAAGACTTGGATTGAAATGGATACTTTTCCTTTAATCTACACCACATTAGCTACTAAAATAAAATATCTTCATCTTCCTTAGTACTGTCGATCAGCTAAAACTCAAAAATATTTTTTTTTGTTAAAACGCTTAAAAGTACTAAGATAAGCCTATTATGAGCATTTTAAATGAATATGTCAAAAAAGAAGGCAAGAAGACTTGGATTGAAATGGATACTTTTCCTTTAATCTACACCCCATTAGCTACTAAAATAAAATATCTTCATCTTCCTTAGTACTGTCGATCAGCTAAAACTCAAAAATTTTTTTTTTGTTAAAACGCTTAAAAGTACTAAGATAAGCCTATTATGAGCATTTTAAATGAATATGTCAAAAAAGAAGGCAAGAAGACTTGGATTGAAATGGATACTTTTCCTTTAATCTACACCACATTAGCTACTAAAATAAAATATCTTCGTCTTCCTTAGTACTGTCGATCAGCTAAAACTCAAAAATATTTTTTTTGTTAAAACGCTTAAAAGTACTAAGATAAGCCTATTAAGAGCATTTTAAATGAATATGTCAAAAAGAAGGAAAGACGACTTGGATTGAAATGGATACTTTTCCTTTAATCTACTCCACATTAGCTACTAAAATAAAATATCTTCGTCTTCCTTAGTACTGTCGATCAGCTAAAACTCAAAAATATTTTTTTTTGTTAAAACGCTTAAAAGTACTAAGATAAGCCTATTATGAGCATTTTAAATGAATATGTCAAAAAAGAAGGTAAGAAGACTTGGATTGAAATGGATACTTTTCCTTTAATCTACTCCACATTAGCTACTAAAATAAAATATCTTCGTTTTCCCTACTACTGTCGATCAGCTAAGACTCAAAAATATTTTTTTTTGTTAAAACGCTTAAAAGTACTAAGATAAGCCTATTATGAGCATTTTAAATGAATATGTCAAAAAAGAAGGTAAGACGACTTGGATTGAAATGGATACTTTTCCTTTAATCAACACTAAATTAGATACTATATAAAATATCTTCGTCTTCCTTACTACTGTCGATCAGCTAAAACTCAAAAATATTTTTTTTTGTTAAAACGCTTAAAAGTACTAAGATAAGCCTATTATGAGCATTTTAAATGAATATGTCAAAAAAGAAGGTAAGAAGACTTGGATTGAAATGGATACTTTTCCTTTAATCTACTCCACATTAGCTACTAAAATAAAATATCTTCGTTTTCCCTACTACTGTCGATCAGCTAAGACTCAAAAATATTTTTTTTTGTTAAAACGCTTAAAAGTACTAAGATAAGCCTATTATGAGCATTTTAAATGAATATGTCAAAAAAGAAGGTAAGACGACTTGGATTGAAATGGATACTTTTCCTTTAATCAACACTAAATTAGCTACTATATAAAATATCTTCATCTTCCTTAGTACTGTCGATCAGCTAAAACTCAAAAATATTTTTTTTTGTTAAAACGCTTAAAAGTACTAAGATAAGCCTATTATGAGCATTTTAAATGAATATGTCCAAAATGAAGGTAAGAAGACTTGGATTGAAATGGATACTTTTCCTTTAATCTACACCACATTAGCTACTAAAATAAAATATCTTCGTCTTCCTTAGTACTGTCGATCAGCTAAAACTCAAAAATATTTTTTTTTGTTAAAACGGTTAAAAGTACTAAGATAAGCCTATTATGAGCATTTTAAATGAATATGTCCAAAAAGAAGGCAAGAAGACTTGGATTGAAATGGATACTTTTCCTTTAATCTACACCCCATTAGCTACTAAAATAAAATATCTTCATCTTCCTTAGTACTGTCGATCAGCTAAAACTCAAAAATATTTTTTTTTGTTAAAACGCTTAAAAGTACTAAGATAAGCCTATTATGAGCATTTTAAATGTATATGTCAAAAAAGAAGGCAAAAAGACTTGGATTGAAATGGATACTTTTCCTTTAATCTACACCCCATTAGCTACTAAAATAAAATATCTTCGTCTTCCTTAGTACTGTCGATCAGCTAAAACTCAAAAATATTTTTTTTTGTTAAAACGCTTAAAAGTACTAAGATAAGCCTATTATGAGCATTTTAAATGAATATGTCAAAAAAGAAGGCAAGAAGACTTGGATTGAAATGGATACTTTTCCTTTAATCTACACCCCATTAGCTACTAAAATAAAATATCTTCGTCTTCCTTACTACTGTCGATCAGCTAAAACTCAAAAATATTTTTTTTTGTTAAAACGCTTAAAAGTACTAAGATAAGCCTATTATGAGCATTTTAAATGAATATGTCAAAAAAGAAGGTAAGACGACTTGGATTGAAATGGATACTTTTCCTTTAATCAACACTAAATTAGATACTATATAAAATATCTTCGTCTTCCTTAGTACTGTCGATCAGCTAAAACTCAAAAATATTTTTTTTTGTTAAAACGCTTAAAAGTACTAAGATAAGCCTATTATGAGCATTTTAAATGAATATGTCAAAAAAGAAGGTAAGAAGACTTGGATTGAAATGGATACTTTTCCTTTAATCTACACCACATTAGCTACTAAAATAAAATATCTTCGTTTTCCCTACTACTGTCGATCAGCTAAAACTCAAAAATATTTTTTTTTGTTAAAACGCTTAAAAGTACTAAGATAAGCCTATTATGAGCATTTTAAATGAATATGTCAAAAAAGAAGGTAAGACGACTTGGATTGAAATGGATACTTTTCCTTTAATCTACACCACATTAGCTACTAAAATAAAATATCTTCGTCTTCCTTAGTACTGTCGATCAGCTAAAACTCAAAAATATTTTTTTTGTTAAAACGCTTAAAAGTACTAAGATAAGCCTATTATGAGCATTTTAAATGAATATGTCAAAAAAGAAGGTAAGACGACTTGGATTGAAATGGATACTTTTCCTTTAATCTACACCACATTAGCTACTAAAATAAAATATCTTCGTCTTCCTTAGTACTGTCGATCAGCTAAAACTCAAAAATATTTTTTTTTGTTAAAACGCTTAAAAGTACTAAGATAAGCCTATTATGAGCATTTTAAATGTATATGTCAAAAAAGAAGGCAAGAAGACTTGGATTGAAATGGATACTTTTCCTTTAATCTACACCCCATTAGCTACTAAAATAAAATATCTTCATCTTCCTTAGTACTGTCGATCAGCTAAAACTCAAAAATATTTTTTTTTGTTAAAACGCTTAAAAGTACTAAGATAAGCCTATTATGAGCATTTTAAATGAATATGTCAAAAAAGAAGGTAAGAAGACTTGGATTGAAATGGATACTTTTCCTTTAATCTACTCCACATTAGCTACTAAAATAAAATATCTTCGTTTTCCCTACTACTGTCGATCAGCTAAAACTCAAAAATATTTTTTTTTGTTAAAACGCTTAAAAGTACTAAGATAAGCCTATTATGAGCATTTTAAATGAATATGTCAAAAAAGAAGGTAAGACGACTTGGATTGAAATGGATACTTTTCCTTTAATCAACACTAAATTAGATACTATATAAAATATCTTCGTCTTCCTTACTACTGTCGATCAGCTAAAACTCAAAAATATTTTTTTTTGTTAAAACGCTTAAAAGTACTAAGATAAGCCTATTATGAGCATTTTAAATGAATATGTCCAAAATGAAGGTAAGAAGACTTGGATTGAAATGGATACTTTTCCTTTAATCTACTCCACATTAGCTACTAAAATAAAATATCTTCGTCTTCCTTAGTACTGTCGATCAGCTAAAACTCAAAAATATTTTTTTTTGTTAAAACGGTTAAAAGTACTAAGATAAGCCTATTATGAGCATTTTAAATGAATATGTCCAAAAAGAAGGCAAGAAGACTTGGATTGAAATGGATACTTTTCCTTTAATCTACACCCCATTAGCTACTAAAATAAAATATCTTCGTCTTCCTTACTACTGTCGATCAGCTAAAACTCAAAAATATTTTTTTTTGTTAAAACGCTTAAAAGTACTAAGATAAGCCTATTATGAGCATTTTAAATGTATATGTCAAAAAAGAAGGCAAGAAGACTTGGATTGAAATGGATACTTTTCCTTTAATCTACACCACATTAGCTACTAAAATAAAATATCTTCGTCTTCCTTAGTACTGTCGATCAGCTAAAACTCAAAAATATTTTTTTTGTTAAAACGCTTAAAAGTACTAAGATAAGCCTATTATGAGCATTTTAAATGAATATGTCAAAAAAGAAGGTAAGAAGACTTGGATTGAAATGGATACTTTTCCTTTAATCTACTCCACATTAGCTACTAAAATAAAATATCTTCGTTTTCCCTACTACTGTCGATCAGCTAAGACTCAAAAATATTTTTTTTTGTTAAAACGCTTAAAAGTACTAAGATAAGCCTATTATGAGCATTTTAAATGAATATGTCAAAAAAGAAGGTAAGACGACTTGGATTGAAATGGATACTTTTCCTTTAATCAACACTAAATTAGCTACTATATAAAATATCTTCGTCTTCCTTACTACTGTCGATCAGCTAAAACTCAAAAATATTTTTTTTTGTTAAAACGCTTAAAAGTACTAAGATAAGCCTATTATGAGCATTTTAAATGAATATGTCAAAAAAGAAGGTAAGACGACTTGGATTGAAATGGATACTTTTCCTTTAATCTACACCACGTTAGCTACTAAAATAAAATATCTTCGTCTTCTTTAGTACTGTCGATCAACTACAACTCAAAAATATTTTTTTGTTAAAACGCTTAAAAGTACTAAGATAAGCCTATTAAGAGCATTTTAAATGAATATGTCAAAAAGAAGGAAAGACGACTTGGATTGAAATGGATACTTTTCCTTTAATCTACTCCACATTAGCTACTAAAATAAAATATCTTCGTCTTCCTTAGTACTGTCGATCAGCTAAAACTCAAAAATATTTTTTTTTGTTAAAACGCTTAAAAGTACTAAGATAAGCCTATTATGAGCATTTTAAATGAATATGTCAAAAAAGAAGGTAAGAAGACTTGGATTGAAATGGATACTTTTCCTTTAATCTACTCCACATTAGCTACTAAAATAAAATATCTTCGTCTTCCTTAGTACTGTCGATCAGCTAAAACTCAAAAATATTTTTTTTTGTTAAAACGCTTAAAAGTACTAAGATAAGCCTATTAAGAGCATTTTAAATGAATATGTCAAAAAAGAAGGTAAGACGACTTGGATTGAAATGGATACTTTTCCTTTAATCAACACTAAATTAGCTACTATATAAAATATCTTCGTCTTCATTACTACTGTCGATCAGCTAAAACTCAAAAATATTTTTTTTTGTTAAAACGCTTAAAAGTACTAAGATAAGCCTATTATGAGCATTTTAAATGAATATGTCAAAAAAGAAGGTAAGACGACTTGGATTGAAATGGATACTTTTCCTTTAATCTACACCACGTTAGCTACTAAAATAAAATATCTTCGTCTTCTTTAGTACTGTCGATCAACTACAACTCAAAAATATTTTTTTGTTAAAACGCTTAAAAGTACTAAGATAAGCCTATTAAGAGCATTTTAAATGAATATGTCAAAAAGAAGGAAAGACGACTTGGATTGAAATGGATACTTTTCCTTTAATCTACTACACATTAGCTACTAAAATAAAATATCTTCGTCTTCCTTAGTACTGTCGATCAGCTAAAACTCAAAAATATTTTTTTTGTTAAAACGCTTAAAAGTACTAAGATAAGCCTATTAAGAGCATTTTAAATGAATATGTCAAAAAAGAAGGTAAGACGACTTGGATTGAAATGGATACTTTTCCTTTAATCTACACCACATTAGCTACTAAAATAAAATATCTTCGTCTTCCTTAGTACTGTCGATCAGCTAAAACTCAAAAATATTTTTTTTTGTTAAAACGCTTAAAAGTACTAAGATAAGCCTATTATGAGCATTTTAAATGAATATGTCCAAAATGAAGGTAAGAAGACTTGGATTGAAATGGATACTTTTCCTTTAATCTACACCACATTAGCTACTAAAATAAAATATCTTCGTTTTCCCTACTACTGTCGATCAGCTAAAACTCAAAAATATTTTTTTTTGTTAAAACGGTTAAAAGTACTAAGATAAGCCTATTATGAGCATTTTAAATGAATATGTCAAAAAAGAAGGTAAGAAGACTTGGATTGAAATGGATACTTTTCCTTTAATCTACACCCCATTAGCTACTAAAATAAAATATCTTCATCTTCCTTAGTACTGTCGATCAGCTAAAACTCAAAAATATTTTTTTTTGTTAAAACGCTTAAAAGTACTAAGATAAGCCTATTATGAGCATTTTAAATGTATATGTCAAAAAAGAAGGAAAGAAGACTTGGATTGAAATGGATACTTTTCCTTTAATCTACACCACATTAGCTACTAAAATAAAATATCTTCGTCTTCCTTAGTACTGTCGATCAGCTAAAACTCAAAAATATTTTTTTTGTTAAAACGCTTAAAAGTACTAAGATAAGCCTATTAAGAGCATTTTAAATGAATATGTCAAAAAGAAGGAAAGACGACTTGGATTGAAATGGATACTTTTCCTTTAATCTACTCCACATTAGCTACTAAAATAAAATATCTTCGTCTTCCTTAGTACTGTCGATCAGCTAAAACTCAAAAATATTTTTTTTTGTTAAAACGCTTAAAAGTACTAAGATAAGCCTATTATGAGCATTTTAAATGAATATGTCAAAAAAGAAGGTAAGAAGACTTGGATTGAAATGGATACTTTTCCTTTAATCTACTCCACATTAGCTACTAAAATAAAATATCTTCGTTTTCCCTACTACTGTCGATCAGCTAAGACTCAAAAATATTTTTTTTTGTTAAAACGCTTAAAAGTACTAAGATAAGCCTATTATGAGCATTTTAAATGAATATGTCAAAAAAGAAGGTAAGACGACTTGGATTGAAATGGATACTTTTCCTTTAATCAACACTAAATTAGCTACTATATAAAATATCTTCGTCTTCCTTACTACTGTCGATCAGCTAAAACTCAAAAATATTTTTTTTTGTTAAAACGCTTAAAAGTACTAAGATAAGCCTATTATGAGCATTTTAAATGAATATGTCAAAAAAGAAGGTAAGACGACTTGGATTGAAATGGATACTTTTCCTTTAATCTACACCACGTTAGCTACTAAAATAAAATATCTTCGTCTTCTTTAGTACTGTCGATCAACTACAACTCAAAAATATTTTTTTGTTAAAACGCTTAAAAGTACTAAGATAAGCCTATTAAGAGCATTTTAAATGAATATGTCAAAAAGAAGGAAAGACGACTTGGATTGAAATGGATACTTTTCCTTTAATCTACTCCACATTAGCTACTAAAATAAAATATCTTCGTCTTCCTTAGTACTGTCGATCAGCTAAAACTCAAAAATATTTTTTTTTGTTAAAACGCTTAAAAGTACTAAGATAAGCCTATTATGAGCATTTTAAATGAATATGTCCAAAAAGAAGGTAAGAAGACTTGGATTGAAATGGATACTTTTCCTTTAATCTACTCCACATTAGCTACTAAAATAAAATATCTTCGTCTTCCTTAGTACTGTCGATCAGCTAAAACTCAAAAATATTTTTTTTTGTTAAAACGCTTAAAAGTACTAAGATAAGCCTATTAAGAGCATTTTAAATGAATATGTCAAAAAAGAAGGTAAGACGACTTGGATTGAAATGGATACTTTTCCTTTAATCTACACTAAATTAGCTACTATATAAAATATCTTCGTCTTCATTACTACTGTCGATCAGCTAAAACTCAAAAATATTTTTTTTTGTTAAAACGCTTAAAAGTACTAAGATAAGCCTATTATGAGCATTTTAAATGAATATGTCAAAAAAGAAGGTAAGACGACTTGGATTGAAATGGATACTTTTCCTTTAATCTACACCACGTTAGCTACTAAAATAAAATATCTTCGTCTTCTTTAGTACTGTCGATCAACTACAACTCAAAAATATTTTTTTGTTAAAACGCTTAAAAGTACTAAGATAAGCCTATTAAGAGCATTTTAAATGAATATGTCAAAAAGAAGGAAAGACGACTTGGATTGAAATGGATACTTTTCCTTTAATCTACTCCACATTAGCTACTAAAATAAAATATCTTCGTCTTCCTTAGTACTGTCGATCAGCTAAAACTCAAAAATATTTTTTTTGTTAAAACGCTTAAAAGTACTAAGATAAGCCTATTATGAGCATTTTAAATGAATATGTCCAAAAAGAAGGTAAGAAGACTTGGATTGAAATGGATACTTTTCCTTTAATCTACTCCACATTAGCTACTAAAATAAAATATCTTCGTCTTCCTTAGTACTGTCGATCAGCTAAAACTCAAAAATATTTTTTTTGTTAAAACGCTTAAAAGTACTAAGATAAGCCTATTAAGAGCATTTTAAATGAATATGTCAAAAAAGAAGGTAAGAAGACTTGGATTGAAATGGATACTTTTCCTTTAATCTACACCCCATTAGCTACTAAAATAAAATATCTTCGTCTTCCTTAGTACTGTCGATCAGCTAAAACTCAAAAATATTTTTTTATTTAAAACGCTTAATAGTACTAAGATAAGCCTATTAAGAGCATTTTAAATGAATATGTCAAAAAAGAAGGTAAGAAGACTTGGATTGAAATGGATACTTTTCCTTTAATCTACACCACATTATCTACTAAAATAAAATATCTTCGTCTTCCTTAGTACTGTCGATCAGCTAAAACTCAAAAATATTTTTTTTGTTAAAACGCTTAAAAGTACTAAGATAAGCCTATTAAGCGCATTTTAAATGAATATGTCAAAAAAGAAGGTAAGACGACTTGGATTGAAATGGATACTTTTCCTTTAATCTACACCACATTAGCTACTAAAATAAAATATCTTCGTCTTCCTTAGTACTGTCGATCAGCTAAAACTCAAAAATATATTTTTTTTGTTAAAACGCTTAAAAGTACTAAGATAAGCCTATTATGAGCATTTTAAATGTATATGTCAAAAAAGAAGGCAAGACGACTTGGATTGAAATGGATACTTTTCCTTTAATCTACACCACGTTAGCTACTAAAATAAAATATCTTCGTCTTCTTTAGTACTGTCGATCAACTACAACTCAAAAATATTTTTTTGTTAAAACGCTTAAAAGTACTAAGATAAGCCTATTAAGAGCATTTTAAATGAATATGTCAAAAAGAAGGAAAGACGACTTGGATTGAAATGGATACTTTTCCTTTAATCTACTCCACATTAGCTACTAAAATAAAATATCTTCGTCTTCCTTAGTACTGTCGATCAGCTAAAACTCAAAAATATTTTTTTTGTTAAAACGCTTAAAAGTACTAAGATAAGCCTATTATGAGCATTTTAAATGAATATGTCAAAAAAGAAGGTAAGAAGACTTGGATTGAAATGGATACTTTTCCTTTAATCTACTCCACATTAGCTACTAAAATAAAATATCTTCGTCTTCCTTAGTACTGTCGATCAGCTAAAACTCAAAAATATTTTTTTTTGTTAAAACGCTTAAAAGTACTAAGATAAGCCTATTAAGAGCATTTTAAATGAATATGTCAAAAAAGAAGGTAAGACGACTTGGATTGAAATGGATACTTTTCCTTTAATCAACACTAAATTAGCTACTATATAAAATATCTTCGTCTTCATTACTACTGTCGATCAGCTAAAACTCAAAAATATTTTTTTTTGTTAAAACGCTTAAAAGTACTAAGATAAGCCTATTATGAGCATTTTAAATGAATATGTCAAAAAAGAAGGTAAGACGACTTGGATTGAAATGGATACTTTTCCTTTAATCTACACCACGTTAGCTACTAAAATAAAATATCTTCGTCTTCTTTAGTACTGTCGATCAACTACAACTCAAAAATATTTTTTTGTTAAAACGCTTAAAAGTACTAAGATAAGCCTATTAAGAGCATTTTAAATGAATATGTCAAAAAGAAGGAAAGACGACTTGGATTGAAATGGATACTTTTCCTTTAATCTACTCCACATTAGCTACTAAAATAAAATATCTTCGTCTTCCTTAGTACTGTCGATCAGCTAAAACTCAAAAATATTTTTTTTGTTAAAACGCTTAAAAGTACTAAGATAAGCCTATTAAGAGCATTTTAAATGAATATGTCAAAAAAGAAGGTAAGACGACTTGGATTGAAATGGATACTTTTCCTTTAATCTACACCACATTAGCTACTAAAATAAAATATCTTCGTCTTCCTTAGTACTGTCGATCAGCTAAAACTCAAAAATATTTTTTTTTGTTAAAACGCTTAAAAGTACTAAGATAAGCCTATTATGAGCATTTTAAATGAATATGTCCAAAATGAAGGTAAGAAGACTTGGATTGAAATGGATACTTTTCCTTTAATCTACACCACATTAGCTACTAAAATAAAATATCTTCGTTTTCCCTACTACTGTCGATCAGCTAAAACTCAAAAATATTTTTTTTTGTTAAAACGGTTAAAAGTACTAAGATAAGCCTATTATGAGCATTTTAAATGAATATGTCAAAAAAGAAGGTAAGAAGACTTGGATTGAAATGGATACTTTTCCTTTAATCTACACCCCATTAGCTACTAAAATAAAATATCTTCATCTTCCTTAGTACTGTCGATCAGCTAAAACTCAAAAATATTTTTTTTTGTTAAAACGCTTAAAAGTACTAAGATAAGCCTATTATGAGCATTTTAAATGTATATGTCAAAAAAGAAGGAAAGAAGACTTGGATTGAAATGGATACTTTTCCTTTAATCTACACCACATTAGCTACTAAAATAAAATATCTTCGTCTTCCCTACTACTGTCGATCAGCTAAGACTCAAAAATATTTTTTTTTGTTAAAACGCTTAAAAGTACTAAGATAAGCCTATTATGAGCATTTTAAATGAATATGTCAAAAAAGAAGGTAAGACGACTTGGATTGAAATGGATACTTTTCCTTTAATCAACACTAAATTAGCTACTATATAAAATATCTTCGTCTTCCTTACTACTGTCGATCAGCTAAAACTCAAAAATATTTTTTTTTGTTAAAACGCTTAAAAGTACTAAGATAAGCCTATTATGAGCATTTTAAATGAATATGTCAAAAAAGAAGGTAAGACGACTTGGATTGAAATGGATACTTTTCCTTTAATCTACACCACGTTAGCTACTAAAATAAAATATCTTCGTCTTCTTTAGTACTGTCGATCAACTACAACTCAAAAATATTTTTTTGTTAAAACGCTTAAAAGTACTAAGATAAGCCTATTAAGAGCATTTTAAATGAATATGTCAAAAAGAAGGAAAGACGACTTGGATTGAAATGGATACTTTTCCTTTAATCTACTCCACATTAGCTACTAAAATAAAATATCTTCGTCTTCCTTAGTACTGTCGATCAGCTAAAACTCAAAAATATTTTTTTTTGTTAAAACGCTTAAAAGTACTAAGATAAGCCTATTATGAGCATTTTAAATGAATATGTCCAAAAAGAAGGTAAGAAGACTTGGATTGAAATGGATACTTTTCCTTTAATCTACTCCACATTAGCTACTAAAATAAAATATCTTCGTCTTCCTTAGTACTGTCGATCAGCTAAAACTCAAAAATATTTTTTTTTGTTAAAACGCTTAAAAGTACTAAGATAAGCCTATTAAGAGCATTTTAAATGAATATGTCAAAAAAGAAGGTAAGACGACTTGGATTGAAATGGATACTTTTCCTTTAATCTACACTAAATTAGCTACTATATAAAATATCTTCGTCTTCATTACTACTGTCGATCAGCTAAAACTCAAAAATATTTTTTTTTGTTAAAACGCTTAAAAGTACTAAGATAAGCCTATTATGAGCATTTTAAATGAATATGTCAAAAAAGAAGGTAAGACGACTTGGATTGAAATGGATACTTTTCCTTTAATCTACACCACGTTAGCTACTAAAATAAAATATCTTCGTCTTCTTTAGTACTGTCGATCAACTACAACTCAAAAATATTTTTTTGTTAAAACGCTTAAAAGTACTAAGATAAGCCTATTAAGAGCATTTTAAATGAATATGTCAAAAAGAAGGAAAGACGACTTGGATTGAAATGGATACTTTTCCTTTAATCTACTCCACATTAGCTACTAAAATAAAATATCTTCGTCTTCCTTAGTACTGTCGATCAGCTAAAACTCAAAAATATTTTTTTTGTTAAAACGCTTAAAAGTACTAAGATAAGCCTATTATGAGCATTTTAAATGAATATGTCCAAAAAGAAGGTAAGAAGACTTGGATTGAAATGGATACTTTTCCTTTAATCTACTCCACATTAGCTACTAAAATAAAATATCTTCGTCTTCCTTAGTACTGTCGATCAGCTAAAACTCAAAAATATTTTTTTTGTTAAAACGCTTAAAAGTACTAAGATAAGCCTATTAAGAGCATTTTAAATGAATATGTCAAAAAAGAAGGTAAGAAGACTTGGATTGAAATGGATACTTTTCCTTTAATCTACACCCCATTAGCTACTAAAATAAAATATCTTCGTCTTCCTTAGTACTGTCGATCAGCTAAAACTCAAAAATATTTTTTTATTTAAAACGCTTAATAGTACTAAGATAAGCCTATTAAGAGCATTTTAAATGAATATGTCAAAAAAGAAGGTAAGAAGACTTGGATTGAAATGGATACTTTTCCTTTAATCTACACCACATTAGCTACTAAAATAAAATATCTTCGTCTTCCTTAGTACTGTCGATCAGCTAAAACTCAAAAATATTTTTTTTGTTAAAACGCTTAAAAGTACTAAGATAAGCCTATTAAGCGCATTTTAAATGAATATGTCAAAAAAGAAGGTAAGACGACTTGGATTGAAATGGATACTTTTCCTTTAATCTACACCACATTAGCTACTAAAATAAAATATCTTCGTCTTCCTTAGTACTGTCGATCAGCTAAAACTCAAAAATATATTTTTTTTGTTAAAACGCTTAAAAGTACTAAGATAAGCCTATTATGAGCATTTTAAATGTATATGTCAAAAAAGAAGGCAAGACGACTTGGATTGAAATGGATACTTTTCCTTTAATCTACACCACGTTAGCTACTAAAATAAAATATCTTCGTCTTCTTTAGTACTGTCGATCAACTACAACTCAAAAATATTTTTTTGTTAAAACGCTTAAAAGTACTAAGATAAGCCTATTAAGAGCATTTTAAATGAATATGTCAAAAAGAAGGAAAGACGACTTGGATTGAAATGGATACTTTTCCTTTAATCTACTCCACATTAGCTACTAAAATAAAATATCTTCGTCTTCCTTAGTACTGTCGATCAGCTAAAACTCAAAAATATTTTTTTTTGTTAAAACGCTTAAAAGTACTAAGATAAGCCTATTATGAGCATTTTAAATGAATATGTCAAAAAAGAAGGTAAGAAGACTTGGATTGAAATGGATACTTTTCCTTTAATCTACTCCACATTAGCTACTAAAATAAAATATCTTCGTCTTCCTTAGTACTGTCGATCAGCTAAAACTCAAAAATATTTTTTTTTGTTAAAACGCTTAAAAGTACTAAGATAAGCCTATTAAGAGCATTTTAAATGAATATGTCAAAAAAGAAGGTAAGACGACTTGGATTGAAATGGATACTTTTCCTTTAATCTACACTAAATTAGCTACTATATAAAATATCTTCGTCTTCATTACTACTGTCGATCAGCTAAAACTCAAAAATATTTTTTTTTGTTAAAACGCTTAAAAGTACTAAGATAAGCCTATTATGAGCATTTTAAATGAATATGTCAAAAAAGAAGGTAAGACGACTTGGATTGAAATGGATACTTTTCCTTTAATCTACACCACGTTAGCTACTAAAATAAAATATCTTCGTCTTCTTTAGTACTGTCGATCAACTACAACTCAAAAATATTTTTTTGTTAAAACGCTTAAAAGTACTAAGATAAGCCTATTAAGAGCATTTTAAATGAATATGTCAAAAAGAAGGAAAGACGACTTGGATTGAAATGGATACTTTTCCTTTAATCTACTCCACATTAGCTACTAAAATAAAATATCTTCGTCTTCCTTAGTACTGTCGATCAGCTAAAACTCAAAAATATTTTTTTTGTTAAAACGCTTAAAAGTACTAAGATAAGCCTATTAAGAGCATTTTAAATGAATATGTCAAAAAAGAAGGTAAGACGACTTGGATTGAAATGGATACTTTTCCTTTAATCTACACTAAATTAGCTACTATATAAAATATCTTCGTCTTCATTACTACTGTCGATCAGCTAAAACTCAAAAATATTTTTTTTTGTTAAAACGCTTAAAAGTACTAAGATAAGCCTATTATGAGCATTTTAAATGAATATGTCAAAAAAGAAGGTAAGACGACTTGGATTGAAATGGATACTTTTCCTTTAATCTACACCACGTTAGCTACTAAAATAAAATATCTTCGTCTTCTTTAGTACTGTCGATCAACTACAACTCAAAAATATTTTTTTGTTAAAACGCTTAAAAGTACTAAGATAAGCCTATTAAGAGCATTTTAAATGAATATGTCAAAAAGAAGGAAAGACGACTTGGATTGAAATGGATACTTTTCCTTTAATCTACTCCACATTAGCTACTAAAATAAAATATCTTCGTCTTCCTTAGTACTGTCGATCAGCTAAAACTCAAAAATATTTTTTTTGTTAAAACGCTTAAAAGTACTAAGATAAGCCTATTATGAGCATTTTAAATGAATATGTCCAAAAAGAAGGTAAGAAGACTTGGATTGAAATGGATACTTTTCCTTTAATCTACTCCACATTAGCTACTAAAATAAAATATCTTCGTCTTCCTTAGTACTGTCGATCAGCTAAAACTCAAAAATATTTTTTTTGTTAAAACGCTTAAAAGTACTAAGATAAGCCTATTAAGAGCATTTTAAATGAATATGTCAAAAAAGAAGGTAAGAAGACTTGGATTGAAATGGATACTTTTCCTTTAATCTACACCCCATTAGCTACTAAAATAAAATATCTTCGTCTTCCTTAGTACTGTCGATCAGCTAAAACTCAAAAATATTTTTTTATTTAAAACGCTTAATAGTACTAAGATAAGCCTATTAAGAGCATTTTAAATGAATATGTCAAAAAAGAAGGTAAGAAGACTTGGATTGAAATGGATACTTTTCCTTTAATCTACACCACATTATCTACTAAAATAAAATATCTTCGTCTTCCTTAGTACTGTCGATCAGCTAAAACTCAAAAATATTTTTTTTGTTAAAACGCTTAAAAGTACTAAGATAAGCCTATTAAGCGCATTTTAAATGAATATGTCAAAAAAGAAGGTAAGACGACTTGGATTGAAATGGATACTTTTCCTTTAATCTACACCACATTAGCTACTAAAATAAAATATCTTCGTCTTCCTTAGTACTGTCGATCAGCTAAAACTCAAAAATATATTTTTTTTGTTAAAACGCTTAAAAGTACTAAGATAAGCCTATTATGAGCATTTTAAATGTATATGTCAAAAAAGAAGGCAAGACGACTTGGATTGAAATGGATACTTTTCCTTTAATCTACACCACATTAGCTACTAAAATAAAATATCTTCGTCTTCCTTAGTACTGTCGATCAGCTAAAACTCAAAAATATTTTTTTTGTTAAAACGCTTAAAAGTACTAAGATAAGCCTATTATGAGCATTTTAAATGAATATGTCAAAAAAGAAGGTAAGACGACTTGGATTGAAATGGATACTTTTCCTTTAATCTACACCACATTAGCTACTAAAATAAAATATCTTCGTCTTCCTTAGTACTGTCGATCAGCTAAAACTCAAAAATATTTTTTTTTGTTAAAACGCTTAAAAGTACTAAGATAAGCCTATTATGAGCATTTTAAATGAATATGTCCAAAAAGAAGGCAAGACGACTTGGATTGAAATGGATACTTTTCCTTTAATCTACTCCAAATTAGCTACTAAAATAAAATATCTTCGTCTTCCTTAGTACTGTCGATCAGCTAAAACTCAAAAATATATTTTTTTTGTTAAAACGCTTAAAAGTACTAAGATAAGCCTATTATGAGCATTTTAAATGAATATGTCAAAAAAGAAGGTAAGACGACTTGGATTGAAATGGATACTTTTCCTTTAATCTACACCACGTTAGCTACTAAAATAAATTATCTTCGTCTTCTTTAGTACTGTCGATCAACTACAACTCAAAAATATTTTTTTTGTTAAAACGCTTAAAAGTACTAAGATAAGCCTATTATGAGCATTTTAAATGAATATGTCAAAAAAGAAGGTAAGACGACTTGGATTGAAATGGATACTTTTCCTTTAATCTACACCACATTAGCTACTAAAATAAAATATCTTCGTCTTCCTTAGTACTGTCGATCAGCTAAAACTCAAAAATATATTTTTTTTGTTAAAACGCTTAAAAGTACTAAGATAAGCCTATTATGAGCATTTTAAATGTATATGTCAAAAAAGAAGGTAAGACGACTTGGATTGAAATGGATACTTTTCCTTTAATCTACACCACATTAGCTACTAAAATAAAATATCTTCGTCTTCCTTAGTACTGTCGATCAGCTAAAACTCAAAAATATTTTTTTTGTTAAAACGCTTAAAAGTACTAAGATAAGCCTATTATGAGCATTTTAAATGAATATGTCAAAAAAGAAGGTAAGACGACTTGGATTGAAATGGATACTTTTCCTTTAATCTACACCACATTAGCTACTAAAATAAAATATCTTCGTCTTCCTTAGTACTGTCGATCAGCTAAAACTCAAAAATATTTTTTTTTGTTAAAACGCTTAAAAGTACTAAGATAAGCCTATTATGAGCATTTTAAATGAATATGTCCAAAAAGAAGGCAAGACGACTTGGATTGAAATGGATACTTTTCCTTTAATCTACTCCAAATTAGCTACTAAAATAAAATATCTTCGTCTTCCTTAGTACTGTCGATCAGCTAAAACTCAAAAATATATTTTTTTTGTTAAAACGCTTAAAAGTACTAAGATAAGCCTATTATGAGCATTTTAAATGAATATGTCAAAAAAGAAGGTAAGACGACTTGGATTGAAATGGATACTTTTCCTTTAATCTACACCACGTTAGCTACTAAAATAAAATATCTTCGTCTTCTTTAGTACTGTCGATCAACTACAACTCAAAAATATTTTTTTGTTAAAACGCTTAAAAGTACTAAGATAAGCCTATTATGAGCATTTTAAATGAATATGTCAAAAAAGAAGGTAAGACGACTTGGATTGAAATGGATACTTTTCCTTTAATCTACACCACGTTAGCTACTAAAATAAAATATCTTCGTCTTCTTTAGTACTGTCGATCAACTACAACTCAAAAATATTTTTTTGTTAAAACGCTTAAAAGTACTAAGATAAGCCTATTATGAGCATTTTAAATGTATATGTCAAAAAAGAAGGTAAGACGACTTGGATTGAAATGGATACTTTTCCTTTAATCTACACCACATTAGCTACTAAAATAAAATATCTTCGTCTTCCTTAGTACTGTCGATCAGCTAAAACTCAAAAATATTTTTTTTGTTAAAACGCTTAAAAGTACTAAGATAAGCCTATTAAGCGCATTTTAAATGAATATGTCAAAAAAGAAGGTAAGACGACTTGGATTGAAATGGATACTTTTCCTTTAATCTACACCACATTAGCTACTAAAATAAAATATCTTCGTCTTCCTTAGTACTGTCGATCAGCTAAAACTCAAAAATATTTTTTTATTAAAACGCTTAAAAGTACTAAGATAAGCCTATTATGAGCATTTTAAATGTATATGTCAAAAAAGAAGGCAAGACGACTTGGATTGAAATGGATACTTTTCCTTTAATCTACACCACATTAGCTACTAAAATAAAATATCTTCGTCTTCCTTAGTACTGTCGATCAGCTAAAACTCAAAAATATTTTTTTTGTTAAAACGCTTAAAAGTACTAAGATAAGCCTATTAAGAGCATTTTAAATGAATATGTCAAAAAAGAAGGTAAGACGACTTGGATTGAAATGGATACTTTTCCTTTAATCTACACCACGTTAGCTACTAAAATAAAATATCTTCGTCTTCCTTAGTACTGTCGATCAGCTAAAACTCAAAAATATTTTTTTTTTGTTAAAACGCTTAAAAGTACTAAGATAAGCCTATTATGAGCATTTTAAATGAATATGTCCAAAATGAAGGTAAGAAGACTTGGATTGAAATGGATACTTTTCCTTTAATCTACACCACATTAGCTACTAAAATAAAATATCTTCGTTTTCCCTACTACTGTCGATCAGCTAAAACTCAAAAATATTTTTTTTTGTTAAAACGGTTAAAAGTACTAAGATAAGCCTATTATGAGCATTTTAAATGAATATGTCAAAAAAGAAGGTAAGAAGACTTGGATTGAAATGGATACTTTTCCTTTAATCTACACCCCATTAGCTACTAAAATAAAATATCTTCATCTTCCTTAGTACTGTCGATCAGCTAAAACTCAAAAATATTTTTTTTTGTTAAAACGCTTAAAAGTACTAAGATAAGCCTATTATGAGCATTTTAAATGTATATGTCAAAAAAGAAGGCAAGAAGACTTGGATTGAAATGGATACTTTTCCTTTAATCTACACCACATTAGCTACTAAAATAAAATATCTTCGTCTTCCTTAGTACTGTCGATCAGCTAAAACTCAAAAATATTTTTTTATTTAAAACGCTTAATAGTACTAAGATAAGCCTATTAAGAGCATTTTAAATGAATATGTCAAAAAAGAAGGTAAGAAGACTTGGATTGAAATGGATACTTTTCCTTTAATCTACACCACATTATCTACTAAAATAAAATATCTTCGTCTTCCTTAGTACTGTCGATCAGCTAAAACTCAAAAATATTTTTTTTGTTAAAACGCTTAAAAGTACTAAGATAAGCCTATTAAGCGCATTTTAAATGAATATGTCAAAAAAGAAGGTAAGACGACTTGGATTGAAATGGATACTTTTCCTTTAATCTACACCACATTAGCTACTAAAATAAAATATCTTCGTCTTCCTTAGTACTGTCGATCAGCTAAAACTCAAAAATATATTTTTTTTGTTAAAACGCTTAAAAGTACTAAGATAAGCCTATTATGAGCATTTTAAATGTATATGTCAAAAAAGAAGGCAAGACGACTTGGATTGAAATGGATACTTTTCCTTTAATCTACACCACATTAGCTACTAAAATAAAATATCTTCGTCTTCCTTAGTACTGTCGATCAGCTAAAACTCAAAAATATTTTTTTTGTTAAAACGCTTAAAAGTACTAAGATAAGCCTATTATGAGCATTTTAAATGAATATGTCAAAAAAGAAGGTAAGACGACTTGGATTGAAATGGATACTTTTCCTTTAATCTACACCACATTAGCTACTAAAATAAAATATCTTCGTCTTCCTTAGTACTGTCGATCAGCTAAAACTCAAAAATATTTTTTTTTGTTAAAACGCTTAAAAGTACTAAGATAAGCCTATTATGAGCATTTTAAATGAATATGTCCAAAAAGAAGGCAAGACGACTTGGATTGAAATGGATACTTTTCCTTTAATCTACTCCAAATTAGCTACTAAAATAAAATATCTTCGTCTTCCTTAGTACTGTCGATCAGCTAAAACTCAAAAATATATTTTTTTTGTTAAAACGCTTAAAAGTACTAAGATAAGCCTATTATGAGCATTTTAAATGAATATGTCAAAAAAGAAGGTAAGACGACTTGGATTGAAATGGATACTTTTCCTTTAATCTACACCACGTTAGCTACTAAAATAAATTATCTTCGTCTTCTTTAGTACTGTCGATCAACTACAACTCAAAAATATTTTTTTTGTTAAAACGCTTAAAAGTACTAAGATAAGCCTATTATGAGCATTTTAAATGAATATGTCAAAAAAGAAGGTAAGACGACTTGGATTGAAATGGATACTTTTCCTTTAATCTACACCACATTAGCTACTAAAATAAAATATCTTCGTCTTCCTTAGTACTGTCGATCAGCTAAAACTCAAAAATATATTTTTTTTGTTAAAACGCTTAAAAGTACTAAGATAAGCCTATTATGAGCATTTTAAATGTATATGTCAAAAAAGAAGGTAAGACGACTTGGATTGAAATGGATACTTTTCCTTTAATCTACACCACATTAGCTACTAAAATAAAATATCTTCGTCTTCCTTAGTACTGTCGATCAGCTAAAACTCAAAAATATTTTTTTTGTTAAAACGCTTAAAAGTACTAAGATAAGCCTATTATGAGCATTTTAAATGAATATGTCAAAAAAGAAGGTAAGACGACTTGGATTGAAATGGATACTTTTCCTTTAATCTACACCACATTAGCTACTAAAATAAAATATCTTCGTCTTCCTTAGTACTGTCGATCAGCTAAAACTCAAAAATATTTTTTTTTGTTAAAACGCTTAAAAGTACTAAGATAAGCCTATTATGAGCATTTTAAATGAATATGTCCAAAAAGAAGGCAAGACGACTTGGATTGAAATGGATACTTTTCCTTTAATCTACTCCAAATTAGCTACTAAAATAAAATATCTTCGTCTTCCTTAGTACTGTCGATCAGCTAAAACTCAAAAATATATTTTTTTTGTTAAAACGCTTAAAAGTACTAAGATAAGCCTATTATGAGCATTTTAAATGAATATGTCAAAAAAGAAGGTAAGACGACTTGGATTGAAATGGATACTTTTCCTTTAATCTACACCACGTTAGCTACTAAAATAAAATATCTTCGTCTTCTTTAGTACTGTCGATCAACTACAACTCAAAAATATTTTTTTGTTAAAACGCTTAAAAGTACTAAGATAAGCCTATTATGAGCATTTTAAATGAATATGTCAAAAAAGAAGGTAAGACGACTTGGATTGAAATGGATACTTTTCCTTTAATCTACACCACGTTAGCTACTAAAATAAAATATCTTCGTCTTCTTTAGTACTGTCGATCAACTACAACTCAAAAATATTTTTTTTGTTAAAACGCTTAAAAGTACTAAGATAAGCCTATTATGAGCATTTTAAATGTATATGTCAAAAAAGAAGGTAAGACGACTTGGATTGAAATGGATACTTTTCCTTTAATCTACACCACATTAGCTACTAAAATAAAATATCTTCGTCTTCCTTAGTACTGTCGATCAGCTAAAACTCAAAAATATTTTTTTTGTTAAAACGCTTAAAAGTACTAAGATAAGCCTATTAAGCGCATTTTAAATGAATATGTCAAAAAAGAAGGTAAGACGACTTGGATTGAAATGGATACTTTTCCTTTAATCTACACCACATTAGCTACTAAAATAAAATATCTTCGTCTTCCTTAGTACTGTCGATCAGCTAAAACTCAAAAATATTTTTTTATTAAAACGCTTAAAAGTACTAAGATAAGCCTATTATGAGCATTTTAAATGTATATGTCAAAAAAGAAGGCAAGACGACTTGGATTGAAATGGATACTTTTCCTTTAATCTACACCACATTAGCTACTAAAATAAAATATCTTCGTCTTCCTTAGTACTGTCGATCAGCTAAAACTCAAAAATATTTTTTTTGTTAAAACGCTTAAAAGTACTAAGATAAGCCTATTAAGAGCATTTTAAATGAATATGTCAAAAAAGAAGGTAAGACGACTTGGATTGAAATGGATACTTTTCCTTTAATCTACACCACGTTAGCTACTAAAATAAAATATCTTCGTCTTCCTTAGTACTGTCGATCAGCTAAAACTCAAAAATATTTTTTTTTTGTTAAAACGCTTAAAAGTACTAAGATAAGCCTATTATGAGCATTTTAAATGAATATGTCCAAAATGAAGGTAAGAAGACTTGGATTGAAATGGATACTTTTCCTTTAATCTACACCACATTAGCTACTAAAATAAAATATCTTCGTTTTCCCTACTACTGTCGATCAGCTAAAACTCAAAAATATTTTTTTTTGTTAAAACGGTTAAAAGTACTAAGATAAGCCTATTATGAGCATTTTAAATGAATATGTCAAAAAAGAAGGTAAGAAGACTTGGATTGAAATGGATACTTTTCCTTTAATCTACACCCCATTAGCTACTAAAATAAAATATCTTCATCTTCCTTAGTACTGTCGATCAGCTAAAACTCAAAAATATTTTTTTTTGTTAAAACGCTTAAAAGTACTAAGATAAGCCTATTATGAGCATTTTAAATGTATATGTCAAAAAAGAAGGCAAGAAGACTTGGATTGAAATGGATACTTTTCCTTTAATCTACACCACATTAGCTACTAAAATAAAATATCTTCGTCTTCCTTAGTACTGTCGATCAGCTAAAACTCAAAAATATTTTTTTTGTTAAAACGCTTAAAAGTACTAAGATAAGCCTATTAAGAGCATTTTAAATGAATATGTCAAAAAGAAGGAAAGACGACTTGGATTGAAATGGATACTTTTCCTTTAATCTACTCCACATTAGCTACTAAAATAAAATATCTTCGTCTTCCTTACTACTGTCGATCAGCTAAAACTCAAAAATATTTTTTTTTGTTAAAACGCTTAAAAGTACTAAGATAAGCCTATTATGAGCATTTTAAATGAATATGTCAAAAAAGAAGGTAAGAAGACTTGGATTGAAATGGATACTTTTCCTTTAATCTACTCCACATTAGCTACTAAAATAAAATATCTTCGTTTTCCCTACTACTGTCGATCAGCTAAGACTCAAAAATATTTTTTTTTGTTAAAACGCTTAAAAGTACTAAGATAAGCCTATTATGAGCATTTTAAATGAATATGTCAAAAAAGAAGGTAAGAAGACTTGGATTGAAATGGATACTTTTCCTTTAATCTACTCCACATTAGCTACTAAAATAAAATATCTTCGTTTTCCCTACTACTGTCGATCAGCTAAGACTCAAAAATATTTTTTTTTGTTAAAACGCTTAAAAGTACTAAGATAAGCCTATTATGAGCATTTTAAATGAATATGTCAAAAAAGAAGGTAAGACGACTTGGATTGAAATGGATACTTTTCCTTTAATCAACACTAAATTAGCTACTATATAAAATATCTTCGTCTTCCTTACTACTGTCGATCAGCTAAAACTCAAAAATATTTTTTTTTGTTAAAACGCTTAAAAGTACTAAGATAAGCCTATTATGAGCATTTTAAATGAATATGTCAAAAAAGAAGGTAAGACGACTTGGATTGAAATGGATACTTTTCCTTTAATCTACACCACGTTAGCTACTAAAATAAAATATCTTCGTCTTCTTTAGTACTGTCGATCAACTACAACTCAAAAATATTTTTTTGTTAAAACGCTTAAAAGTACTAAGATAAGCCTATTAAGAGCATTTTAAATGAATATGTCAAAAAGAAGGAAAGACGACTTGGATTGAAATGGATACTTTTCCTTTAATCTACTCCACATTAGCTACTAAAATAAAATATCTTCGTCTTCCTTAGTACTGTCGATCAGCTAAAACTCAAAAATATTTTTTTTTGTTAAAACGCTTAAAAGTACTAAGATAAGCCTATTATGAGCATTTTAAATGAATATGTCCAAAAAGAAGGTAAGAAGACTTGGATTGAAATGGATACTTTTCCTTTAATCTACTCCACATTAGCTACTAAAATAAAATATCTTCGTCTTCCTTAGTACTGTCGATCAGCTAAAACTCAAAAATATTTTTTTTGTTAAAACGCTTAAAAGTACTAAGATAAGCCTATTAAGAGCATTTTAAATGAATATGTCAAAAAAGAAGGTAAGAAGACTTGGATTGAAATGGATACTTTTCCTTTAATCTACACCCCATTAGCTACTAAAATAAAATATCTTCGTCTTCCTTAGTACTGTCGATCAGCTAAAACTCAAAAATATTTTTTTATTTAAAACGCTTAATAGTACTAAGATAAGCCTATTAAGAGCATTTTAAATGAATATGTCAAAAAAGAAGGTAAGACGACTTGGATTGAAATGGATACTTTTCCTTTAATCTACACCACATTAGCTACTAAAATAAAATATCTTTGTCTTCCTTAGTACTGTCGATCAGCTAAAACTCAAAAATATTTTTTTTTGTTAAAACGCTTAAAAGTACTAAGATAAGCCTATTATGAGCATTTTAAATGTATATGTCCAAAAAGAAGGTAAGAAGACTTGGATTGAAATGGATACTTTTCCTTTAATCTACACCACATTATCTACTAAAATAAAATATCTTCGTCTTCCTTAGTACTGTCGATCAGTTAAAACTCAAAAATATTTTTTTATTTAAAACGCTTAATAGTACTAAGATAAGCCTATTAAGAGCATTTTAAATGAATATGTCAAAAAAGAAGGTAAGACGACTTGGATTGAAATGGATACTTTTCCTTTAATCTACACCACATTAGCTACTAAAATAAAATATCTTTGTCTTCCTTAGTACTGTCGATCAGCTAAAACTCAAAAATATTTTTTTTTGTTAAAACGCTTAAAAGTACTAAGATAAGCCTATTATGAGCATTTTAAATGTATATGTACAAAAAGAAGGTAAGAAGACTTGGATTGAAATGGATACTTTTCCTTTAATCTACTCCACATTATCTACTAAAATAAAATATCTTCGTCTTCCTTAGTACTGTCGATCAGCTAAAACTCAAAAATATTTTTTTTGTTAAAACGCTTAAAAGTACTAAGATAAGCCTATTATGAGCATTTTAAATGAATATGTCAAAAAAGAAGGTAAGACGACTTGGATTGAAATGGATACTTTTCCTTTAATCTACACCACATTAGCTACTAAAATAAAATATCTTCGTCTTCCTTAGTACTGTCGATCAGCTAAAACTCAAAAATATTTTTTTTTGTTAAAACGCTTAAAAGTACTAAGATAAGCCTATTATGAGCATTTTAAATGAATATGTCAAAAAAGAAGGTAAGAAGACTTGGATTGAAATGGATACTTTTCCTTTAATCTACTCCACATTAGCTACTAAAATAAAATATCTTCGTTTTCCCTACTACTGTCGATCAGCTAAGACTCAAAAATATTTTTTTTGTTAAAACGCTTAAAAGTACTAAGATAAGCCTATTATGAGCATTTTAAATGATTATGTCAAAAAAGAAGGTAAGACGATTTGGATTGAAATGGATACTTTTCCTTTAATCAACACTAAATTAGCTACTATATAAAATATCTTCGTCTTCCTTACTACTGTCGATCAGCTAAAACTCAAAAATATTTTTTTTTGTTAAAACGCTTAAAAGTACTAAGATAAGCCTATTATGAGCATTTTAAATGAATATGTCAAAAAAGAAGGTAAGACGACTTGGATTGAAATGGATACTTTTCCTTTAATCTACACCACATTAGCTACTAAAATAAAATATCTTCGTCTTCCTTAGTACTGTCGATCAGCTAAAACTCAAAAATATTTTTTTATTAAAACGCTTAAAAGTACTAAGATAAGCCTATTATGAGCATTTTAAATGTATATGTCAAAAAAGAAGGCAAGACGACTTGGATTGAAATGGATACTTTTCCTTTAATCTACACCACATTAGCTACTAAAATAAAATATCTTCGTCTTCCTTAGTACTGTCGATCAGCTAAAACTCAAAAATATTTTTTTTGTTAAAACGCTTAAAAGTACTAAGATAAGCCTATTATGAGCATTTTAAATGAATATGTCAAAAAAGAAGGTAAGACGACTTGGATTGAAATGGATACTTTTCCTTTAATCTACACCACATTAGCTACTAAAATAAAATATCTTCGTCTTCCTTAGTACTGTCGATCAGCTAAAACTCAAAAATATTTTTTTTTGTTAAAACGCTTAAAAGTACTAAGATAAGCCTATTATGAGCATTTTAAATGAATATGTCCAAAATGAAGGTAAGAAGACTTGGATTGAAATGGATACTTTTCCTTTAATCTACACCATATTAGCTACTAAAATAAAATATCTTCGTCTTCCTTAGTACTGTCGATCAGCTAAAACTCAAAAATATTTTTTTTTGTTAAAACGCTTAAAAGTACTAAGATAAGCCTATTATGAGCATTTTAAATGTATATGTCCAAAAAGAAGGTAAGAAGACTTGGATTGAAATGGATACTTTTCCTTTAATCTACACCATATTATCTACTAAAATAAAATATCTTCGTCTTCCTTAGTACTGTCGATCAGCTAAAACTCAAAAATATTTTTTTATTTAAAACGCTTAATAGTACTAAGATAAGCCTATTAAGAGCATTTTAAATGAATATGTCAAAAAAGAAGGTAAGACGACTTGGATTGAAATGGATACTTTTCCTTTAATCTACACCACATTAGCTACTAAAATAAAATATCTTTGTCTTCCTTAGTACTGTCGATCAGCTAAAACTCAAAAATATTTTTTTTTGTTAAAACGCTTAAAAGTACTAAGATAAGCCTATTATGAGCATTTTAAATGTATATGTACAAAAAGAAGGTAAGAAGACTTGGATTGAAATGGATACTTTTCCTTTAATCTACACCACATTATCTACTAAAATAAAATATCTTCGTCTTCCTTAGTACTGTCGATCAGCTAAAACTCAAAAATATTTTTTTTGTTAAAACGCTTAAAAGTACTAAGATAAGCCTATTATGAGCATTTTAAATGAATATGTCAAAAAAGAAGGTAAGACGACTTGGATTGAAATGGATACTTTTCCTTTAATCAACACTAAATTAGCTACTATATAAAATATCTTCGTCTTCCTTACTACTGTCGATCAGCTAAAACTCAAAAATATTTTTTTTTGTTAAAACGCTTAAAAGTACTAAGATAAGCCTATTATGAGCATTTTAAATGAATATGTCAAAAAAGAAGGTAAGACGACTTGGATTGAAATGGATACTTTTCCTTTAATCTACACCACATTAGCTACTAAAATAAAATATCTTCGTCTTCCTTAGTACTGTCGATCAGCTAAAACTCAAAAATATTTTTTTATTAAAACGCTTAAAAGTACTAAGATAAGCCTATTATGAGCATTTTAAATGTATATGTCAAAAAAGAAGGCAAGATGACTTGGATTGAAATGGATACTTTTCCTTTAATCTACACCACATTAGCTACTAAAATAAAATATCTTCGTCTTCCTTAGTACTGTCGATCAGCTAAAACTCAAAAATATTTTTTTTTGTTAAAACGCTTAAAAGTACTAAGATAAGCCTATTATGAGCATTTTAAATGAATATGTCCAAAAAGAAGGTAAGAAGACTTGGATTGAAATGGATACTTTTCCTTTAATCTACACCACATTAGCTACTAAAATAAAATATCTTCGTCTTCCTTAGTACTGTCGATCAGCTAAAACTCAAAAATATTTTTTTTTGTTAAAACGCTTAAAAGTACTAAGATAAGCCTATTATGAGCATTTTAAATAAATATGTCAAAAAAGAAGGTAAGACGACTTGGATTGAAATGGATACTTTTCCTTTAATCTACACCACATTAGCTACTAAAATAAAATATCTTCGTCTTCTTTAGTACTGTCGATCAACTACAACTCAAAAATATTTTTTTGTTAAAACGCTTAAAAGTACTAAGATAAGCCTATTATGAGCATTTTAAATGAATATGTCAAAAAAGAAGGTAAGACGACTTGGATTGAAATGGATACTTTTCCTTTAATCTACACCACGTTAGCTACTAAAATAAAATATCTTCGTCTTCCTTAGTACTGTCGATCAGCTAAAACTCAAAAATATTTTTTTTGTTAAAACGCTTAAAAGTACTAAGATAAGCCTATTAAGAGCATTTTAAATGAATATGTCAAAAAAGAAGGTAAGACGACTTGGATTGAAATGGATACTTTTCCTTTAATCTACACCACGTTAGCTACTAAAATAAAATATCTTCGTCTTCCTTAGTACTGTCGATCAGCTAAAACTCAAAAATATTTTTTTTTTGTTAAAACGCTTAAAAGTACTAAGATAAGCCTATTATGAGCATTTTAAATGAATATGTCCAAAATGAAGGTAAGAAGACTTGGATTGAAATGGATACTTTTCCTTTAATCTACACCACATTAGCTACTAAAATAAAATATCTTCGTTTTCCCTACTACTGTCGATCAGCTAAAACTCAAAAATATTTTTTTTTGTTAAAACGGTTAAAAGTACTAAGATAAGCCTATTATGAGCATTTTAAATGAATATGTCAAAAAAGAAGGTAAGAAGACTTGGATTGAAATGGATACTTTTCCTTTAATCTACACCCCATTAGCTACTAAAATAAAATATCTTCATCTTCCTTAGTACTGTCGATCAGCTAAAACTCAAAAATATTTTTTTTTGTTAAAACGCTTAAAAGTACTAAGATAAGCCTATTATGAGCATTTTAAATGTATATGTCAAAAAAGAAGGCAAGAAGACTTGGATTGAAATGGATACTTTTCCTTTAATCTACACCACATTAGCTACTAAAATAAAATATCTTCGTCTTCCTTAGTACTGTCGATCAGCTAAAACTCAAAAATATTTTTTTTGTTAAAACGCTTAAAAGTACTAAGATAAGCCTATTAAGAGCATTTTAAATGAATATGTCAAAAAGAAGGAAAGACGACTTGGATTGAAATGGATACTTTTCCTTTAATCTACTCCACATTAGCTACTAAAATAAAATATCTTCGTCTTCCTTACTACTGTCGATCAGCTAAAACTCAAAAATATTTTTTTTTGTTAAAACGCTTAAAAGTACTAAGATAAGCCTATTATGAGCATTTTAAATGAATATGTCAAAAAAGAAGGTAAGAAGACTTGGATTGAAATGGATACTTTTCCTTTAATCTACTCCACATTAGCTACTAAAATAAAATATCTTCGTTTTCCCTACTACTGTCGATCAGCTAAGACTCAAAAATATTTTTTTTTGTTAAAACGCTTAAAAGTACTAAGATAAGCCTATTATGAGCATTTTAAATGAATATGTCAAAAAAGAAGGTAAGAAGACTTGGATTGAAATGGATACTTTTCCTTTAATCTACTCCACATTAGCTACTAAAATAAAATATCTTCGTTTTCCCTACTACTGTCGATCAGCTAAGACTCAAAAATATTTTTTTTTGTTAAAACGCTTAAAAGTACTAAGATAAGCCTATTATGAGCATTTTAAATGAATATGTCAAAAAAGAAGGTAAGACGACTTGGATTGAAATGGATACTTTTCCTTTAATCAACACTAAATTAGCTACTATATAAAATATCTTCGTCTTCCTTACTACTGTCGATCAGCTAAAACTCAAAAATATTTTTTTTTGTTAAAACGCTTAAAAGTACTAAGATAAGCCTATTATGAGCATTTTAAATGAATATGTCAAAAAAGAAGGTAAGACGACTTGGATTGAAATGGATACTTTTCCTTTAATCTACACCACGTTAGCTACTAAAATAAAATATCTTCGTCTTCTTTAGTACTGTCGATCAACTACAACTCAAAAATATTTTTTTGTTAAAACGCTTAAAAGTACTAAGATAAGCCTATTAAGAGCATTTTAAATGAATATGTCAAAAAGAAGGAAAGACGACTTGGATTGAAATGGATACTTTTCCTTTAATCTACTCCACATTAGCTACTAAAATAAAATATCTTCGTCTTCCTTAGTACTGTCGATCAGCTAAAACTCAAAAATATTTTTTTTTGTTAAAACGCTTAAAAGTACTAAGATAAGCCTATTATGAGCATTTTAAATGAATATGTCCAAAAAGAAGGTAAGAAGACTTGGATTGAAATGGATACTTTTCCTTTAATCTACTCCACATTAGCTACTAAAATAAAATATCTTCGTCTTCCTTAGTACTGTCGATCAGCTAAAACTCAAAAATATTTTTTTTGTTAAAACGCTTAAAAGTACTAAGATAAGCCTATTAAGAGCATTTTAAATGAATATGTCAAAAAAGAAGGTAAGAAGACTTGGATTGAAATGGATACTTTTCCTTTAATCTACACCCCATTAGCTACTAAAATAAAATATCTTCGTCTTCCTTAGTACTGTCGATCAGCTAAAACTCAAAAATATTTTTTTATTTAAAACGCTTAATAGTACTAAGATAAGCCTATTAAGAGCATTTTAAATGAATATGTCAAAAAAGAAGGTAAGACGACTTGGATTGAAATGGATACTTTTCCTTTAATCTACACCACATTAGCTACTAAAATAAAATATCTTTGTCTTCCTTAGTACTGTCGATCAGCTAAAACTCAAAAATATTTTTTTTTGTTAAAACGCTTAAAAGTACTAAGATAAGCCTATTATGAGCATTTTAAATGTATATGTCCAAAAAGAAGGTAAGAAGACTTGGATTGAAATGGATACTTTTCCTTTAATCTACACCACATTATCTACTAAAATAAAATATCTTCGTCTTCCTTAGTACTGTCGATCAGTTAAAACTCAAAAATATTTTTTTATTTAAAACGCTTAATAGTACTAAGATAAGCCTATTAAGAGCATTTTAAATGAATATGTCAAAAAAGAAGGTAAGACGACTTGGATTGAAATGGATACTTTTCCTTTAATCTACACCACATTAGCTACTAAAATAAAATATCTTTGTCTTCCTTAGTACTGTCGATCAGCTAAAACTCAAAAATATTTTTTTTTGTTAAAACGCTTAAAAGTACTAAGATAAGCCTATTATGAGCATTTTAAATGTATATGTACAAAAAGAAGGTAAGAAGACTTGGATTGAAATGGATACTTTTCCTTTAATCTACTCCACATTATCTACTAAAATAAAATATCTTCGTCTTCCTTAGTACTGTCGATCAGCTAAAACTCAAAAATATTTTTTTTGTTAAAACGCTTAAAAGTACTAAGATAAGCCTATTATGAGCATTTTAAATGAATATGTCAAAAAAGAAGGTAAGACGACTTGGATTGAAATGGATACTTTTCCTTTAATCTACACCACATTAGCTACTAAAATAAAATATCTTCGTCTTCCTTAGTACTGTCGATCAGCTAAAACTCAAAAATATTTTTTTTTGTTAAAACGCTTAAAAGTACTAAGATAAGCCTATTATGAGCATTTTAAATGAATATGTCAAAAAAGAAGGTAAGAAGACTTGGATTGAAATGGATACTTTTCCTTTAATCTACTCCACATTAGCTACTAAAATAAAATATCTTCGTTTTCCCTACTACTGTCGATCAGCTAAGACTCAAAAATATTTTTTTTGTTAAAACGCTTAAAAGTACTAAGATAAGCCTATTATGAGCATTTTAAATGATTATGTCAAAAAAGAAGGTAAGACGATTTGGATTGAAATGGATACTTTTCCTTTAATCAACACTAAATTAGCTACTATATAAAATATCTTCGTCTTCCTTACTACTGTCGATCAGCTAAAACTCAAAAATATTTTTTTTTGTTAAAACGCTTAAAAGTACTAAGATAAGCCTATTATGAGCATTTTAAATGAATATGTCAAAAAAGAAGGTAAGACGACTTGGATTGAAATGGATACTTTTCCTTTAATCTACACCACATTAGCTACTAAAATAAAATATCTTCGTCTTCCTTAGTACTGTCGATCAGCTAAAACTCAAAAATATTTTTTTATTAAAACGCTTAAAAGTACTAAGATAAGCCTATTATGAGCATTTTAAATGTATATGTCAAAAAAGAAGGAAAGACGACTTGGATTGAAATGGATACTTTTCCTTTAATCTACACCACATTAGCTACTAAAATAAAATATCTTCGTCTTCCTTAGTACTGTCGATCAGCTAAAACTCAAAAATATTTTTTTTGTTAAAACGCTTAAAAGTACTAAGATAAGCCTATTAAGAGCATTTTAAATGAATATGTCAAAAAAGAAGGTAAGACGACTTGGATTGAAATGGATACTTTTCCTTTAATCTACACCACATTAGCTACTAAAATAAAATATCTTCGTCTTCCTTAGTACTGTCGATCAGCTAAAACTCAAAAATATTTTTTTTTGTTAAAACGCTTAAAAGTACTAAGATAAGCCTATTATGAGCATTTTAAATGAATATGTCCAAAATGAAGGTAAGAAGACTTGGATTGAAATGGATACTTTTCCTTTAATCTACACCATATTAGCTACTAAAATAAAATATCTTCGTCTTCCTTAGTACTGTCGATCAGCTAAAACTCAAAAATATTTTTTTTTGTTAAAACGCTTAAAAGTACTAAGATAAGCCTATTATGAGCATTTTAAATGTATATGTCCAAAAAGAAGGTAAGAAGACTTGGATTGAAATGGATACTTTTCCTTTAATCTACACCATATTATCTACTAAAATAAAATATCTTCGTCTTCCTTAGTACTGTCGATCAGCTAAAACTCAAAAATATTTTTTTATTTAAAACGCTTAATAGTACTAAGATAAGCCTATTAAGAGCATTTTAAATGAATATGTCAAAAAAGAAGGTAAGACGACTTGGATTGAAATGGATACTTTTCCTTTAATCTACACCACATTAGCTACTAAAATAAAATATCTTTGTCTTCCTTAGTACTGTCGATCAGCTAAAACTCAAAAATATTTTTTTTTGTTAAAACGCTTAAAAGTACTAAGATAAGCCTATTATGAGCATTTTAAATGTATATGTACAAAAAGAAGGTAAGAAGACTTGGATTGAAATGGATACTTTTCCTTTAATCTACACCACATTATCTACTAAAATAAAATATCTTCGTCTTCCTTAGTACTGTCGATCAGCTAAAACTCAAAAATATTTTTTTTGTTAAAACGCTTAAAAGTACTAAGATAAGCCTATTATGAGCATTTTAAATGAATATGTCAAAAAAGAAGGTAAGACGACTTGGATTGAAATGGATACTTTTCCTTTAATCAACACTAAATTAGCTACTATATAAAATATCTTCGTCTTCCTTACTACTGTCGATCAGCTAAAACTCAAAAATATTTTTTTTTGTTAAAACGCTTAAAAGTACTAAGATAAGCCTATTATGAGCATTTTAAATGAATATGTCAAAAAAGAAGGTAAGACGACTTGGATTGAAATGGATACTTTTCCTTTAATCTACACCACATTAGCTACTAAAATAAAATATCTTCGTCTTCCTTAGTACTGTCGATCAGCTAAAACTCAAAAATATTTTTTTATTAAAACGCTTAAAAGTACTAAGATAAGCCTATTATGAGCATTTTAAATGTATATGTCAAAAAAGAAGGCAAGATGACTTGGATTGAAATGGATACTTTTCCTTTAATCTACACCACATTAGCTACTAAAATAAAATATCTTCGTCTTCCTTAGTACTGTCGATCAGCTAAAACTCAAAAATATTTTTTTTTGTTAAAACGCTTAAAAGTACTAAGATAAGCCTATTATGAGCATTTTAAATGAATATGTCCAAAAAGAAGGTAAGAAGACTTGGATTGAAATGGATACTTTTCCTTTAATCTACACCACATTAGCTACTAAAATAAAATATCTTCGTCTTCCTTAGTACTGTCGATCAGCTAAAACTCAAAAATATTTTTTTTTGTTAAAACGCTTAAAAGTACTAAGATAAGCCTATTATGAGCATTTTAAATAAATATGTCAAAAAAGAAGGTAAGACGACTTGGATTGAAATGGATACTTTTCCTTTAATCTACACCACATTAGCTACTAAAATAAAATATCTTCGTCTTCTTTAGTACTGTCGATCAACTACAACTCAAAAATATTTTTTTGTTAAAACGCTTAAAAGTACTAAGATAAGCCTATTATGAGCATTTTAAATGTATATGTCCAAAAAGAAGGTAAGAAGACTTGGATTGAAATGGATACTTTTCCTTTAATCTACACCATATTATCTACTAAAATAAAATATCTTCGTCTTCCTTAGTACTGTCGATCAGCTAAAACTCAAAAATATTTTTTTATTTAAAACGCTTAATAGTACTAAGATAAGCCTATTAAGAGCATTTTAAATGAATATGTCAAAAAAGAAGGTAAGACGACTTGGATTGAAATGGATACTTTTCCTTTAATCTACACCACATTAGCTACTAAAATAAAATATCTTTGTCTTCCTTAGTACTGTCGATCAGCTAAAACTCAAAAATATTTTTTTTTGTTAAAACGCTTAAAAGTACTAAGATAAGCCTATTATGAGCATTTTAAATGTATATGTACAAAAAGAAGGTAAGAAGACTTGGATTGAAATGGATACTTTTCCTTTAATCTACACCACATTATCTACTAAAATAAAATATCTTCGTCTTCCTTAGTACTGTCGATCAGCTAAAACTCAAAAATATTTTTTTTGTTAAAACGCTTAAAAGTACTAAGATAAGCCTATTATGAGCATTTTAAATGAATATGTCAAAAAAGAAGGTAAGACGACTTGGATTGAAATGGATACTTTTCCTTTAATCAACACTAAATTAGCTACTATATAAAATATCTTCGTCTTCCTTACTACTGTCGATCAGCTAAAACTCAAAAATATTTTTTTTTGTTAAAACGCTTAAAAGTACTAAGATAAGCCTATTATGAGCATTTTAAATGAATATGTCAAAAAAGAAGGTAAGACGACTTGGATTGAAATGGATACTTTTCCTTTAATCTACACCACATTAGCTACTAAAATAAAATATCTTCGTCTTCCTTAGTACTGTCGATCAGCTAAAACTCAAAAATATTTTTTTTTGTTAAAACGCTTAAAAGTACTAAGATAAGCCTATTATGAGCATTTTAAATGAATATGTCAAAAAAGAAGGTAAGACGACTTGGATTGAAATGGATACTTTTCCTTTAATCAACACTAAATTAGCTACTATATAAAATATCTTCGTCTTCCTTACTACTGTCGATCAGCTAAAACTCAAAAATATTTTTTTTTGTTAAAACGCTTAAAAGTACTAAGATAAGCCTATTATGAGCATTTTAAATGAATATGTCAAAAAAGAAGGTAAGACGACTTGGATTGAAATGGATACTTTTCCTTTAATCTACACCACGTTAGCTACTAAAATAAAATATCTTCGTCTTCTTTAGTACTGTCGATCAACTACAACTCAAAAATATTTTTTTGTTAAAACGCTTAAAAGTACTAAGATAAGCCTATTAAGAGCATTTTAAATGAATATGTCAAAAAGAAGGAAAGACGACTTGGATTGAAATGGATACTTTTCCTTTAATCTACTCCACATTAGCTACTAAAATAAAATATCTTCGTCTTCCTTAGTACTGTCGATCAGCTAAAACTCAAAAATATTTTTTTTTGTTAAAACGCTTAAAAGTACTAAGATAAGCCTATTATGAGCATTTTAAATGAATATGTCCAAAAAGAAGGTAAGAAGACTTGGATTGAAATGGATACTTTTCCTTTAATCTACTCCACATTAGCTACTAAAATAAAATATCTTCGTCTTCCTTAGTACTGTCGATCAGCTAAAACTCAAAAATATTTTTTTATTTAAAACGCTTAATAGTACTAAGATAAGCCTATTATGAGCATTTTAAATGAATATGTCCAAAAAGAAGGCAAGACGACTTGGATTGAAATGGATACTTTTCCTTTAATCTACTCCAAATTAGCTACTAAAATAAAATATCTTCGTCTTCCTTAGTACTGTCGATCAGCTAAAACTCAAAAATATATTTTTTTTGTTAAAACGCTTAAAAGTACTAAGATAAGCCTATTATGAGCATTTTAAATGAATATGTCAAAAAAGAAGGTAAGACGACTTGGATTGAAATGGATACTTTTCCTTTAATCTACACCACGTTAGCTACTAAAATAAAATATCTTCGTCTTCTTTAGTACTGTCGATCAACTACAACTCAAAAATATTTTTTTGTTAAAACGCTTAAAAGTACTAAGATAAGCCTATTATGAGCATTTTAAATGTATATGTCAAAAAAGAAGGTAAGACGACTTGGATTGAAATGGATACTTTTCCTTTAATCTACACCACATTAGCTACTAAAATAAAATATCTTCGTCTTCCTTAGTACTGTCGATCAGCTAAAACTCAAAAATATTTTTTTATTAAAACGCTTAAAAGTACTAAGATAAGCCTATTATGAGCATTTTAAATGTATATGTCAAAAAAGAAGGCAAGACGACTTGGATTGAAATGGATACTTTTCCTTTAATCTACACCACATTAGCTACTAAAATAAAATATCTTTGTCTTCCTTAGTACTGTCGATCAGCTAAAACTCAAAAATATTTTTTTTTGTTAAAACGCTTAAAAGTACTAAGATAAGCCTATTATGAGCATTTTAAATGTATATGTACAAAAAGAAGGTAAGAAGACTTGGATTGAAATGGATACTTTTCCTTTAATCTACTCCACATTAGCTACTAAAATAAAATATCTTCGTCTTCCTTAGTACTGTCGATCAGCTAAAACTCAAAAATATTTTTTTTTGTTAAAACGCTTAAAAGTACTAAGATAAGCCTATTATGAGCATTTTAAATGAATATGTCCAAAAAGAAGGTAAGAAGACTTGGATTGAAATGGATACTTTTCCTTTAATCTACTCCACATTAGCTACTAAAATAAAATATCTTCGTCTTCCTTAGTACTGTCGATCAGCTAAAACTCAAAAATATTTTTTTATTTAAAACGCTTAATAGTACTAAGATAAGCCTATTAAGAGCATTTTAAATGAATATGTCAAAAAAGAAGGTAAGACGACTTGGATTGAAATGGATACTTTTCCTTTAATCTACACCACATTAGCTACTAAAATAAAATATCTTTGTCTTCCTTAGTACTGTCGATCAGCTAAAACTCAAAAATATTTTTTTTTGTTAAAACGCTTAAAAGTACTAAGATAAGCCTATTATGAGCATTTTAAATGTATATGTACAAAAAGAAGGTAAGAAGACTTGGATTGAAATGGATACTTTTCCTTTAATCTACACCACATTATCTACTAAAATAAAATATCTTCGTCTTCCTTAGTACTGTCGATCAGCTAAAACTCAAAAATATTTTTTTTGTTAAAACGCTTAAAAGTACTAAGATAAGCCTATTATGAGCATTTTAAATGAATATGTCAAAAAAGAAGGTAAGACGACTTGGATTGAAATGGATACTTTTCCTTTAATCTACACCACATTAGCTACTAAAATAAAATATCTTCGTCTTCCTTAGTACTGTCGATCAGCTAAAACTCAAAAATATTTTTTTATTAAAACGCTTAAAAGTACTAAGATAAGCCTATTATGAGCATTTTAAATGTATATGTCAAAAAAGAAGGCAAGACGACTTGGATTGAAATGGATACTTTTCCTTTAATCTACACCACATTAGCTACTAAAATAAAATATCTTCGTCTTCCTTAGTACTGTCGATCAGCTAAAACTCAAAAATATTTTTTTTGTTAAAACGCTTAAAAGTACTAAGATAAGCCTATTATGAGCATTTTAAATGAATATGTCAAAAAAGAAGGTAAGACGACTTGGATTGAAATGGATACTTTTCCTTTAATCTACACCACATTAGCTACTAAAATAAAATATCTTCGTCTTCCTTAGTACTGTCAATCAGCTAAAACTCAAAAATATTTTTTTTTGTTAAAACGCTTAAAAGTACTAAGATAAGCCTATTATGAGCATTTTAAATGAATATGTCCAAAAAGAAGGCAAGACGACTTGGATTGAAATGGATACTTTTCCTTTAATCTACTCCAAATTAGCTACTAAAATAAAATATCTTCGTCTTCCTTAGTACTGTCGATCAGCTAAAACTCAAAAATATATTTTTTTTGTTAAAACGCTTAAAAGTACTAAGATAAGCCTATTATGAGCATTTTAAATGAATATGTCAAAAAAGAAGGTAAGACGACTTGGATTGAAATGGATACTTTTCCTTTAATCTACACCACGTTAGCTACTAAAATAAAATATCTTCGTCTTCTTTAGTACTGTCGATCAACTACAACTCAAAAATATTTTTTTGTTAAAACGCTTAAAAGTACTAAGATAAGCCTATTATGAGCATTTTAAATGTATATGTCAAAAAAGAAGGTAAGACGACTTGGATTGAAATGGATACTTTTCCTTTAATCTACACCACATTAGCTACTAAAATAAAATATCTTCGTCTTCCTTAGTACTGTCGATCAGCTAAAACTCAAAAATATTTTTTTATTAAAACGCTTAAAAGTACTAAGATAAGCCTATTATGAGCATTTTAAATGTATATGTCAAAAAAGAAGGCAAGACGACTTGGATTGAAATGGATACTTTTCCTTTAATCTACACCACATTAGCTACTAAAATAAAATATCTTTGTCTTCCTTAGTACTGTCGATCAGCTAAAACTCAAAAATATTTTTTTTTGTTAAAACGCTTAAAAGTACTAAGATAAGCCTATTATGAGCATTTTAAATGTATATGTACAAAAAGAAGGTAAGAAGACTTGGATTGAAATGGATACTTTTCCTTTAATCTACACCACATTATCTACTAAAATAAAATATCTTCGTCTTCCTTAGTACTGTCGATCAGCTAAAACTCAAAAATATTTTTTTTGTTAAAACGCTTAAAAGTACTAAGATAAGCCTATTATGAGCATTTTAAATGAATATGTCAAAAAAGAAGGTAAGACGACTTGGATTGAAATGGATACTTTTCCTTTAATCTACACCACATTAGCTACTAAAATAAAATATCTTCGTCTTCCTTAGTACTGTCGATCAGCTAAAACTCAAAAATATTTTTTTATTAAAACGCTTAAAAGTACTAAGATAAGCCTATTATGAGCATTTTAAATGTATATGTCAAAAAAGAAGGCAAGACGACTTGGATTGAAATGGATACTTTTCCTTTAATCTACACCACATTAGCTACTAAAATAAAATATCTTCGTCTTCCTTAGTACTGTCGATCAGCTAAAACTCAAAAATATTTTTTTTGTTAAAACGCTTAAAAGTACTAAGATAAGCCTATTATGAGCATTTTAAATGAATATGTCAAAAAAGAAGGTAAGACGACTTGGATTGAAATGGATACTTTTCCTTTAATCTACACCACATTAGCTACTAAAATAAAATATCTTCGTCTTCCTTAGTACTGTCAATCAGCTAAAACTCAAAAATATTTTTTTTTGTTAAAACGCTTAAAAGTACTAAGATAAGCCTATTATGAGCATTTTAAATGAATATGTCCAAAAAGAAGGCAAGACGACTTGGATTGAAATGGATACTTTTCCTTTAATCTACTCCACATTAGCTACTAAAATAAAATATCTTCGTCTTCCTTAGTACTGTCGATCAGCTAAAACTCAAAAATATATTTTTTTTGTTAAAACGCTTAAAAGTACTAAGATAAGCCTATTATGAGCATTTTAAATGAATATGTCAAAAAAGAAGGTAAGACGACTTGGATTGAAATGGATACTTTTCCTTTAATCTACACCACGTTAGCTACTAAAATAAAATATCTTCGTCTTCTTTAGTACTGTCGATCAACTACAACTCAAAAATATTTTTTTGTTAAAACGCTTAAAAGTACTAAGATAAGCCTATTATGAGCATTTTAAATGTATATGTCAAAAAAGAAGGTAAGACGACTTGGATTGAAATGGATACTTTTCCTTTAATCTACACCACATTAGCTACTAAAATAAAATATCTTCGTCTTCCTTAGTACTGTCGATCAGCTAAAACTCAAAAATATTTTTTTATTAAAACGCTTAAAAGTACTAAGATAAGCCTATTATGAGCATTTTAAATGTATATGTCAAAAAAGAAGGCAAGACGACTTGGATTGAAATGGATACTTTTCCTTTAATCTACACCACATTAGCTACTAAAATAAAATATCTTCGTCTTCCTTAGTACTGTCGATCAGCTAAAACTCAAAAATATTTTTTTTGTTAAAACGCTTAAAAGTACTAAGATAAGCCTATTATGAGCATTTTAAATGTATATGTCAAAAAAGAAGGCAAGACGACTTGGATTGAAATGGATACTTTTCCTTTAATCTACACCACATTAGCTACTAAAATAAAATATCTTCGTCTTCCTTAGTACTGTCGATCAGCTAAAACTCAAAAATATTTTTTTTGTTAAAACGCTTAAAAGTACTAAGATAAGCCTATTATGAGCATTTTAAATGAATATGTCAAAAAAGAAGGTAAGACGACTTGGATTGAAATGGATACTTTTCCTTTAATCTACACCACATTAGCTACTAAAATAAAATATCTTCGTCTTCCTTAGTACTGTCGATCAGCTAAAACTCAAAAATATTTTTTTTTGTTAAAACGCTTAAAAGTACTAAGATAAGCCTATTATGAGCATTTTAAATGAATATGTCCAAAAAGAAGGCAAGACGACTTGGATTGAAATGGATACTTTTCCTTTAATCTACTCCAAATTAGCTACTAAAATAAAATATCTTCGTCTTCCTTAGTACTGTCGATCAGCTAAAACTCAAAAATATATTTTTTTTGTTAAAACGCTTAAAAGTACTAAGATAAGCCTATTATGAGCATTTTAAATGAATATGTCAAAAAAGAAGGTAAGACGACTTGGATTGAAATGGATACTTTTCCTTTAATCTACACCACGTTAGCTACTAAAATAAAATATCTTCGTCTTCTTTAGTACTGTCGATCAACTACAACTCAAAAATATTTTTTTGTTAAAACGCTTAAAAGTACTAAGATAAGCCTATTATGAGCATTTTAAATGAATATGTCAAAAAAGAAGGTAAGACGACTTGGATTGAAATGGATACTTTTCCTTTAATCTACACCACGTTAGCTACTAAAATAAAATATCTTCGTCTTCTTTAGTACTGTCGATCAACTACAACTCAAAAATATTTTTTTGTTAAAACGCTTAAAAGTACTAAGATAAGCCTATTATGAGCATTTTAAATGTATATGTCAAAAAAGAAGGTAAGACGACTTGGATTGAAATGGATACTTTTCCTTTAATCTACACCACATTAGCTACTAAAATAAAATATCTTCGTCTTCCTTAGTACTGTCGATCAGCTAAAACTCAAAAATATTTTTTTATTAAAACGCTTAAAAGTACTAAGATAAGCCTATTATGAGCATTTTAAATGTATATGTCAAAAAAGAAGGCAAGACGACTTGGATTGAAATGGATACTTTTCCTTTAATCTACACCACATTAGCTACTAAAATAAAATATCTTCGTCTTCCTTAGTACTGTCGATCAGCTAAAACTCAAAAATATTTTTTTTGTTAAAACGCTTAAAAGTACTAAGATAAGCCTATTAAGCGCATTTTAAATGAATATGTCAAAAAAGAAGGTAAGACGACTTGGATTGAAATGGATACTTTTCCTTTAATCTACACCACATTAGCTACTAAAATAAAATATCTTCGTCTTCCTTAGTACTGTCGATCAGCTAAAACTCAAAAATATTTTTTTATTAAAACGCTTAAAAGTACTAAGATAAGCCTATTATGAGCATTTTAAATGTATATGTCAAAAAAGAAGGCAAGACGACTTGGATTGAAATGGATACTTTTCCTTTAATCTACACCACATTAGCTACTAAAATAAAATATCTTCGTCTTCCTTAGTACTGTCGATCAGCTAAAACTCAAAAATATTTTTTTTGTTAAAACGCTTAAAAGTACTAAGATAAGCCTATTATGAGCATTTTAAATGAATATGTCAAAAAAGAAGGTAAGACGACTTGGATTGAAATGGATACTTTTCCTTTAATCAACACTAAATTAGCTACTATATAAAATATCTTCGTCTTCCTTACTACTGTCGATCAGCTAAAACTCAAAAATATTTTTTTTTGTTAAAACGCTTAAAAGTACTAAGATAAGCCTATTATGAGCATTTTAAATGAATATGTCAAAAAAGAAGGTAAGACGACTTGGATTGAAATGGATACTTTTCCTTTAATCTACACCACGTTAGCTACTAAAATAAAATATCTTCGTCTTCTTTAGTACTGTCGATCAACTACAACTCAAAAATATTTTTTTGTTAAAACGCTTAAAAGTACTAAGATAAGCCTATTATGAGCATTTTAAATGAATATGTCCAAAAAGAAGGTAAGAAGACTTGGATTGAAATGGATACTTTTCCTTTAATCTACTCCACATTAGCTACTAAAATAAAATATCTTCGTCTTCCTTAGTACTGTCGATCAGCTAAAACTCAAAAATATTTTTTTTGTTAAAACGCTTAAAAGTACTAAGATAAGCCTATTAAGAGCATTTTAAATGAATATGTCAAAAAAGAAGGTAAGAAGACTTGGATTGAAATGGATACTTTTCCTTTAATCTACACCCCATTAGCTACTAAAATAAAATATCTTCGTCTTCCTTAGTACTGTCGATCAGCTAAAACTCAAAAATATTTTTTTATTTAAAACGCTTAAAAGTACTAAGATAAGCCTATTAAGAGCATTTTAAATGAATATGTCAAAAAAGAAGGTAAGACGACTTGGATTGAAATGGATACTTTTCCTTTAATCTACACCACATTAGCTACTAAAATAAAATATCTTCGTCTTCCTTAGTACTGTCGATCAGCTAAAACTCAAAAATATTTTTTTTTGTTAAAACGCTTAAAAGTACTAAGATAAGCCTATTATGAGCATTTTAAATGAATATGTCAAAAAAGAAGGTAAGAAGACTTGGATTGAAATGGATACTTTTCCTTTAATCTACACCACATTATCTACTAAAATAAAATATCTTCGTTTTCCCTACTACTGTCGATCAGCTAAGACTCAAAAATATTTTTTTTGTTAAAACGCTTAAAAGTACTAAGATAAGCCTATTATGAGCATTTTAAATGAATATGTCAAAAAAGAAGGTAAGACGACTTGGATTGAAATGGATACTTTTCCTTTAATCAACACTAAATTAGCTACTATATAAAATATCTTCGTCTTCCTTACTACTGTCGATCAGCTAAAACTCAAAAATATTTTTTTTTGTTAAAACGCTTAAAAGTACTAAGATAAGCCTATTATGAGCATTTTAAATGAATATGTCAAAAAAGAAGGTAAGACGACTTGGATTGAAATGGATACTTTTCCTTTAATCTACACCACGTTAGCTACTAAAATAAAATATCTTCGTCTTCCTTAGTACTGTCGATCAGCTAAAACTCAAAAATATTTTTTTTGTTAAAACGCTTAATAGTACTAAGATAAGCCTATTAAGAGCATTTTAAATGAATATGTCAAAAAAGAAGGTAAGACGACTTGGATTGAAATGGATACTTTTCCTTTAATCTACACCACATTAGCTACTAAAATAAAATATCTTTGTCTTCCTTAGTACTGTCGATCAGCTAAAACTCAAAAATATTTTTTTTTGTTAAAACGCTTAAAAGTACTAAGATAAGCCTATTATGAGCATTTTAAATGTATATGTCCAAAAAGAAGGTAAGAAGACTTGGATTGAAATGGATACTTTTCCTTTAATCTACACCACATTATCTACTAAAATAAAATATCTTCGTCTTCCTTAGTACTGTCGATCAGCTAAAACTCAAAAATATTTTTTTTGTTAAAACGCTTAAAAGTACTAAGATAAGCCTATTATGAGCATTTTAAATGAATATGTCAAAAAAGAAGGTAAGACGACTTGGATTGAAATGGATACTTTTCCTTTAATCTACACCACATTAGCTACTAAAATAAAATATCTTCGTCTTCCTTAGTACTGTCGATCAGCTAAAACTCAAAAATATTTTTTTTTGTTAAAACGCTTAAAAGTACTAAGATAAGCCTATTATGAGCATTTTAAATGAATATGTCAAAAAAGAAGGTAAGAAGACTTGGATTGAAATGGATACTTTTCCTTTAATCTACTCCACATTAGCTACTAAAATAAAATATCTTCGTTTTCCCTACTACTGTCGATCAGCTAAGACTCAAAAATATTTTTTTTGTTAAAACGCTTAAAAGTACTAAGATAAGCCTATTATGAGCATTTTAAATGAATATGTCAAAAAATAAGGTAAGACGACTTGGATTGAAATGGATACTTTTCCTTTAATCAACACTAAATTAGCTACTATATAAAATATCTTCGTCTTCCTTACTACTGTCGATCAGCTAAAACTCAAAAATATTTTTTTTTGTTAAAACGCTTAAAAGTACTAAGATAAGCCTATTATGAGCATTTTAAATGAATATGTCAAAAAAGAAGGTAAGACGACTTGGATTGAAATGGATACTTTTCCTTTAATCTACACCACATTAGCTACTAAAATAAAATATCTTCGTCTTCCTTAGTACTGTCGATCAGCTAAAACTCAAAAATATTTTTTTATTAAAACGCTTAAAAGTACTAAGATAAGCCTATTATGAGCATTTTAAATGTATATGTCAAAAAAGAAGGCAAGACGACTTGGATTGAAATGGATACTTTTCCTTTAATCTACACCACATTAGCTACTAAAATAAAATATCTTCGTCTTCCTTAGTACTGTCGATCAGCTAAAACTCAAAAATATTTTTTTTGTTAAAACGCTTAAAAGTACTAAGATAAGCCTATTAAGAGCATTTTAAATGAATATGTCAAAAAATAAGGTAAGACGACTTGGATTGAAATGGATACTTTTCCTTTAATCAACACTAAATTAGCTACTATATAAAATATCTTCGTCTTCCTTACTACTGTCGATCAGCTAAAACTCAAAAATATTTATTTTTGTTAAAACGCTTAAAAGTACTAAGATAAGCCTATTATGAGCATTTTAAATGAATATGTCAAAAAAGAAGGTAAGACGACTTGGATTGAAATGGATACTTTTCCTTTAATCTACACCACGTTAGCTACTAAAATAAAATATCTTCGTCTTCCTTAGTACTGTCGATCAGCTAAAACTCAAAAATATTTTTTTATTTAAAACGCTTAATAGTACTAAGATAAGCCTATTAAGAGCATTTTAAATGAATATGTCCAAAAAGAAGGTAAGACGACTTGGATTGAAATGGATACTTTTCCTTTAATCTACACCACATTAGCTACTAAAATAAAATATCTTTGTCTTCCTTAGTACTGTCGATCAGCTAAAACTCAAAAATATTTTTTTTTGTTAAAACGCTTAAAAGTACTAAGATAAGCCTATTATGAGCATTTTAAATGTATATGTCCAAAAAGAAGGTAAGAAGACTTGGATTGAAATGGATACTTTTCCTTTAATCTACACCACATTATCTACTAAAATAAAATATCTTCGTCTTCCTTAGTACTGTCGATCAGCTAAAACTCAAAAATATTTTTTTTGTTAAAACGCTTAAAAGTACTAAGATAAGCCTATTATGAGCATTTTAAATGAATATGTCAAAAAAGAAGGTAAGACGACTTGGATTGAAATGGATACTTTTCCTTTAATCTACACCACATTAGCTACTAAAATAAAATATCTTCGTCTTCCTTAGTACTGTCGATCAGCTAAAACTCAAAAATATTTTTTTTTGTTAAAACGCTTAAAAGTACTAAGATAAGCCTATTATGAGCATTTTAAATGAATATGTCAAAAAGAAGGTAAGAAGACTTGGATTGAAATGGATACTTTTCCTTTAATCTACTCCACATTAGCTACTAAAATAAAATATCTTCGTCTTCCTTAGTACTGTCGATCAGCTAAGACTCAAAAATATTTTTTTTGTTAAAACTCTTAAAAGTACTAAGATAAGCCTATTATGAGCATTTTAAATGAATATGTCAAAAAATAAGGTAAGACGACTTGGATTGAAATGGATACTTTTCCTTTAATCAACACTAAATTAGCTACTATATAAAATATCTTCGTCTTCCTTACTACTGTCGATCAGCTAAAACTCAAAAATATTTTTTTTTGTTAAAACGCTTAAAAGTACTAAGATAAGCCTATTATGAGCATTTTAAATGAATATGTCAAAAAAGAAGGTAAGACGACTTGGATTGAAATGGATACTTTTCCTTTAATCTACACCACATTAGCTACTAAAATAAAATATCTTCGTCTTCCTTAGTACTGTCGATCAGCTAAAACTCAAAAATATTTTTTTGTTAAAACGCTTAAAAGTACTAAGATAAGCCTATTATGAGCATTTTAAATGTATATGTCAAAAAAGAAGGCAAGACGACTGGGATTGAAATGGATACTTTTCCTTTAATCTACACCACATTAGCTACTAAAATAAAATATCTTCGTCTTCCTTAGTACTGTCGATCAGCTAAAACTCAAAAATATTTTTTTTGTTAAAACGCTTAAAAGTACTAAGATAAGCCTATTAAGAGCATTTTAAATGAATATGTCAAAAAAGAAGGTAAGACGACTTGGATTGAAATGGATACTTTTCCTTTAATCTACACCACATTAGCTACTAAAATAAAATATCTTCGTCTTCCTTAGTACTGTCGATCAGCTAAAACTCAAAAATATTTTTTTTTGTTAAAACGCTTAAAAGTACTAAGATAAGCCTATTATGAGCATTTTAAATGTATATGTCAAAAAAGAAGGCAAGAAGACTTGGATTGAAATGGATACTTTTCCTTTAATCTACACCACACTAGCTACTAAAATAAAATATCTTCGTCTTCCTTAGTACTGTCGATCAGCTAAAACTCAAAAATATTTTTTTTGTTAAAACGCTTAAAAGTACTAAGATAAGCCTATTAAGAGCATTTTAAATGAATATGTCAAAAAGAAGGAAAGACGACTTGGATTGAAATGGATACTTTTCCTTTAATCTACTCCACATTAGCTACTAAAATAAAATATCTTCGTCTTCCTTAGTACTGTCGATCAGCTAAAACTCAAAAATATTTTTTTTTGTTAAAACGCTTAAAAGTACTAAGATAAGCCTATTATGAGCATTTTAAATGAATATGTCAAAAAAGAAGGTAAGAAGACTTGGATTGAAATGGATACTTTTCCTTTAATCTACTCCACATTAGCTACTAAAATAAAATATCTTCGTTTTCCCTACTACTGTCGATCAGCTAAGACTCAAAAATATTTTTTTTTGTTAAAACGCTTAAAAGTACTAAGATAAGCCTATTATGAGCATTTTAAATGAATATGTCAAAAAAGAAGGTAAGACGACTTGGATTGAAATGGATACTTTTCCTTTAATCAACACTAAATTAGCTACTATATAAAATATCTTCGTCTTCCTTACTACTGTCGATCAGCTAAAACTCAAAAATATTTTTTTTTGTTAAAACGCTTAAAAGTACTAAGATAAGCCTATTATGAGCATTTTAAATGAATATGTCAAAAAAGAAGGTAAGAAGACTTGGATTGAAATGGATACTTTTCCTTTAATCTACTCCACATTAGCTACTAAAATAAAATATCTTCGTCTTCCTTAGTACTGTCGATCAGCTAAAACTCAAAAATATTTTTTTTTGTTAAAACGCTTAAAAGTACTAAGATAAGCCTATTATGAGCATTTTAAATGAATATGTCCAAAAAGAAGGTAAGAAGACTTGGATTGAAATGGATACTTTTCCTTTAATCTACACCACATTAGCTACTAAAATAAAATATCTTCGTCTTCCTTACTACTGTCGATCAGCTAAAACTCAAAAATATTTTTTTATTTAAAACGCTTAATAGTACTAAGATAAGCCTATTAAGAGCATTTTAAATGAATATGTCAAAAAAGAAGGTAAGACGACTTGGATTGAAATGGATACTTTTCCTTTAATCTACACCACATTAGCTACTAAAATAAAATATCTTTGTCTTCCTTAGTACTGTCGATCAGCTAAAACTCAAAAATATTTTTTTTTGTTAAAACGCTTAAAAGTACTAAGATAAGCCTATTATGAGCATTTTAAATGTATATGTCCAAAAAGAAGGTAAGAAGACTTGGATTGAAATGGATACTTTTCCTTTAATCTACACCACATTATCTACTAAAATAAAATATCTTCGTCTTCCTTAGTACTGTCGATCAGCTAAAACTCAAAAATATTTTTTTTTGTTAAAACGCTTAAAAGTACTAAGATAAGCCTATTATGAGCATTTTAAATGAATATGTCAAAAAAGAAGGTAAGAAGACTTGGATTGAAATGGATACTTTTCCTTTAATCTACTCCACATTAGCTACTAAAATAAAATATCTTCGTTTTCCCTACTACTGTCGATCAGCTAAGACTCAAAAATATTTTTTTTGTTAAAACGCTTAAAAGTACTAAGATAAGCCTATTATGAGCATTTTAAATGATTATGTCAAAAAAGAAGGTAAGACGATTTGGATTGAAATGGATACTTTTCCTTTAATCAACACTAAATTAGCTACTATATAAAATATCTTCGTCTTCCTTACTACTGTCGATCAGCTAAAACTCAAAAATATTTTTTTTTGTTAAAACGCTTAAAAGTACTAAGATAAGCCTATTATGAGCATTTTAAATGAATATGTCAAAAAAGAAGGTAAGACGACTTGGATTGAAATGGATACTTTTCCTTTAATCTACACCACATTAGCTACTAAAATAAAATATCTTCGTCTTCCTTAGTACTGTCGATCAGCTAAAACTCAAAAATATTTTTTTATTAAAACGCTTAAAAGTACTAAGATAAGCCTATTATGAGCATTTTAAATGTATATGTCAAAAAAGAAGGCAAGACGACTTGGATTGAAATGGATACTTTTCCTTTAATCTACACCACATTAGCTACTAAAATAAAATATCTTCGTCTTCCTTAGTACTGTCGATCAGCTAAAACTCAAAAATATTTTTTTTGTTAAAACGCTTAAAAGTACTAAGATAAGCCTATTAAGAGCATTTTAAATGAATATGTCAAAAAGAAGGAAAGACGACTTGGATTGAAATGGATACTTTTCCTTTAATCTACACCACATTAGCTACTAAAATAAAATATCTTCGTCTTCCTTAGTACTGTCGATCAGCTAAAACTCAAAAATATTTTTTTTTGTTAAAACGCTTAAAAGTACTAAGATAAGCCTATTATGAGCATTTTAAATGAATATGTCCAAAATGAAGGTAAGAAGACTTGGATTGAAATGGATACTTTTCCTTTAATCTACACCACATTAGCTACTAAAATAAAATATCTTCGTCTTCCTTAGTACTGTCGATCAGCTAAAACTCAAAAATATTTTTTTTTGTTAAAACGGTTAAAAGTACTAAGATAAGCCTATTATGAGCATTTTAAATGAATATGTCCAAAAAGAAGGTAAGAAGACTTGGATTGAAATGGATACTTTTCCTTTAATCTACACCCCATTAGCTACTAAAATAAAATATCTTCATCTTCTTTAGTACTGTCGATCAGCTAAAACTCAAAAATATTTTTTTTTGTTAAAACGCTTAAAAGTACTAAGATAAGCCTATTATGAGCATTTTAAATGAATATGTCCAAAATGAAGGTAAGAAGACTTGGATTGAAATGGATACTTTTCCTTTAATCTACACCACATTAGCTACTAAAATAAAATATCTTCGTCTTCCTTAGTACTGTCGATCAGCTAAAACTCAAAAATATTTTTTTTTGTTAAAACGCTTAAAAGTACTAAGATAAGCCTATTATGAGCATTTTAAATGAATATGTCCAAAAAGAAGGTAAGAAGACTTGGATTGAAATGGATACTTTTCCTTTAATCTACACCCCATTAGCTACTAAAATAAAATATCTTCATCTTCTTTAGTACTGTCGATCAGCTAAAACTCAAAAATATTTTTTTTTGTTAAAACGCTTAAAAGTACTAAGATAAGCCTATTATGAGCATTTTAAATGTATATGTCAAAAAAGAAGGCAAGAAGACTTGGATTGAAATGGATACTTTTCCTTTAATCTACACCACACTAGCTACTAAAATAAAATATCTTCGTCTTCCTTAGTACTGTCGATCAGCTAAAACTCAAAAATATTTTTTTTGTTAAAACGCTTAAAAGTACTAAGATAAGCCTATTAAGAGCATTTTAAATGAATATGTCAAAAAGAAGGAAAGACGACTTGGATTGAAATGGATACTTTTCCTTTAATCTACTCCACATTAGCTACTAAAATAAAATATCTTCGTCTTCCTTAGTACTGTCGATCAGCTAAAACTCAAAAATATTTTTTTTTGTTAAAACGCTTAAAAGTACTAAGATAAGCCTATTATGAGCATTTTAAATGAATATGTCAAAAAAGAAGGTAAGAAGACTTGGATTGAAATGGATACTTTTCCTTTAATCTACTCCACATTAGCTACTAAAATAAAATATCTTCGTTTTCCCTACTACTGTCGATCAGCTAAGACTCAAAAATATTTTTTTTTGTTAAAACGCTTAAAAGTACTAAGATAAGCCTATTAAGAGCATTTTAAATGAATATGTCAAAAAAGAAGGTAAGACGACTTGGATTGAAATGGATACTTTTCCTTTAATCTACACCACATTAGCTACTAAAATAAAATATCTTCGTCTTCCTTAGTACTGTCGATCAGCTAAAACTCAAAAATATTTTTTTATTAAAACGCTTAAAAGTACTAAGATAAGCCTATTATGAGCATTTTAAATGTATATGTCAAAAAAGAAGGCAAGACGACTTGGATTGAAATGGATACTTTTCCTTTAATCTACACCACATTAGCTACTAAAATAAAATATCTTCGTCTTCCTTAGTACTGTCGATCAGCTAAAACTCAAAAATATTTTTTTTGTTAAAACGCTTAAAAGTACTAAGATAAGCCTATTATGAGCATTTTAAATGAATATGTCAAAAAAGAAGGTAAGACGACTTGGATTGAAATGGATACTTTTCCTTTAATCTACACCACATTAGCTACTAAAATAAAATATCTTCGTCTTCCTTAGTACTGTCGATCAGCTAAAACTCAAAAATATTTTTTTTTGTTAAAACGCTTAAAAGTACTAAGATAAGCCTATTATGAGCATTTTAAATGAATATGTCCAAAAAGAAGGCAAGACGACTTGGATTGAAATGGATACTTTTCCTTTAATCTACTCCAAATTAGCTACTAAAATAAAATATCTTCGTCTTCCTTAGTACTGTCGATCAGCTAAAACTCAAAAATATATTTTTTTTGTTAAAACGCTTAAAAGTACTAAGATAAGCCTATTATGAGCATTTTAAATGAATATGTCAAAAAAGAAGGTAAGACGACTTGGATTGAAATGGATACTTTTCCTTTAATCTACACCACGTTAGCTACTAAAATAAAATATCTTCGTCTTCTTTAGTACTGTCGATCAACTACAACTCAAAAATATTTTTTTGTTAAAACGCTTAAAAGTACTAAGATAAGCCTATTATGAGCATTTTAAATGAATATGTCAAAAAAGAAGGTAAGACGACTTGGATTGAAATGGATACTTTTCCTTTAATCTACACCACGTTAGCTACTAAAATAAAATATCTTCGTCTTCTTTAGTACTGTCGATCAACTACAACTCAAAAATATTTTTTTGTTAAAACGCTTAAAAGTACTAAGATAAGCCTATTATGAGCATTTTAAATGTATATGTCAAAAAAGAAGGTAAGACGACTTGGATTGAAATGGATACTTTTCCTTTAATCTACACCACATTAGCTACTAAAATAAAATATCTTCGTCTTCCTTAGTACTGTCGATCAGCTAAAACTCAAAAATATTTTTTTATTAAAACGCTTAAAAGTACTAAGATAAGCCTATTATGAGCATTTTAAATGTATATGTCAAAAAAGAAGGCAAGACGACTTGGATTGAAATGGATACTTTTCCTTTAATCTACACCACATTAGCTACTAAAATAAAATATCTTCGTCTTCCTTAGTACTGTCGATCAGCTAAAACTCAAAAATATTTTTTTTGTTAAAACGCTTAAAAGTACTAAGATAAGCCTATTAAGCGCATTTTAAATGAATATGTCAAAAAAGAAGGTAAGACGACTTGGATTGAAATGGATACTTTTCCTTTAATCTACACCACATTAGCTACTAAAATAAAATATCTTCGTCTTCCTTAGTACTGTCGATCAGCTAAAACTCAAAAATATTTTTTTATTAAAACGCTTAAAAGTACTAAGATAAGCCTATTATGAGCATTTTAAATGTATATGTCAAAAAAGAAGGCAAGACGACTTGGATTGAAATGGATACTTTTCCTTTAATCTACACCACATTAGCTACTAAAATAAAATATCTTCGTCTTCCTTAGTACTGTCGATCAGCTAAAACTCAAAAATATTTTTTTTGTTAAAACGCTTAAAAGTACTAAGATAAGCCTATTATGAGCATTTTAAATGAATATGTCAAAAAAGAAGGTAAGACGACTTGGATTGAAATGGATACTTTTCCTTTAATCAACACTAAATTAGCTACTATATAAAATATCTTCGTCTTCCTTACTACTGTCGATCAGCTAAAACTCAAAAATATTTTTTTTTGTTAAAACGCTTAAAAGTACTAAGATAAGCCTATTATGAGCATTTTAAATGAATATGTCAAAAAAGAAGGTAAGACGACTTGGATTGAAATGGATACTTTTCCTTTAATCTACACCACGTTAGCTACTAAAATAAAATATCTTCGTCTTCTTTAGTACTGTCGATCAACTACAACTCAAAAATATTTTTTTGTTAAAACGCTTAAAAGTACTAAGATAAGCCTATTATGAGCATTTTAAATGAATATGTCCAAAAAGAAGGTAAGAAGACTTGGATTGAAATGGATACTTTTCCTTTAATCTACTCCACATTAGCTACTAAAATAAAATATCTTCGTCTTCCTTAGTACTGTCGATCAGCTAAAACTCAAAAATATTTTTTTTGTTAAAACGCTTAAAAGTACTAAGATAAGCCTATTAAGAGCATTTTAAATGAATATGTCAAAAAAGAAGGTAAGAAGACTTGGATTGAAATGGATACTTTTCCTTTAATCTACACCCCATTAGCTACTAAAATAAAATATCTTCGTCTTCCTTAGTACTGTCGATCAGCTAAAACTCAAAAATATTTTTTTATTTAAAACGCTTAAAAGTACTAAGATAAGCCTATTAAGAGCATTTTAAATGAATATGTCAAAAAAGAAGGTAAGACGACTTGGATTGAAATGGATACTTTTCCTTTAATCTACACCACATTAGCTACTAAAATAAAATATCTTCGTCTTCCTTAGTACTGTCGATCAGCTAAAACTCAAAAATATTTTTTTTTGTTAAAACGCTTAAAAGTACTAAGATAAGCCTATTATGAGCATTTTAAATGAATATGTCAAAAAAGAAGGTAAGAAGACTTGGATTGAAATGGATACTTTTCCTTTAATCTACACCACATTATCTACTAAAATAAAATATCTTCGTTTTCCCTACTACTGTCGATCAGCTAAGACTCAAAAATATTTTTTTTGTTAAAACGCTTAAAAGTACTAAGATAAGCCTATTATGAGCATTTTAAATGAATATGTCAAAAAAGAAGGTAAGACGACTTGGATTGAAATGGATACTTTTCCTTTAATCAACACTAAATTAGCTACTATATAAAATATCTTCGTCTTCCTTACTACTGTCGATCAGCTAAAACTCAAAAATATTTTTTTTTGTTAAAACGCTTAAAAGTACTAAGATAAGCCTATTATGAGCATTTTAAATGAATATGTCAAAAAAGAAGGTAAGACGACTTGGATTGAAATGGATACTTTTCCTTTAATCTACACCACGTTAGCTACTAAAATAAAATATCTTCGTCTTCCTTAGTACTGTCGATCAGCTAAAACTCAAAAATATTTTTTTTGTTAAAACGCTTAATAGTACTAAGATAAGCCTATTAAGAGCATTTTAAATGAATATGTCAAAAAAGAAGGTAAGACGACTTGGATTGAAATGGATACTTTTCCTTTAATCTACACCACATTAGCTACTAAAATAAAATATCTTTGTCTTCCTTAGTACTGTCGATCAGCTAAAACTCAAAAATATTTTTTTTTGTTAAAACGCTTAAAAGTACTAAGATAAGCCTATTATGAGCATTTTAAATGTATATGTCCAAAAAGAAGGTAAGAAGACTTGGATTGAAATGGATACTTTTCCTTTAATCTACACCACATTATCTACTAAAATAAAATATCTTCGTCTTCCTTAGTACTGTCGATCAGCTAAAACTCAAAAATATTTTTTTTGTTAAAACGCTTAAAAGTACTAAGATAAGCCTATTATGAGCATTTTAAATGAATATGTCAAAAAAGAAGGTAAGACGACTTGGATTGAAATGGATACTTTTCCTTTAATCTACACCACATTAGCTACTAAAATAAAATATCTTCGTCTTCCTTAGTACTGTCGATCAGCTAAAACTCAAAAATATTTTTTTTTGTTAAAACGCTTAAAAGTACTAAGATAAGCCTATTATGAGCATTTTAAATGAATATGTCAAAAAAGAAGGTAAGAAGACTTGGATTGAAATGGATACTTTTCCTTTAATCTACTCCACATTAGCTACTAAAATAAAATATCTTCGTTTTCCCTACTACTGTCGATCAGCTAAGACTCAAAAATATTTTTTTTGTTAAAACGCTTAAAAGTACTAAGATAAGCCTATTATGAGCATTTTAAATGAATATGTCAAAAAATAAGGTAAGACGACTTGGATTGAAATGGATACTTTTCCTTTAATCAACACTAAATTAGCTACTATATAAAATATCTTCGTCTTCCTTACTACTGTCGATCAGCTAAAACTCAAAAATATTTTTTTTTGTTAAAACGCTTAAAAGTACTAAGATAAGCCTATTATGAGCATTTTAAATGAATATGTCAAAAAAGAAGGTAAGACGACTTGGATTGAAATGGATACTTTTCCTTTAATCTACACCACATTAGCTACTAAAATAAAATATCTTCGTCTTCCTTAGTACTGTCGATCAGCTAAAACTCAAAAATATTTTTTTATTAAAACGCTTAAAAGTACTAAGATAAGCCTATTATGAGCATTTTAAATGTATATGTCAAAAAAGAAGGCAAGACGACTTGGATTGAAATGGATACTTTTCCTTTAATCTACACCACATTAGCTACTAAAATAAAATATCTTCGTCTTCCTTAGTACTGTCGATCAGCTAAAACTCAAAAATATTTTTTTTGTTAAAACGCTTAAAAGTACTAAGATAAGCCTATTAAGAGCATTTTAAATGAATATGTCAAAAAATAAGGTAAGACGACTTGGATTGAAATGGATACTTTTCCTTTAATCAACACTAAATTAGCTACTATATAAAATATCTTCGTCTTCCTTACTACTGTCGATCAGCTAAAACTCAAAAATATTTATTTTTGTTAAAACGCTTAAAAGTACTAAGATAAGCCTATTATGAGCATTTTAAATGAATATGTCAAAAAAGAAGGTAAGACGACTTGGATTGAAATGGATACTTTTCCTTTAATCTACACCACGTTAGCTACTAAAATAAAATATCTTCGTCTTCCTTAGTACTGTCGATCAGCTAAAACTCAAAAATATTTTTTTATTTAAAACGCTTAATAGTACTAAGATAAGCCTATTAAGAGCATTTTAAATGAATATGTCAAAAAAGAAGGTAAGACGACTTGGATTGAAATGGATACTTTTCCTTTAATCTACACCACATTAGCTACTAAAATAAAATATCTTTGTCTTCCTTAGTACTGTCGATCAGCTAAAACTCAAAAATATTTTTTTTTGTTAAAACGCTTAAAAGTACTAAGATAAGCCTATTATGAGCATTTTAAATGTATATGTCCAAAAAGAAGGTAAGAAGACTTGGATTGAAATGGATACTTTTCCTTTAATCTACACCACATTATCTACTAAAATAAAATATCTTCGTCTTCCTTAGTACTGTCGATCAGCTAAAACTCAAAAATATTTTTTTTGTTAAAACGCTTAAAAGTACTAAGATAAGCCTATTATGAGCATTTTAAATGAATATGTCAAAAAAGAAGGTAAGACGACTTGGATTGAAATGGATACTTTTCCTTTAATCTACACCACATTAGCTACTAAAATAAAATATCTTCGTCTTCCTTAGTACTGTCGATCAGCTAAAACTCAAAAATATTTTTTTTTGTTAAAACGCTTAAAAGTACTAAGATAAGCCTATTATGAGCATTTTAAATGAATATGTCAAAAAGAAGGTAAGAAGACTTGGATTGAAATGTATACTTTTCCTTTAATCTACTCCACATTAGCTACTAAAATAAAATATCTTCGTCTTCCTTAGTACTGTCGATCAGCTAAGACTCAAAAATATTTTTTTTGTTAAAACTCTTAAAAGTACTAAGATAAGCCTATTATGAGCATTTTAAATGAATATGTCAAAAAATAAGGTAAGACGACTTGGATTGAAATGGATACTTTTCCTTTAATCAACACTAAATTAGCTACTATATAAAATATCTTCGTCTTCCTTACTACTGTCGATCAGCTAAAACTCAAAAATATTTTTTTTTGTTAAAACGCTTAAAAGTACTAAGATAAGCCTATTATGAGCATTTTAAATGAATATGTCAAAAAAGAAGGTAAGACGACTTGGATTGAAATGGATACTTTTCCTTTAATCTACACCACATTAGCTACTAAAATAAAATATCTTCGTCTTCCTTAGTACTGTCGATCAGCTAAAACTCAAAAATATTTTTTTGTTAAAACGCTTAAAAGTACTAAGATAAGCCTATTATGAGCATTTTAAATGTATATGTCAAAAAAGAAGGCAAGACGACTGGGATTGAAATGGATACTTTTCCTTTAATCTACACCACATTAGCTACTAAAATAAAATATCTTCGTCTTCCTTAGTACTGTCGATCAGCTAAAACTCAAAAATATTTTTTTTGTTAAAACGCTTAAAAGTACTAAGATAAGCCTATTAAGAGCATTTTAAATGAATATGTCAAAAAAGAAGGTAAGACGACTTGGATTGAAATGGATACTTTTCCTTTAATCTACACCACATTAGCTACTAAAATAAAATATCTTCGTCTTCCTTAGTACTGTCGATCAGCTAAAACTCAAAAATATTTTTTTTTGTTAAAACGCTTAAAAGTACTAAGATAAGCCTATTATGAGCATTTTAAATGTATATGTCAAAAAAGAAGGCAAGAAGACTTGGATTGAAATGGATACTTTTCCTTTAATCTACACCACACTAGCTACTAAAATAAAATATCTTCGTCTTCCTTAGTACTGTCGATCAGCTAAAACTCAAAAATATTTTTTTTGTTAAAACGCTTAAAAGTACTAAGATAAGCCTATTAAGAGCATTTTAAATGAATATGTCAAAAAGAAGGAAAGACGACTTGGATTGAAATGGATACTTTTCCTTTAATCTACTCCACATTAGCTACTAAAATAAAATATCTTCGTCTTCCTTAGTACTGTCGATCAGCTAAAACTCAAAAATATTTTTTTTTGTTAAAACGCTTAAAAGTACTAAGATAAGCCTATTATGAGCATTTTAAATGAATATGTCAAAAAAGAAGGTAAGAAGACTTGGATTGAAATGGATACTTTTCCTTTAATCTACTCCACATTAGCTACTAAAATAAAATATCTTCGTTTTCCCTACTACTGTCGATCAGCTAAGACTCAAAAATATTTTTTTTTGTTAAAACGCTTAAAAGTACTAAGATAAGCCTATTATGAGCATTTTAAATGAATATGTCAAAAAAGAAGGTAAGACGACTTGGATTGAAATGGATACTTTTCCTTTAATCAACACTAAATTAGCTACTATATAAAATATCTTCGTCTTCCTTACTACTGTCGATCAGCTAAAACTCAAAAATATTTTTTTTTGTTAAAACGCTTAAAAGTACTAAGATAAGCCTATTATGAGCATTTTAAATGAATATGTCAAAAAAGAAGGTAAGAAGACTTGGATTGAAATGGATACTTTTCCTTTAATCTACTCCACATTAGCTACTAAAATAAAATATCTTCGTCTTCCTTAGTACTGTCGATCAGCTAAAACTCAAAAATATTTTTTTTTGTTAAAACGCTTAAAAGTACTAAGATAAGCCTATTATGAGCATTTTAAATGAATATGTCCAAAAAGAAGGTAAGAAGACTTGGATTGAAATGGATACTTTTCCTTTAATCTACACCACATTAGCTACTAAAATAAAATATCTTCGTCTTCCTTACTACTGTCGATCAGCTAAAACTCAAAAATATTTTTTTATTTAAAACGCTTAATAGTACTAAGATAAGCCTATTAAGAGCATTTTAAATGAATATGTCAAAAAAGAAGGTAAGACGACTTGGATTGAAATGGATACTTTTCCTTTAATCTACACCACATTAGCTACTAAAATAAAATATCTTTGTCTTCCTTAGTACTGTCGATCAGCTAAAACTCAAAAATATTTTTTTTTGTTAAAACGCTTAAAAGTACTAAGATAAGCCTATTATGAGCATTTTAAATGTATATGTCCAAAAAGAAGGTAAGAAGACTTGGATTGAAATGGATACTTTTCCTTTAATCTACACCACATTATCTACTAAAATAAAATATCTTCGTCTTCCTTAGTACTGTCGATCAGCTAAAACTCAAAAATATTTTTTTTTGTTAAAACGCTTAAAAGTACTAAGATAAGCCTATTATGAGCATTTTAAATGAATATGTCAAAAAAGAAGGTAAGAAGACTTGGATTGAAATGGATACTTTTCCTTTAATCTACTCCACATTAGCTACTAAAATAAAATATCTTCGTTTTCCCTACTACTGTCGATCAGCTAAGACTCAAAAATATTTTTTTTGTTAAAACGCTTAAAAGTACTAAGATAAGCCTATTATGAGCATTTTAAATGATTATGTCAAAAAAGAAGGTAAGACGATTTGGATTGAAATGGATACTTTTCCTTTAATCAACACTAAATTAGCTACTATATAAAATATCTTCGTCTTCCTTACTACTGTCGATCAGCTAAAACTCAAAAATATTTTTTTTTGTTAAAACGCTTAAAAGTACTAAGATAAGCCTATTATGAGCATTTTAAATGAATATGTCAAAAAAGAAGGTAAGACGACTTGGATTGAAATGGATACTTTTCCTTTAATCTACACCACATTAGCTACTAAAATAAAATATCTTCGTCTTCCTTAGTACTGTCGATCAGCTAAAACTCAAAAATATTTTTTTATTAAAACGCTTAAAAGTACTAAGATAAGCCTATTATGAGCATTTTAAATGTATATGTCAAAAAAGAAGGCAAGACGACTTGGATTGAAATGGATACTTTTCCTTTAATCTACACCACATTAGCTACTAAAATAAAATATCTTCGTCTTCCTTAGTACTGTCGATCAGCTAAAACTCAAAAATATTTTTTTTGTTAAAACGCTTAAAAGTACTAAGATAAGCCTATTAAGAGCATTTTAAATGAATATGTCAAAAAGAAGGAAAGACGACTTGGATTGAAATGGATACTTTTCCTTTAATCTACACCACATTAGCTACTAAAATAAAATATCTTCGTCTTCCTTAGTACTGTCGATCAGCTAAAACTCAAAAATATTTTTTTTTGTTAAAACGCTTAAAAGTACTAAGATAAGCCTATTATGAGCATTTTAAATGAATATGTCCAAAATGAAGGTAAGAAGACTTGGATTGAAATGGATACTTTTCCTTTAATCTACACCACATTAGCTACTAAAATAAAATATCTTCGTCTTCCTTAGTACTGTCGATCAGCTAAAACTCAAAAATATTTTTTTTTGTTAAAACGGTTAAAAGTACTAAGATAAGCCTATTATGAGCATTTTAAATGAATATGTCCAAAAAGAAGGTAAGAAGACTTGGATTGAAATGGATACTTTTCCTTTAATCTACACCCCATTAGCTACTAAAATAAAATATCTTCATCTTCTTTAGTACTGTCGATCAGCTAAAACTCAAAAATATTTTTTTTTGTTAAAACGCTTAAAAGTACTAAGATAAGCCTATTATGAGCATTTTAAATGAATATGTCCAAAATGAAGGTAAGAAGACTTGGATTGAAATGGATACTTTTCCTTTAATCTACACCACATTAGCTACTAAAATAAAATATCTTCGTCTTCCTTAGTACTGTCGATCAGCTAAAACTCAAAAATATTTTTTTTTGTTAAAACGCTTAAAAGTACTAAGATAAGCCTATTATGAGCATTTTAAATGAATATGTCCAAAAAGAAGGTAAGAAGACTTGGATTGAAATGGATACTTTTCCTTTAATCTACACCCCATTAGCTACTAAAATAAAATATCTTCATCTTCTTTAGTACTGTCGATCAGCTAAAACTCAAAAATATTTTTTTTTGTTAAAACGCTTAAAAGTACTAAGATAAGCCTATTATGAGCATTTTAAATGTATATGTCAAAAAAGAAGGCAAGAAGACTTGGATTGAAATGGATACTTTTCCTTTAATCTACACCACACTAGCTACTAAAATAAAATATCTTCGTCTTCCTTAGTACTGTCGATCAGCTAAAACTCAAAAATATTTTTTTTGTTAAAACGCTTAAAAGTACTAAGATAAGCCTATTAAGAGCATTTTAAATGAATATGTCAAAAAGAAGGAAAGACGACTTGGATTGAAATGGATACTTTTCCTTTAATCTACTCCACATTAGCTACTAAAATAAAATATCTTCGTCTTCCTTAGTACTGTCGATCAGCTAAAACTCAAAAATATTTTTTTTTGTTAAAACGCTTAAAAGTACTAAGATAAGCCTATTATGAGCATTTTAAATGAATATGTCAAAAAAGAAGGTAAGAAGACTTGGATTGAAATGGATACTTTTCCTTTAATCTACTCCACATTAGCTACTAAAATAAAATATCTTCGTTTTCCCTACTACTGTCGATCAGCTAAGACTCAAAAATATTTTTTTTTGTTAAAACGCTTAAAAGTACTAAGATAAGCCTATTAAGAGCATTTTAAATGAATATGTCAAAAAAGAAGGTAAGACGACTTGGATTGAAATGGATACTTTTCCTTTAATCTACACCACATTAGCTACTAAAATAAAATATCTTCGTCTTCCTTAGTACTGTCGATCAGCTAAAACTCAAAAATATTTTTTTATTAAAACGCTTAAAAGTACTAAGATAAGCCTATTATGAGCATTTTAAATGTATATGTCAAAAAAGAAGGCAAGACGACTTGGATTGAAATGGATACTTTTCCTTTAATCTACACCACATTAGCTACTAAAATAAAATATCTTCGTCTTCCTTAGTACTGTCGATCAGCTAAAACTCAAAAATATTTTTTTTGTTAAAACGCTTAAAAGTACTAAGATAAGCCTATTAAGAGCATTTTAAATGAATATGTCAAAAAAGAAGGTAAGACGACTTGGATTGAAATGGATACTTTTCCTTTAATCTACACCACATTAGCTACTAAAATAAAATATCTTCGTCTTCATTAGTACTGTCGATCAGCTAAAACTCAAAAATATTTTTTTTTGTTAAAACGCTTAAAAGTACTAAGATAAGCCTATTATGAGCATTTTAAATGAATATGTCCAAAATGAAGGTAAGAAGACTTGGATTGAAATGGATACTTTTCCTTTAATCTACACCATATTAGCTACTAAAATAAAATATCTTCGTCTTCCTTAGTACTGTCGATCAGCTAAAACTCAAAAATATTTTTTTTTGTTAAAACGCTTAAAAGTACTAAGATAAGCCTATTATGAGCATTTTAAATGAATATGTCCAAAATGAAGGTAAGAAGACTTGGATTGAAATGGATACTTTTCCTTTAATCTACACCACATTAGCTACTAAAATAAAATATCTTCGTCTTCCTTAGTACTGTCGATCAGCTAAAACTCAAAAATATTTTTTTTTGTTAAAACGGTTAAAAGTACTAAGATAAGCCTATTATGAGCATTTTAAATGAATATGTCCAAAAAGAAGGTAAGAAGACTTGGATTGAAATGGATACTTTTCCTTTAATCTACACCCCATTAGCTACTAAAATAAAATATCTTCATCTTCTTTAGTACTGTCGATCAGCTAAAACTCAAAAATATTTTTTTTTGTTAAAACGCTTAAAAGTACTAAGATAAGCCTATTATGAGCATTTTAAATGAATATGTCCAAAATGAAGGTAAGAAGACTTGGATTGAAATGGATACTTTTCCTTTAATCTACACCACATTAGCTACTAAAATAAAATATCTTCGTCTTCCTTAGTACTGTCGATCAGCTAAAACTCAAAAATATTTTTTTTTGTTAAAACGCTTAAAAGTACTAAGATAAGCCTATTATGAGCATTTTAAATGAATATGTCCAAAAAGAAGGTAAGAAGACTTGGATTGAAATGGATACTTTTCCTTTAATCTACACCCCATTAGCTACTAAAATAAAATATCTTCATCTTCTTTAGTACTGTCGATCAGCTAAAACTCAAAAATATTTTTTTTTGTTAAAACGCTTAAAAGTACTAAGATAAGCCTATTATGAGCATTTTAAATGTATATGTCAAAAAAGAAGGCAAGAAGACTTGGATTGAAATGGATACTTTTCCTTTAATCTACACCACACTAGCTACTAAAATAAAATATCTTCGTCTTCCTTAGTACTGTCGATCAGCTAAAACTCAAAAATATTTTTTTTGTTAAAACGCTTAAAAGTACTAAGATAAGCCTATTAAGAGCATTTTAAATGAATATGTCAAAAAGAAGGAAAGACGACTTGGATTGAAATGGATACTTTTCCTTTAATCTACTCCACATTAGCTACTAAAATAAAATATCTTCGTCTTCCTTAGTACTGTCGATCAGCTAAAACTCAAAAATATTTTTTTTTGTTAAAACGCTTAAAAGTACTAAGATAAGCCTATTATGAGCATTTTAAATGAATATGTCAAAAAAGAAGGTAAGAAGACTTGGATTGAAATGGATACTTTTCCTTTAATCTACTCCACATTAGCTACTAAAATAAAATATCTTCGTTTTCCCTACTACTGTCGATCAGCTAAGACTCAAAAATATTTTTTTTTGTTAAAACGCTTAAAAGTACTAAGATAAGCCTATTATGAGCATTTTAAATGAATATGTCAAAAAAGAAGGTAAGACGACTTGGATTGAAATGGATACTTTTCCTTTAATCAACACTAAATTAGCTACTATATAAAATATCTTCGTCTTCCTTACTACTGTCGATCAGCTAAAACTCAAAAATATTTTTTTTTGTTAAAACGCTTAAAAGTACTAAGATAAGCCTATTATGAGCATTTTAAATGAATATGTCCAAAAAGAAGGTAAGAAGACTTGGATTGAAATGGATACTTTTCCTTTAATCTACACCACATTAGCTACTAAAATAAAATATCTTCGTCTTCCTTACTACTGTCGATCAGCTAAAACTCAAAAATATTTTTTTATTTAAAACGCTTAATAGTACTAAGATAAGCCTATTAAGAGCATTTTAAATGAATATGTCAAAAAAGAAGGTAAGACGACTTGGATTGAAATGGATACTTTTCCTTTAATCTACACCACATTAGCTACTAAAATAAAATATCTTTGTCTTCCTTAGTACTGTCGATCAGCTAAAACTCAAAAATATTTTTTTTTGTTAAAACGCTTAAAAGTACTAAGATAAGCCTATTATGAGCATTTTAAATGTATATGTCCAAAAAGAAGGTAAGAAGACTTGGATTGAAATGGATACTTTTCCTTTAATCTACACCACATTATCTACTAAAATAAAATATCTTCGTCTTCCTTAGTACTGTCGATCAGCTAAAACTCAAAAATATTTTTTTTGTTAAAACGCTTAAAAGTACTAAGATAAGCCTATTATGAGCATTTTAAATGAATATGTCAAAAAAGAAGGTAAGACGACTTGGATTGAAATGGATACTTTTCCTTTAATCTACACCACATTAGCTACTAAAATAAAATATCTTCGTCTTCCTTAGTACTGTCGATCAGCTAAAACTCAAAAATATTTTTTTTTGTTAAAACGCTTAAAAGTACTAAGATAAGCCTATTATGAGCATTTTAAATGAATATGTCAAAAAAGAAGGTAAGAAGACTTGGATTGAAATGGATACTTTTCCTTTAATCTACTCCACATTAGCTACTAAAATAAAATATCTTCGTCTTCCTTAGTACTGTCGATCAGCTAAAACTCAAAAATATTTTTTTTTGTTAAAACGCTTAAAAGTACTAAGATAAGCCTATTATGAGCATTTTAAATGAATATGTCCAAAAAGAAGGTAAGAAGACTTGGATTGAAATGGATACTTTTCCTTTAATCTACACCACATTAGCTACTAAAATAAAATATCTTCGTCTTCCTTAGTACTGTCGATCAGCTAAAACTCAAAAATATTTTTTTTTGTTAAAACGGTTAAAAGTACTAAGATAAGCCTATTATGAGCATTTTAAATGAATATGTCCAAAAAGAAGGTAAGAAGACTTGGATTGAAATGGATACTTTTCCTTTAATCTACACCCCATTAGCTACTAAAATAAAATATCTTCATCTTCTTTAGTACTGTCGATCAGCTAAAACTCAAAAATATTTTTTTTTGTTAAAACGCTTAAAAGTACTAAGATAAGCCTATTATGAGCATTTTAAATGTATATGTCAAAAAAGAAGGCAAGAAGACTTGGATTGAAATGGATACTTTTCCTTTAATCTACACCACACTAGCTACTAAAATAAAATATCTTCGTCTTCCTTAGTACTGTCGATCAGCTAAAACTCAAAAATATTTTTTTTGTTAAAACGCTTAAAAGTACTAAGATAAGCCTATTAAGAGCATTTTAAATGAATATGTCAAAAAGAAGGAAAGACGACTTGGATTGAAATGGATACTTTTCCTTTAATCTACTCCACATTAGCTACTAAAATAAAATATCTTCGTCTTCCTTAGTACTGTCGATCAGCTAAAACTCAAAAATATTTTTTTTTGTTAAAACGCTTAAAAGTACTAAGATAAGCCTATTATGAGCATTTTAAATGAATATGTCAAAAAAGAAGGTAAGAAGACTTGGATTGAAATGGATACTTTTCCTTTAATCTACTCCACATTAGCTACTAAAATAAAATATCTTCGTTTTCCCTACTACTGTCGATCAGCTAAGACTCAAAAATATTTTTTTTTGTTAAAACGCTTAAAAGTACTAAGATAAGCCTATTATGAGCATTTTAAATGAATATGTCAAAAAAGAAGGTAAGACGACTTGGATTGAAATGGATACTTTTCCTTTAATCAACACTAAATTAGCTACTATATAAAATATCTTCGTCTTCCTTACTACTGTCGATCAGCTAAAACTCAAAAATATTTTTTTTTGTTAAAACGCTTAAAAGTACTAAGATAAGCCTATTATGAGCATTTTAAATGAATATGTCAAAAAAGAAGGTAAGACGACTTGGATTGAAATGGATACTTTTCCTTTAATCTACACCACGTTAGCTACTAAAATAAAATATCTTCGTCTTCCTTAGTACTGTCGATCAGCTAAAACTCAAAAATATTTTTTTATTTAAAACGCTTAATAGTACTAAGATAAGCCTATTAAGAGCATTTTAAATGAATATGTCAAAAAAGAAGGTAAGACGACTTGGATTGAAATGGATACTTTTCCTTTAATCTACACCACATTAGCTACTAAAATAAAATATCTTTGTCTTCCTTAGTACTGTCGATCAGCTAAAACTCAAAAATATTTTTTTTTGTTAAAACGCTTAAAAGTACTAAGATAAGCCTATTATGAGCATTTTAAATGTATATGTCCAAAAAGAAGGTAAGAAGACTTGGATTGAAATGGATACTTTTCCTTTAATCTACACCACATTATCTACTAAAATAAAATATCTTCGTCTTCCTTAGTACTGTCGATCAGCTAAAACTCAAAAATATTTTTTTTGTTAAAACGCTTAAAAGTACTAAGATAAGCCTATTATGAGCATTTTAAATGAATATGTCAAAAAAGAAGGTAAGACGACTTGGATTGAAATGGATACTTTTCCTTTAATCTACACCACATTAGCTACTAAAATAAAATATCTTCGTCTTCCTTAGTACTGTCGATCAGCTAAAACTCAAAAATATTTTTTTTTGTTAAAACGCTTAAAAGTACTAAGATAAGCCTATTATGAGCATTTTAAATGAATATGTCAAAAAAGAAGGTAAGAAGACTTGGATTGAAATGGATACTTTTCCTTTAATCTACTCCACATTAGCTACTAAAATAAAATATCTTCGTTTTCCCTACTACTGTCGATCAGCTAAGACTCAAAAATATTTTTTTTGTTAAAACGCTTAAAAGTACTAAGATAAGCCTATTATGAGCATTTTAAATGAATATGTCAAAAAAGAAGGTAAGACGACTTGGATTGAAATGGATACTTTTCCTTTAATCAACACTAAATTAGCTACTATATAAAATATCTTCGTCTTCCTTACTACTGTCGATCAGCTAAAACTCAAAAATATTTTTTTTTGTTAAAACGCTTAAAAGTACTAAGATAAGCCTATTATGAGCATTTTAAATGAATATGTCAAAAAAGAAGGTAAGACGACTTGGATTGAAATGGATACTTTTCCTTTAATCTACACCACATTAGCTACTAAAATAAAATATCTTCGTCTTCCTTAGTACTGTCGATCAGCTAAAACTCAAAAATATTTTTTTTGTTAAAACGCTTAAAAGTACTAAGATAAGCCTATTAAGCGCATTTTAAATGAATATGTCAAAAAAGAAGGTAAGACGACTTGGATTGAAATGGATACTTTTCCTTTAATCTACACCACATTAGCTACTAAAATAAAATATCTTCGTCTTCCTTAGTACTGTCGATCAGCTAAAACTCAAAAATATATTTATTTTGTTAAAACGCTTAAAAGTACTAAGATAAGCCTATTATGAGCATTTTAAATGTATATGTCAAAAAAGAAGGCAAGACGACTTGGATTGAAATGGATACTTTTCCTTTAATCTACACCACATTAGCTACTAAAATAAAATATCTTCGACTTCCTTAGTACTGTCGATCAGCTAAAACTCAAAAATATTTTTTTTGTTAAAACGCTTAAAAGTACTAAGATAAGCCTATTAAGCGCATTTTAAATGAATATGTCAAAAAAGAAGGTAAGACGACTTGGATTGAAATGGATACTTTTCCTTTAATCTACACCACATTAGCTACTAAAATAAAATATCTTCGTCTTCCTTAGTACTGTCGATCAGCTAAAACTCAAAAATATATTTTTTTTGTTAAAACGCTTAAAAGTACTAAGATAAGCCTATTATGAGCATTTTAAATGTATATGTCAAAAAAGAAGGCAAGACGACTTGGATTGAAATGGATACTTTTCCTTTAATCTACACCACATTAGCTACTAAAATAAAATATCTTCGTCTTCCTTAGTACTGTCGATCAGCTAAAACTCAAAAATATTTTTTTTGTTAAAACGCTTAAAAGTACTAAGATAAGCCTATTAAGAGCATTTTAAATGAATATGTCAAAAAAGAAGGTAAGACGACTTGGATTGAAATGGATACTTTTCCTTTAATCTACACCACATTAGCTACTAAAATAAAATATCTTCGTCTTCCTTAGTACTGTCGATCAGCTAAAACTCAAAAATATTGTTTTTTGTTAAAACGCTTTAAAGTACTAAGATAAGCCTATTATGAGCATTTTAAATGAATATGTCAAAAAAGAAGGTAAGAAGACTTGGATTGAAATGGATACTTTTCCTTTAATCTACACCACATTATCTACTAAAATAAAATATCTTCGTCTTCCTTAGTACTGTCGATCAGCTAAAACTCAAAAATATATTTTTTTTGTTAAAACGCTTAAAAGTACTAAGATAAGCCTATTATGAGCATTTTAAATGTATATGTCAAAAAAGAAGGCAAGACGACTTGGATTGAAATGGATACTTTTCCTTTAATCTACACCACATTAGCTACTAAAATAAAATATCTTCGTCTTCCTTAGTACTGTCGATCAGCTAAAACTCAAAAATATTTTTTTTGTTAAAACGCTTAAAAGTACTAAGATAAGCCTATTAAGAGCATTTTAAATGAATATGTCAAAAAAGAAGGTAAGACGACTTGGATTGAAATGGATACTTTTCCTTTAATCTACACCACATTAGCTACTAAAATAAAATATCTTCGTCTTCCTTAGTACTGTCGATCAACTAAAACTCAAAAATATTTTTTTTTGTTAAAACGCTTAAAAGTACTAAGATAAGCCTATTATGAGCATTTTAAATGAATATGTCAAAAAAGAAGGTAAGAAGACTTGGATTGAAATGGATACTTTTCCTTTAATCTACTCCACATTAGCTACTAAAATAAAATATCTTCGTCTTCCTTAGTACTGTCGATCAGCTAAAACTCAAAAATATTTTTTTTTGTTAAAACGCTTAAAAGTACTAAGATAAGCCTATTATGAGCATTTTAAATGAATATGTCAAAAAAGAAGGTAAGAAGACTTGGATTGAAATGGATACTTTTCCTTTAATCTACTCCACATTAGCTACTAAAATAAAATATCTTCGTTTTCCCTACTACTGTCGATCAGCTAAGACTCAAAAATATTTTTTTTTGTTAAAACGCTTAAAAGTACTAAGATAAGCCTATTATGAGCATTTTAAATGTATATGTCAAAAAAGAAGGTAAGACGACTTGGATTGAAATGGATACTTTTCCTTTAATCAACACTAAATTAGCTACTATATAAAATATCTTCGTCTTCCTTAGTACTGTCGATCAGCTAAAACTCAAAAATATTTTTTTTTGTTAAAACGCTTAAAAGTACTAAGATAAGCCTATTATGAGCATTTTAAATGAATATGTCAAAAAAGAAGGTAAGACGACTTGGATTGAAATGGATACTTTTCCTTTAATCTACACCACATTAGCTACTAAAATAAAATATCTTCGTCTTCCTTAGTACTGTCGATCAGCTAAAACTCAAAAATATATTTTTTTTGTTAAAACGCTTAAAAGTACTAAGATAAGCCTATTATGAGCATTTTAAATGTATATGTCAAAAAAGAAGGCAAGACGACTTGGATTGAAATGGATACTTTTCCTTTAATCTACACCACATTAGCTACTAAAATAAAATATCTTCGACTTCCTTAGTACTGTCGATCAACTAAAACTCAAAAATATTTTTTTTGTTAAAACGCTTAAAAGTACTAAGATAAGCCTATTAAGCGCATTTTAAATGAATATGTCAAAAAAGAAGGTAAGACGACTTGGATTGAAATGGATACTTTTCCTTTAATCTACACCACATTAGCTACTAAAATAAAATATCTTCGTCTTCCTTAGTACTGTCGATCAGCTAAAACTCAAAAATATATTTTTTTTGTTAAAACGCTTAAAAGTACTAAGATAAGCCTATTATGAGCATTTTAAATGTATATGTCAAAAAAGAAGGCAAGACGACTTGGATTGAAATGGATACTTTTCCTTTAATCTACACCACATTAGCTACTAAAATAAAATATCTTCGTCTTCCTTAGTACTGTCGATCAGCTAAAACTCAAAAATATTTTTTTTGTTAAAACGCTTAAAAGTACTAAGATAAGCCTATTAAGAGCATTTTAAATGAATATGTCAAAAAAGAAGGTAAGACGACTTGGATTGAAATGGATACTTTTCCTTTAATCTACACCACATTAGCTACTAAAATAAAATATCTTCGTCTTCCTTAGTACTGTCGATCAGCTAAAACTCAAAAATATTGTTTTTTGTTAAAACGCTTTAAAGTACTAAGATAAGCCTATTATGAGCATTTTAAATGAATATGTCAAAAAAGAAGGTAAGAAGACTTGGATTGAAATGGATACTTTTCCTTTAATCTACACCACATTATCTACTAAAATAAAATATCTTCGTCTTCCTTAGTACTGTCGATCAGCTAAAACTCAAAAATATATTTTTTTTGTTAAAACGCTTAAAAGTACTAAGATAAGCCTATTATGAGCATTTTAAATGTATATGTCAAAAAAGAAGGCAAGACGACTTGGATTGAAATGGATACTTTTCCTTTAATCTACACCACATTAGCTACTAAAATAAAATATCTTCGTCTTCCTTAGTACTGTCGATCAGCTAAAACTCAAAAATATTTTTTTTGTTAAAACGCTTAAAAGTACTAAGATAAGCCTATTAAGAGCATTTTAAATGAATATGTCAAAAAAGAAGGTAAGACGACTTGGATTGAAATGGATACTTTTCCTTTAATCTACACCACATTAGCTACTAAAATAAAATATCTTCGTCTTCCTTAGTACTGTCGATCAACTAAAACTCAAAAATATTTTTTTTTGTTAAAACGCTTAAAAGTACTAAGATAAGCCTATTATGAGCATTTTAAATGAATATGTCAAAAAAGAAGGTAAGAAGACTTGGATTGAAATGGATACTTTTCCTTTAATCTACTCCACATTAGCTACTAAAATAAAATATCTTCGTCTTCCTTAGTACTGTCGATCAGCTAAAACTCAAAAATATTTTTTTTTGTTAAAACGCTTAAAAGTACTAAGATAAGCCTATTATGAGCATTTTAAATGAATATGTCAAAAAAGAAGGTAAGAAGACTTGGATTGAAATGGATACTTTTCCTTTAATCTACTCCACATTAGCTACTAAAATAAAATATCTTCGTTTTCCCTACTACTGTCGATCAGCTAAGACTCAAAAATATTTTTTTTTGTTAAAACGCTTAAAAGTACTAAGATAAGCCTATTATGAGCATTTTAAATGAATATGTCAAAAAAGAAGGTAAGACGACTTGGATTGAAATGGATACTTTTCCTTTAATCTACACCACATTAGCTACTAAAATAAAATATCTTCGTCTTCTTTAGTACTGTCGATCAGCTAAAACTCAAAAATATTTTTTTTTGTTAAAACGCTTAAAAGTACTAAGATAAGCCTATTATGAGCATTTTAAATGTATATGTCCAAAAAGAAGGTAAGAAGACTTGGATTGAAATGGATACTTTTCCTTTAATCTACACCACATTATCTACTAAAATAAAATATCTTCGTCTTCCTTAGTACTGTCGATCAGCTAAAACTCAAAAATATTTTTTTTGTTAAAACGCTTAAAAGTACTAAGATAAGCCTATTATGAGCATTTTAAATGTATATGTCAAAAAAGAAGGAAAGAAGACTTGGATTGAAATGGATACTTTTCCTTTAATCTACACCACATTAGCTACTAAAATAAAATATCTTCGTCTTCCTTAGTACTGTCGATCAGCTAAAACTCAAAAATATTTTTTTTTGTTAAAACGCTTAAAAGTACTAAGATAAGCCTATTATGAGCATTTTAAATGAATATGTCAAAAAAGAAGGTAAGAAGACTTGGATTGAAATGGATACTTTTCCTTTAATCTACTCCACATTATCTACTAAAATAAAATATCTTCGTTTTCTCTACTACTGTCGATCAGCTAAGACTCAAAAATATTTTTTTTGTTAAAACGCTTAAAAGTACTAAGATAAGCCTATTATGAGCATTTTAAATGAATATGTCAAAAAAGAAGGTAAGACGACTTGGATTGAAATGGATACTTTTCCTTTAATCTACACCACGTTAGCTACTAAAATAAAATATCTTCGTCTTCTTTAGTACTGTCGATCAGCTAAAACTCAAAAATATTTTTTTTTGTTAAAACGCTTAAAAGTACTAAGATAAGCCTATTATGAGCATTTTAAATGAATATGTCAAAAAAGAAGGTAAGAAGACTTGGATTGAAATGGATACTTTTCCTTTAATCTACTCCACATTAGCTACTAAAATAAAATATCTTCGTTTTCTCTACTACTGTCGATCAGCTAAGACTCAAAAATATTTTTTTTGTTAAAACGCTTAAAAGTACTAAGATAAGCCTATTATGAGCATTTTAAATGAATATGTCAAAAAAGAAGGTAAGACGACTTGGATTGAAATGGATACTTTTCCTTTAATCTACACCACGTTAGCTACTAAAATAAAATATCTTCGTCTTCTTTAGTACTGTCGATCAACTACAACTCAAAAATATTTTTTTGTTAAAACGCTTAAAAGTACTAAGATAAGCCTATTATGAGCATTTTAAATGTATATGTCAAAAAAGAAGGTAAGACGACTTGGATTGAAATGGATACTTTTCCTTTAATCTACTCCACATTAGCTACTAAAATAAAATATCTTCGTCTTCCTTAGTACTGTCGATCAGCTAAAACTCAAAAATATATTTTTTTTGTTAAAACGCTTAAAAGTACTAAGATAAGCCTATTATGAGCATTTTAAATGAATATGTCCAAAAAGAAGGTAAGAAGACTTGGATTGAAATGGATACTTTTCCTTTAATCTACACCCCATTAGCTACTAAAATAAAATATCTTCATCTTCCTTAGTACTGTTGATCAGCTAAAACTCAAAAATATTTTTTTTTGTTAAAACGCTTAAAAGTACTAAGATAAGCCTATTATGAGCATTTTAAATGTATATGTCAAAAAAGAAGGCAAGACGACTTGGATTGAAATGGATACTTTTCCTTTAATCTACACCACATTAGCTACTAAAATAAAATATCTTCGTCTTCCTTAGTACTGTCGATCAGCTAAAACTCAAAAATATATTTTTTTTGTTAAAACGCTTAAAAGTACTAAGATAAGCCTATTATGAGCATTTTAAATGTATATGTCAAAAAAGAAGGTAAGACGACTTGGATTGAAATGGATACTTTTCCTTTAATCTACACCACATTAGCTACTAAAATAAAATATCTTCGTCTTCCTTAGTACTGTCGATCAGCTAAAACTCAAAAATATTTTTTTTGTTAAAACGCTTAAAAGTACTAAGATAAGCCTATTAAGAGCATTTTAAATGAATATGTCCAAAAAGAAGGTAAGAAGACTTGGATTGAAATGGATACTTTTCCTTTAATCTACACCACATTATCTACTAAAATAAAATATCTTCGTCTTCCTTAGTACTGTCGATCAGCTAAAACTCAAAAATATTTTTTTTGTTAAAACGCTTAAAAGTACTAAGATAAGCCTATTATGAGCATTTTAAATGTATATGTCAAAAAAGAAGGTAAGACGACTTGGATTGAAATGGATACTTTTCCTTTAATCTACACCACATTAGCTACTAAAATAAAATATCTTCGTCTTCCTTAGTACTGTCGATCAGCTAAAACTCAAAAATATTTTTTTTTGTTAAAACGCTTAAAAGTACTAAGATAAGCCTATTATGAGCATTTTAAATGAATATGTCAAAAAAGAAGGTAAGAAGACTTGGATTGAAATGGATACTTTTCCTTTAATCTACTCCACATTAGCTACTAAAATAAAATATCTTCGTTTTCTCTACTACTGTCGATCAGCTAAGACTCAAAAATATTTTTTTTGTTAAAACGCTTAAAAGTACTAAGATAAGCCTATTATGAGCATTTTAAATGAATATGTCAAAAAAGAAGGTAAGACGACTTGGATTGAAATGGATACTTTTCCTTTAATCTACACCACGTTAGCTACTAAAATAAAATATCTTCGTCTTCTTTAGTACTGTCGATCAGCTAAAACTCAAAAATATTTTTTTTTGTTAAAACGCTTAAAAGTACTAAGATAAGCCTATTATGAGCATTTTAAATGAATATGTCAAAAAAGAAGGTAAGAAGACTTGGATTGAAATGGATACTTTTCCTTTAATCTACTCCACATTAGCTACTAAAATAAAATATCTTCGTTTTCTCTACTACTGTCGATCAGCTAAGACTCAAAAATATTTTTTTTGTTAAAACGCTTAAAAGTACTAAGATAAGCCTATTATGAGCATTTTAAATGAATATGTCAAAAAAGAAGGTAAGACGACTTGGATTGAAATGGATACTTTTCCTTTAATCTACACCACATTAGCTACTAAAATAAAATATCTTCGTCTTCCTTAGTACTGTCGATCAGCTAAAACTCAAAAATATTTTTTTTTGTTAAAACGCTTAAAAGTACTAAGATAAGCCTATTATGAGCATTTTAAATGAATATGTCAAAAAAGAAGGTAAGACGACTTGGATTGAAATGGATACTTTTCCTTTAATCTACACCACATTAGCTACTAAAATAAAATATCTTCGTCTTCCTTAGTACTGTCGATCAGCTAAAACTCAAAAATATTTTTTTTGTTAAAACGCTTAAAAGTACTAAGATAAGCCTATTAAGCGCATTTTAAATGAATATGTCAAAAAAGAAGGTAAGACGACTTGGATTGAAATGGATACTTTTCCTTTAATCTACACCACATTAGCTACTAAAATAAAATATCTTCGTCTTCCTTAGTACTGTCGATCAGCTAAAACTCAAAAATATATTTTTTTTGTTAAAACGCTTAAAAGTACTAAGATAAGCCTATTATGAGCATTTTAAATGTATATGTCAAAAAAGAAGGCAAGACGACTTGGATTGAAATGGATACTTTTCCTTTAATCTACACCACATTAACTACTAAAATAAAATATCTTCGTCTTCCTTAGTACTGTCGATCAGCTAAAACTCAAAAATATTTTTTTTGTTAAAACGCTTAAAAGTACTAAGATAAGCCTATTAAGAGCATTTTAAATGAATATGTCAAAAAAGAAGGTAAGACGACTTGGATTGAAATGGATACTTTTCCTTTAATCTACACCACATTAGCTACTAAAATAAAATATCTTCGTCTTCCTTAGTACTGTCGATCAGCTAAAACTCAAAAATATTTTTTTTTGTTAAAACGCTTAAAAGTACTAAGATAAGCCTATTATGAGCATTTTAAATGAATATGTCCAAAATGAAGGTAAGAAGACTTGGATTGAAATGGATACTTTTCCTTTAATCTACACCACATTAGCTACTAAAATAAAATATCTTCGTCTTCTTTAGTACTGTCGATCAGCTAAAACTCAAAAATATTTTTTTTGTTAAAACGCTTAAAAGTACTAAGATAAGCCTATTAAGAGCATTTTAAATGAATATGTCAAAAAAGAAGGTAAGAAGACTTGGATTGAAATGGATACTTTTCCTTTAATCTACACCCCATTAGCTACTAAAATAAAATATCTTCGTCTTCCTTAGTACTGTCGATCAGCTAAAACTCAAAAATATTTTTTTATTTAAAACGCTTAAAAGTACTAAGATAAGCCTATTAAGAGCATTTTAAATGAATATGTCAAAAAAGAAGGTAAGACGACTTGGATTGAAATGGATACTTTTCCTTTAATCTACACCACATTAGCTACTAAAATAAAATATCTTTGTCTTCCTTAGTACTGTCGATCAGCTAAAACTCAAAAATATTTTTTTTTGTTAAAACGCTTAAAAGTACTAAGATAAGCCTATTATGAGCATTTTAAATGTATATGTCCAAAAAGAAGGTAAGAAGACTTGGATTGAAATGGATACTTTTCCTTTAATCTACACCACATTATCTACTAAAATAAAATATCTTCGTCTTCCTTAGTACTGTCGATCAGCTAAAACTCAAAAATATTTTTTTTGTTAAAACGCTTAAAAGTACTAAGATAAGCCTATTATGAGCATTTTAAATGTATATGTCAAAAAAGAAGGTAAGACGACTTGGATTGAAATGGATACTTTTCCTTTAATCTACACCACATTAGCTACTAAAATAAAATATCTTCGTCTTCCTTAGTACTGTCGATCAGCTAAAACTCAAAAATATTTTTTTTTGTTAAAACGCTTAAAAGTACTAAGATAAGCCTATTATGAGCATTTTAAATGAATATGTCAAAAAAGAAGGTAAGAAGACTTGGATTGAAATGGATACTTTTCCTTTAATCTACTCCACATTAGCTACTAAAATAAAATATCTTCGTTTTCTCTACTACTGTCGATCAGCTAAGACTCAAAAATATTTTTTTTGTTAAAACGCTTAAAAGTACTAAGATAAGCCTATTATGAGCATTTTAAATGAATATGTCAAAAAAGAAGGTAAGACGACTTGGATTGAAATGGATACTTTTCCTTTAATCTACACCACGTTAGCTACTAAAATAAAATATCTTCGTCTTCTTTAGTACTGTCGATCAGCTAAAACTCAAAAATATTTTTTTTTGTTAAAACGCTTAAAAGTACTAAGATAAGCCTATTATGAGCATTTTAAATGAATATGTCAAAAAAGAAGGTAAGAAGACTTGGATTGAAATGGATACTTTTCCTTTAATCTACTCCACATTAGCTACTAAAATAAAATATCTTCGTTTTCTCTACTACTGTCGATCAGCTAAGACTCAAAAATATTTTTTTTGTTAAAACGCTTAAAAGTACTAAGATAAGCCTATTATGAGCATTTTAAATGAATATGTCAAAAAAGAAGGTAAGACGACTTGGATTGAAATGGATACTTTTCCTTTAATCTACACCACGTTAGCTACTAAAATAAAATATCTTCGTTTTCCCTACTACTGTCGATCAGCTAAGACTCAAAAATATTTTTTTTTGTTAAAACGCTTAAAAGTACTAAGATAAGCCTATTATGAGCATTTTAAATGAATATGTCAAAAAAGAAGGTAAGACGACTTGGATTGAAATGGATACTTTTCCTTTAATCTACACCACATTAGCTACTAAAATAAAATATCTTCGTCTTCTTTAGTACTGTCGATCAGCTAAAACTCAAAAATATTTTTTTTTGTTAAAACGCTTAAAAGTACTAAGATAAGCCTATTATGAGCATTTTAAATGTATATGTCCAAAAAGAAGGTAAGAAGACTTGGATTGAAATGGATACTTTTCCTTTAATCTACACCACATTATCTACTAAAATAAAATATCTTCGTCTTCCTTAGTACTGTCGATCAGCTAAAACTCAAAAATATTTTTTTTGTTAAAACGCTTAAAAGTACTAAGATAAGCCTATTATGAGCATTTTAAATGTATATGTCAAAAAAGAAGGAAAGAAGACTTGGATTGAAATGGATACTTTTCCTTTAATCTACACCACATTAGCTACTAAAATAAAATATCTTCGTCTTCCTTAGTACTGTCGATCAGCTAAAACTCAAAAATATTTTTTTTTGTTAAAACGCTTAAAAGTACTAAGATAAGCCTATTATGAGCATTTTAAATGAATATGTCAAAAAAGAAGGTAAGAAGACTTGGATTGAAATGGATACTTTTCCTTTAATCTACTCCACATTATCTACTAAAATAAAATATCTTCGTTTTCTCTACTACTGTCGATCAGCTAAGACTCAAAAATATTTTTTTTGTTAAAACGCTTAAAAGTACTAAGATAAGCCTATTATGAGCATTTTAAATGAATATGTCAAAAAAGAAGGTAAGACGACTTGGATTGAAATGGATACTTTTCCTTTAATCTACACCACGTTAGCTACTAAAATAAAATATCTTCGTCTTCTTTAGTACTGTCGATCAGCTAAAACTCAAAAATATTTTTTTTTGTTAAAACGCTTAAAAGTACTAAGATAAGCCTATTATGAGCATTTTAAATGAATATGTCAAAAAAGAAGGTAAGAAGACTTGGATTGAAATGGATACTTTTCCTTTAATCTACTCCACATTAGCTACTAAAATAAAATATCTTCGTTTTCTCTACTACTGTCGATCAGCTAAGACTCAAAAATATTTTTTTTGTTAAAACGCTTAAAAGTACTAAGATAAGCCTATTATGAGCATTTTAAATGAATATGTCAAAAAAGAAGGTAAGACGACTTGGATTGAAATGGATACTTTTCCTTTAATCTACACCACGTTAGCTACTAAAATAAAATATCTTCGTCTTCTTTAGTACTGTCGATCAACTACAACTCAAAAATATTTTTTTGTTAAAACGCTTAAAAGTACTAAGATAAGCCTATTATGAGCATTTTAAATGTATATGTCAAAAAAGAAGGTAAGACGACTTGGATTGAAATGGATACTTTTCCTTTAATCTACTCCACATTAGCTACTAAAATAAAATATCTTCGTCTTCCTTAGTACTGTCGATCAGCTAAAACTCAAAAATATATTTTTTTTGTTAAAACGCTTAAAAGTACTAAGATAAGCCTATTATGAGCATTTTAAATGAATATGTCCAAAAAGAAGGTAAGAAGACTTGGATTGAAATGGATACTTTTCCTTTAATCTACACCCCATTAGCTACTAAAATAAAATATCTTCATCTTCCTTAGTACTGTTGATCAGCTAAAACTCAAAAATATTTTTTTTTGTTAAAACGCTTAAAAGTACTAAGATAAGCCTATTATGAGCATTTTAAATGTATATGTCAAAAAAGAAGGCAAGACGACTTGGATTGAAATGGATACTTTTCCTTTAATCTACACCACATTAGCTACTAAAATAAAATATCTTCGTCTTCCTTAGTACTGTCGATCAGCTAAAACTCAAAAATATTTTTTTTTGTTAAAACGCTTAAAAGTACTAAGATAAGCCTATTATGAGCATTTTAAATGAATATGTCAAAAAAGAAGGTAAGACGACTTGGATTGAAATGGATACTTTTCCTTTAATCTACACCACATTAGCTACTAAAATAAAATATCTTCGTCTTCCTTAGTACTGTCGATCAGCTAAAACTCAAAAATATTTTTTTTGTTAAAACGCTTAAAAGTACTAAGATAAGCCTATTAAGCGCATTTTAAATGAATATGTCAAAAAAGAAGGTAAGACGACTTGGATTGAAATGGATACTTTTCCTTTAATCTACACCACATTAGCTACTAAAATAAAATATCTTCGTCTTCCTTAGTACTGTCGATCAGCTAAAACTCAAAAATATATTTTTTTTGTTAAAACGCTTAAAAGTACTAAGATAAGCCTATTATGAGCATTTTAAATGTATATGTCAAAAAAGAAGGCAAGACGACTTGGATTGAAATGGATACTTTTCCTTTAATCTACACCACATTAGCTACTAAAATAAAATATCTTCGTCTTCCTTAGTACTGTCGATCAGCTAAAACTCAAAAATATTTTTTTTGTTAAAACGCTTAAAAGTACTAAGATAAGCCTATTAAGAGCATTTTAAATGAATATGTCCAAAAAGAAGGTAAGAAGACTTGGATTGAAATGGATACTTTTCCTTTAATCTACACCACATTATCTACTAAAATAAAATATCTTCGTCTTCCTTAGTACTGTCGATCAGCTAAAACTCAAAAATATTTTTTTTGTTAAAACGCTTAAAAGTACTAAGATAAGCCTATTATGAGCATTTTAAATGTATATGTCAAAAAAGAAGGTAAGACGACTTGGATTGAAATGGATACTTTTCCTTTAATCTACACCACATTAGCTACTAAAATAAAATATCTTCGTCTTCCTTAGTACTGTCGATCAGCTAAAACTCAAAAATATTTTTTTTTGTTAAAACGCTTAAAAGTACTAAGATAAGCCTATTATGAGCATTTTAAATGAATATGTCAAAAAAGAAGGTAAGAAGACTTGGATTGAAATGGATACTTTTCCTTTAATCTACTCCACATTAGCTACTAAAATAAAATATCTTCGTTTTCTCTACTACTGTCGATCAGCTAAGACTCAAAAATATTTTTTTTGTTAAAACGCTTAAAAGTACTAAGATAAGCCTATTATGAGCATTTTAAATGAATATGTCAAAAAAGAAGGTAAGACGACTTGGATTGAAATGGATACTTTTCCTTTAATCTACACCACGTTAGCTACTAAAATAAAATATCTTCGTCTTCTTTAGTACTGTCGATCAGCTAAAACTCAAAAATATTTTTTTTTGTTAAAACGCTTAAAAGTACTAAGATAAGCCTATTATGAGCATTTTAAATGAATATGTCAAAAAAGAAGGTAAGAAGACTTGGATTGAAATGGATACTTTTCCTTTAATCTACTCCACATTAGCTACTAAAATAAAATATCTTCGTTTTCTCTACTACTGTCGATCAGCTAAGACTCAAAAATATTTTTTTTGTTAAAACGCTTAAAAGTACTAAGATAAGCCTATTATGAGCATTTTAAATGAATATGTCAAAAAAGAAGGTAAGACGACTTGGATTGAAATGGATACTTTTCCTTTAATCTACACCACATTAGCTACTAAAATAAAATATCTTCGTCTTCCTTAGTACTGTCGATCAGCTAAAACTCAAAAATATTTTTTTTTGTTAAAACGCTTAAAAGTACTAAGATAAGCCTATTATGAGCATTTTAAATGAATATGTCAAAAAAGAAGGTAAGACGACTTGGATTGAAATGGATACTTTTCCTTTAATCTACACCACATTAGCTACTAAAATAAAATATCTTCGTCTTCCTTAGTACTGTCGATCAGCTAAAACTCAAAAATATTTTTTTTGTTAAAACGCTTAAAAGTACTAAGATAAGCCTATTAAGCGCATTTTAAATGAATATGTCAAAAAAGAAGGTAAGACGACTTGGATTGAAATGGATACTTTTCCTTTAATCTACACCACATTAGCTACTAAAATAAAATATCTTCGTCTTCCTTAGTACTGTCGATCAGCTAAAACTCAAAAATATATTTTTTTTGTTAAAACGCTTAAAAGTACTAAGATAAGCCTATTATGAGCATTTTAAATGTATATGTCAAAAAAGAAGGCAAGACGACTTGGATTGAAATGGATACTTTTCCTTTAATCTACACCACATTAACTACTAAAATAAAATATCTTCGTCTTCCTTAGTACTGTCGATCAGCTAAAACTCAAAAATATTTTTTTTGTTAAAACGCTTAAAAGTACTAAGATAAGCCTATTAAGAGCATTTTAAATGAATATGTCAAAAAAGAAGGTAAGACGACTTGGATTGAAATGGATACTTTTCCTTTAATCTACACCACATTAGCTACTAAAATAAAATATCTTCGTCTTCCTTAGTACTGTCGATCAGCTAAAACTCAAAAATATTTTTTTTTGTTAAAACGCTTAAAAGTACTAAGATAAGCCTATTATGAGCATTTTAAATGAATATGTCCAAAATGAAGGTAAGAAGACTTGGATTGAAATGGATACTTTTCCTTTAATCTACACCACATTAGCTACTAAAATAAAATATCTTCGTCTTCTTTAGTACTGTCGATCAGCTAAAACTCAAAAATATTTTTTTTGTTAAAACGCTTAAAAGTACTAAGATAAGCCTATTAAGAGCATTTTAAATGAATATGTCAAAAAAGAAGGTAAGAAGACTTGGATTGAAATGGATACTTTTCCTTTAATCTACACCCCATTAGCTACTAAAATAAAATATCTTCGTCTTCCTTAGTACTGTCGATCAGCTAAAACTCAAAAATATTTTTTTATTTAAAACGCTTAAAAGTACTAAGATAAGCCTATTAAGAGCATTTTAAATGAATATGTCAAAAAAGAAGGTAAGACGACTTGGATTGAAATGGATACTTTTCCTTTAATCTACACCACATTAGCTACTAAAATAAAATATCTTTGTCTTCCTTAGTACTGTCGATCAGCTAAAACTCAAAAATATTTTTTTTTGTTAAAACGCTTAAAAGTACTAAGATAAGCCTATTATGAGCATTTTAAATGTATATGTCCAAAAAGAAGGTAAGAAGACTTGGATTGAAATGGATACTTTTCCTTTAATCTACACCACATTATCTACTAAAATAAAATATCTTCGTCTTCCTTAGTACTGTCGATCAGCTAAAACTCAAAAATATTTTTTTTGTTAAAACGCTTAAAAGTACTAAGATAAGCCTATTATGAGCATTTTAAATGTATATGTCAAAAAAGAAGGTAAGACGACTTGGATTGAAATGGATACTTTTCCTTTAATCTACACCACATTAGCTACTAAAATAAAATATCTTCGTCTTCCTTAGTACTGTCGATCAGCTAAAACTCAAAAATATTTTTTTTTGTTAAAACGCTTAAAAGTACTAAGATAAGCCTATTATGAGCATTTTAAATGAATATGTCAAAAAAGAAGGTAAGAAGACTTGGATTGAAATGGATACTTTTCCTTTAATCTACTCCACATTAGCTACTAAAATAAAATATCTTCGTTTTCTCTACTACTGTCGATCAGCTAAGACTCAAAAATATTTTTTTTGTTAAAACGCTTAAAAGTACTAAGATAAGCCTATTATGAGCATTTTAAATGAATATGTCAAAAAAGAAGGTAAGACGACTTGGATTGAAATGGATACTTTTCCTTTAATCTACACCACGTTAGCTACTAAAATAAAATATCTTCGTCTTCTTTAGTACTGTCGATCAGCTAAAACTCAAAAATATTTTTTTTTGTTAAAACGCTTAAAAGTACTAAGATAAGCCTATTATGAGCATTTTAAATGAATATGTCAAAAAAGAAGGTAAGAAGACTTGGATTGAAATGGATACTTTTCCTTTAATCTACTCCACATTAGCTACTAAAATAAAATATCTTCGTTTTCTCTACTACTGTCGATCAGCTAAGACTCAAAAATATTTTTTTTGTTAAAACGCTTAAAAGTACTAAGATAAGCCTATTATGAGCATTTTAAATGAATATGTCAAAAAAGAAGGTAAGACGACTTGGATTGAAATGGATACTTTTCCTTTAATCTACACCACGTTAGCTACTAAAATAAAATATCTTCGTCTTCTTTAGTACTGTCGATCAACTACAACTCAAAAATATTTTTTTGTTAAAACGCTTAAAAGTACTAAGATAAGCCTATTATGAGCATTTTAAATGTATATGTCAAAAAAGAAGGTAAGACGACTTGGATTGAAATGGATACTTTTCCTTTAATCTACTCCACATTAGCTACTAAAATAAAATATCTTCGTCTTCCTTAGTACTGTCGATCAGCTAAAACTCAAAAATATATTTTTTTTGTTAAAACGCTTAAAAGTACTAAGATAAGCCTATTATGAGCATTTTAAATGAATATGTCCAAAAAGAAGGTAAGAAGACTTGGATTGAAATGGATACTTTTCCTTTAATCTACACCCCATTAGCTACTAAAATAAAATATCTTCATCTTCCTTAGTACTGTTGATCAGCTAAAACTCAAAAATATTTTTTTTTGTTAAAACGCTTAAAAGTACTAAGATAAGCCTATTATGAGCATTTTAAATGTATATGTCAAAAAAGAAGGCAAGACGACTTGGATTGAAATGGATACTTTTCCTTTAATCTACACCACATTAGCTACTAAAATAAAATATCTTCGTCTTCCTTAGTACTGTCGATCAGCTAAAACTCAAAAATATTTTTTTTTGTTAAAACGCTTAAAAGTACTAAGATAAGCCTATTATGAGCATTTTAAATGAATATGTCAAAAAAGAAGGTAAGACGACTTGGATTGAAATGGATACTTTTCCTTTAATCTACACCACATTAGCTACTAAAATAAAATATCTTCGTCTTCCTTAGTACTGTCGATCAGCTAAAACTCAAAAATATTTTTTTTTGTTAAAACGCTTTAAAGTACTAAGATAAGCCTATTATGAGCATTTTAAATGAATATGTCCAAAAAGAAGGCAAGACGACTTGGATTGAAATGGATACTTTTCCTTTAATCTACTCCAAATTAGCTACTAAAATAAAATATCTTCGTCTTCCTTAGTACTGTCGATCAGCTAAAACTCAAAAATATATTTTTTTTGTTAAAACGCTTAAAAGTACTAAGATAAGCCTATTATGAGCATTTTAAATGAATATGTCCAAAAAGAAGGTAAGAAGACTTGGATTGAAATGGATACTTTTCCTTTAATCTACACCCCATTAGCTACTAAAATAAAATATCTTCATCTTTCTTAGTACTGTTGATCAGCTAAAACTCAAAAATATTTTTTTTTGTTAAAACGCTTAAAAGTACTAAGATAAGCCTATTATGAGCATTTTAAATGTATATGTCAAAAAAGAAGGCAAGACGACTTGGATTGAAATGGATACTTTTGCTTTAATCTACACCACATTAACTACTAAAATAAAATATCTTCGTCTTCCATAGTACATTCGCTCAGCTACAACTCAAAAATATTTTTTTTGTTAAAACACTTAAAAGTACTAAGATAAGCCTATTATGAGCATTTTAAATGTATATGTCAAAAAAGAAGGTAAGACGACATGGATTGAAATGGATACTTTTCCTTTAATCTACACCACATTAGCTACTAAAATAAAATATCTTCGTCTTCCTTAGTACTGTCACTCAGCTACAATTCAAAAATATATTTTTTTGTTAAAACGCTTAAAAGTACTAAGATAAGCCTATTATGAGCATTTTAAATGAATATGTCAAAAAAGAAGGTAAGAAGACTTGGATTGAAATGGATACTTTTCCTTTAATCTACACCACATTATCTACTAAAATAAAATATCTTCGTCTTCCTTAGTACTGTCGATCAGCTAAAACTCAAAAATATTTTTTTTGTTAAAACGCTTAAAAGTACTAAGATAAGCCTATTAAGCGCATTTTAAATGAATATGTCAAAAAAGAAGGTAAGACGACTTGGATTGAAATGGATACTTTTCCTTTAATCTACACCACATTAGCTACTAAAATAAAATATCTTCGTCTTCCTTAGTACTGTCGATCAGCTAAAACTCAAAAATATTTTTTTTTGTTAAAACGCTTACTAAGATAAGCCTATTATGAGCATTTTAAATGTATATGTCAAAAAAGAAGGCAAGACGACTTGGATTGAAATGGATACTTTTCCTTTAATCTACACCACATTAGCTACTAAAATAAAATATCTTCGTCTTCCTTAGTACTGTCGATCAGCTAAAACTCAAAAATATTTTTTTTGTTAAAACGCTTAAAAGTACTAAGATAAGCCTATTATGAGCATTTTAAATGAATATGTCAAAAAGAAGGAACGACGACTTGGATTGAAATGGATACTTTTCCTTTAATCTACTCCACATTAGCTACTAAAATAAAATATCTTCGTCTTCCTTAGTACTGTCGATCAGCTAAAACTCAAAAATATTTTTTTTTGTTAAAACGCTTAAAAGTACTAAGATAAGCCTATTATGAGCATTTTAAATGAATATGTCAAAAAAGAAGGTAAGAAGACTTGGATTGAAATGGATACTTTTCCTTTAATCTACTCCACATTAGCTACTAAAATAAAATATCTTCGTTTTCCCTACTACTGTCGATCAGCTAAGACTCAAAAATATTTTTTTTTGTTAAAACGCTTAAAAGTACTAAGATAAGCCTATTATGAGCATTTTAAATGAATATGTCAAAAAAGAAGGTAAGACGACTTGGATTGAAATGGATACTTTTCCTTTAATCAACACTAAATTAGCTACTATATAAAATATCTTCGTCTTCCTTAGTACTGTCGATCAGCTAAAACTCAAAAATATTTTTTTTTGTTAAAACGCTTAAAAGTACTAAGATAAGCCTATTAAGAGCATTTTAAATGAATATGTCCAAAAAGAAGGTAAGATGACTTGGATTGAAATGAATACTTTTCCTTTAATCTACACCACATTATCTACTAAAATAAAATATCTTCGTCTTCCTTAGTACTGTCGATCAGCTACAACTCAAAAATATTTTTTTTGTTAAAACGCTTAAAAGTACTAAGATAAGCCTATTATGAGCATTTTAAATGAATATGTCAAAAAAGAAGGTAAGACGACTTGGATTGAAATGGATACTTTTCCTTTAATCAACACTAAATTAGCTACTATATAAAATATCTTCGTCTTCCTTAGTACTGTCGATCAGCTAAAACTCAAAAATATTTTTTTTTGTTAAAACGCTTAAAAGTACTAAGATAAGCCTATTAAGAGCATTTTAAATGAATATGTCCAAAAAGAAGGTAAGACGACTTGGATTGAAATGAATACTTTTCCTTTAATCTACACCACATTATCTACTAAAATAAAATATCTTCGTCTTCCTTAGTACTGTCGATCAGCTACAACTCAAAAATATTTTTTTTGTTAAAACGCTTAAAAGTACTAAGATAAGCCTATTATGAGCATTTTAAATGAATATGTCAAAAAAGAAGGTAAGACGACTTGGATTGAAATGGATACTTTTCCTCTAATCTACTCCACATTAGCTACTAAAATAAAATATCTTCGTTTTCCCTACTACTGTCGATCAACTAAGACTCAAAAATATTTTTTTTTGTTAAAACGCTTAAAAGTACTAAGATAAGCCTCTTATGAGCATTTTAAATGAATATGTCAAAAAAGAAGGTAAGACGACTTGGATTGAAATGGATACTTTTCCTTTAATCTACACCACGTTAGATACTAAAATAAAATATCTTCGTCTTCTTTAGTACTGTCGATCAGCTAAAACTCAAAAATATTTTTTTTTGTTAAAACGCTTAAAAGTACTAAGATAAGCCTATTATGAGCATTTTAAATGAATATGTCAAAAAAGAAGGTAAGACGACTTGGATTGAAATGGATACTTTTCCTTTAATCTACACCACATTAGCTACTAAAATAAAATATCTTCGTCTTCTTTAGTACTGTCGATCAGCTACAACTCAAAAATATTTTTTTTTAAAACGCTTAAAAGTACTAAGATAAGCCTATTATGAGCATTTTAAATGTATATGTCATAAAAGAAGGTAAGACGACTTGGATTGAAATGGATACTTTTCCTTTAATCTACTCCACATTAGCTACTAAAATAAAATATCTTCGTCTTCCTTAGTACTGTCGATCAGCTAAAACTCAAAAATATTTTTTTATTAAAACGCTTAAAAGTACTAAGATAAGCCTATTATGAGCATTTTAAATGTATATGTCAAAAAAGAAGGTAAGACGACTTGGATTGAAATGGATACTTTTCCTTTAATCTACACCACATTTCCTACTAAAATAAGGTGTAGATGAATGGAAAAGTATCCATTTCATTTCATGTCGTCTTTCCTTCTTTTTTGACATATACATTTAAAATGCTCATAATATGCTTATCTTATTATCTTTAAGTGTTTTCTAAAATAAATATATTTTTGAGTTGTAGCTGATCGACAGTACTAAGGAAGACGAAGATATTTTATTTTAGTAGGTATTGTGGTGTAGATTAAAGGAAAAGTATCCATTTCAATCCAAGTCGTTTTACCTTCTTTTTGACATACATATTTTTAATGCTCATAATAGGCTTATCTTAATACTTTTATGCGTTAAAAAAAAATAATTTCAAGTTATAGCCGATTAATTGTACTAAAGCTTATCTAGTTATTTTATTTTAGTATGTCTTCTGGTCTAGATTAAATGAAATATATCCTTTTCCATCCAAGTCGTCTTACCTACTTTTTTAACTTATATATTTAAACCGCTCATATATAAATATTGACATATAATCTTCATATATAAAATGCTCATATATAAATATTGACATATATATTTAAAATGCTCAAATGCTTATTGGTCGGCAATAAATTGAAATTTTTTTTTACAAAACTCATAAAAGTACTATAAGCCTATTATGAGCATTTAAAATATATATGTCAAAAAAGAAGGTAAGACGACTCTGATGTAAATGGATATTTTTCGTTTAATCTACATCCCAAGACCTATTAAAATAAAATAACTCGATCATCTTTAGTACCATTGGTAAGCAATAACTTTAAGTTTTTTTTTTTTACAAATTGTATAAAAGTACTAAGATAATCCTATTAGCATTTTAAATATATATGTCAAAAAAGAAGGTAAGACAACTTGGATGGAAATGGATATTTTTCCTTTAATCTACACCACAATACTTACTAAAATAAAATATGAATATCTTGATCTGCTTTAGTACTATTTGTCGGCTATAACTTGAAATTTTTTTTTTGGAAAACGCATAAAAGTACTAAAATATGCCTTTTGTTACCATTTTAAATATATATGTCAAAAAGGAAGGTAAGACGACTTGATAGAAATGGATATTTTTCCTTTAATCTACAGCACAATACCTACTAAAATAAAATATCTTGATCTGCTTTAGTACTATTGGTCGGCAATAATTTGAAATTCTTTTTGTTGTAAAATGCATAAAAGTACTAAAATAAGCCTATTGTGACCATTTTAAATATATATGTCAAAAAAGAAGGTAAGATTACTTGGATGAAAATGGATATTTTTCCTTTAATCTACAGCACAATACCTACTAAAATAAAATATCTTGATCTTCCTTAGTACTATTGCTCAGCTATAACTTGAATTTTTTTTTTTTAGAAAATGCATAAAAGTACTAATATAAGCCTATTGTGACCATTTTAAATACGTCAAAAAAGAAGGTAAGACGACTTTGATGGAAATTGATATTTTTCCTTTAATCTACAGCTCAATACCTACTAAAGCTAACTTATTGTTGGTATTGTGGTGTAAATGAGAAATATCCATTTCCATCCAAGTTGTCTAACCTTCTTTTTTGACTTATATATTTAAAGTGTTCATTTTTGACTTATCTTAGTACTTTAATTGAGTTATAGCTTATGAATAGTACTAAATCCAAATGCTGACTATCATATTTTATTTTAGTAGGTGTTGTGTTTTATATTAAATTCATTTCCATCCAAGTTGTCTTTCTTTTTTTCACTTAATGTTATCTTGCATTTTGTAAAAAAATTATTTTGAGTCATAGCTTATATTAATAGTACTAAAGCTGACTATATTTTATTTTAGTAGGTGTTGTGTTGTATATTAAAGGAAAAACATTCATTTCCATTTCAGTCTCTAACCTTTAACTTATATATTTAAAATTTTAATTTCAGACTTATGTTAGTACTTTTTGTAAAAAATATATATATAGTTGACCTATTGTACAAAAGCTGCCCATCATATTTTATTTTAGTACAAATAATATGTTTAAAATGAACATTTAAAATCCCAAAAAGATTTTTAGATAAATAGGATTTAAATGGATACTTTTCCTTTAATCTAAACCACCATACCTTTTAAAATATAACAGCTATCTTTATGCAATAAACTCAAAATAATTTTTAATAGAACACTTAAATGTACACAATAAGTCTAAAATAATTAAGTCAAAAAAGGTTAGATGACTAGGATGTAAATTCTTTAATATACTCCACCTTATCTAACAAAATAACAAGCTGTTCTTTTAACAAAGCGCTTCAATGTACAAATGTAAGAGCATTTAAAGTTTATAAATAAAAAAAGACAAAATAAAATGGAATATTTAATCTACAATATGGTACCTATTACAGTAGTCAGCTTTTGTATTATAGGTAAGCTAAAACTCGAAATTTTTTTAACAAACTTAAACGTAGAAAGATAAGTCTAAAATGAACATTTTTAATATAGATACTAAGTGAAATATTTGATCAAAATACTTCAACAAAGACGAACCTAATGTGTATTTAAAATTTATGCCAGGCTAGATGACTTAGATGAAAATGAATATTTTTTTAATCTATTATATAGAGATATTTAGAGTTGTGTATGCTAAAGGAAAAATATTTTTTTTTACATACAAGCCTTTCAGCTTCCTTTTTTTATTAAGCTATCTTAAGCACATTTAAAAACACTTTTTGGCAAGAGAAATCAATTTCTACCTGACCTAGTAATTATAGTATATAGTACATAGATTGGTGTAGGTCAAAGGATAATTATCCATTTCTACATTTAAGTCTGTCTAGTTTGACTTAATTAGACATGCCTTGTTTCGTAAGCATTTTGGCACAAGAAATAAAAATTTAAGTTCAAGCTGTCCAATAATAGTTGTATTTTATAGTAGAAGTAAAAAAAAATTTTTTCCCTTAGATCAAGTTTTTTAGTTCACAATAGAATATTCATATATATTATTATTATTATTATATAATCATCATGTTTAGACGAATAGAATTCTTTCCAGGTCCTTTTTCACTGGAATAAAATATAGTTTTGAGCCATCTATATTACGTATATGTAGATATATTCATAAGATACAGGTGCTTTACAGAAGCTGGCCTGAATATATTTTAATTAGAAACTCCTATCCATGATGTATTCTTCATTAATAGTCCTGTCCCTTTAAGACAATTGACTTGAAGGCTGTGTCCTCAAAGTATTCTGAAAATGTTTTTAGACTTTATTATTACACAAGAGAGTATTAAATTTATGCAAACAATGATCATATTATGTTAAGAAGTGCTCATCAGGTTCAGTATAACTACTGCTACAAATGATATTTAAGTAGTCTGCAGTAGATGTTGAAGATAATCTCAAAGACATACTCATCAAATCATCTCTTTTTAATCTTGTAGTGCACACTTCCTTGAATATCCATGAATCAAATTCATAGTCATTTTCTGGCAAGACATGCTTGTTGTATTCATTCAGAGAACCCTTAAAATCCTGATCATCATTGGCATTTTTTTCTGAAGTAAGATATTCAAATACTGTAATGTCTGATTTCGCATCTTCAGGAGTATCTACTTTAACTTCTACATCAGATATAGACTCCTACATTACAAGAAAAATGAAGCGTAATTAAGGTAATAGAGTAATGACTATTTCAAGATAAAATAATGGTTCAAAAAGACTAGATAATATTAGCATCATAGTCCATGAATGCTAATTTGTTTACACTCTACATGCTTTCTTGAATCCTGGAAGTTAGATGTAAATTATACATATGATGTAACATGGCTATATATTTATTAACATTACTTTACGCTTTCACATGACTAGATAGTCAATTGTCCCCTTAACCACACAAATTCCATGTAGTCAATAGTATGTGCTTATGGGACATAAAGCTAACTTTGTTGGAGGATAATTATAATTTAAGTTGACTTGACAACTAAATGCTATCCAGGGTTGTATGAGAGGGTGGAGATAAGATCAGCATGTTAGCTCATTATGAATAGTAGAAATCATGCATGCTCATAGGATCCCGCCACGTTCCACCTTCAGTCCTAATAATTGTGACCTTGGGAAATATACTTTTTACTTCATTTGACCTTATAGTGACCTCTCACAAAAGTATGATTCATAATTGTGATGTTATCGAGTGATGATCATACTAATGAATGGGTGGGCATAATGGGTGGGAAAGGACATACTGATCTTACCCCATCCTCCTCATATAACCCTGGACAGTATTTAGTTGTCAAGTTAACTCTGGTCATCCATGGATTGTACTTCAGAGGGCTTGACTTGATCAACATGCCCTTTACACGTTTGCAGCATCATACAAGAGCCTTTGCCATTGGTCTAAGTTTTACTAAAAGCCCAACAATGAGCAACCCTGGTAATTATTGTACTATACTGGCCAACACAGGCGTGGTTCCCACGGTTGGTGTCAATGCTAGTAGACTACCCTATATAGTTGCCATTAGACCCGGAGATCTCGATACCATAACCGAATTGCAAGGAGATGTTGATATCCCAAGGTAAGGTGCAACTAATTGCTTATAGGGTCTCCGGGTGCTCATCTTTGCCTCTTAGAGGGAGAAAACTGGGGCTAACTATGACTCAGGGTGGAAAAAATGAAAATTGTGGTATGGAGACCACAATATCTTTATGGCGAATATTTCTCACAATCTTGGGATTCCTGACATTATATATATGAATTGTGAAAGGGGCAAGAAGTATAGATCTCTGAATTGCTATTGTTCAGCCATTTCCTGCCAATTGAAGGTTTCCCAGTAGGGAAACATCCTTTATTGTGTAGACTTACCTTAAGGTAACGTTTATGAACGGGTACTCATTTTAGGAAATTTTAGCGATTTTCAATTTTTTTTAATATTAAACTCTATCAAATGAAAGGTATAAAGGGTCAAAGGTCATCAGAGAATCGCATGCATGGAGAAGGTAGCAAGCTAGCTAGCTAGCTAGCTAGTATTAAATAATTATTATTGTAGCTAGCCAAGTCTTCATATCTAATGAAGGGAAGGCACTTGAAGATGATGTCAGATTATCTCGACTATAAACCATTAGGTATATGATCAGTGTCTATAATTTTTCTCAACTGGAAAAGGTCACTAAAGAGGTGGAGAAAAGCAGGAATTCTTGGTCTGTTTGATGGCAGTTACTCTCCCATGTAATTTTCTGAAGACATATATGTATAAAAATATTGGTCTGATGGTGTACAATAATAAAGTCAAAATAGTACCAGTTAAATGCTTCAAAGCACAAAACCGCTAAATTTTGTACCCGTTAATAAACGTTACCTTAAGGTATGTGAGGGGTCTTCAATTTCAGACCACCACAACCCAAATATACAATGATCTGGGAAGTTTCAAAGGTGACAGGGTTCATTAAAGGCCTGGGCTGGACGTTGTCTCTGAAAAACCTCACCAGAAAACTAGCCATGCTGCTAGCACTGGCTTTAGCAAGCCGGAGTTCAGATTTGTTCAGGTTCACACTACTACCTATGAAGTTTATTCCAGAAGGAGTGGAGTTGAGACCTAATGGGCTTCTCAACCGAGTAGGGAGTTAGTGCTCCAACCAATTGTTGTCCCTAGTTTTGATCAGGACTTAGGCTTGTGCCCCGTGCAGTGTCTTAAGTCCTACCTCAAAGTCACAGCAGACTTCAGGAGAACAGCTGAGTCTCAGCAGCCATTTCTATCTTTCAAATCTCCCTACAAATCTGTCGATTGCAAGATGGTTATGAGGAGTGACAGAGGAGAGTGGACTTGATACATCTATATTTTCTGCCCATTCAACAAGAGGGGCTGCATCATCTGCAGCGGCCATGGCAGGCCTGTCAATCCCGCAGATCCTGGCCAGAGCAGGCTGGTTGTCTGAAGATACATTTACCCGACACCATGGAGGGTTGGCATACCTGATCAATCAAAGCTTCTGCCTTCGGATCTGGCCTCCAGCTGAAGAATCTGAGGAGACAAGTTGAAAATTTTGTGGCAAAGAGATTTACCTGAAGTGGGCCTAAGCTCCTGTTGATCATCCTGAACAACTCCATGTCCCGCATCCAGTCTGTTCGATCTATTAGATGACAAGAGAGGAAATCTGCTGTAAAATTCTGTATCCCTGGTAGATGCTGAGCTCATAACTGGTTAGACACTATTGCCACGATTCCCTGATCAACTCCACCAGAAGTGGCGATTGTGTTCCTCCCATTCTGTTGATATAAGACACCACCGTGGAGTTGTCTGTCATTGCTCTGCTTGCAGAATGCTTGGATGCCAAACTTCGTTGCCATAAGCTCTAGGACTTTAATGTGTAGTGTTTTTTCTTCTGGCGATCAGCACCCCCCCCCCCAGTGAATTCTCCTCTGCTGTGAGCACCCAATCCCATCAAGGATGCATCTCCCATTCTGGGTCCATATCCTGGATCTCCCTCCCATTCCATTTGTCCAGGTGGGATATCTACCAGTGGAGATCCTCTCGTGCTGGACCCGAGATCTGCATTCTCCCATCATAGCCTGCTACCTTGATTGCTCGATTGCTCTGTGTTTTAGGGCTTGTAGGCTTCGGTAGTGGAGAGGGACAGGGTAAACTGTCAGGATTACTGCAGAGACCCTCCCAATGAACCTCGCCAGATTTTCCAGAAGATCGATTACTGCCCATGTCTGTCTCTGCGCCTCCCCCCTGTCCTGATCCATCATCAAGAGGTCGTTGAGGTAGACCACACATCTGACCCCTATCTCTCTTAGTAGTCCCACTACTGGGCGCAAGACCTTTGTGAATGTCCTGGGTGCAGAGGAGAGGCCAAATGGGAGACACTAAAACTGGAATGTTCATTTCTTCCACTCAAAGCAGAGATACTTCTGGTGAGGGGTGGAGACTGGGATGGTGAAGTAAGCCTTCAAATCAAGATGAGTTAGCCAGTCTCTTTGCTGAATCAAATCCCTCACCACATGCATTTCCTCCATCTTGAAATGAGGGGCTCTCACAAACCTGTTGAGTGACTTTAGGTTTATCACTGGTCTCTGTTTTCTTGGGCACTAGAAACATGGTGGAGTAAAACCCTCCTGCTGGGTGGTTCACTTTCATAACTGCTCTCTTGTCCAGCAAAGACTCTATCTCCCTGTTCATCTGGGCTATGTCGTCCTGCTGGAGGACTGTGGTTGGTTGGTGGGACTGTACTGGCCTGCCTACCAAGTACCCCACTATGGTGTCTAGGACCCATCTGCTGGTTGTAACCTTGGTACAGGAAGCAGTCCTCCCAGCTACCACACTGGGTGGGGGTAATTCCCAATCTAGGTCCAATTTTTGCAGGAGAGCAGAAGATCCTTGCCGGGGTGCCTCTAATGGGTGTGTAACATCTGTAATCCATGGGAGCATGTTCTGGTTATAAATGATGTGTACTTCTATTTCTGAGGAAGTGGCTACTTTCCTTGACTCTGGCTGCTCCTTGTGAGAGCTTGGCTGTTCCTCAAATGGTGTGGGCCAAGCCTGGAGAAGATCATCTGATTCCTGTCCCAGTTGTATTGGTGACTCTGGGGCTTGTTTGAGCTGCCGTACCCAGAAAATTCCTGAATGCTGATCTGATCCCCTTCAGGGTCTTGATATTATCTGTGGTCTCTTTTGCCTTCATCCTAAACTTCTCCCCAAAGAGATACGGGGTTCAGTCTGGAAATCTACCCTCACAGAGAGGCTTGAGGTACTTATTTTAGTGTTTCATCACACTTTTCCTTCTCTCTGTGGAGAAGTGGGCTCAATCAAAGAGATGGCAGCTGTCAGAGTCTCTTCAATCTTCTCTGGGTCCAATGGCTCCATTCTGCGATCATACAGCCAGAGGAATGAGCCCAGAGCATCCATAGAGAATTGTTGTAGCTTGATCAGGTACCTGTCATAGGTCTTGGCTGCCTTTGGTGATGATGCTCTGAAGATGAAGTACCAAGGAGGTTCACCCTCTCATCCTCATAGACCTCTCATCTGATACCACAGTTGATAGAGGTATCGTGCTTGGACACCTTGAGAGGCCCCCCCATTACCCTGCCAAAGGGTAGGGAGGGGGGTATAGCCACATAAGAGTGGGGAATGGGAGAGGGGTTACCCTGGGGTCATTACTCTGGCTGTTTGTGGCTGCATAAGTTATACCAGTTGCATTGCTGCTTATTTCGGCTGCATTGCCACTCATTGACCCATCTCTAGCTGCATGGCTAAATAGGTAGCTATTCAAGCTGCATTGCTGGTATTATTGCCGGCATTATTGCTGGTGCAACCCACCATGAAATCACATTCTCCAGATGAGGTGGCTTCTTGAAAGCTAGCTCTCACACCTGCTACCAACTCTGGGAGTAATGCCTTGGTCAACCTTACCATTGCTTGTGGCGACAAATCAAAAGAATTACTCCTGCCCATTGAACTCGAGTTGCCAGCTTCATTTGGAGGAAACTCTTCTCTGCTGTGAGAAGACATCCCTTGGTGGACTTCCAGATGGCTAGTAGAGTACTGGCTAGTCAGTAGTAGAGTAGCTACCTGACCAAAATGCGGGATGCAAAATTAGTTGTTTTAACTGAGTGAGCTGTCAAAAGGACTGAAGGTGGAACATGGCAGGATCCTATGAGCATGCGTGATTTCTACTAACAGCTAAAGGATGTTCAAGTTCAAAGGACAGTGCAAAGGACATGTCGATTAAGCCGGAGCCCTCTGAAATACAGACAATGTCAAAAGAATGTCCACTTGATTAGTCAATACTTTGGTAGCTATTAATACTATACTAGGCTGATGCGAACTTAAATGAACTTTAGAGAATAGTTCTAAAGCAAGGTCATACAGGATACTTCTCATTCACTGTACTAACTTTAGCTGTTAGTACAATTATTCAAAGTAGGTAACTAGCACATTAAAGGAGAAATTCCAGTTACAAAATTATGGCGAAGTTCCTATTTTGCCCAACAAATACCTACATAACTTGGCCAGACTCTTTTGAAGATCCAGGGGAAAAACAGTATTATTAACACTCTAAAACAAAAAAATACCAACATTCTCTATCACCATAATCAAGATTACATGAGAAATGATAACCAAGACAATATAATATAGCTACATGTTATATTGTCACCTAGCACTACATTGTACCTAGTCAAATTTATAATGACTAAGCCAAGACAATATACATGTTTAATGCTATATACTGATGTCTCTCTGGTCATGGTTAGTAAAAGTGGATGTAGCTAGTCAAAAATTTTCTTTCAAAAATGATATATATAAAACACCTTGTTTTCAAATTCTGGTTATTTTTCCTGGCCACTATTACAAAAGAAGTAACTTACCCCACAATTATCTTCATTTGAAAGTGTTTCAATAGCTTTAATCCATTTCTGTAATTAATAAGAGTAATTATCACCAAGAGAGAAGTAACAATATACTGGACCATTATTAGTAGTTTTACTAATCTTTACTTCCATTTAGCATTTTCAAAGGTAACATTTGATTATAGAGTGAGCCACATAACATTAGAACTTGCATGTATTATGGTAAAAAAAGTAAGCTTTAGGCAAAGAGGACAAAATACCTTTAGAAATAACAGCTATCAATTGGGTGTCAAAGAAAATGAACAGAGAAATTGTACTGTTAGACAGATAGAACCTTATAATCCCTACATATACACTTGAATGTGGTTATAATAAACTAACTCACTACATGTATTCAATAAAGATGGAAGGAACTTACATTTTCCTTTCTTATCATATTTCTTTGTCTTTGATATGCCACAACTACCAAAATCACACTAATGATTATTATAGATGTTAAGCCAAAAAAAGCCATTAGAACCCCCAATTTTGCATCTATAATAGTACCTGTAAAACAAGAATTAGCAATAATCATGCAGATACTATATAGTTTGTAGAAAACTCATTTTAATAAGTTTGACAATCTACACAGGAAATTTAAATACACCTCATCTTTTGTATTAAATATCATTTCTTCAGTAATGCAGTTTCAACATTTCATGGATGCTCTATTAATAAAACTGTAATACAGTATAGTTGTTTCCTAGCTATAAAAGTTATGTCAAGTAATACTAGAAAACTAATAAGAAGTAGCCATTTATAACAATAGAATACACGAGAGAATGTGATAGATTTACGTAGAGCCATGAAAAGCATGAATATGACATTTTATTTCAAGTAGGCCTTTACTATTCTCTATGTCCCAAAAGCCAAGGATAACGTATAATGCTAGCTAAAGTCTAATTACATTCACTTGCCTAGTTAAGTAGTCATAATTAGCTACCATACTACTAGTTTCAAGTAGTGTTGGAACATATAATTTCTTAATCAAATGTCTACTGTGACATGAGGTAAATGGCATCACCACATGTTGACAAGTCCAAACAATTACAAGGTTACATGTACAGTTACTGTGTCACCATTGATGTAATGGGAACAAGTTACTGTAACAAGCTAGAGTAATTTCTAATATCGACATACCTTTAGGCATTAAAGTAGAAACATATCTTGTACTGATAGCATCAACATTCTCCATAGTATCTGCTAGGATATGATATACTATCGATACAAATATAAAAAATACATTAAACACCAAGTCATATAACACTGTGAATTCTTGGTATTGAATAAGTTTAAAAGATATATAATAATTATAGAGAGCCATAGGAAGTTACAACAGTATAGTGATGGCATGCTTAATATGGAAAACTTTCTATTCAAATGAAAACATTGACATTACAGACTCTTGACCTGACATTGAACTACATCTAGAGATATAACTACCATTGACGCTGAGTCGATGTTTTTTTTCAGCAAGATCAAATTTGAACTAATGCAGTTACCTATGCAATTATAACATTCATTTTCATACCTTCTGGGCATGCTATATTGCATGTGCTTGATCAACATTTTAATAAAGTGGCTTATGGTAGTTAGCTGGGACCTCAGCCTAATAAGTTAGTAGAACTAATGCTACATGGTGTCAGAAGTAGGATTGAGACATTCTGTGCGATATTCCAGAGAAGAGGTACCAAGTCATTTACCAAGTGAACCCTACCCAAGCCATTTACCTTTAGTTGCCCACAAGAGTGGACAGAGTTGATTAGGACATTTGAAAGGTCCAGAAGTGTCCCTAGTGTCCCTAGTGTAAAGGAGATATTCAGGTGAATACCCCGATATATTCCATGGGTGATTCTTTCTGTTATCCAATGTGGACAAGAAGGTTTACGAAACTGTCAAAGGGAATTTTGAAACTCATTTTGCCAAGTGAAGTAATGTCACATTTGAACAAGCCAAATTTAATACTGAGTACAAGAGATGAGAAGGAATCTGTGGATGCTTTCATCACAGATCTATATGCCTTAGCCAAGTACTTAGGAGGCTACATGATGAGATAATTCAGGATCACCTAGTGGTAGACAACACAAAATGCCAAGTCTCTGATAAACTTCAGCTTGATGGCAAACTGACTCTTGACAAAGCAGTCAGCCATGTAAGGTAAACAAAGGCTGTCAAGAAGCCACAAGCTGTGGTCAGGAGCAAGAGAAAATCAACCCCAGGTTATACAGGATCCAATTATCATTTCTTGTATTGACTTGGTCATTAAACTGTCATACTGTGAACTTAAGTGTCAATCTTGTGAGAGCAAGCACCATTCCCACTGTATAATAATTGTTTTCAACTAGCTTTTGTAACATTTCTTTCTTGCACAATTTCTTTTATACTAGAATGTGAGTGTGAAGTTCTTTATGACTGTAAAAGCTTGATGATTAGCAGGAAAAGACTAACTATAGATGTAACTCTAGCTTCTGCTGCATTATAGTTATCACTTTCACCATAATTTTTGTCTCAGTACCAGATATAGATGTTGAAGGCAACAGTGGTTGTATTATATGGGTGGCACTCAAAAACTGAACAGTGCTGCCCAGTAAGCACCCTACTACAAGAAGTCTCAATTACAGTCAAAGAAAAGAGAAATGTAAGACAAGCCTAACTAGATATCCTTTTCAGTGACAAGTTATTAATGAGGGGAGCTACTATATAGACGTCGTTGACCTAGATGACAGAGCTACAAATCAAATAGAAGGATACTAATTTTGTGTTCTTAATTATGTTAACCTTTACAGTCTTTAACCTTGAAAACTGAAAGACTATTGAAAACCAGAAGGTCATTGTTTTGCAACAAGATGTATTGTTAAAATATTACTGACTGAACCATCTACCCATCATGGATTGACTAGAACCATTTTGACAATGTATATAGTACATGCTCCATTTCTAGCAAAACTTCATGTGGCCAGCAACTTTGGAAATTATTCCTTGTAGAATTTTCTCTATCTTATAGTTAGAACTGCATGATGAGTCATGCCAGTTACTTTATACTAATAACTTGTTAAGAGTGAATGAAGTACAAACCACTGACACAAGGTCAATTAGTCCTACATTAGTACTTGCCCCAGAAGCTTATGAGAGGAGCTTCCTGCATTAAAACAACAGGTTACCCTAAAAGAAATAACTTTAGTAAGTGAGACATACTTTGCTCCTAGGATTTAACCCCTGCAGATTTCATTTGAGATGAGAGGTCAAAAGGTATTAACTAAAGTACAGGTAAACTTGTCAAACAAATCAGTCCCATGTTGTCCACCTACTGTTATAGATAGCAAATAAAACTAGCTTGGTACTCTTAGGAGAGTCTCCCTTTTAACTATAGTAAAGAATTCGGATCATTTTCCACTTTCTCCCCCCCATCTTGAAATAAAGATGCATGCCTAACTTGATTTTAATTTACAATTTCAACCACTCTTACAAGTCTAGGGTTTAGCTCAGGCAGCTTTTATACGTTATAATTACAGTCATTAACTTTATACCACTAGTCTGAATCTTAAGTATGTCCTCTATATTATTGGCATCTGTGGTTGTTTCATTTATCAATTGGAGTGATAGAAATGAAAAGCAGGCATGGTTTCATTAGTTTGCATCTTAAGAATATTTCATACAGTCTTATATGGCCTAAACATATGCCAAAGTATAAATGGCCCATGAATACCATCGTAAATAGCTATTGACAGCATTAGAAAGGAGAGAACTACTATTAATAAGTAGTTAGAATTTCTCTGCTGCCTTACTTAGTATAAAGACAAGACTTAATAACACATTGGATACTAGACTTACTGATAATCTTATTCTCCAAACATTGAAGTATTTCAGAGCTACCAGAATTTCCTGAAGAATCTATATATGTAGTAAGGAAGGAACATATGCTGTAGCTGGGTAGAAATGTATCAACAATCAACTCCGGGATGGTCACAGCAAGTGTTTTATTGATTTTAAACTGCAAGATTAGATAAATTGCATAATGTATATATTATACATTCTACAGTATATATTCCATACCAGAATAAAAGAATCAGCTGATACACAATTTCCCTCAATATATATACTGCCATTAGTCCTACTTTTCACTACATGAATAGAAGCTATATATTCGGCACATGATGTGTTTTCCTGAGAAGTACCTACAAAGACACAGTTATCCAGAATCTCAATCACTAAAATTAAAGAAATTCCATTTTTTAATTAATTGTGCAAGTATAAAGTTTGTTAGAATGCTCATGTCTTTACCTTTAAACATATAATCAGGTACTTCACATATTACTGATGGAATAGTAAGTGGTGAGGATCTTCTACCTTCAAAATGATAACTCCCTCCAAATATGCACAAAGATCCAGATGGCTGCTTAGGAATGTATATTGAAATGGTATCATTGATCTCTGATCCTGACTCTGAGATATTAGCATACTATGTTATGGGTAGAAATAAATACCATTATACAAATAATTACCATGTTTATGTCTTTACCATAAAGACATATATATCGTAGATGATATTCCTCAAGATTTATACCATAGACAAGTCCAAACTTAGGATAGATTGGAATTGTTGGATTCCTCCACTTCAGCATACCTTCTGTTTGATTAGAAGGACAAGATACATCAATTTTACGTACATTATCTTGTGCTGCAAAAAATAAATTTAAATGATATATTCAGTACTTACAGCTTAAAGTGTAGACTATCTATTTTAGGCCATCATTTTTGTTTTTGTGTCTCTAAGATTTAGGAAATTAAAACACACTTTGTTTCTGTACTCCAATACTCAAGGCTTCAGTAGTTTAATGTGTTCACAGTAGGTAATATTATCATAAAAGTGTTAATCAGTATGTTGATAATATTATCCTAGAATATTAACATGATTGACCTATAGACAATTCTTTAGCTATTTTTAACAGAAGTTATGAGCTAAATTCTTAGACTTACATACAGAATGGAACATACTAGCAAATATAGCTATAATAAGAGGTTCGGAGCATTACATAATACTATAAAACTACTTTTGTTCCTAAATCTCATGTTCTGAGTGTGTTCACCAGCCTACATCAAATATCATGATAAACCATTTTATGTACTTATGCCAGGTGGTTTTTGATAAGGTAACAATATTATATATACAATGGCAAAAATTTTTGTGCATTTAGACACATACATTGAAAAAAAACAACAACTGTTGCTTTGGCAAACATTGCTCAAGTAAGGACTCAGCTAGTGATCGTAAACTCAACTTATCAACACATATTGAAAGCTAACATGATAGTTTCATAGAAATTTGATTCTGAATGATTATGTAAAGAAAATGTCATCAACATTTACTCATGAATAAAGACTACACTCTTTTGAAGTATAGGAATTAGTACTTTATAGGGTAAAGGAAACCAAAATTAGTGTCATTTTACTACTGGATCAACAAGATGAATATGGGAGAATTCAACATCCATAAGTCTATCAAAATTATAATAAAGTTGACCCCTCTTAATTTAGCCTTTTCATGCAACACATTAATCTCAACTATGGGATTTACCTATTCAAGGATTCTAAGCAGAATGTTAAGTGGTGGAAATTATCAAGAGCAAGTGGTTATAGTTAAAAGCAGAAAGTATAAAGATATAGCTTTGGAAAAGATAAAGTTTGCAATCTTCGATGTAGCATTCCTGGCTATATTATAATGATAATGGATTCTATTTTAAACATCTAGAGGTATCATAGAAGTTAAAAATATATAGTGGAAGAGGCCTGTTTATATTATAGTGTAGGTGAGGTTTGGTCATTTTTAAATAAGGAGTACCGTACTTACACTCAGGGTGGGGGCTACAAAAGTTAGAGTCACACAGGTATAGGCTAAGTCCTCCCTCCACCATAATGTCAAGTGTGCTTAAACATTTAATTACCCAAGAATACATTTTTCATTCTTGGCTTCATGTGGAAATAGCTAATTAGCTATAAGCCCATAAACTTATAACAAGTTTTTATATTGCTGCTGTTTGAAAGCTCTTATCTAGACCTATTACCACATTGTGTGTGAAAAAGGATGATTTTGGTGTGAAATTCCATCATGGAAGGCCGGTAGAGCTGTTGTTACCCTTAGAAACTTTATTCATATACCAATATGTAGCTCTTGTATGCATAAAATTTAAGTAATGATTACGATATTATTAGCTAAAGGAAGTAAAATATTATATATTCTTTTTGTACAGATTCATGTGTAGCTAGAAAAAGTTGGTGTGGTCAGATTCAAAATTTTGGTACATTCACCTAATTTTTTATGATTCTTTATAAGAACAAGAAAAGTAGTATTGTTTCAAAAACTAATAATATTTTTAGCTTGATATTAGGAACCAAAAGTTGATTGCATGTTATAGGAAGTATATAAATTTATGTGCTCCTTGACCTATTACTGTAATTGTACAGGTGTATATAACCCATCTGTATTCTTACTATTATAAAAGGCATTTACTTCTGTGTAGTTCACTAGTCTGAGATTGTTCAGTACCATGTTTTCAACCTTGTTATATTACTATAATTATAAAGAATATGAACTCACAAATACGTCTTTCAGTGGTGTCCAAAATTCTGCAGTGACTTTTCTTTCCATTCATTTCAAGGAAAGTATTTCGAACAGAGACATAAATATCTAAATTTAGCTTTTCTTCCTCCAAATTAATTTCATAATAGGTTGCTGTTGTGTAATGATTTCCTCTGTATGTCACAACATATGTAACTACTGAATCCGTATTGAAATTGGGAGGACTCCAATGTAGCATTATTTTAGGAAGAAAGTTATTACTTGCTGGTTGATCGACTACAACACAACTGAAATTTTCAGGTGGGTTTGCAAAACCTAGAGAGAGAGAGAAAAAATTAAACATTAATGTCACATTACAAACTTGTGCTTACATTACAAAGAGGGTATAATCATACATAGCAATGATTATACCCAGTGTCTCTCTAGTAGTAGAAATGTTTTCTTTCAAGATCTAAATAAATCACCTTCTGCATAGATATATAATCCTAATGCTTGCCTTAGTCTTCAGTTATGAAAATGGCCTCATATTATTATGTATGCAAGGTTTAATATCTCTAGAATACACCACCAATATGCAACAAAAACTGATCTGTAAAGTTACCTAAGGGCCTGAGGTAGCTATATGCCATGTCATTGTACTACAAACAGGAATATTCTACTTTGAAGGTAATTATGCTATCATTTTGTTGCATGTGCGTACATTCGATGATCCTTCACTACGGGAAAAATGTGAAGATAAACATGAAAAGGCTGTCATGAATAAAAGTCAATAAGAAAGCACAAGTATAGCTGTAATACAAGAGAAGAAAAACATGGAGATGAATAAAGTGCCAAAAAGTATGGAAACTAGAGATGAACTCTTGATCTGTTATAGCTTAAAATGTAAGCCTGACAAGAGCTAGGAATCCACTTGGGTAATTATACACGAGAATATAAACTGGGTTAAATAAATTCTTTCTTTCAAGATTAACATTTCAATGAGGTCCAAGTTACATTTTTTTAGAGAAGAATGTACTGTATTTTCATGTAAATGCTACCACTTTCAACTTAAATACTTTCACACATGCCCATAATTCATCAAGTAATTAACATTAAAACATTTAAACCATTAATAATTATTATAAAACTTGCCTCTATATAATACTCTTGTAATAGAGTAAACACTCCCAAGATTATTTTCAATAAAGCATTGATAGATACCAGTAAGTTTATCTTCTATACTTGAATATTTCAAGAAACCAGTAGAATTTGATGCAGCAGTAACGTTAATACCATTTTTATACCATGTAAAAGTTACATTGGATCCACTTGACTTAGGACAATCCATAGCAATATAACGTTCATAAGGGAGTGTAACCCTTTCTCTTACAGCCAATGAATTGGATATTGTGGGCATACCTGTACAAAGTTAAAGCATCATCAATATCTATACTTTCAGGAACCAGATTAGAAACATGATCATATAACCCTATTAATACTGAAAATCAATCCAACTCATTATCCAGGTACAAAGTCAATTATCTAGCCTACTTTTCCTTACGGTATCAGTTATACCCAAGAGTTTATATTAGCTTCATGACATGGAGCTGTTAAAAGAACTCAATTGGAAGCTTATTTGTGTGCTAGCATTAACCAGCAATATTTAAAGGATTATTATAGAAATACTGTTAGCTATATACAGTATAAGTGTATATCTCATAAAGTTCTTTCAAAAAAAAAATTTTTTTTGAGAAAATAAATTCATCAGAACTCATTAACTGTTCACCTGAATTGTTTCTTTTTGCCTTGTGACCCTAGCTATATACTATAAAACAGCTTAGACATGCCAAGGAAATATTAGAGCTTTAAGTAAGAAGGTTAAGAATCCCTAAATAAGTAAAAAAGCTATCTATTCTGATTGGTAACTGTGTGACACATCTATCATTAGAAGAACTGTTATGTTATTTTCAAGCTATTAGCTATACATTTACAAACTTGTAGACTCTTTAAACAAACCAAACATGGAAACTCTGTGCTGGACATTACTCACTATCCTCAACTTGTTGGTAGTCATCTTTACTTATGTATAGCAACTCAATTGTGTTGATTAGCTATGCCAAGTAATAGGCAGCAGAAAAATAAACTGAATGATAGATGACTAACCGCACAAGAGGAAAATATAAGCTGAAACAAAAGTACGATCATTGGAAGCAACATGTATGGAAGAAAGTACTTCAATCGTAAGTAAATATTCATTATGAGGGGTCCTTTAGCTTCCATATGAGGGAATACTGAAAGACTACACTACATGAGTGAAAACTGAATAGAGTTCAAACAGAAATCACTAAGCAACTGGAAGGAAGCTATACTCACTCAAAATAATTAAATTGGTGATGAAGGACTACACAATGAGTGCCAGAGTGCAGAAAACGAACATAGAAGACCCTCTCTTATACTATTACCATTATTAGAGTGAAACATTTTCCTCTTTAACAAGTTATTTTTTGTTCAGTCTGGATCCTTTTGTGTTTCTCTAACAAAGGTATTGCTGCTTGGGTAACAGAGATCATGTTTAATTCTATACCTTTGTGGTGCAGACTCTACATACTTAGTACCTTAGAACATACTATTCAGTGTAAAAATGAAGTATCAGCAGATGCATGAGAATTCCACTAACACTGAGACTAGATTGCTTGACTATACATGAAGTATCAGCAGATGCATGAGAATTCCACTAACACTGAGACTAGATTGCTTGACTATACATTATGCTGTGTGTGTGTGAATTCTTTTGTGTGAAGAATAGAAATGGACAGCACATCATTGATATGTAACAGTGCATACAAATATTTTTAAATGCTTCATTAAAATTATGTATATTCTAGTGTGATGAGAACCATGGAGGCTGTTTATAGCTCCAGGCTTACTTTCCTTATGTAGTGAGGTAATCTTCTGGTATAGAAGCCACCAAAAGGATAAGTACTAATTGACTTGTAGGTGATAAGGGAGGGTCCATCTATCTGGTGTTCATAGGGGACCTATAATAGTACCCATTCTATTTTAGTTTACTAAACACATACATACTTTCAATGATCACTGACACTGTAGAATTAAGATAAGGCTGTCCCTTTCTCAAAACTTTGCAATCATACTCATGAATTCCTGGGTTGATTGACTCATCAATATTCAGCACACTAAAATAATTAGTTGTACCTGAGAAATAGAATTATAACAAAAGTTATTATCACAAATGCATGTAGTGGATTCTGAATTAACATTTATCACCAATGTTTCAGTGGAACTTTGATTGCCTGGACTTCTTTGGGCCTATGGCAGAAGTTTTTTTTTTTTTTTGTTTTTTTTTCAGGCAGCTGGTTAAGTGACTTAATCTGGATAACTGAAGTTCTTATTAAACTGCATTATTATCTATAGCTATTAGTGTCTGATTTGTAGTCTTGTAGTGCTAGTATGGACATAAATTGTAGGTGGAAGGAGGTTCCCATTAACCTCATGATCTATTAATACTAAGCAAGAAATGCATACTAAACAGGCTAGCTATACATGCTGGTATCTAATTATGCAATCATCCATTTCTGAACCAAGATTATAGAGGTTCCTGATAATTAAGGTCCTGATAATCATATTATTATCAGTGCTTTATTAACTTACATTCCTGTGATATACTACAGTTATTATTTCCACACCAGACAACATCATAATCTAAGCAACTGATATTTAGTCCGAGAAAGTAACATGCAATTGGTATCATTTTCATCTGAGACATGATAACTCTTGCTGGCTCCACAAGTAGTCTTGGTTCATCACTACCTGCAATATTCCATCTAGCACTTTACAATTTACTATAATAATTTAATAATACTTTCAAATCTCTACTTCATTATAATGTATAATTATTAGGTTTCAACAGGCATTGATCAATATACAACACTAAGCTCTCAAGTATACGTTATGAAGTCAGTGGGTGTTATGCATAACAGGACAATAACAAGTTACATGATGTAGATGCTGGCTAAGTATACAGAATTATTAAACTGATGAAGGGAGCTTGCTATTGAAATCAGGATGGGACTATTGCAACTAACTAGCTAACTATAAAATAACTAGACTTTAACTTATTATTTAGTTAGCTAGCCAGCCTGATATCCTTTTTTACCCAATGTTGATAGCTATAGGAAAATAATTTATTTCTTGATTAGAAAGCTTCTTCTAATGACAAATGTCAGGTTAAATATGGCATCTAGCTGACCAGCGGCCATAACCCTTATATTTGGGCTATAGGCAAGCCAATGTTAATATAATGTCTATGAACATGAGTACTATAACTACTTCATTTCATATCAAAATGTGAACAAATAAACTCCTATGACACGGAAGTTCTGAGACTTGAAATAGGAAGATGCATAACAAATATTAGCTGAGAACTGAGACTGCTATAAGTGGACTTAAGTTCTTTAGAAGTCTAGGATATCAGGGTGTGAATAGTTAGCATGAAGTCAAACCAGATGAGTAATACATATGCAGTAACCTGAAGTTATATAAGGCTATGTTTCATTGACAGCTTATCATGTGTAAGCTTACCAGTAATATTTGTCAAAAATACTTCATATGATGTACCATTCCAAAGATAACCAGCTAGAAATGTCGAACAGTGGTACATACCTTCATCTTCCATTGTCATATTATATATCAATAAACTGCCACTTGAATGTAACAGTTTAATCTACACAATAAGAAATCAGTGATAGCTGTAGTAAACTACAAATAATGGTTATTGAGTGAGTGTATAAGAAATTATTCAAGGTATTGGCATAAACACAATTACTCTATGTCACACTAGAGTTACTGGTCAAGTGATCAATCAAAGAAACTGATTGGTTCAATGGCATGTATTATACATGTAGTGGAGAATTAATTACATTAGCTAAGTGTCAATTCAAGAGGTGTGACACTCAGAATGGTAGTGCTTGATACTTGATTTGTGCTTAAATTACAGTGTGAACATAGTTAGCTAAGCTCTAGCCCTAGCAGCCAGCAGTCAATTCATACTAAAGTATTAACTATGTCATGCATGCCACTCCTCAGTCTAGTCCTGGCCGTCATGAAAGGCTCAACAACTGTCCATATGAAGGGTGTGGGCCAGGGAAGCAATGGCCCTACCACTTTTAATTATAGTACCCTCCTAAAATAATCTAACCAAAAATATTTTCTAAGTTTGTATTCTCAAGCAGTTGCTTATAAATGAATTTCAAAATTCCTTCATATGTGCACATCCTAAAAAGATATTTAGCCTTTGTAGTAATATAAGAACAGAGAAGTGGTTGAAGGAATATCATGGATTGTGAATAGGGGTTAATATGTAAAGAAATATTTTGATTTCCACGAAATGACCCTTGTTCACCTTTATATATTCAATTAAATTTTAGCTGATGATATGAGGTAAAAAGTATACATACAATCACACACATTAAACCTTCATCTCTATCTATGATTAGACCATGCAAGTGAGGGATAATCTCAAATAAAATATACAAAGACTGGTATGTCTTGGAAAGCAGTTTTAAACTTCACAGTTATGAAGTAATGTAGGGATATAACTAGAATTTTTGACAGGGATTTGTTCCTATAATTTAACAGATGAATAAAAAGATGCCAATGTTAGTGCTAGTCAAATCCCACAACAAGTCTTTCTGCTTTTAGACCTGTCCCTATTAAAAATACATATATAGTGTAAAGCAGAGAAGTGAGCAGGTAATTGGCTCCAATACTTAATGGTAGTACTTCCATAAGTGATTTAACAACTGTATAGGTGATGTAATCTATGATATAGGTGTAATGTGCATATCTCTGTATACTTGAGTGATAGCAGTTAGGACTTGAGATTAGGCAGTATACCTCAATTTTTTTCATGAAATCAATGTCGAGATTGGTGCTTATATAAAGTGAAAAGTTGATTTTAAGAAGAGAATAGCCAGGTTTAATCTGTGATATTTTAAAACTTTGTAACCTTGCATGATGTAATTATTCATTGTAATGATAATATTGCTGACCATAAAATCTTCAATAACACCTCTAGGGAAACTAACATACATACAGTTTTCTTGTACGTGTGCCTCCTGTATATCTTTGTTGTTCTTAGCACAACATGTAATGACTCTAATAATAGACAGGTAGCATATGGCACTATTAACCACTTACATTGAACTTACTTTAGGTGAATTCTGTGGTATTGTTGATTCATTTTTATACCAAGTCACTTCATTACTGATATTAAAAATTTCACAGGACAAAATGACATACTGCCCTAAATTTTTGACAACACGAGTTGGACCAAAAACTTGATGTTGAATACTACTATCTGCAAAAAAGGAATATAGCAAATATAGCTATTTGTATTGACTTAAAAATTAAAATGCAGAATACGGTATGAGCATAGGTAGAGAAATATATAAGAAAGCAGGGAAGTATATCATGATTATTACATAGGTAATAATAATTATTGTCTATAATAGGTTACATACTTTCTAACTACCAAAAAACAATGTACCATCATTGACATACCAATTATACGAACATGTGCACGACTGCTCACAGTACTCATGGCATCATCACCGTCTGAGACAATGCATTCATAGTATCCTTCATCAGCAAACGTAGCATTTATTATACTTAGTTCACTTAATATATGTTTATCTTGATTAAATATGACATATTGTCTCTTTGTACTATTTTCAATTATGCTATGACCATTGTATCTCCATTGTAACTGAACAATAGACGTACTACTTAAACTGACATTACAAAACAGAGTAAAATTATCACCAGTTAAAGAAATCCGAGACTGGGGATTAGCAGTATATGTAATAGGTCGTTTTTGAACTGCATAATCTGCATTAATATAAAATTATTATACTGAAATCATACAATAGACAACAGTCAGTACCATGCAGCCAGATAGATAAGAAACAAATAAACCAAAATATTTTAGGTAGTTGCTAAGCTTAATAATATTAGTGTGCCTGGCTCCATATGAGTGGATTTTGTACTGAAATTTTTCTGCCTTCTTTAAGAGCAGTTTGTTTCAATTACTGATCCTAGATGCCACTGTGCTCATACACATGAAGCAGCCTTACATCCACAATACTTTCTAGCCACGTTAACAGAATCCTTGTAAGCTTGGCCACAGATATCACCAAGGTCAAGACCATAGCTACTTATATGACTCTAGAAATTTAAAGGTTACAGTACCAGTTACCGTATCACTTAACACAAAATCCAATTCTTCTCTAATTACATTAGGAAAGTCCACAAAAAACAAAGAACCAGAAAAACAAGTTGTTCTTTGTTGGAGTAGTCTACTGCCTCATCAGCAGATAAAGAAAAGAATTTCTCTTTCTTTATCTCTAGAACATTTTTTCCCTTATCTAATCTCTGCCACACCAAATATAAACCCTGAAATATTAACGAGAGTTTAATGTTAACAATCCCAAAATTATGTTAAATTAAATAGTCGTTAACGGATTCGTTAACACACATGCGAAATCATTGCCATGTGTTGTTACAAGATGGCATGCAAATGAGATACAAGAATGTTTGGATAATGGAGTAGCTGTGGAAGATATCAAAATAGACTTTAAAGCATCAAACATCACCACTTCATGCTAATTGGTTAATAAATGTCATTTCGTTGTTATCTCAAAACACCAGTGTACTTAAAGCAGCTTTTGAAAAACCTGGTATTCTAAACATGACTGAGTGTACATAGTTAATATTAATGGCAGTTAAGTTGTCTGAACGTGCTAAATCATTAAATATAATATTCGTTAATATTTCAGGGTTTACAGTATTGGGAGGATTATATTGTATAGAACATGATATTTTAAAACTGATGCTGACTACTAGCATCAATTTGGAAGTTCAATGAGTGCAAATCACATGGATTTCTATCAGTAACACCTTGCCCATTGTAACTTCTAAGTGCTATTATTTGATTGCCACAAAATATCATGAACATTAACTTCTTTTAACACAGGCTGACTGCAGAAGTTGGCTCACAGAAAGCTTTCCCCTTTCTATTTGACTCAATTGCATCTTTAAATTAATTGCCACTCTGTGATGTGTGCTTTGTGCTTACTTTGTTCCATGAGAGTGACCATAGCACAAGTTCCTCATAAAAGAAAGATGACCCAAGTGTTTAGCAAAAATCACGCAATAAATTAAATAAGACCAAAAAATGCTTCATCAATGAATATTGAAAAGAACATTTCTTGTCATAATAATAGCCTACAGTCTCTGATAGGGAACTAGTAAGTTACCATCAGGTCTAAAAGCATTACTAAGAAGCCATAGTCAGGAAGTGAAAGGGGAGTAACTTAGAGTTCATTGATTTTGTGACCTTGGGGAGGTATGGTATCCAGGCCACAAGGAAAACTGCCTCACACTAACCAATTGCACCACATTCACCTTCAGCTGCAGGCCCATGATCTTGGCATTCATTGCAATAACAGGGGTTCTTGGTAAATTTTCACTTTTCTATTGTACAAGCTGGTTCGCCTCCTAAAAATGTTCAAAATCCGACTAATTGCTTCCAACTTCTCACCCCACCTATGATTTTTCTCCGTCATGAGGGTTGTAGCACTTGCCTCCACATATAACTTCAGCCTTTACAGACTCTAGTTCTGATCAAGGTTCAGATTACTGATCTAGCTAATTACTTATAGCTCAGATCTTGCAGGTACTTCAAAGTATAGCAGCCAAGCTGGCCCATCATAGGTTATTAGTAAAGTGGTATATCAATAACTATAACCAGATTCACAGAATAATTAAATGGGATTGACCTCAGAGATCTGATGTAAACACGTTATATCTATCTTATGCCCTGGCATTTAGCTTGCCTGAATATATTCATTGTTATTTATTTGTCAGAATACCTAGATGTATACAGTAACTACTTTGGGAAATGTACTTAAAAAAAGGTATTTGGTCTAAAAAAGTGGTGAGGCTATATAGCATTACCAGCCTCATTAGCTCTATGTCCCTGATCTCTGAAATTATCATCTGTTAATAGCTAAAGATGTCAGGGGGGAGAGCGTATTTTCTAGAATAGCGTGTTCACTTGCCCATGGAAGTAGCTGTGGTTGAGTAAGCTTACGTAGTAGTGCGGCACTAAATCAATTAACAACATTCTTATGGCTTTTGGTATGCCCGGGTAACTGGAGGGAAGCCACAACAAACCCAAGACGAGAACTGTTTCAAAGCTTTGACCCCAATTTCTGGCTGATGTCATATCCCTATCTACTTTGTTACCTACTCTGTTAGCTTTGAACACCCACAGTGACTCTGACGAAGCATCAGAAGAGCAACAGTCCCCCTAATTTGTTCGAGGACATCATGACCAAAAGTAGCTGGCCCCTGAAAGAACACCATCACCCTGGTTTGGTTGGCTTGGCAATGATTAAAATGTTGATGAGCTAAGCCTGAAAAACATTTAGTGTTTAGCTAGCTTTGTAGCTACTGCACGCTAACTCTTGATTACTACCATCCACGAAATTCCATGTGGCCATGCTTCATACTTTCCTTATGGGACATACAGCTAACTTTGGACTGGTAAGGGATAACACCAAAGAAAACATAATATCATAAGAATCTACATCAAATTAGCTGTAGATTGGTGCTTGAATCGTGGAGATCGGTGAAGAAATGAGTGAATTATGACGAATATTCAAGGTGACAGGTGAACACTAATAGACTTTTAATACGCATATCAGAAGCATATATGATTTGCACCTGACTTTGTGGTTGGTTGCCAAGGTGCATGCAGATGGTTTCCCTTATTAACCACACATTTCCTCATAGAATTACTAGATAAGGGCTGAGCTCTCCTCTTCCTAATTATTACATAGATAATTTGACCCCTTTAATATTGAAATATTAATTTGGTCTAATTAATATTTACGATTTGAGAAGCTAGGTGTAGGAAGGAGGGAGGGGCAGGGGGATTCACTCCACTTCTCAACTTGTGTATAGCTGATTTGCTTTAGCAGACAAACCACAGCTCAAGTGCATGTATTACCCAGCAGGATTATCACAATGATATGAAATATCCTAAGATTATGTTGGCTATACTTTTAGCCATGGGAACCTGAGTCTTTGGTCAGAGTTTGACACTGCATGGAAAGGGTGCACTAGAAATTACAAATGCTGAACCTACAGCTATTTGTAGTGATATTTGCTGCTTAAGTGATATGATGCCTTCTCAGCAGCTACTGCAATCATAGCTTCAAAACTTTCTACCTGGATAGCTCCATCACTGATTTATCTTGTCTATACAGGTAAATTGTGTGGTCGATACAAAGAGAATTACAGTACAGCTTTGTACTTTATAAAAGACTGTCCCATCATTGTAAACTATAGTGTGAGATAATCAAAAATCACTGATTTAAATTGTGCATACACTGGTAGAGTTAAGAGGTATAGATCAGTGCAGTCACCATAACAAGCGTCAGAACCAAACACTGCCTAATCCCAGTTGATTTTCGATAATTTCAGATGAGGCTACTGGTGTATATTATCATGAACAGGTAAATTTGTCTGTCAGGTGGGTAAAAAACAAATACGAAGTAAGTAAGGATCCTCTATAGGCCTCTTTTACTTACCAGACACTAAAACAGACACAACCATAGCAGTAATCAAAGATCTTTTATGCCGTTCTTTGCCAACTTCGCAGTTGTAGAGGTCAAACACATGACAAAGTTGCTAACATGCCAGGAAAGAGGACAGGGATGGCCACACAAATAAAGAATGATAATTCTACTGCTCTACCTGTGTCACTGCTTTGTACACTCCTTGAACTTGTGCTTACAAGATGCCGGATGCATGATTTCTCTTCTCAGAAATGCTCTGGAGACTGTATGAGAAATATCCGAACTTATGATCACCTTTCACCCACCTTTTTCACAAGAAGCTGAAGCAGTGTGGGCATTCAGGAAGGATAAGTATCGAGCTTTTATGTCCTATCAGATGGATTGCATGGAGCTACTTGAGTATGGTCTCAAACTTATGGGATCTTAACATCACTTGAAAAGTCTGAGACACTTTTTGGACTTAAACTGGCTTACCTCCTTTTTTGGAGCTTCTGAAGATGTGTCCAAGAGCTTTAGGCCAAAAACACAAAGCTATGTCAACTGTAAAGCTAGCTTTTGCTTTTTATAAGTGACAAAGGGCAGATCAAGCACTTGATTTGTTTTATGATGGTGTTGTGAAGTCTGCTGAAGATTTAGGAATTGACAAACCCAAGTTGTCTAGGTACAGAAGATCCCCACATAAAGTGGATTATGTATAAGTAATTAACTATCCCCATTTATTCTTTTCACCAAGAGTATTATAGGTCACTGTGTACTTCAAGGCAGAAGGATTGATCAGCAGGAGATTTTACCACTAGTTATAGCTTTGGAGATTCTTGTCACTAAGGCAGCTAAAGTGAGCACTATTATGAAGATCAGCTACATGTGGTTGAAAATGGAATGACTTCAACAAGGCATTTGGTTAATAGCATGCCTAGAGGTGAAAAAAGTAACCACAATACAAATGGTGTGTGATGCTAATGAAGCTTACAAGTCTGTTCTTTCAGAGGTTTATAAGCTACTAAAGCTGTACCTGTAACATCATCTATAGCTGAGCAAACATTTTCAGAGGCTTTTCATAATATTATTAATTTTTATCTATGTTCAACTGTGACAGATAAAAGGTTGAACAATTGTGTGCTGCTGCACATTCTTAAGGTTCTAACAGATGAAATATAGTAGCAAAGGAATTGAAAGAAAAGTCTTTATTAGTTTCCCTTAATGTAATTATAGTCCAATTCATTATGTTAAAACATATACTATAGGAACGTTAATATAGGAGGGGGTGACCTTGGTAGCCCTTCCACTAAATCGTAACATCAATTCCTTAATATTGAATAATCTACTCTATGAATGGGAAAAATATATAGTAGCACTCAGAGCAACAAAGGGAAGAACATAGCTAGGTAAGTAGTAGTTAGTATCTGGTTAATTAGTTTTGCTAGCTATACACAGCAAGTTGCATGATTAACATTGAGGAACAACACTCACCCTGGGCAGATGACAAAGTAAAAATCAATATTAAGTACACCCAACTCATCATCTTGGCTTTATCTCGATATCAACTACGGCTAGATCGCCGAACAAGCTATGATGTCCCTTGGCTATGTCGGCTTTTTAAGTTTTCGCTTCCTGCCGTTGAAGCCCTGGTGTACCTGTCTACCTTTCATAACTTATAAGTGGACTCGGTGAACACGTTTGCAAGGATCTTCGCGATGTCAGATTCAACCCTGCGACACTGATCTCACTTAACGTTATTGTGTGAGTTGCTTGAGGTTAGCTAGATAAATATACAGCTGCCTCTCGTCACAACAACCTGTTGCTACTGTTGGGAGTCTCTTTGCTGAAGTAAAACCTTATAAGCCATTACAATTATTGGTAAACTAAGACCTGTAGTCTGATACATGTGAGAGGGAAACATGGAAATGTGAGGCTACAATGCAAAGAAAAAAGTATACACACTAGAGAGGGATGGACACTTGCAACATGAATGGAGATAGTAAATGATTATCATGCAATAATATGATTTCTTAGAATACTCTCTCTCTCCTCTTCAGTGGCTTAGTCAGCATTACATATTGGTGGGGTATTTTATTTTCTGTCCATACTACCATTATCAGTTACAGGTGTGATAGTATGGTTTATGGAAATCAGTGAGAGTAAGAATATTTGAAGTTCATCCCATAAATGTTTTTGCTTTCACTAGTTTCCATAGTAAACATCACACCCATAGCTGGATTCAGAGGCACCATTAATTTTGTAGATTATTATAAACAGCTAGCTAGTTAACAGTAAACATGCACCAATATTTAAATAGTGGGGACAAAAAGGTATTGCTTATGAATAGTGTACATTTTCTAGGTCTGTAAAAGTGCTCTCATTTAGCCATTAATATTTCAGTTTCCCAATTGAAATATTAATACGAGGAAGGAGTCACATTCTGTATTCTTCCTCTACCTTTGGCCACCCAGTTCATATGGACTTTCAATGAGGTTCCTACACCCCTGACTTATTTTTTTTTAACTCATAGGTTGTTGATGCAAAGAAGAAACAAGATCAAGCCAACTATGATGAACTCCAAATTAACTATTAAAGTAGAAAGCCAAATATTTCATACTTCCCACTACCAGTTATGATTCCCCAGATAGAACAGCTCTATACTTTTTACATAATCTAACTGTGGACCAAGACTTGTAATCTGATTACATAGTCATTCCATTATAAAAATGCACTGTATGTAGTAGGACAACATCTTTTATTCATGATTTCCAGATTTTAATTCTTAACTTATTAAAGGTAAATGACTAGCTATCAGAGTGTATGGCAATCCCTATGTGTGGATCCTTCCCATAGCACAATATAAAAATAAGCCTTGATTTTCTCTCTGACTATATTCAGTTGTTTCAGAACCAACTATGCAGAATTCATCACTGTTAAGGATGACTATGAGGATTACAATTTAAAATAATGGGTAAAAGTGACATTTTTTATAGGATCTCACTGCAACAGGTCAACATGAAGAGATATTTGTAGCCATTACGTAAAGAATAATAATGACACACTGGTGTTGTAAGATGTTTCAACACAGGTAACTTTATAATGCATGGTTTTGTAGCAGATGATTTCACACTTGTTATTGTAGATAAACTATTGTGTCATGCTAACTATGAACTGATTGGAGAAAATAAGTGTTCTTGTTTGTCTAGAAAGGGCTTTCTGGAGCATTATAACTGGCACTAGCAAGTATAACACATCTGGCTTTCTAGTTCATCCTTTACATCAAAAACCTACTCTTAGTTCTACTATATGCTCATGGTAGCAGCTATTAATGAAAAACAAACAAATAAAAAAACAAAACAACAACTAAAACAGTCATTAGGATCTATCTAGAATGTGATAGTATAGAATAAATAAATTTGGACTGCAGGTAACTTATGCAGCTTTCAATTTCAGTACAGTGCATGACATGGAGTCAGAAAAATGAATGGCTGGATTTCAACAAAGCTAGTCCAATTATTTCAAGACAACCATGCTATTCAAGTATTGATGTGGAAACCTTAGTTAAGGTGGATTAAGAAGAGCTGCAAACCAATATTGCATAACCACAACCATGTAATCCACACAAGTCCTAATATTAGATTACTGTAATGGAAGGAAACACTGTCTTCTTTTGACTGAAAAAAGTATCCTGTTGTATCTATGAATGCTTATTAGTTCAACTCTATAAGATGTTACAAATTATTTAATATTGTAGACTAATGAATGGAGTTAGCAGGAAAAGATACCAAATGTCAGAGAGATTGTATTTTCTGAAATTCAACCATGTGGCGAAATCAAGCCTTGTTAAAAAGTTGCCTACTATTTAGTCTACTCATTGTCAGTGCTATAGCTAGCTAGCTACTTTGCAGTAATTTTTAGTTTTCAGACATACAACCATAGTATCGTATATACCTCCACCATTGACTCTATAAGGTACATGCAATCACATCTCTCTTACTTCAAAGTTGTAACTACAAACTTTTTTCAAAGTTCATTATACTGAGACTAATATAAAGTTGAACTTTGTGAACCTTGCAATGTTGCTACCCTTGCACAATTTCCTATACTTCACAATAGCCGAGAAAGAACATCACTGCCATTTTTATTATCTATAACCCATCTTAGCGATGTGTCAACGAGAAAGCATTTTTTCTGTAATGCAAGACCCAGCAGCATATCAATAAATTTGTCAATGTTATAATTATTATTATTATTATTTTTTGGTATCATAAAGATGCGTACAAACACCTGGTATCAAAAAAATACACTGAAAATAGGACACTTACCCTGTCCCAAACCAATAATATAATTACCAGGATAGAAGTGATCATGGATCCAGCTAGATAGAGTGGTTACAAAACATACATCCACCAAGTAGTGGGTTTATATAACCTCACACTATTTATAAACCTTGATACTGTGATTCTGATACTTTTACACATAAATATAAATATAGTTATACAAATAACTATGTGGTGTGTCCAGACTTTATTTAATATTTCATCAGTGTGATTAAAAAATTTCCAGACTTATGGTAGAAAGGAAAATCAGCAAGAAACATATTGTATAAGCTATTATTTTCATAAAAAATAAGGAAATGATCTAGGACACATGATAACACAATAAGATAATGGAGAATGACTGACTGAAATTAATAATCAAAACTATCTTCAGGTCCAGATAACAAAGTTGCAGCTTCTGCATCAGGAGCAATATCTGTTTTTACTTTTACAGTTGTAAAATCCACATGTCTACTCTTAGATTCATCCTTTTCCCAGGATATCCTCAAAAATGGGCGTTGAACATAATTATATACAACTGCAATACAGAATAAGAACAGCAATAATCTTAAACTGTTGCAAAACACAGTTGCATGCATTATTAGACCCTTCCCACTAGTACATTTTCCCTAATAAAAGTCCATTCAACTCACTTGTACCTTCTACCAGATCTTATCATTACCATATCAATCTTGTAAACAAAAAGTTAAAACACTTATTAACTATCCCCTGGCAAACTGTGTTTGATGTTTAACTGACTGAAATGAGACATTTTCTTCTCAGTCAAGGCAAGCATGATTGAGTACTGAATCATCCCAAAAAAATGGACGATGTATGATACAGAACTAACGGGGAAAAAATTCCCTAACACCAGCATAAATGACTTGGCTCCACTTCATATTTTAGCTTTTGAAGAATTTGCCTAGTTATGAAACCAGTCATGAGCTCACTAGCACTAAGTTGGTTAGATATTATTCTTCAAACCATACATTTAATACTGTTCATGGTTACTACAGTCACAAATCTTCAAGTAACTTCTTAAGAAGACACTCTGGATTTTTATGCTGTGTGTACTGATGAGATACTGTATATGATGAATTTTGTAAGTATCAAAGTCTACCAACAATTCCACAAGATATACTCTACAATATCAGTACAAGTGGAAGTGGCAATGATGAGGAAGTGGAGTCTAAAAGTCAGAACTGATGTACTTTGGGATGAATTGGAGAAACAAAAAGATGCTAATAGTCATAAAATGTTTGGACTACTTGCTTGTATTGCAAAACTAGTTCTCGTTCCTTCTTATAGTATGCTGACAAGGAAAGGGTTTTCAGTGGTATAAGTAGAAAGACTGTATTGCATCCCAATCTGTTCCTTGACACAACCTTACCCAACACCATAGACTATATATCTATAAATCAGTAGAAAAAATATATATAGTTGTAAAATAACAACCATTATATCAATGGCATGAACAGATAGTTTACATTCATGCTTTCTTAGTACTATTTCTGAAATAGCTCTACCACTCCTCATTGATTTTTTAAACATTCAAATGTGCAGAAAATACTTTATAGTTTTCTTAGTGCTGTTTAATAATAGATCAATATGGTAAGATAACATTTTGATAGAAGGTATAAAGTGAGCCAAGTCTACTAGTGGGTGGGGTCTAGTTGTAGTACAGCTGTGGCATCACTAGATTCCATAGCTTATGTGCAACTAGGACATTGCTATATATTTCTGGCTAGGGTCAGATAATCATGTAGAAACTGACCCATTATATCTATAGCTACTCTATCACAGGTAGCATGCTATGTATAGCTAAGTGTTAGTTCATGTTCATGGTGTACATTAATAACCAGAAAGAGGGTGAAAGAACTCTCACATGAAGTAGAGAAAATTTGGACACTAGGGGGACTATTAAATTAATCCCCTCTGGAACAAACCCTAGTTATTATGAACATGCGGGCTGTTTAGCATAGTAGTGTGTACTAAATAATTTTGATTTTGCTCTTACTCTAACATTTATTACTATTTACATTAGCCTAAGCCTGGTGGATAATCCAGCCTGCAGTTCTTAAGAAAATTACCAACATAAAGAATAATGGTAATAGAAGTGAAACTTCATTGTATTTTACTGGAGTGCAATGTTAGACTGGTCATGTATGATAAAACTAAAACTCTAAGAGCAAATTTAGTTTAGCAATTATATCAACATTATGATGTCTGTGATGTGTATTCATGCAGCATTGTATGGTGTGCAAATCTCTATGCTGACAATTAGCATGTATACACATGGCATGTGCAGCTGTTCATACCTATCGAAATTGATCAAAAGGATGAATTGTTAGAGCACTACTATTTTAGTAGAGCATCAAGTGGTTTGAATGAATTTTCTGTTTATGTCAATATACTATCTAGACAACACTTCAAACCACCACTTTCTACATTACAAGATTGCTTTCAATATCATTAGAAAAATGTATTATGACCGATATTGCCATCATCATCTACTAAGAGATCAGTGCCACAATACATCAGTATTGTTACAACAAAGAGTCCGTTGTAATGAGTGGAACTTGTAACACACTACAATGATTGCATATTTCGAGCAAGAATGTGAGTATCTACTTTAACATTAATCAGCAATAGGCAGGCGATTTAAAATCAACATCATGTTACCATGTACTAATCAGTGCAATATCATTGAATACTGTCATATTGCTTTCAATACTTCGATTTTACACGCAAAGAACTACACTCACTCTTAATTTACTGTATAATTGTATGAATATTATAATTAAGGAACCTTTATAAGATATTCATACCTTCTATTCTTCCAGTAGACTGACGTACACGTATTTTCTCTTTAGTAGTAGGATACCCTATACAAATACCAAGAGAGTAAGATGCTGTCAACCATTAATGCAATGGTTCCATGATAAAGCTGAATAGCTTTGAAAGAAAAATTAACAAAGGGGAATCCTTATCCCAAGATGAAAACTTCCTACAGAAATAAATCATGGGAGAAATGAAGGAGGATATATGCACAAAAATAAATTTATCATCAGAGGCTGCACTTATTCTGAGAAACTTAGTCAAAGTATCAAAATGTAGCTCTCCTGGAAGAGCCTTCCAATGGTCTATTCAGGTAACTCTAAAGATGACAGATAACAAAATATTCTTGAAACTACCCTATCCTCTAATATTTGGTATGTGTATACTACATTCCTGTATAGAGCTGCAACACATAGGGAAATATAGGGTGTACACACTTTGAGATGTAATACATAGGGAGATATAAGGTGTACACACTCTAAGGCTGTAGGGATGTAATATATAAGGTGTACATACTCTGAGGCTCTAGGGATGTAATATACAATAGGGGGATATAGCACTGTTTCATACAGAGGGGGGGGGGGGAATCCCACCCCAAGCCAAAAATTCCCCTTCCCCCCCCCCCCCCCAAGAAAATTCTAATATTAATATTGCAACAAAAAATTAAAGGTCAATTTTTTCTCTTAAATAGAGCTAAGATTTCTTCAAAACCATTCATTTTAGGCCCTTCAATGGCAAAAAACAACAACAAAACTTTCTGTTGTCCATTTTAAAAAGCATATGGTCTAGCAGTAAAGTGCTGATGAAGTAAAAGTGGGTATTACAAATCTATACTTTAGCAGATTATAAATGGCGAATTGACAACCATTCAGATGCCTACTTTTACTTGTGGTCAGACTCCATAGCATGTAGCTACAAAAATTATTTGAAAATTCAATTGAAATGGGTGTGGTCAGCAAAATTTTCCAGCCATTACCCCCCCCCCCCCAAACAAAAAACCTATATGAAACCCTGTATAGGGTGTACATACTCTGAGACTCTAGGGATGTAATATTATATAGGGGGATATAGGATGTACATACTCTGAGGCTCTAGGGATATAAGGGGGATATAGGATATACATACTTTTAGCTATGATCATGATCATTTTTGGACTTTAGATCTACATTATTGACATTTTGGTACTTAAACCAAGTTTCTGGAATTAAATGTGGCTGTCCTCTGTGAAGACAAACATGCATGATAGCATTCTCTTTATTTTGAGCTTATCTAGAATGCTTTCATTTATGTTCCTGACATACATAACTACAAGAAAGGAGAATGTATGTATTAATGAACAGCAATTGTGCAATAACAGAGTCATACTTGCATAACATGACCACTTCCTCTCTTTACCATTACCAAGTTTGTCAACTACCTATCCTCCTCACCAGTAGGGGTTTTGTTGTGTAAGTATATTGTACAGTTAAGTATCTGTCCCTTTCTAGTGTTAGTTTTCTGTATTTGATTTTTTCTCTGTCCTATTCATTCATTTCTATATTGTTAACCTCTATTCATCCTGAACAGATTTTTTCTCACCTATTTTCATTCATTTTTTTAAAAACAAACCTGATAACATGTGATCAAATACATTTGACCAGAAAAGCACTTTATAAGATTAGAAACATAGGGTAATTCCCCTCCTGTCCCTATCCTCTTGTTTCTAAATTTTTATTTGTGGTTAAGTGATAACACTTTACTGAAGAAGTTCTCTTTCCCTATAACACTACATGGAGATATTTCCCCATAAATGATAATTTAGTGACATCAGTAACCATGAGAACAAGATTAGGCTAAAGATACCACCATGCCATAATACATGTCCTGCTTAATGAATCAGTACTGAGTGATAATGAATAGTTCCTAGCTAGAGTAATAGTTAGATAGCTAATGTAAGCTTATAGACTATATAGTAACAAATTTGTTATGCTTGAGCTCATTTATTATATAAGTAATTTTTGAGCTAGAGCTAGAATCCTAGAAGAAAGAAAAATTGCAATCCTTTGTGGTTATATGTAGTGGTGATAGATTCTGCACAGTTGGACCTTGAAAAAAGGTCAACATCTGAAAATTAACAGTAGGAGAGATGCTATGTACACAATTTTATACAGTTACCCTGGTAACTTGTTTTATATACACAGTAAGAAAGCCACCAAAGAGAAAGATTGTATTTACAAGTGCTATCTCTGAACATCCTACACGTTCTGGCTAACCATATTTTGGATTCGACTGTATATGTATATGGAAAGGCCTGTGATTTTATGTTGATTTGGCCTTGAACCTAGGTGAGAAGGAAACATACTATTTTTAAATCACCAGAAAAGCTGAAAATCTATGTGACTTTCATCTGTTCTCTTGTACATGACAGCTTCATCCTTCTATTTCCTGGACTTCATTGGTTCATACAGTCACAGCTTAAAGACTGACTAAATGTTGTATTCAGCACTAAAAACTGTAAGTAGGTATGCTAGAGATTGAAAGTTGTCGCACTTCTCTCTTAGCTTACAACCCTCTCATTATAGCAGCACAACACTGGACCTATAGAGCTAGGTTAATAATCTAGTATGACTGAAATGACCACTGGAGATGTAAATACTATCTCAAGGCTTTATCTCAGCAGTGAAATTCTATAGAAATGGACCCCCTTGTCACTTGTGGTCTCAAAAGTTGTTGTTCTTACAAAATGTTTTTTTTGTAATGTAGAAGTAATTATAATGCAATCATTAAGATCCCTACAAGAAAGTAAAACTTTGTGAGCCATCCCACCCCCTACTCTGCTAGATTGAAAAAGTGTCTATCTATGGTCAACACGTACTTGTCAGTTTACTGCATGAGTGTGAAATCGTCCATGGGAAAATATCATGATTTAGGTATGTATACATAAGAATGAAGTTCCCATGGCTAGATATGAAGGGAAAGTGACAGAGCAGGCACTCACAGGGACAAATAGTGAGTTTGGAAGGGGGCATGACCACCGACCTGGAAAAGCTGCAGCAGTACACAGACCAAGAATGCCACAATAATACCATGAACATTATTGGGGTGCCAATGATGACCAATGGCAGTTTTGTCAGTTCAGAGAGAGCAATCAGTAAAAAAAAAATGTGGAAGCAGAAACTTCAGAAATTAATATAAAAGAGAAAAAGTTGGCAGAAATGAGGAGAGAGTACTATTAAGTAGTTCCTGTTATCACTGTGATAGTTGATGGAGCAAATGGTTGACAAGCACTCTTATGAGTGTCACGGAGGCACACATGAGAAGCTCATCCAGGACAACCTCACCTACAAGGGCAGTGGAGGATTTATTCTAAAGATGAGGAGAAAGCTAGTTTTTGAAGCTAGATGTGCTATCAAGCAAATAATTACATCAGAAGAAGGAAGCATTGGCTTCATTGAAACAAGATCTTCAGAATGGATGATGCCACTGCTTTGGGTATCATGATAAATGAAGTTCTGTATCCTCCAATATAGTAAAATGCTACAGATCTTTGGAGAGTACTAGCCACTTTGTAGTGTCCTTCTTGAGAAATTTAGCCAGCTAGAGTGTGGCAGGGCCTGGTAGATATACTTAACATGATCATTTTCAAAATGTGTTGTAGCATACACCAACTTTGGAACATAATACTTGAACTTGAAGCATACACAAATTTTCACTTAGTTAGAACATACACTTGAACTTGTAGCATAGACCAACTTTGGTATAATTATAAATAACTGTAATTTTAATGGTTAGATTGTCCAAGTACATAAGAATAAGTTGGAATTGACATGGTATGTTATAGGTAAGCACAAATATAGCGGTTTTGACCATGACCAAATATAGAGTGATTATAGAGGGATGGCCTCCTGTAAACTTGTATGTAATATTTTATCTAGAGGGATTTCACTTCCATGCATATAACCATCCCTCATATTATTCCTACAAGTCTGTCAGAGGTCCCCATTTTATGGATAAAACTCTGTATTTGCTGCAGAATGCTCTACTTCTCTAAGGTTTCTACTTGATCCTGTGATAAATGTCGATATGGAACTCATTAGCTCATGCCAACATCTGAATACAAAATTTCCCCACATGATATAGAACTTTTACCCTCTATTCCAATACGTATTTTCTTTAGTCCTTTGTCTCTCAAAACTTCTTTAGCAATGTCCCTGTTATCAAAATACTTGAAGTATCGGTAAAGATCATTATTTACAACCCCTGAAAAAAAAAACAAAAAAAAACACACTTGTATATTATATAAGAGAGTTTGGTATACACAACCCATCCCATAACTATGCCTCAATTTCCTCTCCCACTGGACATTTTCAGCTACTATATATATATCTTTTAATGTTCAGCCATTTCAAGGTCCAACTACAGTTAATTTGAGCTACATGAATTTTAATTTTGCTAATTAATAACCCTTTACCCACTAGTTACCTTCTGCAAGCTTTTGGTAAATATTTCTCATGGGTAGTTTTATATAACAGTTTAAGGTAGCTGTGATGTATGTAGTGTATAAACTAATTCTACCTACTGCTTAATGTAGTTGTATAGTTACTGATATTCCATAGTGAAAATAATATGAAGAGGTTAATGTGGGTAGGAATGATATGCCAGAATCTTAGATAGCTTTGTTATCACAATCATCTCACTGATTCTTTCATAGCTATGATAACTGGCTACTATAGTCTGTCCAAGCTGACGAGAGCCACGCAATCAGCCCGGAAGTGCTTTAATATTATTCATAGATACCTCGCAATAATAACAATATTCGCGATGTATTTGCCCAGAGAGCAACTGACTCTCCACACAGCAATTTTTTATTATGTGCAACACTCCTTGTGGTCCAGGGTAACGCCATAAGTTTTGTATTAGTCTCCTGTATCTCTCTATGGGGCACTACAACAGACTAAACAGGCATCTGGTAAGAAGCGCCTTGGTAAGAGCTGCTAAATGATACCAAATTCGCATAATTTGAAGGTTTTTTAGCCGAGTTAGGCATGTTTTTGCAAGGCTCTCGTAAGCTTGGACAGACTTTAACTAACTCAACATCAATAAATCACCTACTTTGTATTCTTTCTTCCCCCAGTGATGGAGGGTTTTCATCATCCCAGTCAATAATGTCATCTTCCATAAGAATTACTATTTGGCATTCACGCTCACCTTTCTATAAGTAAGAATAAATATTCATGATATAAATATCACACAGAGAAGGTGTTTCATGGTAAGTAAACTATCAAAATTATCTGAACAAATCTTTTGTATAGGTTGCTTCAGATAAAGTATAATTACTGTATGCTGTTAATGCTGGGTCAGCCATTTAAATAAAATTGATGTAGAATCCTGTTTGTAGTTGTCAAATACTGGAACTAGTACATGGAATACAAATGAAATCATAAGTGGATTTGGATTTGGAACAGAACTTACTCTTGCACAATGAACCATAACTGGAATTATGTCATCATTAAGGTATGTAGCAAACTGATCCCTTGCGCCATCATTTGATAGTTCATTCAAAAAATCACCTACAAAATTACAAAATATTTTTAAGTTGGTGCATCCCAAAACAAACATGAAAAATGGAGAGAGGGTAAAAAACATGACCAGGCAATGATTTCCAAATGTACATTACTATACAGAGAGTAGTAAAGTCTAGGGCTTATAATAAATATTTATGGCGCATCCTTAAACTATAAGATGATGGCTACCAGTAGTTAATGACCACTTACTCAAGTTATTTGTTCTTATCGTCTTCTCATTAAAAGGAATCATCAAATAGTCACAAACTTCCTTCATTTCTTGTATGGACTCAGAGGCAGGGATTGTGATAACACCAGTTTTATAATAGTCCTAATAATATCAAGTCGATAGCAAGTGAAACAGATTCATAGTTTAAATAAAATAATGCCCACATTTTATCAGTCAAAGAATGCAGGGTTTAAGTTGCATGAAAACAAAACCAATAGAATCTCCTTGGCACACTTTCCTACTCAATTTGACATTGGTTTTGCCATCTCTATAAGATTTTTTTTTTTTTTTCAAAATGAAATGATTCTTCAAAAATGTCTAATACTAGTAAACACGTACATATCTCATTCATGCACCCATATAGCTTAAATTGGACTGATGGTATGTTATGGCTACGGCTATGGAACCATGATACTTACAAGCATGGCTCTGAACATTGGTGCTGATACACCCTTGGCTACTTCATACTCTCCACACTCATTAGTTTTCAGATCCAATGGAGTAGTGAACATCCTGTAATTAGTAAAAGTAGGCTAGTTGATTTTAGGATGATTATTCAGAGGTACCAAATGGCTAATTCAAAGAGAGAGCTCTATGATATCAGGATCTAAGAACTTTTTCCCAAACTACATGGATGGATTACATATACCACCTGTTTGTGATTCCTAGGAAAGATTTTACTTATGTACTACTAAATGTCAGTAAGACTATCCATGCAAAAACAATAAAAAAACAACAACTAATAACAACCAACAATAACAAAGTTACTAGTGTACAGACCATGCTCAAGACAACATAAAAAATATTATCATGAATTAGTCTTTACATTTGATTGTTTCATGAAGTTTTAGTTCTATAAACTTTACAGCAATGATACAAGAACAGCCAGGTGTAAGTGTTCAGACTTCTATAAGTGTTTCAGTAACTGTAAGTGTTTTAAGTTATAGTAGGTGTTTAAGCCATGGTAGGTGTTTAAGCTATGGTAGGTGCACATAACATTACACCAGTTTTGTACACTGAAATCATTCATGAAATGATTCCATAGGACAGATAAAACGTTTGAAGAAGGGAATAGCTAACAGAAGCTTCATTTTATAGATTGTACTTTAATAAGCTGTAGCTATCATCCACTGCTAATCTTCAATATATGCTGTAAAGCATCCAGTTTTCAAGGGTTATAGAGTCAGTTTAAAGACTCCTGGCTACCTCTGTAGCTAGTCTGTAGTCTTGTATTGTCACAAAATCCCAAGTCTATGTAGCCTGCAGTCTCTACCATTGGTGAATCACTGCTTCAGATGGTCTCTAACTATGCCAGTCATCCTGCCTTTTTTGAGCCTTTAGAGGCCTCAAATCTAGCTAGGTGCTGACTCAGAAACTTGTTTGATGTAGGCTTGCCATATGTATCGCCATCATTGCTATCAGCACTATGTTTGGTACTTTGATGCAGACAAAAAAAGAAAACAACTGGGCAATGCTGGGATGCGGCTTTCCTACATCACTAAGCCAGAGACACTTGTAGACACATGGTACAAATACATTATACGGAGGCTACTCTAAAGCTACTCATGAAACTTTACTACAACAGAGCAGGTAGTTGACACACCTATACATATATTTATTTACTATGATGACCCTTTACTTTAGAAGTCAAAATAACCTCTTCGCCATCAGTAAGCTTGGAAAAGGTGAATAAGTAACCTTGGAATAATATAAGAAGAAAAGAAAGAAGAAATGAATCTAACTCCTTATTATAGTTAAGTGAAACAAGAAAGTGAAAGCATATTGGATTATCCACTTTAACTAGTAATGGGTTCACTTACTTAAATGCTGCTCTCTATAAATTTCTTTGAATTCCTAGAACTGCACTGATACAAAGGAAATATCCTTCTCAGGGACAGTTAGGGAGAATCCTTTACATTAATGTTACCACACCTTTTGCTTATCACGGCTCCCAGGATATTTGAAGCACTAAAATTGTTTAGATAACCCATCCAAAATAAGTAAATTGCATGAATAAGCAGTATATCACACTCACCCTACCAGACTCTTCTCTCTATTGTTTTGGTACTATAGTAAATTGCATTTATACTCTTGTTCCACAACTAGCCACATGGCATTAAATTGTAAAATAACAGTTTTAAGGTTGCAAGGTTGTATAGAATCTGGATATAGCATACAAAAGACAGCATCAACATAGCTATAACTTGATCTTACCTTCCCAACATGGTATTTGGGTGTTTCATCAAAAGGTTGGGATTGATAATAAACCTTTTCCCATCAACAAGTAAAGCCACTTTATCACTATCACCCCAATTAGAACGATGGCGATGAGTTAAATGTGAAGAGTTAATTGACGTCTTTGTATTTTGAAGTTGACGACTATTATGAGAGTGGAGAAGACCTACAGAAGCAAAGTCTGTACGAGAATTACAGTTACTTTCATTGGATTGAAAGATATCAGTCTTTGACTTTTCAATGATAATGTCTGTTCCACCATTCTCAGAAATATTGATTTCCCTAGGCGGTGAAGTTTGGGCAGGTCTGTTGCTCAGGTGATTAGACGGAAATACAGCATTACTGAGAGAAGTTCTTATTGGAGAACTTTTTCTTAAACCAGAAGATGCGCTAGCTTTGCTCATTCTGGAAAAAAAATAGAAAGGTCGAAGGTCAAATGCACCCTGACCTTTAACTACATAACTATGTTGTCTTTCGTAGAGCGTTTGTCTTGTGTTTTAAAGGGTAGCAAGCTATTGGTATATTAGAATGCTAACTATAACTATATTTAGCTACCACTTTCTAGCGTTTTGCTTCCTTCTAAAATCTAGAATAACTGGCAATTATTGACTGAGACTGGAAAAGTTCATGAACATGAAAAGTGGGTGATTCTATGTGTAAATCTTCGACATACGTCATTTGTAATATACTTGTAGTATACTTGTAATATTCAATAAGATTACTGACTATAAAACAAGATTACTGTAATATACTATAAGAATACTCTAAGGAAATTTACACACGGAAGGGTTCACCCAAATTTCATGAGGCAGAAATCGTTTATTTTCTTCCACAATTATAATAACCTATTTTGTTCCATCACTTGTGGATATTAGATTTATGAAAGAAATCTTGTTTGTGACAGTCATGAAGTTTTCCAGTATTAGGGGACACTTCATAATCATTCACACACAAAAAATAATTAAGTTTAGAATGCTACTTATATTGACAGGATGTTACAGTATACTAAATAATTATTAGTATCTCATGGTACAAAAAAATAATGTATCTAGCTAAACAAAATAATTGTCTATCAATGCCATAGGTAGCATTATTGTCTTTCATATAATGGTGCGTTGAGCATTTTACCAGGCACGCTCCCATTATAATAGCAGCTCACGCAGGAATGTGCTGCTTAATTTTACCACAGAGATCGATCGAGAGAGATGGCTTAGCTGCCGGAATTAATTACTCGGGGTGCAGGGTCGGGCGAAGGTCGAGCAAAGGTTAACTTAACTAGGGTCTAATAAGGCGGTAGCGGAGAGATAACTATTATGGCTGTGCGGGAAAGAAAGTTTTTTGTGGGTGGTAACTGGAAGATGAATGGTTCTGTGGCTACGATCGATGTAATTTTGAAGAGTTTGAAAGAAGGAAAACTCTCTCCGGACACAGGTAGGTATGCACAAGCGGCTATAGTTGTAATAATAATTATACGCTATATAATACGCTAAATACAGTAATCAATACTTGGGTAGGTGTTTAATTATTGGGTGACTAATAGTGCTTATGCGCCGGGAATCCTGATAGTAGGGCTAACTAATGAAATTGAACAGCAACCCTTTACTGTGGAAAACAGCAATATATATATTTTTGTAATGGTATAACTAACCATCATTACCTGTCATTGCTGGTAATTAGACAGGAAGAATTTAAGGAATTATTTCTATGCCTGGTGGGTGGGTATTATTATCTCCAATACATATTGTAGTTTACTGGTTTAGTTACAGCTGTGGTATTCTCACAATATAATAGTCATTCATACATCTGAAATCTCACTATCCATACTTTGCATGAATCCAACCATCACATTCAACCTGAACTTAGTATAGAACCATGCTATGCTTGGAATTTATTTCCACTTGCATTGTTATCATCCTCCAATTCATCAATCATTGTTTTCTTCTCTCTCACTAACTCTATGCCTTTTTCCCTTTTTCTACTTAATTTTAAATCATCCTGTTTAGTTCTGTTTCTGCAATGCTCACTGTCATGGCATTCAGAGCAGGATGTTATTGATCTTGAGCTTTAAAATTGGTATTGGTGAACCTTCAGGGGTAACAAATGTAGGTAATAATAAAGTGTACTTAACACATTTGGATAGTATTGTTTTAACTATACCTATGCATTATACTGACTTCTGTTAGAAGTCCTTCTCTTGTTCACGAGTTAATTCTGATCCTGAGGAAGTACAAGTCTTATCAGAAAAACTAATGTATTGAGTAGAAAGACTAGATACCTTCTTAATGTCTCAATAGGGACAAAGTAGTGGTGTGAGGCTTCTCAGTTATTTTATTCTGCTATATATACACATAAAATTTCTCAGACATGCAAGCTTACATCTTATTTTCATGTATAATTATATGTGAGATCATACACCCTAATGTGACATCACAACATACTCCTTACCCTTATGTGATGTCCCTTATATGATTTTATACCAAGCATGTTTCAATCAATTCCTAAACAGATAATTTTTACTTGGTATGTACTTGTAATTAAGGACACCTAGAACTGGTATCACCTTAATACTATAATCATGCTTATGGTATCTCTTTGTAGATGTGGTAGTTGCTCCTCCAACATGTTACCTTATGCATGTGAAACAACTTGTTTCACCAGCAATTGAAGTTTCTGCACAGAACTGCTATAAGGTAGCCAAAGGTGCATTCACTGGTGAAATAAGGTGATCAATAAATACTATATAAAATGTAAATTATATTTATTCTTTTGTAGTCCACCTATGTTGAAGGACATTGGTATTGATTGGACTATTTTAGGTCACTCAGAGAGAAGAAATTTATTCGGAGAAACTGATGAGGTGTATAGTGCGATAAAAAAATAACAAAATTCAATGTGTATTTTATATTCTGTAGTTGATTGGTGAAAAGGTGGGCTTTGCTATTCAATCTGGAATGAAAGTTATTGCCTGTATTGGAGAGAAATTAACTGAAAGAGAACATGGTCTAACTGAGGAAGTGGTACAGAAACAACTCAAAGCTATTTCTGGTAAGAAATTTGGGAAATTGCTTAATATCTACAATTATTACTAATGGGCATGGAAGTATGACTATGAAATAAATCTTTTTACATTGTGTAATATCTGAAATTTTGGTATTGATCTAGGTTACTTTCTGTTTACTCTTAACACTTTCATTAATACATTTGACAATGTGCCTAAAAATTAGATCTTGGTTTTAAATTATAATTATGGCATTTTATGCTTTAAATGTACACCAATAGTGGATCTCATACCTACCTTAATATATGTAACTCTGGATAAATAGAAGCCCAGGCATTATGATGGTAAATTATAATCCAGATTTGAAACAAGAAATTAATGCATTACATTTATATTTAGTAGTCTGATATAATTTCATTTAACTGCACACAAGTGAAATGATAAAAACTCAAAATCCCTTGTCATAAAAAATATTATGTGGTAGAGTATTTTTTATGTTGGCCCAGAGTCTAAGCTTGAAACTGATACCCTAACAAATTTGCTTATAATAGCTACAAGCAACCTGTTTGGTCACTATGTAGCAAGTAGGTATGCAAATTCATGCATAATAACACTGACAAAAACAATTAAGGAGTCATTGACTTCACATACAGAAAACACAAGCATGATTAGTGATATAATAATATTATAATAAGAGTTCCTATGAAAAAAAACAAAATCTTCTGGAATGGTTTCTGGTATCAAAATCAAATTTGATTGATATTTCCTCATCAAAAGTTTATGGTGCTTGTACAAAACTCCCTAGGTGACTTTGGCATTCTATGGTGTTATTATTTACATAGGCTTTATCAGTCTGAGACAAATGACTTCTTAATCTTTCCTATACTACCTATTATTTAGCACAATATGCAACTTATAATTTCTTGAACTTGTGCTACATCATTGGTAATGGTCATTTGGTATTATGAAGAAAAGAATAAGCATAAGGCCACTGGTTCATTGGCATTTTTGCAACAGTATGAGGTGCATTGTTTTTCACTTTACTACAGAGTTGTCACTGTAGTGCTTTGACATCTTGTCAGGAAAGTGATATTAGTGAACACTACTAAGGGAGATCCATCCAGTGATATAATATGTCTTCTTTCAAGGAATTATGTGAAGCTAGCAGTTAGCTGGGAAGTTAAAGACAAAAACTTTTTTGACTTGAGTTTGTGGTGATGGGGAGTTTCAGATTGGATGACACAGATTCTAGGTGAATCCCACCATAGCTTCATCTATGCTCAAGTCATAGGCAGGCTTGTACAACTGTTGTAAGAAGTTGTCAAACTTTATGAAGCTTGTTGTATTCTGGGTCAGTTTTTTGGTTTCATTGTGGTGTTGTTATTTAGATGTAAACAACTTAGAGCTTGAATCTATTGATTTTACAATTAGGAGTACTCAAAAGGTTGTCAGATGACCATTAATCCTCCAACTGGAGAAGCTTAACTAGTCCAGTTATAATACCCCTACATCTTACAGATGAAATCAACACAATTGGCATTGCTTGTGCTAGCTGCTAAGACCAGGCTTGAGCTGAACTCTTGCTTTGAGCCATTCTTTTACATGATAAAATTACTGACTACTCAAAAATTACTGTTTATTGGTTTTTGTATGTACTGGTCAGTTTTACTGCATGATAAGAGTTAAAACTGTTGCTATACATGTAAATTCTTGTTTCCTTTGCAGATCATGTAACAAATTGGAGCAATATTGTCATAGCTTATGAACCAGTTTGGGCCATTGGAACTGGACTCTCAGCTACACCAGAACAAGCACAAAGTGTTCATGCCTATCTACGAAAGTGCTTGCAAGCTATATCTGATGTGGTTGCATCTCAGACTAGGATAATTTATGGAGGTACTATAGTGAGCCAATTTTATTGTGTATTGTTGCAAATTTCTTCAGAGTACCTAATACCTGGAATAATATTTATTTCTAGGGTCTGTAAATGCCTCTAATTGCCAAGAACTTGCGTGTATGCCTGATATTGATGGATTTCTTGTTGGCGGAGCATCTCTGAAGCCAGAATTCATTAAGATTATCAATGCAACCATGTGCAATGCTAACAAATGAAAACATAGCATAGTTTATACATTAATTAGTTCCACATGTAGTATAATAATAGCTATATTATACTTACATTGTGATATTACCAAGTAGTGAGTGAAATGTATGACCAGACTACAAAACATTAAGTGCCATGAAAATTAGACTTTTCCTACCTATCAACTATGCCATATTTACTACCAGCTGTTTAATAGTTTATTTCTTGAAACTTGTATGTAAGTCACAAATCCAAATAGGCAGGTGTAAAGTTAAAGCACTATAATTATCATTCGGTGACAAGATTTTTATCTTGCCATTTTGATCTCCAGTGAAAATGGATATTAGAGAATTGTCTAGCTTAGCCAATTCACTATGTTAATTCACTTATGTTGCCTATGCACTAATTTTATATAAACATTATATACTGTATCCAAGTTGTGTTTTTTTTTTTTTTTGAAAGTTCAAATGTGTATGTCCACTAGCTAATAATATTGTACAATAGTTAGAGTTATAGTCATCAAGTTAGGTAGTTGCACTTGTAATTCCAGACACAGAGTGACAGAGTAGGTCATTATATTCCACTATCATTGTGCGAACATCCTCAGATAGCTGTGTATAATTCCCTTCAGCTTGCTTTGATGCAATAACTGAATTTTTTTTATTAAGAAAAATTGGTTGGATATACACACATAATCAAGTAATGTATCTATAGGCCAGAATGTAACAACAGATTGATGACAGACTATTACTACCAAACTTTGTGGTGCAATCTATACAGAAACATGGTTCTACAGCAAAGCTACACTGAAACATTTTGTGCCCTGTGCTTTTTTACAATATCTAATCTCCAAGTAAAAATACATCTTGCTGAAAAATGCCTGCTATAAAACAGAACTAGGCCATTAAATTATTGCTTTTTCATATTCTCAAGGATAGTTGTTGCCAGTGTGGACTACAGACAAGTTTATAAATAATATAGTACTTGTTTTTCATGCAAGGAAATAACATTTCAAGGGTCCCATTCATTGAAGAGTTGTTAGACATGAAAAGTATGGATTTTGTCCACATTTTGCCCACACACCAACATGATTGTACCACACAAGGAAATATCAAAGTGGCAATAACCTCCCACACTGAGGACTAATGTGTAGTTGGTTGTTTAACAAGTCTCCGAGTTTTTTGAATAACCCCCCCTTAGGGTGCTCTGGGACATAGAGCAGGAACATGTATTGTGATAAGAAATTTGCACCTCAAAAATGCTGCAGTATTCCCACAATCTTAAAGATTTTTTTTAAACCAAGATACATTGGTAATCAAAATGTATGTCTAAAGTGGAAGTTAACTACTGATTTTGGAAACTTGAATAATTAACTAAAGTGCCCTAGGAGGATAGTAAAATACTGTCTTGCTATCTAGCTGGACACAGACAGCTTGCAGTTTTCACTATCATAGCTCTTATTGAGAACTTACCTCCCCATATGGTTATATTGCATTGTTCACTGTCAAAGGCACTCTACCTGCATCACTCTAACCCTTCAACTTGGGTGTGGAGATGTTAAACTTGTTCAGGCTCAGTCAGTTGCTTAAACACCCATGTGTTCTCTATTAGGTGCATGAATACTGTGGTGCTATGACTCATTATTAAAGCACAAGCCATAGTACTGTAAATAAAAAGTAAATTAGCTACTTACCTATAAATTAATCAAATTAATGGTACTGTTATTTTCAATGGTATATACTTGCTATGTATAGTATGTAGTGGAGAATTATAACACTCATGGGACAACTGTTATAGCAATAAAATCTACTTAGGATACACTCCTTCATAACGAAGTTATTTTGTTCATGATGCTGCCACTTTCGTTCCAAATTACCTAGCTGAAAATAATGTTAAACAATCTTTCCTTTGTGAGTATATCAGAGGCATCATTAAGGGGTGGGGGGTACATCCATTTGTTCCCGTTTTTTCCTTTGATCATAATTCTCTTATACTTTGTCCAGAAAAGTTGATCTTCTACTTAAAATGTTGCTCATTTAAAGAGCTTTCTGATGGTATATTTATTAAGTTCTTACATTCCAACAACCTAGCCAAAGTTAGCTTGCCTGACTTCATGCACTACTTTTGACTACTTTCGACTATTATTCAACACCACATTGTCCAAAATGGAAAAAAAAATTTTTTTCTAAAAGCTCTTTTCCTGCTCCTTCATTTGAATGAACAGAATTTGTCTTAATCAGTATTAACATTAGGGGAGGGTTATGACTCATAAATTCTGTTCATTCAAATGAAAGAGCAGGAAAAGAACTTTCAGAAAATTGAAATTTGGACAATGTGGTGTTGAGTAATAGTCGAAAGTAGTCAAAAGTAGTGCATGAAGTCAGGCAAGCTAACTTCGGCTAGGTTGTTGAAAAGTAAGAACTTAATATACCATCAGAAAGCTCTTTAATAAAAATGAGCAACATTTTAAGTAGAAGATCAACTTTTTTGGACAAAGTATAAGAGAATTGTGATCAGATATATATATATATATATATATAAAAAGGGAACAAATAGATGTATCCCCCCCCCCCCCCCCTCCTCTAAGTAGTATATTCAGAAATAATGTGTCACATGTAAGTAACCATGTCATTGTTACATAAACTACTGTGTAAGTTTACTTAGAAACTGAGACCAATTACTTCTCTGTTTGTGTATGATCATATAGACAATAAATTCATTCGCCAAAAAATTACACAGAGGTAGAAAGTACAACTATCACACTCATAGGTGGGATGAGCTAGTTCTATAAATTACACAAGTTAGATATCTAGATAAGCAAAAGCTATTTTAGTCTCTTTGAGAAAGATGATCCATATGCCTCTCAACATCTATAAATTTATGGATGATGACTAAATGGCCATGATCATATTTTGCTACCTCATTAATCATTCAGAAGTTTACAGTAATTATGTGAAAGTATGCCTGTATCTTGATCTCAGCCAGTGTTTTTCTGATAAAGGCCATCGAGTATAGGGTGGAATTAAGCAGAATGAAGAAATTGCAACTCTTAACCACACACATATGGCCGGATAAGGCTTTATTATCGCTCGAGTAGTTTGAATGTAAGCTATGTGAGAGGTGCTCACATTCAGTTTTATCAAAGTGGAATGTACAGTGCATTGAATATAAGGAGTGTATAAACCAATATCTGCTGACATGACTCTTGGAATAGATCTTTACATACCCATGAGACTACTATGAATGACTCAGCAACACTCATCAATCTAGCCCATCCAAGTAGCAAGTGTACTAATGATACATCTTCCAGTCATTTAATATTTATGTTTTTATCCTTTCACGAAGAGTGTGTTTTAATTGAACATCAGACATCGGCTTTCTCCCCAAGCTGATATTATATTTCTTCATCTTGAGGTCTTTTCTCCTCCATATGCTTTAAACTCAAGCGTCCTCTTGAGTGCAATAGAAGCTGCTCTCAAATAGGGAACTTTGACCCCTGTCATTGCTTACGTAATCAGCAGCTGCCAAGTTCACTTGTGCTATTTTTTTTAGACATGGCAGAGATGGAGTGTTTGCCTAGCCAGAAGAAGAGAAGTTTTGATGCAGCTTTCAAGCTAGAATTTGCTGGAAAAAATAGTAACAGAGGCGCTGGAAGGAAGTTTAGTGTGGAGGAAAAGAGTGTTAGGGAGTGGAGGAAGCATAAAGTAGAGCTACTTCATCTACCAACAAAGAAGAGATGGCCTAAAAAATGGAGGTAGGAAAGTAGTTCTACTAGAGATAGAGAAGGAACTACAAGCTTGGGCAGAGAGTCTTAGATGCCAAGTATATTAACGCCGCTCTCGAGCTGTAGTCTTTCTCAAACAGTAGCCTCCTTTACCTGCAAAATGAGTCATTTAGTAGCTGCGGCATCTGATCGAGCAAATACAGTATAGTATCTCTTGCTACTTCTACTTGTTTCCCTCCTTTTTCTGGCATTTTCTTTTCTTTTAGAGCTTCTTTGTGTCTGGCCTGTCTGTCCATATGCCAACGAAGACAGCTCATTGCCTATGATTGCCTATTTATTGATGAGAGCTGATATTCTATCCAGCACAAAACAGAAGGCACATAATCTGGGTGATTGAGGTGAGTATCATTTGGTTCAACTGCAAAATACTGTTCAGCTAGCTACCAGTTATTGGTTATCAGACTGCATGGAATGTGGCTTTGGCTACAAGTGCTCCCTTTTCAACTTTTCTTTGTCTCCTATAAGGAATCAGTAGAAACTGAGCCCTTGTTCCTTTACAACAGTTGGTAGTTGCTTTCTTGTGTAACTTTTGGTCATGAGTTTTTTGGTCTGAGGAGGTCTATACAAAGACCTAGAAGCAACATGGCAGGCTGTTTTATTAGAAACCTGTCACATTGCTGTTAATTGAGTGAATTTAATCATTTTGAGATCAATATCATACTGGCCACATTCCTAATCAGGATTGCACACCATAATGTATTATACAAAACCAGAAATGTACAGCTACACAGATATGCAGCCATAAGAGAGGTATATAACAAGTATCACTGAATGAAAACTTACATCCTAGATAAATTCATAAGTGTAGGAACTTATATTAACAAAGGTAAAAATTACCTGAGAATAAGTATCATTATCGTTCAATTGAGATTTACAGGATTCATATTTATTTTCTAATTCCTTTGTACCTATGGAATAATAAAGGAGCTGTATTCTGTTGTAAAATGAAACAAGTATTTGGCCAAATGTAAAGTGTAGTACCTAGAGTATGTATTAGTTGCAAGCTAAGTGAGACACTAGTTCCCTTTAATGCCAGGAAGCGAAGCAACCTTAGTAGTGAGGAAATGTCTTATCAGATCAGAGATATTGAATACTAGGATAGGAAACAATTAGTCCACTACAGCATTTAAAAAGATGAGAGGGTGTGCCATGGAAACATGTACCATGGAAACATGTACCTTGTAGTGCTTTTTTTTTATTGCAAATATTTTAGTAATGTGAACTTTCTCCAAACAGTAGTAAACAATATCTTGTAAGGTGCACAGGCTTTTATTATCACTAAGATTGGTTTCTGCAATTATGCTTGCTGTTTGTATTATTGATGCTATCATCTAGCTATCATGCAAACAGTTTTTTATGTTTAATGTCACACTTTGTGAATACTTTCCCTAGAAAATAGGTGAAACAATTGGTTCGCTTGAGTAGTTTAATAAGCAGAGAACTGAACAAGTTTCACTGGGACATATAATGCCTACAATATGTTATACCAATTTTTTGTAGGAGAACTAACAAAGAAGGGACTAATATATATACTTATGGTATTTTTTTATACTTCAAACTCAAGGAATATAGATCTAGACTATAAATAACTTCACTGTAGAATAGATCGAAAAGGATTACAAACTGTCATCTTGAATATTCTGACACTAAATAAGTCTCTGGTACAGTTGGACCTCAATTATCTGTACCTTGATTATCTGGAACCTCGATTATCCAGAATTAAAAATGAGCCACATGGACAGATTCAATCTGCTTAATTAGAGTGGGCTACCATGGTGTTACTTGACAGTTTCTTGTTTAATAGCTAGTCATGGCCACACTCAGACCCCACCCATTAATAATAATATTTTACTTATCCAGACACAAAATAAAGTCTTAAGGACAAAGGTGTTCGGATAATGGAGGTTTGACTGTATATTGGTTTCTAAAGTAAACCTGATTCAGAAGAGTTATAGGTGTACTTGCATGGAATCAATACATCTACCATTGGTGGATAGGCAAGCATAATTGAGTAGTTTGTGAGAATAGGAACATACTCAATGTGACTGATGCTTCTTGTAATATGTTTATAGTTTCTTGTCAGAAATTAGCATTCTTCCAGCACACATATCAAAAAATTGTACATATACCATATAAATATTGTGTCAAGAAATACTATAGTTGATGCTACATCAGAAAAACTTACTCGTTTTAGATTGATTCCTCCGATTTAACAAACTCTTCTTTTCTTCATGAAGCGCCTTTAAAACAAAAAAATATTGCTAGCTGTAAAGATTGAAGAAGCTAATTACATACTTTCACACATAATTATTATTAATACATATCCTATAACTTACTTATTATGTAAATAGAAGAGAAAAACATTTATATAATCGTATAATGTTACCAAAAATGAGTGAAGTGTTTATAATTGAGGGATAAGAAATTTTGGCAACTAATTATGCCCATTTTACTCATGATGTCTATTTTGTCATATCCACTGTGCTAGGTATCCCTTCTTCCAATACTTTCACCAGTATCTCCATTATCAAACTTCAAACTCAAGGAATATAGATCTAGACTATAAATAACTTCACTGTAGAATAGATTGAAAAGGACCACAAACTGTCATCTTGAATATTCTGACACTAAATAAGTCTCTGGTACAGTTGAACCTCAATTATCTGTACCTTGATTATCCGGAACCTTGATTATCCAGAATTAAAAATGAGCCACATGGACAGATTCAATCTGCTTTGCCAACTAATTATGTCCATTTTACTCAGCCTGACTCACTCATACATAAAATAACCATGGTGAACTTACACTACATTTTTCCTCTTCAGAAGCATGTAATCCTTCCAAATCACCAAAAATAATCAATTCCTGCAACAAGGAGACTAGAAATGAAATGGGAAAGGCATTATTTTTCACTTCTCTACGGCATATACCTCACATAGCAACACACAATAAATGCAACAATTCTCATAAAATAAAGAAAAAAAAAAAAAAAAAAAAAAAAACAGAAACAAAAAACAACTTTACCTTGTCCATTGTTTCAATTTCCTCCTTTAATTGGTTTAATTCAGCAGTAATCTTGTCCTCCAGCTACATATTAAGCAAATGTGCTGTTACTAAAGTTATGCTACCGAATTCATGAGCTGATGATTATGAGACTACAAGTTTTAGCCTTTTCAGTTTGTAGTGTTATGAAATATTTTTAACACCAATGAAAAATTAGCTATATGTATTTCTAGCACTCCCATCATGACATGAATGCTCTGAAGTAGCACTCAAAACCATTAACCATATTAGACTATTTCAGCTATATATTAAAGTCCATCATAGGGTTAGTTACATAATACTCACATCTTCCACTTTCCTTAAATCATTTTGTAGTTTCAGATTTTCTAAATATCAACATGATAAAACATTATCAAAGTGTGTAGTGTATATAGCTGGTTCATGACTTTATGATGCACGAAAATGACTTTTTTGTACATGCATGTATTTTTGTATCTGTGAATCATACTCTGAGCCAGCTAGGAAATAATGTAACAAATAGAAAAAAAAAATTATGTAAATTACCATCATCAAGAGTCCTAGTAGTGGCTTCAGATTTTTCTTTTTCTGCTTGCTTGAATGCTAGGTTAGCCTAATACAGTGTATACACATAAAAGTCACCAAAACATAATGTTAAAGGAATATTAAGTATTAAAGGGAAACCACAACATAGAATACAAAATGCAAACCTGCATAATTAATGAGGGTTGTGATACTAGAGCTAGGGCTAGGCTCAAGGTTTGGGATCAAACATTTTGTCTGAGAAGATTATAGCCTCAAAGCTACAATGACTAATCTGTATAGACATACTGTTATGTAATATTTATTAATCAGTCTCCGAGGTTTATACTAACCAAGAGATTGGTTAGTAACTACTTATAGCCCTTAAGGAAATGAACTGTCATGGAAATGCAGATGCACAGTAGCAACATAACCCTAGAGCATAGTGTCTGTATCAGATATTAAGATACTTGTAAACACCCTGCATGCAGGAGATGAGGTATAAACTACAATCACCAATGACAACCTATATATACAAAAAAATGGTAGTTTGGTATCTTAGTACTCTCAATCTCTATATAGATAGTAGTAAGAATTTTAGTTAGCTTACTAAACCTAATAGCATACAAGCCATCAATCTGTGCAACATGATACATGATATTATGTTGATGCAGGTTGTACAAGTTATAGTAGATGTGTACCTATTTTATTTAAGTCTGTTATGTTAAGAAAAATATATACATATGTAGAAGCACAAATTCATCATAAATGTAGCAATCTTGTTTCCATCCCACAACCATTAAACCTCTATGTTAATTAAGAGATTTGGTAGCTTTCACATTATGATAAAAAGTTAAATTCAAGAAGTCTTCACTGTTTGAAGAAATTTTGAGGGTGTGGTGTTTAATCACCTGTAGGTCTTCATATTCACCAATTGTTGGCATATGTTCAGATTGAGTGATACACTGTGATAAATTAGAGAGTATTGATAGAAGAGGTAGGTTCAGTGGTACACTACCTGACTTATGTGCTCCAAAACAATGACAACATTAGATTCAAGATTCTGTATTTTTTCCTAAATAGAAAATATACACATAAAAAAATATCACAGCAGTAGAGTGGTGGAATCTATTTACATAAGGTCAATTTTCAAGGTGAACTCATTGGAATAAAGGTTATTCCATAAAAATAGTTGAATGCATGAAGTTTATATTTATAAGTCAACTGTAGCTGTAAAGTGTCCATTGTACAAAACTGGAGAAAAGTGATCATATCAAAGGCAGTATTATGGCACCATACCACACACGTCCAAGCCTAAAATAGGAGGATGGACCAATATGGTCGGGAGGAGCATTGAAAGAATTTTTAGTGAACTAGTATAACCCTGCAACACCCTATTTCAATAATGCAACCACATAAAAGTAGGTTACCTTCTCTGAAGATGTGGTAGATTCAAAAGACTCAAGGAACTCTATAAAAAATACACCATACACTAAAATTTAATTATAGTGACAACAGTATTACCTTTCATTGCTTCCTCTCTCTTTTTTAGTTCCTTATATTTATCACTTCTTTCACCATGGAGGTGAGTCAAATCAGAGTTGACTTGATTAAGTTGATCTTGAACAGCAACAAGCTGATCTTGTAGTTCAGCAGTCCTTACACAACAAAAAAATCACAACATAACAGCTAGCTACTGGAAGGACTAATTAGGAGAAGTGGTGGGAAAAAGGAATAGGGCAAAAAACAAAAACAAAAACAGTCAACATTAATTTTTAGTTTTTTTAACATGAATGTGGGTACGCACTTCTTTTCAATAGACCCAATTTCCTGATTGTCAGCCTTGACTTGGTTTAAGAGACGATCTTGCTCCTCTTGGGAAGTTTCACCTTCCGTTTTTTTCCACTCATCCAAATGTGATGTAACTTCAATTAGTTGCTGATGCAACCGAAAAGCCTACGTAATATAGTGGCTCATATAAACTATAAGGTAGCTAAATGACTTGGTTTAAAGGAGAAAGAACAAAGCAAGCATAACTAATGCTTCCTTTCAGTGAAAAGTAAGGGTACTTTTACACTACTTTATTGTGACCTTGTGTTGCAAAGGGAAAAGGTCTCGATAGAAACATTAAAATTCTGACCATGTAGTTAAAACTGTAGATTTAAGATCGACAGTAGATGCACATTTTTTAAATTCATGTCTTAGCCATTGTGCTATAAAAACAAACAAGCAAAAAAACCAAAAACCAAAAAAAAAAACAAAAACAAAAGACAAAAAACAAAGGAAAGAAAACAAAAGGAGATATGCAAGAGATACAATACTTCAGTGAGTGGTGCAATTCATTATCATACTAATTACATCACAATATTATACTTAGTTTATGGACTTGAAACTCAGTTAGTAGAATGGGCAGTAGAACAGAAAATTTAGCCTAGCATGTTAGCTTATCTACTTTAGCATTGTAACAGTTAGCTAGCTTGGTACAATAAAACTTTACATACTGAAAGACTGAAGCTTGTTTATGGACTTGAAACTCAGTTAGTAGAATGGGCAGTAGAACAGAAAATTTAGCCTAGCATGTTAGCTTATCTACTTTAGCATTGTAACAGTTAGCTAGCTTGGTACAATAAAACTTTACATACTGAAAGACTGAAGCTTGTTTTTCTGTTGTAATTGACATTATAGTTAGTTTAGAATGCCAGCGTAGCCAAATAGGTAGCTATTTTATAGAAACACATTAGTAGTAAAACTGGGGAAATTTTTTCAGAGATGTAGCAAGTCAGGTAGTTAGCTTCTTGTTGTGCAGCATCCAGCAACATGAACCTACTTACTTGTTTTAATATGTGTACATAACACTTGGGTAGTGAACTATTACTAAGTATTAAGTCTTGTCTATTATTCATTTGCAAACACTCTGTGGTCTTTTGACTGATCTAGAGGTATGATAGTGCTCAAAACAGCTGGCTTTCTTGGATGGCTGAATTGCTCTCTTTGTAAACAATAACATTTCCACCATTGCCTTTTAAGTTTCAGTGCAACAAAATAAGACCAACAGAAGTTAATGTGCCAGGATATACAGTATGAACTATTATCCCAACAGCTGAAGTTGATGGTTGACGAATAGCAGGTTAAAGGAGTCCTTGGGTTCTTTCAGGATAGTATTATATGGCAGACAAGGGCTTGGGATGTCAGATTAAAGGTACTCTGGTTACGAGAGGATAGTAGCATTCCAGTAGTGCTCCAATTAACGGGTGTGTGTAAACAAGGGACAACTCCACTAACATTTCTACCATTGCTGCTGTAAATGTGAGAGCCAGAAGAGTATCTAGCTTCTCCAATCTCTCCCTCATGCCCAATTCCACCCTCACTTTTACTCTTTTCCTCATCTTTACTTGCATTCTCACTTTCAATGTTCTCAGTAGCTTTTACTTCACACTCATGCTCACCCTCTTCATCCCTAGAGCTGTCTAGATCTAATAGCACCTCATCCAAGATATTTTTTAGCATGCACACTCACTCACCACCATTATTGTCACTTCCCGTATGTGTAGTTCAGTTAGTAGTATTTTATAGTTAACAACATTGTCATCAACCTTCCATTCAGAAACAAGGCCATAGCAAGCAATTTTCACTTGGTCCGGCCAGGAAGTGTGTGTGTCTATATCCTGGAAGTAGGTGTAACTTTGTAATCAATTTTAGATGCGAAATTAAAGTACAGTACAGATCAATATTTTGCAAAAATACGTTCTGAACTACCAATAAATTTTATTACAGTCTTCATTTCCAATAAAGAGGCATTCCTGGGTCATTGTTGTGCAAAGATAGTTCTTGACTTACCTCAGTGCACTAAAGAAGCACTCTGATGATGCATTGGTTGATGGCATTACCAATAGCAGTTGCACGAGATGTTTCACTTGTGAGATGAGGGCTAACTGGCCAGGAGAAAGAGTTAGCAGATAATCTTTGACATCAAATATTGTAATGATATTAAGTTTGCTCCAAGAACACTCAGCTGAGTAGACAAAAGATCCATGTCAAAGTCATCTTTGTAGGTATCACATACAACTTCAAGGTCAGATTTCCACTCCACTTGTTTGCATGCTAGTGACTCGATAGATTGATAAATACGAAATCCAGGCTGATCAAATCATACCAAGTCCGGTGCCTCAAAATACTTCTGCTTGAAAAATGTTTCAGGTGTATCATGAAAATCTCCAGAATGGTTACAATTATCATACCTTAGGCCACTTACGATGTCTTGACAGCTTAGTCTCACCAATATCTAAGTGCTTGGCTTTTTCAGTGGTACACTTCCAGAAATTCTCATACGATTCATCATTGACTTGAGAGTTTGAACAGTCATTTTTGCGATTTGTTGTCCCTCTGCAGCTGACATAGACACACGTTGTAATGTGCTGCTCAAGTTGTCGGCATGCTTAAGAATCAGTGTACCAATGAGATTACCAAAAAAAATATTCAAAGGTCTCTATCTGAACTGCTATTCCTCTTATTCTCAATTTTGTCTCAGTGTCCTGAACAACATCTACTGATACTTCCCATGTAGATAGTGCAGCACTTGAAAATTATTAATGATGTTTGAAAGTGATTCTGCCCTTACAGTCCAGCAGGTTGGACACAAAACTCTGATCCCAGGACAACTAGTTGTAGCAATATAGTCTTTTACATGTTTAAAAATGCTTTCTCTCCTTGAAGAATACTTAATAAGTAATCTCATGGGTAAGTTCAAGAGCATCCTTCATAATTTTTGACTGTTTTGAGGTGTCACAAGCTGCTAGATTAAGGGCATGCCCATAACAGTGTAAAAAAGGCTCTTGGTTCAAGTTCACTAATTTTCTTGGTAACCCCACTTCTGCTTCTGGAAATAGTAGAGATACCATCATAGCACTGTCCACGAACCTTTCTTAGGTCCAGGTTGAATCTCTGAAATAAATCTGTTATTACAAATTAATGTTATGGTCTTGGCATCAATACTATCCACAGAATTTAAGCCTAAAAATTCTTCATGTACTCGAAGGGTCTCTGTGACCCATCACAGAAATATAGTAACTTGCTCATTATTGGAATCATCAGTTGTTTCATCTGCCATTATAGTAAGAAATGGTGCTGATTGAAGTGCAGAAGCAATATTATGCAAAATAGAAAGAGCTATGGACATTTCATTTTGAATGGTAGGACTAACATACATATTCTCCTTTCATTTGAGCCATTCAGCAAGAACAGGATCACATTCAGCTTTCACTTTTAGCAACTGGATAATATTACTGTCAGATTCATCCTTGTCTCCTCTAAATGTAAGCCCATGCTGACCTAAAAATTTGACTGTCATCATAATTTCATGCAAACAATGTTGATTATTTCACTTTTGGGATGTCAGCTGAGATGAAAGCTGCTCTCCAACATCACTAGTGCTAGCAGGTAGTGTAACTATGGCTTCTACTGCCTCAGCATGACAAGCTCTACTCTCGTGGTTTATGAAAGCAGTTGTCCTATCCTCCAAATTACCAAACCCTCTAACAACCTATATCAATAAGACTATGACTAAAGTAGCAGCAGAATTTATTCATTGTACAGATAATGGTAAATTTAAAAGGCCTGGGCAGAGTATAACTTAAGCTAGCTATCTAGGCTCTAACAGTAAGTAGTACTAGACAACTACATACTAACTGAGCTCACAAAGGCTGGGCCAGCTCTCATACTAGTCTTCATCCTTTTAAGCTTAAACAGGTATGACAAAATACAGCATCTGTTGATTCATCATAGTGCAAGAAAGGCCACCTAGTAAAACAACTAGGCTGAAAGCTCCTTTTCACAACTTTCTTTCTCTCAAAAGTCCTCTTGGGAAAATTGAATAGCTGTGACCAATGTGGTTCAGCTGCAACAACCAAACCTGAAGTCTCCAAAACAAAATTTGTAGCCATACGGTCGCTAGCTAAATTCTGAGCATGAGCAGCTGCATGTGAGGCTACGCCCACCAAGCAGGGCCATACTCACTTAATTAAATCTAAAAGTAAACCGGACCAACCGGACTGTCTGCTACAGCCTCAATTTTGGATATCTGGAAGGGTGTTACATAGTGCAAAGAAGCAGTTATTATCCATTACAACTACGTATGTCACAGTCTCTGTGACAATCACATGAATTAAACCCAAATTTTAGTGCCACTGAAATAGTGACAATTGCACTGATAGTAGGCTCTGAACTTAAAGTCACCTGGGGCCTAGCAAAAATATGAAAACAACTTACTCATTCCCAAAACTACCAAACACTAGCAGACTTCTGATCACAGCTCTTCTATAAATATAATTAATCTACAAGCATGCACACATCCTGCTATCAAAGCTCCATAAACAAATACAGAGCGTGCCATTAACCATGAAATATGCAGCTGTACTATGATGGTGAGTATGAGCAATCTAGCCACATGGATGCATAACTAGAATTTACTGCTTGGTTGTGTTTTGCCTTCTTCATTGCTAATGCTCAAACTCAGAGAAATACATTCTGGCTTCAAATTTATTTATTTATCACTGTTCTAGTAGTTCTTGGAATTGGCAAAAAAAATCATCTTCTGACTTTCTTGCAACAAACTTTTAACAATATACTATTTTCATGTATGCACTATTAACCTTAAAATGGTATAATTATGCTTTGTAAATGACCTCATCATACACCAACCAATGTCCCCTCACCCCAACCACTCATTTCTATCCAGGTGAAGTAAATCAACCTAGGGTGATCCACCATTATGCATGTACTAGTGTACTTTTGACAAAAATATATGACACATATTATTTATCATACCTCTTGCTTTATTGGAGATTGAGCAATTTCTTCCTTTAATTGTTGCACTTTAGATGTCAATGCATCCATATTGCTTTGCTTATCTAATAGATCCTAGTGATATTAGAAAATTCAGTTATAGAATTGTGAAGGTATTTTGAGAACTAATTCTAGAAAAAATATAAAAACTAGTATATTGAAAATTAGTACACACAGCTGTTAGTAATACCACTCCTCTAAAATATTATAATAGAGGTAAACCATTATCCCTTTAGCAGGATATTGTCTCTGCTTTAGCTGCTGTCAAACACTAAACTGGCTAAATTTCTGAGCCATAATTAATTACTGTGTACTACATACAACCATACATTACAACACTAAATCACCTTCTTAATCTTTTCCTTTTCTTCACTTAATGCACGATAGTGTTCTAGTAAATCCCCTTCCATGTTACTGACCATGCTATCAATAACCGATCTTTTAGTGTCCAATTCAACCTTAAGTTTGTCCAATTCTATTTCCTTTTCCTGCTTTTTTGCAAATATGGCATCAATACTTCTTGCTTCCAAGTCATTCTTCTTACATAGCTAGAGAATAATTATTTAAGAAAAGTTACCTTACACTTCTACCAAACACATAGTTAAATTTTGTCTGACACATAGCTAATATGTAGGTTAGTACTCCAACCCATCCTACCCCCCTACCTCACCTTAAACTGGATTAATATAGTGTAGATAAAGTTTTGCCAGTCATTTAAAATACCAGTTCTACAATAAACTTCCATAAATCACAATTATTATACATAATGAGCACATTGTACCATAATTACTCCACTGCCCTTATCACAGAAGTATACTATATATAGCTAGTGGGCTAATTTAAGTAGCCTAGACTATACCTCACTGCCTATAAACTTGAAACACATGCAATACTTTAAATAGCTCATTTAATTCCTGGCTATATCCCGGAAGAGTCCACTGTTCAATTTACATCCATGTACACCATTTAATTATGAAATGAACAGAAAATATTAAACCACAAGTATACAATACATAGAATCAACTTACTGCTTCCCAATCATTAAGTACGACATCAATTTCAGTGTCAGTATTAAGTTTGTCCATTAGAGTGTTATAGTCTGCCATTTCACCCTGTAATTCTTTTATGTCAGCAGCCAGAACTTCTGCTCTGTGAATGTAGATTTGCAATTCAGTAGTCAATGCTATGGGTAATTGAGTAACTATATCAAAATACACACCGTTAAATTTAAAAATCCACTGGCTCAATTTGTAATAATTATATAGTTTACTTCAACGACAGTAGCATCATGGCTATTGAAGCTTATCTCACCACTTTATATCAGTCACTAAGAAATTTAAGGGCATCTTATTATGCTTGATACAGTTATACACAGCGAAGAGTTCATGCCATTAAAGAAGTATAATGGTATAATGTACATACGTCTAAAGAATAATGCTAAATTGATGGAAACACCACATTGCCAAATCAAACCACCGCCAATAGAAAATAATAGCTATGCTATGTGGTGTCAAATGGTTCAGTTTGCACACGTTATGTACAGAGTAAGTTATTATTAAGCTAGTTAACTGCAATATTAAATGGCTCTGTAGTTAAGTGATAACAGTCCATGTAAAGAAGTAGCTGGCTTTGAATGAATGAACAATCTTGGAACTCTACCTTAAGCAATCTACTTTAATGCATTTTTCAGTCTATTAGTTTTCCAGGAGAGAAATACAAGGAAAAAAATACATGCATAATTATAAGCAACTAAGTGAACCCTTAGTGCTTACCTGGTAGTGTATTATAGCTGATGAAACAACTTTGTAATGCTATGGAAATAATCTCACCTTCTTTCAAATGTCAGAAAAGTTGCATTCTCTGTATTATAGGCTTCAATTTCTTTAGTCATTTCTGCTATTTCATGATTCATCTCTTGAATCTTTCCCCTACAAAAGAAAGTAAAAATGTTAGTCCCCCCAAAATTAAACAATACTTTTAGTTGTTGACGAAAGGTCAACAAAGATTTAAACACTAATACACTATTCAAGAAGCTATGGTTGTAGCTAATAGCATCAGTGGGAATGAAAATATGGGATAAATTTCAAGGGGTAGGAAAATAATAATTGTGCTGCAATTCACAGTTGGGGGGAGCAATTACAATTATCATAAAAAACCACAAAAAAAACCCCTATAAAATTAATTATGAAAACTTTCCAAGTTTTCTTGGATTAAGCAATGGATATGTAAACAATTCAACTGGAACAGACTTGAATAAAGAGATGCTGCCAAAAAATAATGTATGCCATCGGCACAACCACAAAAAACTAGGGTTGCTGAAGAAGTTAGGAGTTAAAATGATAAATTGAAATTGCCAAGTCTTTTTACTTATGTAAACAGGTACCCTGAATTTCTTGTGTTAGAATATAATCTTATTTAGCTTTGCCTTGTACATTTTTTCAACACTCAGAGAAATTTATATAATTATTATTTAATATGTATAGCTCCTTATATACTATATAAAAAGCATTGGGGTTTAAAAATTGTAGGTATGACCCCAACTATACCTTGGTTGTAAATAGTACACAATGCCTGTTTACATAAGTAAAAAGACTTGGTAATTTCAATCCATCATTTTAACTCTTAACAAAATTTCAGAAATGCTAATGGCTACTTGCATTAATAAATACTAGTAATTAATTTACCGAAGTAAACCCATATAATAAGAGTAATCTTGAACTTGTCTGTTTGGCCCTTTAGACCCAGTCTTTATTCCTCGAAGTCCTTGCTGGGTAACTGGTCTATCTACCACTTTAACTTGGTTGCTTAATGCTATGGAAAAAAAAAAAAATGGCAAGAAATATGTCACAATTTGATAGAGATATAGCCTATAAATAAATATTTCAATATATGTATCATCTGCCTAAAATCAAGAAATACTAATATAAACTACCGAAGAGGAAGTGAAAAAATACCTTCAGGTACTTATATTTTTAGTAATTAGAAAATAGTTTATCACCTATGGTATTACATAATTATAAGTTGATATCATATCTGTGGCAATGCTAAGAATCATTGCCACAGCCTATCATTAATCCACCCTTCCCCCCACCCTACTACTCTTTAATTTTTCTCCTTATCTGCACCTTAATTGGTGTTTAATGATGATGATGATGATGATGATGATGATGATGATGATGATGATGATGATGATGATGATGATGATGATGATGATGATGATGATGATGATGATGATGATGATGATGATGATGATGATGATGATGATGATGATGATGATGATGATGATGATATGGGAATAAGCCAGAAAGAGTATAAGAACTAGTTTATGAGTTTCTGCATAAAAGATGTTTATGCAAGTTTGGTATACTTCTTAAATCCTTCCACTTTGCATTTTCCTCATCATAAACCATGCATGTTTATTAGCAGGTCTAAGAGGAAAGTACAAGTTGGAGGCTTAGCTAATTAATACCCTGAACTAGAGCCATAAAGTTTAATCTTCCTTTTGTTTCTCCCTTTTAAAAACTATAGTACACCAATCATTAGATCCATATCCTTCCCAAATACTGTTCTAAGCATGTATCACAGCTGTAATGTCTGAAAATGTGGATAGCTGAAATAGTAGCTACATGTAAGTGATAAAATGATATGCCTAGGGATAATTTTAGTATAATAATTGTTTTGGGAACTTACTATAAGATTGTTTTGAACAATTTACTTTTAGAGCCTCCTTATATTTTTAAACTACTATTATACCTTGTCTTAAAATTAATTAGTTACCTCCAGTGGGGGGTCGACTACCTGGTTTAGCAGAGCCTGGAACCTAATATAGATACATAACCTGAAGATTTTGATTATAATAATAAGTCATTGAAGTGAGGGCTTTAAATCTAGTGTTTAGCATTCACTTCAATGATAAATACAGTATAGATTCTGTTGGTATGTGAGCTTGTGACTCACTAAATCGTAAAGTGTTGTTTCTACTTTCTGTATTTCTTAATTTAGCTGTCTTTTTTATAATTATTATAGGCAATGATGTAGTAATATGATAGAGCACTATTCCTTGCATGTAAATGAGTTTACATTGTAAATGCTGGAACACAGAATTTACATTTAATTAGATGACTGACTCTTCAAAGAGCTAAAAGTGACATGCTACAGAGAAGGAGAGTAGCTGCAATATGAGTTCATGAAGTGTAGTAAATTTAGCTGACAAGAATAGTCTGCAACTTCAACTTACATGCTTGCACATGAATGCTGAAGAGAAAGAGAACAGCTATAATAAAAAGTTCACATGCTTCTGCTATATAGTACTCCTCAAGTAAACAAGCCAGACCTTTTATAGAAAATGGTGCTAAATTTCGATATTCTAGCATGCTTTCACCATTTTATGACATAGACATGCCTATATACCAATAGATCACAATCAACGAAAGTTGTGTGTCTAACAGGCAGTTGATAGCCAGATATTAATAGTAGCACTTAAAACCATGTTCCAGCTGAGCAGAAGAAACTAGGCCTCCAATCCCTCATGGTAGTTACACCATAATAATTAAATATGGACTTTAATAAGTTTGTACTTACATCTTTAAAAAGTAGAAGAGATTAATGAGCCATCATCATCATCAATCAACATGTATACAAAAATAATAATTACATACATAATATGTATACAGAATCACTTGTATGTAAGAGTAGTTTAGAAAGCTTCCCATCAGGATTAAAAAAAGGTATATAGAATAATGGATAGCAAGCTAACTAATGAAGATTAAAAGGATACAAGATTAATATAAATTATGAGAAGATTATGACTAAAGGAAAGCGCCATTAAATGAGCTTGAACACTACTGTACTTTTATAAACTTGGATTATAGATTATTTCTGTTACCCATATAAATAAACTTGTACACCCTGTGGAAAATCAAATTTACCTTTAGACATGTTAGGTAGGCCTCTGGGACCAGTAGGTGGTCTTCGTGGTTTAGACCTGCAATATGAACATGTAAAATGTTTAGCAGTCAGGTTAGCACTAAGTTAGCAGTTCAATTGAGAATGATACCATTAAGTCACAAGTGTGCTGTTGTAGCAACTAATAGTTATAGCCACTTTACATGGTCAAATTCCTATAAATCAAAAAGTTCCAGCAATTCTGGAAACTCTGCTACATCTAGATAAAACCTTAGTTCCATGCTCCTCATAGAAGTGATTATACAGGAAACTAAGTTACATGAATAAAGCTTCATGGCCACCTTACCTGACCTAGACTAGTAATAAAAGATGATAATACCTGAGGTGTAACTAAGATTTTTGAAAAGAGAAGGTAAGAAGTGGGTAATATTTGGGTTGAAACACCAATTTAAAAGGAAAAAAAGTGTTAATTCAAATGCTACCATATAGTTCTTCTGTTTAATTCAAGACCTATCTCTTATTTTAGCAACTCTACAAACAGAGCAGAAGCTAGGAAGCAATTGCCTCCATTCCCTCATGGTAGTTACACTACTATAGAACACTTAGCATGAAATCGGGAACTGATAATATAAAGTTAGTTAGTTTCTAATACAAAAGATATAGAAAGTCAAATTCCTAGTTGGAACAAATGACTAGTACAGTACATCACTCCTTTTATCTTCATCAAATTACTGTAGCCATGGAAACAGTCAATAAACTATTATTATAGATGTACTACACCCAGCCACAAATAACTTACATTGCTGTAAAGGAGTCTTCTAAGCCTTGTCTCCGAGCTGTGGGATGGCTTATACCTCTAGTATAGTATATAACGTCCGATCGATCTAGGCGGATTAGGGCACGTCCAATACACTTAGTGTATCTTGCAGCTGGGTTCAAAGTTGATCTAATAATAATAGTATGCGTATACGGATACGTTAGCTAGCTCACTTGTAAAAAGTATAAATAATTAGCTATAACCTTTTTTTTTTTTTTTCGCTCGACTTGCATGCAGGAATAACGAAACTAGGAGCTGCACATGTGCTATGGTGTTCCATGTACAGTAACTGAGATATTCTACTGTAAAGTAACATGAATTGTCCAGATGCTTGTCAATTTAGCCATCCACTAGCTAAAAGCAAAGACCAGGAGTTTATTTTACCTTTATAATATTCCCACTAAAAATTATCAGGATCGGCTTACTAGCTTCATTTGAGGACTACAGTGAACTGTTTACAAGATTATACTGAGGCATGTGCAATTTAACAGATGGATAATTGTCCTTGTAGCTCATTATTAATAGTTGGGCAAAATAATGGAAGCATTACACAATGGAGGGAAAAGATAATAATAGCTAGAGATAACCATTCCATATTTTTTGGAGCAAAAATCACCATTCAATATCTCACCAAACATCAATCATAGCAATTAACTTCTATGTATCAGTGACAAAATGTACAAAATATTATCACAATAGGGAAGGTTGCATCATACTAAAAAATAAATAGCAATTACAGAGTAGTAATACAAGAAAATAAAAATCAATTCTTGCAAGCCTGAGGCTTATTCAGACCAGTGTATGCATCACATACAACCTGAATCAATCCATTGCCTTCTGCTTCAGTATTATGCTATAGAGTAACAATAACAAAATAAAGGCAAGCCAACATTGATTAATCTTTGCTACATTAGTTACCTGGGTCTAATGTTCACCATGTATATACTAGATTACAGTCCCTATATATGCTTGCTATTAACTGTACCATTCCATTAATTGTTATCCATGGAGTGTATCGATGTGGTGGTTGCAGTGAACTGGTTAAGTTAGCATATCCCAACTCTAACCTATAATTAAAAAAAAAATGTAATTGACAGCTATCCTTTAATAAACCAGTGCTTATTGCTAAGGTCATGGGGATGAACCATAGACACCTGTGAAAGTCATGAAGATTAGAAAATCCACATTTAGTGTCTAAACTGAAGGAGAAGTTTATAAGAGGCAGGTATATACAACTAGGTACAGATAAGCTAGCTATAGTAGACAGACCAACAACCCGATCTATTTGGTTGCTACATTGAGTAGTCCTACATACTTAAAAAGGTGTAAGTATTGTTGGGCCATAGGCATGTCCTGATTAATACAACTCTATTCAGGCTCAGATCAATAGGGTATACAGTACATACTAAATAATATGGATATTCATAAATTCACAACAGGAGCTATAAAAGATTATTGATTGACTGTAGTGTGTGATAACTAATACTCACTTGTAACCCAGAGAATCATTGATACAAGAATCAATTTCGTCCCAATACATGTTTAATTCATTAGCACAAGACTCAGCCACTCTTGTATCTTGCTTTTCACCATGGCCATACAAACAATGTATAAATGGCCAAATACTAAAAAGACAAAAAATGTTGGTCATTTTTATGTAATCTATTGTGTAAGACTTATGTAGATTAATCTCTCTAGTCTTCCATTGTTATTCATATACCATTACTCAAATTGCTCAATATAAATATACAATGACTTTTATATCAGGAATTCCATTAAAAAATTATTCATTTTTGCCTTGAGGATTTTAAACTATATATGCCTCTGTTACTATAGAAAGAGGCTAGAGTCAAAAGCATTAAATATTGGTTCTGAGCAGGTGTCATAACCACATTTTGTGAAGGTAGAGGAACAAACAGCACCATTCCATTAGTAACTATCTGGGTTGATATAAGAGAATACTCGTGTCCCTAATTTAGACCTCTATACGTGTAGGTCCATTCATGTAGTTTCAAGTCTGAGGTTATGATTTTTCGGGTGGTCTTTTAGCAATTTGCAAAATATATATTTAATATTCAGGTCAGGTTTACTTTTTCTATTTTACTGTATGCACATAATATATTATTTTATGATCAATTAGCCTTTTTGTCTAACTTCACTCTGACATATGCACCAAAGGGTTTGAAGTTCAGTGGCCTAGTTATATAGTAGAATGACATTTTCTGTTATATGGTCAAAAAGATTAACTGTTTTCTTCGGGTTATTATTGCTAATTTGCTGTCATATTCAACCTTCTAGATTAGCATCAAGTACATATTGACTTGATGGGAAGAGGTGTCTTCAAAAAGAAAAGTCTATATCTCATTAGGCACTGTGTTTATTATTAACATCTATAAGTAATCTTCACTTTAAAATTTAGTTTCAGCGCATAAAGTAGAAATTCCTTTGTGATGTCTATATAAATATGTATTACCACATTCTTCAGTTACACTTGCAATGAAATCCTGATATAATACAGAATGCATTTTATATAGTATTATGTCATTGCTGACTTTTACAATATTCATGAAGCATGACTTACTTGTTTGGATAAAAATGCAATGCACATGCTTCAATAGTATTCATTGTACACTCCATTTCTCCATGTTGACACTGGAACTCACCACTAGGACCCACCTTAGCATTACCCCATGGCACATAATTAAGGACAAAAATGCTTGAAATCTGGAGAATATAGTTATATAATCAAAGTGGGCTTATATTCTATTATATATTATTATTATTATTATTATATGGCTTGAGATATTACTAATATTATGTTCTTTGGACTAAATCTGAGTATAAAAATTTGGAGAATAATTATAACTACGCTTAAAAAATCAATTGGCAGGGGGTTTATATATATATATATAAGACTAGAGCTGTCTTGTTGTATTTATCTTGTTTATTGATTTGAAAAGAAGAAAAGAAATACATGTGTATGGCAGCAAAATTCAATAGGGCATATTAGTAGGATCAGGCAGAAAAGAATAAAGTGCTAGGGCATATTTATTCAGGACAAATAGTCAGATTAAGTCCAAAAGACAAAATGTGGATGCTGCTGCCATACTGTTTTAGACACAAAGGCTTATTGCTAGGAGAATATGTCCTAGCTCTAATAATTTAATGTGGCTTAGCTTATTGTTCTTTTAAGCTACCACAATTAATAGAATTATAACATTCCATCTCTCTGGTTATAAAATTCAATAGTAAACACACTTTATGCATAGTACACTTATCCAATAACCAGAGGTATATCCATCTATTTCATCCCACATATAGACACCCAACAGTTACAACCTGGTCCAACCAATCCAAAATTAGCATGGGCTACAACACTGTAGACTATTATAATAGCTAGCTACCTTATCGAAAGCTTCAGTCAGAGGACCATTGGCAAAAGCAATACAGTCAGGACAAAGAGACTCTCCATAAAATCCTACTGTCACTTTTCCATCATCTAATAGGGCAGATTGAAACCCAGACAAAAAGCACAGAAAGATAGCAGTATACCAAACCATAGCAGATACGAGGACTAAAATTTTCAGAATAGTGTACTCGATCTTACCAACTCACTATTTAGAATTATTTAGTTAGTTTGACGTAAAGTTCACAGCTTGTATAGATAGTCCCCTTACCAGTTATTTTGTGTGACATACACTGTCTGTGGATACAGGGTCTACTGATAGCGACAGTAATAGCGACACAGATCAAAGAGTAGTACGGGTATAGCTGCAGTCATGTCAGCTTATCAATCTCGTTCCGACTTCTTCGATCGAGATAAAGTAGTTGATTTTTTGTTACCTTCTGGGATCCTTATTCCTCGAAAGTGTAAAGACTCAGATAATCTTGGTAAGGTCAAAGATGATTTATGGGAAGAGGCTAAGCAATTTCCACTCTTCGGGTTGAGACAACCAGAATGGTATACCTTGGTGTTCGTTAACTGTAAAGCAGAGCAGGAAGAATGTTTGGATGAGTCACAGAAACTTGGTGATCTACAGATGTACAAACCTCTTTTTAAGGTAACTAGCTATTTATGTAGATAACTTGTGGTCTCATGTAACCAAACTCTTTACAGGAAGGGAAAGAGTCTGGCTATGTGAGACTAATGGCTATATTAGTGTATTGAGTGTATATTTTGCACTACAAATGCCTTCCTTATCTGCCATAGACTTGAAAACAAATGAGGATAGGAGGCTATCATTTTTTTCATTATATTTAACATAGAGTGTTGATTCATAGTTAATTTCTTGGTACTCCTTGTACTGGGTTAAGAAAGAAGTATTCTCAACTGGATCAACACCAAAGTGGGTATAGACCAGTCAAACTTACACAAATAATAGTGCTTGGTCATAATGATCCTTCATGTATATATATATGTTCTTACATTCTTTAAAATCAACTGATACCTGCTATTCTTCACTCTGAAGTGGAAAGAGTAAACATCATTGGTTATTCTCTGGGCATTGATTAGAATATCAGGATGGTACAAAGACTATATGTGTAGACCAAGCTTTACATGTAGTTTAAATACTGTAATGTGGCATCCTCAACTGTGATACAATCTGAAGGTAACAGCTTGTACAGTTCCATGAACATCTTTACAGTGAACTTCAACAATAGTTCAAAGAAATATTGTAGAGAAGATGATCAAAGGAAATGTGAGGTAGATACATAACACTTTCAGCAAATGCTGATGGGTGACAGCACTGACAGGTGGACAAGAAACAAGTTATTGTGACCTAGGCAAAGCTAGAGTGCTGCATCTGCTATAATTGTCAATGTCATTCTATGTTTGTACTGTACATATTGGATAATGGCAAACAACATGCAAATCTGCAAACAGAAATGGGCTTTAACAAGATGAAGCTATAGCTTTTGCACACTTATCTTTGTGTTGTAAGGGTGTGCCATTTCTCCATAAGAAGTTTATGGAGCTCAAAATAATAATTAACAAAATGAAAGGTTACCTTTCATTTTGTGTACCATTTAAGGCAGCGGTAACCTTTAGTTGGTTCTCATTCAACTTGTCAAAACCCATTTATCTAAATTAATTTTTTGCATGGCTTGCTTGAAAGGCAAGAGCATTAAATAATGCAGACACAGAATGTAATACTGTCTCCTTAGTGTTCAATGAACATGATTTTTTTTTTATCATTATGCATTTTCTCTGATGGAGCACAAACCAAGATACTTTTTCCATGCAGATAATGGAAGTATACTATTCATGTTCTATAATGTTTCTAAGGGTCAGCTAAACATTGGTTATCTATTGTGTGGTTTTGGTAAATGACTCATTTGTTCAAACCTCATGCCAATAATGATTTATCTACACAAGTTTATCAACTTGTTTTGGATAGTCATATTACACACACAATGTACTCCCTTTATGTAGTATCAATGTTTTCATTGAATAATCCATGTAAATGTTAGTTAGCTTCACACTCAGGCCATATTGAAAGAGAAGACTTGGCACACACTGTTTATATATTTGGGCTAAATATGGTGGAGGTTTGTCCTTTATCCTTGATGTAAGTACTATAGCATGTTTTTGTGCAAATGAAAAGTGAAGGATGGAGCCTTGAAACGAAAGAAATGTTTATATATTTGAAAATGTAGTGAGAGAAATTTAGATATTGACCACATTCTTTTGTATAGCCTTTCTTTTGTGAGACTGGCTATCTTGAAGTTGAGTGCTAGCTTTCTGATAACTGGTATAGGTAAAAAAGCTGCTACCTGGCTGGGTTTCTAAGTGCAGTATCTTCTACTACTATTTCTCATGAGAATAACCCACATGAACTATACCAGTTTTCTCCCATTTTGAGCTGCTACCTCTTGATGTTTGGCTGTTTCAAGGATTAGCTATACGTTTTAATTTATAACCATGAGCTACATAAATGTTGTAAATATTGTTTATTTTTTTTCCAAAGTTGGTTCTTTCCCTAAGGAATTGAAATGTGGTCTGTATCAGTTTTGCTTTTTAAAATTTTTACAGTTATTTTGAGACAATGTGATAACACTTTCATTGATAGGTTGTAGAGAAGAAAGGTGATCGTAATGAAAAGATGCTCAGTAACAAAATTGCTTGGCTATTGGGCAAGGGAAGCCTAAAAGATTTTGAAACTGTCAGTGATCCGGAAGTGACAGATTTTCGTGTGTCAATGGTAGACATGTGTAAAGGAGCTATTGAAATGCACAATGTAGCCACATGGGAGGAAAAGGTTATGTATTGCTATCCTCCAGACATTGAAAGTACTGCAGAAGTGTCACAATTGGTTTCCGATAGACTTAGTCCACAAGTAAGTGTGTGTGTGTGTGTGTGTGTGTGTGTGTGTGTGTGTGTGTGTGTGTGTGTGTGTGTGTGTGTGTGTGTGTGCGTGCGTGCGTGCACTATAAACACTAAATAGTTTATTTTTACTTGCACTCTAGCCATAGCTCATTGAGTGGCTCGTGAGTGGCTCAATGTGAGTGGGTCATTATTGAGTGGGTCAATATGAGTGGGTCAATGTGAGTGGGTCAATGTGAGTGGGTCAATGTGAGTGGGTCATTGTGAGTGGGTCATTGTGAGTGGGTCATTCTATTGAGTGGGTCAATGTGAGTGGGTCAATGTGAGTGGGTCAATGTGAGTGGGTCATTATTGAGTGGTCAATGTGAGTGGATCATTATTGAGTGGGTCAATGTGAGTGGGTCATTATTGAGTGGGTCATTATTGAGTGGGTCAATGTGAGTGGATCATTATTGAGTGGGTCAATGTGAGTGGGTCATTATCGAGTGGTCAATGTGAGTGGGTCATTATTGAGTGGGTCAATGTGAGTGGATCATTATTGAGTGGGTCAATGTGAGTGGGTCATTATCGAGTGGTCAATGTGAGTGGGTCATTATTGAGTGGGTCAATGTGAGTGGGTCATTATTGAGTGGGTCAATGTGAGTGGGTCATTATTGAGTGGGTCAATGTGAGTGGGTCATTATCGAGTGGTCAATGTGAGTGGGTCATTATTGAGTGGGTCAATGTGAGTGGGTCATTATTGAGTGGGTCAATGTGAGTGGGTCATTATTGAGTGGGTCAATGTGAGTGGGTCATTATCGAGTGGTCAATGTGAGTGGGTCATTATTGAGTGGGTCAATGTGAGTGGGTCATTATTGAGTGGGTCAATGTGAGTGGGTCATTATTTAGTGGCCATTGTGCTTATGTATCCACTAACAGTAGCATGACCATAATTGTGTAATTTTTTTTCCTGCAGAAAATGTTTTTTGTGTCAGTTCATGCAAATGTTGAAGATCAGAAGGATCAGAGATTTATGCTTTCTGCAGCACCTTTTGAAACAGTGCCTATATTATTAGAAAAGGCTGTGAAAAGATTTAACCGTACACTGGGTCCTGAAAAGGTGCAAGCTATGGAAGAAAACTGTATTTTGAAAGTAAGTTTATAAACATTTACTCTAACTGGATTGAAGTAGTAATAGCTTAAGTGGAAAAGAACAATTCAGCACAGCCTTTTAAGCTTTACTAGACTTGTTAAACTTGCAGTAGCACAAATTAACAAAGTCCTCAGACTCTATTTAAAGGTCATGTATTATGTCTTCAGTTTTTCTCTAAGTTCATGGGTGAAGTTATTTCTTATGTGATAACTCATGAGGGGATTTTAGTTTTGTAGAACTCTACCTGATAAAGCACTCAAAACAGGAAGAGATTCGAATGAGATGGTATTTAGTAGTCTGCTGAGATCTGAGTGAGATGGTCTCTAGCAGTCTATAGTTTCAAGGAAGAGAAGGCTCTCTGCTATATAATAACAGGAAGATTGAGGTTTTGAGACACTTTAATGCCTGGATACTTTTTGCTGTAGCTTGAAGAAAGTAGGTATTTTTAAATAGTGACTTTGACTGGAATGGACTGAAGATCTCAGTGCTGAAGAAGGATATCAAGAGATATCAGCACAAAGAAGCAGCTAGCTAAACTACTGGAATCATTTTTTTTTTAGCCAAAACTACTACTAAATAAACTTACTACATTGTAGAATAGTAGATAAGGTGGTTTGAAAGCTTCAGGATGCTAGCCATTAATGAGATAAGTGGCATTGATGTATAGATTGATGTGTATTGCACTAAATGATCCTCTCAAAAGACACAAATATATAATCAATTGAAAACAGCTACAAGTTTGTTTCTGTGTACTATACACAATTCCACAAATAATACTGGGAGAACATATTCCCTTTTTCAATTACTAAAATTGAGGTCCAGTAATAACTGTTATAGTTTTTTTATGCAACAACTCACCTTGACTTTCTATTGTTCTACGAGTATGTGTTACTATACTTTGCTGATGAATAGGATGGTAATAGTTATAATGCTGGCATTGTATTTTAGAGAATTTTGACACCTTTTTAAGTTCCAGAGTAATATTCTCTCCTGCATCCTTCCCCCTAGCAATTGGTAAAACGATCTTCCAGACTTCTTCTTTTCTTTTCTCTCTCCTAACAACCGAGTAGAGTAACACACACACACATCCCTTACTCTGACACTCTGTATACACATAGTTACACTGAAACTGATTAGAGAGGTATTTCATTTTTTTTTGTCTGAGCAAAGTAAGCGTAAAAGCTTAGATCTCCTGCCTCCAGATTTATCTATTTCAGTTTGCATATATGTTCGGTGATTATTATCATACTGATTCTATTTTAAAGGTGAATGGCTTAGATGAGTACTTGCTTGGTGATTATCCTCTCATCCAATATAAGGTCAGTACATAAGCTAGATGCATGGTGTATTGTAATGAGGGCCTATATCCTATTATTGTAGTACATTAAACGTATGGTATCAAAAGGAAGTACTCCAGTACTTACGTTGGTGCCAAAAGCGACTGTAGATGTGGATTATCCTCGTGAAGAATATTATATGCCATCTTTGCCAAAGAAAGAGAAGCCTAAAATTAATGGTTAGTGCAAATCTTTTCCTAAGACAAATGATAATATTTTTTAAACTGTTTAAAGAAATGTATAAGTGATTGCACAGCATATAGGAAATAGTGTCTGACTAATCCCTCCATATCTTAGTGTCTGAGTAATCCCTCCATATCTTAGTGTCTGACTAATCCCTCCATATCTTGAATTGCTTTTTATTTGTATGTTTTACTGATAATATCATGATCAAAATTCTAAGCCAGTGACCTATTATATATAACAGTGAGTATTCTAAGCCAGTGACCTATTATATACAACAGTGAGTATTCTAAGCCAGTGACCTATTATATATAACAGTGAGTATTCTAAGCCAGTGACCTATTATATATAACAGTGAGTATTCTAAGCCAGTGACCTATTATATATAACAGTGGGTATTCTAAGCCAGTGATCTATTATATACAACAGTGAGTATTCTAAGCCAGTGACCTATTATATATAACAGTGAGTATTCTAAGCCAGTGACCTATTATATATAACAGTGAGTATTCTACACCAGTGACCTATTATATATAACAGTGAGTATTCTAAGCCAGTGACCTATTATATATAACAGTGAGTATTCTAAGCCAGTGACCTATTATATATAACAGTGAGTATTCTAAGCCAGTGACCTATTATATATAACAGCGAGTATTCTAAGCCAGTGACCTATTATATACAACAGTGAGTATTCTAAGCCAGTGACCTATTATATATAACAGTGAGTATTCTAAGCCAGTGACCTATTATATATAACAGTGAGTATTCTAAGCCAGTGACCTATTATATATAACAGTGAGTATTCTAAGCCAGTGATCTATTATATATAACAGTGAGTATTCTAAGCCAGTGACCTGTTATATATAACAGTGAGTATTCTAAGCCAGTGACCTATTATATATAACAGTGAGTATTCTAAGCCATTGATCTATTATATATAACAGTGAGTATTCTAAGCCAGTGACCTATTATATATTACAATGTGTATTAAGAACAAGAAGTAGTAGCTCTCTAATTTACTCTCCTAGCCTTAGGTCAACACCAAGAAACACTGTATTTTTTATTGTTATAGTGCCTGTTCAGGCTATTACATTGTATAGTTTTATTTCATCACCTGAACAAGGTTTAAGGTACACTTTTTAAAACTTTCACCTATGACCTATTGACCTTAGCACTTAATTCTTCTCTAGTTAATGATGTGTGTGTTTTTACCACTTAAGTTCAAAACCAGTAGAGAAAGAATGAAGAATTAATAATAGAAAAATATATATACATGTATACATATTTGAACATTGACAGTTAGAATGTGTACTGTTCTACTTATGTATTTATGAGGGAATTTTTTACTATCTTCATGAAGAATATTTTATCTGTAGAAGCAACCTCTCTCTGGGATATTGAGGGAAAATTTTCTTTGAAAATAATCAGTGCTGGTAACCTGAATGTTGGAAAAGATGCTTCGGTGAGGGTTTTCTATTATTATTATTATTATTATTATTATTATTAGTAGTAGTAGTAGTAGTATTCATATTTTCTCCTTGAATAATTATTTTTACACAAGTGCTAATTTATATAACTCTCTTAAGGCTCTTCTGCTATCTGACTAGAACTGTAGTTAAAGTCATAATGGTGGTAGATGGAACTAGGCAATGATATTAAATGTCAAACTGTTAACCTGATTAGACCAGGAGCCCAGAAGGTTGTAAAAAGGGCCACAATTGTGGACCGAAGTTTTTAGTATGGCCTACTCCCCTCATAAAAATGTGTTGCTGTCGGGTCTGGGGCGTGGCTTCGTACCTAAAATCTGTTCTACCATTACCGAACAACCTATTTTTGTCAATATCTGCATTTTTGTCAACACACCAAAGAGTTCATACTATACAGGCACTAGCAAGGAAAAAAAATTCCACACACAAACAAACATCTGCAAACCAAGAAACAAACTGCATAAATACTAGGCCTTGCCCAACTATGCTCAAAATTTTACCTATTAGTCTAGTCCTTAAGTCTCACATTTTATACCTATTAGTCTCATGATGTTGACCCATTAGTCTTATGTTTTTCTCAAAAAACAACAGAAATCATGAATTGTATTGTAACATTATAGAAGTTTCAATATAATTTTCTAGAACACTAAATTTTTGCTCTTGAATTGAGTTTTTGAGTAATGAAAATACTCGCTCAGCTGCTGTTGAAGATGGTTGAAACAGCAAAACCATCTTGCATGGTAGCATATAAAAGGCATGGCATGCAGCTGCAAGCAACCAAGCAGTCAAGCATGCATGTAATTGGATAATAGCTATGTATATGTAGATTACTAGGCAGTGTGAGTCTATGTGACATGATAGTAGCTAATGAGAGTGATGATTTCACTAAGGGTGCAAAGGTCAACCAAAAATTCTTACCTATTAAGCTGGCATAAATCTCAAGGCTTAGGCTTGCCTATTAGTCTCAAAGTTATGCTGGCATGATTGGAAAACATTGGTAAAGATTCTTTACTTGTGGTGTTATGTATGGTTACATATGCAGATAATGACAAAAATAAGTTTTTTGGTAATGATGGCACTAATCAAGGAATTTCAGGTACAAAGCCACACCCCAGATCCGGCAGCAACACTTTTTTATGATGAAGTGGGTAGACTGTACCAAAAAATGGGGTCCACAATTGTGGCCCTTTTTACATAAATAAACCTTCTGGGCTCTTGCTCTAGATCTACCATATCTTTTACAAGCAGGTCATCCATTATAAGTTTATTGTCTGTTTTGTTTGACAACTTCTTGATGATGTAAACACATTAATTTTATCCATTTTACTAGCTATATTATTGCTCTCTATAAATTAGAATGAAAATTCACTACTCAACTAATCAGGCATATTTATATAGAATATTCCAAAAATACTTAAAACACATGTATTAATAAACTCCGACAATTATGGTGGATGATATTCAAATTTCAGTTTAGAATGACAATAGTAGTGCCACAGATAAGGCCAAGATTTTTTTGCTTTACGAGCTAAATAGCCCACATACCCTGAATAATTTTGAGTATCAATGAAATGTTTATTTTGCAGATACAAGTACATGCTTGTGTGTATCATGGTGATGAGCAAGTTTGTCAAATGGGCAATACTCGAGCCATCCAGCTGCAAGATGTCACAGAAGATGCAGTTTGGCACTGGAATGAACATATTGAATTTGATATAGCTGTGAATGACATTGCTCGTGGTGCTAGACTTTGTTTAGGGATCTATGCCATTTATGGTGGCAAAGGAAAGGCAAAAAAGAAGTCTAACAAAGAAGTGAGTGTTAATAATTATTCACACTCTGTACAATTATTTATAAGTAGCTGAGGTTAGGTTTATACTCATACATTATATACACACTAAAACAATTCTGCTTGCGATCTATGTCCATCTATACATTACAATAATGATTTAATGTTGAGAATTTTTTCATTAGTTCTTAATTTGCTTGTCATAAACAGGAAAAAGTTCCTTTGGCGTGGGTCAATCAACCATTGTTTGATTACAAGGGTACCCTTCGTTCCGGCACTGTGACACTGCCATGCTGGATTGTTAATCCAGAGGAACCATTAGAAGACATTTTGAACCCAATTGGTATGTATGTAAATAATTGTATGAATTGTGGACAGTAATGCATGTACATATGCTGCATTTCCCAAAAAGGAGCACCATGGCATCCACCCCTTTCCATACAACACATTAATACTTAATAAACCATTATTATTATTATTATTATTATTATTATTATTATTATTATTATTATTATTATTATTATTATGCACTAGTCAGATTACCAGCATCAGAATGAGAGTTATGATGTAATGCCCCCCCCCTTGGATTATTTCTGGTTTTTTCTGGTTTGATCTCAGGTGCTTTATTAATGAAAATAATAATATGAGAAATATTTTTTAACAGATTCTAATGATATTGTACAGCTCCCTTGTTCAGAGTTAATTAGTTGATTGGTACTTTCAACATTGTTACAAATTCATTATAGAGCTTTATGACTGCAGTTATTTACTCTGTTGTTCAGATCTTTCTTTGCACAAATTTTTTTAATGAAACTTTCCTATCCATACTGCTTAAAATTAATGTGTAGCTTCTTTCCTTGCATTTTTTTCTTCAATGAAACTTTCCTGTTATAGCTGCCACACTCATCTATATACATGGTCTATACACAATTTTCATACTTAGTTGCTCAAAGTTGATTAGGAAATTGGTAAGTGATGGATTCAGAGATTATTGTACCTTTGTGATAAAGTTAATCTCAATATTGATATCTCATGATCAGTCTATTAGCTAGCTAGTTATAACTATAATATAATGTAAAGAAGAAGAACCACTCTAATTTTTGTACTGTGGGTCAGTGGTGAATACAGAGTTGATATACGGAGACTGACTTGGTATTATTTTATGATGGATGTAATAGTGCTAGTAAATGTGTGATTAAGACAATGATCCAATGAAAACTCAATTCAAAAGTTTCTCGTCAGATAGTTTGTTGGAAATATTGAGAAGCAAGATAATATGTTACAGATGTTATAAAATCTTACTTCATCTCTGAAAAAAAAAACATCTCTACTGTACTAACAGTACAAATGTGGATTTGGGAGATTTAATAAAATTTAATTTTTTTTTTTAATTATTGCTGGATTGTCAGACTCACTGTAATGGTTAATATATTTTAGCATAACTTTCATGGCTATTTAACATGGAGTTGCCTTTGTTAAATCATGATTCTAGAATGACATGCCCTCAGTTTCAACAGTTATAATGGTGCCCTCAGTTTTAACAGTTATGATGGTGGAACGACATGCCCTCAGTTTCACACAGTTATAACAGTGGAACGACATGTCCTCATTTTTCACAGTTATAATGGTGGAATGACGTTTCACACAGTTATAACATTAGAACGACATGCCCTAATTTTTAACAGTTATAATGGTGGTAAATCTCTAAGGATACATAGAATTACACATTTCACTGAGAAACACATCAAAGACATCAACAGGCTACATCTCTGACTGTCAATCCCTCTTTAAATTCATCCCAATTCCCCCATATTTAATTGTGACTTCTCTATTATTATATTCCTTATTCAGGTACGGTTATGTTGAACCCCAACACTCAGGATTCTCCATCTATCATGATTCGGTATAAGGAGTATGCTAATAATCCTGTTGTATTTCCTCGGCTGGAAACTGTGCTAGAGGTGGCATCTAAAGAAATGGACTCAGTAAGTACTTTTTACTGTTTTTCTTAATCTGGGCCCCTTTTGGCCACCAGTTAAATAGAGCACACTTTTTGTATGAAGTGATGATATGCAGTAATCCTAGTAATTTCCTTGTGTAATAATAATTGACATAACAGTTGTGGTGTTAAGAACACTATATTTACTTACAAATGGTATGCCTGTCATATCACTAATAAGTATAGCATAGCAGCCTCCTCCTTATATAGAAGTTAGCTGTATATTTTATACCTTAAAAAAAATTTAGACTCCATAAATGTCATATTTTGGTTGAGATTATCAGGCTACCAGTAAACATCACATGTATGTGAATTAGACATTCTAAAAGAATGTTTAATTCTTGTCAAGTAGGACTACATTGCCAAATTAAAAAGGTAGTGATGTGATGCCATTCGAATAAAACATCATGGTTATCACTAGTTATTTACAATGAAATGTTATTAACCATTATTGCACCAAGAGTCACAGTATGTAGTAACGAGATAAGCTACTTTTAATATGTAATTCTGAATTATTCTTAGGAGTGTGGTTGATGAGATTTTGATAGCAATATGCACTACTTTATAGGTAAAAACAGAAAGGAAGCTATTTCACGAATAAAATAATTTGGATTGCCACATTATCTACTTTAAACTGTAGCATGAAGTGATGCTGGTTTCTCTCTAGATCTATGTAGAGAGGTGTGGTACATGTATCTTCCCAAGAATTATCTTGCTTCTCCTTCAAAGATACCACTTAATGTGAGGACCAAATGCATTGAATTCTACTCACATGTAATAAGAGTTAGAGAGAGGTCTGTTGTAGGACTACTAACTAGTGCATAACTCTAGGTTTTGAGCTGTAGGTTCATTAGAAACTGTTATGTAACAGTAAATGCATAACTCTAGGTTTTGAGCTGTAGATTAGAGACTGTTGTAGAATAGTAAGTGCATAACTCTAGGTTTTGAGCTGTAGGTTCATTAGAAAACATAAAAATGAACGGTTGGAGAGGGAGTATCACAGAGATATAGCAGTATAAAACGAGTCAAAAGAATTACTGTTACTGCATTGAGGTAAAAATACTCCACATAATGATGAATCCCATCTATCAGCCAGTTTAACACCGACACAAATACAATGCTTCCTACACCTACAACTCTCACAACACACCCAATTCTGGGCTCTTGGGGATCACAGCTCTTCTTTTCATATTCTGTAAAGAATTTTAAACACCTTTCCTTGTATCCCCGTAGTCATAACTCATTCCCTTTCCTGCCTCTCTTTCTCCCATACACAATCCACTTCCTTCCTAATGGCGTGTTTCACTTCCTTCTTGACAGCTTTTACCTCTTGCTCTTGTTTTCCTTAGATCTGTCAGCTTTTCCTCTTCATTAGCTCTCCTTCATTCTTTTCCTGCTGTCTCTGTTCTTCCTTCTGCTGGTGTGTTCATTTCTTTTTCTCTTGCTTGTGTCGCTCAACTTTCTTTCATCTCACATTCTAATCCTCACTTTTCTTTTAGTTCTCTTCTTCTCCTCCAACATCCTGACACATTCATGGGCTGTAAGAATTACTGTAGGTAGCTAGTATTTATCTATTAGCTGTTAGTGCAGAATTTATCGCTAGCTAGCAACTATTAGTGCACACTAAACAGCTCCAAAAACACATCATACCACCTTACTTCATTGAGGAAATCTGGTCTAGCACCTAATCTCCTTCAGCCACATGGGGGTCAAAGGTCATGATAGATAATTTATACAGAAGCACTGCAAAGTTAGTGGAGCTAGCGTGGGAGGAGTTTGCAGAACATATAAGAGAGGAGGTTCAAAGAATAGGTGGTCTATCTGATAATTATATGGTGTACGGTAAAGGAGGATCCACTCTAACTTAATTATTAATGGTTTATCTATTTTTTTTTGACGAAGACCTTTACCTTGTGGTTGTGGTGGATGTGTGCTATTAATTATAGCATCCATAATTTGGCGTGTGGGATTGTTTTACCATTTTGTGTTAAGGGGGTTAAAGGCAAGTAAAAGTGGTGGGGCTGTTGCCCATTGAAGTGGCATTCATGTCGTTAGTTGTCAGCCTCTAACACAATGCCCTTAGGGTGTGAGGTCACTACTCCTTAAATCAATAAACTGCTTTATTTGTACATACTTAGTTCTGCACATTTAGACACATCAGGATGATTCTAAATATCCTGATGTGTGTGCAGCAGCCCATTACAGCCTGAATTTGTTTCTGAAATAGGAACTTGTCCCAATAGTGTCAGTTGTCAATTGTAGCAAGTTCCGTGTCAAGTAATCTGTGTCATGCCCGTGTTTTATATCTGGCACAGTGCATGTTTTATGTAAGACACAGTGCATCTTTTATGTACGACACAATGCATGTCATGCCCATGATGAGGGAACGGCTAAATTGAACACAACATGATGTATAGAATGTGGCTCTGTTTTACTTTCAGTAATGGTAGAATCCATTTCTTAATATCTCCTTACTCAGTGTTGTTGTATCTATTCTACAGTATGTTCACCAGCTAACAGTGCCTAAAGCTTATGAAAAAGAGTTGAAAGATATTGTTGAGCGAGATCCTCTGCATTCTGTATTTGAGCAGGACAAAGAGCTAATATGGAGATTCAGGTAGGGTATACAGTTACCTAGTTTATAGAATATATTACTAAGGCTCGTAAAGATATGGTACTCAGTCTCAGTTTAGCCCTGGAAATGTCTATTTTTGGTATAATTCAAGTATAGACTTATATAATCATTGTTGTTGGTAAATCTTTTTTTTAATTACATTATAACCTTTGATATAAGTATTGTAGTGGGAATTGAGTAATTTAGAATAAGCTGTATGAAGATAGTATGTATATTGCATGAAAATATGCTGTATTCAGTGGACTCGCTATATTATTAAGATTTTTTTTTTTAACCTTAAGAATGCATCTACTTGAAACAATGCCATCATCTCTTCCTAAATTGCTCAATGCTGTAAAGTGGAGTCAGCATAAAGATGTTGCTGTAGTAAGTTAACACAAGGCTAATGTATGCAGATTATGGTTGTACCCACATAAACACCCAATATTAAAACATTGAAATATATTTATGGCTTGTCTTATACATGGTCATTAAACTATAAAGAAATAGCAGAAAATGAACTACTATGAAAGACTTAGATTGCTATAAGGATTGTATTATGCCTGGATCCTAGCACCACACCAACCTCTTTATACACATCCATCATTACTACTCCTTCCTCTTTATAATTAAACCTCAGTCTCGTGCATTATTATATTTATTCAGCTTCAGTCTATTTTGCAAGCATGGCATCCTCTACCTCCAGAAGAGGCCCTTGAGTTGCTGGATTATGCATATCAAGATTTGAATGTTAGGGAGTTTGCTGTTAGATGTCTCCAGCAAATGTCGTAAGTGTTAATTGCAGAAGTGTATGGAATTATATGGGGTACTACTGGGATACTATATTGCACTGTAGCGACATGTTGAGATAGTCCTACCACACTCTAATACTGTGGTATGATATAATAGTCCTACCACACTCTAATACTGTCAATAAAGGTAGCTGGAATACTGTGTAGGCATAATCAATTTTGATCTCTGAAAGTTGATATGATCATTTAGCTATATACTTACATATAAAGTCAATATTGGGCAGGATGGAGGATTCTTGAAGTGTCGTAATGGCCTATACTATATAGTTAATTATAAGATTTGTTTATTGATGTGTTAAATAATTCCTTTTAATATTATCTAGAGATACTGACTTGTCACAATACCTACTACAACTCTGTCAGGTAATACTCAAAATATTTTAGTTGATGCAATATGTGCATATTGGGACATGTGGATGCTGTGCAAGAAATATTTATGTGCAACACAGGGCTGGTCAGTCAACATGCATGAGAATGACAGGTCATTTTGTTATTCCTCTCTATGAGATGACCGGCAGAAAAAGACCAGCTAGTTCTAGCAACATTTTTTTTTAGTTATATACCACCTTCAAAGTTGAAATATTAGTAACAATTGTTTGATCTGTCATTTTCACTCAATGTCTGGGTTATTTCAGTTCTTTAAAGGACAAACTGTCTGCTTGTAAATTATATTGAACTCTGGAACATGATGTTTGAAGGTGTTGAATGTTCAGAGGTAGACCAGTTCAGTTTACTCAGTGAATTAATCTGTTGTTTATAAAATAAAACTATGTATTAATTTTTATTTATTGTTATCATTTTTATTTATTTAATTAATTAATTAATTTATTTATTTATTTATTTATTTTTCATTTAGCTCTATTTAAAGCTGACTTTCTATATGTATGTCCCACTGCAATATAATATAACTTGGCATTGCATAGCCCTAATCAGTAACCTAGTAATAGAGTTGGTATATATTTTTCTTGTATATGTACCCTAATTGTACATGTATGCTGTTTGCATTGTCTACTTGTAGCCTATAGTAGCTTATCAAATCTTCGCTAATTTGACCTATAAATGCACTTTAACAGGCTTTGAAGTATGAAAGCTATTTGTTTTGTCCTTTGGCCAAGTTTTTGCTTGAGAGGGCATTCAGAAACAAGAGAATTGGTCACTATCTATTCTGGAACCTACGAGCTGAAGTTGATACTCCAGAAAATAGCTTACGATTTGGGTTAATGTTGGAGTCATACTTACGAGGTAACCCTAACCACTTGGGTGAACTGCAAAGGCAGGTGAGTGGTAAAACCAGCTGTTAGAGTATAATAATAGTGAATTCAGATATTTCCTCAAGTGGGTGGGAGAGAAACAACTTTTTGAACCACCAGAAGGTTAACTATTAGGAAATAAAATTTTAGTAATTTTGCCATGCACTGGTTTGGGGTGAGGAGGTCTTTACTTAATGTTAAAGTATTTGAATATAATATAGTTTCTAGCTTTACATTACTATGTATAATATGACTCCGTATACATGTACCTTTGCTTAAACATTTTCGTATACATGTACCTTTGCATAAAAGTTTTCTTGCAGAGGTATATTTATTTACATCTAAGCATCTTTTGTGTGCGTCTGTTGGGGGGTTTGGAGATCTCATATTGTGGTTGTATTACATGTTCTATTGGATTGAAGTGTACCAGGTCAATATCAACGCCTGCATGAGACCTGTAACAATATTTTTGCTGCTCTGCTCTGCTCTGCTATTTCCAAGTACATAATTTACACCATAATCTGGAACCAGTTCTCTTTTCTAATATTATTTGTGTAAGTAATAACACCTTATGTACATAAATAACACTTTCAATGTCTGAGCCAATGCTTCAGCTTTCTCATTTGATTGTACTCCAACAATTGATCAAGACCAAATGGAGGTTGGAGCATATGTTGAGAATGGGATCTCTTTGATAATGTGAATTAGTATAAGGAGTTCAATCTTCAATTTCCTCTATAAAATAGCATTGTATAAGATACTCTTTACCGGTGAAATTTGGTTTTGATGAACAACAGAATTCTCTACAAACCAGAGAAGGTATCAAAGGCATTTTGAGCATTGAGATTCTCTTGTAAATCATGAATTGTCCATTGAGTAAAAGAGCAGCATGTATCATAAACACTAACGCCAATAAGCTGAGCCATGGATTTGACAGAAGAGCAGCATATATCATCAACACTAAACAGTGGCGGATATCTAGGATTTCTGAAAGAGGGCTTAGTGGTATGAGATGCACACTATGCATGCATAAAATTTTAGAGGCCACGGAAAACCCTGGAAGAAGCATTGGATGTCAGCCCAGCTGAAATCGTTGTTGAAGAGGTGGTTGATAGCTCATCAGGGATTGTTGTGAGCCAGAGTAATGAGTCTGATGGACAGGCAACAATGCAGGTCAGCAGCACTGAAAGCAGGAAGAGGGATGAAAAGAGAGAAAGATGCTGAACGAGGTCCAAGAATCTGCCTCCTTTCTAAGTAGCTAACTAGTCAGAGCACACCTGACCATACCTACCTACGTAGCTATTTTGTTTCAGGTAAAAAGAAAATGATGAGGACCCAATATACACGTACTCAGAAGGCAAAAGTTGCACACTATGCCAGATTTCATGGTCCTAGGGCAGCTGCTAGGAATTTTTTTTATTCACCACAAGAATGTAGAAAGGTGGCTTAAAGGAGAGGAAGACCATGTCAAGATTACAAGGCGTTCAAAGAGGCAGAATAAGAAAGGTCAGGGACAAAAAGTTTCTTACCCCCAACATATTGATGAAGAGTTGTATCAATGGATTATAGAGAAAGGTGAGGTTAACAATGTTCCTATATCATCTGCTTATATAAAGCTTAAGGCCCTGGCTATTCTAGATGGGAAGGGTTGATAGAGCTGTGACTGGTGCTAGAGTCTGGTATATTGTTTTCTTCATCAGAATCATCTGAACTTTCAAGAGGATCACCTTGAAGGTCCTGGTCTTGCTGGAATCCCACTGCCTCTTCTCCAAACACTTCTGTAAGAACTTCATCCATCTCTCTTCTAGCCAAGAACTTCATCGATCTCTCTTCTAGCCAAGTCATTCCTTACAAGTTCATTCTCATAACCCCCCAAAGCATTAGATAACCCATTTATCAGAAAAGCCTTCTTCACAATACTCCTGTTGGAGTCAAACATACTGTTTGCCTGCACAATCCAATCAACAACAAGCTGTTTGGGTGGTTTTTAAGGTGGATTTCCACTAAGACTTGTACTGTCCAGCATGTAAGGTACCCAAGAGTGCCTCAAATGACCTTTCACAGGCTTATTGATGCTCAATTTCAGCTCCACAGTTTAAGCTGTTTTCTGATGGTGAATTCTCTTGCTAACATGCATAGCTAGCTAGCTATCAATGACTTGAATGTTCATATGTTCCATAATTCTCACAAGTTTGTCAATTAATTTCTTCTTTCCTTTGAATGTATATAAACAGGGAACTTCTAGCCCCCCGTCCAGCAAAACTGATCGTTCCCTTGCACCAGTCACAGTGCATGTGATTTCTGATCCATCCTTCGCCAGGAACATCCAGCATGTTTTAGACAGTTTCCTAGGAATGTGTCCCAACCACACCTGTCCCAGTCTTTACGATGCTTATAGCATACTGGTCTTCAGGATTGTTGTATTCCTGTTCAGCTGTGTGCACCTCACCTGTATGGTAGAAAAATAAGGTAATAGCTAGCTATAGGAGTCTAGCTACCTATTACTACACCTAGAGCAGGTGCCTAAATGGCCTGATATACACTAAACCCCCGTACCACACTTCTTATCTTGGCTTCGAAAGTACTCAGTCTAGCCATTTTTAGTAAGCACCACTCTAATTTAAGCGCCACTGGGCACACAATTAATTTTTTTCCACGTAATCAAAGCGCCAGAGGAAGTTGGAATTATTTATTTTTGGTGCTATAAATCCATCAACTATGGTAGCTCTACTGACAACAGCTAGTTACTTTGGATGCAGGTCCTCTCATGAAATTAACATGTAATCATTTCTTATTCTCTTGCTCTCTTCTTTTAGTTATTGCTCAATCTATATAGTGCACATTGTGTTCTAAATAATGCCATCTTTTTGACTACATGAAAGGTGAGCAAGGTGGAAAGGGGGTTTCATTTGAGACTCTGGAAACTGGGCTAAATCTACCACTGCTAACGTCAATAAGCTGGGCCATTGTTTGACAAGTGAAATGATAAATACTGAGTGGATTGTGATATGAAATGGTTATTCATATATTCCAACTTCAAATTTTAAAAATCTTGAGAAAAGTCTATCAAACAGCTAAAATGATGGATGTGTCACTTGTTTTTATGTGCCCTATTATATTCATATATAGCTGACTTTGCTTTTTTTAAAACAGCATCTGTTGGCTCAAAAGAATGAGCTGGTTGTGAATTGGCCAGTTTGATGGTGAGAATACTTGACAGTGTCCCTTTTGGATCAAGATTAGCTCGAAAAGCAGTCTTATTTTTGCGAACCATTGAAAAAACTCGTTCCTCTTCTGCATTAGAATGTGGAAGAACTAAAATGAGCATAGCTATTCGAGAGAGCCGTGTAAATCTGCTAGTGCCATCTGGGTTCTTTATCATTGAAATATGATGCCACAAAACATCCATTCGATAATAGATTTGATCTTCATCTGAATGCACAGTGGCTTTTGTCCAGACATCCTGAGAAATGTCACTGTTTTCAAGAAGCTGTTATGAAGTGAATTCTCCCAGGTAGTCCATTTCCAGTGCCGAGTTGTATGGCAATAAATTACCAAACCTATAATAATATATCAATTTCAAAAGTGTATAGGTAGAATTAAAAACTGTCACCTTTCAACAAAATATTCCACTTGTGCAAATGTGACTTCCTCTCTTGACTTAAAATTCACCAATTTTGCATGCTTCAGCAATGCATCATCAAGAGGGAGGTTGTCTAATGCATACTCCCATGCTCTTTCATAGAAGGCTCGAACACTATCATAAAATCTTCTCACTTGAGCTGGAGAGATGTCTCCCTCTGCTAGTTTTTTTCTAAGACATGATTTGGTACTAATTCCAATAAACGCTGACTCATCTGAAAAAAAAAATAATTTCACAGTATGATTAGCTATAGCTAATATTACCTTCAAGTTGATTTTCTCTTCCTTTATACTGGAGATTACGAAAAACTTTCTTCACAGCCTTTATATTGGTCACAGGTAAAAATTTGCTGGCAAGCTTTAGTAGAAAAGAATCCATCTGCTCACTTAAAAGTGATATCAAAGGATCTTCTCTTTGCAGAAACTTGTTGAATGAAACAAACACTTGAAGGGCAGATTGATAAAAGAACATAAATATCTCTGTCATTGGCATTCTAAATGCTGCATTCAACCTCTGAAATCGGGGGGCAGCTTCATCTAAAAAATGCACATTAGCCATTAGTACTGTATGCTAAATGGTATTGTATGCCTTATGTACCTTCTGAAATGAAGTAACTTCTTAGTGCCTCATATTGTTGCAGAACCCGACCCACAGCCTTTTCTAAACTAAGCCATCTGGTATTGACATGTTTAACTATATCCCTAGAGTTAACATCACAGAATGTGCAATATTCCAACAGAGTTGACTTCCTTTTGGGACTTTTATTGAACCAATAATATAAATCCTGATACCTTGAAAGAAAGAGTGGGGGAGGCAAATAACATGACTATTATACCATGTAGCTACTTACATGCTGCTTACCATTTTAAAGGCTACTCCTGCTTTTGAAGCAGTGTTGTGTAATATGTGACATGGGCATCCCATCACCTGAGTTGCAGGATTCTTCTGTGAAATTCTTGTTTTTATGGAGTTCCTGCAGCCCATGTTGACTGAAGTGTCGTCGAGACCTATTCCAACACAGTTTTCAAACAAAATGTTATGCTTCTCAAGGACAGCTTCAATCTTGCTAAAAATGCCTTCAGCAGTTGCAGATGAAGACATGCACATGTCTAAGAATTTTGTTTTCACTGTAGAATCATGAGCAATATCAAATGTTCACACTGTTAAAGGATTCATCTTTTCACAGCCTGTGTCACTTGATGCATCTATTGCTATGGCATAGGGTTCTCTCCTCATAACATCAACAAGATTTTGCAGGAAAAAAGGTGCAACTGCACCATTAACGATGCATGCAGTCTTTGTATGACGGGATGAAAATTTTTTAGCTATTTCACTATCACTAAAAATATCATGGAAAAGAGGAGTCAATTCATCTGCTAAGGATAAGGGTATATTATGCTTAACTAGCATTGTAGCCACCTTTACTTCAGCACGTATTACCTAAATAAAGTAATTAATCACATATTATTATAATTAATAAAGAAAAAGTAATTAATTAAATAAATTAATTATTTTAATTAATTAATTAAATAAAGTAATTAATCACAATTAATTTTTATCACGTGTTATCTAACCTTATCCACAATAGAACTTGAGGATGATGGAAATCTCAATGTTGACTGTGACCTGCTGGCAGTTACATTCTCTTTATGCTTAGCTGTGCTGGCATGCCTTACAACATCATGCCTTCCCATATTTGCACAGCTTATCTGCTTGTTACACAATTTGCAAAAAAAAATCATAAGGTTTACTAGCAACTTCACTGATAAAGGGAAATGATTTTATCCATGCTTTGTTGAACTTCGTTTTATAAGTAGCTGCCCCTGACCTGGCTTTCTTGCTAGGACCAGGAGTTCCAAAGTCATATCACCAGACTCACCACTCTGAAGATCAGTAACTTCTGTGGCTGACATTCTGGTTAGATATAGAGCTAACCAGCAGCAAACCAAACCAAGCAAACCAATGCAGCTGCTTGTACTGGAAGGTCAGGGTCAGAAGGTAGGTCATGGCTATAATAACATTCTTTACCAATGTTATTATAGTAGGCTATCTCAGCTACAATGTTGTGATTTGCTTGAGAATAGTACTCTTAGGCTTGAGATCTTGAAATTGAGCTCAAAATATTGAGACTCAAGCCTAAATCTTGAGAGTTGGAGTGTATGGGTTATTAGGTGGTGGACAGGAAACAGAAAAATTTGGAATGATCTTATTTGTCTCCTGAAGATTGAAAAAGAGGATGGGAGAGATCTTACAAATTCTGAGCTAAAACAATAACTCCTTTACTTAACGACTCGGTGGATCTAGTATACGGGCAACTTCCTACATATTAGAATAACTATTACATCAGTTGAACTCTTAGCTATTAGTGCTGCAGTAACATCCTACCATGGCCGTTGCAGTTCTTCTGATATCTTTATAGGAAACTGTTAATGCTGGCACCATGTACTATCTTCTTCATTTTTAGCAGCATACATACTGACCATTTCACAATAATGGTAAATTTCTCGTCATATCATAAGCCTCCTTGATAGTATCTCAAATACAGGCACAACCTGATCATGACAGGGATGTCTTTAAATTCTCTCAAAGAGAGCTCAACAAGATGAAGAGTGTAAGAGAATTTATGGAGATGTAATTTGTGTTAGCAAAGGAATAGGATACGGTTTGTAAGGAATTGTTTGTTCTAATGGCAAAAGAAGTATCGTTCATTATCTTCATCTTATTCTTCTCTTATTATTATTTCTCAGTTGGTTCTTTCTTGGATCCTTGTCAATAATTTCACATGAAACAGAGTGTGCTACAGACCACGCTTCCCTGCCCTCTCTTTTGTCATTTATCATGTACATATTACATAATCCTGCTCCAGTGAGAATCATGGCATTTTGTACATCATGTACATATTACATAATCCTGCTCCAGAGAGAATCATGGCATTTTGTACATCATGTACATATTACATAATCCTGCTCCAGAGAGAATCATGGCATTTTGTACAGCTGGGGAAATGGAGGGGGAAATGGTTGTGGTAAAAATATTTTTTGAATGTTTGTCCTTGGTTGGTGTGTGATTCAAAAGTAAAGAGTGAAAGCTAAAGGCTGCTTATGTTTACTACTATGGTAAAAAACATCTGCATTGTCAACAGGAAGTGTTTGTATACCAGCCTTATTGGTCAAATCGGCTAGATGGCAGATGTAACCTAATATCAGGATAGTCATTCCTGATCAGTTTCTGTACCCCAGAATCTGCACCCTTTATGGTATCTGACATGAAAGCAATGCATTTACTGAAATCCAAACTTAGTGACAACTTGCATGAAAGCAGTAAAGAGATTTTGAGTACGTCCAAGACAGCAGCTGTCATCAAAGAAGCTTTGGCCCCCATTAGCTTGGAGAAAACACCGCATGACATGTTGAGTGTTTACTCTGTAATGATGCAAAGGACAAAATCAACAAGTTTTGTATAATCTTTATCAGAGTGTTTGGGAGATATTCAAAATACATATGTCCATATAGTGAATATAGTATATGTCCACATGCAAATTTCATGGCTATTTCAGAATCAGCAAATATGCATATGCAGTGAAACTACTTTGTGGCATGACCGCTGACTTCAAAAGAAAAGTGCTTGGACTCAAATTTGCACCATTAGAGTAATAACAGCTTGAGGTATATGAGATCTAAAGAAAGATGCTACTTCGATATAGTTACATCATTTTGTCCACCATGGGATACTCTAAAATCAGATGAAGAAATGATGTATCGTGTATATTGATTACCTGTACTAGGTATAAATAAATACTGTATCTCGTACCTTAAGAGCTCCCTTTAAATTTTTGTGTCCACTTGGGATCAAAGTGATTTCTTCCTCTCTTTCTCTTTGGCTATGGGGTTCTTAGAAGCCATCAACTAAGTCGTCCTGACACAAATAACATAGAATGTGAATAACAGCTGCCAAGCTGGCTGTCAGCAAGACCAAATGGATATATATAGTGGGTGGCTGAAATATTTACACTTATAGCAGACACTTAGAGATGTTCACTCAGCTGTGCAAGATTTTAGAGAGGTTAGCATGCAGCTGAGTGCATGTTCAAATGCAAACAACATGTTATGTAACATATCCTATAGTTCATAATCTGGTATTAATTAAAGCTATGTCCCGTCTCGCTACCACTTCTGTGATAAATAATAGACCACTTCTGTGGTAGTTGGAGCCTTTGTTGTTACCTATTCAGCCTACTGCCCATTGCAAAGTCCTGGAGCCTGTGCTGTTAACTGTTTAGACTAGTATCCATTGCCAAGTCCCAGACAGAGAGAAGTACAAAACAGCATGACTATACAGTTGAATTAATAATGAACAAAGAGGTGCCAATTCTGATGTGAGAGCAAACTTTCAAGAGAGTTTTGTAAAACAGTTACCTGGGTTTGAATCCGGGATCTGGCTATGTGACAGAATCAGTATGGCCAGATAAAACCTACAATTGCCCAGCAATAATAGTAGCCCGATAATGAGAATAGATATCATTGTGGTATAGTTATTTTACAGTCATTGGCTTGCTTCTCTACAAGGATAGCTTGCTGGGGAAAGAGCAGCTGTCTATATTGTTATGTGATTATGTAATGTATGGATTTAATGTAGGATACACCACTCAATTTTGAGTGGTATATCTAACTTGTACTATACCATGTATGTGCACGTATACAATGCACGGTGGCCGGAGTGTGATGTATATGATAGACAATTGCATCATTATTATAGATGTCATACCTTTCCTGGCACATTAGGGGAAAAAAGTACATACAGTTCACAATTCACACTACTAAGCAAGCATGTGAGGTAGAACAACAATTATACTATACCCAGTCACGTCTGGCGAATCTGATTGGTCCAAAAGTGTTGGTTAGCATAACCCACACTTTTTTTTTTTTTGCTACTAGCTACTGAGCATTCGTTATAAAATTAAAAGTAAAAAAAAAAAAAAAAAAAAAAAAGATACAAGAATGGAAATTAAACTTATTTCCTTGGCTTATATTTGTTTAATCAATTAATGGATTCACTAGATATGTATCACTACACACCACCTATTAAGAATACCGCAATGCACTAAGGTTCATAGTATTACCATCTGGTTTATTCAATCATGTGAAACTAAGAGTGGGGAATCCATCGTCCTTCATGTTCATAGTTAATGGGACCTATTATTGACACAATTCTGGTTTTATCCTGCTTCTAAACTAGACTTGGCCAGCGTGGGGCTTTTTCATGTTACTTTTTAAATGTTCATGATGGGGGTCTGCATTGCATAATTCTTAGTGAAATAAAAGAAACGAAATGCAGAATGTATAGGAGTACGCTGTGCATAGTTACACATCCATGTAATAGTACTATATACTCTTCTTGGTCAGCTATCTGGTTTGGCCAACTCAATCTGGTACTTACTTTAAGAAAAGTCATCATACGATTTTTTTACGAATGCTCATAATATTATTACACAATGTCACATCCCGATATTCCTACATAATGGACTAGTAGGCATGAACCCAAAGAAATAAAAAGTTGGTTACATTCATGGAAGGTTAGCCTGGTCACACATACCCCCAGAAACTTGTTCAAATATCAAAATGTAGGTCTATGAAAGAATTTTCTATTTGACTTGTTCATGTTTATGTGTATATACCCTACCATCGTAAATATTTGATATGTGGGAATCATGTTTGTGAGGTAAGTGTGACCATCAGTTTTGGGGGTCCTAATTACTTAAACAGTTTATCAGCAATACTAGTAATAATTTTGGAATTTGAAAGAAGTCTCTGAGCCCAAAATGGTTAGTTTAGTATGTGATATAGTATGTGATATAGTATGTGATATCGTGTGGGGGAATAAGCAACTAAATTCCTTAATATCATTAATTTAACATATTAATTTAACATATTAATTATTTTATATTAATTAGGTCGATGGCATGGCTAAGATGAAGAACATAACTGAGCTACTTCAGCAGCGTCAGTTCAAGGAGAGGGTGAGACATTCCAATGAACACTTTTTATGCTGTTTGTTTTCCTACTAAAATATATGTCTAAATAGCAAAGGAAAACTATGGTGTAAATGCTGTTGTGCCTAACTAACAACATTTAGGCCGCTCTACCTTGCTTGTTTCAATATTAAAATATTTTTTACATAGGACAAACGTAACAAAGCTCGTGAAGCAATGAGGTCTTTGCTTTCTGAGCAAGACTATAGGCAGGTCATGTGCAATTGTGTGGCTATTCTGAACCCAAAGTTAAGGTGATTATCTCAAGTAGTACATAATATTTTAAGAGATAGAGATACGACATACAATAACATCAGTACGTGGCTTTAAAATGTAATTGGTATTGATAATATACATATACGAGATGCTAGCACAAGTGGCTTGATTCATATTTACCCATTTTAGCCAGACTATAGAAATGGTTGTACTGATGCTCATGAATATATATTATAGTAGAAATTGTTAACCACTTATGTGTGTAGACATATTTGTATAATGAACATTTATTGTATTATGAACTAGTAGCCACATTCCTTGCAATATTGAGGTTCATGGTCTTACTTGTAGTTATTATTGGCAGACATTAACATATACAACTTCTAGAAACGTTGTGAGCTGAAAAACAATCTTTTCTTTCAAACAATCAAACAGGTTTAAGAAAAAATTCCCTGAAAGCGAATGAGAACACAATTATTTGGAGAGTAATTAATTTTGTTTCAAAAATAAGATTATATCTTCCACTAAAACATAAAATATATGGAAACTCTTTCTTGTTACTGTTACATACATGAATGACTACTTCTATGTTATATTTATTGATATATATATATATATCAAGGTGTCCCCCCCCCCCCCCCCCCCTGTATTCTGTAGTATACTAACCAGGAATACTGACTCTTCTTGTCTTATAGATTAGGAGACATGCGAGTTTCAGAATGCAAGTTTTATGATTCAAAAATGCGACCTCTTCTTTTGGTGTATGATAATCCCGATATTCTTTCAGTTTTGAAAGACGTTCGAATAATGTTCAAGCATGGTGATGGTGAGTGTATCAGCTTACGTCTGCACTTTAATCTCATATTCATTAAATTGCAGATCTTCGACAAGATATGTTAACTCTGCAGATCATTGGTATCATGGATAACATTTGGCAGCAAGAAGGTCTTGATCTAAGGTTGGCCATCATTAATTTTACTATAAACTACTCTATAAAGTGTTGACTCTGCAGACTTCTTCCATATGGTTGTTTATCCACTGGTTATCGTGTGGGCTTCATTGAGATAGTGAGAAAATCTGAAACAATAGCTAACATCCAGAAAGAAAAATCTGGTCGATCTAGACTTGGCTGGGACAGTGCTGTGCTTTACACATGGCTTAAGGAGAAGAATCCTACTGAACCACAGTATGTGAAGTAATTATGGTTAGATATGGCGTGTCTTTTGTGATAGAGGGTTCTACCATATCCTTACTTCCTTGCTACATGAGAATACAATATCTACTTTAATGGGTTACCATGTTATTTCAAGCTACCCCACAATTTGAATGTCACCATCACTTATGAGATGGTTTTAATGTATAAAAGTTCTTTTGGTGTTATTTTACAATGTGAAGGTGTTAGTGTAGTTACTTTGCACAATGATATACAGTCAGATGCATACTTTCTCTATGACAAATTACATTGGCTTATATACAATATTTGTATGATCATTCTCAAAGACCAGTTGGTTTATTTTTCTTCTCCTTTCTCGATCATTTCTTAGTTGAATGGTGACAATGTGGTCATTATTTTTATGTTCTTCCAGAAGACTTTTTTAACCATAACTTATAGTTATTATTATTTAGTGATTTATAAGGTGAGTATTGTTCTCTTGACTCAAAATAAATGTGTTCAGTTCTATGGATATCAATACTGCTATATCAATAGTGGAGTGTCTTTAGAAAATGAACAACTGCTGTGTGCAACGTTGTAGAGGTTTGGCTAATGATCTAACCCAAAAACAAAACACTGCCAGGGACTATCAGTTATTGGGTACTATAGTGGATTAGACTATAGCTGTGTGGAATGAAATTAATTAGTATAATAGATATTCAAGAGTGTAAGCTAAAATGACAGGAGGTTTAGTGCATGCAAATTAGAATAACTCTTGGTGTGATTAGCTGAATATGTACATATTACAATAGACCAGAACAAGCAGTAGTTTAATCTGATTTTAATTCCTATCTCGTAATTGCAGATTGCAGAAAGCTGCAGAAGCCTTCTACAGGTCTTGTGCTGGTTATTGTGTGGCAACATATGTTCTTGGTATTGGTGATCGTCACTCAGATAATATAATGATCACAGAAGGAGGCCAACTTTTTCACATTGATTTTGGACATTTCCTTGGAAATTTTAAGGTTAAATTTGGAGTCAGAAGAGAGAGAGTACCATTTGTACTGGCAAAAGATTTTGAAAACATCATCGAGAGGCATTTTGGTTTTGATAAGTAAGTTGCTGAGCTCACTCATAGTTATAGCAGGTATATTTTAAATATAATGGATTATGTACTTCTTCCCCAGAAATAGGTATCTACACCTATATAGACCTGTACCACTGTATCTGTGATATTTGGGGATTTTTTCCTTCTTTGTGTATGCAGGTTTGTGCATCTTTGTGAGAGTGCATACTTGATATTACGTCGTAGAGCAGCTTTGTTTATTAATTTACTTGCTATGATGCTTCAAACTGGAATTCCTGAACTCAGATCTATTGATGACATAAATTATGTTAGGTAAGTGCTATTGTGCCACATTTGTGGCTATAAATGGTTGAGTCCGTGTATTTCTGCATTAGTTATGAGTTGTTTTTGTACTCGGGCCATGAAATTTTGGCAAACAGTCATTATTTTTGCCATAGTCTTATACTCCCCAGTTTACATAGCTCTAGGCAGCTATAGCCATAACTAGATATTTAGTTGTATACAATGGTTACAGGGAACTCTAGGTAGCTGCTAGGCAGCTATAGCCATAACTAGATATTTAGTTGTACAATAGTTACAGGGATGGATAGAGTCACAGTACAAAACTAGAGAGATGGACACTTGTAATATAAATGGAAATTAACTTATGAAAATAGCTCTTCTTTCACCAAAGGATCACACATCATGTCTGATCAAAGCACACAATAGGAGACATTCACCAAAAGCTTGCTAATTAAGAGAATAGAGGTGCAATTAGGTAGCTATTCAAGGAACCATAGCTTCTAACTCACAAGTCTTGTATCATATTACTAGCTCTTGTATTAGACTCAGTAGAGCTAAGCAGCAACAACCACATGCGCTCTTTTTGCTTTGTGATGAATCCTTTACCTATATATTCTCTTAATAGGTAGTTTTTAGTAAGATATGGTGGTTCGATTTTAAAATCCTAGGGGAATATTACATTCTAGTTGTTGATTATTATTATAACAGCTATTTCTGCATGTAATAAAGTTGTACTGAAATTATTTTCTCTTTCTTTCTATCTTTTTTACTCTTTCAGAGATGCTCTGGTTTTGGGAGTGTCAGAGAAAGAAGCTAAGGAACATTTTCACTCAAAATTGCAAGAATCTCGTAAGAATTCATTTTATACTTCGATGAATTGGTTTATACATGGACTGGCAAAGGATAATCGTCAGTAATAAATTTTTATGACTGTGTGCAAAACATTTAAGTTATTTTTAAATAATTATAGTTCTGAATATTTTTAAAGATTATAATCACTTGGTGTAATCAAGAAATTGTTGAGTATTCATGAATATGTGGTTATTGGTATATGTTGTGGGGATGTATGATGTGTTGAAGACCTTTCTTAAAGGATTCCAGTATTACTTTATGGTTATTACTACTGAGAGTTGTATAAGGGAAGTACAATAGGTTCACTTAACTAGTCTACCAGACTTTCTAACATCCACTCAGAAAGGATTGGCAAGTTATGTGGTGGTACTGTTACTATGTTTCTTGCATGCATAGGGAATATATTATTCTATCTTTAAATTAAGAGAGAATTGTCTTGTGCCCTGTGGCATAGAGTGGACATATTTTGATACCAACTGTTTCTGTCACCATGTTGCCATCATTCCTTGCTGGAGAGAATGGAGTGTGTTTAAGATCATTACTACCTGCTTGTATATTGGCTGTAGTCTTCATTTTATGTATTTTCCAATAGGGACATCAGGTTTGTTTTCTAGTCTTGAGTTTATGGGCCTTATCCCGAGGTTAGGTACACATGCAGGCTCTGCCCTCTGTCGTTACATTGTGGACAGCCCTGGGTTTCTAGTGAAAGCCTCCACTTAAGGATAATAATTTTTACTTCATTAATAATCTATAGTATCTCACTATCATGTGAGGTTATGCTCCTACAATACTAGTTATGTTTAAATGAAACTACTAATTCATGGTCAACGGCCAACTATGATTAAATTAAAAAAAAAAAGTCACAGTGAAATTAACCAATACGTTTTTGTTATAAAATGTACAAGTTACTTGGCCCAGTGAAGTACTTCTACATAAGTAATGGATAGTTAAGGAAATTTGTAGCATTATTACTTTGGACTATTGTTTCATTATATTGAAATATAGTTGTTTATGTAACGGCTATGACTACACCTCTGCCATGTGAATATTTGAATTTCTTACAAAATGAATATTGTATGCATACAAACCCATGACTGTGGTAACCTGTTATTTAGATATCTCTCTTTCTTCATCTCATGTACATACTATTGCTGAATACTGTGATGCTTACTTATCTAAAACTCAATCTCTTGTGAGATGAAATAAGTGAAGAATGCATTCTGCTAGCTAGCTACAGTTACATAAATCATTCTGAAATCACAAGTACTTGTGAAATACACAAGTACATGTGTAATAGTTATAATGTGTGTTTTTTTTTAATTATTATTTTTAAGCTTCTTCCATTAAGACTTCATAAGGTCAGCTGTAATGGCAACCAGAGTAGGAATAAATGTTTCAGAAATATAAGCTGAAAGGCCACAAGAATTAAGCTATTAAATACAAACAAAACAAAAAAACAGACTAGCTAGTCCCCTTACACTTTTGATACCTATGCTACTACTAGGTATCTTGTTAAATCATTATTTCCAGGTGTTTTGTGGAAGTTACTGAGCATGCGTGTGTTCAGCAACAGTTTTATGTTAGATATAATGTTACCTTATATGTGGTAAGATACTGGTATGCAGGTACTGAATGAAGTTGTACTACAATATCATAGTGATTAACTTTTTCAACAATGAAGTCAGAATCCACTATAATATTAGCTACCACAGGTTAAGTATGAAGATGTTTCATCAAATTTCAGCATACACTAATAGGAATGTTTGTGCCATCTTTTCTACCTTCTTACAGAGCTTAATGACCATAGCTATTCTCATTTCTTGTCACGTCTAGATCAAATGAAGTAAGAGACTTAACAAATTATCTTGTATTATGACAAGTGATATCAAACTATCATTAATTTAGAGGTAGCTAGGTGTAAATGACAACACTAACTAGTAATTTGACTTTCTGAAGATGCATCCTATATGGTGGATCAAGGTTAATACATCATAAATGCATGTATCAAACAGTATAAACAGGTTGGTACCATTCATTACTTGGTATATCTTCAGATAATCCACAATCATGATGTAGGTTCAAGTCTGCTTAGTAACATCAAAGGAGCTAATTTAACTAAGCAGCAGTTAAAATTCAAAAGTAAAAATTTACCAGCCTACATATCTGCAACTAACCCTTATAATTACTGTATTAAAAGAAACACCTTTTATATATCTAATAAGCCCCTGCCTTATTTTGCTCCATTCTTTCTTCCCTCTCTGACAAGTCTCTGCTGTGGTTGTTAGGGATAAATTTACATTTGGTATTCCAAGATACTCAATTTTATGTATTAACAGCTACCTTCTGATAGTTTTGCTTCAAGAATAATGACACAAAAACAAAAATATCACCTTATCTATCAGTGGACTGAGATCTCGTGACCCAAAAGAAGTGTTCACATCAAAAATGATGGAAAATTATGCTGCAAAGTGTGGGGAAGAGATTTATCTAGTCATCTAGCCTGCTGAGCAGACTAGTTGTGGTTTTGTGGTTTATGAGACAAAATAAACAAACACCAAATTCTGATGAAGTGTTATTATTGTGGTTAGTACCTTTAGCCTATTAATTCACCACAACAGCCTGCAACTACATTCCCTCAGTGGGAACAACACAAACTTACCTAGTTATGATATTGTTGCAAATATACACTGTGTTTTTATGTTTTTTGTCAGATGACTATAATAAACAGGTGGTAGTTTATTCTGCAATTTTAAGATCAGTTGTCAGGAGACTAGGTAAGTGGCGAGTCTGAGTAGCTACTCTTAGCTCTCTCTGGCTCACTCTTCTCTAGCTAGCTCCCCGGCTCCTCCAATCATGTGATAAATGAACTTTGCACTTACGCATGGTATTAATTTTTTTGGGATGAAAATTTAAATACCTAAGTCACTGTGCTTAAGCTAGGCGGCATAATTAATTATTGTAGGTAGACTCAACTGTGGTAGAAAAGGTGGCAATGGTATACCTCTATTCATAGCGAAAAACTATCAACGGAAAGTGGTCCCCCTGACTAGCAGAAGTTGGCTCTACAACAATTATGAAGTAGCTATGAGATACACATATAGTGAGTGTAACAACAGTAAAGTACATTGGAAACTTATTCTGTAGGTATGTAAACCTGCGTACTATGGGCAAGGTTGGCCTATTAGCCAGCTAGCCTTACATAGGAAGCTAGTTTTCTGGATTCATTACATCTTGCTACAATACAAGGCTCTGCTATTGAGCTGGCTATAAGTTATTTGTTTTGCCAACCAGACTACTATCTATAGAGCAGATAAGAGTCACTTTATTAATACTACATTAGCTAATTAACTGTATAATTATACTATTCATTACTTCATTATTTTTAACTAGCTATTATACACTGTGTTCTTTCAGAGCAATGATAAATGGATGTTGGTTCAAAAGTATTATCATAGTTTATATATAGAAACTGAGCTGAAAAGCATGGTAGACTGTCTACATTGCATCATGATCAAAGTCTGTAAAACCAGTATATAACTCTGCAGCTATTCTTCATAGTACCATAGCCACCCTAATTGGATGATAAAAGTAGTAAATACTAAGTGCCCAAGCCTTTGTTGGCTATATCTTTACTCTGGTTCCTATAATCTGGCTAGGTGTTCAAGTACTCTGGTATACCACTTCTTATCTTGTCCTTAATGGACCCATGGGAATGTTATTTTATTACATCCTGTACTGCATTTTATTTCATTACATATACACTAAACTTCATTATAGTCAATGTTGTAGTCTGAGTAAGGTGGAAACAGAGCACAGTAAAGGTCATCTCTGTCAGACTTTTGAGATGGTATGGTAAGGTGCACTAAGTGGTTAATGCCATACCTAGAGCAGCTGCAAACTACTACTTTAATGTCATTCCACATAGATTCTATGATAAATCATCAATGCAAAACATGTAGTAGTGCAGAACATGTAGTGCAAAACATGCCTGATGAGATCATAGTAATGCAGCATAGCTCATGTCATTGTTTTCTATTGAAGTGTGACATGTATCACATATCTTTAAATGGATCAGGATTTTTGATGATAAATGAATTAAAATGATAATTATGTCCCAGGACTCTCTATGCGTGCATGACACATGTCCCATAACTTACACTATTCTCTACTACCATTCTGTGGCAGAGATTTGACTTGGTAACCAGAACATGCCCCTTGATTTGATGTATAAGTATATAGAAGTTTTTCTTATGTCAGTTTTTCTTATGTCAACCAGTGTGCGTGTAGCTTGTTGACCAGTGACTATGTGTATTTACATGGCTATATAAAGCATAAGTGTTTTTTATAGGGGAAAAAAGTCTTAACCAGTTTTTGAACTATATGCTGTAAGGTAATACTAATGGTAGTAAGTGGTTATTAATAATAATGCCCATTTGCTAAGCTGCTATAAAGTTGTCATATTCTTACAGATGTTTACCTAAATGTAAGTTAGTCTACTTTTTGTAAGATTGCATTTGGAAAAAAGCCTATGGAGGAATAGTCCCATACTTAACTAATACAGCTAGCTGGCAATTTGCAGTGTAATTAGGATTAGCCCCAATGGTATGCATAATTTTATCTACTCATAATGGAGTGTATTTTTCTACTCTAGCCACATCAAGGGAATCTGGTTCTCTTCTTGTGAATTTGGTATACTATTGATAGTGTAAAACTTATTTGCCCTTAGAGAATGATCAACACACCATTGAATAATGGCTTATGGTACTGTGTATTACCCTTTAAAATAATATCTAAGTTTTGGCTTTGTTTGCCAAATTCTGCATTCAGACCTCATTTTCCGCTGAACTCTCAGTATTTGTCCAATTGTTTTTTTGAATGGTGGCACTGAAGCAGTTCCTATGTATTTTCCCCACTTGTCACTTGTTTAGGTTTGTGTCCTGTATTACATGGGCGTTGTCAAGGTTTAATTTATATATGCACCTACATAACTATAGTACCACTTCACAGTTAGTGAGTGGGTCATGATTGTTACCTGGAGTTGTGTTTGGTCCTACCAATAAATAGTTCAAAATAAATTCTGCTGCCTTATTACTTCTATCCTGCCATAATTAGTTTGTCTAAGACTTAACAGTAAACCTTTTTTGTCCTTTGATAAAATGTGGCTTACATAGATTGGCTTCCTTCTCCATTTTATTCGTAGTTCTAATTCAAAAGACTGACTTGGGTATATTGTGTCTCACCTTTCTTCTCTAAGTCAATGCATAAAGTGTCCATTAGAGAGGCACTACCTAGAGTGAGGTTATCTGGTGTGGTCTGTGGTTGGAATCTTAACTATGGACTTGTTTAGGTAGCTAACACTGGATGACTTAATCTATAAGCACTGCTTCTTACAAGTGTTTCAATTGCATACTACCAGTGTGTTATGTTACTTCAGGATTTTTCTGATCATGTCTGGTGGAGGAGAGTCTGAAACTTCTGTTCAGGTTGCTGTGAGGTGAGTTGTGGGATCAAGGGGTTTTTAATTGCCAGTGTATATGTGCATTGAGCATTGTTAGGAAGTACAGTAACACTTGATTACTGTATAGCAATTTTCAGGAAAATTTGATAGCATACTCGGCAGTATGCTCATTCAGAGTTGCTCAATATTACAAAATGCTCCTGATTACCAGGTTTAGTCAATTCAAGCTTCCTAAGTTTTAGGTACAACTTAGTCTCTTTGAAGTATCTCCCACATAGGCTGCTATAAAACACATGACACTAAGGTGCTAAAACATTATAATAATGCTCAACTTTCAAAGCTAGTATTATGATGGATAACTAAGGTGATGTTATTGATATTTGTGTAGATAATTAATTGTGGATTTCTAATTATGTGTGGGTGTAGCCAATCATGGCAATGCATCCCTTAGTCATTACAGATGTATAGCTGTTTATTTTTACTGTTTATTTTTACTATTGTCTATATTGGTGGTTAAGGCAAGGGAGCATATTTACTTGATGATCATACATTAATAGGCACATACCTCAAGGCTATTATTATTAGAGGGTACTTCATTTATCATATTATTAGTGAGTGTGTACCTAAATGCTAAATTAAAAGTATAATATTAAACACTTCTTAATGTCTTCTGTGTCTTTACTGTCTCCTTCCTCATCAGACAGTGAGTTCAGTAGCTGCTGCTGTATCTGCATATTTCCATCCACTGCTCTTTTTGTGATATGGCTTGAACACTTATGGCTACTACCTGCAATCGATCAGAAAATAATGACTAAAAAGCTAAAATCAGTACCTGCCACTCACAACAAACCTTCAAAAATATACCTGCTAATAGTAATAGCCTAAATTAATTTCTTCATTGAGCATTTTTAATTAGGCTCTTCCCTCACCATTGGTTGTTTGTAGTAGAAGAAAAAAAACTTTCAAAGAAACATAGCTAAAAACGACCACATAATAAAGATTATCATCATTTAGTTGACATTGGGAATTTGATTGAACTCTATTCCTCCCTCTCCCCACATACACACCTCAATACATCTTATTATTATAATATGCTCAAAATAACCCTGGCATAATGTAATTAACTTATTTCTTAATACAAGCATAAGGAATAATAATTATAATAACATTAATAAATAATAACATATTATATAGAGCAGTATACTTTGATCCCTGTCATAGACACAAAATTAATGTTAAAATTATATGTGTTATACTGGTATACATCCTAGAGTATTAGTAGCTTCAGGCTATTGTGTATTATAGGATTCGACCTCAGAATGCACGTGAGCAGATAGACATGTGTCGAGTGTGTACATTTTGTACACCTGGTACTCCACAAATTGTTCTTGGAAAAGATAAAGCTTTCACATATGATTTTGTTTTTGACACTACCACAGAGCAGGGACATCTCTATGAAACTTGTGTTGAAAACTTAGTTAAAGGGTGAGTGTATATATTTTAAGCTGGAATATGAGTCATATATACTAATGATATGACTTAGTGTCATGATCTAGTGTACTTTTAATTGGCTCAAACCATGAAAGTTATTCTGAAGAATGTGATGTCAAGCATATCAATGACTTAGTTTCCTATCTAGAATATTATGGTTTGAAATGATGTCATATTCTTGTTTAAAAGTTTTTGTACTGCTTAATCTGTGGTTTGAATTTTTAGCTTGTGAACATTAGCATGTCTGTGACAGACATGGGGGAATGTGTGAGACATTCCAAGACACCACCTTCTTCATAGATGGCAATCACTTTTTAGTCTAAACCATTTGGTAATTACACTTCAGAATGCTCTGTTTTACATATGGATATGATTTTGTAGCAGTTAGTAGTTTAGTGGCATCAAAACTTTATACTACAGTCTGTCATATTTATGATGTGATTTATGGTTGTTCCTGCCTTTGTAGCTGATGAGACTTCTGTACTACATACTGTTCCTAATTTTGTTTGGGCCGTTTAGTGGTATAAAGGTCACACCTTCTGGGCTTAGGTTAGCTAGATCAGTGGATCTAGTTGGTCTCATCAATGCCATAAGTATAGTGGTTTGTAAGGGTGAAGTAGTTGATTGACAATTTGTCATTGCTACCCATGGATGATTGTTACCTTGGAAACATTTTATGTCTCTGAAAATATTGGTTGAGGGGGTCTTTCATGGAAAGCTCTTTGATGATCTGTAGCCATTAGTGCTAGAGAAGATGTGAGTTGTAAAGGCACATGTGGTGTGGAACTTTCTCCTAGTGCTTTGTACCTAAGTTATTGATTTTTTTCTCTTGACTGGGATACTACATGGTTCAGGTTAGGGAAAACTTTAGCTGTGAATCACCACCAACGGTCTTTTAATATGCTTCCCCCACTCCAGAACTTTGAGGGGAAAACTCCAGCCTTTGTTGAAAACGTGTTGACTTTTCACATTTTGATACCAGTCTCTGTAGTTAGAAGATGCAATATCCTTGATGCTGAAGCTTTATCTGGTAGTGAGCTAAAAAAAGAGAAAGGCCACAGACTGAAGGGCAATGTGATGTCATTATAGACAGTATTTAGATAAGTTATTACCAGCTGTCAGATAGATTTATATGTGAGACAGTATTCTGAAGTATAATTATAGTCCAATAAGTAGATAACACAGTAGTAGCCATAACATTGATCAAACATCATACTGGTTTCCTTCTTACTATACTATTGAAAAAAATTGACATACTTAGAGGTCAGTATGTAGGAATCCCTTGGGAAAATGTGGTAGTGAAATAAACTTCAAGCACTACATATTATTGTGTGCAAAACTGTGAGAGTCAGAGTTAAGAGCCAGCAGAGTTTAAAATTATAAACAAGCAGAAATAGTCCTATTCATTGTTACAATGAGTGGGATATCTCACAGGAAAAACCATCATTTTCTACTATAGTGTATAAGAGTTCACTTGAGCCCTAGGAAAATATTACTGACCTAAAACAGCTTACTTGTTAATTACAAACACCAGCAGACCTGTGCCCTATGCTTTATCCTCCAGCTAAGTTATAGTTCTATGTCCAATAAGCAAGTACAGAGCATGCCATTGACTACATGGAATGCATGTAGCTCAGTAATCTAATGTCAGGTGTGGTTAATTCTTATAAACATGAACTTTACTATGTACCAACTTCAAGAGCTCAGATGTACATGAATTGACATCAAAATGCTTTACATTAACTAGGTGCTTTGATGGCTACAATGCTACAGTGCTGGCTTATGGTCAGGTACAGTTGAATAATATCTACATGTACTATTTGTTATTGTGACATAATAATATTATTATGTATGGTATTGTGTCTGGTGAAATGCAGATGAATGTATAGTAATGTGCATTGTATATTGGCCAGGCATAAGAACAGTACACAACAAAGAGCTTTGTTCTGTACTGATGTGCAAGTTGTGACATTAGACTTAGGCTGATTGATGCTTCTTGGTATGTTTCTGATACTGATCTCACTATGTAATTGGTTTTAATTCAGTAATATCTTCCTGCTTTAAGTTGGTTCACAATGGAACATTGTATTGTAACAGGTATTATTTAATCAGTGTGTCAGTATTCATCTGCCTTTTGTTTGAGAATTTTTTGTCATTGTAAATCTTTCTTTTGTATGTGTACATAAGTAATTTTATATGCATACTTCTTATCTGTAGACTGGCAGTGGAAAAACATACACTATGGGAACTGGCTTTGATGTGACAGTTCTTCCTGAAGAATTAGGTGTTATTCCTAGAGCTGTACAGCAAATATTTGCAGGCATACATGAAAGGAAACAATTGGCAATGGAAAGAGATGTGCCACTTCCACAGTTTGAAGTTAAAGCACAGTTTTTGGAGGCATGTACTGTATATTTTTTCTGTTAATTAGTCCAACTCCTAGTGTGCTTAATTGATACTATGATGCTATTTATAATTATTATTGACAGTTGTATAATGAAGAAATCATTGATCTATTTGAAGAGCAGGTACTGCAATGTAGATTCAGTAGTAAAACTTTCATGCTATTAATAATACTGTTTTAGAATAGGGGAAAACTTCGTATACATGAAGATTCTGTGGGTAACATCTATGTTGCTGGTGCTACAGAGATTAAAGTGCACTCAGAAGAGGAGGTTCGTGTGTTCATGAATACAATTTTAGTACCTATGTAGTGTATGTGCGCACAAGGTGGATCCCTTCTCCTCCAAATCCACATTAAACTGGGGAGGAAACTTTTAGTGGCAATTCTCAATACTTCCTTCTCACCTTGTGCCCTATAAAACATAGATTATGTACATTATGAGAACTGAGTTTTTGTTCATTTATATAATTTGAGCTTTACTTTCTACAGACACTGGCTTGTTTAAAGAGGGGTGCATTATCCCGGACTGTTGGAAGTACTAATATGAATGCTCAGTCCTCTAGATCACATGCTATATTTACTTTACTCATTATTCATCAGAGGTGTTTAAAGGTGTGTCTAGCCAACTCCATCAATGCACATAATATGTGAATAATTATCTTCCTTTGTAGACTCATAGTAACGAACCATCAGAAGATTCACAACCTTTAGATTCACAGCCTTTAGATTCACAACCTGAACAGTCTGAGTCATTGGATTTTGAGACTCTTAAAGCAAAGTTCCATTTTGTTGATCTAGCTGGGTCTGAAAGGCTGAAACGAACAGGAGCTACAGGAGAAAGAGCAAAAGAGGGAATTTCCATTAACTGTGGCTTGGTATGTTAATGCTGTTAAATTGCTGTTATAATTACTATATGAGAGTGTGTGTAGTTTTTACATTTGGATATACTAGTCATTGTGGAGGTGAACTATGTTCTTAAGAATTTAATACTTTAGTTATGCGAATATGTACCCAATTGCTTATAGTTACAGTTAGTCTCAAGATAAATCAATAGCTGTTAGTTATTTTTGGCTGCCCAATCTAGTCTAGCTGTAAACCTACATCTAAAGTCTTGGCACTCTGTTTATGACCTCATCAACAGATAGCTGAATATGTACTTTGGGATTTTTTTTTTTTTTTTTTTTTTTTTTCAAAATAATGTTCCATAAGAAGTACAGAGGAGTTTCAATTAATGAGACTGGCTTTAAATAATCTGGAGTTTGAGACTGGCTTTAAGTAACCTGACTTCTTTTCAAAGTTGGTTCAAGTAGGCGAGTGAGTTTATACTTCAAATTTTTCTTGAAGAACTCATAGATGGACTTCTTGTCAGCCAGCAATGCTTTGCTTTCATCTTAAATCTTTGAGATATGAAGTTTCCATCGCACCTGGTGTGGAGGCACAGTTGACTTCAATGGTATCCAAGTATGCCATAAGTTTGCCTCTTAAGTGGCTATTGCTAGATACTTGTAAATGCTTCCCTTGGCTCTTCAATATTTCTGTGTGCATATTAGATCTCATTAAGCAGGAACACATCCATGTAATATGTTTATCAACCAAGGATCAACTTATTCTTCAGGTTGTAGTTGGTTTTCTCTTCAGCTATATGATATTAGGTATTCAGTTGAAGAAACAGATTCTGTGGTGATGGTGAAAAATTTAACTCAGTTATTTTTCTGGATATAGTCAAAATATTTTTCCAGGACTCAGATGGTTTGGTTGACTTTGTGAAGATTGACAGACATGGTTACTGTTTTGTACATTTTCAGTTGTTGGTCATTGTGTTACAAATTTTGTACATGGCTCTCTCAAGTGTGTGGATTGAGATGGCAAAAGAAAGTGCTTGTAGTTTAAGCACTACCTGGCCTGCTACAATATTGATAAACTGTAAAATCTCCCTTTATTGGTGTAAATTTACAGAAAAGTAGCCAATAGTAAAACTGGTTCTTATACCTTTAGGCAACCATTAATCATTAATATTGCAAAAGGCCTTTTAAATATAAATATGGTGTTTGTGTTGGATTCTTATCAATATCTTCATTTCAGGAGCTGGAGTATAAGTTGATGGTGGTTATTAGAATATTATTGTCGACAATAATTATATTTATTTCCAAGTGTTAATTTAGTATCTCTAAGCAAAATTTCCACCTGTGAAATTTGGTTACCCTTTTATTATCAAAATGGGACCAGAAAAAGCGTAGATTCCATATAGTAGTAGTGTTTCCATTTTAATATTTATTTATTTATTTATATTTACTTTTTGCAGCTTGCATTGGGAAATGTTATTAGTGCCCTAGGAGATAAAGCAAAAAAAGGCAGTCATGTTCCTTATCGTGATTCTAAGTTGACTCGATTTCTTCAAGACTCTCTAGGTGGAAATTCTAAAACTTTAATGATTGCCTGTATTAGTCCTACTGATAGAGACTTTATGGAGACACTAAATACTTTAAAATATTCCAACAGAGCAAGAAATATTAAAAACAAGGCAAGTATGGTCCCATATCCTGTATACTATAGAAAGTTTTTCAGTATAATTATCCAGTTATTGTAGTTGACTAACATATGTCAATGGGAGCAGTGTGTTATAGCATGTTTGGTTGGAGTTTCTGTAGGACCATTTTTTTTGTCTGTTTATATACCTAGGCTTTGTTGGTGACAACCTTATTTCTTTCCTGTCCAATTGTGACAAACGATGTAGTACAGGGTGTGGGGTTATGACAAATAATGTAGTAGAGGGTGTAGGGGGTTATGATAATGTAGTACAGGGTGTAGGGGGTTATAAATAATGCAGTACAGGGTGTGGGGGGTTGTGATTAATAATGTAGTAGAGGGTGTAGGGGGTTATGATAATGTAGTAGAGGGTATAGGGGGTTATGATAAATAATGCAGTACAGGGTGTGGGGGTTATGATAATTTATGTAGTTCAGGGTGTGAGGGGTTGTGATAAATTTGTTTTCTCCCTCTATAGGTAGTAATTAATCAAGACAAGATGAGTCAGCAGTTGACAATCTTGCGTTCTAGGATACAGGAATTAGAAGTAGAACTACAAGAATTTAAATCTGGCAGAATGGTAGTCAATGAAGATGGTTCTGTGGCTATAAATGATATGGCCAATGAAATAACTATGTTAAGGACAGAGAATGACAAGTAAGTTTTAACTGTAAAGTTGATATTGTTCCGTGGATATAAGAAGTAGCTACTTGGTAGTTGTGGGGCTTTATTTATGCTTTCAACCATATAGTACTGTTCTTTTTACTTCCTAGCAAACTTGTTGACGGTCAGTATAGCTAGCCAGGCATTTTAAAAACAATTTTTTTGTGTACTAAGTTTTGATTTTTTGTCACTATTGTTTGTATTTTTGCTGTACTTAACTGGTATTCAACTTAACCTGACTGCAGAAATGCTACATAAAACCCTATTCACAGAAGAGACTTCATCAACTATCCATTTTTCTAACTTTTTAAAAATCTTTTTACACCCCCCTCTCCTCCCCCCTAACATATTATAGAAGCTAAAGACATTAATTTCATCGATATAATTGTAGTCAAGTTATTTTAGGGGGAAGGGTGGGGACATTTTTATTTTTTATTTTTATTTATTATTATTTGGTTGTTTGGAGAGCTTGAAAGTATAGAATTGTTTTCCAGTCATAACAGTGCTATATGCAATGATTCACCTTGACTTTTGCTCTTCTCTACTTTGTTAATGGCTAGTAGCAATAGTTAAATGGTGACTTGGTTGGTTGCTTTAATAGGTAAATACAGCTAGATGAGAGTTTTTCATTCTCTAGAGTTGTACGAAGAGCTGCATATATACACTGTCTCTGGTGGCTTTTAAAGCAGCTGTGTCAGTGTATTGCATTTTGCTTATAAACATATACTATTTAAAATTTTATTATAAGTTAGCTGTATCTATATCCTTGAACCAAAGCCAGGAATAACAAATATGGTTAGCTAATAATTATACTTAAAGTGGTGGGCTATTAATATTTGTTACTTTTATGCTTATTGATAATAGTGATAGTGTTCCTGTTAACCCACAAAGTCCTGTGTGTAAGCAGTGAAGCAGCACTAGGGCAGCACCTAAAGTTTGTCTCACTATAGGACATCCACTCCCACACCCAGATCTAACCACACTTAATGTTTTTTCTCCACTAGCTGTCTATTATTAGCATGCAGAGGTTGTTCACTTAGTAAGTTCCCGAGTGGATGAATTGAAAGTGGAATACTAGCTACCTCAGGAAATATAGTGGTCAACTCCATCATTATTATTGACTGTTAAGGGTCACTACAATCATGTTGGAGCTAATTAACATGAACAAGAGACCACCACCCTAGCTACTTCTGTCAGATCATCTATAGTACCAGCAGAGCTTAAATAAAGATTTCTACTGCACACTCCCTGATAGAATTTTCCATGCATTGAATGATATCATTATACTACTATAGCCTGTTTTGTTTTATCCAGATCATTCTGGGCACTTGTATACTGTATATACATTGTTCTTATTGTTGAATGGCTAATATAAAATACAGGCTTCGTATGAGGGTGAAAGCCTTACAGCAAGTAATTGACTCACAATCAAGTAGACTTGCTACTTTATCTACAGAAAAGGAAGCAGCGGCTTTTGGTCTCCAAGATGAATCTACTGGACAAGGTACTTTTGGCTATGCATTTAAATGTCAAGTTGTATCTATAATGGACAGTAGCAAGATTTTGAACAGTTGGGAATGTGGGTGTGACTTTTTTCTGACACTATTATTACTTTGTTGGTTAATTATTTCCTCATGAAATATTATTGCATGCAAGAAGCAAGCTGATAATAATTATAATTTAGAAATTTCTGTGTTCACATTTTTACTTTGTTAACCTACCACAATACATTTGGTGTGTAGTGTTGACAAGTCTAGGTGATTCAGGTGATTCAGGCCATTCAGATCATCTCACTAGTGTGATACAAGGATATCTTGCTCAAATTGAAGAACTAAAGTAAGCCATTCTACAGGTATAAAGGAAGCATGATATTATTATAGTTGTGGATGGTGTGCATATATAATTATGTATTAAAATTTGTAACCAAAAGACATACATTATTTTTTTGTCAGGCTGGATAGGCAATTAATGTTTGGATTTTCATGTGTTGATAATGTTCACTGTAAGTTGTGGTTGCAATGCTAAATTCCACTGCTCCAGTCTGCTAACCTTTCATTTTTACTACTGGACAAGCAAGTAGCATTGTAATTTAGAATTATTATTGTATTTAATTTCCAGAAACTTGTTAGCTATTATTGCGTTTTTCATAAAGTGAATACCATGGCTATTACTGGAGATCTTTCCTTCTCTATTGAATGACCAGCTTCAGCAAACTATGCCAAAACTTGCTCAGTAGGAAAGTTCTTACATGTATTGAGTTCATTACTGCTAGATTTAGCTCTATGGATAGACCTCTACCAGTTATAAAATTTACACATGCAAAGTAGTAATAGGAATGATTTGCCTATTACCGCCACACTTGGAGTTTCACTTATTAATTCAGAATATACAGTAGTGTGGTGATGATTCAATAGTATGATACCAAAATGGAACAGATATGCCATAAATCTGGAAACTTTTGAGTTGAAATTAAATTTCAGAAACAGTGGATAGTTAAAGTTTAATTTTGGAATGATTCTGGCTGCTAAAAATATTTTAATTCAAAAATTTCCAGATTTAGGTATGAATTTGCACAAATTGTGTAAAACCAGGTTCCAAATTTGTAGCAGTCAGCACATTTATATCTTAAGGCTAAGTGTATAAGAAGGTACCACTATCATCAGTGTTATCACTGCCTACATCAGAGGTGTTTAAAAGCATTGGAGTGGAAGGTTGACTAGAAGTAACTCCTTCATGTTTACTCTAGCATGGATACTAGAACCCTTTCCCCCCCTATTTTTCTTACTTCTCCTCCTGTTTTTACTTCACTTTCTCTTCTCTCCCTTTCTTCTTTCTGTTGTTTTTATTTTTTCCTTTTGACATACTGTATTTGTTTTCCATCAACACACTAACCTTCGTTATTCTCCTCTTTGACTTACTTGTTGCCCAGACACATTAGTGCTGAACTCATGCTAGCTAACTAGCACCAGATGTTAAGTGGAGAACTGCCAGATCATAACTGCTTTTAATATTATCAACGTACATAGTCCTGGAAATCTGTTGTATATGCTCAGAGCTAGATTGGAGCTCATTTAGAGGCTGATAAGTGAGTGTATGATGTTATATCTTCAGGCATCATTGGTTACTGCAGCAAGAATAGTGGTAGGAACAGTTTTTATCATCATTTAAATTCACAGTATTTCGGACAAGTTTTGCCATTATAATTAGGCCAAATCATTATGTTGTCATCAATATTTCATGAAGTTGCTATATTGTGTTGTGCTCAAAATTATTAGTGAGAAGCTTCACTGCAAGTGAAAGTGATGTAGTAGGTCACTCACATTATTGCAAACAGTAAAGTCCTGTACATAAACACTATAATAATAACAATATTAACCTAAATAGTGCAGTGGTACAGTAATGCTAATGTTACAGGTCTCTGAACCCTGCTGAGACAACTTTATTTTCACGAGTTAGGGTGCAGGGTTATTATTATATCGTGATTACTATGTTATGTGTGCTGTAAATTTGTTCTTATCTATAGGAGTAGATTAATATTGAGTGAATCACTAGCCCACCAGAATCCATGTTCGCCATTTCGTCGTGCACCCAGCACCTTAGTTCATCGGGAGCAGACTAATCAAGATGGATATCTTCCATTTAGTATGGAAACTGATGATCTTCTGAGAGTTGCAAAGACTAACATTGAACGACTAAAGATGAAAGAGAAAAGGGTATTAATTTTTCAAGCCTTGAAGTAGTAAAAATATTTACACTGAGAATGTTATGATTTTTAATGTGTTTGTACAACATTAGAAATGGGTTATAAAGGTCACATGCACATGTACATAGGTATGATCAGAATCATAAAAGTTGTACATACTTTACTTCCTGCCACAAAGTTGACGTGAGCTATGGCTTATTAATGAAGTTGGTGCCAATTTTATACAGCCAGACTTTTTAGATTTCAGTATATACTTGTGATGTATGATAATGATTATTATGCCACACTGTAGGGATCATCATTATCAGAGAATGTTGTTGGACCTCATGAGAAACAAGTGAAGAAGTTGGACACTACTTTACAGGAAAATGATGTGTATGTATAATAGTAAAATAACTTGTGTATAATTATAAACAAATGTTGTTATATACCTTCAGTAAGGTTGCTGATCCTGATTTTATTGAAGAAGGGAGCAGCAATGAGGTATGTGACTGATTACTTATGATTGCTACTTAAAAACTTTGTGGTAGGACTCATGTGAAGAAGCAAGTGATGACACAGAGCTTCATGCTAACTCATCTGAGGACAGTGATACAGATGCAGATGAAACTGAGAGCTTGGCTTCTTCTATTGCTGAGCTTTCCTCTGGTAAATAAGTTTGGTAAACAAGTTGAAATTTATTTGTAAGCATGCTATTGCCACATCCATTGGAAAAAAATTCAGAAGCCCGTGCTTCACTTAATAGTAATTTTTAGATCACTAGGCTACTTACAATTATGCATTCCTTTTAATAAAGTATGACTTTTGGCTAGTGTAGAAACCTCTTGTTGTCTAATAGACCTCTATGGAGTAAACATTACAGATTACGTAGCTTGATACAATACAAATGACCATGCATATGGTATTGTCTATGCCTACATGACCTAGCAGTAATTGTGTAGGGTAGTATATTTAACTACTACATAAACCATAGTTATGATAATAATAAATATACTATGTAGGATTATATAATTTATTTAGTTGCCTGCTAGGTATTATGGTAAAGTCTTTCACTAATGTTGACATTTTTTTGAGTTTATGCTATTTACATGATGGTTTGATAATTCAGTACCCAGACATTTGATTTGTCAAATTTGATGCTCTACCACATTTTCCTATTCTATAATGTGTCATTATTACTATAAATCTTGTTAGTTTCATTGTCACTTTATTCTCTATACCTATATTCACTGTTGGCTATTGAGTGATATTTGTAGGATGAAAATATTAGGGCCATAATGCAAGAGATTGTATGCTTTAAAATTCATTATGGTATCACACTGTAGTTAAAAATTTCTGGTAGTGTACTGTAGGATGCTTGCAAGGAATTTTTTCCTTGCTGTGTACATCTTAATCCTTATATTTTTAGAAATCAATCTGAAGCAGCAACTTGTGGATCAACTAGAAAAGGCTCAGAAAAACTTATATACTATGAAGGCCCAATATGAAGACAAGATGAAGCTACTGCAGCATCAAATAAAATCTATTGAATCAGAAAGGGACAGAGTGCTAAAAGAAATTAGTAGGTTAAATGTCAGGTATATAGTACTTATTTTAAGTAATCGTTGTATTTAGATAATCATCGTTCAGCTGAAAAGCGTGACGAAAAGTCCAGGGAAGCTAAAGCAAAGTATGAAGCACAGCTTTCAGAGCTTAAAGCTGAACTAAAAAGTTTAAAATCAGCACGCAAAGAGCATGCAAGGGCCATGAAGAAAAATGTATGTTCTACTTCAGTAGTACAATCTCCCTTCATAGTAATGTACTTAATGGTTGAGAGAGAGAAAGAGGGGTGTGAGCCAGACAAGTATCAGTACAAATCAGAGGGCTGTTAAGAATGTCAGAAATGTGATGGATAGCTTTAGCCAAAGCTACCTTAATAGATGAAAAAAAGTTTATTTTTGAAAGGCAATTGCATAAGATTGAACTTATCAATACTTTAGTCAAATTGGGATTCCTCATTATTATTGTCTATCGTTTACAAACCAAGCACTAGATATTTCAGAAGCCCGGTCTAGTAAAATACACTGAAAGCTAGAACACAAAGTTTGATGAACAACGCCTTTTAAATGAAACATGCTAACATAACTAGTTTTCCTCATGACCTCTTCTCCATTCCAAATTCAAGATAATTTCTTTCTTTGTTAAAAATTAGTTTCTGGGTCTCTTTAAATGGTGCTATTTATGCAAATGTTGTCTCTTCACTTGTTTCTTCAATGAGTCATGAAGTAGATTTATGTACCATAATGCTGTAGAAACTAACCCGAGGCCTCATTTGAGTTGTCAATAAATAAATATATTTCAGTTGATACTGATTGAACTCATACTTTAATATAACAGTTACAGTAATACTTCAAATTGGTTAATTTAGGCACAACACGAAAGAGAGCTTAAAATATTGAAAAATGAGCTACTAGATATGAAGAAACAAAGAGTAAAAATGATGAACAAGATGAGATCTGAAGCCAGTAAGTTTGTATTTGGTAAATGTAAAACATGATCCATTGACATAATATTTAAAGACTAAAAGACTACCTGTCAATCGATTGCATTATCTTTTTAAATGTTGGACTATTGGAGGGGGATATTTATACAAGATAATGTGTGTCATACATTTTATATGTAAGTACATGTTTTCATATAATATTACTGTATTTGCTTGATCAGTAGCCACTCTCATTTAGTGGCTAATCTCCAATAATAGCCTACTCAAGTATCCTCTTGAGTGCAATAGAAGCCGCTCTCAAATAGTAGCCTTCAGGGAACTTATGACCCCTGCCATTGCTTATGTAATCAGCAGCTGCCAAGTTCACTTGAGCTATTTTTTTTAGACATGGCAGAGACAGAGTGTTTGCCTAGCCAGAAAAAGAGAAGTTTTGATGAAGCTTTCAAGCTAAAAGTAGTAGAATTTGCTGGAAAAAAAAAATAGTAACAGAGGCGCTGGCAAGAAGTTTAGTGTGGAGGAAAAGAGATGCCAGTTATGGATGGCTACAAAAGTTCCTCAGTAAACAGTGGTTTTCACTGAGGAGGAAGACAATAGTGAGCCAGCGGCTATCTGCAGATCTTATTCCAAAAGTCACCAATTTTATTTTTGACCACAGGAAAGCTACGTCTCTGACACTACTGTGATACATACAGGTCAACGATCAGTCCCAGTTTGCAATAGGTCATGACAAAGGATGATTTACAGTTGTTCTAGCTGCTATGGCTGACAGTAAGAAGTTAAGCCTTTTGTAGTTTTTAAAGGAGTTTGGCCTGTGGCAGAGCTACATAAAGTGCTTAGTGTGATAGTAAAAATTGCTGGATGAATGAAACACTCACCATTGACTGGGTTAAGCGTGACTGGGGAACACTCAACTTTGAAGGTCGTCTCTTGCCTACAAGTGTCACCTCATGTTAACTGTCAAAAGTGCTGTGGACAAACAAGCCAACACTGACCTCGGCATCATCCCTGGTGGACTAACCTGTAAAATTCAACCAGCTGATGTGAGTTGGAATAAGATTACATACATGACAATGTATAATGAATGGATGATCAGTGGAGAAAAGAGCTACACTGCAGCTGGAAATGTCTATGTTCCAGGCAAGCTTCTTTGTTTACAGTGGGTGAAGGAAGCTTGGGAAAGCATCTTCTCTGAGATAATCAAAAAAATCTTTTGTTTTCTGTGGGATATTTCTCAAGACTGATGGAACTGAAGACACTGTATGAAGGAGACTGAAGTAGCATTTGGTGCTAGAGATAGTGTTAAAAGGGTACAGAAGCTCTGCTGCAACCGAAGCCTGTAGGAGATGAAGAAAATGATTCCTTTACTGATCTGGATTTTGAAGAAGAAGATGAGAGTGAACTTGAGAATAACAAAGTTGTATTAGATGATGATTAAAAGTGTTTTATTATTATCATGTATACGCATTACGCAAATAAATTTTTTGGCTCGTGAGACTACTCTCTAGCCTGGCTGTCTCTAGCTTTACCAGTGCATAAGTCCAGACAATGGATGTTGAGGAGTTTCAACTTGATAGTGTAGTACATGGACACCATATGTACATGTCCATTTGGACTCCAGTGATAGGTGAACTGTTGGCAGTGGAAGTAGAGCATGATAACAACGAAGACTAATATGCTGTTGCAGTCCTTAAAGGTGGCCATGTAGTAGGCCACGTTTCTTGATACCAATCAAGGACTTTCTTCTTTTTCCTGAGATGTGGGGGATCCATTCAATGCAACATAACTGGACATAGAAAATTTGGAGTTAGCCTTGAAGTACCATTCGTCTATACATTTCCTGGGAAGGAAAAATATATTAAGAGACTTGTGAAGTTGCTATGCAAGCCCAAGAGACTGGATGACTAGTAATGTGTTAGGCTAGAGCTGGATCATGAAACTACATCCACACAAAAAGAATAATTATTATGTATTGTAATTTTGTAATAGTATAGTGTGCGACAAGTATATTAACGTTGCTCTTGAGCTGTAGCCTCTCTCAAACAGTAGCCTCCTTTACCTGCAGAATGAGTCATTTAGTAGCCGTGGCGTCTGATTGAGCAAATACGGTATTTATACTTAATCTGCCATGACAGAACTATACTTGCAGATCAGAAGAAAATAGATGATGCACGAATGGCTAAAGAAATAAGTCAGCTTCAGAAAGAGAGTCGCAGGAGAGATAACAGGATAAAGTCACTTGAATCAGATGCACAAAGAAAGGAGTTGATTCTTAAACGAAGACAAGAAGAGGTAATTTTACGTCTTTGCAAATAATTATTTAGTTTGATTATGTGATTCTTGAACTTGAGTTGTATTTTTTAGTTAAAATATCTGTGTAAACTTAAATGTAAGCCAGGATATTATAACTATTATCCATAGTTATTAATTGCCTTTTTCCCCCTGCACTCTTCTTATCATTATGGCATGGAATTGTTCTATTAATAGTGGGTTGTGATTTTATGTACTGAGGTGCCTGGTTTAAAGTGTTGGATACCTGTCTACAGCTTACTGTTGCTACTTGAAATAAAATATCTATGAACTCTAGTAAAGTATGTCTTATGTGGGTATTCATTAGGATAGGGATTGGTGAATTTTCTCTTCCCTCATAAATTAGAAGCTGCCCAAAAATTTTGTACTGGATGATTCAGCATAGCTACATGCTACATAGCACTTGAACAATAACATTATAATAGCAAGTTTGTTTTTATTTTTTAAATCTTCCTTGTGCATGCCCCTTTGAATGGATTGCCTAAAAGTGTCTAAGTAACCAGGATTTATAAATGTATATATTATGCAGCTCTGTGCTCTACGACGTGAAAAAAGAAATAACCGTACTTATCTTATTTCATCAAATAATCAATCTACTGTTGTTAATAGTATAGTTCCAATGTCAGCTACCTTTAGCACAGTTTCTGTAGTTGGTCCTGGGAGTGATACAGGATGCAATGCTGCTGTGCCTTTTAGACTAAAGGCAGTCACTCGGGATAGTGGTAAGGATTTGTAGTTGTACATGTATAGTCTGAAAACGGTAATACCTGTTAACTTCTGTGATAGTTTCCAGTAAATACATATAATAATTCACATATTATATATCCTACACCTGACCAAAAATAATTAATCATTCCTAATGTCCCATGGTAACACAAGTAATAGGCTCACAAAAATTTTAAGACTTTGCTTGATGGAACCTACCCCTCATATTATGTATAGTAATTATTATACTTTGTAATTGGTCATTAGGTACAGGAATTGACCGACATGCTCAACGACGTATGTCCTCTATATTTAGTTCTGACAGTGCTAGAAAGAAATGGAGGGAATTAGAAAAGAAGGTATGGTATGTCTAGTGATTATTTATAGTACACATTGTGAACATATAAAGGTGGAATCGAATACTTATTTAAAAAAAAATTTTTTTTTCTGCATTTATACATAATGTTGTCCATTTTTGTTATGGCACTTAATTTTCTTTTTTAATTTGACAGCTAAATTGTATTGATTGTGTAACTATTGCAGTTAGCCATTAGACTTTCCTCAGAATGTTGATAGATGGTAGCATAAGTTTAAGAAGAAAATAATGTTGGGGCAATGTGCTTCCCATCTGATTTTCAATCTTTGTTTAGTGTATAATTATATCAGTTTTTGAAAACTATAGATTTGATTACACTTTCTCAGTAGTAGCTGTATTATGACCATAGTTCGAGTTTTACTATTATGTGAAGTTGTACTTCTATGATTAAGCAAACAGATAGAAGCCCAGGTATCAAGATTTATCATTAGTCAGCATTAGTTGAGTCAAAGATAGGGTTTTATATGTTACATTGAACTAGGTATTAGGTATGTTGGTGAGAGAGACTTCTAGATGAATGATATAAGACTAAAAGGATTGGTTGATTGAACAGAATGTATGGTCCTTGGTTTGCCACTGTACTCACTATGTTCTCAATCACATCTATACAAATAATGACATGTGGAATAAGTTATAACATTGAAGCTATAGTTATGGCAATTAATTCCACCAGTGGCCACATAAATAATAAATGAAATTTCATTGTTAAGTTTATTAGAGCAGTTCTCTCTCTTAAAATAAGATTGCTAGGTTATTATTATAACCCACAACTTTTGTGAGAATTAAAAAAACAAACATGGACTCTAGTGTGTTATAGAATTTGACTTTTTTTTTGTCCTGCCTAGCAGTCATGATCACTGGGATAGCAAGTTAGAGGAATTCTATTTCTTTAAAATAGAATATTAGGATGTATTGTTCCATTCCTGATGATGAATATTTCTTATACAACACAACCCTTCCCCGAGTTTGTTTGCAGACATTATGATGAATTTAAAAAGTTAGAATATGATCAAGTATCCAAGCTTTCATTTCCAAAGGAAATAGTTTTTCCTCTAATATGTTTCCATTTAGTTTTGAATGTGAGGAAAGATAACGGTTGCTCTATAGGGACACTTCATAAAACACTACATTGTTGTGATTTCTAGAGTTTAGCCAATATTGCTAATTGGTATTTCTTCCATGATCTAATGGTATAGAACTTACAGTGTCCAATGTGTATCCTTGTAGCTATGAAATGCCACTAATCCACAACTGTCACACATAATAGTTTTCCTATACAGTTTACTTAAAATATGAGGTGAAATTTTATGGAAGTGTTACTAGCCTCGTCACTAATAATAATCTTGACTTAGACTATATATTATCTTTAAGACTTACTTTTTTGTGTTGAGTGTTTGTGAGACACTTTCCTGCTAGCAAACATTGAAGTAAGGCAAATTACCACTGCTTTTCTCTATATTTTGATCAGATCTCATGAAATGAATTCTTTCCTGTTAAAATTGAATGTCTTTCATTTACATAGGTGTTTGATGCTGTCGTGAAGCGTCAGACAATGGCTAATCTAGCCAAAGATATGGATGCATGGATAGAGAAAAGAGATCAACTTTCTCGAAAACTTGATAAACTTAAGAAGCAACAACAAAATGCACTAAAATTGAAGGTATTTTAGTTGCATGTAGTTGGGGGAAATTTGAAGGTAATTTCACCAACATAGTTATGATTATTATGCTGAGATGCTAGTAGTTCAAGCTTCTTCTATATACCACTTGTAAGGTCATTTAGTTTCAGTTCTCTGTAAATGTACCATCTATACAATTATGTTTTATGCATGAATCATTTCATGCAGATATTACTTCCTCTGTTTAACTGTCATTCTGCAATAGCAGTCTACCTTTACTATAGTATGAAATACATTAGTAGGTGTACAATACAATACAATCTGCTCATTTTGATGTATATAAAATCACTTGTGACTGAAATATTGTGACCTAGCTACAACCAATACCTAAAATTGTGAACCTTTTAGTAAATATCTTTACCTTCAGTTGATACTGTCTAATTCATGTGCTCCTTGTTAGTAATATCCACCTGTTCTGATAATAAGAACTTTGAAAATACAGCATGTTTTATATATTACCTGTTAAGTGGGATAATTTTAGTGAAGGCATCTTATCAAAATTTAGTTCTGGAAAATTTTGGTTGTAAAACAATGTTTAACTGCTGAAATACTCCATTCCAGTTAAAACTACCACCATTATGGTGCTCCATTTCACTCACTAATCTACTCTCTCCTGAACAAGAGAAGACTATTATTATTATTATTTAAATTAGTAATAATTATTGTTATAATTATTATTTTTCAGAGCATACCTCCTGATGAACTTGCAACAATTGATGAAGATCTGGATTCAATTTCAGCCCATATTGATTATATTCAAGAGAATATTGTGGAACTGCAAAATGACCTTATAGCAGTGGATGATGTTAAGTCAGATGGGGATACTCTAGAAGCCCACTCTATCATTAATTCCTCTTCTCCCAGAGAATCAAAGTATTTACTTGAACATTTATTGGATCTGGTCTTAAACTTGGTAAAGATTTAACTTCAGTAACCAAGTAGGGAATAATTATATCTATTGTATATGAAGTAGCTAAATGCACTAAAATCTATTTCAGGATGTTTCTGTGACCTATTATATGTCTAGTACTATTTTAATCAGTTAGCTATGTATGAATGTACTTTCTTCTCCCCCGCTAAGCTCTGTTGAATCCTGGTGGATAAAATCACATGACCATTCTCAAAATGTATTGTAGTATGGAGGAGTGATAGAGTTGGGGAGGCAGGCTCAGGTAGCTAGTAGTAATTTTTAGTTGGTCAGGCCAGGAAGTGGGTATGGTTTCATTATAATACAATTGTATGGTGCTCTGAATTAAGACTTGTGATTGTCTTTTCTTTATGTGTATGAACAGTATTGTTAGTGCTCTGGGTCAGTGATATGTTGATAAGTTTTGACTCGCCTTAGTGTACTAAAAGAGTGTTCTGATGACATATTAATTGCTGGCATCACTAATAGTAGCTGCATGAGATGTTTAACTTGTGAAATGAGGACTAGTTGACCAGGAGAAAGAGTTAGCAAGTAATTTTTCATGTCAAGGACAGATTTTTCATTGTAGGTGAAGTTGGCCCTAAGAACTTTCAGTTGGGTACACTTTTCAAAATTACCTTTGTAGGTCAAATTTTTACTCCTCTTACTTGCATGCTTTAACCAAAAATGACTCAATAAATGTGACAGCTAACTATGACCCAACACATGCAACTGTTGTACGTTATCACTTTTCCTTGATCACTGTGAGGTAAATGTTCTGCTTCCAGACCACAATGTTCTTCTGACCAGTAGCCCTCAAATAAGTTTCTAAGAGCTAGCTAGAACGGGAGGCCCAGAAACACTCAATTCTTGTTAAGTATTGATAAGACCAGTTGATGGTTAGTTCAAAGAATTAATGCCCATATTGGTGATAGTCAGATGTCATAATCTTTTGAACTAAGTAACAATAGATGAATATGGTACATTTTCTGGTGAAATATCTGTCATGAAACAAATACATATATACTACTCCTGGTTCAGAATAATCTGTGCATGATTTTAACGAAGGGGGGAAGATGCAAGCTAATATTTGTTGGAGAATAATTTTTTCTGAGCTTAGAAATCATTTCTCTCCATGTGCATGCTATATAATAATTATATGTAGGTCACCTTTTAGCTGCTTAAGGGGGGGGGTATACCCGTTTTTTCCTTTTTATACATCTGATTATAATTCTCTTATACTTTGTCCAAAAAAGTTAATCTTCTACTTAAAATGTTGCTCATTTAAAGAGCTTTCTGAAGGTATATTAAGTTCTTACTTTCCAACAACCTAGCCAAAGTTAGCTTGTCCAACTTCATGTCCTACTTTCGACTATTACTTAACACCACATCGTCCAAAATGGGGGAAAAAACAATTTTCTGAAAGCTCTTTTCCTGCTCTTCAGTATGAATAAACAGAATTTGTCTTAAAATTCATTAGAGGGGAGTTGTCTTAAAAACATTAGTTAACTCCCCTCTAATGATTTAACACAAATTCTGTTCATTCATACTGAAGAGCAGGAAAAGAGCTTTCAGAAAATTATTTTTTTTCCCTATTTTGGACAATGTGGTGTTAAGTAATAGTCCAAAGTAGTCAAAAGTAGCACATGAAGTCAGGCAAGCTAACTTCGGCTAGGTTGATGGAAAGTAAGAACTTAATATACCATCAGAAAGCTCTTTAAATGAGCAACATTTTAAGTAGAAGATCAACTTTTTTGGACATAGTATGATCAGATATATAAAAAAGGAAAAAACGGGAACAAGTGAGTATATCCCCCCCCCCCCCCCCCTTAATTTGAATTGATCTATCAATGTGAGAGCATGTACTGATTATATATTCATGGAAGTACTTATTATTTTGTTTGTTTAGGGAGTGAAAGCTGCTCAGAAGGAAGCTGAAACTAAATTGTTAGAAGCAAGGTTGAAAGCTTCAGAGGAATCTGCAGAAATTTTGAAGTCTTTCAGCTCTCCTCAGGTTTATTCTTAGAGATAACAAAGGGAATAGGATTCAAAGCACTCATATCAAATCTAGTTATTTCTATCATATTGATGAAGAAACATGGCATAATAGTATGGTGATATTGCCATAATAGCCTAAAGTGCTATACCTATTTTAAAATACTATGTACTTGGAGGCAGGCATCATGTATTATGTCAGTGATCCTTGAGAAGTGTTTTACTGTAAGTGTTGACTTTTCATTCTGGATACACCCACAGTGATGACCTCATTTTGGGAATTTGAGATCTCAAACAATTATAATTGGGTTTGGGCAGATTTTAAAAGGAAACCATATTTTTATCTGTGTAGGTCTTATACCCGGTTGTTACAGATTTAGATGAGGACACACCTTCAGGATCATGTTCAGAATCCCCACATCATTCATCACTACCTGTAGATAGTTGTGTAGAAGTTCCTTTTGATGTTGTCGATAGTGCAGCACACAAAAAAGTGAGTTTATCTCTCATGCCATCATTTCCATACATAGTAGTGATGTATGTATATATGATAAGAACTCTCTTTTATATGTAAATTTTAGGGTAAGAAGCTTTTACTGTTTTTGTGTGTGAATTCTGATCCTAGCTATGTCAGCTTGTGTATGGCACTTTCTATGTTCTATACTATAGCAAGTATAACACTACTTGTAAGAAAGTATGTGGTTTATCACATTGTATTCCAACTGCATAATTTATTCAACTGTGCTTCGATTTTCAAGGCCACTAGCATTCAGCACAGCTGAAAACAGTCTTTTTTCCCTATACTTTCTCTTCTTCTGTGAGAAGAGTTTGCTAAATTTACCCTTCCCATGTAGCCTTAAATAGTTGTTTTAGTCCTCTCCCTAAATTGTGTGATCAGCTTTTGTCAGTTGTCTTTTGGAATTGCTACAAGTTGTATGCTGTGTACTAGGCAATGCATTGATATGTCAGTGTGTTATAGTTTCTACATATTACATCTTAAGTATAAATATAACTTTTTTAGTCACGACGTCGTACAATTTTACCATCTGAGTTGCCTTTAAATACTGTTGTGGACTCCAAGCCTTCCTCCAGCGACAAGCCTGATCAAGAAAGACAATGTTCTGATCCACCAGCATCTAGTGGTAATGTTTAGTTAACGAGTTAAGTGTAGTTATAGAAGCTGGATTATTATTTAAACCCCAAAGTAAAGTAGTTGTAATGCAGTTACCCTTTTAATATGGTGGCTAAAATAGCAACTGTATCAAAGCCACATTAATTAATTAATGTGTTGTTTTATATGAATTCAGGAGAAGACTATTTGGAAGGTGATCCGGCAAGACTCAGAATAAACAGTGAAGGTTGCACTGAACAAACATCTAAAAAGAAAGGTGTTAAAAAGAGGTTAGTATTCTGTAGTATACCTATTTTCACTGTTGGCCATTAACTGCTGTTCGACATTGACTGTGAAAATGAAGTTATTAATAGTGATGTAATTATTGTAGAAGTAGGTCTTTACCCTTAGAATCATAATACATGGTATCATTGGTGCTCTATGTGAATTAGCTTGGGAAGAAGTAAATAATGAAATATATTTATATGAAATTTTGATGTGAACTTGTTTTCTAAGTAATTTACTGTGTTGTGTGGAGTGATGTATTTCTGCTAATTATAGAGCTATTACAACCAGTTCTCTGGATCTTTCTTCTTCTAATTCTGCAAGTAGTTGTCCTTCTTCACCTAACTTGACTGCCAGACCTTTAAAAAGTGCAGGATCTGAAGTCAATGTCTGGTCTAGGCTTGCTACTACTTCTACTGCAGCTGTAGATAACAGGTATATAAGTATGCTATCTTACTTCAATTATGCTATTACTTTTTTAATCCTTTAGTAAGGGGTCCATTCAAGCTGAAAAGATTGATTTTCGGAAAGCATCTGCAAAAATGCTGCACTGCACACACACAGCATGTGGACACTCTGCTTCTGTTTTGTCTGTATTTGCAACACAGAACTACATGTTCAGTGCTTCTCAAGGTAAGGTGTACTAGTGCAAAATATTGGCGCTTGTCATCTGTGGAACAAGTCAAAGATCTTTGGAATAGATTAAGAATTTTCATTTTCATAGCCTAGACACATTTTAAGCTGGTTTGAGGAATGTAGCAGGAAACTTCTCATTAATTAATCTTCTCACATGTATCACAAACATGTTGCATGCAAAATCCCGTCACTTAAGAAATTTTCATGTACCAGGTATCATTCTAGTCTTCCAGTTTCAATCTGTAAATTCATATTGTAGACCGTACTGCCAAAGTTTGGAACTTGAAGACATGTACTGAGTTGCTGACATTGGACAAACATTTTAGCTATGTGAGGTGTGTTCGGTTCTGTCCTAGAAATAATCTTATCATCACTGCAAGTCAATCTCTCATTAAAGTAAGGATTTACAGTGTTTTACCTAAAATATTTATTACTGTACTTCTTTAGATAATAATATATGAATGTAGTAAGAATACACAGAATCAGTTATGGTGACTATCCCATATACTTGCATGAAAATAAGACCCCCAGAGCTGTTCAAGTATCAAAATGCAACTCTCTCAATTTCTAATGATGTATTAGCAGAAATTTCAAATGATCATTACTCAAAGTGTGTTCACCTTATCTCCATAATATTTTGTGTGTGTATTACATCCCTAGAGCTGTTTCACAGACTGCTTGAATTTGATAGTAAAAATGTGGGTGTGAAGCACAAGTCAAATATTAGGTGGGTGTGGTGTACAAACTTTGGGTTATATTTTTGCTATTTTAGTTATTTTTAGTCTTAAAAGAGAACTCTTGAGATAGCTACATTTTGACACTTGAAACAAGTTTATGGGATAAGTGTGACCTAGCTACCACTCTGAAAAGGCTAAATATTTATTTTGCACTGATGATTGGCATTATCCAATATAGAGCACTCTACGTAACCTTTGTGATTTCATGTACTAGTAATGATTAATGAATGGCTCATAGATCAGTTAACAATTCCTGTTATTTATCCTCGGACCCATGGCCATGATATTTTGTTATAATTATATCCATGTAGGTGTTTATATTAAAAAGGAACAGGGCATACTAGAACCATGCTAATTTTATGCATAGCAAATTGTTTTATCAATGCTATTAGCCATGATAATAATTTAGCCATGATAATAATTATCTGGATGCAGTTGTGGGACATGCGTCACCATCGTGCAAGATGCATCAAAACATTTGGACCACCAGCAGGATATGGTCCCGCATCTGGTTCTGAATCAGCTGTTCAAGATTTGCTGGTGTCTCCTACTGGTGATACACTCTATTCAGCATCAGGAAACTTCATAAATATTTGGGACTTGAAAAAGTGAGTATTTGTAATAATATTTACTATTGTATGAGATAGATTTGTTTTCTAAAAGAAACATTTAAAACATGTTTTTGAAATTTATTTGCAGATTCATGCATAGAGGTCGTCTTGTTGGTCACAATGGAGCAGTGTGTGCTCTTGCTGTGAAAGATAAAATCATGGCTACTGGTTCGAGAGATAGATTAATTAAGGTGCAGATTGTGTACAGATTAATATTTTACAATATTATTATGTTTTCCATTCAGCTCTATGATTTAGAAGCATTGGATGCTGTTACTCTTATTAGTCAGGTAAGTATTCATTTTGATGTACACACATGACTGATAATGTAGTATTGTTACTTCTATACCTTTATAATTAGTGAGTATGGAAGAAAGTACATTTTTAGTTATAATGCTTTGATCATCTGATAACTGAAATTGTTTGGGAATGTCATTTGATCTAGTGAAGAAGGTATATGAAGCTTCTAGAAACCTTTAATCACAGATGAGCCACACATTTTTTCATGTTGATAGTTTCATGTAATTTCTGACCAAATCATTATTTGTTATAATTGCCAGATTATATTATTATATCTTTAATGTATTTGCTGCAGCCATCTATTTGCACACTCTATCCTCCTCACTATGATGCAGTATCATCTCTGGCATTACATAATGATTATTTATTCAGCTCTTGTGGAGTTACTATCAAACAATGGGATATCAAGGAGAGGTGTTTGAAGCAAGTAAGTTTTAATGTTTGAGGGGTTAGTGAACCTTACGTATGTTTTGATGGGTATGGTCCAAGGTAATCTGTCATAGCAGGTGGCTATGTGGGTGGGTGGAGTGTCAGTAGCAAGAGAGAGATGGCAGAAAGATCCTCTTGCCCTAGTAATTCTCTATTATTATTATCTGAACCAAATGTTAAATATAAGTTACTAGACAGTATGGAAAGCCCTCATTTCACCATCAATTCTACCAGCTCAGAATCAAAGTTTAAAGAATTTTGTCAATTAGCTCTGATCAGGCCAAAATCTGTATAAGAAAAGCAAGAAACCAGTCTAATCCAAGAATAATAGTATGCAGTATAGTAAATTTACATCATTCAGCCATCAAAGTCTCTCAGAAAACGGTCAACACAGAATAGGGGTTCGACTATGACACTTAAAGCATACTTAAGAACTTCTACTGGTTTTTAAATTCATATCTCGTATGTACTGTATTCTTATAGGCGGTTGATGGTGCTCACTCACAAGGAAATAATATCAATTCGCTTGCTACCTTTACTTCTCCATTAATGCCTATGCTTGTTAGTGTGTGTAAAGGTGGATTTTTGAAAATGTGGAATCCTGAAACATGCTCCAGTATAGGTATGTAATAACTAGTTAAGTTTTGTGGTATGATTAATGTGCATTTGTTTTCTATATAGGTGAAATTGTCGCTCATAAAAATTCAATCAACAGTGTGGCAACCAGTAGTACCTGCATTTTTACTGGATCCAGGTTTGTACTTCATGATGTGTTCTGTATATGTGTCTATGACATGGGAGGTCATTGTAATGTGTTCAATTTATAGGTTAGGGAAAGCATTAGTAATACATTTCTCCTTAAAATACACCATTGGCTCTTTAACAACAAATTACTGGTTCCTCCATAGCTTAATAATATAGTAGAACCTCAGTTATACTTACCCTATGAGACTGGCACTAAGTGAAACATCCATAATGTGAAGCAGTCGATGTTTCATTCTATTTAATGCACAGCAAATGACAATAATTTGGAGTGATAGCTGGAGCCTATATAGGTGAGGTTCCATATAACTGAGGTTCCCACCATTTTGTTGTATGTACCTGTAATAATTGTTAATATTAGTATTTACTGGTATGCTTTCCTTATTTTTTCTTAGTGATAAAACTATAAGAATATGGAGACCAAGTCCTCAAGATATCTAATTCTGCAATCAGAACATTCATTATTATAATATTAACTCAACATTATATTTTGCAATGGAAATGAAAAGAACATGACAATAATTGTAAAGGATGGGGTTAGAACACCTGGTAGTTAGCTATGTAAATTGCATCCCAAAAGTCAAATTTTTTTTTAGGTACTTGCATAAAAACTTTAAAAAATATGCAACTTTTTTGTCTGCCCATACATATTGCTAATAATTATGTAGCTAGCAAGAAGCACAAAAAGCTGGTGGCTACGGTGCATGTATGTATGGTTGGTTGACAACGCAAGCCGAATAATTCTAGCTTGTGCACACTCGAGGTGTATCCCCTTGGGATGAACTCTGAACCAGCTCCATAAAAGCAAAGTTTTAGCTGTTTCTGTAGTTCAACAGCTAGGTAGTTTGGGATACTCGGTGGACGTCGTGTAATAACACCTTTTGGTAAGTAAAGTAAATTGCTTATTATAGCTAGCTAGCTAGCTAGCTTACATGTCTGCTCTTGTAACAGATATTCATTTGATATAACATTCACCCCTAGAGTTGGTTTTTCCATCTAGCAGTCTATTATAATATAATATATATACATATGGGTCTGTAGCTATAATATTAAGAAGCAGTTTGGAATATTTTCTGACTGCTTGATAAGTTTTTTTGGTGTAGCTAGTATACCGATCTTCCAGTGGGTGCAGTAAAGATGATTTCCAGCATGTTAATGTGTACTTATCCCAACCCTAGCCTACTCTTTAGGGTTAATGTCATATAAACCCTTTACCTGGACATTGTCATACCATGATAAATTTTTGTTGTGTTTTTAGTATCAACTTCCTTGTTATAGATGCCAGGGTCCCAAAGTTGATCTACTGTTGGGACTAATGTTATAAAAAAGTGTTGTTTATAGACCTGTAACTACTGATTCCTTCTCAGCTCAGCTTCCAGCTGATACTTTATTGAAGAGAGGAGGAAGTAATGAGTGAAGAAATTAGTAGACTCAATGATGGTCAACAGCTGGCTGAAATACAGAGGTATGTATTTGTCCCTAGAAAAATATTATGTTGGAAAAGCAGTAATAGCTAAGTAGGTAGTCCAATTATTATTTACATGTCATGAGTACAAAGTCCAAATAGCTAGAGAGCTATTAGGGGGAATGTTGTAAACTTTGTTTTCTCTCTCACTTTTGATGAGTCAGCATGCTATTGCTTGTTTCTTTCTTGGGCTGTGGGTAAAGTGTGAGTGTTAGTGAATTGATTTAAAAGCTTAGATTAGCTTTGGTGCGTTAACGACACCCCTAAATGTTTTTAAAGCTCATCTGCCTTTATGACTAGACTTGCACCAGAGCAAATGGCTAAATAAAGGCTAAATAAGCAAAGAATGGTCAGCTAAATGTAAGCTTAGAAACAAACTTTCAATAGTTTGTCAATTCATTCTTGATGTGGTTAATGATACACCTCCTGAGTCTTCTGGTTAATGATACACCTCCTGAGTCTTCTGGTTAATGATACACCTCCCGAGTCTTAGCGATATACCTCCCAAGTCCTCTGGTTCTTATACTATGAGCATTATACTAATTAATGTGTGAGTTGCTTATTGAAACAGATGCTTGCCTTATGTATGTGTTAACTTTCTGACTATGTTAGGGACTATAATATTAATCAAGTCACCTTTAAGGATCCACATAGGAATGAGAGTGGACTAAATGGGTATCCTTGAATTCTTGTAAAGTACTTTGATGTCACTATTTTGTGTATAAGAACTATAGAAATACACACTGTAGTACTCCTCAATGATAGGTTGTATTTATGCCATTATAATATAAAAGTGTGTGTGTGTTATCTTGTCTGTACTGTGTTGTAGTACCTGTGTTTTAATTGCAGGCTTAGAGCTAAAGTGGATGAATTACAGCACAAAGAAACTTTATTATTAGAGCGCATATCATTGCTGAATCAGCAGGAGGTGCAGAAGAGTAATGAGTTTGGTCAATCAGAGGCTATCAAGAGAAAGGAAGAAGAACTAGCTGAGGTAAAGGAGACTGATAAGTTCTTTGAAGGTTAGATTGTCCAGAGGCATGATTATGTTAACAAGGGAGACATCAAAAATACCACTGTGGTACAAATACAGTGTAAATGAATTTGAGTGGTCACTAGGTGAGGTTATAAGTAGAATCACTTCTCACCAACTTTGCACAAGGATCCAGTTGCCTAGGGATCAATTTTGGTTGTGCTGACTCAGCATGTTTTTGTGTCTGGAGCATTTGCACTCTAGCTAGCAATCCAACTAGCACTCTAGCTAGCACTCTAGCTAAGCTAGAGATAGATATACTTTGTGCAGTTTTGTTCTGCCATCAATAGTATCCATAGAATGGTCAGTATTGTCTTTCCAGTTTGATGGCATGAATTGTGTACTAGGTGTTTGCTTCTCCAACCTTGAGAAAGTATGAACAAACACCATCAGTCTTTCCATTAGCCACCGTTTTTCCTCTTTGAGGAGTGAGATCTGAAGATTTCAATTTGAAAAATAAAGAACTAGGCAGGATGAAAAGTATAGAGATAACATATATTATTTGAAAACACTATTGACTTGAATTGTATGGAGTTCAATCTATAGTCTAACTAGTGCTTTAAAGTTCATCAGAAGAATTCTCGGATGGTCTAGAATTTAAAACTTTCCTGGTTAAGGGATTCTCCAGACTCAAAATATCTTCTATTTCTCCCACAAATCAACCTTGATTACTGCAACTTGCACTCATGTAAATGTGTGTTCACAGGGTATATAGAAGAATACCTCACTCTTTATTTGTCAGAAATTCAGTTCTCTTCTTTCTGGAAGAACTGGCTAAAATAGTAAATAAGTTTAGTGTCATCTTTTAATATGTGTTTAGCGTGAACATGACCTTCAATTGGAAAAACGTCGCATGGAAAGTGATTTTAGTGACAGAGAATTCATGCTAAAAGAGAAAGAGAGAGAGCTCCAGCTGATTGAAGACCAACTTCATATGAAGAGCAAAGACCTCAAACAAAAGGAATTTGACATTGCAAACGCAGACAATCCTGCTGACATAAGTAGCAGTCAGATGGCTGAATTGGCCGATCGGTAAGTATCCTATGTCCTCTCACCTTTTTTGTCAATGAACAGCAGCTGTATAGGGATGTCCACATGTTAATAATTTTGTCCATAATGCAAAATAATCACCATTCACACTTGTAATGTAGCATGAGTAATGTTTCAAATTAGACTATTAGTAGAGAAAAAGATCAGCCAGTGTTTGCTGATAAAATTCTGACACCAGGAATCTGATGAATTCTCTTTGATGACTATACACATCCTTCCTTGGATACCCCTAAAAATAATAATTGATGGCTAATGATATTATTCACAGCATATTGTAGTCATACATATCTTATGCCTTTGAATAACTGGTGAAAAATTTTTACAGTGAGTTTGAGTTAGAGCGAAGAGAAGAAAGTCTTAACTACATGGAACAACGGTTGAAAGTGTGGTCCGGTACACTGGAAAAAGATGATATTGAGTATAAAAGAAGGTACATATTATGTTGTGAAACTCACCTAGCTGATACTACTCTCTGTCAGAATGTGAGTATCAAGTGACATGTTCTTTTACTTCAGATGGCAATGGCACCTTACATTAATACTCACTATTTTGGGGAGAATTATGTATTCTATTTATGTATTTATTCATGACATGGATTTACTGTGCATTTACTGTAGATTGAAAGACTTACAACAAAGAGAAGCCGAATTCTATGTATATTCCCAGACACATACACCACATCATGATTATGCTATGGATCCTACATATGGAAGACATCCACACAATGAAACTCAGGTACAGTTGAATGTACAGTATGATGTGCACGCTAATATGTAACTTTTATGAACAGCCTGAACAGCATCATCATCATATCAATAAAGAAAGAACACAACATCCAGACCAAACTCCAGTTAATCAGTGGAGCAGACAGCAACCTAATTATACAGATAGTGCACAGCAAGGTAATGTTACTGCCAATGCTATGCCATTAGCAAATGGTGTTGTATATTAGATATACTGCAAAGAGTTCGTACTGATTCCAGGGAGCACCATCCTCTTGATCACAGCATTCATGTTCGTGCAAATGCAGGCTATTACAAAGAACAGCAACCTGGCAGGATTGCACCTGTAGGTTTATTACAAGAGTCTCCTAGTACACCTTTTACTCCAAAAGAAACTCAACCTGGTCAGATTGGGACAAAAACTGCAGGACAAGCTCAGCATGTACTATCTGTTGAAGATCAGCTTGCCAAAGACTTGGAATTGGCAAGATTAATAGAGGTGAATTATACATATTATCAAGAAAATTAATTAATCAACTGAATATTGTAGGAAGAAGAGGATAAAAGATTGCTTAATATAACTAGTGCTGATGAGATATTGGCACTAACTTTACAGCGGGAGCAGCTTTTGGTATGACACATCCCTCCAACCCCTCACCCCTTACCATCACCAAATGGCAGGTTCACAGTGATGCATTTTATGAGTGTAATACAACTCAACGGAACTTGAGCAAGGCCTTGTGTTGGAATATACACTGTAGTTGTCTGGTGGTGGTTAGTTAGCATCATTTGAGATGGAGAACTGATGTAGTGATCACACACACACACGTACACATACACACATGCATACACTTTAAGGGTATGGAGGATGGACTTACTCATACTAATGAACTCACTGGTGATCATGGAGGAGTAGCTAGCATCATGAAAGAACTAGATGAACGAATGACAGAAGAACAGAGACGAAAAAAACAGGTAATAAAGCTAATTTTTCATGTACGCCTGTTGTATGTCACCCTCTTAGACTTCACTTGATTAGCTTGCCCACTTAAACATTAACCTTATGATGGTTTTGATGGAAGAGGCACCTCTTTTCCTCCTTACAACCATGCACTAAGCCTACCCTGGGAGGGCTCAGTAGAACAATGCTGTCGTTTCATTAAATAATTTCTAACACAAGTAATTTAGTAAGTAAATATTGAACTATAAGCACATGAACTTAGCTGGCTTCATTGTTTCTTCCTTTCCCCCCCTTCCCACCTATCATAGATTATGTGAGCTAATGGTTATTATAATTTTTTGTGGTCAGTGGCCAACGCCAGATCTGTGGTACTCTGGAGACAAAAAATGTCATAAGCATGTGTCTACTTTCAGGTGGGGGGGGGGGGGGGAATAACAGTACAGTGTAACCTTACTCCAGTTATCTGGCTGCTCCAGTGACAATATTCTTTGCCAATTTGCTATTATGCAAAAATACAACACTACTTCCATTCAGAATGTATTGCTTCACATTATAGGACTAGTGCAGGTCCCTTAGGCTCTCCATAACTGAGGTTTTACTGTATTTAGTATGTTGGACACGCTGATGATCACTTTATCCTTTGTGTACAGCATGGGGATAATTATATACACACCAAAAAAAATTAATGTGTTTCTTCCAGAGTATAATAATATTAATGTACATGTGCATGTATATTTTTGATGGCTTCAAAACATCACACAGCATAGTATAAGAATGTTCTAATCATGTTTCAGTCAATATGCCGGCTTCCAAAAATTTACTTAACTGACAAATAATACTGTATATTCTGCCATGCAACTTTAGTTTAATTAATGGCAATGTACCCTGTGGTTGAAGAAATTGTAAAATGCATAAAAGTATGCATGCAGTGGTCTCTGTTCTTTCATGTAACTTGTGTAACATATTAATACTTTCATAATGTAGGAAGAGGAGGATTTCCTTTTGGCTCAAAGCTTGGCTAATAATCCCACAGAAAATGAAACTGCTACAGATACTAATGTTTTATAAATCACTCTCTTGGTTTATATCATTTGTAATGTGTACCCAGTAGCACTATTGTTCTTTAATAAAGTATTAATACGTCATATAAAATAATTTTAAAAAATAGATTATTATCTTGTAAAGAGATAATAAACTACTGTAAAGCACTCTCTGGCAGTAAAACTATTATCTTTGTGTCAAAGGAACTAAAAAAACAGGTTTGTTGCATTCAGTGATCAGGATCCACTTCATACAAAAATCCGGTACCAGGCATAAGTACTCTGTTATAGGAAGTGCTCTGAACAAACACTCGCCACTTGTCAAGACTTGTTGGTTTGATACGGGAGCTCCCTCCAGCACCTATCACTCTGCAGGCTTCTGGACCTGTGTACATATCACCTGTTACCTATATTCAAGCAAACAAATCATAGCAAGACAGCTATATAAACATTAACTTACCTTATCAACTAGCACTACTTCTTTCTTATCTGAAATTTTTTCTGGCTTTGTAAATTCATAAAAGCCTCTTCCAGTCTTGAAAATTAATCCATTTTTCTGTACATATGTACGTATATCACATCTTTCATCTACATCTAACACTTGAAAACGAGCTGGATCAACTGGAGTCAACTCTTCAGATGATTCTGCACCAGCACCACCTAATGTAAAATTAATGTCATGTGATCATTTAAATGCTGTAATACAAAAGTGCATGGTATAAGTTGTTAAGACTAAAAATTCTGACTGGAACAATGCTAAAGTGATCATCATGCACACATAATTAAAAGTTAGTTCTACTATTATTTAGACAGACAACATGGACAGAACATCACTGGTTAGTTACCTAAAACACCAACATATGGGGTCATCTTTCGATTGGCAAGTACGTCGAACAATTTGTGCAGCGATCGATTTATACTTGTCCCTTTCCTTATTTCATCTTCATATGCCTGTAATACAACATCCTCAATATGACATCAAATAACACTCCGAGCATACCTGTAGTGTGTCCATAGATTGTTCCCTGAAACATATGGCCATGATGAATTGCACAATAGATGAGAACTGGTCAAGATGGAGGTGATAACCATGAGTCAAATTTGCTAACTCCCGATAAAAAGTGGTACTTTCTGAATTGTTAAGTGCCTATTATAAAAAATAATTATGTGTGGATCAAATTATTAGGAAGTATTTCATGCATTTTGCATATTACAATAAACTGGAACTTTGGAAGAATAATTGTGCAATGTCCTAAACCAAAATTAGCAATGAAAAATGTACTAATCAACCTTTATTTAATAAGTCTTCAATCTACACTGCTCTTCATCCTCACTTTGACAGTTTTCTGTTATTGAATGCTAACTTTCAATGGCAGTTAGAGGCAGACATATCATGTTATGTTGATATAATTTGATGGAAGACACATCCACATGCCAGAGAGCAGGAAGAGGTGCTAGGATTGGCTAACTAATGTCAGAATATGTGCATTGTACACTTGCTTTCCTGAATCTATATTAGTGAGTCTAATAATATAAATCATTATTGTCAGGAATTAAGTCACAGGACGTACGTAGCTTAATCTGGTCCAAGTATGTATTTCTGTTTTCCACAGATTTACTTTCCCCCATGGATGTGTATCAGAAATCATAATCCTTAATTTTTGGCTACCTACTGCATCACTGTAATGTGGCTCTCAATATAACAGGTTTGCCAGGAAGCATGTTCCGTGAGAATGTAGTCACAAAGCTTCTCCGTGTAATGACAACATTAATTTCCTGAAATGTTATGTAACAACTCTCCAAAAATCATCAATTAAATGACAACGTTCCTTCCTCAAGTTTTGACGCTATAACAAGTCAGAGACTGGCATGTCCAGGCTGCCATGTTTAGTCATGTGATGATTTAGGCATGTACCACAAGTGCTGCTGCAACTGTAGTTATTTCAAATGTTATTATATCTGCATGCTGGCAATCCAGTGATAACAGTTAAGATAGCACTAAAATCATCCTTGAATCCACAAGGGAAAGTCTAAATCTAAAGTCTGGACCATACACTGATGACCACATGAAGTTTTGAAATAGTTATCTGAAAGTGGAGGATCAAGACATGCAGTAAACTATGATAATATTCTAGTAAATACAAGACTGGCCAGTCAGTGATGTAGGGTGTAGCTATTCATTGTCATAGACCTTCTAATCTCAAACAGCTGTACAGCTTCTAGTGTTCAAAAGCTGATGGGATACTGAGCAAGTGGTCTCTATATTATCCCTAAGGCTAGTCATGTGTAAACCATACTCATCTTCAAAAGCTTAGGAAAACATTGCCACATTAATCACTTTGTGCGATAACCACATTCTGGTAAATATAATTGTACAAACATGGACTGTCTTGATAATGTAGCTACCAACATTTTTGGTACACTTTTAGCAGGGTACAATTAGTACTTGCTCAGAGTAACCAGCACATTATGGGTCCTTCTATGTGTAAATTACCTTACAGTATTCTTATAGTATATTACAGTAATCTTATTTTATAGTCAGTAATCTATTAAATATTACAAGTATATTACAGATGACGTAATGTCGAGGATTTACACATAGAATCACCCCATATTATGGCTACAACACCATGATTCTTAAATCCTGACTGATTTTCAAAGGGACCAACAGTTAACTGTGAATGCATGTAGAAATTGTGGGAAAGTTACTTACTATAATGGACAAGATGGCTGTCACACACACACACACACACACACACACACACACACACACACACACACACACACACACACACACACACACAAAAGGTGGAGGGGCATGTCAGACATTTTAGAGCTTACACACACATGTTCTAGGGAAATATCCTTGTAAACCCATCTTATTCTTCTAACATACTTATAACATCACCTGGACAGAGTAAATTTTGACGCCAAGTTCATTGTACAATTGTGTTGCTTCCTTCTTCCAGTCGAGCTTCTTGGTATTCAGTGGATAGGATGGGCTGTGGGGTATGGCATCACCAATCAACACCAAGGATCGCTGCGTTCCTGAAGTCCAGGAGAGTTTCGTCCTCGCCTCGTGTAACACTAGCTCGTAACACTCTTCCCAGTCACCCCCTCCTAAAGAAAGAAAAGTTAACGCCCACCATACTAGTTTATTAACTTTAATTAAGTAATAATAATAGTGAGGAGTAAAAGAAGGTGTGGCTATAGACAAAATTGCCAGCCCTAGGCTAGGTAGGTAATAGATGTGGCCAAAGTATAGCTAGCAGATCTGTCAGTCCGTACTATGAATCCAACTAAAGAGCCAGCAGATACAGAACAACAGAGCTACTTCTATGTGGTGTGGCCCGAGGATAAATCTCCAAGTGTCTCTAGAGCAGCAACAGCGACAAAACTGTGCAGTACTACAGCCAGTTCAACAGCCTCCCCGGGACCCGTAACTCTGCCTACACTTAACTACGAATCTCACGCGCTGCCTGGTAGTTCCAGCAGTGGTAGCTCTAGCAGCAGCACACAACAGCAACAGTCTCCAGTGGGGAGTCCACTGAGCAAGGAAACTGTACGTAGGCCTACGGCTTCCGTGCAAGTCACGGCTAGTCATAATAATATTTATGATCCTCAGGATAACTACACTAAGATAAACTCTGATTGTGGTGATACTTCAACCAAGTCACAGTATATTCAACATGCCACAGCTACTATACCAACATCAAGCACAACAATTGTTCTTCCTGCACTAGAGACTCCTAATATTACAAGTACATCACATGGAAGGCATAGAACTGTGCTACCACCTGAAGTTTCCCATAATCGAGTAAGATATCATCAAATAAATTCAACTGGAGATTCAAACTTGAGAGAGATAGGTATACAATTTGCAGACTGGCATAGTTAATATAAAGGACACTGTCAAGTTCTACCCTGTATAAAGTCCACCCTAACTCCCTTGGATATAAAAACAACAAAAACAAAAACAAAAACAATCAGTGACAGTTCCTTTAAACTAATGATTATCATTGTGACTAATCTCTTGCACATTTTTTTTTTCTTTAGGTGTACTTGCAAAACAAGCAATCATTAATTTGCGAAAGATAGTAATAGCTACTACTGGGTCAGGACTCAATTCAGTGTCAGCTGTAAATAATTTTGCAACTAGTAGTAATACTGAGGATATCCCACCTGCAAAGAGAATATGTGTTTGGGTAAATGGAAGTATAGTATTTAGTCACTATAGTGCTTGGCCACTATTGTATTTTTATCTGGACCACTAATCTAATTCAGCTGTGAATACATTTCATTTACATGTGAGGTTGCCTTGTACAATGAAAAACATAAAATAAGGTTGTTGGTTTTGTTCTACAGGACCAGAGCAGTGCAGGGAATTGCATGGAGTGTGAAGTGAAAGATGCAGAAATAAATATCTTACGTCGAAGAATACAGTCAATGCAAGAGCAGATAGAGCAAATACTATTACCCAACGGCAATAATCTAGTCAGATCTCAGATCTCTCCACCACCGGAGGATTCCATCTCTCATATCAAAGTAATACTTTTTAGTAGAAAATTTGATAGAAACTTGCCAAGTTTTCAAATGAATGATATATATCTTTTCCTTTCTAATTCCTTACTCTTAGCCCAATCTTGGCCAAACTCAAGAAATACCACAGCTCAATGAACACCACCATCAAAATTTAATATTGCAACAGCAGCATCGGGGGAAAAATTCTTCTAAAGCAGCCACTGTAATACTCCAGAGTGATAGCCAGCAATCTGGACAAACTTCTTCAGTATGTGTAAATTAATAACATTAGATCTGAGGTAAAAGATCCCTCAAAGTTGACACATTCTAAATTTTTTAGAGAGAGAGGACATGATCATTTTAGAGTATAGAGAGATTGATGACATGTCACTAGTGTGTTACCTTACAATTGACAAATGTACATGAGCAAAGATTCTCAATCAGCATGTAATTAATATGTTCACTATAGTTGATAATTCATTGATCACACTTCTGAATGTAGGACACAACCTACAATTTTAAAAGTCACAAGTCTCCACAAATATCTCACCTACATGTTTAAACTTATACAGGGTACCACCACCAGTAAGCAATCAGGAGATTTTGTTGAGCTTGTTGGGGGCTCTGGCATCTACTTACCAGCATATAAATTAGAAGAAGCCACAAGAGATGCTAAGACTGGTACACAGCTAGCAAGAAAGCTAATGGATGCCTTTTGGGATAAGGACACTTTAGCCAGATCTACTCTCACACCGAGGAGCAAATTCCAGTATCAGCAATTGGACCCTAAAGTGATCAAATCAATTGAAGGTATCAGTTATATTATGTCTTGCATGTAAGGCTAGATAGAACACATGGAATTCTGGTGTGTTTTTTAGTTGACATTGATCAGGGGGTGATTTTATATTCCATTTAAGTAAGGATCCTGATATAACAACAGCAATTTAATTCTTTGTTGTGTGTGGTGCTGCAATTCCAGGTAATATGCTTAGGAAATGCTTGGTTACAAGTAATAAATGCTGTGGACATCAACTACACATGACTAGCTGTTTGTCAGCTTTATACAGATCCTTTATCTAGGCTGAGACCATGAAGCCTATTACCTGTGATCATACACTTCATAATCAAAAGAATGCTTGATTATTCTCTTTGCTGAATTGCATTCTGGTCATGTCATTTAGCAAGCATGTTAGCTTACATGCAACTGTAATTGTAAACACATGTATGAGGTTTGATGCTTGCCATATTGGGCAAAATAATGTTGGGAATCCACTGAGGGACATGTATTGAATGTCATATGACATAACTGAATGTACATGTACATGTGTATACTTACACACAGAGTCTTAGGGAAAGAACAGTCACTGCATGTGTGTGCACCTGTCATGACATGAATGTATATGGGTTGGCCTTTAGAGTGACAGTGATGATAGTAGTATGGACATACTACACAGTTATTATTTCAGTGTACATTTTACACAACATGTGTTGCATACACACACACAAATATGAAGGGTGTGGATTTGTAATAGGCCACAGTGTCTAACATCATCTCCTATTGTAGTACATATTGTGTAGGCATACATATCCTGGAATCTTTTTTCATGGTGGTGCCAGTGGATTTTATTCCTTGTCATCCAGGCACACTGTGTTGGTAGATGCTACCCACATTGTCTAAGCATATTGTGTAAATGATGGCAAACACTCATTCTTCATATTGTCATGCAGACTTGTTTGGCTGTATCCATATGCATGTGCATGTTAACTGTTTGCTCATCATAGTCTGCTTACATGTAACAGGCGGGTGTGACTCTCATGAGACTTGCTAGTTGTGTCATGTTGCAATAATTAACAGCACAAAGGCGAACAGCAAATGCTACACTTATGAAGTGATAATATTGTGCTCCAAGTTTTCCTAATTGCCCACTGATAAATAGATCAATATTAATCCACATATTATATAGTAATATTGTATAAGGGAGCTTCATTAAAATGATGTAACTTGCATTCAAACAGGCTCAGCTATTCAAGTATAATGTACACACATGGATTAGAATCATAGGATAGCTTTAAGTGTAAAGGTTACCATTGCAAAGTCTTTATATGCACATTCTTTTGACCAAGGCAACAGTGCCTCTTCTTAAGCCAGGGTCATGATAAACTTTTTTGTATTTTTTTTTCTTTCAGCATATTGTCTATCTCACGACAGTACTCTTCATTCAAAGGACATCCATGCCACCATGACAGACAAGTGCTGCCAGGCAAGAAGTAGATACAGAACAATGACTCCTCAAATGTACAGCTCAGATTGAATCCAATGCAACCATCTGATAGGATCAGCATGTCATTTACATGCAGTTTACCCAATATATGCATGAATGTACATTAGGTGTTTAGCTGGGTTTTTTTTTTTTTTTGTTTTTTGTTTTTTGTTTTTTTAATATCAATTCACATGAAGTGATCATTTCTATTATAACTGCTCCTGTTATGGCTCTTGTGTATATTTGCTGATTTGCTGTGAAGAATTTTGGTCTAAATTAATCACATGAGGTGCCACAAATACACGGTCTGATGTATACATGTATCTTAATGTATGCCACTAGATGTCACCATATTATATTAATATGTGATTTGATCAGGAAGGAATAATGATGAGTCTTTGAAGTGCTGGGGGTCTAGGAATTGCCAGGAGAGATTTAGGAGGAGTCTGGGGATGAGACTAGGTCAGAACAGCAGTATAAAATGATGTGTTCTCTTTCTCAAATTCCCTTCCCTCTACACATATTTTAATGAGCTTAGGAGATAAGGCTGAGGAGTTGAGTGAGCTCTGCCAAAAAACCCATCATAGTGTATGAGGTTACAAGTGTTAAAAGATTGATAAGCTCTGTCTCATCTTGACCCAGTCTCTCTTGACCCAGAGTAGCTGTCTTCTAACAGGAATATTGCCTGGAGTTCTGTCAAATATCACTTTATCGTATTTTTAGCAACATGAGATAAATGTATGTTATTGATCCCAATGGCCACCCACCACAAAATAGCGTACCTGTGGCTTCCACATTCTGCACAAATGTGCACAGCTGCTGACCGTTTGTAGTGAAGTCCATCACTTTTGTCACATAAGTATGGTTATCGCAATAGTCACCATGAGCAATAACGGCAATCCTTATCCCTGGAATCTCTTCTTGAAGACGCTTCACTGTCTCGGATATTTTCCGACGAACCTAATACCCAACAAAGGAATACTTGAAAAAGTTATCTCATGTGTGTAGAGATACTCGTGCAAAGTAATAAAATATGTATATCCCTCTCTAAGAAATCCACAGCCACCATTAAAGTTACCAGTAGAGCTAGTGTTTAACTGTTTAGCTATTCCTATATACTAGCTCCCTAAAGTTATGAGGATTTTGTTTTGACATTTTGCATGGTGACTGGATGAGTTCCTGTTAGTTTAGCAAACCTGTGTGAGACATGGGTACATAGATCCAGTAGTGTCAAAGGAGAACACTATTTCCAAGGGTCCTTCTGGCCCCCCTGCAGCAGCAGCAGCAGCTTCAGACTTGTCTGCAGCTTCAGACTTGCCTCCAGCTTCAGACTTGCCTACATCTTCAGACTTGCTTCCAGCTTCAGACTTGCCTGTATCTTGTAAACAGGCATATACCAGAATTAATTTCTATTTGACAACAAAATTTTAAGCTAAAAATAAAACTCACTCCACATTCTGTTTTGAAATGAGTGTGTATTCTTATTCATACCCTTTGACTGAAAAATTACCAGGATTAGGATAATATATCACATGCACTATATACCACCCATTCAATAAGCTCAACACAACTACCTCTAAAAGGAGCTCTCAACAAAAACTATTTCTAGTAAATGACCTTTTTTCATTTTTTTTGCTGGGCTAGACTTGTCTCCTTTAGTTTTCCGCTTTGTGCCACTTGATGGTGTTTTCTCCTCTACTTTAGGTGGAACAACCTAGTAACATTTAGTGAGAAAAGATAAAGGCATTCACAATGCAAAAAAAGCATTTGAATAAGAAGGAAACTACTGACAATTTTATAGTAATTCCTGCCACTCCCCCCAATAGGTTCAGGTATACACGAGTATGTAATTTGTTACAGACTGTAGAAGGAACATGAATAGAGTATACATCATCCCTTTGTAATCTACAGCGTATTTTACAGACTTGGAATAGAACTTTGCTATGAAATTTAAATACAGGGACAGGCATTTCTCCACTGGAAAAAAAGTCCCTGTGGATCCTATTAAAATTGGTCTGTTAAAATATTATTGAACTTAGTAGAGACAGTGTAGAGTTCTAGTAGTATTTAGCATTTACACACTAACCATGTCTCGCCCACTCTGGCTGTAATACAGGGCAAATTGTTTTAGTTTCTCAAAATAATTGTCCCAACTAGCATCAAATTATAAGTCAGTTCATAAATCTATAGCTAGCATTGATAGTGAGGTGCCAATATTCCCCTTGCACACACACACGCATACACATACACACATGCATGGATATTGACATCCAGTCTGTGTTTGCTGGTCTATACACACCTTAGAAAACTCTCTTATTAGCTAATACCTCTAGATCTGTGTAGGTCGTTATACAGATTCTGCTTTTCTTCTTGAGAAAAGAATGTAATAAATAAACCACAATGATAAAGAGCAGTAGTCACACTGAAAACTTTCCCTTTACCCTTCACACACACAGCATTAGACTGGCCTTGTGCATAACAACTAGTGGCTAGCTATCTTAGTCAGGAATTAAAGTCTGTGTATATTATACATTAGAGCTATAGCTAGCTATAGTGCAACTTCCATTATATTCAAACTTTTAAAAAGTACTCTGGATAATCAAGGTTACACTGTGTGACATACACTATCATCCCTGCAACTTTCTTCTTCATACACAAAGTCTGTTCCTGGTAGGAGAATTCGATTAACTGAAGTGGATTGAACAAATACATCAAAATCTGGAATTTCAGATAATTCCAACGAAAATTTCTTTTCACTAGCTTTTATCCCCAGGACTTCCTTGATAGCATGTCCAGTAATAAACTGACCATCAGACTTTCTACGAGCAAGTACTCCCTTGTAATCCTGGATGATCTCTGCTTTAGTGAGCTGATAGTAACCACACCCCTTCCTATAAATAAGCTTGCTCTCTTCCACAAACTTCTTTAGCGAGATCCTTTTAGTGACAGGTAATGTTTTAAAATGTGACGACTCCGCCATTTTTTTTTATAGAATTGCAGGATTAAGTTCTAACTTCAAGCTAATTTCTGAGTGAAATTCTCTCCGAACTCTGAAGTACCCGAGGGCGGGGCAGTACGACTATTAAGGGGGTTCCCCACAATTATAACATAATTAGCAAGCTCTCGTCCTCTACCGAACATAATATCAAACCAAATGCAGCTGGATACATTGTTGACTTGACCCAAAAAAAATTTTTTTTTAGTATCTTAAGTAGTCAAGAAAGATATCCAATAGCAAAAATGCAAGCACAATTTTTATCCAAAAATAATTATATTGAATGGTTTAATAGCATTTTCACACCCTTTATATGACTTCTGAGGTGAATGTAGGAAATTCAAGACTGTTTATGCTAGGGCTCTAGGGCTGGGTGGAAATCCAAATTTTGATCAGCAAACATTGAAGAGTCTAAAATCCAAGCAGTTTGGATAAAATCTAAGACTTCTCTTATAGTTTTTAAATTCTTTCTCACTCATCAAACCTGATTAACATTTGGGTTACAGCAGGACCTCTCCAAACACCTTGGGTCAAATAAAGGTAATATAGGAGTTTTTATTTCCAAGTGTGTTTATTATGGAGATGTCCTCACTTTAGAGGTTTGGAATAAAGGGGTTCCACTGTAATGAAGTCAGATTAGAAGAGAGATACTTTTGCTCAATATTATTGATTTTGATTTTACAAAGTTGCTGTCTAACACACCCCCACACAGTTTAATTAATATAATATCTCTTAAAATATAATAATTATTATTATTATTATTGCTCAATAGCAATAATATTATAATAATTATGCAGATTTAAAAAAAAAATGCTATGAAGGAATATTCAATAAAAATGGATCAATTGTAAACCTAAACAGATCGTACAGGTACCGAGAAGAAAATACTAGCATGTATAAAGAGATCAAGCATAGAATTATTCAAGCTAATTAGAGAATAATTTATACATAAAACTCGTTTTCTTTTGGAATAGACCTCCCTTCAGTTACTGGAATAACAGTTTGCGATGAAATTGATCGCAGTGAAGCACTGTACCTAAGCATGGCAGGTGGCTCTGAAGTCTTGTCTTCATATGTTGGATAAAACCCTTGTCGATTTACACGAAGGCGACAGATGCACAGGCACAATATGACAATGATAAGGAACAAAACTGCCAGCCCTGCTCCCCCAGCACACACTCCAATGATTGCCACCAGAGGGAATTCAGTCGGAGGAGGAGAAGCTACAAGTAAAGGAAGTGCAAAACTATATACATACGTGTAACAAGATCTCATTAAGTGTAAGAGTCTAAACAAGTGTAAAGGTGATTGTAATACAAGGACACAGTAAGCTACAATCTCCTCATGCTACTCTAAAAGAAGAGTAATCTCTGAGTGTGAAGGTATATATTGACAAAATGCCATCATTACTTCACTATCAGACACTTACTTCCTTTTCAATGACTAACAATAAATGACATTTCCCAGATATAATCTAGACAGTAGCTATATCCAAAGTGAGATTACATAATTACTACTTAATTTTGACCTCTTTCTCTCTTTTGAACACATACACAACTTACGATCATCGTCTAAGATAGTGATAGTAATACTGCCATAAGTACTCCCACCACCAATGTCAACAGAATTACTGAACTGTGGAGATCCAGTATATTCAAGTTGCAGCACAATTTTCTTATCATTTTCATTGCCAACAAAGTCATCAGTAATGCTAAATTCTATAGTGGTAGCATTGGACCCATCTTTACTAAAAGTAATGGAAGAACTGTCGATCACCAGAGGAGACTCAGCTGCCATGTAAATGTAGAAACAATACATAACATTACACAGAGTTGTGATGTCAAGAATACAGTACACACTATAACTAATAGAGTCATGTCCACACAGCTACAAGTCAGAGTGCATCACATTAGCTAACATTAAGGATATTAGTAATCTAGGTTTAGATATAATATACCCATATAGAACATTTCTGAAGGGGTGAAAAAAGGGTTAATTATTGAACTAACAAGTAAAAAAACTTCACTCCATGAAATCCACGAAAATGCTGCCCCAAGGAAATTTCCCTCTACTGAACCAAGGTTAAAGTGAGTGCAGCACTGACATCAAGTAATTAACAAAGGGATAAATCAATGGAAGATATGCAATCACATGCGTTATGAGGTAAGCCCTTCAGTCACAAGAGCATATGCAACTATTTCTGTGCAGCATAATGATTATTACCTCCAGTTATTTGCAGTTGAAGGTCAGATCCAATAGGTTGTAGTCGAGTGATAGATATGGATGGATCTTTTTCAGACTCATTAAACGAAACTTCTCCCATTGTAAAACCAACTTGAACAACTGCCATCACATTAGAAACACATTTAATGTTAGATGAATAAGATGAGACTTTGTATGTAAATTATCACTGACCCAAAGTGAGAGCATTATAAAACAGTAGGCATTACATCAAAACTTCATCATCATGGTTATTTTTATATGTGATATTGCAGATTGTATGGGAACATAATATATCTATACAGAATGCGTAGCACAATCTCTAAAGGAGACATATTTCTAGATAGCTAAGTTATTATACAAATCTGTAAAACTTTAAATGTGTGCATGCATGTGTGTGTATGCATGCATGATTAGAAAACAAAATGAATGATAGAACACTACTTCAGATAATTCTGTAGCTATAATATTAACTCACAGTCATCATCCTGAATAGTGATCCGGGTACTATTAAACACTTCTTTGTTTCCTACATCTCCACCAGCAATAAATGGTAAATGTTCACCTCCTGCTATTATCACTTCAACTACAGTATTCTCTTCCAATGAAACATCATTGTCAGCAGACATTATCATCAAATTTGTCATTAAATCCTAAAGATTTAAATGACTTCAGTGAAATATTACAGTGCACTTTTAACTAACTGAGGTGAGAGGGAGGTTTATATTATTATAAATTAACCACATCCAGGTACTTAATGAGAAGGGTGGGAGGGGGCAAGCCTGAATATGATTATGATATTTTGCCAGCTACCTAGCGGCCACTTGGGCCTCAGGATCTAGCATGTCATGACCAAAAAAAATATTATTTGACACAGTGCTCTCCAGTATGATCACAATTGTCACATTATCTGGCATACCTCATCAAAGCTAACATCATCACTTTTGCTGATTGTTCTTGAAGGACCACTTTGCCTTACAAGAGCTATAGGAACACCAATCATACCATTTCGAGCAGAAAGTTGCAATGGCACACTAATTGTCGTTCCCTCAGAGAGCATATAACTGTTATTCACAAATCCAGCAGTAGCTGTATAATTAAATAAGAGATGCATTATTTGTGGGTGCTATGCTGTTAAAACCCACATAACCAGTGCACTTGGCAAGCAATACACCAATCACTTAGTTGCTTATCATTGTAAATACATACATAGACAGGCATATGATCAGTCCCATCACAATTATACTTTACAGATTGTGATAAGTTCCCATGTATATTTATCTGTGAAGTTACAGTAATAATACATTTCGTGTTTCAAAGAATACTGTAACTATTATGACTGCGGAATGTGTTAATACTGATCTAGAGTACTACTGGAAATTATATTTTCCAATCAATAATTGTTTATTTACAGACAACCTACGGACACAGTCCTGAGTTGGAACAGAAGAATATCGTTTAAAGTTTTCTTTACAGTGGCAAATTGAGTCATCATCAGTTGCTAAGGTACGAACACTATTAGCTGGACATGAAATGCAAGCACTATTAGGTGAGCGTCTGTAATAAGATGCAGCACAACCTGTACATGTGGATATAATTCATAAGAAAATATTCACATTGACTAAATGGTATCACGACCTTACCTAAACATGGCTTGGTAGTGGTCCTAGTCTCAGTCCCATTAGTCACTGTTGAACCAGCAGCACAGGTACAGTGTGTATCGTCATGATTTTCAGATATGCTATTATTTGGACATCGAGTACATGCTCCATTACCACTCAAGAAAAAGTTTATAGCACAACCTACAAAAAAACAGCATAAAACTTATAGCAAAGATATCGTTTTGTGACTCTGAACAGATAGTGGTAGTCAGGTAGAAATACACATATGCACATAACAAAGCCTGGACTGCTGCTTTCTCTACTCCTTCTGGATTTAAAAACTGGTTAAGTTTTAAAACAGTTAGTAATTCTGGTGACAATTTCAAGTGTAGGCTAGGTTCATAAAATTATAGTACAATCAATTTTTTGTACCTAGCTACATGTTATTGCATGAAACACACACTCAATGACAGTTTAATTGAGAGAGCATGTGGTTAGTGTATAGTGATTTAGAACTCTCCCACTTCTATGGCCAACCTCCACCTATACTCTGATTGGACACCCTATCCCAGGTAAAATTACTTCAGGAAATCGTAATTAATGATGTACCACAAGTTTAATGTGTGCCCACACAAATGTGTGGGGACTTCAAACCAATAATTTAGCTCATCTTAAAGTCATGCCAAGGCTATTGAGTTGCAGCCATCCTTGAACTAGCAACCACAGGTTTGGCTGTTTTAATGGTACTAGCAACTCCTCTTAAGTTTAATGTGAACTAAGTTATCTTTGATGAAACTTAAATCCAACACTTTGAAAAATATTTGCGGGAGGAAAGTGGGTGGGGAAAATAATGCATTATCTATGAGAATTTGTGTTCAGAATCATACTTCTCGTCTGAATCCCTATGACCTCCAAAAATTTTATTTGGGAGAGCATAATCTATGTAGTATGAAGATTCATCTCTATTTAGGATTACAACAGATATAATTATTATTATATATGCATAATTATTTTCCTATTAATATAAAATTTGCTCTGGAAATTCTCCCATGAAAAGAATCAAGCACTTAAAGAAAATATCATAGCATTGATTTCATATCTTAGGAATTTCCTCTGTAACACTTCAAGATTCTTGTTAAATTTTGTCAGAGCCTCTATGTATTATGTAATTGTGCATGTTAATATCATGATCAGTAAAATTGTGTTTGAAAATAGGCAAAACTGTGGAGAATAAAACTTACTACATTCCATAACACTAGCTAACAACTCATAAGCTGACCAAAGTTAATGGTATAGATGCACAATCCATAAGTCCTGAGCAAAATATCTTGAGTGTGGTGTTGCATAGTGATACCTAATGCATGATTTCCTTTGCATGACATAACTCTTGATTTTATCACTTCAAGGTCACAGCAAACAATCCCGTTGGTCAGGTTTTGATCTGACCACATTTGGTACTAATCTATTAAACTGGACACCAATACTGCAAATCTTCTACAACTTCCCAAAATTTGCTGATCACACCCACCTCCTGGCCTGGCAAGAGTGAACTTCTGCCATGTGCAAGGGTATGAATTTGACAGTACATAAAGTGCCAAGCACACCTGTTGTAGCACTAGAGCACAAAATCCTGGCAGCGGGGCTCAGCTACTGGGTATGAGGTCTAATGATCCACATTGGTAACTAGCCGAGGTAACAAGGAGATAAGTTTTCCCATAGCAACAAAGAATTTTATGGTTTCACACTATGGTTTCAGTGACATCAGACACCATTGCAAAGGAGGTGCGGTGAGTCCCTGAAAAAGTAACATCTAGTCCATTATGTGAGCCAAGTTCATCACAAGCTTCCAAAGTGGTATCAATTTCAGATAGCACAGTGTACAACCATTTCAATTGTTATAAGTGCTGTGTTTCCAGACTTGAAGATAGCAGCTGAGTTTTCTAGACACAAGCTATCATTTGTGATGTTATTGATCCTTTCTTAAAGGATACACTCTTTTCTTTACTGTAACAATCAGTTCTACAACATTGTGTGAGATGAATCCAATGAAATGAGTACAGTCAAGCTGCTTACCATATTAGTGCGTATATTTGAAGAAACTACATTAGTGTAGTTACAGAGGAATTGGAATTGTGGGACAGAAGGCACTTTCAAAGCACTAAAAATGCTTGGAATCTCTTAATGTAGTTTCACATCCGAGATGGTGTTATAGCTAAGCTGAACTCAATACAATCTAATATCATTGATGTGAATTGTATTGGCCATAATTTTGTGTGTGAAAACAGCAGGGAATAAACACCACAGATAAATTGATGAATCACTTGTGGATATTAATTTTAATCACAGTGTCAACAGAATTGTATCAATGCAGGAGTATGCAGAGTTCTTCAATCAAATTTAGAGTGATCCTGAAGCACTGTGAGACACAATAGCTTCTCTTAGTCAAGCTATTAATCAATGTGGGAAGCCTTGTATCATAATTATTTGAAAAAGCCATGAAAATCTCTGAACTTTTGAATGAGCCAAGTTATGGTCTTTCTTTCATTGCAACTGTTCACATATTACATCAAGAAAGTGAATGAGATAGTTCTGTCATTTTTTGTGAAATCACTGGTTATCACACAAAATTCAAATTGACCAAAACCTAGTTCAGCGATGCAGCAAATTGACTCGACTGTTGGTGACAGCACTACTTCTTTCATTGTCTATTGATCAAGATATATCTGTTGGTGACAGCACTACTTCTTTCATTGTCTATTGATCAAGATATATCTGTTGGTGACAGCATTACTGCTTTCATTGTCTATTGAAAGAGAATGGCATTATGCAGAAAACCAATGTTGTGGCATTTTGTGAATAAGCTGCTTAAAAATTTTTTATTTCAAGTCACTGTTAATACTTTTGTTTCGTCATACTTCTAAGTATAAATCTCATTTTGATCTCATGACAAGATAGCATGCCAGTAGTATTTCACAAGGATGCTACAAAGTTAGATCATTGTGAGCTCACAATTGATGATGATGTTGAAGACATGGAACTTCAGAAAGAATATTATTAGAAAAAATGCTCTAAAATTTTGGCTTCTCACTGAATGAAAAATTCATCTTCCAATTATTGTCCATACCAACTACTAATGCTGATAGTGAAAGTATTTTTAGCCTAGTGAGAAGGATAAGATCATTACTGTCCGCAGAAACTCTATCTTTTCTTATTGGATATCATTTCAATAAAACATTGTTGTGAAGGTTAAGTATCTCTACTAGAAACATACCAGTACAGACAGACAATTATTTTACATGCAAATGTGCAAAATCCGGTGGTTGTGACCAGTGGCGTAGCTACATAGGGGCATTTAGGGCACATGCCCTACCAGTTTAGTCCATAGGTCAGTGCCCTACTGGTGCCCTACCACATGTTTAATCCTGGCTACGCCACTGCTTGTGACATTCATTTCTTTAGCTATGCTTGGAGGCTCTGTATTGACAGTTTTTGTACTCAGCCTTCCAATAGTTGAAGCCTTTGATCAGTTAAGAATAACCCACTTAAATAATAACCAGCAGCCACTGAAACATGAGAGACCTTAATTTATTAATTAACACATCAAATCTGTTCAAGACCCTGATATTTTCATGCTTAGTATTTCTAATAGTGGAGATCTTCACCATTAGAAATGGTGTAAGCTTTCTGTCCCAAGGGGTATGGAATACTATAGTGAGATTCCATTGTATGTATTAAAATTATGCTCATGCAAGCACACATACACATACATACCATCACAATTTGAGTCTGTGGTGTTACGAGCGTTGGTTGAAGTTGCTCTGTTATCATTACAAAAGCATAGACTTAATGGCAGGCTCATAAACTCCCTACTGCTATTTCCAGGACATTTGACACAGTTTCTATTATTTTCTTGACGATAATCAACCTGACAATAATCACATCCCACATTTATCTGGTTAGTAGAGTCAGCTCCATCCATTGTACTTCTCCCAGAATTGCACGTACATTCTGTTGCCATTCCTCCTAAAGAAGTGCTATCACTTGGACACATAACACACGCACTGCTAATATTGAAATAGTTCATTGCACATACTGCAAAAAATACATGTATATAATAATAATAATAATAATAATATTGTGTGGTCTCCTTTTGGAACTAATGTGGTGAAATATTATACTTAGAGAGTACACTTAAACTATTAGCTCTCAGTAACCTCTCACTTATCCTACACATTGTTAATGGCACCTTGTTCCAATTACAAACCAATAACAATGAAATGATGTTACATCTCTTCACACACTGATAGCTTTTGTTAAACCAAACCTATGAAACTACTATACATAATGATGAACTATTACTAGAAACAAACTAGAAATACGTAATACCCACATACCTATATATATGTCTAGGGAGATTACAATACAGTAGAAATGTGGACAATAAGCTAAATTTCATGACCTTACCATTACACTGATCCTGATTCCTTGTATACCCTGGATCACAATTACATCTTCCAGGTGATGGTAACTCAAAGGTAGCATTAAATGGACAGCGTGCAAGTGTATTGCCATCTATCATAGAATTAATTCCACATTCACCAGTTCGATTTTGACCACTTAATGCTTCAGAATACTCAACAAAATTGCGTATTTCATCTGGACAGGTAGTATACAGTACTCTCACTCTGTTGATCACCACACAAGTATCCATATCATGCTGAAATGCTAAGTAGAAACCAGACGGTATTATACGGATAGGAATTCGCTGATTATTCCCAACAATATTTGTAACTTGCACATAGTTACTGATATTCATTGATTTATCTGAGTCTTCTGTGGCAGCTTGATAGATCCAGAGGGAAAAATTTGTTGTACATTGATTTGAATTTTCTTCTGCATTTGTACAATTTGTATTCTTTTCATACTCAACAAAAACACTAACTTCATATTCGTCTTTTGAGATTGGATTAGTAGAATTGATAAATTGAGTGATCAGCAAGTTACTGGAATTAAAACCACAGGTCTGCACAGCTGGACCACACACATGACTAGTGTTGCTCCACTGCAAAGAGAGAAAATATTATCAAACTTTTAGTCGACATAATATTCCATATTTGCTCACCGTTTCATTCCCACTAATAGGAAGTGTTGTCCACCAAGAAGGTAAATGTTCTTTCAGTTTATATGTATCTAACAAGATGGTAGTATTGTCTATAGGTTCTGTTGTACAGCTATCATTAGGAACTTGTGGAGCAACAAAAGGTGCCATGAGTAGCATAAGAATCCCGAGGAGAGGTGAATGCATGTTGATGCTATGTGAAAATTAATAATAACTGTTAGGGACAAGGAAAATAGGATGCATGCCTAGGAGGGTATAGAGGACAGAGTTTTCAATGTTTGTAAGATGATACCATTAGACTTACACCCCAATCATACTATGCTATTGAACTCCTTGTGTCCACAACTACACCAAGATTTTCTGATAGGAATGCTCCTCCCTGCTAGACCTCTGTAGCTAGAATGCTAAAAAACCCCGACTTCTTCATTTTTCATTACATTCTGTTGCAGTGTATTGTTCATAGCTACATAGAAATCCTGCCATTTATAAAACTGAAGGAAAAGTCTTCATTGGCACAAGTCCCACTGAATTCTACCATAACTGCAGTGAATTGGAGCTACTGTTTCCACTCAGACAGCTATTTGTGGTAGCGGCAATTTGGAAGTAGGATATATGTCTTACTTGGTGAGAGGGGGAGATTTCTTGGGATTCTTTCATTGAAAAAAACACTTTTAGCCTTGGTGCATATTTTATCTGTGGTGAAATGGTCCCAGGACTTCTGTAATGCCGTTATAGGTTTTAAGGTATAATGTGAAGCTGGATAATGCATACATGGATCTTGTTTGTGGAGTTGTATGGACCGAATAATATTAAAGAACCCAGCAACCTAAACACTAGCCTTGCAGCCAAGACCATACTTTAATAAAGTATCATAGAACCATCTGGAACGTGGTTTTAAAGGTGATTGAAATAACCTCCCACCTCTCCCCTTCCCCCACCTCCAGTAGCTAGTCAGAGTGGAGCCAACACATCAGGAGCATCTATCTAGTAATCACCTAGATAAACATCCTTAGGATCATATATCTCTGAGTCTATCCACATTCCTCGATAATAGTGACACTGACTCAGAGAGTTAACTGCATTCATGCCTACAACATCAATACTAACTTAGGTACAGACTTTCCTATTCAACAAACATGGACCATTATAATATCATGTCAGCACACACAAGGCCTTGCTATATATCTACTACAACACTCATCATCTCTCTAAACTTAGCACGAAATTTTGCACTGGGAAAAATACTGCCATGAGTCGAGTGTGCCTATAGAGTAGTCTGTCTACTTTAAGGATAGGCTACTGTTCAGCATGAAATATTCCATAATGCTCCCCTTAATTTCAATGTATTGGCTGGTGTTCTGTTGTGGATTCTACAGTCACATGGCATTTTGCCTAGCTCTTACAGCACTGCATATAACTATGACATAAATTTTATCATATTAGGGACTCCAAGTTTCCTGATCAACTGCCAAATAATACTACTCTACATGCAATGCCAACTACTATGAATATGAATACAAGTCTGAAGGTCCAACCACATTGCATGACACCCACAAACATGAGAAAACAGCTCTGCCAAAGCAAGCTGTTTATCCAAGTTGGTAATAATATGTAAATGAAGTTATGGTGAGAGATAAGAAGGTATGGTTCCTGGTCTGACATACTGCAATGGCATCTATAAAAGTATCTCGTTGTTCTTAATACTAGGTGTCATAAAATCAACATTCACCATTCACACCAGATTCCTGGTATTCAGGCTGGTTGGTTTAATTAACTGTTCTCCACTGCCTCCTTGGAGGGATACTATTGTGGCAATTAACAGAGCCTTGCTATGAGCCTTGCAACGGTTGGAGTCTTCCAGTATTGCTTGTGGATGACATTGCTACTACTGTTAGCTATAGACAGTGAGACTAGTGACTACAGGAGTTATTCTCAGAGATAGTATCTATACTATTACATTTAAACACTAGGTACCTTTATAACTAACTAAATCCAATGTAAAACAGGTACACTTCAGAATAATTCTGTTATCCCACAGACTAAGAACAAGTGAAACACATGTCTGTATACATATGCCAACTTCACAGGAATTTTAGGCACCTCCTCAGTGAAAATTCTAGTATACCTCCCTCATACACAGTAATCACAAACATGTTTTGACCTGGTATCAGAAACCACAAGATTGATGAACACCCCTTCTGGGGGAAGTTACAGACACAATACTAAAGTGAGTGATTTCAATCATTTTCAAGATGAGTGACTTTGAAAAAAAATTAAGATTAATGACTACTGTATAACAATAAATATCATGTTAAGTCTTTTACAGCTAGTATAGTTACACACACACATTCAAACCATCTCTCCCTCTCACAGTTTAAAGAACTAGTTCTGCATGTTTTGAGCTGAAGACCTGGCTTGCAGTGATACCTCAGTAATACTACCATATGTACCACGTTCAATATGGATGTGCCAAGGTGTTGAACAGAGTTCCTCAATTGTACATGTCTCTACCACTATCCTCTCTGGCACTGTGTTTGGGCACTGTTGTTTTTGGAAACCTCTCTTCAAGGAACATAAAAATATTTGGAAACTTGTATCTAGCTAAGCTACTTAAGGGAGGAAATTAAAGCACACCTGCCACAGTCTAAGTTGGTCATCCACTCTTGGTAGTATGGTTAGTAAATGGGTACATAAGGAATACAAGTGGTCCCAGCCATATCATAGAGTGCTTAATTATTAAAAGGGAGTTCAACCTTTTCCTTAATTGTACCACACTACATTATATTTAAGTGTGTATGTAATTACACTACCTAGTAGTACACACCATCAAGTTCCTTTCAATAAAAATATTAAATGTGATATCATAGCTAATAATAATAAGATACAGGATCAAGTCAATCAATGTGTATCACCTAAAAGTTGAAGTCAGGTGTTTATTACAGTACATATTATTATGACGAATCCACAATATTTAAACCAAGTTTCCTAGCAGATTTACTATACCCTAGGCTGCCGTAGTTCCCAGGTTTGTCCCACATAATACCCCACCACAGGACAACTACCGGCTAGTAAGTTAGCTAATACAGCCCGTGTAGCCTCCCGACCGTAGCAAATACGAGGTGATGATACAGCTAGCTATTGTGTACCTTAGCATTTACAATTTGTACATGCCCCACCCTAAAAAAACATTAGATCTGTAATTATACACTTACTTACTATAGTGTCTCAAATAAAATAGAGAGGCGATGATGGTCTGACGGGTCGTTGCGGTGTGTGTAGCTAACAGATATCCTTAGTTTTCGACCTCCAATAGAAGTATAATTATAACTATTGCCCGATCTATTCTAATTGTACGTGGAGGAAATAATTTCGTGTTCAAATTAATTTTTATAATAATTATTATTGTTCTCTGTATGCATGAACTGAGAGAGAGGGAAAGAGGGAGCCAGAGTATATAAAATTAATATTGGTTGTCATCCCCAGCTGTAGAGGTGAGAAGCCATATGCAGACCTATGGTGAAAACCATTGCATGCACTGCTGTGGTCACTAATGGGTCAACTGGTTCACAAAACTTCACAAGAACATGAAGTCAAGCTTTCACAATATAGCATCACTGGAAATAACAGTAATACCTGCTCTTTGAGAAGGAGTTAGTAAAGTCTGTAACAGTCTATCAATGGGGAGTGCTCAAGCAAGTTCATAATTGTTGGGGGGGGGGGAACATTTGCAACTAAGGCTAAGCATTGTCTTTTACTTCTAGCAACTAGGTATAGCTAGCAGTACTATAAAATTTCAGTTTCATGTTCCTCACCAACTAAGCTGCAGCATCAGTGTATGTTAGTACCTTGTGAGACAACACTGTGATAATGAGTTTCCAGTGTGGTTGTAGTCAATTCCATATGTACTAGCTACTCCTTGTAACTGCAGTGTTTTTTTTAATGCTGCAGGTTGTTATACTTCATATACTGTCAAGGACATATTGAGATGTAGGCACTGGCAAATTCTGCTGGCAGAATTTTGAGCAGAATAGGTATACCAAAGCAGAGAGCAGAATGCTGGCAGAATAGGCAATTTTTACTGTTAGCTAGATGAGCTTCTCCTCCTGGTTCACTACCAAGAAACAAGCACTATAGCAAGCACTTAACATAAAATTGCATACTACATGTTCCATTAAAATACCTCAGTCCTTAATGTACATGTACAGGATTATAATACTAGCAAAGAAGATCATGTTGTTGCAGCCATCCTCAGCTGCTGCTGAGAGTTTTTTCACTTTTAAATGCTTCCTTTGGGCAAAGGCAATCAAACTGTTTAGAAGACTACATAGAGAAATCAATAATGCTACAGTATAACAACCGTAACTGGAATAGGCATTATTATTGTGTTTTGATTTGTCAAAAATGAGTAGAATTGTTAGCAGAATAGGCAAAAATTTGTGGCAGAATAGGTAAATCTCAAAAGCAGTGGAACAGAACAGAATAGACTATTAAAATGGCAGAATTTGCCAGTGCCTACTGAGATGTCATAGGCAGTACAGGGGTGTAGACAACTTTCAGGACTGGGGGGGGGGGGCTAATAAGTTAAAGACAAAAGATTTGCAATTAGGTTCAAGGGGGAGGGGGTATGCCCCCTCCAGCACGAAAATTTTCTTCAAAATCCAAGAGGTGTAAGAGAGCAAATTAGAGTAACATTCAAATAATAATATGTACTACACAAAGGTAGGTATTCATTTGAAGATAGTGGATTCTGTACTGAAACATCTTCAACATCACTTTCAAGCATATTTTAGAATGCACTGATTGAAAAACCTAATATTATTAGTTCACCAGTTCAGGCTGACTGCTGGCTAATTCAGGCTGATAGCTGGCCTTAAATTCATTCACTTGGCTTTAAAGGAGTGCTATCTTACAGACATGTTACTAGCTACTAGCAATTAGGCTAAGAGTCAAGCAAGTTCTCTATGCAGCTGTTACAATGTTACCATGCTTACCTGTTAACCACTACTAAATACTGTTTACCAAACCACTACAATGCACATTATATGGAGTTTACAAATAAATAACTAAAAAATTAAGCCAGAGCCTGAGCTTATTAGCTATTATTATTATTATTATTGTTACATTTTCTGAAAAATCTGGGGGTGCTTAAGCCCCCCAAGCACCCCCTTGTCTACACCCCTGCAGTAAGAGGACATGCAACTCTCCATATGATAGCAAAATGCTAAAAATAGACCACAAAAATTAGAGTTCCCTGTAGGAATTTATTTTGCCATCTACATTAGAGTTGCATTCATTCTTTCTACTTGATGAGTTGATTACCATTTATTTTCAGAATTATTAAAATCCATAGTTATTACATAATTTGTAAGTTCCCAATGCATCAGTGCAGATTGATTTGTTTAACTTTAAAAGGGGTAGGAAGCTAGTAAAAATGGGGGTGCATAAATTTTTGGACAAGAGTATGAAAGTTTAATTATGAAAGATGCTAGCTAGCTATGTTAAAAAAGTTGCTTGCTTCTCTCCACTTAACAATGCAACAAATTCTTTAGCAAAATCCTCCAGTGTCCTTGTATATGTATATAACATACATGTAGAAGTAAGCAGTTGTTGAGACAAATTTCAGTTATTTTTAGCCTTAATGGGGTTTGGTAACTTTACTGTTTTCTTAGGCATTTAGCTTAGTCAACAGCTGGAACTGGACCATATGCTATGCTCTTGGATTTTATCCAAACTGCTTGGATTTTAGACCCTTCAATATTTGCTTTGGTAATCTATTTAGATTTTCACACAGTCCTAATCATCACAGAAACTCATTTTTAAGTGTTGAATTTAAATTAATGTAGCTACCTTAGAAGTGCTAGCTATGAATTAAAAAAACACTTATAAAAGTGTGTGAAAATGCTATAAAATGTTTATAGCTAAGCCATTCATTCTATTTCTATACATTTTTGATAAAAATTGTGCTTGGATTTTTTGTACTGGATAACTACTTAGGATTATTATTAATTATTGGCATCATGCATGGTGTGCGGTTCGTATTTCGCGCGCCTTCCGGGAAGTCAAAAGGTCACTCGCGAGTAATGTATACTTCACCTGTTCCCTCTGTGTATCCCTCTCTTCTCTCTCCAGTGCAGCCATGTTTTTTGAGACTCATAGTTCACTTCAAAGGGAGGAAGTTTATGGTAATTATTTTAAACTCTTAGCTTTGTAAGGTCCCATTCCTTAGTAAAGAGGAGGGTGTGGCATATACCTGCCATGTGCTGTCTATATTTTCCAGGGGAGGCTATGTAGAATGGAAAGGGTATTGGGTTTGAAGATTCAGTAATTGCACTTGTGGCAAACTATGATGAACTGTCATGTGGTTAATTAAGGATGACATTGAATCAAGGGAAAGTTGAATATTATTATAAAAAAAAAATGCTATGAAGTTAAATAATTAACCTCAGAGGGCTATCTTGGCCACACGTAACCTCAGAATATTGTTTCAAGTACCAAAATGTAGCTCTTTCTAATGGTTTATTCAGGTCTTCCCTAAGTCCAAAAATGACTTAGATTTTTAAACAAGTGTGTGCATCCTGCTCACCTAATATTTATTAAGAGTATAACATCCCTAGAGATGTCAGATTGACTGAAATTAGGTAGTAAAAGTGTGGACATGAACCAATTTTTGAACTTAGGGGGAACTGAATTAAACAGCTAAGAGAACTACAATGTGGTACTTGAACCAAGTTTCTAGCTCTCTAAAAAGGTTAGCTATGCAAGTATGTGGTGACTTAATAGTGTGGGTCATGGAGAAATTTTATCGGATTAAATTATGTGTAATGTTAGCAAGTGTTCTATAAATGAAGACCACTGAAACTAGTTAATTATTGTATAATAACTTCACGGAGTTAATTCATGAGTAAATTGGTGGTTGGAGCATGACCTTAAGGTTATCATGTTACAGTACTTGTAGTTAATAACTAGCTGATTGAGTGAATAATGTCTGGATAAGAATTAATGCTTTATTTTGGAGGAGCTTTGAGAATAGATCATCCAGAAGCTTTTCACCAAACAACTTTCACAAGGCAGATAAATGGAAAGAAAATTAAAGATTTTTGGTGGATCTTTCCTAATTCATGAAAAATGCGAAAGTTAAGCTCTTTCAAAATATATCGCTATACAGTAGTAGTTTATAGCTAGCATTGGTTAGCACCACTACTTAAAATTTCTGATTCAGTACATTATTGCCAGATGTATTATTACTAGACGACTGTAGGCAGGCAGTAGTACAAATAAATACAACCCACTCTGCCCTATAACCACCACTCTACCATTGCTCTATCATGCATACTGTTCATGAACATCAGTAGTTTTAGCTAGTACATTTAATTAAATAAGCCTCTGTATAATTCATAACTATATTGCTCTATCTACATCTCTTCTTGACTTCCTACCCCAAAGTATGCATGCCATCAGTATCTCTTTTGGGACTAGATAGCTGTCTCCTCTCTAGCCTGGGGAGCTGAAATCACTGTTTGTTCTACCATATTCCACAGCTAAATGAGCATGACACAACTGAGAGTACAGATATTTTGACCCAACCATCTTCTAATAAGTTCTTTGAGTTCCACTATCTTCTGGACTGCTAGGCATAGAGTTATTGGTTCTATGTCCATCTCTTGCCTAGGAAGATCAGAGATGTAGCTGGGCCTTCCAACTTCTCTGATGCTAGGGCTAAAATCACAATGGTATAGTCGATTAAACGTAGAATAGTTCATCTCAGAGTGGCAAGAGAGGATTTATCCAACACTGTTAATACTTGCTTACAACACTCCTATATAACTGATTAACAACAGGATGAACTTGGTGGCTGAGACCATCATTACATTTTATTCCTTGTCTAGTCAGTACAGGTAAAGGAAATTGGAGCCAATCAACTCATCTGGCAGTCTATGACTGCAATTGCAGGCATGTCTATACTTGCAATTGTGAAAGCAGCATCACATTCTCATTGGAGAGTCCACACATCAACTACCTTTGCCACTGCAAATGCTGCATCATAAGAGACCACCTGGCTGACTCTTCTTATTGGCTTGGCTACCACATAATTAGATATTTACCCTACATGCTGTCATGGATAATAGTTATAATATCCTGAGCCACACTATTCACATAGATAGCAAAACACTGGAGTCACATCCTAGACATACTTCTTTCCTTTTACCCAGTTTGCCGTCTTCTCTGACTCCTCCTCAAGCTTATCACTTTTATGGGAGGAGCTCATGCATCTCCATAAACTCTGATCAGAGTTACAGAAGTTATTGTTTCAATTGTGTCCTCTATAAATTTATGGTCTGGTTCTATTCGTAAGACAACAAGATCATGTGGACTACACAATACAAAATAACTTTACAGAGAAATATCTGTGCTTGTACCTGATCATGTAGGGGTTTTTTAACACAAAGGAACTATCACTCAGGCAATGGAGACAAAAGGAGCTATTGCTGCTGGCATCTTTAAATGATTTGTCAGCACAGGAAAAGAGACACTTTATTTCAATTATACCAACTCCACAGCAATCACATGTAATACAACCATCCGGACTAGCTCCAAGATGTGGATATGCTGGGTTGATTACCAATTTACTGTCTTTAATCACCAAATTTTTGTGGTGTTACAGCCACTTTCTTATGGTCCATGCCCTACTTAGTAAATTTACAGCTCTCTGGGTAGCGGATTTGTTTAATTAAGGACTGTGATGGCTGGCTAAGATCTGTTACAGCAGCAGCTTTAAACCTAGATGTCGTAACTCGACCAGCTCTAAACTGATACCACTGCTTGCACTGAGATTGATCATGTGTAACCATTTCAACAGCCTTTGCTTGTTTTTCTATGATTTTTAAAAAATATCTGTTCACATTTGTTAAGAAGTTCAATGTATTTGTTACAAAATTCTGGGACAATGGACATGAGTGCTGGTTTACTAGATCTGTGTGAAGGCTCATGAGCTCTGACTTAGTAGGTGTTATAACAGTGACAGTTATAGATGGAGACTTGGAATTGTTATATTTGCTAGCTCTTTTCTCCTCTTTGTTTTGAGTTTTGTATGCATTCTTCATGGTAGGGCAAAGCCATGAGCATGGTTGAGAAGTACAGGAGGTAGTACATTAAATCTTATACGGGATTCACACAAAAAAATGTAAGGCGGCTGTGTGAGAGCATGCCTCTCCTAAACCTGCCATGCATGTACAGTGTGCACATAACTAGCCCTAGCCCTAGCAGCAATCCATGGACAGAGGGGAGTCTTAGAAACACTTTGAGAATGTCTCACTTTAGCTTTAATCACAGCTTGAAACATGTAGAGACACGTCTTGAACCCATCCAGCAATGAGGTACTTGTACCCTTCCATACTGCTTCAAGTTTCTCAGGGCTAAGTGTAATTTTATATATCAGGGTACTGTATTTATGGCATAAAGACAAGATCACAACCATTACTAGCTTCAAGGGTATATGGATCATCTACATCAGCTCCTATCAAATCCAGTTCCTTGTCTTACCATGTCTTCCAGTTGGTTATAACAGTCTGAATACCCTCTATTCTTCATTTCACCAGCAGTGTGCGGAAATGCTCCAACCGCCACTCATTCCATGCAGCTTCTTATCACTCAGTCATCAATGAGCTGTGAGCAATTCATAAGATTATTGGAATAAGGTCTATTAAGCATAACAGAGTGATCTTAATACAGTTGATGTCAGTAGCAGTGTGTTAACTTGTGTACAGTAAAACAAAGTTGTAATGTTTGTATACAATCTTCCAATAATATTTTTTTTCTATATTGCAGATAGCACTGCCAATTGAGTCCACTATCAAGGATTGCAAAGCAGAAATTGTGAAGGTTTATAAAGCCATCAGCACTCTGTCCCATGTTGAGAGGTACATGTAATGTAAGAGTAGAAAAGTTAAGTGCAGTTATAACAACAGCACAATATTATCCGAGATTTATGCAGAGAGCCTTTTCTCAGCTCTTTTCTGTATAGCAGAATCAACCTTAGGAATTTTTTCTTAACCTAGGTTGCATGTCACATGCACGTTTCCCCTATTGGTAAATTCTGCTTTTAGAGTATGACAGAATGTGATGTGTTAGGTACTATTGTAGGATGTACCCAAGAAAAAGGACAATGTTTAATTTCATACTATTATATTCTTATACAGTATTTCTGAGTTATGTGATAGTAATCAATGTGTATTGTTTGATGACTATGAAATTGGTATGCTTCTTCGTGATATGAGTGAATTGTTTGCTGTATCAGAAGGAGATGAGTAAGTGTTTTTTATGCAGTTACATAAGTACAGTATATGACTAAGTGATTATGTTCAGTTAACGCTTTTTTCTTCTCAGTGATCAGACATGCACACTTCATTTTTATGTATTGTTCATATATAAGTGTGGAAGTAAATGAACTATATATCCTGGGGGTGTGATTGTCAAATTTTATATTATTATTCTTAGGTCTGTAAATGACTTGTTTCATTTTGGAGCCAGCAATCCTGTAGCTTCATCATCAATTTGTCCATATCCATTTCATTTACGAGCTAAACCAATCTCTAGCCCTATGTCTAGTAATGATTTCTTCTCTTCAGAAAGATATCGAACCCCAGCTACTAACAATTCCAGTCCATGTAAAGCTGATGTTGGATATGTCGGTGATGTGAATCAAGATACTATCCCTTTTCTAAGCAGTCAAGATAGTACCCCTCCTGGAAGCACAATTGAGAGAACTAAGAGGAATAGAAGTGACAAAGGAGATGTCAGTGATGTGAATCAAGATAGTACCCCTGTTGGAAGCACAATTGAGAGAACTAAGAAAAAGAGAAGTGACAAAGGAGATGTTAGTGATGTGAATCAAGATAGTACCCCTGTTGGAAGCACAATTGAGAGAACTAAGAGGAATAGAAGTGACAAAGGAGATGTTAGTGATGTGAATCAAGATAGTACCCCTGTTGGAAGCACAATTGAGAGAACTAAGAAAAAGAGAAGTGACAAAGGAGATGTCAGTGATGTGAATCAAGATAGTACCCCTGTTGGAAGCACAATTGAGAGAACTAAGAGGAATAGAAGTGACAAAGGAGATGTCAGTGATGTGAATCAAGATAGTACACCTATTGGAAGCACAATTGGGAGAACTAAGAGGAAGAGAGGTGATAAAGATGTCGGATATGTCAATAATGTGAATCAAGATAGTACACCTCCTGGAAGCACAATTAAGAGAACTAAGAGGAAGAGAAGTGACAAAGGAAATGTTGGTGATGTGAATAGTACTCCTCTTGAAAGTGCAGTTAAGAGTAAACAATTGGAAAGAATTTCACATAAAAAGCACCCTCATGATACTACAAAGAAAAAGAAAGGCAAATTGACAAGTAGATCTGTTAATGATTATCCATCAGATCTTAGTTGCAGTGATTCTGAGCATTTTAATGATGTTACTTCTTCAAGGAATTTAAACCCAGTTATTTCTGATGACACTAAAGGTTCAGGGGATAATAAGTCTGCCATAACTTCTTGTGAAACTGTACAAGAGAAGGAATTTGATACAGAATCAATGGAACTAGAATTTTCAGCTGTGGGCACAGGACTTTCTGTCCATGAATCTTGTCATCCTGATTTGCCTCTTCAAAAGATGGTTAAGAGGAGTCCAAAGAAAGATGATGACTTGGTTGTTAGTTGTGTTAACATATCAAACGATACGGGATGTTCACCAAAAGTATTGACTAATATCTTAAATGAAAGAGGACCTGAGCATTTCCAGCCATCATTAGACGATGATGATAATAAATCCAGCGTGTGTGACAGTGAAGTTTCAAACAGTACTTCATCATACATGTCACCCAAGCATTCACTTTCTCAGGTAAACCCAGTTTTGTCAGACTCTCCTTTGAATGATTCAAGTGACGATGAACTTGCAGTAATAAAATATTCAGTCGTAGACAAATTTTCTCCATGTTGTACTCACGAAGAATCTGATGAATTGAAAGCACCGCAGAGTAAAACTACCACCAGTAGTGATTCAGGTAATGTGGAATAATAATGATGATAAAATAATAACAGATGCCTCATTATATAGATAGTCATTCATCTGATGATAAAGATGTGTCTTCAGTACAAGAGAAGAGTGTACTATCACTGAATTCTTTGGTGGAAAGCAATCAGAGTAAGAGTTCATGTGTCTATGTAAATCTCGTGGAACTGGTCATTAATCTGTTGGTTGTGGTGTGTTCACCACAGGAATTTAGTGTTAGTAGTCTAGTGTGTTTGGTGGTCCAGTGTGGTAGTCCAGTAGAGTAGTCCAGTAGAGTAGTCTTAGTATAAAGCCACACTACCAGGCCCAGTTAGTATCCATGCTCCTGATCACAGTATGGCCAAGAGCACACTTATTGAGTCAAGTATTACTATACTCTTACTACCTTATACTAAAACCATATAAGGACACTATAAAGGTCCATATGTATAATATACAGTAGTGTGTGTGGCTAAAGGTTTGGTTTAAAGTAATTTGTGGTGCTAGTGTTTTGCTAAGGATGTAATAGACATAATGGGCCTTGCCTTCTTCAATAGACATTTCCCTTTGATGTAGGAGTAGGGTGGGATTTGATGCTTTAATTTGGTCTGAAACTCCTATTATCCTTTCAAACGGAGAACACTGTAGGTCATTCAATACAGTAAGTAGTGAATACGACACTTAACCCATTACTTGTGCTTGGTAAAGTAAGATTCTTAATTAAAGCTTCTATAGCCACACAGCTGACTTCTTGCTACTTCACCCACTCCCCATGGCTCAAAACTGATCTGGGTATCAGAATCTCAGTCCTGTTATAGTCACCAACACTTTGCTTGCCTCTTTACCTAACAGTATTGAAATGTACATGTTTTGATACTTTCTGGTGCCTGCTGGATTATTATATAGGTACCTAACTCTTTAGTGTAGGGAGTTATTTCCTGATGACAACACCTTGATGGAGTTGACAAAGCTTAATGTATTCATTTTTTGTAGGTGACAATAATATAGTTCAAAGAAAGAAGTTGCCAACTAAGATGAAAGCACTGTCACATAGAAAATTCTTATCCAAAAAGAATTTTTCACTTAAAGTTGTCAGAAAGGTTCCATCATCATCTTCAACACAACCAACAAAAAGAAATACTGGAATGAAATTGTCCCTCTCTGAACAGGAAGCAAGTGTAGTTGCCAATGCAACTCCAGCTAACATCTCTAATTTACTTGATAATGAAGATTTGTGGTAACACATAATTTTTTTATACAGATATGAAATAATTATGTTGTGTCACTGCCCCATCCTAATATTGTGTTCACAATTTTAATGATCCTTGCTTTGTAAAGGCCATATTTTTTTGTTGTTGGGCAGTTCAACAGTGCACATGCACTTGATTTTTATGTATTATAATAGATGTCTTTATAGTCTCAGAAATAACCTATTGACCTCATAATTCTTACGCAATATGAGGTTAATAGGTACATTTAAACTGTAAGCACTGTAGAATGCATGATGCACTTTGAACTATGGTTAATTAAGTTTAACACCCCACCTCCTCCCACAATGGCTACAGAAGTTTGAGGGGTGAAAGTTTACATTAGGCTCCTTTTTTTTTTTTTTTTTTTTTTATAATTGATATTGAATCACCCAACCACAACACACTAATAGCATTTTAAACTTAGTTAGTGCACCTTGAATGATCTTTTGCTGGAAAGTTGATTTTGCTACTGAGATACAATATAAAATCCTGCACTAAAACTTCATGGTTTCGAAGTAGTCTATACAATATATCTCTATATATAACACATCAGAAGTACACTAAGCAAGAACTTGGGTGAACCACCGACACTTATTTATATTCATTAACACAAGTGAAAAGCATTATTTATAACAGCTAAATGTACATTGACAATAATATGTATTCTGGAGTATAGATCTATAACTAAATACATCTCATAGTGTTAACCTGAACACCAGGTCTCAATTGTCTCCTCACTGCAGAGGGAATCAAAAATATCTAGGAACTCTTTTAGAGTTAATTTCCTTGTAGAATATACAGAATCAGATGTAACATTCCTTATCGCATCGCTGCACTGTGAATTATCGACACCAACGGTAGAGAGAAATGTTTCCCAATCCCAAGCTAATATACCGAAGCCTTGGTCCTGAAGTTTAGCTAAACATCCCATGTTAGTCATGATGGTCGAGTCAAAATTAAAGGTTTCAATGTGAAGGTTTGGTTTCTTAAATACTCCATAAAATATCCCCAAAATGGTAGTACACTCTTTGCATGGGGGCTTACTGATCCAAATATCAGTTGCAGCTCTATTAGTTGTATCTGCAGCGAGGTTAAAGTATAGACCTATTTCACTGGTACCCAGAAAGACTTTTTTATCATTGGTGATAATGTATACATTAGTTGAATTCCCCAACAGACTTCCAAGTAAGTCTTGAAGTTGATCAAGTGTTAATCCATCAAGACAGGTCGTAGCTATAGATAAAAAGAAGTTATTATTTATGGGCATGAACAATAATGTGTGTATGGATGATTTGTGTGAATCTTGAAATGTCATAGTAGGTGAATCTAAATACTCCTTGCATACCTTTAGGTGAGACATACCTCTTCCTTGTGTGCTGTACACTATTAAGATAGCTGAGCAGATATCCAGGCTAAATGCCTGAAAGATTCCTACTGTGACATTTCTGTTTGTGATTACATATAGCATCATGACTGTGTGGGTTTATAGATTTTCCCAAGTTTCAGGGGATTAGCTATGTTGTACATGCTGAACACAATTTCTTGTAAGTCACCATAATTCAGCAATACATGAACAGCCTATTGCAGGAAGCACCCATGACACCCTCACTATGCCACAAAACATTACCCAGAGAGGCTATTTAAGTACATATTTCAGGATAGGGACACCAACTTTTATCATATTATATTACATAACCACAGGAAGATATTTTTGACCATGGAGGAAGGGGGGGTAGGGGGAGAGGACACATCTTAAGGTAAAGACTAGTAAAAATAATAAAGTGCTGTTGATTTTGATTATAGTGACAATGTCATAATGAGCAATAGATGTGTTATAGCTCACTTATACTCTTGTTAATCACTGGAGTGTATACTAAGCTATAAGGTCCTAAAGTGTTTATGATGCACATTATATCACAGGAGATCAGGATACTCTCTCGGAGAGCAATGATAATACTTTCCTACGTAGTAATGTCAGGGAGGTGACCGCCTGATGTGAGTTGAACTTGTATAATGATGTACATTATGGTCTTACCTTGCTCTTGTTTCACTTGCTCTATTTTGTGATGGTTATCACTTATACGCATCAACTTTGCTAGCACCTCTATGAGTGTATCTGTGTCAGCATTTTGTAGGAAGTTGTCTTGTTTCACTTGTGGTAACTTATGTCCTGAGGTCGCTGTTACCAGAGCTATGAATATGGCAGCAGTGATGAACATGGTGACTTTCAGTTGACAATCCAAATATGCTATGTAATAACAACAACAACTCAAATGGAAAAAGAATGAAAGTTTGCAGTTCCAAGGAACTATTGTAATCACATACCCATGCAGATATAGGCTGTTAATTTAGCCCTGTTTCATTATCGTATTATTCATTAAGAATACCTAGAACACTTCTTATTACTCATAAACTCAATTTCTGGAACGATTGCAAACAGTTACTCTATAGTATAATGCTATATACCCAATCCAAGAATGCAAGTTGTGGCACAAGCCTGCACTCAACTATATAGGTGTAGTCAAGAAGACCAGTAGCCAAGATGAATGATGGAAAGACTATTCAACTTTGATCCAACTATTCAGACTTATTATTTCTTATGCAATGCAATTTTGTGGTATTAGAACTTCACATTCAGGATGGGATTGTCCAAAACTCAGGTACCTTTTCACTTAATAGTAGGCCATATACTGTAACCACATGAATGCTAAAGAGGTTTTTGACAACTGAGCCTGAATGTAATACTAATCTATAGAGGTATCAATTGGTGGTGAGAAAAAGGTTTTGGTGTTCCTTCCAGATATAGCAACTCTATGCTAACAGTGACACTCTCCAATGTTCCGTTTGCATTATATCACGCAATAGTGTTAATTCTTAGAGTTGTAGTGTAGTTATCATCACAAAGGTGAAAGAGCAGTACTCCTCATAGCTTATGACTAGTTAATAGTTATACTCACAACTTACCAGTACATGCAACTAGTTCAAACAACCTCATACTTTATTAGTTTAAGCAACAACTTTTTAGCTATAGGCTTATAGTATCTGCAGAATGATGGATAATTATGGAGACACAATAGATGTATACTTAACTAACTTGTTAAAGGGAGGTGCTAATGGTCCTTTGAGCTATAGTATAGCTAACTGCACCCACACCATGTCCACCCCAACACCTCCTCCATCTCCATTGGTGTGTGGGTAAAAGATAGAACCCATTTGGTTATGTAAAGGGTCTGAAGCATGCCTGACTATTATGATTATCTTGCTAGTAATTGAAATAATATTAAAATCTTATCAGCATGTACCAATCATATACTTAATATGTACAGAGCTTGGGTAGATGATCCCAAAACCTCTGTTTAATCCCCAGTTTCTACAGCTATACCGTTATCTATCAAGTTTCTCCCAATGTCTATGGTTATCCCTCCATTTGTAGCCATCAGTGGTTTCTGGGGATAGACCAATACTCAGGAGTAACTATGGTAATGCCATTAGGTATCATGGGCCCATGGCTACATAATAAGCTAAAAAAATGGAATAATCTTGACCAAATTGCAAACATTAATTAAGACCTAAAAAAATTCCACTAGAGTCAAAGTACTATAATTAGCTATTATAGCTTACCACAACTCATACCACAGCACCCTAATAGGAAGTCATCCCTTACAACAGTTATTCTACAGTAGTCTAAGGACATAGCTATAAGTCGGGCTATAATTAGACATGATGAAAAAAAAATTCAATACCAGTTAATGGGTACAGTACAAAGGTGCAACAAAGAAAGATATTATTATAAGGATGTATCCTTAGCAAATAGTGCAGATTCTGCTGCTCCTACTTACTAATAATATGTTGTCAATATGCAAGTTTTAGCCTTTCAAGTGTTTATCAAAAAGTACATGTCACTTTACATATTTTGCTGGAGTTGTGTGCTCATATAATAATTATAGCCACATACATCCACTGCATACAATGTTTTTACCAACAGACTACTTTAACTTTTAGACTCCAAATAAATACGATGCATCACAAAATTCAATTCCACAGCACCAACTTCACTTTAGGGAAAATAATATTTATGGTACCAATTTTGCAGGTGCTGAATCCCTGATCCTGCTGTTGACAAATAGAGACAATATTATGAGCATCAAGGTCTGTACAAGCTAATACTATTTAATTATGAACAGTGCTCTGGTATAAATGGCTCACATAGCTAGCTATAATTACTACAGTAATACTGCACAGTTAATTAGTAGCTTATTTTATTAATTGCACTCACACCAAAAGATGATCAGCTAATCACTTTTCACCTATAACACACGAATCACTTCACTACAGGCAGAGCTGCCTACCCGTACTGCAGGCAATATTAACACACGAATCAGTTCACTACAGGCAGAGCTGCCTACCCGTACTGCAGGCAATATTAACATCCGGAAAACCCTTCCAAGGGCTCATTTTATAGGAGCGATGGGGGAGGGATTCATCCTGTTGTCTTTACACAGCGCTGAGCACTTCCTTTAGTGTATTATTAAGAGGTGGGCGGTGAGAGGCCTTCACAACTCCCCTCCTCCCTTCCTCCCATTGCCCATTGAATTATAGGTATGTAGCTATCTGCTATTTGGATGTAATAATCATACAAAAGTAAAAGAAAAAAAAAATATGTGTAGCTAGCTAGTTATGTGCAGTCAAGTTTCTTCTGTTCCTTCCTGACATTCCAGTGTAAACATTCAGCTAAGCTATCGAACCAATCTGTGACATGTCCAGTATTGTTAATTGAAGGAATAGGCCACTTGCAGGTGCTAATAACAACTCTGTGTAAAAGTGCAAACGATGAATAATTATGATGGAAGTAAAATGCAGCCTCTAAAACCCCCACCTGTCTTAGTGTAATCCATAACTAATGTGTGTGCAGGGATTGCCCTCACAAGTAGGGAGAGAGCAAACAACTCAGTAGATAGTGAAATGTTTAGGTAAATGACATAGTAATTAAAACTTAAAAATTGAATTTTAGTTTGTATGGGACTTGAATGTCCTTCCTCTGACACTCAGGACACCTCTGCCTCAACCAAGTAAAGTATGAATACTCTTCCCAACTAGACTCTAGCAAACAAACGTGATGGGAAACAAACACCTCCTGAGAGAGCTCTCTCCAGTGGGAAAGGATTTGAAATGGGTGTTGTCAGTCAATATACCAGGGTGATATTAGAGTACACTATCAGTCTTACTAATCTTACACCATAGTAATAATAATAGTAATAATAATGATAATAGAGATTCTACTTATTTGAGGCATTTTGCAAAATATTAGAATCTCTATGTATATATTACCTATCTCCTTTAGAAATCTCTTGCCGATTCCTGCCATCAAAGGATACCCAAGCAGAGTTTCTGCTGGCTGAATTGAGCATTATCTAAAGTAGTAAAGTTGTGGTTGGCAGCTGGTTTATTAATTTTTTATCCCAAAATATGTTATTTGTAATCTGTACAAACAGCTATGTTGACTAACATTATACAGAAACTACTCTCTGACGACAGTGATGACTCCAACATAAATAAATAAGACTGAGTAAAGGGAAATATTTTATGACATCACATTAAAAGACTCCTTTAGTAGGAACTGGAATACATCAAGAATGACATGCATCAAGATTACAGAAGGAGCAGTTGCCTTTTTAGAGCTAACAGACCAAACATTACTGGTAAGGGAAAACCAGGACCCCTAATAGGACTGTTTCCTTCATCATAACACAAAACCAGGGACTGTTTCCTCCATCAAAGGATGATATTTTATTGCTATCCATTAAGCTAATCAGATTTTGGTAATTGTGGTTAACCTATTATTCTTGAGAGTGATCAGGTATTATTGCTTAACATAGGAAAAACAAAAAAATACAAGGAGTGTCAAGGCTAAAAAAATTTATCATCACTTCTGTCACCAACAGTACATGCAGAAATAAGCCATAGCAGTTCTATCACTTCTATAACTATAGCTATAAGCATGCAAACAACTTGGATCATCATATCATGGAAGATGGAAATAAACAGTAGATTTAGATTGCTTGGCCTTAGAGAACAAATTAACTTGTTATGCCAATAGCCCTAGAGGGAACACAGTATTTTATCGCCATTTAAGTATAGAGTATAACTGTAATTGTCCTTAGTATTATATCTCTTTGCAGTTTATCTAATTACAACATTGACTTTCAGCATGTAGTATCCTGATAATGTAACTATTAACAGTCACAATAAACAAGGTGAAATAACAAAGTCTCAGCATTTCCTAGTTTCATTTGTGGTGTTACTACACAATGTAAGCCAAGTGAATCACCTGCAAAAACAAGCCACATAGAAAACAGGTGCATACACACCATTAGAGTAGTGTGAAATTTACATGGTGAAATTTGCATAGAATTCACCATGGAGGAGGCCATGAGTATGTAAAATGAGGCAAGTCTATAGAGGTCATCACACTTATGGAGCATGAATAGCTTCCATTCAAAGTTGGTGCCTTGAAGCATGTACTAATTCACAAACTGGACACTGATACTCCTGATTTCGGTAACAGGATCCATTGAGTCTATATGTATATATTCACACACAAGGGTTATAGATAAAAATGCCATGCTGATATATTTCCCATTTGCACACAAAACCATTAATCATGTACCAGACATCATAAAACAACACATTAAATAACACATCATCGGCTGTAATGATTGCATCACTCAACACTGGTGATAGTATGAAGTCTAGGCAATTTACCTCTAATTCCACACCAGATGGAATTACAATAGATCTGAAAGAGAGAGAGTGGGGGCAGATTGGAGTTATTATCATGCAAGGAACACTGGGATGAACCATGCTGGCTCCAGCAGCAAGGGAGTATGCTGTACTTCCAGTAGGAGTTGCAATGATTATTCCTAGATGAGGAGATAAACAGGTAGTCAACATTATATTAACTTCATCTTCAGGTGGCTGAAAATTAGAATAATATTGCCTTGGTGAAGTTTGTTGTAGAGTGTTCTCAGTAAGGAAGTACCCTTACTTAAAGGGTTGCATGAAAGGAGTTCTGTATGCACTTGGGTATGTCTTAGTAATGTGAGTATACAAGCTGTGATCACTGCACAAAGAACCCGAGAAGAGACTATAGGTTTTTGATGGGTTGAAGAATGAGTTGGGCCAGGAACAGAAATGGATGTGCCAAGAAAAAGTAGTTCTTATACAGCCTCTTCAGCATGCACATATATATTATTAACACTTCTCCCTCTTTTCCAGCTTTGGCTACATCATTTGCAGCAGGTAAAAGATACCTATCTTAAAAAGTGGCACATGCATTACTTGCCATAACAAATGACAACTCAATTATTTTGATGGCACTCTAATAAAGAAGTTAGTGTCTAACACATCCCCAGCTTAATTAATTATATGCTGTGTAATTTTCATACCATCTCCTTGAACAGTAGTCATAGGCCGTCCATTGCACTTAATCATAAGGTTGGTAAGATAAGGATTTGGCCCTCGGTCCACCACAAGATCATTCATAACCTATATAAATGCAGAACTAATTAATTGGACACTCACTACAAGTGCTTGTGGTGGGACATTTCTCTTAAGTGGCAGTTCATAGAGCTTGGCAATGTGACTTTCAGCTACAGTACAGCAACGTACTGTAAATCTACTAACACGATTATATGGACTGGATATAGTTTTGTTCAGATGGCAATAATTAGAGCATTAATTATACTGCACAGTAAAGTAGCATTTCATTGTCAAGAGAGGTGCAGATAGTATTACCCTACAGGTAAGGTGTATATAAATTATGTTTACAAGAGATCTTTAATTCAAGGAAAAAGTTGTGTGTATATAGAGTCAATGTAAACAGAAATACAGTAATTAAGATGAAGTGATGGTTTGCTTACCAACATTTGTTTATGGGTTATTTCCTCTCTTTGCCATGGAAGTTTTTCTGCATTGCTACCAAAGGACATGAATGTCTTGGTGGTAACAGGTGACAGCAGACAAACTTCATCTTCTGGTACTGTTGATACAGTGTCAACAGTTTTGATTTTACACTCCAGACGATGACGAAGAGTTAAACTCACTCCTCCTTAAATATGAAAAACACTGACACATAGTGAAAGTTACAAAACCTAGTGGCTACAATGCATACTTTCATAAAGACTATTTGGTAAAATGTTGTCACTCCTTAGCAAACAGTATTACCTCTTAGCACCTTTTCAATATGTTTCTGATAGGCATTTTCAATCTCACCATCTGATGGAGAAAACACAGTACATTAAATGACTATGTGGATTATTAAGTACTTTGGTCACTTCCTGGCTGTTTCTTCACAGTTGATGAGAATTGAAAGGGTGTGAGGAAGCCGAGTGACCCCATGTGAAAGGATATAATTGGGGGGAAATTTTCCTGTAAAGAATATTAGGTGTTCAGATGTAAATTCAAGTCTTCCTATCCCAATTTGCTTCGTGATTATTTTTCTGCTAACCTGGAACATGGAAGAAGTATAGAGTAATGTCCCATCACCTCCTACACAAATTATTAGGTCCACCTCTTTCAAAACATCTTGTCGGTTTCCTAACAAAAAATGCTGACTGAAAATAATAATGTGCAATGTTATAAGGATTCAACTCTCTAACCATGTCAGGTATTAACTAAAGCAGATTTATACTGGGATATAGGGAGCACACTAACCGTGTCAGGTGTTATGGTACCCAGGGATATAGGGAGCACACTAACCATGTCAGGTGTTACTAAAGCATGGTTCCCAGATTTACTGGGATATAGGAATCAAATCAACATAACACTTCAATTTTCATAGTTAAAGCTATTGATCCACACAATATACTTGCACAGCTGAGCTATACAAGGGCTTAGCACCTAGAGTTAAGCACAAGAACTTTCCTTTTTCCTGTGTGTGGATGTGGTAAGTCAATTGAAAGGTAGTCCAGTAAATTATGCCGGGCATAATTGGAGCATAATAGGCACAACTATTATGCTGGGCATAATTGAGCATAATAGGGAGCTTCAACCATCATGGTTGGCATAGTTTGGAATTGACTAGTACATGGCCTAAGTGCATGTTGTGTAGCTAGTTAGCTGAATTAGTCCTAATGGAGTTTTCCTGCTCTACTATTTCTATAATCCTGAGATTGAGGGTAGTAGCAGCAGTGAATCATACAGTGAGAGCTCTTTAATTCAACAAAAAAATAGGCCTGCTAAGTGCTTCATTGTTAAGTAGATTAAGAGCCCCTACTAAGTCTGATTTGTGTTGAAAAAGGAAGATACTGACTCAATTTGTTCTAAAAAAGTAGGGCATAATGGGTAGAGTTCAGAGCATGATAGGGTTAGATTTTGAGCAATGCTCCAAAGCATAATGGGTAAAAATTTGAGCATAATTTACTGGACTCTAGTAGTGCTACTATTGCATCACATATAAAGACATCCCACATCAAATGAGGAAATCATCAGGTTAGCATTAACCTCAATCACTTGAGGGAGGCGTGAGGGGTGGGGATTAGAGCATAGAGTGACTCCTGACAACGGCTGGCAGCTAAATCATCAAAATATTGGTCCAAATAACTCACTTATGATCTGTTAATGATATATTGTGAAGTGCTTGAAATAATTATAGTTCATAATCCTCAGTGTAAATAGAGAGGTCTATCATGAACAAGAGTTTCCTATTTAATACTGGCCCTTATTAAACTAGTAGTTTCCCACAGAACAAAGCAGACATACCATTCCAAGATTTAAAGGCATTCCTAATACTTTCATAATCAGCATCATCTTGTATCTCTTTCTCAAGAAGAATGGATGGTTCAACAATGACAGTCAAATGCTTTTCCTACAACAATAAAGATCTCGTGGTACTTATTATTAAAGTAGCTATAATAATCATTTCATATTTAGCCCCTTCATCCTACAATATTATTTGCAGTTCTGACTGTGTAGATGCATCCTGTGAGTCAAGGTAGGGAAGCTAGCAGTTCAGCTATTATTATAAATAGTCATTCCTTTTTCTTGAAATGTGAACCTTATTAAGCTGACCCACTCATTAAAATCTCTAACTTGCAATTCAGTAACAAACATGTTAAATACATACTGCCACCTTCACATGCATTTTCTGCAGGTAACATATTATATTGAACCATGTTCATAATAGCATTATCTCTAACTTTCCCCATAAACTATGTTCATATATAGCATTATCTCTAACTTCCCCCATAAACTATGTTCATAATAGCATTATCTATAACTTACTTCCCCTGAACCCTGTTTATAATAGCATCATCTATATCTTATTTCCCCTGACCCATGCTTATTATCTTACTTCCACAAGCCATCTTGTCATTTCCTTAAACTTGCTTGTCACACTGACATCTTTGAATTTCTTGATAACAAGTATCTGCATAAATACAGGTTTGATTGATTAACAGGAACAACTCTCAACACAACATTTAGCTAATTACACAGTTTGTTCATCACTGCTATTCACATTCAGTGTAACAAACCTACAATAACTGATTAACATTTAATAAGTGAGCATAAGACAAAAGTGGCATGCTACATGTATATATTTATAAACAGCATTGGCTGGTATAGCTCATACTGTATTTAATTCAGTAACTTACCCTCTCACGAATTAAATATATTGATACCTTGAAGTACTAACATTAGAAGCACTAATGAATTTAGACTAGCTTATTCAAATTCTGCTCTGAGTACCAAGATAAAATTTGAGCCAAAAGGACTATGCCTTAAAAATTTCTGGCTATATAAGACACAGTCTGTTCACTTATACAAAAAATGAAATCATTCCATGACTATAGAGTAGAATCAGTAGTTCTTAGTTTGAATGCCATACCCCTTAGCAGCATACACAGTAGGAAAGAAGGTTTAGAAGTACTTCCTGTCAGTGGAATTAATATGGCGCTCCTCATATTGGTGACTCTAATCATGGATGTAAAACTGCCAAAAGCAACAGAGCAGCTAATGTTGTTGGTCTCCAGCAAACCCTGTGTAGTCTGTACATTACAATGTGTATCCCCCACTAGCAGTATTATCAGGTCAATTGATTGCTACAAAGTGAAGTCAAATATTGTCATAAATGAACAATCTACTACTTCTCCATGAAGTACCATTTAGAGTCAGCAGCCATGATTAGACAGTTAAGGTGGTCAGGCTGATAGTGACAGTAGAGATTGCTTCAGTTTCAAAGTCAACCAGATCTATCTACTTTGAAGTTTTAGGGCCTTCTAAAAGGAAGAAATCATTCATATAACCTTGGCTAGATATAGAGGTGGCTATTAAGTGAGATAATCAAATTCATGACCTAGGCCATGCTATTATAAGTATAGACAGTACAAATCTGAATACTTACTTTGCAGTGTACAGGATCTGCCACAAATATGGGTGTTTCAAGTGGTGATCAAATTCATGACCTAGGCCATGCTATTATAAGTATAGACAGTACAAATCTGAATACTTACTTTGCAGTGTACAGGATCTGCCACAAATATGGGTGTTTCAAGTGGTGATGGAGTAGACAAATTTAGTGGTTCAGCAGGGCCAAGAGATACCTTACAACTGTTTACATACCAAAGTCTAGCATTCATGGAAATCAGGAACCAGTCTGTACATCACAAAATTAATACTGAATCTGGATCAAGGTTAAAAGGGTCAAGGCTAAAAGGCTCAGTCACAAATTGAACAATAGCATATCCTGAGGTCAGCTGGCCACTAGAGCTACATGTACACATATCTGACTGCTGGATAATCTCAAGGCTAAACTATACTTATTGCCTTCAGTTCCATTATTTCTATGATTCTGGAAGGTTGGGCCACCATGATAAAGTACTACATGATTTTTCATAATAATAGAAGATTGCTATTGAGCTTACCAACTACAGAGCCAAACATGTAACCAGTTCAATCTAAGTAATTGAGAGGAAACACTCTGACTGTACATGAATATATGTACATAAGGTCACCCATGGGAAATTCACCCTTGGATTACCAAGGCAATACAATTCAATTATGTACTCCTCCTCCAGGTTGGAAGGATTCCTGATACTATAAGTAACAGCACATTTAGCATAGTGACACTATGGAAGACATTAATTAAAAATGTCCATAAACAATGTCCCTATGTTATAGTGAACTCAGAAAGAAGTGAGAGGAGATACTAATACCAATAATCCAGCTTGGACAAGATTATTGATCCATAAAAGTGGTACACACATTTGTGCATCACCAGCATGCAGGAATACTGCTTAAAGTCTAGTTTGTGAATTGCCAAGGTCAAGGGTTTCAGACAACTTTTTTGAGTGGGGGATGTGTTAAGAGGATTTGTGGTATACTTATGCATGCCTATATACATGTAATCCAAGGTGGGTCTGGGGTCAAGTAAACCAAGAAATTCAGGATCTCATTCTAAAGTGTCTGATAAATTCAAGTATTACTACACTTACCTATACTAAAGGTGGAGTACTAATAGATATAGAGTAAAAGTAGAGTACTAATAGATATAGAGTAAAGGTGGAGCACTAATAGATATAGAGTAAAGGTGGAGCACTAATAGATATAGAGTAAAGGTGGAGTACTAATATATATAGAGTAAAGGTGGAGTACTAGATATAGAGTAAAGGTAGAGTATATATAGAGTAAAGGTGGAGTACTAATAGATATAGAGTAAAGGTGGAGTACTAATAGATATAGAGTAAAGGTGGAGTACTAATAGATATAGAGTAAAGGTAGAGTACTAATATATATAGAGTAAAGGTGGAGCACTAATAGATATAGAGTAAAGGTGGAGTACTAATATATATAGAGTAAAGGTGGAGTACTAGATATAGAGTAAAGGTAGAGTATATATAGAGTAAAGGTGGAGTACTAATAGATATAGAGTAAAGGTGGAGTACTAATAGATATAGAGTAAAGGTGGAGTACTAATAGATATAGAGTAAAGGTAGAGTACTAATATATATAGAGTAAAGGTAAAGTACTAATATATATAGAGTAAAGGTGGAGTACTAATAGATATAGAGTAAAGGTGGAGTACTAATAGATATAGAGTAAAGGTAGAGTATATATAGAGTAAAGGTGGAGTACTAATAGATATAGAGTAAAGGTGGAGTACTAATAGATATAGAGTAAAGGTAGAGTACTAATATATATAGAGTAAAGGTGGAGTACTAATATATATATAGTAAAGGTGGAGTACTAATAGATATAGAGTAAAGGTAGAGCACTAGGTGCAGCACTAATAGACTATGCAACTAGATGAATTAGTCTACAATGGGTTATGGCTATATATTTTTGAGACAAAAATGCCCCTCCCTAAGTCTCCCAAACTCCTTCTAGCCATCTAGCATAGTGCTACTTGGCACCCAAAGCAGCACATTGTAAGCTATAACTACAATGCATCCATAGATAAAGGAGAAAAGTGATTGGAAGCTTATCACATGTGCCTATAAGAGTAGTATAAACCATTTGTTGTTTCCTCAACAAAAATGTTTGAAAGGCATGACGACTCCCAGGAAATACTAGATCAGCTATACAAGCAAAACAGTACAGCAAGTACAGGGGAAACTTACAGAGTGTGCCCTAGTGCTCTCAGCTAAAATCTGAAGTTCAAGGTTTTATTCACTGGCGGTGAAACGTGAACATACAGAGTTGACGTGTTACAACCTCCTTTGTTAGCCTTGAAAACATAGCCAGATCTAATGCTAGTAAATATGGGCAATTGATATTATAGTATAGTTAATTGGTGACTGAAAAATCATAGAAGTGTTGATAAAAATAGTCTGTAGTGTTTTGTTCCAAGCGAGCTCTAGTGCCAGTACAATTCAGCCTTCTGTATGTGAGGAAACAATCCCTCTAGTACCAGTACAAGTCTTCCATCATTACCAACTCTGATTATTTTGACTATATTTTTCCAATTAGCTATAATAGCTAATAATATTAGCTAATAGGAAAAATATAGTCTCCGTCCTAGCCAGGTATATCCATTAAACCAGATCTTTATCCAAAAGACCTACATAAAAGAATCTGTGCTACTGATGGAGAGTCACTCTTTCATAGATTCAGGTATTGATCATAAAGTCATGAAAATTAATACTCTACTAGTCAACAAGACGTAAGTAATGGCTCAACTCAATCCACTTCAAGTAATTCCAGGTGAAGTGACTCCATGAAATTAGTCCTCCAGCTCCACTCCCTGTGATACTGCAACTCATCCACTTTAATTAAGTAATTCCAGGTGAAGTGACTCCAGGAGATCAGTCCTCCAGCTCCACTGATGCCAACTACCTCAACCCTGACTAGGTTACTCAATTGGCATTTGCCTCTGGAATGCCAGGAGCATTGTAAATGCTTTCAATGCCTAGTCTATTCCTCAAGATAATAATTTGCAAAAACTGAATCCTGGCTAAATAATATGTCTATGAATACTACGTTACATAGTTTACAGACTCAGACAGAGATTCTAGGAGCAGACAAAGCACTAATAAGCAAAACCTCATTTGCCATGAAAACTTAAAAATTCTAGTGGTTGCCCCATTGACCATTACTTATCTTGTCTATAAACCTTCCAACCTAATTCATGATCTGGAATCCAGTTTCTCTTCCACAAACTCAGAGGACCTGATCAATGACCTATAGATTGAGACACCAGACATCTGACTATTTTAAAACTATTGCCTCTACCCAATTAACACATCTACAAATCCCAGCTACTTGCATGTATTTGACTACACTGTCCCAGTTCAGTTCCCAATATTCCAATTATTATATGGATCTCAGTTACAAAGACTGCCAGACTACACTCACCAAAGTCATAGTCGACTTACAATAACCACAGAAAAATATATTCTCCAGAGCAGACCTTGGCATTTTACACTCCCCTCCCTCCTCCCAAACTTGGCCAATTGCCTGTCCCCACCTAGCCCACCAGAGGTCAGTTTATTATGAAATGAATAGATTGTTTTATTTAAGCATCCACTCAGAAGCAACTAATCACAATCTGATGCTAATCAAATGCTATTCCCCCCCCCACGTCATCTCCCTCACAAGTCTAGACTACTCTATCTAATATATTCCAATGTTCCCCACCGGCTATAGACTATCCCAACATCATGACATACATTTCACGCAACAATTCTTTTGCAGGATTCAGCTCCCACAAACTCAACCATCAACTCACAGAGACAGTTTTACTGATTCTCCTATGGAATTCATTGCCAATCATGAACTCTTCCAAGGACACTTTGAGGAAAAAAATCTCCATGTCCAGTTTTCACCCAATCAATTAAATTCAAGCAACACATGTAGTTCCACTTTGTATGCCATGGAACAACTGTATCTCAAACCCTTAGTCATCCACCTATTACCACCACTCTTAATTCTGTCATTTAATTAAAAACTCTCATAGCTAGCTCACTCTATTTGCCTTCGCCTATTAGACTTTATCATCTCATTTATCATTGCTTTCCCAAGAGAAGTTGTCACAAAGCATAGGTGTTAACTGTCCTCTAAACCTCCATCAGACAAGATGGACATACCATGCATAGAGAATGAACAACTTAGGCCTTCAAGTAAATACACACTTACTTCCCAGTTCAGCATAAGCTACATGCTGCACATTGTTACAGTCTACATGCTATACACTATACATGCTGTATAACTTTAACAAGCTACATGCTGTATAATTACATGTATGTTACAAGCTACATGCTGTATATGTAATTATGTTATAAGCTACATGATGTATATAAACTAATGCTTTGCTATATGTAATTGGTACATGTGCTAACATTCTTAGGTTGCTCAATCCAGTAAAGATGATGTTCTCCATCAGGGTCTTCTAACACAAAATTTGGGTTTTGTGCCTTGATAGAGCTCCTAAACAGCAAACAAAGAAATAAACAAACATTACCTACTACTGATAATTATCAAGAATTACCTCACATCTTTGGAGAGACTTTCCCATAACTTTCCCTTTGCTCCACATTTACCTTCTTCAGTGAAGTGGAACTGTAATTGAGATCTACAAGAGTATTTTCCATTATGCTGTGTTTTGAGCAATGTATTCTAACAGTACATCAACCCATTAGGAATTATTTACTACTCCAGGGAGAAGCATGTACATACAATCATTTGATGGGAAAAAACAAAGCACTAATTTCTATACACACACACACACACAGCTCACCATTCATTTTGTTTTGTTTTTGTTTTTAGCATTCAATTAATAGAGTACATTTTCACTTTTGAGTTGAATGCCATGTTATAATATTTCTGTGAAGGACCAGGAGGGAATAGTGGCCAAAGGTCTAGCAATTTAGTACTAAACACCCAACTCAACACTGATAAAAATAGAGCACAAAAATAGAACACTAAAAAGAAACCTGAAGAAGCTACTAAATCTAAAGCTAGCAAGTTCAATCATCCACAACACAAAGGCAATTGATTTAGCACACAAACGAAGGAACACACAAGTTAGTACATAGCTAGAGTCCATCCATCACAGTTCCAGTAGGAATGTGTAATTACTATGTTGTCCTACAGTTAATAGTATGCAACTAGAAATGGGACCTATCCCACTAAATTTTCAGTCAAGAAAATCCACATACCCACAAAACTCCTACCAGCCCACCTCAGTGATTTTCTACCTCCCATCCCAACCCTAGTTTTACAACATACCAATCCCAACAGAGAGTAGTAACACTACAGACCTTATCAACACTAGCACCAGAGCACACATATTACTAGATTACTACAGAACCCAGGAATACACACACAACTGTCCCACTAAAAATCAGATCATTAACCAAGCTAAGTTCTAAGGCCCTAAGACTGCAGGAGGGAGGTACCTTCACCTTCATTTAGTACCCATGCTAAAGGACAAGTATAACAAGTATAACCAGGACATATTAACACCCACCCTTAACTTTTAACCAACACCTTACATATATATCAACAATTTTTCACTGGTAAGGGATGACTTCATAAAACCCTCTCCAAAATCCATTCATAGATAGTTTATAGTTAATTAGCTACCATCGAAAGGTCAGTAATTAAAGGATAAGTTTGAGATCCCCCCAAGAAGTCAAATAGAGTTTAGAAGGGGTGTGGAAGTGTATAATTTTTAAAAGCAACCCCACTTGATACTGTTCTTGTAGCATGACAACTAAGCTGCAAATTTAGTGCAAGGTATGAACTCCAAAAAGGGGAGTCCTGTGAACCTCCATGAGCCCCTCCCACCTGCCTACAAACCTTTTTGTACTCAGAAGAGTGGCTGATACTTTCTGTCATTTAAGTAGTAATGACTTTACCAAAAGTATTTAGCATGAAACCTGGCATTCAGTTACAAGAAAGCCAGCCATAACATGAGCAGTTCAAAGAGCTCTGATGACAATAAAAGTTGATAATAGTTTGCATATAGAAGCAGCAGCAAAATTTCTCTGTTACCATGCATGCACTACGTGAGTAGGGCATTCATTACTGTTTGGCTAGAGGGGACACTTTAGGGATATTCTACAAGCTCTTGCTAAATATTCCTTTTATGAGACAGTATCCTTTGACTTGCCCAGACTAACCCCCTCCCACACTTCTCACCACACCCCAGGAAGTGAGTCTGGCTTCTAAGAAGAAGGCATGAGCAATATGCACAAAGGTGTCAAGTGGGTACCAAAAACAAGACTGAAAATGAGTGAAGGAGACTACACAAATTTAACATAATAATAACTTAAAAGAGTGTTAAGAGAGATTACTAATAACCTCATTTCTAAAATAATGTCTCACCATAGCACCAGCTCTTTTAAAGGAACCAGTGTCATAGTTAGTGTCATAGAGGGTCCCCTCTCCATCATGAACCACTGCCACCCTCATGGGAGGCAGAGAGAAGGAAGAATATGAGGATAAGGTCAGAAACATATAAGCTGATTCCAGCAGTTGTTAGGGATGAGATGTGTAATATTCCTGAAATGCAGTAGATATAGAGAGATGTAATCTGGTTGGAGGACTATGTGCAGACCAGAGATGGAGAGATAAGTGGAAGCTTAAAATTTCCCAAGTGGCATTGGCAGTTAGAGAAGTAGCTAGTATGTGAGGTGGAACTTTAGAAGAGAGTGACAAAAAGAGGCACAAGTGTTCTAGCAAGTCGATTGGTTGTCCACATATGTAGGACAGGTGGTTAGAAACCAAAGTATAAGACCTGTTGCCCACCTTTATAAGGCTTGCATGACTGTGTAATGGCAATGAACAAGACAGGACAGGACAGGACAGGACAGGTGTGTGTGTGTGTGTGTGTGTGTGTGTGTGTGTGTGTGTGTGTGTGTGTGTGTGTGTGTGTGTGTGTGTGTGTGTGTGTGTGTGTGTGTGTGTGTTGTGAGCTTGCAGGGTCACAGTGTGGTTATAGGCAAGGTCAAGCGTGCATGGACCTGATTTTCTGTACCAAGACAGTTAGTGGGAAAAAAGCATAAAGAATGACAAGAGTGTTGCTAGGGAGGTAAGGTGAGATAAGGTGGCATAAGTATAGTCCAGCAAAAATAATCATGAAGACATGTCAGCAGAAATGGCAAAGTATTGGAGTCAGGGGAGAGTGGGTATCTCCAGTGGCAAGCTTGCACCACAGCACCCACAGAGGTATGGTTTACAAGGCCAGGGGAAGGAAGACCTTCAGTTTCTAGAAGTGAGGTAGTGAGAGAATTCAAGTAGTTGGGTTCCATCATCACCAACTCAGGGTTGGTTACCAGGGAGATAGTGGCAAGCACTTCTCTGGCTTTTGGGACCAGTTTTCAATAATAGAGTCCTGTTCACTCAAACTAAGTAAGTAGTAAGTCCTAGGAACTCTATGGCTACTTCCAGGCATGGATGACATGCAAATAGAGAGGTCAAGAAATTCTTGCACAATAGGTATCTTAAGGCATCTTTGGCATCACATGTGTAGAGCAGTAAAAAGAAAAAGTAACCTTATCACACTTGTGTAAAAAGCATGTTGGAGACAACGGAGATGGTGAAGATGAATGGTTGGCCACCAGACAAGGACGAATAATGCAAGATCACCCAAAACAAGTAATATGAGAGTGCAAGGCCTTTTCACAGAGATAAAGTGAAGAAAGACTTGGCCTAGCTGGGAATTTCAAGTAGGTGGTACAAGGTGTTTCAGAGGAGGAGGCAGTGGTATCAGTCTTGTATAGTTGGGCTGAGGGAGCATGGAGGAAGAAGAGGGAAAGGAGAAAAAGAAATATGAGATGGAGTATAGTAATAGTACACTCATTAGGTACATGCAGTGTGATAGAACCTTCAAGAGATTGGGAGACATGAAGAAATACAAGTTCAACAGTGTGAGGATATTTGGAGGGAGACACAGCCACCAAGATAGTAGAACCAGACACAGGGTGGAAGGCATTCTACCTTCTGATACAAGCATAAGGGTTATAATTTTGTATGATCAATAACTCTACCACTGACTACCAAGTAGCTAGCATTTTGCAGCTGTTTGTCATGCAGAATTACTGTATACCGACCCTTTACCAAAAAGTGTACTAGGTCTGCAGTAAAGACACTATTTTATTTTTTCTCCTCTGTGCAACCAGCTATAAAGTGGAGATATGAGGCTACCGTTCCAATCTAGCCATTTCCACTTATTCCAGCAACAAGGAAAATCCAACATGTCAGTACAAGTATAATTATACTATTATAGCTATAGGCCTACACTCCCCGTTATTTCGTAACTAGTCATAAGACAAGCAGTTGCTACAACAATGCACCCTTAACTATTATATAATATATATATATACCTCTGGTTGTACTTCATCGAAAGTAACTGATTCTGCTTTTTAGTTGCCATGGACGCCATAGCCCTGTTTCCCAGTCTTAGCCTATCTAGTGTCCTAACTCAATGCCACGCCCACATGATTTCTAAAAAAAATAATTAGATATTCATACTATAACACTAGTACACACACACACACAATCTATAAATCAATACTCTAGTTCTGTTCTATCCAAGTATAGGTTTCTTATGATGTCCTAGCTTGTCCATGATGGTGTTACAGTGTTTGCTGAAAATAGTTTTGTTAACGAGTAAATCTTCATTAGCATCCACAACCTATAAAATAATGTATTATCAGGTTATAGTAATTACAGCTCAGGTTACATAGTAATTACAGCAGAGACCGGCACATGGACAGAGTGTAGTGTGTATATACATTTCAAGGAGAGAAAATATAGTGGATTGGACATTCTAAATGCAGTATGAGATGTTCAATAGAAGAGATACACTGTAAAAGTGTGTATTTTCACAGGTTAGTCAGCTGAAGTCTATACACACATGGTGACTATTGATACATGTATGCTGCACATATACACAAGTTATAATATAGGTTAGATACAACTGGAAAGTTCCATTATATAGTATTACCTTTACCCAGATTTAGAACACAACACCCCCTTCTACACAATTGGAGAAAGAGAGGAGACTTATAGGAAGGTGATTCACTCACTAAAACTGGAGTATTGCCATGCCAAGAATGGTGATCTTCATTTCCTAACCAATCTTCGTAACGATCATGTAAAGATCTCAAATAATCCTGAGCATTTTACAGAGAACAAAGTGTTACTAGCTAGACTCAATTCTATGCACTAACTATGTACCAGAGTGACAGGTTTTTCCTCTTTTCTTCCTCGATGCTGTAATCTCTGAAAACAAATTTCAGGACTTGACTTAAGATACACTACAAATTACAGACAAAACCTCAAACATCAGAGTGGCAGACATAACTAGTACTACTAGTATTACCTATGAGGTCAAGTTGAGGTGGATCTTTCTTCAGAATATGGTCAAACCACTGACAGTAGCATCCATACTCCATATCATCCAGAACACCACTAAACAGAAACCATAGGTTTACATAGAACAAGGGACTAAGGTGTCAGGAGAGGCAAGGATTTTTTTCCTTCTTTTTTTCCTTTTTTTGGCTTTAATACTGTATGTAGACCTGGTTTTCACTTTTCTCAGTGGTAATACCTAATTCAAGTTTGCATGGTCAAGAATGAATATGGTGCAGCAAAATTAATCAGATCTAAAGCGGGCTGATTATAATTCCACCCTCCATAGGACAATGATACTAACTTTCTATGTAAATTTTCAACAAAGCAATGCCTTGCACTGAATACACTTCTTTCCAGCATCACCACAGGAGAATCCTGCATGAAATAGACAATGACAGATAGGTAGTTTTGAGCTAAATGAACATCATGTATGGATCATGTTACTACTATTGCATCGGTCACATTAATAATATTATTTTTTTAAACTTCTTCACCTCAAAGGCAGCTATATATTATGGTACACGTTTCACATTTGTCAGTGATACAAATTAAATCTGCCATGGAAGAACCCCTCCCCTCCAAAGCCCTCCCTTCTGAAAAGGGATAAAGTCATGTACAGTCCACCATGTACTGGCTCATGCTTTAAGCTTGTCCCTTAACGTGGCTGGTATAAGTCCTCCCACGCATTTTCACGCTCTATTAATTTACACCATTTTAATTAAAGTTTACATAGTTACAAGTATGTGCATCGATTTTATATAATACACTATTTTGAAGTTACTTAATAGCTATCTAGAATTTATTAATAATAAAGTTACTCTCACAAAGAAAGGTCCTATGGCAGCAGCAACTGAACAGTTTTCTGTCAAGTAAACTTTGACCACGCTATATAGCTCACGATCACGATCAATTTTCCCGCTAAAATCCCGCACATGCTTACCTCGATTATGTGGGCGTTGGCTACTGAGTGTTGGTCTTCACGTCAGTTTCCTCAGAGAATACTGACTATTAGACCGTAAGTATGATATTTATCTATTAAAGGGAGTGTGGCCTAGGAGGCATGAAAAAATATTTTTCGAACATTGATTTTTAAGTAGTTATGGTTAGGGCTTGGCACATTATGCCGGCATAATTTTGAGCATAATAGCTATATTTTGGTCATGAGCATAATTGAGCATAATAGCAGGCTTTTTGGAGCATAATGAGTATGAAAATTGAAGGAGCATTTAAAGGAGCACAAATATTAAAATGAATGATTGTATTCAAGCATTACACTGACTTCAACATAGTCTTGAAGAGCAGAGTGTTGGTACTGTGTAAAATGTTTTTTTAAAACTGAAAAAACTCGTTCAACAGATGCCGATGATGGCTGTATCAAAGCAATTTTACTGAATCCCTGACTCCACTTGGGCAATGTTCCCTTATTATGCTCCCACCATTCCAAAGGGTTCACATCCCGGGGAGTACCATCAGCTGCTGCTAAATAAGATACCAATTCTAACTTCAAATCACTAATAAACTCATCTCCAAAGAAAGGAAATGTCTTCAGTGCTTCTACAGAAGCAGCAGTTGGTTTAAGATCAGTGACCTTTCCTGGATTGAAAAGACGAGCACTCTAAAATGCATCCATAATGGGTGTAAAATCCTGAAAAAACTTGTCTTCAAAATAATCAAAACCCTTCTGCACACAATTACTAGCGTAGCTTATCCAATACTGCTCTGGCTGCAAAGCAGTAGCAATCCTTTTTGCAACAGCAGTTGTATTGGGCCAGTGACGTACCTGAATAGAATTTCTAACTGCAATTAGTTTCTCATAACACTCAAGAGCCAATGGGCCATCTCCCTCTAAATCATATGTGGCTTTAACAAACACTTCACCAACATCCACATCTACTGCCAGTTCAATAAGCAGCTCTTTTCCTTTTGATTGGAGCAAGAGTTGTAATTTCTCCCTTGATTTTGGAGCTATATCTGGATTATTAAGGAATTTTGGGATGTCACCCCACAAATCCATCACTTGCCTAGTGCACTCCCAACGACTCCACCATCTAGTTGGTGAATATGTCTTGATAGCTATTCCCGTTAGCTCTCTCCAGAGTAGCTTTGACTTGTAACTATGAGAGAAAATGGTTTCCCAGTGCTTCATAAACTTATCAAGTGTGGGCAAACTAAACTTTGTTCCCACAAGATCTAAAGTATGTGAGAAGCAGCCAATGTCCATTGCTGTTGGATACATAATGGATATTGTGCGCATGGCAGCACCATTTACAGATGCACGGTCGTGCATAGCTGCTAAAAGTTGACTTCCACCAATTCCTAGTTCCGTAGAAAGAGCTGTTAAGATTTCTCTAGCTAGCTCTTTACCAGTAAGTGGCTTACTCAGCATAGCAATTTTAACCAAGCGCTGCTTAATGCAGCCTTCCGAAAAGAACCTCAGCACTATTCCTAATGCTTCACCAAGGCGGGTTGATCCATCAAAGATGACAGAAACATCACGACCCTCAACCTCATTTTTGATCCCTTTTTTTTCTTCGGAGTAGACAACAGGTATATATTCAGAAAGGTGTGAGCTATGGGTAAGTCTGTGTGATCCCTCCTCTAAAAGGGGTCTCAAACTATCTATTTTAGACATAGGTATACCACTCTTGAGAAATTGTTCCACAACACGTACCCTATACACACGAGCATCCATTGAAACTGAAGCAGAGCCTTTGGGGTGAACTTGCTGATCATATGCTTTTAGAACTTCTACCAAGTTTAGTTCTCTAGTTTGTCTCTTCTCTATTGCTTCCTTGGCTTTCTTGTGCTTCTCCCCAGACCTAATGTGATTAACAATGGTACTCTTCTTCAGAGCAATTTCTTCCCTGCATGCACTACAAGAGTTTACTGTTTCTCACAATCAAATGTTCGTTTGGAAACTCTTTTAGTCTAGAGTGAGCAGTAACTCCCTTGGGATCTGTAGTTTGAAGTACCTGGCTGATGACGTTTCTTGATAGCAGTAGGTTTCACACTGAGACTTTGAACCTTTCTCTTCCTACAAAGATCAGACTTTGCTGGGCATTTCAGCTTGTCCAAAAGTGAGGGCAGCTGCCTAGTAGTTTCAGTAGTTTCCTCTATAGTCACAATATTGCTGGCCTCTTCAGGCTCTGATGAAGCCATCACAGGCTACACTAGTCAATTTTAGCCACATGGTGGATCACATGACAAGGTCAAAGGTGGCATAATGGAGCATAATGGAAGCATAATGACCATGAATAGGGAGCATAATGATGTGGTTTTGGAGCATAAAAGCATAGCATAATAGCTCAAATTTTGAGCATAATGTGCCAAGCCCTAGTTATGGTGGATTGGTCTGCCAAGTCGCTCCTTGTGAGGGAGTGTTATAACTAGCAGCAGTTTTATCCCGCTCAGCCGTAAAGCAACCGCTGGATCTTTTCATGTCGCCCTGCTCTAAGTCTAAAATACAGCCTCTGAGGTGTATGGAATAGGAATTGAGCGGCCCATTGCAGCTAGAACTGACGTGAAGACCCCGTGAGTGTCGAGTATTTCCCGCTGTATTTGCTGCCAAGAATTTCACTTTCGTGTGCTCTAACTTGGCTGAAGTGTAGTGGAGTCTTAGTTGTAGCTATTGATGTAGATTACTGCTTGTAAATTGGTTTTCATAATAAAATTTTATTGTATTTAGTGTGGTGACACTAAACATCACTAACTTGTACCCTCCCCCTTAATTGTCTCAGATTAGGGATATACAGAGGATATTGGTGTATTATTCCACTTCCCTCCCACTAAAAAGTTCTGTATGAGACCCAAACATTGACTCACTGCAGCTTTATGATGGAGTTCCATCATGGTTAGTAGGACATAAGATTGGAATAAGTAGCCCCAGCGATGAGCATCCTCATACATCCGTCCCTATAGATTCAATGATTAATCTTGACACAAGTTACCAGATGGTTCCCTTGTGGGGACATCATGTATTGCATAGTAATAATGTTAATTCACATCATTAGCATATTGGTATGATGACATAGTCTAATTGCCGCAGAGATTAATATGGCCTTTGGTCTCTACTTTTCACATTGAATATCTGTCACAGATCAGAACCAGGAAATTGCTTTAAAATATAATTCACTTTAGAGGAAGCTAAATGCTCAGCTGAATCTAAGATAAAATTATTTTTTGAAATGTAGCCAGCTAGCTATTATTGTGTGTACATACAATAAGGTTTCCACCAGACAGGTTCCTCCATTTCTCTACAGGTTCCACCAATACCTATAATTATATTGAAACCTTATGTAAAATGTATATAGTTTACATAAATAGCTATTGGTATTGAATAGCAATAGAGATTTCTGTCCAGCTAACCTCAACAAAAGCAAGTTGTTCCAGGTTACGGAGAAGAGTAGATTTACCACTGGCAATGTTGCCTTCAACTATCACCTATACACAATGATATGGATGACAACATTTCTCAAAGTGGCTTTACTCTCCACTGCAAAAATTGTCCCTCAACTTGATGTGTGTGTGTACACAAGTATAAGCTAGAAAGTTAGTGCACATTTACCTCTGCAGTAAAATTTAGGGCCAAGAAGCTCAACAGACTATAAAGACAGATCTAGGACCTTGAAGGAAGGCAAATTAACTTAGTGATTGTCCAAGTTAGACTAATAGCTACCAAGTAAACAGTCCAAAAAGGTAAGTTGGGAGAGAGGCAATTGCTTTCAATGCCCCCCCCCCCCCCCCAAATTTATCATTGCCTTCCAAAATAACATGCTAAAATGTTTCCCTTTCTATTTTGAAAATAAGTGTTCATGTAGTGGAATTCTTAATGCTTTAAATTTGGAGGGGAAATATTATAATTATTCTATATTCTCAGTCCATTAATTTGAGAGTATTGGGCCTATTGTGCTGGTATAGCCATGTACAAACTTTGTCCTATAGGCATTGGTGCATCCATGCAACAGTCTGTTATCATGATATCATGAAACTAGAAAAAAATTCAAAGAAGTAGCTACATTTACAGTAGAGTTTTCGATAGTCAATGAACATAAGTTTTCTAAGAATTTGCTACAAAAGCAAAACAACAAAAACTGCCTCAAGTTGCCTAGTGAAACATCTATCAATCTGACTAACATTGTGGTTTTTTTGACTTGTACACACTCTAAATGAGGTATCACAGAGTTATAATGGATCATAGAACAAGTGGGAAGCACTTGGCTCTCTTATTAGTCACAGATAAGTCATATTTCAGCAAAGAGGCATGCTTAAAAAGATGAAGAGCCACATAACTCAAGATTTAGGTACTTAATGTTGTAAAGTGTTCCTGGTCTGACTGTGCCTAAGACACCATCTATTTTCTCCCACCATGTGTATGACAGTCCCAGGACAGGCTACCCACACACCTTCACCAGAGAGCATCCCTGTATACTGGAAGGATACTCCACCTTTACCCAGGGATTACTTGTGCCAGAGTTTATCTATATACAAGTTATTTAGACAGTCTGTGTCATATAAAATGTGTATTAAAGAGAGCTGGCCCACCTATGCAGGTTTAACAAAAAACATGCATAATTGTAGTCAATTTTTAGAGTCTGACCCCCAGATTTTGAGTTTTTATTTTTAGCACACTGCAGTGGTGGATCCAGGATTGTGAAAGGGGGGGAGGGGGGGGGAAGGGGGGCAATGATTTGGAGCCCAGGATTTTGAGAGGTGAGGGTAGGCAATATGAGACATGCATTATTTTCACTTCAGTGCAATATAGTTTTTCAGATTATGACAAAGGATTAATGAAAGTCATTCTATCAATTACATCATCATAGAAAAGAATTCTTGTGAATATACACTGAGTTGGTCTTGGCCCATCATAGACCACTTTGGAGCCTTCATGTGCTTGAGGGCCGAGTTTGTTCTTTCAACTGTAGCAACAGTTACTGGAGCTATTGACAAGATGAGAAAGATTGTGGCAATATTATTTTTAGGCAAAAAAATAATGTTTCAGAAAGTGATGTAGGAAACCCTTCAGAAAATTGTTGACAACACAGAGGTGTTATCACCTTCAGTCTGTAGCTGCTTCCCAATGACTGAACTTTTGGGCTTCTGAATGATCTGACAAAATGGTCTTGTCATCACTATGGATTCCAGGTATGTTGAAGAGGCTCTGTAGGTGCCTTTTCCTGATAAAGCACAGCTATGCTATATACCATCAAGGGTTGGCAATTAATGCTTACAATGGACCACTGAGAAACCTGAGTTGCGTTGGAGGGCCCTACCAACAATAACTTGAACTTAATTTTCCCCACAGTAAAACATCAAAATTGCTACTAGGCAAGTGCATCATTATGCAAATCTTTTCAACATAGTCATGTTTCATGCACAGTAAATTATCTGACCTTGGGTGGGCCAGGCAGGGATAGTCAACTGGCTGATGTGGTCCACCAGCTGTAAATGCCCAGGTCTACTATACACTGAGCACATGCCAGGCTTTCTATCTAGATATTCACATGTACACTACAATGTTTTAATCACAGACACATAAAACTACATTATTGAAAAGGGGGAAGGGGGGGTAATTGCCCCCTTTGCACCCCTCCGGCCAGGATCCTCTCGATCTCCTGGCCTGCACACTCAACAGTAAGTTTGACTGCGCCAGTGTTACCAGATTCAGTAGATGCAAATTCCCTATCCTCAAGAAAAAAATTCCCTAAATTGATAGATTTTTCCCTAATTGGAGTTTGACAGTGTTACCAGATTCAGTAGATGCAAATTCCCCATCCTCAAGAAAAAAATTCCCTAAATTGATAGATTTTCCCCTAATTGGAGTGGGTGCTAAGTAACAACAACATCACTGAATTTTTGCATTAATAGGCTTGCACATGTCTGAATCAGGAACATGCACCAAATTGAGACCAGACCAGACATGTAGCATTTGGGCATGCTCAAATTCCCTGACTAAGTGATTATGGTCCCTAAACACCACCAAAATTCCCTTAATCTGGGGACAATTCCCTGAATCTGGTAACACCGCTGCGCCATATGCATGCCTACTACATGTTGCGCGCCACTACTAGAGACCCGCCCAACCTTTATCAGGGGGTGTGGCCACCGGGGTAATTATCTGCTCGCAACCAGCAACTTACTCGAAGAGGTTGGTTTCTTTCCTTTATACACGAATTGCCTGAATGGCCCGATGGTAGGTAAGATGTTTGTGCTTCAACGAAACTGCCACCAATCATCATGGACACAAGTTAGTTTCTAAACTTCCCGCTAAAGAGCTTGACGCGCGAAATTGTGAGCATGCGCATTAGAACCTAGGCACTCTCTGGGTACGTACATCATTATGCTCAAAATGAATAGTGTATAAGCCATGGCAGTGGCGGATCCAGGAATTTGAAAAGGAGGGGGCAATGATATCTCTAAGGTGGATCTCAGGATTTGGGATAGTGGGGGCCCTTGAGGGCTGAATTTGCTCTTTTAACTGTACCAACAGTTACTAGAGTTATTGCAAGATATGAAACATTGTCCAGAGGTAGCCAAAATTTTTTACATACTCAGGCAGGAGATAGGGTTGGAATTTGTGACCACATAGTGCAGTAAGTGCACCATCTAGGGGGGTCTGGGGGCATGCCCCCCCCAGGAAATTTTTGTATTTTAGACCTCTTTCATTCAATCTGGTGGCATTTCAGGCCGTCTAATAGGCACCCACATGCATTATGTTAAGAACTTGATAACACAATTGTAAGATGTCTTTCTCAGCTGAGCTGAATCTTTTCTCTATAGAAACACCCATATCAACTCAGAAAACTCATTGACACAATGTTCAATAAAATTATTCCTTTGTTGAAGTATGCTTCAGCACTGTAACTACAGACAGAGTTGTCAGTTAACTCTTGCATCAAAATTTAATGGCTATTATGCATTAGTTTTACAATAGCAAAGGCAAAAGGCCTCAGTTGCCTCTACAGTAGCTACTCTTATGTGAAAAATTAATGTTTCAGAAAGTGAGGTAGGAAGTCCTTCAGATAGAAACTTTAAACTTCTTGAATTTGTACAAACAGAGGTGTTAGCTATCATCCTCAGTCTGTAGCTGCTTTTCAACAACTAAACTTTTGTCGGAATGATCTAATAGTCTGTCATTATCAGCTACTCCGGGATGTTTTTCAATTCCAAGTATGTTACAAGCTATGCACACCAGGCTCTATCTAATTAGCATTTAATGAATATTTTACAGTTTGTGGCCCAGCTACACAAAACAATGTCATAAGGTGTTGAAAAGGGGGGGCAATTGCCCCTTTTGCCCCCCCCCCTGGATCCGCCTCTGTAAGGTATAGTGTTATATTGTCTTCTAAACAGGGAGGGAGGGAGGGAGGGAGGGAGGGAGAGGGAGAGAGATGCTATATGCCCCAAGTAGCTCCAACTATAGCATTAGTACAATAAATGGGGGAAACCCCTGTGTTCCTCCCTCACTAGCAAATCCTTGGCTATGTTCCTGAAGTGACATTGACTCAATGAAACTACTTCTATGATGTTACAGATGAGAAAATTATGTCCCCTTAAATAAAAATTGGGGATGGGGGATTCGTTTTCCCATGGATAGTCCTTGAACTGTCCATTCCATTCTATTCCAAGTCCGCTGAATAAAGATGGTACACAAAAATTAATGTGTACTCAGATTCAACCCCTTTCCAAGCCTAGCTATGAAATAATATCACACCAGGTTATTTTATAACTGAAGAAAATGGCTTTTATCACTGTGAATAACTATATCTCTTAAGTGAGGCAATTGTCTTAATATTCTCAGCCACAAGTTGAATATTCTCAGCCGTCCAATGCACCAGTTCCCTGCTGTGAGACTCAGATGAGTAAGTCAACTGTGCACACATATGCAGATACTTTTCATGACATTCTATTTGTAGATGAGAACAAATCCTCCTCATTGTGCCTTTGGGATTAGAAATCATATCTGTGTTATGAATTTCAATAACATTCAATGGAACTTTCTTGATCATATCCATCACACCTTTAACTTGTTTGAAATAGCTTATAATATGCTGTGAAAGAGCAGTATCATTTATATACTTGTGAGTAGCATTAACTCTTTGCTTTACATGCATATTGTAGAGTAGCATAGTAGCAATGTTATCGTAAGGGTTGCGTAAAACATGAATAACAGCTATCGGTATATTCACTGTCTTCTGCAATTCATGATAAGTAGAAATGAATGAAGTTGGACTTCTCCTATAAACTTTTGCTGTCATTCCACCTGCTTTGTCACCAATGACATATATCCTGTTATCATATTTGCCTTGCCACCAGCCAGGTACAGTCAGTGAATATCCCTTCTTGATCATATTCCTTTTTCTCATTCCACTTTCACTATTGTGCTTAGAGTTTGTAAACAAAATACTAAATAACCAACTTTTATTGGAATGAAGTGCCGGTTGTCTGGTCCATTGAGAAAACAGGGAGTATTCATGAGCCATAACAATATTAGGATGAGCATCCAACAAACTTGCTATGATACTGTGACCGCTGCGGGCATAGCCAATAAAAAATAGAAATGTCTTGACATTTTCTATGACATGATTTGGTAAATATTCAGTGCTGTTGGTTGAACTAAGCAAAGGATGTCTTTTAGGGTGGTGGTGCCTGTTTCCTTTTAATATGTCCTCTTCAATGGTGAGAGTAAGTGGATGATGTGTTTGGGATGACGTCTGAAACCACCATAATTGGAGCATAAGAGTGGTTAATAGGAGAAAGAGTGTCATGTAAATCAAGAACTGAGCTCTTTGTTTCAGCATTTCAATCAAAAATAGTTCTGGAATACTATAGAATACTGTACTTTACTGAACCTTGTGGCTGGTCATCACACACTAAATTTAAAAGCACATCATTAAGGCATTATCATGAGTTGACTAATTCCTTAGTGCACATTTATCATTTTGAGCAAAACATGCATAACTACACAAGAAACTAGTGTTTTATTAAATAATCCTATTATAACCTCTACCTGCTCGTAGCATTAAAATGCTGATACACCATATTATTTGTGGTGGTGTACAACTCATAACCCCAAACTGTTGAACTGTGAAGAATCATCTCTGTCTCACCCCACACAACATATATCCAAAGAGAAGGATAAGGCAGCCACAAAATGAGTGTCAGTTAAGTTTTATAAATGCTTTCTTATAAAATATAATTCTATTTGGCAGAACATAGTTTAAACATTAATGTTGGCATCCACTACTGCTGACTCAGCAAAGATGCATCATTTTACTGTGATCAGTGGCATAGCCAGGATTAAACATGTGGTAGGGCACTGACCTATAGACTAAACTGCTCACTAAGGACTGTCAATCTTTACCAGATTCAGCTAAAATTATGGCAGATAGCATAGTAGTAGGGCACCTAGAGAGTTTGGTAGGGCATGTGCCCTAAAGGCCCCTATGTAGCTACGCCACTGACTGTGATAATCAATCAATCATAATGTAGCTAGTTACGATAATTGGGAACTTACCGGCAGCTAACTTGACATGAGAGTGATGGCAACATAGGTAGGATAGCCCGGCCCACGGCATCTATAATACTCACTCGCTATAGTCATTCGCACTCAGCTTGTGAATTTTATTGAAGCCATCTTAGAACAAAAACAAAAAATGCGCATGCTCATCATTCTCTGACCGCATACAGCACTAGATCATCACCATCATAATACAATAAATTATTATTAGCCGTGTAAGAAGATAAATTTTTATATTTTCGGTAGTTTTAGCGATAATACCAACTCAGTTTTGAGCGTCAGGGCCGTTTTGTGGTCCAGATTCAACTTCTTAAGTGATTGGAAATCAAAGCACTAGCTATGAAAAATTCAGTAGACAGTTTCGCAACTTGTCATTTTCATTGTGCATCAGAAGAAAATACTCGATCTTCAGGTAAACTTTACCTCAGACCATATTTCGGTCATTTCTCTGGCATATGGGTGACATTTGATGTTCGTAAGAAGTTAGATTCTGCCAGAAACTACAAAATTAGAGTGAAAATTGATGGATATCACAGTCCTTATCCTTTTTACCTTCATTTACGATGTGGAATTTCTGATTTAACACAGCCTGTGGCACGGAGAATTTTAAAAGACACATGCTTAAAATATGTACATAAATTTGAACCTCCTAATTTAATGCTTAATCATGAGCCTAAAAGTCTTCTCTTTCTCTGTGAAAGGACAATTTTATTGAACTTGAATGAGTTGAATTTGTCTGTTTTACCATCAATTTCCTTTTCTCACCTCAAACCTAGCACATTTTCTACACAAGACCTGTTTATCAAAATATGGTATGGTTTATCCACATTTCCCACAAAGATAAAGCGGATGAAAGTCAGACAAGGAATATCTATTGCCGAGATTCAGTGGATGATATGTGGCAAGTTGTCCGTACAGACTGAACCCTCCAATCTGGAACTCTATGAGTACAGCAGCACAAATAAATTATCAGAAAATTCTTATCTGTCACCACATCAGGTTATGTTCCACTGTATTGTATTGTCATCCATTGATAGGGATTCTATTGTAGTGTCTCTAGCAGGTCAAAACATTGAACAAATAAAAGTGGACCAATGTATGACACTGAACCAGTTCCAAGCCAAAGTGAGGGAGAAATTTGCATTGGATTCATCCAGTTATATATATTTTCCTAGTGTCTGTCGAAATAAAAATGTGAGTCATTGTAATCAGATAACAATGAGTGCCTTTCTGGATGTGTCCACCGTGCCTTTAATCCATAGCAAGCAAAGAAACTTACCACTTGTTGATGGGATTCCTCTGAGCATCTTAAAATATGAAAATCTTGATATGTACAAGTTAAAAATATCTGATCTTGGTTTACTCTCTTCCAATCTTGTGCATGCATATGAAGTAACAGGCCCCACAATTCCTATTACCTTTCGAACTGCAACCAATATTGGTAAAGGAGAATTTGCACTCATTTCTGATCGTCCACATGCAGTCAGCATCAATCTTGATTGGTCAGTACAGATACTTCTTAAGTACATTGAAGAAATTTGTCATTTTCCATGTGAAAATATTGTCTATGAAGGAAATACTCTGCCCCACAGTGCACTCTTGAAGAGATACTTTGCCAATCTTCATTGGCAGACTAAACAAAGTAATAAAGTACAATTTACCAAGGATATGCCGAAAGTGTTCTAAATAATAATTATTATTTTGTTTTATCTTTTTTCTCGCCATAATTATAAAATTTTAATCCAACATAGCTAATTTTTTTATTATGACGGAGAGTGAGGTCTCTAAGTCTAGCGGAGGTCTGGGAAAAGTAGATCAGGATTCTTCTCTAGAGCCTGAGGGTATATCATTAGTGGACTTTTGTGTGCAGCTGGACGAGTGTACTCCAACGGTAAGTAATAAGGAAAATAGTTGTGATGCGCTTCAATTAGAAACTACCCTCCAGTTCTAGGTCTAGCATTAATTTTTATTCTGCAGTAATGACACTACCCTGTCTATCCTGTGCCCAGATTTTCTCCAGCTCTTTGTGGGAGAGTTCTGGTTATGCCTGGACTATATCTACCATGATTTATCAGCTCCTTCTCCATGTAACAGATTATTCAGATTACATCATGGTCAATTGTACTAGGACTGACTAGGGTTAGATACAGTGTACAATAACAAAAGTACATATTGACAATGATGTAATTTGAACGATGTAATCTGAATATGTTACATGGAGAAAGAGCCGATTTATCTGACTGGTGACTAGTGTTGGGTCCCTCTGGTATATTTGTGAAGATCTTGCATAATACACATACCAATTTCAGGATGGAATTCATTATCCATCTAGTCCTCAGTGGTAGGCTTAACCTACTGATAGATACATCACTTGAGCTTAGAACACAATGAATAGCAAATTTTGGAAGAGAGAACAAGATGGAGATTTCCTATGACTGATTAATGATAATAAAGTGCATGAAAATTTTAAAAGTACCTAGCATTAGGCAAGACTTTGTTCTTGACCTGGATTTTATGTACAACTGCACAATCACTTTCGGGCCTTAAATCACTACAATGACTGTGTCTACCCATAAGTACTGTCTATGATCAGTCCCCCTGTGTGACATTGAGTGTAGTTGTGTATGATGTGGTTTGTACTATGGTCAGACACATGTCACTGGCATTGATTTTACCTTAGATTTATTTATTTATTTATTTATTTATTTATTTTTTTTTTTTTCTGTATCCTGGAATACAAATGATAGTTTGCACTATATAATCTATCTGCATTCAGTTGAGTCCAGGGAGTTGTGTTGGGGTGTGAGCCCCACACTAGGGAGTTGGTGCAGAAAATATATGTTTCATGCATACGTTATGTACTTCTTCATGTTCTGATACTTCACTTCCACAGTGTCATACATTCTGTTTAGTAGTTTACGATTTACATCTGTTTAGTAGGTAACTAAATTTTGCATAAGACCATTTTAGAAACAATTAAAGCTGCCATGTGCTAGATGGTGCCAGATATATAGAAAGTGAGCAAAGATCAAAGGATTTTTGACCAACAATACTACTTAGTGTATGTGACCTTTAGTCTGTACTGCTTCCTGTGACCTTTAGTGCTTTGTATACATGATATAGATGTTTTGTGGTAAATGAGGCGGATGAAGGGTGTGTCAGCTTCATACAAGTAGCCATAGTAGTATATAATAGTGTTAGTTGTGTTCTTGTATGTTATAGAAACCAGCACCTAGAACAAGTCAGTGTTCTCTATGAGAGTTAAAAGAGCTACATCCTACCCCTTGATATATCTTGATATTATACCCTTACATTTACACCCTTAACTTGATGTACTTCCTTGATGTACTTCTTCATAGCTAGCACTCAGTACAGAATAGACCCTTTTTAGGGCATATACAGTGATGATGTGTAATTAAGACTAACGAATACTTTTTCCTCCAGATTCCAGATGCAGTTACTCTTCATTACCTTCAAAAGGCTGGCTTTAATACCCATGATCCAAGAATGTGAGTAATAAGGCATCAGCTTTAGGGATTCTTGATAAATTTGGACTGGTGGTAGATCTATTCAGGGCTTGAAGATGCTTTATATAATATTAGTGGAACTGGTTTGTGGTAGGTGAAGCAGGTGTCTGTTACACAGAACCCACAGCACTTGACTGACCATGATATTTTATCTACCACAAACTAAACCACCAACCTGCTCAAGCTAACCACAGGAAGCCAATATTAGTATAGCTGGTTGCTGAGCAGGCATAATATGGCTTCAGCCTTAACTTTAATTGCTTACTGTGTTGTTAGTGTTGATTCCACATAGTCACCATCCATATAAGAATAGAAATCTCAGGGGACTTAGTCACTGTTAGGGTTATCCATATTGTACTACCATGATTTTGAACCTTACTGGCTATAGCTGAATTTAATATTGATGTCAAGTTTAGCTGGTTTTAGTTCTTAACTGCAAAATTCCTTTAAACACTAACAGTCTATGAAACATAAAATCATGTGTTTTGAAATCATTTGTTTTGAATAGACTATTCCCTGAGCAAAAATTTCTAGACATTCTGAATAGTGTAATGGGCAAGATTATTAGCCTAATGTGGACATAGTGACATAGGACTCTTCTAAATTATTAGTAATGAGGACAATCTGAAATAATCACCTATTATGGAATATGTTTTGTTGTGAGCCTTGTTTCTCTGTGCATCTGTGACTTTATCATCTCACCATCCATATAGCATCCGTTTGATATCACTAGCAGCCCAGAAGTTTATTTCAGACATAGCAAATGATGCTTTGCAACACTGTAAAATGAGAGGCTCTGGACAGACTTCAAGAAAATCTGGAAAGGTAGATTACCATTTCATGTGAGTCTTTGCATTTCATTTCATTTCAATTTGGTGTTTTACTTAGGATCGGAGGTTTACATTAACTCTTGAAGATTTAGCACCAGCTCTCAGTGAATATGGTATCAACATTAAAAAGCCCAGTTTTTACACATAGTTATATATAATAACATTATACATGTATGTGTATCATGTGGCACCTTAGAGTAGGCTTTATTGTGTGTTGTTATAGCCACCCAACAGTTTTTGTCATTATCTTCATTGATCATCAAACAAACCTCAGCAAAGGCTTTGGTTCACATGATAACATTGAAGCATAGCCTACTACATAATGAATAATATTCTTTGCAAAATGTTCTGTATTATAGTGTCTTTCATGTTCATAAACTTTCTTAGCTAGCTTCACCTATAACAAGTAATGTTGGGATGCCCCTGTGGTTTTAACTAAACACAGATGACCTATGTCTACACTGGCTTCATTCACTAGCAACCTAACCTTCAGTTGTGTTGCTATACAACTTACATATACTGAGTAGGAGAAAAAGGAAGACTAAAACAAACAGGAATCATGTATTTTGAACTCTTGGCTTATTAGTTTTGTAAAAGGGACAAAACTCCTACCCATCTAAATAGAATTTCTCCCCTGAACTCCTTATAGTTCTACACACTGTTAACTTAAAACACAAACTCTCAATTCTATGTGATATCAATATCTAGCTATTGCTCTTTGTAGTTCAACTTCCAGCCATTTATCTGTAATTTATTGCTTCATTGTTATTTTTCTGTCTGTTAGATACTCTTGAGATTTCTTATATAGCTTTCTCAATCTTAATGTGTGGATTGGTTCAGGCTGCAAACCCCACTCTTAGCTAATACTGAAGTTGTTCAAGTTGAGTAGAGCCTTTGGTGCATTTTAGATCAGCAAACTATAGTTTAGTGACACCAAAAGTTCTTATTGACTCTGAGTTTGTGCTCTGAGAGAGGGACAGGGAGGGAGAGAGGGAGAGAGAGAGAGGGAGAGAGAGAGAGGGAGGGAGGGATTTTGGGGAGCTATATTTCTATCTATTCATTATAGAGTTGTGAAGCACTGGGGACCTATACTGAATCTATTTTTACACTGTAGCAGCTTGTAACAGGAAAGTGAAAGCAAAATTTGTGATCGACCGGCATTTTGATTATCAACATCAGAGATTTGTTTTAGAGTCAGCAAGTTGATTATCAACACCAGAAGTTTGTTTTAGAGTCAGCCAGCATTTGATTATCAAGATCAGGGGTCCAGCAGTCAGCCAGCATTTGATTATCAACACCAGGGGTCCAGCAGTCAGAGATAGCATTTGATTATCAACACCAGAGGTTTTATTTTAGAGTCAGCAGTCATGAGACAACATTTGATTATCAACATCAGAGGTTTGTTTAGAGTCAGCCAGCATAACACCAGGGATTTGTTTTAGAGTCAGCAGTCAAGAGACAGCATTTGATTATCAACACCAGGGGTTTGTTTGAGTCGGCAGTCAAGAGACAGCATTTGATTATCAACACCAGGGGTTTGTTTGAGTCAGCAGTCAAGAGACACCATTTGATTATCAACACCAGGGGTTTGTTTGAGTCAGCAGTCAAAGACACCATTTGATTATCAACACCAGAGGTTTTTGTTTTGTGGTTCAGCAGTGTGCTTAATGAGTCACCTTACTCACCTAATAAGGCCACTATCAATTTTGGGTATAGTGTTTACAAAATTTAGTGAACCCTTTTCAAAGGATGAAGTAGATAAAAGCAAAAGACTGAGATAGACAGTTGATGAACTTCTCCTTTGTTTACTTGAAATCACTTAACCTTTTCCCCTATTGGGATATAAATGTGTCAACCCTTTACCAATACATCATGATAATGAATAAAAATTTTGAAAAGTGAAAATTCAGTTTGAGCTATCCTTGGAAAGGAACACACACACACAAAAAAGGTTTGGTTGTGTTAGTGATGGATTAATGGGCCTGAGATAGAGCTAAAAACAAACAGTACAGTAGCAAAAAAAACCTTGTTGCTATAATGGACTCCTTTATAATGTTATCAACAGTTGAGATCACAGCATGAAAAAAGGTACCTTGTCATTATAATTTGTACTCATAAGCACTATTTCTTTGACTTTTCTACTGTTTGCACTGTATTTTTTAGCCTTTGGTGAAGTTAGTGTCATGAGACCCCTTCCTCAAGCCAACCACCGAAGTACAAATAACAGCATTAGACTGACAAATGAATGAACCTCATTTAGCTATAATATAATGATTCATTTTGTCTTTGATCACTATTTTCACTCCTTTTTTTCATTAGATACTGAAGATCTAATCAGAAAACAGGGGGGTAGGAAGATGATTTTAGGTGGGGGGGCACCATTTAAGCTAAAGATCCCCCCCCCCCCCCCCCCCCCCCCATTCTTCTTACCCAGTCATCTGAGATTACAGTTTCAGGGTGAAGTTACAAATTATAGATAGTTGATAAATTTTTCCAAAATAAAACTGAGATGTAATCTTCAGCTATTTTCTCTAGGTTAGCTAGGTACATCAGTTCTTGCTGTATGAACAGATAGTTCAGCCTACAGTGAGTCATTGTACTTCTTAAGTATGTCTTCAGTCTCATCAGAGAAGAAAATGACCTTTCAGCAGTCACATTTGTCACAGGAAATGTGAATTTAACACCTTATCTACTTCACTCAGCTTATCCTTATAAATAGCACTTTGCTCTATGTGCCATGCTATTCTCATGTTCCTGAAAGTGCTGCAGAGCCTTTCTCCAGGTTCCAAACCTTAATGTAAAACTTTGACACTTGCAGGAAGTTTTGCCACAGCATATAGCTAGTAAAAAATATTTCTTAGGTGTGCAAACACTTATCCAGGAATACTTTTCATACCAACTAGGCTTTATTTTACTTGAGTAAGCTTAAAGCTTTCCTTCTTTATACCCTTTACTCTGATGTGCATGACTCAACCTTGGAGTCAGACATATCCAATGGATGGTAAAAAATATAGCTATTCATACAGCACTGACAATCACATTTACAAGGAAAACAGGAGGAAATATCACAGGGTTGCCAATCCCCAAAGGAAAACTTTTTATGTAGGAAGATCATAATATATTAAAATGTAATTCTATAGTTATTATAAGATAAGTGGCTGACTTGCTCAGCCAGAGTAGTTCAGCACTTGATTGCTGCTCATAACAATATCTGTCAAAATTCACTTTGGTTGCTACTAAAGCAGATAGAGTTGAATTACGAAGAGAATCAGTTTTTATTGCTTTTACCATACTGAAAATACATTCAGCTGAAGCATTGCTATGAGGAAGTGACAGCATCAACTCAGGCTAACGCTTGAATCTTTGAAATCCACCTCTAGTAAGACAGCAATAATATTAGCAAAAAGGAGGTTAATAGTGAAATATAGTAGTGAAAACAGGAAGCCAGGAGAGGACCCTTAAAATCAGGAGAGTTGGCAACCCTGGAATTTCAAATCTCTTTCCCTTAAACTCACACCATGCAAACACTTGAAGGTTCTGACTCAGAGGTTTAGAAGTAGAAGCCTCGCTCTCTTGTATCAAAAAAGGAGTTTAGCTTCTTTTGAGTCATGTCATGTGAGTAGGGATGTCCACATTATGCTGGAGCATAATAGGTTTAAGTGAGCATTAGGAATTATGCTGGCATTTGGGGGGAGTTAATTAACTATAATGTGTATTTTACTTCCTGCCTGTCCTAGAAGGCTGGACACTACCTGGTGGAAAAATCATGAGAAGGATTTAACTAATTGGGCCTCTGCTTTTCATACTTGTGCAGCCTAGCTCAGCAGCTGCTGAACATGTCTTTTCACTACACACCAACAGAACAATTCACTGGAAGATTACATTGAAGCTAGTATCATGTTACGATAATATTATAATCATTAATTTTTAAAAGTATATTGTAGTTATGTGGGAGCATAATTCTATGAGCATAATAGGTAAAATTGCTGGCATAGCATAATGGGTAAAATTGTGAGCATAATGTGGACATCCCTACATGTGAGCCTTAAAAGTTACATGTATGGTCATGGATTTTGTGATTAGTAGTACAAGTGAAGTGTAAAATAGTGAAGCACTTACTATCACCACACACATCCACACACACTATAATACTATACACAAACTGCAAAGGTCTATGAAAAGTGGGGGGGCACCAGCACCCGGTGCCCCCCTGCTTCCTACCCCCCTGGTCAAAATAACTAACTCTCTGCCCTACATATGTACCCCTTTTCATCCCTAGGGTTCTCATAGTACATCTTGCTTAGTCTCTATATTTAAGACTATAACAAATACTTACTCCAAAGTTTGGATCTTGACACCATGCCAAGTGCATCTAGATTCCATGGCTATTGTTTCCAAGCATTTTGGGGCATTGAAGCTAGCTAGGGATAAGCTATAATAGTATTTAGAACCCACCAGGCACTTTAGCAGGTCACTTCTAATACAATAATTATAATAAGATCTGAGAGATGCTATCATTAAAGTTATGTGACTGCCTTTGTATCAATAATTTTTTCCAATCAGATAAAGCTTCTTCTTTATTTGACACTTAAGATTGTGTTGTGGTGTGCTTACGTCTACAAAGAAATAACAGATTATAATATGATATGTTCATGATGTATACTTCTGTTGATTTGCCTTTCAGCTTCCTTTTTTTCTATTAAAGCTTGTTTCCAAGCTGGAATTTCTGATTTTTTCTTTTCTCCTCCTCTAGCTAGAGGCACTGATGTACTCTATAACATTAAAATGCATCATGCACATAATTATTAGCTAGCTACAGTATTTAATAGCTTAGTTACTTGTGTGTGTTCATTTATCTTCTCTTCTGCTCTCTTTTTCATGAGTGCAACTTTCCAAATGGGGATATCTGATTGATGTTCATCTTGGCACTTATCTGTAATAGAGTATATAACTTACTATAGCAATGTAGTAAATTGACACTAATAAGGTCTGTAAATAATACTTCTTGAAAGAGAGATTACAACACCAAAATAAGCTTTGGTAAAATTGTATCACCTTCTCTGCTTTCTACTTAGTCTGGTTTGGCTCTGGTATCAGAGTTTAACTTACTTTTCATTCTTGGTCCCACAGATATCACACATTCATCTGATTCTCTTTGTGCAATGTGCCCAAATTTCATCTATTTAATTAATAATAGATTATAAATGATAATCAAGGTGAAAACAATTATACTCACATGCTGCAAGTTTTTCTTTTTCTGGAGTACATTTTTCAGTGCAACAGGTTCAAACTTTCTGACTTCTGACAAGAGATTTGCTATAATAATAATAATAGTATGTCGTAATAACTATGATACATCATTATTTTAATACTTTGTAATTTTAAGTATCTAGTGTTCTGGTAGATCCTCTCACACTATTTTGTAGTCACCTCTCTTCTAGACTAGGGTGTGGTCTCAGCTACAGTGAAATGTATAACTTGCCTTTTTTTGTTCTGGATTCCACTTTTTCATCATCAGATAATTCAGCTACTGTTGTGGTATGACTCTCTTTGAAGCTGTGTGTTTGTTTTTTCTCCTCTAATGATACATTTTCCAGCTTTCCACTCCCTGTTTTCTGCAAACTAGGGACAAGTCATTAGCAATATGAATAGTACTTTGATAACAGAGCATTTTTGACTGGGGTTCTGTTTACTCAGTCATGTGTCTGGGCTGCTAAGTGGCTCAAGGAGAGGGAGATATGTCCTTCCCCTCAAATTGAAATCAAAAGGCTTTGGAAAACCTTACATTCACTAATGAAACTGATCTCAAAAGTGTTTTTCATTTAAGCAACTGCACATTATAACACTAGATTATCACAAGGTACTACTAAGTTGCAGGGAAGGATCCAGTAGTAGTTCAGAAGATATATAATTGGTAAAGGTTGTCAATAGCTCTAGCATCTGCTATATAGAGGCAGCTAAATAGAGTACTTGGTAAAGAGATCATGCAGTGGGCATGATCATTGTAAATTTTCCAAGCTTGCAAAAGAAGGATCTGCCTGAGTTGTCTGAAGGCTGTAATATTATGATAAATGGGTAGTGGCTTAATTCTTAATAAGCCACGCCTACATATTTACTATTGTCTTCAGATAATCAACCTCAGAAACACAGTATTATAAAGAAGTTTAGGAAAGGGGTCCCATCTCTTGTATGAATTCATTCTTTACCTTGCAGAGTCTAATGTTAAGTATTCTTTTGCATTTGACTTCACTTTTCTTATCTGATTGACATTAAAAAAACAGCATTAACTATCTACCACAAGAATTAGCATAGAATAATACCTGAGATGATGATCTCAGAAAATTGGCACATTCAACATGACCACATTCATTGGCTAAATCAGCAGGAGTTAAACCATCAAAATCTCGAATATTAGTGTCCATACCACTGGCAACCAATACCTTCAGTGCCTATAAATAATATCTAAGTTCATCAGGATCTCAATCTGCATAGAAACTAAGTCATCTATGTTCACTTGGCCCCTACTAAAATATACTCTTTCCAAAACTACAAACAAGCAGATTCCTGATCTCACAAGATTGTTCTATATAGCTAATCATATTCTGTGGGTCTGTATACCATCCAGCTACAAAATTAGCTGTATGTCCCATAAGAATACACATAGTGTGCACATAATATGCAACTGGCTCAGTGGATCATGAAAAAAATGGTGAGTTTGGGCACTCTAGTCACGTGGGTACAAAACTAAATCCACATTTCCTACAGTTATTGGTGTTAGCTATTTACTTAAGGTTATTTATCATGGAAGCACCATATAATAGTCAAATTCTACAGATCAATAATTTGAGGTCCTGGCCCAGAAATCAGTTAGAAAATGCATTATGCAGAAGGTGTACATACACGTGTGCATACTCCTAATAAGTGTTTACTTTTAATTGTCCATGCTCTGCTGCATCATGCAAAGGTGTACCACCAAGATCATCAGTGAATGCAGAACTATCACGTCCCAGTAACCACTGGAGAATATGGGTGTGGCCTGAGAGAAGGGTAAACTACATGTTATGATTTACTACGCTAAAAATCTTAGCACACAGGGGGAGATTATTACATACATTTTATGAGCCTGTGCAATGGTAGTCATGGCAGAGGTATAATAATAGCTAAGATGTCTGGTATGTCATTACTAAGTACTGTACCACAGTTCATATTTATACATAGCTAATACACTTTAGTATAATGCTCACCTCTTGCAGCAGCAAAGTGCATTGGAGTGGCTCCATCGTTGTCTCTTTCACTAGGAGATACTCCAGAATTTTTGATCTATTATAGATTGGCAATATTAATAAGTATATGCTATTGTATGTATAGTTTGAATCCATACCATCCAAGAGAGACAGTCTAAATGGCCCATTTGTGCTGCTGCATGAATTGGAACCATTCCATCATTGGCCTTTAGTTGAATATTAGCATTAGCCTATAGTTAAGAATAGTAAGTAAAAAAATTATTGTATCTAGCTATTATTAAAACATCAGCACAAGGCAGAAGTTCAAACAAAGTGGTCCAATAACAGGAGTGAATAATACTGTCAGCTAGTGCTTAATGATAATACTAAATTCTACACACAATACAATTAATATACCTAACTCCTATAAACAAACAAACAAACAAACAAACAAACAAACAAACAAACAAAAGTTACACTCAATAGTTAACATCCCTAGGTTCCAACTCACTTCCGTAACTAAAAACTGTAAGCATTCCAATTTTCCTTCTTGTGCAGCAAAGTAAGTAGGTGTTGTGCCATTATTAGCTCTCTCATTTACAGAACTATAAAAATATAATATACAGTATTTCTTTAGCTAGTGTTGTTTTATAATTATTATAATTCATCAACTTGTCAGTTAACCTTCTTCATGGTGAACTGACAAAAAACAAAACAACAACAACAAAACAACAACAAACAACAACAACAACAACAAAAAAACACAACCTCTAATGATTAGTTAGGCTAAAGAACAAAATGTCATCACATGGACTGAGATCAGTCACAATATTAATCAAATTGCTTGTAGGCAAAACTATGTGCTAGTTCCAGGAATAAGAACCAAGCTCACCATTATCTGTTCATACATATTATATATACACTTTGTATTTTTATTTCATTTCACCCAGAAGTAGTAATGCAGTCACCAATGTTGAGAGAATGGTTCTTATTAGTTATACAATAATAATCACACATATACCTGGGATGAGTTTGTGAAAGCCATTTGAGACAATTAATGCTTCCTTTAGCAGCTGCCAAATGAACAGGTGTAACACCATTTTGAGCTCTGTCCAGAGCACTGCATTGTTTGATGTCCACTAACCATGCAACAACATTTAGATGACCAAACCGAGCAGCTAGGTGAGATAATAGGTTGCATTTAAAGACACCAGCTATGCTAAGATATAATCTAGCGAAGAGGGAGCTGGCACTAACACTGTGCTACCTGCTACCATGAAGGTTCAGTCTGGTGCACATCAGACTCCTCAGAACACAAGGCTGAGACAGACTAGCTATGTGTAACCTATACACTTGTACCTAAATGAAGAGGTGTGGCACCACAGGCATCTCTCTCCGTCTCCGAGCAACCTCCATACCCCACCAGCCACCGAAGGCACTCTAGTTGACCTGTAGCTGCTGCATCATGGACAGGTGTTGCCCCGTTGTCCGCAGATTTGTTTGCTTTAAGCCCAGCCACTTCAACTAGCCATTTCAGACAGTCAATCTTTCCAGTCCGGGCGGCGTAGTGAACTGGAGTTGCACCAAACTTATCGTAGCAGTTATGTAGGTTGATCTGTCCCTTCAAGTTGCTTAGAGTGACCGTGTCACCCTTGCTAGCAGCGCTTAGAGATTGAGCTATCAGAGACATCCTGAAACTCGGAGGGTGTGGCTGCGGGAGCCTCGCCCCCCCCAATTCGTGTGGGTACAAGAATAGGTGCGCTGGAATTGAAATAGTAAGCCACATGGTGAATAGTGGACTCTCTCTATCCAGTTAACATGGTTGTACAAGAGTATGTAGGACATTGTACAAGTTGATTCAGAGTGTATGTAATTATGTAGTTATGCCATGCATCCACACATGCCACAACCTTTGAGTGGCTTTAGAACTAGCAACTGCAGGCCCAACCTTTCAAATAATAATGATACCTCCCACTCCCAGAACGTGTAATGTAATGTTTTTTCTTTTTTTTTTAAATACTCACATGATGGTAATAATGTGTGTACAATAATAGTACAGGTGGAATAATAAGATGGTATGTACTAAAACAAAATATAGATGGTGTATAACTCAATAATATAGCACCTTTAGCAGTGGAGTTTCTAGGAACAGAATAGACAAAATAAACTTTGGTGATTAGTTAAGATATTACTTTTAGGTGGTAACTGTTCAGTTTTCCTTTTTACTTTTTTTTACACACTAATCTTGGTACTGGTAGTAAGCAGATTTTACTGCTCAGGGTTATCAGCTATTTGAGGAGATCTTTCTTCGATATGTCCTTCACCAGTATCTCCCTTCATCTCCTAATAATGCACACACAGACACACACAAAAAGTAGTATCAGTCACTTCTTAGTCATATAATATATGTGCATCCCTAGCTATAATGCTCCTTCTGAGACTTTTAGTCTCAAGAATGCTGCCAAAGATGTTATAGCCACACTATTATCTGCTAAAGCTCTGCCAAATATCTGCAGTGATGATCCACAAACTAAGCATTTAATGTATACTGTCTCAATTACAGCTTCACTACCAACTTTGTAAACACATTCAATATATCTGGTTACATACACATCAGCTTGGCCTGTTACTATACTGTCACACTATTACTTCCATTTAAAGGCTGTACAACAAAAGAGATGATAAGATATTGTCACATGCTCTATACATTGTAATAATTCCAGTTGCCTTCATTAGAAATAAAGGTGGGGTCGAGTCTGGAATAAAGCTACTACATGCACCTGGATAACCAAATTCTATAAACCTCCCCAACTTCATCCTCATCCATCTTCCACAGGGATGTACACGTAGAGTGGCTTAGCTTAGAAATAATTATTACCCTCTAAAAAGTTGATTATCAGTATGTAGTAACTTGCTCTATTTAACTCGTGAATATAGACTCACATTTTCTTGTCCTTCCTTTGGTTGTGGTCGTCGTCGACGTCTTCGGTACTTCTGCTCACGCTAAACAAACCATCACATAGGAATTTACTCCACTGATGAAACAATTATTATTATGAGGAACTCACAGGAGCATCCCCAGTCTGTTCCTCATCACCATCCCAAACTTTTCGACGATACACACGAGTACGATAGTTTCTACGACGTGGAGGCCTACTATCTTCTCCTTCACCACCTTCTCCTTGCTAAAAGACAAATGTACTGTATAATCATCTCCAGAATAGGAGAGGGAGGTTTAGTGCATAGTGAATTCATTGAAGTGTGCATAGTGAATTCATTGAAGTATGGAAAAAGTGGGTGCACTATGGTACCCTAAAAATAATGTACCAAAAAATATATTCACATAATATACACACCTCCTCATTCCTGGGACGGTAGTACCTACGACGAGGTGGTGGCCTGTTGCCTCCTTCACCACCCTCACCCTATTATAAATAGTAATAGAAACCAGAATAATTAAAAATGCTATCCCAAATCCAAGGAAACAGATTATTCTATCCAACCTTAACCATTAGCCTAGAATTATGGGTGACACCTCAATAGAGAGTGTTAATGTGACAAATGGGCTTGACTTCCTGTGATGATAATAATGTAGCAGAATTTACTTCTTCATTTCTTGGACGATAGTTCCTTCGGCGTTGAGGTTGACGTTCTCCATTATTTCCTTCACCTCCCTCACCACCACCCTATACAACATCCTTATAAAGTTCAAACACATTATAATATCCAAAACAAACTTCTTCATTCCTTCGTGGTCCACGTCGGTATCTTCTAAACCTTCTCCTTGGAGGGCCTCTGGAACGTCGGCGGTCTACTTGTTCACCTTCACCCTCACCTGAAGAGGATGACACACATTTAATGAAGTTAGTAATGTGTTCCATATTCTGCCCACCTTCAGTGCCTTCAGTTTTATCCTCTCCCTGGCTGTCCTGTTGGGTCTGACGAGGTTGGCGAGGGGGGCCACGGCGACGATAATAGCGGCGTCCATTAGGTCTGCGATCAGCTACATAATAGTCAATATTTACATTCATAGTCCTTCATTGGGATTAGGTATTAACACAACAAGTTTAACTAATCTTGTTTGGATACCAAGCAGCTATACATATCCTAACTCTCTGCTACATAAATTTGTAGTGACAGGTGTTAGATCAATAAATATCATGAAGCTGGGTATCATTGTAACATTAAAGATGTACCATCCACCCCTACTAAACTACAAAAGGAGATAAAGGTTTAGGCCATCACTCTCCTATGCTTGAAGCCACTACTTTCTGAGAATAATGCCATGTCTAATAGCTGGTTTTTACTAAAGCTTTACTCACGAGCATATTTGCTTCCTTGGACTGGAGTACCATTGGGACCAGTTACTTGAGCTGCTTCAGGTCCTTTAGTTCCTTTGATGACTATGAACTCAACACTTTCACCATCTCCCACACTACGCAGGTACTTTTGGGGGTTGTTTTTGATGATGGCAGTCTGAATATTAATACAGCAGTGATAATCCTAAGGTGAACAAAACTTAACACTGTGTCAATACCTGATGAACAAAGATGTCTTGACTGGAATCATCCCTGAACATAAAATACACATGTAAAAAATTAGCCTAGTTCTTGCACTTTTGTAGTATTAATTCTGCTTTTGGCAAGAGCAGTCCTGGCTGAAAGGTGTCTATCTGAACAGCTAGTATAAGTGGACAAAGGGTATACATACAATGACACTACCTTTTTTCAAATCGACTTCCTGATAGGACTACATATGACTTTGAAACTGTTCTCACTTAGAAGGAAGGTTGTTGACAACATCACAAACATATAATTCCAGCTTCAAATAGTACCTCTAATCAAGAGTTATCTACACATGCTCCCACTGACAGATAAACTGTGTGGTTAGCAAAGGTGGGAAGTAGGAGTTTGGTCAGAGATGGTGGCTGAGAAGGAGTGATGGTCAGCAGTAGCAATAAGCATGGCTAGTGGTTCCCTCTGCTCCCTTATCTAAGGTGTGGTCAGGTACTAGCTCCAGGCTCAAAGCTACAAGCATGAATGGAGCAGAGAGATTGTTGCTGAGTCCTTCAGTAGTCTTAGTTGTGGCTATAGATATTTCAATGGATGATGTAATGACTTTTGTGATGAAGTTGAAGATTCACAATCAATCTACTGTGAAGTCAAGAGCCCAAGGTAGTGACAGTAACATATATATCGAATAGGACTCTACATCAGTGCTGATTATGATCCTGGTCTCAAGGAGCTTAGACCAAAGCACTTTTTTCTGTTGGAAGCATGCTTAGGTAAGTTGAGGAGAGCTCTAATTTGTACTTTCCTCTGCAAACTTTCACATAAAAGTAGCTATCCTATAGTTCTAGCTACCTATTCAAGCCATCTTGTAACTTGTGTATTGGACCATTTGCCTAGTATAGAATACTAGCATGTTAATAAGTATCAAGTCACTGGTGCTTGCTGATACCATGTGTTACTGACATGCCCCACCACTTTCAGAGTAGCACCAAAGAAAATGTACCAACAATAAATAAGCTTGTTGGCATGCCAACACAAATATTTACCCAATTATTATTATAAGATAAGGATCTAAGATAATAAGGTGCAAGCTCACCCCACTCAAATTACTGCTGAAATCTTGATGTTTCTCATACCACAGGCCTAAGTTGGGTTTCATTGTGAGAGATATCCCAGGTTTACAATAGTCAATACTAAACTCTAAATTAAGGCCAAAAATACAATACCTAGCTTAAAAGAAACAATATCTGGTTTAAAAATCTGACTTGTGGTACACATAAGCACTTGCATTTCAACTTAGTCCACAACACTTGACAAAACTAGCTACAAACATACCTAGTGATGAAACCATAGCCACACTTGACATTGAACCACTTCACTGTGCCAGTAACAATGTTGGCTGTAATAAAAAAAATTTCGACTAGCATAGCAAAATACAGATAGCTACCTGTTGTTCCACTTTCTTCTCCTGACGACGACATGATACTTTCTAGAGAGCACTCAAGTGATGATGTCAGTTGGCCGACCGACTCATGTACTGCTGTAGTGCTGATGGCTCGCCCCCTGCCTAGCTTGCTGCCACTACCTCCTCTAGTTCTCTTACTGCTAGCATAATTTTGAACTGGACGATTTCTTTTTTATAGCAGCTGTTTCTCATGGTGACATCATAAATAAACATGACGTTATTGCGCGCGCAGACATACGTGTACGTACATGTACGTACGTGCACGTACGTACGTGGGTGCAAAATTAAAAAAAGAAGCTCTAGCTAGCTAATTAGATCTAGACTCACGTGAGCTTTGTGTTCGTGTCTCTCTGCGCGAGCGTGTGAAAGAGTGTATAGTACTACTACTGTGTAGTTAGAGTAGCTAGAGCTTTGGGATTGATAAAAGGGGTGTGCAAAATGATAACCCATGTACTAGCAAATGAATAGGTAAATGGTGAGCAAAAGAATGAATGTTACTGTAGGGGGTTGGATATAGAGGTAGGGGTGCTGCAATTCACAGTGGGGAGATTATGTAAAGGTAAAAAAGCCACAAATAAATTGTGCCAAAGTAATCAACTCTTCTTGGACCTAGATCTACTACTGACTACTAGCCAATTTTTTATGTAATGTAATGAATTAATTTACACATGTACATGTTAACAGCTTGAAGCAATGGAACAAGTCAGATTTGAATAGCCAAAAAATGTATGTCATTGGCATAGCCACACAAAAAACTAGGGGTGCTGCAGCACCCCCTTTCCTACCACCCTGTAATAAACTTGATATATACCTACCTTGAACTGGGAAGAGAGCTGTGAAGAAAAACTTATAACTGTAGTCCTTGCCACCTTTTGTCCCTGTAAATATGTACACTGTGGATGTCCTTGTTTGTTCTCAGTGGCACTGAAATTGATAGTGATAGTTATGTTTCAGTTTGCATTATTTTCTCTCCAAACAGAAGGTGAAGGGCTTTTCCCCATGCACTAAATGGATTCTTGATCTCCACTAGACCCAAGAGTGTGATCAGTATCACTTGAGTCATAAACAGATCCATCAGCTAGGGTTTGTAACTAGCCAGGGATTGGCAAGAGACACAGAGCCCACATTTATTAACTGTCAAGTCAGGGTGACCATTTGTTTTGATATAATGCACCCTAACATGTGACTCTTTGTAAGAGGGATTGCTCTTGACAAACTACTCACAATAGCACTTGCATGCATGGTTTGCATGCCTGATAGATCAAGCACATTCTGAATGAGAGTAGGATGCACAAAGCTGTCACCAATGTGTGTAACAAGTTCCTTCAAATCCATGACTGTTTCCATTTTGGAGGATGCAGCCCAGTTCCTGTAGCAAGTGTGGCCTTTCTGTGGGATCTGCCTCAAACATACAATATTTGTCTATGTGGAGAAGCTTCCCAATCTTCTTGGTCATCTCCCTTCCTGTCTGAGGGACTGTATTCTTGTACCTGTTCTTAAGCCTGGCAAAGATTCCTCCTGTGGAGATAGTTACAGGCCTATTGCCCTTGCCTCTACACTAAGTAAGATTCTTGAGTGGTGTATTCTGCTTAAGTTTAATAATTACTTACAAACTTCAGAACTTCAGTTTGGCTTTAAACCTGGCCTATCTAGTACTGGTGTATTGAAAGGTGTGGTCTCACATTATTTTCAACGTGGTTCTTCTGTCTTCGCTTGTTTTCTCGATGCCTCAAAAGCCTTTGATCTTGTTAGGCACAGTCTACTTTTTAAGAAATTGCTCTCTGTAGGTCTCCCTGATATGGTTGTTAGATTATTATCTAGATGGTACTCAAGTCAACAGCTTAATGTTCGTTGGGGAAAAGCCTATTCTAATAAGTTTGGTGTGTCCAATGGTGTAAGGCAAGGTGGTGTGCTATCTCCAATTCTTTTTTCCATTTATCTTGACACATTATTGATCTTACTTAAGAACACTGGTGTTGGCTGTTTTTGGGGTGGACAATTCGCTGGAGCCCTTGCTTACGCAGATGACATTGTCTTGATGGCTCCTTCTCTTAGTGCTCTTAGATTGATGTTAGTCTGTTTGCTACTTCCCATGGTTTTCTCTTTAATCCTGCAAAGACACAATTTATACAATTTTTCCATCATGCACATTTGAAAACTGATCCACACATCTTCTTCTGTGGACATAGATTACCTGTAGTCACTCAAGTTATTCATCTAGGACATATCCTTACCTACAATCTCTCGGATGACAAAGATATACAGTCGAAATGCAGAGATATGGTTCGTAAGGTAAACTCCCTTTTCTGTTCCTTTCCGGACACTTCGCCTGGAGTTTTGACATTTCTTTTTCGCTCATTCTGTCTAGGACTTTATGGAAGTTCCCTATGGTCTCTTTCTTCTGGTGCTCTGTCTGCTCTAGAAATTACTTTTAATAAAGTGTTACGACATATATGGAAACTTCCCTATAACTCCCACACAAGAATTGTTCAATGCAGTGCTAAGCTACAAAGCCTGTTTAACTTAATATTCCATCGATCTTCAGCTCTCTACAAATCTTCTCAGACTTGTCCCTCTAACTTGGTCAAACATATAATATTCCACAAATCTGCTAATTGTTGTTTGTCATTCTATAGGTTTCAATTTGAAATATGGCAAACAGTTTTGTAAAGATTATTCTATCCATCACATTTTCCATTCCAATGTTATCAGAGATCTCAGAATTGCACAACCATATTTATCCATCAGCAAAAATTTAATTGAGTCAGTTGTAATTTCTTTGTCCACGTCAACCACCTAATCCATTTCTATTTCTTACTTTTATTTTTTACACCTATTTTGGTGTGTTAATAATAATAATAATAATAATAATAATAATAATAATAATAATAATAATAATAATATAATGCGCTGCTATGCATCGATCGTGCGCGAGCGTGGTAGATTTTTCATGCATAATATTCACCTCCCTATAGACCTATTTACGACTTTAAGTGTATCTATAGCGAATTTTAATATTAAAAATCAGCTTTTTCAAAACCATTTATCTTTTGCTGAGTTCTCCATTAGGCCCTGGCTTTCTGGTATCTTAGAAAACCAGCGAAACATCATCGTGCTCACACGTTGTGTGTGTGTGTGTGTGTGTGTGTGTGTGTGTGTGTGTGTGTGTGTGTGTGTGTGTGTGTGTGTGTGTGTGTGTGTGTGTGTGTGTGTGTGTGTGTGTGTGTGTGTGTGTGTGTGTGTGTGTGTGTGTGTGTGTGTGTGTGTGTGTGTGTGTGTGTGTGTGTGTGTGTGTGTGTGTGTGTGTGTGTGTGTGTGTGTGTGTGTGTGTGTGTGTGTGTTATATTTTGCGCATGCACATTCACGGTTCACGCGCATGGCTAATCAGCAAGCTCTGATACTATAATGAGTGGTGAACATGGCTAAAGAAAGAGCACACTGCAGCTAATCATTTTGTACTTCACATCCCAAAATCGCAAGATGGCCCTAACAGAAGTATGAAAATCTTGAGCCACAGAAACTGAGTATCTAAATTCTTTGACTTCACGCTTCACAGTGACTGTTTTTGATAATTCTTTGCTTTCTCATTTGAAAAAGGAGAGTTCTATAAGCTAAAACTTGTCTGGGTAGTGCCAACAATGGTTTGATAAGGATTTTGGCACGTGACATTGCCCAGAAAATGGCGACATCTGGAAATTGGCAAATATCCCCTAAAGATAGCTACAGCTTTGGTAAAAACTGTAGGTCCACTTCTTGTACTAGCTATTTTCTTCTGCCCTAATTAACAGACAATTAGACAAAACACCTCTCGCAGTCAACATTTCCATTCATCATCAAGATCTGTTACATTGAGTAATTGTGCAAGTTTTCTTTCTGCTTTCTTCCCTCCATTTTCTATTCTCTCCCTCTTTTGCTACTGTCACTCCTTCATACATCTGCTCCCTTATCTCATCCAAATGAATAGTATAATCTCAAGGATGTAGGCAAGCCCCCCCCCCTCCCAAATTTTTCAGAAAAGGAGATTAACATAATACCTGAGGCTCTGGCAACAAAAGTAAACTACATGTGCAGAGGTATAATGTATTAACCATAATAATGCATATAGTGGTGCATAGTAACATTGTGAGAACTTGCTTGACTCTTAGCCTAAAGTTGCTAGTACTAGCTACCACGTCTGTGAGTCTCTAAGAAAGTGATTTAGCACTGCTTCAAAGCCAGGTGAATCATCCAGTGAACTTGAGGCCAGCTATCAGCTAGCAGTCAATCTGAACTGGTTAGCTAAACATTTATGTTTTATGATAGCTAAGTGTATTCAACCTAGCTTATCCTTGTGTATAGCTATTATATTAAATATGGTTGCTTAGTGAACATTACTCTAATCTTCTCTCTTACACCTCTTGGATTACTTCTGTGTACATTTCCTTACAGTATTCTTATTGTTATATTATCAGTATCAGGTATATTACAGATGTAATAGTAATGATGTAATGTAAGGAATTTACAATAGAAGCACTCATTTTGTTTGCTTCTGCACTTTGTGTGGAAAGAGGCATATCCCCCTCCTGCACCCTCCCCCTTGAGCCACATTGTGGCTCATTGTCTTTACCTTTACCTTATTAGCCCCCCACACCCCTTCCCCCCTACCCATTCCTAAAAGTCTACACCATTGCATCTGTGAAATACGTATATGTATCTCATGTGCTATATCAGACCCATCCACCAACTGCTGTAGTAGAATTTGCTCCTGAAAAATCAACTCCGAATATCCTCAGAAATCTTGAAAATAGAGCATTTGAGGACAGGGAAAAGTGACTTCAATTGATTGAGTTGAGATAAAGCACATCAATCTTCTTGCCAAAGTGACAGTTTCTGATTGTTTTCTGTGGATCTTCTCCTGAAGATTACTTTAAAGGTTGGCTTTCTAACACAATAATGAAGGGGCAACTATTTTGATTTTACTGATAGCATGGGGATTGAAGGGACACAGGCCAGTTTCATGGAATATGTCCATGAATGTTTAAACTTTTCCAAACACTGTGTAAAATTAAACACTCAAGAAAATGAATTTACCCCATGAATTCTTCAGAGCACTGCAGGATCCCATGTCAAAGGGTTGGGTTATGTTGTGGTGCCGCATGTGGAGGCAAGCAGTGCCACATACAAGTCCATCTACAAGAAGAGTTATAGGATGATTAGGAACATGCTTTGCAAAGTGGCTGGCTAACCAGTCAAATAATTTTTCTGTGGACATCTAGCCATTAGGGGATCTACCAAGCTAAGTAAATTTTTATTGTTATAATATTTCCACAATAGAAAGCCAGCATTCCAATTTGCAACACTGTTACTCTTTAAGACCACAGTGAGCCACAACCTATTCTATAAAGCTGAGGTGCTTAGGATAATGTAAGCTTAGATTGTTTTAAAATTTCCTCTTACTAAAAATCATCATTCTCAATGATGGCCCTTTCTACTGTTTCATATACTATTGATGAGCCTATCTCTAATGTGCAATACATGCATACGACTTTGCTCTTTTCTTGGCAGTAAGAATACTGTTGAAGTCGTATCTGCAACCAATTGTAATGTTACTATCGAGATACTCATCTTATAGGCACAGCTAGATGCTTAAATAATTTTATGGCAGAGGAATGCATGGGTTAGACATGACCTCCTACACAAACATATACTGGTATCAGACCAGGGGCTAATTTTTAGAAAAAAAAACAAAAGCTTCATGATACATCTTAATTCCCAAGCTTGATCATTAAAATTTACCTGATACTCAAAAATCACTAGTGATATTAGTGTGAAGCTGCAACCAATAATGTCTGATTAATAGGAGTGGCTGGTAATTGGAGCTCTTTCCCTATAATCAAATCAGTTTATTTGATCCACAAAATAGGCCACATGGCCACATAGTTCAAAAATACCACAAAAAAATAATAAAATGTGCTTAGTTGGTCAATGCTAGCTGATCTTAATACCACAAAAAAATATAAAGCATACAGAGATGGTGCAAAGAAATGGTCTTTATATTTGTAGCTAGCTAGTTAATTGGTCACAAAGTAATGTATGAAGAATATCCACAGTGTAGTTATAATAATATTCATCTTGCTATTATTATTAAAGGTGTTAGGGCAGTGGTTCATAGAATGTCAATATAGAGTTTGTATAATAATAGTTTACTTGCCCACTTCAAACAGTTTGCCCACAAATCTAAGATTTATAGTTTCTTTGCAAACCATCCTTTTGGTTTTAACTGGACACAAGCTTGAAGCTTTTTCCTGAATCAAGAAATAGTTTGATCTCTTCTTTGGATGTGAATCAATATTTTTCTTCTGTTGCTCTAAATACAAAAAGGCAAAATACTTGCTTCTATTAGTCACTTTTAAAGTTACCTAATCCCATCCTTTATCAAACTATGAAATAATAAATTATTATTACTAAATGTGCAGGTTTCATAAAAGCAAGATATTTTGCAAAAGTGGATAGCTAAACAGAATGATTTTTAGCAGAAAATTGACAAAGTGTATGCAGAGGAAGTGGAAGAGGATCAAAAAGGAGAAAATGAAGAGAAGGATGAAGTGAAGGAAGGGATGAGCCAGAGAAAGAAAATAAAGTGAATATTATTATTGGAGATCTTATTGAAGGAAACAAGATTTGCAGATAAGATTGTACGTAGAGTTGATCATGACAACCACTACTTTTTCTTGAAGGCCTATTATACAAGTTCCTGTCAAGATAAGAGCAAAGTGAAAACACCACCACTAAAAACAAGAAACTTTAAGATTTTCCTTCACTGACACCAATGCAGAAGTCGGACTATAACTGAATCAGGAAAGAACATGTCTTGTCCAAAATACAGCAAATAATTGCAGGGAACAAGTTGACCAATTTCAAATGACTCTAAACCTATAGCATGTAAAAACTACAGGAATTGGTGGTCTCAAAAGGAATTAATGTAAATAGAGCTGTTATTATCCAAGTGTTTTGAGTTTGAATAAAGAATACAGGTGCCCTCATTTCAAGGTGTTGGAGTAAAGGAGTTTCACTGCATAAAGTATTGAGTGTGGTGTAGAAAATCTATTTTTCCAATAATTGGAGGGTAATAATAAAAGATTTATAATTATACCTTTTATCTTATTAATTTCCATCATTTCACTTTCAGAGTTTAATTTGGGAGAGGGACATTGAAAGTTAGATCAATAAAAAAAATTAACCCCGATTCCCTTGGCAAACAAATCCCTGACTTTGCTTTGAATGCCTTTGTATTGGGACCTCTCTATTCAAGGCACCTTGGGACAAATTAAAGTGTCCTGATTAGAAGTGTGGACTGACGTCAACATTAGTACAGAAGTGTCCTCATTTTAGGGGACTGGAACAAAGTGGTTTCTTATTTTATCTTTTGCTTTTATGTATGTATTATAGTTTGTTACTATACATAGATTGTTTAAGTGTCTTAAGTGTATTCACCACCATAGACGAATTAAACCTGTGATCCATCCTATTTATAGCTACTACACAAGTAGCATAAAAAATAAAGTCGTGTGCAGTAGAACAAATAATGTAGTTATAGCTAATATAGTAGGACTGTCTTTTACTACAGATCTGATTCATAGACAAAACCAAGTCTTACCACTAACTGGTATTTACTCATTCTTTGTGGAAATGTGGTAATCAAAACCTATTACTAATCAGAATAGTGTTGACATGCATAATAATATTAGATACCAAACCATCAGCAAGAATGACAAGTGACGAATATTAAGCATCATTACAAAGAACTTGGATATACTGTGAATACCCATGTATAATAATATAGTATTATTGTAAATCTAGGTCCATTTTGAGTGTGTGAATCACATATTGTCCTTCCTGAAAGTATTGTAGTACAATAGGCGTAGTTGTTCAAGGAAAATAAAGGTAAGGACAGTGTGAGGACCAAGACGAGCATAGTAAGGAGTAAATCCTTTCCACAAGCTGAAAAAACCTTCCTTCCTGATCAGCTGCCTCCAAACATCCTATGGTATAATTAAATAAATAAATAAACACAGCTTTGCTGGAATTGCAGCCTTATAAGCTTTTGGTACCCATGGCAGTGGCGTAGCTACATAGGGGCATTTAGGGCACATGCCCTACCAAACTCTCTTAGTGCCCTACCACTATCTGCCATAATTTTAGCTGAATCTGGTAAAAGATTGATAGTCCTTAGTGAGCAGTTTAGTCTATAGGTCAGTGCCCTACTGGTGCCCTACCACATGTTTAATCCTGGCTACGCCACTGACCCATGGTAATATATATCTGATACACTGCTTCAAGGTCACCAGTCCACAAAATAGGAAAGGTATGGAAGGGGAGAAAAGGATTGGAATGGGATGACTGAAGGCAATGAGAAAGCATAGACGGAGCTAAGGTAATTGCCAAGGAATTTATTTTTGTATCATAAAATACCAGTACATGCAGTTTCAGGCTGTCAAGGTTCATGTTAGCAATTGAATGCAAATTAAGATATTTTACCAAAAAACAACAACACCTTTTTCTAACTAGAAACATCATAACATTATTCTATGAGTCACATGTCTCCTAAAAATAGCTAAAATGCCTGGAAAGAAGCTATAAGCAGGCCAAAGAGAAAGACTTTATTATAATCGGCTCTAGTAAGCTTCTTCTGGTATTGTACCTAGCTTCCTCCATACATATTTAGCTGGTCAACTGAAAGAGCATTCATTACATGAATCTAAAGGACAAGTGTGAGTAGTGGCAAGAGTACTAGCAATAGCAACAGTGGGACAGATAACAGCAAGTGAGAGCACCAAGAGCAACAGCAGCATGAGGATGGAGGTGTAGGTAAGTATGACAGTAAAGATGAATGTGATGCTGAATATGGAGTTAGATAGTAAAAAGAAGGGTTGCAATGTGTTATCAAGAGTAGCATGTGTTGTAGTGAGTGTGGTTCTGGGCCAATAGTATACAATGGGTATCAGGGGTCCACCTCCCCATACCTTTCACCAAAAAAATGGCAAACAAAATGACTATCAATCTGTTTGCCAGCAAGTGTGTTAGATGCAGTTACATAGAGTTGAGGATTTTTTGCTAGGCCAATTCTAAAAATGCTTATATAATGTATGGTGAAACTTCTGCTGTGGAGTTGGTGGAGGACTTACTGTAAAAACAGGAAACCTTATATACAATGTAATCTATGGCACAGTATCATAGCCATTGTTACCTAGATCTTCTTTCAGGCATGTTAATACATTTTCTATGGATTTTACTGAAACAAGAATATTGTTTGGACTAGATATACTTATAGCTCAAATTATGCCCAAACTTTTAAGGGTTTAGAAAGAATTTGATATCAGGAAATGGAGACATGAATCATATGATGAAACTATTTAGAATCACTCACAAAAGATCCTGAATACTCAGGGACACCATTGATTGTTTGCATTGTTTGAATCCTATATAAGAAATCACAATGACTATTATACCAGTACATAATATTACAACAGTACATAGTATTATAACAGTACATATAATAATATAATACAGTACATAATAATATCACAACAGTACATAGTATTATAACAGTACATATAATAATATAATACAGTACATATAATATTATAATATCACAACAGTACATAGTATTATAACAGTACATATAATAATAATAATACAGTACATATATAATATTACAACAGTACATAGTATTATAACAGTACATATAATAATATAATACAGTACATATATAATATCACAACAGTACATAATAATAAACAGTATGTAGTACCTATTATATTAATAGCTAAACTCTACAGATCAGTAAAACGCCATTTAAGTTGTTATTACAGGTAACAGCAAGCTAGACTCCAACAAGACACTTTTGGGCGAGTTTATAATTACAAAATTATTGCTATATAACCCCTCACCAAATTGCTATTCAAGGTCTAATACTGCTGGTAACAATAAGCTAGATCCCAGTGTAGGCACCTTCAGGGTGACTGTACTGGATTATCAATAATATCTGTGTAACTACAAACAAACCTGGTCTTAGCTATGTCCACTGGCATTGACACTAAAGTAGTCACAAGACCACTGATCATGCTGGCAGCAAAATGACACCTGATGTCATCAATGAAATAATCTACAAGTAAAAAATAGATGAAATGTCATATGTAAAATAATCTGTAAGTAATCATGAAGAGGAGACTTTCCTCAGAGACACAAACCACAATCCCAAAATAGCACAGTAATCAAAGTGAGTCCAATGTTTAATGTCTACTTGTCCACTAGTAATAACTTTTGTCTATGACCACCATTTCCAAACATACCCTAGTAAACCGCAGTACAAGGTAGCCATGGATAGAACAGTTATTTTAGACAAGGAATCTGGCTATATATAGCAGACACAAGTTGACACAAAGACTGTGGAACATAGCAATCAGGAATGCACTGAGGAAGAAAATATCTTCTTACCCTGGTCACACCTAGCCTTGTCCCATTTTCTCTTGTCAAACAGAATTCAATGTCCTATTAATATAACTAACATTTCACTCACAGCAGTAGTGAACTATTATTGGGATAAGCCTGACATGTATATTATTCACTAAGTGTGTGTCATGACTTAAACAGTCTGTGTAAGAGAAGGAAAAGGTTGTATGACAATTATAGTTGCAAGGAGAAACAACAAAAAGACATGAACAATCAGTGCAGAAAATATAAGTATGCGGGATATGTGAGAGCTGAAAGGTATGCATGATCAGTTTAACTCCATCCACAGATAGAATCATCAACACTGCTTGCAATCAGCAGAAAAGAAAGAATTAAGAAGAGAAGCAAAGTACTTTTAAAGTTTGAACATTGCTATACTGTATGTAAGACCACAGTATTCAACATTTCATCAGGCTTTCCCACAATGTGATAACTATTATAACTGTGCTGGGCCTACCTGTTGATAATAGGTATTGTTTGGCTTGTGAATAAGTAGCCAACTGAGCAGCATTTACAACCATAGCTCTGACAATGGTTGGACCACAACCCTATATAAAATAATAACATTCTTCTAGCCACAGACTCTGCAAAATTAATACTGTAGATCTCATATCTACAGTCTTGGTTCATTGACTATGAAATATAATTAAAATAATTATGCTAATTGTAGCAGTATGACCTTGTTAATATTACAACTACTACTAAGATCAGTGAAACCTTGATACAACCAGATCTGGTGATAACGTGTGTGTGTGTGTGATACATAATGATACACTTACTCTCCATAGAGTGCCAATTCCTTCTTCTCTGGCTATTCTGGCTAGTGCATTAAATACACTACTGTATCCTCTTTGTTCAGCAACAGGTAATCTACATATCGTATTTAAATAAGATTTCTATAAAGAATACAGAGACACTGTCTTCTATACCTACACAGAGAAGTTGTCCTTACATACTGAAGTATTACTTTAAGACAGGACAAGTGTTTCTCCCGACTCCCATAATTATTAAAAATGTAGGCACACTGGCTCTATCTAAAATTGTTAGAGGGCAAAAACTGTTCAGTGGCTTACAAGTCTAGTTGAAAACATTCTTTGTTCTTTATGATAATTACTAGAAAGAAGGCATGGCATTGTGGAGACAACTGTACCACTTAGTTAAATAACAGTACAAACATGTACTAACTCCCTAGTGTAGGGCTTCATTGCTATGTTTGTATTCTATAGTTCTCTTGTGCATCACAGCAACTGAGCACAAGAAACAGCTATTTTATAGAATCTCTACGTACTACATTGGGCTTATGTAATGGTCAAGACTATTGCTGTAAAGTAAATGGCACTAAAAAGTAGTAAGTGAACCAACATCAAGAGTGTATACTGATGCAAGCATTGAATTTCTATAATAACACCAAATAATATAACAATCATTAATTATTATTATTATTATTATGAAGTTTAATAAATATTAATAAACCACAATAATACTGGTATGACTACATTACCTTCCATCAGATGTCATGCGTATCAAGGAGATTTCTGCTGGAGTTCCTATAAAGGCACCAGTGGCCCCTGCAATCATCCCTATACAGGACAGCATATAATAGAGATCATACTAGAATTAGAAAAACATCTCATGGAAAATAGCTCTATCTACTTGATCTATGGCTTTGGTATACTCTGTCTGTCAGTCTGCATGTAGGTGAGCAGTTCCACTCATACTATGATTATGTGTAAATAAGACCCAAAAGTGAGACTATTTCTGTGACATTGTGGGAAGTAAGGATAAATTCTTCATAAATATTTGCCCTTCATCCACATGTCTTCTTAGGTTGCTTTCCAGGGTGCCCAAAACCACATAATGTGGATATTTAATTAACACCACATGACATATCCATAATCATGACTCTTTAGAGTAAACTATGACTGAATTAACCTGTTAAAAATGCTTAAATAATAGCCCTAATTAGGGCAAAGCATGCACAACTTCCTCAAGAGCCCTGGTCACATGCACACACACACCCCTGTAAATTGAAACCATAACAGGAAGTATGACATATAATATAGGATATTACATGGATTCTGGTCATGCTTATTTACACAGGATACATACCAAGTGTGTACAAGATGCTGTCAAGGTCTTAAAAGACATCAACAAGGTTTAACCCTTATCAAAACCTTTTTTTATCAATAAGTCAAATACTCAAATTGGTATTCCAACTTGTTTAATTAAAATTACTATCTATGCACACATGGTTAGTCTTAGTATGCTTACTATCTATGGACACATGCTCATTACATTGGCTCATACTTATAGCACCATGCAATGAGCAGAATTGGACAAGTGTAATGATATACAATCACACTACCTCAGATCACTTTCTGCATGAATTGTTTCTAGGTAAGTTGTCAAAAATTAATGGTGTGGGATAATGCAGTATCACAGTTACACACATCTATGCACCTATGTCTCCTGATAACTGACCAGAGAAACATAGTATGGGCTCACAAAAAAAAGATATGGTGGTTTCTGGTTAAGTTGTCAAAAATTAATGGTGGGATAATGCAGTGTCACAGTTACACACATCTATGCACCTATGTCTCCTGATAGCTGACCAGAGAAACATAGTATGGGCTCACAAATTGTGGTCATGTTATCAGGTAACTGGGATCGCCCATGATATGTCAATAAAAACTTACCACAAGATATCTTTGTTAATACACCTGGAGGTTTTCCATCTGAACTGTATGTAACGCAAGATAATTACATTATTATTATTAAAAAAAAAAGTCAAAACAGCATACCCTGTGAGTTTATCAAATAAAGATTGATATACACCTAACCGAACAGTACTGTATGTGGCCTGCCGGAAGAGTCCTGCTGACAACCTGATCAAACACATGATTTCACCACCATAAGTACATTAGTACTTGGCACCATAACCTACCCATTGTACACAGCCAAGACACCTTCACTTCTGACAATTTTTACAATGGCATGTACTGTTGATCTGTGTTCCCGCAGAGCACCTTTCTCACCTACAAGTATATTATACTACATCAAATAACTATTAAATTGATACCATTAGTAATGAGGTCTTGACATTGTGTAATTAATCAAATCATACCAGTATTTCTGTCCTTACCACTGAGCTGCATACGGTTCTTGACTAAATCCAAGGGTTGCACAAAAACAGTGGCAGACATCCTAATAAATCAATAGTGCAGACCATGGATCAGATTATTAAGATATGATAGTCTCTTGTAGTTAGGAATCAAAGAAACAGATAATCATGTAGTAGCCACATGTTGGTGTACAATACCATGGATTTAGCCCACTGATATAATCAACGAAAGCTCTAACTAGAAACTTCTCTGAGTGTAGATACCTTTAATGCAGTGTTATTGAACATTGCAAAGTGCTATGAAACTCATTTATAACTGCAAAAAAGCCTAGACTAAGTGTGACCCACAAAAAAATACTTTCTTGGTCCAGAAAGAGAGGGTGATTTTCTGACAGGTCTTAAAGAATACTATCATTGGAGTCCTTATTACACTTGTTGTCATGTACAACTGTGTAATATTCAAAAAGTTTTATTGAATTTCTGGGACATGGTCCCACACCAGGCTAAAGTCTGTCCAACAGAAAGTGTTGTTTTTGCCACATGATGTTGTGATAATGTGGTAATGACTTTGCAGGTGTGCATGTAAAGGCTAAAACAACACCTTTAAACACTATGCATGTACATACTACAGACAGGAGTCAACTAAACATGGACAGGCCTTAGTTTGGTGCTTATAGTGATTCTCTAAACTTCCCATGCTTCTACAGATACTTCCTGAAAAAAGCCATGCACTGTTAATCTAGGTGATATCATGCCAATTTCTTGCTCATATTACTCTGCACCAGTTGCGCTTGCTTACCACTAAGTTGCATACGGTTCTTGATGAGATCCAGTGGCTGAGTGAAGAATACTGAATTACACCTACACAGACACGCAATGATTATTGTTATACTGCAAACACAATACTCCTGTGAACTATAAGATGTCATTATAGCTGAAAGCTGTCAAAGAAAATATTGTTAATGACTGTATATTTATTAACAATGTTTGACTGACTGGATATTTTATGGAATGCATCAATGTTTATCAAAGTGAGGAGCAACTTGGTGTATGATATAGACAGAACTAGACTCAAGAAAAAAACTAAAGACCATGCCAACATTCATAAAAGGACACAAGAACAGACACCAACCAAAGGGCTAACACACCAAATCAAAGGCACCATCTGCCATCATGCCATTGCTAATTACTTCATTTCTCAAGAAGTAATGAGCTGGTAAAAACCATCATTACTTTCTAAGATTGACATTTCCACTGGAAATGACTTTAAACTAACCACCCAAAGTAAATATATATATTTATACCCTAAAGGGTAGAATACGTACTGTTCTTCCTTCTGTGATTATTACAGCTCGAAGAGGGACACTTTTTTGATCTCATTCATAATAATATTATATAACATGTAACCAAACTCATTGCTACAGGATAATGACATGTAATGTCCCTGATTGAGAATTACCTCTCATGATCTCAGGGACAAATCATGTTATTAGACCATAGCACAGTTAACATGAATTATATAATTCAAGATCTATCAAGCATCACTATCAGGACATACTAAGCAACATGTCACCATTCTTACCACTAGGTAATGTAATGCAAAATGACAGTTTGAGTATCACAAATCATAAGGCATATAAACCACTAACAAATCAGGATAGTGGAATACATGATGTCCTGATTTAAGTGAACTCACATGACATGCAATGCAAAATTCTACCATCACCACAGGTAATAGTAGCTATGTTGCTTATACTACGACCCAATATACATAATAGTGAATCACAGAATACTCAGCAGTACCTATTACTTTGATACCTAGATTGACACAAACAACGGTCAATCTGGATCACACCAACAGAAGCTAGCACATTTCTAACCAGTTTTACACAATTTGACTAACACTATCAACATGAGATGACAGCTCACTGTGATCATGACAACTTCCAATGATATACAAAGTTATAGTGACTTGCTTATTATGATCAACAAGTTAGTTAGCCACCTACCCTGCAAGTCCTCCAAGAATAAAGTTCACACCTCTAGGGATGAATCCGGGTGGCACCACGCTCATTGGAGAGGCGGCAGCCAATTTCCTCTCATGTGCTCTCTCCGACATTATGTTTATCTGTTCACTAGGTACGTTAGATACCAGGCTATTCGCCGGAATAGAGGAACCCGTTACTTATATAGACAAATAGCAAGAGGGGAGGAGCAGTTGTTGATCAGCTGCTGATGCTCTACAGTATAATTACATAATCGAGTTCAAAAGTTCAAACTGACGCGGGAAAAAATTTCTGTAGTCTAAATACCGGTTATAGATTGCCATGGCAAAAGGAAATATCTCCAACCCCCTCCAACCTCCTTGAAAAAGGCTACTTGGAGCTACTTTATTCCTACTACAGCATAGCTAGCTAATACAACAGGCATTGTGTGGTTTTACAATAATGCTGTATTCACTAGTACAGTGATTATGCACTACAGTAGCATCAAGTATGATTTAGGTAGACTATGGTTAGACAATCCATTTACAATTAAAACTTTTTTCAAAATGTCATTACTACTATAATATTATTATGATGTAATAAGTATGATGTGCACCAATCAAAGGATTGAGATGTCAATGGCTGCAATGGCCAATTCATTAGTAGAATCTGAAGTGGCTATGCATTGATAGATTCCATCATTCAATAAATTGGCTTGGAGGATGGTAAGAACTGATAGTGTTTGTGACACCTCTATGGCAATCACATTATTTGGAGCGAGATCTTCGCTGAAGTCAGCTGGATCACTTCCCTGTACCTGCATCAATATTACATGTATATGGAGCATGTAAGTAGGTAAACAATAATGCAGGCCACAAGTTGAATCCAGAAACAAGGTAAATCTGGTATTGATAGGGTGTAGGTTTGTGCATTAGTTAGCATAGGGAACAGAGAAACAACAACAACAACAACAACAACAACAACAACAACAACAACACATAGGTGGTGTGGAATAGGGGGGGGCAGGGTGGGCAATTGCCCCCCCCCCGCCTAGTAGCTATTTCAACTGTGAAACCATAATGAAAAGTGCCACATGCACAGCATTTGCTGATCCTATAATGGCAACACCACCTTACTGAGTTCAGAGCCTCCAACCACACAGATTTATCAGTATTTTTAAGGATTTACACCTTACACCACCTATAAATACCGACTGGAAATTATAATAATGGAAGTATAGCAAGATTAAACTAGCTAGTTAACAGCTGTGAAATAACACTGTCTAGAGGCTTAAAGAGTTGTCTAAACAGTTCATATCCCTTAAAACAGGTGATAAAAACAGTAAGTTTGTTTATTGTAAGTTAATTCATGATGTTTGTTACCTGGTGCATATTGTTAATAGCTAGCTTGTTCCAGTGTCTCCTATCAAACACTATGATATCTAGCTAAGACTCTCCTCTCAATTCTAGCTCACAGTCTAGTCTATTTTTTATCATTAATCACAAAGATACCAGCACACATAGGTGTGTAGGTGTGTGTCTTATAACAATAAAAATTATAATATTAATGATGCATGTCACGAAACTAGCTGGCTAGGAATTTGCTACAAAAGTGAACAATATCCCTCCGTAAATGTCTAAAAGAAATCATGATGAGGAGAAAGACCTCCCTAGGAGTTCCATAAACTTGACCTAAAAGAAGTTGCCTCTATTTTTATATCAGCTATTTAATGAAAGAAGAAAAATTATTTAACTGGCTAGCTACCTAAAAAGTCTAATACTCACACAGTTCTCACACAGTACTCCCGCCCCCCCCCCCCCAAAACAAAAATGCTTCCTCCACCTATGCAACAATAACAACAACAACAACAACAACAACAACATTTTAATTATAGCTGTATACCTGGACTAATTTTTCATTGAACCTCCATAAAATGCTGCTTGCATTCATGTTCAACTGACACACCAAGGAATGGTAATCACCAATTTGAATTTCTATCGGTGATGGATCACCCAGTATCACAGCCATGAAACTTGCTGCATTGGAAACATTATACAACATGCATGACAAGAAATTATTCGTACTACTGTAGGGATTATAATTCAGCAGTTTGGATGACTGACATAGCTTTATATGTATGTACATACTGTCTTTGGTTAATTGATTAACCAAAATTTTAATTTTCTTTTAAAGGGACCCTTATATAGCAAAGCAGGGACAATACTGGCTCAAATCTCACGTTCAACAGGTAGAATACTCAAATATGCTTCTTTGGTGACAGAGATTCCATCCAGTTCAGCTGTGCATATGTAGCGCCCAAAATCTTGAGGATAGGTTTTGGGAATCAATAAAACACTTTCAATCTCAACACCTTGTTCAATTGCTTCATTATCACTGTTAGTTATCTGTGTAATAATCATTATGACAGAGTTTGTGCCCATTCCTTTAACTCACCACAGAAATGTTAGAAAGTGGAGCATTATCTGACCTGCTCCACATAGGTATAACACCAGGACAGATACAATCAACTTTGCATTTCAATTCCACTGATGCACCTACTGTCACACTAATTACATCAGGGTCCACCAAGAGCCTCAAAGTGGGATCTGTATTATTATTATGATAGTCACAAGGCTGTAGATAGAATTCTATCTTATTCTACCTGCTTCTATATCTACATGTATCAGAAACTGGTGATATTTTAAATTCAAACACTGGCAGTTGTCAGTAACTGAAAAAATACTGCACGATTATCACTTACCTACTATTTCCACATATATAGTGTTGTCATTGACAACATCCCTTTCAATGCTACTAGCAATGCATGTATAATATCCTTCACTGCTCTCCTCAACAGACACCAGTTCCAATTCTGAAGTGGCAGTTTCAGTTGTATTTGTGGTCATAATAATATATGAATTTATCTCAGGAAGAATACCACCATTAAAGGTCCACCTGAAAACAAAGCATAAGTGCAAAGTTGTGGCATAAAAACAAATCAGCTAATTTTCGATAAGCTAAATCAGTTAAAGCACACTGCTGAATAGATCTAGATTCACACTCAGAGATGATATGCATTTTATATTTAATTAACCTGATTGCTGAAGTTGAATTTACAGTACAAGAAATTGTTGCATTGCTGCCTCTGGTTATCACTGGTTTCGAAGGGGAAATTATAAGCATCAAGTCTTGGGCTGGATCTAACAATATAATCAGCAAATAGTAACTATTTAGATGTTATTTGAGGCCTACATATTATCCTACAGTGACTTACAGTAACCTTTTTATAGTCAAGTTAACCATTTGATGGATGTTATCATATTAAGGTACTAGCTAGACTTAGAGGACTGGTCAGGTAATATGTACCCAATACCTCTATTAATTTTAACTCTATATTAGTATGATAACAATTTGGACTGAGGGCTAAACTTTAAATGATTTCATTGTACAGGATGAATGTTACTAACCATAAAAGGTAACTAGTACAAATGCACTATCACTGAAGGCTCCACTTTGAGAATGTACTAGACAACTATATACTCCTTCATTGTCAGAAGTAGCTGAATTGATGCTTAGGATAGATTTGTAACCTCCAGTCCTACTTATATGGATGTTACTGGGTAAATTTCCTCCATTAAATGTCCAGCGAATCACAGCAGATGAGTTTACTTTGCAGGTCAAAGATTGGGTCTCTGTGGGATGGATAAGTAATTCATCTGGTCCTTCTATCATGACACTCAGTGGCTCTTCATCCTGTCCTGGTAGTGGAGCTACACATGAAGGAGATACTTGATTATACAAGGGGTGAGTAAATCAGTTCTAGACTCTCCTCCTTTATTGGTTTATTTATTGTACCTTACGGAAGCAGCCATTTATAATGTGCTAGTATAAGTATTGTAACAACTTTCAGAATCTTTTTTTTTTCTTCATTCCGTACACCTAGCTAATTTCTTGACATACCTGAAAGACCTTGACATACCTGAAAGACTCATGCAGTATGAGAAGTTTGTATTGTCACACACTGGACCATCCACAGTACACATGCAGCTCATACACATGTTCAACTGGGACTGGATATCCAAAGCTTCAACTTGGACAAAGGCTTTAGTAAAGGCTTCAGCTACACCACCGCCTATGAATGTCACAATGCAAATATTAACTCTGAATGCATGTTATGGCTACATGATAGCATCCCTGAGATAACTGATCTGGGAGTCAAAATTTGAGAACGGGATGATCATGAATATTGTCTACTAGTAGTTTAGTGACAATGTCAACAGTATCTATATACCTTGACGTAATTTATTAAGATCCCAAGCTGCTCCTTCCAATCCCAGAGCTAGTTCAGTATAGTCAATGTTAGTAGATCCATAAGCACCATCTTCTACAGGGACACCAAAGTCCTTTATAACTCTGAAGGATGACACAACTGAGGGATCATATATGTAAGCATTCCTATTACTGTCAATTCCAAGAGCTCTGTGGTTGCCTCCTTCAAACTCTTCATTAACAGCAACGTTAAGGTGTATTCCAGCATTCTCCAATGATTCCTTAATACTTTCTTTAGTTACATTCTCAGCTATGATATCTCTGTCCTCATCTGTTATCAGAATGTACTGCTTGGCAACATCCCTGAAAGTGTAGCTGCTTAGTGCAGTATTAATAGCACTATAGCCATCTTCATTTCTGCCACTAACAATCAAGTTTTGTGTAAAATCAGTTATATTATCAGCAGCTACAAATTCCTGTTGCAGTGAATTTAAGAATACTCTTCCAGATGTATTATAGTCATTTCCAAATCCTACCACACCGAAACGGTTCTTGGGAGACACTCCTATATTAACATCTATCAATGCTTGATCTAAAAGCTTAGTCATCATGGTTATCCATTCATGTTCTTCTGTCATGGAACCAGATTCATCTATCAAAAGAATTATATCTGCCGCACGACTGAAAGTATTTGCTGGTGGAGCCAATATCAGTCTAGTATCACCAAGAACAAGATAACTCCAGTCACTGAGCTGACAGCGAGTATCTACATAAAAAAGGGAGAATAACATTTTATGCAGTTCTACTTAAATAGAATTGCATCTTTCTGAGTTCAACTGTTAGCTTTGATTCATATCAGATACTACCTGTGCTGGGAAATTACATGTTTACTTACCGATAAATAATGTAGAAGTTTTTGTGCTGACCAATCCAGTCCCTTCCAATGTAGCTATGCAAGTATAATTATCTTCAGAAATAGCATTTACCACTGTAAGAACATTGTTCTGAATCGTCACAGTTTCTTCACGTTCAGGAGGATAGATCCAGCTATAACTCACAGTGAGATTATCAGAGTTTGTATATGCAATGCACTCAAAAGAAACACGATCCCCTCTCTTAACAATGGCTTTCTCAGGTGTAATGACACTTCTAAGTACTGTAAAAGTTAATGTATAAAGAGTATAATAATGAAGATTCAATATATATAACAGAGTTAGGAAGATAGTTTGGAAAAGTATAAACATGCTTTGGTGTTGAACACTATTTAAGTGGAATGTAATAATTATTATTACAATATTATCTAGCCCTTTTTAATCCCCCAGAATATTTGACTTTTACATTACATTCCTCTAACTTATAGCTCCAGAGTAAAATAATATAACGAGATAAGTAATGTTAAAAGTCTTTAGGCACAGAAACTCACTGGAATAAACTACCTCTTTGTACTATGATTAGCATGTTTGTACCTGTCAATGCTCCTAGACAGTCATTAATTCCCACACCATCAGCTAAAGAGCACTCTTCTCTTATAGAGAGACATTGACACTCAAAACAGTATGAGAAGACTGTTAACACTTCATCAACTTCAATTTTAGTAAATATGTTAGTAAATGCCCTGGTAAATACTTCTCCTTCTCGTAATTGGTTGAGGTCCCAAACAGACCCACCTAGTCCCAATGCCAACTCAACATAGTCCTCAAATGTATTACCAAATGTGTAGTCACTGGATGGAGTTACATCCTCTCTTTCAAGCACAGAAAATAGATCCACAGAAGAAGTATTGAGAAGATAAGCTGATTGCGTGGAAATCCCTATAGCATAGGTTAATGGTTGGATAATAAAAGCTTGATTTACAACTACATCAAGAACAAATCCTGCTTCGCTCAATCTCTTCTCTATAATATCTCTAGACAAATCAGATCTGAGTACTTCCCTATCTCCATCAGTTACTAGTATTATTCGCTTAACAGTGTTGGGCCTAGTAGCTATGTTTTCTAGAGCATAATCTATAGCAGCATAGCCATCTTCAAATGTCCCAGTCAACATCAGACTATTAGAAACCTCAACAAAATCACTAGCAGAAGTAAGTTGGGTTAGAGTAGTACCAAGTATTTCTGATGGAGTATTTCTGCCAAAGCCAACTAAAGCAAATAAGTTGAATCTTTCTCCAGCACCTACTCCATTTCTTTTTAAAGATTGATCAAGAATTTGGACCTCTTCTCTGATCCATCTGTGTTCCCTAGCCATGGAACCAGATTCATCTACAACAAATATAATGTCTGCTGCAGCTTCAGATGCATTGCCTATTCCAACTGGTCTCACATCATAGTAGTAAGAACCTTCAGTATAAACATGATTGTTGTGGTCAAAACACACTGATGGAGAAGCTGGATAAAAAAGGAAGCATAAAATATCAAAGATTTGAGAAATGTAACAATAGCAGATTTTATGTAGGATACTGTAATGTAATGATAGGTACAGCTTTAGGAGTGGAGGTGTGGCTAATTGGTTAGTGGCAGTGCTTTTACAATTATCTCAGGATACTGACAAAAGATGGGCATATGCATAGGAATACTATTACAATGAACATGGCCATAAAACTTCCAGAGATCCCTTTCCACACTCTTGAGCAAGATACATCTTTAGGCTCATCTTTGCTTTCAGATAACAATCCTTACAGTGACCATGGGATAGCGTTCAGCAACCAAACGACTTAATGTAGGTGTAGTTCTCACTAATAAGTGGATTTATAATATTTCACTAACAATTTGGCTGCTTACTAGAAGAATGCACAGCATTGTGGGGACAAGTGTGCTCAACAAGGATATATGTATATTATAATAAACATAATAGAAATAATTATTGTACAATATTCTACTGTTACATATGCTGATGGTCATACATAATAGAATGCAAGAACATTCTTCCACAGTATTTATTTTACTCCACCAAAAATATTTGTACATCTGCATATAATTCTTATAATAACATGTCACTTACTGTCAGTAACCTCCACTCTGATGCTTTGATTAACAATACGGTATCCATACAGCTCTGTCACACTCTCACAGTAGTAGTAACCAGCATCCTCAAGTCTAGCATCATGTATACGCAGCACTCCAAAACCATTTTGTGATGTGAAGTTATAGCGAGAAAGTTGTCGAAGAGGATTAAGGTCCTTCTTCCATGTCACAAATGGAGGTGGAAAACCGATACCTTCACACGATAGAGTTATTGTGTCTCCTGATTCGGCAAATATCTGATCAGGCACTTGTACCTTCATTTCCGGCAGTTCTAGTAATAAAAATCCCTGAGGTTAATTACATGCTCTATTTGTACAATGCTGTTGTTATAATGATGATCAATGATTCCAAAAGAGGAAGTGATAGTGTTAGCTAGACTTTTTCATGTGATAAAGGTCATGAAAATTAGCTAAGTTTCAAAACTTTCCATGAAGTTGTGTGTAATGTAGCCAGTAACTTTAGTTATAAAATAATGTTCACATATAGATCCCAGTGACTGTTATGTATTTATGTTTGAAGCAGAGGTAAAAATTGAATTAAGCACACTTTATGCAAACTCCTTACCAGACAACTTTTTGTATTATGATAACCCTTTACCTAAAATGAGTTAACATTCGGCTCCTTAACAGATTATTCAGATTACATCATTGTCAATTGTACTATTGCTATGGGCTAGGGGTAGGGCTAGGGGTAGGGCTAGGGTTAGATACAGTACAATAGCAATAGTATACAATTGACAATGATGTAATCTGAATGATGTAATTTCGAAAGAGCCTCACATTCATAAGTAAATACTGGTTTTTAATAACATCTTATGTCTGCCAGATAAAAAATATGGATAAAGCTGTTAGTTTTATACTGCTGAATTCAACATCAGTATGATTTGACTCAACCTATAAGTAGATTTGGTGCACATGAGACTACGTTGAGGAATGTAAAACATTGTGGGGTGGGTACAGAGAAAAAACTTCATTTACATTTAGATTTTTTTTACTGGCTTAATGTGCTCCCCTCAATTTAGAAACTTTATGTAATTGCATTGGGTACACACATGCATGCATTTGTGGATGTGAACAATGTGCACAGAGGGGAAGAGACTCTCCTTCTCTCTAGAAAGTATATAGCTTACCACATCTAATCTCATCATCTCCATTAGGACAGTCTCCAATCCCATTGCAGAGAAAAGCTAAAGGAACACAGGGACCTTGCAAGGAACAGGAAAATTGATTTACTTCACATATTGATCCAGAAGGATTAGCAGCTATGAAATGAAAATAGATTTCAATATTTTTTTAGGAGGATATAAATTCTATTACCACATGCTTCATCACTCTCATCATTGCAGTCTGGAATACCATCACATACTTTCCGATAAGCTATACATTCATTCCCAGAACTACACCTAAACAGTTCCAATAAGAAAATATCAAGAAATTAACCTGTCCAATACAGCAAGATAGAAACATAGAATAGCTATTAACATGTTACATAGCACTACTACACATATCTACTGCTACTATATCTTACACTGCACTAGAACTTAGCTAACTCTAATGTTTTTGCTCAATATGAGATGAGAGACTACACTTTCTGCACATTTGTTTATTAATAATTATTGTCACTCCATAATCATTATGTTCCTCTTAGATTTCAGCAAAAAGGAGGACTAAAATGCTCAGAGTAGAGAATGTAGCAAGTGAAATATTAGTACTTGATATTGAAGTCAGAGTGACATTTATCATTCTATGTATGTAAGGATGTGGACATTGTACAACGATGGAGGCTGTCTGCGAACTCATCACTCCTTTGAGGCATTATCAGTGAAGTGTATAGCTATAATATAGGAGGTAAGTTAAGATGGACAGGATTATGGCTAGAAAACAATCTCATGGACTAGCGACTTTATTTCGACTATTATCAACAGATAATATTAATTATTATTAAAGCTTATTTCTCTACCTCTTTTCATTGGAGTAAGTGATTCAAAGAGCAGAAAAAAGATATTAGTGTGTTGTTATGAGTGGAAATTGACTTTTGTATTAAGAAAAAGATTGCCAGTAAAAAATTAACTTGTACCTGATATAAAGGCATTTCATGTGTCTCTTTATGGGGCCTAGCTATCACCCAGGAAGTCTGCAGGCAAAGAGGCTAAGGAGCTTAATTTCACAAGTTCAAATATAGCACTTTGAAACCACAACAGATGGATAGCATAAATATATAGTGATGTGGTTACCTATGTTGATCCAAGTGACAGCTGAATTGTGGTGTGCAAACAGACTCATCTTCTCCAGCTAGACATTCTATTCTGCCATTGCATACTAGGTGCTTAGCAATGCACAGGCCACTAGACAAGCACTGAAATTCTTCATCTGAACAACCTAGTTATTCATAAATAAGACTGATACTATCATAGTTACATACGTAGGTGTAGAAAGATGGGAGGGTGTGTGGTGGGATGTAGTGGGGTGGGGCACATCCTGAATAGGAATAGGGTTGGGGATAGGTAAAATTGACTATATAATTGATTATTGATCAGTTTAACCACTTGTACCAGATCCCCATGGCCCCATGCTTCCTATACCTATGCACTATAGTAGGATGTATAGTTTACAGCCAACTATTGTCATGTTCTGATTTCAGGTCTGTGGATAGTGTACTAGTGACTGGCTACAATGCTTGATAGTCCACTTTAAAGTTTGTTAGGTATAGCAAAAATGACTATTATTCTACTATAACTTTACTAAGTTAGCATAATTATTATGAAACTCTGCTATTAAATTCACTGGGTATTGGATATTACATCCTGTAAACACAAAGACAAATAATTCCAATAGGAAACAAGTAAAATCGATTGATTAGCTAGAATACTATTAGTCTTGAAGCAAATGTGCTAAAAAATTATCTAGAGTATTTTAGTAAAATATTTTTCCATATATAGCAACAGCCTTATGCACATCACAAATGTAATAAATTGCAAGGACCACAAATAGTGAAATAGACAATAGCAATACTATTAGCTACATACCTATCATGTGACTGTATATATGGCACAGCTATATATGATAATGATAATCCAAACACTCCTCAATAGTAATAATTATCACGACATTTCAATATAAATCTTGAATATGACTTTGATTTGATCTATCCACACAAAGACTTACTCTACCTCATAAGAGCATACCTTCTAGAATATCACTGCCATTATTAGGAGTCTGAGTTTGCTAAAAAAAGGAAAAAAAACTTTATACAACAACAACAACAACGACGACAACAATGACAACAACAAGAGGTTAAAAAGTGATCTGAAGATAATAATGTATAGCTGTAGGCCTGCAGATCTTAGCTATAGCTAGCTGTATATATATTATAGTAACTATTTCTGAATACTTTACTCTAAACATGGGGTGTTAAAAACTTGGCAAGCTATGTATGTAAGCAAGAAATAATGTTTCTAAGTCAGGTATTTTCTATCATTATTGCTTTTCTATGGTAATTTTGTGCTAATGGTTATTATTATATACACGAGTAATGATCTATACTTTGAGTGAATACTAACTTCACTGTAGCTAGTTGTCTTAGCCGTAATATTTTGTGAGCTCTTCATCAGTGTATAATTAGCTTCATTCCACTAAAAAATAGGTATTGAGTGACTGGAAATATCATCTTCTCCAACGTAAAGGTGCCCATTTGGCTTCAACTATGATTCATAATTAATATCTAGATCATTTCCATTTGTAGTTGGTAATTAAACTTTTAAATTTTGACAGCTACATTACCACTTTGAAGGTTTTACTACAAAGTACTATTTTGATCTTATCTGCGTTGTCTGAGGATTAAATTACCCTCAATTTACCTTAGCTAGCTATGCCTGTATTATGACAACATAGATATACACAAGGTCTACATCATGCGTGATATATTTTTACCTCTACGCTTAGCTGCACTTGAAAGCATCCCAACAGGACATAAACAGTTAACACAACCTTCATCTTCCACCATCACCTCAGTATGAGCATGCGCAATTATTATTAGTATACAGTAACAATAATAATAATTATTATTATTATACATGGCAGCAAGTTAGCTACATAATGTATAATATTATACACGATACACAGTTGCATAAAGTATAGTAGAGTCACTCTACATTGTGGCCACTACAATCATGAGGTGACAATTATCAGAGGCACTGCTGAGGAGGTCAGGAGCCACACGTGATAAATGAGACTGAGAGAAGGGGCATGGAGGGAAGATATGCAGCACATAACCACTCTGACAATAAAAAAAAAAGAAAATGAGATCAAAATGGTAACTATATACAGTATAGTCATCATTAAGCAATGCATTTTTTTTTAGTAAACTATACTATTGCACCCATACTTGGATATATAGTTAGTTGTGGGAAGAACACCAACTGTAAACATCCAAGTTATTTGTCATTCTAGTGCAAATTAAACAACCAAGTCACAGCTAAGCAAGTGCTGACAACAAGTGGTCACCTTACTACAACCATAACAGACTTATGGATCCACATTCTACTTTATACAATTTTGGGATCTTGAAAAATTGCAAGAATTTAATGAATACTAGAGTGCAGTGTTCTCAACTATGCTACAGCAAAGAATGTGTACATAAAACACCATAATCATGACATAGAGTATGAATGTAGTACAATACACACCTGACCTCCCGGGACATTAATAATTCCTGCAGCCTGCTTTAGAAGCAGGTAGTTGATAAGGTTGGTTTTGAGAACATGTGTTTGTGTATGGACATCAGTTTCATTTCGTCCACATGGGAGGGCAAGCAAGAGACAGTATTCCCCATCAGTCTGCCAAAGGAAACAAAACCAAAAAGAAAGACAGTGTCATACATACATAGGCTAGATAGCTGTCACTGTACCTCCCTATTGACAGTAAATTTCATATAATATTATTATCAGCACTACCTCCAGTTACTGTAATGACTGGAAGAGTTAATCCTGGGAAGTTAGACCTTGGTGGATTCTGCTAGCATAATTTTGAGCATAGTAGAACCCAAGAGCATTATTCAAGCATAATAAAAAATTACCTTATAGTATTGCATCATTAGTGATGGGATTCAGTAAAATGTTTCAAAAGTAATCCCTCCCCCCCTCCACTCAAAGACTGACGACTGACAGAATCACTTTCTTACATGTACTTGACCAGAAAGGTAGTGTTTCCTCATTTCTCTCTCACCACATACATATTACATGGCTTACTCTACACATTTTTGTGGTAATTAATTACCACAGCATAAGCAATAATTATAGTTTGACTGGTGTTAGGAATAATGGAACTCGGGTTTGACTGGTGTTAGGAATAATAGAACTCGGGTTTGACTGGTGTTAGGAATAATAGAACTCGGGTTTGACTGGTGTTAGGAATAATAGAACTCGGGTTTGACTGGTGTTAGGAATAATAGAACTCGGGTTTGACTGGTGTTAGGAATAATGGAACTCGGGTTTGACTGGTGTTAGGAATAATAGAACTCGGGTTTGACTGGTGTTAGGAATAATAGAACTCGGGTTTGACTGGTGTTAGGAATAATGGAACTCGGGTTTGACTGGTGTTAGGAATAATAGAACTCGGGTTTGACTGGTGTTAGGAATAATGGAACTCGGGTTTGACTGGTGTTAGGAATAATGGAACTCGGGTTTGACTGGTGTTAGGAATAATGGAACTCGGGTTTGACTGGTGTTAGGAATAATGGAACTCGGGTTTGACTGGTGTTAGGAATAATGGAACTCGGGTTTGACTGGTGTTAGGAATAATGGAACTCGGGTTTGACTGGTGTTAGGAATAATGGAACTCGGGTTTGACTGGTGTTAGGAATAGAACTCGGGTTTGACTGGGGTTGGGAATAATGGAACTCGGGTTTGACTGGGGTTGGGAATAATAGAACTCGGGTTTGACTGGGGTTAGGAATAGAACTCGGGTTTGACTGGGGTTGGGAATAATAGAACTCGGGTTTGACTGGTGTTAGGAATAATAGAACTCGGGTTTGACTGGTGTTAGGAATAATGGAACTCGGGTTTGACTGGTGTTAGGAATAATGGAACTCGGGTTTGACTGGTGTTAGGAATAATGGAACTCGGGTTTGACTGGTGTTAGGAATAATGGAACTCGGGTTTGACTGGGGTTGGGAATAATGGAACTCGGGTTTGACTGGTGTTAGGAATAATGGAACTCGGGTTTGACTGGTGTTAGGAATAATAGAACTCGGGTTTGACTGGTGTTAGGAATAATAGAACTCGGGTTTGACTGGTGTTAGGAATAATGGAACTCGGGTTTGACTGGTGTTAGGAATAATAGAACTCGGGTTTGACTGGTGTTAGGAATAATGGAACTCGGGTTTGACTGGTGTTAGGAATAATGGAACTCGGGTTTGACTGGTGTTAGGAATAATGGAACTCGGGTTTGACTGGTGTTAGGAATAATGGAACTCGGGTTTGACTGGTGTTAGGAATAATGGAACTCGGGTTTGACTGGTGTTAGGAATAATGGAACTTGGGTTTGACTGGTGTTAGGAATAATGGAACTCGGGTTTGACTGGTGTTAGGAATAGAACTCGGGTTTGACTGGGGTTGGGAATAATGGAACTCGGGTTTGACTGGGGTTGGGAATAATAGAACTCGGGTTTGACTGGGGTTAGGAATAGAACTCGGGTTTGACTGGGGTTGGGAATAATAGAACTCGGGTTTGACTGGTGTTAGGAATAATAGAACTCGGGTTTGACTGGTGTTAGGAATAATGGAACTCGGGTTTGACTGGTGTTAGGAATAATGGAACTCGGGTTTGACTGGTGTTAGGAATAATGGAACTCGGGTTTGACTGGTGTTAGGAATAATGGAACTCGGGTTTGACTGGGGTTGGGAATAATGGAACTCGGGTTTGACTGGGGTTGGGAATAATAGAACTCGGGTTTGACTGGGGTTAGGAATAGAACTCGGGTTTGACTGGGGTTGGGAATAATAGAACTCGGGTTTGACTGGTGTTAGGAATAATAGAACTCGGGTTTGACTGGTGTTAGGAATAATGGAACTCGGGTTTGACTGGTGTTAGGAATAATGGAACTCGGGTTTGACTGGTGTTAGGAATAATGGAACTCGGGTTTGACTGGTGTTAGGAATAATGGAACTCGGGTTTGACTGGGGTTGGGAATAATGGAACTCGGGTTTGACTGGGGTTGGGAATAATAGAACTCGGGTTTGACTGGTGGTTGGGAATAATAGAACTCGGGTTTGACTGGGGTTAGGAATAGAACTCGGGTTTGACTGGGGTTGGGAATAATAGAACTCGGGTTTGACTGGTGTTAGGAATAATAGAACTCGGGTTTGACTGGTGTTAGGAATAATAGAACTCGGGTTTGACTGGTGTTAGGAATAATGGAACTCGGGTTTGACTGGTGTTAGGAATAATGGAACTCGGGTTTGACTGGTGTTAGGAATAATGGAACTCGGGTTTGACTGGTATTAGGAATAATGGAACTCGGGTTTGACTGGTGTTAGGAATAATGGAACTCGGGTTTGACTGGTGTTAGGAATAGAACTCGGGTTTGACTGGGGTTGGGAATAATGGAACTCGGGTTTGACTGGGGTTGGGAATAATAGAACTCGGGTTTGACTGGGGTTAGGAATAGAACTCGGGTTTGACTGGGGTTGGGAATAATAGAACTCGGGTTTGACTGGGGTTGGGAATAATAGAACTCGGGTTTGACTGGGGTTAGGAATAGAACTCGGGTTTGACTGGGGTTGGGAATAATAGAACTCGGGTTTGACTGGTGTTAGGAATAATAGAACTCGGGTTTGACTGGTGTTAGGAATAATAGAACTCGGGTTTGACTGGTGTTAGGAATAATGGAACTCGGGTTTGACTGGTGTTAGGAATAATGGAACTCGGGTTTGACTGGTGTTAGGAATAATGGAACTCGGGTTTGACTGGTGTTAGGAATAATGGAACTCGGGTTTGACTGGTGTTAGGAATAATGGAACTCGGGTTTGACTGGTGTTAGGAATAGAACTCGGGTTTGACTGGGGTTGGGAATAATGGAACTCGGGTTTGACTGGGGTTGGGAATAATAGAACTCGGGTTTGACTGGGGTTAGGAATAGAACTCGGGTTTGACTGGGGTTGGGAATAATGGAACTCGGGTTTGACTGGTGTTAGGAATAATAGAACTCGGGTTTGACTGGGGTTGGGAATAATGGAACTCGGGTTTGACTGGGGTTGGGAATAATGGAACTCAGGTTTGACTGGTGTTGGGAATAATGGAACTCGGGTTTGACTGGGCTAGAATGTCCTTGCTGCATAGCATATTAATAGAGCATATTTTGAGCAGAATCTACCAAGACCTATGGGCAGTGCAGGAGGGTGAAACTACCACTGTAATATCACACCAATGAGGTGTGCATGTATACCTGTATCCTCCTGTCTACTCCTTCAAGCTGGTTCTTCTCTAACCTCATCCTTTGTGAAATTCGAAGAATGGGTGTTCGTTGTTCTGATTGCTGAGGAAGGCTAGAGTTAGCCAACTGTACATTGCCACTCAGAAAGTGAAGCTGAACTGCAGCTGAATCATTCTTTAACATCAAGTGGCCTTGCCACACTACAGGGTATCTCCTGGAATAAAGAATGCATGCACATGCACATGTTACTCCTAATACAGACAGTGAATCAACATCGCCACACTACAGGGTATCTCCTGGCATAAAGAATGCATGCACATGTATATGTTACCCCTAATACTGACAGCTATGAAGAAGAGATTATAGTAAACTACACCAAAATAAACAGCTCTAGTCAAACATTTTGTAGTCAAATGACCCCCCCCCCCCCCATCCTCCACAACTGGTAGTATTCGTTCCTACCTGAGTAAGTCCATGAGGTTGTTTTCTTGTGAAGGCACAGGATTGGAGGATTTAGGTGGCACCTGGGTGGGTGTGGTGGGTTTAGCACCCGTATCAGTGGAGGTGGAAGATGGACGCTGCTGGGAATTCATAGTAGAGGAATTGGACTGCTTCAACCCTTGCTGGTCAGTGGATACTTGGCCAGAATGTAACTGGTGAGCTAAAATAAGGGGGAGAAGGGAGAGGGGGGGGGGATTGAAATGGTTACACACCCAAATACACACCCACCCACAGACCTTGCTGACGAGATATCTTATCAGATTTAGTCAGAGGTGGGGGGCTATCTGATGGAGATTTCGGGCGAGTCTCATCCATCTTTCGACGCTTGAGATCAGGATATTCCTCTTTTACTAAACAAAGACACAAGTCAAAAGACATGCAGTGATATAGCCTGTTTTATCATCATACAGTACTCTCAGTAAATACTGTACATATAAGAAGTTCAACCATCATTACTAGAAACAGCTCAGACATTAAATTGGGAGAAAGGACTATGATAATTCTATTATTATGAGCACACAGTGTTTACAACAGCCAGTTCCCATCCACCCATTTAATTAGAAGTAAAGTGACTGGGTGTCCCTTATAGTAAGATGTCAGTAAGATGTCAGTAAGGATGCTGACAGAAGAGTTGTCATGGATCTGTAGAGCTGGAGGTGGTTATGTGGGTAATTAGCTGGTTATGACTCCATTACAGCTGTGTAAACACTACCAACCACAGTAACACACATGTACTCTAGAACCACTTCTCATCTGAATCCCTACAGATGGGTAACAACTGTTCTGCAGCAATCTGTTGTATACAGTACACCCTGATTAAATAAAGCATGTGGTGTTCACTGCTGTGGTCATCTTGTGTACACCACTATAATAACAGCCACACTTAGCCAGTGGTTGAATCTTTAGCTATAATTAACCAAGGCAAAGAGCTTTAGTGGGCTCCAGTGTTCTTTATCTTTATATTATAGCCTATAACATAGCCATCTACTTCTCACTGGAGGCTAAAGAGCTATGGTAATGGAGATAATATAGCCCACAAGAATTACCACTGTACATATCAGTTCTTAACTGTAAATGGACTTGTGTTTCGAAGATCCTGAAAACAATTGTGGGAAACATTGAATGCATATTATACACACCCATGTCCTTGAACTTGTCCTTTGGTGAAGGTGTTCTACTGTAGACCATTCTCTTGCCACCATGCCGTTTCACGGACTCAAACCTATCATCAGGTGGGGGTGGTCTTGGAGAACCTCGGATGTGGTCAGAACCAGGAGACCTGTCCCTCCTACTTCCACGTCCAGATCTGGGTGGGGTCAAGGACGATGAACGACGTCGCACAAAACGACGACCTGCAAAATGACACAAAATTCTGTGAAGAGAATTTAACACAAATACAGAGTATATATAATCTTGTAGTTTTCACAAGTTGAAGAGTCATTCTACAGCTTGTAACTCAAGAATAGTTTAATAGCTCTACTTATACAAATAATTTCACTACTTCCACAATAACCATGGAGTCTAACACAATGCATTATGAATCCAGCAATGAACACTACAATTTCAGGCTATTATGATATCCAGATCCATAGCTTACTATGTGAAGCAGGTGTATGTTCTATAAATTTGTAGTTCTGTGCATGTTTTCATGACAGCAGTGGGAGTGTGCACTATGACAACATATTAGAGTAACATCTGTATATTAGGGTACTAAGAGAAGAACACAAGCAGTGGTGAGATTGATCCTCACAACTCATGAGAGGAAGCTTTCTAAAGGCTGTCCACATTGACTTTGATCCCTGGGAAAACAGCAAATAAACTAAACCTCAAACCTCATTTTTGAGTAGATTTGTGAACAAAGAGATGCAGAGAGCATTTGTATTACTTATTTCAGTGTGGGATAAAAAAATACATTACAAATTGGACCCAGGGTGAGTGCCAGCTCTTTAAAAGAGGTGAGGTTAAAATCAGTACTAACTGGAGAAGAATACAATGTTATGAGTATGAACTCACCTGGAGGGGATCTAGCACCACCACGAGGGGGTGGTGGGGAAGGGGAATAGGGGAAATGGTGATGTGGGGAGGGAGGAGAACCACGTGCCCGAGGGTATTTGTTTCGCTGACCCTCAAAAGGTGACTCGTGGCGATGTCTAGGACCTCGAACCCTGGGAATTGGCGATCTTGGTCTGCTAGCAAAGAAATTAAAGGTGATATCATGTGGTGTAACACACACACACACACAAACAACTATCATGTGGTGTAACACACATGCACGCACACACACACACGCACGCACATGCACACACACACACACACACACACACACACACACACACACACACACACACACACACAATTGCCAGTACAACATATGGTGTTTATTTATTGGAAACTTGTTAATGAACTTTTTTATATAGAGGTGGTATAATATACCTGTGGGGGGGAGAGCTAACATATGGAGACTTGGCCCTATGAGAGGGTGGAGGGGAAGTGTATGGAGGGGATCTCGAGTGTCTACGATGCTGATGTCCTCCACCAGCAGGGGAATAGAGTCGGCCCCTATGTCTTCGTCTCTCAAAACTATCAGGTGGTGGTGGAGAGTGTTGATGGTATCTCTTCCTTGGGTGGCCAGCGTAGGATGGTGGAGGTGGGGAAGGAGATAGAGGTTGACCACCATAATAACGCCTCTCTTGGCGAATATCTTTTCCTTCCCGATAACGTGTACCATCTCGTCTACCTGGTACTGGTCCTTGCTCAGAACTAGGCTCAATTTGGTATCGACGTGGCAAGTTTCGGCCATGATTCTTCCTGGTGTGTTCCCCCCTGCCACTCCACATATCTTCTTCCTCGGACAATGCTGCTTTTTCAGAAGATGGGTGGATGTGTGATGCACTGTCCTTCCATCTGGACTCATCTGCAGGATAATTTGGTGTTCTCGGACGACGAGGAGAATAACCAGGGGATGATAGAGGGAGCCTATCTATCTCATGGTCACTAACTTCATTTCTCTCCTGCTTAGGTCTTGAGCTCGAGAGTTTTTCCTGACTTGGCAGATTTATTTCACCTTCTTTGAAGTCTTCTCCACTACTTAATTCACTCTCTACATTAACACGAGGTGAATGACTTGACTTAGTGCTGTGGGTGAGAACAGAACTTTGAGGGGAGCCTGCCTTGTCTTTGGGTTTTCCAGGCATGGGGGCAGTAGCAGTCTTATCACGTTCCTTAGAATTTCTCCCTTCATCACCAGAGTCCTTCTTATCTCTGTCTTTCTGAATTTCCACAGAAGACATTGCTATTGCTCCATTGCTAGCTTCTGTTTGCAAAACCTTGGACCTGGAGGTCACCAAGACATCAGCTTTGAGTTCTTTATTTTGGTGCTCTTTCTTTCTTTGTTGTTCTTTCTTTTGTGGTTTGTTTCTCCGACTGAGATCTGAATCTTCCTCACTAGATGCGGCTTCTTCTTGCTTTTCCTTGTCTCGCTTTTGCTTAGTGGGTGGAGTCTTAGGGGGCGGAGACTTTGGACAAGGTTGATCTGGAGATGATGATGCTTTCTGGACTTTTCTCTTTACAGGCTGTGTAGGGCTACTGTCTTCTTCAGCTGATTTCTTTCTCTCTGGCCTGCTTTTGTTCTTAGCTTGTTTATGAATCACCAACGATTCTTCCTCTGAATTACCTTCCTCAGATGAAACTTCATTCTTTACTTTCTTTCTTACCCTCCTTTTTAATTTTTCTCTGTGATCTCTGGACTTCCTGGTGGCTTTAAGACGTGCCTCTTCATGTTGTTCATCACTGTCGCTACCTGTTTCACCTATTGCATGTACGACTAGTAAATACCCACAATGACAAGGATACTGCTTGTACATACCTTCATCAGACACTTCACCTTTAACCTTTCTAGCAGCTCCTTTCATCTTCTCTTTCCTAGCTTTCTTTTTCCTTAACTCCACTCCCTCTTTTTCTTCATAGTCTGGACTGTCTCCAGACTCACTAGAGGTCTCTCGTCGTCTGCCCCCAATTCTCTTCTCTCTCTCTCGCTTCCTACTAAATGCACGAAGCTCTTCATCATAATCATCTGCCCCTTCCCTGCCGTATGGTCCTCCCGGACCAGGCGGGTAACGGTGCATTCCAGGAGGTCCTTTGAAAGTTAAATAAAGAGGTACACACTAAAATTCACTGGAGGTGAAAAAACTAGATTAATAAGGTCATAGTCATTGAATTAGCAATTTTTCTTAGAATGTTTATAAACAGTAGACACCAGGGAAATTTTGCTAATGAATAATCTTCTTAGCAGCCCTTCAGTTTTAACAGATTATGTTATTATAGTGGAACATCTCTCTACTCTGGATATCTTGGAGAAGGATGGTCTCATTTCAGGGGGTGAAGTTATATTAATGTAATACACAAGTAAGCATCCTTCATACAGAGGTGTTTTCATTGAAGGTTAGGGGTTCCACTGGACCAAGACAGGTATTGGTGTTACCAGTGCTTTTTAAAGGTCCTGGTACAGGGATAAGACATTACCAGGGCTTTATAAAGGTCCTATGATCATACCACACAGGAATAAGACATTACCAGGGCTTTATAAGGTCCTGGTAGAGATTAATTTCTTACCAAATGGAGGTCTTGCTCCTCCATAATAATCTCCCATATAAGGACTATAATAGAAGTCCATTGGATGCCCATGTGGAGGAAAACCACCACCTCTTCCCATCATGTGCATCCTCCCTGGTCGAGGCATCATCATTAAATGATCATCCATCATATCTACTATAAAGTTACATAATAATAGATACATAGAGCAGCTACAACAGGACAGACTGGGACATTACAAAACCTGGATTCCAGATTGAATGATGTAAATGTATACATTTCCTTTTGAGGGGAAAGGATATTGACACTTGTCTGGGTGAAATATAGCTAGCCTGCTAAAGTGCTGTGAAGTAGCAGCCATTATGAGTGAAATTATAGTAGATTCTAGTGAGCACATAACAAACTCAATGGAAGTCAGTTCAAACTGTCCCACTCTCAGAACAACACTTGCACATATACAATACCTGATCCATACATTCCTCCAGGGGGACCAGAGTAGCCCCGACGAGGAGGCATCCCTGCATCTCCACTTTCCACCCGAGAGAAAAAGGCTGCTCTTGCATCACGATTTGCAAAATCAGTCTACAATAACACAAACACAACATAGTCAAATTGTAATAGAGTATTTCTCCACAGCATCCAGTCCGAGTCACCCTGTATTACTGTTATAATAGAAACTCATCTAATTCCGGTTACTGCTAGACAAGGACTAGTAGAGAAAATGGCTAATAACACTGTACTTTACTATTGCAGCATTCACTTGGGATAACAATCAGTAATATTGTAGTCTGTACTATTACAAATGGATGGCTACTAACTATATTATAGCCCAGCATTTTCAGTTGGGGAGAGGGGGAACAAGGTGATTGTGAAGTCTGAAAATTTTTGCATGCCCATGACCACTTTTATCAAGGCCACACCCACTTCTACCAAGTTTGCTGCACAGCTAGTCAAAAAATTACAATGTAATAGAACAAGGACCCACAGGAGACTTCAATCAACAAGAACAAAACCACTGGATTGCCTTGTAATCCTTATTAGTATTGAAATCTTGGGTTTCTCCTATCTCTGTATGAAACCTTCTAGCCACCCGCCATCTTATTGGAAACCCTCTGTGTATTGTGACTTAAAGTAACTTGCTACTAAATACCCTACTATGTATTAAATATCACCAACACACCATCAGTTTCCTGCTGTTCTTTATGTAAGTACCCTTGACTGAGGTCAGAGCTTCTTTAGCAGCCTCCATGGTGTCATACTGCACCATGACACAACATCGATGGCGATCAATCCCAAGACGCATTATCTGTATGTCATTAGAAGACACAACAAATAAAACAACCTTCCATTTATCTCACAGCTAAACTACAGCTGTGTTTAGCCTTGTACCTTGCCATACTTGCCGAGATGACGTTCTAATTGAGCCTCAGAGGTATTGGGGTCAATGCCATCTATCCATAGCTGCTTGCTAGCTGTACCTTTGCCAAACCCAACCTACACACAACAGAGAAATTTCAATGTATAGATTATAGTGGGAGTAATGCTTCTTGAATACATAACTGACAAGTGAAGTGGTTAGTAACTTAGAAAAATAAGACTGTTCCTCCAGTCCTGATATTATTATGAAATAATGAATAATGTCCAATCTTTAAAGAGGCAAGAATGTTCTACTTCTCCTGATATTATTGTGAAATAATGTCCGATCTTTAAAGAGGCAAGGCTGTTCTACCTCTCCTGATATTATTGTGAAATAATGAAAGAGACAAGGCTGTTCTACCTCTCCTGTAATAATGTCCAATCTTTAAAATCTGTCCTCTGATAGCCTCAATATCTTATACAGAACAGATCTTTCATGTGATTAAAACTCCCAATACAGATAACCAGTGGATAAGTCATCCTCCAGTACAAGTTAATAATTAGAATAGCTATTCTACCATATAGCGGGAAATTTTGAGGTTTTCATGGTTAGAATAAAACCACAAATGTTTTACCCACGAACTTTTAATTTTATGGCTTAATTGAGATGACACTAAACTGATTTTTTTCCACAAATAAATTTTACTATTGAAAACCACGAAGATACTACCATTTGAAAATTTCCCGCTATAAGGTATTATAAAAACACTCACTCTTATGCTGTTTCCTTTCAGGTTGTGGCCATCCATATACTGTTTGGCAGAAACTGCACTCATGAGGTCATAGTACAAAATGAAACCATAAGTGGCGTTGCCTCCCATCTTTTTGATCTCTACATCCTATGATTCAAAAGATTATTGATGATCTTTACCCTATAGAAGGGTATACACAGGTGGGAGATAAAGTCAAAGCTAGGTACATTTTGAAGCTACAACTGTCTTATATAATCATGAAGAAGCATACCAGCACGTTGCCATATCTGAGGAAGGCATCTCTTAGCTCATACACACTGATTTGCTTGGGGATATTTCCTACAAAGAGGGAACGTGTTGCCAACGGGTCTAAGTCCTCTAGTATGGATTGACGGGACATCATTTCACCTCCTCCTTGGAAGGGGGCATGTCCCTGCTCATGGCTTCCAGGCGGAAAGTCTAAAAAATACACAAGCAGTTATAACCTTACAATGGTGTGTATCATACAATAGGTGGGTCACATTCAAATTTTGACTCACTATCATAAAGAAAAACATAAAGGATATGTTTGTTACTTTGAAAGGAGCCACCATGAAGCTATGGAGCCCAACCACGAAGCTAAGTTACTAGTATGTGGAAAGTGGGTGAATAATGATAGTAGCAAGGTTCTAATTTTACCATGAAACCCATTGGTTAAAGTGTCTATACCTAGGTACTTGGAGAGAGAGATTCACTATGTACTACCCCCTATGTACAAAGAATGCTACAGTACTATGTGAAAACATTAGATAGGAAATGAGGACACAAATCCACTGCGTCAGGTAATCTTACCATGTAGATCCAAGAGAGATAGCTTTATCTTGCTACCAAACAGCACCATTCCTTGAGACTGAGTGAATGCTTCTCTACACTTATCAGCCCTGCAAACATCACCGTTTGATAACACCTTAGAATACAGCATCTACTCTACTCACCTCTTATACTTTATCATAGCCCACCTCTTCTCTGCATCCCCATACATCTTCACCACCACATTGGTGGAGTAGCGACAAAACTCATAATATAGACCATCTAGGAGAACTCGTTCTGACAAGAAGTATTGCATAATGTAAAAAAGGTGCAAATTTACTTCAAAATCACACAAAATCCCCCAGTGAAAATATACTGTGTGACCTCATGTGGCACACTCAGTTCACAAAAACACCAGTTAGAGCAAACTGGTGTTTTTTATTTTAGCTAGGCCACTCTACACACAAAGAAATGATTTCTTTCGCATGAAATTTACATCCTTAGTGAAACTGAATTGGAAGATGAAGAAACAAACAAGAGAGCCTTCTGTGATTAACAGTGCTTACAATGAAATCAGTGTTACAAGTCTACTCATACTCCACTTTTTTTGCTATTTATCAGTAAATTTCCTTGGACCAATTAGTTTTGTCCAGACAAAATGATAGTAAATTGATGTGTGACTGGCTGAAATTCAGTTCAGTGTATTCGATAAACAATGAGACATTGGCATATCAGGCTAACCTGGTCGATTAGCAAGTCCTACCACTTTGATAAAGAGACTGCTAGGACTAGTGCCAGCTTTCTTCTTGCTCTTTTTGACACGTGATTTTTCCTGGTCAGATCCACTGGATGAAGAGCTGCTACTGGACCCACTTTCACTTCCTGAAGAACTCGAACCACTAAGCAGAGTATAAAATGAGATAAAATGAAGCCATCCATTCTGATCACCAAATGCACATTGGTGAACTTTGACCTTGATCCTAAGGTGATACATTTCACCCAACAGTTGCCACTTACAACTATGGATCTTAGGATGTTAATTTAGACTTCTAACTGAAAAGGAAGTAGAAGGTACCTTGAAAAAGTCTATTTTCATCAGGCATAAAGTAAAGGTAGTAATGTAATGTAATGATATAAGAATGTATGTCACTGATAGACTTCATTTCTCTATAGAACATAAATTTTTATCTATCATTGAAAAATAGCTATTCCGTTTTACATGGCATCTTGCACCAACAGGTGATTATGCTGCCATTTTGCTGCTTGAGTGGGTCAATAGTTGCACAGTGATGATCCTTTACCGTACCTAAATGCCCTAGTTTAGCTGGTTGAAGAATACCTAGCTAGCTGGTTCTGCATTGTGTTCAATATTGTCACCCTGACATCTACTGTCTGTAGTGAGTTAGCTACTGGCTACTTAGCTAGACTATTTGTGTCATGATGTAATGCTAGACATGCAGAGATACAACACTAAAAACAGATTTGTCAAAGAGATTTTTTTAAACAATCATGTTAGATTTCACTGTACATAACCTTACCTACTATCAAAGTACAAATTTTAATATGCATAATTCTACAATCCTCCTTCTAGAATTATGCATATTAATGTGATTCAGCAACATCATAAGGATGACATAAACAACAATAACAACAGCAACAACTTTGTTTTCACATAATCATTCATTCCCTGGATGACCGGTAATAGATCTGACACTGAACACAATATACAATAGTGGAAAAAAATTTTTTTGGCTGTTACAATGCTTATTTTAGCCATTCAAAACAAAACAAAAAATCATTTATACTAGTAACTTACCTCACATCAAACACATATACATCACGAAAATAGCCATGCACAGCACTTTTGTCTACTACCTAAGCAGTCTACCAATTCTTCAAGGATCTTTCAAAATCTTCAAAAATATCAGAAGAAACGATCGACACAAAATCAAAACAATCGAATGATACTAGCAAATCGATAGACTATTGCTAGCTAAAGTAGCATAGCATGACTTCCAGACTAGCTAACACTTGCAATATGCAGAGCACAGCAAAACAAACAGAACAAACAAATCACTCAACAATACCTCTTTTTTTCATCTTGCTTTTCCCTGTCCTGGGGCTTCTTGTCACTAGGATTGGCCTTGAAATTGGTACGAAGTTCATTTCCCTTTAGTTTATGCTTGGCTTCTTTGGCTTCAGTGGCACTTTTCACCTCATAGAAATCTATAAATGCTGCTACTCCAATGTTGGGATATTTCTGGGGGAGGATCTTCACTCCTTCTATCTTTCCATACCTAGAAATTACAGGCCATAATACTTACAGTAGTGTAGATGAGATGATTCAATAATCTATAGTGAGGAGTGATATGTACCTTCTCCTAGCACCTTGAAATAATAACAGGGTTTAATTTGGGTGGGTGGGGAGGGGGTGGAGCTGCTACTGAAAATTCCTACATCACAATTTTAAAGGAACAATATCTGGTACATAGAGTTAGGGAGTTTACGAAAAAAAAAAAATTTCTTAGGACAGTATAGGAATAGATATAGGAATAGAGAAGGATTGATAGTTTCTGCTGACAATCATTATGATGGACGAACTTCTTTTAGTAAGAGTTATATAACTATGAACATAGCTTAATACTTGTAACACAACCATTCTTTAGAGAAAAGTTTTTTCCTACAAGTTTTCATATTACTTTAAGTGCAGCTATCAGAGAGTTAAAGCCACAACTTAGTAAAAGCTATATCACAAGAACCAGAAAGTTTAAGCTGTATTAACTTACCTACCTGTTCAGTGAAGCAGTTCATGTCATGTTGCATACACATAAGATAACACTTTATTTTTAAACATGTTCAAACAAATTGTCTAATCAGCAACTAGAAAGCCAGCTGAACATGAAAGTTAGACATCCCAGGCATGACAACAACAAAGACTGGCAGCAAGACAAGAAAACTGTACATTATCCATATGGCACCAATTAGTGAAAATTTGGTGATCCACAAAATATAAAAAACACTTCTAACTGAATCATCTACCAGTCAATAAAGCTAAGAAGAATGTCTAGTAGATCATAAACCACAAAGTTTTTACATAACTATTGCAGTTCTTCATGTAACCCTTGTGGTGTTAGACTCTGGAATTAGCCATCAGTTGTCAGAGCACTACCTCCTGTGGAATAATTTCATGGATGATCCTAGTCTAAAGACTCATGTAATGCTTACAATGATATACACACCTACATCTTTACCATAGAGTAAAGCAGGTAGCAGCATCTATAGCTAACCCGGTATGAAAGTTTATTGGTTCTCTACAGGATGCAGGTAGTAAGAAGAAATACAAGCAGAAAAATACACTATTTGAAGGACAGGACCCCTATATAAAGGTTAGAAATAACTTGCTGGATCCCAGATTTTAGGTATAGTTTATAATGAATTAGTGAGCTAATAAATAGTTACTCTGATCTCTATCACTACCTTACATACTCTACCAACTTAGTTACTGAAGAAGTAAAGTTTTATAGATGGATGGGTTCTTGAAAATCGCTGGAGACATTTTTCTACAGGTCAAATACATCAAGCAAGTTGTAAAGTGTGGTAATATTTAGTGTGGACATTGTACAAGTATAGATGGCTTAGCAGAAACCTCTTCTTATATTTGCAACCATCCTATACGGTCTAAAGACAGTTGTTTGCATTAGTAACATCACTTCCTGTACATCCAAACCAAATGGTTGGCTTCTTTTATCTTTACCATATGCTTGCCCACAAGTCAGGTCAGCGTAATTGTTCGTGCTTTGTAGCATTTGCATTCTATCCTGTTCACAATCCAGAGTTCTCAAAGTCAATTAGCCACCACACCTTCAATGAAAACATGGCTGACAATATGGTGGATGATGATAATGTAACTCTAGTGATTAAAGAAAGATGACAGAGAAGGGTGAAGAAGGGTTAGGAACATCCCGTATTCACTAGAAGTAGGGTTCCACAACCTTTTGATGCTGGAATAGAACTTCATTGATGTTCACGTGTGTGATTTTTATTCACAATTCTACGCAATTCTATGCAATGCTGACGCAAAATGCAACAATGAGCTATGTTAAATTGTAAACCAGCCTTTAGACTATAGAAAAAACTAGAGGAATGTGCAATGAACTTGTTACAGGAGTGTCATCATGAAGAAGCAGCTAGCAACAAGCTATGGTTGAAGTATAGGGCTAGTGCCTCCCAGATGAACCATGCAATAGTTGCAAATCCTCATAAGCAATCCATTGAGAAGAGTTTGCTATCCAGAACAATTGTCCCACTACATCTTAAGGTTGTGAGCATGAATACAAGTCTAAAATGACTACAGAGCATACTGAATAACATGGTTTTATTGCTGATCACAAGGTTCCCTACCATGATGCATGCCCTGATGCTTGGGTTGAATATGCTTGCTGTGGCAAGGTTTGTGCAAAGGATGCACTACAATTGTTCAGGACTTATTAATATCACATACAGTTTCAGTGACAGATGCATGTCAATGGCCATCTATCCTGTAACTTTCTTGTGTGGCATGCTGCAGGCCTCCATACAGTACAGAGTTTCCATAAGCATTTGGCAAGTGGTTCACACAAGACCAGATAGTTAAGTGAAATGCATAAGTAACAAAGAATGATGAGCAGGATGAAGAAAGGTGGTGTTACTATAAGGAATTTATAGGAGGCAAAAAGGTGACTTGTGATAATGTCTCATATATAATGTTTGGAAATGATAGTAGCTCCATTTGGGAAATCTATAGGTGCAGCATAACACAAAAGGCCACCAGGTTCTCAAATCACTTGTAAGTCAATTCAACACGAAGATCATCCTTTTCAGGCAAATGTCCAAAAATAAATTTGCAACCAAGTTGTCAAGATTCTTGATATAGTGAAGACAAAATCAAAAACCATGACCAACTATTAAACCCTATTTTCACAAGCGCAAGAATAAAGCATTGAAAATGTGCCAACTTTGTGTAAAATGAGCACATGATGAAATCTTCTTCCTAGTACTCCTTTAGCTTGGCTAGCTCAGAGTCTCATTCCATAATCAGCTTGAAGAGCTCTATACTTTTCTAATGGAACATAAAAACTGAAACCTACAGGTAACCTATCTGCTTCTTTTGTATTTAGTTCAGCAACTGCTTTTTCTTATGTTTCCTTCTCTATGGTGCTTCATCATTTTGTTTGTCTTTGCTGAACACCTTCATATCTCTTGCTGACACTAGGATCCTTAGTACTTTCTATAACTCCTAAGATAAAACTATTTGATAACAAATCAGCTTAAACTATTCCAACAAAATGGACATTACATAAAAGTGTTGGGTCCAGGGTTGAAATTCTTCCTCTTTACAGAGGTAAGCCACTGATACTTTTATCTGCTTTCTCGGAAATACAGTAAAAATGAATCCCTTTTGCTTGCTTTTGTAGCCCTACTAATGCAAAATGGAGCACAGCAAGAGCTCACCAGCTTCATGGTTCTATCATGCACCAAGTAAAAGTTATGTGGATGGTGCAGTCATTCCATTCTGTAGTTCTAACCAAACTTTACGTTCCCTGGTTGGTAAGAAGTATGTTAGTAACCAGCTGAACAATTTGAATGGATGTACAAGTAATACCATGTACATAAAACATAACTTTGAGGCTATGATCATGTGGCAGAGGCAGTTTGTTATTATTCTTATTTATAAAACTCACATATAGTTGGGACCAGATAACAAAACAAAAACTGCTTATAGAAGAGTAAGAGATAATCCTTTTTTCAATAGAAAACAATGAAAGTACTCACAGATACAGACTAACAGTTCCATAGTATAATATAGAGATTAGTGAACACTCAATAAATATACAGCACTGGAAATGCTAATGCCCTATCACACACTTTCCTTACCAAGTATACTAGACTACCTTTCCCAGGAAAAAGGGCTATCATTACTCAAGGGTTATAATTACTGGTGCCATTAAGTCTAGCTAGTTACATTACCCAAGCAAGCTACATAGTATTACTAAACTAGGCTGAAGCTATAAATAGCTAGCTATTACAACAGGACCACAGCACCTGGTAAAATACTCCTTAATCCCTGCTTCATCTATGTCATCTGGTAGACCTCCAACCCACAGATGCCGAGATTCACGTTCTCTAGACCTGTCTATAGAAGTACTTCGTTGAGAATGAGACATTGCTATTACCTTCCACCAGCACACAGTAGTTAGCTAGCTTAGTCTAACGACTATTTAGCTCTGTACTAGGTACCAAAAACAAATACAACAGTCTCGATTTAGGTGCAGCGTGCTTTATTTAGAATTTATCCGCATTATTAATGAATCGTGTACATGTACATAATTACACACACAGTGCATTATGCGTGATGATTTAGAATCAAAACTTTGTCTGTATGGGCTCACTATTTGTTAAAAATTCACCACCTGCTATATAGCATTTCCTACTCTTGAATTTTTAGCATTCTTTGTAGATAGCTATGCATTTATTGCCTGCAATACACTTCAAAAGCATGTATAATATTGCATGCTTTGCTCCAGTGTGTTACCTTACAGCTGCTCAAGTTTGCCAATTCACATTTGATTAAACAGACAGTCATTGCTTAGATGAAAGGAGGAAGGAAGAACTAGTGATGATTGGAACTAGTGATGCTTGAATGTTTTGGCTATAAACTTATAGTTTCCCACAAACTGATTGCTGTTCTTCTTGATGAAGATCAGTGTTTAGAGTGTAATGCAACAAGACTTCCCTGTTGTAGTATGTGTACACAAGATTATTTAAGGGTCTCGTGTGGCAGACTTGAATTTTCCAAAATCTTGTCTGGGATCCAGAAATTGGTCTTTAGCTTATCACTAACCAGGCAGCTGTCTATTATTATTATTATTATTATTATTATTATTATTATTATTATTATTATTATTATAGCTAATAATAATTATAGCTAGCTAGCTAGCTAGTTTTATTTCTGTTATAATATCACTTCCTTTGATTTGGATCAGCTAATTATGAGTCTTAAGATGCAATTTTGGAGCTCAAGGGCTACAAATGTTTTCTGGGTGGGTCACTTACTGTGTTGTCACAAAGTCTGACCTTAGCATTGGACCCACCCCTGTACAGGGAGTTGATTGATATATTATTTATGAGAACAGAGGGGATGGTCATCATCATTCAAAGAAAATAACTATGGTGTGTATTCTCACCTCTATACTGTTTTTTTTTTTTTTTTTGATTGCCAGTGTTACAACAAGATAGTCTAGCCAAGTTTTATAATAATATTATTATTATTATGAACATCAAAATAATAATAATTGTGTGTGTGTGTGTGTGTGTGGTAGCTGCTATGACCTGTTGATTTAATAATGTTATTACTTTTTCAGTTTTTGTACCTGCAAAATAATAATAATTATGTAATAATGCCAACAGTGTCATTGATATTACCTGAGGATTGCTTATAAATATTATGTGGAATCTAGCTTTAGGCTGTTCACATAAGATATTCAGATCTAGATTGTTAAGTGTTAGCACTACACACCCTTTCAAGAATTTAAAATCTTAGCTAGTCATCAGTAACTTAAGCTTGATCATTATTGCTACATTGCATGTATGAATGTCTCAAGTAATGCTGAAGTCCTCCAATAAAGTCTCAATCTAGTATAGCTATACATGTTTGTATGCCATTCTCAAAATGCTATCTTAATAACCCACAATAGGGACTCCTAAGAATATCCACATGCTTCCTGCTACAATTACCAGGTATAATACCTCTTCTTACATAATTGCCATCCAGTATTACTGTAAGCTACATAGTTTTTGTTGAAAGAATTTGTCAATCATCCTTTGTTCCATCATCTGCTGAGACTACTGGTCCGATTTGTTCTTGTACTGATATACGTTTAGGATCTAATGGGGATGAAATACTGAATAGTGACTTCTTCCTACTGCTGGGTATTGAATCTTGTGATGTCTGCCTACTGTATGATGACTTCATACCTTCTGCTTGAGGTGCCTGTATGCTGGAAGCTACACTCAAAGGTGACTCTGGAGTTGGACTCACATTGGTATGTGATGACAGGTTTTCAGGTACTTGTATACTGGGAAGTGTCAATGAAGAAAACTTCCTTTGGTCTTTAGCCAAATCTTCACTTAGCCTTGGAAGTGATGATAAATGCTCATTAGACGACATTCCAGACATTGGTGACAACCACTTTTTATCAACATCAGGTAGTGATGAAATACGCTTTTCAGCATCAGATAGATTATACATTGGTGGTAATGTCATTCTACCTGAAGATATAGCCATTGGTACAACAGCACTTTCACTTCCAATGCTTGGCAATGGTGTTGATGACATTTTCTTTACAAATTGATATGCTTCATCACCAATTGGCTGCAAAGGTGGCTGCATAGATAATGTTCGCATAAAAGATGGTTGCATAGGTTGTTCCATAGACATTACCAGAGCTGGTTGCGTAGATTGTTCCATAGACATTTCCAGAGCAGGTTCCATAGATGGTTCCATAGACATTTGAAGAGCTGGTTGCATAGATGGTTGCATAGATGGTTCCAGAACTGGTTGCATAGATGGTTCCATAGGCAGTTGCAGAGCTGGTTGCATAGATGGTTGCATAGATGGTTCCATATAGAGTTGCTGCGGAGCTGGTTGCATAGATGGTTCCATAGACAGTTGCAGAGCTGGTTGCATATATGGTTCCATAGACAGTTGCAAAGCTGGTTCCATAGATGGTTGCATAGACAGTTGAACAGGAGTTTGCATAGATGATAGCTGTCCATATGGTTGCATAGTTGGTATTTGTTGCTCAGGTGATAGCATAGATGAATCCATAGCTGGCTGCAAAGATGGTTGTTCACCATTCAAATCTATGTCTTGAATAGAAGCTTTAACACCTTTTCCTTTTTGGTCCACTGTAACAGCTCCTATCTTAATATTTCGTTTTTTTACCAAAATCTTTCGGATGTAGAAGATAACAGAGATAAATAATATAGCAAATATTATACCCAGTGTTACTAGCACATTTATCAGAGCAATGAAGACATAATAGTTTGATTTACGAGTCACCACTGCAGAGTATTGAAACAGTAAGACAATAGTACATCATTTGTTAAATTAATAAATATTATGATTGGCTAGTTATTATAGAAAGTCATGCTTTTATTAGAGGGGGCATACTACTGTTCCCTCTACTTGTGCAGCTAAGCATCAAGTTATAGTGTTCTGAACTTTATTCTTAATTGAAGCATGTATAAATACAAAGATTAATGGTTAAAAATTTGTTAGCTAGAGTAAATCAACTGAATCAGACTCCAGACACACCTTTCACAAACTTAGAGGAGAATTGCTTAACTGAGTTTGCATAATAAATTTCAGTCATACTCATTCAACAGCTAGTTGCAGTGTTTTCTAATTGTGTCTGTTCTTACTTAGTTATAGTTGCTAAATTTGGCTTCTTTCACTTGTTCATCTATAATTATTCATTACACGAACAGAAGCAGTTTGTTGGACAAAAAATCATGAAAGCTTTGCCTAGAATCTGGCCTAGAATTCAAGTAGCTACTATATACTCTGCAAAGATGAAGTAGCTCTAAAAAAAGAATAGCTGCACTTCAGATAGCTACAAAAGTCAGGAGAGTGTTCAGAAATTCCATGATCACAATTTTATTTCCTTGTGAAATAATTATTGTAGATTCAGTTGTCTATTTTTAAGTTTGTTCTGACTAAAGTGCTTCAAGAAATGGTTCTGAATTTTAATAATGTAACAAGATAAAGTAGAAGTTCAATTCTTATGGACAAGAACTTATTACATAGAGAGGGTAGAGCTGAAGCCTGAAAACGCATCTTCTAGCAATTCCACTTTGATTTCTAACGTCATACATCCCTATTACTTATTAGTTTGCTTACCTGGCTTATTGGTGGCAGGTGGAAAAGTTGTAGGAGTCATTATCAGAACAGATTCTGTGTAAAAAATATAATTATTATGGATAAATGTAGCTAGGTTAGCTATGCACGCTGTGGCGTAGCTACATAGGGGCATTTAGGGCACATGCCCTACCAAACTCTCTTAGTGCCCTACCACTATCTGTCATAATTTTAGTTGAATCTGGTAAAAGATTGATAGTCCTTAGTGAGCAGTTTAGTCTATAAGGTCAGTGCCCTACTGGTGCCCTACCACATGTTTAATCCTGGCTACGCCACTGCGCACCAGTATATAAAACATTTGATTCTCATTTCTAGCTATCTACTTTGTGATCTACCAGTATCCAATATCACCTTTAGTTAGAGGGTCAGATGGTGTATAGGAATAGAATTGATTTGGCTGATAAAGTTATATTACCACACTGCAGAGATAGATTACTATTTTCTGTAAGATTTAAATTAACTATAGTAACACAATACCATATTATTAATAATGACATTGTTACATGTTCTTTCAAATGGCTACGTAGCTGGTAAATCAACTCACCTTCACAATCAAAGCAACCATCAATTGTAGGAAATTGGTATTTTATAAATCTTTGACTACTACAGCATTTAGGTAGTTCTGTGAGAGTGTATGTGACATTTCTGAATCTTTCACCAAGGCATAGTGTATCAGTATAGCAGTATGCTATAATTTGTGATCGTGATGGTCCTGGGGAAATTTATATGCTTCATCATAATGAGGAATTTCAATATCATATCATAACTCTAACATATTAGTGGCTAGGTTATATAAAAAATTAATGGTGATGATAAGCACAACCTATAAGGAGGGCTTAAATTATAACAATATAGCAGAACCTCCAACCTGAAATGAACAACTTCAGTATAAAAATAGCTTACTTTCCTTATTCTTATAGCAAATTCCGTAAACTAGCTAGTTTCATGACTAAGGCAAAAATTATAGACTTGTGAATCTATGCTTACAGTAAACAAACATCATGAATTAACTTGTTTTTATCACCTACTTTGAGGAATATAAACTGTTTTGGACAACTCTTTAAGCCTGGGATAATGTTTATTGTCAATTCATAGCTGGTTCAATGCTTCTGAATCAATTTCAGTACTTGGTATTTAAGTGTGATTTCCATACAAAACTGATATAGGGAGAAGTTAAATCATGTCATCTATCCAGTACCATCAGACTTTTATTATACAGTGGGACCTCTCTATTGATATCTAGGGACAGATTACATTGTCCTGGATAGAAGAGTTGTTATTTCAGGCAGTGAAGTTCTATTAGTGTTACTATGCAAACTGTCATTTCCAAGCATTCTAATTAGCTACAGGGATGGTCTTTGGAGTGGAAAGAATTCCACTGCAAGTCTTACATCTCATTCACCAGAGTATAGACACCACTATGAGTTGCTACATATTATAGTAGTTCCATTCAAAGAACACTATTCCATAAGAACACCACTTAGCTATAGCTAAACCACTCAGTTGTGTGTCTTATTTTTAGACAACTCTAAATATAGCTATAGTTTATCGGAGAAAAAAAACCAACTACCCTATATGTAAGTGCAACAAAAACAAACACAAAACAACTAAGCAATCATTCACAGATTAATAGCAGTGGCGAACTACCGCTTACCAAAGAGAGGTATCAAACAAAGTGCCAACCAAAGAATTCTATAGGTAAGATCCATTCATTGATCTTAGTGATTTTACGTTAGAGTAGTTTTCAGCTTGAAATGAAAGACGGTTGCCTACCTACTTTCGGTTTCCAGCGTGAAGCACACGCTCAACGTAGCCCTGAGGTATCTTTTTTTTTTTTTTACGCTTAATTATTATAATTAAATTTTATAATTTTTATTTGCATGATTTTACAGGACAAATCAATGCACGATAGATAAACAATAAGAACCTACACCGATGGTCTATTAAGAGTAGCCAAAGCATAAAACAAGGCACAAACAAACAGACAAATAGAACCAAGACTTTATCTAAAATTAGGGGCACTCAGCAAATATTGAACACAGATGATATGATAAATTTTAACCAGAGATATCCAGTTACTCTTCTATGAATCTGACCTGGAGACATATCTAGGTTGATGGTTGGCAAACAATTCCACAGCCTCAGAAATTGATTAAAGTAAAAGTGAGCAATTCTACTGTTCTTACATCTCGATTGAACAAGCTTGCCACTGAGAAGTAAAGTCTATCAGTAATAATGAAATTTTAAACTGGATTTTTCAACTGTTTCATAAAAAACATCATGTAGGCTAGCTCCAGCCACATCATCAATGGTAAAACATCAAGCCTGATGAGCCTTTCTCTTTAGTTTAGTGACCATGTAAAATGAATTTTGTCGCCCTTTGCTGAACTTGTTCAAGTGCTATGATATTAATGTGGCCTCGACAACTGGGAGCAATATGATAGCTTTGACCTGACCATAGTCAAGTTTGTGTCAATGCTGCTAGGGTAGGTCTCAATAGACCAAGCATTCTATAGGCCTTGCCAATAATATTCTGTAGGTGACTGCTCCAAGACAAATCAGTAGTAACAGTGATCCCAAGATCTTTGCAGCCTGTGCTGTTGACTAGGCTGGCTCCATTCAACATGTAGGAGAGCCAAAAACTGAGGGTGACACATTTGAATACATTAAAATTTAGTTTCCAATCTCTTCCCCAAGAAGACACATTTAGCAACTCATACTGCATATTCAAACAATCAGCCATTGGCAATGGGTTTTGTGTTATCCCCAAACATAAAAACTCTTAAGGTAGGAACTGCAAGTGGGAGGTTGTTAGCTAATAATAGATAGCTAAGGAACAACAAAGGGCCAAGTATACTTCCTTGTGGCACATCAGAACGTACTGGTAAAAAACCAGAGAGCTCACCATCTACAGCTACACATTGAAGTCGAACTGAGAGGCAATCCTTAAAAAGATACCAAAGATCCCCTACAATTCCAGCCATATATAAATTTTGTAGTAGCTAACTCTGCATGGGGCACTGTATCAAAAGCTTTAGCTACTATAGCTATTCAGATTAAAATAGCTAATGTCAGTCCCACAGTTGTTTTCTCAACTATCCAGGATGGATTCAACAACCATCAGTAAAAGTTGTTGGACACAAGAATGCTTAGGTAGTTAAGAAACCAAATGGAGCTGGGTTGATCACTTTAAACAGGAAATCTGATATTTTATCGTAGACAACCTGTCAAAAACCTTCGAAGAGTTGTAGAGGTAAGCCACTAGAGTTTGTTAGTCTCTTTATATTATATCCCTGTGGTTACTGTCACTGCTCAATTTACTCGACAAGGCTACTTCACAATTCACTTGCCTTGACCATCATACCATGTAGAGCCTCCTCTGCATCAACCAATCTATTCCTATTTGTGGATATAGGACATGACCTCACCCTTAGGCAAAGGCTGTGGATTCATTTAACCTATTTCTTATTTCTGAAGTAAACCAAACAGGGGTAGGATTGGTTATGCCTTAGCCTGATTGTAGGTGAAAATTTATTCACTGCAGATGTTAAGATGGACTTAAGCTTCCCCCAATAGATGTACTGGTAGTAACAATAATAGCAGAGATAATCTACAATTTTATTTTAATAGAAATGGAATTCAAAGCAATAGCAAAATAATATTATAATGTACGTGGATGATAGCTAATTAAAAGCATGATTATACAATATAACATTTAATGTAGCGTACTGTGCCAGTCACACAGCCTCCCTCCCTCCCTCCCTCCCTCACCCCCCAATTCCTACATACTTTATTGATTTACTGACGCTGCATGTCTTCCCTACTTTGAATAATACTCAAGAAACACCTATTGCACCCTCTAATATCGAATACTAAGTCTATTCCACCCTAGGTGGAAATATTTCCCTGAGGCTGGAGGCTGAGGTCAATATTTACCACAGAGGATGCAAGAAATCTTGGTAGTAGAGGGTGCAATAAGTGTTTTATTATTATGCACTAACAGCATTAGGGCTAAGAATCCCACTATGCACTGAGAAGCCCTGTGGCCTTTGACCTGGTCCTCCAGTTTTTGTCTCCTCAACCCCAGAGTCAGGTCTACATCTCTGGCTACTGCTGGTGTATTATTATAGCTTGTGCGTGCCCACTGCAGCTTCGGCTATTCTTTATACTTGGGTATACTTGTGAGATAAAGATTGTCCTCGAACTGACCATCGCTTGAAATAGTGCAAGGTACAGTGCTAGCTAGCTACATTAAATTTAATTTGTCACTGTAGCTATTGTGCAATTGCATATTTTCAGGAATGGAGCTTTCTTTTATGTAGATGAATGGAAGAAGCCACCTATGCTACATAATTATGCAAAAAGCCAACAACTCCTGAGTTGTGTGATGTGTTATGAATCATAGTATAGTTTTTCTTGCCATCCTGGCATTAGTGAGACTATGTATTATTGGCAAAAGGCTGAATCAAATAAAGTGAGTACAATATGCTTTTAATTTTGCCTATTATGCTATGCTCCTATTCTCCTTATATTACCTATTATTCTTTACCATTATTCCCTAAAATTACCCATTATTCCCCATTATTCCCCACTATTCCCCATTATTCCCCATTATTCCCCATTATTCCCCAAATAATTAATTATTGGATGTTGTACTGTAGCATGATAGATGTCTTTCTAAGCAGCCTTGTTGCTGAAAGTGTTGTTCAAAAGTAAAATTATTCTGAAGCAGCTGACAAAGGCTGTGTCAAATTATTCAACACAAGGTGGACCAGTGAGGGAGCTCACCAGCATGCACACTCCACCACTTTAGTTAGAGCTATCAGAATTGAGCTGAGTAGCTTTAGCAAGATAGCTATGCCAGGCTGAACACAATTTATGGCATGAGCATACTATTGCTGCTGTCTGCCATGTCTGGTAGCCATCTCAGCTTAATATTCACATGTGAAATGCCAGTGGTGCTGCACATCAATCTGTAATGCATGACTGGCTATATGTACTAGGTGTGTAGGTGACCAGTCATGCATGTCAATGGTGTCTGTTATGCTGCCTGCCGTGAGCTAAGAGCAATAGCTTAAACTCCTGAAATTATTACCCTATTATGCTTGAATTATAGATTCTTCAGTGATGTTGGGATAGTAAGGATGCTTTTGACTCTGGGTTTGAAAGCCATTACTGGTAGAAATAACTCTTGCTTTAACTCCAACACAAGCAGGCTAACAGTGGTCATATCATCTTTATGCCTTCAGACTAAATTATCTTGAACCACATTGTTGATGTCAGCTTTAGATAGGAAAAGCTTCCTATTGATCAAAAAATTTTATTAATAGCTACCTGATTATACCTTGCAGTATCAGAAAGCTCTTCATTTTGAGAGAAAGATCAACTTTTTAGGACAAATAATTATATAGAAGAATTATATAAAAAAAAACCTATCCACCCTTAAGCATCTTCCCCTCCCCAAAAGTATAAACAAACTGTGAAGATGAGTATGGGGGTGCCAGCTGAAAGAATCTTACTTTCCAACAACCTAGTGCCTGTCTTCATGTACTACTTTAGACTGTTACTCAACACCACATTGTCAAAAATGGAAAAAAAAGAGGTCAACTCCTTTGCTGACTCATAATCCCCTCTAAGGTTTCTAAGACAGATTCTGATGAAAAAGCAAGAAAAGAGCTTTCAGGAAAAAATTTATTTTTGGACAGTGGTGTCAAAGTGTGGAAGGTAGTACAAGAAGGCAGGCAAGCTAACTTCAGCTAGGTTGCTGGAAAGTAAGAGCTTAATATACCACCAGAAAGCTCTTTAAAATTAATGAGCAACATTTTGGGAAAAAGATCAGCTTTTTTGAACAAAGTATAAGAGAATTATGAGCAGATATAAATATAAAAAAGGGGAAAAAAAGGCTTAAGCTCTTGTGGACCCAACTCATGACCAATGTGAGAGATATGTATTGCACAGCAACCTGTCCATTATGCAATTCATCCACATAGCTTTATGCAAGAAATACCATTTTTCTTTGTCTCTTTTTGGTGGATTTGTTTCTTAGAGGTTTTACATTTCCTCTAATTATTAGCTATGTTAGCATACAAAAATTATAATGAGCTAAAATATCTGCAACAGCAAGTCTTTTCACATATGTAGCATGAGTGGCTTCTTCTTCCCTCTCCTAACTCTGGAAATTTATTGATACAAAAGAACACTCCTTCATTCCTGGTAGCTATGAGCAATCACACAACTAGCTACAGTGGAAAAATTATTACTGTAGCTAGTTTTTCTTTGTGCACTGTTTCACAGTGATGAATCAATTCAACATTACTGCAGAACAATCTTATCTCACAAGTAGCACCAAAAGGACAGCAAAAGTTCTTCTTTTTTTCTCATTTGCTATAGCTATACCCCATGTTTAGTTTGTTCATGCTGCTTAAGATGATGCCCTTAGGTATAAGAAGTTGAACAGAAAAAACACTGGTAACAACCTTGAGCAAAGAAATCACTTTAGTAAAAATAATAGACTTACCTTTGGGGCTTCTGGTTCTGCTTCTATACTATCCAACACAGCTGCACCTGATGGCTTGTGGGCACAGGGGACAAAACCACTTACTGATTACTGCTCACAAGTTAGAGTATGAGTGGTGGAATACTATTTCAGGGTAATGGGATTGCTTCATTTCAGGTACATATTATCATAGGCTGTAGATAGTAGCTAACCTCATCATTAATAGCATTAATGTTAATGCCAGCAAAATGCATAATTTTGTTACAGTATGAGAAAACGAGGAACATTTGCCACTTTGACGTGCAAGGAGAAAAATCAAACTTGCCTATCCAGTTGGTGGGAGAAACTATCTGGTTTGAAGAGGCACATTAGCTAAATTACACAATTGAAGGTGGCTTTAAAGAAGTCTGCCCTGAAATGTAGCCAAGTGCAATTGTACATGACCTACTATCTATGGTATGATTTGTTGGTCAGGTGTATGCCTGACTTAGGCTAATGGATGGACAGCCTAAGTACTTATGACAGTGATATAGCCATGAGACATTAATTTTTGTAGCTATAAATAATGCTATTAGTTAAAATGCCAGGTTCTTTCACAGTACATCTTTGTCTACACTTGTTACACTTATATCAGCCATCAATTGTAGATTCTCTTCATCAAAACTTTTATTTGTTAACCTCCTATTCATCATAAGCACATCAGACAGCATTGACAATTTCCTATCATCTGAAGATAACAGTCTCATGCGTGATATAGCTTTCTTTTGATTAAGTGATACTGGCTTCCTTATTCTCTCAAGTAGATTTGAATCAGAGCGTGATTTTCTCCTTGCCACTGTAGTCCAACCTATAGTATTATTTGGCTTAATATCAGGAAGTGAAGATTTTTTTGTCCTTGTCATTTCATGTTCACTTGTCTCAGACATTCTTGCTTTCTTCCAATTTTTATTATCAACACCCACTTTGTGTAATATTGATGTCTCACTGTCACATCTACTTAGATCATCAGATAATAATGATCTCTTTACTGCTCTCCTCCAACCTATATCACCCAACATTTGTGCATTATTAATCTCTTTTATTGAGCCATATATTGATGATTTATTCTTTGACCTTCTTTCACCCACATTCAATTCTGTATCAGAAAGTGTCGGCTTCACATTAGGAAGCAGTCTTTCCTCATTAAGTAATAGCATACTTGTATCATGTGTTGGTAAAGTACTTCTTCTCTGTGCCAAAAATTTATCTCGTAGGAATGATATCTGGATATTTCTCTCTGTAAGGCTTTCACCAGGTGGCACATGTACCGATTCATTCACATAGGAAAAGCTACCATCACCTGAACCAAGTAGACTATCTAGAATTGCATCCATATCCTTTTGCAACAATGGTTTTTCTTCACTGATCAGCGATATAATTGGCAATGGCATCTGTTCCAAGCCTGGTGGCGATATCTCCATATTCCCTACATCAAGCTCATCATCAGGAAGCGCTGAAGATATAAATTTTTCCAAAGCTGTGTTTATATTAGACAGTGATGATAAATGCTCTTTGCTTTTGTCTTCTGCAGTTATGTTAGGTAGCAGAGACGAACTCTTCTGCTCACTCACAGGTTTTGTTTGGAAAAGTGGTGTTGTATCCAGCAGTGATCTATTCCCAAAGGAAAAACTCTGATCAGACAGTTCCAGCATTTTTGCATTGAATGGTGTTGAATCAATCTCTAGTGGCATATTTTTCTCATTGTGAAGTGTTAATAACTGTCTCCTCTTATCTACTACATCAATGTTCGACTCTGAAATCTTCTGAATCTCATCAGGCAGTGATGTTTGTCTTCTCTCATGTAACAAACTTCCATCATCATGCAATTCTGAAGTTCTGTCTGGCAATGGTGTCTTCTTCTTATAGAACACATCTTGCAATTCTGACATCTCCTCAGTCCTATCTGGTAGTAATGTCTGTCCAGACAGAGTTGACAGATCACGCAATTCTGGTGTCTCCCCAATCCTATCATGCTGTGCTTCCTTATGAGTCACACTTGCATCAGACCGTTGTGCGTGTGTCTTATGGGACTTACTCGACATCTCCCCAACCTTATCTGGCAGTAATATCTCTCTGGACAGTATCTCATTACCATGCAATTCTGATGTCTTCCCAATATCTGACAACAAAATCTGTCTTGACAGATTCACATCATTATGTGTATGTGACATCTTTACATCATCACGTGGATCTGGCATCTTCCCACTCATATCACACAGTGATGTTTGTCCTCTCACATTGGATATGTCCAGATCAGGTAGTTGTTTATCACTCCATGATGCAAATTGTTCTTTGGTATCATGGACCAAATTTTCTCTAGATATCTGTCCAGACGGTGGTTCTTGTTTATGAGCTATTTCTTTCTTGCTATGATCAGGCAGTGAGCCACCTTCAGTATTATTATCAATGGCCGACTTCGATGACAGTGACAACACCTCAATACCTCCTTTATTCATTAGTAATTTCTCTTCCTCTTCTTCTTCCTCTCCCTCTTCTTCTTTCTCTTCCTCTTCCTCTTCCTCTTTCTCTTCTTCTTTCTCTTCCTCTTTCTCTTCTCCTTTCTCTTCATTTTCTTCCATGACTTTGCGTTTACGTCTTTTCTCCATATAGGATAAGATACAGAAATAATAGAGATTTGATAGCAAAATGATGATGACAATCAATACTATTAATGGTATCAATGTAGCAAGGACAATGCTGATGACTATGATGTCCCGAGGGTTAGAAGCTACAGTAGGAGAAAGAAGCCAATATGTAATAATTATTGTGATAGCAGGGTAGTTGATTATTAGAAATTTGGTAGAGGTGAGACTAGGTTATTTACAGTGATATTATAGCTCTGTTAATGTTTTCCTCTTGGTATAGTTATAAAGTGCATAATCCAATATCTAGTATACATGAAATACAAATGAGCTCGTATACTATATTATTTTGATATAGCTACTAGTAGCACTGACCAACCTTGAACTAATCTGTACTCTGATTGGTCAATCAATACCACCCAAAGACATGTTGCTAGGTTTAGTCTAGTGTAACTATAGGTTTCAGTACTGTGAAGACAATGGCAGGAGAGGCTCTGTCGGCATTATTAAGCCCTAATCTAGCAGAATTTATACTCAGAGTGAAGAGAAACCAAGCGATGTAAACTTCAAGGAACTTTTATGTTCAGATGTTTAGTTATCAGTCTATAGCTACCTATATTTCATATTATTATTTTTATGATTATTGTTTGATTAAGATGTCTGGCTTGTGGTATTTTGGATTAATAGCTCTCGCTGTGTAGGTTGGAAGAGAAATAGCACTTGACTTTGCTTCATGGTATTTAACTCCCTTTCAACCTGCACAGCTCGAACTACAGTCAGCCATCCTATTAAATTATTATACTAAGCACTACTTTATCCAGACACTCTCGTAGTATAGACCAGCACTTAAAATATAGTAACATACTCATAGCTAGCAAATAGCTGTATTCCACAGTGTTTAGTGTTAGAGATTGTGGAGATATTCTAAAAATCATACTACTTACATTCCTTTTTTGTACAATTCAATGACTCTGGTAGTGGGTCCCATATTTTATGACTAGTACAGATTGCAACCATCACAGTTGTTGGTGTAAATAGTCTGTTGCACCAAAAGGTCAAATTTGCTCCCTCAGTTGTCGAAGTGTAGTTTCCCAGGGTGCCATTTCTTGGAGAGTCAGGGACACCACAGTTAACTAGAGTGAGAATGAAAGTTTATTGCGATGAAATGAGTTGTTAGCAAAGTTCCAGGGCTTTCAGAATAATGTGAATCACTTCAAGAATTTAACTTACATGGACCAAATCAACATGATAATAATTATATTGTTAACATACTGAATTCCAAGTGTCTTGTTACTTGATAGCTCTCTCCTAAACAATTAACTGATACAATAGAAATTGTGTATTGTGTATTATAATTCAATGGCACTTTCCAAGATAATGAATACACAGTGTATGTTGTAGGAAGAGATTTAGGAGTGGCTACAGTAATTTTATAGTATTCCACAACAACTTCTGGACCAAGTCCCCTTGGAGAATCCCATTTAAAAGTAACAGTGATGGTCATCTGAGCTTCAGTCTTATCCATAATTCTGAAGTAAATAGGGGGAAGAGGCCCTGTAATAATTGAGATAATTATGCGTTGTGTGAAATTCACCAATTTCATGCCAAGTGGTTTTAATGTTCTCCCATAAAAACGAATATTACCCCTCTATTTCACTTACTGGATGAAGTAACTTCAATAAATACTCTGTCCTCAACATTATCAATACCACAGATGACATGAATTCCCTCTAACCATGGCAGCACAATGGTTGACTCTATATATTCTTGGTGTACAAAGTTCAACAGAGAAGAGTTTATATTCTCTTCTAAATGGTTTACATTATTCAGGAGACTGGTGTTGTCATAAGTAATGCTTATTGGCATTAGTCCTGGTAAAACAACAGTCCACTTCAAGTGAAAATTCTCTGAATTAGATCTGATTCTACAGGTGTAGGTCAGAGTATCCTCTGGGCAGGGTGTGTCCATGGATAAAATTGTTGATTTAAGAAAGGTTATATTGACATGAGCTAAAAAAATAGATAGTATAATATATTATATAATATATATTAAATTTGATAACGTACCATAAAGTTTTATACAGTTATGATCCATTGGTGATGGTACCCACATCGACTGGTTATTGCATGTGGCAGTCCTCTGAATAGAAGGAACATAACCTTCTTTGCATTGGAAGGTGATCTTGGTTCCTTCCTTTCTACTGAAGTAGTTTCCAAGAATGATATTAGGAACAATGAGTGGATCACAATAAACTGTATATATGACATAAAGTAAACCTGTAATGATAATTATTCTACTAGCTAATTATAGTGAATATACTCACATAGCTTTGAGTGCAATTGATTCTAATTGACTCATAATTAGGCATGTTTCTACCTCAGAGAGCTAGACTAGTACCGTAAAGACTCTCTAAATCAGCTTGAAATCAGAAACACCTATACCATGGCCTATAGGCCCTGTGATACAGTATTTATAAACTCTTAGGCCCTTAATTAAATAGCGCTTGGTCTGTTACAGCTCAGGGCCTCAGTGTCCAACCTTAATGAATCATTACAACTGATACTACTTAGACATAGACTCCACTAGTTGTAACTATCTTCTGTTTACTCAACCACTTTCTACTAATTTCATATGTACTTACAGCAGACTGAACTACACTCTGGTTTAGTCTTCATTGTTCCAAATTGTATACAAAATGTGAATTATCCGGATACCTTTGATCAAGTAAGAAAGAAAAAAGGAAACAAAACTGCAATACTTTACGGCAGTTTCTAACAAGTCAGCCTCAGTTTGACTACTACTTTTCATTGTTACTTGATATTTTGTCCTTGCTAGCTACATACTCAACCATATGTGGATAATACCTGTATCTAACCTTCTTGTCAAATAGCAAATAAAAAAATGTTCTCATACCAAACTTGATGTTTCCTTTTACTAGTGTGTTGCTCCTTCCAGCACAATTTATTGCAGTAACCATGACTTCATACTTCACATTGAGATTCATGATCACTCTCAAGTATGTGAAGTGTATTAGTGTAAAATGTGAGGGAAACAAGGGTCTTGGCATGATGACAACCTCATAATTATCCACGACATTCTCTGGACCATCTCCTGAAGGCCATTCCCAACTAATCATGACTGTAATGTTGATGCCAGCAATGGAAACATGTTGAGGTGAAATGTCAATATTGACTGGAACACTGGGAACTAAATATAATAGCTAGTAATATTAGATATAACTGTAGGAATCCTTTAGCTAAAGATGTTTAACCAAAAAAAAAAAAAAGATGGGTAGTCTGAAAAACATGACGAATGTGTTCAAGAAAAGCCTTCATAGCATGTTTACATCTTACCCTCCTACAGGCATAATAGCCATACTTACCTAACTTATTGACAATAATAGACTTATTGGCCTTGCCTAGATCTGTTATTATGCATTCCAACAGAGTGTTATTCATGTTGACATTTTCTACCACTTTAAAGACTAAAGTAGACTCTATATATTCTTCATTTGAAAATTTTGTCAGAGTAATTTTGCTATTTGCAGACAAGTCACTAGGGACATGTAGGGCAGAAGTTTTGTCATAAGTCATGCTTGCAGGTAACATTCCTGGAATGGTGATACGCCATATTAGATGCATCATATCAGTGTTTGATAAAATAGAGCATTTATAGACCATTGAATCTCCTGGGCAGTCAATATTAGGCCTTCTGCTGTTTTTTTTAGTCAGGACTAAAGTAACAGATGCTACAGAACATAATAAATTTGAATATTAAAGCACTGACAATACAACCAGAGGAACTAGTCAATTGGGAATACATAGTAGCATTATTATCAGGATAGTGTCAAACAAAGTCAATTTAACAGTTTTCACTTGATAAATTAAATGGATCTTGGAAATAGACCTAAAGCTGCTGCTGGAAGAGAAGTTACTAGCTAATTTTTTAGGGAAAACACAAGGAATTAGGAACCATGCCTCACTCAGCAAAATATTTCATTATAACACTATAGTCAGTTTACATAACTAGATATCCATCCTTAATCCAAGGTAAAATTCACTTTAATGGCTTCATGTTTTTGGGACCCAAGTGATTATAATATGGTCCACATCTTACTTTTGCACTAGTTTGCTATAGCCTAGATATAGCTAATAATTGTATAGTCTGAACAATCAGTGGGTCTCATAGTTATCGTACACCCAGTTATTTTGAATCTTAATTATATTTTGTATACCACCAGTTTCATAGTTAGATTTCCTAGCATACCACAAATTACTATACCTTCAGCAAGCATACAGGTAATTTCTTCTGGTGCTGGAGTCCAAAACCCATATTTGTTACACAATGAAGTCTTCACAGCAGAAGGAGTGTATCTCTGTTTACAGTTGAAAGTTGCTCTTGATGGGAATTGAGTACCACCATAATGTAAAATTTGTCCATTGACAGGAGGAAGAGGTATACCACAATCACCTAGATAATTATTACAAGGTAATGTGTATTTAGCTGCATAAATTTTCCACTGCTTATCAGTAGCAGGTTCACCAGTTTACAGGGAAGGGAGGGGGACTGAAGATTAGTCAGTGGGTATATGTATTTATACTTATCAACTCTAGCTGATTTATATGGACATAGTGTGTAAACTATTCAGTAATATTAGCCTGGTCAAATCACAGATTCACAACTTGAACTAGTACAGCAATAACATATCACACAGTGTTCTTCAGACTATAAATAATGGCATTTTAAGCAGTGAAAAGGATGACTGTGGTCTTAGCTTGGGCTGGGGTCTTCCTGCTTAGGTCTGGCAAGAATTAACTATAGGAAGATGATATTGGAAAAACTCACCTATACAAAGAAGCACAGTGGGACTCATAATAGCTAGCTACAGTGTATGTGCATTGATAATCTGTTCTCTAGCAGCTCAAATGCTTCAGAATAAGTTATCAATCTCCTATATATGGCTTACACAGGTAAATTACCCAGAGTGTACAATTAATGACCTCTTTAATGTCACCACAGCAGTTAGCTAAATAGTAGTTAATTTTGTATGTACCATAAAGTATAATATTGGATAATCTAGACACGCTGCTTACTCCAACACAATTCACTGCTTTAATAGTGGCTGTGTATTCTGTATTGTAGCTGACAGTCACGTTCCAAGGTGAAGAATAAACTGAATTTATAACAGGATGAGATAATGGTTCAGGAGATATTGAAATGATGTAATAGTCAACAACTCTCTCTGGACCACTCCCCTGTAACAAATCAAACTCAAAGGTGATGGTAGCCATTAAATGCTGTAAATATTTCTTAGCAATGTGGAGTCCAGTTGGAGTGAGGGGATCTGTAATAATTGACAAATACAATAATATTATACATCTAAATCATAGGTATAGGGGGATGTCACCAAATTTCCCTACAAGTCTGCTCAGTTACAGACAATCCTACAACAACTGATGAATTGGGGGTCAAATACACTTCAGAGAGCAGTGAATGAAATATTTTTAAGGGGCTATGTGAATTGAGGAACCTAGCTATCTGTGTTGTCTAAAATACACGGGTTTTTGATGAAATATATAGTGCAAGCTGTAACTGGTTCTTGCCCTCACTATCATTATTATGCATGTCAATCAGCATGATTACTAGTCTATAGTTATACGTACTTGCTGAATTAACATCAATAGTTATATTATTTTGAAAATCAAATCCAGTAGTACCACATTGTAATTGAGTTCCATCAATATTAAACGATCTTAGAACAGTCAAAGTAATGTGGGATTTAATGTATGATCCAAATTCGTAGGCTACTAAAGTAGTGCTGATGTTCATGCCCAATATGTCTGTACTATTAAAAACAGATGTCCCGTCATATCTTTTGTATAGAACAATGTTATTTCCAGGGAATATGACATGCCATACTAGATGAAGAGCATCATAGTTTGAGCGTATGGAACAAGTAAAGGATAGAGTATCCTCTGGACAATCAATGTTACTTTCAGTTCTATTAAGCTGAGCCAAATCCACAAATACTGAAAAATAAAATTCATCAGTGTAGTAACATACTCTTTAATATTAATATTAATTACTTGTAACTTTTGTACAGATTAATTCTTCAGGTGCTGGATCCCATTTTTTATCCATGTTGCAAGTGGCATTCATTGTAATTAAAGGGACATATCCTTTATTACAACTGAATGTTAAATTAAATCCTACTCTAGAACTGGTATGTTCGTCAATGTGTCCATTAGTGGGTGGGATGGGATCATCACAGAAGTCTATATAACAAAAAAATCATGAGCACTCAGGCCACATAATATGATTGATCTAACATGTATGGCAATTGAGAAATAGCATCATTTTAGCTACACATTAAGCTTAGGACAATAATGTACATGAAATTCAATCTAGATTGCAATCTGCAATCTAGATTGTACTACACATTGTTGCTAAACTTTGTATAATGATTATGGACAATTCAGCTAGCTGTAACATTTGCTTGCTTTCTTGTCCCAAATTTATTCTTTATTATAGAGCACAAAATGCATATCTGTGCTTTGTAGAGCAAGACCACCTCAATATTAAATATGACTTGAACCTATTGTAGTGTTCAGTCCTCCACGATAGTTAATTCCAAAAGAGCCCATTTGGTGCAAGTGAAACTAAAAACATAAGGTAAACATATACAATTACAGTTATAATAATGTTATAATAGTAATAAACATCAAGCTGACAGTTTCCTGGTGTACATCTGTTACACATGTAACCATGTTATGTTATAATTTTGACATGCTAATAGCAATGACAATCTCAACATAACTTGAAATCATTGAATTTACATCAAATAATATAGTAGCTATTGACATAAATACAATAAGGCAGTTTACTCACTTGTTTGTGCAAGATAGAACAACCTGTATAAAAGTCCCAACCCTTATCCATTGATTCACTTCATCACCTATTTCATACATTATCATTATGCAGCCAATTCAGTACCTTGTTCCATAACTCATACCAAAAGTGGACATGGCTTCACTAAAATGGACAAGGTCTAATTAAGATACACTCAATAATTAACAATATGCTTTCCATTATTCTGAGCAACTTGAGGATACGATGGTGGGGATGGGGCAATGATGATGATTTTTGAAAGGAGGTTAACAATAACAACTGCATGCAGCAGTGTGGAATATTTTTGGCTATAAAATGTAATATGCCCTAACAATTAACATTTTGTTGACAAGTATGTGTACTGTGATTGTACTATATACAACCTCCTATTAAAAGGGGAAGGGGGCTTATAGCTATTGATGTAGAAAACATTATTTTAAGCATTAACTAATCACTGAAATAGTATCTACCTAAAAGGATTATTATTAACTTACTTGACTGCTGACTAGAAGAAGACATCCAATTTCACTTAACTAGTAAGGTTCAAGGTTCATCTAATCCAAGACATCATGAAGTTTATAGAGAGCAACACTTGGAAATGGGAATGCTGTATAATATTACTTAGCAGTAGGGGGTGTGGAGTTCAGAACAACATGTGTGGAACCCTTTCTAGATCTAAGCCTGGTGTATCCAAACCTCCTAAAAATGATCACCTGGGATATAGATTCTTACCTTCCTACCAATACCAAAAAAAGGGACACTGTTTTTTCAAAGAAATCTATACCATTGTAATACACCAAGTGGGAATAAAATAAACCAACCAACCAAACAACAACAACAACTTAACCAACCAAACAACAACAACAACTCACTATGTCAACTCCCATAGGCATAGGAGGGGGGGCGTCTGGGGCGGCCATGGCCGCCCCACTTTTTCTCTAAATTTTCTAAGACCAAGTAATGGTCACCTCTGCAATAATATTATACTAGTTGATCCAATTTGTTATTCTTTCAACCTTCTTAGTTCAATAGATGGTCATGGCTTCATTATAAGACAATGGTAGTGTTTTGTGCTATGTTTGCATGTAAGCTCACAGAGAAAAGAAGCTTCAGTGGTCTTCAAATTCTGATAGTGCTTTTATAGAGAAAGGTGTTTCTAGTTTATAGAAAATTTGATAATCATTAAAAATTTAAAAAACATGAGGAATTGGTATTAAAGTAGTAGTTACTTTACCTACTACAAGTCTGAAATGCTGTCTTGGAAGCATGCACATGAAAAGCACGCCATGACAGTAAATATTTAGAAAATTTATACAAACTGATTATCCTCTTTAATACATTTTGATGTAGCTAGTAGGTTGGTTTGATATCTAGGGAAAATTTAATAGGGTATATTAACTAATCTCTCTACAAATCAGACATTTTGGACACCTACGTACAATAACAGCAGACTAGGGCCATATTTCAAAATTTTCCTGAGGACATGCCCCCAGGCCCCCTAGCTCTGGGAAAATTTTGCACTGATGTGATGGGCCGCCCCACCTTGAAATACCTTCCTACATCCCTGAACTCCAGGAAATTATATACTTGACTGTAACTGTTAGGCTGCTTGTTGTATAGCTATATATCTCTGGAAAACCACCGTGCTGTGTCTTGGTTGCTCTTCATTATTTTGGATGCAGTCATCATTTTATATAGTCTGAGGCAATTTCTCAGACTCCACAATTATTATAAATATAATTAAATAAGGTTGTGCATTTGTCATTGTGTGACTCACAAGAACTGCATTAAAAGATGGAGCTTGCTTCTATATAGGCCTAGGGACATAATTTTCATCAAGCATAATAAAATTTAATGCTGGGAATAGTTCACACTGATTCATATCTATGACCAGCTCTAGTTTGTTAAACCACAAGAAGTCTATATTATTAGAACTTAGCACCAGCTACTCTGTTGCATAACTAGATACTTAGCCCAAAATGACTAAAAGAGAGTGTCTGAGGGCATGGAGTCAGAATCCAGAACCTTTGAATAATTTAGCAGATGTAGTAAGAAACGCCTGGATTTTAGCTCTAGCTAGTATTATGAATAAACCAGCAATTCTTTGCCATAAATAGCCTATATTCATGACTTACTACTAGACTGTGGTAAAACCAGAGTGCCAACATTCTCCCTGATCTTGGCTGTAGCATTCAAATCCTCCAAAGCAGCTACTCATACCCCGCCCGGTTATAGCTAGTTAGCATTAGCTAATAATACGCTACAAATTAACAGGAGTCTACAGATATATTCAAAACTTGGTTTCCAGAGCGAAGCAGACGCAAACAGCCTGGAGCTTGGACGACAGAGGCCAAACATCTCCCTCAGGGTGTCAGTAGCATATCTATTGTCATAGATATTATAGTAGTAATTTTGTTAAGTCCCATGCTGCTGCATTAGCTATTAGCTATAACCATTCGGGTTCTAAAATATGTGACCTCAGTCTGGGTGTTGTATCTTTAGCAAAAGGCCATGACGCCTGGATAGGATGAGCATACAATCTGAAAGCATTAGCAATTATTCATTACTGCTTTACAATGCTGAGTTATAGAGCTGATTAACCTTAGCTAAGAGGAAAGAGGTTAGCTAGAAGCAAAAGGGTGAAAGTTTCTCCCCTCCTAAATCTGTCTGGACTGAGTTGTAACAGGATTGCAATGAACACTTCTTATTTACTCCAGTGATTGATCAAAGGTTTTGAGCTAATAGCTAGTGGCTCTCCTCAATATGTAATAATTAGTAGCTATGTCTCTAGTTAGTGTCCTTATGTTGTAATCTCTGGAGGATAGAAAGATGAGGAGGGAGGGAATAGAATGCAGATGGACAGTTGATGGACCCTGTTTTATAATTGAAGTTTTTACACTTGCACAATCAACTCCTTCCATAATAATAATGACTCAGTTCAATGAGCAAAAGTACTAAGACAACTTGTAATAATAAAAGAGGAAGCTACATCTCAGTGTTTAGGACCAAACCAAAGTTAAAGCATGGTGGGATGGGGGTTGTATACTATTCATTAGCCACCAGTACATAAACTAATTATCTAGTTACATAGCCTCCACAATTCTAAAATTTTTGCAGCATGCTCTGCTGTGCATGTGCAAGGTCTGGTCAGCTGCTGCTCTATTTATAGCTATGAGGTCAGTGCACTTTAGTACCTAGCAGCTAACCAAAGAAGCTAAGTATAAGAATTAATGTGGGTGTGGTTTGGGTGTGATTATCTTAATTAGGGGTGTGGTGATTAAATTATAGATGGGTGTGGTTTGTGTCCTTAAAGCAAGTTGGAGCCTAGTTACTTTTTTACACTGTAGCTAAGGATTAAAAGCTACTTTTACAAGTTGGAGCCTATGCAGTGAAACACTTATAATTATGACTATGCATAATTAACTGCATGCAGTGTTCTATATATTATAACATGAACACCACTCTAGGTATGACATTGTAGCTTCAATTAGGCTGTTTAACCAGCCTATCATAATTTTTGTTTCATTCACCTGGCTTTAAAGCACTATCTTAGAGATTCACAGACATGGTACTAGCTGCTAGCAATTAGGCTAAGAGTCAAGCAAGTTCTCTAAGCAGCTGTTACAATGTTACCCTTTATACCTGTTAACCACTACTGTCATGGTTAAATACTGTTTACCCACTACAATGCACATCATATGCAGCTTACAAAAAAAAAATAAATAAATAAAAAATAAATAAATAAATAAATAAATAAATAAATAAATAAATAAATAAAGCCAGAGCCTGAGCTTAATCTCATTTTCTGAAACATATGAGGGGGGGGGGGCAAGCCTCCCCTCCCCCCCCCCCGTCTACACCCCTGCCTAATGAATAAGACTTAAAGCACAAAATGCACTAGAAAATTTGTAGTATACCGGCTCACTACTACACACTAACTAACCCCTGGTTAGAATTGATAAGAATATAATTTAGAAATCTGATATATTGTCTTACAGCAAATGACTGAAACACTGAACAACTGAACTTAACTCTGTATTATTGTGCACAAAAGATGGATTAAAAGTATACTACACACAAAACCACATTACAAACCAAATGCATGCAATCACAAAATTAATTAGTCTGCTACTCACTAACCACAATACAATATTAAGTATTCAATCCAGTTGATATACTACACACCTATAATATAAGCCACATCTTATAGTGATTAGCTAGGACCACTAAAGTAATAGAGAGTATGGAGGAAGGGTGTTCATTAGCATTATACAACAAAATTGTGAATGCATCCACCCTTGGATGAACTTCAGACTTTTCACTAATATCTCAACTCCTGCAGCTAGCCAAAACTCTCATGGAAGAAATTATGGCTCTATGCATAATTTAACAGACATGAACACCAGTCTAATTTTTAGATGTGGCATTGTTTGGACATAAACAATCAAAACATTTTTAACAAGCTTATCAAGCAAGGTATAATAACTATAATGTTTGAGTGTTTAATATCTTGTAGGTTGGCTAGTTAAACTAATAGCTAGCTAGTCTTCTAAACTGTGTAGACTGGTTAAACTCAAATCAGCCATCAATTCTGGAGAATCCTCATCTACACTAGCCTCTGATAAACTCTTGTCCAAAATATAATCAGCCAGCATTGATATTCTCCTATCATATGATTGTTGTTGACCAATATTTGATAAAAGATTAGCAGATTTATAATGAACCACTTCTGGCTCATCTGTACTCTCCATTTTATTTACATTGAATGATTGTCTACTTAGGTATGATGACCTTTTAGGTTTGTTTGGCCTTGCCATCATATATTCACTTGTGTCAAGGTTTGCTCTCTTCCAATCAACTCCCTTCTGTAACATTGATGCCTCATCAGATAATAACGATCTTTTTAACCAACTCTCACCCAACATTGGTGTATTCATATTCTCTTCAGATGTTGTTGTTTTAACACCTTTTGTTGACTTTTTCCTGCCCATAGCTAATTCTGTATCAGATGATACTTTCATTACTCCTTTGTCATCATAGTAATATGTTGGTGAAGTTAAAATCATCTGATCTCTTTGTGACTTTCTCCTGGCCATAGTCAATTCTGTATCAGATGATACCCTCTTTATTCTTTTGTCATCATATGTTGGTGAAGTCAAAATTGTCTGATCTCTTTGTGATAATGTCTGTGCACTCTTCTGTGGTACATGCTCAATGTTTTTATCAGAAAGCATATTTTTATGGGGAATACTTTCATCATGTAAACCAAGAAAATTATATAATTCATCTGAATCGATTTGTGACAACCATTGCTCATTATTAACGCTCAATTGCATTCGTCCCAAATCAGGTGGTGATATTTCTTCATCATGAAGATGTGAAGATAGAAATCTTTCTAAAGCTGCTTTTATATCAGGTGCTGAATAAAAAGGCACTTTTTTTTTCTGCTCATCAGAATTAAAAGACACTCCATTTTTCTGCTCATCAACTTTCCTTTTTTGGAAGAGTGGTGATGTATCATGTATAGCATCAGATATATCCAACTGTGGTTTCTCTCTAAAATAATTAGGAAGTCTTAACATAGGCAATATTTTTGTATATTTAAGAGGTTCTTTTCTATCATGCAGCAATGTCTGTGTTCCCCCATGGGACAGATTCACATCATTATCACCATGCAGTTTATCGTCCAGCAATGTCTGTGTTGTTCCAAGGGATAGATTTATCTTCCCAGTCCCATCATGAAGTGATGTCTGTGCTTTCCCATGGGATAGAGCTACATCATCATCGTGCAGTTCTGAAATTTTCCCATGAAGTGATGTCTGCATTCGCCCATGAGACAGAGCCACGTCATCATCGTGTAGTTCTGAAATTTTCCCATGAAGTGATGTCTGTGTTCTCCCATGGGATAGCGACTTGTCATCATCATGTAGTTCTGAAATTTTCCCAGTTCCATCATGATCAAGTGATGTCTGTGTTTTCCCATAGGACAGAGACACATCACCATCGTGCAGTTCTGAAATTTTCCCATTAAGTGATGTCTCTGTTCTCCCATGGGATAGCGACATGTCTTCATCATGTAGTTCTGAAATTTTCCCAGTTCCATCATGATCAAGTGATGTCTGTGTTTTCCCATAGGACAGAGACACATCATCATCGTGCAGTTCTGAAATTTTCCCATGAAGTGATGTCTCTGTTCTCCCATGGGATAGCGACTTGTCATCATCATGTAGTTCTGAAATTTTCCCAGTTCCATCATGATCAAGTGATGTCTGTGTTTTCCCATAGGACAGAGACACATCACCATCGTGCAGTTCTGAAATTTTCCCATTAAGTGATTTCTGTGTTCCCCCATGGGATAGAGCCATGTCATCATCATGTAGTTCTGCAGTTCCATCATGATCAAGTGATGTCTGTGTTTTCCCATAGGACAGAGACGCATCATCATCGTGCAGTTCTGAAATTTTCCCATGAAGTGATTTCTGTGTTCCCCCATGGGACAGAGCCACATCATCATCATGCAGTCCATGAAGTGATGTCTGTGTTCTCCCATGGGACAGAGCCACATCATCATCATGCAGTCCATGAAGTGATGTCTGTGCTTCCCCATGGGACAGAGCCACATCATCATCATGCAGTCCATGAAGTGATGTCTGTGCTTCCCCATGGGACAGAGCCACATCATCATTGTGCAGTTCTGAAGATGTCTGTACTCCTCCGTGAGACAAATGTGATTGCTTTAATAGTTCTTCAGTGCCATGATCAACACACTCTATAGATGTCTGTCCATCTGTATAGAACAGTGATCCAGTACTTTTGTGAGCTAATGGCTGTGCTTGTATCTCTTTTGAAGCAACAATATTATCATTGGCTTGTGTACCTTCGGTATTCTCTCCTTTCTCTTCTTTTTCTTCTTCCATGACTTTGCGTTTACGTCTTTTCATTCGGATGCAGAAACAACAGAGGTTTAATAAGAAAATGAGGAGGGCAATCAAAATGATTAATGGTATCAATGTAGCAAGGATAATGTCAACTATGTTAGAAACTGCAGTAGGAGAAATAGCAATATTGACATTATTAAGAACTTATACTATTTTTGAGTGGTACCTTAATATTATAATGTATAATTATAGAGGGGTTAGTTAATATCATTGAAGTGTTATGGCTTTCTATGAACAGTAAGGCTGAACAATAAGTTACTATACTCTATGAACAATGTTTTTAGAAAGTAAAGCTAATGTAATTTTAATCAGATAGGAAACTGGATACTAAAAAGTGCTCCTAGATGAACCTGGTATAGTGATGTTGATATAGCTATAGATTTAATTTGCTACATTATTATGTAGCTGCTTTAGAAGCTAGATTTAGCATGTGTGTTGTTTTGAATTTATTCTGTGTATGATTATATTTTCATAGTTATTACAAGGAAATTACAGTAGCTACATGTATCAAAGTTCAAAATTAGTGGCCACCATAACAACTTGAGAATGGAATTCATCAGTTTACTTTGCATTAGTAACAAATTCTCCATTGTAGTCCTTAAATTGGTATTAGTTATCAGAGTCACAATTTTTGTTAGAAAACAGACATGGCTTTCTCCACTATTATAGCTACTGTGTTAATTGAAGAATGCACAACACTCAGGAGCAGATATAGGGGAGTCACTAGTAATAATATAGTATCCCAAACAACACCAATTCTAGGTAAATATGTCTGTGTCATGATAGATAAGAAGAGTATACAACTCCACATTAGCCAGACAGACACCAGGGTACATGTGAACCCTTTGCAGCAGTGTAATGTAGGTAAGAATGTAATAAAAATAACATTTCTTAATAAGACTTAATAACAAAACTATAGCATGCTGAGATGTTTAAACCCTATTTAAGTATCCATACTACAGTATTTACTTACCCTTTTTACACATCAATAATTCTGGTAGTGGATCCCATACTGCATCTAAAGTACAATTAGCCACCATCACAGTTGTTGGGATAAATGGTTCATCACACATAAAGGTCAAAATACTTCCTGCAGTTGTTGTAGTGAGGTTTCTCACGGTACCATTTCTTGGAGGGTTAGGAACACCACAGTCAACTAGAGTGAGAATAAGCGTAGTAGCATAATGACAAATTTAATAATTTCTTGTACCTTCTGTACAGTTAAGTTTTTCAGGTGCTGGATACCACATTTTATCCTCATTGCATGTTGCATTCATTGTCATAAAAGGAGCATAACCCCAGTTACATTTGTATGTTATATTAAATCCCACTTTAGAAGTGAGATGCTCATCAATGTAGCCATTAATGGGTGGGATGGGGTCATCACAGTAGTCTGTAAAACAAAAACGATGAGCACTAAAGTACACTCAGGCTGAGTTATTCATATAATAACAATAATAATATAATGGTTGCTATTATTATTAATTGATAGCATGTTCATTTTAGCTACACATTAAGCTTAGTACAATAATGTGCATGAATTTGAATCAAGATTGTAATCTGCAATCTAGATTATAATACACATCATTGCTAAACTTTATGGACAATTCAGTTAGCTGTAATATTTGCTTGATAGCTCTTGTCCAATAACATTCCTTACTACAGAGCACAGATTGCTTTGTAGAACAAATGTGTGTTAACTGTGAAGGAAAGTGATAACTGCCATTGTTAGGCAGCAAAATAAAGAGATACTAAATTTAATATACCATAATATTCATACTCAATGTTGGATAATGTGATCACACTGGATTCTGCACAATTCATTGCCTTTAAAATATCTCTTGTACCACATTGTAATTCAAAATCACATTCCAGGGTGTAGAATAGAAATAAGACTGTAGAAGCATAAGTGTCACTGGATCACATAATTATACTCTATATAATAGCTAGCTAATAATGGTTGAGCTGAGTTGAGAAAATAATGAATCTAGTAGGAACTAAGATAAACATAATGTATCTGTCATGTATAAGAATAGTATAATAGTAATAACTATACTTCATATCAATCTTGTCATGACATCATGTGCACTAGGCTTTTGCATCTTGCATCGATGGCTCTTTTCCCCCTTGGGATGAATTCATATAATTATCATGCAGTTCTGGAGTGTTCCCAGTCCCATCATGAAGTGGTGTCTGTTCTTCCCCCATGGGATGGATTCATATATCAGTTCTGGAGTCTTTCCTGTTTCATCACACAGTGATATATTGTATCTGTGTTCTCCCAGTGGGCAGACAGATCTATATAGAGTGCTATGTAGGGATACCACCCATAACATAATACAACTTCATTAACATCTACTGATACACTTACCATTTAATGTTAGGCCATTTCAAGGTCCAGTAAACTCATTACTACTAATGGCTTAGGAGCTATAGGAAGGATTACAATCTTGCTGAAGTGTTCTTCCTTCTATATTTTTCCAGGGTTAGCTAAAAATTGGCTAGATTGGTTTGGTTCTTCTTCCACCAAAGGATCGCATATAAGTGGAAGTAGGTCTAGTAACTACCTATGATGACGATATACTCACTGAAATTTTGCTTAGTCATAAAGTAAAGGGTTACTACCATAGATACACATAAGGAGGGTGTGGTAAACTCAATTGTTACGTATTATTACATCATTACTCACAATCATTTATAACTCATGTGCACATGTAATTCTTTCAGTTCTCTGTCAGTTCAACATTATTCAGTTCTGTATAGTTCTCAGTTCAATGTGAAGTTATCATTCCATTCAATAATCTTTTGTGTGTCTCTATAAACGATATACAGCTGCAAGCGTGCTACAATAAGACATGACAGAGGGTATGGTCTCTGATAGCTGACATTTATAGTTATAGCCCATAGCTTTTCTCTTTAACTGAGTGGTAGTGTTCTTAGTTGAGTTGACACTAATGTGTGGTTGTAGTTAGAGTCCTTATGTTTATTGCATTTAGCTAGCAACTACTATTAGTTAACTATGAATTGCCATGAGTAAACCAGCTGCAACTATTTACTTTGTTTAGGTAAGCCTAACTTGATTATCATAACCTGTGGTGACAAGTACAATACATAGATCTAGCTGGTTTTCTACTATTCATTGTGAAATCTTTGGCTCTATCTTCTTTTTTTACATCAACAACCTATGTATGAAAGAGACTTAAAAATGAGTGTCTTGGAAATGTTGGGAATGTAGGAATGGATGAGTGTCACAGTACAAAAATAAGGGAAAGAAAATAAAAAGCTGTTATACAACACAAACCTTCCCTTGAAATACATATCTATCCTGCTTTAGTGACGTGGACTCTGATGAGCTTCCAATAGCTAATGATCAAGTCCAAACAAAACCCTCCATCATCCTGTTTCAGACATTCTGAGGTGCCACTATGTTTCATTATAGCTACACTCATTCTGTAATCATATAGAATACTATTATGCATTAATGATTGTTACTGCCAAAAAAACAAAAACAAAAACAAAAAAACCCACAACAGCAACAGCAAAAAACAAACAAAAAATAAAAACAAAAAGCAAAACAAAGCAAACAAACAAAAAAAACAGAAAGAAGAAAGGAAGGACAATTCAGCAAAACTGTAATGTAGCTCTGATTGAGGTGGTACATAGTTGGATCTTGAAACATGGTAAGTGTATTAATAATTAGCAGCTGAAAATGAAATGTAGCTAAGAAAGAAAGTTGATGCATAGTTTTGTACTATGCTATGAGTGGGTTCTGGTCATTCCTCCATAGAGACAGAGTGATAAAAATTAATGGTGAAAAATTGAACATTGTATATTATGTGTTCATTGACATCAATAAACCTACATCCTCATGATTTAAGGTAATAATAATAATTATTATTATTAGCTGAATTTGGGTCTGAGATAAGCTTAAGATTACATGATTTTATAACTATTACTAGAAAGGGGTAACCTTTGAACTTCATAAGTAGAAATAGCTATATACTAACTTGAAGAAGTGCCTGACTCAGACTACTCCTACCCTGAATGTAACTATTTTGTGATCAAAGAAATTGTGCTAAATAATAAACTTTGAATTCAGTACATAGCTAGTGTTCACATGCAAGGTAATAGAAGTTATTTCCTACTACACAATATTATTGCCAATGCAAATAGCCAACTAACGGCTGTAACTGTGACATTATTCTGTACATGCAGCCGGTTATACAGATACTTTTAATCCTTAGCTACAGTGTAAAAAATTTAATTCTACATGAACGACTTACTACAATATTGGCCACTGAATAGGTGTAAACATGATGCCAGTTATTCCGCACGAGATATCAAATTTGAAGTTGCTTACCTTGTTTCCGGAGTGAAGTGCCAGAGGGGGTTATATGCGCGCGCAACACTATCTACGAATCTGGATGTTTCCTTGGGATATTATGTCTGGGATCTGTACTTGGAGAGTTTCAGGAGGTTGTCCGTAGCTTCCTGAAAGCTAAGTGAATGTTTACAATGACTCTATGAGTAAGTCCGCTAAGTATCCAGAGTCAATTACCAGACACATCAATTTTCAGACACTAGCTCTCACTTAACCAATAGAGGCCTATTAATAGGTGAACTGATTCTTTGCTTTCAAACACATCCATTTATTTTACATGCATTATTTTACATGACCATTATTAAAAGTACAGCAATAATTATGGGCTAATATGATTTGGGTATTTACACTGGAGATTAACAATTTAACTGGGACCAGTACCTATTATTTACCTAATAGAGTAAAATTGGTGATAATGATAATGAAAGTTAACAATTAACGAATAGATAGCTACTTATACAAAACCACAGAATCATAAATAGCAAAAAAAAATACCATAGCATTCCTTTGAGAATTATATTTCTGGTGTACATCTGCTACACAATGTCTTATGACTAAATTCTCAAAAATTATGTGCTAATAGCTATGACAAGCTACTGAGCCTTTTTAACAACATAACTTCAATAAATATAGGTCACTTAATTTACATCAAAGTAGCTAGCTACTAACATAGATACTTGTTGCAGTGAATAGTCCTTTATATTGAGTTTATCTCTTCTAGACCTTGTCTTTTTAGTAAAGCCATGTCCACTTTTGGTATGAGTTATTGACTGAATTGGCTGCATATAATGAGAAATGTATGAAACAAGGATGAAGTGAATCAATGGATGAAACAAAAGGATAGGATGGGGTAATGGGAGATGGAGATGAGGGGGTTGGGTGGGCAGAAGGGGGGGTGGGAACCAAGAATCATCAATAGGCAAGGGGTGAAGGTAAAAAGAGCATGACTTGATAATTGCCAACAGGAACAGAAGTTTGTCTCACTATACCCTTCCATGTAGTTAACTACAGTTAGACTAATAAGGATATAGGCAGGATTTTGAAAGGTAATACTGTGTGATTGCACTACTATCTCCTATTATGAATTAGAGGGCTCTATAGATCTAGAAAATTATAATCACTGAAATAGTAACTGCCTTGGGATTATTACTAGCTTACGTGACTGGTGAAGATGTCCAATTTCAATAAATAAGGTTAATCAAGGAGTCGACATTATGAAATTTGGTTCTCTTGCTGCTTCTAGGTTCACTAAAGAGCAACACTTGGAAATGGTATTGGTGGAGATCAAGTTCAGAAGAACACGTGGAACCTGGTGTCTTCCAAACCTAAGAATGGGCAACTGGGATATAGATTCTTACCCTTCCCATCAATACCTAAAAGTGTTACTATAATTATTATTATCATTGTACTACCATAGTGGTAACAACAACAACAACAACAACAACAACAACAATAATTAGCAAGTATGTGCCACACAGTGGCCTTGATGTATAATGATCCCATGATGTACCAAAAGACAAATCAATTTAAATGAAGCAAAGGAGAAGGCACTGTTGTACTGCCTGATGTTGTCCTGGAAGTTGCTAGACTCTGCAGTATTGCTACCAGTTAAAAAGGTCCTTCAGTATTGAAAGGTAGTCAACAAGTGGTGGTAGGCTGACTTGCCATTATGACAGCAGTTGAGGGGTTCACTGGGGACTCTCAATGCCTGGCAATGCATTGTCATAGGCCCCAGGTAGACTCTGCCACTTGTAGTAGCTGCTCTCTCTTCTTCTCCTCACCCTTTCTCTCCAATTTGTTCTCTCCTCCTCCTCACCCTTTCTCTTTCCCAGTCCCTCTCTTCTTCCATTTGTTCTCTCCTCCTCCTCAACCTTTCTCTCCTTTGCAGCAGACATCTCTACTCTCTCTCTGCCTCTGTTCCTCAGAGAGAGAAGCCCTTCTATTTTTCTGTTGCAAAGCTCTTCTTTCTATAGCTTGCCAAAACTGTCACAGTAGACAACTGAAGGATCAGTCAGTCCCTGAAAAAGTCTTGGTTTAAGCTTCAGGAATGTAGTTTACCAGTTTAGAAACACAAAACATAGTTACAGAAGGTTCACTGCCCCTGTATAAGAGTTAGGTGGATTAGCTCACTCCACCCCCCACCTATAAGATGTGAGCTTTCCAAAAGCTGAGCTGAATTAGAATTACTTTCTCACCTTTCAAAGGTGAGTGAAGTTACTTTTTGTTTTAAAATAGGCTTTGGATGATCTTATAGTATTACAACAAAATTGTGAATGCATCCACCCACTTCAGACTTTTCACTGTATGACTAATATCTAAACTCCAGCAGCTAGCCAAAACTCTCATGGAAGAAATTATGGCTCATGCATAATTTAATAGACATGAACACCAGTCTAATTTTTAGATGTGGCATTGTTTGGACATAAACAATCAAAACATTTTTAACAAGCTTATCAAGCAAGGTATAATAACTATAATGTTTGAGTGTTAATATCTTGTAGGTTGGCTAGTTAAACTAATAGCTATAATAATAATTACAGCTAGACAATAAGTACATTTTTAACAAGCCTATGTATATAGATCTATTTGACATCTTCTAAACTCTGTAGACTCAAATCAGCCATCAATTGTGGAAAACCCTCATCAATACTAGCCTCTGGTAAGCTCTTGTCGGAAAAAAATAAATCAGACAGCATTGATAATCTCCTATCAAATGATTGCTCTTGACCAGCATTTGAATGAACTATTTCTGGCTCCTCTGTCCTCTCCATATTTATTACATCGAGTGATTGTCTATTTCTTTTCATTGACTTTTTAGACTTGTTTGGACTTGCTGTATCATATTCATTTGTGTCAAGGTTTGCTCCCTTCCAATTTTTATTATCAGCTCCCTTCTGTAATATTGGTGCCTCATCAGATAATAATGATCTCTTTAACCAACTCTCACCAAACATTGGTGCATTCATATTCTCTTCAGATTTTTTCCTGCCCATAGCCAATTCTGTATCAGATGATCTCACATATGTTGGTGAAGTCAAATCTCTTCGTGATAATATCTGTGCACTCTTCCGTGGTACATGCTCAATGTTTTTATCAGAAAGCATATTTTTATGTGGAATACTTTCATCATATAAACCAAGAAAATTATATAATTCATCATTTAAATCGATTTGTGGCAACCATTGCTCATTATTAATGCTCAATTGCATTCGTCCCAAACCTGGTAGTGATATTTCTTCATCATGAGGATGTGAAGAGAGAAATCTTTCTAAAGCTGCTTTTATATCAGGTGGTAAATAAAAAGACACTCTATTTTTCTGCTCATCAACTTTCCTTTTTTGGAATAGTGGTAATGTATCATGTACATCGTGCAGTTCTGAAATTTCCCCATGAAGTGATGTCTGTGTTCCATCATGATCAAGTGATGTCTGTGTTCCATCATGATCAAGTGATGTCTGTGTTCCATCATGATCAAGTGATGTCTGTGTTCCATCATGATCAAGTGATGTCTGTGTTCCATCATGATCAAGTGATGTCTGTGCTTCCCCATGGGATAGAGCCACGTCATCATCATGCAGTCCATGAAGTGATGTCTGTGTTCTCCTATGGGACAGAGCCACGTCATCATTGTATAGTTCTGGAATTCTCCCAGTCTCAACATGAAGTGATGTCTGTGTTCCCCCATGGGACAGAGCCACGTCATCATCGTGTAGTTCTGGAATTTTCCCAGTCCCAACATGAAGTGATGTCTGTGTTCCCCCATGGGATAGAGCCACATCATCATCATGCAGTCCATGAAGTGATGTCTGTGTTCTCCTATGGGACAGAGCCACGTCATCATCGTATAGTTCTGGAATTCTCCCAGTCTCAACATGAAGTGATGTCTGTGTTCCCCCATGGGACAGAGCCACATCATCATCGTGTAGTTCTGGAATTTTCCCAGTCCCAACATGAAGTGATGTCTGTGTTCCCCCATGGGATAGAGCCACATCATCATCATGCAGTCCATGAAGTGATGTCTGTGTTCTCCCATGGGACAGAGCCATGTCATCATCGTATAGTTCTGGAATTCTCCCAGTCTCAACATGAAGTGATGTCTGTGTTCCCCCATGGGACAGAGCCACGTCATCATCGTGTAGTTCTGGAATTTTCCCAGTCCCAACATGAAGTGATGTCTGTGTTCCCCCATGGGACAGAGCCACATCATCATCATGCAGTCCATGAAGTGATGTCTGTGTTCTCCCATTGGACAGAGCCACGTCATCATTGTATAGTTCTGGAATTCTCCCAGTCTCAACATGAAGTGATGTCTGTGTTCCCCCATGGGACAGAGCCACATCATCATTGTGCAGTTCTGAAGATGTCTGTACTCCTCCGTGAGACAAATGTGATTGTTTTAATAGTTCTTCAGTGCCATGATCAACACACTCTATAGATGTCTGTCCATCTGTATAGAACAGTGATCCAGTACTTTTGTGAGCTAATGGCTGTGCTTGTATCTCTTTTGAAGCAACAATATTATCATCGGCTTGTGTACCTTCGGTATTCTCTCCTTTCTCTTCTTTTTCTTCTTCCATGACTTTGCGTTTACGTCTTTTCATTCGGATGCAGAAACAACAGAGGTTTAATAGGAAAATGAGGAGGGCAATCAAAATGATTAATGGTATCAATGTAGCAAGGATAATGTCAACTATGTTAGAAACTGCAGTAGGAGAAATAGCAATATTGACATTATTAAGAACTTATACTATTTTTGAGTGGTACCTTAATATTATAATGTATAATTATAGAGGGGTTAGTTAATATCATTAAAGTTTATATGAACAGTAAGGCTGAACAATAAGTTATTATACTCTATGAACAATATTGTTAGAAGCTAAAGCTAATCAGATAGGAAACTGATACTAAGAAGGGCCCCTAGATGAACCTAGTATAGTGATGTTGAAGACTTAGAATTAATTTGCTACATTATTATGTAGCTGCTTTAGAGGCTAGATTTAGCATGTGTGTTGTTTTGAATTTATTCTGTGTATGAAATGTGCAAGATCACATAGCATTTTTATTAAGTAGGGTCATATTATCGGGTCCTTCTATGTGTAAATTTCCTCACAGTATTCTTATAGTATATTACAGTAATCTTATTTTATAGTCAGTAATCTTATTATATATTATTGAATATTACAAGTATATTACAAATGAAATGTTGAGGATTTACACATATTTTCATAGTTACGAAAAATTTTTACAAGGAAATTACAGTACATGTATCAAATATGGTTCAGGATTAGTGGCCACCATAACAACTAGAATGGAATTCATCAGTTTATTTTGCATTAGTAACAAATTCTCCATTGTAGTCCTTAAATTGGCATTAGTCACAAGTTTTGTTAGAAAACAGACATGGCTTTCTCCACTATTACGCTGTGTTTGAGATGTGGTTATTAATTGAAGAATATACAACACTCAGGGGCGTCTCTTGTCCAATAACATTCTTTACTACAGAGCACTGATTGCTTTGTAGAGCAAATTTGTGTTAACTGTGAAGGGGGGTCACTAGTAATAATAATAGTCTTCTAAACAATACCAATTCTAGTATGCCTGTGTCATGATAGGTAAGAAGAGTATACAACTCCACATTAGCCAGACAGACACTCAGGTACATGTCAGCCCTTTGAAGCAGTGTAATATAGGTAAGAAAGTAATGGAAATCAATATCCAACATTCCTTAATAAAACTAGCTATAACTTTAACTGTAGCATGTGGAAATTGCTGAGATGTTTAAGCCCTATTTAAGTATCCATTTTACTTACCCTTCTCTTTACACATCAATAATTCTGGTAGTGGATCCCATACTGCATCTCTAGTACAATGAGCCACCATCACAGTTGTTGGGATTAATGGTTCATCACACATAAAGGTCAAAGTACTTCCTGCAGTTGTTGTAGTGATACTTCCCAGGGTACCATTTCTTGGAGGGTTAGGAACACCACAGTCAACTAGAGTGAGAATAAGCATAGTAGCATAATGACAAATTTAATAATTTCTTGAACCTATTGTACAGATATGTTTTTCAGGTAATGGATACCACTTTTTATTCTCATTGCAGGTTGCATTCATTGTCATAGTAGGAGTATAACCCCAGTTACATTTGTATGTTATATTAAATCCCAGTGAAAGGCTCATCAATGTGGCCGTTAATGGGTGGGATGGGGTCATCACAGTAGTCTGTAAAGCAAAAACGATGAGCACTAAAGTACACTCAGGCTGAGTTATTCATATAATAACAATAATAATATAATGGTTGCTATTATTATTAATTGATAGCATGTTCATTTTAGCTACACATTAAGCTTAGTACAATAATGTGCATGAATTTGAATCAAGATTGTAATCTGCAATCTAGATTATAATACACATCATTGCTAAACTTTATGGACAATTCAGTTAGCTGTAATATTTGCTTGATAGCTCTTGTCCAATAACATTCCTTACTACAGAGCACAGATTGCTTTGTAGAACAAATGTGTGTTAACTGTGAAGGAAAGTGATAACTGCCATTGTTAGGCAGCAAAATAAAGAGATACTAAATTTAATATACCATAATATTCATACTCAATGTTGGATAATGTGATCACACTGGATTCTGCACAATTCATTGCCTTTAAAATATCTCTTGTACCACATTGTAATTCAAAATCACATTCCAGGGTGTAGAATAGAAATAAGACTGTAGAAGCATAAGTGTCACTGGATCACATAATTATACTCTATATAATAGCTAGCTAATAATGGTTGAGCTGAGTTGAGAAAATAATGAATCTAGTAGGAACTAAGATAAACATAATGTATCTGTCATGTATAAGAATAGTATAATAGTAATAACTATACTTCATATCAATCTTGTCATGACATCATGTGCACTAGGCTTTTGCATCTTGCATCGATGGCTCTTTTCCCCCTTGGGATGAATTCATATAATTATCATGCAGTTCTGGAGTGTTCCCAGTCCCATCATGAAGTGGTGTCTGTTCTTCCCCCATGGGATGGATTCATACATCAGTTCTGGAGTCTTTCCTGTTTCATCACACAGTGATATATTGTATCTGTGTTCTCCCAGTGGGGAGACAGATCTATATAGAGTGCTATGTAGGGATGGTACAGAACCACCCATAACATAATACAACTTCATTAACATCTACTGATACACTTACCATTTAATGTTAGGCCATTTCAAGGTCCAATAAACTCATTACTACTAATGGCTTAGGAGCTATAGGAAGGATTACAATCTTGCTGAAGTGTTCTTCCTTCTATATTTTTCCAGGGCTATAACTAAAAATTGGCTAGAGGGGTTTGGTTCTTCTTCCACCAAAGGATTGCATATAAGTGGAAGCCTATGATGATATACTGAAATTTTGCTAAAGTAGTCATAAAGTAAAGGGTTACTATCATAGATACACATAAGGAGGGTATGGTCTCTGATAGCTGACATTTATAGTTATAGCCCATAGCTTTACTCTTTAACTGAGTGGTAGTGTTCTTAGTTGAGTTGACACTAATGTGTGGTTGTAGTTAGAGTCCTTATGTTTATTGCATTTAGCTAGCAACTACTATTAGTTAACTATCAATTGCCATGAGTAAACCAGCTGTAACTATTTACTTTGTTTAGGTAAGCCTAGCTTGAGTATCATAACCTGTGGTGACAAGTACAATACATAGATCTAGCTGGTTTTCTACTATTCATTGTGAAATCTCTTCTTTTTTTACATCAACAACCTATGTATGAAAGAGACTTAAAAATGAGTGTCTTGGAAATGTTGGGAATGTAGGGATGGATGAGTGTCATAGTACAAAATAAGGGAGAGAAAATAAAAAGCTGTTATATAACACAAACCTTCCCTCGAAATACATATCTATCCTGCTTTAGTGACGTGGACTCTGATGAGCTTCCAATAGCTAATGATCAAGTCCAAACAAAACCCTCCATCATCCTGTTTCAGACATTTTCAGGTGCCACTATGTTTCATTATAGCTCTGATCAAGGTGGTACATAGTTGGATCTTGAAATAGCTGAACATTAAATTGTAAGTGTATTAATATAGCAGCTGAAAATGAAATGTAGCTAAAAAAGAAAATAATTTTGTACTATGCTATGAGTGGGTTCTGGTCATTCCTCCATAGAGACAGAGTGATAAAAATTAATGATGAAAAATTGAACATTGTATGTGTTCATTGGCATCAATAAACCTACATCAAGGTAAAAATACAAGGCCGTAGCAGACGGTCCGGTTGGTCCAGTTTTGGCCTGACCAACTTTTAAGACAGGATTTAATTAAGTGGGTGTGGGCCCCGCATGGTGGGCGTAGCCTCACATGTGTGCTAGCTATATATCTAGCTAGCAGACCGCATGGCTTGTTTGGAGACTCAGCATGTTGTTGCAGCTGGACCAGATCAGCCACAGTTGTTCAATTTTCCCAAGCGGTCTTTGAAAGCAAGAAAGTTGTAAAAAGAAGCTTTCAGCCTAGTTGGTTTACTAGGTGGCCTTTCTTACACTATGATAAATCAACAGATGCTGTATTTGCCATACTTGTTTGATGGCATTTAAGCTTAAAAGGATGAAGCAGGGGCGGTGGAACCGGTCCGGCTGGTCAGGCAAAAACCTGACCACTTTTTACTTAAACAGTGTAGGTAATGGTTGTCAAGATTAAAAATTACTCACATGTACATTTTGATCATTGATTTTTTTTAGCTGCAGGTGTTAATATTCTAGCTAGTATGTCACTGTGCAAGGTCCAGGCTTCTCATTGCCCCTCAGTTGGAGCCACTCCTCATCAACCTAAATATGTCTCTATCTATGATATTATGCTTCTACAGTTCAAGTGCCTAGTCTAATTAGCTATAGTGAGCGGGGAGGGGGTGGGCCTGACCACCTACAATCCGCTTCCGCCGCCTCTGTGAAGACTAGTATGAGAGCTGATCCAGCCTTTGTGAGTTCAGTTAGTATGTAGTTATCTAGTACTACTTACTGTTAGAGCCTAGATAGCTAACTTTTAAGTTATCCTCTCCCTAGGCCTTTTAAATTTACCATTACCTGTACAACAATGAATAAATTCTGCTGCTACTTTAGTCTTAAGTCTTATTGTTATAGGTTGTTAGAGGTTTTGGTAATTGGGACAACTGCTTTCAAAAACCACGAGAGTAGTGCTTGTCATGCTGAGGGAGTAGAAGCCATAGTTACACTACCTGCTAGTACTGGTGATGTTGGAGAGCAGCTTTCATCTGACCATAAAATTGTCTGTGATACCTACAAAGATGACTTTGACAAGGATGTTTTGTCTACTCAGCTTAGTGTTCTTGGAGCAAACTTCAATAAGACAATATTTAATGTCAAAGATTATGCTAACTTTTTCTCCATTATTATATATTTTGCAAAACATTGATCTGTGCTGTACTTTAATTTCACATCTAAAATTGATTACAAAGTTACACCTACTTCCAGGATATAGACACACCCACTTCCTGGCCTGACCAAGTGAAAATTGCTTGCTACGGCCTTGTAATAATATTATTAGCTGAAGATGGGTCATTGTAGGTCTGAGATAAGCTTTTAAAATAAGCTTTAAGATACTTTTCATTAAAGATCACATGACTTTATAACTAAATTTTCAAATATCAGAGAGGGGTAACCTTTGAACTGCATAAGTAGAAATAGCTATATAGCTAGCTACTAGCTTGAAGAAGTGCCCGATTCAGACTACTCCTACCCTGAATGTAACTATTTTGTGATCAAGGTAATTGTGCTAAAATAATAAACTTTGAATTCAGTTTTGCAAATACTTAAATGTTGTACACATGGTTACAGTATATGAAACATGCTATATACAAAGGTATTTCCTACAATATTATTGCTAATGCAAGTAACCTCAAGCTTGAGGTTGCCAACTAATGGCTGTAACTGTGACATTATTCTGTACATGCAGTGGAATAGTCGGTTATACAGATCCTTAGCTACAGTGTAAAAGATTTAATTCTACATGAACGACTTACTACAATATTGGCCACTGAATAGGTGTAAACATAGTGCCAGTAAAACAAGAGATATCAAATTTGAAGTTGCTTACGTTTGTTTCCTGAGTGAGAGGGCCAGAGGGCGGGAGGTTATAAGCGCGCGCAGCACCATCTACGAATCATCGAGACTGTACTTGGAGAGTTTCAGGAGGTTGCCTGTAGCTTCCTGAAAGCAACGTTTACAATGACTCAATGAGTAAGTTCGCTAACTATCCAGAGTAATTGTACACTGGCCGAGTAGGGCCACCGGTTTCCACTTACATTAATTTCATTACAGTATTTCTATTTCCACCTTCATTTCTATTATTTTTAGCATTTTCATTGATTTCAATACTTGTATTTCTATGTTCGGTTGTTTAACTACCATTACTATCGTGTGACAGTCTAACCTTGATTGTGATTTGGGTAGATCTTAATTGTAAGCTAGATAGCCAGCTGTGGTGATTAAAAACCTAATCTGACCCAAATCAATGTAGAAGATGGGTAAGCCTATAACCAGGATAAACTACTATTGTCTTATTATTCTATTATTATATATGTATTCAGACAGGAGGGAAGATCTAATCAAACTTTATTTCCATTGTGGATATGATTACAGTTTGATAGTGTGCTTTTTGCACTTTGTGCATTTCTACTTCTCTAAGAGAATATTAGAGAACACATCAGAGAAGCAGAACAGTGAGATGTTGATCTAGGTTATGGGATAGAATGCCCATATTATTTCAAGGTGGTCTTGCATTGAGATGGCTAGCCAATTAGAGCACACTGCTTCAGTACTGGTCTCAGTTCTGTACATGGCCATGCATGGACTATGGCTTTAATTTGAAGTCAGGTTATAATATTTATTGAATTTCTATGTCTACTGCAACTTGAAACCACTTCAGTAATGTAAAAGAGTTCTTACATTGTACAGAATAGGGAGTAGTTCCCTCACTTCTATTGCATGTTGCTACAATCATTATTGTTACTTTTTTAGGAAGAACTGAAAGGTAGTGGTGCACTTTTAGGGTACCGAAGTATGTGGAAGCATCTCCAAATTATGATTTTCATACACCAAGGTTAGCTATACTTGCATGTGTGTAACTAAGTAAAAAGTCATGGTACAACTCTTTATACATCCTCCATTAAGAGAGGTTATATTTGTCCTTTGGATGCTAGGGCCCTTAATATAGCATATGAATATATATGCAGTACAACCTGACCCCCTGGAAGTTCTTAATCATGTGCATGAATATAATTCGGAATAACCATCTGACCACTTTACCCAACACAGTGCAAGAAACATTAGATCTCTATGTAGCTCTTACAACAACAGTTGAACTACATATTATTATGAGTTATTTCACTGCAAAAATATTATTGTTTAAACAAATGTGATGAGGTGCAAAAGTGTGTTAACTGGCAATGGCTACTTATAATGTCTTCCTACTTCCAACAATAACTTTAATATAGTTTGGTCTTTGTTCCATGGAAGCAATGCTTGACTGCAAATGACTTTAATGTCAGCACTCAAATTGTCCATGTTTGGTAATGCATTGTTAATTGACACATTTTGATATGAGCTTAGCCCAGGCAGCAGAACCTGCTCCCCAATGAGGACACAGAACAACTGCAGAGAACCAAGTGACCATCAGGATTTTTTGTTTGGGAGGGGAAATAGATGGCGCACAAAGTGTGCTAGAAAATTTTGCTGACCACACCCACTTTTAAATGACCACAACCATAATTTTTGTAGCTACATGCTATGGAGTCTGGCCACAAGTAAAAGTGGGCATCAGAAGGGTTGTCAATTCGTGTCAACCCATTTAAAATCTGCTTATTAAGTAAAGATGTGTAACACCAACTTTTTACTTCATCAGCAGTTCAGCACTTTACTGCTAGACCATGTGCTTTTAAAAATGGACAACAGAATGTTTTTTGTCATTGAAGGACCTAAAATGGTTTTTAACTGAGAAAAAATTGACCTTTAATTTTTTTTTGCAATAATAAATTTATAATAATATTTTCTTTAGGGGGGGGGGGGGGACTTTGGCTTGGGGTGGGATTTCCCCCCCTGTATGAAACAGTGGGCCCCTGGTAGTCAAGCACACACGTGGCCAAACAGTATTGCGCACATTTCGCATGCTCACATCTGATGAGCATTATTGATCATGCGATAGACGGATCATGATACTGGAAATGAATGTAAATGTAAATAGAAATAATGGTTACTGAAAATGAATGAAATAGAAATGAATGTAAGTGGAAATAGAAATAATGATAAATGTAAGTGGAAACGGATGGCCCTTCTCGGCCACCGCACAAAACAGAGCTTACAAGTTACAGAAGCTCCCGCTGCCCCCATACAGTTAGGAAGGCATTAGATCTAGCTCATGAATTATTCATATATACCATTAGCTCATACGTACAAGCATAGATACAAGCAGTGATTAGCTAGGACCATTAAAGTTAGAGGAAGGGTGTCCATTAGCATTATACTACCAGTATTACAATCCACCCTTTAGAATTTTCACTGTATGATTTGTGGCATGACTATGTTAATTATTACACTATAATACTTCCACATGATTAATTAATATCACCTACCTATAATAATCCTCAACTTCAGCAGCTAGCCAAAACTCTTGTTACAAAAGAGATTATGGCTCCATGCATAATTTAACAGACAGGGTATGAAAAAGGAGAGAGAGAGAGAGAATAATTGTAGGGATCAACATACTTTTAACAAGCCTATCTGATTTAATGTGCACTTATATTCAGCACCTAAAAATTACCCACCCTTGTAACTTGCCAATAGGCTTGTAACTTGCAATGATACTAGCCTAGCACTTTGACTACTGCAATGCTAGTGCTATATAATAGGCCACTGTCAATGGTATTCATTATTACAATAACTAATCTGCCAACTAGTATATTAAATTTTACCTCCTATGTTATTGTGTAGTGGCCATCCTAGTACTTGCTAATTGACTTTGAAGGATAACTGCCATTGTTAGGCAGTAAGTTATAGGGGTCCATACCAATACTCAATGTTGGATATCATGACCACACTAGATTCAACATAATTCATTGACCTTAAAATATTTTTTGTGTACTATATACATAGTTCAAAATCACACTCCAAGGTGCAGAATAGAAATAAGACTGTAGAAGCATAGGTGTCATTGGGTCACAATAATAATAATAGCTAATTATTTCTGCAAGGCTTAGCTAAACAAAATTAATTTTGTAGGATGAATAGCTACCACTCAAATGCAATAATGGCTTGAGCTGAGTTGAAAAAAATGTAACTTAAACATTTAACCATAACAATGATAATTTATCATGTCTATTGAATAGTAAAATGCAATGTTTATTAGCTCCAATCCTGTAAAATTATATCATGTGGTGAACCAGGATTTCACTCTTGCAATGATGGCTTTTTGGATGAATCCGTACCCTCATGCACTTCTGGAGTCTTTCCATTCCCAGACTCTGTAGACATCTGTTTATTCTCATCAGGTGGTAATCTTGTAGCACCTAGCTCTTTTAAATTATGATCAGATGGTGTGCTACTCTTAGTAACAGTTTCAGAAGTGGTTTGTGGTGATGACACTGTCGATTCTTTCTCATCTTCTTTCTCTTCTTTTTCATCTTCTTTTTTATCTTCTTTCTCTTCCTTTTTAGCTTTCATTGCATTTTTTCCCTCTTCTTTCTCTTCTTTTTTAGCATTCATTGCATCTTTTTTCTCTTCTTTCTCTTCTTTTTTAGCTTTCATTGCATCTTTTTCCTCTTCTTTCTCTTCTTTTTTAGCTTTCATTTCATCTTTTTCCTCTTCTTTCTTAGCTTTCATTGCATCTTTTTTATCTTCTTTCTCTTCCTTTTTAGCTTTCGTTGCATCTTTTTTCTCTTCATTCTCTTCTTGTTTGTTAATGACTTTTCGTTTACGTCTTTTCTTCACATATTTTCGAATACAGCAAAAATAGCAGCTTAATACGAAGATGAGGATGGAAGTTATAACTACTAATGGTATGAATGTAAAAAGGAGAAAGTTGGCTGGGATGTCATCAGTGGCCTCAAGAGTGTCAGGATCTAACAATTATTGAGAACTTATATTTTTACGTGATACAATAATTGGGTGCAAGTGAATCAAACCACCCAAAATGTATGTATATGCAGCATAGCTATATAATATCAGAGTGGGTGATACAGAATAACACAATACAAATGCCTCATTTATAGCTGCAAATAAACTATCAAGGTCAGAATTCATTGCTACTATGACCAATTAGGAGCTATAGGAAAGATTACAATTTTGCTGAATTGTTCTTCCTTCTATATTTTTCCAGGGCTAGCAAAAAATGGCTAGTGGAACTTGGTTCTTCTTCCAACAAAGAATCACATATAAGTGGAAGTATCTAAGTCTAGAAACTACAATGATAAATTGTGATAATGCAACAAAGTACACAAACAAGAGAAAGAAACTCACTGAAAGAAAAGTGTTAAGTTATACTTATGCAACACAAACCTTCCCTCCCCTGCTTTAGTGACATGGACTTTGATGAACTTTCAGTAGCTAAGGCTAGGTACAAACAGTAAAGTCCAAAACAAACTCCTTCTCCCTACATCCTGTTGACATTCTGAGGTACCACTATGCTCCATTGTACACTCGATCATTTTGAAATCAAACTTTTACATCAAATAACAGAATAATAGCTATATAGGGAGAGGAGAGGGTTTTTGGTATCAACATTACTGTTTTACTTACCATTAGTTACAAAAAGTTCATCAAAGTCCCTGTCACTAAAGTAGGTTATGTAGCTATAACAGTGCTGCCAAAATAATAAAGTAGTCAATGAAGTTATCCAAATTTTTCTGTACCAAAAAATCCAAAGAAATCCAAGTTGATCAAATCAAAGCAAACATTGAAGGGTCTAAAATCTAAGACTTTGGCAGCACTGAGAATGTGATAGCTAAGCTAGCAAGCTAATGTACAAAGATTTTTAAAATACTGCCAAAGATACTGTACAATATTAAAAAAATACTTGTATAAAATCTGAGTTTTTGGCAGCCCTGCTATAATAATAATGAGATGTGTTGTGTTGTGTACAGTTTAGTTTTACTTATTGCATCCTGATATTTATCTATTTCTACATTCCCATCATTTCCAAAAACATGCTTTTTTCTCAGATGTTTCTTGCCAAACATGTTTGCTCCCATAACACCTTGCATTATAGAAATGTTGGTAGAGTGGTTAATAATTGCAAGATATTCTAAGAACATTTAATGAACAACTGTTGAGAGAGCAAAGCTCATGTAGTTTAATCAGATAGGCAACTGGATGCTAGAAAGTACTTCTCTTCTTTTATTTGACAATACACACTATTGTTTCTGTTAGCTACCTTACAGTGTTGGAAACTTTGGTTATTGTTGTGATGTCCAAACCTTATTTGAGTATATATCCATACTTAGCTAGTGCAGTATTTACTTACTTGTATTTATGCATATCAATAATTCTGGTAGTGGGTCCCATACTGCATCTTTAGTGCAGGTAGACTTCATCACAATGTCTGGGATAAATTTTTCATCACACATAAAGGTCAGATTACTTCCTGCAGTTGTTGTAGTGATGTTTTTCAGTTTACCATTTTTTGGAGGGTTAGGGACACCACAGTCAACTAGTGTGAAAAAAAACATAATAGCATAAGACTAATATTTTTTTTATTTCTTGTATATATCTTTTGTACAGAAGATAACTATTATATACTAACTATTATAGGAAACTTTTCGGAAAGAAGGAAGCTTTTTTCAAATTGTCACATGAATTTTGTGTTTAGGTTGTACTGTCTGTCATTAGATGAATGACAGTGTTGTAGTAGTGGTCCAGTATAACGAATTTTGAAAAGCTGTAAAGGCTTCATTATGAATGCATAATCAAATTGGAATAAAATAAATTTAGTATACAGCTTACCTTTAAGTAGCTTGCTAACTTAGTTTACATAATAATTCTATGAGCAAGAATCATGCACTGCTTTCTATTATAAGTATACTGTTGAACAGGTCCTTTTTATTATTATACAATTCAAATGAATGACTAACAATTGTAACTTATTGAGGTAACAGCAAAATTTTACCGATAGTGCAGACATGTTCTGCTGGTAATGGATCCCACGTAGAAGATGCAGTACACCTTGTAGTAATCTGAGTAGGGGGGTTAAATCCTTCATTACACTGGAAGGTAACAGTTGTTCCTTCTCCGAATAAAGTAGGTACATCTCTCAAGTGGCCATTTGTGGGAGGTTGGGGAGTACCACAATCGACTATAACATGATTAGGCACTTTAAGAAAAGAAATTGAACTGCTCTACAGACTATGCAGACTTATCCCTTTGCTAATTGCAACTGGATACTGAAGCTGTTATAGGTTTTGCCAGCAATCGCTTCATTTAGAGGGGTGCACAGGGGAAGCTTTTCCACTCCAGATGGCTCAACTCTCCCCCCCCCCCCCCCATCAAATTGCCATTCAAAATTAGAAAATAATAATTAGACATAATTATTACAAGATTTTTGTTTAAAAAGTCACAACAGTGTCTAAATCTCATCCATTGAAGTCTCTGACCCCTCAATGCTCACCCTTATGGCTTCATCTAATGTCTGATTTAGCTTATAGAAACTAAAAATGCTACACTGCATGATATCGACCCCACCCCAAGCAAAAATTCTTAGATGAAACCCTGCCAGTAGTAATAAAAGATAATATAACATAATTGTATTCAAGTAGGGGAGGGGAGGGGAAAACCAAGAAACTCACCTATGCACTCAAGGCAACCTTCAACTCCAGGATATCTATATCTTTGAAATCCTTCACTGCAACAGTTAGGCTGATCCCTTAAAGTTGGTTCAGAAAATACTTCACTTTCGCTAATGCAATGTTCATCCATGTGACAAAAGACTGTAAATTCTGATGATCCTGAGAAGAAATGGTACTATACTACTATAGATTTAGTTGGGGTGGTGGGGGGGTTAATTATTAATGATTGATTGTGGTCAGAAATTTTCATATCTTATGATAATAATTATGTTAATGATGAGTGCTCCAGCAAGAGTATGCAGTTACATAGTGCTCGTCTTAATAGCCAAGTAACTATATATAATTATTATAAGTGAGGAGGAAAAACACTTCTTGGAAATGATGGTACGGCAATGTACTCCAACAGAAAAGACTCCAAGTGAAAAGAAACAGCTATTATACTCACACAACATAAACTTTCTCTCCCATTACACATACTCCTTTAATAAAGTGAAACTTTCAGTAGTTAATGGTAGCTAAGCACAAACAGTAATATAATAATGAAGTTCTTACACTCCCAAATAAAATCCTTCTCTCTAATTAAATTTTTATGATCCTTCTGTTAAGTATTCCTGATTATTATAGGTAGCTAGTGTAGTTTAATTGCATAGCCAGTGAGCATAGTGTCTCAGGGATATGTAGGAAGATATGTAGGAAGAGGGGAGGGTTATTTTTTGTTTTAACAGCTTTCGTGTGCAACAGTATCCAGTTGCAATTAGCAAAGGGATAAATCTGTAGAGCAGTTTCTTTCCTTAAACTGGCTAATCATAATATTATTGCTCCTTTTGCAGTGGAGTAGGAACTAGTTAAACCTTTTGTGGTGTGTGTGAGTGAAAGGGGAGGCATGCCCTAGTTGCCCCCCCTCCAGAAAATCAATTCTGAGGCTAATTTGAAAGTAATCAGCATTTGCAAAAAATGAATATACTGTATAGACTGGCAGTCAAAATGAAGTGCCCAAAGAGTCAAATCTAAGTTATATCACCAAGGAACCAAGGAACAAACTATCCTTTGTTAAAAAAGGCCCTAAGTAAACATCAGGTGCAAAAATAATTGATACCTCACCTAAATTCCCCTAGGATCGTTAATGGTTATTAAGTGTGTGGTGTAATGGAAGGATGTAAGACTACCAGTGCTACTCAGATTAGGAATCATATAATATATCCCATCACTAAACTCTTCACAGTCATTCTTCTATGCAGTGTGAACTTTGCTTCATCACTAAAAATAACACTTTTGACCTGTCTTCATATCAGTGCATCTGTGCAAAATTTTCTGTGTGCAGGAGACAAGTAAGGCTTCATCCTAGTCTCTCTCTCTCTCTCTCTCTCTCTCTAGCTTTTTTTTTAATTTTTGTTCTGTATGGTTTGTTCAATTGAGTTGTGTGTCTGTGTAGTCATTCATGCAATGCTTATGCAGATAGCTATGTGCTATACTACATGTCACCACTAGCCTATCTAGAACCTCATTCCTAGTTTACACAATGAAGTAACTGTAGCTAGTTACATAACAACACAGAAAATAAAATAGCTAGCTATAATCATAGATTAAAAACAAAGAAGGGGGATTGGAAATGGAACTACGTGAGCTATTGACTTGCAGCTGCAGCATTCAAGCCCCTTGATAGGGGAGGGGGGGCTGGAGGGAACCACTAGACAGGGTGAGCCAGCTAGGTACAAAGGTCCATTAACAGTTACTATGCATGCTCAATAAGAGAATGAACACTAACTTACACATAATAATGTGTATTTAGCTATCAGCTGAAAATGAAATGTAAGAAGGAAAGTGGAGGCATTATAGTTTTGTATTGTGCTATGGGTGGGTGGAGTTCTGGTCATCCCTCCATAATAATTTGCATGCTATCTAGCTATGTTCACTGGACTCCTACTAGTTTATCAGGTTTACATGTAAAATTAATAATTGGGTCATTGTATGTCAGAGATAAACTTAAGATACTTTTCATTAAAGATCACAAGGCTAAATTTTGGTAGTTTTAATGTCAGAGAGGTTTGAACTACTTAAGTAGCTAGCTAGTTACTATAGGAAGCATAGATTGAAGAAGTGTATGACTCAGACTAGCTACCTAGCCTGAATGTGTGATCAAGGCAACTGATTTGATTTTTTTGTATTATTCACATAATATAATTGTGTCTCCATTGTAGTTATCCCTATAATGAATCTTTGTACATAGGTCTAAATAAAAAAGAAGGCTTGAAACTTTTCACACAGGAAATAAAAATACCACACTCCTTTCATTTCCAAGACACGAAGTTTTTGCACTGATGGTGTACCTGTGCCCAAAGAGACAGGAAATGGGAAAAGTTTCATCCTTTAGCTATCTACTGTCCAAATTATGGAAGCTACAATTTTTTTGTTCACATTAATAAATGAAGCTGTACCTGTTGCTAACAGCGTAATTACATCAAGCTTACCAAAATGGCCATTTAATAGATGCAAATATAGTGCCAATGAAACAATTCTTCTGCATGGGATAGTCTTCATTTGAAGTTCGTTTCTAGGGTGAAGCGCAACATTAAGAAATCTCTACTGCGCACATCCCTCGTTTATTAAAACCGTAGATAATAATAATAATTATTATTATTATGCAATCATAGAACTATCTAGCTAGCTAGCTAGCTAGCTAGCTAGATACCTAGCAACTAGAGATGTCGTCTGTCTTCTAATCGCGCCTCTGACCGTATTCGCTGAGAGTGGTTTAACTGTCGCTCCCTGAAAGCTCAGATGATATCTACAGTGATGAAAAGTCCGTGAAGGTACGAAGTGAATTACTCCCACTAAATTTGAGTCCTTTGCTGGCAAAACCCCAGTGCTAAAAAATTGGAAGTCCATCTACCATAACACAGCAGGGTATGAGTCATCTGATTCAAAGTTGGAGCCACATCTAACTATTAATCTGATCAGGAAGTTCTTTACTATGAGTGATTCTGTAGTCCATGATGTCTAGTGTCTCTTACCTCTTGAAAAGCTCAGTTCCTATTCTAGCCTTGTAAAGGCTTTCAGATTGTGTTATGATCAGATTTGTTTCTCTGATCAGGAAGCAAATTTTGTGTGATATAAATTTCTGAATCAGGTGTTTAGTGTTGGTGTAGGAGGTTTTACAAACCCCCTTTTTAACTTTTATCGTGATTGATGACATTATTTTACCACCCTAGGCTGGTGATTTGTATAGGTTGACTTCTCTAGCCATGTTTGATGACATTATTTTACAACCCTAGGCTGGTGATCAGTGTAGGTTGACTTCTCTAGCCATGTTTGATCCTATATAAGCTGTTTTGATTTCAGTCTTGTGTTAGTGCTATAGCAAATTATAGCTAAATAAACCAACTGGAGGCTAATTCAAATCTTGATGGCAGTGAGGACATTCTTTTGAAGACATGGAAAGCTAACTCTATATTTGGGCAGCTTTTACCTTTGTGTTCACTCACCTTTTCTTGTCTTTCTTTCTGCCTGTCGTTCCATAGTGCTCTTTTACAGAAGCTGTCCTATAATGCTCTACATTCACTAGAAATTGTTTTGGAGACCCACATAGCTAGGCATTATGCATGCAGAGTGTATTTCCTCAAGTGGTTGGTAGGTCAAACAGTCCTCTTGATGGGAGAAAATGCTTGATTTTGAACATCTATAACTTTTGAATGATATACCCTATGTATTTGATTTCACTCTTGAAATGATTCTCTCATTTTTTGTTATTAATTTTTTTCTTTAAGTATTGCACCAACACAGAAGAGTTTGACTAAGGTCTACTTAATTATTTGTTTAAATTTCTCTTTTCCTAAGAAAGAGTCAGGTGTGGGGAGTTCGACAAGGTCAAGCAAATATTAGGGTCAGCACCTGTTTTGCTATTGGATTTTCTAGCTATAGAATTTCTGAGTGTGCTCTTAAAGTTGTTTAGAATTTGTTTAAGTATTGAATCTGGTGTTTGGATTACATGGTAGTAACTGCTGGCTCGTCAAACCTCATCTAACCTTCATGGAAGGAACAGTAATGAGGATATGGGTGATTCACCTAAAATTCAGAGTGTCTAAAGTGCTAGTAGAATGCAAATTATTGTAGTAGGGCTACCTCTGCTGGAATTACCACACTCTGAGATGACACTAATACAAAAGAGAAAAGACCACAGTGTCCCTAGAGCTTGATGTTATTTTTGATGCTGTACTCTGATGGTAAGTTATGGATGATGCACAATGATTTCAATTTTTGGAGTGAAGATACAACTTCAAGTAGTCAAGTAGCTTAACTACATATTTTGATGAAAGGAGGACTGGACAAAAGCACAGAAATTTTTTTGCACTCCTTTAACATTATTTTAGCTTTCACTTTCCAACACATTTAGTATTAATCTTTGTCTGAAAATGGCACTAGATTGACACAATACAATACTATGCTATTATGTATGTCACATGCCACAAAATCAGTTACTAAACTCTGAAGTTCTGTTTGATTGCCTTGTTGGCCAGCTCTAAGCTAGCTTGCTCTGTGATCAGAAAGTTCTGTATAACCCTTTTTGAAGCTTCAAAAAGTTTGTATCCAGATAACTTATGTGTACATTTGTAATAAAGGAAACATGGACTGGACATTCTGTATCATATGCCACCAGGCCACCAGTAAGCACTTAGAGTATGCTCCAGGATCTGGAGATGTCCCATATGAATCTTTCCTTAATTGGGCTAGCTAATGCATTCAGAGAACTGTCTGTATCACTAGTGGAGAACATTACTGTGAATGACTTCATTATAAATAAAACTATAAATCTTGTCATTTCAAATTTAGCTGAGATAGGTAGGAATGGGCAAAGAGGAAAAGATTAAGAATGACAAGGAGCATGAAGATATTAATAGGGCTTGTCCATAGTGTCTGTCTCAGGAAAAAAATCTATGTTTTTCTGTGGTAATGTGTCTGGTCATCTTCATGAATTCAGGACACTTGAACAGGTATGCAAGGTCAGGCTGATCTACTCCATTACTAACCAAAATAAGAGGGTGGGGACCTTGTTCTAGAAGTCAATTATCACTTTGCTTGTTTGACACAACTGAGAAATCCATACTGAGGAAAAGTCATAAACATCCAGATGGTCAGAGAAGAAAAGAAAAAGCAAGCAAGAGTATTTGCAGAGTTGTTAACTTACATAGAAAATTCTGTTTCTTGGTTCATGTGTATAGATTCACTGAATGCAGGTTGCAGTACATGTTTGGTACAAACTGTGGATATTGTTGTCCTTGTTGGTAGTTAAATTTCATCATTTTACTAAATTTTTCTGCAAAAATTGGGGTGGCCTTTGATATGGGAAAAACTTCGCTTATTGTACATGGTCATGCTTAGAATATTTGTCTAACAGGCTGTGATACAACATCAGCTTGAAAGAAAATTGCACGGGAAGCCTGGAATTGCTATCCTGATGTAATAAGGGCTTTTACATTCATGGTATTAAAATTAATCCTTGAACAAAACTAGACACTGACTCACAGTACTTCCATCTTCTGATAGTAGTCCTTTACTGATAGGTTCCACACTACAGTGAGCCTGATGTACATTGTTACAAATAATAATATCTAATTATACATTTTGTGCTATTGTTCTCATAGCTAATACTGACAATGCAGCATGAGAAAATTATATTCATTCACTAATAAGTCCACTAAACCAGGTGAATAATAATCAGTGGCAGATCCAGGATTTTGAAAAGGTGGGGGGCAATGATATCGCAGTAGCAGATCCCATGATTTTGAAAGAGGAGGAAGGGTTGGTAGGCAATATGAGACATGCATTCATGATTACCCATTTCTGTTCACTTCTGAATATTTCGGTACAATATAATTTTGTCACACAAAATTAGATAATGACAAAGGATTAATGAAAGTCGTTCTTCTGGAAATGGACTGGCATAGATATTAATATTACATTGATGAATATTCTTGTGAACATACACAACAGAAGTAGAGCATTGAACCGGTCTTGGCCCATCATGGACCACTTGGGAGCCTTTATGTGCTTGAGGGCTGAGTTTGCTCTTTCGACTGTAGCAACAGTTACTGGAGCCATTTTGACTAGATTGTATTTGGATATGATTTAAGCAAAAAAGATTGGAGAATTAAATGTTTCAGAAAGAAGTCCTTCAGATAGAAACTTTAAACTTCATTATATTATCACCCTCAGTCTGTAGCTGCTTCTTAATGACTGAACTTTTGTCTTCTCAATGATCTGACAAATGGTCTACATTACTATGGGATTTTTTTTAAATTCCAGGTATGTTGATGAAGTTCTGTTAATGCCTTTTCATGATAAAGCACAGCTGTGCTATATACACCAAGGGTGGGCAATTAATGTTTACAAGGGACCAATTGAGAAACCTGAGTTTTGTTTGAGGGCCCTACCAACAATAACTGGAACTTGATTTCCCCCACAGTAAAAAGCATCAAATTGTGATTAGCTAGTTGCTGCTAGGTGAGTGCATCACTAATAAAAATGGTAAATAAAAGGAACACAGCCATATTACTTCATGCATAGCAAAAAGGAGGCCTATGTTTAGATTTGTTTTAATTTACCGGACCTCAGGTGGGCCAGGCAGGTACAGCCAATGCTCATGAGCTGTAAAATGCCAAGGTCTGCTATACACTGAGCACATGCCAGGCTCTCTATCTCATTCTAATGGATATTGACATGTGCAATATAATATAATGTACAAATTGTTTTAATCACTGCTAGCAGCCACACACAAAACTGTGTTTAACTTATGCTGCAACATATTGAAGGAGGGGGGGTGGAATTGCCCCCATGGATCCACCTCTAATACTATATTAACAAAGAGTCTTTGCTGCTTATGTGATGATTGCAAATTTAATACTTCAGACAGCTATTTATTACACTTCTCTTATAACAAGTAGCTAATAAATATCTGATGAGTTGATACATCATTACACTGAATAATAATATCACACTTCAATATGAAAGTTTCTCAATTCAGTAATGATTCCTCACTTCTGCAATACTTCCTTAAAATGTGATGTGTCACCTTAGATGTAGAGCTTTGCCAAGCTGGATATAATAGAATAAAGATCACCTGGACAGTCAATACCACAGCTAGAGTTATGTTAACATAGGTTTGGTGGGGTATATATGTACATGTATGTTGGTAACTTACTTTACATTGAGCTATAATCTCCCTTCTTCCCAAGATGAACTGTACAAGAGTCACTTTCAGTGAATTACCATAAAATACACAGGTTAACATAGTGTAAAAAATGAACATGGCTACTTAGTGCATAATAACATCTTTAATTATAGGAAGCTAAAATAGGTTTTTTAATGGTAATTGCTATTATTATTATTTACTCCATGATTAGCATTGCCTGTAATTAATGTGTGAAGGTGTTGTGGTTAGGGTTGTTATCCAAAGTGCTAGGACTTCGGCACTGATTCATAACTCCAACTAGGACATGACCATAACCTGTATAATTCATTAGTTGAAGTTGACTAAACTTTGTATGACTTGTCCTTTTAGTAGTGCAGAGTTTACACATGAAATTATATAAATCCGCAATACATTCACCAATTCAAACACTTCTGACAAGTAAAAAATTCCAACTGCACAAGTGCGGCAACTTATTGTACAATAGTAAGGTAACAGCAAATTTCACATTATAATTAGATAGATTTAAGTATAGAGACTATGTCTCCCGTTTTAAAAGTAGCACTAATGAATAACATTAAGGTATAAAACTTCGTACCAAGTAAATCGAAACAAACTGTGTTACCTATGTTACCTATGGTGCAATTATGTTCTTCTGGTAATGGATCCCATCTTGCAAATGCATTACACCTTGCAGTCATCTGAGTAGAGGGGCTAAATCCTTCATTACACTGGAAGGTAACAGTTGCTTCTTCGTTGGTTTTGGTAGGAATCTTTCCAAGGTGGCCATTTATGGGAGGTTTGGGGACACCACAATCAACTATGAAAGGAAATTAGCTATAGTGAATCTTTTTTGGATACTAAGTACGCATTATGTGACCAAATGGTATCATATGATGTCATAATGGCTAATAAAATTAAATGTTGGAATTCCCCAATTTTTGGGGCAATAAACTGTAAATCAACTTAGGAAGAGAAACTATTCTACAGGCTTATCCCTTGTAAATTACAGGGATTTAATGTACTAGTAGGTGCAAGTGTCGTGAGTAGATACTGAACATCAGATTCAAATTAATTATTAATCTAAAAGAGTGCTTACATCATGCTACTGTCTAATTAATGCTTCGCACAAGAACACTGTTGTAGGTTTTGCCAGTAATAACAGGATACTAGCACCATTGTTTATATTATTTGCTTAAAAAAAACTCACTTTTGCAATAATGGCAACCTTCAATTCCAGGATATCTGTATCTTATATATCCTTGACTGCAACAGATAGGCTGACCCCGGTAGGTATTTACATAAAACCTTTGTCTTTCAGTAATGCATCTCTCATCAGTGTGACAATAGACTACAAATTGTGATCCTGGGAAGGAATAGTTATAGCAGTAAGAATGTATTAGCTACTTAAACATTGACTGTGGCCAGAAATTTCTTATAACCAATGATGAGTGTTCCAGCAAGACTAGTGCTTAGCAAAATAACATTTGAACTATTATTAATTATAGGGTAATGGTATACCTATTTACTCTAGATGTTTGGAGATAAAGTTTAGCATCTCCACTAAAAGTCTAGAGACTATGGGTATATAATAATTATAGTTAACTAAAGTTCTAATCAATCACATTTCTTCATAGATAATAATAATGTATTAACCTGCAAACATGACATTTGTGGATTGTTATATAGACTTCTGTTTTATAATGAGCTAGTTATATACCTATTTTGTTAAAAGAGTTCAATGACAGTAGGCAGTTATCCTTCATTAGCAATAAGTATTCTTTGTAGTATACAGTTAATTATACTAAACTCTCATAATAATTATTCATTGTTGATTTTTTGTAACTAATCATAACTTTGAATGTAGGATGATTAATATTACTGTAGGTGCTGGCTGTACACTGCCAACTAACTTATACATCTGCCACTACATTTCACACTATATAGCCTGCATACTGCTACAAGTCAACATTCTAATAATAGAGGAAACAAAGTGACTTGCTGATAATAACAGTAACTATAAACACTATCAGATTCCAGATAAGAAAGCTGTACTTGGATATTATCTACAATACCATTTTGGTGCAAATTTAGCTTTATGTCCCAAAAGCAAGTACATAGTCTCTCCAAAGTCTATCCTCGGCCACACAGAATGTACTCAGTAGAAAGGGGAAGAGAATACCTAGCTAACTAAAGCCACATTTCTTAGAAACAGCATTTGTATCCGGCTCAAGTGAAAAAAACTAATTACACATTAGACAGTGGTAATAAGAATATTTATAGGTTGTTCTTTTTAGAGGTAACAGTAATAGCTAATACATTATTCCCCACAGCCTTACATGACTCACCATAACAGCCACTATACAGCTGTAAATAGAATACCAATGGAATGATTATTTTATAAGACAGCTCCATTTTCTGGTCACTATAAAACTTCGTTACCGGAGCGAAGCACACGCAAACAGCCTGGAGCTAGCTCAGCTAGGAACCTTAGTGCGCGCGCGCGCAGGCTTAACTTCGCACACCAATAATTATTGTATAATTAGATTGCCTATCTATACGTTAATTGTGGTAGAGACCAACAGGTGAAGTATGCCAGGCTTAGAAAGAAGTGTAACTGGGTAGAGAAGAAATGTGTGACTTTTTTGGGGTATTAGTGATGGAATGCAGGATTTCAACCTAAGGAACTGATAAAATTTTAGTTAGCCTGCTGTTAAGCCCTACTAGATATTATCTCTACAACTTCTTTTTTGTTGTTGTTCAGACTAACTTTCACCTTCTTGTGTTTTGTTTTTTCATACTTGTCGTTGATTAATTTTTAGCATGTGCATTATTAGACTTCTAATCTAGGAGTGCATGAAAATTAAAATGTGGGCTGGAATTTGTGTAGAGATAGCTATGGGTCAATTTATAGTTAGTAGCTAGTATGAAAATATTAAGTTCTAGTCCTGGGGACTACCTACACATCAGGATCAACACATGGGATGGATGAGTGTACTCTACAAAAAAATTTCAGCCCAATTTTGAATTTGTAGTTACTGCAAGGTCAAAAGAATTCAAAAAGCTTTCTTCGTAAAATTTCTGTCTATTGGTAGCTAGACTACTTGTGAAAATAAACTTCATGCTAATGAAGTTTTTGTATATTATATTATTTTGCTTTTTTTATAACTTACATATAATATTATAGTTACATTATTTTAAGAATGCTCAAATTGCTCATTTGGTCCCCAGATGATTAGAGACTGAGCCAGAATTTAGCTGGTCACTCTCCCCATAATAGGGTTTTACAAATTATGCTGGCATAATTTGGGGCATAATTGACTGCCAAAGCATAAGAGCATAATGCTGGCATAATAAGACATTTTTAGGCTAGCAATTTGAACAAAAAAAGTCTCTTTTATTACATTGTAACATTAAAGTAGTCTTCTAAGGCAAGATTCTGCTCACTGTTAAATGTACTTTTCATAATACTGAAAACTCTCTCTGTTGCAGCAGAGGATGGCTGGCACAAAATGATTTTCTTATATGCTGCAGCCCAGTGTGGTAGCTTTTCTTCATTCTTCAACCACCATTCAAGAATATCAATCTTGGTGATGCCTACTGCTAAGCCAAGATACTCAGCTAACTCTGCCTTCAGGTTCAAAATGGCATCTTCCAAAAAAGAAAAGACCTTTAATTCATCAATACTAGAAGCTGTTGGTTTCAACTCAGTAACCTTGAAAAACCTAGCTGCCTTGAAAGCGTTGACTATAGGCAAGAACTCTGTCCAAAACTTATTCTCAAAGTAATCAAAACCAGGTTGTACACAATCACCATTCGAGCATAATTAGGAGCATAATAGCATACTTCCTGTGGCATAATAGAAGCATTGCTGGAATAGCATAATCGCAAAAAAATGAGCATAATTTGTAAAACCCTACCCCATAATCAGTCACTAAATAGACCTTTCCATGCTTAACAGAAGATACATTAATAGTCCATTCCCTATAATAAGCCGATTATTGTCAGCTGTTCTATGATCTCATTAATAGCTAATCCTGTTATTTTAAAGTTTAAAAAAATATTGAATCTCATTTCAGTTGTAGTGCCTCCTAGATTGGATGTAGGGATGCTGTTGGACCAGGGAAATTAGCTTTTTCAACTGAATGATGGCTATCTTGATGTATGTATATAATCAAATGGAGGTTCACTTGGAGGAGTATTAATATCATTAGACTATGTGAAATAATGTGGGAAAGGAGTTTCAGTATCATCAGGACTGAGTGACTGTTGGAAAAGAGTACTAACAGTTAGTGTCACAATTGACAGCTGGTAATACAAAACCAGGTAAACTGGTTACATTTTGTGACATTTCTTTCGAGATATATAAATAATTTTCCACTGTGTGCCTTAAGTGAAATTGCTGGTGAAGTTACTGGTGCATTTGTTGGTTGAGCAGAGATGTAATTTGAATTAACCTTATTCCTGTGTCTTCCCAATAATAATATATAGGATGATGATGGTAATTATTCCTACTATGAAAAAGAATACCAGTATATACTCCTATATGGCCTACATACATAGCTTAATATTCATTGAGCTAATAAAGAGATTTTTGAACCATTATTTGTAGCTAGGGCTGTCAAATGCAATGAGACCACTCCAGAAGTCCTGTTGGATATGTTCCATGCTAATTGTTCCAGTGTTAAGGATCATCAATCTCTTTAAAGACTATGTTGCTTCATTGGATCAAGAAAGTGATTTTAAAATACCCAAAATTGGTTTCATGGTAGTCTAAAGTATGCAACTTAATACAAGCTATACTACACAAGATCACATAGCACATATGTACCATCTAGAAACCATATGGAATAATCTGATCTTACAAGGTGAAATATTCCTATTTATGGTAGCCATCAAATTTTTGCAACTGCTTATGATTGAAACAGCCTTTTTTGTGTTAATTGTAAACTTAGAAAGTGAAAAATTACAATTTCCAGATTCTGTACAAAAAGTTGACCAAATAACAGCTGATTGAAGTTCCCCCAAAGTATGTCATAGGTACCCCCAGCAACCTCTGGCCCTTTCACATGTAGCTAAAGGGGTCGAACCTTTTCTTTTTTTTTGACTGGGGTGCATACTCCTGCATGAGTGTATTCTCTCTAGTATGGTAACCTGTTGCAGAGAAACTAGAGTTTACATGTCCCCACTGTCAAGCAGCTTCATATCTGAGAAGGACAAGACTGAACAACCACCTTAATGGCAGATCCAGATCCAGGATTTTGAAAGGGGAGAGGGAGGGCAATGATATTGCAGAGGCAGATCTCAGGATTTTGAGGGGGGTAGAGGCAATATGAGACATGCATTCATGATTGCCTATTTCTCAATTATTATAATAACAATATGTTCACTTTTAAATATTTCAATACAATTATGATTAGCTATTTGTCAAAATTAGATAATGACAAAGGATCAATGAATTGAATATAAATCAATTACATCATCATAGCAAAGACGAACATTGTTGTGAGCATACAACAGAACTAGAGCATTGAGCTGGTCTTGGCCCATCATGGACCACTTTGGAATTATGTGCTGAGTTTGCTCTTTCAATTGTAGTCACAGTTACCAGAGGTATTGATTGAAGATATGAATGATTGTGGCAGTATTTGGATATGATTTAGGCAAAAAAATTTGGAGAATTTAAGGAGCTTGCAGTCATAATGACTACATAGTTGTAGGAATGAGGTTTTGATTGGGGGGGGGGGGGGGGGGGGGGGGTACTTGTATGGAAAGGAATGGCTAGTGTGTGTCAGTGAAAATTTTGAGTGACCACACCCACTAGCCATCTATTTTGTAAGATTGGGGAGGCACTGGAATAATATTTGTATTAGTGACAGTTCCTACACCTATGTGACAGGTGTTCAAAACTTCACAACAAAGAGCCAGGTGGGGGGTGGCTAGTTATAATTAGTGCAGTCAGTTATGACTTTGTTATCACTGCTTTGTATACTATGTATATAGCTATTACATTTCTAATTTAGCTGTAAAGTACACATAATTAGCATGTATGTTTCAAACACGGCAAAGTTGAATCATACTAGTAGCTAAAGCCTATAAATAGTAGTCATATTACTCCAATCCCAGATGCTGTAGTGTTCTACAATAGGTATGTAGATTCTTGTGACAAAATACCCATAGCATTCTATAACTCCCAACAACCAATCACAGGATAGTAATCACTGCATGTTCCATAATGTATAAATGCAGTGTAAAGATAGCCAACTATATACTAGCTAAATGTTTGTAAATCTCAAACAGTTTAGTCACGTAGAAAAGTCATCAATATTAATCAGTTTATTGTTCTAATAAATTAAGATTGAGTTTGAAAAATACATATGGATAATAGTCCTGCTGTCCAAAAGTCAAGCCTGGCATATCCAACTGCAGAAATACAAAGAACAAAGTATGATACTCATAGATGTGTACATGTTCTCTACCTGTCATGAAGTAAAGGTAATCTTACTCTGCTCTATGTTACAACTAAAGAGCTAGCAGGAAAAATCACAAATGAAGGACAATCTGTACTTTCTGAAGGTCTAAATTTTTGATACATTACGTGTAATTCTTCGCTAAATGTTGAAAAGTTCCAAGACATTAACCTAGTATGTAGAGTGACCAACAGTCTCAAGGATGGCTACTATAACTCCAATAGGAAAGTATAGCTACTTATAGAGTCACTATGAGAAAACGAACTGCAAGATTAATAATAAACTTACATCAGCGATTTCACTCTCCAAATACTTTGAATCAAGATGTCCATACATATGATTGAGAATTTCTGTTAGTTTCTTTTGAGATTTCCGATGTGGCTTCATGACAACTGCTTGGAAATTGACAGGAAGGCTATATCTGTGCACAAGAGAGTTTAGTGGGAGTTAATTCAGCTACATGACCACATGACCATATTATTATTATTATTATTATTATTATTATTATTATTATTATTATTATTATTAGTTTGATAGCTGCTAAAAGCAAGTGCCATTAAAGTCAGCTACATATTTACTTTTGTGAAGCATTTTAACAGCACAATTAAGTATCTGACCAACATGTATATATCAGGGTTTTATCTGGGAGATAGGGAGAGTAAGGGATACTATTCCATTTGAAAATCTGCCAAGGGTATGTATATATAGAAGTACATGTGAGGTACATGTATAACTGAACAGGTAAAGGAGATCCTAAAAATACCTTAGCACTGATTCAGTGAATATTCTCAGAGCCTTCAAGTGAACCCATGCCGAAAACACCTGGCTGAAGTTCACTTTTAGCCACTTCATCAGAGGACCCTGACAGAAATGCAGCATACATATGGCTTATGCATGTATAGTCTTGTTATAAGACCATATAGGTGGGGTTGGAAGTCACAAAGAGCTCTACATAGGCACCCTCAATACTAACCATTCATAATAGCCTAATCAAAGATAGGTCAGTATTGGAGGTTGTCTAATCATTCAGCTTCCTTGATGCCAAATTTTGTGACTTCAAATCCCAGACCCACTCAATGTGGTCTGGAGGTACGTATTGTATAGGCTAATGATATGTAATAACATACAAATAGATTCTTTAGCTGGAGCTCCAGTTTTCCTCTTTCCACCGATTCTGCCTGTACTTCTTTTGGATCATATTCAAAGTCACGGACCATGAACCTAATACAAAGACCAACATGTATAAGGAGTGCATGGCATTGTGTGAGATAGCATACTTGGTTAAATAGAATATACCAATATGCATGTATGTACAAAGCATACATAATAATTATTAATTATAGAAAATTTTTCTGTATAAACTTTCTAGTGTGGTGCTTGATTCAATCACCCCCCCCCCCCCCACCCCCCCACCCCACCCCCACCAATTACATTAACTCAAAGTTAATAGAAGTTCTAATGTAATTTCTTGCTTGGAATCACATTATTCACATGCCACAGATATAAGACACCTCATATCTATCTGTATTCCTTTAATTATGATATGATAGAATAGTGTGATGGAATTTCTAACTCCAATAAACAGAAAAGTCCATTCCAAGGATAAAGATCAACTTTGATTAACTTGGAATCTTCAAGTTTATGAGTATCATTTATCTCATTCTTTGGATATATCCTCATTTACTTTTTTTCTCTGGCATGTAGCTTGAATTCTTCAATGACCTTCTTGAATATTGTTACAGTGTAGAGTCCATAATCAGAGTCTTCGTGTATTCTTTCTGTGCATCTTGGGACAACCATTGTTGCCAAACTCTCATAGCTTGACTCCCAATCTTTGTACATATTTCTATAGGACAAAAATGGAATTTTAAAACCAAACTATAGGGTTCTAGAAGTCAAGTCACTACACAATAGAGAGTTACTTATTGCTAAAGGAAGAACATGTAGTGATGAATGGATGTCACATGAAAAAAAAAAAGGCTTAGGAACAAGAGAGAGATGGACAGTTCCTGGTACAATGAAGACTAGGTGGTATATATGTATTGTGGAAGAATTTCACTATTCATTACTGATTAATACCAAGAGAATTCATCATATCAACTGTCCATCTTTCATTACCACCCTATCCATCCCTAGTCTTTCTTCATTGACTTGCATCTTTTATTTTACAATCCTTATAGTAAATGGCAAGCTACCAGTTAATACTGAACAGTGATTATACTTGTTCAGTGATTACCTCTTTTTTGAGGTAGCCTTGGGAGAAGAAGATGCAATATTCACATACATAATATGTACATAGCTTCTTAATGGATTCTGAATATATGTTTTTAAACAAAGAGGTATATGCAAAAGAAGAAAATGAAGTATGGTATAAGATTGTTCGCACAATCATCTATGCAAAATTCATTATGAACCCTCACAAAGAATACAGGGACAGCTGGAGGCCATAGGCTGCAATAAAGAATCTTGATTGAACTACTGGGTTTTAATTAACTATGATGAAGAGTTGATAGTAGCTCCATCATTAATTTCTACTCTGTTATATTACCTTGGTACAACTACCAGCAAAGTCTCCAAGTAGTCAGAATTTAGAATGAAGTGGTGTGGCTGGACCAATTCTGCAAGGCTACGTGTCATCAAACTACCCCTAAAGAGAGAGAGAAAGAAAGAAACAAACACTTAACAGTGTAGATTATAGAGTTACTGCATCAATCATCATCCCATACCTTTGTTATAATGTTTATGCAGATATTGATGCCCACCCATAAGCACATATATATAATAGTAAAATAGAACATGTTTATAGCCAGGTAACAGTGCTATAACAGTCACACATTCATTGGGGGAAAAGTAAAATGCAGGTCACAGCTAAGACAGAACATATAAATGTATTGAAGTTGTAAGACTTTCTGGGACCACTTGTGTTAAGTTTGGCAAGAGAGGTGGGCCAACATGCTTTTATGATGCTTACTACCTGGAAAGACTAAGAGCAAGGTAAGACCTCCTTCCAGATGAGGACTTTCGTCAGATTATTGACAATTACTACCCATCACCAGCTTTGTAATGAATGATGGGGAGGATCGAGGAGGTATTATTTAATCCTTAAATGAATTGAGCCATATTCTAGAGGCCTCAAATGGTATTCTATACTCTTAGGGGATTCTGAATACTCAAAGTTTATAACTCACGTCATTTTTCTCTCCAAACTCTGTAAAGTTTGCCTAACATTATTATATCCCTGAGATTTCTGCTTCAAGTCTGCATCTATCTGTGACACCAACTGACCATATGCAGAGGAAATACATAAAGACATAGAAATGTAATGGGTACAAGGGAAAGCAAGAGTTTTATACAGAGATAGGGAGAACAAGAGTTTCATACAGAGATAGGGAGTTTCATACAGAGGTAGGAAGAGTAAGGGTTTCATACAGAGGTAGGGTGGCTACCAAAATCTGACAATTGTGTTGACAAATTATGTGCTGTACTGCAACCAGTTCAGCTTGTTCCCATAACCCATCTCCTCCAGAAGATATATAAGAAACCCAGCTAGGGAATTGACACAGTTGAGCAGTTTTAGGAGATAAAAATTAATCATTTATTTTTAAAAACATGTCCGATGGATTTCATGCACTATAAACGTACCTTGCTTATTGCATCCAAGATGCCTGGTAGAGGCTGCCTCAGGGGAAATTTTGCAATATCCCATTGAAAACGAGAGATAAAGTTTTCCATTGTACTCTGTGGAGTGTAGTACAGACAAAAATATACATTCAACACAATAATAGTTGCTTCTGAGCAGCACAGAATTCGTAATTGGAAGGAGAGTCAGTGGAATATTTTTAAACTACTGACTCAATATAACATTGGAGTATTATCTTTCTGTTGCCAGCAGGAATCATTACAAAGGAAATGTTTTAGGAGAAGATTAAGTTAGTCTACTTCACAAAAGGGTTATTTATTGAAAGGAATAATACTCTTGAGGTGGAGGTAAATAGAAAGTCAATTTAAACACAGGAACCATGCTGTCATGATGGCATCAGAATTGCAGTTTGAACCTTGGCAGAGAATAATTACTTTCTCTATTCTAATTAGCACACTTACTTTATTTGAACCAACTAGAAGGTTTTCATATAGTTTATCTTTATCTCCAGGCTCCAGTATGTCTGCCATATACTGAGCTGTCTTCCTCACAACACTGTACAAATTATTATTATTAATTTTTTTTAAATTTTTTTTAGTTTCTTTTTTGATGAAACTAAGAAACGTCAGATTAAAAGGTATAGGGACTATCTACTCAGCATAGCTGATGAGATGAAAATCACCCTACAGTGGTAGTAAGTACCACAATATCTTGAGAGGCACATCATTTCTATAATTTATTTTACTAATAAAGAATTTGATGTTTCTGTTGTTAAATGGCATTTTCAAGACCTAGAAAAATGGGTATTTCCTAACACTTATTGTGTATACTTTGCAGAGAAATATTATAACTTCAAGATAGCAGTCTCACAGATGACAACCTTGTCAACAACCAATAATAATAGCCAGGACCCACCCTGGGTGACATTGGGTGTAATCTGCACTACCTTAACCCTTAAAAACAAACAAACAAACAAACAAACAAAAAAAAACAACAACAACTAGCCAAATTGCACAACTGCTAACCTAGGTTGAATTCTTAATTTTATACTCACCAAGAATTATCATACTGGTGACACTACCTCAAAGTCACAAAGAATGTTGATTTTTTTTTTCATTTTACTTACAGCAGGTCCTATACACACTTACCAGAGTGTGTGGTGAGTGGTTGCAAGGGCTCATCACTCAGTGCTATTACTGATGTGTAAAGCTGAGAGCTACAAAATTGCTCATCTACTATAATATACAACGTTATTTTATGTTCTTTTGTAAAAGAGTCTGTGTGCTATCAGCTCTGAAGAGATAGTCATCATCCTAGGTAAAGGGTCATCACACATGTATGTAAGCCTACATGGTCATCATGCAAAAGATATGGTACAAGTTAATACAGTCTGACTTGATATAGCCTTTGTATATGGAGTGTAAGTAAGTATGCTGTGCCTAATTTCAACTTGGAAGAAAACCAGTGTTATGTAGGCACTCACAGTATGATATGTATTAGGAAAAAGAAGAGTCAATAAATCATAAGCTTCTGTTAATGGCTGAACAGGTATTATTCATTCTGTACAAACCAATTTTAGACGTCACTTAACTGAGGATATCCTAACCTATCAGCATGTGGAATTCGCCTGAGGGATCCTTGATAAGAGTTTAGTGTTTTGAAAAAAAAAACAACAACAACAAAAACAACAACAATAAAACAACAAACAAAAACTCAACTTCTTCAGTGTACAAATCCATTTAATGTATTACTTCAAAAAGTCAAAAGCTCATGAACTAATATTTCTATACTTTTTAGCATTACATAAATACTCCCTTATTCTCAAGAAACAGTTAAATACTAGATTTCTACCCACTGATTAATTAGCACAGTATTGTGAACATAACATTTGCTGTCACACACACACCTCTTCAGTTCAGACAAGTATTCCATTTATTCCAGTGGTAGAATTCTATGTATCTATTGTTAGTCTTCAAAAGGCTAAGTAACAAGACCATTCGTACTCTCTTTCATAACAGATAGTCCCAGGTTCCAACTTACCTTTCAACAAAGGGATCAAGCTTCTGTAGCTGGTCTGACAAAGACACTAAGACATCCAATGTCCCCACCTAAGGACAGATAATTAATATGCACTGTAACAGCTCAAAATGTAAGTGTTCACTACTAAGAGTATAATCACTAGGACCCTACAGTAGAACTTGTTATCACAGTAATAATAGGTATCTAGCCTTTGTCATTTAGTTTAATAACACTTTCTATCATTCTAACTGATATCAAAAATTCATTTATCATAGGGTAAAGAGTAAAATCTGACTCATAGACTCTGGCTATAAGTAAATACTTTTTCAACATAAAATTGAGTTGCCATCTCTAGTGTTCTGGCTCCAAACTCTGGCCATGCAGGTGTGCTTTAATTACAATTCTCCTATTCCATGTCTTTACCACATACAAGTGCAGTATTATACATTATATTATAGAACTATCCTTTCATATTAATATAAGCTTATAGCTAATTACAATAACCCTCCACCTGTTGGAAGTCCCACAAACAGAACAACTAGTCTCAAAGGTCATATTCCAGAAACTAAAGGAAGGAGGGTCTCTGATGATGGGCGTTGTTTTTCTTACACTATGTAGTATTCATTTCTTCTTCACATGACCGGATGCTATGTGTGCTTGTGATATCGCCTGGAGGTCTGATGGAGATAGATTTTGTTTGTGGTTTAGACGTTTCTCCATCTTTTAGATGGAAAGATGCCAGCTACCATTATTATCAATCTCCTTACCATTAGCATACTAGCTAGGGGTGTGTGGAGCTATGCAAAGTCATGTGACAAGATGCACCTGATTGGACTATATAAAAATACCACTCCTGGGTTTAATTGGTGGGGGTGTGGCCTGTGAGATTAGTAGTCCAGTAACATATTCAGATTATATCAGTCAATACGTACTTTTGTTATTGTACTGTATCTCTCACTCTAGCCCCAGTCCTAGCCTATAGCAATAGTACAGTATTGTACTGTATCTCTCACTCTAGCCCCAGTCCTAGCCTATAGCAATAGTACAGTATTGTACTGTATCTCTCACTCTAGCCCTAGTCCTAGCCTATAGCAATAGTACAGTATTGTACTGTATCTCTCACTCTAGCCCTAGTCCTAGCCTATAGCAATAGTACAGTATTGTACTGTATCTCTCACTCTAGCCCTAGTCCTAGCCTATAGCAATAGTACAGTTGATAATGATGTAATCTGAATAATCTGTTACATGGAGAAGAAGCCGACAGGCAAGGTAGCTGATTTCATAGTTTTGGGCTAAAAGACAGGACCAGAGGATAGGACTAGGGCTAGAGTTTGAGCTAAGTTGGTAGATCTGTTCAATTATACAGTTGGAGATCTAACTACTAGATATATGAGAATGGTAAGATCTAGTGACGTGTTAATACTCATGCAGTCACAAAATGTAAAAACCAGTTTTGTACAGCAGCATAATAATGATACACCATAGTTATTGTTATAGTTTAGCTATACCTTGAGCTCGGAAGGGATGGAAAATTTATGAGTGACTGACAGAGAACTTGTCTTGTCCTTGATCATAGTCCAGGTATCTTCTGGTCTCGGATCGCCCGGAGCAGAAACCAACCAAAATTCTCCCATATTCAAAAGACTAAGGATGACAATGTAATTGAAACAGATCTAGTAGGTACCTCTACAGCATCTCGTCGCTCGGATTTAGCCTTGTAGATATTTGCTATGTTGTCACATGACATCAAAAACTACGTACACGCCCACACCCACGTGGCATATCAGATCCGCGCAACAATAATATTGTGTATGGTACAGCTTAGAACTTTCTCCACAAAAAAAATTAATACATTTGTGTTGTGTTCAGCATTCTTCACTCATCCTACATGTAAGAGATGCACATATCACAATACAGTCCCACACATCTTGGTCACAACACTCACTGGAATAGTGAGGGTTCCTTCATTGATTTCATCAATCTTGTCATGAGGATGGGAGCCATCTATTGTACAACCAACAGACTGAGCTGTACCAAGGATTTCTTTCACTGTGCCTGCTAGTTTGCGTGCAATGGAACGTGATCGCATGGTACGAGCAATATCTATAATCTGGTCCATTGTAATGTTTCCATCGTGCTTAACTGCAAGAAATAAGTAGAACATTCAACAAGAGATGAAGAAAGAATGGAGGATTCCCTCTAATTTGGGTAACAGAATAATATTGTACAACATGATCTTACATTGGAAACTATGCTATCATAGATTTTCGATATCTCAGTAGTTGTTGCATAATACCTTGACTAATGGCCAACAGCGATAAGCAAAAATTAACATCATCTTTAATACAAGTGAGACATCCACATAGAACTTACTGTTCTTCTGTTTCTTCCTGTCTCTAGGTGGTTCCTTCAGAGCCTTGATAATGAGGGAGGCGGCACTTGGGACTACTTCAATCTGTGCCTGTCTGTTCTGGATCGTCAGCTTTACTGTTACTTTTAACCCTTTCCAGTCCTTGGTAGCCTTGGCAATGTCATCACCGACTTTTTTGGGTGACTATGTAGGATTATACACATACAGTATTATGATACATAGCAATGTGGCATGTACATCATAATCATCACTCGGTGTCCTATGCCACATGAGATCCATATAACTTCACCAACATACCACATAGCACTTTATTTTGGAAGAGCTCAACTTTCATGAATAGGTCATCCTGAAGCAACAACTTTCATGAGGCCAGAGGCCAGGTAAATGGAGAAGAAAATTGAAAATTAGTAGCAATCTTTCCTTAATTCGTGAAAAACACGAAAGTTGAGCTCCTCTACGGTATATACACAGAGTGTTTCAACTCAAGTACTCCTTATTGTGGGGTAGGTGGGAGAAAGAGAGCAAGAGGGAGAGAATCCTTATCTGTTATTGGGTAACGGGCAGGGGATAAGGGTTCTAGTATGGAATTATAATTCCCTTACCAAACCAAGTGGTCCAATTTTTGGAGCAAGAGAAGATGTAGCACCGACTTCACCACCAACTACCCTCAAATATACTACAGAAAAATTTTATTGTCGCTTATTTTCCCCCTTCACAAGTAACTCAATGACATTCATAAAATAATATACACAGTGCATAGCTGCTTGTAGGAAAAGAAAACAAACCAAAAGACCACCATAATATTAAAATGAAGAGAGCGGTGGGTAACTACTGCTACATGGGAGAAGCTTTCAGGATAATAATGAAATCTGCTCATTTGTACATTTGGAAACAACCTATTTAAATGTACCATCTTCTACGTGTAGATGATGACCACATTCAAAATTTAGGGATGGCTGTTACACGCAGAGCAATAGTGACTCCACCACATTCACTTCTACTGGTGCTATCTTACAGGTAATACCAATAGATTAGTAATGTTCACAGCTACACACATACACAGCCTCTAATACTCTTACCAATTGAAATTGCATTTGGATCGAATTTAGGCGGCATTATCAAAAGGAAAGTTATCTATATAATAGAGAGAGAGATAAGTGTGGATGAGTCACAGAGACCCTACCAAGCACTCCAACAGAGAGTTCTGCACTTATCCTCTGTTCAATGCCGGGACCCCATTACTACTAATTATAAGTCTAGCTACTATGAAAAAATCCACACCATATCACGCAAATAGGATCTCCGTTAACTTACACGTCTTTCAGAAGGAGGATGATGATGGATACAGTTTGCACACACCGATGCGCAACGACCCTCACTAATTCTTCACCACGTGGAAAAAAGGTGGAATCAGAGTGGGGGGCGGGACCAATGGGGGTCGAAGGTCGGACACGTATGCTGGAGCTAGTAGTGTACTCGCAATATGGTAGTGAATGGAATGTGGATATTTTTGTTACTCTCTCTAGTTCAGCGTACCGTCGAAATCGAGGTAGCTAAAGGATAGCTAGCTAGTAATTTAATGCTAGCTAGATTTTCACTGTGGCTCCAGTGCCAAGCACTGGACTAGTTACCTCTTGAGGTGGACACGGTTTAGGTAGCTAGCTGCAAGTGTAATCGATAGTTTCACACATGTAGCCCCCCTTATTCCCCCAAGACACACATGATGAGGGCTGGACCTTTGTATTAAGTTCGTGCTATTAATAATTCTTGCAGCATGATTTGGTGGTTTCTGACCAGCCTCTGTTACTGTTGTCCACATTAAATGGATCACTAGTGGCTGTAGACAAGCAGACAGGAAGAACATTATGGACTCTTGAAGAATGTATGGATTTAAATAACTAAGGGAGCTGTACATCATGCTTCTATATATTAGAGTGAGCTCCCCTTTTCTCTACGTACCTGGTAGAGAATCAAATGAGAGGTTTCATATTATCATAAGTTTCATTCATAGTGACTTTTGTCTATGATGACCATTTCCAAACACAAATACTACTCCTATGCATTCCTTCTAGTAGTGTTTAAATTATGGATTGACTCATGGAATCATGATACATTGTATCACTCTTCCATTGCAGATCCCATTATAGACGTTTCATTACCAGAATCTTCCTATGGGTGAGTACATGTGTATGTGTAGCTGCTAAATTAGTCCATTGGGGTCAAAGGGATCCAACCATGTTGGAGGTGAGAAGTTGGGAAGGGGTGAGAGGTTGAGAAGGGGTGAGGTTAGGAAAGGGGGATATGGATATGGATGCTAAGCAATATCCCTGATTCTTCACTTTCTATGATAATACTTTTCTTAATATTAATATTAATAATATCTAATATTAATAATATCTAATATTAATAATGTGATAATACTTATTTTCTCAATGCAGTTTTAATTTCTTTCCTAATCCTAAAGATGGTAGCATATATGCTCTTGGGAAAAATGACCAACTTGAGGTATGTATAAGATCTTCTGTATCTCTAGTTAATTTCCTGTTTAATTGCAGAGATTAGCACTAACCATCCCCAAACTTGTGGACATCTCACCGACACAGAGTAGTGATGGACTACTCTATGCAGGTCAGTTGTACCAAAGCAAAGAGCTCTTAGGTTCATAATTACTTGGTGGTTGATTCAGCTCAGGGAGTTGGAGTATAGTGGTTCCACTGTATATTTATACATTATTATCATGAGCACTAAATCAATTCTATAGATGCTGGTTTTATCATGATTGCTACATTACACATGGTACATATGCAGGTCGGAAGAGTGATTCGTGGATAACTGTGGATTCTCTGACAGGTAACAAACTTCATTCCTTCAGCAATGAAGGGTTCTCAACTACATGTCCCTTGATGAACTCTCATGGTGGATTAATACATATTGCTCGCACAGGTATGTAATACAGATAACTTGTATGTAGTGCATGCTAGACACAGTATATTATAGAGGGTGCAATAGATGGTGTAATAGAGGGTGTAATAGAGAGTGTAATAGAAGGTGTAATAGAAGGTGTAACAGAGGGTGTAATAGAAGGTGTAATAGAAGGTGTAATAGAAGGTGCAATAGAAGGTGTAACAGAGGGTGTAACAGAAGGTGTAATGGAAGGTGTAATAGAAGGTGTAATAGAAGGTGTAATAGAAGGTGTAATACAGGGTTTAATAGAAGGTGTAATAGAGGATGTAATAGAGGATATGATAGAGGGCGTAATAGAGAGTGAAATAGAAGGTGCAATAGAGGGTGTAACAGAGGGTGTAATGGAGGGTGTGCGTAATAGATTATTAGCCTACTTCAGTCCATATGCTATATATGTCAGGTCAAGCTGTTGAGTTAGAGTCCTACAGATATCTGTAATAATTATGATGTGTGTATGCACTACAAAACCATTGATGACTGAAATCACTCATATTGTACAAATCTCCCTTTAGCCTATACAGTGACTGTCTACGATCACAAGTCTAGAAGCAAACGGTAAGTTTATTCAATCCAGAACCATTCCTTTTCTTGGGTTTCCACTCAAGAGAATCTCATACTGATTTGGACTAAAAGTTCCTTCTATATTTCAACGGACTGTAGAATGCATGATGCACTCACTACCTAAAGTCTGTCCGTACTTAATCTTGTGTGTGAGTGGTGTAGAATGGAGTAGAAGCTGGTACCTTTACCAAACTGTTCCCATTTATGAGAAGATTAGGGGGAAATGTACCTACTGACTGGCTACTGCAGGTAGAGCCTTTTACTTCTGCTATGACTTATGTAGGTGGAATGTAACATACATGGAATATGCTTCGAACTCTTTCAAAGAACCTGCAATTACTGGTAAGAATTAATTTGTGCTGTGTACAGAGACATTTTGTTTATTCTGTACACATAATATACCATATTCATAGACTATGCAGTAGAAACTTGGTTGGTCCTATGTATTCTGGTTGTATATATTTCAGCCTCTCATTAAATTAGAATTTATGACCCTAAGTTGCATGTACCATGGTCAGTGAATCCATAATTAGGATGTAGGAGTCAGTGTAATTTTATATTTTGAAATTGCATACATACCGTGTGTTCAGATCTTCTCCATTTCTGTTCTAATTCCGATGGTTCTGTTCTCTCTGTGGACAGGTTGACTGGTAAGTGTGATTCATACTTTAGGATTAGAGATATCATGTACAGTACTGCATGTACTAGGATATGTTTAAGTCATACCACAATGATACACGATTTAAAGGGGTTAAATCACATACTAAAACAATAAAGGGTTAAATCATAAGAGTATATTATAATATTGGAAGGGGTTAAATGAATAATATTCCCGAACTACTATTTTTTGATCCTTCTAGAAAGAATGCTCCACCCATTATGGATGCAAGCAGTTCCAGAACACACACGCACGCACGCATGCATGCATGCACGCACACACACACACGCCTTTTTTCCCCTGCTCCAACTCTAGTGTTGGCTCTCCAATAAATTCTTTCTGATGTGGTCTAGAACTGAACATACCCAACTCAAGTACGCAGTACTGTGCATATTTGTAACTTTCCTCCTCAGGTCAGGATGTCTGGCGTAGGACATTTGCCTCACCTGTAATGGCTATCTATTCTGTGGAAAGTGGAGGTCTTCGTAAGGTTCCCTCTACCAGTGTGGCAGCTGATACTCTAAACATGCTGACGAGATCATCCGTACTGGCAATAAGGACAGACACATTTGGGATTAAAGCGTCAGATTCTGTTCTTCAGTATGTCATAGTTTTTATGTTATTCCAGAATACATATAATATATTAGTAAGTGTCCCTTTGGTGATGTCAGAGTCAAGTAATCAAGGGTTGTGGCAAACCTAAATCCTTTAGAGGTTTGTAGGTAGTGGTGTACACCTCATTGAGGCTTCTAGTGTACTCTATTCAGGGCACCTTGGGACTGTCCTGATTAGAGAGGTGGCTTCATTTCAGGGGGTGAAGTTTTTTCAAGTGTCCTTAATACAGAGGTGTCCTCATTTCAGGGGGTTGGAATAGAGGAGTTCCACTGTATACAGAGGTGTCCTCATTTCAGGGAGTTGGAATAGATGGAGGGGTGGGGGTTCTGTTGAATCCTAGATAATATTTCAGCCTTTAGCCCCATCAGTGATTATTTAATGTGTTTCATTGATGCCAACATCTTAGGCCATCTCTTTTCATTGGCTCTTATCAGGGACAAATGTACGCTGTTAACTCATTGGTGAAAGAAACAGAGTTAAAACTAGAGGTAATAGTATACATAAGTATAATAACAATGTTTTGGGCTTGTTAAATTCCCCCTCCATGCTGTCTTCCACTTTCTTTAAATGGAGGTTACTTTGTCATGTGTATATCAGAGTATACATAAGTATTTCAAGTCCTAATCACAGGTGAAAGGGAACACTAGTAGCCTTAGTAACCATGCTACAGTGAATAAATGGGGTACCTAATAATGAATAAATATACTGACTAGATAGATATGCTGACTAAAATTATGCTGACTAAATATGCTGACTATTATATTATATATGCTGACTAAATATACTGACTAAATATACTGACAAAATATACTGACTAAATATACTGACTAAATATACTGACAAAATATACTGACAAAATATACTAACAAAATATACTGACAAAATATACTGACTAAATATACTGACTAAATATGCTGACTAAATATGCTGACTAAATATACTTGTCAAGAGGAAGAACTCGATTCCATTGGATATAAAACAAACTAGAATATAGCACACTACAATTGTATCTCTTCAAATTTTATTAATGAATAAAAAGTGTACTGGGTAACAACCCTTACCAAAAATGAAATAAATAGAACTGAACAGGATGAAGCAGTAAAGGTGCTGTCTTACTTATGATGGGTCTCTTATAAGTTTCTTTCCGGGTTTTGACAGCAGTCACATGTACAAGTCCATCTCTACCAGGGTGTACTCTAGCTGGTTTGCAGCTCCAAACAGTTCTTTTGTTGAAGTTAGGGCTCTACTCAACAATGCTTCATTGGCATCCTTTGTTTCTGTGCATTTGGTTCAATGTTTGGGTCTTCCTCCGTCATCTCCCAACTCTCCAATTCAGTCTATTGCCAGTTTCCGAATCTCAGCTGCACACCATAATGGAAGCATTGATCTCACTGCCATTATCTTACCCAAGGTCATCTGGGATTTACCTGTCAGTCCTGTTCCCTTTAAATTATCTTGGAAACACGTTACTGACTTACCTTTAGCTGATCCAAGCTTCGGTGAACCAGTGTCGAATTGACATTCTTCTTGGAGTTGATGTTTTCATTGATGTTTTGCTTCATGGCTGGCGGACAGGACCGCCTGGTACACCTGTAGCACTTGAAACCGAGTTTGGCTGGGTACTCGGTGGCAGCACTGGGCGTATCAGTCTCATCAATCAGGTTAATGTGCATTCGACAGCTTTTCATACTACAAACATTCACATGTCTGGTGATGACATCCTCCATCACTTCTGGGAGATTGAAGAATCACCGAACAGTACTCCTACTCTCTCTACGGAGGAACACGCTGTCATGCAGCAATCATCACTGCACTCCAGAAGGAAGATTTGTAGTCCCCTTACCAAATAAGCCAAGTGTAAGAGTGATTGGTTAATTGAGATCTCAAACTGTTCGATGATTTATTTCTCTGGAAAAATCACTCATTCAGAAAGGTCACCTCCAGGAGTTCAATGCTGTGATGCAGTTCATCCACCTTTGATTGATGTCCTTACCCACTTTAGAGCTCATCAAATTAGCTGATCAATGACAGCTTGTTATCACTTCACCCTTTCCTTGACTGCAATGACCTTCTTCATGTAGGGGGTCGGAAAGGAAATGCATCCAATCATCCTCCATGGCAGACATCAGGTATCAAAGCTCATCATCTGGTCTGAGCATCTTCATATACTTCATGCTAGACCTACCAGACTCTCTCAATCGTCGTTTCCATATCATCTACTGCCACAAAGCTGTCAAATCTATAACACGTCAGTGCATCACTTGTCAACGTCAAACTGTCAAATCACAACCACAGATGATGAGTCAGTTACCCATTGAGTCTCCAGAGCGAGAAAGACCCTCTATTGTGTTCTTGGCTAAACCATTTTTAACAACCTGCTGGAGGTAGACTAGTTTCTCAGTGTTGGATAGGTCACTTCGGTTATGAACAGACACTGAGAACTGCTCCCAAGGCATCCAGTATAAAACATCACCGTCAAAGGTGGGAGAACCTCAAGCTTGGGTAATATGACTTCTTTGCCATCAGTAATTGTAGGATTTGAGGAAAGATAGCTGTGAAGCTTCCTGGCCCTGTGACAACAACCAAAGTGGAACTTCTCGAGGTTTGTGTGAAGAGTGTCTTCCTCCAAGTCCAGAGACACAAGCTCCTTGTAGATAGAAGCAAGTTCCTTCTTGTTGTTGGCTAGTTGCTTGGTGAATTGCTCTACAAGGGAAAGGTCATTGTAGCTACCAGGCATCGTATCTAGAGCCTCCTTTGTAAGCCACAAGACTGCTTTCCAATCAATATAGTTTTCATGTTGGAGCCTTCTTACAAACATCTGAGGTAACAGCGCAAAGCCATTGGACTTGCAAATGAGTGATTGTAGTCTAACAGAGAGATTTTCGACATTGTCGTCATGTTTGTCCAAACTGTCTTGCTCATGTTCCACTTCTTCTGTTTCTTCCAATAATCAGAGATGGAGAGCTGCTTGGCTCCCAGTCTATCAGGTGCTGTTTCAAGATCTTCCAGGTGCTTCTCCAGGCAAGTGATAGAAGCACGAACAACTCCTCTTCTTTTCTGAAGTAGCACGTTCATAGATCATCATGCCATCAGGCATTAATTGGAGAACACTTGACAAGATTTAGTAAAAATACTTCTAGAACCAATTCAACCCGAAAAGGTATTGGAACTTTGGCTCAAAGGATCAAAATGTCAAGAGGAAGAACTCTATTCCATTGGATATAAATCAAACTATGTAGCATACTACAATTGTACACTCTTTCAATTTTTATTAATGAATGATAGACCCCAAAAATGTACTGGGTAACGACCCTTACCAAAAAATGATACTGACTAAATGTATACACAGTAATAATTTAAATATGGGTGCTTCTATGTGTAAATTCTGTACATTACATCATTACTATTACATCTGTAATATACCTGTAATATTCAATAATAGATTACTGTAATATACCATAAGAATACTGTAAGGAAATTTACACATAGAAGCACCAGTAATAAATATGACACAAGACTAAATATACTGACTAAATACATAGTCCTATCTTATCTCACAGTCTGCTGATAGGAGAGGCATGTGATTGGGGGGAAATTATATAAACCATATGCTGCAGACACTACAGGCAATGGTTATTTTTGTTTCTTTGCACTTCAAATTGACCACTTCTCCCAAAGCATGTATCTTTCTCCTCCTTCAAATATTTTCTGTACATTCACATGAGGAAAATCTTCATGTGAGTTAAAATAATTTTTTTCTTCAGTTTAATTCCATGGAACTGCCACTCTTGGAAGGGCCCAAAGTTGTAGAAGAAGAATTTACAGTCAGTGGTCAGTCTGAACTATCACACGATGAGGAGGGAAGCCATATAAAGGAAACAAACCAGGTAGCTACATGTAGGTATCTACATGTATATAAACTAGGTATCTTCATGTATGTATTTATACAGAATTGTGTTTCTTTCTTCTTTCTTTCTCATGCTAGGAAATACTAGTGATACTAATAAAAAGCAGTTGCTTTATAAAACCACTCCCACCTTATTAGATGCATTCATGTATGATTATACTGGTGTAATGCATGACTTGACCCTGCTCCATGTACATTGATTATATCCCTACACAGTACTAAGTCACATGTATGTACATATATGTACAGTCAGGGTTTCATGCAGGATGAAGGGAGAGACTTGGAATATTTTGCATCTATGTATATCCTTCCATATATAACTTTGACAAAGCTTTTATACTGAACACTTACTCTGCATGGAGTTAACTATTACTCTTCCTTAACCTTGACAGGGAGGGGTGTGAGTGTGACTTTGGCTATTTCTTCCTATGTGAAATGAAACCCTGACAGTTGTTGTAACATGACTTTTCATGTATTTCTGCAGTTTATAGAAGCAGGTCACTATTGTTTGCCTGAAGAAGGAAGCAACAATTTTGTATCTCTTTCTCAGCAGATCGAAGAGGAATTTATATCCCTCTTAAAACATGGCAGACCTCTTTCTGGTTATTCAAACTCTCCCGCCACTGCTAGTGTTGTACAGTCACCATCCACACCTAGCCATCCTCCTGCTCCCCCTGCTGGTGGTGAGTTCTGGTGACAGCATGCATATACATATAACACTCCTAGTACATTTACTCACATAGATGAAAAGTGTATTATTAGTTATAACGCACTCCCTGAGGCAAACGGTGCGTTATGAGTTATAACTGCACTTTCAACTGCAGGCTATATACTTCGAGTTTTTGACAGTCGTCACTCATTCTTATTAGCCATAGAGAGAAGAGAGGTCTTTGTGGAACTCTGCTGGATATATTTAGTTAGGAGAGGAGAAAGAAGTTTTAACCTTTTTGTGTAAAAATTCAAGTCATCAACGGCTAAATCTAGTCACTTATTATTTGGGGGTAGCTAAGAATCACTGTGAGGTGGTGTTTTGAACAAATTTTGCATGAATTTCCTGCAACTTCATTAGCTCTGGGCAGACATGTTTAACCACCTCATTTTATTATAATCATGTACTTGTGAGTAGTGGACAGCTCATCCTTCCATTGTAATGCTATAGGTTCACTACCTACCCCAGTGGTACCTCACTCTCCACCAGCTGAACACACCTCACCAACAGGAAGCATGTTAGAGAGACTCATTTTCCCCATCTTGACGGTGGTCACATCTGCTGTTGTAGCTACTGTCATAGCCATTGCAGTCACCAGAATTTCAATGTCGGGGAACCAGTCTCAGGTATTTTTCATCGCACTTAACGTGCTTGTTAATATTGATCTGTTAGGACATGTGATTCATTGGGAATCCTATAGTCTATTTGGATTCACTAAATCCAGGTAGTGTCCTATGTGTAGGGAAGACTCTGGCTAGTTGTGTCCTAGAGATGAGTGTGGAGTAGCTAGCCCTGTACAATGGCATTCTCCCATTATTAATAGATTATGTACTATCATTTATTGTACACTAAATAGCTTGAAATAGTAAATGATGTTATTTAATAAGGGGTGACCTACATTTGGATAAGGGGTGACCTACATTTGGATAAGGGGTGACCTACATTTGAATAAGAGGTGGCCTGCTCTGTAATGTTGGTCACTATTTTAAGATAACAATCAATTCTCCATTTGCAGCAAATTGTGTCGACTTCTTCTCACCTATCACACAACTCATCAGACAATGGATCCACATCTTCTGTCAGAGGAAGCTCAGGCACAGGGACTAACTCTGCTGACAATGGAATACCCATTAACAGTAAGTCACAATGTACTTATCCAAGCCCTAGTCCATAGAACCTCTGCACAACTTTAATTAGCTATAATTCAATTACTCTTCTGTATAGTATGCAGGAAGTTGGGTCTATTGTGACCCAAACTTCATTATTGCTTGTCCACATACAGCTAATGATAATGACAGCAGCAAATTTCAGGGTTCTATCTAGAAATTTCTAGTTGGGTGTGAATCTATCCCTACAGATTTAGGGGAGTCTGGGGACATGCCCCTACCCACAGACATTTTTTTTTTTTTTTTGAAATCTTTGTGCTCTGAGATTGTTTCAGTTGTAATAAACTTTACCCATCTAATGATTTGTATTATGTTGATTATAATAATTATAGCTGAAGGGGATTGGGGGAAGCTAAAGTGTTTGAAGCAGAATCTTCCCCCCTGAACCCCCCTTTCCCCCCTACCCTCAGTAGTAGAACCCAGGCTATATATACACATAATGACTACTTGCTGTACGTAGGTGGTGAAGTGACCATCGGTAAAATAACATATAATTCACATGATGTACTCGGTCATGGCAGTGAGGGAACCATTGTCTTCAAGTAAGTATCCCAAGCTTTAAGTGTAGCTCTCTGATAAGTGCTATTTTAATTACAGGGGCAAGTTTGATGAGAGGCCAGTAGCTGTAAAACGGTTACTTCCAGAATGCTTCGGTTTTGCTGATAGGGAGGTTTGTAGTAATAATGGAGTGTGTTTTTCTATTGGGATATCACTGGGAATTTAGATTTCTTGTTATAGTACACATATACAAAGCTTCTCCTCAAATACACATTTCAGCTTTATATGCTAGCTACGTGCATAATGAGCTTACATCCCTCAGCTAAGTACATGCATAATGAGCCTACACCCCTTAGCTAGCTACGTGCATAATGAACCTACACCCCTCAGCTAGCTACATGCATAATGAACCTACACCCCTCAGCTAGCTACATGCATAATGAGCCTACACCCCTCAGCTAGCTACATGCATAATGAGCCTACACCCCTCAGCTAGCTGCATGCATAATGAACCTACACCCCTCAGCTAGCTGCATGCATAATGAACCTACACCCCTCAGCTAGCTACATGCATAATGAGCCTACACCCCTCAGCTAGCTACATGCATAATGAGCCTACACCCCTCAGCTAGCTGCATGCATAATGAACCTACACCCCTCAGCTAGCTACATGCATAATGAACCTACACCCCTCAGCTAGGTACGAATCCATTATACAGAACCTTCATCTCCCAGAAAAGTAATTACTTTGTGCACATTCATCTATACCTACCAGTCTTTATTGCATTTTCTGTCCGAAAAACCTAGGTTGATCTCCTGAGGCAGTCGGACAAACATTCTAATGTAGTTAGATATTACTGCATGGTGAGTGACACAGGATATGGTATGATAGTAAATAACAGTGGTAAAGGCCCTTTCTTATAATTACCAGTGCCTTTATTTTGCAACGGAGACATAAATACTGAGTGTCTGGTCGGTGAAAATGACCATGAGATCTGATATATGCAGAGGTTTCACAGCAGTACTGTTATCTGCTGTAATAGACATTATTATAAATAATAATACATTATTATGCAAAGGAAATGACCACCTGTATGTTGAAGACTTAGAGTGATTTCACAGGTCTAGTGCATGTAATCACTGTGATACTGTGCATCTACTATATAGGAACAAGACACTTCATTCCGCTACATAGCTCTGGAACTCTGCCAGGCTACCTTACATGAGGTAAGGAGGTCCTGCCTCTTTGGCTGTGTATGTAGTTTTGAGTCAGTAGACTCAACATATAAATTACGGGACTTTATATAGTTCTAAAATTTATTGAATGCATCCAAGCTAGAAGAGAAGAATATTCTCTTCTCCCATAGACTTATCTTGTCTGGTCAGTTGTGGAGGAGGATTATAACACTCCTCAAATCTGGATGCTTGTCCAAGGTGTCTGGAGTGAAGAGGTTCCACTGTACCCTAATGCCTTCCACTAGACTTATTGGTGTAGTGTGCACATGTCTGTATACCATCCACTAGACTTATTGGTGTAGTGTGCACATGTCTGTATACCATCCACTAGACTTATTGGTGTAAGTGTGGGAAGTAACTGGGATGACACCATACCTATAATGATTTCTTTATTAATGATAAGTACTATTAATTCTGTTGACATCTCCTGCTTAGTACGTTGAGGATGGTTCCAACAGATTTGGTCAATCAAGGAAGACATCAATCTGTTTACTCTACCAAGCTGTTAAAGGCCTGACTTATCTACACTCCATTGGAATAGGTAACTTTGTTAAAATGCCTATTCTATTCCTTACGGGAAGTGTATGTACAATATAAATGGATGGGTAAAGTTTCAAAGATCCACTGATACATTGGAGGGACATGTTCTTGAAGATATAGTGGTCATTCATTGTCTGTTTGTTATAGCTACATGTTACTGAAGACTCCTTATATTCTGGTGGAGAGAAACCAGAAACGGCATGTTTTTTCGACCATAGAGAAATAACTAAACTCTGTCCAACCATTTTAATTAGGAGTGTGATGATGATGGTTGTATTGCTGCAAAGTCAGCATGAACAGTCTTTTATTACACACAGAGATCTCAGATCTGCGTGTAGTCATTATTAGAGGAATATTATCATGTTTTTGAAGGGCATTGGAGGTGATAATTATGTTGTAATCATAATGCAATTCACACAATAATACTGAGGTAATGTTGTACTGATATCTCCTGGAAATTCTCACATCTACTGTACGTCTTCCATTTCAGTTCATCGAGATATCAAGCCACGCAATGTTCTGCTATCATTCCCAACTGCAAATGGCTCAATCAGGGCTAAGCTGTCAGATTTTGGCCTATGCAAGAAACTAGCCCATGGGAAAGTCTCTTTCACTGCACGTTCAGGACTGACCGGAACAGAGGGATGGACAGCACCTGAGATACTCCACAAGAACGAGAGAGTGGTAAGAGTTATATACATGGTTTTAAAGTATTGAATTATAGTGAGATTGTAGTTACTAGTCAATGAAATTAAAGTCTGGTCAAGGAAATCAGTATTATAATAGTATATTAGCTTGTACTAGTATACCCAATGTTATGGTATATTAGTATACTGATTCTATTGATGCTAAGGTATATTGAGGTGATGTTATGGTATACTGATGTGATGTTGTGGTATACTGATATTATGATGTTATAGTATACTTATGGTATACTATGTTATTGTATTACTTCTATTGATGTTATGGTATACTGATGTTAATACATATTATGATATACTTACTACTAGTGTTTTGGTATACTGGTGTTAATACATATTATGATATACTTACTACTAGTGTTTTGGTATACTGGTGTTAATACATATTATGATATACTTACTACTAGTGTTTTGGTATACTGGTGTTAATACATATTATGATATACTTACTACTAGTGTTTTGGTATACTGGTGTTAATACATATTATGATATACTTACTACTAGTGTTTTGGTATACTGGTGTTTTATGATAATTATATGAATGTTATTTGTAGACTTTTGCAGTTGATATTTTCTCAATGGGCTGTGTGATATATTATGTACTGACAGCTGGGAATCATCCATTTGGACCATCACTTCGAAGACAGGCTAACATCGAGTCTGATGACTATTCTCTTACCGGCCTCTCTGATGAAGGTAGACATTAACATTTACATAAACATTATTATGATGTTGCATTTTCTCTGTGTATCTAGATCAGTACATCACCACAGATCTGCTCAAGAACATGATCAGTCATAATTCAAATTTTAGGTGAGAAGCTACACCTCATACTATATAGTAGAGAGATTTTATGCCAATGATCACGAGAGAATGACCACAACTACTATTAGCATAGTAGTAATGATGTAACAGTAACAAGGTAATGTGAGGAAACAAATATCCTTTAATGTAACATTATGGCACCCAGTGTTTCTATTAAGTGTCTAGTATACATGGGATTTTGTGAGCTTCAATTATTTGTATTTATAGACCCAATGCTGAAGAAGTCTTGAGTAACTGTTTATTCTGGTCATACGAGAAGCAACTGGCTTTCTTCCAGGATGTTAGTGATAGAATTGAGAAGGAGTCCTACATGTCCCCTATTTTACAGTCATTAGAACAAGGAGCATCTAATGTGTGTAAGGGAGACTGGAGAAATAACATCACTGAAGAACTGAAAGAAGGTATTTCAATACATACTGAAGTCAAAATGCTGTAAATATTGTAAGCCTAACAATTTTTTGTAGTTTTAGCTTTCAACTTTTAGGTAGGTTGTTAGCTACAAATGTAAACTATGTTTATATCTAGGTAACCTGGATGGATAAACCATCTGTCTCGGGTTGTTAACATTCCTGTTGTAAATGTACGTGTGATGACCCTTTACCCACTTTATTTTGAAAAGTAAAGTTAATGCTCTTGCTGTGTGTGTGTGTGTGTGTGTGTGTGTGTGTGTGTGTGTGTCTGTGTGTGTGTGTGTCTGTGTGTGTGTGTGTCTGTGTGTGTGTGTCTGTGTGTGTGTGTCTGTGTGTGCAGATTTAAGGAAGTACAGGTCGTATCAAGGTTCATCAGTACGTGATCTTCTTCGAGCTATGAGAAATAAAGTACAACAGCTATGTGTTTTTCTCTGTGTGTTTATGGGCTCTCATAGTGTGGGCTATTAACAGTACAATAACAAAGTAACAGTGGTTTAACTGCTAAAAAGACTCACACTATGAGAGTCTTGATTGTCATCATTACTGCTATATAGTTACATGTCATATTTTGGGTACATTATATCACATTTTCATAGAGCTTTGTATAATAATAATAATTGTTTCAAAACTACTGTTTATACAGAGAACCCATGCAGCATATTCTTTCTTCTAAAGCTCTTTGTTCTTACACACATACAGAAACATCACTACAGAGAACTGCCAGAAGAATTGAAGAAGTCATTAGGTCACATTCCTGATGAATTTGTGAAGTATTTTACCAGCAGATTTCCTCTGCTCTTGATTCATACTTACAAGAAAATGGAAATATGTAAGCATGAAAGGATTTTTAGACCGTACTACTCGGCAGAATTTTAAGTGTTAGAGAGTAATAAAGGCAATGCTATTGGTTTTTATTTTTTTCTTATGTTGCCACTTTTTTTCCTTCACCATTTTTATAGTTCATCATTCATCTGACTATACACTCACAATTCATCATAAATTCTCTATACAATAACCATACTACCTGTATAATGTCATAGATGTTAGTTCAGTCCTCCTCTAGTGCTGTACCATCAGGATAATAGTGGCGTATGTATCTACAATTCTTTATCTGTTCAAACTGTTCTGCAAGTGTAAGCTCACTGGTAGCACTGATTTCTTCTTGGCTATGTGATTTAAAAAATATCTTGTAACCTCAAATTGTGAGTATATAGGACATTGTGTAATCTTTTACTATATTATAGTCTTTCTAATACATTCCCCCTCCTTGAATTATGCAGTGATGTAGCCTTGTCCCTATCAGGCTTTCTATGTCTATGATATGGTACAAAACTGCCTGTGCATCACGTAGTCACTGAATGATGTATGCTTAGGCAGTGGTTTGAATAGCTCTCACAATAATAGTGTTGTGTGTGTTGTGTGTGTGTGTTGATTTTTTGTATCTGATGACCCTTTCCAAACAGGCACACTATTATAATTAACTGAAGTATATAGCAATGCAGTCTTGTTTACAATGGAAATGTGGCAGCATTAGCAGACCTGTATTATTGTACTCATTGAACAAGAGATTCTTGTGGTTTAAATATGTGCAATGTGATTTTTAAAGACTGCATGGTTAAGACTTACTCTTGAACCTCATCCTTTTGTGGGATAAGGGCTTCTTCAAGTTGTTGTTGGTTGATTAAGATTCTTTGCCCTTGACTTCGACTTTCAGGTCTATCTGAAGTATAAAATCCTTTAAATGCATTTGGTCCACTGGAGTCTAAGGTCATTCCCATCATTACTGAGGCTTTCAAAAGTGCCTCTTTGTCATTGATGTCAGATGTTTTCGTGATCTTGATCTAAATGATTGTAATAATATTCATGTTTGTAGCTAGTTTACTTGGTCTATTGGCTACTAAAGTTGTTATAACAAAATTACTTTGATTAAGTTAATTTCTAGAATATTTGCCACTGCTTTCAATGATTAATTAGTTTTAAACCTGAGAAGGTGAGCCCATTCCAGTGTTTAGTTCTTGGGAATCAGAGAGTTTGGTGTCACTTCCTCCAGTCCTTGGGTTTTCTGCAATGATGCTTCCAGAGGCATTTCTCGTATTGTGTCTAAGGTAGTGATAATGATAACTATGATTTCTGCAGAAATTATTTATCTCCATTAATTCTGTGTGCCATTCCTTTTGTTAGCTGCTATACAGTAATATAATTTTGTGGGTAACTTATAATCATGGAAATCTTTTGACTGAATATATGGGTTTTGTATAATCTTTTGATCTTATAGCTATAATTATTATGATAGTACACATGTTTATAAGCAGAAGGAACTCCTGGTTTTTTCATGCTAGCTACTACTGACTTGGACATTGAAACTTTTGGCATCTATGCTGTAGGTAGTCTAAATCTAATATGAGAAAAGCTAGCTATTATCCTATTTATAGCACCAGGCAACATAGAAGTATGTGCTATAATTAGGATTCATTGTTACTAAGTAGTGAATACCATTATTTTTCTACAAACAGTAGCTATAGTGTTAGAATAGACACGACACTGAATCCCAGGAAAACTACTAATACAAGTGACTGAACTGTCATAACATAACGATGATGCTGATAATATGTACCTAATGTTATATGGACTTGAGAGATAGGGGGAAGCATACGATCTTGTTAACTGTGTTGGTGGAGGTCCTGTTTGAGATCTGTTTTGTTGAGCATAGCCTATTAATGTAAGAATGAGCTTAAACTTATTCTGTTAACTATACAAAATTCACATTATTTTTTTATATTCCCTTCCCAACCACAGTGGCTTGCCTCACTAATAATAATTATGAGTGATGATGATATTATTGTTGATATGAAAACTCCTGAACTGCCCTTTATAATAATAGTCAATTGTCCAAATCTATCCGTTATTATAATGTATGGTGCCCTCAGTTCTTCATTCTTGAGGCAAATGATAATTGAGGTTTTGACATAATGGTGATTAAAAGTAAATAGACTTCAAATATCAGGCAATGTGCCACAGTTCTTATGGTAGCTGAGTTTACTTCTGTAATCCAGAATAAAAACATAAGGGTGTACCAACCTCTAAGTGTGGATAGAGGACATGTAACTTCTATAGTTTAATGCAGAGATTCCTACCTTCGCTTGGGAAAGAAGATTACTACACATATTTTTATACAGTCAGTGGGTCAATTTTTGCATTTTGCCATCTGTACTATTCTATGGAGAGTTACACATCCTCTTAATCCAGAGTTTGGTAGCCATTAATTCTTATTTGCAGTAACTATCAATATAAAGTAGCACTTTCTAGCTTCCATTGATTGTATAATAGAGCTTAGCTCACTCAACATTAATGCTGCTACAAGAGCATACATTATTTCATACCATGATGTGTCACAGGTCTTTCTTTATGGATACTTAGTTCTGAATCATCTACAGCAGCAGTCTCTTTGTTGAGAGTGTTGTCAGGATCATAGATCTCTGAGGTTTTGTTCACAAAAAGCTTTGTATTAGACTGTAGCATCAATCCTTTCTTTTCTTTCTTGACTTCCTTTTTCATCTCTTGTCGATTCATGGTAGGACTTTGAGCTCTTCGTTCTTCTAATCGTCTCCATGACATCTTCATGGCCTGTTGATGGTTTGCTATGTTATTCACTGCAGTATTCTGCTGACGTTCCAAGCTATCCATCATTTTCTTGCATTGGACATCTGTTTTTTGTAAGCCTACTATAGTCTGGGGACTGCTCTCAGCAAATCTTCTTTTGCTATACTGCTGACTTTTACTAGCCATTGTTAAAGATACTTAGATCGAGAGACAGCTAGCTACACTGAGTTAGCTAATGTTTATCAGAATAGATGAATGATTATGTTAGGTAGCTAGTGAATTTGATTACACGCCCCTTTAACAGATAGGATACCACCCATAAACTTGCCTATAAATCACACTACAAAACTTTTGTACTCTTGGGATTTGCTATCTATAAATAATAGCCAAGTCTGAGTTACCAGTCATTTGAATGGCCAGTATGTTGCTACTTCGTTTGTTTTTGCTACTGTCTGTGATTCTATGTGCTCATGCAAAAAAGAATGCAGAGGTGGTGCATAAAATTGGTGTTACTGGACAAAAGGAACTGGTGTTTTTGGAAGGTGACAACCCTTGTAAAGTTTTGAAGAAATACTGCAAGTCTATTGGTCCACAGGTTCCATATGATTCTTGCTTCTCACAACTTCATCCGTTAGTTCTTCAACAACTGACTTCAATCTGGTCAAATGTATTCAAGAGAATTAAAGTTGAAGACACATTTTTCATCGACTGTCAACCTATTGACATAAGTGAATTACATACAGCTAATCCTGATGGAAATCTTTATGGATTGGGTTCAGAATCTGACAATAGCAGTGCCATTATCCAAGAACTTCTAATGCTACTAGAAAGAGCCATGCAAAAAGACATTGATGCACTTAACACGTTCAACAAAAAAAGAAACGAGTACAAACTGTGTGATTTCAATAAATTGAAGTTATATCGAAAGGCCATATTGATGCTTCCTAACAACTTATTCATTGTTGATCAGTACGGGTTAGCCCTTTTATATCTTGATAGAGAACTTCAAGCCAGGAAGCTATGGACCAATGCTGTTGCACGTGGACTGTGGGATAATCCACTGCAAAGACCTGTATCAAGATTTGTGAAAGGGCTAACATCACAGCCTTGGTACAACACCGAAAATTATCCATTCATTGCTAAATTGGAGGCAGGGTATGAGAATATAAAATCAGAGCTAATGTACAACATGAAAAATAGACTGCATCTCTTCACTGGAGAGACTGAAAACCTTCATGTTGGTGGTGAGTGGACAGAATTGCGTTTAAAGTCCTCAGGGTACGGATTTACTGAACATGCTAAGTACTTTGAAAAGACAATGAAATGTATTCGTGATTGTGGACAAGAATTTACTAGCATCAAGTTTTCGGCAATCAAAGCTGGGACACACATACGAACTCACACTGGACCATCGAATGAACGCCTTCGCCTTCACTTGACTCTGATTCATGATGGAGGAGCACGCATCCGGGTTGGGAAAGAATGGCACACATGGGAAGAGGGAAAGGTCATTATGTTTGATGACTCATGGGAACACGAGGTGATTCATACAGGCCATAATATTCGAGTTGTTCTTATAATGGACATATGGCATCCTGAACTACCAAAGGACAAAAGAATAGTGCATTGAACTATAAGAGATAATTGTACTATTATTTCTGTCCTGCAATTTTTTTCCTATAACATTACCTCTGCCCTGTTTGGTGATTTTAGATATTCATTCATCCATTTTTAAGTTAGACCATACTATATATACACTTTAGGCTCCTCCATTATTCAGATTACATCATTGTCAATTGTACTATTGCTATAGGCTAGGGCTAGGGGTTATATACAGTACAATAAAAAAAGTACATATTGACAATGATGTAATCTGACATGGAGAAAGAGCCACACTTTACAAACAGGTAGGGCCTGGAAATAGCTATGAGGCAGAAAAAGAGAAGAGGTAAAAGAAACTTATGCTCTAGAGTTTATCTTACCAATTTGCTTTTCTATGCAGAAGTGATGGTATGATACATTAACTGCATGCCAGAAATTATATCTCCATAGGAAAGCAAAAGCTAAATATGGTGTTTATTTATGTGATGACCCTTACCTGCCCAGATGATAGTTATTAATCCTAAACACTCTATTATTAGCAGCTAATGTGAAAGTATGATATATAAATGCTATTTAGTGGGGGTTTTGGCTCTGAGAACTCTACTAATTATTGTGTTGCTATAATATAGGCACATTCCAGGCTCATGATTTGTTTTGTATATCACCCTAGTAAAGGTCAATCTCTGTTATTGTTAGTGTGGCCATATTTACAATGAGTCTGTCCTATGGGGGTATGGTAGGAAACACTTTTCACTTTTGAGAGTTCCAAATCACACTCATGGCCACACCTGTTTCTAATAATTATGACCACTTAAGTTACTTAGTACTGACTTCACATTGTTGTTGCTATAACATCGCCTATACACTTATAATAAATCTGAGGCTGAATGCCAATGGAACCATGCCCAGTGCCAAAAGTATAGTACTATCACTGACCAATTGGGCAATGATAAATCAGAATTGGGCAGTGATAAATTGCAATTAGGCACTGATTTGACACAAGCTCTAGCTCAAGCTCCCAGTACTGCAACTCAACACTAACACATATCCTGTTAATGCTCCTCCCACACAGTGTTCTAATTATTATGATAGCAGTCTTCTCTACCCAATGTCAAACTTTCAACAACTTGTCATGTGCTGTTAATAGTTTGTGAAAAATTTTTCTCTATTAAGCAATTAATTGGGCAGTGATATAGTTTTGGGCACTGACTATGCCCCACCCCTGTTCCCATCCCCGTGTATCAAATCTCTACTATTAATTGGGTGCTTCTATGTGTAAATTCTGGACATTACGTCATTACTATTACATCTGTATTATACCTGTAATATTCAATAATATATAATAAGATTACTGAATATAATTATAATAAGATTACTATAATATACCATAATATACAATAAGAATACTGTAAGGAAATTTACACATAGAAGCACCCAAATAATTAGTAAATGCACTTGGCTGTCTAAAAGTTGGTGTATATACTTTATGATGATTATTGAATTTCAGTGCTGTTATAATCACATCAAGGTCAGAAACAGTATATGACCTATATAGCTAGTAGGACAGGTTTTAAGAAAGTACGACTATGTTTTGTGAATGCCAATTAAACTATAATAATAATATCTTTTCTAATGCTTTGTAGAATTTCTTGACTTTCTTAGCTAGCTATGCTGGAGAGAGAAGAATGTCATGATTCATAAGCATGTGTCTACTCCTTTTGGCTATCAAAATGACTAGCAATTTGCCATACATTGAAGAATTTGGACAGAAATAGATTTAGGTACCCACATGTGTATTCCAGCTTGCACTTGTGTGGGATAAATTACATTGCTATAGTAAGCTATAATAACCTGAAATGGACCCAGAGTCCCACTCTCTCATGAAAAACTGTGACCAAGGGAAAGGTACCCCCTTTATCTAGGTTGTTGTTATTCTACCAACTTACAAGTGGAACCTTAGGAGTCATATAACTAATACTATCACATAATTACCTTGTAGCTATAGCTGTAATTATGTAGAACTAGCTCCATCTCAAAATGAGTTAGCTTCTTGATACTATGTACGTATAGCCACCTAGCTATATACAGTGCACTCCACATATATGAGCCGCTGGATAAATGAGCATTCCTGATACATGAGCCATTTTACCCCATTTGTATACTCACTAGTACAAAAAAATCCTGCTAAATGAGACACGAATTCCTGATACTTGAGCCACTTTTGGCACATGTAATTACTTGTACATGTACATTTACACGTCTGGAGGCTTGGCTAGGTGCTTGCCACAAGTCATGTTGTGCTAACCAGAGCCAAGAAGGCAGCTGCTAGGTAGTTAGTCATCATGGCTAAAAGAAATGAGCTCTCACTTCAAGAGAAGATTGAATTGTTGGACAAAGTGAAGAAACATCCCCAATCAAGTCGAAGAGAGCTTGCTGAACTTTTCAAAATCCCAAGAAGCACTCTTAATAGACTGATTAGCAATGAAGAACAACTCAGGTCAAGGTGGGGTGAGGTCTCTCGAAATGGTAAAGAGTCTACAAAGAAGTTGAAACCCTTCGAAAAGGCAAGGATCCTGAGGTGGACACTGCTCTGAATGACTGGTTTGAAACTGTTACAAGCAGGGGGCAGAAATTGAGTGGACCCATGCTGAAAGAGAAGGCAGAGGATTTAGCTAAGAAGTTAGGCAACCCTAGTTTTGTTGCTACAGAGGGTTGGCTTTCACGTTGGAAGGCACGACATCAAATCAAGTACAAACGGGGTCATGGAGAGAAGGGAAGTGCAGACACACAAAGTGCTGAAGAATGGATAAGCAGTGTCCTACCAGGGTTGCTGGAAAAATACAGGCCTAATGATGTCTACAATGCAGATGAAACTGGGCTGTATTACAGAGCCACTCCTGATGGTTCACTTTGCTATTGTCGTGAAAAATTAAGTGGTTCTAAGAAAGCATTGCAAAGGATCACAGTTTTATGCTGTTCAAATATGACAGGTACTGATAAGCGTAAACTCCTTGTCATAGGCAAGAGTGTCAAGCCACGATGTTTCAAGAATATCGATGTAGGTAGTCTACCTGTCACATATCGTGCTAACCAGAATGCTTGGATGACCTCTCAAATTTTTACTGAATGGCTCACAGAATGGGATTCACAGCTTGGCAAAGAAAATCGGAAGATCCTCTTGCTTGTTGACAATTATACTGCACACCCAAAAGTAACCACACTTAAGAACATCCAACTAGAGTTCCTACCACCCAACACTACATCAATAATCCAGCCAATGGATCAGGGAATCATAAAGAGCTTGAAATCTTTCTATCGAAAAGAAATTGTGTGCATGACCCTGGCATACTTGGAAGAAAACCATTGTCTACTGCAGCTGATGTCAGCTCCAAGATTTCCATCCTTGATGCAGTGAATTTTGTTGCAAAAAGTTGGCGGGCAGTAAAGGAAGCTACAATTTTGAATTGTTTCCGAAAAGCTGGCTTTTTTACTCTGTCATCTAGTATAGATGATGGTGATGAAGATGAGAATTTTACCTCAGACACCCTAGAAGTAACCAATGGGAGTGAATACAATGACATTGATGACGATCTTCCCTGTTGTGGTGAAAGTGATGAGCTGGATGATGAAATCATAGAAGCCATTATTGCCAAGAGGCCTTGCCTTCAAGACAGTGACGTGGTAGTGAAATGAATGATGACACTGATCCTGTTACGCATGCAGAGGCAAAACTTAGACTCCAACGCTACTTTACACAACAGGGATTCAGTGATGAAGCATGCACACTACATGTTGGATAAATGTGCTCATTTAGTTGACAGTAAGTGTGCTACTACCCTTAAACAGACTTATTTACACCAATTCACACAAAATTAAACTAGCTATACACATTTAAACTATTGATCTGATATGAGCCAACTGGATATATGGACCACTTTGGTCCAGAACGGATGTGGTCCATTTATCAGGAGTGCACTGTAATGTCAAAATCAACAAAATGATGTCATAGCTATTGATACCAGCTAAAGTAATGGTGGCAGGAGAAAAAAACAACTTGTTTTGTATCTGGCAGGTAGGTATAGCAACTTTGGGACTAATATGAGTACAATAGGGTCATGTGTGGATAAAAAGTCATTGTTGTATGACTACTAGAGCAATGTTTTCAATACTACAGTAGCTAGTTATTAGTTAGCTATTCTTACAATGCATTGATGTAGCTATACACCACAATATAAATTACACCTCAAAACAAACAAACAAACAAGCAAAACTAACTAGCTAACTAACAAAATTAGTACAAAGCTAGCTAGTTATAATAAAGGGAATAAAAAACATCACTGTGACATGACTGCATCAACAGAGATCAAATTCTCATTATCAGTGTCTACAGGCCATTCTGCCATTCTCCTAGTCCTGAAATCCTTATTGGTCCGAATGCAATAAGTCACCACCAAGAAACCAGTCAATATAGTCAGGAGCAGCAAAAATCCACTAGCAAACCATGAACTGGCCTATAGAAACAATATAAGTATTTTAGACATCTATATAATCTAGGTTCATGGGTAAAATCATCTGGAGACCTAATTAGTTGATTACACCTTTCATTTTTATGCTAAATTAAAAGTTCGAGAAAAAAAAGTAGTAGCTATAGATAATTAAGGGCCAGGGTTTAAATATTTTGACCACAGAGAAAAGTAGAGAGATAGAAAGTACATTTTAATGATTAGGCTGGGCACTTGCTTAGAAGTAACCACCATCTACAAAGATATGTCCTATTGTTTTATACCAGAAGCTAGCTTTTACTTAGCCTGATAGATTTAAATTAACACATGAATCATCTCTTCCTATATACTTCATTCATAACTCACTTCAGAAGACTTCAATTTACTGTGTCCATTACAACCAATGGTATCAGTGCATCTAGGTTAGAGTCATAATAAAATGTTGCACTTTTAATGAGTATGATATACTGTGACAAAGCATCATTGTCTATATACATAGTATTTTGAAAAAGAAAATGATATTCAAGAATGCAGGTAAGTTTTGCATTATTTATTATTTGCACAGGATAGACATTCATGTAAAGTTTATTTGATAGATATTATCCTAATGATTGCTCATAATCTGGCAGTACTTTCAATATCATAGATGATGCTATAGCTTAATGTTCTGTCCTGGTCTTATTCATACAATTTTTATTTCTGCATAATGGGCTTACGTAGTGTTATTCATCATTATGTACATATTTACTTACTGATTGACACCAAAGCTGAGCTTTTGACATGCAGAACAAGTCCTATTGAAGCCTGCAGTGATAGTTATGCTGAGTGCAAAGGAGAGTAGAAAGAGGAGGAAGAATATCAGGAAGTCCGGTATTCTTAAAATAGAGATCCTGGAGCAAAAATTAGTCAGTCAATGTGTGTAGCTACTACTGCTTTAATAACAAAATTTGCTGATTGTTTTTTCTATGACATAATATGTAGAAGTTGTATTCAAATTTGAAAGAAATTAGATGTTGCATTTGAAGGATTTTATCCACTTCAATTATTTTAGTTAGCTAAGAGTTCGAAAATGTTAACTGTAGTATCTTAACTTATGCACGCAACACGGAACTTATTCATAGAACAAATCTTATAATAATGATAAAAGATGACTTAAATAGTATGAATAAAAAATTATACTGGTAATGAGATGGTAGTTTACCACTGAGTTTCATTGGTATGATATTATATTGAAATGATTCTTAACCATCTTTATCACATAAGTAGGAATGATTCAAAAAAAAAAAAAAAAAAAAAGAAAAAGATTTGTACTGATTTAAGTGAGGGAAAGAACTGAATTGACAATTTAACAGTAATTTACCAACAAAATGGTATATAAAGTGGTGAAACCTTTGTAGCCCTCTCTGCTCTATTTAGTGGACCATAACTTTTTAAGTATCAGGTGACTTGACAGTCATTAGGCATTAATACATAGGCCCTACCATCTCATTGCCTCTTATATAGCACTTAATAGACAGTTAAAGGGCAATTAATTCCTTTATGCCTAATGACAAGTGATTAATGGTAGCATATAAATGTTGTCTGACATTTAAAAATTGGGTACATGTGGCATAATAATATTACAGTGGTATCTAAAGAATGTCATTAGCTATAGTTGTGAATTTTGTTCACAAGTTAATTAGTAGACTGGTACAATGTAATCTAGTACTTCTGTAAGCAGACATTCTATGCAGGAAGGGAGTGGTCTCAACACTCAGAACCTCCACCCCCACCTCTTTGATCACAGTGGACCCTATAGAATGTCATGTTACCACACAGTGCCAATTACATGGATCAAAACTTATGATTATGCTTCACTTATTCAGGTGGCCCAAGGAACAAAAACACTTTACAGGAGTATGCCAGAAGTATATCAGACCTATTTCCTCCACATGAACAACAAAGAGGGTGGGAGGGGGTGGGGTCTGGCTATTGTAGGTTTGTTGATTGCTGGTACATGTTTGGTTATCTTCTTAATGTTCTATTCTACTATGTTTTCATAGTTAAATATGGAATAATGTAAAAATACATTTTCATAGCAGGTTTGCTATTGATGTTCTTTTAGCTTAAGCAAAACATTGTAGTCTCAAACTTTACTATTGTCCAACTAAACATTATACTCCTTAGATTTTAGGTTATCAGTATTTTATTCAATCTAAAGGTCTCCCAACTGAATAGAAAATTAACATCTCCAGCATCCCCAAACTACTGAAGGGGAGAGCTAGCAATCTACTAACTAGTATAGTCTAGTAATTGTTGTTATAGTTATAGCATTCCCTAAATATGAGTTAGACTAACACCAGTACGGACAAAAAACTAATTTTCTAATATAGCATGCTAGCTCTATCCCTATAGCCCTTGGGTCAGTCCTAGTAGCCCTCAACCCTATCTATCTCTATATAGCCCTTAGATCTAGGCCCTAAATATGTTCAAATACCTTCCCCTCCAGAGTAAGGCCAGATAGTAGTTTATTGCTTATTTTGAGCAGAATTAGCTAGAAAAATAGTCACCTTCAGGTCATGAAAATGTTTTGGACAGCTAGTCTATTTTCCCAGGTCTCTACATAGCTAGTACCTGGTGGCATCTGACTTACACTCTTATCTTCACAATAAAAAACTGAAAAAGGATGTATCCAATCCACAAAAAGGCCATGAACGCTATTGCAGCTTGACCCCAAATGAAAAACCTACATGTACGAAAGTTGGAAAGCTCTAAAAGAGTCAGGGACTCTTCTTCCACTTCATGGGCAAAGAGAATACAGGTAAGATCAGTATCGGTTAATTTAGAGCGAATTTGGTTATACTTGGAAGCAAAAGTACCCAAGGAGACTAAACTGGTCACTAGTAAGACCAGCAATACCGCTCCAACCACCAGCGTGTACAACAGCTTTTCAAGTATGCTTCTCTTAGGAGAACCTTCATCATCCGCAACTTCCATTATCACGTTCTCTTCCACTGTCACGTTCTCTTCCACTGTCACGGTTATGCCACCACAGCTGTGTTTACAGATTACGTGGGAGGGGCTCGAGGACATTCTGGCCATCCATACTCCCGCGCACGCCCGGGTCCCTGCTCGCTCATGCTCGCCTGCAAGGTCAAGAGTTCGCTGCCCTTGCGCTCCCGAAAAAGGAGTTGCTCAGACCCCTGCACGTCGTCATCTTCGACCAAAGTCAGAACAACGGTTTGTGGTCCATCAGCTGATGGACCGTGGGGAGTAGCTGTCATCGATTTTTCTTTGATGTTTCAGTTTGCTTTACATGAAGGAGAGTGGTATAGCGCATGGGGCAGCATTGTCGGTGTGAGAGAGGCCGTGGTTCGGCCAGCAAGAGTCTCCAAGGAGCTCATCCCTTAATTCTGGTGCTAGCCGCCATAATGACATCACACCTGTCACCGACCTGCTGCTCGACCTTTTTTGGTGGTCGTTGCCTAGTGTCCAGGAAAAGGCTTTCTCCAACAGACACACAACATTACCTCTCACATGGTAATTACACCGGTACTTTTAGCTATGATGATTCAAACACCATTCTGCTCAGCTTAAAAACCCGGAAACGTCCAAATATAGCATTACAGCATAAAATCAGTGGAAACGTCTCAACCGGCAGACCCCATACATCTCTATGGACATACCAGCCACCACAAGGAATGCGTTAATTCATGAGTCAACCGCGCGCATAAAAATTAATATTTTGCGTGCAAGGATAAAATAATGTTATATAATTATTATAATTATTGGTCTTTGTTATTGCTCTTTGACTTGGAATTGGTACACTGCAGTGAGAAAACATCATGATGAAGTGTTACTGCATTCATTGCAGGTTACCCAAAAACATCCTGATCACCTGAACTGGCAAGGATCTTCAACAGGCACCCTTGAACACGCACAGATCTCTACAGAACGAGAACTCAAACACTTCTCCGTTAAAACATTCCTCTCAATCACTATCTGAAGAGACACTGGAGCTATCACTGCTAAACCCATCAGAGCTGTTGTCATCTTCACTAGAACTAGACCCTCCCACCTCTATGGCAAACTCATCAATAACTTCCTCATGCAGACTATCCATCTCCCAGAACTTATCTTCCACCTTCACTGTATGTTCAACTAATTTTGACCAATCTTCCTTACCTATCCTAGAAAACCCCTCATAAGTTAAGTCCTTTACATGGGAGAGAGTAAATTTAGAGTTTTTTTTGCCTTAATATAACCTTTAACTTGGGCCCAGGCCATTTCAATTGGATTCAACTCACAGTGATATGGTGGAAGGCGTACTACCTCATGACCAAATGTTTTGGCTATTTCATCAATAGCATACCTCTCCTCTGGATGCGCTCCCTTAATTAACTCTAGCAACTCCCTCTTTAAAGCTTTCTCAGGAAACTGTATCATTACAGATTTCCTACTATTCATTTTGGGGATGAATTCCTGACAACGGCTATGATAGGAGACATTATCCATTACAATTAAACAGTCGGGAGGGATATTAGGTCGATCCCACACCTCTGTGTAACAGATTCCAAGCTATGGTTGCCTGGGTGATCTCAGAGACGAGAGTGAACAGAACAGAAGTACACACCAGGCTGGGGTGCCACTATTAAGGTGGGGTAGGTGCAAATTCCTTTATCTCCTCATGTAATCCATACCTACATAATGATAATTGAGAGAGCTTATAAAATAAAAGAGGAAAGGAAGGAAGGTGGGGAGGTGCCCCCACACTCTACCTATAGAGTCTACAGGCCAGCTAGATACACATCTGGTTCCACGCCCCTCTAAACACACCCAGGGTCTTCACACACCCCTTCTAGCAGGCCACAAGGGGGTTCCCCCTCCTCCTTCTGAGAGGTCTACAGGATCTAGACACACCTCCACACACACCCCCTAAACTCTCTAGGTCAAGTGGGGGTTCAGCTGGACACACCTCCACTCCCACTGGACGCATTCTGGGTCTCCACACACACCCTTCTAGCGGGCCACAAGGGGGTCCCCCCTCCTCCTTCTACAGGATCTAGACACACCTCCAAATCTCTCACACAGGCAAGATAGTGATTCTGTGGGCTGGACACACACCCTAGGCTCACACTTCTCAGCTCAGATATTAGGTTAGCTTAGCTACGGAACTTACAGCTGCTATCAATGTCACTGTCCACTCCTTCGCTTAAAAGCCTGGAGCCCCAGAATTCCATCCATATTGCTAGGTCCTCGATACTAACCCTTTCGCTACACTAATTTTGGATTTTTTTTTGATTTGGCATTGGTCGTCACTAGGCGCCGGCGCCCCAGGCAGCAAAAGGTCGCGCAGGTCAGCGTGACATCATGCTGGCGGCTAGCAGATCAAGGCAGAAAGAATGAGCTCCTTGGAGACTCTTGCTGGCCTGCTTATGGCCTCTCTCACACCGACGATCCTCTATGGCACTGCCCCATGCACTATGCCACTCTCCTTTTCTTTTCATTTTTTTTTTAAAAGTCCATATAAAGCGAACATCAAAGGAAGATCAAAGGCAGCTCCTCCCTGTGGTCAAACATCTGAGAACTGACGGACCACAACCCATTGTTCTGACTTCCGATGCCGACAGTCAAAGGTTGGCGGCAGGAGGACGTCCTGGTGCCGACGGGGTCCGAGTAACGGACGGTTGAAAAGTGTGTAAAATTACACTCTTTTGGGAGCGAAAGGGTTAATTACCAAAAACAGCTGGCAAACTGCACGCGGGATGCGCGGGAACTTTTATTTGTGTGGAACACGTGATATACACGTACGTCATAACCAAAACATGCAATTAAGAGCATCCGCTTGCATTCCATTGTACGTGTAGCACTTCCAGGTGCAAGGTGAACGTGAACAGACTATAGCTACCCTTAGGCATTTGCACCTGAGAAAGATGCACCAAACAGCAGCCACCCTGTAACCTGAGCACCACTGCCATGGCTTCAAGGGACCAACCTAGCCCTGGTAGGACTTAACAGTAGGCCAACTAACTCCAGTCTAAATTTTAGCAGTTCATTAGGTTGAATCCCATGGCAATTACAGTCATGCTTGTAGAATATATGGGCATATATTGTTGACTGCATAGTTGAAGAATGGTCTTATCCAGTATTGATATGACTTTCTATCAAAGCCATAATTTTTCCTAACCTGACTGAGGCGGTCAACAGCACCCATAAACTTTGTATGCTGGTAAAAGAGGAGGAACTGACAGGTACCTCGGACCATCAGTATGGACCCTATCAACATAATGCTCTGGGAAAACATTTGTGACAAAGGACACCACCAGATTATGGTTGTGGAAAACATAGTAGCTAGCAAGTGTTACCTACCTACCCTTTACACAGCATAGATCCCTCTTGCTGGCCTGGTGTCCTAGACACACCTCCAAGTTCTACACACCCATTTCTTCCTAAAGTCAAGGGTTCCCACCTTTTCTACATGCTTGCTTATGGCCTCTCTCACACTAACAATTGCTTTTCAGTAGAAACATCACAAAGGCAGCTCCTCCCCCGGCCCCGCGCAGTGACGATGGACCACACCCCCAATACCGGACGTCCGGCCTCCGGTGTGCCGAGGACGGAAGAGATAATAATAAAAATAAAAATTAATAATAATTATTTTCGCGTTATATAGCTGCACGCACACACACCTACGGACCATCCTTTGAACTTTCACGATTCTTGCTGTGTGTCGTTCTACCTCACTGATGGTGTATATTTGATTCTACATGTCAGTCAAAAGAAGGAGTTACGTTTTCGTCCAAGATGGGAAAGAGAGCATAGTGGTAGGTTAATAGGCAGAGTAAAATCATTAGCGGTGAGCTAGCTAGCTATAAACTGTTAAAGGCTTGTTTATCTTAATAATAGTTCTTCCCTCAAAATAGAGATGATTTGGTGAGTAGGATTTGACAAGTCTAAAAGTTATAAAGCAGGAATCCTTTTGAAAGTTATTTATTACTGGGAGTGGATGACAAGTGTTAAAAATTCATCTGCTGTTAAATTGTGGCTGTTATTACGTGCTGCATGTAAACTCCTATAATAGTTTATGATACATTCAGATTATGTAGTTAATGTGGGTGGGAGGTGGTTAGGCTCTTTTCTTTAGCTTATAGCTATACACTGATCTTTAAGCATCTAGTATGTACTGTATTTTAGTGGTTAACTGGCTATAAACTAGGCCCTTTTGTACTTAAAGAATGGAGGTTGGCTCGATTGGAGTTGTCTGCTGCATGAGAGGCATTGCTGAAGAGTGAAGAGGCCAGGCTGAAAGAGGAAGTAGAACAAACAATAGAAGTTCAGTTTCTTAAGCTAAATTTCTATGGACTCACTGGCTTCTAATCCCACAAAGTGTGGACTAGTTGGTAGTTGGTTGCTAAAAATCCTCACGGATAAATACTATAGTGTTACATAAATTTTTAAATGGTTTTGTTTCTTAGTGGTGTCCTGTCCCTTGATGCCTAGCATCTAAAGACTTGGGGAGTTAGTATGATAGGCAACAATGCTAAAGTGATAGTCTATTTTGGATTTCTCATTGATTCACACCTTAGATTTGAAATATCATATTCCTCTAGAACTGGGAAGAATTGTGTCTTTGATGGGTTTGCCTATGTTGCCAGCTACAATTGGTAAACAGATTTACTTCTCTGACTTACCTAACTAGGCGTTGAATGGTAAATTCTTGGTTTTGTGACAACTATTGTCAATTCCGGGAATGGCTGCTAAAGTTGTTATTAACTTAAACTGGACAGGGAATTGTATTGAATGGAAATATTATTCGTTCTTTTCTAGGAACACTTTGAACTAGTACAAGGCAGAGTGGAAGAATTTACCAGACAGGCAAAGGTAAGTAGGATTGTGTATGTAAGTTGTGCCTCTGCCTCCCCCTTCCTGGGGCTGGTGGGCTGGTGTGCTTCTTGCCCACCATTGCAAGTTTGCCCTAGGGAGAGGGTCCATTCTCCTTTTGGTTCTCTCCTTCATGCTGGTGGTGAGTCCCTATTTTCTTGGTGTTCCCCTCTCTCCCAGGGAATTACAGAAATTTAATAACTGCTGCAATTAAAAACACCACAAGACCTAGAAAGTTACCCCATCCCCTAAAGGGCCCACTACAAAGAAGGGTAGTCACCAGAGAAGGGAGGAGTAAAGGATTCGCTCCAACTGATGTAGGCACCAAGGACTGGGCTTGGTGTTTAGAAATTCTCTCGGTATAATGGGCAATTTCAATCTGATTTTATGTGTGTTGCTATATTCTATTTAGCATTTGTCCTCTGTCATCAAGAAGAAGGTGAATTTGGATAAGGAGCATGTGAAAGCTATTCAAAAGATGACCCAGAGCATGCATGAAGACACTAGCATTAGACAGCTCAAGTTTGAAGGGTGAGCATAATAAATATAATATCTATTCAGTAGTTTTCTCATTGTTTTATGTTACAACACTTTCGTATGGAAATCTGAGGAGATGTAACCTCTCTATTCTAGACAGCTAGAGACAATTAAAGTGTCCTGGCTAGGGAGATTAACCTCATTTCAGGAGGTGAAGTTCATCATTTCATTCACAAAGTTCCTTGCTATAAGGGTATTCTCTTTTCAGGAGTTGGAATGGAGAGGTTCCACTGCATTTATTCCTAAAAAAATAGTTAACTTTTTTGTGAGTGGCTGCAAAACCTACAGTAGTAGTATTTATAGGGTAGCCAAACTCTAGACCACAATAATGTACAAGGACTTATAAATGCTTGCTTCCAGGAGTAATGATATTTATTTAAAGTTCATTAGAAGTCCATTGGAGTAACGTGAAGGAACAGCTAGCTGCTGAAGCCATGCGAGTTTCTAGTGTTGCCTCCACAGTGGAACAGCAGGGATTACAACCATTGCAAGTATACATGTTGGCAGATTTGGATAAGAGATTTCATAACTTGGTCCAAGATGGAAGGAGACTGATCAAGGACTACTTGAATGCAAAGGCTGTGATGATCAAATCTAGAGATAAATATTTTGGGTAAGTTATTCTTTGATATTATTGTGAGTATTGGTTTTAGGGAGTGATGTAAAGTGGCAGTTTAATATTAATTACTATTCCATAGTGTCCTTAATAGAGGGGGTGGCCTCAATTCTGCGTGCTTGCTTGCTTGCATGCATTCGTGAGTGACACAGCAGGGTGCCCTCATTTGGGTGGGTGGGGTGGGAGAGTAGAGGGAGTTCACTGTAATTACTAAGATAGTAAAATTTTTCCTTACAAATCAGAACCCCCCTCACACACACACACACACACACACACACACAACACACACACACACACACACACACAACACACAACACACACACAACACACACACACACACACACACACACACACACACACACACACACACACACACACACACACACACACACACACACACACACACACACACACACACACACACACACACACACACACACACAGGGTGGGAGGGACATGCCAGCTATTACCCTCTGTTGTAATCTTGGCCATTTCTGACCCTTTTCTAACACATCTGGGCCATTTCTAATACAACTTTATAGCTGTACCCACTCTCTGACACTGCCCTTTTTGTTTAAGGAGTTTTTGACCACCCCTTTAAAAGGATTGGAACCTGGTATCTTGATGTGGTATCTTGATGTGGATCTTGATAAGTTGCTAGGTATGAAAGTGGTAGTTTCAGTGGTAGTTTCAGTGGGAGTGTCAACCCATTGCTCTTGTTTGTTTGTTACACAGGGTGTGTGTGTGTGGGGGGGGGGGGAGGCGGGAGGTTGAGGTTGTGGCTATTTTTTGGCTATCCTTTGGCTCCCTGTTGGGAAGAAGAATGTTTGGAGGACTCTGAATTTAAAATAGTGTCTCCCGATTCCTCCCTGTGTATATTAATTTTGATGGGATTAATTTGAGGGAATACTTAACATGAAACTCGTAATGTATAACATCTGTTAAGGAAGTACATGCATAATAATGTTTAAATGGTTAGTAGCTAGCTAGCTGTGTTGGGCCCAGTCTTTAAGTTATAGTAGAATAATTATTTGGGTGAGGTGGGCCTATTAAAAGTTTTTGGCTGGACACTGAGCCCTTAGTATGGGGATGTGCGCATTCCTTCTTTGGCAGAGGGTATGAAAGCATTAGTAATGTCATTTTAATGATTCATAGAAGTAAAGCATTAGCTAAGGGGAGAAGGGGTTAGAAACAAAACAAAAAGGGAGGGTTGCAACCCCCTCAACCTCCCTTTCCCCCCTCCTAGATCTGTCCCTGCTACATCTATTTGCATCTTTGCTGCATATGAGATCTTAATACTTGTATTTGGTGGCCATATTAAAGGTCAAAGTATGTCTAGAGGGATAAGGTTGAAATAACCACAGTGAAAAAAGAAAAAATGAAGTATATATCCTCTCCTGTCTCTATGCAGTTATGCCTCAGAGTGGGAGAGCTCTCTGTTGGCAATCTATAGTGAGGAAGCAGATTCCTGGAATCCTACAATAGGGAACAAGCTGTATGAACGAGAAACGATTCTCTGTCGGAGGATGGAGGAAGGAAAGACAGAGTATGAGGCCATTGTGTTGCAGACTAATGCTCTGCAGAGTGATATTCTGGGATCTCAGCTGCCTCAGGTAATGAATTACATTGTGCTCAAAGATGATCTACATCTTTATTATTATTTAGGGTGTGTGTACAGTAGGGTGTGTGGCAGGGTCGTGTTGTTTATGATTGGGTGGGTGGCTATGGTTTTTGGTAGGGGGGGGGCAATTTTCAGGGGCCACTTGAGAAACCTGAGCCAGTAAAAAGGTTAGAATAGTTCTTGAAATAATTATAACTCTTGTGGTTATGAGCTGCTCTATGTTGATTTATTTGCTGTGTAGAGAGTATTGCCTTAAAGTGCATGGGGTTTTGACATTGAAATACATGCAAAGAGAAGGTTAGAGCACGATTTCAGAGTTAAGGTGATCTGAACCCAATAGAACATGTTGGATGGTAAAATAGAACATGTTGTAGGGTAAAATAGAAATGTTGGAGACATGTTGGAGGGTAAAATAGAACATGTTGGAGGGCAAATTAGAACATGTTGGAGGGAAAAATAGAACATGTTGGATGGGAAAGTAGAACATGTTGGAGGGCAAAATAGGACATGTTGGAGGGCAAAATAGGACATGTTGGAGGGCAAAATAGGACATGTTGGAGGGCAAAATAGGACATGTTGGAGGGCAAAATAGGACATGTTGGAGGGCAAAATAGGACATGTTGGAGGGCAAAATAGGACATGTTGGAGGGCAAAATAGGACATGTTGGATGGTAAAATAGAACATGTTGGAGGGCAAAATAGAACATGTTGGAGGATAAAATAGAACATGTTGGAGGGTAAACTAAAAGAAGCCTAGAAACCTTTAGGAATTGAATTAGAGAATAAATAAGAATGCCTTGGTGTGTATCAGGTGTAATAGCTGCTTGAAGGAGAGGGGTGATACCAAATATTTTGTATTATCCTGTAATAGGTATTGGAGTCACTTCGTAATGTAACAGAAAATATGGTAGCTGTGGTGAACAACACTTTGAAATGTTTTTCCAACATGCAACAGTTGCTGGTATCTGACAAGAATCTAAAGGTAATAATTAAATGGCATCATTTCTCTCCCACCCCACTCCACCCCACCCCACCCCACCCCACTCCACCCCAATCCACCCCACTCCACTCCACCCCAATCCACCCCACTCCACCCCACCCCACCCCACTCCACTCCACTCCACTCCACTCCACTCCACTCCACCCCACTCCACTCCACCCCAATCCACCCCACTCCACTCCACTCCACTCCACTCCACCCCACTCCACTCCACTCCACTCCACCCCACTCCACTCCACTCCACTCCACTCCACCCCACTCCACTCCACCCCAATCCACCCCACTCCACTCCACTCCACTCCACTCCACTCCACTCCACCCCACCCCACTCCACCCCACCCCACTCCACTCCACTCCACCCCAATCCACCCCACTCCACTCCACTCCACTCCACTCCACTCCACCCCACTCCACTCCACCCCAATCCACCCCACTCCACTCCACCCCAATCCACCCCACTCCACCCCACTCCACCCCACTCCACCCCACCCCACTCCACTCCACTCCACCCCACCCCACTCCACTCCACCCCACTCCACTCCACCCCACTCCACTCCACCCCAATCCACCCCACTCCACTCCACCCCAATCCACCCCACTCCACCCCACTCCACCCCACTCCACCCCACCCCACTCCACTCCACCCCACTCCACCCCACCCCACTCCACTCCACCCCACTCCACTCCACCCCACTCCACCCCATCTCATCCCACCACATCCCTCCCAGCCTACTCGTTCTCGTTGTTCTATGGTATTTAGTGTTGGGATAGGTATAATGATAGACTACTTTCCTGAGCCTGCCTATGACTTTTAGTGATATTTTGTGCTGAGATAATATTATATATATACATAATATTACTATAAAAAAGCTGATCTGTTTCACTATGCAGTGGGCTAAGCCTTTCAGTGGGCTAAGCTGTTTCACCATTTCAATGGGCTAAGCTGTTTCACCATTTCAGTGGTTTCACCATTTCAGGCTAAGCTGTTTCACTAATTATAGACAATAAAAACTGTATCCTGGTACCTGGTATACTAAATCTTTTAAGGGCTGTGTCTTTAAGAGTAGCTTGACTGGTAAATTATAGAATTCAGTTGTTGTGGCCTTAAGCAGCTAAGCACACATGTACACACACAACACATGAATATTCCTGGACCTAACTTTGAGTGTAGCAAGTATTACTGTAGATCCAGTTATTTTCAAGACACTTTATTTTCACTGATCTCATAAAATCTTGTATTATGAAGCAATTCACGTTTTTAATTTTCACTGGCTGGGAGGGATTTCAATTTAGGTAATGTTTTTGAATTTAATATTGAAGTTTTTTATTTTTGCTTCCCTTTACCTACCGCGAAAATAGCGAAATTAAAGTGACAGTGAAATTAACCGGATCTACGGTATGGAGTTATGGTTAATGGTGGAAAGGATGACAAGTAGGCTCAGGACAACATTCACTGCTATTACCCTGGCAAATGCTTTGACTTCCTCTTTTCTTGAACTGCTGTAAACATTACAGAGAATGTCCCAAGCCAATTCTAGTAACATGCTAGAACGTGCCTCAAAATTTGGTTGATAAAGAGTTAACCAGTTATGATAGGGTAGGCATGCATAAGAGGAGAGTACATTAAATGGTGCATGTTGTTGCCTGTATATTGGTATAACTGAACTCCATCACAGTGTAAACTCTCTTCCATTAAAATTTCCTGATTCAAGAGGTGGACTCATTTCAGGGGGTGAAGTTCTATTAATATTAACACAAGCTGTCATTTGGGACATATTTAGGTGTCCTTAATACAGAGTTGTCCTCTGGGGGTTGGAATAGAGGGTATCTTGTGTCTCAAGTATAAACTTATCTTGATCCTTTTTTTTTTGTTTGTTTTTATTTTTTAGGGTAAGGAATGGGAATTGTTCAATGCAGCAGACTACTGTCAGAAGGTTATCTTTGATAACGTCACAGTTGACTCTATTCCTCCACCTGTAACCTTTCCCTTTAATGAATACCCCTTCAAAGTATGTGTACACTGTATAGAGCTATTATTTTAGAGGAGCTCAACTTTCATGAATAGGTCATCCTGAAGCTTTTCACGAAACAACTTTCACGAGGCCAGAGGCCAGGTAAATGGAGAAGATTAGTTTCAAGAGCAAAAGTTTGGCAAATCTTTCCTAATTCATGAAAAGCCCGAATGTTGACCTCCTCCAAAATAAAGCGCTATACGGTATCAAATCAACATATTAAGAGGAGATTTCCTTTCTTTTAAATGACTGAATTTGTCAGTGATAGTATACGTATTCCTGCAGTGTATGTGGATAGTAGACAACGATAATTGCTATGTTCATTTTGTGTACACACAAGGGTTATAGTCACTGTAAAAGGCTGTGAATATGAGTGAAGAGGCCACTAACTGAGGATCAATGTACCTATGGTGGTGTGTCAAATTCAACATTTCAACTGTCAAAATTTAGACAGCAATCTTTGCATTCTCAATCTATAGCTTGTTTAGTTCTTCTGTGATCCAATTCTAAAGAAATAGATTAAGATCAGTATTTACAGTTAAAGCTAACTAGAATGCAAGGCATTGTTGGGAGAACATGCCTTTTTGGAAAGGATCATCAGGGATAAAAAATACATTATAAGCACACATTATACGTAGGTGCACACAGTAGATTTTTCTGCATTCACCCCAATAGACAGTCTCTAGTTCTTGATGGCTACTACATCTCACCTGCAGTATAAGCAGGTAATGTCAATGCTGTATAGAGTATATAAAATTAACATATTCCAAAAACTTCACTCACTCACTAATGTAATTTTGTGTACAAGTTAAAGAGCCATTTATACAATGTCTTGGTATTTATACTGATATAATATGTAGATAAAGTGAATAAGATCTCTTTGAGATTAAAATACCTATTACCAGACAGAGTTAAAGTATTTTAGAAGACAGAAGCATTCAAGTTAAAATTAGCTAATGGTAGTTTGAAAAAAATAAATAACTAAAATAAAATAAAATAAAATAAAATAAAATAAAATAAAATAAAATAAAATAAAATAAAATAAAATAGAAGAAATGAATGAATGAATAAATAAAAATAAATAAAAATAAAAATAAATAAATAAAAATAAATAAATAAAATTATCAATTATATTATGTGATTGAGGACCCCTCCCATTTTCCCTATAGGACAATGCTCTGATAATTCAGGCCAAGAAGATCCAGTATCAGTGCATGAGTAAACTAAGTGCAAAGGAACTGGCCAATAGAGGTCACCAGTTCCTAGCTAATGGAGACAAGAGAAAGAGTGCAGTTGTGTCTCAGCAGAAGGAGCAATCTATGAAGCAGGATACCAGTAAGGAAACTTGTTTTGTATAGCAATATTACAATCTGAAAAACAATATGAATGCAAAGTAGCCATAGCAACCTGTGCATTATTATATAGTCCCAATACATGAAAAACCTGATTGGTGCTATTGTCACACCTCATTACACTAAATACAGTGAAACTGATCACTGTGGAAGCAGGTTACTTGTAGCTAAAACCTCCTGGTCACTGTCTATGTTGGAACATTTTTAGTTGTGGTTGGCTGGGTGTATGTAAACGAACCACATGTGGAGAGAATTTACTAGATGTGGGCTGGTATTGAGCATGAATTAGTGCTATCTATAGTAATACTGTATAGCAGGGAATTTTCAAGGGGAAATATCTTCAGGGTTTTCAATAATCAAATTTATTCGTGGAAAAATATTCGTGGTTTACAGCTCGGTGCCATCTCAATTAAACCATAAAATTAAAAGTTTGTGGGTAAAACATTTGTGGTTTTATTCTAACCATGAAAACCACGAAGATATTTCCCCTTGACAATTTCCTGCTATACAGTATTAGGGGGTGGAATAATTGGGTTATAATCTGGTGGGTCATAAAATTAATAAAGGGTTTATTCATCATAACCTAATCTAGGTTTTAGAGAATGTGTCCATTACCTAACATTATATTTTCCTATAGCTGCTAACAAATATCTGATATCCACTTGTTTGGAGTACCTACACCAGCCATTTGCACTGAAGGAAGAAGGGTTATTTCGTGTGTCTGGTGACAGCTCAATCATGAAATCATTGCTACTTGACTTTTCCAGTGGAAAGGCTACAAAAGAATTTTTGCAGTAAGTTGACCATTATAATTTCTATGCAATGTCATTGTTTCTTCATGTGAAGTAGTTGATTCACAGATCCATTAATTATTTCTATGGCCTATACTATCAATGTCATTGTGAAGTAGTTGATTCACAGATCAAAGGCTGGACTTGATGGTACATAACTAATTTTTGCTGAAGAGGCACAATGCTTATTAAAAGAGTACCATGAACAACAGAAAAACAAACCATCATTATATCCCCACTTACAAAAATTAATACCAAGGAGGATCATGTGATCCAGAAATTAATATCAAAGAGGATCATGTGATCCAGAAATTGATATCAAAGAGGATCATGTGATCCAGAAATTGATATCAAAGAGGATCATGTGATCCAGAAATTGATACCAAGGAGGATCATGTTATCCATCCGAATCGGCTAATCAAAATAGTATGGTTTTAACTAACCTAATTTGATAACATTATAAGATGTGTTTTGTGACTAATAATTAGAGCTGGATTCATAAGTATTGGACATGATGTCAAGGCTAATCTCAACAGGTATAAAACTATGTGTTTGCTAGATCAGTAGCTCTCATGAACTTCTTTGATGTCATCAATCCACTAATGGATACCAGCTACCACTGTAAAGCCCATAGGCAGAGGAACCATGGGGGCAGTGGGGGCACTTGCCCCCATTCTCTGGAAGCTATGGGAGCAGTGTCCCATTCTAAAATTATATAACAATTTTATCTGAGGCAAAACTAAACAATATCACACACATAAGGACATACAGACAAATATTAATACACCTTTTTATATCATCAAACTCTGTAGACATTTTATTATTTTTTTGGAAATTTACATGTGCTATTATTAAAACATGGCACTATCAGAGAGTGCAACCTCCTGACCACAAATCTAGTTGACCTGACCCCATACTCAAAATCATCTTCCTCTGTCTTTGAAGCCATTTCTTGTTTTAATTGTGCAGCATGGCTGTCATGAGCCAGAAAGACCCAAACAATATCAGTGGCTTGTTGAAGATGCACTTACGAGAATGTACACTGTTAACTGATGAAACTGCCAAAATCATCAATGATGTCATTTCTCAAGATATGGTATGTTTTTATTATAACTAGCTACAACTAATACATATAATACATATTGTTATTGTTCTTGTTTTCTCTTGCACAGAATGGCTTGTTACATTCTGTGTTGAGTGTGTTATCCTCTGCGGAACTCCAGTTATTAACAGACATCATTAAGCTCCTTCATACCATGGTACAGCAGCCGTGGAAAGCAGAGAACAAGATGACAGCTCACACTCTTGGGATTGCATGTGGCCTCTCTCTCTTTCCTCAGTTAGACCCATCTAAAGCTACTGCTTTCACTCAGTATCTCATAGATAACTATGGTGATTTACAAGGATCACACAATTTCCTATAATATCCTGTAATACTTTCATTTATAATAAAATATAATTTTGATATTGAAGCTTCTAGAGGACTAGCTAATTTGAGATAATATTATCAAGTCGGGTGATAGGATTTAAGGTTTATGGCAATACTGAACTGCCTTCCACTTGAAATGTACCTCCGGGTGCTTGGGTAAGGGTCGGTAACTTTCTAATTTAGAGTAAGTAATATTTAAAATTAGCTAAGACTCAGACGCTTGTCGGCAAGACGACTTTCAAATGGTTTTTGTAGGTGATGTCGGCTTCATGTGGTAATGATTATCCTGCTGCTGCTAGCAGTGATGAGGATACACCTGATCTCGGACCTACTCCCACCGCAGTCCCGGATATCCACGTATGTATTGTTATTATTCTCCGAGCTAAAATAGCAGCTATTATATCATCCAAATCAGGTTTAATAAATCTTTCTAAGCTAGATAAATTAGATCCACGGTATGACAACAAACATAAGTGGATGCAAATCTTTGTACCATTGAAATCACTTGACAGAGAGGATTTGGTTGGTGAACTGCTGACATCAGTGTTTATTGAATTGGTGTGTCCATTCTTCTTGCATAATCCATTCCAAAGCCATGCAAAGCTGTCTCATGAACTTGCCCCTTCTGGGAATCTGGTATTAATCTCCTTTATATAGGAACTGATTAATTAACAGTCTTGTCCATGACCTTAGTGGGGGAGTCTATACCCCAGGATAACAGTGGTAGGCTTAGCTTATTCATCTTTCCTTTAATCACAGCTTGTAATAGTTAAACATCAAGTGCTTTATAAACAGTGAAAATGTTTTCCTCCAGATTTTGAATGATATTAATCTATATCTTTTCTATAATGTTGGTTACTAAGACTAGGCACAGTATAGGTTTTCACCCTCTTCTGGTATCACTTGAAAAAATGAAGGTTTTATACTGACCAGTACTACCAGCATGTTAAGAATGTTGTAGCTAAAAAGTGTAACAATACCCTTCCTTGAAGTTCAATAAATCAGTTACTGAATTAAGTTACCAAAGATGCTATGGTTTCATAGTTTGTCACATGCCACTCTCCTGCCATAGGGTGGTTTCCTCCCCAACTGATCAGATGTACTTTATTATATTATTATACCTGTTTTAGTGAATTTACTAATATACTTACATGAGAAAAATTAACCCTTTAGTCTATATATCACTTTTCAAAATAAAACCTTATCTTGTGTCATAAAGTAATGTGTGTAGTTTGCTTTATCAATTTGGTAAAGAGTTACCAAGAGTGGTAGCTGGATAATGACCTTCATGCACCTTCATACCTGTACCTAACACAATAAAGGGACTAGGTGGTACTATCGGTATAGAGGAAATGCTGTTTTGAGGCCATCAAAGGGTTAATCTAGTATTAGGATTATACTCATACCATCAAAGGGTTAATCTAGTATTAGGATTATACTCATGCCATCCAAGGGTTAATCTAGTATTAGGATTATACTCATGCCATCCAAGGGTTAATCTTTATTAGGATTATGCTTATGCCATCAAAGGGTTAAGGATTATGCTCAGGCCATCAAAGGGTTAATCTAGTATAAGGATTATGCTCAGGCCATTAAAGAGTGTAAGGATTATGCTCAGGCCATCAAAGGGTTAATCTAGTATAAGGATTATGCTCAGGCCATTAAAGAGTGTAAGGATTATGCTCAGGCCATCAAAGGGTTAAGGATTATGCGCATGCCATCAAAGGGTTAATCTAGTATAAGGATTATTCTCATAATACAAGGAAACTTATTTCCTATAGAATTCAGACGCTCTATTAGCAGCTGCTCAGCTCCTTCCCACTGTTAGTGCCACAGGTGACGATGTCTCCATCTATCAGCTCAAGTGGGTGGAATGGGGTGAAGAGTTTGCTCCTGTTATAGTACAGGTAACTATCAGCTCAAGTGGGTAGAGTGGGGTGAAGAGTTTGCTCCTGTTATAGTACAGGTAACTAGGAAGGTTGCATGTCTGTCTATAGATACTTAGCCTTGGTATAGGACCACTGTATAAATATATCTGTAGTTAGCCATTATATAAGAGATCATTTCTCTTTTGCAGTGAGAAAGCTCTCTCAGGTCTTGGCACTGTACTGTTAAAAATGCCATTATTTCTGTTCAAAAAAAAAAAATTATCTATCAAGTGGTTAGCTTGTTTTTCAGACTATAGTAACTAATAATTTTCACAAAGATTCCTTATACACAATATTTCCCAGTATAAAATATTACAGTTATTGTGAGATTAATGCCAATAGGGGATAGCATGTTCTTTTGACACTAATCTTATTGACCCAAACTGAGTATGTGTTCCAGGTGATACTTTACCATATATCAGTGCATAGCCAGACTATCCTCTTTTTTTTCCATGTGGCTCTCCTAGTATATAGAGGATGTCCTAGGTATGTATCTATTCTGTTCTCCTGGTATATAGGGGAGTATGGATACCCTAGGTCTGATATACTGTTCTAGCTCCTATTAGGGAGTATGGATACTCCATTTAGGTCTTTAAAGGTTCCAATAGCTACTGATGCAGCCATGTTGTTTTAGGAGAGGAGTGTGAGATAGATGCCCTTTCAGGTATCCTTTCAGATGGTTGAGGAGGTGTCTTAGATTCAGAGGGTTAAAGGATATTATTCCTTTCAGATGATTGGGGAATGGATGAATGGGGAGGGGGGTTGGGTGAGGGGGTGTTTTAGGAGTTATTCCTTTGAGGGTTATTTTGGAAATTATTCCTTTCAGAGGGTTAAGTTTTTCTTTTATAGGGTAGAGAAGGTGTTTTTTTAAGTTATACCTTGTAGGGCATGTGTGTTTGGCTTTCAGAGGTTGGGAGGGATGTTTTGGGAAGCTATGTGTGTGTGTTTTGTGTGTGCATGCAGTGTGGTGTGGTATGTGTGTGTGTATTGTGCTTATTTGTGCATGTGTGTGCAGTGTTGATGTGGCATTTGTGTGTGCAGTGTGGTGTGTACATGCTGTGTGTGAGTGAGGGGTTAATGTATTGCTACTTTCAGATGGGGTTAAAAGATGTTTTCAGAGCTGAGGGATGTTTGGTTGTTAGTTGTTGTAAAATGTCTGAATCCATGCATATTGTGGCCATTAAAGCATATTTAGAACCCCGATCGTCATGCACTGGATGTGGTATAGAATGTGAAGGCATGTTTCTATAATATAGTCTTGTACTTGTATACCTTCACTTCAGCATGTCTACCTGTAATTTACTTCATTCTGTTCTCCTTCACTCAGGTGTATCAGTAATATATACATACCTTTGTTCTCCACTTAGGGTGGTGTTCTAATATATATATACCTTTGTTCTCCACTCAGGACAGTGTTCTAATATGTACCTCTCATGAGTTTTGAGGGGGTGTGGTATTGGTTACCAGTCACTCAGCCTACCTGTATACTATGTCTGTGGTAGAACACTTCATGTTTTCCCGATGTAATGAATGTGTTGCTAGTAGGAATGTAATATATATCTAATAGGAAGCTAACAGTTCAGATAATTAGTGTGCTATGGGACCATAAGTATTGAATTAACTGACGCAGGTAATATGATATGTTTTTGACTCCAATTTCTTTCTTAATAAGTTTAATGACAAATTCACTCGCTATTAAATAGAGTGTGTGTGTGGGGGGGGGAAGGATATTGAGGCAATGAGTACCATCACATTTGTGGGAGGCTGGGAAAGAATAATATTATACTGACAGTTTCCTTTTGATGGAGTTGGGATAGTCTAGATTGTGTTGTATAGGGCTTGTAAAACTTCCTTCCAAATGTGGATGCTTTGCCCCCACGATGCCATATAGTATCGTGTCATGACATGGAGCTCAAGGCTGGGGCTGGGGCTATGTCTATATGGTCCTGACCTGCTGGTGAGGCTAAGGAGCAGAGGAGTGGATTTATAAATACAAAAACTATTTGTGTTACCTCTGATAATGTTTTGTGGACCAGTTTCCAAGATGTTGTTTTGATATCCTCTGTATATAGCATGTTAGTGGACATGTATCCTTTTTCTCTGTGCAGAATGATAACGGTCCCTGTCCTTTACTAGCTCTGTGCAACGTTCTGATCCTCAGAGGTAGAATAAAAATTACGCCTGGCAATACTGATGTCAGCTCCACTTACCTCACTGATTTACTCGGGACTTATCTTCTTGAATCTCACAAGACCAGCCAACTCTCAGATGGGGAGAAAGCTAACCTGGAACAGAACATCCAGGATACTATGGCCATCTTTCCAAAGCTGCAAACTGGATTGGACGTTAATGTGAAGTTCAACAGGTCAGCTTCAATATCTCTCTATGTCATATTAAAATTCAGATATTATGTACAATGAGGTGCAGTGTACAAATGAATGTTCTGACACACACACACACACACACACACACACACACACACACACACACACGAGCGCGCACACACACACACACACACACACACACACACTGTGTATATGCCATACGAACACGCACACCATGCATGACACATTATGCACAACATGATCACACCATACCCCGGTACACAGATGAAATTCCTCAGGTGTACATAACTTGTAGGATATAGCCCTGAGAATCCACTTGCAGTTTAATCTAATCCTTTGAAAACAAGCTGTGACTATATTTGTTATGAGATGTAATAGCCCGTTTCATGCTTTATATGATTACATAATGACTATAGGGGAAACAAGATACCAAGAAGATATTTTTATTAAATTCATTGACAAGATAATATAATGGAACCTCCTTTATATTATACATCTTTGGGATTATCCTGATCCTGGTGGGAAGATTGGAAGGGTCTCATCATTTTAGTGGCATATCTAATTTGGTAAAGCTGGCAGAGATGCCCGAATTCTGATTTTATGTCTTGTCTGGATTTTCAGATTAGGCATAAACATTAATGCCCACCCCTTAAACAACTGCCCTCACCAACCCCCACCACAAATTTTGGTCTCACAGATAGCACTGGGGGGAGAGGGAGAGAGGGGGAGGGGAAAGGGGGGGAGGGGAGGGGGGATCACTGATTCAGGTCTTTAGGTCTTTAGTATAGATATGGTTTTATGTACTGCCTCCTTTAGTGTTAGTGTAAAACTTGTGTACAGACGGAGGAGCTTCAAAGGTTTAAGAGATGCACCCAACTAACTTTAATGTGGGAGGGGGTGCTGGAAGGAGGGGTGTGGGAGGGGTGCTGGTGTACCAATGTGTGTTGGGGTCTCTTTGGTTTGGAGGTTTGGGATTCAGAAGTGTTTTTATAGGATTAGAATAGAGAACTGTAATCTCTCCTCTAACCAGTCCGACTTCAATTCCCTAGAAGAAACATTTTCCCTTGTCATGTGATATATCTATAGTTTGAAGGTGAGCATATGTTCTCATCTTCCTGTTCCCATCGTCCTCTTCATTCCTCTGGGGTTGTGTTGTGCATAGTGAGTGCTAGGTGGGGGGGGAAGAGAGAGAAGATCACTGTGCTATAATTATTACCTTCTGCTGTTTAATTAAGACAATTAGCCTCTTTTTCTCAATGGAGTTGTGAGTAATGGAGACCTTCTTGTTGTAACTTCTTAGGATGCTCTGGGTATAGGATGACCATGTTGTAGTGAGAATTGTAAAGATCTTATTCCATGTTAGGTCTGGTACACAAAATTGTTAAGATTGTGTTCTTCATCTGAGCTAAGAATAATAACTTTACTAATGGGAATAATTCAGTGTGGTGTGAATCCTTGGTCTGGTAGAACATACTGGTCTGGAGAGGGTTACTATAAGTCTCATGGTCTGGTAGGAGTCCGTGTCTTAATTAATATACTGGTCTGGAGAGAGTTACTATAAGTCTCATGGTCTGGTAGGAGTCTGTGTCTTAATATACTGGTCTGGAGAGGGTTAATATAGCTGTATATGGGACATATTATTATTATTATTGCATCTGTATTGATTCTGTACATGGAACAAATTCCATAGACTTCCTTGCTCTGGGTTAAGGTCTGACTGACTCTGCCAATAAGATCAGACTATCAACAACAACAACAACAACACAACAACAACAACAACAACAACAACATTATCAACCATTTCAGCTGTTGTTATCGCAATAGCTGATGGAACACTATTATTATTATTATTATATTATGTTGTTGTTGTTGTTGTTGTTGTTGTTGTTGTTGTTGTTGATGATGATGATGATGATGTTATATGTGGTGGTAGTAATATTATGCTGTTTTGTATTGTAGTGTTTCAGGATTTGAGTTTACAAGAGAAACTGGTGTATTTGATATACTAGGAATACCTCTATATCATGGATGGCTGGTTGATCCTCAAAATTCCATGTGTTGTGAAGCTGTTGGAGATCTTTCTTACAACCAGTTAGTAGAGATGGTTATCAACAACACCCAATCAAAAGATCCCAAGTTGGCAGAGGAAGGTGTGTTGAATCATGCTCTATCCAATATTGTATACACATGAAAATACCAACGCTATTATTTAGACAGTGTGTTGGCTAATAGCTCAGAACTGCTTAGAAATAGGCCATTTTATGATCATTTTTTGGCCATTTTGTCCTCAAACTATTGTTCTGCCAAATGATGGTAAATACCCTTACATGTTGTCCTGATAAACTCCAGTCCTAATATATTGTCCTGCTAAAATCTGATGGTGATGCTACCTCCCTCTTACATGTTGTCCTAACAAACTTTGTGCCTTAATTCTGCCTCTTAGAGTAGATTTTGGTACATGATGCAGCCAGTAGGTGAGGTCAAACCAAATCTATGAACTTGATCTTATAGAGTTTTGCATGATTTAGTGGCAAGGAGAAGGGAAAAGCTAAGCACTTCTTATGGTGAACAAATGGCTTCAAATGCTTCCTCTGGTAGTTATGAGTTGAAATACCATTGGATGGGGCTTCTGTTGTGTCAAGTAATGATTGTGCAAGGGTGGAATCAACTCATCGTAGACAATGGGGCTGCATTATCATAGGGAGAGGGTGGAGGTAAAATTGAAATATTGGGAGGGGGGGGCTGTAATTAGCCAACCCCACGCTGTCCTGAAACTATAATTATTCATCAGAGGGTGGTTATTAAATGTTTGTTTGTTTGATTTTAGCTTGGTTGGGTAAGCAGTTTCTTGAGACCACAGCCACTCAGTTGACTTATCATGGACTCTGCGAGTTAAATAGCACAATCAAAGAGGGAGATCTCTGTGTCTTCTTCAGGAACAACCATTTCAACACCCTCATGAAGAAGAATGTAAGTGTTATACAGCATATCTGACAGATGCATGGTTCAGAACAATTAGCATTGAGTGTTGAAATCCATAGCAATATTCACAGCTATTGGGTAACGTCCAGTAATGCAAAGTAATGTCAAGTATGTTATGTCATAAGAATGTAATTTTGGTTCTTCTACATTAATGTATGGGACACTGTATTAAGCTTTCAGGTGATTTGAATGAAGAAAGGATCCTAGAATTCCAATTTCGAGTCTAATCTAACAGTAAGAACACATACGGTCTGGGATGGCCAGACTAGATTCTCTGCAAAAAAAAAAAAAACAACAATTTATTATAAGTGGGCAGGGCTGACAATGTAGTTAGCTTTGCTGTTACTGTCTGATTCATGCCCACTGCTAAAGTAACTTTAAAGGTATAGCTGCTGCAGGATTTTTGCAATGTTATGGCAGCAGTGTGTTTACTCTGTGGCCTCTGGCTGATGTTTAGCAAAAATTTAAGCTCATGAAATATAATTTATTCCTTGGGTAATGGTGTGACCTAATTTTGGATAATTTTTGAGTTTAGTTCTAAGATCTGAGGTCAGCAATCTAAACTTCACATTTCAGAAATAATAATATTTATCTCCTCTGCAGGGCTGCAAATTTTTTAGTGTAGCCAATATACACATGATCAGATTAAAAATTACAACTCGGCACAGCAAGAAACTGTTTTGTGGTATGGCACATAATACTGACTGCTGCATTTCTGTATCTTAGCTATGTTCAACACAGTTGTAATAAAATATTTGAAGTATAAACCCAGTACAGAGCAGTCATATATAGTCATACCTCATTCCAAAATGCTTGATGTATAAACAGGGAGAAAGCTATGTTAATTGGAGTATAGGAATAATAGCTAACTATCAGCATATTAGTGTATTTAAGCTCCCAACTTTCACTGAAATGTAGGACATGCATTGAACATAGCTAAGATACAGAAACGCAGCAGTCAGTATTATGTGCCATACCACAAAACAGTTTCTTGCTGTGCCGAGTTGTAATTTTTAATCTGATCATGTGTTATTATTGGCTACACTAAAAAATTTGCAGCCCTGCAGAGGAGATAAATATTATAAATGACTAATAATTATTTCTGTAATGTGTGGAGTTTAGATTGTTAAACTCTCTGGGGACACCTTCTAATTATTTGTACATGTTTGAAAAGACAGAGAGACTATTAATTACTAGATTTTGCTGCATACTGACATTTGCTGTTGGACAGTGGCAGCTATGCAATATTATGTTGGCCGAGTTTTTTTATTTGGGATGCAGTTCTATGTGTAAATTCCTTACATTACATCATTACTATTACATCTCATCAGTCTTATCACTTATTTACAGGGCCTTCTTCTCACTCTAGTAACAGATCATGGATTCCTAAATGAACTTGGCTATGTATGGCAGACACTTGCAGACATTGATGGAGGTGGAGAATTCCTGGACGCTAACTTCCACATCTCTCCTCACTCTCAGTCTCAGCAGAAACGAGAAGAGGCTGTCCCTCCTAACACTTCTCCTTCTCCTAATCAGGAGTCCATGGAGGATTTAACTAAAGATGAGGAAGAAATGGGGGAAGCTTTGGTTGATCCTGATTTAGAGTGAGTCCTATGGGTGTAGGTAATCCTCGTGCATCCTATTTGTTCGTTATCTCATACTTCAGGGGGAGTGGTCATAAGTTGCACTATTAGGAATAGTACTGTATAGCGGGAAATTTTCAAGGGAAAATGTCTTCATGGTTTTCGGGGTTAGAATAAAACCACGAATTTTTTTCCACGAATAAATTTCATTATTGAAAACCATGAAGATATTTCCCCTCGAAAATTTCCCGCTATACGATATTAGCTAGAGTATGGAGGAGTGGTGCTAGTAGGTGTGGTTGTGTCAGTTTAAACTATACTCTGTAGCCTGAATACCCATGCTAATAAGGTATTGATCGCTCAGCCAAAGTGAACCTTAGATATTAGAAGTAAGAGGTAAGGGTTATACATAATGATTATAGAGAGATAAGGGTTATACATAAGGAGGTAAGGGTTATCCATAAGGATTGTAGAGAGGTAATGGTCACACATAATGATTATAGAGAGATAAGGGTTATACATAAGGAGGTAAGGGTTATCCATAAGGATTGTAGAGAGGTAATGGTCACACATAATGATTATAGAGAGATAAGGGTTATACATAATGAGATAAGGGTTTGTGTATTACTGTTGGCTGATTAGTGATTTGTGACAGCTTTAGCTTTTGTTATGCCTTCCTCACTGCTGCTAGCTGTAGTAGTTAAGAATTTATTTTGGTTAGAATCTCTCCCTCTCCTCTTCAATGGATATAAATAATAATAATGTTAAAGGTTTCCCCTCATCCTTAAGGTGACATCTTTGTGTTGTGTGGAATCAGAACCTGTGCTGTCCCTACTCTGCCAGGATAGCTAGACTAATCTACCAACTAAACAATACGTTAGTCTTATCTTGACTGTAATTATGTTCTTTAATGGTGTAGCTATGTGCTTGTTTGTGGTGTTAACTACTTCAGCATGTTTTTCTCTTACAGACATACTCTACCACAATACTCCAATGTTAGTTCTACTAGGCAGTTATATTCTCTCTGTCTGCTTTAGAAAGTAGCTGTACTGGTTGATTGGTACGCAACATGGCATAGAATTGACCTTCTTAATAATTATACTAGCCTAACTGCTGTGGAACACTCTTTCTTGTAGTGGTACTCTAATTTCTTGGTGTATTGTTCATATGCATAATGTACCGTGTAGAGCATATTTGTTAAGACTAGTGTACAAAAACATTTTTATTAAGTGAAAGGTACAGCTTTGTAGTTTTTAGTTATTATTACCCTTATCCTTGCTAGTGCCTGGAGAAACCTTTAGCATCAGATAAATAAGAAACCCATTTTGAAGTTGTGAAGATTCTCCATCTCTGACTAAGACAAATATGTATCAAGACATACCTTAATGAATTAGAGGGTAGAACTTTGATCATGCCTGCAGACTGTTTCTAACAACTAGAGCACAGAACACTGGCACTGGCATTAATTTTAGTGACTGTGTTTGCTGGCAGAGATTTGGGACTGTTTATACAGCAGGACACAGAGCACTGGGACTGTGTTTGCTAACTGAAACCTTGTTTATACAAACTACCAGTGTGCCAACGGTTGCTTATTGGAGTTATAAAGATCACAGTTATTATGTCACTAGCCTTTAATCTGGGTGTGGGTGATGTTCATATTCAAAGGTATATAATTATTACGTGGGCCAGGAATCATCGTAGTATTTATTATTTTGCTCATATTGAGGTAGCCATGTAAGCATAATAATTCATAAGTCAATGGAACCTCACTATAACTCATTTGTCTTAGTTTAAGTATAAAGTGCACTATATTACTTTTAACAATGAATGTCAGTAAACATTAACTAAAAATCATAGCTTGAGGTTTTGAGAGCTACCTAGTTAACACTCAGTAAGACTATCATTTGACTAATACACTAGTATATATTCACCTGATAATACTAAATAAGATATTCCATTATTCTAATTATGAAAAACTTTTCAGTATACTGAGCACCCTCAGATCCCAAAGTGCTAAAGGTCACACTGTAGTGTATTGCCTATTTTTGAGGTCATATCTTTTCTCAGAAATCTGAAATTGAAAGTGTCTTCGATCTTCCACTGTCACTTTATTTTTACTCCCTAGATCTCATTTCTCTTTATTATAGTCGTCATTGATCTTGATAATTAGAGTATTTCTAAATATTCTATTGTTTAATGGGGTAGCTAAAGAGATGTGAAAATATTGAAGTTATCACATGGACCTCAGCATCACTGAAAATAAAAATGTGAATTAGTTTGCAATTTTTTGAAATCAGTGAAAATAAAGTGCCTAGAGCTGCAGTATTATATGGAAATATGACTTTACTGAGAGTAAAAATCTACTGAGAAAATAAAATGCCCTGGATCTACAGCTACAAAATAGAATTTTGTTGTTGTGAAACTATCCAATTTGTGACAATTAAGTGGGACTAGATTTGACCGTGTATTGTTAGCACCAGGTAACCTTTACTCTTACTACAGCTGGTTTTCAGCAGGTTAATAAAATCTCATCTGGTGATGACATTCCATATTAATTCGGAATATTTCATTGGTGCCAATTAGGGTGTGTTTATAGGCTGCTAATCAATATTATATTTATAAATTAATAGGATTTAATGAGCAACTAATGAAATGTTACATCTGACCTCCTCCATGTTATGGCAATAAGGTGTATCTGTTTGTGCCCACAGGTTTCTCGGAAATAATCTTATTTGGTACAATTCTTGCTACATGACTAAGTCCTTTGTGTTTTCATGATCTCATTTTTCATTGCATAATGATAACTATAATTATTACCAAATAATAATAATAATAATAATAATAATAATAATAATAATAATAATAATAAATGATCTATATTACCAACTATGTATGATGATATGATCTGTATTACTAACTATCTGGTTATTAGTATTTTAAATGAGATAGGGATGAGTTATTATTGTGGAAGTACGAGGTAAATTAACCCCCTTCCCATGAATTATAACTATGCTACTATTCATGGGGTGCATATTGTATATTATTTTGACTATAGATTATTCTTAGCCCTTTAGTCTCTAGGGATTTAGACTACAGTTTTTGTTGATTTTGCAGATTCCCCTTGGTGTAAGTGTCATTGTTTTGTGTGGATACAGTAAGTATGTGTGAGGAGAATAATATGAGCCTGGTGTGGAGGAATTATTAGTACATAGTTGCCTTTCATAACTTCCCTAGGTAGTCTATAAACTTGGTGCTTGAGAGGGAGATTTTTGGCATGAAAATCTATATTCACAGATGGCTAATTTAGTCATACTCCCAGAAACTTGGCAAAATGAAGATTGTTTATTCAGCCCCTCCCCTCCCCTCCCCTCCCCTCCCCTCCTCCCCTCTCCCATACCTCCCCTTAAAATGACCAAAACTTCGGAACTTCAAAGTGCACATCCTGTCCCATAGTATTAATTTTGATAATTACATTACCAGAGCTGTACAAAATTAGGTGAATTTTAACTACCAAATTTTCCTCATGTTAGTTCAGCCTTTTAGGGTTGTAACATGAACAATACACTTATGATCTTGGTGGATTGAATGCTATTTGGATTTTGGGGAATAGCCCGTTAGAATGTTCTTTGTACTTGAACAGGGACAGGCCTGAGCTAGCTGTCTGGTAAGGATTTGTTGAAGAATTTGTTATTTTGTGTTGATGCTCCATTCTTTGCTTCTATTTAGTGAGTATCATATATCTTTGTGGAATTAACTTAATAGTTACTGAATTGTGGTAATGTATGGTGAGAAAATTTGCTTTCCTGGGTGGCAGTGAAAGCTCCCTTGTACTGAATTGAGTGTACTACACTCACTACACTCAGTTGGAGTTAGTAGGTCCCTTTGAAAAGGGTTTTTGTGGTATGTTGGTGTGCCAAATTGTGGGATGTGTCCTGGAAAGTTTTAATTTTTGTGACTAATTCTTAAAAAGTTTTGTGCAGTGAACTGTGTTATAGTAATTTGTGGGATGTATAATATCTCTATGCCAACAGCTTTGAGTAGTGTTACACTGTGTGTGAATTCATTGGCTATGAAGTGGTTCTTGTTAGACTGTGGATGTGGTGTTGTGTTTTTTTCTGTGGGCTTTCCCTGTTACTGTGTGGGATGGATATGTCACTATTTTTAATTATTCTTGACCTACTATTTTCCAGGTTGAAGAGAAAGCAATCTCCTTGTTACCTACCTGTGGGTTGTGTTGTTATTAGTATACACTTTGCTTTGGGGCTTACAATTGGAGGGGGGGGGGGGGGGGGAGTAAAAGCTGTATCTTATCCCATCATTCTAGATTTTAAAAATTTAATCTGCAGCTTTAAGTTGTAACTAAAGTCTGTCCAAGCTGACAAGAGTCTCACAAAAATAAGCCTAACTCACCTTAAAAAATTATTGGAATTTGGTATCATTTAGTAGCTCTTACCGAGGCGCTTCTTACCAGATGCCTGTTTAGTCTGTTGTAGTGCCCCATAGAGAGATATAGGAGGCTAATACAAATCCTATGGCTGCACTCTGGACCACAAGGAGTGTTGTGCATAATAAAAAATTGCTGTGTGGAGAGTCAGCTACTCTCTGGGCAAATGCATCTGGAATGTTGCTATTATTGCAAGATTTATATTAAAGTCATATGTAGCACTTCAGGACTGCTTCTGTGGCTGGCTCTCGTCAGCTTGGACAGACTTTACTTATAAGTAGTGTGATCTGTGGTTAGAGGAATGATAACAACATGCGGGTGTCCATGTGTGCCCCCTATACAAATATTTGTGGTGGGGAAACCTATTTGAGCTGCTATTACTGAATAACTATTGAAGATCTTGTTTGAAACACTGAAATCTGGTTCACCTAAAAGCTAATGTTAGTTTGTCATAATTGACTGGTATGGAATAGGACCTACTTATTATAGAAAATTGTTATCTTAGGGTGTGTTGTTGTTGTTATTGTTTGCTTGTTTGTTTCATTGACACTGTAGCTATCAGACTGCATTGAGGTTACAGGAGGAAGAGTACCACACACAGCAGCTCCAACATCAGTCATCTACTGCTACAGCTCCACTAGATCCGATGCACCAGGAATTGATGGAGTATGTTCAACCACCATTCACTTCACATAAACACTAAATACTCTTGATACTCTTTCTAACAATAGATTTTTTTCTCTATTCTCTCTCTCTCTGTTTCTTTTTCTCTCCTTCTATTCAATATGGCCAAAAACATGACACCCAGGAGTTTTGAAGCTTTGCCAAGTGATAACATTATTGTAATGGTATAATATCAGTAAATGACTGTGTTCAACTGGTTTGGGCTTGACCTTGCTACAAGGATACGCTGGCTAATGTTGTTCCAAGAAATGAATATTGTTATGAGTAGACAATTCTGTACATCTTTTATACTATAGACCCTTTTCAGTAGGCGTGGTCACGACGTAGTCGCCATCTTGGAGTACAACTGTCGTAATGGTGAATTTCTGTGCCATATGGATCTAGTCCAGAAATAATAGAGTTTTTCTTTATACCTCCTTTTATCCTCCTTCTCCAGTATAGTAGAAGAACATCCGTTTAATAGCCCTTTCTGTGAGCTCCTAGCTGCAGACGCTGCCATTGCAATAAATCACGGTTGTACTCCAACATGGCCGACACGAGTATGATGTCATTAAAAATTACGTAACTGAAAAGGGTCTATAGGATTGAAAAAAGAATAAACTTTCATAGCTATGCATGTTAGCTACATATGTGGCAATCCATTGAGCTCACACTTTCAAAACTGTCTTATAGCTACTTCAGTGGATTGCATGGAAGCTTGCATTCCTACATATCTATGTCGTGTAATAATTCAATAGATAATATGTTTTCCTCTTAATTAAAAAACCTGTGGCCAATTGATGGCTATTCCAGCTAGTGTTAATCAATCAATCAACAAACAAACCAAACAAGCTAATATTGTACAATGGTACATTAGAATGAAAGTGGGTAGGACTTAATAATAATAATAATTTGTAGTTAAAAAGATTTGGTGATGAGTTGGCCTGAAAGTCCATGACTAGCTATTAATATACAAGTTGTAAAATCAGCAAAGTGATTATTTTGCTATTACATAATTGGTTTGGTTGAGTTTTAGTAGTAGAAACATCACTTCAGCACTTGTCTAGTTGAATTCTGAATGTAGTAGGAGGGCTCCTGGTCACAAAGTATACTATTTATTGCACACACGAGAGCATAACTAGACAAAGGTACTTCTCTTACCTTGTTTCCAAATAGCTAGCATAAGCAGACTTTTGTTCTAATTATACTTTTACTAAAAGAGGAAACATAACAATATATTATATTATATTTGGAGGTGTGTAAGATTTTCACAATTAATACTGTTTCAAAGATGATACATCTGTTGATGTTTGTCTCAGAGAAATCATGCCTTTTCAGCCTGTTATAGCATGGCAAGAATTTATCTTATTGTACTTCTAAACACTAGTGACAGACTATCATTATTGATAAAAATTATAATTTTCACTAGAAAGTCAGGGAGTATCTCCTAAACTTAGGCCAGTGTTAATGACATTCTTGTTTCTGGTCAACCACCCGCATTGGAAATTGACACCGCTCAAAAGTTATCATTATTCTCATTATTGTATTTTTTGAGTACAAATTGACCTTTGACTCTACAAGTGGCTGCCTGCAGTTGCAAATTAGTGCTGATAGTTTTGTATTTAGCTACATTTTATCTGCTACTTCAAAACCTAGATAGTTTTCTAGATCAAGATGACTTTGCTAAACTACACAGAATATTCCAGTTCATCAAAGAAAATGGTACTACTATGGCATAGTATCCCGCTAGGTTGTGAAGGGAAATCCTAACCAGAAACAAGAATGTCATTAACACTGGCCTTATATAGGGCATCTGTGTAGAGCATGGGCACTTAGCTACTATTTTTCTTGTTGTTTCAGCCATGAAATAGCAGCAATCTTACAAGAGGAAGAAAAGGAATCAGCTCCACCCCCACCTAATACTGCAGAGGAGTATGAAAGAGTTGCTCAGTTGGACCACAGACAATCAAATCTTTCTGTTTGCAACTTGCTATAGTATGTTATGTATGTGCAATATCTAGTACTTATTTTCTTCTGTTAAGTAAAACTAGTGCAGTATCTCCACGTATGTAAATGTGTGTGCAATTACTTATTCTCTTCTGTAACTGCTGCTGTAGCTTGTGCAAGCACTTTTGGACCTTGGGCATAGTCGCATGGCGGAAGCTACACACGGAAGTGTGTGGGGCGGAGCGCGAGCATATGCGGCTATAAAAATATTGTTATTTTTGCTGTATTTATTGTAACTAACAGTGCAGCAAACCACAATTTTCATAAATGGCGGTACTAAATGAGTGGTTTGTACTACTGCTGATTGGATTCTGTCAGCTTGTCTCCAGTGTAAGTGCTGCCAGTAGAAGATTCGTTGTGGATTGGACCCCAGATGGCGTGGCCAAAATAAAGTAAGTGCTACCTCTTCTTGCGCCATAAAATAAGCTAGTAAGCTCCATGGGTCTCTCATACTAACTGTTCCTAGCTACATGGTACTAGTTATTATACTAATACTGCACGGATGGCAGGAGTTATATATGTAGTGGTAGTAGTTAGAGCTAGCTACATGCAATATGCTTGCAGTAAAGCTTTAGATTCTGTAGCTGTAGTAACTAGGAACATTAATTTTTGCAAAAAAGTTAGAACTGACATTCATTTGTGTAGCAGCTATTAGAATGCAACATCCTGCAAAGTAAATGTGTTTTAGGCATACTACAGCATAATAATAATAATTAGAGCCTTTTAGCCTTAAGAGAGGATAACTAATTAAGGAGTATGGAAGTGATCATTTAAGCCAACTGGCTATAATAGTCTATGCCAGTAAAGAGCCTAAAGTCATTGCAATAATATAATAATTATGTTCATGCATGCTGACTTCACTAGCTATCAGCTATATATTATTACATGCAACATGACTCTATTCTTGATGTAAGATGAAATTATTATTAGAAATCTGTAATGAATTCCTAGATATTTATATCACTATTATAGTATATGTACTTTTATAACAACTTAACAAGCTTGATGTCATGCCAGCACACGATGAACATAGCTATAGCTAGCTATAGCTGCTGCTTCAATGTTAGTGGAACTAAAATCAGTTTATGCATATACTTTGTGCAGAATTTTATTATAGAGAATCTAGTGGAACTAGAACAAATATTATTATGTGATTTCGGCAGGAGTAGTTGATGAGCCATGCAGGGAAACAATAATATTAATTACCACTAGAGTTGAAGTTAATATTGGCACAAGTGATGGGAATATATCACTGAATTGTGGGATAGAACTTGTGCCAGCAATTAACTACAATGTTTCCTAATATGGTTATTAGATTGACTGTATCTATAGACCGTTCTCAGAATGATATATATAACAGTATGGCTACTGACCACAGCTATTAACTGTCTAGTTAATTACCAGATTCAGTAACTTTCAAGTACCTGTCATTAATTGAGGAATACTATGTTATGTACTGATGTGTGAGATCATGTACAAGATCACGTTAAACCACGTTGGTAATCACAGCTGATCAGGTTATCTTTAGGGCCCTTGCTTGTTTTAGTCCAGGCAGTTACCTATGTAACTACCACATCTATCAAAACTTCAGTATGACAGTTTCACAAGGTTTTTAATTAGCTTCCATTGCTGGTTTCAGGGTCTCAGGTGGTTCAACCACCCTTTCCTTTCCAACTATAAACCCCTGTGGTTGGCCAAACATAAAAATTGTCCTATTGTTTTGAGTGTCAGTTATGGGTGTGGCTATCTTAGAACCAGTGGCGTAGCTACATAGGGGCATTTAGGGCACATGCCCTACCAAACTCTCTTAGTGCCCTACCACTATCTGCTATCATTTTAGCTGAATCTGGTAAAAGATTGATAGTCCTTAGTGAGCAGTTTAGTCCATAGGTCATTGCCCTACTGGTGCCCTACCACATGTTTAATCCTGGCTACGCCACTGCTTAGAACTACCCCCCACTTACAATATTCCTGGCCCTGGATCTGTCAGCCAGATAAATATGCCCATAATTGTACAAGAGAAAGCTATAAATATAACACCTTGTTCTTATATATGCAGCTCTACTATTAGTTTGAGATTAGACGACAGACTAGTCCTGAGATGTCCACCTTATTCCTTCAGTAACTTAGTTGTGATGGTAAGGAATCGATAGAGTTTAAAATAATAATAATAATTAATTGATTGATTATTTAGCCTGAAGAAGATCAAATGGAAGCATGCAACTCTACCCTTGGTAGTGGGGTCAGGTTCTTAAGAGGAAGCTGCATTGGATTATCAAAGGGTCAAAGTCTGACTATTCATATTATAAGGAACCCTCTTGTACTGAATGGATCATTTTCATTTACCCCAGGAACAACTTCGTATTTTGCAAGTAAGAATAAGAAGAAGATAATGTTAAAGCTAGATAAACCCCAGAAAAAATACTTGGTTCCATTTTGTGATTCTGGAGTTTTGAATAGAATCTATACAGCAAACTCAAGGTTGTCATGGAGATATACCTATTATGAAAACAATTTTTGTGTGTATATAATAGAATCATCTAGCAGTAGCTAATGTAGTAATGCTGTTGTGGTATATAATTAAGTGTAGAACTTCTAGCTAGTACCAATTGCTTCATGATCTCATAATTATAGCTATGTGACAAATTGAGGGCTTCTTACTTCCAACTTGATAGTTAACAAGATATCAATACATGTTATTCTGGACAACTCGTTGCCTAGTATACTGCTTGGAAGGGTGTGCCCACCCAAGTGTTGGAACTCATCTATCTTTTATAGCTAGTATGACTTTTACTGGGTCCCAAACATGCCAAATATTAGATGTTCCTACCAGTACTAGGTTTCACATCATTTGTTACCCCCCACTATATTTGTATCTATATTCTATTGTTTGATGAATAATATCATTGTAATGTTATTTCATAATCACTTATTCCATAGTTTCCATTGTCTTTATCACTGTAACTTGATTCCTGACACATGTTTACTATGCAGTTAGAAACTAGAACCATTGACACAACCACATAAATTAGTGGGAATACCATAATAACTGTGTTCTAAAGACCCACATATCAGGCTTCATTGAACTGGCACTGTCTTTAAGTGTATGAAAGAAAATTCTTAGAGAGATCTATTTTGCATACCTTAAGATAAATACTTAATTGTGCAGGTTTTTCTGAAGGGACTAGTTTAGCCAGCAGTTACAATGACATGACTAGCGGAGGAGAGTGTCTAAATGGCCTACATCTAACTGTTCACATTGAAGGTATGTAGTGTGTATACACTTCCAAGAATCAAATGCTGTAAGGTTTACATGGGACAGGAGGAATGTACATTAAAGTGTTATTGATAATTAACACCCAAGTGGCTTCAATTAGCAAAATGTCACTTCTAATTAATATGATAGCTTGGAAGGCTATGTAGGTTGAAAATATGTTTGGGAGGCTAATAATAGCTATAGGTAAGAATATGCTTGAGAAGGAACAAGGTTTAGAAAACTATAGCAGGTCAATAACTAGGTTACTTTGTAGTATCATTCCTAGCTGAGGAACTGATTAACTTAGCTACCGTTCAAAAGTTGATATTAAGATCAACAGCACTGAGACAACAACAATAGTATTAATAACAATAGCTGTAACATTACTCTTGATGGACTAGAACTCATTATCTTGTATTATGTTATAGCTCTACCTACAACATCACCAACCTCGCTACCAACATCATTACCACCTGAACCAGAAACTGAATCAGAAGTAACTACTATAACATATGATAGTGTGCCCAAATCAACTACATTTGACCAAAGTAAGGGAGAATCTAAGTATTGTAGCTACACAAGTGCAGGATTTTGTCCAGTGGGACTCTTTTAGCTTCTCTATCCAATTCTTAAAATACTTGTAATATCAAAAGAGAGCCTATTCACACTTCTCTAGTGCTGAAATTGCACCAGAACCCATCTAAGGGGACCTTAAAATTCAATGCATTTCCTGGATGGAAAGCTCTCAGATCCCCCTAGGTGGCAAAATGCACTGTCAGTGATCACAATATTTGATCCTGGAACAGACCCCCCAAGCCCCTTTAACTTCCCCTAATAAATAAAACTAAAAATAGAATCCTGATGTTTTTGAATGAAGGCATATTGCAATTGTGTTAATGAATGAAGGCATATAGTGTTAATGAATGAAGGCATATAGTGTTAATGAATGAAGGCATATAGGTACAGCTTACAGAGCATTTAGTTTGTTGGTTTCATAGAAATATGTAAAGCAAAATATTATTATAATGTAATTTAATGATAACTTTCTTTGGCAGTATGAATACTATAAAGATTACAGGCAGACCTCTTTAGCTATATACTCATACTGAGCTTGTGGTATATATATAGCTTCATTATTATCAGTAGTTAATTTGACATCATGATGTACCTCAGTATAATTGTAAATTCCACAGGCAGTGGTTACCTGTGTAATGAGTTAGTCATTTATGGCCTGCCTATGATATGATAATTATGTGTGGAGCCAAGTCATAGCTATTGGTACTTGGCACTGTAATAATGGTCGGTGGTAACTTGTAGATGTCTCTGTTGTGGCATCTGAATCCAACATACTCTTTATGCCCTATTACTCAAATGATTTAAACAATACTGAAGTGAAGACTTTTGGCTTGTTCAACCCAGAGAGGCACACTTTGATGTCCAATATGTAGATAACTGACAAAATCATGTTCATATAATAAGGACAATATTACTCAGGTGATGGGGCTATAAAGTCAAATAGACATCATTACAAGCCAGATTTGTATATATAGCTATTGTAGGAGTATTCTTAACATCTAGCTATACGTAGTTAAAATAAAAAGCTAGCCTAAAATAGGGAGCAATAATTAATTTATCTGATTAAAACACGACATCAATAATTATTATTTTTTTAATTTTAATTTTTTTCCAGGTGACATTCCTAGTCCTGGCATTCCTAGTCCTGATGGGTTGAGTGCTAATGGAAGTACGTCACACCACAAAGTGGCAGCTACCTATGACATTTTGGCATGTACACTATTAGCAGTATTGTTAAGACTTAGAAGTTAGTATCTGTTGACACAAGTTTGTGCTTTGATGTATCTTTACAAGTACCATTACATAATCATCATCTCAAAGTTATATTAGATTTTTCTTTTTATATCTATCTCGTGATTGTATCCTGCAATTGCTTATATCTTATCCTGCAACTATTGTATATCTTATGATTCATTGTACTCCATATGCTGGCTGCATGCTCATTTATAGTATAGGGATGCTAGCTATAGTTACCATTACACTAGGGGAGTTGGTGAAAATTGTGTTATTTCACAAAAAAATAAACAAGCAAATAAATAAAAAAACAAGCTCATTCCATGATGAAATGGTGTACCTATCCAATTTAAATAGGGCTGGATATTATACATTGTGATGAAAAGGTTCTGGAAAGCTTTGAAGATTTTTCGATGACCACACCACTTTGTCCTAACTACGTATGCACATTTCATACAGCACAGCTACAGAATTTAATGGACATGTAACAGAATCAGTGTAATATTGTACTGTATTGTTCTATAAAAATAGTAATAGCTAGTATACAATGTCTACCTGTTGGTTGTTGTGATTAGAAGAAGTTTCTAAGACCATATGTTCCATTTAGTCTATTTAATCTGATCACTGGAAGTTGTGAATATGAACATGGTTATTCTCATGGGAAATATTCTAGGCTGCCAGCATATATAAAAGCAATTATTATTATGAAAGCTGAGAGAAAGGGTTCTGACCCTTGCCGCCCAAATCCACCACTGATATAATAGTAGTGGTACTGGACATTTTTTAGTCAGTGTCCTGATTAAGGTGGTGGCCTCATTTCAAGGAGTAAAGTTGATACACAAGTTGTTATTTTGGACCTATCCAGTGTTCATAATACAGAGGTGTCCTCATTTCAAGGGGTTGAAATAGAGAGATTCAGAAGTATACTCATGCATATCTGGAGGTTGGAATAAAGAGGTTCTACTGTATCACAGGCCAAACTAGCCAGCCACTTCACTACAAGTAATCAGCTATGATGTGTGTAGATCAAGGTCATTGCAGTCCACAATGTCCATAGATAAGCTTGTTTCAAAGCCTGTTGACTTGCTTTGAATAGTAATACTACTACAATGTTTTACAAGGACACACCTGCTGTGTATTATATTACACATAGGTAGCTAGTGGGCTGATTAAACCAAGTTCATAGCTACACCCAAAGTCCAGATGTGAATGGTCCTCATATATTATACTACAACATTAAACAACTACCTAGATTTTCATACAATATAAAGGTGAAGCACCACTATTTTTATCTACCCTATACATCTAGGGGCATTAGAAGAATTAACATCCTTACAGTAGTCAAAACTACAATACACCAAACTAGCTAGCTATACCTATCACAGTAACTTTCTCAAATAGCTCTATTATTTTCTAGCAGCTACAGTGAATCCTATAGCAACAGTGTATAGAGCTAGTTTTCATGCATTCTTTCATTCTGTGAGGCTTCAAGTAACTAAATATACCAGTACTCCCACATCTACTCACTGATGCTGTAAATTGCCACAAGGGATCACATTTTGATGCATTTAGCTATACTTGCATGAAGGTAGTATAGTAGTGTGATAAGGGAGTGTATTAGGATACTTACCAGTTTGGTTGATAAATTAACAACTGACATGGACTTGCACTTCCTAAACAAGCCTGCAAAGATGGTTAGTTTAACTATAAGAGGAACTGGTGACTATAATAATAAAAAGGATAGTATTTACAATTATAAATTTGAGGTTTGTTAGATGAGGGTCATGAATATAAAATATTGCGGTAAGACAGATGTAAGATGCTTAAAATGCAAAGATGAAAAGAGACAAGAAGAATACTTTAGGACAACTTTGAGATAATGAAGTTCTTAGCTCAGTTTCAACCATTGACTCACTATTCCAATTTTATGGTGAGAGTGCATAAAGCAGGACTGAAGTCAAGTTGCTCAATGCTATGTAACCAGTATCTCAAGGGTGTGGTCAATGCTCTGGTATTATGGGCTGATTGTGCTATATCAGTGATCACAGTATCTCTATATAGGTGCTTTAAATGTGGTCAAATGCTGAGGTGTTATGGGCTGATGTGTTATGTAAATAGTGTTCACAGGCGTTAACGTGATTCAATGCTCAGGTATTGGTATTATGGGTTGATATCTACACAGCAGAGTGTAACTAAATACCAAAAAGAGTGGCATTGTGGTGGTGGGAGTGTTGTCAGAATGAACATCTGGGATATATTAGCTTCTATTTACTCTACTACAGATACATAATGTAAACCACAGGTATAAAAATGTGTAGATCTATCACTGAACAGCGAAATCTGGTTATTTCTAAGGCATGGCTCCTTCTTCATGTACAGAGACAGATTATGTTATTGTCATATTGTAGTAATAATTATGTATCTATAAGTATACAATGATTATTACACTTGACAATGATGTAATCTGATTCTGTTACAAGGAGAAAGAACTCAATTATTTATTTCCACTGATGCTGAAGTCAAATGTAACATGCAATTTTTAATAATTTTGCTCAAGCCACTATATATATAATATACTGTATATATTATTATCTATAATTATATAATAGTACACCATTGTAAAGAAATCTCATTATCATGGCAGGAAGAAACCAAGAACATGAAATTAAGCTTAAATTACTACTGCCAGAAGTTTGCCAAAGAACTTTGTAATGTTTTATTCAGGTTCTCCCTAATGACAAATTTTAATTAGCTCATCAAAGCTTTTGCTTCACACCCACATTTCTTACATTCTCTATGGACATGCCAGCATATAATTGGGAATAAGCACTGAGCACATAATGGACAGAGCCATGGAGTAATCAACTGGCAACTACAGCCAAAATAATTGGAGCCTGTTTCCCTCAAGCCTAGTCATACCAAATTTAGGAGGGGGTAGACATGACACAAGGGGACCTGAATAAACCATTAGAAAGTTGTTTGAGAACTACATTTTGGCAAGGTTCTAGGTGTAACGGTTAGTTCTCTGTGAAGGTAAATTATTAATTTTTTCTCTTTACTTGTACCTTTTAAGCCAATGCATTTATTGCATCACTGTGTGATAAGCACTTAGCAATTTTTACAGGAATACTCACATGCTTCTTTTCTTAACTCCAGGGACAGAAATTTTAATACTGTTTTTTTGATCCTGCAGGAGGGGGTGATCCAATATTATATCAACATTTATTTTGGTTTTTTGGGCATCCTGAGGTTTATATATTAATTTGGGATAATTTCTCAAATAATCCCTACATTCGCCGCTAAACCGGATGCAGCTAAAATACACTGTTTCCATAATTTATTTTCATCAAGGGTAAAGCATTTGCATAGTGAAACTAACTTATGTACTACAAGCCAGAATCATTTTAATTACCTATTAATTATGAAATGTTGAATATATTGCAACTCAAAATTTCCAGATATTTCTGGAAGCCAGAATCATTCCAAAATGATCCTGAATACATACTAATCATAATTATTATTAATGGTAAATTTTATTGACAATAGAAAAATATTTCAACTTGAAATTCCATATTTCTAGGTTGCTAGCTACTGGATCTATAAACACAATTGTTTCATTTTGCTCATGCACTTTTGATGATCCTTACCAATTAAAAGCAGCCTTACCAATTAAAAGCAGAAGGGGAAGATGGGAAAATTACCTTCCACAGAGGGTTAATTCTGGCCATTCAAAAGCTTGATGCAAGTGCCAAAATGTAGCTCTCTCAAACACCCCCACCTCCCAACCAAGATAGTCCAAACTGCCACTTAGTGTGTTCACCCTGTGTTTCTTGGTATCAGATAATTAGTCCCAATAGCAACTGTAGCTAATCCTATCACAAGAAATATTGCTGATCCATATCATACATGCATACCATATAATAGAGAGATCAGTGGCTGATGCAGAAAATTCTTACAAGGGGTGACATTTAATTTTCACCCATAGTGTGGTTTCCAGTACTCTGTGGTGGTGACATGTCACCCTATTCACCCCCCCCCCCCCCCTCCCCCCCATCACCCCCTGTAGATAGAGTATTTACATTTTGAGTCAGTTGCTTGAAAATATAATCTTGAATTTAAGGGGACCCATTAACAAGCACTTTGAGAGAGCTACATTTGGTAACTTTCTGGGGCCAAGCTAACCTTCTATGAAGATAATTTCGTGCTTGTTTGTTTTTATTTCTGCACAACAGTGTGACCAATCTAGCCTTCTGTGAAGGTAAAATACATACTGATAATAACTCCTGGTGATTAATTTGAGCTTTATTATGATGGGGTGGCATCTGATAACATGTTTTCTATAAAACAGAGATGATGATGTAAAGGTACTAAATGGTCAGATTGTCAGTGAGATGAGTGACTTTGGTGGACAGTCTCAATTTTTAGAGATTCTACCAAAATTTATTGACAACCTTTCACTTGGTATACTGGTGACCGACCTCAGCCAGCGTTTTGATGACTACACAAATACTCAAGCTTTTTAAAAGTTTTTGACAATGTGGTGTAGCCTCCAGTGTAGTTTGTATGGTTTTAACCATACCACTTTCAGGGGCTGATCCAGAAAAATCTTAAAAGGGGTGCCTTTTAATTATTGTAGTTGCCATGTCCACATATTTCCGGATTTCCATGGTCGGTGTACTCTATAGAAGTTGGACAAATTTAAACCACTTCACCCTAGAAAAAAAATGACTAGCTAATAGTAGTTTTCTTATTGCTGATAGCTACCAATCTCTAATTATTCCCCCCCCCCCCCCCAATATTATGAAAATTAAATAAAAAGGGGGGAAAGGGGGGGTGACATGTCACCCTATTAACTCCCCTGGATCAGCCTCTGACTTTTCATGACTAGTTCACATTAGCAAGTGCATGTGTAGTTTAACATTCTATTTTAATATTATAATTCTTATTATTCTTATGTTGTTGTAGGCTCATATGACTTGCTACTTTCTTTCAAGTTACATCAGTTTTGTTGTGAATGCTCTCACCACAATTAATAATAATTATTATTGTAACTAGCAATAATAATTAGATTACTGCACATGACAACTATAACAACACACACCAAGCATTAATACTGACGTGTAATGTTCATTAGTATTGACAACTTCGATTTTAGTGAATACTAGAAAGTGACCAGCTCGTGGTTTGTAGCTAATAATAATCTGGAAGCTGAATTATTATTTTGGAAGGGCAAGGCGGGGTGTAGGCCTATTCCGAGATTGGTTGCGTCCGGACGCGGAGATCTTTATTGGTAATAGTAATGGAGCTAAGATTATGGGCGGTTGCATTTCTAGTCAGTATCTTTGAGCATTTGTCTTGTGTCGACACTGCCACAGTAATTGTGGAGTGGAGCGTAGATGGAGTTGACATAATAGAGTAAGTATATAGCTTAGCTGCAATGTATCTCAGTCCAGCCATCTAGCTATTTTTGTGTGGTTATAGAAATATTAGGATATCTTTCTCTGAGTATTCACATTTTATGCTCTTAGAATGAAAGTTTTCCAGCTAACTAGTAAAATATTAACTAGTAGCTAATTCTAGTTATGTATTGCTGCCCAAGTTAAGTAGTAATGTCCAGACTTCATTATCCAAATCCATAAGGTATAAATAACAAAGTGGATTTATAGAGATCTTCATTGTATACCTTTTACCTATTGTCTGTTTGTCTTTAATCATCATAATAAGGTTATGTCCACTTGTAGTTAGCTACATGATAATAAGGACTAGCTATAGAGATCTCATGCATCCAGCAAAAAAACATGTTTAGAGAGCTCCAGTTATAGTGTCTTATCAGCCATAATGGGTTATTGACCACATCAATCCTCCTCCTCAATCTCAGCTTTGTAGCTTAATCAACTGACTCACACACATCATTTGTTCTTGTTTATAAAGCATACCTCCTCTTCAACTCCTGGCTACCCAGCATTCTATCAGTATTGTATAGTAGAATATAGCCAAATGGTTGTAATATAGCCATGAAGGAGGAGGAGGAGGGTGGGTATGGATTATATATGTGAGAAACTGCTAATTATGTCATAGAAGTTAGCTATATTATATACAAATAAATATGGAAGTCTCAAAAATAATTCATGTTATCATTAAAATTATTTCTGTCTCAGCATTGAAGTGACAGTTGTATGTACTCCTAGCTCAGAAATAATTATGCAAACCAAACTTAGCAATGGGGGAGACAGGGACTATGTATGGGTGGGCAATTAATTTTTACAAGGGACCACTTGAAAAACCCGAGTTGTGTTGGAGGGCCCTACCAACAAAATTTTCCTCACTGTAAAAATATATTTTTCTATTACACTACATAAAATTAAAAATGACAGCCCCAGGGGCCCTAAAATGTCCAGGTCTATCTTAGACTGACCTTAAAATGTTAAGTGTTACTTTCAAACGTGTAAACTTTTAATACTGAATAGTACATCCCCATAATTGCAGCACCCTGACTGTTATAATGCTGTTGTCTATTCAGCACCTGTAGCTAGTACCCTGTTGTTTTTGTTTTTGTTTTTGTTTTTGTTGTTGTTTGTTTGTTTGTTTTGTTTTGTTTTTTATGTCTTTCATGGAATAATTGAGATCAGATTGAAAACAGAAAGCAAAGAGCAAAAATTAAAGACACTAGCTAGTGTAACTAATTTTCATGGCTGGTTTTTAAGTTGAGAATAAAAGCCTAGCCACTATCTGAGTCCATTTCATTCTCTTAATCTTTTATATCAGACAGGCCCGTAGGAAGGGGGGGTTACATATAATTCCCCAAACCTTAATGACTACCACTCAAATGGAAGAAAGACTTGGTGGCTTGGTACTTAATTTTAATTGCCCAGAACTTGATATGTAATTTTTTAATGCAAAAATATCCGCATAGAATGGAAAGGCAAGCTTGTTATTTGAATTGTAATGAACCATTTTTTGCAATGATATTATTATTAATCAAAAAGGTGTGGTCATCTGAAATGGGTGTGGTTTTCAATGTGCTGGCATGTAACCCCCCTTTTGAAAAAACTGCCTATGGGCCTGAGTAACTTTTTTATTTATTTATTTATTTATTTATTTATTTATTTATTTATTTATTTATTTATTTATCCAAATCTTCATCTTTCTAGGCATTCACCTGATAGCAACTTGTGGTACTAATTATTGGTGTTTATGATATTTGACTCCAAAAAATGCCATGAAAATTTAATACTTTAACTAAATGAGTAGTCTTTTAATCTCTTTGTCCATTTTCAATAGCTCTAGCTATGTATTTTTTTTGCAAAACTGCTTCAAGCAAAAATATGAGTTTTTAAATGCGAAGGCTAGAGAAAATTTGTATACATGTATCTTAGCTGAAACTAAGATTATAGCTATAAATTATAACTTTGCTTCTATCCCTCCTATATACCCTCCAAGTTAAACACTGTCATCATTGAGTGGGACTATTAGTTGGGTATAATAGCAAGTAATGTTATCCTAAATAAAAATGGTTGCCGATAAACATTTTCTTGCAGCCAACAAACCCACGCATTAACTGCTTCTTTGGTACCAGTGTTCTAAATAATTGAATATTCTTGCCCCCACAATGCCGTGAATTCCTTCTAGTAATATCAACTGGCACCTAATTTATATAATATCTTGTTCTATGCAGCTCTTATGTTCAAGTGAAGTTGGGTGACAAACTAATCCTGAGGTGCCCACCACTATCTTACAGCAATTTGGTTTATCTGGTACATTTGGATTGTAGCTAGTTAGCTAGCTGTCAGGGTTATAGCTAGCCATTTTGAGATCTGCATGTGTTTTGACAGTGGGTATGCTAGAGTAAACTATTGACTGTTGGACATATTCCATTTTGGACAGCTCTATCTAAGAAATCACTGTGTATTCATTTTAACAAGGGTAATTAGCTATTTGGAATGCTATTTGCGCCCATATAATATATGCTAGCTGTTCCTGGTTATTATAAAAACAGGTTGGACAATGACATGAAGTCAAACCTGAGCTTTTTTAAAGAGTAAGAAATTTCTCAAGCAGTAATTGACTGAACTAATCTCCCACTAAACAACAGTGACCATTTTGTCAAGTCTAGAGGAAGGATACCAGTTGAGATTCCTATTTTGAAACTCCCACATCTCCCCACTCAAGTATCCTTGCCTCCACCATGTAGCACTGTAACTCAGCATCCTAACTGTGCCAGAAAGATTAACTAAGCAAAGACAGAACTTTAGGTAACACGATATTAGTGACGATGATACTAAAATGAAGTTATAAATGTACTGGTTTCAATGCTTTTTCTACTCTGATTGTATATATGCTATAGTTATCTTGAGCCAGCTGTGAGGAATAGTACTGGTTGGCTAAAGGCATTTGGAGAAAACATCTCTTGTTTACTAACCTTGCTGAAGGAAGGCAGTTCTCTACCCTTGATCTTGGTGGTTATTTATCCAGTACCATGAAGCATTGCTTGGAGGCAATTGTATAACACATGGCTTTTGTGTTAAAATTCCTAGTTAAGCTCCTGAAGATTTTTTACACATCCAAAGACTTGAGGCTGGGTCATAGTAATCCCATACTCATTACAATTGTTGGAAAGCTGCTAAAGTCTAGTGACTGTGCTGATTATCACTGTGAAAAATCTCATTCCTGAAAGGCTAATGCAAACATGGTCAATTTATTATTATGTAGAGCATGCTCAGTAGAAAATGATGAATATAGCTATATCATAGGGCAGTTACAATTATACAGATGTAGGCATCTGTATATATTATCCTGAAATAAGGTTGCTTACTCTAGATGTCAATGATAAACCCTTTTTCTATGTTAGTTCACTACATTGTTTACAAGATATCATAATAGTAACTGGTAAACATCCAATTTTTGTTTGTTGGCAGTTCAGTTTCCTCTTAACTGTACCTCCTTATTATTGATAGCTTTAAATTCACCAGAAAAAAGTAAATAACTTGTTGGTGGTTCAGGGGGGTCAGGAAGAGGGAGGGAGGGAGGTGACAGTTTAAAGTCACAACAGATAAATTTCTCATCTACTTTCCTCAAATGTATCAAAACTCCCACTCAAAAACACAGTAATTAACGATTTTTCATACAGGAACTTTTCAAAAACACAGTAGCTATATACAGACTCCATATTATTATGTCATCTAAAAATAGAACAAAGGCCATTGTGTCATAATGATGCTTCAGTAGCAGTTCCTGACTTTTGACTTACTTGCTGACTCAACGTGCACCCTATAGGCTGACCTGCATTGAATTTTAATTATGAGAAGCTAGAAATTTATCTGTTGTGGTCTAATGTGCATGCTGCACTATGTGATAGTTATTATATAGCTATATGCTTCTTCATATACTTAGACTGAAGAACGTCAGTTGAGAAATTGTAACTCATCAGTTGGTGGTAAAAGGAAGTGGCTAGGGAATTGTAGGGGACATATGAGTACCCAAGATTTAACTATCGAAATTGTAGGCAGACTGTTTGACGTAGTTTCATTCCTTCCAGGAAGAACCTCATATGTAACAAGTGAGCCTGTATTATTACAGTTGAATTAGTTATAAGGATAATTATATTCTTGATTGTCTCAACACATCTTTATAACATGTAGACATTGAAGTAGCTAGCTACTATATTTTTATTGTATATAATAATTATATATATATACAGTAGATTTTCCCCTTTAACCTTGATTTGGCTGTCTTTTTGGAGTATGACTGTAATCATCTTCAATAATGCAACCCAATTTGTCAAATCAAAATATTCTGTTATGCAGTAGATAAGTGTGGATAGCTAGTTCTCTGTAAAAATAAATTTGTTTTTTCATGATGAAGAATCTGGTTAGGGTAATTAGCAGAGGATTTCATTAGCCTATGATCCATATCTGCAGGTTTTTCTAATGGGAATACCATTGCCAGTAGTTATAATGATGACAGAGCTGGAGGAGAATGTCTAGATGGCTTACAGCTGGTTATTCATGTAGAAGGTATTATTATAATATAGATATAAACTATCATAATGGCTTGCCACATTGTAAAAACTAGGTTATAAGAATTATTAGGACATTGTTTTACATGGAGCCACAGTTGCATGCATTTAGCTATTATAGCAAATTCTGTAAATACCCTGTTTTTAATAATAAACAGTCATTGTGGACGTATTTACCTAATTATATAGCTAGGTCCAGTTTGCCTTGCTAGTCAGCACTCAACATAACTCTATTTTGTGTGGATGTGTGGCCGTTATGCTTATTGTATTACTGTTTTGGGAGAAGTGTTATGCTCTCACACTCAAATAAATGTAGTGATGTGACACATAATAATAATGGTGTCCTACATATTGTTCTATCAATTAGACTCTTTATCTTAAGGGTGCTCCAAGCCCCCCCTCCCCCCCACGCACCATTGCTATGGAACTATAACTTCAGAACAGCTAGGAGCAGCGAAATAAAACAAATTACTAGTACACTGGGCTTACATGAAACATTTCTGTTATTTTTCGTAGCTACTATGGGCGATTTTACTGCAGCTAATGAAACTCCCGATCAGCTAGAGATACAGGCTTACTTTCACTCCACAGGCTCCTTTACTTATCCTCTACAACATTACATTTAGATTTTCTATATCTCAAATTTACTTTTCTATTTATTCACTGTGGTGACTAGCTGTTTTGGAAATTCCAGAATGCCTATTAAATAAAATTATCTTCACCTTACCAGATGCTAGCTGAATGGGCTGAGTCTGGTAATTGGTTCCCGAGATTTCTGAATTTTATTTGGATGCCATCATAGCATAGTTTAGCTAAAGTGCCCTGTCCCTAACAATAATAAATTTTTGTACTTGGGATCTTGTGTCCCCATAGAAGCTAGGTGCCAAAATTTGGTATGCTAAAATTTGAATGATGCTAATTTTAGCGCGCAATGTTAATTCAATATTCCTGCAGTGCAAAACGCTGTTAATTGGCTACTATCCACCACACGGCACGTTGCCAGTTTGGAGCACCCTTATTGTTGATTTTGCTTCCCTTCGAATGTGCGTGGGAATGCCTTAGGTGTGTGATTATATAGTGATAGGAATGGCGAGTTTCTGTTACGTGCATTTCAGATCAGCTGGTCCTGAAGGCAGTACTGACACACTACTTTGAGGGCCAGCATTCTACAATACTCAATTTCCACGATCACGCCACGTTCACGCATATTCGATGGGAAGCAAAATCAACATTAAGCAGTATGTAATATTGTACTAGTAATTTTTTTGAACCTATCCAGTACCTAACCACTATAATACCTAAGGCTAAGAGCTCATTTTTAGTTTATATAGCACAACAACAACAACAACAACAACAACACAATGATAAGGGGCCTTGCTCTTATAGCTCAAACAGCAAAATTATTGTACAGAAATTAAGCCTATTGGATGATTTCACTCCACATTTTTCAGTACCAATCACATGGTTTGTCCTCGTTACTCCTCATTATGTATCATATCATTGTTAATAATATTATATTTTCATAGGAGATGGAGATGATAACCAAGATCAAGATTTTAACCAACGTGGAGATGCTAATCAATATTCTACTATAACAATGATAATATTGTATGTCATCAGTTTTGCTATTATCATCTTGGCATTTTTACTGCTTTCTGCTTGGTATGTGATTTTTATAGTTTTATGTTTTGTTACCAAACTGAACAGACCAAGACCAAATAGCTATAGTCATAAATAATTATAGTGTAATAATCATGATAATGTTTTATTTATTAATCAATTATATTTTATAAGCTATTTTTACAGCTAGCTAGCTATTATCCTCACACTCCAGAAATGCTTGGAAACTGATCAAGTAGCTAAAAGGTTAAAGAAAGAAGCTACAGAATTTCCATTTATGCATACTGGCTTTGTTTGAAATTCAGTGGCTATTGGCTTGATAATCAAGAGAGGAGGGATTTACCTAGCTACAACTACAAAACATTGTCTGTAGTTAAAATATAATATCAAAACAAACATGAAGTAGTGCGTTCAAACTAAATCTGTCAGTTCTTGTAAGAGGAGACACTGTCTGTGTGACCTGACGGTGAACTGCAGTTGATCTTTGCTTGATAACTTTCTTTCTTTCTTTCCAAGAACATGACCGAGATATTATTAGCTGTTGGGATAGTGGGAGTGGTATACTGAGTATAATAATGGCATACAAAATAGAAAGTTAGCATAAATTAGGTACCATTGGCAGATAATAAGTGTGTGATGTGTAGTATTGTGATTTGATGTGCAGAGTGTTCAGAGTTAAACAGTTGTATGTGGTAAAGCATGTAGAAAAGGGGGAAAAAGAGGGGAGGAGGGGGGAGAGGGGAAGGGGGAGAGAGGAGGAGAGGGGAAGGGGGAGAGAGGAGGAGAGGGGAAGGGGAAGAAAGGGAAAGAACTAATAAATGTTAAGTAGCACATTGAGTATACTGAAAGACATTTAGCTATTATTGCTGCAATGGCCTAATATCCCTCAAATACACTATTATCTATCCCCAGAATTATTACGAGATACATTGTAATCAGCCTGGATGGGTTGGATGGTTTTGTGTGAAACTAGTCTTCTCACTTGCTCTTCATTTGTACTGTTGTAGAGGTCATCTAAGCCACTAGTGTCATTGGAGAGATAGCTGTGGTGGTGTACTCTTCTGAGGATGTGAATCAAGTTTTATGAGCTTCTGAAGCTGAGATAATACTTTCAGAGGAAGGAACCTAGGTGGTAGAGCTTGGTAGTGAACTTGGTGGAGAATCATCAGGTATGTGTATAAGAGGATGTTTTCAAGTTCTTTTGCTTTGCTGAGAATGCAAATCAAGTTTTTCAAGCTGCTGAAGAGATAAACACATCCCTAATCTTTGTGAACTGTCAGCCTGATTGAGATACATTATTATATTCCAAGTCTCATAGGAGCAGTGAATATGATTGAAGAAGACTTGTGACTATCAAAAGGGAGACAGCAAGACAATGCCACAGATTCCCGATAAAGGGGAGTTTCAGTTTTATAGAAAACTTCGTGATGTGAACATTAGTTTATAATTTTGAAGAAACTGTACCATGCCACTTAGTGTCAGCTGACCACTTTGATCTGTATACCAATGGCAGAAGATTCAACAACCCTCGTATCTGAACAGTACATACTAGACAAGCAAAAATTGGAGCAGGCAATGCATATCTACACCTAGATCTTAATGCAACTAAGATAGAATATCCTGAAGTATCAATTGACCTATTCCTGCAAGGTGCCCAGCATGCCACCCCGATGTGATGTTGATGAAGACACAAGAACAGTTTCTAAAAGATCACCTAATGAAAACTCATACTGCAATGTATGAAGTGAAGACGTATCAGTCGAAAAAAGTGGTGGCAGTTAAGAAAAAATTTGCAAATTTACAGGGGGTGGGGATTTAAAAATATGTAGAAAAAGTTTTTGATGAGCCTGTATGCAGACTGAATATTGAGAAGTCTCCAACAAGAGAGTGTGAAAGTAGAGACACTTTAGACTTAAAGTGCAAATTGTCAGCAACAAAGACGAATGCAGAGATCCATCAGCAACTCAAGGCAAACATGTATAACTTAGTTGTGAGGGAATTTATGTGGAAACTGAAGAAGGTAACTGATGACGATTTTGAAGTTATTAACACTCTAGAAATTCTGACCATTATATGGAATGTCTTTTGGACCATCAAGAGCAGTAATTGATTTCACTAAATAAGATCTGGTTTATGAGAGAAAATATCATGCCCTGCCTGGTGTGTAGCACTAGAAGCCATGATTGATTCTTGCATTGGTGTAGTACTAAAACGACTAACCAAAAATTCTCCTCCCCCTCCAGGGATGGAAGTAAAATGATGAAAATGAATAATAATACTTGCACCTCCTTTAGAATCATGTTATCTAGCTTTGTGTGTGTTGTTTATCATCTTTATGCACAAATCTGTTGCTGGGCAACCCAGTGCTAGCCCCCTCCCAAATGGGAATAGGAATGGCACCTGCATATGGAACAAAGTGGGAGGGATCAATGAGACCAGTTTCACATAAATAGAGTTATCAAAAAGGTATGATCCTATTAGAAACCAGTGACCTGATGTTATGTGATATTCAATTTTTGAACGCACATGAAGTACATATATATATAAGTAATCAAATGACACCAAGAACTGTAAATCACTAAAGTTGAG